>CM065175.1:10865336-13462836 GCA_033026295.1 Channa striata | reverse complement strand
CTTGGGAAGCATTATGCTGCTTCTCTGAACCCATCACATTCTTGGCAGGGAAAACAGAGTGCAGAGCATTTAAAGTGAGCCTGGTGTTGAGTGTGTTATTTTTGTTTTTTTGTTTTTGCAAAAGGTCACAGTAATGATGATGCACATTTGATTTTCTAATGATTGCATAATACAACAGGACTCTGCTGATTGATTCAGTCCTAATGAATCATTCTTCATTTAGTTATACATGTATTACACAGGCATTTTACATTTTATATGTTCCCACTGTTATGAAAACTGCTCTCAGGTTGGAATATCTCATGCAAAACAACAGTTATGTTATGAGATGATATTCTTCATAACTTCTAAAAGGTCAGAGAAAAAAAGAAATGCTGAATTATCTCTTTGACATTTTACTTTTTCACATTTCTATTAAGAGAAACTTCAAAAACACTTTTTTTGCTTGTTCTAATATTAGTAAATTGCTGTGGTCATATAATTATGGAATCACACATTCATAATATAAATGATAATGAGAACAATAAAGTTTCAATGTGACAACAAGAACTTTCATAGTTTGTGATTGTGAACCACATCTGTAGTCTTTGTAATGTCCGTTTTGACAGGTCACATTCTTGGGAGTGTATGATCGGGATTTCCTTTAGGCATCCTTTGACTGCATCAGCAGCAAAAAATAATTATGGGAAAACATCAAGATGGGGACAAAAAGAAACAGCACTGTTCAGCCAGCACCCTGATTAATTTTAGACAGTGCAATCAAAAGTCGAAATTCTGTAAAACAGAATAGAGTGTCTCTGCAGCAAATGGAGAGTGTATGTGTGAGTGGGCAGTGTCAACAGAGCAACAGCCATTAACTGCTGTGGTGGCAGAGGATCACACAAATAAACAAGAACACGGGATTAGAAACATCATGTTGTTGTAGCCTTCTTTCACTTTTCAGCTGAAAAAGCTATTTCTATTATGAAATATGATGGTGCAACGTGTATGTTGACGTGTTATTAATCTGAGGAGAAGTCACAGACTCCCTGTTGTGGTATCGTGCAGTCGTAGTGCAGAACAGAGCGCAGCATGCTGCGGCTGTAAATCTGTGTCACTTCCAAGATATTAACTCTCTTGTAGCAGAGGAACTGAATATTTAAAAGCATCCCCAAGTTAACAAAAAGTGTTGAACACTGCAGCCTTGTACATTGTGTTTTTACAGTTTTGGATATTAATAAAGAAATCAATATGTGTACAATGTTTGAGACTGTAAGAAAATTATTAGCAGAGGTTTGACGGCCGGACGAGTTAGACAGTATCCGACAAATTTTGCTCAAGGGAGCAATTTCCTTTTTTTTAAAAATAGAGTGTTTTTCTCACATAATTGCAATAAGATAATGGCTGTGTTGTCATATTGTTCCCATCTTTGTCATGTTGGCTGAAGTGCTCACATTGTGGGGGTTGGGGTGGACGGTGGGTGAACAAAGCACAGACTGACACCACAGTCCCACCTGTGGTCATGTTCAAGCAGCAAACCCAATTCTGTGAAGCTGGTGGCGAAAGATGGTGGTTTCAGTTAAATGTTGATTGGGTTACTGCAGACTTTTCTGTTTTTAACAGGATCACCATTGTTCACCAAGTGTTTTCAGCATCCAAACACAACGTTTCAAATTTTTAACAATTTCTGCAGTGAATTCTAGTAAGAAAGCAGATACTTTGTTACAGAATAATGAGAGACAAGCAAACATTTTACTGACACGTTTAATATCAACGGAGCTGAACGGACAACGGATTATCTTCTGAATTCATTCATTGAAAATATATTGACAGTAAAAACATTACTTGGTTTCTGCAATTGTTGTCAAAGCTGGGGAAAGTCTTTAAAAATGTATTTACACATATATATTTTGCTAAAATGCGTTTTACCTTTTCGGTTTTAAAGTGGACAGAGAAAGGTTTCAAGAGAGTATAGACACTTTACAAATAGGTTCTTAGGCGTTAATGGGTCTGTGAACTACTGAGCAGTCTGCACAAATGGGTAATCACTTAGAGCAAAGTGGAACGTTGTTATTTGTGTAATCCTCATCATAATCCTCACAGAGGCTGGGGTGTCAACTCAGTGTTATGTTTGAGATCATTTTCCTTACAACCAGATAAATACAGACCTGGAAATTGAGTGATACACTTAGTGACATTTAAAAGTCAACACTACGAAAATATCACAAGTTTTTGAATGGTTTGTAGGAAAGTAACAAGCTCACCCACCAGTTGTTTATCTCTTCAAACAATGCTCATAATGTCAGTGTCGCTGATTGCGAAGTTACTGACGCTTCCCAAATTTCTTTGCTGATTTTTCTTGCTTTTTAGCATCATTAGCCACGTAATACATCATTAACTGAACCTAAGAAGAGTTTTCCCCGATTGCAGAGCTAATACTTTTAACAAGACGACCTCCACAGGCGTGATAACTGTGATTGACAGATATTTACGCTCAGTTGCTATAGCTGCTGAACAAAAATACCAGTCTCCCCCTCACAAGATGTTATTCTCATCTGTTTCTGGGCACTTTTCTTTCTTTCACAGCAGTATGCTGCAACAACAGGCAGAGGTTCAGCACTTTCAGCAGACAATTAGTTATGCAACAGTGATTTGTTTGGGCCTGGGACTTGATTAGTTTTGTGATTTCCGCCTGGTGGAGGCAGGCAGCACAGCTTAGATATGACAAGACAGAGGCAGCGTGCACTAATTGAAAAAGGTTTGTAACTGTAACACACATTGTGTCAGTAATTCAATAAACAAATACGTGATGACAGAGTGTCTTTAAAAGTCAGGCTGATGTTGAGCTAATGCATCTTTGTTGTTTCTGCTTGAGCGGCAATGATGTCACATGAGTGAATGAAGGCAACAAAGCCCGAGAGAGACGGCTTACCGTCTTCAGCATATAAGACCGACAGCAGATATTTTAAAATGGGTTTTCTTGAAAGTTCTTCTTCACTTCTTCGTGTTTCATTTTTTGAAAGAGTAGCTTTAGTCATCGCCATCATCCACTGGGGGATTATATGTAATGGCAGCAAATTTGTCCTTGACCCACACGACTCATTTCTTGTCACGCTGCATATTTTCTTTCACTGCCAAGGATGCCAGTTATAAATTATAAAGAAAAGTATTGCTGAGCAGAGCAGAGACAAGTGGTGATGCAGAAAGCCAATATTCATATTCAGTCTACTTTTTATATTTTTTAAATCGTGCTTGAGGGGGAAAATTGAAAACAGAGGGTGTCCATGAATACACAATGTGAAATAAAACATTACAGTATGTGATTTTCAAAAGGGAAGGTTGAAACTCTGAATCACACTGTAATTCTGCATTGTCAACAGAGCAACTTGAAATCTGTTTTAGAAGCTGGTTCTTTACTATCTTGGTACATTGATTATAGTCATATGTCTTTCCTTTATGTTTCTGCTATGAGAAACATTTAGGCCTTTGTGAAGGTGCAGAAAAACAGTGAGAGAACCTGCCTTCTGTATTTTCACCTGAATCTCAGGTGTTTGCAGTCTTGACTTTAACAAACATACTGGCCTCACAGTTTAATCCCAGGGACGCAGTAACTGTCCTTGTTATCGTTATGGCTTCAGCACAATCTTCTTCAGGGTTGGTGGATGTCTGCACTAATTCATATTGAGGGTGCAATATGGGGGTTGGTGTCAGAAAGGTGTGAAATGAGATGGAAGAGAGTACAACACAACAGAGAGACGGTGCTGGCTCCTGAAACTCAGACACACTAACATGCATGCACAAAGACACAAACACACCTACACACACACACACACACACACACACAAACACACACACACTCACTCACTCAAAAATGTACAAACACAGTTTTGACCCAAACAGAGAGTTTAAAACAATAACTCGCATGAGAAAACACAGGGGGGGAGGCTTATGTAATGCTGCAAAGAGGCGCAGATCACATCTAATTATACACAAGACCATTCGAGTGGCAGATAATCAGCCTTCCCTGTGACTGTACCTCTGACAGGAAACTATTCAAGCTGAGGTGAAGCTCCATGGTATTGGTTTTAAACTAGTTTGCAGAAAAAAGCCTATGTCTGATTATCTGAAGTGCATCTTCTTTTCTTCGTATCCCAAATGCGTTTTACCTTTCATATTTAGTTGTCAAAATCGTATCTTTTCTCCTCACTTGCAAACCTATAAAAAATATTTTACGCATTCAGTCTGGCATTTAGTTCATTTGTATCTTGATAATAAACCTACTAATGATGAGACTCACATGAATTTGTAATTAATTAAAGCATTTATTTCTTCAGCAAATGATCATTTCATGTTTCCAAGTGCAGACCATAAAAGCAACACCACTAATTGGAAATCATTGGTCTGCTGCCTAAGAACCCGTGTATAAGAATGCAGGTTTTCAAGCATGAGATCATTGTGACAACATCCACTCCAGGAGCAACTGAATTTAGAGGAAAAATGTGAAGATGAATGAAGGAAGCAAGGGACAAGTATCGATTGAGACATGTGAAGTGAGCGAATCACAGGATGACAAAGGCCTGAGAGGGGAGATGTAGAGCGTGAAGGGTGGGTTTTGGAACAGATGTTTAAAGAAGATTGGGAGAAAAGTGCATTGAATCTGGCTTGAAAGGATAGAACAGAAGGTTTGTGTTGGAGGACCTTGGTGATCAGTGTGACAAAAAAACTGAAGTTGGTAAAATCTGGTTGTCAAGGAAACAGTGGCCCTAATCTCCATATGAATTCTCCCTGAAAGAGCAGAGGAGACCACTTCTATAATTCTGCCTTTTGCCATCCTCTGCGAGGTCTGCTGCCCTCACTGTGACACCTGGAGAAAGGTGACATATACCGAGATGTTTACATCGGCATTCAGCCAACGCTTCATGGTGAATATGAGCAGATGGGAACGGCAGTTTTTCTGAAAGCCACCTGAGAGATTTCTGAACGAAATTATGAAATGAAAAATTGTGGTCTATTGCCTAAAAGGACCCTGTTCTTTTGAAGCATAATGATGTGAAAAGAGGTGGCAAGGCTGCTTTTGGGTGATGACATAAGTCTGTTAGTTGAAGAGGCACATGGGTGCAAATTTGCAGCTCAGCTGACAAACTGTATATCTTCATTTTTAGTTGAGTAAAACAAATTAAAGACCATTTAATGTCTTTAGTGGTGAGAAATAAGGTTCAGATTGGGGTACACATGTAAAATACTAACATTAAATAGGATTTTTTTTTGCGTGTGCTTATAAAAACCTTCTGACCTTGTGTTCTCTGTGCAGAATGAGGTCACTGCAATGGATGCAATTACCTGGTCTCTGTGAAATGTGTCAGCATTCAGTAAAATTGCATTGGCTATGTTTTTAGCAAATTACTTTCTGTTGATTTGTGACCACCAGCAAATGAACAGGACAGTTTCGATGTTGTTTCATAGAAGCAGGTTTACAAAGAAGCCAGGACGCCCTTAAAATAATACAAAATATTTTCATTAATAATTATAATTATAATACATATTACCTAACAGTGATGCAATTCAAATCAATTCAGTTCAACTTTATTTATATAGCACCAATTCACATCTCAAGGCACTTTACCTAATAAAGTCTGGACTATAAAGATATAAAGAGAAAATCCACATTGAGCAGCCAAAGGCCAATTATCTACTAATGTTTTATAGATTATGTCCAAGCCAGTAATAAGTGTGGTGGGCATGGTGTTGTGTGGAAATGATCACTATTTCTCTAGCACACGTTATAATGGATACCAGATATTATGTCATCTTGTTGCTCACACTATGAAGTTTTTCATCATGGCCAACCTGTTTTTTCAGAGCTCCCCTAGATGACATCATTAGAACATGTAATGATGAAAAACTCCTCCAGGTGATGTTGTCTGAAGGAGTATTTCAGCTAGAAGCAGAGAAATAATTCAAGATTGGGAAGCCAGAGGTAGGTTCAAAAGATTAGCATTAATACACATTCACGCCCTGACTAAACCCATAGAGAGGAAGTAAAAATTTGGTGAAGTCGTCCTTTAGTATGAACTGATTCTTCTAAAATCTCTAAAATGATTGTGATGTGGCTCCATTTGCAGTACAGTAAAAAGGGTGCTGATTTTCATCATGATGAGAAAAACAAGAAAAGACGGTGGAGAGTCACTGTGGCACTGACAAAGAGAGGAGGATGGTCTGACAGGGTGTTTCAGAGGCTCATGCTCATGCATTGTGTGTTAACACTGTTCTCAGGTGTAAAAAGGAGGAGGACAGAGCTGAAAAGGAGTCACTGTCACTGCCTCCACTGAGCTAATGAGCTGATGTGCAGGCAGTGACCTTAACCAGTCAGCAGGGTGTTTGAAGGGGAAGAAAAGTGCAGAGGGATTTGAAGCCCACACGTTAAAAATAAAATCCGCTTTAGAGAAGAGAACCCCCACTGAACCCCACTGTTCCTGCCGAAGGGTTAAATACCTTCCCGTTGATGAGCATTTCAGTTAGTAGCTTCTAAGGACGATTGACATTTACAGCTGTTTGAAGGCAGTTTAGGCATTAGAAGTGTTTCTCTGTTGGGACTGACCAGACAATGGGCTGAGGAAATTACTGGGTTCACTGTCCGGAAGCTGTTGCAAAGGTTTGACATCAGTCCCTTTGCATCTCCGTCTTTAGTGGTCAGCTCTGTAGTTTTATCTCATTCCAGTAATACAGCCCCTTTTCTTTCTCACTATTAGAGAGTCTGAAGGGGTTTGATCTTTAAGGTGCTCGGGCTGTGCAGGCTGGTTGTGGGAGGGGTCAGGGGTTAGATCTGATAAATGAATACTGGACATAAGGGAAATATAGCTGCATTCAACTCTGCAGCGTCATGTGATTTCCACTAATGTAGAATTGACAGACCAGGATGCTACACACAAGACAATAAAACATTCAACAAGAGTTTACAGAAACGTGGTTGGCTTACAAAAATTTGATATTACTCTATTTAAAAAACACCAAATCATATGAAATGAAACAACAAAAAAACAACATGGAAACAGCTGAGATAAAAAGGTACAGCATACTGTATAGGATGTTACTAAGAACTTACTTTATATCCACATCGCTAGGTCCAGACTCACAGTGGCAGAAATTGAATTGTAAAACAGGCAATAAAGCTCCTAATTCCAATCTAAGCTTCCTGTTTTTCTTTAAACACTAATGTTAGAAGCAAAGCGTTCAGTGAGATTAAGTTGAATGCAAACCAAAGACCTCATTAGGATCCTTGAGAGACAGTGTTGTTAGCCAGAAATCACACTGCAGTGAGGTTAGTCAGCCAAGAAAACAGACGGGAGGATGTACATCCACTGTAGCTGCCTCATCTCAACCCGGCTCAGATTTCCTTACAGTCACAGAGGACAGGAAGTTACAGCGTTTCATCCAGCTGCTACCTGGGCTTGTACTGAGGAATCACAGTGTTGTGCGCAAAATACAGGTGAGACTCATCATCTGACCACAGGGATGGAGCTCTCAACCAAGTTGTATCATCGGAAGGAAGAAGTTTCCTGAAATAGCTCATTGAGAATTTGGCTGTGAGCGGTAAAATGGAAAAGGCAGAGAAGACAATGAAGACAATGAAGTCCCACGGTTTCTGATTAATGTCACTCACGAGGACAGATAAAGGAAAGCAGAAGGCAGGATTGTGGACTCATTATAAACACAGTATTGTTATTATTCTACCTGCCGCATACTTACAAGCATATTTCATTAAGATTGTTGTGTTATCTGCCAATGATTCAAATTTAGCTGTTTATTTCTCCAAGTGCAAGATGGAAGCAGAAACTACAGAAGGGAGAATCATTGTTATTTAAATTCCTGTTTCTGTCAAACATGATTCAGTTGACAGAAGGTATAAGCGAGTTATGTAAAGACTTTACTAAGTGCATCACTACTGCTCTTTTAAAAACTTATTTGTAATAGAACATCAGCTTTCATCCCCCGTCCAGTTCAGACAGAAGCTTTAGACGCTGCTGTCACAGTTTTTTATCCTCTTAAGACTCAACAAGGCTCCCTGCATAATTTCCAGCAGAGGAGGAGAGGGCAGCAGGATTTCCATGAGAATGGCTTCAGCCTCAGTGCTCATGATAATATTGTTGATAAGAACTCTCTGAAATGGACATGACATTTTTAACATTGCGCCTGAGCATTTGCATATTCGCATAAAGGTTGTTTTTATTTGTTGGACTGATTTAAATTTATATTCAAACAGCTGCACCTGGAGAAGATGTCTCCGCCCTGACAGGCTGACCAAAGACATTTGATACAGAGTTTTATGACCCATTGGGGATTGTGTAATATCTTTTGTCATACTCTGACTTTTCTTTCAGAGCCATCATCAAGTCAAAACAACATCGACAATGTGTCCAACAACAAAAACACGCACGTTCCTCAGCTGGATCCTCTTTCTCTGGTGCTGGTCCTGGCAAGTGTAAACACGTTAATCTATATCAGTCTTTTGTTGTCTTCGGACAGGCTGTTACGCGCTTTAACACATGTTTAATTGATTTTCTGTAAAATAATATCTTTTGTTTGCCTCACTGTCTCCTTGAGTTGCTGCCTGAATCTTTGTGTGTTCTTCTCAGAAAGTGGCTGATTGTCATTGTGTCTATAAGTCATTAGATATCTTTGTACTAACAACATTGAGCTCTGCATCTTGCACATTTCCTATTGATCAGACTACAGACAGCTTGCCTGAAGCATCAGATAGTTTTAATGAGGTGAAAATAAGTTTTCCACCATGTCGCTATGCACAGCTGTAAAGAAATACATCAGATAACACGTTTGTTTTGTAACATTCACAGTAAAAATGATTTGGCAGTATGGAGAAGTGAATCATTGTTCAACCCTTTCATTTAGCCCGAATTAAAACCTGGCTAAGGTGAAGTCCATTACCAAGTCGAAGCAGAAGCCAAAAAGAGTCCCACGGCTTGTCCTCACATGCTCTCTATCAGACCACTGTGCCCCTATCTGGTTCAGGTCATTTCACCCAGCATTAAGCAACCATGCATATTATATCCTGCGCTATTTGAACTCCGCTCCGTTGGCTCCCTGTCCTGACAAGCATGAGTTTTTCCAAACATCTGACAAGGTGCAGGTCCTTAAAATGGCTTCAGAATGTCAGACTTTCCTGTGAGTCTGACGTTCACCAGTGTAAGGATGAGTGTACACCAAACAAATAGGTCTCATACCATATTCAGTAACTCTTCAGAGCCTGTCCCTAATTAGATTATTTACCTTCTCTAGCAGGAGATGAGAAGGCAGTTGCTTGGCTTAGGGACTTTTGCTTTTTCTAAAGCAAAAAGATCTAAGGAAGATACATTCTGACAGTCCTCAACATCAAATGTATTTCAAAAGCTAGAAGCAGGAGTGAGGATGTCAACTCCATAGGAGTCCAGAATTACAGATCTTCCGCTCCCTCCAGTTCCCTCCACACATATTCTTTGCAAGTAAAAGTGTCAGCAATAGCACTTTCATCTGCCAGACACCATTCAATGTCAACATTTAACATTTTATACCAACTCACAACATTATTAAAACATTATGCATTAAAAATATTAAAATTCTTCTACTTCTATTGCTACGACACAGCACTGAATGAAAAAGCAATTAATTAATTTCCACTTTAATATGAAATAAATACAGAATCAGACTGTTATTTAGCTTATGGAAAGGAAGAAGAACCTGCCGCAGCCTAGAGAAAACGCTACTAGACATTATGAAGGTTTCATTTTAGTGCATCAAATGATAACATAGTTTCAAAGGCTATTCGGATGCAGTTGTACAAAATGGAAAAGTTTCATAGAGAGATAATGCGTCCCTGTAGCAGGTTGGCATGACATCCCTGCTTTTTAAAGAAATTACATAACCAAGATTACAAAGCTCAAAGTCAAGGCATTTGACTTGGTGAGCACTTAATCTATTCAATCATTTTTATAAACTGAAAAAAAAACGTGAGTGATAATGCAGCTGACTTCCCTTAGGAAACATTTTACAATGGCAGTTAATGTGTTAGTAACATTCATCCACAGTAAACTTTGTCAGATAGTTTGTAGCTACTACTTATATTTCGGTGTTTTTTGTTTTTCCAAAATCATAAATCAATATGAACTAATTACTAGGTGGTTTTAAGGATGTGGCTGATATGTCCAAGGCCCCACACACGTGTACACAATGTGATTTAACAATGACACATGGGGAAAAGTGCAATACAATGCGACAATGACATCTGACATTTACAGACATTTGCAGAGCCGCTAGCATGGCCGTCAACCAGGGCGCAGTTACACCAACATCCGCCTGGTGATATTTACTCACCAGGTGTGACCAAAGCTGGGAGGGAACAGGAAATAACTTGGGTACAGTTGTAAACATAATTTGCAGAAGTTCACTAACACCAGCAGTCACCCAGTTGTAAGCAACACAGTGTTGCATGACACATTTTAGTGTTAATACCCTCTTCGACCTCACTGAAGCTGAACACCCCCCATGTCACCTGCTTTTACAAAACCAAAATCTAAACAGACATCTCTTCCTGAATGAGATGTAAGTGCCATCATCTCTTCTAAACAGGCTTCACCTTGGAGAACTTTGGGTTTGTCATAGTTGGGTGGGTCAGATCCTTGACTTAAAACCTAAAGATGAATGAAATTTATAGTGACTTTAAAGCTACAACTTTAGGAAATCAAGCTGGAGTAAAATTCCAAATCAATCCATTTTGCCTGAGTCCAGTCAAGGAGAAAGAGCACCAAATCGATGTCCGTTTGGAAGTTCCCTTTCTCTTCTCCTGTGAAGAAACTCTTCCTAAAACTGAACTTTGGTACTCAGTTATTACTAGAACCCTGGTACATAGCAATGCCTAAAGCCTTATTACAGGAGGAGCAGTAGACCTGAAGTGAATTGATTGACAGCTGTGAAGTCCCACCCCTGGTGTTTTCCATCTCTGCTTAGAAACACAAGCATCACCCAAAAACAGGGGCCTGATTTACAGAAGCACCTGCCAGCCCCAACGTGTCTGGACTGTAGTTAAATTAAACAATAAAAGTTATATACTGTAGCTTTAGCGTTTGCTTTGTTGTTGTTGTTGGGTTTTATTATTTAAATTGTAAACATGTGAGAATAAGTGCACCACCATTGTTTTCATGAGTCCTTTGCACAGGTCAAAGCACTTTAGTTGTTGTACGCTGACGTGTTTGGTACATGACTGCTGATGTGATGCAGAGGACTTTGCAGGCTCATTTACTGCATTGCCATTTATAGAGAGGCTGCATGCAGCAGCAACAGGGGTTGAGACGTTACAGACACTTCCTAACACTGCAGATAAACATTTCAGACAACGGTGACTAAAACAAGTCAACAAGGCAATAAACCTTCCGGGAGACAAGCTGTGAAGGCCACATACAGATATGGATATATTCAGAGAAACAGTGTGTCGTGCTTTTAGTCTTAGGCTTTTTATTACAGCTTTTATTAACTGTTCAGCATTTACCTGCCAAAAACAAGCTCTGAGTATTAATGTTGAAACATTCCCACATGTCTCTTTTCCTCTGATGTAATTATGGATAAAAGTTTGGCTGTGCAATGAAATAAATTCCTTCTGACTGACAGTCACTTTAACTCCTGAGGACTGCTTGTTTTGAAGCAGATGCAGTTATTGGATTGGACGATTTCTGCACAAGGCCAACAGTGATGGATTGCCACATGAAATCTCAAGAGACAGACTGTAACATCTAAACTGAGGTTTATATCACAGCCTTTCGTTGATTTTGAGATATATTATATTTCCTTTGGGAAAATAGACCAAACAAAGCCGGTAGTAGAACATGTTAATAACAGTAATATCTCTGCAAACAGCAAAAAATGTATATTATTGTCTTCATTAGTTTCCAATTATGAATCTAAAGGGGATGAAAAAGAAAGACACTGTACACGAAGAATAACTTAGGAAATATTATCATGATTTATCACACATGCCAGTTTTCTTATGAACATTACAGCACAATGGACTTTTTATCTAGACGTAAGAATTTTGCTGACAGCTTTGCGAAGATGCAAGTAAAGATGGCATTAAATTATTCAACAGCAAAATTAACAGACCATCCGCACACGTTGTGCTTTGTCAATCTGCACTCAATTTGAGTGCAGTCAAATCATGTCACGTGTATTCAGACATGTTTTTTCTGTGACTGATAATAAACTGAAGGTTGAGGTACAGTCTTTGAAATGCCATCTCTCATTACACTGACCCCATCATATTTATTGCCTCCAACCTTAAGCGCAACTGGGCATAAAAAGGGTAAAAATTATGAGTCCATACACAAAAATATCTACTTATTTTTATTAAAATACCATTTGCAGTGACATTATAAAAAGTTAAACTTTGCATGAAAAGATAATAAAACTGGAAAATATTTAGGAGAGTGTTACTATTTCCACATCTTTCATTTTTCACATCTCTATTAATGAAGTGTTGAAGACATAAAGTTCACGATGGGAAGCAGCTGCCACCAAGAGAGGAATATATTAACAAATTATAGAAATGTTGGGCTTTGCACAGATCGTTAATTTAACTTACCTGCGTGGGAATTCCTTAGCTGAAGTGAGATAATGGAGTGACCTTTGATATATATATATATATATATATATATATATATACACACACACACACACACACACACATACACAAGGGCAGAATAACACATAATGTGTTGATGTTTTCTGGGCTTTGCCTGCACATTAACAGAAGACGTTTCATGTTGGAAATGGTGCAGAAGAACTAAATGAATGTGGTTGTAACACACAGGAAACCAGATGGCAAAGACTGAGCCAGAGGGCAGCTGGAGAGCGTGTCCCTTTCTAGGATTTCTACTAAAAGACAGACTAGGTTTCTCACATGAACATTTTTTACATAAGGGCACTTTGTATTCAATTCCACAGAATCACAAGAATGATTAAGTATAATATTGCCCACTGTCCAAGGAACAATCATATTATGAAAGTAATATAACGTGTTGTGGAGGAATGAGGTTCGTGAAAGGCTTGAATATTCTCTAATAAGTCTTTAGCAAAATTCCCCTTCAGCTTTAGCGCTATGTGGAACGGCACTAACAAGTTAGTATCTTTAATTTTTTGTTGCCAACATGAAGAGAGAAAAGTCGATTTGTGAAAACTATTGCTGCCTTTGAGTTATGATGAATTGTTGCCATCTACTGTCCAGTAATGCAACTAAAACAACTGCTAGTATAATGAATGTAAAGATCTGCAGGAGAACATGGCTACTGTGTCCAAAAGTAATGCATCCAAAACATACCAAAAAGTAAATAACAATCTGTGTGCAAAAAAACCATAGGAGCAAATTATTATAATTGTATGCATAGGGCCTCTGAATACAACTGATGACAAAATGTCGTATGAATCAGCAGTTTAAAAGCCATCATCATGATTTATGCAGCTTTATTGGAATTATATATATACATAAAGTGAAGAGCTATAATATAATATAGCATGGATTAACTGGATTGTGAGTGTTGTTCCATCATGACAGCACCATTGTTTTACTGATAGCTTCCAAATGTGTTTATTTAATGACTCAGTCATCAAACTGACAATGATGCTCCGTGTTCATATCCACATAAAGCAAACCTGTATTATTAGCACACACTTTTAAATCTCAAAATTTCAAGTAAAAATTGTAAGAACACTATTATGTGTTTATCTCACTAGCTGCAATGATTTAAAAACTCATTTTTCTCACTTTATAGAAAACAGGCAGTTCATTATTCTCAGGAAAATCGTGGTTTCACCTAGAAGGCATCAGCAGAACTGAAATTAAGAAAATAAAATAGAATATTTAGAAATAGTTTCTAAACTTTTCCCAAAAGAAAACCCCCAAAACACGAGTTATTGAGATGAATAAGAGAACTTACTTTCCAGCGGTTGCCACATTCATTACACAGGACAAACGTGGTCATCGGCTCATCAGCGCTGCGTGTCTGCACCTAAAACACACACACACACACACACACACACACACACACACACACACACCAAAGAGGTTTAGACATAAGCATTAGAATACAAAGAAGCAAATGACACATTGCAGTGAAGACACGAATAAACATGAAACCACTAAATGAGTAACATCTCATAAGTACAGATTACAGATGTTATCAGAAATTATAATTGTTGTTGAAATATATTTATACAATAGCTATAATATGATGGAAGTTATGTACTGAAATGGTATTTCTTGTTACAATAAACAGGAGCTGACTTTTAAATAAAGGCACACAAAAACAAAAATTTCCATATCAACCAGCTTAAGGAATGTCTATGGCATGATGTGTAAATGTAAAGAACCCCTCAATATTATTCTGCAGTTTGAGGAAAAACAACTTTGTTGCAACATCTTTTACATATTCCCCCTCCTATGTGTTAAAGGCCAGGGGGTCATAATGTTTTTAAGAAAGCACCAGAAGAAATATTATTTCCTTCATGCTATAACCTACAGCCAGCTAACAATGAGTTTCACTATCTTGCTGTTTATACTTTCACTCTCAATTCCATAATAAATCCTACATTGACAGGCAGGTTGGAAATAACTTGAACATGAACAGAGAAGCATTCTGTCTCTCTCACACAAACACGCACACAAGCGAAACATATACCAACACTGCACATACATAAAAAAGTGACTAAGACATGTTTGCATGTGTGTGAATGTGTGCGCCTCATTGTTAACCTGATTGTAGGTGCAGTTCTTCTTCTTGCACTTGCCGCACTGCAGCAGGTCAGTGGTGGTGCCACCAGTTTTGGCCATCTGGTGCTCCCTGATGGCCTCCTGGGTCAGAACATTTCTCAGCTGTTTCAACTCATCACTAGCCATTTCCTGGAAATATAAAGACGTGTACAAAGAACAGAAGGGAAAGTGTGAATAGCAAAATGGAATGTATAACAAGGTAAGGACAGACAGAAGACAGCAAACCAAGAGGGAAAAAACTAAGAATTCATTAATGGCAAATGTGACCACAAATAGTTATATATTTATGATTTGGAGTCTGATTTGACTGACAACCTCACACTCAATTGTCACAAAATATATCTATGAGACAAAGTTCATTGAACTATAAAAATTAGTTTGGGAAACTCTTAGGTTAGGATGTATTTGCAGTGTTGATACCTCAGCAGACATAGTGGCGATGCGTCTTAACTCAATGCTTCCTGCAAGTACGTTCCTGCGAAGGCCAGGATTCTTGGGGTCCTTCAAGTTGCTGATGCGACTGCGGACCCTGTTTTTATATTTCATATCGGTGGCTTTTATCTCCTGATAGATATGTGGAACCACGTGGTCAAGGGAGAATCAATTCCACTGTAGTGCATTTTGGATCATAATAATAATGTCTGATGTGATACTTTTCATTTAGCCCATCACTGAATGAACACCAGATCAGCCAAATCGACCAAAATGGAAACTAATCGATTAAAGGATATGATCTTCAATCTCTGCTGCCATGCTGTCACAGTTAGCTCCAAAATCTTTGAAATCATCTATGAAAAAAAACAAATAGCATTGATCCACTGTGCATTGTGCTGTGTAGCCTGGTTTTGTATGTGTTACTTTTCTTCAGAGTGTGTGTTACTCTCTGTGTGATCTTAGCCTCACTGTCTGTGCGCAGGGCAGCTGCCAGCATCTCAATGCACTTGTCTCTGACCGAGTCTCCAGTCGCCAGGTGAGGAGAAAGCGGACCCCCGGCGGAGCTGAAGCCGGGTGACATGGGGCTAGTTGGGGTGGTTGGTGTTTTGGGGGCTTCGGTTTTTCCCTTTCTGCACAAAAGGACACAATAATCAGACACAAAGGAATCTGTAAAAAAGGTGCGTTGTGTGGCATTTGGATTTAGAAACAAGCAGCTTCAGTCACATTTTCCAAGCTAAGCCCACTTTTTAAACCTTTAAACGTTTGTTGTCTTCAGGAGCACTGAATAATTTTTGGCCAACGAATTAATCCACACACCAAAAATCTCGACAAAAGACCTTCCAGGTATGTTTGATTATACTTCACCAGAATTAGCATCTAATATTTTTGTCAAATGTCCTGTCAAATGTTTTTAAGGAGAAAGAAACCTTTCAATACCTTTCAATACTGTCAGTTGAAGGCTTCCTCTGTGGAGGTCCAGCCTTAGAGCCGTGAGACTCTCTCCTGTAATACAGCGTGAATATTTTATAATATCTTCATTGTTTCCTCCAAAACATCACCATTATCACATGATAAATTTTGGGGAAGAAAATTTACCTTTCTCCTGCAAGTTTCTTTGCTGGTGGAGAGCTGCTTTTCTTTGAATCTGTGGATTCCCGTCTAAAAAAACAAAACACCTTTAAAGCTTTATATATTTTTTGTATGTATGTATGAGTGAAACTTTAATAGTGCACACTTGTCCTACCTGTCAGGTTTGGAGTCAGTCGAATGACATTTCACAGGTTGGCTGGGCTTTGAGTCACACGAGTCCTTCCTGCAAGAGAAAGGAAACTGTCACATATGGTCTAATCTTATTCATAGATACTGTGACTCTTGTCAGAATAAAAAAAACATATTTGAGTGGGACCCATTCATCTGCTCCAGCACACCTGTGTTTGTCTTTTTTGACATCCAAACTGGGCTTTTTGAGGGGAGATGTTATAGAGTCACAGGAATCTTTCCTGACAAAAAGAAACATTTATTTTCTTTTTATTATGGTTTATTTTATTTTATTTTCTGGAAAGAAAAACAAGTCAGACCATTATTACTTATTATTAAAAGTATAATCAGTCAGTGTCTGATAGGTTTGATCCAAGAACATGAAGCTGAGCCACACAACCACCACGTGTCACTCCCGCAGATTCACAAATGTTTTTTCACTCATGACTTGCCAACCTCTCTCTCTTGGCTTCATCCGAGTTTTTCTTACACACTTTGATATCTGATGAATCTTTCCTGCAATAAGAAAACAGAAATGCTACTAACAGAAGCTGTGATGTTTTTATGCTCAGCTTAAACTTACGAGTGAGATCACACTAAAAGCTCATGTCAAGCAACAAATACAATTATAGGAAAAAGTAAAATACAAAACTTCCTAGATGATAAATTTTAAAGTGCTAATATTTTCTCCAATGCTACACACTACATTACTGAAAAAAATATACTGAGTCAATATTTCATGTAGAACAAATGACAAACAGTCTGAGGTCATTCTCCGCAAAAGACACCAAACACATTTTCTAGGCTGAATGAGCGAGAATAATTCCCAGGTCCCGGACCTGTCTTTCTTCACGTGATCTGATGTCTTCTTCTCTAATGGAGGTTTAGAGTCGGCTGACTCCTTCCTGTTGTGGCACACAACATATGCAGAGAGGATTCAATGCAAAGAGAGGTTTCCAAATTAAATTACAGGTTACTTTTCCAAAATGAGACTCCCACAGACTTTTGAGGCAGTGATTGCAGACATGCTGTCTGTAGTGAGAATTCATCTGACCCAGACCTTTCTCTCTCCTTTTTTCCCTCCAGCGAGGGACGCTTCGGAGGAGGAGGTGGTGGGTGGAGGTGAAGAGGAAGCGGAGGAAGAGGAGCGTTGGGGTCGGGGGGCTCTTTTCTAAATGGAGAGACACCTTTGAGCTGAGCTGATTCACTTCATAATGAGACTGAATAACCGAAAATGTCAATACAATGAAATGTGAGTGGGCATGCAGACCCTGACCTTGGTGGAGGTGGATGAAGGTGAAGAGGAAGAGGAGCTATTGGAGCATTCGGGTCTGATGGAAACTTCCTGATGTAAAAATAAACATTTTCAGTTGCCGCCAAAAAAAAGTCTCAAACGTCTCAGCACCAACCTCACTCAAAAAACAACGTGCCTGACCTCTCTTTTTTTACTTCCAGTGACGACCGTTTAGCCGGAGGGGAGGCGGGTTGAGGAGCAGGAAGACGAGGATGTCTGGAACAAGGATCTTTACCGTCCTTCCTGAGTAAATATTACAGCAGTACAGATGAGTGTGGAGCCCCAACTGCGCCTTAGCTAAATCAAAACTGCTTTGAATAAACACACACCTGACTGACTCATCACGTCATGCACCATGCACATCAGCAAGAAAAAAATGTCAGTGTGCATATAACTCGGAAACCGTTATTCATGCAGTGACGTGGGAGAATATGAGTTGTTCATGCTCAGGCCGTGCAGACGTCCTGACCTGTCTTTTGTAATGTCCAAAGAGGGGCGTTTAATCGGGGGAGGAGGCCGAGCTGGTCGGGGAGGGGAGGGGAACCGGCTGGGATACAGAATACTGCTGTCCAAGACTCCTCTCCTGTAAAAATAATAATGTCTAAAGGCTCTGCTGGTAGTTTCGGATGTTAAATCATCAGTTTTGGAGCCACTTTCCTCTCACCTTTCAAATAAAGGCTTGTGAGCGTCCGCAGGTTTCTCCCTCTGAGGTTCAGCCGGTGGCCTGTCTCGTTGCTGCGTGTTTGTCGGCCTCTCGTTCCTCTTTTCCTCGCTGGGTTTGCCCTTCTTTGCGTTGTCTGTGTTGATATATTTCTTGGGTTCTTCAAAGTGTTTCTCCTTTTTGACCTCGTCCACATGTCTCATCTTAGTGTGTCCTTCTAAGTGTCTTTCTTTCCATGGATCTCTCTGATGTTGCTCACTCTGCACATCTTGTCCATGCTTCTGTTTCTTGTTATCTAGCTCCGACTGATGATCTTCCACACGTGTTTGCTTTTTAGACTCTTCTAATTGCCTTTCGTTTCTAATTTCTTGTGAATGTTTTTCATTTTGAGACTCATCATGCTGCTTTTGATCACGAAGTTCATCTACGTTTCCTTTTTCGTTTTTGTGCTCGCTGTTGTGTTTTTCTTTTTTGTTCTTATCGGTTTGGGTTTTGTCAAGACCTGAGTCATGACATTTTGGTTTGACATCCAGTCTCCTGTGACTGACAGAAACAAAGGACGTATTGATTTTACCGCTGTTCAAGAGTTAGAAAACATGTACCAGTGTCACATTAAGTTGTTTTGTTTTCTACAGTAAAATTTTTATGATTAAAACTGCAACTTTCTCTTATGAATCTAAACTCAATACACCACAGTGACAAAGTGAAAAACTCTTTTAAATGCAACACTCAAATTTCACCTCTCTATTACAATTTTTTTATTATTCAGACACTTGACTCAGGAGAATCCCTTTGGCAGCAAGATTTAAAGAATTGTCTCTTCTCCAGTAAGTCCCTAGAAGCTTCTCTTCTTCAGGTCTTCCAGGTTCCTTTCCTTCGTCCTGTGAGCTAATGAATTTTACCAAGTGATCTGTCAAGTAAAGAGCTTTTCTACTTCTTAACTGGTTTTGATGCAACCTGAGCTGATAAAACTCTGAATCCCAACTCTCTGCTAACAGACAGATTAGACGTAATATAAAGTGAGTCCACTATGGTACTGCAAGTCATTTGAAAGACAGAGTCTGTGGTTTGACTCCTGGTTCCTCCTGGCTACATGTTATGTGTCCACGAGCAAGACACTGAACCGCAGTGAGACGCAACGACGTAAAACGCTTTAAAAGCAGACCGTTTAGATACGTGTAACAAGTGAGTCCTTACACGTTTCCAAAGTGGTAATTTTTCTACAGCTCCTGAGCTTTTTTCTCTTTTTTGCAGCTCAATTGTGAGGTGATTCGGATAAAAGCATTTTACAATTGACTAAATGCAAATGAAAGTTCTGTGCTTGAGCTGAAAACGTCACACACTCAGGCTATTACTACTTTAAAAATGTCATCTCTGTACTTGCAAAAATGAATGCCTTGAAAATTCTCTTGAAACTGAACTAAATTGCCACCTCAGTACATTAGACTGAGAACATCATGTCCTACAGTAATCTGATGACAGTAATCAAGCAGTTACAGCACATACTGTACACACCACAGAACCATTGGTTTTAATTCACTCTGCAATTTTACATGACATATAAATTTGACAAAAATATGTAATATGAAGTATCTTTAATCACTTTAAACTTCACGTTTCTTTTGTCATTCTTGCCGTGCCTGGTGTTGAATATTGTCATTGCCATGAGTTTGTATTTATTTTGGGGTAATAATTATTTCTGTAGTAGATCAACACTAAATAATTTGTACCTATTTGAAATTACAATGAAATGACAAGGTGGTTAAAATGTTTTGTTTCAAATTTTCCATTATAATAAAAATAAGTCTATAATGTAAAAATATGTTCATAATTTACTGCTGGATGGGCTGCTACATGAGTCAGTAAGCAGCTGGGTCAGTGTGGGTCTGACAGTATGCAGATGTTGCAGATATTCTGCCGAACAGAACTTTGTTTGATCATTTATCAGCCTTTGTGTTGCACCGTCTGTGAAGGTACTGACCTGCTCTGTGACTCAGAGGGTGATCTGTTTGGAGACGCTGCTGTTTTGCTGGAGTCCAGACCGTTCTTCATTTCACTCGATTTGTCAGAGTGAGAATGGCCAGAGTCTGTGACAGCGTGTGTGGGGTGGGAGGGTCATAGGATTAGAAATTTTAGCCCACTAATGTAAATATTGTACAGACAACAATGAACCAGCTCTTTAATCCGTGAATGTATAGCATGTAAATCTTGCATGGAGTCACAAACTGAAGTTTACCCAGAAGTCTTTTCCAGTCTTTAATGAGGACTTTTGCCAGTGCAGTGACTTCCTCATCTGTGCAGTGCTTCCTGATACCATTCACAGACATGCCGATTCTTGTTTCCTAAAAACATACAAACGCATATTTGCATCATGAGCTGTAATGACCATGTTGATATTTGCAAAGCCTTTTGATATTGGAAATCTCTTCCACTGTTTATTATTTTGCCATCTGGCTGAAATATTCAAACTGTGCTGTCATATATTGAACACATAATCTACCTGGAGAAGTTTGAGAGTCATGTTAAAACCTTTTAGCTCCTTCAGCAGGTCCAGGGCGCCCTCCTGCACACACACACACACACACACACAGCATCATTTAGACTTTTAAACACTGTGAATAACATTTTATTAAAACAAACAACAACCTGAACAGGAGCTCGTAACGGTTTCGCTTCTGTTTTTGTTTTTTTCATAAACCTTTTGAAAGAGAAAATATGCATCGTAGAATTCAAATATTACATCATAACAGGAATGAAACCAGCCTTTCTGTGCCTTATTGCGAATCATAACAACGAGATCGTCAGCAGCCCTCGAACTGTGCGAGGGCGCCGTCGGACAGGAACGTCCTGACCGCGGACTCGCTCACAGGCCGCGTTGTTTACCCTGATCCCCGATCACACTTCGGTTCCAGTTTCACACGACACACGAACGTCCGCGAAAACCCCTCCGCCGTTAATACAACGTGGCCCATTTACCGCTGCACAGTGCGCGCAAACCCCGAGCCAAACACCTGTTGATCGTTTGTTCCGGTACAGCCAGGCTCGTGTTACAGCCGTGCGCGCGGGTTCCGTGCGCGTCCACCCGAGCGGAACCGAACTGTTGCTCTCCGCGAAGCTACGATCGGCCACGGGCCTTCTGCACAGCACGAGGTGGCAGGACACCGCGCCACCTGCGGGTGTCATGGAACCAGCCTCACCGTGTTATTTCTAGACACCATCTTGTCCAGTTTCTTTGCAATCCGGATGAGATCTTCCTCTCGCGTCATCGCTGCATTTAATCGACTTTAAATGAATAAATGTTGTCGACCGGATACAAATCGCAAAGCATAAAATACAATAGGAAAGTTTTGAGGCGACGCAGAGCGGACTTTACGCACGGCGCACTCCATTCAGCCCAGAGGCGTGTCCTGCCGCGGGATCCCAGCTGACCAGGGCGACACATGACAACAACTAAATATAGCGGCTGTAGTGGACACATGTGGGGACGCAGGGATCTGCGCCTCGGTGACATGTATGTGAAACCTTCCAAATACTTCCTCATATTCATACAAACATGCAGAAACATGCGGGGGGTGTTTTTGAGTCTTAAATCTCACGGGCTTCGCGGCATGTTCGGCCGTATTTTGTCTGCATCTGCGCGCATGAGAAACTGGGTCAGTGTCTAATGATTAATCTTTCCATATTGAAAGCTGGACGCACGGTGGACTCCACGTATTTGCTCAGCAGCACCAACTGCTGCTGCAGCTGCTGGTGCTGCCAGACCAGCCTGACCCCGGACCACGTTTACACCTTTACGTTATGTTTATTATTTCAACAGCTGCTATTTTTTTTTGTAACGGAGAGCCTCTTAAAAATACTGCTGTTTCAATGGATATGGTTTTAACTCTATAAAACGAGCCTCATAAAACATTCATGTAGTTAATATATATTTCCATGCGCCGGAGACACCAGAGGG
Organism: Channa striata; assembly: GCA_033026295.1. Taxonomy (NCBI): domain Eukaryota; kingdom Metazoa; phylum Chordata; class Actinopteri; order Anabantiformes; family Channidae; genus Channa; species Channa striata. The sequence goes on along the minus strand of CM065175.1, from coordinate 13,440,449 downwards.
CGATGTGGGGTAACTTCACTGACGAGAAGGAACTTTCCTTTTACTTTGAAAACACTGGCTTTGCACCAATCATGTAATAGGTTATGAAAATTAAAAAAAGAAAAAAACGGTCTTTGTTTTTATGAATGTGGAGTATTTCCAGAGGTAGTTTTTCCACCTTATTTGGCCTTTTTCTGACCATTCTGGTTGCAGAAATATTTTGTGGTAAAGTAGGAATGCTGGCAAAGGGGCTGTTTTCCAATAACTCATTTGGAGAGATACTCAGATATCCTAATACCGAAGTGGTATTATTTAATAGGACTTGAGTCTGAACTTTAATGTCTTTCTTTGAGTCATGTGGAAAACAGTTTGTTGAAAAAATTATAAATAAATAAAATTACTTTAGTAAGTGTATTCTACAAGCTTCTTTACAACTTTGGTAAAAATGCATTTACATCTTTTCTTCGGGGATCAAGCTCCCAACTTAAAGGCAAGTAGGTTTATTCCTGCAGTCCACCGGCAACTGAGCCATTCTCCAAGTCAAAGTCATCTCTGCTGATGGATGCCTGACTTATGGGAAGCAGAAACGTGTGTAAGCTGCAGCAGTCTGCTTTCAGAGATAGATATAACATGAGTGGGAGGAAGACTCGATGTTTATTGGTGTGGATCTCTCTGTCGACAAATGTACTCATACCCCATCGTTTATGTAGACAGTTTATGTAGACAGCAATGCTCTCTCACATAATTGTATATCATTACAGGACAGTATTGGCTGGAAAAGTTCAAAGTCTGTCCTAACGGGTAAGTGTAAATATTCTGAATTTTTTTGTACAACAATATGCCAAAATATGTAGTATGCTTCATTAATTTAATCCCAGACTGTGACAGTCTTGTTTGTGTTGTAGGGATTTTGAGGATAACTGTGTTAATGACTGCAGGTGAAAGTACAGGATAAGAGCTTGTCTTGAGCAAAGAGTATTATCTCTTTACACTGTTGTTACACAACAGGCTGAGTGTATAACCTGTCCGTGCCACCGTCTGAAGACTGCACCGGCTCTGGCAGGCGGTGATTGTTGGCTGGCTCCACAAGTGGGACAGCTCACTGTGAGGTAAGAGAGGAAGCAGGGCAAAGGAAGACCCAGCGGTCAAGATCAACCTGCAACTTACTGAAGGCTTACTGGGTGTGTTAAACCTTTCTACTCTGGAAAAGCAGAGGATGGAGAGCAAGAGCCGCTGCCCTCTTGTAACCTCTGACTCCTTTCCGATTCCTAAGAGCTCTGCACACAACTTGTACCACCAGGCTCGTCATTGGATCCATAGGAATAGTGCACCATGGATTAGAAAATTTTATTATTAAGAAAGAAACAAAGAACATTGTTCTAGCTAACTTGAGTCTTACCATTTTATGCTCTTTGACACAGCCACAACTGTACTTCACTACGTGTTTGACAAATGTAGTATGTTGCTTTTCAAATTATCCAATATAATACTGCAATATATGGACAAAAGATTTAGTTTTCTATGGATGCACTGAGAGCTTGAGGGATCAGTGCAGTATCTGATGTTTTATGGGAATCCAGTTTAGATTTCAAAGTCCCAAAGGCTCCTCCCATCACTTTGCCACTTTGTCCTTCACTTTGCAGGACCTGGTGCATTCACTGGTCTTGTGTCACTATGATTTGTGCCACATGTTGTCTTGTATTTCAGCCCACTGCGGATGGTGCACTAAACACTCCTAAGATTCCTGAGTGTTAGCCACTATCTTTCATTAGCGCATCCAAAGCAAGGTCTTGGGACTTGGTGGATCTCATTCTTCCCAATCAGCAGGTTTGCAGGACCTGTCTTGTCTTTGGTACTTGGATGCTGCTTTTTTCTTGCCATGGAGTTCCCTTGGTTTTGTGGAAAGGTGGTCTGTACATCTGCTCTGTGGCTCACTGGTACTTCTACCTCATCACTCGTCATCCCCAACTTACCAACTTGATGTCTCAAGCATTCTTGACGTACAGCTTAATGTCTTCCATGGAGAGGAGGCAGCTGATTGTAGCCCTACTCCTGAGGTTCTATCTGTAATTGTCTGTCTGACAGGCTTCAGAAACCTGGTGCATCAGAAAAAGGCTGCATCACCTCCGTGTGTCCTGATGTTAATTGTAGCGCTGCTTTTCACGGTTTGTTACTGTTGGAAGTGAGAATCCAGCTTCAGCTTTAACTTTCAGTTCTTCAGGTCATCTTTGGTCGAGGTTGCTACCTTTACAGTAACTGCTAAATCTCAACTTGTAAGCTTCCTCTTCATATGATAAAGCATTAGTTGTTATTTAGACATTTTTCAGTTAGTGTGGATCCAGGTGTTGTTTGTGATAATGCTACTGTTATGTAAGCATATGCGCACCTCCTCCAACATTGTACAGAAATGTCTACAGATGAAAGAAAGATTTGTTTGCATTCGGTGGCATGGGTAGGACCCTGATGTTTTAAGTGAATCTCCTCTCACTTTGGATTCCTTGTGGTTTACAGGCTCTTCATGGTTACATAACTGTGTCTGTCTGCATTCCCTTACAGTGCACTGAAGTACCCTCTGCTGCTGCTGGGTTTGACAGTCTGTCATTAGCCTCTCAGGTCTGACCACATCAAGTCCTATCTTGTCTTTGCTTGTCAGTGCAGTAGAAAGTTAAAGACCTACTGTGTCAGGCCGCGGTTTCCAGCAGACAAAGGAAAGTGGTTCTGCACCCCTAAGTGCATTGTACATCCCATATTTTAACAGACAAAGAGCGAATACACATCCAACAGGGAGCATCCAGAAGTCTACTTTCCTTTCTGTGCACCTCGCCCAGCGGTGCTGTCTGTGCCAGTAACAGACCAGAGACGCCAGGCCCAGGCAATTATGGCAATTTTTGGATGACATCAGACCAGAAAATGAATGATTTTATTTAGCTGTCAATTTTATTCTGGATCTGGTGTAGGGTGCAGAACCTGTAATAGAGCATGTCAAAACAGAGTGGAAGAATTGTTTAGACGTTCACATCTGCAGTTGGCTGGAAGGTAATCCCAGCCTGGTGGGGCTGGTTTGTCTGTTAATAATGACCACTGTTTGGCGTTGGCACTTGCAAAAAGTAGGCTGAATGTCCCGGAGACGCTGGACCACCCAAAGACTTTAAGCACATCCTTGTAGCTTCAGCTGTCTGTAAGTCTCTATTTATTGCCCCACACACACACATACACATGCCAAATCTGCCATATCCAGAACTGTTTTGGTGGTGCCACTCTTTTAGCCTACCTTTGACTAAAATAACTGGTCCCACTGTTAGACACAGTCCAACCAAAATAACTAAATGACTAACCGAACTAAATCTGAATTATGCACTGAGAGCGATGTTTAACCCCATTCCCGACAACAATGAGTACTGTTGATGTATTGTATTTAAGTCAAACTGCGGAGTTTGAAGAAACACTAAGAAAATTATTCACTATACAACTGTACCCCGAATACCCATAGGTGCCTTTAAATGCAAAAGAAAGCTGGAAACAGACATGTAAAATGGACTATAACTTATCCACAACCGTCAATTACTCACTGGCACACTGAGTCATTTGTATAGAGTGTCTGCAAAAAAGCGCTTGTGGTTCTTCCCAAGGCTGCGATTTTATCTCTGAGCTCTCTCGGTTCGTGCTTGAGCTTGAGATTCATGCTGACAAACAAGTGCATGTCCCCTTTGGCTTGAGACGGACAGGGAGGAAATCCTGCTAAACAGAGAAACACATCAGTCTGCTGCAAATGGAAAGAGTCTAAAAAACTGCTGCAATTATGTACCGTCCCATAGTACACCTTCTTTTCATTCAAAAAACTGTAACTATGACTTTCAATAACTGCATTCATTGATCAATACTCTAGCTGTTTACAGATATCACTATATAAATCCCTTAGATAAAGCAGGGCTAATTGACAAAGCGGAGATCCTACACCAACAGGACAAGTTGTGTTAGTATGTAAATCCCCTCTTACTCTCATTCCATAATCCAATCATGGCACCATAATTCAAAACCTCTACTGACATCTACCTTTGTGCTTGTATTAGCAGCAGTGCTTTATGTTAGAATGTCATACATTTGCTTCACTTCAGTTTAAATTGGGATTTAATTTAGTTTAATGGAATTACTTGATTTCATTTGAGTACCACTGAAAATGTATGTTTACAATTACCAGAGGAAATCAATGTTAGCCGCAAATATGAGCCTTATGTGCAGCAACACAGTAAAAAACATTAAAGTATCTAACACAAAATGGAAACCAGACTCAACAAAATATACAAAGTAATAACAGCAAAAACATTTACAGTATCTCTTCCTGCCATGTGGCCAAGAACATGAACAGGTTTTTAATGTCCAAACATACAGACAGTATGTCTCATGGGAAACAACTTTAACTGAACCGTGATTAGCAGGGCTCTGATCATTTATTGTTCTGCTCTACTTTTTCTTCATCAGCAGTCCTTTCATTAAATGCACATCTAAATTAATTTACTGGTGCTAATGAGGACTACTCACTATATGGAAACAACTGTATAATTTTAGATCTGGAAAAGCTTTTTCAAAGCTTCTTCTGAATCAATACCTTAATGATTCATCAAGATTTCTTACATCATACAATAAATCAAAAAATATATAAAAATATACAAAATATCAAAGAAACCTGTGGGTTTTGAAATATAAAGGCCTTTACCAGACAGGTGTAATCTAGTAAATCGCTAATCAAGTTGTAAATAGGAATAGCAGCATCCAGTGGTTTTGAAGTGTTATGGGGCCTAAGAGCAGCGCAACACCACTTCTTCATTTTGTCAGGAAGTGTTACTTCAAATCAGTGGAGTGCTCCCCCAGTGATTAATGTTTTATGAGTATCCTCCAGGCTGTTTGTGGACATGCTCATAAAAGCACAGTCCAGTCCCCGTGTACTTACTTGCTGCCATTCTGCAGAACAAAACAGTCCACCAACCAAACAACCGAACAAGCTTTAAAGAACTGAAAATGAAGCATTCTCGTTTGCATTTTGACTGCTACTCGTGGGCTGATTTGAAAAGTCTTATATTCTTGAACAACAGAAAACAGCACGTGTATGTTTGTGTGTCAGCTAACTTTACTGAATGAACAATTATTGTAATTCAAGACATACTGTAACATGTTAAACCAATACAGTAATTAATGTTAGTTATTAATTTGATTATTTAATGTGTTTTGACTGTAAACTTTTTGAAACTTGTAGCACTAGAATGAGACAAATGCAGTCGTGTGGTTTCCATTAACAAATGTTTCAGGAACCTGCCCAGTTATGTGTAGAGGACACCTGTATGAGCGTATAGCTCTTTTTTAAGTTATGTCATATCTTTTCTGAATACTCTTTCTTGTTTTCTTTGGATTGTAGTTAGTAGATTTTAAGTCTAATCACAATTCATTTTGAATTTAATGTGTTTGTGATGATTTTTTGACTATATCAATTAGACTATATCAATTTGACTATATCAATTTGACTATATCAAAAATAAGACAGGTAACATTATGCTGTCAGCAAATTTCCCCTTAGCTGGTCCCATATACTGTAGGACATAAACAGCAATAAGAGCATATCAGCTTATGGTGAAAAAGTATTTTATGAAGAAGAAAGGAGAGGAGCTATCCAAACATCTTTCAGCTGTGTTCATTTCAAGCTTGTGGTGGATTTATTACTACCACATGAGAGTGCAGCAGCCCAAAGGAAACGAGGAGGCCTGTCCAATAGCTCCAATAAAAAAGCTCTCCTAATGGCCTTGGAGGCGACCCCAGGGTCAACACAAGCAGACTTGTTAATGCATGGGTGAAGGCATGACAGGAGGACTCCAGTGATGATGTCAGCATGTATGCTAATGGGTGTGTGTGTGTGTGTGTTTGTGTGTGTTTGAAAGAACATACACTCTGTAGGTGTGGGTCTTTTGTGGAGGTGGGGAAGAGAGTTTGTTTCTGTTTCAGGCCACTGACAGCACACAGATGGTGTGTGTCTATGTGAGGTCCAGGAAGTTAAAAGGTCTCAGAGCAGAGGAGATGTCTTTACTGGGAACAGGATGTCTTCATTCATTTGTTTGCATGTCCTGCAAGCAGAATGCATGACAACAATGCTTCACACTTTACATTTCTATTGTTATAACATCAAGGTGATATTATTTGGTTTTCTATATTTTATATTATCTATAACCACCATAGTTCATAGAAGCATGTATTCAAATATAATTGGGCCTGAAATGAAGCCTTAGCCACACTACAGGATACAATAACCAGTAGTGTTAGGGGTCAGTTTCCTCTTACAGCAAATTATTTTCATTTTTTCTCAAAACAAGTAAAAAATGAGAAACAAAAACAAAAACTACCAAGACTAAGACCATTAGGATAGAACACATTAAAAGCCTTGTGTGCTGTGTTCTTTTGTATGATGTCCACTTATTCTCGCGGGCAGTAGAGACTTGTCGTCAGTAGGTTGATACAGGTGGATGTTTCAAACGCACACATTCTGCTTGAGAACCGACACAGCAGACTGACCAACGTCAGCACACAATGCTGAAGAACTCAACTAAATAAATGTTCTATTAGTACGAAAGAGCGTTCACTATTATTGCTGTTGTTGTTGTTATTTTTATTATTGCTGGGATTTCATGTCTACACCACAGAGGTTGACATCAAACGTCCAACCTTTTGGTCAGCAGAAAAAAGGTTTCATGAGAAAAGCGACCGCTCAGTTTTATAAGTTGCTATAAAAACAGACTGACAGTACGAAAATAGAAATTAGCAACAAAACAGCTTGAACATGTGTTTGTAATTAAGTGGTCTTATTTTGCCATCATATTTCACTCCCTGTGACTGTTTAACAAGTGTGGTTTAATGCTTGGAAATGCATTCAAGCAATTATTAGGAAAATGCATTGTCTTTCTGCATGGGACCAGAAAACTTTTTCTTTTGGGAATAATAGTTTAATGTCATTAGAACTATATTTTCCAAGGTTAAACGTTTGGTTTGGCTCAGTTACTGTGCAATTTCCTAATAATTCAATTCCAATTGTTGTGAATTCTGAAATGCACCTGGAATCAATACTTCTCCTGACATTCAATGCCAGTCGTGAAATTTATGGCCTGTAGTGAACGCACTGCTTAATTCCCACAAAAAAAGACAGTGTGTCAGCAGTGTTCACAGTAAGTGTTAAGTGAAAAGTTTTCTTGAGGCTGCCATACTTTTTGACTATCTCTTAATAGCTGATGTTGACACATGTTGCAGCAGAAAAGGGTTTGGAATAAAGAGCGCACATTTCAGAAGTGAAGACTACACTGGCAAAACAAGTCAATGATTTATGTGTATAGATGTGGCTTCATTTTCCATCTGATCTGAGTTTCAGACAGAGAAGAAATCCAGTTGTACAGAAATGTCGGGGTTGAGTGTGGAAATTGCCAACCCCAAACGTTCTCCACTGACCATGGAGGAACATCAAGACACGGAGCATTTAATGATTTCACTCTGATTAATATCTACACAAAGCCATGGAATTATTATAACCAGATCAAACTGATGTGCTCAGTGAACTGGTAGCCAATAACCCCAGTCACTCCCAGCGGGAGGTAGATTGTGGGGGTTGAGCAGTCACATGGCGGCACTGAGACATGGAAAACCTGAAATGTGGAACAATGATTTTTACTGGATCCTAAGTAAACAAACCCACATCAGACTGGCCCAGGTCCCAGTGTATGAGTCACCCATCTCTTGAAAGTCCACAGATCTTCACTCTCCCCACCAGTGTTGAGGGAGAGCACAAGCAAGCCCTGTATAAAGTACACTTCCAATCCGGTTCCAGGAACTCAGGAAGGGGGACACCAGTGAAAGGGGCCTTGGTAATGGGATCCACGTGATGTCCAACTGATAAGAGGGACTTTTTTTTTGTTAACACGAGTGATGTCAGACAACCCTGACCCCTTTATTCACTGTTGCTACATCTTTCACAGCACAAATGCAGTTTACGATCATGGTTCACAAAGTAATGCTACTTGAGTTTAGCTATTGCTGGCCATCAAATGTGTTTTTGTCTCTGTCTTGTTAATCTAAAGCTCCCCAGTGATTAGCACAGTTGGCAAAAGCACAGCATTTGAATATTCAAGTAAAATTGCAATTACTTCCTAGAAAACTTCTCCAGTACAAGTCAAAGAACCACTTTAAATTCTTTACTCAACTCAAAGAATTTAGTAAATGCTCTGAAATATGAAGTACACATACTTCATAAATGTGAGTGTTACTGCCAAAAAAGGGATAAAACATTTTAACCATGCGTGAACTATACTGAATGTGAATGTCAATGCTGCTGAAAACATCCTTGTGCAAGTCTAGATATTGACTTTATTAATTAGTTTCTGCAAAAGTGGAAATGTTTCATGTTACATACCGATTTAACCAACTTTGAAAACCTTATTTCAGCCACCCATAGTAATACTGACATTGATGGATGAAGAAGTGCTCAAATGCTCTACTAAGTCTGGACACCCTCTGTCTGGAAATTCTCTAAAAAAGTATAAATATTTTGTCACTGAAATACAGTTAAAGTACCAAGTGTAAAAAAAAATCTATATAAACAAGGATGCATACATTTTATTATTAGATTACACTTTATTGGTGCATTCATGTGTTAACATCACTACTGTTGCAGGTGGTAAAGGTGTAGCTTTAAACCACTTTATGTGCTGCCATTAATTAAATCTGTTGAGAAGAATGTGCAAAATTAACATGATATTATTTGTTGTATTATCATGTCCACTAAATATGCAAATGCTCAAGTAAAAGTACTTTAAAATTGAAATTCATACAGTATCTGAGCCTGGCCGTATGCAGGGTTTTAGAAATACTGAAGTCCAAAAACAGATGGACTGCAGCAGAAGATCACACCAGGAGCCACTCCTGTCAGCTTAGAACAGGAAACTGAGGCTACAATTCACAAGGCTCCTCAAAAATGGACAATGAGGCAAACATAAATATAAGTATGGTGCACTGTATGTGTATGTGTACTGTAAAGTGGTGGGTAACTTTGTATCTCTTTGGTAATTAGGTCAACGGTACATAGTTTGAACGTGATCAGGTCAGTGAGTTGAGTTTCTGTTTGTGTTGAACAGCACAGGGACATAATGTCAATCCCCTCCTCTGCATTCCTCATTTTGACTCACTTCTCTTCCCTTCCCAAAGCTCAGCTTTGATGAGCCAGTATTTCGTTTTTATCTGTAGGCCCAGTGAACCCATGGCCCAGGCCGTTAATAACGGACTTCACTAGGATAATCTTGCAAGTAAAAAAAAAGGACCACTTCATTTAATCATGTGTCAACCCTTTATACAGACTGAAAGCATTAAAGAAACGTTTAATTTTTTGTCAAAAATTGAACAGTTTGACGTTGGATAACAGTGATGTGCGTTGCTACCAGAAAGTGATTGTTTAAGACACAGGTCACATGATGAGCAGCCATTGTTTAAAGTAGAACTATGAGGATGAACACGCTTCATCCATGGCTGCAAGCAGTCTGCTGTTAAAACCTTACAGCTACCGGTACCAGCTTGGGGGGGGTCCAACTTTCTGTGTGGTTGGTTGAAATAATCCCAGAGCCATCTCGTCAGAATCAGAATTTTAGGATGAGGAATAATCCAACAACATGGCAAAGGTGACACTATCATGGCTGTTGGCATTGCTGCACTAGCAGCATGTTCACGTTAAGGTGCTCTACATGCTGCTTGTAGACAACATTATGAATTATGCGGTTTCATTGAATTGCAGAGTTTATGTATGTGTGGGTCCGTGTGGGCGTATGGTGGTGAAATAACAGGCAATGATTTGATCTTTGCCACAGAGCAGACTGTGCTTTTCTGTTCTCATAAAACCACTTTTATAGTCTAACGAGACGGATGTTATTTTGTCCCTTCGAATCTTTTTAATCCCATCTGGCTTATGTACATGGCAGAATTTTATGTATCCAACAGAACATGAACATGCTCTCATATAAAGGAGAAATAAAAAGCCACCTGGTGCTTCTACAATGAGAATGATCATGAAATGATGTGAACGTCTAAATATTTACATCCAAATAGTCGAGAGTATATGATTTGCAACATGGTATTTGTTTGCAATGTAAGTAACTTAAATGCACATGATAGCTGAGAGTTCTGCGTCCGAGTGGAGGATCTAGCCGGGCACGGCCCCTGTTGGTGGGGAAACTCTACACACTGCAGCCATTCAGCTGGCCCGGCTCACAGGATAAAGTTAGGATTGTTTGTCAGTGGGCTGTAATGCCAGGAATGCTCAGCACTGGCTCCCTCTGTGTGTCTGAGTGTCTCTCACACTTTATTTTGCCTCTCCAGCAGCACTTTGGCTTTGCCGTGACACCCCCACGCTCCCTGAACTCTGAAGTAAAATAACAGATTCTATTTCTTTCCTGCACATTAATTTGATAAAGTGACACACACACACACACCTTCTGCCTCCCACCGTCCCAGTACAGACTGTCCAATCTGCACTCTGAGCAGCATTTTTTTTTTTTTTAGGTGTTGTAAAATGTTCCATCCAACCATCATGACATCATTTTTAAATGAGTGCACACACACACACACACGCACACACACACCGTACACATGCGTTGGGTGACTCACAGCTTGAGTCAAACCGTTGTCCAGCTGCATGTGAGTCCTACTGATCTTTTGGGGTTTTAAGAGAACAATGTTGTTTCATGTTAGCATAAAACAAAAAAAGGAATTGTTCTCATTTCATATTGTTTTTGTCACGTAGATATTTGATAAGTTTCAGTTACTCAGGGAAACATGTAAAGTTTGTCAGTCATGATTATTGGTTTTATTTATGGTTGAATAAAGTTTTATAAACTCATAAACTAATCAAACACACATGGCACACATGTTGTGCAAACACACAAATTTAAAGCAAAAGTTTTAAATTTTGGGAAATTTGCTTTGCTCAAGAAGTTACTTTTCTTGAATGAAGCTTAACCTCTTGTAAGGAAAGCTCACTCTCCTAAATACAGGCTACTATAACTGTTCTTTAAATTACAGATTCTGCAACACTTTCGTTTCTTCAGTTGATTTTTTTCCTCACTAATTCATCAGTATCATCCAATTTTTTATAAAATAAAATCATAGCACCAGCATTCTGGATCCAATTTTAATGAAACAAGTTCCCAACTGTGACAAATATTTTTGCTTAGTTTCTCACAAAAGCAAAATTGTTGCTTAACATGTAGGTCACATCCAGATCACGTACTATTTGAAGAGATAATCAGTCCCATCAGTTAGAAAATACTTATGGCATAAATCATTTTCAAGTTCACAAGTTCTCAACAAGAGTAGATTAAGATGTGTATTAGGCAGGTCATGCAAATTTCAAAAATAGGTGTGCTGTAAATTCTCTTTCGTTACACAGATTGTGGATTCTTGTAGTTTGTGTCAGTGGTTGGAGGATTCAGATAAATTGCAGTAAAAGTAAATAAAAGTTTGTGAGTAAATTCATGTCCTTCAAGTATGAAAAGTGCTGTCTTTTCTTTGTTTCCAATTATAAAGTGTCATATCTTATTAGGAAAACGTGTTCACCTGTTCACACCCACGCAGGTGTAATTACACTAGGTTACAACAGATTTTGCCTTTCTGTAAAGTCAAACTGTGAATACATTGTGCTTGATTGACACTTCACTCATTCATCTCTTTGTTCGTTGTACCTGTTAGAGTGATACATCTTACCCTAAGGGCGGCTGTAGCTCAGTTGATAAGGCAGTTGTCCATGGACCACAGGGTCAGTGGTTTGATTCCTGGTCCTTTGCAGCTTTGGGTTGAAGTGCCCTTGGACACTGAAGCTCAAGTTGCTCAGGTGAACACCATGCATGGCAGCCACTGCTGTGTGTGTGTGATTGGGTGGATGACAATGTTGTGAAGGGCTTTGGATAAAAATGATAAAAGGCACCATTTACCATTTGATGTTCATATGTCACATTAGTTGTGATTGATACTAAATTGTAACTAAAAACCCCTTTGTGGATGTGTACTTTTGCATTTAAAAGTAATGATAGCTATAGACAATGTTTATGAATAAAAAGTATTAAATAAGTAGAAGTATACATAACATGGAACCAAGTATGAGTACTTCAGTATTTGAGTAAATCCACTCAGTTGGATCTCCAAGTTTAGAAGTTTTTATGTTTCCAGTAGAGTAAAAAACAAGTTATTCAGATACTTTTAAAACGTTTCTTTACTTCTTAAACTTACTTCTTTAAAACCTTTTCAAAGCTGGTTTTATGTCAGAATACATTTGTAAGTCCCAGTGCTGCATGTATTCCTGCAGACATGGTGGCTCGTTGTAAAATGTAGGTTTTCTCTTTTAGGAGGCAGCTATGCCATTAGAGACTTTCATGAAGAACTCGTGTTGAACTTTTGGACATTTCTCAGGACTGTACCCTGGCAACACAGCAACACACAGATGACGACCCGCACATCTCGTCCAGCTGAAGCTGCCGTGTCAGCTTGCTCCAATCACGCAGTTCAAATAAGACATGTGTTTCCCCTTTTGCACCATAAGGATGATGTCACATCTACACAGCCATGTGTTCCCAAAGTACAACTTAATTCGAAACATCTTCATATCCTGATTCAGGTCAGTGGGAATGATTGTTGACTTTAATGAATCTTTGCAAACTTAAAAGATCTTGTGTGAGAAGAGAGAACACAGAGAGGATGCACCGAAGGCTGCCACAGACTGAGAAACTCCCAGTGGATAATGGGTAAGTGGGACATTATAATCACTCCCTTGGGTGAATAAACCCTTTTTCAGGAGAGGTAATAGCACAGATACCGAGCCATGGTGAGTTTGATTTGTGTTGTGGCAAGAAATTGCAAAATCTCTGTCATTACTGCGTCTCTGTCCTGTCATCACGCTCCTTTCACACAGACGTGTGCATAGAACCTCAGCCCACACACACTCTCCAAATTAAAGCCCAAATTAAAAGTCTGCAAAATCTCACACTATTATTGCTGGAATGAAATTTCTACCTCTATCATCTGGACCTGGTAGTTGATAAAAATTATTTTAATCAGCTGTATCAGCTCAGTTACTGCTTGGGTCTTCTTATACATCTAAAGTAAAGAGAATTGCTTTACTTTGCTGTGCATTATTAACATGATAAATATATCAGGGTTGCATGTTGCAGAAAGGAGCAGGATTTTACATTTCTCAAATGCTACACTTTTAAGACGACTATAAAGACTATTTCAACTCAACTAATGTGCCAAAATGAAAATGGCACAGTCCCAAAACAAGCCGAGCTGCTGCTCATGATACTTCCAGGATGTTAAATTTAAAACAACTCAATTTAGAGTTCCCACCAGCTGGGAATCATTTCCAGTTTGTTTGCTGCAGATTTTCACCCGGAATAACCTTTCAGCATAATATTTTAACCTTTGTTCAGGCAACACACTGTTATTTTACGTAGTGTAGAAAAGGATAATCATGTTCAGGTATAAGCATCTACAAAGACGATAATTACCTCTGTAATTCGGTAAACGATAGATCTCAGTGGAAGCAGTTCTGCTGGAAAAAGCTTGTTAGAAAACACTGCAACCTGCAAACATTTATGTGGAACCCCGTGCACCCCATTCTGGCTACTCGGGATCCGTTTTAAACGTCCAACACAGACTTTAAATAGATGGTTTAGTTTAGGATTGTTTAGAAAGTTAATCGAGCCACACGTGAAATGACATATAACAAAAAAGGGGAAAGAATTAGAAACATGAGGCCCAGATTACTTTTTGTTGCCTTTGCTACTCTGACTTCTCCCAGTAAACGGACTCTGTGAGCACCATCACTGATAGTAAATACCCCTGTGTTGAACCGATTTCTTCAGAGATAAAGCAGTGGCCAGCACACAAACTTCTGTGTAATGCTGCAGACTCTGATGGCCATCTTTCAACATCTGACTTTTTAATGATCTAACTCAAGCTCTGTGAGAAGAAAGGATGATGGGTGTGACTCACATATAGCAACATAAACTTTTTTTATTCTCAGTGACTAACAAGATTACAAATTTGCTTAAAATCTCTCTGAATGGTGTAATGTCCTCCCTTTCTGTCTTAAACAAACCTTTCCATTCTGCTTATGTCTGCACAGATTTTTGATTTTGACTCAGACAAAATGACACGGATATGGTAGTCGGTCAAGCAAACAGAGTTGGGTTTCCAGTGGTAACATGGGTGGGAGAACAGGCCAGTCTTTGTTAAAAAGCTTTAGTATCACAGAGGAGAGAGAGGCCATTGTGCTTTAGAAAAGCCTCCTTATACTTCATGTCCTCAGATTGTAATGGATCCTCAGCCCCAGTTTAACAAATGCAACTCACTCCAGACGACAGTATATGCATGTCAATGGGCCTGGACCCTGGAAATGAGCCATCCTGTTGTCATCAGCCTATCAGGTATAGAACAATCACCGATCCACCCGTCTGGAGGAAACGAGTAGGAAAGTCCGTTTATATCAATATAATGAAAACATACTGTTTATGATGGTCATGTGAGAATATACACTTGACTGTGTGAATGGTGAAGCAGTTCACATAATGACCAGTTTAAACTAACTGCAGCCCTCAGAACCAAAGATAAAATGTCAACAATTATTATAGGCCGACGTTAAATAAAATAACCACAATACAAAAACATGATGTTTTTCCCTTTTTTAATCTCACAAAAATGAATGCTTCTGTTCCTGAAAAGAGAAACCGAGTGATCTAGAAAACACTGACTGCACAGTTCTCACTTTACAGATGTTTTTAGAACATTTCACAGTTCATTTTAGGCACTTGGAATCATAACAACATTCCCTTTCTGGACAACAAATAGATCTTTGGTCCGGTATGTAATTAAAAAAATAAAGCCAGAGTATTGAAATAACACCAGCTTCAATGTTTGTTTCCTCAAAAATGTATTTCTGACATACAGTATATAAAGCTTCATAAAGACCTTTTTAATACTTAAATAAGATATTTCGCTACATCTCAGAAATGACCAGCAATCTTGCAGATGTTTTGCAGGAGAAAAAAAGTGAGAAAATTTTATGCATCGGCTCAATCAAACGTACAGCAGTACAGGATTGTTTTAGTCATGTCACATTTGGCAAAGGTGGGATTTTTTTTCTCTGCGTGCTCTCAGTCAACTTCCTTTAAACATATATAGTGATGGAAACTCATGCACCCCTGGCCTTCCTGCAGCCAGTTCAGCTACAGGGCAGCCACGTCTGGTATGAGTTACTGCACAGGGAGACCTGCGGCGACTGCACATGTGCAATGTAGTAATTGCTAAAGTTAATGTCCTGTACGTATGGAGCAGGCTGGTAGTAACACGTGACATTCGTTACTGTGGGGATGGCGTTCTGCTCAGCCAGCACCTTTAGTGCCAGCATGGAGATGAGGCTGAGCGTCTGCCTCCGCTCGTGGCCCATCAGACACACGGTGCTCTCATTCACTACTTGGTGCAGAGTCATCAGACACTCGTACCGTTTGTGCTCCATGCCGGCAAAGTGGTTTTGCAGATAGGCTTCCAGCTTCCTCTGCTGCTCGCCTATGTCAGGGAAGTCAATGAAGAAGCGTGAGCACATGTAGCGCTGCATCTGCTTCATGTCCGCCTCTGAGGAGGGTCTGAATCCTCGCACCAGCAGGTGACAGTACTTCAATAAGCCGCCACCTCTGATTTCTTCGGGGCTGCGTGTAGCTATGATCCTCTGACACAGGTGATCCATGGCCTCCTTGAAGTCCCCATACACACTCTCCCCGACCACGGTGGGGTGAAAGCTCTCAGACATTGGCGTCTCTGAACAGCGGTCAAATAAGAGCAGAGAATCAAGGCAAATCTGGAAGGAGTCCACACTGAATTCAAACTGCCGCCTTAAAGAGTCCACAAATTTTAGCTCCACATTCTTGCCCGTGTTGTTGGACAGCGAGATGAGGCTCCAGCGGTCCGTGTCATTACAGACTTTCACCAGTTTCTGTACATAGGCCTCTTTGAGGGTCAGTGCCGTGATGCGCTCCTTGGAGACCCCAGCTGGCAAGAAGTCCAACAGGCAGTCGAGCACAACATCCTTCACCAGACGGAAGGCCTGGTCATCTTTCAGCGACACCCCAAAGATCAGGTCAAGGTCCTTGTAGCCCAGTCCAGTGTCCTGATGGAGCACGTGACTGGCAGCAGAACCATTCAGCCTCACGTCTTTAACACACACGCCTCTCTCCTCCAACCTTGCCCGCACCACCTGGACATGGATGATAAAGATTCATCAATCACAAAAATTCATGTCTGCAGGTTCTTCTCACTGAAAAACCCACCCTTCACCTTCCATTGAAGAAATAATGAAACAAATTTCCTGTCTAAAGAAACACTAAGTTTTGAAAGATGTCCAAATAAGTTCCACATGGACCTAGTGGAAATCAATAGTGTGTGAAGGCAAGATCGATACTGCTGCTAACAAAAGTCCATTTCATCATCATCAGCTGCAGTCTGGCTGAAACCTAAAGAGCCCAAATTTGAGGGCAGTGGCAGAGCTGGCAAGCCTGTGCTCCAGGTCTATCTCCCCCTGGGTCAGATTGTCTTATCTTATCACAGACAGTGATAAGATTTATAATGCTGAACTGAAACCCAGGGAATGGAAGACCAGTGTGTAAGACCAGCAGCGTCCAGCAAAAAAATAAAAAATAAAAAAAAATCCCCTACTTTAAGCCAAAAGCCCCAACTTCAGGTCATTAAGACTCAGCAGTGTTTCCCCCTTAGTCTGTCCCAGTGACCTGTACAACGTTTATGTGTCATGCTTCAGTGTGGACACATTTGAAGAGGGTGATGGACGGCTAAACAGCTTCACTGCTAATAAGTATGCATTGAAAATATGCCAGAGTCATATATTAGGGCAAAGTCTGTTTACATGCACTGAGGAAACACACAATCTGCATGTCTCGATCACAAGCTTTTGAAAAGTTTTGGAAGGAATCCAGCAACCCCACAAACAGGTAGCTGCAGCTTCCTTGTTAGATCTAATAAGTTAATAATTCCAAAAAATAAGACAAATTGACACTCTGCATTAACAGTGGATACATGATAACTGCAGATAATACAAATATTAAAGCTGCACCTCAATTTAGTTGCTACACATTCGCACACAACCCTAGATCTCACTACTGGCACTAACCTGTCAGATTAGTGTCTGTTAACTCTCTCTCCCATGGTGATCAGATAGCAAGCTGGCTCTATTTATACATACTGGGTCAGGCTACAAACACAGATCTGAAAGCCAGTAAGACCTCTAACACACAGCAGGGGAAACAGGAGGAACAAAGTCATAAGAGCATAAACGTGGTGATGATAGGGTTCAAATTCCAATCGCAAACAAAAATATTGTGGGATTCTGGTTGTTTGTCTCGAAGGGTTTTCTGCTTCTGTGGCCGTGCTGATATGTCAGAGGAGACAGGAGTGAAATTCAGTGTCATCAGATCACAGGCTGCAAATGACAAGTTGAGTGCAGAAAGGCATTTATGCCTGGATGGCATTAGGTTGTTATCTTTGATCTACGGTTATAGCTCCATAACTCCTCAGACCACGGCGCTTCATGTTGTTGCAGCAGATGTTAGCAACCTGTTTATCCCAATAAACCCGCAGCAGGACAAAGGTCTGCCCTCTCCGCCATTAGCTCCTGTGATGCATTTAGAAAAGAAGCAGCTACAGGAAATAGTCTCGTTTCATTTTTCATGACAAGAGATTCAAGTCAGGGCAGATGTAATGTGTCATAAAAAAACAATAAGTGAATCTCAAAGTGCAGATTTAGAGCCAAGCAGGGCTCAGAGAGAGGGTCTCTCCTTAGTGGCAGACATATACATTATAGTAATAAGTAGGTTACATAGTATTTAATATCTGCCCAGCTGCATGCAGACAATATTTGATTTTTTATACATATGAATCATTATTAACTATAACTAACGCGCTCAAAAAGAAATTCAATCAATGAGTTCAGTGTAACAGTCTGTTAGTACCTGGACAATGTGGCGGGGCTGCACGGACAGTGTGGGGAAGTTTCCTCGGCCGTGGATGGGAACAGCCTCCCCCACGATCGAGTCCAAGCGCTGCACCTGATCCCAAGACAACACACAGAACCTCCGACTCTGATCCGCCGCGTCACCGCAAGACATGACGACGTCGCGTTTTCAGCCCCCCTCCCCAAAAAACTACAAGTCGGCAGAGTGTTAAAAAAGCTGAGCGGCTTGTCTCTTCAGTGACAGATATTCCTGTGGGAGTGAACGGCCCGGATGTTAATCTGAGGAGATGAAGAGTTGGGGAAAAAGTTGTTCAAGTGTGGAGACTGGAGCGGGATCGGGCGCCTGCTCCGGTGCGAGCCGCTGAAATGCGGTCAGTCTGCAAAGAACCGATTCATGAGGAAGGTCCAGACGGTTTAAAGCCTCCTCGTTAGCAGGAGCCCTGTGATTGGCTGCCGTGTTCGGCCACTGACCGCGGACGCCCCGTCTGCAGGAAACACCCTTCGCATGACGCACTCGGCCGCCTCCTCCGTCTCTTTTACGCACGGCGCAGGCTGCGCGCCGGCAGGGTTTTCCCTCAAACCAGTCGAAGGACCGAACAATCTGCAGCAGTAATAGAGATATTAATTCAGCATTCGTGTCATATTGAAAGAGATACGTAAAACGATTCATTAAAGGTGTCAGTTACAGCTGCGCAAACACCACCTCCGCTTCTCCTTTTATGATGAATTTCTTTATTTGCTCAGGGAATGTTTGGAGAACATGCAGGATGTTTTTGCAGCTACACCCTCGTCCTCTTAACGAGCCTACAGGCCCACAGGAAGCCAGACTAAACCCTTCACTGCAGCATAGATGCAACTTTGTCCAAGTGAGATTATCCACAAAACACCTGGTAACTACGTTTCCGCCACAGCCTTTTTGGCCCTTTGGCCAACATCCACTTGCCATCTGTTTTGATCAGAGCAAAGAGTTTTTTTGTTGTTGTAAATTATTCATTTAGATGTTATTGCCATTTAGATCAAACCTATTAGATTTATTTCCAGATTTTAACTCAACAGTTTTTTTAATGTTATTCTTTTTTTTACACTATACAACTTACAGATAGCAATCTTACAAACCACAGTTAAAATTCTTCATAACACCCCCAATTATAAAGTCTTAAAAGCAAAGATTAAATAGAAAAAACTGTTAGATTGATGTAGGCAGCCAATATTGGCTCATTTTTCTCCCAATAAATGACATGAAGAGAACAGAACAGAGAGAACAGAAATACCAAATATTTTGAAAGTTCATGTTCTGACAATGTGGTACATTTATTTCAAGTCAAGTGTGTGTGCGCTACAGTTTACAATTTCTAAGTTTGTCAATTTTCCTCTAGATTTGACGAACTTAGAAATTGTAAGATACCATAATTAATTTAATTTCTTAATAAATAATAATGCAATATAAATATATGAATTATATGAAGCCATGTAAATTCAGAAACAGCAGATTCAACAGACTCAATTATTAAGAAGTTGAAGCAAAATGGATTGTTTTTCAAATTACAGAAGTCTTGAAAGAAGTAAAGCTTTGATAGCTAAGAATATCTGACCTGTTTGTAAATTGTTGTATTTTTCCTAAACAATTACACAAATTGTATGTTATTATTGAAAAAAGCACATATTATCTAAAACATAAAAAGCTTCGATAGCATTCTGGAAACCCGTGCTAGATTTCACTGAGGCTGCTTGTCATCAGCTTAGTATTTAAACTATGATAGCAGGTTAATAAATCGGTAAAATGTTGCTTGCTAATCACACATTTGTATAGGTCCTTATCATTTACATGTGTTTAAAGTGGAAAACCATTACCTTTGTTTTGTTGGTTTGTTCAACCATTGGAAAATTAAAGCCTACAAACACGCGAACAAATCATTCATGTGATTTGCTTATGATTGTGCAGGGGTTATGAAAAGGCTCCGATAACCCAAGATGCCCTTTTCACTGTGGCTTTCCATTACATTTTCAGATACCTTTCCACCTTACCTCCTCATCTGTGGATTTGTTTTTCATTCCTATGGTCTCAACAGAAAAAGCTTTGGTTATTATGCTTAATACTGTAAGTACTGGACCACCTGAGGAGGAATGAGTGCACATGAAAACTCATCATCATTATCTCAGATGCCGTCAGTGCCTTCCACCTTCATTATTTCCTCTGATTTCCCCAAATTTCCCAATACCTTTTCTTTAGACTCTACCAGCTCCTGTGTGTTGCCTATTATATGTTTAAATACACTAAATATCCCTTAATGAAGGACCTCAGACAATGTTAGACATTACTCACAATAGCAGACATGACTCTAACAGTGGTGAGAAGGCCTTAGAGGTTTTCCAGTACGTAATATGTGAACAATACAGGTGTAAACTTCCTTTTTTAAAACAACACAACATGTCACTACTTACAAAATTGCCAATTTTTATACTTGTTTCACAGCGTGTTAGTGCACTTGTAAAATGTTTACAAGAGAGTAAAGTTCATTTGATGATTGACCTGTTTTTAGTTATGCAGGCAGAAACACACGCTCTTACGCATTCAAGCACGCAAGACATCATAATGTCTTCCACAGTTATGTGTGTGTGCATGTTTGCTTCACACACTACTTATTGTTGTCTACAGCAAACTGCTGGAAGTTTCCCAGGCTTATGAAAAGGTCAGGTTTTAGATTATGGTCTCCACGGAGGATCACTCCAAATCCACGTGTTTTCAATATAAACCTGTTTCTATAGCAACAGCATCCAGGGTTGTCTGGCAGATGGGCAGAGGCGACTCCAGCTGTGGGACCTGCCTGGTGCTGATGTGAAACATCTGCGTCATTGCACTATAAATAACCCACAATTTGGTAGCTGTGTATCCTGGGAGCACATCCAGCATTTACCTAAATATGAATCACTTGGTGAATGAGAGAACAATGACAGCAGATAAATGTCAGACATTCTCCAGTAGCATCACAGCCCTGTGAAAAAAGGACTCAGCTAGATAAATTCAAGACATTCATGCAGTGGAACAAAAACAAACAAAACTACTCCTGAAAGGTGTACACTGTGTTGGTATAATCCCCTCATACAACCTTTGTTAATTTAGGTTGGTGTTATTTTATCCTCTGTTTATCCCTGAGTTGACATCCTGCTGGAGCCATGACAACTGAGACTGTGAGTCTTGTAGGCGTGGTGAGATAGATACTATTTAAACACACCTTAAACAAATGACGCATTAGACAAGTGCATGTTCCACTCATAACCATAATCAAACAATATGAAAATAATGTGTTCATCTTGAGTATATTTATGAGACACGCTAAATAACGTTTGTGTTTATCTTTTCTATTTGTGCTCAGAGCCTGGTGAAGGACAGACAGATTGTTGTTTTTTGTTTTGCGAGTTGTCTTTATCTGTCTTTGCCTGATCCTGTGAGAAGAAGATGAACAATGTAATAGACTGTGCGTCTCTCATGGCAGGGACATGACTGGACGTCACAGTGTGTTATAAAAGAAAATGGATTGTTGTTGCTGAACAACAAGCAGTGAAGTGTTGTGATGATCAATTGTGTGAAGACAGATAAGACTCCATCTGTCACACTGGATAAATTGTGAATCTCTTTTTTTTACGCATCTGTCAGGGGCTCGTGCAATTTCAGTTAAAGACTTCCTTTTTTTGAGACCGAGCACCGTCAGGTTTGTTACACTGGAAGACCAAGTGTTTGCTATTATTAGAGTGTGCATCATACGTAACTTTAGCCGGTGTTGTCATTGGCTAAAATAGTGTTGCAGCTGCTGCTATTACATTACATGTTTTACATTACACTAAATATTTAACACTAAATCCAAATTCACATCAACTTTGATTTTGCAAATGAATTTAAACAAGTTTCTGTTGTGTTTTTTTTAAGCCTCAGTCTGCCATGTCAGCATATAACCTGTCTATACAAGCAGGTTGAGTTGACCAGTCAACCCGGACACCCTCAGGTCTACCTGCGATAGAGCGAGATTGTGATAAGAGAGGTGAGTTTGCTTTGCTCCAGGTGACAAATCTATGGGACAGTGGAACGAGGTTACGTAAGTAATCGTGCTGTTGACGTCAGACTCCCTCCACTGCCTGCTTGATTGATTACAGAAGTGCTTGGCAGAGCTGATCAGTGTGCTGCCGCAAAAAAGTAAGCACACCGAAATACATCATGGATTTAAGTGGCGTTGTACATCTCCTCCCCCCTCTGTTTACACCTGTTCAGTGAAATGGAAAAATACTAAATTATGAAAACAGCAAACACACGCTAAGCATTGGATGTCAGGGTTGTTTCTATTGTTGGAGTGAAATCACAGAATGATATGTTGCCTTTTCATAGTCAGCCAAACCTCATTTTTCATGTGTCATTATTATATCATGTGCCCATCCATTTTGAGAATGTTAAATGATGAGATCAGTTAGATTGCACATGATTTATTTTGCAGAATCAGCCCTGTTTGCCTTGATTTCAAGCTTTTCTAGCAGTGACTTGGTGAAAAATATGTTGTGGCATAATTACTCTGAAGCTCAAAGGTCAAATATAGAGTTACACTACATGTTATGTAAGGCTCGGCTCACTTTACTCTGTCAGTGGGTGGAAAGACTGAAGGGAAACTAACTTTACCCAAGCTACGGCTGTGTGGAATGTGGATGACACTGAAATGAGAAATATATATCAATCATATATATAAATCAAACAGGTTGTTTGGAAATGTGGTTCTGTAATGTGCACAACAAGGCAACATAAGAATTGTGTCATTGTTTGCAATAAAGCTGTGTTTTCCCCCCCAAAAATGTTGTAAAATGCTTTACAGTTTTTTGTGATATAGAGCAGAGAACGGAGGGAGTTATGCATACTATATCTTTTATCTTTATTGTTTAGATTCTCTCAGCCAAACATGTGAACAGCTCAACACACGTGAGTTATTCCTGTCCTAGAGATGCCTGTAAAGACAGGAATGAACATCCCTGGTGATTAAACACACCCACTTGTGTTCACTGTATGCCTGGGATGTCCTAACGCGAAGCTTAAATCATGTCATGCAAAGTCCCCACACCCACCCCAATAGGACATTTGGGGTCTCTGTTGCAAATCAAGAAAATAAACCCACAATTTTCTGTACTCCCCAGCTTTGGTGTGAGCATAGAAATTATTCCCTCTGGGCTCTCATTTATTTTTCTACTGATCGAATATTACAAAATGCACTGCAAGGGATGTGGAAACTTTTGGACAGCTGCAAATATCACTGAGATGTTCTTAAATTTTGTCAACACATGTGCATCTGAATAGCTACCAGAGAAGAGATCTGGCTCCTAAAATCCTCTGGGGAATTTACCAGAAGTGAGAGGGAACCCCTATTTAGCAACAAGCTCTGATTTCATTTCCAGAAATCCTGCTTCCCACCCCCCCCCCCAACCCCAAAAAAAAAAAGCCAAGACAAAAACTCTGCTTGCGGTGCGATAAAAAAACAAGTAACACATCAAGAAGTGATCCTGTCAATTCACTGGACTCCTTCAAGAATAAGCACAGCAGAGACATGGAGCAGTTTACTCAGAAAAAGGTCTGTGAGAGACGGATATGATCAAACGAAGACAGCTCGACTCATCTAACTAATACAACTCATCTGAAAGCAACAGAACCAGTTTTCTCCAACCTCTCAGTCGCTATTTGCCTCAAGAAACAACGAATAAAAATATGTCAGCAGCATACTTCTCTGATCACCGTCCAGATTTTCTAAATCCTTCTTCTGGAAGGATTAGGGGATCAGGCAAAGGTGTATGCCATCATATCACAGGTCAAAGAAGACCAGCTGGATGTTCCCAGGGACGTAAAACTTTTATGACACCAAACAAACAAAGCAAACAATCATATTAATATGTTTATGATCAGTGATTTGCAGTCATTTTTAATTTCAGGGCAGGTGTTTGTGAAAGACAAGATAACAAAACAAGGTTTTTTACAGAAACAAAACTAACTTTCTGGTCAAGGCTTGAGATTTATGTAGTACTGTAACTGAAAGCAGACTTGAGGACGGCACGTTGCACACATGGCTCAAAGCTGCTCTGTTTAACACCGTAGAACTGGCTTTGTGCTCCAGGTTTTAGGTCAACAAACCACTCGACATTCACTTCAAAGCCTCAAACACTTTACCGAGAGACTGAAAACCCTACAGTCATGGGGACATCTGGCAGTTGTGTGGTCAGGACTTATAACAGCACCCCTCTCTCTCTGTCTTTCTCTTTGTCACCATTCTCCCCTTTACATAACTTCATGTTAAGTAACATAGATAAACATGATAAGAGATATGGAGCATTTAACCTGCTCCTGCTCCATAAAACTCTGCTGTGTCCTTTGATGTAAGTCAGACTTGCGGAGAATACTGTGTGTTTGGTCATGTCTTTGTGACTCAGCCTGTAGTATGTACAGAATCTCTCACCTCGCCCCACTTGGTTTTCTTTCTTTTTACTGTCCATATGTACATCAATAAACTGAGTCATAACATGTGTATGAAGGTCAGTGGTCTTTATGGTCATTTCACAGAATGATAAAACTGTACACTACCTGATTCTTATAATGTGCGTGTTACTGTATTATTGATTTTACACACTGAGAGCACACTGTGGATTCAGAACAACTGAGGTAAAGTTAATGTTCACTAACTCTGTGCTGCTTTTGGAACGAGCTAAGTTAACTGCTGGGCCAGTTCAGTTTCAGCTTTTTTTTTTTGGTTTGCAAGAGAAAAGAGTTAAAGGGTGACAATTTACTAACATAGTGGTTTTGTAAAAATGTCTTCATGAAAAACAATAAAAAGTAAAACACTGAAAAACTGAATATTTTAAAAACATATTAGGAAAAAAGACTGTAAATGATCGAAAAATCAACAAATGTTTTCAATCAAAGTTTGGATTTGTTTTGAAACCTGCGTTTTACTTGTCAGTGCAGCTTTTTTCCAATGCCAGTTCTGCTATTTTTAATATAATTGTTTCAAGGCCAATGTTGTTTAATTTTTCAGTTGAGGCATTGTTTCTAATGCCAGTATTTTATTTTCAATGCCAAATGTTAAAATCACTGTAAGATAAGAAAACATACATTGCAAAGAAAAGTCTTACATTCAAAAACTCTAGCAAGGGTACGCAGTCAGCTATTATTTGTATGCAATTAAAGTACTGCCTATGCAGAAAAAATGCAATGTGTTAGTGTTGTGCTATTATATTACTGATTACAGAATATGTAAGTAGCATTTTGTTAACGCTTTAGTTTTTTAGTACTTCCCAGTGCTGCAGTTTTGTTGTCATACTTCTACAGCACTAGAGCAAATCTTCTCGTTACAGATTGGCCAGATTTTGCTAAATATCAAAAACCAACATGATGTAATTGTTTGCAGTTCTGCTAGAGAGAAATGTGCACATTTGTGTCACATTTTCCACTTCACAATCAAGGTAATGCATGTAAATACTCATATAGAATGAACATTTATTTTCAAAATGTTGCAGCCTGATAATGTGGCTTAATATGATTTTAAAAGCTATTTGTCAGCAACCAAAGCATTCTTCAGCTGATGCCTTAGGTCAATATCAAACAGAGTGTATGATAATAGCTGCTGTGATAATGTACGACCCAGTGGTGCCCTGGTACACCAATCCAGCCGCATGGCACATATTCAGGTTTCCATGCAGAGCTCTGTCCACGCACAGCGGTCATTTTTCCACTGTAATAAATGGGAATATCATGTGTTTTTACTTATATACTTATCTAATCTGTGCTGTAAAAAATACTCCAACACCAAATATTACAGAGTTGCAGATATGGTATCTTGGAGGAATGGAAATATCTTTTATGATTACTTGTAAGGTGTGAGCATACATTGTCAAAATCAAGATCTACATATCAAGATTTTAAAACAATATTAGGTATCTGGTGAATCTCTGACATAGAATGGCTGCTCAAAACTATATTCAATCATTAAGTATAATATAATATTATACATAAAGAAAAGTATGCACTCAATGAACGTACTCAGATGTAGTCAGACCTTTAAACACTGCACTTACCAAGCTGCCTTGGTCAACAAACCTACCACAAAACCAACCAATAAATAGCACTGAACTTATCTATCATGAACTTTATGTCCTGAAAGGCTTTTTGGGTTTCTTAAGTGATCGCACAGAGGCTGCCACAAGCCACCGTGCCCAAACACACAGATAATCAAATCCACCCTTGTTACACCCAGAGCAATTCCCAGAAAAGCAGTGCACAAGCATAGAGTATGGATAAGTACTGAACAAACTCCAAACAGAGACAGAATCACCAGGTTTCCATGGGCATTCTAAGAGGAAATCTCAACAAATTTAGCCTTAACCAGGATAAAATAGCTTAATATTTTGGCTGCTTTGACCTTGCCATGAGGTCACACACATTAAAGTTTTATTAAGTGACTTTGTTGGAAATATCCACCATTAGAAATAATATTAGGTTGTTTGGTTTTGCAGTTGAAAATGCAGGATTCAGAAATTTTAACTAGCACATGCAAGTTACCTACAGGATTCAGATGTTTCATGTTTCACTGGCAGAGGCAACAAACTATGCCCGCTGGCAGCTGCAGCGTCTAGGCAGCTGGTTCGTTCTGCTTAGTCCAGGGTTAATTATAGCCAGCCTCGCTGGCCAGCACACAGAGACACACGTTTAGCTCTAAAAAGTGCATCAGCGGTGATGCTGACAGCGGTCCTGACTGTGAGTCACCTGTTTTGCTGTCAGAGGTACTTCACTTCTGCCCTAATCAGACCAGTGAGCGATGAGGAAAAGGCTTGTGAGAGTGTGACACACAGCTGCACACATGACAGCAGACTCAAACATTATTAAGAAAAATCTGCAGTAAAGGAAGCAGCTCACTCATTCTAACTTGGTGGCCTTCCTGCATCTCTGCCACACCATTTGTGAGTGTGATACACTCCAGCAAGTGAATAATCACCTGCAATCAGAAAGAACTTCACATGATTCGATGTCCACGTGTTAACAATATCACAGATAAATAGTTCACAAGTTTTAGTCTTTTAGGTAATGGAGGATTGTGGTCAAAATGCAACACAGCTGCTGGGTTAGTGATGCTTTGGCTTTTTTACACTGAGCCAAAAGTCTGACCATCTGTTTTGTCTTAGCTTAAGATATACAGGTTGCTATACTAACATGCCTCAGCGAGGAGTCTTTTGAAGTCAAATGAGGTAATAGAGACATTTCTTTTTAAACCCATCCAAGTTATCATAGTTCGCAGCAAATATGTTCTGTCATCTTTGAATTGGGCAGAATCTAAAACTAAAAAAAGCAAACCATCTAAACAAGCAACAGTCTCACTTCTCTGCACTCTGTTAAGGCTCAAGTGCAGACAGACTCAAATCTCAGTGGTCCATCCATTTTGATCACTGACTTTCAGGGTATTTTTTCTCCAGTTTTCAATTTCAATAATTAGAGGCAAAACTACTTCAAAAGTACAACCCTGGGCACAGAATAAACATCATGTTTTTAGCAATGCCAAGGAAACAATTAACCACATGCTGAAAGATGATATTGCATTTTGCTTGGAGCTTCACAAGAAAAAAAAAACCCAGTCCAAAAGACTTGCTCTTATTTGACTGCACCTCAAGGCAAATGGGAGAAAGATACAGGAGATAGTCTCTTTGTCAAAGTCATTGTTTAGTCTTTTATTTTTCCATTCCACTTAATGCTATCCAGGACACTCCCCATTTGTATACCTTAACTCAACAGTGGTGCTTTGTAGCAGTCATCTTGTAACTGCATCTCACACACCCTTAGTTCTCCAGGCTGGCGTTAGCTGTTGTCCATAGAAAACGAAGATGATTTAACACATTACAATTTTGCATGGATCGGTTTTCATTCATTAGCTTTTGTATGTCAAATCTGTACTTGTGAAAATTTGTTGAAGCAAGTCTTGAATTAAGTAAAATCCCCCAAAAATTGTAAATTTAAAAAAAGTGATAATTTTTATTGACCAAATGTTACAGTTCCACTGTCACATCCTACAAACAAGTTTGATCATACAAGCACTGCTTGGAATTGTCTCTACACAACCTACAGCTGTTGATACAGACTGATAATGAACAACCCACTTCCTATGACAAAGCGGGTTTTTACAAACAACCTATATACAGATTCAATGCTCAATCACAAAAAATAAATACAAAACATAAAAACAGCTTTCTCCTAATGATTTCCATGGTACTCTGTTACTCTATTATGACTAGTCTGTAATTCTTGTTCACATCCTGCCCTCTAGTGGCACACACTTCCTCCTCTCATGTAACCTAAAAAGAAGTTGTATTCCAGCAGCGCACACACAGGGTTAGATTACATGCTGTAAAGAGCACTAAAGGTCACGGCCATTAAAATGACAGATTGCCCTGCAAGAGGCCTCATCAACGTGCCTAAAGCATCACTGTACTTGAAATAGTCCAAACGTTTAACTACCAACACACTTGTGCCAGGTAATTGTGTAGATGCACTTATGTATCGTTAATGCCCCCTGAGCCAAAGAAAAAACAGATGCCCAGCTGCATTGAAAGAATGTCAGCAGATCAAATTAAAGGAAGAAGTTTATCTGTAAATACTAAAATCCATCTCTTGGTAGGGAGCAGCAAATTTGATTCAAACTGTTAATTCTGAAATGCCAAAAAAATAAGATAAAATCACAAAGTGGACATTACACAATACGTGGAGTAACTATTTCTGAAATATTACACATTTCAGTCAATAAGCATCCACATCACAATCTTCAATTAGGTTTCACCTGCTTTGAATATCTTTCAGTTAGCCTCCTAAAGTGATGCAACTCACAGAAAGAGAAGCTATTTGACATTGTCCTAAGAGCATCTGATGTACAAGACATGCAAACTGGTTATAATATACAGAAAAAACATTAATATGTAAACAGTAAAAATAAAAACTGCAAATTGACCTATGTCCTTCAAAGTGATTATCCATTCATTACTAATATTGTCAAAGTTAATCCACCCAGCAACACTGGGTTGTTTCTGTACGACTTGCATCCCCCAGTCATATGGAGTAAGTATTCCCAGATTTTAAGACCTGTTTGCATAAGATATTAGCAGGAACTTAAAACACAGCAGCTGGGATGTATGGCTTGAGGTTTTCTGGAAGGTGTGGAGGCGTGTTCTAGGTTTCTTAATAAAAAGTGTTTAAAAAAATATCTATATTGTGCTTCCAAGTGTTACTAAGATTTACCTTCTTCCTGAAGGACAACAGTAGGATATTTTAAATATAACTCTCAGATCATAGAAAACCTTCAATGATTTCACCCATCAGAATGATATTTTGAGCAAATGGCAACATAGGACCTCACCACTACAATGAAATAGTCTCTTTGTAGACAAAAACATTGCCAGGGATACGGAGTGTTTTGAATGCAGAAGAATAAGTCTTCTATCACACCTTCTACTCTCTCATGGATTCTGAGTACACTCATGTTAGTGAAATAAAGCCAATTTCGGGTGAATCGGCCAGAGTCAAGGTGCCACGGCTCAAAGAAGGAGAAGGAGAAGCCAGATGGAAGGCTGGGTTGCTGGAGTGCAGTGAGTCTCTCTTGCTGCTTCTGCTGAACAGGGGCCAAGGAACGGTCATGGGCTGGCAGGTTTCGTGTTGTGAGCAGCAATTGGAAGGTGCTGCTGTGCTGGAAACCTCTAGGCCCAGAGGAATAGTCTTTGGGGGGCTGGAGGGGCACAAGTTATGAAAGTCAGAGGAGTGGACCATCCTCTCCAGCACATCCTTGGTGTTCTGAGTGCACTGTGTGAAAGGGAGATGAGAAGAAGAGATCAGTAAGGAAAATAGAGAAAACTTTAGTCTGTGTTTTGAAAGTCTTAACAGAAAAAAACAGGACAAACATCAATGGAAAATTCAGCATTGTGATTTAAATTATTGGTTTAGAACTCGTCAAGCACAGTGAAAGCAATGATTACACAAACACCACTGTCAAAAGATTTGAATAGTGAAGCATGAAGAATGTAAGTTGGATGCAGACGACGCAAGTAGAAGGCAAACATATGGAGAAATATTTAGATGTGTGTGGACAAGTTGCTTCATCCT
The DNA here is from genome assembly GCA_033026295.1 of Channa striata. NCBI lineage: Eukaryota > Metazoa > Chordata > Actinopteri > Anabantiformes > Channidae > Channa > Channa striata. The sequence continues at coordinate 13,410,240 of CM065175.1, read as the reverse complement.
GCGGTTCCTTGGACAACATTGGGAAATAGAGTTTATGCAGTCGCCATGCATGGACAACAAAGCCCCAGACAGAAGAGAAAAACACATAACTACAGAGGACAAGAGGACAGAGAGACAAATTATGAGCGTTCATATATATACGCTCTGTCCAGTGCTGAGTGAGTGAGCAAATTTTATTGAAATTGAAAGAATGAATGGTAGTGAAACATGCACATTATGCAGGTATGGAAATGCACATATCCACATCATTATTAAAAACCAATCACAACATCTGCCCCAACTACATGTAAGTTTATCCAAAATTATGTATCTTTACAAAAATATGGGCTGTAATGGCAGCAACCAGATAGCTAAATAGATTTCAAAGGAAGAGATGATGTGATTGGTTTAATGTTCATCCCTACCCTTACCATTGACCATCTACATGCAGCAGTGGCCTTCAGGCTGTGCAGGACAAAGCTAAATCCTGACAGTTGTCCTCCTAGTAGGGTGGAATAGATACAGTACAACACTGAGTATCAAGACTCTCCAGAGTAAACATTTACAGACACACCACTCAAAAAAAGAAACCATCAGAAAAATTGTACCTACTGAAATAAAAAAAGAAATAACATGGAAAATGATTTTTAAAACAGCTTAAACATTGTAAGAATTGAAAAAAATCAAAGTGAACTCAAAATAAATGTTAACCCCCCACAAATTGTTTATTTAATACATAAAAAAAACATGTCATGCTTTTTACGTAAATAAAACATGGTAAAAATAAAAGCTAAAGTAGGTTTAGAAAAATATGGCAATATAACAAAAAAATTGATATGTTGACCGTATCTATTTAAGGCACGTTACAAGTGACCTGTGATAAAGTGCTGATAATCCAGTGTAAATCATGACCTAATACAATTTGCATGTAACATTAATCAAGTCTTATGAGTGCATACACCTTCACCAAAATAAAAAAGCATACTCACTAGTACAAAAAAAAAGGAGGTAGAAACAGCAACATGATGAATTTGTAATTACAAGTAACATACACAATTGAAATATTAAAAAGGTGCAAATATCCATATAAACTGTCCCACAGTACAAAACAGCCACAATGATACTGCAACATAAGGTTACGTTTCTGGCTGTTGAAACCCCCCCACACATCTTAATAACTGCTAAATGATGCCAAACGTTGTTACAAATAACTTTAAAAAACAAAAAACAAACAAAAAAAAAATCATGAAGCATGCCGATACATTATGGCTTCAGCAGGGGTTTAAAACTGAAAGCTTAATCATACTAATTTGAACATTTGGCTTTAAATTTTCAGTTTCAAGCCATTTTAAGGTGAGTCCTTGTAATGCTATGCATTACCAAAATGTTCTTTACTATTAGTTTCAGCCTTCATGGGCAAAACATGTTTTCTTTTTAAAAAAAGCTAATTTTTTCATCAATATGCAAAGATTACAAGTTGAATGCTGGCAAGTCTACTTGAGGACCGAAGTCCAAAGTATGGAGGATAAATGCAAAATGATAAAGGCATAAAGGAAAAAGGATAAACAATAACAATTAAAGGGGTATGGGACAGTCAGGTGTTGGGAAGGACCACAAGCTGGTTCATCCTACCATGTGCGCATCATTCTTGGCTGCAAAGGGAGGAAGCTCTATCTCTGAGGCAGAAGCAGCAGACATGGCCTCATCAGGTGGCAGGAAACCTCTCCTGTCTATTAGACTAGTGAACAGAACAGAAGGTTATGATGGGATACACTTTGTGTGCACTGTACATAGATATTATGGTTCTCCAACCAATGACATCATTAAGGAAATGTTCTGAAGCTAATTGGGCCAATTCAAAGATACTACTCCTAAGCTTTTACCATAATGAGTGAGACACAAGGTGTCACAAGGTGAAGTTCAGAGAAACAAAATAAAACATTTTTGGGCATAAGGAGAATTCCAGGCACCTGTACTCACCTTGGGGGCATGGGGCCACATAATGTTGCACAGCAGTTGGTTAGAATGCTGTTGTAAGTGTATGGGTTTCCAGACTCCTCTGCACCTCTTTTACTTGACCAAGAGCCCTTTATCTGCACAATGAACACAGAACATATGCGGTCACATTAGTGAAGGAAGTATGGTTTAAGTATCATAAACTGACTTGTGAAGATGGAAAAACTCATAGCGGTATAAGTACTTACATCTTCGTTTGTTGTGAGGTTGGAGGCCACCAAGTATGTATGGAAGCCTGAGAGGCCCAGAATAGACCAGATGGAAAAGAAACAAATGACCAATTCCACCACAGTAAATGAAAAAGAGTCAAGGCATGATAACACTACCATTATCAATGATCAATAAAACATGCCATTTAAAAACAAAACAAATCAAACACACAATATCTGCATATCTCAAAGACATTAGTCATACCTTAGTTTCCTAGAAATCTGTTATTTCAACCAAAGACTAACTTATTTGACCACGTGGATGCTAATAATACAAAATCTGCACCTTGTAGGACTACAGGAATTTTTTTTTTAAGTTTTGCTCAATAACCTTACACATGCATGTTATAGTTAATATATTCATCATAGCTGCAATTGGGTTTGAAAATGTACTTGAAACATGTGATATGTAAAATTTAAACCTACAAATATAAAAGACATAATAAACGTGGCTCCTTTTTCACAGCAAAAACAAGTTGCTGAAGAAAGACCAATCAAATCTATGAACGTCTGAAGAACTGTAATATATTTATTTTTCTAAACTTAGCGTGAAATACTCATTTCAAAAATGATAACATATTGTCATCCATCTCATGCGCACGATGAAATATTTTCCCACACCCTGTGCATGATTAAAAAATAGAAGCACACTGTAGTCATGCATTCTATATTTGCCTGGCACTGACATCATCTCACAAGGACATGAGGCAGCAAACCGACTACTGGAAAGCCATCTGCCTAAAAGCATTGTATGCTGAATGCTAACTCTCTGATCCTATTAAGTGTGGGCTTAGGCTTAGCAGCAGAGGGAAATGCCTTGTCAACAGTGTGACTTGTGTTTTTCCAGGCAGTAAATAGTATCAAATTAAAACATTTCAAAAATATTAAAAGCAGAGTTACTGTCCAAAAATGTGGTACATGTATGTACAAAAGGATATCTAGCAGGGCTCTCTTGAATGGCTTGAACAAGGCTTTTACCAGCTTGAGATCCTGAAGAGTAAGAAAATGAAAAATTTGTAAAGTGAAAGTAGTTGTTGACTGATATTTCTGTCTTTTAGTAGAGGTAGAATACTTACGGAGGGTAATGTGCGTGATGACACAGCCAAATATGAAAGATGTCAGAAAAGACAATGAAATGATGAAGCTGTAGAAAAAGCGGTAATTGCGTTTGCCCACACAGTTTCCCACCCATGGGCAGTGATGATCAAAACGTTCTGAGGGTGAAAAAGAAAAACAGCATAAACACCAGTAATAAGATTTATGTTGAAGTAACATAAAGACATTAAACCTTACATCTACTCTAAATGAAAATATACATATCAGTAAGGCTAAGACTAGAGATCCCCAAAGTCAATCTGAAGGATTGGGATCAGGGTGAATCTAACCTGTATTGGCTACTGCAATCTAGATTCTATGATCATTTCATTAGCTGCACCTATACCAAGACAATACAACACAACCTAGATCGTAATTAGTGGTAATATAACTGCACCATGGTAGACTGCACTACCATGGGAAGTAAGAAGACTCCAATTTGGATGGAATTATGTTTTTTTTTAACTAAGATATAAAAAATATATATATTCTTTAAACTTTTAACAGTGAACAAGAGACTTTTCCGTCTAACATCAGAGACATTTGCAGTTACAAACTACTTGTTCTATCCTACCGAAAGATTACCTAATGTTTTTAACCACCCGCACTGTAAGAGTCATGTAGATATCAACACAAAGTTGATTTTAGATACTTCAAAAAACAGTGTGCTCAGGTCATAAATTTTATGTCAATCTATTGTAGTGTAAAGGGTTATTCAAATCAGTCTAAACTGAAAGAATAAATGCTGTTTTGTGTATTTGTCCGTCCGTTTCATATCACTAATATTTCTTGTTTTGGACATTATTAAAGGATAGTGGACTGCATCAAACTCTCGACATAAATAGTATATTGTCTTACTTCTGGCAGTGATTTTGAGATTATTAATGTCTTGTGAAAAAATGCCAGCATTACAACACATTCTTACCCACACAGTTGTCACACAGGCTGCAGTGGGAGGTCCGAGGAGGGCGGAACATTTTACAAGTGAAGCAGTATTTGAGCTTCACCACCTGCTGGTTGATGAGGATCTCCTTGGTCCGTGGGGGGGGCCGATAGGTAGAAGATCCTGAGGTATCTTAAAAAGAAAATTAAAAACACTAAAACTCATGCATTTACACATCTAAACATTCCAGAGATGAAAAAAAAAATAAGGAATACATAAACACAAAAAAAGCTATGTCTGGCTTTTGTGCTTTTTAACCATGATAAAGAGTAAGCTGCTTAGGTGGATGTCCACAGTGTCCAACACATCCCTTCGTCATCCCCCCCATATGGCAAAGCTCTTTAACCCCATCTGTCCCACAGTATGGACGCATTGTCATTGTTTGCATTACCTATCTGCTTCTCTATGTCTGCAGCTTCATCTGGGGTGGCCCTAGGTAGGATTCCTGGGTCTGTAAAGCTGGTTCTCAAAAGGGAGAAGACCACAAACACAAATAGCACCGCACCAATAACTGGTATGAAGACGGTGAGATGTTCCACCAGGAATGGGCAACTGCAAAAGAAAGACATTAGGTTACTCAGTCACCACCAGCTTTACACAAGTTTACTGTGATGAGACGTTGAGGCACACATCCATCTTTTACGTTACATTTAATACTCAAATGAAATTTGTAGATACTTACTCGAATGCAAAGAAAAGGCCACAAGTGACAACAATAAGGCCCAGTGTCAGAGGAAGGACACCGCTTTGTCTGGCCAAGATGATCCGTCCATCGCAGAAGAACCTGTTCTTCCCGGGGAACACTTCCCATTTCCTCCGCGGCCGCTGCACTTTCTTCTCGGTGTGGTTCTGTGCCGACGACGGCGACACCGTCAAAGCCCGCGGGTCGATCTGCTGGTACTCGCACTTCTTCATCGTGTAAACAGTACCGACACAAGTCAGAGATAGCTAAAGGCACATACAAAGCTTATTTCCGCTGGGGTTTCCACAGGCAGTACTCCTAAGATTCGACCATTGTACAGCTGATATTTCCCTTGCTCGGTTAGCGTTCAGTTACTCATCCTAAGAGCTAGCTAAAGCTAGCTAGCGTATGAGCAAAGGCATTCTTCTCCGTGTTTCACGAGCCACATAAGTTCCTGGGTTGACTTAAGGTTAGCCACCATCTTTGGAAATTAAATCAAAGCCACCAATACATATTAGTAGCCATTTCTGTTCAATTAGCTAATTATTTACCGTGAATTTAACTTAAACAAACGGGCTTCGGCTCAAGCAATTGTCGCAGCCGCTCACGTTTCCCTTTCCTTTGACCGTCAACCAGTTTACGTCAGAGCGAGAACGTGGACGTGCCCACCGACACTCACCACTGACTTACAGCAGCAAAATCACACACTTATGCAGGAAGATGATTTGTAGATTAGTGATTTAAATTTGCGTTGACAACTGCGGCTCGAGGTGGTTCCCCACATTGAGAAATATAATTTTATTACAGTATTACATTCTTAGAAAATATAAAATAAATATTTATTTTAACAAAATGACTTATGCGACTATAAAAGCCGATATGGTTCTGTTGCTGGGACACTTACAGTGTGTCGTATGGAATTTCCATGTAATTGTGCACAATTTACAACCTAATCATAATTACATGGTTTATTTGCTGCTTAGAGTATTGTATAGGCTATGGAAATTTAATTGATGACTAATTCTCAACGGGTCAGAGTAGAACTGGTAAATACTACTTTATTTGATGGCCTGGTACTCATAATATTAATATCTAATACTTTATATTATTAGTTAATTATAACATCTTTTTGAGCTTTTTTGTGGATTGTTGGAAAACATGTCTATTTTTTTAGCAGTTCTGAATGGGTGAAGAATGAGGATTCCATGACATTTACCCGCTACTACTGTATATTACAAGTAAGATGGTTCAGTTCGCCCTGCCCAGATGTCTAAGTGTAACTGGGCTATACACTGAAACTCAGACTGCTGCTGATCTGTCAAGCAATGGATGATACCTTGCCATAAAATTGAAGCCGTTTTACCTTTAACATGACAAAGAACACCTCATAAACTTTCTGCACACACACTTATAGAAATGTGGGATTTGCTGTCCTTCTGTTAAATATTTTCAGGGATTGTGATGCAAAGGCCAGTGCATTTCAGTTGGGAATTTATTTCATGTGTCAGGAAGGATTTAACTATTTTAACATTGTGACATCATGACCACCACTCAGGCTCTTGATTTGTTAGCCTCTAACCTACTGAAAGTAGTTCATATCCAAACATTAACTTGACAGAAGACAAAACGTATAATGTTATAAAACCTTAAATATTTGTTTTTTACCAGAGAGATCACCATCATTGATTACACATTATTTAAAAACTGCATACACTCAGCCAATAGGTACAGTGTAGTTTTGTATTGGGATATAAAGTTTTTCATTAAAACGTCCCTGAAGAAAAATTTGCTAATTTTGGGGTCACTGGTGCAATAACTTGCTTCCTAAGATATAGTAAGCTCTATTTTTAAAGTGTGATCTGTTGGGTTCCAATTCTGTGCAGTGAATGATCTTTTTTGTATATAAATCATGAAAGAAATGCTGTTTATACCCTGTGTAGAGTGAAAAATTAAGAAATATTGTGTTGAAGAAAAAGTGAGCACATAACTACACAAAAAAACAAAATTCTAATAATTTCATGCAACACAATCTTTATTTTTTGTTGTATGTGCCAAATTATAACTTGGAACAATACTTCCAAACATGCTTTGCAACAGTAGACTGTATAAATTAAAAGGGAATGCCTCACCAAGAATGCCTCACCAAGAACTCAGCAATAGAAATATAGTTTTTCTAATTAGAACCATATTCTTCCTAAAATTAAATTATAATTTCATCTATGCTGTGCAAATCGTTTGACTATTACATAAATAACTCAGCATGAATAGTGTAATCAATGTCAGTAGGTTCTATGTAGGACTGGGCAACATAACTACAATATAAGCATTTTCTGTACTCTACTTATCTTTGGTTTGAATGCATTTTTAAAATACAATTTACAGATATTTTTAGTTGTAAATAAATGTGACACTGACAAAAAGGTGCATTCATGTATTCAATTTATTTGTTATTGCTGTAAAGAATCTAACAATTACTGGCATGAAAAAGACTATCAATGATGGCGTTACAGTAAAAACAGTAGAGATTTATGTTATTTAAATATGATATAGAGCCCAGTTCTACATAGAAAGATTCCATTTACATCTCAGAGTCATGTTTGAAGTCACGTCCATGGCAAGAAGTTACAGTGCAGTGCAAGACCCAGCACCCAGTATGATAGAAAGTATCCCAAAATGCTCTGCGTGGTAGGCGAACAGGCTTTAAAGTGTGGCAAAAGTGCAGTGAGGGGGTTTTGAGCAGTGTGTTTGCATCCATTTTTGGAAACTGTCTGTAGCTGTACACTGGGGTTTGATGTTTTCCTTCGATGAAGAAGTGGCTCATTAAGGAGGAGCAGATGAGCACTTATCCAGAAGGGCACAGGAGAAGAGGAGGCCATGAACCTTGTTAGTACCTAGAAATGTACAGTAATACTTTAAATGAGTTGAAATGTTATTACATCTTACACTAAAATGTTGACAAAAATTATTGACAAGAAGGTAGGTGTTTGATTTACTTACCTGCACATGCATGCACAACGTTCCAAACACCAGAAGTACAGTTGAATGTACAACATACACAAACACTCTAGGATTAAAAAATCCTGGTACTGGTTTGTCAAGTCCTTTAGCTGCACCTGTCTCCCAAAGTCCAAGTCTCAAGCACACCTCTGAATTAGCCTGGAAATATGCATAAGCTGCTATTATACCAAGGGTAGCCATAGGCAGAGCTAGAATAAAGTTTGGTATCTGCTTTAGCTCAAAGTAGCGAAGAAAGCCCACGTCCCAATACACATCTTGAATATGAGAATAAAGCAGGGGGAGGGGTCTCATGCACCAGAGAGGTGGCGGACCATTTTCATCTGGAACCCTGTAGCCCTTCCGTTCAGCCAGAGACAGAAGAGCATGGGGGATCCGGTCCAGGGAGACAGACGGAGTACAAAACGTCCTATATCCATAGTACTGGAATGCACAGAAGGGCAGGGCAATAATTGCAGTTCCCAGAAGGGATGTGAGCAGGCAGTGGACGATGACCCAAACATAGTGGAAGACTTTACTGTGGCCTTTTGTTGTTGTACGATATACACGAATCTGAGAAATAGCGTGCAGTGACGGAAGATACAGCAGAAATCCTATGTTGACAAGTCCATTAGACCGTGCTGCAGTGGCTATACCTAAGGCCAGGCAGGCTCGGAAGGTGAATCCCTTCTCCAGAAGAAACAGACCACCAAATGTGAGGGCAGCAAACAGGCTCTCTGAGTATCCAGCTGTCATGAAAACATTGGCAGGTGTGATGCAATAGAGAAGGCTCGAGAGCAGAGCAAGACGTCTGTCCTGAAGAACTAATCTACTAAGTGCGTGCATGGCGACCACACTTAGTAGGAACAGGGCAGTGTTCCCCAGTGCCACGGCCACCAGTAAACGACCCCTCACACTTAGCCAGCTACTCAGGGGCCAGAGCAGCGTCTCTGCCAGGCCTCGGAGGACAACGGAAGAGGGGGAAAAAAGCAAAGTTGTGCTCATACAGGTATCCTCTCTCTGCGATGAAGAGGAAATGTTCAGCATCCCAGTGAGAGAGGCCACCAAACAACCACTCCACTGTAGAGTCCAAGTAAAGAGGCTCCTCTGTCCGGGGGGGCACGAATGCATCAGCTTCATGGTCGGGGATAGCAGCATTCAAAACAGCCTGAGGCAAAATGTTTCATATTAATAGATTAAAATAAAAAACACACAGTCTTTAAAGTACAAAAAATAGCTGTAAAGTGTCTTAAATTGAATACTTCTTATTAACGATATTTGACACAATGACTCTATGTTAAAGATCAAGGGAATAAAGGTTAAGAGCTAGCCAGAAACTAGGAGAGCTAGACAGATGAGAAATTGTCAGTTAATAACATGAATCTCGAATAAAACTTACCTGCAAAAACAATGAGAGCCCCCTGGTGAGTGTGGCAAACTCCAGAACCGCTCTAACATCCATCGTCACTGATGTGACAGGGACAGTGTGAGGAAGCCGGTTACGACAGGCCTGATCACTGTCCCTGCAGCTACGCGCTCACCACTGGGTTCGTCATATTTTCGATGAGACATAGCTAGCAAGGAAAAAATTATTTGTTCAACGGGAATTTCTTCAAGTTTCGCGTGCACCGTGGGTCGACGAAACGGCGAAAAGAATCGCAAACACTGCGGTTATATTTTGTGATTTGAGGAGCCTTTGTTTTTGTCCAGACGGAACCTTTGTCCTCCCATCCTGCGCCTGGAGAGCTCCGACGCCGAGCTCGGGTCAGATAGAAACGTTCACTTCCGGTGCAAACACCAAACATTTCAAAATAAAATCTCTCGTGGCGAGCCCGTAGTGTAGGGACACAGTTGACCTACACAGATTTGAGTGGAAATTAATCCGTGAAGAATGATATTTTGGTAGGTAGAGGCTGCAATGAGGGGGAAAGGTGATTGATTTATAAATGCTTTAGTAAATCAAAGTAAATGAAACTCGACATCCTTGGAGTCTTTGAAGGGAAAACACAAGCGTCCAATTAAGTACCTAATAGTAACAGGCGTAATACTTTTCTTCCAGTCTCCTGGAGTGTGGAAACTTATATATATTATATTCATCATCAAAGTGTGTTATTTTAAGTTCTTTAAGTTGCCTTTCAATCTGTTGTGATCAAACTGTAAAAGTAATGGGAGATTTTCTCTCTCTCCAGAAGGCGGATCCCCATTGTGAGCCATGGACTGGTTTTTCAAGTGGTGCGAGTACGTTACGTTCATCGATTGGATATTTTCATTCTAGTTTGTCTCCTGTTTAGTATGTATTTTGCAACTGATATCATACTGATTATATGCGCACTAAATGTATATGCAAAATACGTTTTTTTGTATAATGTAATGTATTGATCGCCCAATTACAAGTTTGAGTCAAAAGACTTGATTACGCGCCGTTCATTCAAGGACGATTATGTAGTCTAATTAGTGAAATCTCTTTTTACATCAGTTAATATAGAAGAGCAACCAATATAACTGATACAAACAGTAAATTCTCTGTTTCCTCCATGTTTGATGAGTAGTGAAGTAAATACACAGTCCAAAAATACAAAAAATGTGAATTTGAACATATTTTTGATGGTTTGTTTGTTGGACAAAAAAAGGACATTATTCCAGAAGAACAAAATCAAACAGCTTACAAAGATTTAATGTACATTTATTCTTACCACGTGGAACATATAGTATAAAGATTTCATACTGAATAAATGATATTCATTGAGCCAAAAAAGGGAAAGGGAGGAATTTACATGTTTTAGCTACATAGTCTGAAATACAAATATGCAGAATCCATGACTGAAGAAAAATTGTCAAATGTGTACTTCATCTAGTTTATTTTTGTTGTACCAGGATATAACAGGATTGAGCCGTGTCTGCTGTACTACTGAGCTGTGGGGAGACCAGAGGAGTGGGTCTAATCAGCGGGGACTGGAGGTCACAGACCTGACTCACGTCAGCCACCGTCCCTCACCAATAACCAAGTGTGAGAATAGTGACACAGACAGAGACAGACACAGAGAAAGGAAGTGTAATGTACAACATTATATATACACCACAGCAAAGCTGTATTTGAAGTTGAAAACCAGTCCTAAGAGGTGATTTCTTTTCATAAGGGCATTCATACAATCAAGGGATAAGAGGAGGTAAGGGTGTTGTAGGTTCTTGATACTTTGGGGAAGAAAGCCATTTTCTGTTTTACACCAAACTAAAATGACCTCAAAACTCTAGAAGCTGTATCATCAGCTTCTGTGTGAAAGTGTGTTACAGAATGCTTACACTCAAGAGCAGTACGGTACAGAAAATGTCCTACAATCTACTGCACACTGCACAGGCCTCCCTGGTGAAGGTGTCTATTGACAGCACTTTGTCTACTGTCGGGCTGACTGGTGAGAATCCAACTACAGCAACTATAACCAGCAGGCCACTTGTCAGGCTGCTTTGCCTCTGAACGTCAACCAGTTACAGACTCACTGTGCCCTCAAGGAGAGAGCTAGGGCACACTGTGTCTCCCAAACTCACTGTAAACGAGACAGCAACTTTGGTTACAGTTTTTGTTTTTCAGCTATTTATTTATTTATTTATTCATTTATTTATCTTTATTAAAAAGTACTTTCCCCCAAGTGCAGAACAGTCTCCCAACCATGGTGCTATGCTCTGTGTCATCCAGTTGGCATTCATGTTGCAAGTAGTGTCAGTTTGTGGGCATCTCTGGTTTGTAATCCACCACAGCTCTGGGATTACCCTCCTTGAGCAAGGACAGCCTGGGGAGGGCTCAGAGAATAGAATCTGAAGGATTTCATAAATTAAACACAGTAACTTGAACTTTCCTTGCCCTGTTACACACACAAGCCAGGTTACCAGGGAAGAGGGAACTGGGGATAAAACCCCCAAAAGGTAGAGCCACAGCTCCCTACAGCTGTCATGACTGGCCAATCAAAAAAGTACATCACAGATAACATGAGAAACCAGTGAGTTCATTAGGGGAGACACTGAAAGGTCAAGGAGTCGAGACTCGTGTAGTGTGAACTCTGAGTGGTTCTCCTCCACCTTGGCTAAGGCGTGTAGAGCCCGGGCAGCTCGCCGCATCATATCCGGACTTGTGGGTTCGAAGTGCATCCCTTGGAGGTGTAATAGAGAGCTCTGGCTCTGTTGAAGCTGTGTGGCAGCCAGACTATCCTCCAGAAAGCCCAGCAAGTTGCCCACACTACCCTTCTGAACAGCGATTGCCCGGGCTGCGAGAGTATCACCCTGGGCCAGGTTGGCAAGAAGGACCACAGCCATCTCCCTGCAGACTGCAACCTTCCTGTCTCCAATTAGTCGCACCAGGTTCCCATATAGCTTCTCCAACCGACTGAATGGTGGAGTGGCCAGGATGAGGTCCACATTGTTGTCCTGGATGCTTAATTTGCTTAACGTCTCCAGGACCAGTCTCTGAGGGGACAATGCACTGTGGGGGCCCAGAGAGGGGAAGGGGTCCTGGGCCTCTGCTGAAGGGCAAACAGCCCAATGGAGAAGCCCATCCAACAGAGGCAAGCAAATGCTCTCAGGGTAGATGGAGAGATCTAGCTGGCCTGAGATGTTTGCCAAAGTGACCAGTGTGTTTTCTCTCAGAAGCTCCAAACAGTCCCACCACCATTCATCTCTTTGGCCCACTCCCTCATCCGAATCCTCGTCTTTCTCGTAGGTGAGCGGGGCCTGTTTGCGCTCAGGGTGCCTGTGGTGGAGAAGGATCAGGCGACCCAGTAACAGCAGCAGCCCTGGATGTTTAGACATTTCATGGTCATTTCCTGGTACAAAGGAAAGGCTGCGGACAATATTTGAGACACAAATGCAGCGGCGGGCTAAGGAATCCTGCCAGTTAGTCAGTGCAACAAGCGGCCCCTCGTCTTTACTGTGAGGCTCATCCTCCAGAATGGTGCCACTCTGCTGTGACTGCAGGGTTAAAACAGTGCTGGAGGACCGAACTGGTCTATTATTCTCTTGGTGACTTTTATCACCTTTTTCAGTTATCTTGATCTCAGATTCTACTTTTGTCTCCTCACTGTTGAGTGAGGGGCTGTTTATTTCTGATGCTGCTGCTGCTTCCTTCTCTGAGGAAGAGGTCTCTTTGGGCCTTTCGTCTTCATCTTGATGCCTTCTTTTCTCTTCCTCCTCAGCTGACAAAAAATGTTCCCGTATTTCTTCTTCTAGGATTCGTCTCCTCAGCAAAACAGGGGGCACAGGTATTCTTTCGCGAGGTTCCAAGAAATCCTTACGTGGTTCAAAGTGGGTCTGGATGTGTTCTGTTGAGTCTCCCCCTCCAGCACTCCAATGAAGCAAACCACTGTCAAATTCTTGCAGTTTGCCGTGATTACTGGACTGACCAGCGAGAAATGGGTCTCTCTTTCGTACTACCTTTAAAGGAAACTTGTCAAACTTGCTGGCCTGCTTAGGTCTCTCATGGGTAGCCAGGAATTGGGATGGGCCAGTGTGTTCAGATAAAAAACCCTTACTCTTCCTGTCCTCATCTTGACTGTGAGACTCAGAACACTGGTCTTGCTCTGCCTCCTCTTTTACGTGAACAGGCCCTTCAGATAGTCGTTCCTCCGCTTCTTCGTCATCCTCTTCTTCCTGTTCCATGTCCTCTGTCCGTAATTCCTCCTCTTCCATGCAGCCCCCATTTTGTTTCAAAGCATCAGGATCTAGCAGTGTCCTCTGCCCAGGGTCTCCAACTTCATACTCCCGCAGAATGCCAAAGATTTCAATGAGGCAGCGTCTGAAATACTCCACCACCAACTCCAGTAGGCCAGGCAACTGAAGAAAGAGCAAAAAATACATGCAAATTATTAAACATGGTTAAAATGCATACTGTACACTAAAAAAAAAAGCACCATTAAGGGCCTCAACGTTAAATCTCACCGTGTTGAGATCAAAAGTGGAAATGCTGTTGTCATCGTAGAGGAGAATGTTGATGGTATCTAAGGCCCACGTACTCTCAGCCAATAACCCAGACTTTAATGACATCATGACTCTCCAAGCCTCCGGAGTTCCTAAAGAATCAAGACAAAAACTATTGGCACCAGGTACTCTGAGAAACTCTTTTGAACATAGGCAGACTAAGCAAGATTACGTAGTGCTAGCAACAGTAGAGATTATGACAATATGGTTTAAAATTATAAATATTTATAATTGTACTCCATTGTCATACCAATATCTTTCATAGTGAGCCTCCGACGGGGTTTTAGGACAGGATGTGAAGCTTCTATAGAGCCTGGAGGAAAAGGCATGTCTCGTCTTATTAGGGGCGATTGCACCGGAGGGGGCACTATGTGAGAAGCAGGCACTGGAGGGCCAGCCTTCTGCATCTTCATTACTCCATGCATGTAGGGAGATTTACTAGGCGATGTCCTGTTCTCCATGGGGCGGGGCATGGAGGCTGGGCTGGACACTTGTGGAATGTGGTTCTGCACACCTTGAGGGGGCTGATAATTGGACTGCACTGAACGAGGCATAGGTTGGCCTGGTCCTGCCGGACCATAAGTCGGCTGCCGCGGACCCAACTGCCCCCCCCATGGGCCATCATGATTTATACGCTGTTCTGACGACATTATCTCCTCTGAACGGTTTATCCCAGGGTAAACAGGTGCCTGGGATGGGCCTCCAGGGCCACCCTGTCGGCTAGGGTAGTTCTGGTAGTTCATATCTCGTGGTCCTTGCCACATGCCTCCTTGAGGTCCCTCGGGGCCTGACTGCATCATCTGAGGGGGCATATTAGGCTGAGCGTTAGGCCCAGTTGCTCCCTGCATCCGCTCACGGCCAAAGGGGAAAGGAAACTGATTGCCAGGACCAGGTGGACGATGATCAGCGCTGGGGTACGGCCCACTCCCACTGTACTGATTGTATGGTTCCTGTGGTCCTGAAGAGGGAGCAGAGGCACCACTTTGCTGTTGTTGCGGTGGTTGTTGTCCACCAGGAAAAGGCCCACTGTACTCTGTCTCATGACGTTTTGATGGAGGGTAACCCCCTTCCACAGGTCGCTTATAGCTCTATAAATTTAAATTAAAAAAAAAAGTACAGAAAGAGACATTTTCATACTTTTAGTCAAAAGTAACAAACATGATTTTGAGTTTCTCAAAAATAAAAAGTGAAAGGCTAGATTTGACCTTGATCCCTGTAGATATTAAGAGTTCCCATGTTGCAGATGGATCATTTACCTGTTGTTGTTGTGGGTACATTCCAGGCTGCTGATTTGGGTATGAACCAGTAGGGGGGGCTCCTTGTCCAGGATACTGATTACCATAGGAATCATGCCTGCAAACATTATGACTGTCAGTTTGACCATGAAAATATTTTACATTTCTAACCAACTCATGTAAGACAAGCCCTACACAGACACAGTCAATACTGTCGTATAAAGCAATGAATGAAGCATAAAAACACATACAGCATTGCAGCTTTATATTCATCATCATTCATTAGAATCAATCTACTCCATTATGCCTGCCCCACCAATATCAAGAGGGTTCATTTTGTGACACAAATCTAAAAAAGGACTAAAATTTAACTATTTGTTAAATTGTGCTCCTTAATATAATTATGCAAGTCACTACAAAAAGTAAGTGGGATTTGCATATTATATATTGTCATTGAAGCTATTGAGTAAATATCTGAAGAATAGCAACAACAGTTTACTTTTATGTCAGATCATGCATAATCATGCTTATGCAGTATTAATGCTAAAGTATCAAAACAATGTGAGTGCAACAAGATTTAACTTACAATTCAAGCATTTCTGAGCTTTGCTTAAGGACTAACAAAAGTGATATATTTCCATATACCAAAAACCTAAAATCTAAAAAGCTTGGCAGGTAGGTGCCATGTGAACTGACCGTGGCTGCTGTGGGAAGCGATTTGGCGAATACATCCCCGTGTCGGCATTGGCAGGCATCATAGGGTTCGGCTGAGGAGCACCAGATCCCATGTTGCTGTCTGGGCCCATCCCATGCTCTGATCTGGGTAAAATCATAACAATGGAAACAGTATGTTTTTTTGGTTTGTTTGTTTTAACACAACACACCTGTTTTCTTTTTTATGTCAGAACTCCTCAAAATCAAATAGGTGAGTTGTACATGATTGCTCCTATGCAACAGGAACAAGTAGGAAACTGCTGTGGCTGAGGATTAGTGAAATAGAACATTAATTGTGAGGATTGCAGACTTTTAACTCAACTGACCAACTCAAACCAGTTTCCTCTGTATATTAAATGTAGGCTCCAAGTTAAATTTTACAATTACTTTATGATTTGATTTTGTAGAGCAGCACATATCCACAAACTAATTTTAAAAAAACTAAACTTAACAGTATTTATAGCAGTACTGTAAAATTAAAAAAATAATTAAAGAATGTTCAAGTTCAATAATGAGGTAGTTTTAAGGACTGTAATACCTCAACTTAATTTGAAGAATATATTTGGTACATTTTGTCAAAACAAACCCATGCTATTCCCTGACAGTACACCAAAATTTCGGTAAATTTCATAAAATTCAAATAACCTTAAAATAAGTTTAGTTCTGTAAGTTGTTACATACTTTTCTGAGGTGTATGGGAACTTTGAAATTTAAATTATTATCAAATTAGCTCCTGGGTGTAACCACAAGTTTTCAATGACCTTGAAAATACAATTTTCTTTCCAGTAATTCATACCTCCTGTCGTAACCTGGTCCATAAGGATATGGCTGTCTAGGCCCCATTGGCATTGTGCCCATGGCCCCAGGTGGTCCCCTGTTGAAATGTGGCGGTTGCTGTTGCTGTTGTGGTGGTTGCTGCTGTTGTTGGTCACCCACCACACTGTTGGGGCTCTGGTTAGCAGGTAAAAACTGCTCCCCGACTAGAAATGTGTTCAGAATTACAACCATTTAGAAGTGATTACCTAAACTGCAAATTAAGGAAATATTTTAGCTTCTAGGATAACACGATCCATTTAAACATTTGTCAGTTAAGTGTGCCCACCTTTCCGCATGTTACTAAAAGGGTCCTTGTTGGGTTCATATGTGCCCATGCGACCTTGCATGTCTGGTGTGTTCATGCCAGATTGATAGACAGAGTTGGGTGTCATGTTCTTTCTGGGGAAAGCAGGGTCACTTCCTTCAGAGAACGGGTCCTGAAGGTTTACGCTGCTTCTACAAAAAAGGCAAGAGAGGAGAAAAGAAGATTATAAGTAAGTGAAAGAGAGGAAAAAATGCCAGAAAGATATATCAGCTGGAAAAATGAGAGTCACCTGGGTCCTGATGGCATGGGGGGCATCTGGGTGTGAGGAGTGGAGGCCGGGGTGGGAGGTTTTAAGTCTCCCCCCTCAGCCATAGAGCTGCTGGTAGACTGAGGTGTTTGAGGACCCTGCAGAGATCCTGACCCAGCTGTTGAGCATAGGGATGCTTCAGTTCGAAATAAGAGAGGAACAGATAGATATGGTAAATAAATTTATTAACAATCAATACAGGTATTTTTGAACTGAAACTGCACTAAAATGTGTTTTTGAAAAAAAAAAACAAATGGAAGTAGAAGTCTAACCTGGAGAGGGCGGCTGGACTTTAGCAGCTTGGTTCTTTTTGTTGTCAGTAAAAATCTCAGGAGGAGGATCTTCGCCACGCTCAATTTTGCACTCAAAGGCATAGAGACACTGGAAATACTGTTTCTTCAAAGAACTGGCAGCACTGCTGGATGTGCCCACATTTAGGGTAGTGGCAAGATCACGCCATTTCTTATTCTTATTCACCTAAGAGACGTACATTAATGAGCAATTAGTTTAAAGGGGTGGGGGGTGACGGGTACTTCGAAATTCCATTAGAAATGCCATATTAACCTGTGTCATGCCTCCAATCTCTTTAACTGATATATACAGCCGGAAGAGGTCAAGAGGCTTGCGTCCTACAGCGGGCAGGTAACTCATACCCAAGGATTTCTCCTCAATGAAGGCCAAATAACGGTCCACCCACATCTTCCTGTCAGGCTCTTGTCCTAACTCATACAGACGTGTTATCTTCTCACTAGTTGTGGTAGAAGAGTTGGACTTCTGTTGTGCAAGAGAAATGAAAAAAACAATCTTAAAAACACAGTAGAAATTCCACAGATGCGTGAAAGAGGATGTTTCGAACACGCTGCCTACAATACATACAAACACACAGCTGGTAGTGTACCTTAGATTTGGAATCTGGTTTGGGGGTTACACTGCCTTCTACTTTGTTATTCATCTTATTGTTCATCTCTGGACTGGGGGCCATACCTACACACAAAGAGAGAAACTGGCATTGAAATTGTCACATTAAAAAAAAAGGAAAAAGCTATATGCAGCTATCTTTATAAAAACTTACTGCTCGAATTATTTGCCATGTTTGGCCCCATAGAATACTGTGATCCACCTTGAGTGTTCATCATTCCAGGCATGTTATTCATGGGAGGGCCATAAGCTGGACCAGAGCCCATCATACCTGGAGACATGTTGGGGTAACCAGGCATCCTAGACAGAAAACAAAAATGTGATCATTAGCTGCTATTTAGGTACAATTTAGATGTTAGTGTTTAATCAGAACTATTTTTATCATAAACCCACCTGTTGTGCATGGAGTTGGCAGCTTGGTGCTGCATGGCTGTGGGGTCTTGGGGCTTTCGGTTCATCCCTGGAGGAGGACACATTCCTGAGCCTACCTGGGGTGGCATGTTGCTCATGTTAGGAGCCATGTTTGGAGCCATGTTTGGACCCATGTTGGGACCCATATTGGGACCCATATTGGGTCCATAGGGACGTGCTCCCATTTGATTAGGAGGAATCCTTCCAGGAGGCATTCCAGCATACGACAGCCCTCCACCCTGTCCCGCCATAGGGTTCATTGGCCCCATGGTGGGCCCAGGGTAGTTGGCATTGGGCATGTTGCCGTAGCCAGGTTGCCGGGGATAACCTAAATAAAACATAATGAAAGAGCTGAAATTGCTGTATATTGGCCTGGTTGAAAAAAACCCTTAGCAGCAAAACTAAGAAATCTGTGTTTAACATTACATAAAACTAGATTGTTGTAGGTCTGAGCCTTTCCTGAAAAGCTGTGTGAGGCAGACTTTTTCCCCTACAATGAACTAGCACAGAGCTATGCACCCTGAGCAACAAGGCTTCGTCACAGCCTCAGCTCCACTGACAGGAGGCTCTGCTACGTCAGCTGACTCTCTGCTCCACAGCTATAAATAGCTGCAACAGAGTCAGAGGGAGGGACCAACGAAAGCATGGTATTTCTATGAGTGGGGGAGATGCATTCTATATGTTTGTCCCTAATGTGAAAGGAGAAAACTTTAAGCAAAGTAAATTAGATAACAACCCTTATCATATAAAATGTCAATTTTAGAAACCATTTCAGTTAAAGTTTTCACAAGGTAAAAGTAAGGTACATAAAGTTTAAGCATAGAAGTGCCAGTGACCCTGTTTTTCCAGTAACACTATGCTAGCATTCTGGTAGGGCAAATCTAACACCTTTGAAAACAGGTAATCATTTCACACAACTCACGGTGACTAGTTCAAATGACTGAATCGCAGATTTAAACAACCACTGCGTGCCAATGAAAACACAAACTGGTGCATTTTCCTTTGTGCTGATGAATAACAATTAATTAAATGTATACAAAGAAAATGTTATTGATTTAAGTGAGTAAAATATTTGATAAATCTACATCATGACAGAAACTTGTTTCTGTGAACTCAAACATTACCAATCAAAATACACACCTTGGGGGCCATATTGTCCTCCCTGCTGTCCATAGCCACTCATGGAGTTGTTCTGCTGATATGGGCCCATCCCAGGATGCATCTGTCCTCCAGAGGATTGACGTGGTGAGAGTGCAGAGGCTGACTGGGGGGAGCCGTAAGGGGGCATCTGAGGGTTTCTCTGCATAAAGCCTGGAAGAAATAAAGACCGTGCTCAGACATTGCAACCACCTTCAACATTTTCATATCTTTACACTTTAAATTGGAACATACCTCTTTCTTGGGTCATGGGTGACTGGCTCATTGCAGGGTGTAGGCTCCCATCTGACTGCACACTTGCTGGCCTAGGTGGCATCTGGGTCCCTAAACAATAACATATAACTTATGTTAGGATAAATGCAAAAAGTATAGAGTAAGAATTGGGTTTTAAGCTGGTGCTGTATGAAATTGGCACCATGACTATTCCAGCTGAATGGATCTAGCAGTTTCATTAGGCCATAAGATAAAATCTATCGAAACTGACATGACCCTTTACATATTCATTAGCATATTTTTGTGAATATACTAGTGAAAGTTACATGTGGACACAGACACACACACAAGAAGCGCAATATTATTTATGGGTGCTAACCATTTTCTCCCCAACAACAAAGGATGGTTTAATTTCTAAATTTTGCAAGACACTATTAGTAAAGTTTATTCTTTTATAAGAATATCAGAACAAGTAACACAAACATGGTAGCGATCAGCATTTAGCTCAGTTTTTGGTCAGACTATTGAACAGGACCAGGCTGTCAACCTTCCACTATTTTCAACGCTGTATGATCTAACCCACTGTATCGTACTGTTATCGTTAATAGTTGCTAAATAGGGAGCATTATATACCTGACAAAAGCATAACTACTGAATACAAGCTGCAATATAATACACTTTCCTTTGAAATTGTAGATGAATAATACAGAAAAGTAAATGTAATCAAAATTCCCAGGCAATTTGCCACAATAATGGAACCACAGTGACACACTTTCTAATACTGCACAGAAGTAATGCTTGGCATTTTTTGGTATTGGTATTTTCACATTACTGTGTCAGTGTGTGAGGAGGGATAAGCTCACCTGGCATGTTGGCAGGTGAAAGCGGTCCTGTGCGGGGAGTGCTGGCGCTGGCAGGAGAGCCAGCTGGGGAAGGGGAGGGACCTCGAATGCCTGGCAAGTGGGGAGATGTGTGAGGAGAAAAGGGTGACTGTGCCGGGTTACTTTGCTCACCCTGGCTGCTTGAGACACCCGATGTGCTCACACCAGGACTCAGTGCACCCTCAGTACCTGTAGGCAGATCATCGATGGACCCTGACAGGTCCTGAAAACACATACAGGATAAGCAGAGGTAGAGTCAATAAACAGTAACAGTAGAGGAGCAATAAAATGAAAAGGAAAAAACATTATCTATGACTTTACAAGATTTGTTTTTTTAGCATTTTAAAACTACTGTCTGCTTTTCTACATTTGAAAACAGATCGATTATTTCATATAGCAGCTGTAGTATTTGGATGTTGCAACTCTGTCTCTGGTGTTAAGATACCAAAGGCACACATTCAAATACTACACACGCGCGCACACACGCACCACCCCAGAGGCCTTTGTCCTTATTTATCTTTTTCAAAGTAAAAATGAGTGCACATTAGTGCTTTGGGTTGTCATGGTTACCAAGGTTTGTAGGATGTGCGCTGAGTCAGCATGTAGCAGCAGCCTTGCCATGTGATTTCAATACACAAACAAACCCTTTTTATCCAATTCAAATGTACTCATTTACACAGCACCTTCTCAACACTTATCAGCTAAAGAGCGGTCTCTCAACCACTAAAGCACAGCAGCACACAAAGTCTAAAACCATCAAGGGAAGAAAAGCTCAGTAGCTGCAATTCAAGCATGTGGAAAAATTAATGCTTCTGAGGAGTAAACGTATTTTAGGTCCATTAAAAATTCCATGAGCCTGTCATTATCATATCTTTGATCGGTACGATAATAAATATATCTTGTGCACTAAAAACAACAAGACACCAATAAACACTTGCCCTTTTGGATTACAGTGAAAAGCAAAAATGCACAAAAGAATTACACTCCAGCAGTGATATAACAAATATTACTGACCGGAAGGCTGGAGGGGCGGCCTTGACTGTCCTCTGGGCCCGATTTAGGCTGAGTGGATGCAGGGGCATTGGACTGAAAGGAGTCTTGTGATATCTCCTGAAAATGCAACGGAAAATGGGTTTAGGTGTATTGTCTCAGATACAGTAAGAAAATTCACATGAAGACGATTAATAATGATGAGGCTGATCCCAGTCTTAGGGCAGTACCTGCTGTTGTTGAGGAGGAAAGCGCTGATACGGTGACTGGTGTGCTTGTGGCTGCTGAGGGTTTTGAGGGTATGGTGCAGACTGGCCCTGCGGGTGTTGGCTGTGTCCTGGTGGCTGCTGAGGAGCCTGAGACTGTGCCTGTTGTTGCTGTGAGGAAGGCTGCTGAGGAGGCCCCTGTGTGGATCCTGGGTAGTTGGACTGGGGCTGTGATCCAGGGGGAGCCTGGGAACTTGGCTGCTGAGGGGCTTGACCAGGTGGGCCTTGCTGTTGTGCATAGGGAGACTGGCCAGACTGTGGGGCAGAAGCTTGAGGATAAGGTGGCTGAGACTGAGGGGGCCCTTGTGATGGGCCAGACAGTGGCCCTTGGGACTGTTGGGCCATGTGGGGCTGTTGATAGGGTGGTCCTCCTTGGGCATGAGGAGCAGAAGAAGGTGGAGGGTGGGGTTGTCCTGGGTAAGGTGTCTGGCCTGGTTGTCCAGGTGGAGGTTGGGAGTAGGGGGTTTGCTGCTGACTTGGGTGGGGTGCCTGGCCAGGCTGGCCATAATATGGAGCCTGGCCCTGAGAGCCATAGCCTCCTGGTCCCTGTTGTCCATAAGATCCCATCTAAACAGAGTCCACAAACACGTACGATTTCAAACACATTGAAGAAAACACTGATTGTAATACAAGATAAAATTAAGAGACAGAAGACTTATTTCTGAAGAGAAATCATGTGAAATACCTGTGGACCATATGGCATGCCACCCATGCCTCCAGGGGTACGCCCTTGCATTCCCACCGGGTATCGCTGGGGACCTCCAGGGCCATAAGCCTGACCAGGGTAACCAGGTCCCTGTTGTGAACCTGTGGGAGGCCCCTGCTGTGATTGCTGACCGTATGGACTCCCTGCTCCGTATGGTTGAGTTCTCATCTTCCCCATTGGATCCATGGCACCGGGTGGCTGGACAATGTTAAAGCACAAAAAAATAAATGAAAATTAACAAACAACCAAATAATAGGGAAAACTGAATAAATGCCTAAACTTATACGAAGTCAACCTCCCTCATAACTTTTACAGCGTCTTTTCCTAAAGTGCACATAATAATTAGCTGCGGTGTATTACTTTCAAAGGACCAAAAATGTAAAAATAAATTTCAATAAACAAAGACAATGTGCTTTTTCACCTTATTTCCCACGGTCATTACCCTGATTTTTTTCACCTCACTTTGCCATAGTTTGGGAAGTCAACAGAGCTATATATATCTACTTCGAATGGAGGGCAGTCTGCCCAACTTTAAACATATCCCAGCTGTGCTCCTGTTTTGAGCCTGGTCCAACTAGCATTTTTCCCCAGAGAGGGGAGTTTGGCTCTGGATGAATGACACTAAAAATGAAGGAAGTACAGCCGGCAAAACAGTGAAATATGTATAAGACGTTCAATGTAGTGAACAACTAGTACAGCCATTCCACAGGTAAAAACTAGGTCCTATGTCTAAATCATCATCTTCCAAAATGCTTGAACCTTTCAATTACGTCAAATTATTTCCTGTCCACTTTACAATTTAACACCTCAAGCTCAGGAATTTCATGACACTTTCAGCAAACGGAGATCTACTTGAAGAACAAAAGAAGGCCCCTACTTTATATCAAGTGAATTCCCATATGTGCACTCTAGAGAGAAGAGCCTCCTTAAGCTTTACAACAGTCCTTTACAAATAGTATGCAAATGCTTCATGTGACATTTTGCAGATACAAGATAATGAAGTGAAATAAGTAAGAGCAGCACATGGCTAATCTGCATAAGACAGAGAGGAAACTCCCTTGGCCAGTGAGAGATGGTGGACTGCCTTCTGATTGGCTTGGGGGGAGGAATGGGGGGAAATTCTTTGCAGTCATACTTGTGCAGCACGCCAGACACAATAGGGACACACACCTTAATGGGCAAAACTCCAATTTGTTTTCGAATACTGTGCAACATCTTACAATTGAAAGAAACAAGGATGCATTGATGAGTCTAACTTGTTTATCTGGACAACATCAAGGACATCAAATAATGGGGTATGAAAATCAATACCACCAAAGCTAATAAAAGACCCAAGTGCTCCAAACACCGTGTGTTTTTTGACAGTGTAAAGTGGAGCTGTGAAGAGCAGTGAAGCGGCAATACCTCTGGTGACCCTGCGATGAGTCAGTGCTGTGTTCTTATCAGCAACTGTTGCCTTGCATCACATGTAATTATAAATGGCCATGAGCAGCGCATGAGGAGCCAATCAGATTTCAGCTAGCATGTCAACCCAAGACCAACTATCTCCTGGCTTTGACAGCAGGATTTTACCTCCACAATTCAAATCCCAGTGCAAACTGCAATCTGCAGGCTGCAGCCACTCACTCAGGCGGCCGAGCCGAGCTGTTTACGGGCGGCACGCGTGGGAAGCCCGGCCGCTTTTCAGCACCGGGAAACGCGTTTAATCGATAAGTGGTAACGACGCAGCCCTTAACATGCTTTCCCGACGTCATGCGGGTCTCTCAAGTGAAATAAAGTGAACCCAGACAAGCCATTTAACCAACGACGAGAGGGTGATTCGGCATGCAGCACCTTCACTCCGCCACAGCCACAAAATGATGGCTCCACGGGCAACGGAACGACATAAACAAGAGTTTATGCACAATTACCACCGAGCACCAGGTGCGAGAACACGTTAGCCGTGAGAGAGTCGAACACTGGCCGCACACGTAGAACACCGGAGGCACGGAACACTCAACACACAGCCGAACGCCAGCAGCTGCGGACGGGAAACGAGCTGTCGGTGCCTCCGTATTTTTGCCCCCTTTTCAAAGTCGGGCCTTCTTGGCTTCCTGGACGTCCGTACATCGGTTCAACAACTTTTATCGTCTCCGTGCGGCACTCCTGTATGGCTACGCAGCTTTAAACGTGTAGTAAAAACACAGTTTAACGGACTTGTGTAAAGGAAAACACACACACGAGAGGCAGCCATTTTAGAGTCTTTGCGAACTAGTATCAGACAATGGCTGGCCTGCTACGTTGTGAACTAGCTAAGAGGAGGCAAAGAGACATGCTAACGCCCGCAATCGTGTTCCTGTAACATTGCAATTTTACCTGGTTTCTAACTAGCGGCTGCCCGGCACTTCCCGGGCTCATAGGCGACGGGTGATGGCTTCTTTGTTGCCAACCCGGATTGCTCCCTCCATACTGAGCGCTACTGCCCATGTCTGCTGGTCCCTTACTAGCTCCTTCTTGGCTACTGTAGTCGCTAGACGGGTAATTTGGATATCCCCGCGTCGAGCTGGGGGAGGTCAGGAGCTTGTTGAGGGTCGGTGTGGATGTTGGCTGGGGATTTCCAATGTTATATCTCTGGTTACTGTAAGATCCAGCCATCGCCGTGGGTCCTCCCGCTGGTGGCTGCTGCTTAGCTGGCTGCCCCCCAGCTGTCGGCGCCTGGGAACTGCGAGGCGAGTTCATGGCGTACGCTTGGCCGGGATAGGGAGTCCTGTTCGGGAATGGACTGTAGTTGTTAAACTGGTGGTTCGAAAAGCCATGATCGTGTGAATTAGGTTGATACGGATCCATTATGGTGCTCGACTGCACAACCGGACCCGCAGCAGCTGCCATGCCAGGGCTTTGTTGTCCGCCATGTTGATGAAAAGGGGCCCGACTGTAGTGCTGACTGTATCCGTACGAAGGTGGAGGAAAACCGGGGCCGTGGTGATGCACCAAACCGGGATGGTTATTCCCCTCCGGTCCGACAGAGTCATTCTGGTTATTATTGTTAGCCCTGGGCGGGTTCCCATTCCCGTTCTTCATCTCAGGTTCCCCTCCTCCCCCTGCATTTCCAGCGTCGGCCCCGTCCTGCAGATCCCCCCGGCCCGGCGATACGCTGTCCAAACCCGGCTGCTTTTTGTCTGACTGTTTCTCCCCCGGTACCGACTCCTCCTTGGGGTCTCGATCCGGCTTTTTGAGTTCGGAAGGCGGGCTAGTGTTAAGAGTGGCGGCGCTGGCGACCTGAGCAGCCATGATATACCCCCCACCTCTCTCTCCCTCTCTCGGCGAGTCAGTCACAATCAAAAGCTAGCATTGAATATAAATAATTGTTTATAACCATTTATCCTTGTGCCGATTCATTCCCACCCCCTACTCCGGACCGAATCCGGCCGCCATCCCCCGGTTCCGGTTCCGTAAATGAGCTAGAGAGATGATGGAGGCTCCATACAATGCGTAAAAAAAGCGACAGAAATTGTTGTGGGAGTTGTGTTACTGAGCCCGGGTAGAGACGGGGAGCGAACCCAACCAACACGAGGCTCCGCTAGATACAGCCATTTTACTGAGCCGCACGGACGGCTGCAAAACACGGACTGGAGGCTCCAGTGCGGAGTGGACTTTTTGTCTCGAAACCTCACATTGTCTTTTTTTTCATATAGGTGGAATATTCCACATGAAGATAGTATAATGTTCCCACAAGTCTCTCATGTTATCAGTGTGTACAAACACCGTAGTTTAAGTTAACCGACCAAAGAAGCTCACAAAAATATCCATGTGCATTGTTAATTTTGGAGGTGCTCACTGCGCGGACAAACTCATTAATTTATGAAATACATAATTTTTCAAGTGCATGTGCGTTTGCATGAATGTGGATGCCACAACTGCACATGTGTAGAGCTGTGCTGCGCACACTCTGCAAGGAGGACATCAAATTAAAACGAATGGTGGAAACTATTTGGAAATGAGTTCATTTAACCTGGCTTATAACATAGTTATAATTCTCTTGGCAGAAGAAAAGGAAGAAAGAAAAGGGAAGTAATAGCCATATACCCGTGTATTAAGTAAAAAAAAAAAATCTGCCTGTGTGTTGTGTTTTTAGTTAATTCCCACCAGTGAATGTGAGTGGTATTTAGACAAGCAAAGGCAACACACACAGGTTTTTCCAGAGCAGAAGGAGGAAGCCTTGCAGCAAACGAGACTACCAATGCACATTCCCTCTTGTTCCCTCCCCTGCCTGCTCCGCGCTGCTCTCCTCTACCACCCCCTCTCCTCTCCTCTCTGTCTGTCTCTCACTCCAGCAGAAACACTCCTCTGCTGAGTGTGGGGGGATGGGCGCGCAGGCTCCAGCTCTCTCTCATCCTACTAACATTGAACTACGCCGAGCAGGAAAAAAACAGACCTTATCTACCAGAGAGAGGATGCATGAGCGGTTTCAGACTCTCCCAACAATTAGGAAACTGGAGCATTGTCTCCCCATTCTCAGTCAAATGAAGCAGACATTTTTGGCATCCACAAAACGCACAGTGTGTGTGTGTGTGTGTGTGTGTGCAGCATTGAGAAGGGATAGGATGATAATGAGAAGTGTGCGTCTGTGTGAGAGCGAGGTTGAGGGAGTTTTTATGAGGAAGAATTAAAAGGGAATACACGATAAGATTGAAGAAGTGTGTTATAATTCGCTTGGGTAATGACTATGAATATAGTTTGAATTTAGAAAGGCAACGAGATTTGTCTTTCGGTTTCTCTTGTCACTCAATACGCACACACACACACACACACACGCAGAAACTGCCTCTGCTCTCTCTCCCTCGCTCTCTCGCTCTCTCTCTCACACACACACACACACACGCATCTACCTCTAGGGGGCTTATAGGGAAAAAAGGCAGGAAGTAGCAGTGAGAAGGCATAGTTGATCACATGTACAAACATCGGAACACAATTTAACATTCTGCCTGACACACCCCCCTAATGCACAGAGAACTGGGAGCGTTGCAGACACAAGCTTCCACGATCCCACGGCTCCACCAAACCACACAGGGTTAATGTGATTTCCCACATCAGTGCGAGCGCGCAAAGTGGATCACGCTTTATTTTAGTCTGGCTGCAAGTCTGCATGAGACACGCACACGGAGTCTCATGTTTATTGTGTGTGCCTCTGTCTAGACTTTTGTTTTAGGGTAAAAAATATATGTATGTATCTAATGCAGATGTTGTTTTAAAATGAGTTATATGGTGTATGAGGACAATAACAGAAGGAGTCAAACTAGTCAATTATTTGCCACCTAAAGATATAGTTTTAGTTGCTTTTAAAAAGACAAGTCTTCCATCCCAGAGACCAGACACAGGGCCAGTTGTGCAGAAACACAGATTTAATGTGGCTTCCTCTCCCCGCCTGACTTAATTTTTCTGCTCCGGTAGCTGGGAAGAGTCGGAGCAGACTTTGGGGGATCTAGGAGGAGGATTTGCAGACACACGTGCCACCTGCTGGAGAAAAGAAAACCAAACATGCTACAGTGCGCCTAATGTGTTAGTATGTAAGTAAGAATTATCACAAAGGTAAGAAAATGTTTGTGTATATACTATATGCAATACAGTACTAACACGCAGCTGTATTTAAAAGTTCTATTACATTTTACTGCATGTCTTATTACTGTGAATTTGGTGTCATTCTCAGCATAGAGTACATATGTAGTATTAATAAAATATTTAAGTGAATAAAAATTGTACATACACATGCAATAGTGTAATAACTAACCATATATATATATAGGTAAAGTGTAGGTCATTTGAATGTGTGCCTAAAAAGATGTGAAGATTGAAAAATCACACTGGTAAATACAGCTACCTCAAAGAAACAAAATGTGGTACATCTGTGACCACAGAAACTAGTCACTTTATCAATCCTCTACACTTTCTGAGAATTTTGAAGATGAAGGGATCTTCATCAAAGCCCTGTAAGCAAAGAGCTGTGGGAACATATTATACTGTAACGTAATCTGTATTAAATGGATAGTATTCGTAATTGCCTAACACGGTGGGGCATTTTGGCAAGGAGTGTTCTGTTTTGTTGTGTTTTGAATATACACTTGGCAGCACAATGTGCTATCGTATTCTTCATTAAATTATAATTATAATTGGGAAAAACACAGAATTCATTTTCGAGACCTAATTGATGCACAATAATAAATGGCCCCATTGGGTATTTAACACAGAAATTTACCTAAAATTGCTTAAAAATATCACCACCTCAAGCATGTGATATGGAAAATGAATACATATAGGCCCCTTACTGAAAACCTTCTTTATTGTTAGATACAAGACAGCAAAAGAACAAATAATCACATCTTTCATTGATAAATATAGGCATGGTCAGCATTTACTCCTTTCTGTTAGTCCTCTACAAGATTTTTCTTTGATGAGGTGCAACCTTGATGCACTTTACCGCTCCACTGCCTTGGAGAGAGGCGCATAATTCAGGCCAAATGAAATGAATGTTGGAACGACTTCCCTCTCGCACTGGTGCTAAATAGTTTTGTCCAGTTTTATCCCCTCTTATTCAGGCTATTCAGTTTACAGGTCCATCACTTCCTCCTCCACGGTCTTTCCACTTGTGTCAACATACCTCTCTTGCACCCCAAGGGTACTAGAGGACTGTTAAGGGAAAACAAACTTTTTTTTTGTTTCATTCTAGACATAGACGAATTCATCTGTTCAACTATGTCTTATAAATCTTTAGGTTTCAGTTCAAACCAGATGACTCACAGTGAGTCACCACTGTGATTAGGAAAGGATACAAGTTGAACTGGAAGTCTGCCCCCACAGCAGCTGACATCATGGCCTGCAGATTCCTCTCCTCCAGGTCTCCAAAGCAATAGCCATTCGCCTTGTCCACTGCTCGTAAGACTTGAATCATGCTCTCTTTGTCCTAGGGACCGAAAAGAGAAGCATTTTATAACGGGGGATTTCCCTGTAGAAATTCACTGAAACTAACCACTGAAAAAATGTTTGCTGAACAGTCATAAATACATACACATACATAGAAATATTTGTAGGCTTTGTTGAAAATGGGGTTATACAGTCTGTTCGGCCTTGTTTTTGTTTATCAAGGATTCTGATTCAACATGAAAACAACACCATAAAACAATATTAGCCTTCAATCTCTAGATTATAGAGTAATTTGTCTCTCTGAAGGTCAGAAGTGTTTTTATCTTTAAAATGTGTTTTGTTCAGTGCCATTGGTAACTAAGGTAACTAACTACCGACTTTTTTACTAAACACTGTGGAAAATACAGAAATACAACAGTGCAGCATATTTGGAGTGCAATCTTCAACAACCTTCACTACCATATGCAGTGATGGCACAGTGGTCTGAACTCCTGTCTTTGGACAAACAGAATCAAATTAGATTCTATTAAGAAATAATTTCACGGAACAAATACAGAGTAGACAACCCGCTCATATACTAGTCCAAATGATCGCATCTTCACTTTCAAATGCTGAAAGTGATTTGTGACTTATACATTACTATAACACTATGCACTAAGTTATTTGTTTCTTTTGCAATTCTCGGTTAGTTTGAGTTATTTTTGGGCAAGGTGAACTTGAATTATTGTTGGATGTTTGACCAGTTTTACATAATATTGATGTATGCATACTAAACCCTGCACAACCCATATAAAAATAAAATAAAGGAAATTTGATTGAGCTAATCATAAACAAGTTAAGATTTGATGCCAATTTTGCTTCAACTCAATGAATACCAACTGTGTACAGCTAATGTCTATGTAAGCTTTAGCTATATAAGCCTTTTTTTAATGAAAAACATTTTATTATACTCTTTGGCTAATAATATAAGTAATATTCTTCTCTTCTGGTAAGTCCTTATGTTACTCTCAAGACAAAAACTCAACTTAATTACGCTATAGTTCATTAAATAAAGTCAGAAATATTTATTTGGAATATAAAAGAAAAATAATTTTTAAGAAGAACAACACTCATACCTGTACATTGAGAGGCACGAAGGAGACAAGGCTGTAATCTTGTATAACCTCTGCCAACTTTTCATTTAGATGGCGGAATTTTTTAAAAAAGGGGTCTGCGGCCAAGTGGTCGAGAAGATAGGTCAGGTCCATAACCTCTGTGTAGAAATCGAGGTTGAAGGCTGTACAGGAGAACAATGTTACAACGGTAGATTATATTACATGTGTAAGAGTCCTATAATATATTAACATTAATTTTTTTTTTATTTATTATGGATCATTCTTTTTTGTGGGAAGAAGGGACATATACACCTGGTTACTGGTTGATAGAAGAGTGGGTGAATAAGTTGGTATATTTTTTGTCAACAAAAAACAAACTGGTAGCGATTCATGTTTTGTTTTATTTGAAGTCGGTACAACATGTAATACTTAATGCTCTGTATCAATCTAAGAATAAATGTTTAAACTAATTGTAGACGACTAAGAAAAATAAGTACAGATTAGTACAACTCTCAGTGTGTGGTAGCATTTGTTTTGAAGCAGCAACTTACACAGTCTGCCATACTGCTCAATCAAATCCATCTTGGAGAGCACATTGACATGAGGAAGCTCCACATGCAGCATGGTGGACAAGAGGTACACAGCACCGAGATGAACTTGGCTGGGTCAGCACAGTAATGAGAGTCCACAAGGTGCACTGCAGAGAGCTTAAAAAATGAAATTGGAAGAAAACAAAAGTCATATCATGTTGTTACACAGTCTAAAGGTGAAATCACTTTAAACTAAATTGATGATGTACATAAATGATGACTGCATGGGTAAAGTATAAATTTAATGCTCAGGGGACATGAGATCATTCCCATCTCAGGAAGAAGCTCACCCTGAAATTCCACTTGGTCAGCTGTGAGAATATATTCTTTACTGAACTCTGGTGGGTGTAAAGCTCCACCTGTCCAGGACAGTCAAACAGGAAGTAACAGTCACTGTGCTGTTTCAGCTTGTTCTCTAACCAGTCCAGGTTGGCTTCAACATACTCCATACAGTACAGGAGCCCACCATTAGGCCCGAGCCTCAAGCCTTCCATAACGTCGTTTAGAGTGACCAGCTCAGAGACGTCCACCGCACAACTATATGGTAGCCCTTCATTGGCTGGGTCCATGTTCACCACAACCACCTTCCGCCCCAGGTGAGTTAGGAACTCCTGCATTCCTCGGCAGTAAGTGGTTTTACCCGAGCCCGGGGGTCCAATGACCACCTGGCCAAAACGTAAAGAAGGGGTCGCATTCGGCTGCCCGGACATGGCCTCAGTATCAAAGGGACGCGGGGGATGGAGAAATTCTTACGAGACGCGATGCGGGTGTCACATGTACCGTCCTGTGCAGGAAGTCAGCATCCAGCTTGTGTTTACCTGAAAGAGTCACATGATTGGACTTAAGCGTCTGGAGACAAATTCAGCCACTAACCATAATTATTATATTAATCTTGACTTTACACAAGAACACATCTTACCAATTACTGATAATACGTAGTATACTCACGCAAAACCACCTCAGAACGACGTTATTATCTAATATAAACTAGCATTTACATTCGTTAGTTTGTTGAAATAAGATAAAACAAATTAACGTCAGCGACATCTACGTAACACGGCTAAGAACTGACGAGTTATTACCGTTTGCCGCCGTAATGTTTGCATGCCTGAGTGTGACAGGCGGCAGCTAATGGCTAATCTGCACAGAACACATCCGGGTTACGTCCGAAGTTATCAAAGTAAAAGCACATTTGTTACATATAATTCCTATTACATATTATTCATTGTATATTACTTAATATTATTCTTAACGTATTTCATAAAATATTTTTTTTTCATCTTCACTGTTATATTACACGACTAATACGGTCCATAGAAGTCTTTTAGCAGAAGAAAGCAAATGTGACTTTTTGTTTTATAGCAGCATAATTGTATAACGGTGACTATAAACGTACATAAAGTAAAAAAGACAAATTCAGCACAACATGTATTGAAGGGTTTTGAAAGTGTTTTAATATCAAATCCATTAAGTTAATTAATAAAACAAAAACAAAACAAAACAAGTATAACGTCATCTCTTTGGTCCAATGCTGCCACCTGGCTGCCAGCCTCTGTATTTCATGCTGGTGTTTGGTTGGCGTCTCAGTAATGTGTCGCCAAGGTCTGTGTCTTTGGGTTTATCATACACTGTACTTATATGAAAATCAGTTCTGGCCTTCTTCACAGGGTGTAAGACCAACTTCTCCCCATGATACCTTTACAGAAAGAAAATGAACAATAAAATGAGGAACCCAAATATTAACAACAATCAAATATCAAAATGGTAGACTATATTTTGTTTATGTAATTATTTTAAACTTACCCAAAACCCCTTTTGCAATTTGGATGTTGGCCCTCATTCTCAAGGGCTTCAGGGATCCCAGTTCTACTGTTTCCCAAACCTTCACCATCCTTCCAGCCTTGCTTCTCCATCACACGCCGACCAAACCCCTAAAAGGTAAAAGTATTAGAGGAATGCTCTTGCATATTATAAAAACGGTAGCGTCTAATTAAGTGCTGTGGCAACCTTCTTACCTTAGTAAACTTCTCAAAGCTACCAATAGACTGGCTGTTTCCAGCTCTATCTTTCCAGACCCTCCCTTAACCGTTTTTCATACCGCATTCGGACATAGTCACGAGAATCCATGTCCCCTCCGTCTGTCAGAAGAAAAGCTGCGTTATAAATTTGATCTTGCAAATGTAAGACACAGCATTTTCCGTTTATCCATCAAGCGAAGAAATATAAAGATACTTAAGATACCTTTATCATAGTAAATGCTCATGTCAACATCCCAGTCATCTGCAGTTTGTTCATCAAAATCTAAAAAGAAGGACAGAGCAGGACATAAATGGAATTTTATGTCATGCAAATACAGTTAATTTAAAATATTGGTACATATAAATCACACATGTAATTTCAAAACATGTCATGCCTGCAAAATGGACAATTAATAAATTGTAAAAAGTATATAAAGTATATAAAGTAAAAGTATATTTATAGTGCATTTTCTTATTAGTGATAAAAAACTATGATTAAGGAGACAAAAATTCCACCACTGTACTGACATACAGCTGTGCTTTGCTTTTCAGAACTTTTCCAGAACAATTAAACCTGATAAGAGGCAGCACTATATAGTAAATTAAAAATAACCTTAGTTATCATCTTAAGTTGATCGTATTATAGGTTTTTGCAATCAGCAGGCTAATTTACAGTATATTGTTCATGTTTAGGTTGCATACCTCCTTCTTCTTCTTGCCAGTATTGGGCATCGGTGTAGAACACCAGGCCTGAGCCGCCTTTTTCCCACTTCAGTTCAATCTCCTCTTCATACAGCCTCTCTTTGCTTCGCTCTTGGCTCGTTACGTCATCATGCAAAGCTTCATGACGCTCCCACTCTTCACAGCAGTCATCATCCTACCATCAACAAGATTAAAAAAAAAAAAAAACACTGTGAAAGGATACCGATTCAGCCAGCCCTACAGTGGTGCTCATAAGGCATTTATTAATTGTTTGGCATACTGACAAGTGCTAATGGATTGATATTTATACCCACATCATCTACATTTGACTGGGTGTCCTCCTCATCTTTTTGTGGCTCATCCGTCTCTATTGTTTCTGTACAATCAACAAGCTGTCTAGGTCCAGAGGGTGGTGCAGCAAAAGTGCCTGGTCCTGTTATTTCATGACCAGCTGCTGTTAATACGGTTTCCTCTGTGGCTGGAAGTATATAAGTGTCCTGATACTGGAAGGGCACATTCCCATAACGGCGGTTGGAGCTGGTCTTTGGAAAAGTGAGGCCCAACTTCCGGATTAGACGTGGAGGCAGGCGGCAGGACTGGATAAGCTGCAGGAAAACTTTTATTGGTGTGCCCACATTGCCATTCTTCATCAGAGAGGGTGGATTCAGCTCAGACAAGCTTTTGAGGTCTGCCTCTGTAAATTGCTCTCTTAAGCAAACTCGATGCCGCTGTTCAGATTTAGTTTTATAGGGAAATGACCCATCATCTAAAGGAAGTTAAAAAGTTAACATAAACACATATCATTAACATTTCATGTCACAATTAAACAAGACAAAAAACTATCCAAAAGTAATGAACATATAAATGAGACATATCATTTAAGTAATTCCTACAGGATGCTCTTCATTTTTACAAATTAAGTTTCAATTCAAACAGAATTTTCATGACATAAAAGGGACAGTGCATGTTAATGAATATGTCATGAACGCATCAATTAAGTGTAAACATGCCAGATTGTAGCTCAATTTTCAACTGCTGTCCCCAAAGATCGTACCAAGGACTGAATATATATATATATATATATATATAAAAGCCAACGACAGCCTTCTTTGTATATGTTCTACATTTGTTTTTCCTGAACACGTTTCTTACCGTGTTCTGATGAAATCTGTGGGACGTGTTATTGGAATAAGGTGCCATTTCACGAACCTGTGTCATGTGAAACTTTTACTCTTTTGACGACACAACGTTTAGCCAGCCAACTCCCCTTCGAGTCAATCCAGTGGTTCCCCGCGTACATTCTGACGAACCTGTCCGCGTCTCCGGCACAAACGGAGACGATGCAGCAACACGACTTGACCGGTGGCTTCGATACCGACGTGCCCTCACCAGTGGCGTCATGACCGCAGTCTGGGGTTTCGGGCCCCGCGGAGTCCCGAAGAACCTCCGGCCGGTGACGGTAGTGAAAACAATGAAAACCGCCGCTTTCTATGAACTGACTGAAATAATTTCTCAGGTCCGCTGAGCGAAAACTTGCAGGAATATTGCTAATTGCAAAATACACAACTTTTCCGCGGTGTTCGCCATGATTGTTTTGTTCTCTGGACGGCAAACGTAATCGGAAATACGTCAGTTGCATTTGACGTCACATCCGCTTACCAAAACGTGACAAATTACCAACTATTTAATACATTATCCGTAACTAGTTCAGGATACTTTCAGCTTGAAACACTGTTCCATTTTTTATGTTCAATTTAATAAGGACATCCGTGATTCTATTGAGATTTTGGATGTCTTCTGTAACTTTTAAAAATATTCAGCTTTTTTCAGAATTTTTTTTTTCATTCAAATAAATTGAGAAATCCTTCAGCTCTATTTTAGTTCGGGCTGTTTTAAAATCATGGATACATATTGAGTATCTTTTAATGAAGTATATCACCGGTCTTTTATTTTGTTAATAGGACTAAGGACAGACACACGTACACGTACAATCAGACAAATAGGAAATGCACTTTCAAATGAAAAGGTGTTTGAATTCTACCTACAGCGGACACGAACACACAGACATGAAATACATTTCAAAATAAAAGCTTTAAAAAAACTTTTTTCCATCTGTTTTTCATTTAAATGCTAAGATGGGTGTGAGGTGAAGTCTGCTTACAGTGGATACAAACACACATAAACGCAGGAAAGACACTTCAAAATTAAAGCCATTTTTATACTTTTTCATTTTTTTTGCATTTAATTTGTAAAATTAGTTTGCAGTGAAGTCCACTTAGAAGTCTAAACACACACACTTACACACAGACAGTTACTGAAGTTATTTAGCATTTCAATGCTAAAATTAGTTTTTGGCTACGTGCAGTTAAAGGTTCACATTCGCTGATTGGAGTGTTGCTGGAATTCTCTTCAACTTTCTCCACACTGAGATGTAAATGGTTCTGCATACTCTGACCTATTGATATTTCAACTTTACATTTACATTTAGTCATTTGGCAGAAAAAGAAAAATGATTTTTTTCCTGCTCCAGAAACACTAATGCTTTTCCTGTCTGACTGTCTTATTAAACATTTAGTGATCTGACTGTAGTTTGTTATTAATACAAACTCAACACTTCCTGCAGCTCCTTCAGAGTAAAAGCCTTCCATTAAAGAGAGCTGATTGTGTCTTTGACTGCTTTACATTCACTGTGAGCAGCTAAGCTTGGGTTAGTTAGGTCTGAACTGAGCTTAGAAGTGGTCTAAAAGCTGTGGTAGACCAGCAGTCTCAGACACACAGCAGGTAAAAGTGGGATAGTACAAAAGTTCTGCTACTTGTTACATCTACAAAATGATTTAGTTTTTTAAAATTATTTAAGCTTTAATTTAGCTTATTTAAACTTTTTTTTTTACAAACTTCAGGTTTTTTACATATTTATAATAAAACTTTCAGCTATTTTTAAACAGTTCAGCTTCAGTCCTGCTTGTCTACTATTTTGCCAATTTTAGCCGGAGAACCACTGGACAACCAGTGCAGCATGAAGCAAAATACTTAATATCTTTGCAGAACATATTTCAATATACAAGATTTTTACTTATTTATTTGTGTACGTATGTTTTATATCTTTCAGACAAACATCCAAAAAGTATGTTCGGTCGGAGTTCATTAACCTAGAGGTTAACTCTTACTTTGGCCTTCACCTCAACTTTTATCACTGTGTTTTGATAGTAAGAGGCAGTAAAAAGCAGGTGTCTGGACCCTGACATCACATTTCACATTTTGCCCAGATATTACTGTGCATTATTCATAACCTATTAAGCCTGTGAAAGCCCATACTACAGACATTATTGTACAATAATGTTCTATTGTAAATTTGGGCTCTAGTCAGATCAGTGCCTTTAAAATATTACAAAAAACCACACATACACAAATGAAGTAGGAACTTGGAATCTCACAAAAGTCGGGTCACAAAAGTCGGTTCACAGCTTTAAACTTTTTCACCTGTGGAACTAAAGGTTGAAAAACTTAATTTTAATTTAAATTTAAAGATAAAGCTTTACATTTAAATTGGAAAATAATGGGTTTCACTCCCATCAACATTTAAATTGATTGTTACCTAAAAATATCTAAAGTAAAGTAAATATCTAATATCTAAATATATAAAGTTTCCATAAACTTCTAGGTACTACTTGGTCATTTTATGCTATAGCAGGAGAGTATGTAAAACAAATAAATTAAAAAAGTAACTCACTTTTGAGTGGATGGCCTTGTGAAAATAGAGCCAGGCAAATGAACCTGTGTTATTTTAGCACTAGTTCAAGGTTAACTGTCTTTATAAGACACAGTGTCCATCATACACTAATGAGAAATGCTACTAGTTCAACTAAAGTTCAATAACCTGGAAAAACTACACTCAGAGGAAAAACAAAAGTCAATATTCAGCAGAAACCCTATAAGGAAATCAAAGAGTTTTTTTTTTTGTGGTTAGGGATATGGCTACACCATTTTATTTAAAATGATCAGTGATTGTCCTAGTAAACTTTTATTACAGTCTTAACTTAAATGCACTTATAGGCACTTGTCATTTCACAATCTGTATGTGTTTTAGTAAAACAAGAGGCAATTCTTCAGAGGCCAGCTATTACATCATGCTTCATCAGACTGTTTAGATTCCTTGATGTCAGAATACAGGCGTTATTCCACTAATAGACTGAAGGACAATATTTTTACTGTCTTGATGGAGATAAGAGTCTGTCCTCCGTGTCCGTCTCTGCCTGCTCCTAACCTCTATAAACACAGGCCTTATCACTGGCATTTACAGCTGTCAGCATACGTCATGCTGAGTGTATTATAGGGCACTTTACCGAAAGAGTCACACTCTAACAATGTAATGTTTTTTTTTATCAAATATCCAAAGTTGCAATCCATTCCCAAAACCAAATAAAGTTTAAATCACATAGTCCAAAATAACAACTTTGCTCCGAACTTCCAAACACTTCCATTCAGTTTGATCTACAGTAATTCATATGAAATAAATTTGGCGCTGTGTGTCCTCTAGTGTGCAGCTACTGGTCCTACTAACCTGCACAATGTTTTGTTGTTGCTTTGTTGCTCTGTTCTTTTCTCTCTCCACTTTCCACTCAGCCCAACCGGTCAAGGCAGATGGCCGTCCACCCTGAGCCTGGTTCTGCTGGAGGTTTCTTCTGGTAAAGGGAGTTTTTCCTCTCCACTGTTGTCTATGGCTTGCTCAAGGGGGATTTGTTGGGTTTTCTCTAACTGTTTGTATAGTCTTGACTTTATTATGTAAAGTGCCCTGAGATGACCTTGTTGTAAATTGGCGCTATATAAATAAAGTTGAATTGAAAATTGAATTGAATGCATTACATTCCTGATGAAAATACAGTGCGTGTCTTCATGAAAGAAACTGATTCTTTGAAACTTATTCTCAAGTACTTTTGAAGAAACTAATAAAGACACTGACGGTAGTAAAACAAACATTCGGTGACTGGTGCTGCCAGTTGTGTCTGGAGTATAATCTCATTATTGCAGTCATTCACTTTATGGACTGACCTTGACTTCTGTTTTTGATGGTTCAGATTTTAAACATCCATCCTGTGATGTTTTCAGGCACTTCAGCTGATGTCCCACCAAAAGAAAAGTAATATGTAATAAGTAATAATAAGTTCTATAGTTTCACCTGTGACTTCAAAATGTGTCATATGAAATAATGTAGAATTCAAAATATGCTGTTTGTTTATTTGTTACAATAATAAAGTGATTTGTTTATCAGTGCTGAACCTCTGTGCCAGGCGCAGGGAAGATAACAAATTAGGTCTCAATTAAATGGGCAAAGGGAAAATATCCCTTGAATTGGGGGATGTACTTTGGACCACCCTTTGGTTGCCCTATCCTTTTATTCATTCCCAGAAGTATGTAATTGTTGGGTTTTGGGTTCAGTGTCTTGGCAACCATTGCATGGAATACCATTTGATTTTCAACAGATATAGTTGCTAATGCCATTCCTACAAAATACAACGGTGCCTTGTGATAAGTGCCAATCAGCAAAATTAGCACACAACATTGGTGCAAAAGCTACACAATATTATTGTTGGCATGTTAGCAGGATGATTCAAGTATTGAGCTGTACTTTAAAATACAACTTTATAGCACTGCCAGACCTTCTAGACTGAACCAAAAAGGGCTAATTATACATTCATTAATGCTACCTATATTACTGTGGACATGGTTTAACATGGAAAGATGTAGTGCTAGTGGTGACCAACATAACAACAGGTGGTATTTTTGCTTTTGCTGATCATTGTAAATTTCCAAAGCCACAACCAGCCATGGTGGTTTATGTTAATTCACTGTACAGGTAATGTAGTGTGAAAATAACTTAAAATGAGGCTAGGTTAAGTGCTGTTCTATGAGAATAAGATGCATTTAATAAATACATTAAGAAACTGCCTCATGATGACTTAACTCATAGGTCAATGCCCCCTCTTTCCTTTGGTCTATTTCCAGATTACCAGGTGTGAGCTGGCAGTGCACAGGGACAGAGTGTGAGGCTGATTACCTCAGCAGTCCTTGGTAGCTTGGTACCGCCTGGGTTAATGACACCGGCTCCAAGATAAGGCCCAACCCTCTTGATATGAAGGCCTTACTCCACCAGCTACTTTTCATTGAGAAAAGCTTATCAGTTTCCCAGGGTTATTCCATCTGTTACCTGGCAGAGCACACAGTTGTTTTTCAGAGAGTGTATTGACAAGTCAAGGTCCACTGAGAGGGGTCGGTTGGTCTTATAAATACAGGGACACTGGAGGTAGCAGCAGCAGTGCTCACACGCTCATCATACGAGAGGACACTTGCATTGCACAACGGAGATCTATACAACCTATAAAATGGATAACAGCTGCTTATGTTCATCTAAAGGAGACAAGGTTTCAAATCCTATTCTCTACAACATCCTAAATCAAATGGATAACAGCCAGCGAAGTCAAAACAGCTTCAACTACTGTTCGGTACCTCATAGATGCAACTGTGAGTTGCGGCGGACAGTGTGTCTGAAAAGCCCGGCTGAGATTTGCAAAGAAGCGTCAGCAGTCCTGGTTAAAACCATCCATTTCATGAAGAACTTACCTGCTTTTAACCAGCTGCCACCAAACGATCAGTTCTTGCTTCTGAAGAGCTGCTGGGCGCCGCTCTTTATTTTGGGTCTGGCCCAGGAACATGTGGGGTTTGAGGTGATTGATACACCTGCTGACAGCATGCTGAAAAAGATCCTCCTGAACTGTCAGGAGAGTCCTGAGATGGAGAGGGAACAGCCTACCATGGCAGGTGTCAGCAAGCTTAAGTCATGCCTCAAAAAGTTTTGGAGTTTGGATTTGAGTCCAAAAGAGTATGCTTACCTCAAAGGGACCATGATATTTAATCCAGGTATGTATTCACCCCATTAAAAAAAAAAAAGAAAAGAAAACCAAACAAGTTGATTTCTTTATTCTAACTGGTGGATTTTCAGTGAGTACTAAAATTAATATTTTCCTTTCCGTTCTAATCAACAGATGTCCCAGACCTTAAGGCAGCTCTGTTCATTGAGGGTTTGCAACAGGAAGCACAGCATGCCCTCAGTGAGGTGGTCCGGCTCCTTCACCAAGGGGACCAAGAGCGCTTTGCCCGCATCCTTCTCACAGCCTCCATGCTGCAGAGCGTCACAACCAGCCTCATCAGTGAACTTTTCTTCCGGCCGGTAATCGGCCAGGCTGATCTGCTTGAGCTGCTGGTCGACATGCTCTTCTGCAAATAGAGGAGGTGAACTTCACCTAACTGTCCTGGAAAAAGTTGAATCCAGTGCTTGTGACAATGGTGATGCAGAGCTTTTCATCGACCAACTCAAGCAACGTTGCATAATGAAACGAAGGATTATCTGCTCAAAAAGCTCTTAAGATTGTAAATTGGTGAGACTATGAATTACTGACATTTATACTGAAGCGGTGTTTGCTTAAACCCAGGCTAAAACCACAGTTACTATGTTGTATTTTCAGAAATAGATCATATGACTTTTCTGTTTGGGTTAATGTTGTAAATATGTTTTGGCATTTACAGAACAGTTTAATAAATATATTTTTTTATATGAACAGAATTATAAAGTTCCGCCTCAATCTTTTAAAGTACTTACGACGAGTCAATCCAGATACAATAATTTGGGGCACCTGATAACAACAGCCCCCCTAACATCCTCACTCCCACTGACATGTGGGGCCAGGTTTTTGCTCAAGCCCATATATTTTAAATTGTTGAGAGCTAAAATTTCCAAAGGTAGCAAATATCCCTGGAAACAATAAAATAAAGAACTATAGACTTTTACGTAATCCGACCCTTAATATAGATTGTTTAAGGTTTGGAAAAGTAGTTCTTTTCTTGCATCTGTCAATATACAACTAGTGGGAAACATAATGAGCCTGACTCACACTACAGTATGTCGTGTGCTTTGTCTCCCTCTGATGGAAAAAAATTGATGCTATGAAAGAGGTGGACTCAAACATGAGTCATTCCATTTTTTGTTGCACATGTAATTAACAAAATTAAAGCCCCAGAAAAAAAGAATACATTTTAATTGGCAAAAATGAATAGAAATATCTGAATTGAACTGTCTTAAAATCGTGATTTGGTCGTGAAGAGTCTGCAGGTAGCATTTGATGCAGAACAAGCCTTCGACATTCGTTCTGGTC
The DNA here is from genome assembly GCA_033026295.1 of Channa striata. Lineage (NCBI taxonomy): Eukaryota > Metazoa > Chordata > Actinopteri > Anabantiformes > Channidae > Channa > Channa striata. The sequence continues at coordinate 13,367,973 of CM065175.1, read as the reverse complement.
TGTGGTATGTTAGTTGTGAAATACTGAGTCTTTACATGACACCTCATACAGGTAAAACAGGAATGTGCTAGTGGGGGCAGAGAGCCAGAGGAAATGGGGTTACACAGGGCAACTGGGACTCACAAAGAGAAAAACAAGTCAAAGCTCAACTTTTTCCACTTAATCCAGACAAATAGTGACTTTTTTCCACAAAGAAATGGAAAAGCAAATGCAATGTACAGTTGCTGGTGTCAACTGCAAAAACAAAGATGTCTACTGGCCCCATTCTACTTTAAGACTGATTTAAATAAGGGTACAGTTCAGTTTATTTGATCCCTCGTAGGACGTCAGGACAAGTTCCTGAAATCAGGCTGATTTCTGCACAGCTTCTTTTCTTCGCAATAAATAGCAAAGACAAACACAGGGATTTCATTTCCTTTTTGTCAGAACCTGCCAAACAAGTTTCTTCTTTTGCTGAGGGCAGAAAAAGCCTGCCTGCCTGCCTGCCTGCCTGCCTGCCTGCCACAACGCAGTGACCTCGGGGAGACGAGCTTGACAGTAACACAAGTAACAAAGAGTAAAGTAGGCTAAAGAGACAGCAACTTCGGCACACAGAAGACTTGTTGATATAACAAATAATTGTTAAAAAGTTGCTGATACTGAACTACTTGTCTTGTATAGAAAGAACTAAATCAACACAAAGCTCTAAAAGCAGCCTATCACCTACTGAGAAAATAGGGGTTTCATCATATTTCTACATATAAAGATATTTCCTTATGATACATATCAAAAGGCATTAACAAGCATTGAGGTTTTTATTTTGTAAAAAAAACAGAGTTCATCTGTGAATAAAAAAGAAAACAAAACAGAAAATAAAACAAAAAGCAAATTAAAAAAAAATGTGGCCCAGTGCCACAAATGGCTAAACAACCCAGTAACATCTTAAAATATGCACATCAAAACTGGCTTAACAATAAAGTTTTCAGGTCAAAACATGCCTCTAAAGAGTCTAAATGGCTGAAGTTGATAAGCCCATACTTATGGTATATCAACATGGCTTGCATAAACAATCACACGGACAAGAATGAGGACGGTTGTGTTCTACCATCAGTCTCTATCCTCTGGCTGACTGCTAAGATTTCACGGAGTGTAGCCATGCTTCTTTTGCTGAAAGCAACTTTAAACACTGTATACTAATACATAAAACCTGCATTGTTGTTCCCTGTGTACAAAATACATGTTTCCTCAGAGGTTCGTTTACTGAAAAGATACAAGGTCCATTAATTTACATGACACTCCAACAGCAAACATTAGCCAGACAACTACGGGGACAAGTACAGCCACCCAAAAGTGTCTCTCTCAGTAACAACATAAATGTTAGCAGAATGATAAAACTGTCCATCTAGTTGGCTACATCTTGTGTCAGTTTCTGCGTGGCCTTTCAGAGAAGCAGAGGAGCGCCCGAAGAGTCTGTCTCGGTGTCATGATGATAGTAGGCTGTGTTGGTGCTGGAGGAGTACGCTGCAAGAGAAAACCATATTACAATGAAAACAAAAAAACATCCCAGTGATAGAAAAAGCCATAACAGTAGATGCTATGTTTCACGCACAAGTGGTGAGACATAAAAGGTTTAATTCAGGACACTGTCACATTCCCAGGACACGGTGTGAAAGTTGGAACACAATGTCGTGTATCCTCATTCAAACATGTAATAAGACACCGCGTCTTAACAGCGTCTTTGTGAAACAACAACAACAAAAAGGGGCAGCTGTGTGGTAATTTATCTGTAATCTAAGTTGTTTGCTAAAATTACATTGTAAACCAGGGAACATTATGTGGCATATATTTTTTGTGACTTGATCTGGTGATTTGGTCGGTGGTGTAGCATGACTGCTGAGCTGGAGGAGAGAATGACTGGAGGGTGTAAAGTGGCAAATGAGGGGAGGAGGCAGCTTGCAATATGCAGAGAAATGGGCAGGAACGCTGGACTTTCACAGTTTAAAAATGCCCTGTTACAGGAAAACAGAGAGGATGTGAGAAAAGGCCTGAAGCTGCAGCAGGTACAATGAAGAGCAAAGAATGAGTCCACATTCACACACTGGGAAGGTAACTATACCTCAGTCACCAGGATAAATAAAAACTGAAGCTTTATCAGCAGTAAAGAAGGGCTTTGATAGACAGCTCTATATTGGATCTGGTTTCAAGTTTTTAAAATATAAGGATACATTAGGATTCTGGGCCAAATGAATCCTTAATTATTTTTTTCTCTGTGCATTTAAGTCCTTTCCAATAACAGCCTGATGAGGTACGCAACTAAAAACTACCAAATTTGGGGGGGTGTGCACACAGTGGAGGGGAGAATAGCGACTCAATAAAAACTACTGTTTGTAATAAACAAAACATTTTCTATATAAACTAATATTCACAAAAGAATAAAGTATAATTATTGTTATTAGTAGTATTAGTATTAGTATATTATTATTATTATTAGTAGTAGTAGTAGTAGTATTATTATTACCAAAAATGTTTTAATCCAGTGAGTAATGTGTGGTCCCTAAATCACAATGAGGTGAATAAAAGATATGTTTAATATAAACCCTTCCTGGGTTTGAATTAGGTGACAGGCTTTCATTTCCCATCTAACAAGTTAATCCAAAAAAATTCTTCTGCACGTGAAAATGGATTCGGATTTAATCAAAGGCTATCTAACACTATCCCAACCAGTGGGATAAAGTTAACAATGTGGTGTGTAATACTTCCAACCACACACTGATACACTCAGTGGTGACCGATCTTGGATCTAAGTCAACTCTGAATTCCTCAAATGTGCCTTTTCTTCAACCTAAAGGCGACGGCACAAAAGGCGTCTGTGCGCCTGTTATGGAAAATTTTCAAATGTACTTACTTCTCCCGCTGTAATGGCGCATCTTCCTCGCCAGCTCATCAGATGGCGTCTGCTCTGACACTTTAACCTCTGGGACTGTAGCAAGGGACAAAAATAGACCAAGTGAATACAATCAGACAGGGAGCCATGACAGAAATTAATACATCCATTTTTGAGTTAATCCGGTCATCCCAGTCTATTGTACAATGGCATTCAGGAGACACTGTATGCCAGTATCAACTTGCTCCAGATTAACCAACTGTTATTAGGTCATTGCCTGTAAAATGCTTGGGCTAATAGGGCTTAAACTCGGAGCCAAACAAAAGAGCTTCAGCAGCGTTCCAACAGACACTGTGAGTCATTAGGGAAGACAGGTAAGATGATTGGTATATCTGGTATGTTGCAGCCAGGTGGTGTTGAAAAGACTTATCACATGCTATCTTAGAATATTTATAGAGCAATAATTATCAAAGGTAATTGGTGTTTTTAAAAAAAAATTCTTACAGTCACTGCTCATGAAGGTGTTGGTCATGGTCTCGTTCCCGCTGTCAGGAGGCGTCCCGTTGCTCCTCCCATTGTGACGCTGCCCGCTCGACTGATGGCTCTTTTCTCTTCTTTTGCCCTTTCGGGTGCTGATGCGGATGACTCCGTGCACCAGCTTGCACTCTGCCTCCTGCTCCTCCAGGTTGTAGTCCTGAGCGATGCTGTAGATGAGTTCACTGATCTCATTGGTCTTGCGGGAAAAAGAGGAGTCAGAGGTGCACTTGGCCAGCTGGTCAATCTGGTGCAGGGCATAAAGCTCCAACAGTTTCTTGGTGATAAGAGAGTCAATGTCTGTGCCTGTGTCACTCAGGTCATCCAAGTCATAGCCCTCACGAGATAACAGGCTGGTGTTGCTGACTGGCCGCTGGCTTTCCCCCTTGCCAGTCGTACGGGTCCGTTTGGGGGGTGCAACCGGATACTTTACTGTCTGGCCTGCGATGCGCACATCTTGGTAACGAAAGCTGTCACTTGTTGGCAACTTACTGGAGACTTTGGTTGACTTGTTGGTCTCCACAGGGATGTCACAAGTAGGGTTGGTCATAGCAATGCCATTAGGAGGGTGAGGCTCATTTGCTGCTTTAGGGGGATGGTCTGTGGAGCTCTCATTTACAGGCAGGCAGGGCTCTTGACCGCCATAAAATCCACAGGTCAGTACACAGCAGATAAGAGCCTTACAGCTGCTCCAGCCCACAGAGGCACAGGAGCCACAAGTGTGTCTGCTGGCAGGCGCGTTGTCTGCTGACCCAGGAATAAATCCTATAGTCTCTGAGCCCCGTCCCGTTCCATTTCGGGGGTGGCCTGGGCTGCGACCATACTTCTTGTCTGAATACCGAGAGTGGTCAGTGTGGTGCACGTGCAGATGCTTCTCGTGAGGATCCTTGTAGGAGTCTTGGCTGGCCGTGCTCTCCCTGGATATAGTCCGAGTCGGCCTGTATTTCTCTGCTCTGGAGCCGAGGCTGTGGTGTTTGTGGTGGCGGGACCCCTGGGGAGCCCCTGTGCTGTGGCCAGGCATGGCTCAAAATGCCTGGAACGTGGTTTTGGGAGAAGGGTGTTTAGGAATAATACCCAGGTGTGAACCGCCCCTTTTCTTGCAGCATTTTAACATAGCAGGGCGCATCAAACTAGACTACATTTAAGACTTCAGGAACACTTGGTTTCCAGTTAAGGAACCTCCCCTGAAATTCTCAGAATGTAAATAAATGTTGGTGCATTGATTGCTTGGCCTGATAATAATTTGGCCCATTTCGTCGCGCCCTTAAAACTTGTTTGGCTACAGTACATGTGCAGGAAAACGCTTCAGCCAAAATCCCATTCAACATCTACCCATATTTAACTTCACATACAAACATTCACTTACAGCATAAGAAGAACCAGTCGTGGTTTTCTGCTTATCCCAGACGACTTGTTCGGCGAGCGAACCGCGGAAGTCGCGGAAGAAAACGCTCCTCGGCTGGCGCTTCAAATTGAGAAACACAAGACGGATTTCGCCGCCCACAGATTTCCAGCCGATTTCCAGGAAAGAAGAAACTTTTGCAAACCTGGAATCCGGTGCCTCGACCGAACAACCCAACACGGCTCATTCGTGTCGTCTTTCTTTTGGTAAAACCAAGTGTCCCGTGTTGCCAAGAGTCTCCCAATGTTTGGCTATTACCTGCGGCTACAACTAATCCCAGATCCTACACCCACCCACAGGTGAGTCGTGACGTCACGCCAGGCGGATGTAAGGGCAGAAGAAGGAAAGAGGCGTTCAAAGCAAAACACAGTAAAACGGGGCGAAACAGCACGTGATCGCGGAGATCTTTCAAAATAAAACAAAAGCTTTAAAATAGATTGTAACTACAACTAATGCAACATAACAACACTTTATGTTTCTTTGACACACACTGGGACAAGGGCAGTTTATAAATTTATGGACTCGCCATGGCTCCTCTGAGCACACACAGAAAATGTAGGTCTGACAGGCGCACAGAGGTGCACAGCTGCAGAGCCAGCAGGTGTGATTCCAAACAATATCTTTCATTCTGCCCTATTTTCCCCTCTATAGAAACACTAAATCATAAAGTCTTTGAACTGAAAGAGGAGGGCCACTTCACCTGGAGGAAGATGTGAGTGTGCACCACGGAGTCCTGTTGGTTCAATACAGTCACAATAAAATAGGAGCACAGGAGAATTAAATCATTCCACTTATTTTATTACTAACTCATGTAAATACAAGTGTTGAATCATACAGTAGCTTCAATAGCTGCTCATTTGAAAATGTTATAATACATAAATTTAAAGATTAGCTTTTATTTATTGAAGCGTTCCTAAACTAAATAAAAGCTATTCAAAAATTTACTGGGTGCTTATGAATTACAGTTTCAACATATATTTTCCATGCCACTTAGCTACCAACTACATCATTTATCTTTCTGGCAAGTCCTTTGTATTAGGTCAAGATATGTAATAACATGAAACTAATACCAAAACACAATGAACAGTGGACAAAATTGAAATGAGGGTTAACATGATCTAGCGTGATTTCAGTGAAGCCAATAGAAAATGTAAAATCTATTACAAACACACATTAAGATAAATTTACAGACACGCTGCTCGGGTGCCTTAAAAACACAAAGGCACTTCAATGGTGAGATTATAACTGCTTTAGACTGAAGTTATATCTGCAGTATACTTTATATACAGGAAACTTTTAAACAATCTCTACTTGCCTAAACTATTTACATCTTTCTCATATTTTCTCAAATGATTATGATTCAGTAAGACATCATAGGTTCACAGGCGGGGAGGTTGTCGCCTGTTTAACCTGTGTGTCTGTGGGAACCCGGACAATACGTGTGTCATTTGGCGGGTGCTGTGACAGAGTTAATCCTATTTGTCCTTGTACCCTTGTGCTGACTCCTGAGATGTGCCTCAGCCGAGGGTCCGAATCAATCTCATATCTATAGTGATATCCATCTAAAACATCCCGACACGCATCTCTCATTTCAATGATCCACTTCTTCATACCTTTACGATTCAGATAGAGCACAAAGAGAAAGACCATGCCCACAAACCCCAGGACCAGCCCTAGGAAAACATAGGATGTGTGCAAGGTAAGGTCAGCCATCTCTGTTGGAAAAATGCAACCGATGGCCTGAACACCAAGTCCTCTCAGTGTGACGTTGATCAACTCTCTTGGAGATGCACATCTCACAGAGTCCACATCTACTTGAGCCCTAGATTCGTTCAACCAAGTGACAAAATTTCGAATCTCACAAGAGCAGGTGTACGGGTTGTTACCAAGAAGGATGCGAATGTTTCCAAGCTGGTCCAGCTCTTGTAGAGAATCAGGCCTAAATGTCCTGAAGGCATTGTGTGTCAGGTCCAGAAGCTCCAGATGGTTCAAGCCAGAGAAGGTACCACTGTAGACAGCTACCAGAGAGTTGTTAGTGAGGAAGAGTTGCTGCAGATTGGGAAGGTGGGAGAACATCCCCGGGGGCAACAGTGCGAGGTGATTCCCAGAAAGGTCAAGGCGGAGGAGCCCTCTGAGGCCACCCCAGCGCAGAGCTGTGGTGAGGTCTGTCAGGGCGGTGAAGTTGTACAGGGAGCGGCTCAGGTTAAGCTCCTGAAGGGGACTGCCAGGTATGTTGAGAGCCTCTGGATGGATGAGCGCCAGTTGGTTTCCACTGAGATCCAGGAAACGCAGTTTGATGAGGGCAGAGAAGCTGTGGGATACCATCTCTGTAATCCTGGGAAGATGACTTACACTGTAATATCTGTTCTTAGACTTTAATTATTACTTGTGTGCTTAGAAACAGGACATGCACCTTACTTTATTGTCATCAGTAAATCAGCTTCAGCCTACATCAATAAAAGTTACTTACATTATTCAAACAAAACATAATACATATGAATAACAAGTTTAAAAAAACACTGGCATTCTTACCTATTATTGCTTAAATTAATGTTGGTGATATTTTCCAGCTTTGTAAATGAATTGGGTGCAATCTGGTGTATATTATTCCCTGTAATGATCAAAGTCCTTGCGTATCCTGGAATACTCTGTGGCACTGTGAGCAGATTGTTAGAAAGACATTTCACCGCATGAGTGACAGCAAAACACTCACAGCCAAAAGGACACTCCAAGCACTGATGTGGTGCACAAAGAAGGATTCCCAAAAACACACGGACTGCAAAAATACACATCTCTAAAATACAGCCGAATAAAATATCTTGTAGAAAAATGGAAGCACGCAAAATTATGAAGTGCGAGAGAAAAAAGCAGTGTGGATTAACAACTTAGAATTTAAAAATCATACTGCAGATATTGCAGAAACAGCTCACTCCACCATTAGTCCTTCCTCATCTGCTTCACTCTGGGAATGAAGGTTCCCGTAAACTGGTGGTAGTTCATAACAGCCAGAGTCTGCTGGATGAATAAGGTATGCAGTTCCCTTAAAGCTACAGAAGACGATTGGGGGGCTCAGCAGCTGGTGACCTACACAGTCTGCCAGGGGAGATGTGAAAAGGCTTTCCACACAGCAGATCCACAATAACGCTACAAGAACAGATGAAACACTGATATTACAGATTTACCATAATAAGGTTTATTTACATACATAGCATCAAGAACAAATCAATAAATTAAATAAGTTAACTTAATATAATATAGTATTGCTCATAGATAATATAATTTGGCAGAGTTATAGTAACATTCCTGCATGGGGATGCGTTGTTTGAAAGCATTCAGTTTCTGTCTGGAGAAAAGCAAAAAATGTTTAAAAAAACTTCATACATTTGAATTTAAACATGAGAAAAAAAATATTTTCAAAGGAAAATATAACTAATTTTCACATTTAGGCCTACACAATTCTATCTTTGGTAGTGACTCATATCTCATAGACAGATGATTGATTTCTTTCATTAATAAGAGTTTATGGTCCATTTAGTAGTGATTCATCACCTAAATGTACATTAGCAAGTTTGAAAACACATCAGTTTTTGCCCCTCATTAAAAATACATCTCTGGAGGTCAGTGGCATTGCCCCACTGTGCTGTAATTTTCCTTCATAATATTCTTAATAATCCAAACAGGAACCCAGAACCCACAAGGTGAAACACAGTAATCATATACTGTAAAGGGATGTATTCTAGATACTGCTACTTTACTGATTAATAAACACATAAATAACAAAAACCTAAAATTACTGAAGTCCAGACTAGCCACAAACAGCTCTGCTTTTACCCTCATTACCCTCCTACAGACAGAACAATGCGTAAGACAGTGACAATGTATAACGTAAAACCAAATTCTATGAGTCATCCCGGTCCACTGCTCACTCCATTACTGTAGGTTCAATGTTAGGATGAAGGTTGCGAGGACGCCACACAGCATGAGGAAGGGGAGCCAGGTTTTGAGGAAGGCGGCCCAGCTGTAGGATAGAAAGTGAGTAACGTTAGAGTACATCTCCAGTACGTTGAGAGATTCAGCACGTGTGCCAGTCACTCTGGGATATTACATCTCACAAGGACATATGAGATGTGTTTAGGTGTCACGCAGTCTGATCTCTGTACTCCCCAGGGCTCGCATCTTGCCTCTCTCCCCATGGCTGCACTCCAGCCTGCGTCCTACTGTCCTTTCTTACCTGGCTGGCACAGGAAGCCCCAGCAGAAAGGTGGCACAGAGGGGAGCGCTGCTGTCAGTGATGAATTACTCTACTTCCCTGCTATGGAAAAGACTCCTGTGCTATGGGAATGTACGTGCACAGGTAGCATAAACTGTGATGCCAGCGTTCTCTATGTGGGTCAGCAGAGAATAATGAGGGGGCTTCTCTGGGCCATATGTCTCTTAATGCTCACAAGCACCCAGCAGCGCAGCAGTACAAAAGATATACGTGTATATGTTTAAGATGCTTAGGTGTGTTCAGTCGAGTATTATTAGCAACCATTTTTTCCATAGCAAATTTGTAGTTCTACTATTGCTACTTCTGCCTACTTTCAAAAAACACAGATTGAATGTTTGTCCATGCTGGAAATGGAATTCTTCTATTGAAGCTTCATTCCTTCTTTTTTCTTAAACTTATCGAAGCTCTAAGAATAGAAGATGGAACATGTTTAGAGTGAAGCCATTTGAGACAACTTGTGATTTAAAAGTTCAATTAATGTGATTTAACCAACTCAACCCTTGTATTAGAAATACACAGTACAACGACAAGCAGAACGCACAATCTGAAAACCACAGACTCGTTTTGTATTTATAGTCAGTGAAGCAGCTAAAAGTGAGGTGGTAAAGTGGGTAGACAATCACACATAATGTAACTGGTTTGATCTCCTGCTGCTTTTGTTCAAATATTTATGTGTCCTTGTTCAAGACATGGAAATTCCCAAATTGCTTCTGATGAATGCAGGCATAAGACATAATAATAACATCACTTTGGACAAACCGGAAATACTGCAAATACTGGAAACTATTGTTTGATCTTGATCAACTTTTGGGAAGTGGAAGATCAGGAAGCAGATGCTCCCTTAAAAGCGGGATAGGCCTTGGCTTTATATTCTAACCGTACTTGCATAAATGTCAGAGTGACGCTAAAATACTCACCTCACATGTTTCCCATGGAATAGAGACAGCACACAGAGGTTAACCATGTTCCAAGATGAGCTGTTGTCGTAGCGCATTAGATTGAGGGCCATGGCAACATGGGAATGGCAGTTATCAAAGCACAGATTGTGCTTTAAGAAAACACAAAAAACAATTACTAAATGGATAATGTTGTGCAAATATGTATATTGTAATCCTAGGCATCATCTTACCGGCCTACATTTGTATTCTTCAGATGCATCATGCACTGCTTTGTCCCATGTAGCAGCACCGTTTCCACAGACTTTGTCCACATCAAGCTTCCAATACCTTAACAATCAGTGTGTTTATTAAAATATATGATCTGGTGTGAGCAACTTGTTAAAATACTATGATAATAAAATATTAACTTACTTAGTTGGTCTACCAAAGCCCATGTTGTCCTCCTGTTAAAAACATGTAAGAAATCATATAAACAAATCAAGTAAAAATAAGTTTTGTGTCACATATAAAAGCCAAATGTGATTTTTTTAAATAGCAGCTTGAAAAATCGGGAGATCTGAACTCCTACTGATTACATCTTCATAATTTAGCAACTTTATTGCACGTCAGGATGACAACGTAGATTAAAGCCTTGCATTTTGTTTTCCACATACATTTATACATGAGTCTCTCTTTGATGACTCTTTACACTCGTCACATGATATGGAAGTTTCTGCTTCATTTGACGAATAAGTGAATAAACTGCAGCAGATGCAAAAGCAATACTCACAGAGACAAAGTATGACCCTGCAAAGTCTCGTATGACGCCTGCTGAGGTGCATATGCCCATGTGACCGATGAAGGGGAGAACCCACCTGCAGGACGCACGTCGTACAGAACAATATTTATATATTTATAATATAACGCCAACATAAACTTGTGTAATAGAATAACGCGGTGCATATAGTGCAATTACAACAGGGGAGTTAACTAGTAGCAACTATTCACTAATCCTGCTTCATGTCAACTGACGTTAGCATAATAACAACCTAGCTGCAAGCTGTCGCAGCTAACGCTAAGCTAACTGGAGCAAGAAATAATTTGAAGTTTCTCACGACAAGATCGGAATCGGTGTCCACACGATGCAGTAGGGGTAGCGGCTGCTTTTTCTGTCGCTTTTCAAGAAATCGCCGTGGTAGTTCATCATTATGTCGGTATCATCCGCCTCCGCCATCACTGCCCCGGAGTGACGGGAGACGACGGTGACGTGGGAGGCGGCACGGCGCAGTCCTCGCCTCCGCGGATCTTTCAACGGGCGGTCAGTGAACGCATCACCAGTTTGCTGCGACGCGCCATCGTTGAATGGGAGTCAATGGAAGCTATACGTTCCCAAACAGTAATATTTATTATTTCATTTGTATTTATTTTTAAGCCTCTTTTATTGTTTGACTGTCCTTCAGTTCAAAAGATGCATCTTGTCTCATTTATTGCAACTAAAATTGAATGTGCTCACTTTCACCACTACATTAACAGTGTTTTTGTCAGGTATTTATGAAAATGCAGTTTTTTAGCTTTGGGAGCTTCCATCCACACAGCCATGAACTTTAATCACTCCACCCTCCACTACTCCTAAAGCTGGGTCACCTCATTGCTGTATGGTATATGGGGCAGGAGACGTTCCCCTAATTACTCATGCTTTCATGTACCGTGCTCACATTTGTTGCCCAATAGTCAGCAAAAACAGATCATAGCACAGACACTGATGAATGACCAGTATATGAGAAAGTTCATACCGCCTCATCTCCAGTACATCTTCCCAACCTAGTTTGTACTGGGTCAGTACTGCTGTAGTTGCTGTGTGACTGTCACATTAAAAGGGGCAACATTTTCATCATTTATGTTTCCAGCGTGAAAACAAAAGAAAGATGAAACACATGAGGTGTTCAATAAGTTTATTCTTTACCTTGTTTGCAACAAATGTTATTATAGGAGTCCTCAAAGAAAAGCAGTATCTCAAATAAATGAACAAAGAAAACACATGGAAGCTTAGCATTTCAATTGGTTGAAGATCCATTTCTTAATATTCAACCTATTTGAGGGGCAAAGAGGACCCAATGAGCTGTTCTCTCAGCAACAGATGGGATGGATCTGCGTACTCTCTCTTTTTGTTTATTACCCACAACTATGGTCAGTGAAGCCTCATGCAAACAGGACTGAACACTTGACTGTAGCAGAGGACTAGTGCTAGAGCCAAGCAGCTATTAGGTGGGATCACTATCACCATCAAAAACGTCCCGCTCAGTTGGCACATACCAAAATTAGCATCCGTGTCCCAATTATTCCTAATAGCAGTTTCACACTGGAATCTCATGCCAATTAATGGGACTTAACTTTAAAACAAACAAAAAATATATTAGAATTTTTTAGTAAATATTTTCTTTTTCTTTTTTAAACAATCTATTGCATTAAAAAAACTTCTTAACTAAAAAGGAGTATTGTATGCCAAAATTATGTTTCAAGGAAACAGAAAACAAACATTAATCCTTGGCCGCTGAAATGACAGATGACAACCTTTGGCAGAATAAACCACTTCTTTGTTCCGACAGATAAACTAAACAAAGCTTATAAATACATTTTATTAGAGCAACACCTTCAGCTTTCACAACTTTGAGAGCGACAACTAATTCTAAATTTCCTGTGACTAAAACTCCAACTGAAAATATGATCAAGTCAAACCCAGAATTAGTGACTTGGGTGTGCAGCCTTTCTGAGATGAGCGGACACTTTGACTCTTAGCTCCACTGTAGAGCAGACAGGATGCAACAAAGCACTGTCTTATGGTCTGTGATCTGATCCTTCATGGAGGTCACCGACTGTGCAGTCACACCAACCTGAAAGCAGGTAGCCCAACCGCAGGCCTCTCCTTCTACATGCTGCGTCTCTCCAACATAAACCTGAGGAGGGATAAGTGCTGAACTCCTCTTTCTGCATGAGAAACTGGGAGTGGTGTGGAAGGTGCTCTCCTCAAAGGTGTCCCACTGCCAACAGGGTGTAGGAGGCAGCTGAGGTGTTGTTGGTGCTTTGAAGAGTGGCGAGATGGGTGCTGTCTCCACCCTCTGTGAATTCCTCTCCCCAAAGTGGTCTCCACCAGTCCTTGGTAAGGACAGGGGAGGGTGATGCATAGTGCAGATATGTGACATGACATTCACTTAATGTTTCTGTCAGACAGTGGGGGGGAAATTAAAATTCAAACAGTAGCTGGGAGAGCGCTTAGCTTCCTACATCCATTCTACAGGATGGCTGACAGTTTATTTAGCTTGGCCGACATTGTACTTGTCCTTCTGAGCTGTCTTCATCATCTGAACCTTCTGGGCCAACACCACGCAGGCCAGTGATGCGATAGCCCATATTGAGCAGCATAACCTCCAGAGGATCAGCGTTCATACGCCGCTGGTTCGCTTGAGCAGCACCCTCCATGTCCTCCACCACTCGCCCATTCTCACTCTCTGTCTGCATTATAAGAAAATAGTGTGTATGTATCAAAACTTAAATATTATTGACTAAAACACAGAATATCAGCTGTTTACCTCTGGTCTTGGGTTCCACAATCGAACCACAGGGTCGATACCACTAGTAGCCAGGAAGCAGTAGCTAGGGTGGGGCTGCAGGCAGTTGACAATGGACTCGTCCCCTTGCAGGATTCTCACCAGGTTAGTTGTCTCCTTTTCCCAGATGAAGAAGGAACCATCGTCGGAGCCACTGACAATATACTGGCCTTTGCTATAGATAAAGGAAAACTATTCAGACCTGCCTGACAAGCCATGGCACATTTCCCAAGAATTACCAACTCTTAAGTTGAACTTCATTCACAGAACAATTGTTCAATTCAACGTAGAGGTGTGTAAATGGGGTTTTCCAAGATCTACCATTAAGCAACTCAGCAGGGCATTCTGGTATATAAAGTTCTGTTGCAGCATGTGCACTGTATTACATTCCAGTGGTTTTAGTCATTTTAGTTTGGTGCTTACACTGGATAATGTGATGGAAGACCAGCTAAGGGATGGATAGAGAAAAACGAGGAAAAGCAAAATAAATTAAATAGTTAGCATATTAGACATCACAAATTGGATTAGAAGTACTGACATCATTAAATGTAGAAAGACATGACACTGAAAGGTGTTAGCGGTGCTTTTTTAGTTGGAGTTTGACCATTAACACAATCCGGGAGACACAGTAACCTAACCAGTCACAAGATTTATGAATGAAATCTATGTCTTACTTTGTGATTTTGCTCAACTGAGTTTCAGCTGTAGATTTACTGTTCTCAGGGTAACACTACAGAGCTTGAGACTGCCCCCTTGTGGGGCCTTTGCAGGCTGAACACGAAACCTACTGACCTTCCAAAAAAGTTGGCCTCTTTTATATCAGTGGTAGTGTTGCAGTGACCACAATATCTGTGCTTGTAGTCAAAGCTTCGCTCCCGTAGCACCAACTCATCTTCAGGGATGGACTCCTTCCGGCTGAATGAATGGAATCGTATGGAGCTGTTGGACTTCTTATCTTCTGGTATTCAAAACAGAAATCTTAAACTTAGTACCACTGAATCATTTGGGCAGATTAACAAATAAATAAGTAGACTGCAAATATATATTAGTACAGGCCTAGCTGGAAATTCACTACTGACATTCAAACAAAAGGGTGGCCGCAGTGTGACTTAGGTTATTAGGTATTAGTTTATTTTGAGATCCAGCTGTAAATAAACTTGCTTAACAAATAAGAGCTTTCATACCTGATTCTGTCTTGGAAAAAAGAGCAGCCTTAATGTCTTTATCCAAGGCATCACAGGCACTACTGTGTGCCTGCTCTGGAAACTTTCCTTTAAAATCATCCAAACACTCCAGAGCTTCAGCTACATACTTAAGCTCAAACAGACACCGTGCCAGTCTGAAATGTGCTTTCAGATGGCCTGGGTTAAGATTCAGAGCCTTCAGACAGTCCCTGAGAGCATCATAATGGTCTCCATCCCTGCAAATCAGAGGTATAAACATAAACCCTCAATAATACACTTCATTGCCTTCAAGGAAATTATTATCCCTTTGCAGTGATAGAATAAGGCTTACCACTTGCGTTTCATGTAGGCTGCAGCCCGGTTCCCATAAAGCATGGCGTTGCAGCTGGCCTGATGTATGCCTAAACTGTATAGTTGGATGGCCTGAGTCCACTGCTGCTGTGCAAATGCATCATTTGCTTGTTGCTTTATCTTCTCCAAGTGAGGAGGGAGCTCAGTGAAACTTAAAGAGACAAGAAATATGACTCAAGTTTCTGCCCCCTAAAACTTTTGCACAGTCAATCTGTGTGTGGAAGAAATCACAGCCTGGATAAAGAGACAACTACCTTGAGCATATCTTGGTTCCTGCTAAGCGAATATGGCTATTTGGCAAGTGAATTCCATTGGAGATGCCATTGGTCTTTCCATTCTGCACTTCACCTGTTAAATCAGTTTTAGAAACCACCAATGCATCCTTAGATACAACACTTCAGAATATTATTAATACAGTCCCCAAAGAAATGTGTGATCTATTTTATTAATAGTCTCCATAGGCCTACCTGTTGGTGACTTTTTTGGAAGCAAGAAAGTGTATGGCCTCTGTTTAAATGTCAGGTCAAACAAATACACCTGAAAGAATAATAGAAATTAACAAAGGCAACTTTGCAGCCTAGACTTAAAACTCCTCTTACAATCCTTGTTTGTTCAAAAAAGCATTACCTGTTCCCCACCCATGTTAACAAGCAGCTCTGTGCCATCTGGGCTGAAGGTGACATAGGTGGCCACCAGGACCCTTAACCGGTTATTGTAGTCTGGGAGTTTCACTGGCAGGTGCCCTAGAAAATTTGAACAGAAGGTAAAGTAATTTGATCACAGCCTTTACACTCTTTCATATATTACCTGCACAGTTCCTAACGTCATTACTATATAATTAGAATACAAATGTACCTATTAAATAATCTGATACCAGACAATTCAGTCATATATGCACCTGCAACATAATACTGCCCTGCTCCGTCTGGGATGGGCTTTTGCCTTTCACAGAATGTGTGCACAGCTGCTGATGTGCCCTGACTCACTGATTTCCTATGTAAAAAAATAATAAAAACCTGGTTAATATTCTAGACAAGGATGTGAAATTCAAAACCAGAAAAAAACTAATTCATCACATTTGATTGGTTCTTGCATAATAATTAGTGAATCATATCAAAAACCAACCTGTAGTTGTGAATCATCCTGATGTCATAGAGGCGTACAAAGGGACCATTGGCTCCCACTGCTAGGTAGTTGTTGTCCCGTGGGTTGATAGCTAGACACTTGGCCTCAACCAGCTGACCACAAAATTCTGTCAGATCAATAAGCACCTCTGAACGTTTACTGCTCTCCCGCAAGTCATATTGCCTGTATAAACAGAGAGAAATTCAATATAGAAACTGTAAGAAGGTTTTTTTACTCAACTGAACAAAACAAGATAAGGATAAGAGCAAACAAGACTACAAAAAACAAACAAACCAAATAACAATAAGCTTTCAAATTCCTTCGCTATCACCTAACAATGCCATCCTCTGCAGCACTCCAGAAGGTGTTGGGCCACATGGGTGCTGTGGCGATGCGTTTAACTCTGTTAGTATGATCAGAAAACATATGGATGGTTTCCTTCACAGTCAGGTCATGCACATGGACTTTAGTGTCAGCTGCACCTGTTACCAAAATTCTGTCCCCGGAGTGAGGAAGGAACTGTGTGCACAGAAAGACAAACCAGACTAATGAGAACACACCAAATATGACAGTCAAACAATTAATGTTAATATTGTTTCAGTGCTGTAGATCAACTTCTAATTATGTTACAATAAAAACAATGGCCTTGCTAAAATATTTTCCATTTTTCTCATAGAGCTGTAGTGATACGACTTTTTGAAAATTACAATGAAACTATGTCTTGAGCAGGTCGATTCAACTAGCATGATCAAAGATGGTTTAGCACAGAACAACATATCACCAAAGGTGCCGCATACTGTAAAATCACCGAAAGTGCAACATAGGAAGCATCTGACCTACTAAAGAAAGGGTGAGTTGAGCAATAGCAAATAGTTACCTGCCAAACGTCTTTTGCTTATCACATTTAGTTTCTGAACTGCATCACAAATGTGATAAAACTATGAGTTAGATTCACTAATTTTTACATTTTAATTAATTCACTTATATTGCACCAACTAAGTATTATCTAACTTGGTGAGCTCCTTTTTAAGCAAATGCTACCTCTGTCCCATTAACACTAAATTAAGAATGTTTATGTTTGATTTGAACCCCTTTTCCAATGTGTGATTCAATATATAAATTTTCCTATTTTCCTCCGGTCTGTCTTACCTTTACAGAAAATATATTTGCTGCATGACCTGTGTGCATAGTTGTAAGCTTCTTGTGTTGGAATGGATCCCAGATGATGGCATGTTGATCATCTGAACCAGAGGCCAGTAGACTGAATACAAAAATAATCAACAGGAAAAGTCAAGCCACATTTGTTTAGGCACTTCCTATTTATTGCAATCTAATATCTTATAAAGTGTCCCATGCTAAGATAGGCACTGGCTGATGATTTTATATTATAGTGACGTAAATTAACACCTCTATGATCAAATTGCCAAATATTTGCTGCTTAAAGGAAAGGCTGTATACATATCCAGCACACATTGTCTAGTATGATCTAGGCCCACAATCAGCAGTACAGCAACAATCAGGACTGACATATTAATCCAACATAAATTAATTATTATACTTGACAATGCAATATTAATTCAATATTAATAAGTACAAGATGTTTAAAACAGCTATAAAATACTGCTTTTGATTTCAGGTACATATACATTAATTAAAGGTTTGAAAACCTACTCTCCTCGTTCATTCCACTCCAAACAATTCACACATCCAGTGTGGCCCTGTTGAAACAAAAAGTATAACCTGTCAGAAGCAGACATCATAACACATACAAATACTGTATCTTCTCAGTGTCTCTCTTTCCCACTGCTCTCTCCATCTGCATGTGCAAACATATTTGTTGGCACTGACCTGAAGCTCTGCTTCCAGTCCAAGTCTCTTGATGAACGGGTCGGTCACATGATAAAATCTTTGGAAGCCTGATGCCGTCTTGTCCTGAAGACAAGAATCAAAGTCTGTCAAAATTTTGGACATAAAATGTGACCCTTACAGCAATAATGTTGGTTGCCTTCCTCAAAGTTACACACTGTGCGTCCACTGAGTTTTTTTACTTACCCTAATCTGCCTCTGCAGAATATCTCTGGTGATGTTCGCAGTCGTCATTGCCTCACCACAAAACATAAATTAGGGGCTGGTCTGGACGTCAGATGACATTTACTCTGGGTTTCTTGAGAGTGAACTGAAAAGATGCTGAACATGTGAAGACGGGACAGGATGGGCACTTTCCACAAGGCAGTGACATTACGTTGTTTACATGTCAGTTAAAGAGTTAAAAAGTTTATCAGTGAGCATTTTAAATATAATAAATAAATATAATAAATATAAAACAACTAAATTATAAGCATATAATAACGTCTACTGGTCTGCAGCATTGCCAGAGACAGGGGCGACTTCGTTGGCTAACAGGCTAATGTTAACCTAACGTTAGCTCTGCAGTTTAGTCCGTGTTGTTACCGGCTGACTGTTTCCTAAAACACTGACAATCGTTTGAATTTAAGGCGTAGTTGACCTGGCAGAAACATTAGCCACCTATGCATCGGGCCTTTAAGAGACCTGCCGTTGGACAAGTAGCTGTCGTTAGCGTATTTGCGTTACCTTGCTAACCAAACAAAACGTCCACTTCATGTAACTTTATCATTTGCAACACTATAATTATACTTTACGACTGCTAGGGTGATCTTACCGCTTTCCCTGGAGTAAAATGGCTTCTGTCATGAAATGTCCATTTGTTAAATGCGATATATCACATTATGTGAGTTTGTTGACAGGATTTTCGCTAATACCGTCTGTGACTTGAACACAACCCTCCTTCCACTGAGCATAACACGCAACCTGTTCCGCCTGCTAAAACGGAACAAGTGCTTCCGGTCCGTATTTCTTTCAGAATAAAAGCATTCTCCGTACGAACATGTCGAACAGTTGGGAATTACCACAATTTCCGTGACACAAAACGTACTCATGTGAGTTGTTGTTGTTTCTTTTTTGTTTTTATTGTTTTGTTTTTTCAATGTATTTACTGACACATTCACAACATACTCAAACAAAAAAAACACATCTTTGAGATGTGCTCCAAATAAATTAATGTTTATTTTACCTGATAGAAAAAGTTGAAGAATCTGAATTAACCACTTAAAGTTAAATAATATAGTAACTATATATACTGAGAACTGTGTGTTTATATCAGTTTCCTTTTTGTGAGCGTATTTGAAGACCCACTGACAGTTATGAACACATATCACAAAAACCAACTGCAAAGGCAAATTCTTCAGAGAAATGTTCAACTGTGTGTTTTCTATTTCTCCCCAACAAGTAGAAATAACTTGTTGTAATGTGACGTTTTGGTAACATTTATAAAACATATTCTTAAATTTATTTTTGTTATGTATTTAGTGTACCTAAAACAGCCCAGCCAAGCATTAAAAATGAGGGCAGTGGTGTGTCATATGAGTGCCACCTTGTAAACAATACATTGCATAAGATAAGATAAGATAAGATAAGATAAGATAAGATAAGATAAGATAAGATAAGATAAGATACAATTTTATTGATCCCACAGTGGGGGATTTCTTGTGATTTAGCAAAAATAGAAACAAAGTACATATAACCTACACAGAACAATGAACATTCTAGTTTAACTTTAAACCAGATAAAAAGGAAAAGAAAAAACAGCAAAATTTGCACATGAGGTATTAAAAAATGGGGGATAAAGAATCTTGTGATCTTGTGAATAAACCAGGAGATTGCACCTCTCCTGGTTTATTGCACAACAAATAAAATGCACTGTATAAATTACACATTGTAACTGTAGTAATGCATTGTATAGTCTGATGGCTGTGGGGAGGAATGGGCGAAGGCAGCACTCCTTCCTGCACTGGGGGTGTAACATGAATGCATAATATATTGAAGTGTTAGCCAGAGATTATTGTGCCTAAATGCCTTGGAGAGCATTGGAGAGCAGAATAAAAAACAAACAAACAAACAAATACCTAACATGCTTTCTCTTTCTTAAATACACCATGACTCAGCATGTCCTTTTTATTAGAACGCAAACGTAATACAAAGGCGTACCGTTCACCATCATCAAGGTACATAGACTACTTGCAGTTATATTTGCAATACAGCACGTCTTACAAGGTAGCCTATGTTTGATGCTATGGTGTTTGATTTTTAAAAAAAATATTTGCAACAGAGTCTATGGCACATTAAGGCAATTAATTTAGACAATAAAATAATGTTGCAAGTTGCTTTGAAAAAAATCCTGACTTGCATCCTGTGTGTCATTATTCTGAGGATTAGGTAATACTACTGTTGCTGATGTGCCAACTTCCTGCAATAAACTGAGGCCAGCATTTTCACGTTTTTTTACCAAAAGTTGTCCTGTCTAGTGTGGACCTTCCACTCAAAAAGGTAAAAAAGAACTTCATCCAATATAGTAGCCATGTAGTGGACTATAGGGTTAAATAACTCAGGTGTCCTAATTTATTCTAATTTAGCTATAATATATTATTCCTCCTCTATAGAAAAAAAATATTTATACTATGTACTATGCGAAAAATATTTAGCTGCCCGATTAAATATGTGTTATACTTATTTTATTTATTCGTTGATCTTATTTTCTATGTTGTTGGAGCCATCCCAACGGATCTTTGTTGGGTTGGTTCGTTTTGTTACACTAAAGCGGTTTACGGTTAGAGACTAAACGAACCCGCTCATGTGTTTAATGCAACAACAGCAATATTTCAAGCGGAGATTCAAAGTACCGGTACCATAGTTTGTGCATGTAGTCTGCAGATAATGCCACTAAATAATCCGAATGCATTTACCTTGGAAACAGTAAAACCTCAAACGGTAGTACACACAATCACCATTCAACGGGCGGCTCCGTGGATTAAAACAAGCGGCCATTGTGTCTTTGATGGGTTGTCTGCTAACGCAGGGGATCAGTTGGCTTGGCTAGCGGAGCAACAGCAACGGCGACAGCAACAGCAGCAGCAGCAGCGGATGGTTTAGATTCACCTTCGGATGCCGGGCTTGAAGCTGAGATTTGTTTCTACATTCCGTGTTTATGTTAAACTGAAGGTAAATCGGACATCTTGTAGGTAGTGTTAGTGAATTTAGGTACACAAATATAAGCAGGGGAGCTAAATACGATTTGTAACGTTCATAATCAACCAAGTACGTTAGCTAAGCAAATGCCGTGTTAGCTATTAGCTAGCGTTAGCTTGTGAAACGGAAACGGACTTGTCTTGGATTAGCTAAAATGGCTAACGATGCAGTGCATCGCTTTACATAACATTTGGGCGCTATTGTAAGGAAATTATAAAAAGTTGCTTTATAGCATTTACAGCTATTGTCGCGCTTCGATCTTTAGAGTGGTTGAATTTTGCGACTAGTCACGTTTAGCTAACAGCCAGCTTTCGGCTGGTTAAGCGCGAACGAGTCATTTCCTATATGAATTAACTAGCTAGTGAGGAGGATTAGTGTGCAGTTAACGACAAAGCTGCATCTCAGACTGCCTGGACTCGCTGGTAAACATTAAAGTCCCTCGTCACAAGTACGTCCTTTAGCTTCTTAGGGATATAAATATTTGTGTAACTGATTATGTAACCATGAAAGACATGTGCTTATGTTGTTATTTTTGTTGGTACCCAGAAAAAGTCTGTCGGGGATGTTTGTGGCACGTTGTGGGGCAGATGAGGTTGATGGGTGAGCAAGTCAGTCATTAGCCAACAGCTGTTGAGTCCTGGGCGTCCGGTTCATAAATAGTATTGGAATAAAAGGCATTTTATTTGCACGACATATTTAGTATGTCAAATCAATCATGCAAATCACAACTTATCAACTTTAAGGTTCTCTTTTAGTGTGTTTCTAATTGTAATGTACTTTTCTACCTCACCAGTTTATGTCGTGTTTTGTGGAATGACAACCTCACATAGATATATTGAATCCAAACCAGCGGGTAAGTTGGAAAACTGCTGTGAAAATGTTACGTTTTTTTTTCTTTTTTGACATCCTCCTTTGTTGCCATTTTCCTGTTTCACAAACATAAATTAGCTCGGTTTGCTGACATGGAGTGGCAGACACCAGCTGTGTCAGAGAAGTTCCAAAGCCGCTTTGGCCGCCGGCCTGGAACAGCGGACAGTGGGGACACTGGTCTTGGCACCTCAGCATCTGACATTGCAGAAGGTGATGAGTTTTGAATGTTCTTCCTTTGTGCGTACTGTGTATCATGTTGCCATTGATGAATTCCAATATTACACCATACAGCTAAGGCTGGGTGGTCTATAGTGGCTAATTTATTTATTTTATTTTTTAACTACTATACTCTGAAACTGTAAGTGTAAGTTAAACTCACTTATAAGTTTAGAACAGGAATAATTTGAGAAGTTTAGACTTAGACTAACTTTAGTGGATGTTGTATGGTAAGACTAATTGACTTTTGTGGTGTTGTTCCTTAGGTTATTTATAGAGTGAGAAAATTGTTCATGGTCCCCTGTGGTTGCTCGGTAGATTAAAGTCCTAGCCAAAAATGCCTAATGCACTGTTCTTGTGTGGAGGCCAACTGTGGACGGCTAAACTGAAACAGGATCCGTGCATGTCACATTCAGCATGTTTTCATAATAAATTTCATTTAAATAGGAATCTACCACTAGATACAGTCTTTGTATGTTTCTACTACAACTATACAAATAGATCCAGAGTAAAAAAAACAACAACAGGGGGATGGTATCGGAAAAGTTCCATGTAATGATTGTTCAGCTGGGATGGGTAGTTCCTGTGTAACAGGAGTTATTACAGTAAAGTAGACTGAAAATGATCAGAGTTGTTCATGTACGGAGCTATATTTCTATGTTCTGGCTTAGATCTGACAGTCACTGAAGATGCCTATGATACAACTTTTTCTTTTTGGCTATTTCGGTATACGTGATTCTGAAACATTGTAGTAGTTTCATTGACTGTTTCAATGCATGCCACTACATAAACCGTATGGGATAGTACTTTCCCCGTCGCAGTCTCATAGTCTCTTTTTAGCTCCCATCACGTGTTCGATCACCAGATCTAATCCTCACTGGACCTGGATAGATTTTTTAAATAAATGAAAATACTGCTTCTTGATGTGTAGTGTATTATCTTACAAGTCCTGCAGTCACACAGCTTGGGTCTTGTAACATATGCTCCAGATACATAAATGTATAGTTTTTTATCGTTTGTTCATGTTGTTTTTGTCTGTGTTATGATGTGGATATATTTTGGATATAGAAGTAAATGTGACTAGTTCTTACAGGCCTCATTAGTTCATTTGCCATTGCTGGTACAGCTTTTTTCCTCCACCTAACTTGAGAGTATTGCTTAGAGTCATGACAATAACTCCAATGTATAGCCACAATAATGACCTGTTGCGTTATTCCATTCTTGGGGTTTTAATTGAGCCACTTTACAACACTAGATTATTTTCTTAAATACAGTTTTTCTTCTAGTTACTTGTCTTAATGCTGCAGATAAAGGTCACTATGTTTTTGAGCTGCAAAGGAATGCTTGCCTTTGCAGCTATATGACACAATTTTATTACCGGGTAAGTGTATCTTGTTTAATGAAAAAATGGACAGGAAAAAAATATCACATTTGGAATTTAACTTTGGATGTACACGTGTCTGATGTGTGTTACAGTGGGAGGAAGAGGCAAGGTGCTTAAATAAGCGGCACCCACAGATCACTCTGTAACTTGAGAGGTGGGCTATAAATACCCCTAACCTTTCCAGTATATGCCTGTTTGTATGTGTTTGCTAAGAGCTTGGTAAAGGCTGGTTTGGCTATTTGAAGACAATAAACGTTTGGGTCAGGGCCTGGCTGATGTACAGCTTTCTGTCTTAAATATCCGAAGGTGATTCAGTGCTGCCCACAAGTCCGGACGATGGAAAGTTGTTTTGATTTAAATTGTTCTGCTGCTCAGTTCTCCTTAATTCAGTGTTAGGAAAAATGCCGCAGCAAATAACATTTTTTCGACATTCATGTGACTTCCAGATTTCCAGACAACAGGTGTCTCAGGTTTGTAATGCTGTTTATGTAACTTTAAATTCTGTTGAGGCTTTTAGAGGTTTGTAGGTTCGTTGTAGTGGTTTTGCTGTTTCCGTGAAGTTCTTGGTAGCTCAATGGCAAGTCTGACTTCTTTAATGAAAATGTTAACATTTTTATGCATGTTTAAAGGAGTGGATTCGGTATGTACTCTCTAGAGCATTCTAACATTATCTCTCCTATTGTTGCCGGTGTATTTACAGAAATTTAGAGGCATTTAATTAGCATTTCTATTCTATTTTACTGCCATTATATTTGCCGTGGATGTACGTAAGCTAATTTTGTGATGCCAGCTTTATAAGTGCTATATTTTTTTCAATCACTTGTTACAAAGCTTTTACTCTGAGCATTGGTTTAAGTCTATTATAAATCTATTCCCTGGACTGAGTCTGTCAGAGCCAGTTATTCCTTTCACTGGTGACACCTCATCATCAAAGTAGGCCACCCATAAACCTTGCTGCATCTACTTTACATCACTGACTGAAAATAGAAAAAAATGCCTGCAGTAGTGCTCTAGATATTGTGCACTGATGTTTCTATTAAGTTGGAACTGAAATGTGACAAGTGAGAGACTAGTGCTTATTGTAATTTCTCATCATTCTTTCCTTTTTACTCTTTAAAGATTTCTGCAGTTCCAACAGCAGCCCCTCTTTCCAACCCATCCGCAGTCAGGTCCCAATACCCACTGCACATGTCATGCCATCCACGGCCGGAGCCCCGGCCTCAAAGCCCCAGTCATTTGTCCAGGAGGACTTCCTGTCTTCTGTTGAGGGGCAGAGGTCTTCCTCCAACTCCAGAACTCCAAGTGTCTCAACCTCAAAGTCTTCCTCCCTCTCCAAATCTGCATCTTCCCCCAACTTGGATGCTCAGACTGGTGTTGGAGGTGATCCTATAGGGCCCAAGTCTGATTGTCTGAGCCGCTACCGCAGCCTCGTCAACGGGCTGGACCACTCGCTTTTCCCCACAGATCACACACGGGTGGATGAGGGCCAAAGGTTTGACACTCCTACTGTGGAACCAACGCTAAATCAGTCGGCCCTATTAGGAGGGATAGGCCCTGATGTCAGACTCCGATTACAGACGACCGGGATTCAAGATACCCCAGACTGTTTATCTGAAGGCTATAGAGCAGGCATGGAGCACAGCTATAAGGTTCTGCCTGAAGCTAGGTCTAATGTTCCCAGCGCAGCAGAAACTCAGAGAGGTAGTCAGCCTTGTGCGGTTGGATCTGCCAGAGTTTATGGTAGTCCTCTCAGCCTGCAGACTCAAGCACTGCTTCGAGAGCATGCAGGCTCCAAAGGTTATGAGTCATTGCGACAGGACAGATGTAGTGAACTTTCCAGCTGGCAGCAACAACAGCAATATAAGCAGCAAATGGAGAGTTTACTCCTGCAAGTGGAACAAATGCAGGCAAGCATTTATCTTACATTAACAAAAATATACTACTTCCACCCTATAAACAAAAACCTTGAAGTGAATTGTTTTTATTGTTTCATAAATATCACAGATCAGTGCAGAGCATAGCTATGGATGTCACTCTGTGACTAGATGTGTGCTAAATGGTTTATTGTTCTCTGTTGAAAACTTTATGACAATAGTTGGAATTTACTGTTTTTTCTTAACTTATGCTGAGTTAAGGTCAGTGGCCTCTGACAATTGCAGGAATTTAGAATCAGAATATTCACTCAAGCGGAATTACATTCTATTCTAGGAAGACTGGCAGTTATTCATAGCTCAAAGTTTTTTTAACTTTTGTGAAAGCTATTCGAAATTGACAGCATCTTGGAGAAAAGTATTACTGTTTATCTGGTGTCAGACAAGTTTCTGTTTAGCTGAATGCATTTTGTTTTGTACCTACTTTTAAAGGTGTTTATAACCCATCATTTTATATAATTTCCACATGATGTAATTGTTGCATGTTCGTGTCTATTGTTACAGATGATCAGTGGTGGAGCCGGGCAGTACTCATCTCTGTATTCAACCCCTGTTCACTCAGAGGCTGGCAAGTGGGACGCTTTGGTCAAAGCCAGTGAGAGTTTATTAAAGGAGAAGGAGCTTATTATTGAGAGGCAAGATTTCCTAATAGTTTCACTGTAGTCCAGGAACGTGTACTTTAATTGATACTTTGGTATTGAGGAGTTGATTGGAAAAGTTCAACAGTACTGGAATATTTGTTTATAAAATATCAATGTAGGGTTTTTGGTTTAGTCGGTCAACTATTGGAAATATTTATGTTTTTTCTGCATTGTTGTTTCTGTGTTGATGATGGCTGACGCTGTCTGTTGTGCAGACAAAAACAGCATATGGCGCAGCTGGAGCAACGTCTAAGGGAAAGCGAACTTCAAGTCCATGGAGCCCTCCTGGGCCGAGGGGCATCCTACGGGGATATGTGTATGCTGCGGCTACAGGTTGGTGAAAACGTGCTCTGGTTCCCACAAAAAATGAAAAAGAAACCTGTGGTATACTGTCCACATTCTTAACAATGCTGTACCTACAATAACCTTTGTTGAAACTTTTCTATCTGGTGTTCACTTTACAGGAAGCTCAAAGGGAGAATGCGTTTTTAAGGGCACAGTTTAGTGAACGCACAGACTGCGTAGTCCTGGAGAAAGCGGAGGCAGAGCGCAGACTTGGGGCAGTTGAGGCTGAGACTCGACGACTAACTGAAAGTCTGAAAGAAACCTGTGAGAGACATGCAGAGGAAATGAAGAAACAGGAAGAGAGGGTTTGTGCTTCCGTACCACTCGTGCCTATCATACACTGTTGCAAAAAAAATGACAGTATGTAAATTTCCTAACATTTCACTTCTTTCTATTTGGAAAGCTGTATTAAAAGCTGTATTAAAACTGTACAGTCATACCAAACTTATAATATGATAGGACATTTAAAGCAAGAGAATCATTCTGCCAGAAAAATTTTTTGATTAAAGTACTGTCAATCACGCTACACAAGTACAGTGTTTCCCTTATAAAATATTTCAGGCATTTCAGGTATTTAATTCTTAAGTACCACGTTTGATTGGTAAATTCCCTGTATAGGGCCAAGTAAAATTAAGTGAACATTAACAAAATTATTTATTGTTTGCAATAATATATATAAATATTTATAAACAATTTCTCCTGTGTGTCTCACTGACGGCCTTAATCAAAGCCCTCTGGGTTGTTCCTCTTCCAAGAGGCTGTTTATGCTGATGCTGTATACATTATAATATTCCTGCTTATCCTCCCAATTATGAAAGACTTTTTTTAACTGTGGTATTTTGATAAATGTTGCATTTTTTATAATCCTAATAAAAATATTGTGTTATGGCAGGCCACCATGATTGTACCAATGTAGGGGAAGCAGTGAAGTAGATCTCATATGATACATCATATAAAGAGAAATATAAAAATTGAATGAGAAGGCTGCTATGGCCGTTACTTCCCACGCAGTATGTGATAGTGTTTTGACTTTTTGTTTTCATATTCTTGCCTTCAATCTCTTCACTCACTGTACATTACAAATGGTAAAACCCTTATTTGTTTAATATTTGTTGCACTGAATAGATATAATCCCATTTAACTGTGTGTCTGATGGTGTAGATCCGAAGTCGAGACAAGCACATTACCAACCTGAAGAAGAAGTGTCAGAAGGAGTCAGAGCTGAAGAGAGAGAACCAACAGCGCATTGAGACTCTAGAGCGCTATCTGGCTGACCTGCCTACATTGGAGGACTACCAAAACCAGAACAAGCAGGTTATGACAGTTCTTCTTATGCTTCACAACATCCTAACCTTTTGTTGTTTTTTCCATTGTGTTAAACTGTTGTTATTCTTGCATCAGCTTCTTGAAG
This sequence comes from Channa striata, assembly GCA_033026295.1. Lineage (NCBI taxonomy): Eukaryota > Metazoa > Chordata > Actinopteri > Anabantiformes > Channidae > Channa > Channa striata. The sequence goes on along the minus strand of CM065175.1, from coordinate 13,339,860 downwards.
TTGAACAGCAGGCAGCTCGGCTACAAGAGAAAGTACAAGAGCTAGAGGGCTGTCTAGAGAAAACACGATCACAGCTACAAGAAAAAGACACACAGCTGGAGGAGCAGAAACGCAGGGAGAGAGATCTGCTGACCACCATCACTGAGTATGTGCCTGCTTGGTTGGACCACACATCCTTTTCTTAACTCTGTGGACAAAGAGAAAGTGTCACTTCTGGAAAATGTGTGCTATTTGTTTTTGTTATTGTTTTTTACCATCAGTATGCAGCAGCGGGTGCAGCAAGGCCTTGAGGATGGAGCAAGGCTGCCTTCTCTGGATATTGAGAAGCTCAAAGGAGAGAACAGCACTTTGAGAGAAGAACAGCAGAGACTCAAGAAGGTCTGTTGTTGTCTGTCTGCTTTTCTGTAATTGTTTCGTGAGCATGTTTAATTACATTACCTAGTTACTAAGTTGTAATGCATAAATTGTCCATGCTGTACAATCTTACTATTGTTTTGCTGCTGATATGCATGACCCCTAATGACTGAGTGAGCTTAGAGAAGGCATGAGCCAACAAGAATGAAAAAATTCTGTGGATAAAAGGTTTAGTTGGTTGTTGTTGAAGTGTGTAGCAGGACGTATCATCAAAGGATATGGCTCTTTTTATCTTTCTAACATTTTTTAGGCTCGTTTGACTTTCCTTTCACAGTGTAGGTGCTCTTTCAATGTCTTTTCTATATAATAAGTATGCTTTGTGCTCCACCTTCAAAGCAAACGCTTCCAAACACACTATTCCAACAAAGCTCAGGTCACAAGTTTATATTACAGAAAAGGTAGGGAGGAGAGAATGATGGTATTTCATTTTAATATAAAAGAAATAGGGGGTATTAAAATGGGTATCTAAAAACCTTGGGTTGCTGAGCGTACCCAGAATTTAGCAGAACAAATCTTCTATCAGTTGTAACACTTCATATTGCCTTTTCAAGTAGGAACTTGTTTTAAACCTCAGTTCTTGTCTTTGCAGGTCATTGAGAAGCAACACAGGATGATGGAACAGCTTGGCTCCCAAATCCAGGTATTTATCTCTTCAATGTAAGTCTGTTATTATGTGGTTATAGTTTATAATCTCTTAACATGCAAATTTTTGTCCACAGGCTTTGGAGGAGCAGATCTCTCAGGAAGAAAGCAGCTCTCAAGCTCTCAGAGAAGAGATGCTTGCCAAAGAGCAGAATGTGTTAGAGCTTCACACAGCTATGAAGGAGGTGAGACAGCCAAATGTGGAAAAATTATCATGGTTCTTTTTAGTATAATAAAGCAGAAGATCTCAACTGATACTTGAATTGACTGCTCTTTGACACATACTTTGAATTAACATTGATTCTAATTACTTTGTTTCAGTTGTCAGCCCAGAACCAGGAACTGATGGAGCAGAATCTGACCCTTCAAGAGCAGATAGGTGATCTGGAGCAGAGGAGCAATAACCAGGCCTCCTCCGCCCTGCAGCCAGCTGGGGCACATCTCACACAGAGGCTTCATGAAGAAATTGCCTCGTGCCTCAGTGACCTGCGCTCCCTGTGCAGCATCCTGACCCAGAGGGCTCAGGGACAAGACCCCAACCTTTCCCTGCTTCTTGGTCTTACATGTAAGGACTACTAGATGTTTTTTCTACATATTTTAAAACCTAGCTCATTGTAATCAAATATTTCATAAAATCTGTTTTTTCAGCTCCTCCACCAGTGGCAGAGCAGAACAAAGACTGGATGAGTGCAGAGGTGTTGCAGAAGAAGCTTGTTGAAGCTCAACAGCTTCGAAGAGATGTTGAGGAACTGCGTAATGTAATTCTAGACCGTTACGCACAGGACATGGGTGAAAATTGCATCACCCAATAACCTTGCCACCCACCCAGGTGATGGAGACACTTGCAAAAGCCCCACTTCTAAAAGAGAACTGGATTTTAATTTCCTAAAATGAGGACAGAGGAAAGCCCAAATGGTTTAGCTTGAACTTTTCTCGGCCGACCTATCGTCAAATCTCAAGCCTGCCTGTAGCTCAGAACCCTCCAACCCTCTGGTGAGTTCATATATTTCACTGCAAGGGCTAACAGAAAATGACTTGCCTCTAATACTTGATCCTTTAAGCATTTTGGGTCTGTGTGTGTATGTGTGTGTGGGAGAGAGTTTTTTTTTAAATGATGATATGATACAGTCAGTTACCAAACAGTCTTAAACTTGTTCCTCTAGTGGATATCCATTTGTGTAGAAGTCCCATAATTATTATTTATTTAAATTGTAATTTCTCTCTTGAGGGAAATTATCTAAGGAGTGGTTGACAATCAACTGAAAATATTTTAACCTATGCTTTTAGTGAATTCACAAGGAAATGTTGCTATCATGCCATTATTTAAAATGGTGAACAGTGTAACATTAGACTGGGGTTTATTACCAAATCAGCTTCTCACACCAACAGGCCTACAACAGTTTTCTTACCAAAGACGGCTCTGGTTGAAGCCGTTGTGCAAGGTTGTGAATGTTCCTCTCTGCTGCAGGCCTCGCTCTGAATGAATACCAACATGTGCCTTTGTGTCATGTTAGCAGTCACAGTGCTAATTCATTTTCGACCGACCACAAAGGGCTGTTTGCAGCTGACTCTTCCAATATGACCTTTCTCTCAGTATATCTACCAGTAGGACAGTCAATACATTCCCTGACTCTGAATGTAGCAGAAACTTTTCGCCACGTCACTGAGCTCATGGAGGCCCTTATAGAATTTCTGTTCCTGTTAGGTGAATGAGGTTTATTAAAATGCATTCGTTTGTGTGATCTATGTAGAAAATGTCATCTCTAGGTGAATAAACCCGCACTGTATATTTCAGGTTGAAAATGACATTGACAGAGTGCTAACTGTTTGATAAATGTATGACTGAGAAACAGTGTATTTATCTTCAGTATTATTTATTTTGTTGTTTGCTTTTGACAACTCTGATATGAAAGCATTCTGGGCTGTCCTTAACTTTTGCTTTAACAATAGCATCCACTATGTGTAAAGGTCCCATGAAGTGGCTTTTGTTCAGTTTTTTCCTGTGGTGTTTTGTTTGTGATGTGACTTTAGTAGAGAGCTTGTAGTTGAGCCAATATTTCACCTTCTTCAGGTGACGGCGAGACATATATTAACCTCACGTGGTGGTGATGATATAAGGGGTTGGCTGGATCACCCCTAGGTCACTATACACATGTCCAGGAAAAGCCATTTTTAAAAATGTGACACCTTATAGGAAGAGAATGAGTTCTAAGTTAAAAATATGCAAGTGACATAACAAAAATTATAAACTATAAACACTCCAGGGATACAAGCCATTTTCATTTCATGGGACCTTTAAACCAGAGTAGCACAAGATTTATGTTTGGAAAGTACGGTTTTAATATGCCTTAACATCTCAAATGTTTTGCAAAAGGGAAAAGATGTTTATATTTTCATACATTTGTCCTTGTTTGTATTTGCATATTTTAGAAATAAAGATTTTCAACATTTTGTTGTTTTGCAAGCTTATTTTTTTTATATGACGAAAACCAAAAGCATGTGCTTTCCATAGCCATCGTTGTAATGATTAGACATGCTGGATCAGTTATCATTTATAGGAACTAACTGTGACACTGCTGATCTATTTTAAAATACAATTTCTTTTGTTAGTCTCAGAGAGTGTTCCAACTGTCATGTTCTTCTCACCACCTACTCAGTTTGTGGTGTCATAGCCGTCTCTGGTTAACAAACCAAAAATTATCCCACTCAGTTCCTTATAGTTTGCAGATTTTACATTTGCAGAAAAAGAACATGTATCGTAGAGCAAAGACATTCGATCGGCATCCTCAACATTTTTTGTGTAACTGAAACGTGAAGATCTCAGCCTTGTTCGCAGCAAAAAAAACACTTAAGTAAATGTTAGCTAAATTATCTTTAGTTTCTTCAGTTTCAGAACAAAGCCAGGATGTTACCACCCATGGCTTTCAGAAACACCCCTCACAAGTCATGTAACTGTTACAGCTTTACCGACTTAAGTCAGTGAAAGAGTTGGTTGCCTTCTACGTAGCAGCAGAATAGCGTTAGTCGTGAGTCCACATGATTGGAGCGTCTGGCAGTCGTCATCGTAGCAGCACTGTGGGTATGCGCTGATGATGTCATAATCGAGCTGACCACTCCCTCTGTAGTGAGAGAAACACAAGCACCCAGAGTAGCTGTGAAGACACAGGCTTACAGAGAGACCTTTGTCGGGCGGACATGGTCTTACCTTTCTTTGTCCAGATACTGGCGCAGGTGACCGATGGTTTCTGAGAAGCACATTTTCAAGATATAAGTGTTTTTCCCATCCTCTGACTTCACTTTGAGAGTGATGACATCGTGAGCAGACAAAGGCTGGACAGAAGTTTGCAGCCTGGGCGTGAAAAGTGATCACAAAAACTGTCAGGAGATATGCTTTACTGTGCTATACATACATATATAAGAAAAATCAAATTAGTGAAAACTGACACATTTCCTTGCTGATAATATAACATGGTTTAAAAAAATAACAAAACCACCTGAAGGATATTCCCACAAAATCAAACACACTTTATACAATAATGTTCCTAACTGGTCTCAAAGAGGTCACATATCTAAATTCTGGACGCCATCACAAGGTATGGAGCAGTGGCTGTCCGTGGTGACCTGTTTTTCAGTAATCACCACAGTCTCGACAGTCAGTCATCATTGCCAAACGGAGATTTAAATCCCCCTTTGCATTATGTAATATGTTCTTAGATTTTGCAGTTCATTTTAACTCTTTAAACACAGTTTTTTTCCTGCAGTGTTGTAAAGTAAAAAACTATTTCTATGTTGTTTGATATCTTATGTATGGATTTCATGTATGATACCTACCCTGATTTACATACAGTACAGAAATAATCCCTAAAAAATCCATAATTTGATGTACATACAGTTACATATTTTGTTTTAAAAAACTTTAAATAATTTAAAAACATTTCAGCAACTGTATGTGATGATGTAGCAGATGACAAAATTTAGTTTACTTCTCTTTCATGGCCTGCAGGGCTGGTGTGTTTACGAGGATCACTGAGTTGCTGCTCTGGGCTGCAGATGAACCCTAGTAAAAATACGTGTTAGATAACGTTTGGGTTGAGATCAAGTTTAGACAGGCAAGAAAAGCACAGTGCAGGGAAAAGCAGCAGTGTTAACAGTAAAGCCTGTGGGTGCAGCCTGTGTTTGGAATGTGCTGGATCGTTTCTGAGTGCTGCTCACCTGCAGGGTGGCTTGGAGTGAGTCCCTGATGTCAATCACTCGGCCAGCCTTTACCACCACTTTGGGCAACCTGTTCAGGAACTGATGCATGGTCAGCTTCTTCACTGCAAACGAGTTGAAAACGTTCAAATGACAATGAAGGACAATGTTTTTCAGCACAGGCCTCATTTTGTGGGAGGATCAGTGGGATATTACATTACACACCAGGTATTTGGGAATTGGCAACGTTTGACGATTCATTGCTGCCTTTATAAACAGCCTGTCCTTCACCAGGCAATTTATCCCACGGTAGGCTGACGATAAATTCCTCGTCTCGCCTGTCATAAACCTGCACAGTAAGATTAGTAACAAATCTACACATTTGCTCACAGACACAGGAAAAAATGAAGACGCACCTCAAAAGGAACTCCGTCTGGGAATCTTTCTTGAAGCTCTGAAGGAAAATAACCATCCATCAAATCCTGCATACACTGCTGCAAAACCCAAAGAAAAAGTGTCGGTCCATGAGAGCTCCCAGTCTGAAGTAAACTTTTAGCTGTACAGTTGTAATGCGCTAACCTGAGTGCTGTGCTCCTGATAAGAACGGAAAGGACCGTCAAACATGACGATGCCGTTGCTGTAGAGCCTCAGCTGGACGGGATCCTTTTTCACCAGCTGTGCTCTCCTGGCTATTGTCTGTACAAAGGACTCCCCTTCCCCTGCAAGGATGTTCAACTCTTTGATCCTCTGTAGCACAAGGTCAAAGTTCATGTTAAAGTTCCTGACCACCGAGGTTCCTGCAGAGGAAACATGCAGTACAAATCAATATTATTTTATATCTCTGCGCAATGAGGATGACAGCAGATGGAAACTACCTGGCTTCCAGAGGCCTTTCTCCAGGTTCTGCGGCTGCTCACTGTCAGTTGAGTCACTGCTCTGCCCATCTCCGACCCAGATCAAGCCATAGTCATTTAGAAAGCGCTGCAAAAAAAAAAAAAAAGGCTCAGCATAAATAAGCATGGCATAATCGTAATTTGAGCACATTAATGAAACGCATTATTGATCTAGCTTGCCTCCATGTTGTGCACTTTCTTCTGCAGTTGTTTGCACCTTTTTTTGAGATCTCTACTGCTCACATCATGCACCGGCTCTAAATTCACACACAGGCAAATTAAAGCCAAACTTAAGTAGTCAGAGCTAATAATTCACCTCTGCACTTGTTGTGGTCGATACCTGATTCTTTCTGAAGCCTCAGTTTCTCCTCTAATATGGAGATCTGTTTATCCTTTACAAAAACGAAGAAAACAAAAACTTTGACATGTTGGAAAGATGTCTGTCACCATGAATTTGCTATTCTTTTGTCAGAGCTGTGTCTTCACCTTGTGCTTGATCTCTTTTGCTTGGATCTTCACTTTTTTCTCCAGCAGGGTCAACTGCTGCATCATAGCAGACATGAGCTCGAAGTCGCTTGGTGGAGCACCTGATTGTGAAAGTCTTAAAATGTCAACATATTAAAAGTGTCCTTCCCAAAACAGTAGACGTATAACATTTTCAGTGTGTCATTTGAATAAAGATGCATACTTTTTTTTATTGGTACTTTTGAGTTTGAAGTTGAGGCATTACTGGCAGGAACGTGAGAGTGGATGGAAATATTTGGATCAGATGAATTACCATCATCAACCAGTTGTGTCTGAAATTCTGTAGGAAAAGCAAAACAAAAATCATCACATCACATGCATCACAGCACAAATCTGAACTACTACATGGATCTACAACATGGATTCTTTGTCAAATAGTCTTATATGTATGATTACAACTAGAATGCAGAAATTATCTAAATAAAATTATAGGTAATTAAGTCAAAGTCATTTTTAATGCAAAAATTTAAAACTTTTCCTACACTATTCAGTTCTTTACCTCTTCTCTACTAGTGTAGGATTATAGACTTTCTCCACTGCTGATCATAACATAACCTGTCACTGTGTTACATCATCGTGTTATAATTAGAGGCTCTGACTGTCAGCTTACCTTTTAACAGGTTCCTCCTGAAAGGCACTTTTTGTCTGTCCCTGCGGGTCAAAGACAATTAAATATATCTATTTCTGCTATTTCTGTTTCTGCTTCTTTATCTGTTCTGCTTTTGAAGTCAGTACTTGGATATTTCACCTACCGTTGCTCGTTCAGGGGACCGTGCAGCGGTGTGCGCCTTGTCTTCTTCAGCATCGACAGCGGTGAGCTCATTTTACCTGGACACTAAATGTTAAATATTAAATATGAAATAGCTCAAACTGCGTTGAGGGATTTCCTGCGTCTTTGAGTTTGTTGTGAGTCTGTTGCCAGTAGCAACGCAGCGAGCGGTTGAAAATGCAGCTGTGCTTCCTGCTCTATCCGCAGGGGGTCGCTGTTCCTCACCCCTGTATCCATCATTAATCCGCTCTTGGTTCTCTCTCTCTCACACACACACACACACACACTTGGCCCGTGTGTAAACTTGTCTGTTCTGCTGTTGTGTCGTTTTGTTGTGTTCTCGGGGACAGCTGTACCCATGATGTCACCATCTGCGGAGCTCTAACGTCCTGGAAGCGAGCGCCGCAGCCACGCCGTCGGCTGCTGCAGGCTCACGGAAAGGATGCTGAGGCCTGGCGCCCTCTCGGCTCCCCGTCCGTTGCCCGCAGCCTTTAGCCTGCCCCGGGACATGGCTGCACCCATCGCCCGTAACGACGACGAGTGGCCGGGGTCGCTTTCAGAGCAGGAGCTGCTGCCGCAAAAAGGCCGCGCAGCCGCCGCCGCCGCCGGGGAGGCAGCGCCGCAGCTGCTCCGGGACGATGGCGACAGCAGCTTGTCCCCGGAGGACACGGCCGGGTTCGGGTCCACAGAGGATCTGGTGAACGCATTCGACGACAAGTTGTCAGTGTGCTTCCGAAATGTAGACGCCAGGACGGACAGCGTCGCTCCCGTGAGCGTGATCGCGGAGGAAACGCTGCTGGAGAAAGACGAGTGAGTGTGTTTGAGTGTGTTTGTGTGTGTGTGTGGCCTGGGCGCAGGGTTTGCTGTTTTGTGGCATGTGTTGATGTGTTAAATGCAATGGGACGTCCAGGTTCCAAGATCAGGAAGTCAGGATTCTTTCTGGTTCATGTTTTTGGCGATAATGAAGCCATCACATCCCAGGATATGGATCTGCTTTAATCCACTGTTATAACAGAGTCTGCAAATATAAGCATTTTCTGACTGAGTAAGTCCTAACATCTGCACTAATATCAGTACATGGTCCTACCCGGGTTATATACAGTCTTAGTGGACTGACTGACATTATATTTACCTCATTATTATAAGTCAGAAAATGACTCAGCAGCTATTTTAATAATCTGTTCATTGTTTTTTTTTTTTCAAAAAAAGCCCCAAAAATCTCTGTGGTTGATATAAATCGATTTTCAACTTGCTACCGTTCCTCTAGATTATGTCATCTGGAGGAGCAGGTTGAGCAAGACCACAGCTAATGAGCAATACCATCACATCTGAACTGAAAACTGCAGATGATGTCATCCATGTGAAATTATCATTAGTCTTTTTAAAGGCCTTTTGTAAACAAAATGGTTAATAATTCAATCAACAAATACTTGTGAAATTAAAACTGCTTTAATAAAACATCATCCACCCATTACTTCCTACCACATTTGTGACAGATGGTGGGACATTACTGTCCAAAGATATCTAGCTGATAAGCAGCAGATGGAAGAGTGAAGAATCCCTAAATCCACATTTAAAAAGTTTTCCATCAGAGGGCATCAGGCTGCTGCTTTGGGTTTAAATGATGCCCTGCCATCATCATCAGAGACATTTTTAACTTGATAAGCTCTTTTGGGGATTATACTTTTAACCGGCCTCAAAACACTTGGACCTTAATGTGACATTTGGTAATATAATGTTTAAAAGCATGTCTGTGGTCTCTGTAACTCACTCACTCAGTAATTTGTTCTTATGAAGATAATGGTTATGGAGACCTTAATATCCTCAAAGATCTACCTGAATTTTTCTGGTCAGAGACTGTTTCCTGTTAGTATATTTACTGTTATTAAATAGCAGATGAGAGATAATATATTTTTGATTTTAATTGATGAAAGAAATGCTAGTTGCCTGACTGTTGTGTGTTCTAGTGTGGCTGCAAAACACTTTCCTGCCGTTCAAACCATCTTTTGTTGGACTTCCTGGTAAACATTTGTATCTTTTAAACCCCACAAGCTCAGACGTTATCACTGGAACTTTTCCTAAATGTTATGAAATCTAGTAAATTCCCAGATGTAGGAAAACTGTCATCTATAATTCCGTAAGTATAATTTAGCATTTTGGGCCTGAAATATCACTGCAGTCTTCTGCCTCCCTTTCTTCTATGCAGAATCTGGAAGGCTTTGACCAGCAACTATGGGCATGTGATGCAGGTGGATTGGCAGCAGTCTCGAACGCTCTCCCTCCACCTTCCCACTTTCAGCTTAGAGGAGAAACCGGTGGGTGATTTCAACGCACCCATCCCTGCCCCACTTTCCTCTCTTGCCAGATCACTGCTCTCATGTCACAAATTACAAATGCTCATTGTGCCAGGATTTAGCACTTCTGATTAAATCCCCCCCCTCCCCTTTTGTTCCTTGCTAGAGAAAGGCTGATGTCACAGCAGAACTGTCGGATGATGAGGAGCTGAGGGAGCAGCTGGACATGCACTCCATCATCGTCTCCTGCCTCGCAGAGGAGCCTCTTTTTACTGTAGAGCAGGTAAATATACACAAATATCAACCTCCAACGTAGACCAACTCATAGTTTTCACTCTACTTCTATTCTGTATGTGTAAAATGTCTTAAATCCATCTGAGAGATTTATTAACTGATGTTAAACGAGGTAATATGAGCGCTGCCTCTCTGACGCGTCGATGCTCTGGGCAGGTTATTGAGGAGATAGAGGAAATGATGCAGGACTCTCCTGACATGGAGGCAGCGAACAATCCGTCTCAGTCCGACCTCTCCATGCTCTCTGTGGACGTCCAGCGGCCCACCAGAAGTCCCAGCTATGAGGAGAGTAAGTGTTCACTAATCTAGACTTATCATTACAATCTGTTTTATGTTATCAGCACAAAGTTATCAGTGGATTGTAATGAATTAACTGTAGTCATAAATCAACTGGCAATACTTATACAATCCAACTTCCTATTATGATATGTTATGAGGTCTTGTTGGTGACCTAAAGAACACATATAAAGTGAGCTACAGACGTAAAAAAAAAAATCTTTTAATGTTCTGTTATGATCATCAAATCCAAAGAAAATATCCAAATCAACAATTAAATGGTTACACAGAAAACTATTTTTCTGTTAGCCAAACTACAATCATAGCTTATTCCTCATTTCTCTTAGAGCTCCATTACCTAGAATTAATCAAAAACGCGCAGTTGAATCATGTCATTGCCATGAACTCACTGATATGTGATACGAAAACTCATCCACGTGTGCCTTTTTATCTTGAAGATTATTATGGTAGTATAGTATTATGAGTTACTTTATGACTGTAATCAGTATTGTATACAAATGTTGCAACTGTAATTAACTATAAATAAGAGATGCTTAGTACTGTATATTCAGATTCTGCATTGCTTCCTTCAATTTCATATTACCCCTGCGTGTCTCTGTGTTTATGGTCCAGGGGTGAGGACCCTGAGTGTTGCAGAGCTGAATGAGCATCTGGAGGAGGCAGAGACGACCATCAGGAGGTTCTCTGAGGAGCTAGTGCAGCAGCTGGCTCTCAGGGATGAGCTGGAGTTCGAGAAAGAGGTGAAGAACAGTTTCATCTCGGCTCTCATCGATGTGCAGAACCGGCAGAAGGAGCATCGTGAGCTGCTGAGGAAAAAGAAGAAGCTCAAAGGGGGAGCTGGGACTTCACAGGGCCACGCAGACAAAAGGCTCACATCAGTCAGTCCTTTATTCTTGTTACTGATTTTACCTGTTATGTCTTACAAACTTTTTTCCCCACTGTTTGCTGCAATTCCTGCAGAATTGTTGTTTTATCTTCTCAACAAATTGAAACCTTTTCCATTCTTGATGATTTCACTTCTCAAGTTTCGTCACTTTCCCTCCCTCCTCCTCAGCGCTTCAGCATGGAGGGACTCTCGTCTGTCATTCAAAACAGCTTCCGGCAAACTTTTGGGAGTGGGTGCAGTGAAAGACAGGTTACTTCTCATTTTGCCTTCAGCTGCTGAGCCTTTTCTTCTGTTTTCTGCACTGCACATTGTAATAGGAACACCTTCTCCCACACCTTTATCTCATGTAACTGTCTTTTCAAAAAATCCAGTAAAAAACTGCAATTTCTCTCTCCCTGTCCTGGCTTCCTGATGGTTTTCAGAATTTGACGACAGTCATCCCTTACGACAAAAAAGGACACCCTCCTTCACTTGAGGACCTCCAGATCCTGACCAAAAGTATATATTTTTTTGTTTTCAAGATTGTATCAAGAGTTTTTCATTTTGCTGCTGCACCACTGATTGATCCATTTTTCTTTTGTGTCTGTCTTGTAGTTCTACATGCTATGAGAGATGACAGTGACAAGGTGCCCAGTCTACTAACAGACTACATTCTCAAAGGTGAGCTTTTGGTTGCTTGACAGGATCAGTGCTGATGACGTACATTTTCGGGACCATAGTAATAATTGTGAATGTTACAGTCTATTTACACACTTAACTTATTTTCATAATTTTCATCTCATTTAGTAATAATTTAAATTCATACCTCCCCTCTAATTCAGCCAGTTGTTTCAATTCATTGTAAACTCTAAGCCGCTTGCAAACGTGTTTGTGTGACGCCTCGTCACACAAAAGTACTAAAAGCATGTACTTTCGAAATTTGCTTCACTCTGTATTTGAAAGCATCTTTAAAAAAAGCTTTTTGCTGCTCTGTTACGTTGCTGTTGCAAACCTAGAAAGAGAATTATGGCAATTTACGTAAAATACTGTAAATTAGATGCACATTAAGCCAAAAGCCCGTCTGTTCCTTCAGTGTCTCCAACGTGCTCTACTGTATCTCTTTTGTGTCCTTTCATTCATTTACTTCTGGTTTCATTCTTCCTTGTATTTTCCTTCTATGCTTCTTGTGTTCTGCCTCATTTGTTGCTGCATTACACTCGCCAGCTGTGGTGTGAGCAGTTGGACGGGAAGGTTTGTGACACCTTCACTTTGATGTGCACTATAGTGGTGGTGGTGGTGGTGTCCCTCACAAAGTGAGAGTGCCCCCTGGTGATCACTGAGCTGTGGTGCTGTTTGACCCCGATGTTCCCCCTTCTCCCACTGGGTGATAGGTGACTGCCTGAAGCATGTCGACCCCTGTTAGACTCCCTGACACTGGCACAGTTAACATTTAGGACGCCATTTATTGAGTATTAGTCACCAAACACTGCTAAGTCTGCAAATGTTCTGTTATTTATACCTCAGATCATCTAACCAACATCTGATATAGTTTGTTCCGTTTGGTCTTTTCTTATATATTTAGCTGTTCGTTACTGATTCAGTGAACTCTTTCCTCTTTTGCATTTCCTCCGTCTCCACTTTTACTGCCATCACCTAATGCTGAAGCTTTATCTCATATCTCTGCTAATATTCATCTCCATTTTTCACAGTGCTTTGCCCAACATAGACCAGAGGGATGGTGCTAATACACTCTGCAGAGGCTTCAGATAAATAACCATGGCAACAAGATGAAGACGACTTATTGTTTTTTTTGCAAACATGAAGTATACTTAATTTATTCTGCATGTTTTTACCTCAGAATTTGTCTTTTTTTGGTGTGTCTTACTTGTACTTTTAGTTGTGTTTATAATGTTTGGAGTGTTGTGATTATGCAAACCCTGGTTGTTCATTCAGACTCTGACCTTTTCCTGTGTTCGTTTTAATTTTCTTGTACCATAAAAGAATATTCTAAAATTTTAAATTATATAAGACAAATGCCCAGAAAAATATAACAGTAAAGGAGCTGCACTGTAAAGAAAATGCTAAGCTATAAGGCAAATGGCTTTGTGTTTATCTCAAGTGCTTATAATCTATTGAGCAATGAACAAATGCACAAAGTACACCTAACACAGACGTAACATAGAACTTTGAATAAACCTGTAGCAGATACCAAGACTGTAAAATTGAACAAAAAATAATCTTTAATGATCATCAGGAGGCATATTAAACGTTCCTTTGCCAGAAAAAATCTGATAAAAGGGAAGATGACAGAAAAATATTGAATGACAATGAATTTATTCGTTACCTTTAAAACAGTGTGCACTAACATAAAGAATGTGAAAACCAATAATAGAAAGTCAAGTCACCCTCCCATGCAGCTTCAGACAAAGTGCACTGTTTGTTCTCCCGTGTTCTCACCTCAGAAGTAAAACAAAAATCCCACATACAGATCATCATCCTTATTATTCTGCAAAATGAAGTATTGATATGCAAGGTGCTGTAGTCCAGACAGAAGTGAACTAACTATGCATTTGAACGAATACCGAATTGTGACCCATGCACTGTCTGTACTTTTGTGACTCCAACTGGAGGTCTGAACCAGAGCCTCAGGTGTCAACGTGCCTGCTGTGTGCAGGGAAGTGTGCATTATGACTGGGCTTTCTTATTCTGTTATTTACGAGCTGCCTTTACCTTTGCCTCAACTTTTGTACCTTATAAATAATTATTTTGAATAAATATCATTACGGCACTACTTCATTGTTCCATTTGTTTTGTAAATATTTCATATACTGTATATGTAAAATCGTTCACCCTCACTGTCTCATTCTATTATTAATTACACAATAGACTAGTATATCTCTAATCCGTTTATCTTACATATTTAAACAAATACAGTTTTTATACAGATGATTTGCAGCAATAACGGCAATCTGTATTTTCCCTGCATTACTTTTTAGGTATTTTGGCTTTAAGCTGTGTAAAATGTTGAATCACTGAACATTCAGCTTTCTTAACTGAAAGTCTCTGATTCGCTTCACAGAATGTGACACAACAGTATTTATTCATTATATAACTCTCTGCCACGTGTCATCTATGTCTCCAACTTGCTGAGGAGATCCAGATGTAGGCACGGAAACAAACCTTTGGCCTGTTCGAGAGCCTTTGACAGGAAAACATCAAGATTAAATCGCACCTGTAATTTATTGGTAACATACAGACATATGGAACTGCAGTCATGCCTGTCTGAACATGGCTGTAAAACATCTGCAAAACATTTGTCGTCACTGAGACAAGATTTCCTCATTCAACTCTGTGCTGCCACTCAGGGTGTGTAAAACACAACACTCTGGCCCAGAGCTCAGAGCTGTAAGGAGCTCTTTTGTGGTGCTGCCTCAAAACACTTTCTCTGCAGTGGATTTTCAGTGTTTTTAAAAGTATCATGGACACTAGAGGAATTTGGTTGATGTTCTGGATTCTACTGTTGGCTCACTGCACGCTCCAGCAGACCTCTTCGAAGAAAAGAAATGGTAAGAAAGGTAAGATGTGATACTAGCAGGACACTTCACATGTTAACAATGCTTTCACTTAATTTATAATGTTACAGCCCAATGTATTAAATTTATCTGCAGTTATAAAAGCACGATGTTTCTTTGAAAAAGGTCTCCTTTTTTGCTCCCACAGATTCTGCAAACAGTATTGCAATAGAAGAGCTGAAGAAACAGATAAATGACATTATTCAAGAGCTGAATTTGTTGAAAGAGCAGCAAGCTTTGCAAACAGGTATCGTGCATGCAAAGAAATTGCTTCACAAATACCACACAGGCCCAGGAGCCACACTTTCACATAATTTTTCCCTCCAGTTTGTCTGCGAGGCACAAAGATCCTCGGCAAGTGTTTCTTAGCTGACCCGGTGAGAAAGACTTTCCACGCAGCCAGTGATGACTGCATCGCTAAGGGAGGGAGCCTGAGTACCCCCCTGACAGGAGACGAGAACGACCAGCTCTACAGCTACGTCCGCCAGAGCATTGGCCCCGAAGAGCAAATCTGGCTGGGCATCAACGACATGGTGACCGACGGCCAGTGGGTGGACCAATCAGGCTCCAGTGTGCGCTTCAAGAACTGGGAGACAGAGATTACCCTGCAGCCAGATGGAGGGCGCAGCCAGAACTGTGCTATCCTGTCCACCACAGCCAACGGGAAATGGTTTGATGAGAACTGCAGAGCAGAAAAGGCCTCGGTGTGTGAGTTCAACATTGTCTGAGGTGCTGCCTTTTGACAATAATGTGACCAAACCATTTAGATGTCAAATGACTTCCTACTTTGCTGTGGACTCAATGTCAATATAAGCTAAACTCAGTGGCAGATGATATTTTACATGCATTGATAAAGTCGTATTTCTAGCCACTCTATAATTTACAACATATAATATCTATTAATCAGGGTAAACTTCACTGGATGGCTTGTCTTTGCTTTGCTGCATGTTTGTTATGTGTATTTTTTTTTTTACATCCCAACCACTGCAATATATAATATATATATATATATTTTTTACATAGCAGCGAAAATCACCATTGCTTTTTGTCTAACACTTCTTTATTTCCTGAATTACTGAATGAAAAATTATAGTGTTTATATTTTAATATGTTAATAAACGTGTCTCTTCAGATGCAACCCTCTTGTTCACTTGCATAATATATAATACTTTACTCCACACTTATATAAGAATTTTAGGTTTCTCCATCTCAAGATATTTATAACCTGATAAACTTAACAAAACAAAAACCTGAACTTGGCACAAACTTACCACTCAACTCGTCCCATGACCTTTAAGATGGACTTGTACTTCCTCATACCAAGACTGACTCACTTCTTCAACATGACACATACTGTGGTTTTCATTGTAGTCCAGTAGCACTGATCTGTGCTCTGAACAAATTCTACTATCTACTCTCACATGACCACAAAAACCACCAGTCTATGGCTTTGTTATTTCCACAAATTTTACTGTTTAAAATAACAAAAATCTATTTTTTTTATTTATCAGAGGACGAAAAGTGTGTGAAAACATTGCAAGGACTCTAAGCTTATTAACAGGTGTGACTTGACCTCTCTGTGAGGCGATTTTATGGTGCAACACTATCTAGAAGTCTCAATACTAGAGACATCTATCCCAGAATGATAAGTAAACAGAGAAAAGTCCATGGATAAACCTTGCTGTTGCAATCCCTTGCAACACAGGCCATCAGCAAGCCATCATGTTCTGATGATGCTATAAAAATGCAATGTTTTGCAACAGCAGTGGTCTCTATTCAGTGGCCTCGCTGATAAAAATAAGACTCAGCATGTAAGCAGCACTCAGTTTTAAATATCCACAATACGTACAAAATGTTTAGAAAACATCAAATAAAAAATATTCTACACATGAAGACAATATAAGAGCTCTGTAGATTGGCAAAAACTGGCAAGGACTGAATCTAACAACTGAGTCTTCTAAGATGAAACATGTTAGCAGCATTAGGCAGGTTCACACTCACGACAAAAGGAAAACAAAACTTCTTGATAGGCTGAACAGCAGGTAATCACACAGATGCCAGGGAACAAATATGAAAGTTCAAGTAGGTCGAGTCAAAAGCAGAAAGCTGAAACAGTCTTCTCCCTCAGTTGCCTCCTTCTGGCTCCAGCCGCGTCCCCAGATTCAGGGTGAGTTCCTTCTCACTCGGTTTTGAAGTCTGGTATATTTCATTGTCCACCAGGGGTTGGCTCTGAGGCCTCTCAGGAAGCGGCGGAGCATGAAAAGGTTGATAAACTCCAACTTCCATGCCGTCTGGTCCAGCGTCTTTAGAAATTAGCGGTTTCTGCGAGTCTGTGTGTCCCGCTGGGGATGGTTTGAGTCCGACTCTCTGTAGATGCCGACCTCCGCACCCTCTTTCAGCAGGTGTGTGTAGATCAGAGTCTCGTCAATTGTAGCGTACACATGGGACTCGTTGTCAGCACGTGTCTTAGGGAAGCGGTTGTGTCCTGGCCAGGCATTAGTGCCATTTGGATTGTAAATGGACGTTTGATGATTTAGCTTTTCCTTCTTCTTTCTGCTTGCCATGAGAGACAAGAAAGACAGTTTGAGAGATAAATGCTCAATTAGTTATTTAGTTAACAACATGAAAACAGACAGGAAGAGACCGATATGGACCAGGTTACTGTAAGAAATACTGAAGATGCATTTTTGGCCCTCTTGCTGCACTATAAAGCAAACAAATAAAAATTTGATATTCACTCACTTTTGACCACACAGACCACGACCACCACAATGACAAAAATGACCAGGAGAGCAGCCGCCACACTGAGGATGATGGGTAGCAAGGCTACATGGGAGAAAACAACAACAGATACAATCTTTCATTGGCATGTCTCTCGTAAACTAACTTAACAACTGCAGGTTGTAAACTTTACAGATTTCTTTTGCAGCTGTGCAAAATGTGCGCTTACTCTTACTCTTGGGCAGCTGCAGGGTGATCTTGCTGATAACGCTGAAGTGTCCTCTTTCAATCTTACAGTTGGACATGTTGAGGTAGAAGCTGTCAAAGATAGTGAGCTCACTGTTGGCCTGCTCATCCTCCCTGCGACTGTAGTCCAGAGTCGAACGGCCGACTCGCTGCACGCTGATGTCGGTGTGGTGGTTGCTGCACTTGGGCTGGCTGAGGTTGGCAAACATCAGATGTGCCTCCATGTTTGGAGGGACAAAGACAAGCCAGGACACAGTGGAGTAACCCTTCATTCCTGTTGGCCAACCAGGAGTAGCCAAAAGGACAGGAATGTCTTTCTTCAAAGATACTGTGAATATATATGTTTCTGGACAAGAGACAGAAAAAAACCCATTAATTATCGCTAACAGAAATTCATTAATTTATTAATTAATTTATTAAATTGCACCAAAGCTGCTTTTCACCTGATATCTCCTCTTTGAAAGTGGCATTCAGCACATGCTTATAACATGTCCTCACTGCTTTACCTTCCGTGCTGGACACAGTGACAGACATGTTGGTGTGGATCTGGACCTTCTCAATGGATCCCTGAGAGCAGAAGTCTCCAATAGTAGAGCCGTTACCTTCGACCAGTTTGATATTAATGCTATCATTGCACAGCTGCCCAGGTAGGGACTGCTTGAGGGGCCCCGTCGGAGAGGCCAGCTCCACGGTGCCGTGCTGAGGAGGACGGAGAGTCCAGGTTGCTACGCTAAGCGGGGACGGGAGGCAACTTGGCAGCACAGGTAGCAACAGAGGGACTGAAGTCTTCGGGCAGTCTTTGAGTTGACTACACGCTGACATGAAAATAAAGGTTATTTAAACTAAGAGGGTTCAGATATTAGAAATAATTTCAGTTTAACACAAATAATTCAGTCACTCTTAGGTGACATCAAAGGGTGCAGTAAATAGGCATTTCAAATCTCGCTTTTTACAACACTGATTATTTATAAAGAGATTTTACCTATGACTCTCTGTGCAGTGACTTTTACGTCTTCAGGAGAACAGTCCTGAAAAGACAAGTCACTATCTGATGAGACGGTGATATTCTCCTTCGTCACAGAGTTTATTTTCATCTTGCACTCAGACCCTGGCCTCAACTTCTCGATGTGAAGAGTGAGACCCTCCGATTCTCTCATGTCCACTTTACACGACACTAGAGAGGAACAGTACAAAATGACATGAGCTCGCCTTCTCCCTCTGTCTCTCACACACATGCAAATGTGTGGGCAAGTGCATCTCAGAAAAAGCGATGATTCAATTCATCAGTGATTTTAATTTGGCCGTGGTTCCCCAAATGCTGAAGGACGTGCTTCCTCTTTGTTGACTCATGAATGACACCACTGTCATTCATCGCTCTGCAATGGAGCAATCTGAGAGCTCCCCGTAACTCTTCCATTACTCATTACTTTTGGATTGTGTAAAAAAAAAAAAAAAAAAAAAAAAAAAAAGGGGGGTGGGGGAAATTCAGTCACACCCCTGAGTAGATTCATTACTCAGGGGTGTGACTGAATTTCCCCCACCTTTGTTGTAACATGAAAATGGAAGATTATTCTTCTACACTTGCTTCAACATGAGAAGGCAGTTAATACTTCTTCTACATTAGTTTTGAACCACACAGATGGAGAGTGTATTTCATGTAAAACATTTAAGCAGTAGTATTAGATTGGGTAACAGAAACAAGCTGACATCACCCAATGGAGTAAATATGTCAAAACTGTTAGCAAACAGGTTTGTAGTTTAAAATTTATATTAATCTGCAGCTGTGTTACAGGTAGGTGCCACCTGATGATTTTTAATATTAATTGTCCTCATCACTTTATTTTAACTCCACTGATGAAAAAATTGAAAATTTCTATCGTTAACTGCTAAATCCTTCACTATCTTCAACTGCCAACTGTCTGTCTCACTAATTACCAGCATTTTTAGTTGCAGCTTTAAAATTCAGATGAATCAATTTTGACCAGAAATCAGCATCAGAATAAGCCTGCATCAATCTACGTTTCAAAGTTAAAGTGAACGAACCATCTCACAGGGAACAAACACAATCTCAATCTCAATCTAAAAGTTATTTAAAAAATGAATCAATCGAAAAGTTGTTTAGCATATTATGTACCAACCTGGCAAACTTGTGCTTGAAGCAGTCACCCTGAGGTTTACGGAGAGTCCGGGGGAACCAGACCTTCTTTTGTCCATCGCGCAGTTCCTCAACGTCAGAGAGAAGTTTCCCCAATTCTGGTCTGGCTGCGGGTCCATCAGACTGAACACTGACACAGCTCTGCCTTTGCTGCGGTACTCCACTGCTGTCTCCTTCTTGAGACAATGTGGCTGTGTGAGGTTTAGGAATTGAACAAATGTCTTGTGTTTGTCTGGGACCAGAAAGTACCACTCCATCACATCGTCATCAGGGAAACTGTTGGGGTAGTTTGGAGACAGAAGCTCTGTGGATGAGCTCCCATCTGGGAACGTCAGTGTAATTTTAGCAAGGGCTGGGAGAGAAAAAGATACAAAAAATGAACGAAACTGTGAAATTATGTCACTTTGAAAGACACCCACAGGACAATGGTTGTTTTTATATGAACATATAAAATAACTTACACTTGATTTCCTCCCCGACAGACACATCAAATTGTCCGTTTTGCAGCTTATGCCCTGCTGGGATGTCCAAAGAAAAGCTGCCAGAATTCAGTATCTGAGCACTAGTTATAATTCCCGACCTGCAGTATTTCCCTACAGCCACATTTCCTGTAGCCTGGAGTGTGTAGGTGTGTCTGTCTGGACATATTTCAGATGGGTTAATCTGCCTCAGACCTGTTTTGGTGAAGTCTATTTTAAACACCTCTGGTGCTGAGGCCTTTAGGTTCCAGATGAATTTGCGGTTAAAATCCAGCAAAGATTGAGAGCCAGAGTCAGTCTGGATGATGTGACCACTGCATGACTTTATGTTGCAATCTAAGAAGAGAATTCACAAAGGAACTTTAGATTAAATAACTCCACCCATATCGTATTATTTCACAGAAACTGTTCGGCTGGAAACTATTCAAATGTGAGGAACAAGTGAAGTGTTACCTATATTTCGCACAATTTCCACTCTAAATACATCTTGAGGTCTGGGGCAATCAAACTCCACAGTGGTGGTTTCTTTTAGCAGCAGAGATGTACTACATCTTCCTGGTAATCGGACTTTGCACACTTTGCAACCTTTGGTTTGAGTACTGCTGATGTTGATGGTGGTGCTCGTGTCAGCGGTGATGGTCCGCTTCTGCCCATCTGGACGATTTAATAAGGAGAAAAAGAGGTTAAAACTACATTTTTAATAATATTTAAATCTTTCACAACAAAATTAGCACTTCAGTGCAAAAAGTGCAAAGATTTAGATGCATGTTTTCTTTTGTTCACTGTTAAAAAAGTTAATATGACTAACTACGTCGAGAGAGGAGGCCGGCAGCTTGGCCGGCCTATGACTAACCGGGCGTATATCCTACTAAGCAAACACCTGTGTTCACACACACACACACACACACACACACACACACACACACACACACACATCACCTAATGTGCAACTTGAGACTCTGTTGTCTCCTGAATCCAGTTTTTCCCTGTACTCCTTCGCTTGCTCCCTCTCGACACATACACACAACCACACATCCGACATGTGACACAGCAGATTAGCTCTGAGACTTTTGATTGAGTGGTTTTCTTGTTTGTTCAACAAAACCACTCAATCATGTTGTGGACAAGAGTACAGGACACTTCTTGATCCCGTCTTACACTGAAACGTACCCTGACAGAACAAATCAATACACACAGCTGGGCTGTTAAAGTCTCAACAGCCCTGTAAGCAGCACAACAAAATCAGCTGACAAATAGTAAACACCATGAAACTGTGTGATGAGGCCTCCATGTTTCCTGATGTACATACGCAGTGTTCATATTAAAGCTGCAGATCCACCGGTTTCCCCACTAAACATTTCACCCAGTGGTTAATAATTAATCCTGTATTTACCTGATACTGTGAAGACGATGGATGTGAGTAGGAAAATGTGCAGACACACTCCGAATGTAGATGGGGACATGATGCAGCTCCACAGCCTCGATCATCTGCGCATTTGGCTTTGAATTCTACCCACAGCTGGGACCGTCGTGCGCCGCACTTTTCATTTCGTTTCGTCCGTCAAACTTGTCTCGAAGGGGTTGAGACAAGTCCTCTAGTTCCTGTATGTGTGAGTGTGTCAGCAGGAAGACGGGGCGTGTCCACCCAGGTAACGCGAGGGCGGGGCCATCGGCGCCATTTTGGCAGGTCCACGCTTAATTAATGCGCTATAGAATATTAAAGCAGTCATCAGAATGTTTTAGGTGCTTCTGAAAAATAGAATGAATAAATATATAAATGACAGCTTTTATTTAATTAGATTTTTTTGGATTAAGTTCAGCAAAATAGAAATATAGGATGAGATAATAGTGAACTCACAGCTGAATAGATTTTCAGTAAAGAAATTACAGGTATGCTTCTTTGGCTTTTTATCTTAATAGAAATTTATAAGCTGCTATTTTGCCCACATAAAGGGAAAGAATGACTCTAGGAGTGTTTACTAAACATCTGTGTTTCCATATAAACACTCTCTTCTCTGATTTCTCTTTATATATGGAAAACAAAAACCCTGTAAGTTTAGGACAAACAATCAAAAACGGGTCAGCCGGCTCAGCAGGACACAAAGAGATTTGTCAGGACAGTGTCACAGTGTCTCTCCTGTCTGGACATGCCACACACAAGCCCGAGTCGAAAGTGGAAACACATTTACACAGGTATGATTCTTCTTATGACCAGGTTGTAGCTGATGTCTTCAGCACAGCAGTTATTGCATGTGGGACTTTATGGTACAAATTGTAACAGACCAGGAATAATTCTCCAAATCCTTAATCTGTGCTGACCATAAAACAGAGATGAGTATTAGAGACATGACCTCACCCTGACAGATGTTGGCTAGTGCAGATATTACAACATTTGCAGAACGATGAGCGTTTAGGAATTTCTGTGGGTTAAATTACACAATAGTATATAAAGTATTTAAATTCAATCAAAATTCATAGATGCTGACAGTCAAAATGAACCTGTTGACAGCGACACAGGTAGCTATATTATTGCCATATTTAATTAAAGAATAAAACCTTAATGATAATTGAAGCATTAGACCTTGTTGCATGTGTTTTATACAATATTTTATGTGATAATGTTCACAATCTACTTTACAAATTGAACATGATCAGCGACGGATGCATTGAAATCCATATGTTAAAGTCCACGGTCCGTCTTATAATAATTAGCCTGCTGTTTGGGACTCTTTGAATTGCCTTTTGTTTTACGGCATCTTTATTGCACTCAACCGCAAACAGTTTCAATAAAAACTGAACAATTATCAACTTCATGAAGGAGAATTCACTAGAGGACCATTGATAGACTGTGTTAGTTTTAACTACACGTACCTAAAAACAAGCAGCCGACAAAATAGGAGCTCAACACCTTTAAACTTTGGATCATATGTTCCATGAGTTTGAAATAAATCTGAGGGAAACACAGGCTACAGAGAAAAGGTCAGAGATTATGAGATATAGCCTATATTCAGTTTTATTTCCATTTCAACTGTCAGAACAGGTATACAAATAAGCACATATTTGAACTTGACATTAGAAATCTAACAATATAAATATTGAAACTCTCTCTATGTCAGTCATAAACAACATCTATTTGTCAGAGTGTATTGGAAAAAATCATTACATTTACCTTGAACATGTTCTATGAGTTAAATATGTGACGGCACACGTTAAAGTTTAGTTTTCAGTGCAAAAGTTCTACACGTAAGGCAAAAAATTTTCTAGAAAGATTAAAAATGATACAAACACCAAAGAGAAAAGTCTGGACAGTTTACGCTGACATAATCTATAGGAAGGCCTACAGGGGTGTACAAAACACGTTGGTGTTGGTCCCAGTGTAGATTACAATTGGCTAGTACAAGTCTTCATACATTACCTCGGTTCTCCTTACAGGAGGGGGTCCACTAAGTGCTTTGAAAGCCCAACTAAGGGTCAAAGGGCAAAACCCCAAACTAAACACTGGCTCAGACAGTTCTCCGTAGCTCTGCGATCAATCACTCACGTGAACAGTTGGATGGCTACAATTATAGTATAGGCAGCACAGGCTAATTATGATAAAGATTCTCTCAGTTATCTCGGTCTCCTCTGCTCCATCCCGTTAGGCAGGAACCCTGCAA
Organism: Channa striata; assembly: GCA_033026295.1. NCBI lineage: Eukaryota > Metazoa > Chordata > Actinopteri > Anabantiformes > Channidae > Channa > Channa striata. Next base: position 13,315,847 of record CM065175.1, on the reverse strand, counting down.
TGATCGGGACCGGCCATATGAGAGCAGCAACACTCCACACTATGATGACCAAAGTCATGAAACAAGCCACAAGTGTCGACTCGATGGGCTTTCGGTTCAGCCTCCAACTTTTGTCCCCCTTCAGCTCGTCGAGGCTGAAATCCACACAGCAGAAAGTCACCTGGTCCCCGGTCTGCTGGCCCCTCGACCTGCCCTGCCCGAACCTCCGGTGCCGGGACATCCCGCAGCCCACGCACAGCCGCAACTCCTGCTGACCCCCGGTGACCCCGAGGTGCTCGATGACGACAGGCGAGATGGCCCTGTTGAAAGACGCGGAGAAAAAAGCCCTTCCGTGGTTGTTGGTGGTGTAGATGAGCACGTCACACTGGAAGCCGAAGCTGCTGTCCCAGTGGGCCACCAGCGACGTGGGCAAGAGTCTCTGGACGCTCACGTTGCACTGGGACAGAGTCTGCAGGGAGGAGGCGTCGGGCGAGGCGGCGTCGCTCTCCTCCACGGACCTCTTGGAGAAGCGCACGTCCACCTCCAGGTTGGCCAGGAACCGGGTGGACGAGTTGATGGGCGGCAGGAGAAGGTCCTCGTCGCTCCAGCCTTGACATCGCTGGAGAAGTCCGGCCACTGCGGTCAGAGCCAGCAGCAGAGTCGGAGAGTTGTTCAGCATGGCACAGGGCGCGTCTCTCCTGTTCGCATGGCGCGGTGGCGATCCGCGGGCGACGGGAGAAGATGCCAGCCGCCAGCGGTTGTTCGAAATGCGGCTCGCGATGGAGATATTCGATTCCCTGCCCGACTGGTGTGAATGGAAACGTCCAGAGCCCGTCACATGCGCGCAGCCCCCTCCTCCCGCTCGGATATTTGTCTTCCGACCGGTCCCCGAACGTGTCCTGCAGTCGTGCTCACCGTGAACAGCAGCGTGCGCTCCGGGCTTCAGGTGTGAGCGCTGGGCACCGAAACTCAGGGGGGAGACTCCAGTGCGCAGGGACAGAAGCGCCCAGTTGGACACACATCCTCCAATCAGCGTCCCCGTAATTCACATGCTCAGTGAAACTTTCTCAAATGAAACTAAACTGTCCACTTGAAGACAGTGTGTGTGTGTGTGTGTGTGTGTGTGTGTGTGATGCTGAGCTCAGGGTGTGACACTCTGCTGGGTGAAATCCTAATTTGAGACTGAACCACAGAGATAATGATGGCAAACCTTAGCCAAGACTTAGGCAAAATACTAAGGTTAATGTAAGTCAATAAACCCAGATTTTCCTGTTTGGACATTTCAAAACCTTCTATAAACTTAAAGCACAAAGATTCAGGGATGGACACAGTAAATCCTTCATCTTGGCTTAAGTTGGATTTCAACCTAAAATACTGTGAATGGCCAGTGAAAAACCCATGTGCAGTTGCTATTACCACCCTAGTCAGTCCACCACTGTGGTCTAGACTGAAATATTTCAACAAAAATTCGACAGCTTCACAAAAAAATGGATGTTCCAGTTGCTAAATCTTGCGGTTCACGTTGATGGTTTTGAGTAAATGTCTCATTTAAGTTGGATGTAGCCTGTTATTATGACTTCTGCCTACACACATTTAAGTCCCCTCCAGATTAAGTGTAAAAAAAAAACATGCTAGCAGTGATTCAAGTATCATCAGGAGCTGCTTTCATAATGCGTGAGCTCTGAGAGAAGCACGTTTTCTTTGATGCCAAATTCCGGCGTAAAGTGATTGCTGAGTGAGAGAGAACCTCCACGTGCTCTCATCTTCTCATCAATTTTCCCTTTCTACAAGCTCTCCCTGTGGCTCTCACCTTTGATCTGACATGGAGATGGACACAGTAAAGGAGGGAAGAAGTCAAAGCTGCTGGGGCGAGAGAAAACGAAGGTGGGATGTCATTAGCAGAAGACACGTCAGTGAGCTAAACCTGGGGCTCTGCTGCTGCTGCTGTTGTATATCAGAGTGGAATGGATGCCTCTGCCCAGGGCACAACAGGATGTGGCTGAAGAGGAGGAAGGAGACAGAGAAATGAGACACTACTGTAACTCCACATTCAGTCAAATAGCTGTCTGCAGATATAGGATATTCCCCCTGATGAATGCCTTTGATACTCACTTCCTCATTGTTACTATATTTCATGAAAGTCTGCCTGTTCTGCTGAACGATGTATCATTTGCTCAAAATTCCTGCTGAATTCCTGGGAAAGAATTAATGATCCAGCATCTCCATCTCAACTTAACTATAATATTCTACCACTACCCTTTACACCATCTGCAGTATATATATGGTGGATGAATGATGTGGAATTATGGAAACAGGAGCTAGGCTTTAAAGTCACTTTGGCCTGATGTCACCTTCACTCATTTAATAACACAGACTTTGTAACATACTCCCTCAGTAGCAACAAATATAAGAAAAATAATGACATCTCTGCCTTTAACCAGATTTTCCCCGTTGATCCACCTCCTTGATGTCTGGCTTCAGGAGTTCTACAGAACCTGTCCTTTTGATAGTTGTGGAGTCCCTGTAGAGTTAAAACCTGTTGTTCAATCATTTGTCCTAATCTCTTTATTTGCAGACTTTGTAAACCACCCGATCCTGATGTCTGCACTCTCTTTATCAAGGACCATTGCTAGCAGTGGCTTTGGTCGTACTAATCTGGGTGAATCTTAAAGGCATCTCCACAAAAGGTAAGTACCCAGATCCACAGGTGTGCCACAGGGCTCTGTTATCAGCTTCCTTCTGTTTCCACCCACACCAACTCCCTGAATTCCATCATCCTCTCATGCTACACCTATAACACATAGCCCTGCCTGTCCTTTGCTCCAGGATACTCCACTGTCTCATCACTCTTTGACAGCTCTGCTTGGATTAAACATGGCCACCTTTAACTCAATCTCTCAGAGATAGAAGCTCTAATTTTCCCACACAAACCCTCCATACATCACAGCATCAGCATCAACTTGGAAAGCTGCTGGAAGTCATTGACGTCCATCTGAGCTTTATTACTGACCACATCCCCTCCATCTCTCAGACATGCCAATTTTCCCTCCACAAAATCAAAAAGATCAGGTCAGATCAAGATCATCCAGGCACTGGTCGTATCTTGTCTTGAATACTGCACTGCTCTATGGAAAGGGCTACCAGGGACAAAGGTCCAAAATGCTGCATAGTATTTGGTTTTTTAACAGCCAAAAAAAAAAAAAAAAAGAAGAAGAAGAAAAGACAGTTCACCCCACGTTTCATATGTCTGCACTTCCTCTGGTAACTGCCTGCATCAGATTCAGAGGTCGGAATACCACCTAAAGAATGGTCACTTCAACAGCACACACCTACCTGAACTAAATTTTCCAGGAGAAAGATCTTCAGCCCAGTGGCAGCCCGTCCATTCATCCATTACATCTACCAGCTTATCATATTCAGGGTGGCAGGGGGCTGGAGCACGTCCTAGCTGTCATTTGACAAGAGCGAGGGTCTACACTACACTCAGCAGCCTCACCCCAATATTCACAAAAATGCTGAAGCTGTAACTCTTCTGCAGTCTCCTAAAAAACGGATACACGGAACTTATGTCTCAAGAAACTGAATAAGTTCTGATGTCACTTTGCTTTTAATGTATTTTCTCTGATTTAACTTCTTTGCTTGTTATGTGGCTTCTTATAAGTCTGCCAAATAACTAAATTTAAATGTAATTTGTAAAAGACGACATCATTTGTGGAATTTAATGGAGAACAACTTAAAACTTACACAAGTTAACTGAGGCGCAGAGCATTTTGCAAAATAAAGACTCTGAAAATTGGTTTTCTAAATAAGATTACATATTTCTTTTTTATCCTTTTGGGGAACAATAACATATTGAATGGAGTGGGTGCAGTGCATGCCTTATGCGGTTTGATTCCAGCTGGGATACTTTGTTAAATGTCAATAAATATGCAAACAATTATAAACATGTTTTCTTTGTGTCATTTTATTGACCGCAGATGGGCACAAATTACAATTTGATTCATATTAAATTACATCTACATCACCCTACAGCGGGGACATTTTCTGAAGTGACTGTATGACAGCATGATTATTCTGGATTGTTTGGATGTTGTTTGATCCATTATATTTTGCTGGAATCTGGCAACATGAGCAAACGATGGCACAATAGTCACTGCATGTTGACTGACTGAATGTTGCTAAGTTCACATTGGTTTGGTGAAAGATGGCATGATCTTGTCGGCAAATCTGCTTTCTCTATCAACTAAAAAATCGCTGGATGAAACCTAGAAAAGTGTAACTTTTTTTAGCTGAGCCCTGTGAAAGAACACAAAGTCAGAAATGATTCCTGTGAAATAACAACCACAGTTCTAACTTTATCTGATTATTTTGTGTTCATGTTGGACTCCACTGCTCACAGTAAGAAGCAAATTGTGAAAACATGTTCACAGGAATTTTAATGAACATAAAAGCAAAAACACTCTCCTCATTAGATTCTGCGGGGACTGTCCTTAGAGAAATTTGACTGCTCCAGGTCAAATTTCTCTGCTTTTTAAAATAATGTTTCTCTAACAACATGACATAGAAGAAAAATGATACGTATCATAAAACAGGAGCAGATGGAGATTCGATGTCCTTAGGGAACATCTGTGTGAACAAAGCCAGTTTATTGGTGGAACTCTGTGGGGAAACAACACAAATAAAATATGGAATCATTTCTGGGGAAGTGGGATCCTCTTTGCAGTTGCCAGCCCTGTCTCAGTGCTCCACTTCTTTATGTTTTAGACTAACTTTCAAAAACAGCATGGCAGCGTTCCTCAATTATATCCCAAAGCCTTTTAATGGTTTATTTTTGGTTTCATTAAGGCTGTGTGCTTTTGGACTGCTACATTGCTTTTTGATTTACAAGTACAAGCAGCTCTGTTGCTTTTCAAACACATCACTTTTGAAAGCACCAATCGTCCACCTTTTCCACCAGCACACGCCTCCCCATCCCTGCATTAAAAGGACAATTGCATTTCGCTAGCAAAGAAACAGATGACGGATGACCACACAGAGCTGCCCGAGCTGCTGCGGATTGGGGGGGCTGATGAGAGGGTCTGACATGTCTTCACCTGTCCGAGTGGACCTTTGGTGAACCTGTGTCTGATTCACAATTCACATCCTTGTCAATGAGAAAGGGGCCACAGAAGCAATCTCACACCATCTCAGTTCCCCAAGGCTGGTTGGGAGCAGGCTGATAGGTCTCTGCATGCCTTTGACATCAGAAAGTCTGATAAGTGGAATGTTATTTCCAGGGCCTATTTCACATCGACAGAGCCATGAGTCCTTCACTTATATGTTCTCATGGCCTCAAAGAGAAAAACAGTTGGAACAAGATCTTAAAGACTTTAATTGGAAACTGGCAGCATCTATTCTGACCTTTCCTCTTCTAACTTTGTTACACTGCCACATAACTTTTACTTGTGTAAGTTGTGCAAACCACAGCTTGTTCCAAAAACTACACATTTCTGAATGTCTCCCCTGCTGATCCCCAACCCCTTTGCCTTGTTTCAGAGCAGTTAGTTACAGAACAATTAGTGTGCAACTCCGCCGACCTACAGATCCCTCCGCACTCACCAAGATGCACTCACAGCAGCCACAAGCGAGACTCTAGTGGAAATCTGATTAGGACATAAATAGCCAACAACGAATTATCATCTTTTCAAGTAAAAATGCAATTTGTGCAGGTTTATGAGCACATATCGATCTCATTTAAGGTTTAACATTAAAATAGATAAATGTATAGTATATGAAACCATATTTGGGGACAAAACAATATGCTGATTAAATGGAAGCAGTGGTTGAATTATATTTTACTCCATATACAATACACTATTAAATTAAAATGTTCAGTTACATTCAGTTGACTTCAATATATACTTTGTATTTATACTTTAGTAGAATTCAAAGAAAAGTAAAAATGACCAATTGAGACGTAAATGGGTAAAGCTCTATATATAAATCTGATACGATTCCCACAACAGCAGCATTTGTTGCTAGAATCTTCCTGCCTTCCTGCAGTTTTTAACAAACCCTTCCCCAGATGTGGAATGTCAAGTGACTGTAGCTCCTACAATGAGAACAGGCTAGTTAGTAAAAAAAACCAAGCAAAAAACTTCACAGTGATATTTCAAAATTAAGATATTAGGATGATATTGTTGATTTAAAAAATTCTCATCCTTATTTTCACAAGGGTATAGCCCATATATCTACACAAAAGTTACTGACTAATTAACAGATCTTTATAATGTTCAGCCACACTCAGTGCAGCTGAAAGGTGATCTGTTTGTTAACACAATAAAACTGATTTTAAACATTTAATGAGCTCAGCATGTCTGATACTCAACATGGGAACATGGTAATGATGCCAATTTAAATTCAAATATAATAGTAATAATTTGTACATATAAGTGTGATTTCAGTTTTTTAACTTTAAATGTTCTGTACTAAGTTTTTAATTAGGAGTTACAAACTCCTAATTAAATCAGGCTAATGGTATCTGACCAAGTTCAGAGCTCATAAAGGCCGACTAGGAGCCACTAACAGGCTCTACTTTTGGTTTTCTGAATAAAGAGCCACATTTGAGAAAATGAATCTTTCATGCATTCTTCTTGGCACATGAGACCTTCATCTTAGTCCCATTTGCATTTTTGTCACCAAACCAATTTACATTTTTATAGCATAATTAATGAACAAGGAAGTCATTTACATTTTCATGCTCCTCTCACCAGAACATTGTCTACAGAACATATCTGATGTAGAGGGACCAGCATTTGGAAATGTGTGGGAGTGTTTTTGAGCACCAGAGAGATGTCAGAGTGTGGAGAAAGAGAATCAAACAACTACATGATTGTTTTAAAGCAAAAAGACTGAGGAGAATACATTGTCATAATTAAACTAAGACAAGAGGATGAGGACTTTCAGGTGCAAATTGAGGCCAAAGCGTCTTTCACTCTGCCTGGCCCACACATCAAACACATGGAGGCAGGCCTACAGAGCTAATTACGCCATTTAAACTGCACCGAAGAAAACAATCCATACAAGTGCCATTCATATGTATATAGCTAAAAATGATAAAACAGAATAATTCATTACCAGTGCCTCAGGTCAAGGTTCCAATTCTGTCAATAGTTTATCTTTTCAAATGCAATATACAGAATAGACTAATACTTTATAGATCCTTTACAGGAAATTACTTATATAGTACGTTGTAAGGAAGAGTATTAAATATATAGACACAAGGACTTTTCATTTGTTGACATATAGGGATTTGACTTTATAAAAAAGTGTCAGGCGACTGGACATCTCTAAAATGGCAAATAAATAAGTGCTACTTTTTGAAGCTTTTAGGATAAATGTGTTGTTTTAAAAAAGTTCAAAAAGAGCCTGATTAAAAAAGTTGTGCTCTAGTTGTAGTTGCTCTAACTGTGCTATAAAAGTTTACAAACATTTATGAAAAAATCCATGATAAAGTAAAATATCAGTTCTGATATTGTCTATGTGAAACAAGCACAGGCAGAAATACATTACATTCAAAACCTGGATTTCTAGGTCTCATTTTTCCAGTAACAGATGACAGAATAAATGCAATAACCTTTAGCAAAAACTATGTTTAGAACTAGATGGAAATGCTTTAATCTTCCGAAATGTGGAAGGGGAAGAAGGTCAGCCCTGGATTCACTGCTGGACTGTCTGACCACAGTTCAACTCTGCATTGCATAAATATAATTTTTAGAAAGCTGAATTGACTCTAAGCTCAGGGAGATTTGGGACAACAGAGGCTCAATGTGACCGCAGCTCAGGACCCTCGCTGCCAAAATAAACCAGGTGTTCCGCCACTAGTCCTAATATTTAAACTTTTATTAAAACTCTGCAACATTGTGATTAACTGCAGCTGTGCCTCCATCTGTAACTGTAATCTGATTGGCTGTTAGGGATAAAGTGCTGGACCAAAAACACGAAGAGGGGAAGAGCAGGGAAGGCTGTTGTTGTGTCCTCTTTCGCTTCATACACAGCAGCCAGGTGAAACACACAGAACCCCTGCTGCTGCAGCACAGTGGAGGCACACACTCATTGATGTGTGTGGCTGCCCCTGAACACACAGTATGGCTGAGAACACACAGCTCCCAGAAGAGAACAGATGAACAAACAAGCAAATAGATTAAGCACTGTTGTTCTCGGATATGTTTTCTATATCTGTCTCCATGTCAACTATAATGAGCTAATTATGATATTGAGTTTTAATATCACAGAAACTAAATCAGATGCTTCAGGGACAGAAATCATTAGTATTTGTTTTTGTACTCTTGATCCTTCGTTGTATAATATGTGTTTGTGAGAAAGAGACACACCGGGAGAACAATTCAACAATCAATCAGAGTAAAAATTGATATGTGCTATAAGCCATAATTTATATGTGAATTCATCACAAACACAAACAGTTAACAGTTTTTTTTTTCATTTACCTACAATAGGACATGTAACTATAGTAACTGGTTGTCTATTTCATGGCTGACTTTAAAAAGTCCAATGATGAATTACTACTATTTTTTTCTCATTTTCTAGTGGGAACATTTTGTATGAGATATGTGTCCTTGCATACTTGAATTACTGCAGATTGAGCACTAAAATATGTGTGTGGCTATAGAAGATGACAACATCAGAGTCTTGTGGATGTTAATGTTTTACACTTTTTACTTTAAGCACATGTGACAGTTTTGAGCAGATTTTGTGCTGACATCATTGTCATTTAAAGGAATCTGAAGACCAGTGAGGTTGCTCAGGGTCTATAATTCATATTCTCAGTGAAACTACACTGATAGGATAAATGTTCAATCAGTAACAACTTTAAAACCATATCAGTGGGCAATAACATATTTATCTGTTAAGCAGAAATTCATTAGAATCAGGTTAAATGTTGCAATTAATGATCAGCACATAACCCGCTTCCTCTCTCTTAACTCCTCTTGTTTCTCTGTCTTCAGCAGGATTTTTTTCTGTTCCTTTCTCTCTTCCTCTGTTTTCACTGCCAGCCTCCTTTGTTATGACTCCTCACTAATTTCAAAATATAATTATAAACACCATCTTTATTTCACCTTGTTTAGTTTGTATCATTTTTCTTATGAAGTATGGAAACTTGTCTTAAATAGTACATAAATGCATGATGTGTTTTATACAACAACATTTTCATATAATATCCTAATAAAATAGACTATGACATTATGAGTCTGTGTTAAATTGAGACAGTATGTTCCATTGTATTAACTGCATTAATGTGGTAGCTAGTCCTATAGTTTGAATGTGATCAGGCCAGTAAATTTTCATTGCAAGATTAGTGGAGGCCAGTAACATTCGATCAAAGCTGAGTTTTGTGAAAAAAACAGATATGAGTAAAGATCGTGGGACAGAAAGACAGAGAGAAGGTGATGGAAATGAGAGACAATGAGCAGGTACTGTCAGCTGTGCCCAGAGCATTATCATAATGTCCCTGTGCAGTTCAGCACAAACAGAAACTCATCGACCTGATCACATTCAAACCATGCACTGTCTATCTAGTTATCACAGAGATATATTTAATACAGTGGAACCGATTGTCTTAATTTAACAATAGCCCTCACAGCTACAAGGTCCCTGCTTTGAATCCCTTGCCGGCTGCTGTCTTTCTTTCTGGAGTTTACATATTCTTCCTATGCTTGCATGGGTTTCCTCCAGGTATTTTGCTTTTCCTCCCACAGTTCAAAGAGAGTTTTTGACTCCAAATTCCCTGTTGTTGTGAATGTGACTGTAAAAGATTGTCTGTCTGTCTCACTGTGAGATAGACAGCAAACATGTCCAGGGTGTACCCTGCCTCTCTCCCAGTGACAGCTGATACAGGCTCCAATCGTTACCCAGTTGTGCCCCAGTTATCTTCTTCTGACTACATACAGTGTGTAGATCAGGGAGCTGAATTTTCACAAACTCAATTTTTGCAACTCTTTGTTTTTAAAAACCTGAATTTCTACAACCCTATGACCGTTTCAGCAGTTATTATTATTTATTATGGCATTCCTATTGGCTTATTATAAGGTTAAATGAGTGTCTCTTAATGAATTGTATTTAAGCCTTGAATAAACAACGTATTAAGATTAAATGGTGTATCTAGTAAACCTGCAACAGCCTGTGTTTGCTGTTCTGGCTTCTTATCATTCAGCTATGAACTGGTGGAAATTTATAATTTACAATTATGTGAAGTGGTACAAGGAAAAGCAAAAAAAAAAAAACTGTCAAAAAGACATAATATCTAATTCAGCTGTCCCACATTAATCATAATTTATAAACAGACCTTACACTTTAAAACACACAGAAAGGCCTAAAAAACAGAATTATAAATACTACTGAGGTTTTAATTAGCAAATGATCCCACAAACATCATTAGCTGTACCAAAAAAATAAAAAATAAAAAAATGCACTGAATGAAACGATTCTCACTGCACGTGCTCTTAACCCACGTGGTTTTGTCATTGTCAACATCAGGCGTGTCCATAAAGTTTGTTGAAAGAAAGATGGCGGCGTCTATGGAAAAGTCGTGATTACAGAAACGGATCATTTACAGCAGATTCTAAAGATGGATTTGACATTTATGACATGGAATACTGTTTTTATGTCAGTACGACCATAACACGGAATTAGGGGATCTGGAAATAAAACGGTAAATATTTCCAAACCAAAGATATTTCTACAATTTTCTTCTTGTTGATGTTTGATGTGGGAACATTCAGCAGAAATAACCGATTGACACCGACTAATATTAATTAAGGAGGGTTTAAGCAGGTTAAATCGTTTGTTTAATTAGCCTTATATTTCTATCTAACAGAGAATCGAGTTATAAATATTACTGCTGTGTGTAACAGAGAAGACCCCTTCAATGTCAAATATACTTTTTATGGAACAACGTCAAGGACAGTTTCGTGCTTTTCTCATTTTTAAATTGAACTTAAACAAGATATTTATCGTGGATTTTGAGAAAGAGGATACTCGTTTTTTATTATTTTATGCACTTACTTTATCTAAAACAGGATTGGACCAATAGTCTATAACGAAAGTAATTGCTAGTAGCAACCATAAATAGTTTGGTCATGGCTGAGATGTGAATTTGTTAACAACACCATCACCTGAGTGAACAGTTTTAATCTTAGGATAATGGCATTATGAAAAATCAGTAAACCATCCAGTTTAACCATGCATGCCTGCATTGCTTTTAGTGACCACCTGTGGTGTTTTTACGTGGTATTTTTAAACTAATATTTCTTTTTATATCAACTGAACTGCTAACTATTACTAATTAATTAGCTTCCCAGTTCGTTTCTAATTTTAAATAGTGTAAATTTAAATTTTCCTTGAATTTTCTTAATCAGGATCCAGTGAGCAGTTCACGAATTGCTCATAAAATATTTAAACATTTTTTCCATTAGCAAGATTTTTGCCTTAGTATTTTCTGTCAGTATATTAATTGACATGACTTTTTAGCTGTAGTATTTATTAACAAGTTTTAAAATGTGATTACTGATAGACAGTGGATATTGTGAACAAGCCCAAGTTAGTGACATTGAAAGTTTGTCACTGATTAGTTTCAACAAAATCCCAGATGACGTCTAATCATCTAATTTTATGTTACAGTACATCATCTCTATAGTGGCCAGCTCTGTGTGAAAGCAAGTGTCCTAAAATAATTGAATTCAGTACCAGACCCTAGACAGGACCAATGTTAGTTCTCCAGATGAGTTTTTGTCTATCTCTGCTTTGACAGTGCAGACATCAGAGCCAGAAGTTTTCACTTTACAGGAGACACCCAAACAGACGAGCCCAGTCACCATAGAAACATTTTCTCTGTCTCTCGCCTCAGCCCACTCTCTCACACAGTCAGAGCTGTGCACAACCTTGAGTGCTTGGCTCTACTAGCCTTAGCCTGAGGGAGGAGTGTTGGCTGCTGCGATGCTTAGGTTATACTCGAGAGAATTTAGTGAAAAGCAGGTGGGTGGAAGGAAGGAGAGAAGAGGAGCGCAGAGGGAGAGGAGAGGAGAGGAGAGAGCAGTTTTGCTCTCATTAGGTTGACAGCACTCAACCTCAAACTAATAGTCCTGGTCAGTAAACCCTTCACACTGGTGTGATGTTGAATGCTTGTTTCAGTTTGTACAACTTGAACTAAGCTAAAAAAAAAAGAAGCTGTTGCTAAAATTATTTCCCATCTTCTGATCTGCTATTCAAAACGACTGACCTTAGTACTGATGATTTCTTAGATTTTTTTCACTGACCAGTTTTGGATCTTATATCCTGTGATTTTGTATTCTCATAGCAAAAAGTCACCTAGTGTCAGAACATGCATGCTATTATTTTCTTCTACTCAGCAGCTATAAAGGTCTCACTGTCTGAGATCCAGATGCGTCACTGCTGTGGAAATATTCTCTTGACAGGTCAGGTCAGCAGCAGTTGTCCTCGGCTGCCAGGGAAGCAGAGATGGTACGAATATCTCTGGTTACCTTGGAAACAGTGTTTATATACGTTTCTGTGTGTGTCTGGATGGGAAGACAAATTTAGGTCAAATTGTTTTTTCTAACATGCACTTGACTGCCTGACCTTCCTGTGTGGAAACGGGATCTACAATCTAGGCAATGTGCAGAGACTGGTGGAATAGTTAGCATCCTGTAATAACACAGAGAACAGCAGAAATGAGAGGAGTGAGTGAAAAGAAAAACTACTGATCATTTTCACATCTGAGCAGGAAGCCAATTTAATAAGCTTATTTCACAAAGTCATGCTGATGTGTGTGTGATGCAAAGAAGACTGTGAAACAGCAGTGGTGTCAATAAAAAATAACAAGTGTAGAGCTGCAGAGCCAAGCTGTCAGTCACTCTGTTCCCCACAAGTGGATTCACATGTTCAGTCTGATGCACTGAAATATCCGAACTCAGATTGACTGACCGTTGTATTTATATTGCATAAGAAGATGATACACGACCAACATGATTTTAGTTTAGTTATTATTTTAACCAAAGCTATTAATACTTAAAAATAATCTTTTTGATTTTTTTGGATTAAAGTCCTGATTTTGTCTCAAAGGTAATCAGTTTTATTATGTGTGTGTTGTGTTTATTACCTCTACCAGATGACCCCACCATAAAGAAAATGTGATGTCTCCTGTCTGGATTCATTTACCTGTGGACAAGAAACCCTTGAATTTCACCTTCATTACTGTATCTATCCCTGTTTCAGGTAACAGAACCATGCAGGTGTCAGTGCGATGCCTGGCTCTGTGTCCCCTGGGTGCCTGGTCCAGCCAAATAAGGCCTTCTCTACTGAGTCCCGTAACCCGTGTCCTGTCCCTCAACACCCGAACCCTTTTCAGTGAGACAGGAGTGTGGGAGAAGGACTATCGCACAGAGACCCGACGCAGAGTGGAAGAATGGTGGCACCCACGAATTATGACAGAGTGCAGGAAGGATGCGCTGCAGACAGTAAGAAAGCTTTTGGTTATTTATCCTAAACTCTGTAGCTTGGTGACATCAAAGGAGAATCAAATGTTAGATCAGATGCTCAAGTTTTTCGTGAATGTGTTCAGATGCAAAATAGAGTTTAAATGTACTGTGAAAAAACAAATGCAAATCACAGCTTTATTCTGTTGAAAACTGTCCGTCATCTGTTCAACACACCTGTGACAAAAAAAAAGAATATTCTGGACCAGTTAATTTTCAGTCAGTAAGTTTCTTGAACGCTTGTTTCAGCTTTGCTTGCAGGAAGAGTTTAGGTAACCTTGACATGATAGCCTCACATGTTAAGAAGTAATGACTCACACAGATCAGTAATTTTGACATGATCACGTACACACAAAAACCAATAACCATGTTTCTCCTTTTTAGTGTAAATGTCATATTTGAAAGAAGAATGATATTCAAACCACATGTGCATACAAATGTCTCGTAAGTGCTCAGAATTACTATTTACGTTTGATCTGTTCACAAAAAAACTGCCCACACGTCAAAGTAGCACAGAGATTCTTCAGATGCCAAAATCTTTCATCTTTCACAGGCTTGGGTTCAACAGCACAAAACCTGCTGCAATTTTATGTTTTGCTTTTTGATCTGTCCTTATTTGATTCACACAGTGGGGAAAGCTGTTAATACTGTTGCAGTAGTGACATTTTCAGTCGACTAACTGAGTTTGATCTGGCTAAATATACTCTAACCATTAAAAAGAGATGACTATCTGGACAATTTATACATTCCAAACACTTTTAAACTTTCTTTAGCATTTATTCGTTGACAGGATCTTCTAAACGATTCAGCTATTACTGGCCCTTGCCCTTGTAGGTGATCTCCGGAAGCTAATTTATCCCAATGATCTGATCATGTGGCTCTCTGGAACAGGCTGACAGTGATGAAGTGCGTTCGTGGCCGTCCTGGTCCTAATTAATTTATTAAAATATTCATGACAAGTTACGTGTAATCATGTTTAGATGGGTGTAACCAGGACTTACTCTGTTGCTGTGGTTACAGTATTGTGACTGTGTGAGCCATCCATAATCAGCAAGGCTGCTGTTCAGATTCTGAGACTATAATCAGACGCTGTTAGAGGCTCATACAGTAATGCACCAGAAGTCAGTCAGTGCTCTCACTTCATATGTGATGAGTTATTATTCCCATTTTGACCTCAGCAGGTTAATGCACTGTCTTTCATACAAGAAGCATTCAAAGAGTCTGGCTGATAAAGAAGAATTTGTTTCTTAAAAGAAGTGCTACACTGTTTATTTTAGTCTCCCAGCATTAAAATCTGTATTTAAGATCTTTAAATTTCTCATAGCAATGTCCATTATTTTGACAGGGTTCCAACAAGAAGAAGTTTTATGTCCTCTCCATGTTTCCATACCCATCGGGGAGACTGCACATGGGCCATGTGCGAGTTTATACCATCAGCGACACCGTTGCCCACTTCCAGAGAATGAGAGGCCATCAGGTGTGTCTGCTGTTATTAAATGTACTTTCACAATGGGGCATGGTGTGTGGGACAGTATGTCGTCATGCAAACCAAAGTATTTTGACATGTGGGTTTGCTGCTGCAGATGGAGTGATGCATCAAATCGTGGCCATCCAAGATTGTGTAGAGCAGCTCTGGGTTGCTCCTTATCTGCCCTTTATTTGAAGTCATTGTCTGTGGCTCAACTCTAACTGCCTTTTGTTCCCAGAATTCCAAATCGATGTGTCATCCTTGGGCATTTTGAGGACCATATTGTATTGTGGTAAACTACTGTTATTGTGAGGCATCCACTTTGCTGACTTATTTTGAATTAGTTTTTGCTGTTCCCATAATGTTACAGGCAACTAACTTTTTTTATTGGAACAGTGAGTCAGTCTTTCATTCAGAGTTAATGGAGATCTCCCTCTTTCTTAATAAATATAATACACTACATTACTGACAATATGAATTCAGCAGTCTGCTTTCACACTGCCGGGCTGTTTGTTTAAAAGTCTCGCTGCATTGTTGACCCCCTCTCATCCACATCACTTCATGTATTCAGCATGTTATTAAGAATATCATTCATATCGAGGACATTTACTCTGCTGCACTCTGTTTACACTCGTTCTCTGAACTGTGATGCTTCAAGTCTGAGACAGTATGCATAATATTGTATACTCACTGTGGCATTAATTTAAATACCATTAGTATCTTCTTGACTTCACTATCTTTGAATTACATGGCTGAAAATTACACTACACTGGCAGCATGTTATTAAATCTGCTGTACTTGGGTTCTACTGCCAACACACAGCATCCATTTGCATGTCATGGACATTTTTTAATAGAAATTAATTATGTATAATGGCTGAAAATTACAGAGATACTGCTGGCAGCATGTTTTATTCTTAATCAACCCAAGACGCACAACAGCAAACATCAGCACTTTACTGCCGTGTTACAGGCACCATTCAGGTTCAGGTGTATGAATAAACACATGGCAGCATCCATTTGCAGAATAAGTCTTCTCCTTTGGCTATGGACATTTTTAATAACAAACGTTTTTGTCGGCTCTGTACATTTCGAATTATACCAGCCATAATTTGCCGGTAAAACAGCTTAGTTGTTTTAATGTATTTTTATATGTGACAAAATTTTTTTTTTAAATTTTAGTTTTTAGCTTATAGTCCAGAATTTACGGTTTTAATGTATTTTTTACTTTTTTTGTTTGCTTAGGCACTCCATTTATGACCTGATTATTAAAGACACTACTTTTTCTAGTCTTGTTGAAAAGAAAACGTTAATTTTGGATATTGTTACTCATAGTAAATCCCACTTTATGAGCTAAGAAACTCTACACCAGTTGGAATTTTTCATATGACACATTTTTAAATAATTATAAAAGTAAATACTGCTGTAAGGATATTGAACCCATCCATGAAGTCTCTGTTATAGTTTGAGAAAATCTATGCTTATGAATTGAAGCACTCTAGTGTGTTACTGATGCAACTCTATTTGAAATCAAAGCCTTCTAGTCGATACTCAGCTCCGTGTCTGAGTCCAGTTCACTGTGGGTGTTGATGAAGCTGTGACTAGTGTCACACCAGTATTCTTGGTCCTCTAATCATGAGGACTGAGGCATCCTTTTTTTTTTTTGTTTTCCTGCTGGATTTTATACTTTTTGGTGTGTATCTTCTCAGCCACCTGGAGAGAAAATCCCTTCTGCCTCTGTCTGATTTCTCCCCAAATAGAATGGTTTCACATGACTAGAAATTACTTCCTGCCCAGGAGTGTACTTTCTCTCAGCATCTGTCAGAAGGCAAACCATGTTCCGCTGAATGCACATGGTCTCCTTTATTCACTGTTAATTAAAGACAGTACTCTCTGTTGATGGTCACAACCAAACGCTTTTTTCTGCCTTTTTAAGAGGTATTTCATCTGTGAAGCATGCTGCATTTAACACGTCTAATGTCTGGTTTGGCATGTCATTATGTGCTGAATGACAAAAGGAAATGGTTTATCCTCTGGCTTTGGTATCTATTAAAATAAGTTAATATAATTACATAACAGTTTGGATTTAAGATGAAAAATGTTCATAATTTTTGTATTCATTTGATGGTTTTTACACCTTGAAAAGTCAAACAAAGAAGATGGTTCCTTTTTTGTATCAGATCATCCATATATCTTTATATCTATATTACACATATCTGTTTGTTACCTAGGAATGTGCTTTGAGATTGATTTTCAAAATGTAACCAGTTCTAATTAATCACATTGCTCAGCCCATTCAAGACATTGGAATATCCTGAAGAAAAAATAAACCTCTAATGTACTGAGCAACGTACATAGAACAGGTTGGCCAAAGAAAACAACAGCTGATGACAGAAACATTGTGAGAGCTATTAAGAAAAACCCCAAATGAACTGTAATGTTACCAACAACATCCACAGAGCAGGGTTGAAGGGATCTAATCCACCATTTGAAAACCTTTTCTTGAGCAGAAGCAGAGATGCCATATAACAAGATGCAAACCCCTATTAGGAGTAACAATCAAAAAGCTGTGTTAGAATTTGCACATTGTTTTATTGGCTTCTGAAACATGGATGAACCTCTGTCAAAGTGATGAAGAACCAAAGTGCAGAAGAAGAAGAAAGAAGGTTCTGAACCATACAGTTGAAACAAAGTGTAAAAATTTGAAGCATGGTTAAGGTCATGGCTTGGCCTTGTATGGCTGCTTCTGTAGCAAGCTCAATAATCACCAATTACCTAAGTAATAAGAGGAATTCCACAATATTTTGTTTTACTAACAAAGAAATCCTGCAAAACTTATTCGGAGGAGCTTTATCTTGCAGCCAATGAACCAGACAATGAACCAAAATATGCTGCCAGCATAACATATGACTTCATAAGAAAGAAAAAAATTAAAGCTTCATCAGACAATAACCCAACTGAACATGCATTTCACCTGCTGAAGAGAAGATTTAAGGGCAATGTCAGTGAGCCACAGGCTTGATTCAGTTATCACAAACAAATTATTTACAAATATATTAAGATAAAAAATATATTAAGTTGACTTTAATTTACGTCAAAACTGCCTTTTTCAATCCATTTGGAAGATATACAATGTGGGTGATTTGATCGAAGAGTAGCCATCGTCTTTGAGGTGTAAATGAATTGGCTGTGCTGTCCTTTTGGAAAGGATTTCATGTAGCTCACAGACATGATGTGAAGATTGACACTTCTCATCATGTCCAGATAAATGAGCCGAATGTTAGAACCAATTATTTTTGTGATAACAGACAAATTCAGGAGTTTAATTTCAAAGTTGCTGCAGATGGAGTGATGCATCAAGCTGTAACTGTGTAGGTGGACACTGAGCGGCTTCACATTCACAAACCCAGTCCCCCAGAACTCGAAGCCCTATTGTCATCAGCATGAGGTGTCTGGAGCTGTCGATGGATGTATCTGTCAATGGTTGGCACTGACTTGCTCCACATTACAGTGGACAGATTGTCATAAAATCAGCCTCCACTCACACCCACGTCTGTCTTCCACTGCCTCTTGTCACTCATGCTCTGAAATGTACTGTCATTCTCTATGATAACAGGTTAGTTAAGAGCCGGGGGAGTCTTCACGCTCTGTGTGGACATGAGGATGAGTGGAGCTGAAGCTATTAGCAGTGACACGATAATGTGCCTCTGTTGCTCCCTTTAAACTTTGAAAATTGAGCTCAGTAATGCAGCCTGTCCATCACAGCACGTCCCTAGTCACGTGAATACTATTTCATTTTAACAGAGTACTTACACCGTGAGGTGTGTGTTTTTCTGCTTGTTATTTACATGTGCTATCTTTGGCTTGTGCTTTGCTCTTGGGGGCCTTTATCCCTGCTGAGCAGTCACAGTGTTCTGCTGCTCTGAGCGTTCTTAGCCTAATGCCATCCAGCACTAGGCTTTTCAAATCAGGCCTATGCGGTTACCAAGGATACCACGTTGTCTGAAACCTTAGACCTGTTGGAGTCCGTGCAATGATCCTCTCCAGTCATCGTCCTCTTTTTGCTCTGCTTCTCGTCTACTTTACGCACTCCTGTGCTTTCATCTTGTTTCTCGCTCAGTGAGGGGAAAACTACAGGCGAGGAGCAAAAGTGGAGAAAGAGATGAGTGGAAGAGACTCCGTCTTGAGTTGACAATGATTCACATCAAGGAGTGTATGTTAGAGAGGGGCAATAAAATGGATACCAAGTAACAGCTAGATGAGAAACCAGACAGAGGCAAAGTGACAGCAGATTGAAATGTTGTTAAGGAAATTGTGTGAAAAACAACTTATAAAGTAATTTCAGGGGAGCTGGCTGCAAAAAAATGTCACATCCCGATCTTCATTTTAAGCTAAACCTTGTGTTTTACATTATATAATGGCTGCAGCCACAGGAAAATATAAGTTTGCATACATTAACCACAATGCGAAATTGAGATGAGATGCAGCAGGAAACATTCATTTAAAGGTCAATGTGTGTTGGAGAACCCATCTTTTTTTGTTTCTGGAATACATTTCAACCTACAGTAGATATTTTCATTTTAATTGGCATAAATCCACCTGTCACATGTAAGATAGAGTAAGCAGAAACCCAATTTTCCAAATCAAATCATTTATTTGTCAGTTGTCTCCTCCATTCACAAATGTGTTTTCTTATTGTTACTGAAGTTTTTTTGAGCTTCGCTGTGCAAGCTGTTCTATGTGCAGAGTTTGATGCTAGGCAAGGTTTTTCAAATTCATCTGCTGAAGGGGGAACGTTCTCCATCCTCATCTCGAATCTGAGTTTCAATACATGATGATGATTTTGTGACATAACTGAAGAGGAGAAGAGAATTTAAATTTCAAGACAATATTTGTGGGAAACAGGATAATATGGAAGGTCTAAGGTGGTTAAGGGGGTGAGGGGTGAGGGGGTGTGCACACTGCACAGGAAAAAAAAAGTTTATTTAGCTTTATTTAGCTGTGGAAGCCCTTCAGCACTTCGACACATTTTCTCATGTGATAAAAGTCAGTTTCCCAGAGCCCATGGTGGTGTCTAGAAATAGCTTGTGTGTCAACACATTTAATTAGAAATTATTAGAGAATCAGAAAATTGCAATTATTCACATTTAGAGAAGTCTGAAAAATACAAATTTTCCCACAATTGGGGCATAGGAGATTATGGGCTCATAACTGAAATCGCAATTCATATTTTAATCGTTAATGCAATTTTCAGTTTGGTCATGCAGTTTGAAAATGCATTTCAGTTCGCAAAGTGGCCAGTCAATCTTAAAATACAAGCTAAATCATTTGCATTTCCAAATGCCATGGCTTTTTGAAGTATTTATTAAACTGACAATTCAGTTTTCATTTGGCCATTCAAAATGCTGTTAAGCAATTTTACAATGCCTTACAATTCAGTATTAAAAGTTGCAATTGGTCTTCAATTGAGTTTGAATTATTTTGATTAAGCAAACTGAATCAAAGCATATAGTATCAGAATTAAACTACAGATTACTATGACCACAGCAGGAGGGAAGGAGAATTATTCTGCAGTTCAACTGCAGGTGGTGAACACATCTCCAGACAGCAACAGAATTGTTGCTCCCAATCTGCTTGAGAAGTCCTCACTCAAGTCCCACCATTTATGTGACATCTGAAATTACACAGAAAAATTATTAATATTAGTGTAAGTACAATTCCAATATCTCACACAGCAGCCTCCACCATTGGATGTCTAATAAATGCATGTGGATTCATGTATTTAAGAACTCCACTTGGCTGACAGTTTGCTGGTTCACCTACCTGAAAGTAAAGCAGTCCAAAACTTTATCGCCATCTGATTGGCTGGTTCTCATTGCTTCCATTGGTTATACTGGTTAAACTGGCTGCAGTTAGAGTTAGCCAGCCAGAGTGGGGACGGGCTGTACCAGGTGCAGCCTGGGGTTCCGCCTTGACGAGAGGACTGACAGATTGCATTGCAATTTGAGTTTTAACACCAATAGACCGTTGTGACAAGTAATTGAAAATATCTGTAGAGGAGGTGCTATTGGGCTGCACCTTTTGGAAAAAAATGTTTTTGAAATTGCATGACCAAACTGCATATTCAATTGCCAACTGCCAATTGAAAATTGAATCAAGGCTACAAAAAGGCACGGCATTTTAAAATGCAATTGTTATAACTTTTAGTTGATTGAATGGCCACTTTGCAAAATTGAATTTCCATTGCAAAATGCTCTTTCAAATTGTATGACCAAACTGAAATTAATTGCCAGTTGACATATGAATTTCCATTTTAGTTATGAGCCCCATACACTTTGATATTAGGGCATCAAATCGAAATAGGTAATTATTAACATCATGTTTATTCACTGATGATTTCACCTCTTATACAGAGCCTCTAACTGTATCTGCAGGTGCTGAATCCAATGGGTTGGGATGCTTTTGGTCTTCCAGCGGAGAACGCAGCCATTGAGAGAGGTCTTGACCCAGAGGAGTGGACTAAAAGGTACATTAAATATTACATCTGCTCCTATCAGCATTCATCATTTAGTGAAACCCGCAGGGACTTTGTGCAGAGAGATTCTCAGGTACAGGGGCTCAGATAGAAAAGGGGGCATGTAACAGTATGGAGCTAATTTAAATTACGTTCTGGTATTACAGCCATGAATAATAAATACATACCTATTATTGTGTGCCTGGTAGACATTGTAAACAGACAGTGTGCTTTACAATCGCAGTTCTGAATATACTACAGATGTAATTGTGTTTCATATTAACGTTGATAGAAATAATTAGAACAAAAAGGCAGGTTTGTTTAGCAGGTTTTCACTGGAGGCCCCAGGCAAATGCAGATATGTTTAAATCCTTGGTCTTTTGTAATGTAAAGTGACATCACTGCAACAAACCTTTTAAGATGGCTCATGTCTTGCTCAAAACTGATATGTTACTCATAGTACTGAATTTATACAGTTCCAAACACAAACAGCTGTGATCTCTCATGTCCGATTTTGGTCTCTGAAGACTTTCTGCAGTAGAAGGACTTTGGTTTTTAGGGTCTTTGTCCCGTTGCATCTCTCGTCTTCTTTTGAGACTCAGCTGGCACACAGCCACCCTGACTTTATCCTATAGTAACCCTTGTTAAACTTGGGGCTTTGTTTTTGCCTCTACAATGGCAGCGGTTCAGATCCAGAGGCAGCAAAGGAGACCTAAATCATCATTGTACTTTACTGTTCCTGCCAGTACAGGGTTATCCATTTATGTCATATGAAACAATTCTACCTTTTTTTTCCCATTTGTATTCTTTCCATTTTCCGAGTAGTCTTGTGGGGAGTCATCGTGGTCTTTAGCAAGTTGGGTTTTTGACTCCTTCTTTCATGGTTTCCTGCCATGGATACCATACCATCTTCAATTTTTTGTGTATAATTTACTTATGAACATAGACATCAACCAACTCCACCTTCAAGTCTTTAGCTGTTACTTAGTTTCTTTTGTTTTTTTTTACCTCACTGAACTTTCTACGTTGTGCCTTTGGACGAATCTTGGCTGGACACACACTTCAGTGAAGAGCAGGGAAAGTACCAAAATATTTTAATTTAGAGACTGTTTGTCTTCGTGTAGACTGATGAATGTTTAAAGTCCTTGAGATTACGCCGTAACCCTTATCAGCTTACAAGTATGGTGTTTGTTAATATGTGTGACTTTGGAGAAGATCAGATAAAATTTCATGACAAATTTATGCAAGGATATTTCAACCAGTGACATTACTACCAGAGTGTTAATTAAGGGTGAGAGGGACATCTTTGATTAATTTGGAAAACGGGCAGGCGTTTGAACCTCTAGTGCCCCTCTGCACATGCCTGCCTTCCCAAACATTGCTCTTCTTTCTTCCTTCCTCAGTAACATAGAGTTGATGCGGCAGCAGCTGGACAGCCTGGGTCTGTGCTTCAACTGGGACCGGGTGAGTAGATAAAAGAACTCAGCATCAAACAGAGGGGTGGGCATCTTTATGGTCCAGGTGTCTCACTTGTGCATGTGTGTGACTTCTCACACCGCTGACCTGCCTCTGGCTGTCCCTGACAGGAGGTGACCACTTGTCTTCCAGACTACTACAGGTGGACACAGTATCTGTTTATCAAGCTCTTTGAAGCAGGACTGGCATATCAGAAAGAGGTATGAACTGCCAATCCTCGCTTTCTTTTGGAAGAAATAATGTGATTAGTTCAGCTTTGCAGTTACTGACAGCTGCAGCAATGGTTGAGAGAGGCCATCACTATAAGAATGAACTGAAATAAAGAGCTCGGTTGAAGCCATGCGATTACGTTTAACAAAAAGGGACAACCTTGAAATATGCCATTATTCTGTCTGTTAAATAAAACTAGTTCCTAAGCTCTGCATTTAATTTTCTCTGTATTTCTTTGCTCATTTCTGTGTCTGTGTTATCCAGGCTGTGGTGAACTGGGACCCCATTGACCAGACAGTACTGGCTGATGAGCAGGTGGATGTAAATGGTCGCTCGTGGAGGTCTGGTGCTCTGGTGGAGCAGAGGTTGCTCAAACAGTGGTTCATTAAAACCACAAATTATGCCAAGGTATTGCTCTTTAGAGTGTGTCTACACATTTGTATATGTTTGAAAATGAGCCCTGAGGTGAAACCACACGTCTAGAAAGTTAAACTGAAAAGGCTTTCCATAGGAAAGAGTTTTAGATGTTTATTATTAGTTTTCTAATAATCTAAACACACATGTCATTATGGGTATTGATGGTGTAGATTCATGGGCAAAATGATATCTCTAACTCAATCAAGCTTTAAAAAAGTGCAGAGATGTAAGTACTTTCTTAAGCGACCGTGTGTGTGTATGTGACAAGAGTTGGCCGTATGACTGGCCTGCAGCTTCACATGGGCCAAAGTGACTAGTGAACCCCTCTGATAACAATCATGACTGGCACTTTAGTAGCGGCAGCTGCAGCCCTGCCTCTCTGGTTCTGCAATCAGACCCCTGGAGATCATCATTTGTAGACTAGCATCTCCTGAACAAGGCGAGAGAGACTGGTGGAGCCCTGATAATACCACCAGTTTCCACTTTTTCAGCATCGAGATAAACAGATCTGCTGCAAAGTGAACCTATATGAATCACAGGTTTATGCATTATATGTGCAGAGCATATATATGTACAGTATTAGACATTTAGGCCCGCTAGCACAAACACACTCACAGTGTACCTCTAAAGGGAAAAGTGTTTGTGTCATGCATAGGTGGAAACCCTTCTGTGGAGCCTGGACAAACTTAAAAACATTTAAAATGTGTTTTTTTTTTGTCTGCCCAAAACCACAACCATCCTGTTTATAATCCTATGTAAGCAGCTCAAAGCATAGAACAACTGACATTGCTGATTAAAATATCTTGTATGGATTATCAAAATAATTCCAGTCTTTACTGTCGATCGACCAAGTGATTAACTGAGTAATTGCTTCAGATCTCCTTGTTTCCATCATATTGGTGAGACAGACTGAGTTCAAGCTTTTTGAAGTTTATATGAGTGGATTTTCAAAATGAGGTGTGTGAAAATAAAAACTGGTGCCTGGGAGGTGTAAATTCTATATAAACACTTATTAATTCATTATTTATGCTTTGAAAAAGGTGACAAAGAAAATATGTGGTTTTAATAAATTGTCTAAAACCTGGTAAAACACAAGTTTGTCCTCTGAGGGTTTGCTAATTTCTTTGGCAATTTTTTTGTCATTTGATTAAAAAAAAAATCCCCCGTGTCCGCAGTCAGGCGTCAGTGGAGTCGCCAATGCTGTGTCAGAGGTGTGAGTGGAGGTGGAAGCAGCCTACTGTGACAATGTGTTCCTGCATTTCTAATTTTCTTTTGATGAACAGAGAAGTGGGAAGAAGGGAGAGGAAGGTGTTGAGGAAAAGAAGTGAGAAAGACAGATGGAAAGAAAGGAGGACCATGTCAAATCAGAGCAAGCCACATTTAAAAAAAGTGCTGTAATTGGACTGCGATTTCCTGCGTGTGCGTTTGTCTGCTCGCCTGTACACATGCTCGAGTCTGTTAGACAACATTAACTTCAGACAATATTACAATGCAATATTCAGCTGTCATCAGTTCAGCTGTCAGGCTGTTCCACTTTGGACACAGAGAGTTTTCTTCATGAATCATAACCTTATTGTTTCTTCCAGGACACAGATGACTGCATCTTATTACAAAGATTGATATTTTTGATGTAGAGTTTGCAGGATGCTAAATTATCACATGGCAGCAGTAGAGTTTTCAATTTCATGCATAATCACACTTGTTGCATGCCTGCCTATTACAACACACTGACATCTAAATGATTCACAAACTCATTGCATTGCTAAATTGCATTACTACACAAATGTCTAAAATGCTACTCTTTGTAGATCTAGTTTCAGATCGCTGTGCCCACTCAGAAAATACCTCTATTTAATATTTTAGTTATAAGTGTACTTGAAGTTTTTTTTCTCTCTCATAGACACAAACACAGTCCTGCATCATTACTATACCATGCTTTTGTCTCAAGCTTTTCTTTGTTGCCATGGAGACTCCTGTCCTTGCTGGACATCGTTCACTTCCAAACTATATTTTCTCGTCCAGGAAAGTAAAAACATTTACTGCCTCTTACTTGAGAGCCATCAGTAGTTATCTGTCATTGCGTTTTTTTCCACTTCAGTTCTGGTAACATCTTGGCTGTGTGTCCTTTAAGTGCCTCTTAGTCGTGCTGGAATGTGTCTCTCTTTTTTTCCCTATCTGGAGCAAATACATAGCTGACTTCCTTTTTAACTTACAATGACATTTAGAAATTATGTTGGTAAGAAACACTGAAATTGTGAAATATAATCACTGCGAGTTTTATTGAAATAAACAAATTATTTTGTTGTGCAAAATTAGTAAAAATCCCGATTTCATAGCAAACAAGAATAATAAAAATCCTCAGATATAATCTAAAGCTTTTTTAATACATTTTTATGTATATTTGGAAAATGTTTAGATGTCAAAGGGGTAAAATCATTTTAAAACTTGAGAAAAAGTGCGTAATTTTATTCTGTTATCCATTCTCATAGAGTAGAACTGGCAGCAGTGCAGAGACATTTGCTTCTAAAATTTTCTCCCTGAGACTCACCTTTGTAATCAGTCAGTCTATTGCCATGGTTCCTGTTTGATCCTTACGTTGGGGAGCAACGAGGTGAAAGATTTGAAGTTTTCTGATAGAACATTATTAAATTCAAATGTTACTGTTTTTTGCCTCAATCCCAGTTCTTCGGGAGAGAAAAAGAGAGTATGACATGCAACTAAGTGGTCTCCAGTCAGACTTGAATGGGGGACATTGACTGTTAGCATTTCACTATCTGAGAGTTTGATGTACTAAAGTTGGAACACTCCATTTCTTACATTACAACAAAGAAAACAAAGAAAAAACGGGCAAAATAGTTACATATTTTTAATTGATACTAAGCAATGAGGGGACCTTTTTTATCAAAACTCAAAACCAACTGCATCATACATATGGAGAAAATAAACAGATTATGCAGATGTCATATTTCATTGCTCAGAAACACAAACATAACTAAAAATAAATATTATTAAAGACATCAATAACCCAAAATAGTACTTAAGAAAATCCATGGCTGACACTCTGAATCTATGCTCGTGATGACTATGGCCAGCGTTTACATTTGTATTGATATCACTGCAATGAGGTATCGCCTTCTGAGCGGCACCGTGAGGAGGATTGTGATTAACAGATTGTGACAGACTGAAAAGGAAACAGAGAGTTTTAACATCTCTGGCCTCAGCCCAGCTGTGGCTTTTTGGCCTCACCCTCATTGATATGCATAGCTTCCTTTAATCATGCACAATAACTGTTGTGGAGTATGCATGTGAGAGTAAGGGAGTGTGCACACTTACAGTCGATTGCTTTGTAATATCAGGGAAAGTAGGGTGAGTGGAGGTCAGGATTTTTAAAAATCCCTCATTGGCTGCATAATGTGACCTGGTCGACTCCGCTGCTTTGTCAGAATAAATTGGCTGGGCATTAAAAGAGGC
The DNA here is from genome assembly GCA_033026295.1 of Channa striata. NCBI lineage: Eukaryota > Metazoa > Chordata > Actinopteri > Anabantiformes > Channidae > Channa > Channa striata. The sequence continues at coordinate 13,288,784 of CM065175.1, read as the reverse complement.
CACACTGAGTTGGAGTCAATTGCATTATCCTAGACAGCGACGTACTCGCAAGGAGCTGGTTGGCCCCTTTCAAAAAGCCTCTTTTCAAAAATCTCTTTTTCACAGTACAGTGGGAAATTAGCTCTTTGCAAACTTGTTTAAAGTGGAAAACTTGTGTCTTTGTTTCTATCCCTCCTCAGGCTCTCCTGGATGATCTGGAAAACCTTCCAGAGTGGTACGGGGTCAAAGCCATGCAGGCAAACTGGATTGGAGAGTGCACCGGCTGCTACTTCGATTTTAAACTCAAGGTAAGTCTCAGCACCATTCTCCTCTGCTCACTTTTTATTTATTCATTATTCTTGCTTTCTTTCAATCTGTTTTCACCAACATATTTTCAGTTGTCCCTTCGTCCAGCCTCTGTTTTTCATCTCATTCCCTCCAAGCACTGATTGCTTTCTTTATTTTAAATTCTGCGACGCTTTCACCTTGTGTTTCTATTACAAATCTTGTACCAAATACACAAAAATCTTCAATTTGTTGTTCACATTTAGCAGGTACATCCATCTGCAAGTGGCAATTTTCCCCAAACATGTCACAGATTAGTTTGTGTCGAGTTTTCTGTGAGCCATGTTTGCACTTCTTCACACGTCAGTCGTTTCAAACTGAGTGGCCACAAAAAGCCAGCTGAGAAGTCTGTGGACACATTTTATTAAACCACTCTCTTTTAAATATCTTCATATTCTAGAGAAAAGATGGTTAGATAATTTCAAAGAGTATATCAGTATTTGTTTCTTTTTTTGCAAATGGTAATTTGTTTCTTTTAAAAGTGCATAGAGGTAAAGCTAGGGGTTAATAACGTAATTGTAATTTTTTGGCTGCCTTATATCTTATATTCACCACACACAACATCAGCATTGTGTATTTATTCTGTAAAATTTGAAAAGTTATGACGCATGCAAGTTATGACACAAGTTTACAGGTCCGCAGCAGTGCTAGCAGCTCTGTGTCGATGTATGAATCAATGGTGAATTAACACAAGACAACAATATACAAAAAGACAATATACAAGAAATACAAAAAAAAATGACAAAGACAAAAAAATAAGTTCAGGGACAAGAATAGGTCTAAACTAACATAAGATTGTGCTTCATTTGTATAAAAACATATTTCTAGTGCTTGGAGTAATTAGCAGTTGACGTCACAATTACAGTGCCAACCTGATGATGTTTACCAGGTATAATGTTAACAGAGTTCACCATCCTAGTTCACTGAATTCATTAAGACAAAACTAAATTCTAAATTAAGCCACATTGTATTAATGACTGAATGGGCAAAATATAATGCCATTCTTTAGAAGGTAAATATTACTTATTTAGAAGGTAAATATTCAGTTTTTTTGTATCTTAGGTTTAAGTTTATTTTACATTCTCTTCACTAATTTATTACTGAGTTTGCACTAAACTCCTTTATTAGTATTGAGAAAAAATGAAATGTGTGAAACGGTAATATTAATTAAACAAATCTTTCTTTATAAGCTGCTTATCATAGGACTTCCGCCCTCATTGTAACTCCACTGCATCTGTCTACCTGAAATGGGAGGTTCCCACACACCTTTTCCATTATTTCCCAGGTGAACGGGGAGGAGACGGGGGAGAGACTGTCAGCTTACTGCTCCAGCCCAGAGATGGTGTTCGGAGCGGCTTACCTGGCCATCCTGCCTTCTCACAGGCTGCTGCATGGAAGCAGCTCGGTCCGCTCTGCCCTGGAGAAAGCCTTTCAGCCGGGCAGAGGTGAGCATCACTTTGCACCGAACCCTGTCTATGGCTTGCTTGTTAAAGTGCATCATCATTTTTTATTTTTATTTTTTCAGGAAAGGCACACGTTTAGATGATTTTTTTTCTTGTCAGCGTTATGATTGATTACTTTCACAGGTCAGATTTTCCCCTCTACACATGCATGCTTGAGGAAGTTGTTGCGATCCTTTGCATACTACAGTATCTATGTTCTGTACTGAACAAATTAACAAAATTTATTCAAATGTGAAATTGACCTCACAAGAAGAACTATGTTTGTTCCATCTCATTTAAGTTTGTACAGAATTTTTCTATGCATGACATTTTGCTTTCATGTTAAATAATTATATTTTTAAACATGATACTTACATGGCATGGTTGTAGGAGCTGTGGTGAATTGAGTGTACATTCAGTGGGATTCCCTAGCATCATTATTAATCAATGATTGTGGATGATTGATTCATAATGAATTGATCTCTGCTCTCCAGACTCCCTGACTGAGGTCAGTGCTCACAACCTGTTTACTGGCCATGAGGTACCAGTGGTCATCTCACACAAGGAGGCATTTGATGACTATCTGGACACTGTAATTGGTAAGTTTCATCATCACTTTCTGTACATAGACAATCATCCATATGGATTTCAAGCTGATACTGTAGAATATTTAACCCATTCAAATATTTTACCTCCTAATTTGATTTAAAGTAATTTCCCCAAAAAGCTGAAGACAGACAGAGAGATGTTTTACAAAAGGGACTGGCCCAGCATTTCTAACATTTAGAAAATCTGTATTTATCAGTAAATGTTGTCGTTACTGTAAAGAAATAAAAGCCACTAGGTGTTTGTCTCACATACTGTGGAGGTGGAACCCAAGGGACAGTTAAGGATTAGTCACATCACAACATGCTCCACGTCACTACCCGGAGGATTTTTAAGTCTCTCAAGAGATCAATTATGCATGTGTCTTTGTTTGTGCTTTTAACTGTGTGACATGTACGTGCTGCACTTGTGTCTTTCAGGTATCCCAGACTGTGCCGAGGAAGATCTATCAGTGGCCAGAGCTCTTAATCTGAGGTGGACCACGGTGATAAAAAACCATGAAGATGGGACACAAACTTTGATCAACTCAGAGGAGGTCAGCCGTGTTGATTTGGATGACCACATATTCGATAATATGTAAATAATTAATGTTTACCTGTTTCTTTTTTCAATAAATGTATATGTTTTATATTTTTATAACTTATATCTTTCCTTAGTTCTCAAGCCTCACCAGAGAGCAGGCGTTTGACTCCATTACCCAGAAGGCCAGAGAGCAGAAGGTCGGCGGCCACCTTACCAGCTCCAAGCTCAGGGACTGGTTAATATCTAGACAGCGGTACTGGGGCACACCCATCCCTGTGGTGCACTGTGGATCTTGTGGTCCTGTTACGTTGCCTGTGGAGGAGTTACCGGTTGTTCTGCCAAAGCTGCCGTCTCTTACAGGAAAAGGGGCATCACCTCTGGAGACTGATCATGACTGGGTCAACTGCAAATGTCCCAAGTAAGAACATTACATTACTGCAATGCATTGTTTTATTTCCTTTCATGTTTTGTTGGAATCTTATCCAGACACCTCTAAATTGTCTATATGGTTAATGTTCTTCTAGCAGAAGTTCTGTTCTATTTGTGTACATATAATTATTTATGGACAGAACTTTTCAGCTGCAGCTCAGTAGCTTAGATCAACAATTGTGTATTCTTGTTCAAGTTGGCTTCAAGTCATTGCTTGAGTTTTAAATCTTTCTAAAGATATTCATATTTAGTGGATTTTTTTTGGGAAAGACATGTCATCATCAGCTCATCACCTTCTACAGGTAGAAACTGTTCTCATTAAAATGAATTGTAAAGACAAATTTGAATGTACTATTATGCAAATGTAGCCATAAGCCTGTAATCCAGCTTACCAAATTAGTTAATTTAGTTAGGATTTTTTTATTGACCCAAAGATAAATCTAAAAGATTTTCACTTAAAATTGAATAGGATTGAAAACAAGACATAACATTCAAGGTCAAAGTGTGTGTGCCTTAGTTATTTCACTGGGTCAAAAATCGAAAAGTTTTCAGACCCCATTTATACAGTGAGAAAACCATCCTTCTGAAGTTCCCATGAGCCATCTCCTGAAGCCCCGGGACATTAGTAGATCAGAAGATTTGCTCTGCTGTGTGATGTTGTGAATAGGATGCACAAAGGGTGGGGAGAGCGTTTTTTTCTCTTTGTCACTACATAAGCAATTGGAAAAATGATCCTGTCCATCACGGTGTTTGTGGAGTGAAAATTGAATTATGTGTAATCCATCTCAAGTGACAGTCCTCCTTGCTTCCTGTATTTCCTCGGGAGACCAGCACAAACATAAATGAGCTGGCTGTCAGGCAGCCCGAGAGGACTGACATTTTTACAAGAACACAGAGCACCGAGGGCGAGCCTGTGAATTGTGTGATTAACACTTTTGTTATGATGGGGTTATGTAAGGAGTGGCATCTATGACAGAAACAGCACGAGATGATGATGATGATGATGATGATGATGATGATAGAGGTTACATAAGCCAGCTGTGCCTCGAGAGATACACACATACTGTACATGCACGCACACCTTTTGTGTACAGGCATAATCTCACACAAACACACACATCTCATGAATTAGTTTGAAAGCATACTCAGCTTACATCTCTAGAGTTCTTCGCTGACATGGGAATTCCTCTGTGAATACGACTAATCACTATCATGGCACCATGTTGATTAAAACAGTGGCCTGCTCAGTCGCAGACGGCACAAGTCATCAGATTGTCTTCACTCACTTCCACAATGCTACTATAATTCCACCCATCAGCTGTGATTGATGGCTATAATCGCAAAGACGCCGTTAACCCCCGTATTCCCATCTCCCCCTTGTTAAGTGTCTGTGGAAATTTGTTCTCTTCATTCATCGACTATGTCCAATTAAAGTTTGAGTGGAGCACAGACGAGCAGGATGATGAGATATTGGTGGGTGCGGGGCAGAAGTGGAGTTTTATCTTTCCTTGAGGAAGTCATTTCCTGTGTGTTCATCATGTCACCGACCCTCTGCAGTGCTGTAAATTGGCCTGCCAACTGAACCCTTCGTTTGCTTAGCCTCGCGAGGAAAGTCTGTTATGCATGTGTGTTTTGTTCCATGAGTTCACAGGTAAAGAGAAGGACCACCCAGATAGCGCAGCGCACACACATTCACAGGCAGCCGGGCAAAGACACACACCAGCTGGAGGGCTGTTTTCCATGGGAAAGAGCTTTCATGGAGTGGGCAGCTGCCTCTCTAGCCTCATCTGTTTGAAAGCCTTTTGGCTCTTTCTGGCTCATCTAGCAAACACACAGTCATAAACACACACTCATGCGCACATGTTGCTTCAGATTTAGTTATCTAGTTTTGTTGTTAAGCTTTTTTCAAGGCTTAGAGAGGCTCAATCTCTCCACAGAGAGTACATGCAATGTCACCTTATCTGGTCGCCAGGAGTCTGACTGTAGCTGCCTGTTACCCAGCTGTCTGTCAAATGGCCACAGTGACCGGTTGGCTGGTCTGGTGTGAGGGAGGAGGGAAGAACTCTTACTTGTTCAAAGAGAATTTGTCTATATGTTTTCTCTTTCTCTTTTCTATTTTCGCATTATTTTTTGATGGAAAGGGCTTCATTATACTGCCGGGCTTTCATCATATAAAATAACACCTGACTTCCAAACACTAACCTTGCTACACCTTAGACTTGTTGCTAGGCAACCTTCAGCTCTTACCTCATCACCACAGCCTTATTATAGAGCGGTATCGTAGGTGGTCGAGGGGCTTTTCCTCTCGATGCGTGTGCTGCATTACTGTGTGTGAGACTGAAATGATTTTACTGACGAATGTTTGTGAGTGAAAATGACAGACAGACACAACAGAGACGTCCCATAAGGTCCAGGAAACGGTACCTGTTTTGTCGCACATACTCTAGCAAAGCTGGGAGCTGCTTCTATGTTTATCTTTCTGGGACGCTGATTTTAACTCTGTTGAGACTCATTATAAAATAAAAGGCAGACACTTTCACTGTTCTTTAAGTCTGAAGCAAAAAACAAAACAACCAGAAGCTCTTTTGCCGTTTCTTTGCGGTTGTCCTCTTGTACCCTCTGAAAGTGATGTTGGCAGATTTGCATTACGTACCCAAGTGCTGTTTGGCTTGGATAGAAAGGGACAAGAGGTGGCATTTCCAACACAAACACACGATCATGTGTTCAGCCTGCTAGTTCGCTCCCTGTTAGCACAGCCTGTTAGTCAGGGCACAGGAACACAGCACTGCTGCCAGTCTGGCTTCAGCTGCACTTCAGCTGTCTACAGGGACATGACCCCCACAGCCAGATGGAGCCAGCTTTCCTCGCGCACACACATATATCAAATAATATGCAATTTCTCTAAGCAGAAAACAGAGATTGTTATCTTTTACCAATTTGTCAGCCTAATATTGCTTTTTGTGCTGCCTGTGCCAACTCCGTTTTTCTCTCTCTCGCCTGTCAGATGTAAGGGCCCGGCGAGGAGGGAGACTGACACCATGGACACCTTTGTGGACTCAGCCTGGTATTACCTTCGATATACAGACCCTCACAATCCAGAAAGGTATAAACAGCCTGCTTCTTAGTTTCACTTTTTTTCAACCATTTTTGACTCAGTGAGTCCACCAAATGTTTTATTTTAATTATTTACTTTTTTTCTTGCATCTTTTTTTCTCACATTGTGACAGATTTTAACACAAATTGCACAGAACTTATTTTCAGCCCTTGTGTAAATAATAATGACACAAAAAGAAGAAAAACTTGCCAAGTCAAACACACATTTATTCACAGTGTAACATCAACAGTTTTTTTTCTCCCACTTAACCATTTCAAACATGCATATAACTGCCTGTGTGCACACTCTCATACATGCGTACTAGCCTAGAAGTTGCATTTCCTGCTGGTAGAGATTATGGAGCCATGGCTGTTACCTGCTGGGATAGTGGCCATTTCTTAAGCTTAACAAAAGAGATTAATTTCCCAGTGCTCTGACCTAGCTGTAAAGCTGCTTTAAAAGGAAGAGGGACTGCTCTCCCCATCACTTTTCTTAGCAGGGCAGATTATGGCACAACAGAAAAAGCAATTACACTATTTATGCATTTCTGTTGGCCTGCTGAGCCTTATGCAGAGAGAGGGAAATGAAAATAGAAAAGCAAGGCCTGCTGAAAGTACCCAGTAAGAGTAAGGAAATGGGAACGCTGTGTTATATGGAACTGTGTGTGTATGTGTGTGTGCGGTTGGTATTAGTATTCCCTGGCTTGGTGCCAACAAACAGGTAAAATTATTTTCAGCCTTCTGAGTTCATAACTTTTTTCCCCGGCTCAATTATCCGGAGACACCATGAGAGGGAGGGTGAGAGGTAGAGAGCCGAGCTGTGGAGGGGAGTAATGACTGGTGTGAAAGGTGACACACACAGATAGCAGTCTGTCATAAAAAGCATCATTACTATAGGTGGAATCCCTGCCTTCGCTGACCGTCTCACTACCAACACACCGCTGAGGCTGAGGCCATGTGGAAAACCCAGTCTCAGGCCATCTCAGTGTTTTTAACTGTTACAATCAAAAGCTGAACAGAGAGAAGGACTTCAGACCTAACCTTGAAACAAACATTACTTCAATATGTGTTTCCTGTGTAAGGCCAGGGAGATACAGCCAGCTTCACCATGCTTCTGTGAGCTTCATCCCATGACTGTTGTGTTTTAGATTCAGCCTGCCCCCTAGAGGAAGTGTATATGCATATACATCATAACATAGTACCTAACAGATCTGCTAAATTGTTTCTAAGAAAATGTTTTGAATAAAAAAATGTATATTTTTCTAATAAAAAATAGTTTCTAATAAATGTTATCCTAATGGTATTGATACATTGTATGTATGCACACCCTGCAAAACGTGGTGCCAAATAATAGAATTGAACAATAATGTAAATCATATAAACTGGATAAGTAAAAGTAGAAAGCAGGAGATTACATGCATAAGAGAAAAACTGTCATAAAATCCACTCTTTTCTACATCTAGACTCATTGTCTTCTGGGAAGAAAAAAATATTCTTTCATTGTATTTGATGTTAACAGAAACGGCAACAGTTTCTGTTTCTGTTATTTATTTTTGAATAAATCAAGAAAGAATAGTGCAGAGAAAAACTTCATGGGTGAACAAAGTCACCAAAACCTTTTCAAAAGAATAAAAAGAAAAATGAAATCCTAATACTTACCACATTGTTTGACAAGTGAACTTGTGAAAGTGCAGCCAGCCAAGACAACTAACAGACAAACATTAAAGATCTTGCAACTTATTTAAACCTGCTTTTCCTCCTGAGGCCTTTTGAGCGACATCTAGCAGATCATTGGCTGCCTGTGGACGTGTACATCGGAGGAAAGGAGCATGCTGTCATGCATCTGTACTATGCTCGTTTCCTCTGTCACTTCTGCAAGGACCAGGGTCTTGTGGCTCACAGGTAAAGTCCACGGTGCTTTTTCTAGTTTGCATGTGCGTTTTCTGTGTGTTAATGAACCCCGTTCCTGTCTTTCAGGGAGCCTTTCTTCAAGCTGCTGGTTAATGGTCTGATAAAGGGTCAGACTTACAAACTGGCAGACAGTGGCCAGTACCTGAAGAGAGAGGAAATAGACTTCACAGGTACACAATATCTGAATCTGCACGTTCATTGCCAGTGTGACACGTAAAACATGGGAAAGGAGAGTGTCTACCTCTGTGTGGGTTTGCCTCATAAAACGCCTTGTGAAAGACACAGATAAAACAAATAAGGAGTCATGACAACACTTTCCTGTTTAATTGTCGTATGTTGTGGCACCAAAATCCCACCTCCTCTGTTGAGCTGCTGATATTGGTCCTTCTTTGTTTTGTGATTTATTGCTTTTCACTGATGAATGACATGTTATCCAGATACTTGTGACAAAAGTCACAAGAAATCCTTTGAGACCCAGGAGCTTTTTTTACAACTGGATTCAGCCCAAGGATTTCTGGCTTGTCTCAACTGCTTGATAACAGGATAAACATAGGATATTAGTGGCGCAAAGAGAAACTGGAATTGCCCAGGCCTTACATGTTGTTTTTTTCTTCTCTCTTTTACTAGCGCTAATGGAACATTAGCCAAATAAAGGAATAAAATGTGTCAGTTAAAACAGGGATACAGTACACTTCAGTAATCAGACAAAGTTCATTTAAAATTAGTAAAAATACTGCGATTAACTGAAAAAGTGTGCTGCTCTGTTGGGCTATTCCTGACATCTGACTCCTAACCTTCTTCTAGATAAGGAACCACTATCGCTGGGTGGAGGTCGTATTGAGGTGACATGGGAAAAGATGAGCAAGTCAAAATACAATGGTCTGGACCCCCAAGAGGTAGTGAAGCAGTATGGTGTGGACACAGTTCGACTCTACATCCTTTATGCTGCGCCACCTGAACAGGACATCCTCTGGAATGTCAAAAGTGAGATGCGATTTTATTTTAGTTATTGTAGTTATTGTAGTTTTAACACTACACTGACTTTACTTTTGTGTTCTCTAATACAATAATAAATTGAAAATTATTTTGGAGATGGTAATTCTTTGTAATAAAAAATCCCTGACTTTGTGACTGTCTGTGTCCGCCACCTCAGCGGATGCCCTTCCAGGGGTTCTGCGATGGCAATCTCGACTGTGGCAGCTGGTGACTAAGCTGAGGGGAGCTCGGCAACTTGGAGACATCCCTAACTCCTCCCTGTTGAAGAAGAAAGAGCTGGCAGAGACCAGAAAGATCTGGGAGAACAAGAACTACGCTATTCAAGAGGTAGCGGCTGCGTAGCCTTAGACAGGCTGTGATGCTGAGTAAATTGGTGAAGATGTTTCATAGTGTCATTATGTAACTGTTAAATTTTGCACTAATCCTGACCAATAGGTGTCATTAATGAGTCAAAATCTCAGGTTTCTCGTGATATTCCTTGAATTTGACAATTTCAATTCATTTTTAAAATTTTTTTGGCTGAGTGCCCTTGATCTATTTTGAATGTAATTTCTCTAATTTGTTTTGTTGTTTAAACGTGCAGTATGAAATAATTTCATTAACCCTTTTAACACTGCAGTAGATTATACCACTGGAAAGCGTCATAAGATGTTGCATAGTACTGTATGGTAGCATGGTCCATGATGATCTGCCACTTATTATGCATCCCAACAGTTTATTACCCTTAATTTCAGCTTTTATATCCAATTCTTAACATCCATTGCAGCCTACAACCCCCAGAACAAAGTATAAGAGAAGAAGGGGATGAAATTGATTTTAAATCCACTCTGCCTCCTTTCACACTTTTATAAATAGCCTCCTTTGGCTGCCAAGTTTAATTCTCTCTCCACCCCTCAGGGACACCGCTTTTAAAGGACCTCAGGCTGTTTGCCATAAGCCCCCCAAGCCAAGGCTGTCCTTTGATCTGTCCCACAGAAAAGCCTGGGTTATTGACCTCCTCCCTAAGGCCCTTCCCAAATAGGTTCTTCTTCCTGGAAAGCTAAATAGGGGAATGCTGACACTATGTGTGCCTTCAGCTGGGACACACAGAGATAACCGGAAGGAGGCTCTTGTCATTGTTTTCTAATGCTTATTCATAGTTAGACTGGCATATTTGGAAGCAAAAATATTCCATCACACATTAAACTGATCTGAAAACATATGCCTCACATTTTCAGGTGACATCTTACTTTACAGAGGACTTTCTTTTCAATGCAGCCATTTCTCGTCTGATGGGACTTACCAATACGTTGCATGTGAGTGACCCCTTAACTTCCAAGATATCATCCCTTATTACCAGACACAAGGAAATAACATTTATATTACTGTATGTGTGTGTTCAGAGTGCAACAGTCAAGGTGTTGCAGCACAGTGTGGAGTTTGAGGAGGCTCTGGCTGCTCTGGTTAGGATGACAGCACCGATGGCTCCTCATCTGGCGTCTGAACTTTGGGCAGGTAATGGGCAAACTAATCACAAAATAAATTGCAGACTCATCTGTCATACACTGTAGTCACTTTAGGAAAATTAGCTATTGGCTAGAAGAACTAGTTTTATTAGAGAAATCATTGTGATTTGAAATTTTTAGGGGGTTCTTCTTAGCATGGATTAGACATGGGTCACAGTTTAGCTGGTGACAAAATTATGTAGGTTTGAGGAAAATTAGGCCATGTCATCTCCTTATTCTAATGGCTAAAGGAGGAGGTTGCATCAAATCTTGCTGTTGACACTGCTGCTTATCTAATGCCAGTGAGCTTGTCCTGCAAATTTAAATCACAAAGTGAAAGCTGAAATAGGGATGACTTTTTTTTCATGTTTCTCTGTAACACCTCCAAAACAAATCTACAGGACAATTTACCTGAAATCTCCTCGCTGTCCATGAAATGAAAGCCGTATTAAAACCTCTTGACCTACATTAGAATATAAACAATTAAAAGGAAGGTCTAGCATCACATTTTGTGCCTTGTGTGGAAGCTTGCCCCTTGCAGTGGCTTGGAGGACATCCCCTCATTGTTGATGACACACATACACAAGCGTTCTGCGCACAGCTGAGAGAAATGTGGTTCCGGGAAAAACACATTGTCCAGCTGATAGCCAGAGTCAGGAAAACCTGACACATCATCACGGAGAGGAAGAGCTGTGTGTGCCTTCCAATAAGTGGCTTTAGTGCATTTTAGTTGTGCTCTAATATAGTTTAAATCTGTTTTATAAACAGGACATACAAGTTAGGGACATGTGACCTCTTCTGCTATCAGTCACATTGTGCTTGTTACTCTCGCTGGTTGTTTGTAATTTTTACGCACACAGCATGGGATAGAGGAAGTTCACATCCTTCCCTTGTGCCTCCAGTGGGACGTATACAGATAGTTGGGACAGAGGGATGTTTGGTTATTGTTTGACCCTATTTCTCATCATAAAATAAACCAAATTGGGTAAAAATTAACACAAATTTTAACTAAAGGACAATGAGTTCATGTTGCCGTGGTCTTTTCTGTCCCCCAAAACACGCTCCTTGGCTGAGATGATGCATCGTTGACTAAACCTCAGAATGAGACCATCTCCTTAGTGTGACAGCCGGTGTTGTCAATAATGCTTCCTCTGTGTTTCTCCCAGGTCTTTGCCAGGTGAAAAACCCCCTAAGCCCTCTCCTCAAACAGGGCGGGGATGTCATGCAACAGTCTTGGCCAACTGTGGATACTGAGTACCTGCAGGTTCCTGACACTGTGGAGCTGTCCATATTGGTAGGATCACATTGACACAGAGACATGAACGCAGAGTAGATTTGCACAATTAAGCTCTTAAATGTTTTAAAGAACCATTGCTCATCTTCTCTACATAGCTTTATTAATGGGCGAATACACTCATTTTTGCTCTTGAATCCCCACTTTTCACTCCAACTCTCTACTCTCATCTCTACTCTCATACCAAAATTCTAATGGTCCATGATTACAATCATAGTCTGTAATTTTCAAGAAAGCCTGTGATTAGCTTGTTCGTGTGCAGGTCTACTTGTGCATGTGTGTTTATGTGCCTGCTTGTCAAGTAGTGTGCCTTAAAGTAAAAAGACAAGTTGGTGAATAATTAAAAGCCAGGAACAGAGCCGCTATATTATTCTTAACTCACTGTTACTCAATCACTCTCGTTTTTTCTGGCATCAGCGAGCCCAATCAGCTCTGCGGCTGTTTATGTCATCATTAGAAATGAAAGTTGTGATGTGTGTAGTCAAAGACGAGCTGACAATCAGAGGGTATAGCCAAATATGATGTGATGGGAAGGTTCAGAAAATCATGTTGGATCAGATTCAATCTTCTTGATTTTACACAGATGAGTGTGTGCACATACACGCACACGCAAACTTTCTCAGTTAATAGATAAAACATTGACTCACTTCATAGATAAAAGCTTGAAACTGCTTTAATCTGACTGTTTTCTCCCTAGCAGATCATATCTCTTGACAGAGCTATCTTTCAAGTGCATACCCTTACACATACACACGCGTAATTTGTGATGACAAAAAAACAGTCAGATGACAAATAGTACTTGTCTTTCACTTGCTGCATTTTTCTTCTACACTCTGAGGAGATAAAGCAAAGACAAACAGTAATGTGAAAACTTAACGTGTATATGTATGTATATTTATATATATATATATATATAGATCGTGGGGTCGATACCCGCATAGGGGCGTCGTTGCTATCCAGTGTGGGCCCTTTGGCAAGGCCCTTAATGCTACCTGCCAACCTCGTTGCGCTAATGAGTGATACAAATACTAGAGTCAGACCGGCTCGGACGTCGCCCGGGTTAACAAGGTCCGCGTCAGGTGTCGAGGAACCAGGGCAACCTGATGAGAAGTGGGCTACTGGAACAAGAATTAGGCATTGAAACCAGGAGAATAAACAGGATGTTCTCCACTGAGCCATCCAAGGTGTACTCACAGTGGCAGGGTAATAACACGAGAGCAGACCCGCCAAGGCTGGAGACTGAAGAATACTGGAAGAACATATGGGAGAAGGAGGCAACACATAACAGCAATGCCCAATGGCTGGTGGACTTGAGAGCAGACCACAGCAACCTTCCTGAACAAGATCCAGTAACCATCACAATGGCAGACATCCAAGAGAGGGTCTCAGGCATGAAGAACTGGACAGCACCAGGGCCTGATATGATCCATGCCTACTGGCTAAAGAAGCTAACTTCCCTTCATGAGCGACTGGCGGCACAAATGAACACGCTAATAGTGGATGGAACCCACCCTGAATGGCTAACAGAAGGACGAACAGTACTGATCGTGAAGGACCCCAGAAGGAGCAGTCCCATCCAACTACCGCCCAATAACCTGCCTCTGCACAACATGGAAGCTCCTGTCGGGCATCATAGCGGCTAAGATGACCAGGCACGTGGATCAATACATGACCAAAGCACAGAAAGGAATTGGTAGTAACACCAGAGGAGCCAAGCACCAGCTCCTGGTAGATAAAGCGGTCACCCGAGACTGCAAGACCAGACATACCAACCTGTGCACTGCCTGGATTGACTACAAGAAAGCCTACGACTCGATGCCGCACACATGGATCATGGAATGCTTAGAACTGTACAAGATCAACAGGAGTCTAAGAGCCTTCATCCAGAACTCAATGGGAAGGTGGAAAACAACGCTAGAGGCCAACTTCCAGCCAATTGCCCAAGTCAACATCAAGTGCGGCATATACCAAGGAGATGCTCTGTCCCCGCTGCTGTTCTGCATAGGCCTGAACCCCCAGCCAGATCATCACCAAGAGTGGCTACGGATATCGACTTAATGGAGCAACCGTCAGCCACCTCCTCTACATGGATGACATCAAGCTGTATGCCAGAAGCGAACGAGACATCGACTCGCTGATACATACCACCAGGATATACAGCCAAGACATCGGAATGTCATTCGGACTGGACAAGTGTGGCCGGATGGTTGCGAGGAGAGGAAAGGTAGTCAGAACTGAGGGGATTGTACTACCAGAAGGCAAGATAGCAGATGTGGAAGACAGCTACAAGTACCTTGGGATCCCGCAGGCAAATGGTAACCACGAAGAGGCACAAAGCAGCGACCACCAAGTACCTCCAGAGAGTAAGGCAAGTCCTGAGAAGTCAGCTGAATGGGAAGAACAAGGTCCGGGCGATCAACACCTCGCCCTCCCGGTCATCAGGTACCCAGCTGGCATAATAAGCTGGCCAAAGGAGGAGATGGAAGCCACTGACATCAAGACAAGGAAGCTCCTTACAATGCATGGAGGTTTCACCCCAAATCCAGCACCCTGAGACTGTACGCTAAGCGCAAGGAAGGAGGCCGAGGACTAGTGAGCATCAGAGCCACTATCCAGGATGAAACAACTAAGCTCCGTGAATACATCAGGAAGATGGCCCCAAGTGATGACGTGCTTAGTGAATACCTCAGGCAGCAGAAACCAGAGGAGGAGCAAGGACAGGAAGAGCAGGATCCATCATGGAAGGACAAACCCCTGCACGGTATGTATCACTGGCAGATAGAAGAAGTGGCTGACATTGAAAAATCCTACCAGTGGCTGGACAAAGCTGGACTGAAAGACAGCACAGAGGCACTAATCCTAGCAGCACAGGAGCAGGCTCTGAGTACAAGATCAATAGAGGCTGGGATCTACCATACCAGGCAAGACCCCAGGTGCAGGCTGTGCAAAGATGCCCCTGAGACAATCCAGCACATAACAGCGGGGTGCAAGATGCTAGCAGGCAGGGCATACATGGAACGCCATAACCAAGTGGCTGGCATAGTACACAGGAATATCTGTGCCGAGTACGGACTGGAAGTCCCGAAGTCACGAGACACACCTCCAAAGGTGGTTGAGAATGACAGAGCTAAGATCCTGTGGGACTTCCAGATACAGACTGACAAACTGGTAATGGCCAACCAACCGGACATAGTAGTTGTGGACAAACAGGAGAACAAGGCTGTAGTGATAGATGTAGCAATCCCGAGCGATAGCAACATCAGGAAGAAGGAACACGAGAAACTTGAGAAATACCAAGGGCTGAAAGAGGAGATAGAAAAGATGTGGAAGGTGAAGGCACAAGTGGTGCCCGTGGTGATAGGAACCCTGGGGGCTGTGACCCCAAACTGGGAGAGTGGCTCCAGCAGATCCCAGGAACAACATCTGAGATCTCTGTCCAGAAGAGCGCAGTCCTAGGAACAGCTAAGATACTGCGCAGGACCCTCAAGCTCCCAGGCCTCTGGTAGAGGACCCGAGCTTGAAGGAAGAAATAAGACCGCCCCAAAGAGAAGGGGGCGAGTGGGGAATTTTTTATATTTATATATATATATATATATATATATATATATATATATATATATATATATATATATATGAGAGAGAGAGAGAGAGAGAGAGAGAGAGAGAATATAAAATGCTCTCCCAGAGCCTTATGATGATGCTGTTGGTTTTACTTTAGAGCAAGCTCTCTGTTGTGGGATTTCTCAACCCTGCTGTGAAGACAGCCTCACTCCCTGTGTCCTCTAATCATGTACTTGGTTTGTCCCAGAATGGCACACACACACAGACCCTCACATAAACATATCACACACGAAAACACACACATACACTCCTACAGACACACACACATTAATTTTCAACCATTTGCAGACACATGATCACATTTGTCGTGTGCACACATACACTTGTCTCTAAACATGCAGCACTGAGAGCCTTTCCCCATACCTACCACTAACTATGTGTTTTCAAGAGTTCGCAGTAAATGTAGCAGAGGTGGAGTCTGATATTTTAGGACTTTAATGCGAGGAAGAAAGGATTTGTATAAATTTTGACAGGGTAGAATTTTTATGAGACTTGGGAAACATTTAATACAACATTGTATTCAATTTTCCTTTATTGTTTTTTTATGTATCTCTTAATACTCAGATAAACAACAAGACTTGCGGGACAGTGACGGTGCCGCTGCAGGTGTCCAAAGATAGAGAGCGGGTGCAGCAGCTGATCCTCGAGAGTCCGCTTGGACAGAAGCTTCTCAGAGAACGCAGCATCAAGCGAGCAATCCTTTCCCCCCGAACTGCCCTCATTAACTTCCTTATTGATGAGTGATGTTTACGTGATTGTATATGTGACACGGCACAGACGGAAAAAGGAGGTAGAATTTTTAATAAAAAATTAAGAAAAGCAGAAAGCCAGATTACATTACCTCGTATTGTAAATGAGACATTTTTTTTACATTTTCCTGTCTTTAATAAAAGACTTCCGAAGCGTCTGGTTTCTCCTGACTTTTCTTTGCTATCTTTTTTAATTTGCAAAGCGAGATTTATCACCTGTCTCTTTAATATCATTACCCTATTTATTAGACCCTCTCAACAATCTCACATGAGCCCAAACACCACTTTAAATTCCAGTCATCATATACATTAAACCCTTTCTTCCATAATATATCAGTTAAGATTGCCCCCTAAATCACAACATCACACCTCTGGGTCTCCCACATGCCAGTCTGCTCGACGTCATAGCCCAGTTACACGCACTAGCACTTTGCCTGGAGGTGACCAGAGGGCCAGATGTGCTCTGGGATTTTCAGTTCACCCCCACACCGTGGTTCTCCAGTGCTGCACAATAAACTATTTACCACTTTAGTATCTATGTGTCAACATTAGGCCAACATGATTCAGCCATTTGCGCCGTCCTGGCAGAGCACACACACCAGCAGCACTGAAATCTATCCATGTGTCCACCCACTGGCCTCTCTTTAAAGTCTGGGTGAGTAAGCAGTTATTTGATATGTACACGACTCCGTGCCCACGCCTGACTTTTGGTAGCTGGATAATAAAAGTCTGTTTCATGCCGTTCTGTGAATGAATAAGAAGGAATGTGATGTCTTTAAAAAGTGAGGTCATTTTGCAAGGTCATCATCTGTTTGAGGAAGTGCTTTTATTTTTCTGTAGCTTGAGATGATCAGCTTCTAACTGATTAAATCAGGCTGCATCTCTTTATTTGACTAAAGTAATTCAGGCAGGTTTTATTAAAACACCATGAATAAAGTATGTGCAGACAAAAGGATAAATAATGTTCCTTACAGATCCCCCTAACCTTTTCCACATTTCTGTTCTATATCCCTGACCATCAGGTGACCGGAAAAGGCTCACAGGAGAGACAGAATAACAGGAAGAGAAACCAGGAATAAGAGGAGGGGAGTGAAGCGCTGAAGCCGTGTTTGTTATTTTCTGCATTGTCTGAAACTCTGTGTGTTATCTTACCCAGAAGCTGTCACAGCGCAGCAGACAACAGAATGTTGATTTGGGAGTACTAAACAAAATAAAGTGGTGTTTTCTCTTACACCTCTATCCCGGCTGATGAAAGAGGTATTAGATTTATGGGAGGTCGTTTCTAACCTGTGATCGCTTCCTCTTTCTTGTTATTTCTCAAGCTCTCTTCACACCCTCCCTTTCACTTTGCTGCCAAGTGACAACATCTAAAAAAGCTGCTCTGTACAATATGCTAAAGTTGCTGAGTGAATGAGAAGAGCAACACAGCAGCCATTTTTAAGGTGGATCAGGGAATGTTTCTCAGACTGATGTCACCATTGAATACGTGGGTTTACTTCCATATTCTGAATCCTATGATTAGAATGAACAGGTATGTAGAATATTTCTAAAACAGCGGTCTTGTAAATGAGGTCTGAGCTGTCCTGATGCATTCCCTCTTATAATTTTGTCACCACTAACCCCTTGAGTCGTTTAACACTTTTCGATAGCTCTGCAGTTTCCATGACGACTAGGATTATAGAATAGTCTACAGTATTCTGATGTGACTTGCTTTCTCTTCAGACTACAGTTGTACTCCTTACACACGCACGTCATGCACAGCATGATTTGCCTTTAAGTTCGGGGAAATCACTCTGTTTCCCTTGAGAAACTCTACTGGTGTAAAAGAAGAAAAGGGTGGAGTGCATAGCTGCCCCAGATCACCCGCCATTGCACCACTCAAGTCCCTGTACTGGGCTGTTTATTCTCATGGGATGGGGGGGCACAGTAATGCCACAGCTCATTATCTTGGAGACTGACCTCAAGGTTGGTAATTTGGTCATTAGTGGATGCTTTTTGTGTGAGCTCACTGTATAAGCAGATTTTCACCAGTTCCATTATTGTGTTGAGGATAAAGTTAACCTCTTGGCACATGCAAACTCCCCACACATGCCAACGTTCTTCACTTATTCATTGTAACTCTCAATAGTAATGTTTTTGTTTTGGTCATTTTGGCCTTTAATAGATGTAAAGTATGTAATGTACACTTAACACACAAAGTTGTGACCTGTTTAGAAGGTAATTAGAAGGTATACATATATTTCTACACATGAAGTTGCAATAAATGATCATCCATTAGTAATTTGTATTATCTTCATCCGGTTTTATCTGCCAGAGCTTTTTTGCAGGTTTTCAAACAAATCTTTTAAAGCCATTTCCATCAGCGCAGACGAACTGTTGTCAAGCACTTCAGCAGCTTCAAAGGAAAAGCTCTACAAAGTTAAAAGCCAACAATCTGTTTAATTTGACTTTTATGCAAATGTAGCTGCCTTACAGTGTAACAGACTGTCTCCTAATCAACAGTCCAAGGACAGAAAGTACTGAAATCTTGTACAGGTTGCCTGTAGAGATAAAGTGTATAAATAACAACTGACATTACTGATTTTTTCATACACTGATATTGTCTACATTGCTCACCATGTAAGATTTATTAGTCAAACTGATATTGATGCGTAGATGATTCGTGAGACAGTACATTCTCACTCAGGCCATGAAACAAAATGTGTCCCTGTGTGCTTGATGGGAGACTGATCCTTTTTCCACACACATTATGAAGTCATCCTACATTCTCCTGACTGTGCCTCACATATTCCAACTAAGGTCAGAACACAGTGTGGAGGGGTCAGTGTGTGTCTGTGTGTATGCATGTCACAAGCAGCAGGAATGTGTGACGTCATTCAACGAAAACAGAGGGGCCATGGGCACCGTAAATAGTCCCTCTTCACCACAAGCCAAATGCACCCGTATGAAGTAGTTCTATGGATTGGTTCCACTACATGGAGTGTTTATGAGACGTGAGAGAACTTTAGAGAGTCAGAGTGACATGGTTTACATTTTCCACTAATTTTACATTTACAGGTTTTCTACACATGCAACTGTTGTTTATAATGTTACACAGTTTGTAAGTGTATATATATATGAATATGCTCAAAGCAAGGGGGTTAGAATTCAAGTTAGAATTCCTTAGTTTTTAATTTACAACTGTCAGAAAGGTAATGATTCTGCTATGCATTTATTATTGAGGTCATAGTGAGTGGTGGAGTCGCACTGGAGTGTATTATTGTCAGAGTTGGTTTTAAAGTTTTGGCCACTCTATTTAAAGTAAAAAAAAATTTTTAAATAGAATTTATGGCAGAGCTGCTGTGTTGGATTGTATTAGATTGTACAGGTGTACCTAATGATGTGGCCATTCAGTGTATGTAATCAGTGTAAAAACCCATCAATTTTCTAATCGAAATAATATCAAAATATAATGACAATCTGTAGCTACATTGCGAAAACACGTCTTTAGGCACATTATAAATACCCCCCATTACTTATGAAAAACATAAAGGAGCCAACATAAAGTCAAGTTTTCAATCCAGAAAATGTGTCCCTTGAAGTGATTTAAGCTTCTGGAATATAATGATGCAGGTAGTTTTATGTATATTATATGTTTTATAATGGGGTCAATGTCTTTGTGTCAACCAGGTCCCATGTCCACAATGAATGTAGGCCTGCGGTCAGTGGATAACTGACTTTCCGCACTCACATGACACCAGTGTCCATGTCTGAGTCACTTCATTTCATGGAGGAAAGTGGAGACGCTTTTAGCTGAAAGCGATGCAGCGGCTGTCGATATTTTCACAGATGACACAGGATGTGTGGGCCATCTTGAACAGTCACGCAACAGAAGAAGCGGATCTCTGCCCCCAGGTTCCGCTATTTTCAACCAGTTATTTTTAACGCCAGCACGCGGCCGCTCTCAGTCTGCTCGGACCCGTCGTTTTTTTTTTTACGCTGCGCCTTTAAAAACAATCTGTTCCTTGTTTCCAGTCCCGGCGGCCACGTACGGCTCCGCGCTCCAGCGGCTGTGCCACGCTAACCGCGGACTACTTTCATCCGTTCACCGTCGCCTCGCTTACGACGCACACGCTAATTTAACTACTTTGAAGTAAGTTTTTTTTTCCCGGCAGAGGAGCCGAAGTTAAAGTTTTGAATGAGGGTTCCCCGCTGGGACTGTGCAGCGGGCGGAGGAGGGGGCGGCGGCGGCGGCTCGAGGGGTCGCCCGGGCTATCGGAGCTGCTCACTTTTCTAACCAGACACACGGCGGCTCGTTCGTTTCGGGGGGCAACGCTAGCGCTGCACCGGAGCTCCACTTTCAACGAGGGGGACGCGGACTTTATAAAGCCAGACTATAAATGTTAACGATGGAGGATTAGAGAAGCAGGGGCGGAAAAAAGTTGAGAATAACCGAGAAAAGTTCCTCCCTGGAGCTGTTGGTCTAGTGAAGACTACGCGCTTATGGATTCAAGCTAATCATTAACTTGGAGGGATCGGTCTTGTGAATTTGTGAATTAAGTTAGCTAGCGTTCCGCCTGCGCATATACTGAACTTTAACTTTATAAAGGAAGAAATACACACAGCAGCTTCACGATGGATAAATACGAAGACTTGGGGCTGGAGGCGAGTAAGTTCATCGAGGATCTGAACATGTATGAAGCATCCAGGGATGGTCTGTTTCGAACGAGGAGGGACGCAGGAAATAACCCGGACTTTGAGGAGACAAGAAGAGTTTTTGCCTCCAAAATGACTAAAATACACATGCAAAAACACCAGGAGGAGATCGCAAAAAGCAACCAGGCCATTAGGATGAATGGGGGTCACAGCAACACACATTACACCAAAGACAGACCGCCCATCAACAGTTACAGGCAGCCGGGTGAAGTGGCAGCGAAGCCTCCGATACTCTCTGGACCTGTGCCGGGCACCGTAGCTGGGAATCAGTACGCACAGTTTGACGGGCCAAAGGTCCACACGGGCATCCAGTCGGAACTTCCAGCAGGCAGAGCACATGGCTACGGAACAGTAACGACCATAAAGAGCGTTTCGAGCCGCATGCATACCAGCACAGCACCCCTGCTCCCTCCAGCCCAGTAAACGTGTCTCATTGCGCGCCCACACACCCTCGTCACACCGTCAGCCAGGCGGCTGCTTGGGCTCCATCCAGAGAGTGCCAGCTTTCCCCATCTTTGTCTGAATCCGGTGAGTCTGGGAGCAGCGGTGCATCTCAGCAGCAGCAGCAGCCCAGCACCCGCCTGCACTTCCCACAATCAACAGTCTTCCATCTCAGCCAAAGCAGGTTATCACTTCCCCTGTAAACCGGAGTCCAACCTCGACTGCCGGGCCAACCAGGGGATGGGCTGGAGAGCCCTCCGGCTCAGCCAAACCAGACCTCATCCCTGCACTGCCACTGAGTGCCTTCACAGGGGGAGCGGATTTCCACGTGCAGCAGTCTTCCACACAGCCTGCAGTCCATTATGCACCACCTTCCCAGACTTCCAGAACCTCAAATAGCCATAATTGTTCTGCACCAGCCACTTCTGTCTTACCTGCACATTCTCAACCCAAAGCTCAGGTGACATCTCCTGCCACGAACCCTGGCATTGTCTCCAAGAGCAGCAATATGGGTCAAGGCCTTAACCAAATACCCAGCTGTGGGCAGGCGGAAACTGAAGTTCCATCTTCTCCCAAGTCTGTACAACTACCATGCCAGTCTCTCATCACACCTGACCTGGCTCCTTCAACAGCTGAAATAAAAGTAGAAGCTCTCACTAGGCAACTGGAAAAAGAGATGGATGCTCAACCAAAAGCTGACTACTTTGGTAAGACTTTTTTTTTGTTTGGACTACAAAACCCAAGAAAACAGCTTCTGTCAGCTGGGCCACTACTGTGAAGCTCATTGAATGACTGAGTTACAGACTCAGTTTACAGTGTAAATCCACTACTTTTAGATTTCATATTAACACATGTTAAGACTGTCACTCTGTTCTTTCCCTACACACAGCCACACACATTTCTTGTGCGTTTCTCTTTCTGGGGCTTATTCATGACGACATCCTGGTTGTCTTATGTCTTTGTTTGATGCTATTATTATTATTATCATGCTGACTCTGTAGGAGGCCTCTTTTTTCATAGGAATGCAGACAGAGTAATTTGTTACATCCTTTTTTTTAAATGATTCATTCCTCTTGGCAACTGCAACAAACCTTTCACAAGTTAAAGGTGGGGCCAATGACAGGAAGAGGAAACTTGCCTGCTAATCTTCTTCAGGAGGTTAAATAGATTACTACTGAAGCAAAACAGATAACTACACTCATTAGTTATAGCTTTATCACTTTGGCCAGATCTGTGCTTCATTAAATCTGCGATTATTTTGTGTCCTGGTCATGTTCACTTTGTTTGACTGGCAGTGGCATTCACTGTTTTCTAAGTTACATCATTACTACAGACCTGTGCTAGCATGTTTCTCATTACTCTTTTTGTGAGCATGCCGTCCTTGAATGCTTGTGCATGTGATGAACACACATGAAAAGCGATGATAAATAACGTCACATGTAATGGGCATATAAGGAACAAAGAGCTGTGAAGATAGAGGGCCCATTATCTTAGAGATGATGTGATTTTGTCTCACATTGGATGAAATCAGTCATCTTTTAAATATATAATGTTATTGCCATGGAAGGAAAAAGATAAGTGGCCCTGTGACAGACTGGCTACCTGTCCAAGGTGTACCCTGCCTCTTGCCTGGTGACAGTTGGATGGATAAGAAAATGTGCCTCGCTGTTAGGATTATAATTGGAACATATAGTTCCTTGATGAAAGAAGGTCCATCATCAGCCGAATACTTTAGTCTTTATTGCTCAAATCAGAACCTGCGGCACTTCAGCCACTCCATATAGACCTACTGTAATATCATGATTGTAATTCACAAATTTGCGTAGATCTCGTCTATGCTTATATTTATGTGTGAAGAAAGACATTCTGGAATGACAAGTCACAAATAGCATAGCAATGTGAATATTATCAATGTGTGGGAGAGCACACTGTGCAGTTAGCAGAAGTGCAGGTTTTAAAGTGATACAGTACGTGTCTTTTTTCCAACACATGTTCCCACATAGCCCACACAGTTCCTATAAGGAGTTCTCCATCAGAACATGGCTCATCCTCTGAGTCATGCTTTTATGCCAGAAAAAACAACTTGTGTAGGCTTTTTTTTTTTTTTTTTTACAAAACTTCAGTGCCCTCTTTTCCTTCTAGAAAAATATAAGAAGGCAACAAGTTTTTCAGACATTTGAGCACTAGTAATATATGATTTTTTTAAATTCCGTTTATGTTTGGAATTTAACATTTTGTCATTTGGCAGATGCTTTTATCCAAAGCGACTTACAAGTGAGGTACAATGCAGGCAAAAATCTAAGTCAAGGAGAAAACATCAAAGCAATGTGCTATCAGAAGAAGTGTTTCCGTTTCATGAGATGTAAGCGCACAGGAAGAGTTCTGTTTTCAGCAGTTTTTTAAATATTGGAAGTGACGTTGCTGAGCATGTGGAGTTCACATGCACATTTGTTAGGTTCTGGGAGTTTATATGTCCTACAATTGACTCATTCAGGACTGATTTAAAAGTTTACCTTTGAAAGTCTCCAGTCTACCACTTCCATGGCAGTATTTATCTGATTCAACTCACTGTGTCTGTACGAAATGCTTGAATCCATCAGAGTTCCCAACTGTATACCAAATACTGATTGGAATAACTACAGATGGAGGTTCTGGGAAAATGAGTCCAGTGCCAAATGGCTGCACCAAGGGAGCACTGAGGAATGTCTGAAGGAAGAGAGCAAGGAATTTTAGAAATGAGGTCTTAAGATACAAAGAGTAGGGGAGTCCCAAGTGAGTTCAGGGGTGCCTGCAGTGTGGCTGAATGGATGAGTAGACAAACTGAGAGGTTTAGGGACAAGCTCTTAGATTCGTCTTTGTCCTTGGCCCCAAGAGCCTAAGAGGATGTTAGATTTATAGACAAGTTCATCCAAGTGAGGATTAGTGGTGGGATATCCCTGCGTTCTTCCTCCCCTCTTCCTCTGACTTTCACTCACACACATTCACTGGAGCTTTTGCTGTTTTGTTAGGATGGAGGATTAATTTATCCCATCTGGCTGTTTAGTGGAAAGCTTCATCTTAACTCTTCCCAGGCATTCTTGGCTTCTGCTCTGGCCAGCTTTTTGGAGGCTGACTTTGTGTGTGTATGTCTGTGTGTGTGTGTGTGTGTGTGTGTGTGTGTGTGTGTGAATTGATATTCTCTAGTGCAGTGAGAGGAGGGGTACACCCTAGACAGGTCGCCAGTCTATCTCAGGTCCAAACAGCCAAACATAATAGAACAGTAAATAAGTTAAAAGGGAATATGAGAAAGGTGTGTAAATGCATCAAACCAAAAGTATTAGACTGCTATCTGTAAACGTCACATATATGTCAACATGTTACATAATCATGTACATCATGATGTTCATTAGCTACATATAAAATAATGGTAATATAACCTTGCCAATCTATGGGTTGGAGATCTATGATCAGTAGTTTCTCTAGTGTGTAACAAGTGTGTCCTTTTTAGACATTGGCATTTTAATGTCACGCAACCATCTACTGGGAGTTTTGACAGCTGGGAAAGGTGAGGGAGGGGGGGGAAAGAGGGGGAAAGTTTATGCAGCATGTTTTGCTTGCCCTCCCTCTACTCCCCATTTTCAGCCAAGTCAGTTGCCTGTAAATGCTGTTTTGGAATATGGGACTCTGGCCAAAAGCAAATTTGTAGTGGTCCAACCGGCAAGGAAGCTCTGAGAAAAGGGAATTTTTAGTTCAAAACAGGAAAAGAATAGAGAGAATGGACTTTTACTAGATTTCTTTTCTCTAGGGGCACCATACACATTGAAGTTCTAAAAAAATATAAAGGCAAACTGTCCTTGGCCCACTGTTAGTCCTTTGTACTGTGCTCCATGAATACTGTTTTCCACATAGTTTTATTCCTGCTGAGTTGTTAAATCTCATAAAAAGTGTGGAGTCCAAATTCACAGAAAAAAAGCTTTGAAAGATGTATTTTAAAGGACCTTCCCTCATTCATTTTGTTGGTAGTAGGCATGGCTACTATATTTTGTCGTCATGTAAACAAAATAGCTTACATAAGGGCAACATTCTTTGCTCTCTAATAATGTCCTTTAATTATCTTTAAATCTTCTTTCCAGTCGTTGGAGCCCCTGATGATGTATCTGCTGTAGCGGCTTTAGTTGAATTATATATAGATATGTAGCCAAATTGTATGTTGTACTAGTGCCATCTTTGAAGACAAATACTCTATTTGAAGGTTATTAAATGCAACTGTGTGTATTTAGAGGAGGGAGCCGCGTGATGTGTATTGGATTCAGTGGAAACAGAAGTTTCTTTGTTGGTGTTCGAGGAGGACCTGGGGTGGGCTGGGCTGGGCTGGGCTGGGCTGGGCTGGGCAGGGCTGGGCAGGGCAGGGCAGGGCTGTGTCGTGATCTTCTGTTTAGCTGTTCTCTGTATCTAGGGACTTTTTTTTTCTATGAAAATGTACGCACACACATCCTAACACTAAACCACTAACCCATGGTCTCTCTTTCCTCCAGTTCTTCCTTCTGTTTTGTTTACCCAATGCTAAATGGTAAATGCGCTTTACAGTGTTGCTTGTCATTCATCTATTCACACACACACACTCGCACATCAGCGGCAATGGCTGACATGGAAGTTGCTCACCTGACCCACTGGGAGCAATCTAGGGTTCAGTGTCTTGCCTACTTAAACATGTAGCCAGGTATGTAAATGCAGCCAGGAGGGAGCAGGAATCAAACTGATGCTCAGACAACTGCCATACCAAGTGAGCTACAGCCACCCCTAGCCAAATAGTCGCAAATGTATGATTATCATTCTGTGTCTCACTAATTTGCCGGTAGCTGACTGCCCATTAGAGTCAGCAGTGATCAGGATTATCTCCCTCTGAGGGAGAGATGGAGATTGACAGGAAAATGAAGCAATGAAAGAGTTTTGTGTGAGGTCTCTGAAAAGTATAGGTGCTTCTTATAAAAAAGGTTAAAAAAAACAATATCAAAATTATTTAATTTTTTAATGGGTGAGCGAATGGTTTATTATTAAGTTGGGTTATTAATTCTGGCTATCAGGCCACTATGTGGAACACTTCGATTTTTATCAAAGTCTCCATTGACAAGTTTCTCTGTCTCTGAGCCAAGCCAAATAAGCAAATGTGGATATATTTCCCCAGTTAGTGCTATAGTCTCTTGATCAGCTTCCTGTCTTTGGGATTTTTTTCTCTCAGTATAACCTGAATTGTAGGCTCCCCACCTCTTTAGTCATTCTCATACTACAATTAATACAGTGAATAGTAGGTAATTTCGATATGATCATACTTTTATTGGACTTTTGTTGTAACTGTGATTCAGTTCTAAAGTATATGCATGAATGATGCATTGGTTTGGTTTGTGTGTCTTCCCATTACTCTTTTGATTTTGTGATATTCTCTGTTATGTTGCAGGAATCTGTGTTAAGTGTAACAAGGCTGTGTATGGTGCCAACCAGGCCTGCCAGGCTATGGGTAGCCTTTACCATGATAGCTGCTTCACCTGTAGTGCCTGTAGTAAGTATACACACACACACACACACACAAGCACACACTGTAAAGCTCAGCTAAATTTATTCAAACACTTTTTCCTTGGCTAAATCACACGTAAAGGTCATGTCACCACCCAACTAATAGGCTACCATGAGACCCCGTTGTCCTAAATTAAAGTTGTTCTTCCTCTTCTTCTATCATTCACTGCCCCAAACAAAAACAATATTTCAGGGATTATTGTCTCCTCCTGCTGGTGTTTGGTTTTTGGGTGTGTCACTTTTCCAGCCCACACAAAGACAAAAAGAGCAAGACATTTTGGCAATGCAATTAATTAAGAGTGAATTAAATAGTTATGGAGAGGTTTATATTAGAGTCTTGTGGTTGGGGAATCGGGACAACCTGATGACAAGTGTGCTACTGGAACAAGACATTCATGGACAAGAGATGAAAACAGGGAAATATTGGAATGCTACTACATGAGTAACGCTAGTGAGTGGGGTTACATGCAGAGGATGTGGGATCTGTGGATACTTATAAACCCAATATCTATACTTACACAGAAACAACTAGTAGCACGGTGTTCTAATATGTGCAAGAAACATTTTATATCACAACTAGAGATTAAGGAAGTAGAACACAAATGCTACAGCAAGGGGGGGAGCCAGAACGAGAGGTCAGTGGGGAGATGGCAGCATCATTATCATCATCATCATGCCCACAATAAGAGATTGGGTTCCAAGCCCCAATAATAACAGAGCTTAATGCAAGAGATTGAAGCTCATGGCTAAGATGGACACCTGAAACCCCCGAGGCCAGTTACCAAGACTAAGTGAGGTGCCTGCTGAAAGTAGAAGATCAAATCAAGCCAAAAGGTGCAGTGTCCTTCATGAAAACAGAGGTTGGAGGCTAAGATCAAGGTAAGACGGAAAGAATTTGGCCAACGATCAGAATTGCAGAAAGGCATGATGATGAAGAAGTACACCACCCTGACCATACCTGAGACCTTGGAGACTGTCAAGCAAAGGCTCACAGCCCTGGCTACCCAGCTGAAGAGATGCACAGAGAAGTCGAAACCAGGAGAATAAACAGGATGTTCTCAACTGAGACATCCAAGGGTTCTTACAGTGGCAGGGTAATAACACGAGAGCAGTCCAACCAAGGCTGGAGACTGAAGAATCCTAAAAGCCATATGGGAGAAGGAGGCATCACATAACGGCAATACCCAGTCCACACAGACCACAGCAACCTTTCCTGAACAAGATCTAGTATCATCACAATGGCAGACTTCCAAGAGAGGGGCGTTTTTATTATATTTTCCTGCACTCTGTGTAGAGCTTGAACTAAACTAAGATCCCAAGTTATGAGGAGGTGGTTAAGTGAGGTGAGTTGTTTAAGCATGCATTGCAAAATAATGTCAAGCTTTGGAACAACTTGTAAATGGTTTTGCCAACGAGTGCAACAATTTTACATTTTGTTTATTTAGTCTACTTTCCTCTTTAACAAAAGCCTTTCTTATAGTGTGACCTGATGAAGCTAGTGATTGAGTTATAAACTCAGCAAGGCTTTAAATACAGATTAGTGAGTAGATGAGTCTCCATTTTCAGCATGATGACGTTTTGTTACCACAACCACATTTAGCCACATGTTAGCAACTGCTTATTTTAAGACATACTAAAGGTCAAAAGTAGTGGGAGTGGGGATTCAATAATGAATTTTTTGTCTGAGAATAAAAAGTGAAAATCTCTTATCTTTTTCTTTTTATTTCCAGACCTTATCTCAGGCATTTTACCCAAAACCCATTTAAAACCATTTTGGGACAAGGGAACCAGAAGTGCAAAATGCTGTTTTCTTGAGTTTTAGGACTCATTTTTATGACACTCAACATTACTGGCCTGTAGTCCCCTGACTGTATAGCAGTACCCTACAACACATCCAGTTAAAATCTCTTTACAGTTATCAGATGTTATGGTATGTTGAGTATCTGTGGCTTTTCAGTGAGCTTTACTCAGTTATTTATTCGCCAGCACCTTTACCCTTGTTTGTTATTCCCCCAGTGTATGATGAAGACCTTTGTGTTTTCATTTACCCTGCCTTTTGTTTGTTCTTGTCTGTGTCATTGAGAGGGGATGAAACGGAGGAGACACCTTGTGACTCAGTGTTGTCCAAAGTGTGTATGTCTGTGTGTGTGTGTGGTTACACACAGCATACCTCTCATAGCTTGCTCTATGTTGCTCCATGTGGGGGCATAAGGGTTGTGCTCAAGTAAGTGGCTCCAGGGAAAAGTAGCTCAGATAGGGAGGAATGCAGGCACAGAGGCCCTCAGTATGTCATGGTCCAGGGGGACAGTGGGCCCTGTTATGTCCCATGAGTGTATGCATGCTGTGGGGCATGGAGTTTATTCAGTGGGACCACACCACCTACCACATGGAGTCAGCATGTAGGGGCATACTGATTCATGCATATGTATTCATGCTACACCCACACAGTTGAGTTGCATAACAAGTCTTTATGGCTGTCTTCTCCCATGCCTTTTCTCCACTAGTATGTCTAAGTTGACTGAGAAACACGAGAGCATTCCTGGTGTCCAGAGGAGCTCAGGCTGTTTTTACCTGCAGGGGGGCTTCCTTCCAAGCTCAGCATTAACCATTAACCATCTGTTCTGTTTGTGTTCAGAGGAGTTAGGTGGCTTAGAAATCATCTGTAATAATCTGTGGAATTGTCTGAACAAAAAAAGATATAGCATTCTCCTATATAAAATGATATCATATTTGCGTCTAATACATTTATATGTAACATTAAATACAAGTGGAAATACATGTGCCTTCCTTGTGACTATGTGGTGCAGTTTTTGTTTTTAACACAGGCAAGGTGTACAATCTCTTATTTCAGTTTCTGCTTTTATAATAATAACTTCTTTATCTAAGCCAGTCCTCAAGCTCTGGAGAATACAAAGAAGGATCTGATTGCTTCTGAATCCAATGGTATGTTAGTAGATAGATGGAACCAAACTTTCCAAGTGCTTATTAGAGTTAGAGAATTGCACTGAGTCTATCAAAAAGAACCCTGAAATGCACAGACAGCGTCTTTGCCATTTAAATAAGTCTCTTTAGCAGGAAAGGAAATCGGGTGACATTTTATATCTGCAAATCTATATTCTACAAATGTCATATTGTTGTAGAAGTGAGATGCCTTCTTCTTCACAAATAATTAATCTCTTATTAGGACTAGTAAAATATTTTCATGAACTTCAAGCAAGCAGAATGCCACAGATTAGCAAATTTGGGATAACTATGACCTGGATGACTTGGAATCTCTCACTTAAGTAATTTGTTCTTAGACAAGAAAAAGGGTTAAAGCTTGATGAGAAAGACACCAGAGGATCATTGTAAGTAGTTTATTGCTTATTTTCTGACTTGGATTACATAAGGTAATTCATAGAATATTTTAATTAGAAAAGTGCTCTGTGTTAATTATTTTCCACAGGCATTTTACATTTTTATTAAAGTGCAGTAGTTCTTTCTGATTTTTTTTTTTTTTTTTTTTTTTTTTTTTTTAAAGGAGCTCTAGCTCCTGACTTTAATTAAGCCCTTATCTTTTCTCAAAGCTCAGGGCTGTCCCTCTCTGACTTAGTGTGAGAAAAGATAGGAATGTGAAGAAGAGGAATGGCCCGTATCTCACTCACATCCTAACCTCCTTCCTCTAGGGACACAATTCTAAGACAGTCTGTCAGTAATTACCCCGGGCCAGTTTTACACCTTGGTCTGACCAAAATGACTTGTCTTCTCTTAATGTAGTTATTGTGTGACCCTGAGTTTGACCTTAGTTGCTGCATCACTGTTATTAATCGGTTAAAGTACAAAGTAGTTTTGAATGTCATTGATTTTATAGGAGGGATCATGTTTTTTTCCTGTTATTTATTGTTCTTTTGTTAGTTTTATATAAATGAAAAACTCAGTTGTTAAGCTATTCAATCCATGTAATTTAATATTTGACAGATCAAAGTACTTATATAATGAAATGTATATAAATGAAAAAGTAAAATATCAAAGTTGTTTATGCCAAGTAATTTGAAGCATTGCCCTAAATGCTTAATAGCATGGACTGCATGCTTAAATTTCTGTGAGAGACTATCTGGATACTATTAATAAGGTAAACGATGAGATAAAGTAAGCTCCCGTTCACCAAGGTTAACCCCTCCTTTCTCTAGCTGTCCCCTCCCTCACCTCCACACTCCGAAAATGTGAGGAATGTTCCCTCTTCCTGTGGGACCTGGGCAAGAGTAGTGGGGTGTGTGTGTGTCTGTCTGTGATTGTGTCTGCTGTTTTAAGATGCCAGATCCAGACCATAGACCCAATTAAAGGACAGACAGGCAGGAAGCACATTGAAAGACAGTAGAAAGGATCAAAGAAAAAGAAAAGTGGGTCGTTTCGAGTCTTGGTCTGTGGTCACCATGAAATCTAATAGAGCTGAGTATTTAATCTATTGCACCTGTCAAGTAATTGGATTTAATCAGAATTTGCCTCACATGGTTTTGATCCAGATGTGCTCCTTGTCCTACTGCAGCGTGCGTGGTATCCCAGCAATATTATATTAAGACACCAGCACACCATACATCCTTTTATTTGATTTATATGCCAGAGATTCAGCAGGATGTAATAAATATTGCAAGACAGTCCATTACCTTCAAATGGCTATAATTAATCACGATGGTCTTTATGTATTGGTGCTGTTGCTATTTTCTGATCTGGGTCCCATGGTTTTGGAAGATTTTCCTTCAAGACATTTTAACATTCTGTCACTGACCTTTTGTAGTATGGTTTAATTCATTTAGTGTATTTCAGCAACAAAAATATTTTATTTTCTTTTTGCAGGTCGAAAGCTGAGAGGGAAAGCATTCTATTATGTTGGCGGAAAGGTTTTCTGTGAAGAGGACTTTCTGGTGAGTGGTCAATGCACACTCAATGTTTTAATATTCCTCTACTGAAGGGTTTAGTCTGGTAACCTTTGCTGTGACTTCAACATACCGTGCATTTCGAATAATGACCTGTAAATTGACATATATCTAGATTTGTGATTAACAGGCAAATATTGTTTTACCATAGATCACTATTTATCAGGTATCCAAGTATGTCAGCTTTCACCTTGAATACAAAATTTATGTTCAAGGGTTCATCCTTGTGGCCCAGTTTCTAGCATCTAATGCAGCTGATTCATATCAATTTCCTCCCTTGGGTGGGACTGGAAGGAGGTCAGTAACTGGAGAAGCAACTTTGCTATGGCTTACAGGGTGGAGGGCCACCAGGCCATTCACACCAGTAAGACTAGATGAGCTTTGCAAAAATGCAAAACAGAATGCATACTCGTAGCATGTACATTATGTAAAGAAGAGGTGTCAGTGTTTCTTTAGCATGTCCCAGCCTGAATTTTGCAGCCATTGTGCCTATTTTGTTTTTGTAGGAAAGCCACTTTTTACCCCCAACTCATCATAGTAATCACCCTGTCAATAGCTCTGTGTGTTTACTCCAGCACCCCTCTCTGTAAAAAACCATATCTAATTGCCCTTCTACCAAAAGCTCTTAGTTGCTCATTTAAAATCAAAATTCATACTAAATCAAATTTGCTCTCTCTATGTGCTGTTAATTACATCAGCTCTTCTGCCAGATCTGTTGGTGTGGCCTTTCCTTGTTGACATTGCTCATACATAATAACAAGTAATAAAGATGACTAATTCAAACACTGTTTCGGTTAAATGACAATCTTGGGAAATGCTATTAAGGATTTTGTTTACTTTTTTTATAACAAATTCCACACACCAAACACACAAACAGAGTTTGTTGTTATAAATTTTTAATTATAGATTGAAGTAGCGGCGTTCTTGGTTAGGAAAAGAAGCAATTTTAAGAGGTTTCAGGGGGTGTTTTAGTGCTGTAATAACTGCACAAGATTCTTTGGATTATGCCTGAGAGGCATTGTAGAGTTTCTGTCCTATATTAATGAACCAATTTCTAATAACATCACTGTTGTTTTTCCTCCATCTGTTAAAGTACTCTGGTTTCCAGCAATCCGCAGACAAGTGCAACGCATGTGGACATCTAATCATGGACATGGTGAGTGTCTATTGCTGCTCCTCAGTTCTGTCTGCCCTAGTGCGTGGATCAGAGCCAGGTGTGCTGAGCAGAAACTTTGAGTTACTTCAACCTAAGTGAGTTTTCTGTGGGCACATCTGGTTAAAGACTCAGGATGACGTCTCTGTGTGTGCCACGCTCTCTCATACACATGCACACACACACATCATTCTAAAAGGTAAAAACAAACCAAACACACAGAGCAACCCAGGAAGTGTCACAGCATTTGACTTCACATGTTCACAATTTCCTACACTTGTTCTTCATCCAGCAGAAAGCGATAAAGCAGCCATTTTAGTGTGCTACTTGATGGGAAGATTTCTTGTACTGTATAGTGTCCTGTGTCATGTGCATGTTTGCCTCTACCTTATTTTTTTTAATTATACAATTCTTTTCCTAATTGTTGGATTCAGTTGCATAATAACTAGTTAGAATACCAAAAGTACTTTCAGTGGACTTATTCTTAGCTTTGTCCTATTCTAAGAACCAGTATAGCCATGGGGATAATTAAAAATGCATTTAATCTAAAGACAAGTAGTTTTTAGAACAGTGACTATTTTAATCTTATTTTGAATTCTTTTATTAAAAAATAAAAATAGGGGCAAATTGATGTACTGATATATGTCACCCATTTTTCTTTATAGATCCTTCAGGCCCTCGGGAAGTCGTACCACCCTGGCTGTTTCCGCTGTGTCATCTGTAATGAGAGCCTTGATGGAGTGCCCTTCACTGTGGACACTGAAAATAAGATTTACTGTGTCAAAGACTACCACAGGTAAGTGCCATTGTAGTTACAGTAGTTCAAAGTTAAAGTAGACCTGAATTTATCTGTGTTAAATTAGCTTAGTATGACACTGGAAGAAATGTCTTAGGTTTCAAATTCTACATTGTATCCCTGCATGGGTCCTTAACTTTCCCGTGTTAATGCAGGATTAGGTTTAGAAGACCTGCAAAGGTCTACTGAATGTCTCTGCCACGTGTGACAGACACATGAGAAGTTTAGTGAGGGATGAAAAGAGTGTGAGGTGAAGGGAGAGGAATTAGAGGTGTGAATAGTGGCATATGGCCAGGGCTCCTCTTATTCAAATTCAACATTAACATGTCCTGTAAGGCCAAGTACAGAGGCTCTAACAGCTGAATGAAAAATCAAG
Source organism: Channa striata (assembly GCA_033026295.1). Lineage (NCBI taxonomy): Eukaryota > Metazoa > Chordata > Actinopteri > Anabantiformes > Channidae > Channa > Channa striata. Next base: position 13,254,389 of record CM065175.1, on the reverse strand, counting down.
GTTCCCTGTGCTGAATAAGTCAGACAAACCTTATTGTGCATACAGTGTGTTTGACTTTTAGACACAGCCATGGCCATCCACACTGAGAGGCCCTTTGTTATTCCTTCAGACATCCAGGTGCCTGCCACGTGTGTGGAAATACTGAATTCATTTGGCTTTTTTTCTCTTCTACTGCTTTTTGGATTTGGGGAATCACATGTACAAGGCAAAACTGGTATAAGGAGTAAGAAGAGGGGAAAAAGAAGACCCAATAAGTGCAAAGGTTGAGAAGAGGACAGTAATTAACAACTAGAACCTTTATAATAAGGTCTGGAAGGCACTTAGTTGTAGGTCATCTCACTGTGTCTGAAATTAACTACATTCACTCCATTTATCTCACTATCCCAGGGTTCTGGCCCCCAAGTGTGCAGCATGTAACCAGCCCATCCTGCCCTCAGAGGTAAGCTCAGGGACCATATTTAAGACTTGTAATATTACCTTATACGTGTGTGTACTATATAATTTGGAATACTTTTGTTGATAATGTAGCATACAAATGTAAAGGATACTAATACGATAAACAAACTTTGTACCCTGTCTGTATATTTTGTGTGATTCTGTTCCTGGCAGTTAAGGTTAGTGAGTCATGTTCTTAAATTTTATGAGCCAACAATAGTTTTCTCTGTATTTCTTTTACTTTTGTTTTTTCCGCAGTCATGCTGCGTCTTGATTGGTTAGGTAAAATATTAAGCGTATATAAAAGTGTATAAATAACATTATCAATGACATCACAGTATTGCCTTTTAAGTTTCCTAAGCCGCTGTCAAGGAAATGACTGTGTGTATATACGAACCTGAACAACCAGTTGTGGAACACTGTTTCTCACCGTGTTCTGTGGGATTTTGCTTAGCAACAACCCGTTACAGCTACAATGTGCCACTCTGTTCAGTTTACAAGTAACTGTGATAACTTAAAATATTAAGTGAGATACCAACAGAAACTTAAAATACTATGTGTGCTGTTGAGTTAGGCATAGATAGAATGTTTGATAGATGAATACCAGTTTCCAATTTCTTATGTATTTTTTTTATATGTCACCAAAATGATCCTAGATTAATATTATATGATCATAAATTCATGGATTTTTTTTTTTACCTTGCTCTAGAGATTGATTATCTCACCGAACTTGAGTAAGAGCCAGATGAGGCAAATATGTGTGGCAGATACCTGTGGTGTCAGCTCCCTAAGACAAATAACCAACTTTAGAAAGTGTGTGAACATGTATTTTTAAGATGGGATTGTGAGTGATCAGCTTTATACTTTCACTACATCCACAGGTTTATCACCTTTTATATGTGAACCTTCAGCCAACAGAAAATCTGGAGATTATAGATCCTTATCTGCTCACTTATAAATCAAACACGGAACTTAGCTGTCGAAAAAGCAAATATTTTAATAGAGCCATATTTCCCAGTAGACCACAGGTCATCACAGTTCAAGGCCTAATATCTCTAGGCTGTGATTTCATGTGGCTTAAAGGAAAGGCGGATTGTATTAGCGATAAATCTGGTTCACACACAGCCAAGACAAGTTGGCAAATGCAGGGAAATGTCCAAAATTATAGTTGACTTATCTGTTATGTCCCTTGAGTGAGGCCAGTATTTAGAGGAAAGGTACTGTGTGTGTGTGTGTGTGTGTGTGTGTGTGTTACTGAGACCAAGAGTGATAGTTATTAGAGAACGCAAAAGAAATGCATGTACAAATGTATAGATTCATGCTAACGATTTCTGTACTTGTTACTTTACTTACTATAGCGTTTGCTCGTAGTTACAAGATTTGTCTTTGTATGCTGCGTTAGTATAGTTTTTAAAGCCTTTTTTTTCCAGAGATCAGAAAGTTCAGTTAATATAATCAAAACTTCACTAATGATTTAGCCGCAGAATAGCTCTGTGCTTTGAGTGCAGACAATTCAGCTCTGGCCGTGAGTGCTTATACTGTTTTATCGATCTTGTAAAGTTTCTGTCAGAGTGAGAAATGGAACAGAATATGCCAGTGGTGTGTTTTCTGCCAACATTGGTTTCAGCTGTGTTTGTCTGAATTTCTTTTCAGGGGTCTGATGAAACCATTCGAGTTGTATCCATGGACAAAGACTATCACGTTGAATGCTATCACTGTGAGGTGGGTAAAAACAGTGAAGTAAAGCTTTGCACACATAAACATTCACCTTGAGTAGCTCTGAGCGAGCAGCCCTCTGAATAGCTCATTAAGAGAAATCATAATGAGTAGATCCTAAATCTTGATTACAGTCTCCGTAGTAATTATGTACTGCTGAGGAGAGCAGGTCTCTGACACCTCATCATTACAATCTCACCGCTTTAGTCAAGTGCTTCTTTTTTAGGATTTACTGATTGACAGCTGTTGTCCTTTTACTAAACAGTAATAATAACTAGAAGGTGGTCTGAAAGGAGCAGTTGCTGTTAACTGTTGTTTGCCAGTGTCTTCCAGTTGGGTCTTAATTTTTTAACATTGTTCAAAGAAGAACGTTATGACTTTGGAATTGTGTGATGGAAAACAGGTTTTCTTTGTGGAAATCCTTGATCAACCAAGGATGTACTAATGTGGAAATATTTAAATCTTTAAGTACATTTCCCGGGCAATTGTAACTGTTCAGTCTTTCAGTGGTTGGGAGAACAGTACAGAGCAGAAATCAGACTAAATATTTGTTGTTCTTTTAGTGGATGTGTCAATCATATCCTTTGTATATTTTTAGGACTGTAAGATGGAGCTGAATGACGAAGAGGGTCATCGCTGTTACCCTCTGAATGGCCACCTTCTCTGCCACTCCTGCCACCTGAAGCATATCGAGCCTGGCTGCTCCCCTTCCGTCTTAGCCTCTTCCTACTGACACTGCTGTGGTTGGAGGGAGACACCTGGTGGAATTGTGGCAGAGCTGCCAAAGGCCAACCAAGACAGATCTACTGTATGCAAGTTTTGTTCAAAAGTAATAGTAATGAAGTCCCCATTATGTAGAACCTGAAGTGGTTATGAAGTATTGTAATACACAAAAGCTCTACTTTAAATGTGCAGTGAAGTGTGACTCTATACTTGCTGCATACTTTGCGGAAGTGTTCTCATGTTGGGTTTATGTAAATATCCATTGCATTTAGCTGCATAAATTCCTCAGTCAACTTATTTAAGATGCAGTGTAACTTCAAATTATCATTCACACTTCTGCTGTAAAAATAGAGTTGAAATTATTCCAAATGTTCTTACAGTTGTAAAAACGACGTAAAGCCCACTGTGAAACATGACAGAAATCACAGGTACCTTGTTTTGGTCATGTAGGAAGGAGAATCTGCCTCTCATTATGTTTGTGCTAATTTATGTTTAGTGGCTTGTATGACACCATGATTCATGTAATCAATGGAGGAGTGTTTTGGATGCCTAATTTTCCTCTGCTGTGGACAGAATAGTTTCCACTTGCAATAATAACAGCTGGTGCATATTTTTAGAAAAAAAATGTTTAATGATTGAATACTATTAAAAAACAGTAAACAACAGTAATTCTTTATTTTCCTATCGTTAATTGATGCATACAGTTGATTTTTTTTGTGTGGTTACCAATAGCTGTGTTGGGGATCAGACAACTAGACAGCCAGTGTTCAAAAACCTTGTTTGTTAAATTTTCATATGCAAATACTGGTATGCTAAATCATACCAGTCAAATCACTTTTAAGCACAACCGTTTTATAAATGTAATTGTCTTCCAGGTTTCATTGTCTTTGTGTGCTCAGTGCAGACCAGTTTAGTTTTTATGTCCTATATTTTTGAGGTCTCAGCAAGAACCACAACCCCTGTAGTAAATAAACAGCCTTTTCTTATTACATGCAGTCTGCTCTAAGCACTTATACATGTGTGAACTTTCTATGCACCAATGAAGAGGCTGGTATTAGGCCAAACATTTCATATGTTACATAATATATTTTTTGTTTGAACAAAACCTTTTAGTCACGAATATGATCTAGAGTATTTTGTTTTGATTGCCTATCCTTCCCATTGATTAATATCTTGTCTTTATTAACTTAATGCTAGTTGCTTGTTATTTCAGGTCCTTATTTGATAGTGTAACTATAGATTGAGATGAAGAGCAAACATGTAAGAATGGGATGTATGAGTGCTGTAAAGAAATAATTTAATAAATCCATTCTGTAGGCCAACTTTTGGTTTGAATTTGTCATCCAACAAACCATATCTTATTCTTGTTTTCAAGGGTTTTTGTTTTAGTAGAATTATGCATTGTTGCAGTACACGGAAAATTACAATGTTGTGTTCCCCTGTCTGCTATGGACAGATAACTACCTTTTTGCTCCATCATACACAAAACTTGGAAACCGAATGTGGTGCTTCTGTAGATTATTTGTTATAACTTTTGAAGAAACATGAAAATATACAAGCTATTAAAAGGCTGAATGTACTTTTCTAATTAACTCTTGATCCCCAAGGGTCAGATTTATCATGAGGTATGTCTCAAATGTAAGGAGATGCAGAAGAAAAACATATCGAGCCAGCCAGGAGTCGAACCTAGAATCTTCTGATCCGTAGTCAGACGCGTTATCCATTGCGCCACTGGCCCGACATCTTCATGATGGCCATACATTTTTCAGAATTTTCACATTACACGGGCTAGTCTTGCGTTAAAGTGTGATGTTTGTTGTCGACTAATCGCTTAAATGTTATAAATCAGCGAACTCTAGTCCAAATATTCACCAACACACAATTTAAGTTGGCATTTTACACAACTTAGTAACCAGTTTTACAGCTCATTACAAAGGAGGTAAAATTGTTGAATTAAAGTAGTTCAAATTAACATTTATTCGCCATTGTCTTAAAATTGGACAAACGTAATCTGCCCTGGAGAAAAAATATCGAGCCAGCCAGGAGTCGAACCTAGAATCTTCTGATCCGTAGTCAGACGCGTTATCCATTGCGCCACTGGCCCTTGCAAGAGTTGCTGAAGACCCTTAGGCTTTTTATAAGATCTCAAAACTGAGATTTCTTTGAAGCCGTGGCGTCGCAGCTGTTATAAATTCTTTATTGTATATAGTACGTAGTCCTCATATATGATCGATAGACACTAACCAATACAATGTTTAGTGTCTCAAAACAATGAACCCATCACCCAGCAGATGTCGTGGTCGGACACTATCTGATATCCACCAGCGAACATTGAAGACGCTAATATTTCATGTACGTGTGTGTGTCCATTCGTAACCACTTCAATCATTGTACAAACGCTACTCATCTTTGTGTCTTTTTACCCAGCTTTAACAAGTTTAACTATATTAATAAAATGTGTTTTTTTTTATGATACAATTAATACGGAAAGTCCAGCAGTATAATTCGTTTTACGTGCATCACATCTGGAGGGTGTGTAGGTTATTGTAGCTGCCCATGTAAAGCTAAATGTCTTTTCCATTATTAATACACCTGCAGAGACCTAGGCCTCATAATATCTGTGACAGCTCTTAAGACTTTAGTTTTATTGGTGTATTTTTTCATTCAAATGTTCATTCATTGGCTTCGACATGTACGGCAGAGTAAGTAGGTCACTAATGTAGCATATGAGCTATGAAAACATTCACGAAAATCATTGCTCTGCTGAACACATGTACACACAGTGCAGCCAATGAACAACCAGATGACTTCATCTGTCTTTGAAGGAAGCGTTGGTTTGAAGTTGTACATATTTTTACAATGGCGTGTCAAATGTTTATTTGGTTCAATGTTTTTAAAAAAACGAATTGTTTGATTTCTAGTATTGCACGTTATTTCTAATTCGTCTTCTGTCTTTTTCTTAATAAAAATGCACATGCAGAAAATATTGCAGCCTATTTTATCATGATTGCTAAATTCACATCCCATCCCACCCTTTGGCTGCGAGCCAGGATCCAGGATGGCGTCCAAATCGAGCGCACCCATATGCTTCTGTAACCACGCCCCTCCCGTCAACTCCCCCAGTGACGTCAGCAGAATCCTCCCAATGCGGGGGCTCCGAGGGTGGGCTCCGGCTTCGCCGTGGTGAAAAACGTGTGTTCGTCCCGTGTGGCGTGTCAGTGTCAGTGTCAGGGAGAATTGCCGCGCCGCTTCCCAGCTCGCTGTCAAACGGAGAGTGGCGTTTTCACGCACACACCGACAGGACAGCGAACGAACACATCCACTGATTGGAGGAAGCGTGCGCGTGTGTGTGTGCGCGCAGATATTTGGAGCGGGTGGAGGTTTTCGAGGAATTCACAGTGGGCTACTGTTGGTAGAAGTCCGGGCTCTGACTGCTGACCCTCGGCGCTTTGTTGCATGTTTCCAGGGATGAATTGTTGCACGTCTCCCCTTCTCTCATCAAAGGAATAACTGGGCTCCGCTTTTCGCTCTCCATGGTGCTCGAACGGTAAGAACGACAAGCAGAGGTGTCCGTGCATTGTTTGTTCTCTCAAACCTTCATCGCGTGGATGCTTTGGTCTCTCTGTTTTTATTCTCTCCGCGTGTTTCTCAGCTTAAAGCTCCTGCAGCTGCACACTCCGCTGCACTGTGAAGCATTTACAAAATGCAAAGCTGGCGTATTTTCCCACTGCAGGATAAAGTCTCTGTGTGTGTGTGTGTGTGTGTGTGTGTTAGCAGGGAGATGGACGGGATCGGGCTCACCATGCAGAAGAAGGCTGCAGAGCTGGAGCGTCTGGCCGAGGTGCTCGTCACCGGAGAGCAGCTGAGGTAAGTCCACTGGTTCCTGTGTCCGATCCCGGGTGTGCAGACGGCACAAAGCGTTTCAGGGGAAACAGTGATGTCAGGATCATTTCTCTTCTCGAATTAGCAGTCACTGTAAAACGTTGTACTGATGTATAATTGGCCTTTAGTACGTTTGCATGCTCCATTTGAGATGATTCGTGGCTCGTGGACAAGGACATGACAGGACATGATACGCTAAGTGGGAAAAGTGGGTGTAGTTTGACAGACGTCTGCTGATCGAGCTTGTCGCTGTCCCTCCCTGCAAACTGGCTCTACAGGCAGTTTCAGCCCCCTGCAGCATGCACAGCCAAACAAAGGCGTCCACATATGCACAACCCTGCTCATGCACACTGCAACTCCTCTCCTGTACTCCTCTCCACATATTGTATGTGTATTAGGCACATGTTGGCCTGAGGCATTCCCATTCCTTGATCCTGCAGGAGCGTCTTCCGTCTTCCTTGCTGTTTTTAGGACTGAACATGAGTGATTGTTGCTGCTCTGGTAATAGCACCCTATGAGCTGCACGGGGAATGATGAACCTAATAACCCTGCGCGGTTGTCATGTCCTCAACATTCATCCTATCAGGAAATTATACTGCCAACCCTGTCAGTGTTATTGACATGCTGCACCCTTTGACCTACTCTATGTAAAGAAAGGCACCATAAACCCGGTGGCATTCGCTGGCTCACACTGCCAGCAATGAATAGAGGCTCAGTAGATAAAGCATGACACCAGTGGCTAAAAGTTCACCCCCTCTAGCTGAACTATGAGGACAAAATGCTACTGAATTGTGTTTTCCATATTAGTGTGGGCTAAAATGAAGTCAGAGTTTAGTCTCCAAAAGTTCAAGCTGTAGCAATGTCCATAAAAAGTAACATTAAAGTCACCACCTCAACAGATTAATAGCTTGTGTCTGGACACACTCTCCAGGATAGTTTTGCTTAGCGCCCGTATGTGTTTCCATGTTTGTCTGTGTGTGTGTGTGTGCGTGTGTGTGTGCGCGTGTGTGCGCGTGTGTGTGCATGCCTGTGTTCCTGGCACAGCTGTATAGTGAGGCTGCCAGCTGGCAGTGTGGCTGGTGTCAGTGAACGACAGGGTGGTTGGGGTGACTGTTCCAGGGTCCTCTGAGACACTGCTGTTCTGGGGGAAAGGACTTGAGGTTGTGACACGCAAGACTTGCTCTCTGTCTTCCTGCCTCTTCCACAGACACACACGCTCAGCCTGAGAGCCTTGTTGTTCTCACCAGCAGGATGTAGATTTGTCGTTTTGCCCACCTTTTTGTTGATTGCTGTGAAATTTCCTACAGATTCCCATGTTCACTGATGGAACGATGTCTTTTTCTCTAGTGGCACCACAAGATTGACATTTGTGTCTTTGAGTAAAATGTCTCAACAGCTGTCAAATGGATTACCAAGAAACCTGATAATCATGCTCTTTTTGCAATTACATTTTATAATTTTCTCCCAAGTCAGCATTGTAAGTTGTCTAATAATTTGGTTTAGAGATATCTTCAAAAATGATTTTAGTTTAGTGCTAAACATTATATTATTATATTATTACATTACAGGTCTAAGTACAGCCCTACCTCAGCTACTAGCATGGCTGTAGGCTCGTCAAGCACACGTGCCCCTGATTTCCCTGTTTGCTCTTTTGCCTTTGTTCAAATTTGCCAGTTCAGGCCAAACAATGGCACGACAGAGCGAAAAAGTCACGTTGGATGTCAACAGCAGCGTTCGTGAGAATAATATGTGTAAAAGAAAGGAGTGTACCTATCCACACCTTTTGTTTGATCACTTTAATATGAGCCAAGCTCATGTAACATGACTGACATCGTTCCTGGTACTGATAACGCCACAGTGGCTATTTTTAAATATCTCATCACACATATGTGTTCTATCGTGTCCGCAGCTCATATCTGACAGCAGATCTGCTTCAAGCACAGCTGAAAAACAGAACAAGCAGATATGATGGGACACTGACAGAGCTGTGAATAGAGTTTGCTGCCCCATAGCAGACTGTGACAGAGAGTGACGATTCATGAATGTTGTCAGCTTGAGAATCTACAGCAGTGTAGTCATACTGGGAGCCAGAGACTCATTCAGAAATACTTCAGGCTGTCGTTGTTTGATTCAGCAGAAATGTAAGAATAGAACGGAGCCTGACCAACACAGTAACACTTACTACGAGAAGTGATGCCTGAGTCTCATAAAGAAACAGCAAGATGAGTGGTTTTGCTTCCTGCTGGATTTGAAATGATTTATGGCGAGATGACACTAAAGCTGAACATCCACATAAAGAAAGTATGATGCTAGATCCAACTGGGAGTGAATTTTGTAACATGTTTGACCGCTTGTCTTGCATCTTGGCAGAGGACTGCGCTGGGTCGTACACTAGCCAGCTGCACATAGTCTCAGCATGGAGTGGAACTAGCTGACTGCAGGAAGCTTGACTAAGACTGTGGTGGCCTGTTTCACAATACTCTAGTTCAGGAAGAGGTCACCTTGATTATGTGAAAGCAGCATTTAGGCCGTCATGAGAAATGTGTCATAAAGTCATGCAACATACTTAAAGTATAGCTAATGTTGAAGCTTCAATGGTTCTGATCAAAATTTTAATGGATGTTGTTGTTGATAGTGGTCTCCTCTGATTATCGCTTGCTGCTCTCCAGGCTGCGACTCCACGAGGGGAAGGTGATCAAAGATCGGCGGCACCACCTCCGAACCTACCCAAACTGCTTTGTGGCCAAGGAGCTCATTGATTGGCTGATCGAACACAAGGAGGCCTCAGATCGAGACACGGCCATCAAGATCATGCAGAAACTGTTAGACCAGAGCATCATTCACCATGGTAAAGCTGAAATGTGTGTGCACGAGAGCATGTGCGCCCCCGTGCACCTGTTTGTCTTCATTTTGTTCTCTCCCTTTCTTTTTTGACATTTTCTGGGACCCAACTGTTTCTTTTAAGAGATTTTTCTGTGTCTTCCTGCCAATTTGGCCCCAGTGCAGCATCTCACTACCTGCTTCACATTTGACCAGACATAAAGACAGGGGCAGATAACGCAGGCTGCTGCTTCCATTTAAGTTGATGTTTAGCCAGCAGCAGTGCAGTTTTATCCTGCTAGTTTAATGATTTAATCATGTTGATATTTTAGTGACTGATTTATGTAAACATTATCCAAAATCCCACGGTACCCTCATAAGATGCTTTTGCTTGTGCTGTGCTCTATGATTATAAATAGCTCCCCTCACTTGTTGCTCATAACTTAAAATGGCCTGTGTAGAGGACTGTTGGTTGTTAGATTTAGGTGTAAAGTAAATAAAAATAACATAAATCATGTTTTGGGTCTGTCTTTGTAAATATACAAGGTTTCTTAGGATTCATTTTTTTCTGCTTGCTTCTCCCTGTGCGCCTTTCCTGCAGGTGATAAACCACTAAAAACTGAAACCTCTATGCATGTGTGTTTTCAGTGTGTGACGAGCACAGAGAGTTCAAAGACCTGAAGTTATTTTATCGCTTTCGTAAGGACGATGGCACCTTTCCGTTGGACAGTGAAGCGAAAGTCTTCATGAGGGGGCAGAGGATTTATGAGAAGTACGTACTCACATAAACACACCCAAAACACTATAACACAATGCAAGCGTTCCACATGTAGATGATCTTTGGGCACAACTGTCAGTGTTTCTTCCTTTTTCTACTCCTTTAAAGTAATGCCTCAACTTATGGTTACTTATTACATGATGATGTGATGTGAATATTAGCAGCTAAAGTAGCTATCACCACATTATCTGATGATGTTTAGACCTTTGGAGCTTCATGGCAACTTGGCAAGTTTCAGCACAAACCATGCATGTATTTCCTGACTTCCTGATTTGCCTCATACAGTAAATCTTTAGCATTCTTTACAGCATGCTGAATAGGTTTGGCAGCCATCAATTTTATAAAATACATTTTTCTAATAAATTGGATTTGATTAGATTAGAGTGCATAGCAATGAGCAATTATCTCATCACAATGATAAAAGTCAACAGGAAGTGGAAAATCAAAGGATATTGGCATTTTGACAAGAGGTGACTCATAGCGTGTGTGACAGGCTGGATTTAGAGGGCAGAGGACGCCACGCCACTAATGGGGCTGTTTTTGTTTGTCACTGGCTTTGTACCCATGATGATGCCTATTTTTTGTGAGGAGACTGATTGTTTCCATAGAAACGCTCTTCCTCTCTGACTCCACTTCTCTCTGGTGGTGAACTACAATTTTGGATTTATTCATATACTGAACACTTTAATCATTTAGTGTGCAGCTGAGTATGCATGCACACACACACACACACACACAATGTCTATTTCTTGTCTGAGACACACAGCTTGGCTTGCCTTCCCAGTCACACATGTTCTGCCACGTCTTTGTCACGTGTGAGAGCAGTATTTCTGTGCCGATCTTCACACATTTACAGTGACGCATTTGTATAAACATAGACTTACTTTTCATGAGTGTTTCTTTAACACACGTGCACACACACAGACACTCACGTACATGCATGCACAACAGTTGCATAAGAGGAAGAAATAGTCCAAGGGGAGACATCTGTCGTCTCGGCTCTCGAAACTGTGTTTATGTAATCAGTATGAAGCAGCCCAGGACACACACTCACACACTGGTCTGGCCTTGATCTGGTGGTTGCTTTCATGTGCTAGATGTGCATCACAATTACACTTATGGCACGCGTAACAGCCCTGCCCCATAAAAACAAACTAACAAACAAAAAAATTAACTATTCATCCAGTAAACCACCATTTTGTACTTAAGTGCAAATGTCTCCCAATCAGGTTTGTGGTGCTAGTTTTCATACATGCACACCAATGTATGAACTGATTCTTTGATAAGCAATTTGCAAAGCTTCAACAAAAATATCTAAATAGAAAACAACAAAAATAAGTGAGATATTTCTTTGGCTTTCAGGATAGATCAACAACTACAAACTTGAAATAAAAATGGATGAAACTAACATCCTGTTGAAGGTTTCAGTCCTACTCATATACGTAACAGATCACAAGCATATACTACATTTACACATAGCATTTGTTTAATATTGTAACTTGAGTTACATAATTTTTCCACTTGACTTGTGCCTGAAATTCACCCCAGATGACTACCTTTGTGATATTAATGTTTGTCAGTGCAGAGAAAAGCTCTTTTTATGCTGTTAGCAGTGTAGCTCTATAGATGGCAATGTCTGTTGCTCCACAGCTAATAAACAAATATAAATATAAATATATGTAAACACATTTGCATTTAGACTATAGTATGGGCATGTCCAGGCACACACAAATGGAGCTGCACAAATGGAGTAAACTTCTTCTCATGTTTTAAAAGGAAAAGCACATGTTTTCACATATCATATTTAGGCAATGGACATGTTCTTTCACTCTTTTATTTGGCTATTATAGTTGTGTCAGATAAATATGACCTCTTTGCTTGTTGACCTTGTTGTCAATATTTTTCCTTTAAAAACGAGTTTTAACATAGTGCGTTAACTTCCTACACGGTAAAAACAATTCCTTTCACTTACAGCAGGAACTTATTTGGCAGCAGCAGCTGAAGCAGGACAGTGCGGCTGTGGTCTGGGTTAAGTGTTTCTAACCCAGAAGTTATGTCTTTAACCGTAGTGTATCCTTGTTGCGTATCTCCATACATACAAAAAGACCTATTGTTCAGTCTGTTACGTCAAGTGCCCTTCCTCAAAACTAGTTTTCCATCGGAAAAATAAACACGTCTCCCACATCCAGGTCTCACACATTGATCGCTGACGCTGTTGATTGTCAGATTAACATACACAAAGCCCAAACAACAAACCACAGGAAGACATTTGAACTGGCTGTGTAGAGGGCAGCCCCGCAAGTGACGAGGTTAGAAACACAAGACGATGTTTTGCGGGCACGTTACAGCATTGTAGATACAAGATATAGTCATGCTGATGAAAAACCATTAGTAATGTTGAATAAATTAATAAAGCAATGTATTTATTGTGGAGGATAAGGATTGGTGGTTCAAACTCTAGCTCTTCCTTTGAAGTGTCCTCGAACAAGACATTGAATCCCAGGGTGCTCCCGTCTGTATGCCCCTCACCACTAAATTACTCAATATTTGTAGATTTGCCAAGCACGTCTTTTTTGTTTGCCTTACTGGGGCAGTGGATTATGTGACTTTCTGAAGGAGACCTAGGAGTTATCAGTGACTTTTTTTCTAGTTTGTTTGTTCAGAAAGATAAAAACTTTCTTTGCATTTATAACTCGGCACAGGGGAGGAAAAACCATAGTGCTGTGATTGCGGTTATTGAGAAATAAAACAATCCCCTCTATTCTTGTATAGTTGAAATTTTGTATTTTATGTTTAGTTATTTTCCTTAAGTCACCTTAGGCACAGTATTACTAGGCACAGATACTACAACTGCAGGAACTCATGTGCACTTCTCTATTTTGTGTTTTTACACACATATTTACTGCATGAGTGAGTACTCTAGGGTTTGTGAAAGAGACAGACAGAATCCTAACGGTTTTCTGGGTGTTTTCAAGGTGAAATACCACAATCAAGAAAGAGCAACACGACCTTTCATTTCGAAACATGCTCATCTTTATCCTCAAGGTTTTTCTTATTTCGTGTGTAAAAAACAAACAAACAAACAAAAACTATCACATACAACTTACAATGGCTGCTTATAAGCTGTGTGTGAAAATGGCCACTTTACATCAGCTGCTGTCCATGCTTGAGGGAAGATCCTATTGTTTCCATATGATAAACAGATTTGTACTCTAAAGTACAATTATTATAATCTATATTGAAGGACCTGGTAAGTGCAGTAATGTTATCATTGGTTTTTTCCACGGTTGCCGTTAGGAGCCTTTGGGACTTTAAGATTAAGGACTGTATAAGTAGAACAAGTTTATTATGAGGACGTCTGCAGTACATTAAAACAGTAGGATGAAGCTTCCACAAAAAGCTCCTGAAAACAGCTGTTGAAGTGAGAAGTCGAAGTGGTTTGTCTTCCAGAAAAGATAATGCAGTTTTATTGTCCTGCAGAGTAGTAAGTTTTAGTCAGATCATTCCCATTTATTTAGAAACCTTTTCTAACAGACTTTAAGACTCAGACACTTTAACGCTGAACAATCACTTTTACATTCACCTTCTTCCATGTAAACCTTTGTGTGAATCGGATGCCATATCTATATCTGATGTTTTTATAATTCATACTTTTCAAAAAACCCACATGGGCCAACCGTGTGTCTTTGGAAAACACTCAGGCTGAATTAGTTGCTGACTGAACAGCTACACTAACTGCACAAACAGGTCAGTACAGCTTGCCTCACCCCTCCCACAGTTATCATTATTTAAGAAATTGTATATACATTTTCACCTCATGCATATTGGTGTAGATGCTGTTATTCAAAGCCTTGTAGCATTGCTTTAGTAGAGTACAGTATTTGAGCCAATCCCTTCCTGTAACAGAACAGGCTCTGTTGACTTACCATGTTTAGCTCTGTGTACACTATCAGGCCTCGTGGAACATTATGTGCAGTTCTGTCAACACTTGTATCATGATGTTGGCTGCCAGTATAGACCATAGTAGTTCCCATGCTAAACCTCCTAATCCATCAACATCTAACATCTGAACACGTCTTGCGTTCTGCAGTGTGTTCACTTTACATAACTGAAGGACTTGGAGCAACTCCGTTGAATACATTATATGTGTGCTTTGCATTTATTTTTTCTTGGCTCAGAGTTTGAATTTGAAGAATGTGCTGTCAACCTGGGACTGAGTTTAATGACAATCAAATTTTCTCTTGACACATGGGCCTGCAGGTTTCTCTGGATCATCAGAAACAGTTTAATGAGCTAAAGCATGAGTAGAATTTAGTTTAATATTAATGGTATATGTATTAATATTGGTCCTCATGTAGTTCATTAAAGCATAAATGTTTTTTTCTGGATAGTGATGGGTTTTCTGTTAATGTTTTTCATCTAATAAAAGAAAGATATTTGTCTCCCTTGAACTCTTTACATGGCCATAATCAGTTAACATTATACCTCTGACTAAATGTAAATGTAAATGTTGTTTGCCCATGTTGCACAAGTCTAGTTGTCTTTGTTTTTCAAGAAATTGTTATATATCTGTAGTTATATCGCCAGTCTTGTCTGTACAGCCAATTTTAAGCTGAGGGCAGCTATCAACTATTAAATTCAACAGCTATGACCATTACATCTAACTAATGAACACTTAGTATTTATTCAAGTATGTAAAAAAAAAAAAAAATGTTGCAGCCACCAGGCAACCAGGAGCAGGTGCTGGCAGGTGGGTTTTGTTACTGTCGAGTGTCTTAAAGCCTGGATAGTCAACTTCAGTGTCCTCATTTCATTTCCGGTAACATGCATAAGCATGTTTACCACTATATCAAGTAAAGAGCTGCTATTTCAGAAAAAATGAAAAGTTTGTGGGGTCTCGTCTGTGCTGCAAAGTTACTAAGTCACTTCAAATTTGGAAAAGTCCAACCTTGTGAGCAACCAGCATTGAAACACAAATTATTGTGATAAATGCATCACGCATGTACTCCATAAGTGCAAGTACATGCGTGATGGAAGGAGAATGCCTTGCCCACAGTTAGGTTGACACTGACACTGATACACCAGCAGAGAGTTCAGGTTCTTCTGTCCTACTTAAATGAGTCTAGTTAATTTTCTTTAAAGTGTAAGCCTGGTGCAGATATTTGCCACTCCTCTAAATGTCATGTTTCTGTCTGTAACAGTGTTTGGGGTTTAGAATCGACAGTGTTGTGAGTGACTGACTATTTAAACAGAATGTGGATTTAGAAGGTATTTGTGCCAACAAATGTGGAAATTTTAGTGTCTATGTACCTTTGATGTTCGTTACTACTACATGTTCAGACAGGTGTCCCCCAGAAAGCCTGTTTCTCATGAGTACTATATGATTGACAGGTGGAATGATGTTTTAGTGGCTTTGAGAAAGAGTCAGCATTTTTTAAGCGTGTATTTCATGTGTCATCTAGTTACTCAATCTAATCCTTTGATAGTGATTACTAGGATTGCGCACTTCAATAAAACTGTTTCTGCACACACAAATTTTCTTGTTTTTTTTTCTTCTACCAGTGCCACAAACAATTTGAAATCAATTTGACTACTGCAAAACAGATTTTTAGTCGAGTTTTATACCCATCGAAGCTCCAGATGTTCACAAAGTCACAACTCAAGCAGATCTTAAAGTTTTTATTAATATAATTAACCTGTCACTGAACTAATCTGCAGTTTTGGTTTGTAAGACTCTAGGTATAACGTGGATTTATGTTCACTTCCAGTTCCTCCATTTATGCGGCTGAAGTGCTAATGTTCTGTTACTGTGTAGTATTTGTTCATTTTCACTCTGCAGGTTACAGGGTGGAGGAATGGGCAGAGCTGCTGGTGTGCTAGACTTTTTCTCTTTCCCAGTTTTTAAAATAACTGTATTTTACCAAATACAGAAAACATCTCTTGGATAATTAAACATTATGACAGTGTTATGGTAGTGTATGATCTTACAAGTCATAAATATTGTAGCAGTACTGAGAACATATTTTCTGTCTGGTAGGTGTGAACTGTTGTATAACACAACTGCAGTTCTAGAGTAAATTAATTGCATGTAGTTACACTCTTAATGGTGTCAACAACAAATCCATCCATTTGGTGTAACCGTTTATTCTGTTCGGGGTTGTTGGGGGGCCGGAGGGTATCCCAGCTGACACTGGGGGAGAGGCATGGTACACCCTGGACAGATCTTCAATCTGGGCAACACAGAGATATACACAGGCATCCAGTCACACACATTAAGAGTCACCAATTAATCTAACATGCACGCCTTTGAACTCCGTGAGGAAACTGGAGAACTGGGAACTGGAGATCCACATAATTATGGGGGGCACATGCAAACTCCACCCAGAAAGGAGCTTTTAGCTCTTAGGCAGTCACGCTAAACACTCCATCACTGTGCTGGCCCAACAACAAACCACACACCAAAAATGATCTAAAATCAAATTTCAGTTGCTGAATTTATTCACTGTCCCTGCAATATTCAACATCTAACTGACTTTTTAGAATGTGTTTCAGTTGTTTTGAATCCAATTTTAATATGTAATGTACATTCTCATATCTTTAATTGGTCTCTATTCTCTATAGGATGATGAACACAGAAAACACCCTTTTACAGACCAGGGAGGAGGAGGGTGCATCATTCGAGCGAACGTTGGTGGCCTCTGAGTTCATTGACTGGCTGCTGCAGGAGGGAGAGATGGCAACCAGGGAGGAGGCAGAGCAGCTGGGGCGGAGGCTTCTTGAACACGGCATCATTCAGCACGGTGAGGAAGATGGGGATTGTTTTTATTTTCTGTAACTTGCTCACTGAACTTTTTCTTTTAATTCTACAGTATAAAGTAACACAGCAGAACCCTTCACAAAATATCTCCTCAAATAAAAGACGGATTCACGTCATCACTCTTTGTTCATTCATCACTCATTCTTGTCCACTTCTTCATTTTGGTCTCTCACATCATATCTCATACAAACCTGTCTTTCTCCAGTCTCATTGACTCATTGCCTCAAAGAGGTCAGCCAGCTCCAGGCTTCAGGGCTGAGAATCAAGGCCTTCATTTAATGTTTCTGTGAATATTCAGCATATTCTCACCTTCCTTTATGTGATTGGCACATTTCACTCAGATACTTTACTTGAGGATCATTTACCTTAATTATAAAAATGTTCCAGCTTCATTACAAAGAAGTCAATACTCGACTCAGAATCACCAAGTTTTTTTCTCTTAGTTAAATGACGTTCATGCAGAACAAAACTCCTAATTTTCGCTCTATTTCCACGTTCGAGCTTTGGCTTTGTTTGCTCTGTTAATTCAACCATGTTACTCCCAGGTGTAAATGTGTATTTGTAACACCTCATCATACCATTCAATTAAGGCCAAGCTATTTATTAATCAATGCTGATACCAATACAGCACATGGCTGAGAAGATTCAAAGGTAAAGTTTTGAATTCAAACATTAAAACCAAAATAGCTCAGATAACATCAATGGACCGAGTTCCTAAATGAGCTACTATTGGTTCACCACATGACATGAAATTAGATTTGATAAGGACGTCCGTGGTTCACACCCGTGTCTAATTAAATTAGACTATGTATTACTGCAGTCACATGGCTCTAGGGCTGAGTTTTTCTTTTTTTGTATTCAAACGGTGTGTGCAGATATCAACATGTGATGCAGATAACTGAATTATTATTATTACTATGTGTTGGTAATGTTACTGTAATGTAGCATAATGTAATACAGAGCTTGATCTGCTTCCTGTGGCCCTACAGACTTTACATTGTAATTCTCCCTGTGGAAATACAGTAACGGAACTAGTGTTGTGTGTGGGTGATACAGTGGATGGACTTTGCACTAAACATACACCTGTATTCATTTTTGTTACAGTAGGGATAGTGATTTAGGATAATTACGTTTATGACATGTTTACAGGTCCTCAGCTCTCGTTAGAAACATTATAAAGAGAGTAAAGATTGAGGTAAGTGGTTAGTCTGCAGTCCTGCTCTGCTGACCATGGACCACACATTCATGAATAGGAGGCAGGTCTGGATGGATCTGCATTGTGTTTAGTTAGTGTGTTTACTGCGCAGCAGAATGCAAGTTGTTGTTCTTCACTATGCAGCTGAATCTCACACAAAGAGAGAGTCCTCAAGGTTAGAAACACTCTGGAAAAAATGCACAAAGAGAAGATAAGAATATTATATATGTAAGTGGTCAGAGTGGAGCTGCTACAGCTCAGGGTTCTCATCATACTGTGTAACATTTATGAAATGTGTCACACGTTTTTCCTAAATCTCTTTAAGGTGAACAAGACAAACAGCTTCTCAGGTTTACTGTACATAGATTCAGTTTACTATTGCCACGGGAAACATTAAACACTCCTCGACAGCCTGTTCAAACTGTTTTTTATTCTTCCTTCAAGTATATTAAAAGGATATTGTGAGGTTGAGGTTGAATTCACAAAATAACAGCAAACTGATAACACAAAACACAAAACAGTGCTTTTAGGCATGAGGCTGATTTAAACTCTATGTATTTCTGGTATTTAAATAAAGGATGTATAATGTATTTATTTTGCGCTATGTTATATGTGTGCGAATGAGATGCGGCTATTTAAAATCTCTTGGAATGTATCTCAGTAACACTATTAGATGTACATTTGATAGAAGTCATAAATAATCTTTCTACATATTTTTGCTAGATTTGTGGAGGGCTTTTGCATTTTCTGCATTTTCTGCCTTAAAAAATGCTGTGGTTATGGCTGTAAAAATATGATGTGGTTGTAGTTTGATAACGAGAACTGCTAATAGGGACCAAACTTAAGTTAATAATCCAGTTTGAATACAGCGTTTATTAAATGTATTTAGCTTGTATGTGTAGTGGGTAACACTGATGTGGTGTGAATTGCTGGTCTGCAAATGAGCTTGTTTGTGGGTTTTTAGTATATTCCATTCATTTGGCATCAATATTTGACCAAACACATAAAGCAACAATAAATATTATTCAAATGTAACTGACCTAATTTTGAGTCATTAAAAATATAAAAATATTAAGGGGGAATAGATTCATCAAGCCTATAAGAATAATTAAAGTTAAAGAAGTAAAACTGTGCTGTGGTAAAACTTCAGTTCAGCAGGTCTTTTGATGGCTGAGGTGAATGTTCTCTGGGGGAAGTTGTGTTTGTTTAGTTCTGCTCATTGAAGGTCAGAGACTTTCAGGCTCAGCTGAGCTCAATTCAGGTGATTAACATGAATTTGAAAAATTATCCCACATTCACTTTCCTGATGTGTATGGTATTGATTATGGTCTTACAACAACAAAACACTTGTACCACAGCACAATTGTTCTGTCCTGCATTTGAGTTTTAGCTCTGTGGTCTTAAGCTTGAAGTTGTTTTGGAACTCATTCCAGATGTGGTCTCTGGTCTGCCACTGTCTGCCTCCTTAACCCAGTTGATTTACTCTTTTTTTCTTTCAACAGTCACTAACAAGCATCACTTTGTCGATGGGCCCCTCCTGTACCAGTTCAGGATGAATTTCCGGCGGCGGCGGCGATTGATAGAACTCCTTCACGAACGCAGCCGCAGCATCCCCGAGAGCCATGACAGCCCCTTCTGTCTCCGCAAACAGAGCTCTGATGGAGGCAACACCAGCTTCCTTTCAGGTAGTTACTGTAGCACACATGCACAAAGGGCCTGCAAGTAATTTCTTAGCTTTTTTCAAATTAAACTGTATTATAGCAAAAATTCTGTTGTGAGACAGGCTGAGGTTACTTGTCCTTTAAAACTGACAGAAAACCAAATTATTGACAAGAACATAATTTTGCCCATTTTTCCAACAATATGAGTGAAAAAAACACCAGCTGTTGTAAAATTCCTGATCCTCATGTAGGGATTTGCTGATTTCATTGACACATCATCATCATCCTGGTCATGGATTTTTTTTTTTTTTCAATTTCAAACTTTTTTGGCAAGACGATACTGTTTGTAATTTTCTTCACTGAAACAGACCTCATCTTTGTTCTTCTCATATGAGTCAGTTAAACTGTCCTGCCAAATACATTGCAAAACAGCACTGACAAATTTGCACCTTTTCCCTAATCGTCTGTCGACAGACATATGATAAACGTTGCCCTTGGCGGTTTCTGCCATACAAAGATAACAGAGTGTTGCCTGGCAGAAGAACACGTTGAAAAGTGCTGACTCTTATAATGTTATTCAAGTGTAAAATGATGATGGCTTGATGAGCTATGTGCTGTACATGCTCCACAGATAGACCGGCTCTAAAATGTGCTACAGAGTCGGGTTCTGTGCGTTTCAGAATCATTGGGGAGCATTAATGCATTGCAATAGTTACAGTATGTGCTTGTAGTTGGGAAACAGCTGTAGGAAGAAAGGTGCCAGGGAAACGCTGTTGACTTAACTGAAATTGACAAGCACAGGAGAAAATAGAGAGCAATGGTGAAAGGGGTTTACATTAGATTATATTTAACCCTTTCAAACAAATATGTTACTTCATAGTAACTGAGGCAATTAAAAGAGGCATTTGTGCTGCTCTGTACTTTGATCTCCCAGTAGACAGGCTAAATTAATGGGCTGCAAAAATGAATTCTAGTCTACATACTGCTTTGTCCTCTTTCGGTTTCTGATTTTAGTCTATGTTCCCTCTCTGCCCATTGGCCTGTCTTTCTCAGTGAGCCCCACGAAAGAGATAAAGGTGGCAGTTGGAGTTCGTCGGAGCAGCATGAGCAGCAGCTGTGGAAGCAGCGGCTATTACAGCAGCAGTCCTACGCTCAGCAGCAGTCCACCTGTCCTCTGCAACCCCAAATCTGGTAGGAAGATGTGGACGCACACAAAAATAGTCTAGTTTGTGCAGCTTATAAGAGGACGTGTCTTTTATAACAAAACATCTCCTGCTATTAATTCATCACACACTGTTCATTTACTGTTGCTATAAAAAACACTGTTACCTCATATTGAGAAAGTCAGTGCTTCTTACTTGTAGCACGTAAATGTTGTGCATGAAATCAGCTGCTTGAACTTTTAAATCAAGAATCCACACCTTTGAGCTCTAGGGTTCTTACTGCTGGGAGGTTTTGTTTAATGTCTCTCAAGCTTTGTTAAAACCAGCTGCTCGTCCTCCGACAAACGATACCTAAACCACAGATGTGCACAGGCTTCTGTTCATATACTACAAATGGGGACATGGATACACACATTCCACACATGCTCACTTCAGAGCCTGATGGCAGCTCTAGACAATAGTGAGAAGAAGCACTCTTCTCTGTTCTGTTTTGGACTGAACAACAAGAAAAAGTAGAACATAATTCAAATGGCTGCTAAATCTGTGAAATGAGCTGCTAGTTTACTTTTTTGGCACACATGCAGTCATTTCGCTATGGCTGCGGACAGTCTGCGTGGATGTAAATTATCCAAGTAGAGTTCTTGACAGGAGTGTCTTTGTGCCAGCAGAACATACTCAACATTAGCATTCACATACCATACACAATGAACAGGAAAAGGAAGGCACACACACACACACACACACACACACACACACACACACTTGGCATATTTCCCCTCTGCCTCACATTAACTTTAGTAATTGTGTTGATCTCATGATGGGAAGATAAGGATCCTAAAAATAAAGGACATTCCCAGTAGGCAGTAGAACTGTTTCCCAATGTATGAGGAGCTTTGTGTCTTGCGTAATTTCTGGTGTGCAGCTACAAAACTGGACCGATAAGAAAGACACTGCCCTCTGATATGACATAGAAATAGTTGTTCTGTACATGTGATCACATTAGGATTCTACTGAGATTATGAAAATATCCAGATCAAGAGGATAACAAGTCTGTCTTGTTTCACTTCCTAATTTTTTTATCGGTCTATAATGAAGAACAACTGCGACCATGAGTGATTTATCGAACACAAAAAACACTGTATAGTACACACAGACCCTGGCTTCAAATGAGATGTGCTTTAAAGTATGTATGTAGACTAAAGTACCACTAAAATGTCCATTCCCCGTACCCTTTAAGAAATATTGTGTTGTTTTTATTTGTGTAATGGCATTCTTTAATTTTGCACACAGACACTAGCTGTAAGATAGAAGTGACACAGATTTATAATTTCCATTACATATAATCACCGTTTTTTGTAGTAAATTCTTTGTTCTCTGCCCTGCACATTCTCAGAACACTTTCCTTCTTATATGATCACTTTATGTCTGAGAAAAAAATATTGATCGTCTGTGCACAGTTCTTTATGCATCTGGCTCTTTGTTGCTCATCAGTCACCTACATAATTCTTACTTCTTTTGTGGCGATAAATTTGTGTTAGACAAGGCACAAGACCCGTTCAAGCTTTCAAGGGTCATGTGAAGTGGGTAATGCTTAAGGGAAGTTGGAAAGGAAGGGGAGCTATAGTGTTTCAGGAAGCCTAAAACGTCCTTGCCTTGTTAGCATGTGACCAATATTGGCAAATTCTACACACCAACGCACACATACACACTTTTAGGAACTAAACTATATAGCCATTGTGTTACAGCATTTGTGCGTGTGCGTGTGTGTGTGTCGTAAATGTACATTGACATCATATGGCTAATTCTCGTGATAACAAGTAACATTTTGTCGTGTGTTTCTCTCAATAGTTTTAAAGAGACAAGTGAGTCCAGAGGAGCTGCAGACCCCAGGAGGACCATTTATAAAGAAGACGTTCACTGTAGGACACACACACACACACACACACACACACACACACACACACACACACACACAGACATACATAGACAAACACAGACTCTGCTCTAACAAAGGGTATTTCAGCATGGATATTGTCTCACATGCTCACAGTCACACATTCCCTCTCTCTCTCTCTCTCTCTCTCACTCACTCACTCTCACACACACACACACACACCTGTAGATGCATGACACAGACCACTTAGTCATGTGCATGTGCAGACACATAAGGCATGAGCACAGACATACACAAACAAGAAAAATGTGGAAACATAAATTTATAGACACGGTAGGCACAGATGTTGACTCTTGACTTTTCAAAACTCTGTGTGGGTAAACTGTAACGAAAGTACCTATGAAAGATGCTAATATTTACATTAAATAATCATTACATCCACGTCTTTCCAACACTTCACATGTTCTTTTGGTCCTCAGATTGTTGGTGATGCTGTGGGCTGGGGATTTGTGGTGCGAGGCAGCAAACCCTGTCACATCCAGGCTGTGGATCCTGGTGGTCCTGCAGCTGCTGCTGGCATGAAGGTAAGTGAAAAAGGTGTATGGAGACCTGAAAGTACCGTGACCCTCCTCCTTTAGTTGCATAAGAAAGAATGGGATGGGGGAAGAATGGAATGGAGGGTGTGAAGATTCTTTCTGTAGCTTCAACCTGCATGGATGGTCGAGATGAGAGCAGAGAGAAGATGTAAAAGCAGGAAAACTGGGGGAGGAGGAAAAAAGTCAGGGCAAAAGAAAAACAGGGCAGTAGTGGCTTTGCTGCCACAGCTGGCCTGAAGATATGTAAGCAGAGTGGCAGCAAGGAATCCTGGGAATGCAGACTGTAGCACAACATGTAGGGGGGCAAGGACTGAATTAAAGAAGCAGGAAGAGCCAGAAAGAGGAGTTGAAAGAAAAATGTGACAGAAAAGCACATGCTAAAATATAGCATGTGACTTAGCTTCAATTTTCATATTGTGTATTCATTCTGCAAAATGTCAGTGTTTCAGATTTGGTAAGTAAAATATGGAGCTACATGCAAGGGCAGGGTTTTTCAGCTGAAGCTAAATCTATACTGGAAATGTAATTAATTTGGTTGACTATGTAAAAATCCTAAACCTGGAGGGGAATGACACAAGCTGAGGAGTAAAGACTGTTTTCGATGAGGAGGAAGGCAGACTGAAGAGGAGCACACTTTGGTCATGTCACTGAAAGAGGAAACAGTCAGCTAAAATCATATCACTTCTGCTTTATTTACTGTTAACTGCCATGTTTTATTACTGAGGAAACACATGCTCTTGTAAAAGTGTCGACACTTTTAAAGTTTGTGTTTATCTCTTTGGGTGTGCAATTAGCTCACTTTAACTGATTGTGTGACCTACATGCGTGGGACATCTCATTTTATTGTGAGTTATTTTTTACTGAGATAAGGAGTTATCTTTTGAGAAAAGTGTATAACTAAAGACCTACAGAAACCCAGGCGAAACAAGAATATGAAGTGAAGCATGATATCAGGCTTTGACACCTTCTAGTCAGTGTTGTTCTCGATTTAATTCTTGTGTCTGTCACGGTTTCGCTAGTTTATTTGTAAGAAGTTGAATGCACTTCCTGCAGTTCCTGAAGGCTCATTCTCATTCCACTTCACCTGAATAGTTTTATTGATGTAGTTTATCCAGAAGAATAAATGCCATACTGTGAGGTGTTGTTACCAAGGGGGACAACGTTCATTTGAGACGTTCATGTGAAAATTCTTCCTCATATAGAGGTATAGCTCTCATACTATCGCTCTCCCTTTTTATCCATCCATCCATGCAAGATTAAGGCCACTTCATACATCCACCTGGGAGGCCACACCTAATGGCCCATAGTGTGGAGACAATGGGCTGTAAGAGAGAAAAGTAAGAACAAATTAGTTGCTGTTGCATAAGGTCAAACATATAGTGTAGATAGTGTCACTTCATGACAGGCAATTTAGTTTGACATTTTGTAAATGTGTTTTTGTTTCGTTTCAATTTCTAAACGTTTATTTGATATGTCCAAAGAAGAGTTCACATAATTTCTATTCTTTTGTATTTGTTAGTTTATGCAAGGCTTGTAAAACTGGTTTTTAATATGCTGCTAGTTAGAGGGTTTCGAGCAGGCAAACGCTATAGGTGCCGCAGGAACCACATCTCCTGGGGGGGTGGGAGGTACAGTGGCATTCTCATTCAGCGGGTGACACAGTTTCAGGCATGTCGGGCACGTATGCAGTGTTGACAGAAAACGTCAGACTGAAACAGCTTCATTAATTTTTTTCAAGTTACCCTGTTGTAAAATCGGTCCAGGGTGTATCCTACCTCTCCCCAAGGGAATCTCTAGATGGATATAAAACAATAACTTGATGTCTTAACAACACTATGGTAACCACAGTTAACCACAAACAGTATGTAAAACCTTAAACGGAATATAAACGTCATTCTACAATATGTTTAGTAGTTTATATGCTTTTGAGTTTCCTCATTGCATCTGCAGACAGTACAGCACAAAACAAAAGTTGTAAACAAATGTCAGTAAAAAAAAGTGTTACCACTAGCATGGACTAACATATTATTTTCTCTCACTGCCTCTTCCCTTTATCCCGGTTCGTGTCTTTTTTTTTTCTTTTTCTGTGGGAGAGTAATTTTTAACCCTCCAAGTGCAAGAAGCCATTCAGTCCAGTTGGGCCCCAGCCAGGACTAACAAGCCTGCAGCCTGAAAGGAGAGAGGCATCAGTAGGAGCGAGAGAAAGGGGGGGGGTGTTGAGAGGCAGAGACAGAGAGTGGAAGAGGTTGAAAGAAACTGAAACAGAGAGAGCAGTAAAGTAAAGGAAGAGAGAGTAAGCGAGGCGGAAAAGAAAGGCCCCCTGAAGTGCAGAGTAGTTTTTATCATATTCTGTGGGCTACAGAGGTTTACATGTGATTAGTGTGAAAGTCTGAAATTCCTCGGCAGTGCAGGATTAACAGTCTGGCTTTTCCCCCTTTTGCTCTATCACTCTTAATCTCTCTTTCCAATTATTCCCTGTGCCCATGTTGATTCTCCTTTTCAGAAATATTTAGGGTAACTGAAAAATATTTAGCAACAATTTCATGTGAAAATGAGCAGAAATGAATTCTCACTGTACAAATTCACAGTTTTCTGCTTCACATGTAAGACACAGGATTTAAATGGCTTCTACCTGTAAGATGTTTCTGTATGTGTGATGTTTCCTTCAAACCGCAAAGCACATCTGTCTTCTCTCATTGTCACTTACCAATCTGCATCTGCAAATAGATGCTCTTTAACCAGTATCAGGAAATGCTTTTGCTCTCAGTGACATGAGTTATCCTTTATTTTATTTTTATTTCTGAATATTACAGAGTGAATGAAAAATGTTTTGGAGCCAACATGTTGGGATTATGCTTGCATGTGGGTGTCTCCCTCTGTAATAGACTGCAAAGAAGAAACCAACAAAAACCAGCAACAGCTTCATGTTGCAAGAAGTAAAGCTGGATGGCAACTCTCACAATAAGGATTATTTTTTATCACAGCTAATAAGTTGGAGGAGTAGTGAAAGAGCAATAAAGGAGGTGAGGTCCAAGCAAGAGGGGGGCGCTCAGAGTGTGGCTCTTATTGTACCTGATGCAGATTAAGATTTAAAGAACTTCATTAATCTCAGAGTAAATTGCTTTGTGTTCTTAAAGACAGGGAAAGGGAATGACCCACGATGATAGTATAAACAGAACAGTGTTAAAAAAATGTAAAAATCAATAAACTGAGTGACTGTACTTGTTGGTTACTGCAGTGAATGGAAATAATAGAATAACACAAGTAATTATGGTGATGATCAAAAGTTGAATGTTACAGTATGTTGTGTAAATTATAAAGTCACATGAGAAAGTGTGAATGTGTAATGATGTGAAAACACAATATACTGTATGTTCAATCCACATTAATGTTGATAATGAGGTAAAATACCTAATGAGTAACAGGATAGAAAGTAAACATGAATGTCCAGTTCCCGTTTCCTCAAACAGAGTTGGGAGGAGCTGTTAGGTTATGTGGTCACTGGAAAGGAGAGGAGAGGATCTCCTGTGGAGCACTTGGCAGGGATCAGCCTCTGACTGAATGCGCGGCTCTGTTGAGGCAGCACACTGTGCAGCGGGTGGGAGGGCTTGTCCAGGATTCGGGGGAGTTTGGACAACATCCTCCTCTCAGCCACAACATGTAGAATGTCCAGCTCCTCCCCCCAGAACACACTGATTAATTTTTGTGTCCAACACGGTCATGTTGATGCACAACAGACCACAGCAAAGAAGATGGCTCTGGCCAAACCAGACTCTGATGATCCACAGCATGATTCTCTAGACACGAAAGACCTGAACCTCCACAGGAAATACAGATGATTCTGGCATTTTTATGAAGCATGGCTAAGTTTATGGCCCCATTCAGAGTATAGAGAGAGGACCTGAAGTGAACCACAGGCTCCTTTATTTTAACCATGTTGAGCTGGAGACTAAATCCACATTGGTCCACATAACTGCCTGACACTGTCATAGGCGTCAGAGAACTTTGAAATTAGCCAGACTCTTGAACGGTGTATGAACTCTGAGTCAGTTTGAAGAGGACTAGAGACAGAACTCCCCTCTGTGGTGCCCCTCTGTCAGACATGGAGTTTTGCTAGTCGGACATACTGTACTGATCCCTAAAAATGAGAAGGCTGACAATGAAGACGTCAAAAAGCCGCCAGGCTTGTCCAATTGGGTGAAGATTTGGTGAATCAGGTGGTCGACAGCCTTGTCTATTCCAAGTTAAAGCTGGTGGACAAACTAGTGGGGGTCCAGAGGTAGGAGGGACACGAGGATCAGTTTCTTGAAATGGTTATTTGCAATATGACCGCCACTGTTTAGTGATTAAAGACCATGGTTCATTTCTTTGGTAGAGGCTCCAGGCAGGATGTGTAGCTGCAGTCAGCACTGCATCCAGAGTCACAGCGTGTTTGCTGAAACACAGCAAACATAAATGTTTGCACTGATCTGTATGGTTTTTCTGGAGAAAATGCCTTACTTCCATGTTGTGCCATTGGCTTCTTTTAACTCTCAATCAAGTCAAACTTTCAGAAAGAACTCGACTTTTCAAGCTGACAATGAAAAGCCACATTGACAATGAAAAGCCACATTTCTGTGGTGTGTTTCTTTATTTCTCTGTTCCTGACAGATCTTTCTGGACTGTTTTGATCAGCTCCAAGTCCTGATTGGCAAAAAATCCAAAAGCCAAATCAAATCAAGCATTTTACCGTCTGTCTGTCTGTCTGTCTTTCTCCAGGTCTGTCAGTTTGTGGTGTCAGTGAATGGACTGAACGTCCTCTCTCATGACTACCGGACCGTCAGCAACCTGATCCTAACAGGACCTAGGACAATTGTCATGGAAGTGATGGAAGAGGTATAAGTTTGAAAAGAGCCCCATTTAAAGCCTTGTAGTGCAGTATAAACGTGAGGATTAGACGGTTTCGTGCTCGACCTTAAAACCGCAGAGACGGAGACATGTGACCGACTTGAAATGCAACTCACACTCCATGTGGTGGATGACTGAGAAACAGCCTGTGTTGATTCAAGAATGTGGGTATTCCGGTCAACTGAACATGCAGGTTGCTCTAGACGTTTTTTTCTTGAATGATGAAAGGTGAAAGAGCCACCTGTTCTACAGATTGTGATCCAACGGCTTTATTGTGCTGACGTAAAAACTGTCTTGATGAAGATGCCCCAGACTTCTGTGTGGAGGAGGAGAACCTGTAATCCATGGTTTTTGTCTAATTGTTCAATCCAATCTAACGTGAGATCTGAGTGTGATGAGTGTTTTTAGGGATGAAAAGCTGAAACTTTTAACAAAAAGCATATTTCATGCTGACACACTCACCTCTGCCCCAGTTTGCTTCCATCCCTGGACTGAAGCTCCTGACGAGTCAACACTGCCCTCTGCTGGAAAGGACAGGAACAGCTACGTAAATCTCACCTCTTCTGTCTCAAAGTGTTTGTCTTTCCTCTTGCTTGGGAACCACATATTTAAATGGAGATGTGAAAACCTACTGCCAACTTAACAACTACATAAATTAGTGCCGTAGTAGATTAATGCACAGCTGCTAGGAATGTGTGAAGAAAAGTGCAGTAACAAACTGCATGTAACATAAACCGGCACAATGTCCGAAGTTTAGAAATGACTATACGCACAAAACATGCACAAGACGACCTGCTTTAAAAAATAGTTCTATTACTATTGCTCAGGCTAAAACTGCAAGAGCACTACCATGTAGGAGAATGATAATAATGTAAATTTCCCTTGACCTCTATCAGTATCTTACTGTCTTGTTTTTCAGCCAAAAATCTGTCAGCAAACCAACTCTATTGACACTTATTGATATAATATTAAAATATTTGATGTAGAATGACTGCTAGAATCTTAGCACTTTAGCAACGAATCAATCAATGGTCATTCACAAGAGCACTTAGATGACAAAGCCATTGTCATTTTGAAATGTTTACCTTCAGTATGTACATGTACATATATCACATACACAATCACAACATTAAACAAACCTGTTGGTCTTAATGCTGTTGCGCTCGAGTGGTGTTTCCAGTCTGGAGAGAACTGTAATGCTGACCACGATCAAGCAAGTGTGGGGTGAACAGATTTGCAGTGAAGTGCAATGCTTAGTTTGTTGGATAATATTTTTTCAAAGGATCCTTAAAAGAAGATCTTGGCTGTCATCTAACTGAAGCAGGCTTAAGTTTTAGACAAATTTATTGACCTCAGAGTTAATTAAATGTCTGTAGACATGTGCTCAGTCATACTAATGTGAAAAGATCTTAATTGAATTTGTGTAATAATGAAAATAAGAGTATGGATAAATTATGTCCATAGTCCTCATAGACTCTGTGCTTGTAATCCATGGTTAAACTCTGCGTAAACACTTGCTGATGTGTTAGAGACAAAGCATCACTGGCTCCTTCCTTTGATATATCTACTTACACATATACGCATTATACTAAAAACTTAAGGTTAGTGCAATAAACTGAAGTTTTTCTATAACATTCATTATTTTTTTTGCCAGACAGTATGATTAACACACCCTGTATGTCACACTAAACTGCCTCTTTGTCTAAAGTAAATTATCCAGTAGCTATTTCATATTTCCCCCCTAAGCTGTTTCGATTCTGAATGCTGTGAAATGCATGACATGTCTAAATCTGTGTTTATGTTGCTTTAGCTTCTAATCTAAAGCTCTTCTTCAGTCTATTGATTCTTAAAACTCTGTTATGTGACAAATCATTTCAAAGGTAACAGAGGATTTGGGGCTTTAAAAGTCAGTGTTTCAACATCCTTTCTGCGCTAGTGATGCTTGAATCACAAGTGTTTTTGTTTTGTGTCTGCTGAAGAGATGTCATTAATCTTTAACAGTTAATATCTGCACTCAGCATGGATTTAGTTTTTCTTTAATTAAAAACTCGCCTACCAGCAGTTTTCAACCACGGATTACTTCTTTTCAACTGTGTGTGGTTATTAATCTGTTTAAGGGGTTGTGATTCTGATAAAGTGGATGGAAAATGACTGGGGACAAATGGGTTATAGACCTGCAGAAGCGTTAAATCAGACTGTCTAGAAATGTTTTACATGTCCTGAGCACATGTCTTCAGAAACGGGTTCACTGCCCAACAGTAGGTCTGATGGTATTTGCCTTAACATCTTATTTTGCTGCTAATCACAGTTGGTGGTCGTCTACTCTCTAGTCCTGTCTGCAGGTCTTTGCGATTTGAAAGTGCTCATTGTACCGGATGGTCATGCTTTAGTTCTGTTGACAATCATTGATTTTTATGGACACCAACAGCGGCTTCAAAAGCAGCGGTCAGACTGAATGTATTTCATCATCATCTTCTACACTGTGCTGTTGTCAGTTTTATGATGCATTTAATTAAAATGGTTTCTTTTCTTTATGTTCACCTCATGAGGCCGAAGGGGGGGGGGGGCCCAAATGTTTTCAGCAGGAACCTTACACTGATGCGTGTATTTCCCTCCAACTAGACTGAATCTTCGAAGAGGTTTCACAACAATATAAGCTCACAGTACCACAGTCTGTTTCTTACTGTACAGCTAAAGCTCATGCAGATATTCTAATGTGTTAAACAGTTGATTAAATGTTTAATAAACGAGCTGATCTGATCTAATCCATGGTTTCGGCTTCATGACTGTTGGAAGTCTTTGCATTGGACAATTGACGTAAGTTTGGCTTTTGTGTCTGGTTTAGAGTGTAAATTATTGTTCATGTCTAAACATCACACAGAATTTGTATTAATGGAAATATATTTTTACTAAAATGTAGCACATTTGAAAAATGTTAGTTTTTCTTTTATATTACTCTAGTAATTGTATAAAGTAGACATTTGGCCTTTTCTCGATACATAGAACATAGTTATGTTTTTTTACTTGCTGCAGACATATTAAAGTAGATCTTTAACATTAACATCTTCATACTTTTACATGTGGATTTATCACTAAACACGGTTCTTGTTCCTTCTCTGATTATCCACATTCAATGTCTTTTCCCATGAACTGAAATACAGCAGTAAATGTTGAGAAGAGCCACATGAGATCGGAGAGAATATGTGTAAAAATAGCCGGTTCACTGTCTCTGATTAAAAAGGGCAACTCTTAGCCATGACTTGCTCATCCTCTTTAAGAACAGAAACAGATGGGAACAGGGCACGTTTCTCTCTTTTTAGATGCACCACCACAAAACACCAGCAGGGTGTAGTGTGATACTGCAACACACAGACGGGATATTGTTTTATTGGGACTTTGGTTCATAGCTCACTCATCTTTTTTATTTTATTTATTTATTTCACTTTGGTCAATTTTTTAGACCTCAGTGAAGGGCAGCAATGTGTTTTTAGGTGTTGATCATGTTTCCAGCCGCATAGCCGGATGACCTTCTGAACCGTCTGACCTCTCTGCAAGTTTCCTCTGCCCCAACATCTTTGGTCTTGAACTCTTGCACTGACATCATTTATAAAACACAGAGAATCAGCAAAAACAACAACCAAAAAAACGTAAGTGTAAAATGTCAAGCTGCAAAAAAACTTTTTCATGTTCACTCACTGTAAACTGTAATAATGTAGTGACTCACAGGGCCTGTACAAATATCCACATCTCATTTTGTCTTTGTCTCTTCCACCTTTATATCTTTTAAGAAGAAAAAAATCTTTCTTCTTTCTTCACAGCTTTCAGATGATACCAATGCTACCTCTCCATGTATTTATCTGTAATTGCATCTACAGGCACACAGATTAGCTCAGCGCCCAACGTGTATGTTTTCTCCATTCATTCTCCTCTTCCCTCAGCCGTATTTGTGCTTGTCTGACACACAGGACGTTAGGAAGTGTCACATAAACACACACAAACCTCAACAGGATGGTGGATGTTTTTCTGTTAGTTTGTAATGAAATTCTTAAATTTAATTATTCAAAGTTGTCAGTGTCAGAACAAACCGGCGTTGAACAGAAATTATGTTTAGGAGGAGTGATGAGGATTTTTATTAGCAAGTCCTGTTCTGTTCATGGGCCCATCGAGAGTAATGTGTTGATGTGATGTGCTGTTGCTGGGTGCACACAGAATCACAGTCACACTGCCAAAGTTAGGCATCCAGTTCCAAGTGGGGCCAACACACTAAAAATATACGCGCTCCGAGAAGCTTGGGATGAAACATTCACCAAGTGGCATATATTATAAGACTATATTAAAGTCTGAAAAGCCCAGTTGGTCCAATTAAAGCAACACCAGTGTAGGCGGCACAAGCCAAGATCAAGTAATTAATACACATAAAAAATCACTCCCCTGGCAGTTGCAGTGGCCAAAAAGAGACTTATAAAGAAATACTTTGTAAGCCACGAGGGATCTGTGTTTTAGACAAGGACAATACAATATCCCACCGATATCTATCCTGGTTCTGTTCTTTGTGTCGCAGATTCATTTAACATGTTTAAATTTGATGGAAATTCTCTCAGGGCTAAATTTGATTTATTGAATATTCTCAGACATGCAGACTTTGACGCCTGCTGCTAACACTAGACAAAAACCACAAAGATTAAAAAATGCCATGTGTTGACAATACTTAAAAAAAATTCTCAACAATTCTGTCATTAATTACGTAATTTCATACTGTGACAAAGAAATTCCACAATATAATTTAGTTACATTTTGACACAGGCTGCCAATAACTGAGACTTTTGCCTTGAATAGACATGATCAGTGTTATCACATGTGGGAAACAGGGAGCTTTTTCAATATTTATAAGAAAAAGAGAAGAAAAGAAAGGGACTTGTGTAGCTGGTGACAAGGAATGTTCTGGTGCTTGATGGACTGAATGCCTTTGAGGCGTGATTACAGTGTTTGCCTACTGCCCTCCACTTCCCTCCCCACAGGAGAGACAGGAGAGGAGCTTGGGACAAGTCTCTACAAGCAGACTTTTTAGGCACCTGCCAAATGCTTCTTGGACTGTGGCTGCCAGTTCTGTGACTTTGGCTCGCTAATGTGAAGTCACCTTTTGTTTAACTACCTTTTCCTTTTCAAAAGTTATTTTGCCAACTGATCGACCTGGAAGGCCACAAGTGAGAAAAGTGAGTACTTTATATTAGCTGTTCATCTATATTGTTGATGGGCCATGGTATCAATGGATACGTTAATGGACACACTACTACTCACATTACCATATATTTAATATTAAAAATATTTTTGTATAAAACTTAGTAAGTTTTCCTTGTGCAAAACATTATACATTCTGTTCAATCCTGAACTAAATTCCTGATCCAATCACCTCCTGATATGCTCCGTCCAGCTGGCTTGAGAAAGGAGGTGCGACTGAACAGTCCTTCAGGAAATATTCAGGAAATGATGCAAGCAGCAGAGGAACAGAGATGCTGTTTGGCTAAAGGGAGTGTGAGGAGCATGATAGAGGTCAAAGACAGTGACAGTTTGATGAAATACTGTATCATTTATAATTTTGTGGACTGGTCCTGCTGGTCTGGTAGCCGCAACATGTCCTTTCTGACTCCATCCTCACTTTGGCAAGTGTGGCCAGTGGTTATAAGAAGGGTCTAGATGAGTTTTCATGCTAACGTTTAATAATGAGTGTTAAGTAAAGGTATGTGTGTGGCTGATGGGAATGCTCTTAGTCTTTGCAGATATTTGGCCATAAAACAACAACAGAACTTTAGTGCTGCATCCTCACAGCGAGAAGGTTCAATCCTTGGCCGGCCAGCAGGGCCTGTGCGTGACTCTGTCCAAACGCCTTTTTGCATGTTGTGCAGGAAGCCATGGGGAGAACATGTTGTGCATGTTTGTGTGGGTTTTCTCCAGGTACTTCACTTTCCTCCCACAGCCCAAAGACATGCATGTGCTATCATGATTGGTGACTATGAATTCCCTGTGGGTGTGATTGGTTGTCTGTTACTCTTCTAGATAGAATGACCACCTGTCCAGGGTGTCCTCACTGTTCGCCTAAATCACAGCTGCGTTTGCGGCTGAATTTAATGGATCGATGGATTATAGCTCTATATGAAAGATTAAGCGATTGCCAGAGTTATGACAGTTTATCCTGAGGGGAATGCAAATGTGTGTGCAGAATTTCACAGCAATCCTTCCAACTGTTGCAACATTTCATTTAAAACTACAAATGTGAACCTCATGACAGTGCTGGACAAAAAGTCAGGGATTCAAATGTCAATAGGATTCATCTTCTGTGGAATAATTCACTCTGGACCAAAGTAGTAATTGATCATGTTGTTAGCATGAATAACATCATCATCACTAGATGGACCAAGACGAAGATCCTTTACGTGTTAAAGGTACCTCTGAAGTACTTTGACAGCTGTCCATGCCCTTTCCAATGATTTAGTAAATCACCTCCATTCATATGTCTGATCGTAAAGATTTGTATAAGGTACCATGACCTAAAGAGCTGACGTGCTTCTGGGGTCTGGGAATGGCCGACCTGCAAGCAGATGACAAAACAGCTAATCACTGTGACTAGCTGGACTAATCAGTAGGCTGCAGTCTCTTTATTCCACGGCTGCCCTCATATTAACCTGCTGCTTGTCATTACGCTGAGCGTAAGAGTGTGTGTGCATCCAGCAGAAAAAGAGATCACCATCACGGGCCCTGTCTGTCAAATACTGTATATTTGCACCTATAAAACTAACAATGGGGGATTCTTCTGCTGGTTGGAAAGCAACTGATTGTGTATGTGGATAATATGGTGATCAGGGTTGTCTTTCACAGTGGCAGAATGCTAAGCAACATCTCTCCAATAATTTCCTGTGTTTTAAAAATCTGGGACAAGGGCCTTCAAGTGGGTGTGTTTTTTGTTGTTTAAGTATGGAAGCAGAAGAGAAAAGTGTGAGAGCTCTTTGTTTAATTGTCATAAGTGTAATTGTGTAGACTTTTATCTGCAAACACATTTTACATTTGAAAATCCACAGCTTTTCACAGTTACACTTCCAAGTGTAGAGCTTAGGGTTCAGCGTCTTGCCCGAGGACTCTTTGGCACGTGGACCGGACGAGCCAGAGATCGAACCTTAGATCCTTCATTTAAAGGATAATCCACTTAACCTCCTGTGCCACAGCCACCCTCTTCACATTATTAATAGTTTCACTATACTGTCTCATTCTTGCTCATTGATGTCATGAAATAACTATTCATCTTTCACCCAGCTGAAGATTAAAAATGCGCTCCTATAAACACACACGAGGTGGTTCCTGTTTCCTGGGAGAAATCCGCTGCTGCACAGGAAGCATGCATTCCTTTCTGAGTTTGTCAAGGCAACAATTGAGGCTTGTAATAATTATAAGAGGGGTAGAGGAAACAAAAGAGGCTGCAGTAGAGTTTGATTATTTTTATTATTATAATGTGTTGGTCCAGTGTAAATAGAGAAGCTTAAACATCAGAGAGGAATTGCTCACCTCCAAAGATGTCATCAAAATCAGCTGCTTGGGAAGCAGCAATTTGAAGTCCACAAAAAGTGGCATATCAGAGCTAGAAATGTGTACAAAAGACTTTATGTCTGCGTGTATGTGCATATGGTTTCATTTTTTTTAAAGCATAAACTTTCCTAAACCTTCTCAGTGTCAGACTGAGTATAATTGGCTGTCAAAGTTTTTACTTCTTATCCAAACTGTCTCACACTAACGTCTTCCATGCTGTACCATCCAGGTTTTACAAATGTAAGATCTCACCTCCATGTACACACATTGACACAGCTGATTTGGACCAAATACATTTCCCAAATTCCCTAATGTACAGGTTCAAACTCAAACCCTTTAATGCTGCATGTCACCAAACCTCCTATAGTCTTGTATACAGACTTGTAAATCAGGAATCAGGATGTCTGGAAAAGCAGTTATTGCATGTTTGATAGAAATGCTAAATTCTCCGATTCCACCCAGACCACCTGGAAAGTAGACCTCCTGCAGTTTTTGTTGCACTGCAGTGACTTTAAGAACTTCATGAAAAATCGCAGTCAGAGCATATGGTGCTGAGCTAAATGACCTGTGGATCAACTCTACCATGTGACAGATGCATTTATTCAACGGCGTCACAGCTGGGATGGACAGCAATGGTGGAAAGCTAGACAGAAGGAAGACGAACGGATTAAGAGCAAGGTTAAACACGAGAAAGGACAAGAAGGAGAAGAAGATGGATATAAGAGAAAAGCGACATCAATGGGACAGACATGCAGGGAGAACAGCAGCATCCATCAGGTGTCCAGGTCTGTTGGCCTGTGTCTCTGTAGAGAGCAGCTGTCAATCATAATCCACCTGGAACAGCAGCAAGTCAGAAAAGAATGTTCAAGCAAAAATGATCAAACGCATTATCTTTACATAACTTTCAGCAGTCAAAGCCACGCATACTAATATTTGTTCACCCCACACAACTAGTTAACTAAATCAGTTATAGCAATCGGTGTTATTTTGTCATCTGTTTTTAACATTTTATGCGACAACAAAACATTCTGCTAACCCAGTATTTGACACACACACACACGTCGATGTAGCCCTGATAAGTTTTCTCGGTGTTCAAACATCCTGCTGTAATTGTGCACACACACTGTGCAGTTGTCTGTGTGTACTGTATTTTTTGGTGTGTGTGGTCAGCTGCAAGTGGGCAACAGATGAAGGCAAAAGAGGACAACAGAAAGACAGGAAGGGAGGGAAAGGCTGAAGGAAGAAAGAGGAGGAAGACAAGGTGGACTGAGAGTCCTGAATCACCTGATTATAGTGTTTATGCCATCTGGACATTTTTTTTTTAGCTAAGGTGCATTTGAGTTGAGAGCATTTGTATGTGTGTACGTGGGTTGTGCCCCGGGGACACACCTGGACCGTAGCTACTGGTCGTTTCAACTCTGAGCCCACTGGCACATTTTACCAGGCTGGGTTTCTCATGGCTCCCATTCGTCCTCCCCCCTCAGGGCGACTCACGAAGTCTCTTCGACAGCAGAGGAGCACAAACAGGATGACACAGTGCACTCAGGCTGCTTTTGTCAGCCCAGCAGAACAAAGACCTGGTGCTGACTGCTCCATTGTGATGCTTATTTCATCTAATTTAAAGAAACAGTTGAGAAATACACTTTTCTGTTTGGGTGTCAAGAGAAGGTGAATGTCCCTCTCGCCTTTTATGAGCTGCAGGATAAAGGACACCTACTTTACATAACCACCATAAAAGCACAAATTACTCTCACCTGGTTGATTTCATTTGCTTGTGTACATTTAGGACAACTTAAATGCGATTTCAGTCCAGTGTTGTAGAAAAATAGTATTTCACATCTTGCTGGAAACAGCTGCCAAGCCAAAATACTTAAGACAATTAAGCCACATGTCCACCTCTAAAGGATTCAATTTAAAGCTCATCTGAATCTGATGGAATCATCAGCTGGTGAAGTGAATAAATATACAGGTTTTACATGTTTTACAATACAGAGAAAGTGTGAAGTCGAAATGTTCAGTGTGGAGTAAATCCAACTTTGGGCTCAAGTGAAAGACTGTGTGATTGTGCTTTTAAAATCAAAGCTGTCAGCGCAGCAGGCGACAGTCAGGCACCTGCTCCAAGCGCGCACAGACGTTTCCTACAAGTCACACACACAAAAGCCGTTCCAGCAGCGACCATGTGGCTCCTTTAAAGCCACAGATGCCGTTAATGTCCCCCACAAATGTCGTCGTGATCGCGCACATCAAGGGCCCGGAGGGGTTGAAGCCGAACTGAGATCTGCAGGTTGGCGGTGTAGGTGGTTTTTGCGCAGCGGCACTGAGTCTCTCTCTCTCTCTCTCTCTCTCTCTCTGTCTCTGTGTCTCTCTCTCTCAGAGATGAACCGGGTCGAAGGAGGAACGGGTTGGGACAGGGAGGAATAGCTGGAGGGAGGGATGGCTGAATAACGAGGAGAGAAACACCCACTCCGAGCTGACCGAATTGTATCCGGAGGAGAAGGACTGAGAGAAAGAGAGAGGGAGTGAAGGAGTAAGAAGAGAGAGGGAGGCTCTTTCCTGAGGCAGCGCAGCGTTCTTCGGTGTTCAGAGGATTTCCTCCGGGGAGAAGGACGCGTCGGGTTGATGCCTGGAGAGGTACGACGGGCCGTTTCCTCCACAGCGCGTGTGCTGGCGCTCAGGTGCGCGGCGCTGGAGCGACTTGATTTGAATACGTCTGATAATTTGACACCAGTCAAATTAAAAACAATCTCCGGCACTTTTTTTTTTTTTAAATAAAACTTATACAGTCCCGCGGACAGGTGCGGAGAATCGTGCGAAAATAAAACAATATTTGCTTTAATGATTTAGAGATTTTTTTTTTATTTTCCCGGAATAAAACCAGGATAATGGGTTTTTTTTCCATAACATTTTAAAAACACACCCTCGGTTTGTTCTTGCGTGCCAGGCTCGTCTTCTGCTTTCTCGTTTTTGCAGCCTAATTAATTGCGTTTGAGATTGTGAGCGAACTCTTCTGGAAACAGCAGAAAAACGCGCAGATTCATTCTAACCGGCGCTCACCTGTTTCCAATCACCAATTAACCGGCTGCTCCAGGTGATGAAGCCAATGAAGGAACGAGAAACTTCTGGTGAAAGTGGTTGTTGCGTTAGAATCACGTGAGATCAGCAGGAGAAAAATGTCACTGAACGTCACTGAATGTCACTGAACGTCAGCTTTCACTTATGTTTTTATGTCTGTATGACAGAGATGTTTGCATGCATTGCAACTTTTTGGGCCTTTTGGTTCCTTTAGAACTGAAGGTTTCCTCTGCAGCAGAGGATGGTTCCATCCTGACACAACTTTTTGTTGCACGTGTGGTTTTATTCAAGGACTCTCAGTGAGGTGTGTGTGTGTGTGTGTGTGTGTTTCCCTGGGAGAGAAATGATAAGGGCTCTGTGTGTAATAATGAGGGGTAGGCTGGAGCCAAGGTGGAGGATGAGTAGGGAGGTGTAGGAGAAGGAGCAGAGAACAAAAAGTGAGGGGTGAAAGGAGGCAAAGATGAGATAGAAGAGGAGAGGAGCCCATGTGTTTGCTCTTCTGCTCGGACAATTGCATTCATGAAAATGCCTCAGTGGACTGTCAATCAAACTTTTATCTCCCTCTCTGTCCACAACTGGTCTGTCCTCCATGTTTTTTCTGTCAGCTCTTTTGTTCTTCTCTTCTCTCCTCTCAAACAAAGTCCTCCTCTGTTCCCCCCCCTCAGCCTGCTCTGTGTAGGCGTTAGGCTCGACCGCTGCTCTGTGGTCAGTCTAGACTACTGCTCTGTAATTGTGTCAAAGTAGATATTAGACAGGACTAACTGATTCCAGATCTGTGCCTTCGGGCTGTGTGGGCAAGGTGGGTCTGCCTGACCCTACAGATCCTCTCTGCAGCTGAATTGCATTCCTGCTCTCTCTCTCTCACTGAAATCTTATTTCTGCATTTTCTGCCTTTTTTTTTTTTTTTTTGCAGTTTCCCATATTTGCTTTACCTTGTTTTCCTTTCATTTTCTCATCATGATGTGTTTTCTCTCTGCAGGTCTAGACTGCTGCATATAAGAATGTTGACCACAGGACAGATCAGGTGGTCTTTGTGGGCTCCACTGGTTTTACTGGCCCTAGTTTCCAATTCCCCCAGTAAGGCACAGGGTCAAGGTAAGTGCTGTTCCTTCCTCAGACTCCAGTCTTTTACTACTCTCTAATTCCCTCGTTCTCTATTTGCCTAACTTTTCATCCCCCCTTCCCACCTTGGTTGTCCACAGCCTCAACCCATTTGTTCCTTCATCACACATTTCTCCCCTTTTCCCTCAAGCCTCATCTCTCTGACCTCCTCTATCTTTATATTATTCCTCCTTCCCTCACCTCGCCCTATCTGTGTCTTCTCCTCCCGTTGTTTCCACCTCATTCCTCCCTCTGTCTACTCGCTTTGATGTGCAGGTTCAGTCCAATCAGATTACATCACGCTCATGATCATAACAACTCCGTATCATCATGCCGTTTCACCCTGGCAGCATGGCAGTGCTTGCAACCGTGCTGCCAATGCCTCCATGCTTCATAGGGGTTTTAATAAATGTGTTGTAACGGTGCGCTTCAAGCTGTGATGATTTGCTGCGCAATGTGCCGCACAGTAGATAACGCTCCAGTGTGCTTTGCAATCAACCTCACCTCAGCAGACCTGATTTAATCAATGTTGAGTGTCATCAAAAAGTGGGCTGTTGTCTAGTATGTGTGGTGTTTTCAGTCATGGGTGTATTCCTGACAAGAAACGCACATTTGAGTTAAATTTGAGCACGGTGCATGTTAATGTCACAAGCGCCTTTATTAAAAAGTAACTCCTGTATTTGGATGTTCTGACACACTTTCCTCTAAATATTGTTAATACAATAATTTCATTGACTTCAGAGCTAAAGCTGCATTATACCTGTTTATTTTCTACATCAGGGGTTCAGGTGATTTTTGTGGTCAGTGGTGTTTTATTATATTGGCTATAGAGGTAGTTATCTGGATAGAGATCATATGAAAATGTACCAAGGGACACTCAGAAATGTAGCTGGCCCTGCTTTGTATGTGTGTGTAGCTCACATTCCTTCCAGGATGTGGAGTAAGAGCAGCAGGGAAGCAGCACATCTCTGTTATAGGAATACTACACACAGAGACCAATTAAAGATTTTTTCCTCCGTTTGAAGTTGTGAAGATCAATAATCCACATGTGACACAAGTCTCTTATTGATGTGCTTTTACAGCTAAATTAAAAGTGGAATTCCACGCCGCACACACTTTATTTTAATACAGTGAACTTTTAGGGGGTCTCGTGTGTGTGTGTGTGTGTGTGTGAGATCCGTTTTTGCTTTAAATCACCGGGCTGTTTTGTGTTGATTTATCAGTGGAGCTCCTTTAATAAACAGTGATTGCTTTGAAATGAAAAGTGGCTTTCCCATTTTCTTTTGTCTTCTACCCTCTTTCAGTTGTCACTCATTTATTTTTCCCATTTCTTTATTCATACTCCATCCCTCCATCTTTGTCGCTCCGTTTCTCTTCAGTTATTCTTCTCGTCTGTTTCCTCACTTGTCTTTTTCTCTAAGAACTTTTTATTCTAGTTTTCATTAGCAGCTCTGTTGGTCATGTTTGTCAGCGCATGCAGACAGAAACAAGAGGTGAGACAGAAATGTGACAGCATAAATTAGACTGGGATACGGTCCCAGCATAACATGGACGACCTCCCAGACACTACTATGGGAGCGTAGCCTGCACAATCCCTTCATTAGGAAGCATGTGATAGCCATTAATTTTTACTCGGCATGTCCCTGTAAGCTGTAACATCTGGTCAGAGGGGATTTGAGCTTGTGGATTAGTGTGTTCTACTCATGGAGGATGTTTGTATATACAACACAAATGTCTGGATATCGTCAGGAGCTCCCACCACCAAAGAGTGGGTTAACCCAGGCTATTTTTTTTCTTTTTCAGAAATGCAGCAAATGGTCAGGCATTCAGACAGAAAGGTCCACATTTAAAAATATTTTCTGTACAGAAATATTTGACCAAAATTACCAAAATAAGAGGGAGTGCTGAAATGTAAACACTGAGGTCAAGAGACACAATGTGTTCAGCGGAGAAAGAAATGCAACTGTTTTTGCACTGAAGTCCAATCAGAGTGACTCCCATGTCGTGCTATAAGTCACTGGTTGGAGCATTGTGCTAACATTAATGAAATATTTAAAATTTCCTTGGACAGTCTTTCATATTTTCTGTCATGTTTTGCAGATACTTGCACTGTGAACATATTGCAGTTGTAGTGAGCAGTTTTACCATAAGGTTGCAGTCATGCTGGCGCCTCTGTGAGACTTAACTAAAGTGCATCAGTGCTTCGAGCTAAATGGTAACATGTTCATCAGATTTACCATCACAGCTCAGCAGCTGAGGCTGAAGGTTATTCATTTTGCAGGTGCAGTGATTAAAAGTATAGGAACCCTGGAGAGACAGGAGATCACCGAAAACATTAGAATGAATCCTGTGGGTAAGGGAATGT
Organism: Channa striata; assembly: GCA_033026295.1. NCBI lineage: Eukaryota > Metazoa > Chordata > Actinopteri > Anabantiformes > Channidae > Channa > Channa striata. The sequence goes on along the minus strand of CM065175.1, from coordinate 13,211,709 downwards.
CTGTACAAATATGGCAATAGCAGCAACAAAATACCAGCATGACAGTGTATTTGATTGTTTTAAGTTGTGGTGGACATTAGTCAGCAGCATGGAAAAAATTTTGAATGCTGACGATGGTCGAAGTTTTAGAGCACTGACTCTTTGCGCTCACTTTGACCCGTGGGAACATCTTTGATGCTGTGCTTAATGCAGAAGCTGAAAGCAGGGCTGTCTCCTTATTATCAAGAACTATAAAATTTCATGTATTATAAGTTTTTTTTTTATGTATATATATTTCCTGTTTATACTAAAAGGAACTGAGTATGCATTGTGTGTGCATTTGTTCCTGTCTTTGGAAGTACGTAGGACATTATTATAACTGGTTTTGTTGATTTGCCGACAGTCTGGGTCAATACTGTACAACAGGTGAGAATACACAAAGATAATGTATCTTGTGTGTCTGTGTGTTGACTGTGTGATTAGAAGGGAGCCTTGTGAATTAGTGTGAGTGAAAGTGTTGGCCTGTAATTTCAGTTATAATGAACAGGGGGAGAAGGCAATGATGAGAAATCATTTATTCATAAGCAAATGAGAGGATGAGATGGAACAACCTTAGTTGAATTTAAAAACTGCTAAATGACCTAAACCTCGACTGCTGTCACCTTACCACTCTGATGCTGTTGTTGCTGGTAATCCAGCTTGTCATAATCATCAGCCACTTTAGCCTAATGGGGCATTGAATTGTTGGAGGTGTGAAGTGCAGGAGGCTCAAAATTTTTAGATTGACTAGAATCTTTTTTTTTAAATTGTAGATAATGTTCTTTGACTGTAAAAAGAAAATGGTCTTAATGGAAACTGAGCTGAAGATGATTTTTGAAAAATATTTTTGGAAGCATTGATACAGGAACAACAGCATAAAACAGCCCAGTGTATGTAACTGTGGAAATGCATTCATTCTACATCTAAACGTTTGGGAGCCCAACTCCACTGCTGAGTGAAAAATGTTAGATGTCATTACTTCGAAAAGGCAAAACAGACAAAAAAATTTTTGTATCAACATGATATTTAGTGCACATTCAGCTAGTACCTCATATAGTACACTTTCCTTCATAATCAGCAGCAACAAAAATGGAGGTGTATAAAAGAAAATTATAGTAAAACAATGAAAATGCTATCATTGTAAAAGTACATCTTCTGATAAACCCTCTGGGAAGTAAATTGAATATGTGCAACCAGGTGTGATCTGAAAGGGCTGTCAACTCTTAATGCTTGATGTAAGTGACACCAGGACTTAAATTAATACACTGTAAACTGAGGTAGAACTGGGGGAATCTGAAACAGTTTGCTTAAATCAATAAAAACATGGGATCGAGAACACAGGTTTCAGAAAAACTCAAACTGATATTTTGAACTTTGATAAAGGAGTGATATAAAAAAATATTCAGTATTTCCAAGCACTGGGGATGCCACTCCTGAATGGGAAGAACATAATCTTATACTGGAAGAAATTTGGATACAATAAGACTCTTCCAAAAAGTGGAACCAGAGCAGTGTCTTTCAAATAAAAATCGAAAAAAGTATAGTCTGCAAGTGAGTCTGGACTGTTTGGGACAAAAGTAAGCAGGAGGCCATTGCTTACTTCTAGACATAAGGCAGCACACTTGGATTTTTTAAAGAGCATGTTAGCAGACTAAAAAAGTTCTGGAACAACATTGTGTGGTCTGACTGATGTTGAATTATTTGGTCTGAAAAGTGTGGTCCTCTGCTTTTAGAAGAGGAACATCATTCCCACAGTAAAAAAAAGCAAAGTCAATTCAGCAATGTTTCAAAGCTAATAGGGTGAATGTTTTACTGACCTTCCCATTCTCTAGACTAAATATAAAACGTGAAGAAGGCTGTACATGGTAGACAACCGAGCAATTTAGTAGACTTAAAAACAATTTTAACATGAAGAATGGGCTAAAATTACACCGGAAGGTTACAAACGCTGCTCAGCTGGTACCAAACGAGGCTGGAGGACGTTTTGAAGGTGAAGGGAAGATCTACAAAATGTTAGAACATTTTTTCCTATTTGAAGGATTTTACTCAAATATTCTTTTTATGCATTCCTTGACCATGTTTGTTACTGCTTCTGATGAACTAGTTGAACTTGCATAAAATGTTATGTTGATTAAAGTTTTATTGTTTTCTGCCGATCAAAGTGAGGGGATGCAAAGCTTTGGATTAGTTAGTGTCAGGTGAATGTGTTGGAGTGTGCATAGCATGAAATGGGCCACACCCCTGCTGGAAAATACTTCCAGAAATCTCACAGTGTGAAGAGCCTGATGAGACTTGGGGTTAAGCTGATTTTGTGGTAAAACAAGGTTGTGAATCGCTTGCTTGGGTTCTGGATTTCTTGAAATAACTCAAAGAAATTCCAAAGTGGACAGAAAATGTCAGCTGGTTTAAAATAAAATCTAATGTGCTGCTGCAACTTACTTGAAAAAAAAAAATTTTTTAATGTATAATCACACCTGAATTTAAATAATGCTGCTTCACCCTCTAGAAGAGCAATTAAATTCTTTTCACCACTTGCTTAATAATTTATTTTTTTATTTGCATATATATTGTATTTCATGAACATCATGTACTAATACGAGGGATGAACAGCAACTACAAAAGACAGTTTTTAAAAATAAAATTGAATGATTTCTTTTGCAATGCACCCGGCAGCGACATAGACCTGGAAATGATGTGTGTTGGAATAGGAGAAATTGAAATTTAATATTTGATTCTTTAGCATTTTCTGGTGAATATTTTGCAGCAGTGCTTGCTACGCATGCAAAATATTATGGCTTCCTTCACCAGACTGTCCATGGGAACAGGCTCTTTGTATTCATCCAGTCCCAAAGAGAAATTTCACACTCACACTCTGTGCACACACAATGCAGCAGAGAGATAAGTGTTGAGGGGGAAAAAAGGACTTACTTACACAGGTAAAGTGATGAAAGCGAGAAAAAAGATGTTAAGCCACTAAAGGACAGAGGTGAGGGGAGGCGGAAGAGGAGAAGATGGGATAAAAGAGCAGAAGAGAGGACAAGTTAAGAGGAGGAGAGGGAGAAGAGAGTTTAAACCCAATGTTAGAGATATGATGAGAGCAGCAAAGGAGATAAAAAGAGCAGAGATGTGGAAAGAAAAGAGCCAGAGTGGATTTGGGTTAAGTGCTATCTCGGTGAGCAGAGTAGTTCTTGTACCGGTGAGACGCCGACCACATCAAACAACGCATGCTGCAGTGCTGAATAGACGCGCACACACACACACACACACACACACACACACACACACACACACACACACACGTGCTTCATCTCCCACATGTACAGTCCTGTGGTGACAGTGGAAGCCAGCAGTTGTCATCCATAAATCCTGAGTATTAGTGAAACTACTGTTGCCTGAATACTCACTGTGGAGTCAGTACTGAACTAAGCTGGAGACAGGAGGAGGGAAACAGGGAATTAAAGGAGTTGGAAACATGGCAAAGGAGGATGACGGAAAAGAAGAAAGAGGGAGGAAGTATGGTTGAAAAGAGGGACAAGGGGGGACAATAGGACGGGCGAAGATTGAGAAAGACCAGAAAACTCAAAGAAGACGAGAAACCTTGGGGCAGATGGGGCCAAAAACCAAAGTTGAATGGAAGCTGGCTTTGGGAGCAAATTTTGGAGGACTGCAAGGAGGACGAAAAAAAAGAAAAGCGAGAGGAAAGCAGGAGGAAGAAGTGAGGAGATAAGCAAGTGAGAGACGCAGTGTGAAAAGAAGCCAACACAGAGCAGGAGCCAAATCATGGGATGGGAGGCAGAATCCTGCAGAAGAAGTTGAAACAGACACAAGGAACAAGGGGAGGGGATGGAGAGGGGAGACGAAATGAAGCGCGGGATTGGACAAGTGAGCTTTTACTCATCTGTCAGGAATCCCTGCTAGCTTTCAGCACTGCTAATCCTGGGAAGAGTCGTCGCTTCCCAAACTGGGGTGTCAAGCTGCGCCTGTATAGCTCTAACCCAGATAATTCCGGCTCGCACTGGGCCGCCAGCTAAAAGACTTTTCTAGTCACACAGCCTACCGAGCCGGGAGATTACTCAAGTTCACACTTCAAATTAGACCCTCTGAATTAAGGTTCAGCTGCATGAGGAGAGGACACGTTAAATATCATTTTGAAGGGATTTCTATAATTTTCTGGTGCTCGGGGTTTGTAATTCTTTTCATTGAAACTTCAGTGACTTCGAATATTTACTGGAGCTAAATGTTGTTGCTAAACTGTAGTAGCCAAAGTCCTGCCAAACTCCTAGAGTTGGATTTACTACCTGGCAAGGAGCTTATGCAAGGAGCTGTTGGGGGCTCTCTGCTTTCAGTGCTGTAACTCTTTTGGATAAATTAGTCTGGTTTGGGTGGTATACTGTTGCACTTTGCATGATATAGGCAATTTATATTTAATGCATATTTCTGCACCATCCAACCAAGGCTTCTACGATATTTCACCTGTATTTTATTGTGAGATACAGAGAGTGGATACCTAATGGGTTTCACAAAAGCATCTTGGCACATAGATTCAGAGAGAGTGAAACGTTGAGCTCTCGGATGATATTTATGGCAGTACAATGGTAAACAATAACAGACATGCTGGTTTGTGAAGGGTAATTTATATCAGAGACCCTCATGTTCTGTCAGCATCCACAGCTACTGGAGCTATTATGTCCATATTCATTAATCACAGTCTCTGTGTCTGGAATTGCCTCCAACTTGTAGAACTTGTCATGGATTCTCAGCATGAAAGACAGGCAATAGTTGCCCTATTCATTTTTACATACGTTTTTTATTACAATTCAGCGAGTGTATGTGTGTGTTCATTGACATGCAAAGCAACGATCAAGGTATTCAAGTGAATTTTCACCCGCTATTATCACCCTGTGTGCCAACACATTTCACCTACTACCACGGACACACTAAACGATACCAGAGTAATAATATTCTACTAAACTCTATCACACACTTAAATTATTCATGGATTCTTATTGTATGGTGAAATTATATGTTTCATTCTATACATTTTGATTATTCGATAGGTGGTGCGGCGAGAATACTTTAGAAAAGCAAGCAAAATGCAGAACGGTAAAGAGCCGCACTGTGTCTCTAAAAACCATCAAACAGCATCTGACTTTTGGCTGATGAAAACTTCAGGAAGTTTTCCTTGTTTGACAGCTTGAGACTGGCTTCGGTTTTAAGAATTGGGCCTTGACCCAGCTCTGCTTCGACTTTTACTCGTGAGGTAAAACCATGACTAAATATTTAAAGATGTTTGGATGGAGAGAGTCCTGCCTGAAATTAATTTTTGGAACAAGATATTTAAGAACTTCTTACTTTGATTATGGACATTAGTAAAGAAAAGCAAAGTTATTATAGTTTTTTGAAGAAATAACCCAGAATTAAATGCCAGATTCCAAAAAATTTACAAGCTACATAAACAATATCACATGGTGAGTAAGCCGAGATATTGCAACAGGCATCAGCGCTTTCTCTTTGGCAAAAATGTCTGTTCTCGTCAGTGATTGAGCGCATAGTCCACCTTGGGTTTGCCAACATATCACCTTTTGTGTTCTATAGATGCCTCAGACAGACGGACAGACAGATCGCTGTCAGTGTTTGTAGATGGTCTATGATCCTTCAGCTTTATTCCAGCTTAAAGCATTTCTACTCCTTTTTCTTCAGTCTGGAAAATTTGTCAAAAACACTTCAGGTGGTTTTCATGTGCCAAAAATTCTCACAAACCAAACTAATAATTATGTAAGAATTGTAATCTATTTAAAACATATTCAGTTTATTCTAGCCGAGTAATAAAAGAGGAATATCAGTTTTGAAATTCTTATGCAACTTGTTGTGTGTATGTGTTATTCATTGCCCTGACCCTTGTAATTTTACCGGTTTAACTTGTCAAAGAATAATATTTGTCGCTATTGGTAACGTTTGATGTCAACTGGGGTGAACTTGCGGTGCCCCATGATACTCTGTTATAGCCGCTCTGTTCTTGGTTTCTGTGTAACTGCTGTCTCTGCCTCTGCCTGTGAATCTCAAACAAAATCAAAAAAGGAATCAAACCAAACAGTCACACTCTCTTCTGCTTTTCTTTGACCTCTCAATACAGAACACAGTCTTGGACTGACAGACCGCACACACACACACAATCATTCACAAGAGATTTGCTGCTTCTCTTAACATTGTCAAACTTGCACATCTGTTTTCACTGACAGTGGGGCCCAAAGATGCTGAAGATGCTGTACAGTATTTCCCCACAGAACAATGTACAGTACTGTATATCAGAAACGTACACATACCTGCACACACACTATCTGGGCACAAACATTCACATTTTTTTACTTCTATTTTTCAATTTGCATTAGAAATTTATGTCAACCATAGCAAAATGTATAAACGAGTTGGACTGGACATAATTTAACCCACATCTGTTCGTTTTTCAAGCCCTTTTGACCAACCTGGTGTTGAGCTGTATGCAATACTGACATACATCGCATTTCTCTTTTTGTTACAGTCAGAACTGAACCTCACTCAGCCCTCTCTGTCTTTCTGATCGTCCATTTTTTAATTTTCTCTTCGAGCCACTTTTGTTTCGTGGCAGATTTTCAATTTCTGGATTTGAACACTGATTTGTTGTCATGTTAACACTAATTGTTTGTAGACTGGGATCATTTTAATTAATATAATTTTCATTCATCAGCGTGTAATTTTTTCCCCATCACTATCTTGCTTTGATGAAGCTGACGTAAATGTGGTTAATTGTGTTTCAGTTCCAGCTCCGAGGAGGATACGTTTCAAATCGCTGAGCTCAGGCAAACTCCTTGTTTCATGGAAGGAGCCCAAAGGAAACTTTGACAGCTATTTGTTCCTGTACAACAGTATACCAGGTAGGAGGATTTCTCTTTACAGAATGGGACTTAACTTTGAATTTTGGGAGGATGTATCCCATTATGACTTGTCTGTCAGGAAGGATTATGTAATTTTCTTCTTATCAGAGCTCCTTTGAAGGCATCACACTTGTGAGATATTCAAAGTTTGTCCTGCACCTCTGCCAAGTTTGAGACAAAGGGATGTTTTTGCTGCATATATGGACCCTGTCAGCAGATTTGAAAATGGGACTGATAGATACACCGGAGAAAAAAAAAACCTATGCTGAATCAGGAGGAAGTTGAGTCCAGGACAGCTGAATGACAGAAATGGTGAAAGCAGTCACTCAATCAGCATTAAGCCACATAATCACAGTATAGAGTTGTGGGCATGATGGACACCTGACATGCTCAATCTGTGCTGAGAGTCCATCACTGTACAGACACAGAGCAGGACCCTGCTTCTTTCTGGCCATGGACACTGTTGTCAGTAATCACCCTAATCACAGCTGACGGCTCCTTCATCATGTTAGCACAGTGCACCTACCCTGGCAGTCATACATCTTCTCTCAAACCATTTCTTTAACTATTGCCGCAGCACAGTTCGGCGTTACCGTAATGCTGTGCTGACCACTGCAGACCACGCTTTTGCAACTGCTGTAAAAATGAATGAGTAGGACTGAATAAGCACTCTGAAACATAAAACTTGTTTCTTGCAAACAAGCTTTCAAGAAGCGCCTTGTCTGACAATTTCTTGCTGCCTCCGACAGCTGAAAAAGAACAAAAACTTATGAAATTTACGGCCGCTTCCTCTGAGGGAGGAGAGCAGCACTATTTCACTGGCGTCCAGCAAACCTAGTAAGGAAACTGGCTTACAGTGTCCGTGCTATATCTGTACACAATTTGGTTAATAAAGCCTTCTTAGGATGATGAAAACCTGCCCTGATTTCCAATCTGTTCCGCCTCCAAGTCGCATGAGGTGAACTACAGGCACAGTAAGACATGTTAACTCTGGCTAAAGCCCTTTTGTTGGGAAATAAAACCCCATTTTAGATCACAAAAGGGACCGTCAGAGTGGCAGCTAACCTTTTGGTTCAACATGATATCCTTTTCCCCTCAGAGTTTTTGTAGAAAGGAGCAACTAAAGTGCAACTGAAAAGGGATTCAAGGTTGAAGCAGATTTTGCTAAACATAAAAAGGTTTTTTGGTCTTTTTTGTTGCTTTTATTTTTGAGTAACCCCGTCATTTTACATTATCAGCTCGCAGACAAGTAGCCAATGTCGTATTGCACCAAAGCTTGTTTAACTTCACTGTGTTTCTCTGTCCAGTGACTTAATGCTTTTTATGACATGCATGAATTTAACTAAAAAAACACTTTTTGGAAGCCTGCTCAGCGGCCTGCCAGCAATTACTGTGGCTTGTCCGTCTATGTTTGGGTCATAGTCATTAGTGCCAGATGTCTGTCTCTCAAATCTCAGCACAGAATATTCTTGATACATTTTTACTGTATGCAACTGCAACATATTGTAATATTATTGCTTCAGCAAGTTAGAGTAATAGCCTGCAAAGTGTGTTTGCATTTCAAATGTTGGAAGGTGCTGTAAAAGATCTGCATTGAAGCCAACTGTATCCAAGTTAATTAGTCATAATTAATCTTGCAAATGTAAATAAGCTTTTTTCAGAAAAATTTAACTACTGATTTAATTGTCCTTGTGAATTTGTATGCAACATATAAACATCAGTAAACATCAGAACAGGGGTGTTGCCATGACAGCAGGGATACGGGGTCACCTGCAATTTAGCTCAAGCTCATTCAGTGTTTGTTAGCGCTTTTAATTAAGTGTCAGGTTTGAATGAGCTCTTCTTTTAGACCTTTTAAAAAACAAACAGGTGAATATCACCAGTACTGGGAGGTGAAGTAAATGAAGCAGCTCTTCTTCCAAGTGCTTCAGCATGTTATAGACATTTGGGCAGCCTGCTGCAAAAAGCCTGTAGCCCTGTGAGCGGAACAAGTATTCTTGTTCGGGACTGACACTCCTGGAAAGGCCATAGAGCAATTTGCCAGGTAGTGACAGTACAACGCTTTTTAACATAGTTTTGAGAGCAAAATATTTAAGTTTGGCTCTGAAAAGAGAAAAGTAAAGACAACAGGAAAACTGAGTCAAATGAATAACTGATATTTGTGGGCCAAAAAGGACTGAGATGGTTTCTGAAAGACAAAAAGCTAAAACGTGGACCTATTGTTATGAGTTGGACAACATTTTATTTTATAGTTCCTTTCTGTGGTTATGGTTTTTTTTTTGTGCGTGTGTGTTACTGATGCAACTCCAGTAAAATCACATTTGTGACTGTGGTCTTTGTCTAAGTTTGACTTGTGGCATTTTTGCATTGTGTTTTTGCTGGTGCCACTGTAATGAAAATGAAAGCTGCCTATTTGTGTTTTCTGATGATTTTACAAAGCCTTTTTTGCTTTTGTGATGAAAAGGTCTTGTTAAGCAGAATATTGTGAAATAGCAGCAATGTTTTTATTGTTAAAAATAAAAATGATTCTTCTCTTGTTGCAACAATCTTTCAAAATCTTCCTAATTAAAGATATAATGGAGGATTATGATTTTTAATGAAGTTTCCCCAATTAAGTCATCCCACATGCAAGCTGTTTGCCGTTTGATATCATGAAAACAAAATTTTAACAACATTTGTTGTTTGACCCTCAGTCCCTGGTCAGAACAAAGCCAGTCTGAGATTTTAACCTTTTAAGTTATAGGGGAAAATATGCATATTTAATTTCTTGACAAGACTTAAAAATATATATACAAACTATACCTTACTTCACCAAATAACAGGGAGTTGCTTTTTTTCTGATCTGCAACAAGGTAAAACTATGTAGCATCATAGAGAGCCACCTGCTTTAGCAACTTAAAAAACAGACATACGTGATAATTACTGAGATTCTAAGGGGCTGTTAGAGTTTCCAGTGTCACTGGAAACTCTAAGCTAAGCTGCAAAACTGTGAGATTGTGTATGATTTTTTTTCTTATTTAACTTTTGTCAAGTTTTTTAAACACTTTAAGCATTCAGCTTCAGGTATCAATAATTTCACTTCAGTCAAAAATAGAGAGATCTAAAATGAAAAATGTTAACTTCCTAAAAATCTGACACATGCTTTCCCAAGTGCTTCTTGATGCTCATAACATTTTTGATAGTGAACCAGTGAATACCAAAACTTTGATTTATGATCAACAGCAGTTCAGTTCGTGCACAGATTAAGGTTCCAGTGTTGTGCTAGAACTGATCATATGGTCACCTCGTCTGACCTGCCGCTGCCTTCAGTATAATTTATCCACTTGTTCTAAAAGCGTTGTTAGTCATCACCCTGCAGGGACAGAAGAGCTGAGGAAGCACACACACACACACACACACACACATTATTGATGGCTGCATTGATTGCAGGGTCAAAATTAAAATAGGGTCATAATGTGACCTGTTGTCCTGATGGGGATTAACTGGACTCAAGCACACACTTTTTTTTTCTTGCATAGGTTGACAGTTTTTTTTTTTAGGGGCAAATCTGTGATTCCTAAACTCAAAACTTCAGGAAATGGTAAAGGTTTGAGTTAGTTTTAAATTTCAGACTACTACAGAACACAATAGGAACTGGAACATCAAACGGTATCAGGCTTTTCTCTTTGAGTATTGTAAATGCTCTGCATTTGTAAAGTGCTCTCCTACCTTCCCAGACCAATTCCTTCACCGTGTTACTTCTCAGTCACCAATTCTCACACACCGATTCGGCAGAGCTGTCATGCAAGGCGCTACCTCAAGAATATTTTAGCATATGTACAGACGGAGCAACGAATCAAACCACAACCCAGCAATTGGTGAACTGTTCTACCTCCTGACCACAACCCCACTTAAACTCAAGTTAAAAAACATGTGCGCGCATAAACAAATTCACTATACAATGAAATATTTTGATCTTGAACGTAATGTTTGTGTCTGAATGAAGATTATTAATGAGTGCCTGTCAAATTAACTTTACATTGGCTCGGCCTTGAGAATACTAATATTTTGTTACCATGCAACTGAATATGGCAACAAGAAATTACATCACTGCAACAAAATATCCATGAGCGTAACTTTTTGCCTCTCTGCTTTGTTTTTCTCTCTCTCTCTGTCAGGTGGTCAGCAGAAGGAGATCATAGTTTCCAAATCTGACACTAAAGTCTTGATAACCGACTACAACCCCTCAAAAGACTACACTGTCAGTGTCATCGCAGTCAGTGGCAGCGAGCAGAGCAGACCACTTCAGGGCAGATATAAAGGTGCTTTCATCTATTTTACTTTTTGTTTCTGTTCAGATCTACTGTGTGTCCTCGTTTCCTTTCCTTCTCTCCCATTTTATCTCTTTCCTTTCTTATTTCCTCTCCTCTCGCCTCTTCTTCTTTATCCTATGTAATTCTGTAATCCTACCTCTGAGCTGCTCACTTTTCTCTGCGATTCCATGCTCAGATTTGTCCTGGTCTTCTACTTTATTTCCTGCCTTATTTCTCTCAGCTTCTCCCATGTTATACGTTTTATTTTGTAATGTACAGTACGGTGTATGTACTGTTACAATTAAACATATACCTTGTTTGATGATTAATTGTTTCATATTTTACATTGCTGAAATTAGCCACGGTTTGCCTTCACAGTTTGTAACATGTCACATATCCTCACGAGGTATCATCCTGAAATTTAAAAAGCTTTATAATGTTGTTTACGTTAAATAGCTTTATTTGACTAATGTTGCAATATTATGCCAAGAACAACTCAACAAAGCAAAGAGACACAACAGCACCTTAGCCCATTTGAAGATAAGTCAATCTGGAAAATTTCAAGAGCTTTAAAAGTTTCTTCAAGTGAAGTTGTGAAACCATGAACCTCTATGATGAAACAGACTCCCACGAGGACTGCCAAAGGTGAGGAAGCCCAGGGGGTTACCTCTGCTGCAGAGAACAAGTTCATTAGAGTTACCCGCCTTAGAAGCCTGAGAAATGTATTAGCGGCACTGCAGATTTCAGCCTACATGAATGCTTTCCCGAGTTCAAACAAGAGACTCATCTCATCATCGGCTTTGTAGAGAAGACGACATGAACTGGGCTTCATGGATGAGTTGCTTCAATGAAACCACAACTGAAGGAAACCAATAATAAAAAGAGGATTGATGCAGAAAAAAATGTGGAAAACCTTTTTTTTTTTTTTTTTTTTTTACTGCGTCATTGTAGGAGAAGAGTGAAGGTGCAGCGGAGGTGAATGGAAGTATTTACATTTGTTGTTTGCACGGGGAAGCACAGAGGCGGAGGTGTTATGATGTTAGGGGGATTTTCTGTTGACACTGTTGGCCAGTTAATCAGACTTTAAGGTACACTTAATCAGCATGGCTGCCCCAACAGTCTGCAGCTGCACACTATCCCATCTGGTTCGGGCTTACTGGGGCTGTAGTTTGTTTTTCAGCATCAGAATAGTGACTCAAAACACACCTCCAAGATATGTGACCAAAAAAAAAAGATTAATTGACTGCTGCCTCAGATGATCTGGCCTCCACAGTCACCTGACCTAAAACCAAGCAACATGTTTGGGATGAGTTGGAAAGCACAACTATGTACAAAAAGCCAACAAGTTCTCAGCAAATGTGGAAACTCCTTCAAGACAGTTGGAAAAGCATTCTAGGTGACTACCTGATGAGTCTGAGAGAAAAGCCAAGAGTGTGCAAAGCTGTTATGCAAGCAAATCGAGATTTAAACCTAATTTAGTTTATTTACTCCTTTTGCGTTCAACACAATTCCATATGTGGTCGTCATGTCTTTTGCATTAATTTGCAGTGTGGAAAATGATAGGTTGAACAGCTGTGTCCAAACTTTTTACATGATTTCTTTAACAGCATATGTAGGCTGAGATAGAGAGGAGTCTCCCTCAAATTACTCCATTTTATTCTGTGGCATTCCACTGACTTGTGATTGATCTGTTTCATGTGCTGCAGCTGAAAGAGGAGCGAGTGATGGAGTAGACAAGACGGAGCCCCAGACGCTGACTGATTCAGTTGGACCTCCAGAGGATGCCAGCGAGATCTCTGGAGGTAGGACAAATGCACATAAACACTGTTTCCAGGATAGGAGCCCATACCAAAATCCTGCGCTCCCATAACCATATAAATAAAATTAATTTCACTGAGTAGGACTTTGCTTAAAGAGTCCTCCAGTCAGTTGCCATAGCGATGTTTGGAGGTAGGAAAAGCAGATGTTGGTGCTGTCTTTCACACCAGCTCGGGGAAGAGAGCCAAAAATAACAGCCGGGTGTCTCTCCATGTCCGTTTGGATCTGACTGTGGAAGTGTTTACCTCCTTGCAGAGTTTGTTAACAGCAGTCTACTTTCTAGGTGTTCTAGTTTCCCACCTAGTGAGCGCAAAGATGTCCGAACCTCCTACTGTAGAGTTCACTTGTGAATCCCCCACTCGTGTTTTGTAGAAGCTATTTAATGTGCAGAATGGTAATGAGTTATTATACGTGACCTCAACAAGAACATCTGACGTTGTGCGTTTGTTCTTTCATTTGGCAGCACTGATGCCCTCACATGTACATAAATGTCCAATATGTCTGTTCTATGAAACGTGAGTGAAGAAAAACAAGCTTTCGATTTCTTTACTGACAGTGTGCTTGCATAAAAACTGTCCTCAACTCGTTGATTTCTTTAACATAACCATGAGATCAGCGGGGAATCTGTGGCTGTAGAATGGCTGATAATTTTAAGTATGGTGTGTGTGTGTGTGTTTTCCAAGAGACAAAAATATAGCTGGTAATTTGCAGACTGAAACATGAACAGCTTGTGGCCAAATCTGAGACACACTAACTGCACTTGATCTGTGAATGTGATTGTTTTTATATGGTTTAAAAGGCAAAAAAATTTTTACCATAGATTTTTAGCTTAAAGTGCAGACAAGGAGCAAATCTCATTACTTGGTGGAAGCTTGGTCACTTTAGCCTGGTTTACTCCATTATGATCATTTATCATAGGACACTAAGAAAGTTGGGGCACAAAAATATTCCAGCCTCCACTGAACTTCATATTACCTGTCATTATTTCCATAAACTAGAACCCTTAAATACCATTATATGCACAGTATATGTGCACCTAATTTTTGCTGATGGAGCAAGACAGGGGCACATATACACACCCTATGGGAGCGATATAAAGAGCACCACGGAGCAATTAACCGTGTTATAAAGCTTATTTATCGACACTTTGATCTGTGAATGCTTAATAAACTGCCTCTTAGGTGGAGATGACAAGACACCGATAGTAAATCAAAGCAAATTTCATATTGAGCACAGTTTCTGCTAACATTTAGAGTGCCCTTATCACAGTGATGGTGACGGAAATGTTTTGTTGGGAGTCAAGCATACAAACCTCCTGTGCCTTTCCAGTCGTTAGTCTTTTCTGTGATTAATAGATGTAATTCAATAATTTTCAACTTACACTTGTAGAATGTGTATATTTTATAAGTAATAGAAAGTGCCAACACTCTGTGTGCCTTTCTTTAAAAACATTGTTGCTATCTTCCTTCTGTGACATAAATGATAGACTATTACTCGGCACTTGCAGAGAGCATAAAGTATGAATTTTATTCTGACTATGCACTACGTCATGCTTACTAAAGCAATACAACAGGAGCTGAAACCCAAACTGAACTAAAACGGTAAATGAACTAAATAAATTTAACCAGATTTCACCGACTGACTGCTTGGCCATTGTCTGACAGGTGTTGAACAACTGTGAGGTGACCTCAAGTAGAACTGAGACGGTTTCACAGCTGTGTCTCTGGTCCAACACATCTGGTTAGAAAATTACCAGATGTGTTAGATCTTTCGTGTGAGCTCACCAAAGTAAACCAACCTGCAGTCTACTTGATCACATAATACAAACTTGACCTACCACTGAACACAGACTGAAATAAGAACTTCATACAAAAAAAAACAAAAAAACAAATGATGACACAATTCTGTAACGTCTCACTCTCCTTCTCTCATGCACACGCACACACACTCACGCACACAAAACCGAATATCTTTTCTTTCTCTGTTTTCGTCTTGCACTCTTCCTCCTCTCCTTCCTGTCAGGTAGATTTATAAAGCTGGTTTTCCTTCAGCCCGTTATCAGAACCACTCACCATTCACCGCAGCAGAGGTGACCTTGATTGGTGTTCCGCCTTGTACCTGTTGGGGATTATAATAATGTCCTGCTGTGCTTCAGTAGAATTTGTGAATACACTTTGTGTGCGAGTGTGTGTGTACGTGCAGCTTTGTGTGCTGTTGTGAAGATGATAATGTCCCACTGTGGATCAATGGAAGGTGCTCTTTTATGTTGTACTGTAACATGTGACTGCTTTATGTGTGTGTGTTTGTGTCGTACAGTGATAATATCAATGCTCACAATGCTCCAAATTGATGTTGTACCAAGTCTCCCTCTGTGTCTCTGTGAGTGTGGGTGTTTGTGTGTATTAGCAATGCTAACCCAGTCTATTACCACTTTGTTCCAGCATAGTAATCAGTTCGCTTTTATGTCAGGGTGGGTTGTTTACGAAACCTTTCATTAACAGCTGGCTCATACTCTCATCTTTTCTCTGATGTGTGTGTACGAGGCAGACATCAGGCAAGTCAGTTATTGTTTTGCACTGTGCCATCTGTGTGTGTGTGTGTGTGTGTGTGTGTGTGTGTCACACTTCACCTGTAAAGTCTTTGGAGAGGAATTGCTCTGTTTTTAACCCCCATGCAGTTTTATTACAATGGCAATTTAGTTTGGGTATATTATGAATAAAATCTGATATGAAAACTTGTAACGGTGTGAATTCCCTGCATGAAATACATTCGACTGTAGCTCATCCTTACAACCAAGGTCAACAAATGCAGAAAACGCAGGAAACAAAGAAAAAATATGCAGCAACCGTAGGCTTGTTATTTCCTTGTGGTGTATCTAAAGCGTCCTGGCTGGTGTGTGTTTGTGTTTCTGGGTGTTAGTGAAGGTGGATTGGTTCGATGCGTTTTGAAGTAGCGGAGAGAGGCCCATTAGTTACAATAGGTGTCATGAAACTTCCTCCGCTCTCAGTAAAACAACTACCCAAGCCACCCACAGACGCTATACAAATTACTTGACCGTATCTTGTGGAGTATATGCAAAAACTACTGTGAAGTAAACCCAGAGCGTCCTTTCCACAAGCCTTGAATGAAACCAATTTTCTGTCTCCTCTTGGAGTGTCACTGACTGGTTCTGAGGACACGGGACATGTTTTAAGGGGGCATTTTACCTTGGTTTGTAGTTTGGTGTCCGTCCAAGTCTCCCATATTGATGCCAGTCGTTTGCAGGTGTGCACCCTTAAAAGTCGATAGTTTGAATCACAGGGTCAGGGGCTCCTGAGTCAAATCTCAGTTTGGCGAGAGGACTGAAGCATTTTTACAGCCTCTAAATCAATCAGTGACCCAAGCACCGGATTCAGCTGCTCATCGCTGGAAGATATGAGGAGAATTCCTTTTCTCCTTGAATATCAATTTCTTAGTTTAAGTGTCTGACTTTTTTTTTTTTTTTTTTTTTTTTTTTGCTGTGTCATTGTCTGCAGATACTACAGTGATTTAAAAGCTTAGACTGGAGTGAAAGATAGGAGTAATACTCATATTATAGAGGGAGAAAATGCATTTTCCCCTGAAAGAGCACAGCTTTACCATATTATAATACGAGGACAACTTTACAGTTAGCACATTTACTGCTGAATCAGATTGTTAGTCAGACTGAGCCTCAGTCATTTGCTGCTGTTATATTAGGTGATATATCATTCTGTCCAATCAGTGAGGTTATTCCTCTTGTACTCTTTGTTAATGAATACCATCAGAGAGGCATAATTACTGTGAAACATAATCGCCTTATCCTTATCCCACACTAACCAAGTTCCAGTAATTACTATGAATACATATAACACCTACTAAATTTCCTTTTACAAGTCATAATTAAAGCTTAAATACAGTAGCATGTGGAGCCTTCTCTACACTGTACGAAGGAAGGAGTTTTTTTTTCTCTGAAGCTGAAGATAGGAAACGAGGTGAGAGAGACACACATTGGGCGAGACAGGCAGAGGAATGATTTTTCCCTTGTGGAAATACATTGTGTGTTAGAATCATTCATACTTTTTTATAATAAGTCTAGTCTAGTTACTTTTTTGGGAATTATGCCCTGTTTAGAAGACTTTTTTTGACAACCACAATTCATCCAGCTGCTCTCATTTTTCCTCCATCCACGTCTAATAAAAAGTTTTATCTTACTCATTTTACCAAAGAGAGCTTGAAATTGTTGACATTGTTGTAAATCTGTTGTTGACATATTTACTATAAACTGCCTTTTAAAAAAAGTCAGCAGCAACAACAAAAACAGGGCCTTATATCTGCAACATTATGCAAAACAAAGATAATAATGAATGAGAGCATTGTCAGCTATTTGCCAGATGGAGTGATGGCAAAGTTTGTCACACATTCACTTTCCACTTGTTTGTGTCCCTTTTATCTCCACCAACAATATACAATTTCTTGGATCCTCAATCAACTGGCTGCATTAAAATACGGTGGCTTCTGTGCTTGACATTCATACATTATTTTCACAATCCAAAGTGTCACAACATCAACAGCTACTCTGCCCATGTTAGACTGAGATAAGGAGGCAGAGCAAGTAATGCTCCTACACACAGGGACTAAATGATTTCAGTTTGAAGGTTGCCATGTTTGTTCACTTGATTCATTGCTTTCATTTTGCTTTTACAGAAACTTTTAAATTTTATCTTCAGGAGAACCCTTTGGTCTCATCATAGTCATGGCCAATATCTATATTATTATCTCATATTGTAGGCATTGCTGGCCTAATATTAGGTCACACAAAATGAAAATAAATGTGGCTGTCTTTATGAGCATGTTAGACATGAATTGCTATTATACAGATTTTTGTTCTCTGTCATTGCAGACAAAAATGCATTGATAAATATTTACATTTTATTTACTTTTAATATCAGGGACTATTAGAGAGAGAGTTAGTTTGGTCATCATTTCATCGGTTGCAAAAACGTAACCCTTACTACAGAGGCAGAACATCTGATAAATGTTTGTAAAAGATATTTGTATAAATCATTTAGATTGGCAGGTTTGTACATGTAATTGTATGTCATCCTGTCTCTTTCTCTCTTCACTTCTTTAATATAAATTGTCTATTATTTGCTAAAATGTTCTTTTTCACTCACATAATAATTTAAAATCAAAAGGTATTTGTTCCACCATCTACTGTATGAACAGTTAGCTGTTGCTGCTGTACTCATCCAAAAGAAAGTCAGTAAGGAATTATGCAGCCGATAAAACAAAAAACAAAAAATCTGTGTTTTGCTTATCAAAGCAAGAACAAATCCATTAGTGGTCCCCTGTGCAAGATGATAATATATTTTCATTGGAACTTGGCCCTAAATAATGTTTCTTCAAGAATAATATCTATTGTTTAGACAGCTGCATAATATTAGATCACAGGACATCTGTGTGTGCGTGCAGTGCTGAAGGGGCGTCCATGATTGTATTTGTTACAAATGGGGGTCAGTAGTCTCCAGTAGTAAAACAGATGGTTGTTGCCCTGCAGACTGTAAAGATCTAACAGATAGTCAGCTTCAGCACAGGTTTCCCCAGGTCAGAGCTTAGTGCCACAGTTCTAAATGGATGGATGTCAAGTGATAGTCCTTGTGCTTTAAGTTGTGGATATGAATAAAAAAGCTAATAATGTCTTTTAATACTCTTCACTATTTTAACTGGATAGAATTTGATTTCAATACCAATCCACTGATGACATGGTTGAGTCGATCTGTTTTAGTTTCGTTCATAACGCAACCTGAGCGCTCAGCCTACTGCATGCACACACAAGCGGAAATCATTGGGCATTAAAGGGCGAAAGCCTCTCCCTTCCTCCATGCTACGGTGCCTCTTTCAATATATATTATCTAATAGGATGTGAGTGGAGTGTTGCCTTCCTCACTCCCTTACTGAAGCTTGAAACCAGCGCGCACACGAGCAGACACACAAGGATTGAACCCGAGGGACAGACGGAGCTGAAGTTGAAGTGGAGGCCAATGAGATTCAGTTGACATTCACAGCTTTGGTAGTGGAGAGAGGGACACAGTCCTTTAGAACCCATCACGTCTATAAAAGGGTAAAAAATACCTGGAGAGTAAGGTTTCTGTATTTAAAGCCTTTCTGGATAGATATAATCTCATTCTTAACATTATCATTTATTTAAGTTTGTTAGTTAAGAACATTTAACAGTACTGGGAATTTGTCTTGGTGTCAGGTGCAAACAAAAAACTAAGAAAAAAGTGAATGTTCAAAGGTGTGACACACAACAAATGAAATATGTACAGAAACAATATAATAAAATATAAATAAGATAGGTGAGTGTACAGTGTGACGTAGTACAACTTGGAAAGTTAAAGTGACTGTGTGTGTGTGTGTGTGGGGGGGGGGTTATCTGGGGGGGATTTGGGCTCTGTTCAGGCTGCAGTGGGGGAAGAAACTGTTCTTTTGGTGTGAAGTCCTGGTCTTGATGGATCGGAGGGGAGGGGCTGAAAGAGTTTGTGTCCAGGATGAGAAAGGTCGGCTGCTATCCTGGCTGCCCGTCTCCGGGTCCTAGAGACGTACAGCTCCTGGAACATTAGGGGGCTACGGCCGATCACCTTCTCAGCAGATTGGATGACACGCTGCAGCTTGGCCTTGTCCTTACACAGCTCCTGTGTTTATCACTGTTAGTTTCATGTGCTCAGCATCATTTCATCTAAATCTCTGTGTTTGCATGTCTAAATATGCACCTTACTGTATGTCTTTCTTTATTTATCACCTCCTGAGGGTCCAGAATAAGTAGTTACAGAAATTTTTGGCCAATATTTGATTAAATTTGCAGCCTTTGCTGTGCAGTTATTGTGATGCTTGATGACTACATAAGATGTCACGTTTTATGGCCAGAAAGATGTGTTACTAGACTGACAAATTATTGGAGAGACTGCACAAGGAGGCCAAAACCAATACCACAAATGAACAGAGGCTAAAATGCTTGCAGACTGATCAGCTAACGGCTGAGTTATTTCGTCTGAATACTTATGCATAGCTTATAATTTGAAAGGCTCCAAGAAATTAGAAATAAATGTTGGAGAGGTGATTCATGGATTCTGTGAAAATGCACAGTTTCAATATAAACTGGTGTGTGAAGGGCAAAGCAAGGAGAGTGTTAAAATGAAGTATTTGGAGAAAGTACTAAAATAAACTGAGATGAAAAGTGAGGCAACAAACAGCGGAGACAGGTAAATATTCTCCCCCAAATTCACACTTTATCACCATTTGTCTCATGTCACTCAACACTTTCTCCGTAATCGCAAATCGTATTTCACATTTTGTGTTGTACATTTGCCAACTATGGAATTATTCCTGTTGAGAAAGAAATATCAGTTTTACATACTGGATGTGTGTTCAGAATCTTGGGAGCCGATCAGCTATTGCTCACTCGGACGTGTGTGTGTGTGTGTGTGTGGACTTTGTGCTAGCTCGACTCCGGCCCTTGTCCTCTATTAAGAGCAGGGTTGAGGGTGTTTAATAAGTGTCTGTGTGTGGGGCTGGGCAGTGCTAATGGCCTTTTGGTCATTAGAAGCCAGAATTTTCTCCATCCTTCTTCATAGTTATAAGTCATACCGTACTAGATAGTAGAGTTCCGTGGCTGAGACATGAGTCACACTACTCTGCTTTACTCTGTTTTCTGTATATTAACTTTTCTTACTCATATCTTTGCAACTCTGGTTTACTAACTGTAAATGTGTCACATGTCCCTGACTATTGGTCTTCACAAAGGTACATGATGTCCCAGTCAAATTTTGTCCATGTATCAGTCTGGATTTAGGAAGGAGCACAGAACTATTACTGCTGCAAAATGGGTTTGGAAGTGAAATCTCTAGCGCTTTGGACTAGAAGCAACAGAAGCATCATCAGAAGGAGCTGTGCAGATTTCCTAATCAATTTGTCTAAAACCTTTGAGAACGAAGCTAAAGCATCGACTGCCTAATGTAGGATTGTTGGACCAAGTAGTGGGTTGTTTTTCTAATTATCTGCGACACAGAAGAGTGTGTGAACGTTAATGGGCTTAGCCTCAACTGCCTTGTGCTTGTTAACGGAGTGCCCCAAAGCCCTGTGCTGGGCCTGCTTTGTTTTTTTTTTTAATATATATTTTTTATTTATATATAACAACTTGTTGTTATTGCAAGTGGTTTTGAACTCACTTTTATGCCAATAAGGCAGTTTTATTTAGCCATGCACTTTAAATTACAGGGACAATTCATACTCAGAGTGGTTCAATATTTCAATTCTGGCTCATTCAACTCAGAGCTGTAGTGAATGCAAACCAAAACAATATTGTTTTTAATTAAAAAAACAACAATCAAAAAAAAAAATTATGTTGTCCCTTCTTATATATATTATACCGGCCTACTTGGTTAATGTCTTTCTCTTACTCAGCATCTAGAAAACTAAGACTGATGTTTTATTTCAGACACAATTAAATGTTTCATTGGAAAATGATGTTATATGTATCCACCAACATGTCTTCATATGTTGGTTTCATCATGCTGCATCTGTGGTGATCATTTGCCAGCTTAAGGTTATTACCTCATCACTGTGTTCTCTTCTCCAGATTTGGTTGGTTATCTTTATGTTTATGGAAACTGGTATATTTCTTATTATTATTTTATTATTTTGCCTCTTGTGATTCTGTTAACAAAGCAAATCGAACCTTAAAATATATCCATGACTTTTTTTGTGGCTTAAAATAACCATTTCATAAAGCAGTTAAATAAAATCTGTAGTAAATCCTTCTTGGACGGTTTTCTTGCTTAGGTTCTGCCACAGAATTGCTTACATTTATCATCCCTTGAGCTTGAGAACATGTATATCTGTCATACAAATAATAGCTTGGACTTGACAAACTAAAAAGCAGAAGTAGAGGAGTAAAGACACATAACAGGGCCAGATGGACATGCTAACTCCCCCTTCTGTAGAATTAATGATTAAGCCAGTTTTGTATTGAATAGTGACCCACCCATCTCTAAAGTTCTTACAACGTGTGCATGGAGATAAAAAATAACTAGATATGATAAGAGGGGCTCAGCTTTCGAAATAGAATTCCACACAGTTCAAGGTGTGTGTCTATGTGTGAGTATGAACCAGACAGAGATTAGAGGAAGACAAACATGAAGAAATGAGCAAGGCAAACAGAGAAAGGTAGAGATGGAGAGACAAGCGGAAAGATAGAGAGAAAGAAGGTTTATAGGCCATGAACTGCTTTCAGCATACATATTGCGTCTGTTCCATTACAAACACCTGTGAATTCAGTGAAGTGGAATAAAACAAGACAGTGGATTAAAGATCAGGAGGCCAAGCAGAAAAAAGTGTCTGGTGGGATGATACAAACCATGTAAAACCAGCTGTTGGATTACATTTTAAACCCCACTAGATCAGTGGTCTCTCTCTCACACACACACACACACACACACACACACACACACACACACACACACACACACACACACACCACACACACACACACCCACAGGTCTTACAGATGAATATGAACGTTGGCTGAGTTGCTCCAAGGGCCACTAAGCAAATGACAGGTGTATCAATCCCCTGCATGTTTCCTGATTAAATAAACAAGCCAATGAAACAAAGAAAATCTTGTTTTTGAGCTCTTATGTATCATCAGTGTTTTTCCTCCTGTAGGATAAAACATTGAAAAGCATTAAACATAACATTTTTCAAATTATTTATTATTTATTAGAAAACAATGTTACCACGCAGTTAGTCACACTGTTCTCGCTCTTTTAATAATCTCACATAGCTGTGCAAAGCTGGTATTATCACTGCAGGATTTCGAGATACTGAATGCGACCCCTGATCCTGCAGTCATTGGTCAGTACTGTTAATCAAATTTGGCAACGGGTGTCTGGAAACGGTCTCCAAAACGCTGCCACAGCATTCTGTGTGTTATGCATGATGAGTCACTTTCATGCTTTACTGGGCGACATAAACGTAACAGAGCAATGCATAATGTTCTGAGTGACAAACGTGTTTCCCTGCTATGATAAGATTTTATGTGTGCTGTTAAAATGACTATACATTGGAAAAATCTTTAATGTAAAAAAAAAAAAAACAGGGTAATATTTTGGGTTTTCATTTTAGTTTTTCATTTTCCTATGGCTTTTTTTGTAGCTGTCTTGCAAAACAAATTTTCAACTCAGTTTGGCTACCTCACTTAGCAAGCACACCCACACATGAGCAGATGAGGTGGAACAGAAAGGAACAGAGCGTGTTGGTATAAAGTGGACATTTTCTCTACAACATGAATGGAATCGGATATATTGAAACATAACGTTCTACATGTGCATGACGAACAGCAGGCAGGAGAGTTTCATCTTACTGTTATTCATCCTGTAATAATTTGTTGAGAAAACATTTTACAGGGATGACTTTAATCTATTTGTATTGTTGTCAAATTTACTTTTAACACTGGGTGTCGTAATGTACCAAATCAACCATAACATCTATCTGGGAGAAGGTGTCCAATTATTTTTGTAATAATTTAGCCTCATTTTGCAGGTGGAGCACTCTTTTAAACACAGGTTCACCCTGTTTTCATTGATGTGTGGGTCATCATCATACTTTTATTATATCTGCATGCCTGTCACCGTTCTGAGCATTAATTCCAGACACTGAAACACAGTCACAGTGGCGGGGGAAATAAAACTTAACTAGAGATAGATTGAAATGACAGTGCACTCTGTCTGATCCCTGGCTAAATAGAGGTCAGCAATAAATCAGGGCTGGCTCCAAAGAGCCAGTGTTAATGAGAACAGAAAGAGAAGAGAGGGAGAGCGTGGAAAAGTTTTCAGAAAGAGATAAGTGTGTTTGTTCAAAGATGTGTGTCTATTTGTTAATGGTGCATTACAATAATAATATATTTGTGTGCCTGTTGTCTTCTCTTTTGAGCAATAAAAGTAATGTAAAGCAATCCTGTTAGCTTTAATTAATGTCTTATTTGAGCATAACATAAAGCCCATCACATTCTCTGTGTGAATGTGTTTATGCTTTATTTATGTGTTTAACTCTAAGTGCTACTTAAATTTGTTTTCAATATCTTTTCTAGCTTCTAGTTTCATTTACCCGTCTTTGTTACTGGCTTTTTTTGGGCATGTCTGTGTTCTGGCAGTCAACAATGACTTCCACTGTTGCAGTCATATTTTCTAAAACCCATTGCTTCACACCCACACAACTTAATTCAATTGTCGGGGAGTCACATTTTTCCCACAGCTATGCAGACTGCACCGTGGGCTGGCAGTTGTAAAATGTGGCTGCTCACTCCCTCACGGGAACAAGGTGAATGGCCTGTCTCATCACATGGTGCCATTATGGTTGATGCTTGTCTAGTTGTGTGCTCACCATTTTACAACAGGTGGAGGATTCAGAGTTTTTTTTTTTTAAAAACTCATTTGAATGTCACCAAAATCTGCACCATTAATGCTAACACACGAACTGAAATCCTTTCTACTCATTATACAGTATTATGTGTCACATTGGAAAAAGCATAGGTGTTAAATTAACAATGAAATTAAATAAATGAAAGTCTGTTTCAAGAAAGGCTATCGTTGGCCCTGATAAAAGACTGTGAGCACTTGATTGGATTTTTGTAAATCTTCTATCTTTATATGAACATTTGGTCCCCGTATGAATAGAAACACACAAAACCGATGCACTGCCTGACATGAGAGTTTGTTTTAGTCTGTGAGATGTTTATGAAATGTTTTAGTGCAAAACAAAGTCTGTCTCTTATTAGTTAACCATAGAGATGGAAAGATGAGACTGAGGAGTGGACAGAGTTACTTGGACACACCACATAATCTGCAGAATACCATCAAGACACAGTTTCCCACTGTTCCCCAGTAACTACACTTTGACCTGTGTCAGAGGCATTTGAAAAGTGGGAAGAAAGAGAGCACGAGGCAGAGAAGAAAAAGACAGATGGGACTTTGAAGGAGCAGAGGGACCTTTGACCATCCTGCTGTTGTCTATAGCAGTGAGACCAAGAGCAGAGAGAGACTATTCAGAACTACGGTGGTACGATACCAGACACAAGTGCAAGTGTGCAAAAGTGATACTAAACATGATTGTGATTTATTTTCCAAAACACTGCAGAAATTCAATTGTAATGCTTGTCAGTGGTTTACACGTGTAAATCACAAAGACTCTCGAGTCCCACAGCAATGTGCATACAGCATAAGGAGTGTTGAGCTATTCAGAAATCCTTTAGTTTGAAGTCTTTCCTATCTTCCTAGACAGTGGCAGGTTCGGACAGTCAAGGGGCGGGTTAAAAAAATGGGCCCCCATTATCACTGAAATGTTGCTGAAACATCTGTAGCTAAATTACACTGAATACTTAACTTAGCTCAGTCCTTAATGAATTAAACATTCATACTTAATAGTAGCTTGTGTGTGTTTAAAGGTGATAAAGAGTTATGAAAACTAACCTAACTGTAGCCTGCATTAGCTGAGTATTCAGGTCATTGTTACTGGTATGGTGTTTTATAATTTGAGCTCTAATGTATTTCCAAAAATGTCCAGTTTGGTCATTATAAAGACTTTTAGGCGAGTGTCAGGTCATCGTTTCTTTCTATGTTATTGGGACACATGTTAAGTACTGACATCTGGCAGTTACAGGCTGTAATTCCTTACAGTACACCAAATCACCACAACTCCTACAATATATAGTGAGTGTGAACTTAATAATAGCTGATGCAACCAGCGCCAATTGGCAAAACTGTCAGAATCACACTGTTTTAGGACCCTATAAAATTCTCACAGCATGTAATCTGAATGTAATTAGATGTGTTGGTATTCTAACACAAACCTTGCATTACATCTACTTGCTTGAAAGTAACTACTACCCAGTCAACAAAGCCCTCCACCAAAGTTTAGAAGGTGATATACTGAGACAACGTTTGTTCTGACTAACTCAAGGTTTCATGTTTACTGAGGTAGATTATCTTCATTGGACAATTCTGAAAGTTTTTTTCCTAAACTATATAGGAGTGAATGGTGGAAAAATGACTGCTCATGCTCATCCACACTGAGTGTTTATAGACGTCAGTGGGGATAATGTGAAGGAGAGGGGCAACCTTGATTACGGGTTCAGATGTAAAACATCAGTGTTATGTCTAGCTGAAAGACGTTCTCACCACCCTGCCAACAATAGACTTCGGAATGGCCAATGAACTGTAATTAGCTGTAATTACTGACCCTTTAATCCTCTGTTTACCGTCTCCCTGATGGTTTTTCACTTTGCACAGTACCACATTCCCCCCACCGTGACGCTCTCTTCCTTAACCAACTCCCCATTAGTCTTTAGCCACACTGCCAGGAACCTACAGCAAATATTAATACCATCTGAAGTTGAATATTTTACAGGATATATGACAATTCCATGCCAGCTGCTACAAGCCACTTTTCATTTGATTTAATTAGATCTAATTTTCATTATATTTCTGACTCATCTTCTGCTGCTGAGACAGCAAATTTGTTTCCCATAAATTATAAAAGATTTTCTTCTAACATTTTCCCCTGTGATCAATAAAAATAATATACCTTCAAAAGTGCCCCAAATTAGATTTTTCATTCTCTAAATATGTTTGGTGCAAAAGTCAGTGACAAAAAGATTACAATTCCCATGTGACTTGACTAGTAGTTTTAGCTCAGCAGTCAGCAACTTTTTACACTTAAGCATTTTTAAATATTGGACACTTAAACAATGAAGGACAATAAATGGAAAGTTACATCAGCTAGATTGATATTTTATATATATACTACGAAGATGAAAAAAAATCAATCCATCCTATGGCTTTTCCATGGTACTGGAAGTTAGCATGAACCGTTGGAGGCAGACAGGCCACCCTCGACTTTGAGGGCAACGGTAGCTCCCATTATAGCAGCTGGTGGTGGGTCACGTAAACTTACAGCGATATTGCCTAGATTGTCAAAGGTGCTCGTAGAACGTCCTCTGCAAAAGGCCAACTCTCCCTCCGTGGAATCTGGAGTTGGTGCTGTCTGCCATTTGAGCACACTGGTGGTGGCCATGTCCCATTCTAAATTTCTGCCATTTTACACTCTGCGGGGGCAGCTCTGTCTGCTTGGTTTCCTCGCAGTGTGCCTCCAGAGTCCCCACACATTTGGAATAATTTAGTCTTGACACTGTAGAGAACAGATGGTTACTTAGTAATTTCGGTTCTCTGATGAAAGAGATTATTTCTCGCCAGGCTTTGAAGTGAGTTCCATTCAAGGTCGACCAAGGACTTATTTCTTCCAAAAGGTTCTCCTGCATTCCTCTCGTCTCGGATCTTTTCCTTGAATCTTTTGTGGGAGAGACACAATTGTGAGGACGGAGAGACAATTTGGGCCAATGGGAAGGAACCCTGGTTTAACGTAAGACAGTTCAGTCTGTGCAGTCAACATTTGTCGGGTTGACTGATCATAGGTGAATCGATCGGATCATTCCAGATGAGCCAGTTCTACACATACTTGATCACCAGTCGTCAGTGCCCAGTGCATGCTGGTTAGTTTTCTGTCAGACATAATCCTGAATTGCTCCGATGTTAGACAGTGGAATCACTTGGTTGTTTACAGTTTAGACGTTGTAGTTTCTCTCCACCGACTGCAAAACCTCAGGGCGGGATTAAACACCTGTCTGTCACAGCTGATTGGTTCAGGTGTTAGATAAACAACATGACGTTTTAGAAACACACTTCCTTTTTGGCTTATTGTGAAATTGATTTATCTGAGCATGAATACATCAGTTAACATACTGTTTATTTCACATAATTCACATGCTGTGTTGCACTGCTAACACAATGTTTTGGTAAGTGGGATGTGAAAATAACATCTGGACAGTTGTGAAGCCTTGAGAGTATAAATATCTGACAGATCAATAAAGAAAATGTGTCTTCTTTCTCCCCATGTATTTTAACTGTTTTGTATTTATGTAGCTTAATATCGAACACGGCAGATCAATTATATACAGCGGCAAAATGATTTTAAAACAAATTTTAATCTATTTTTTAATGTAAATTTCATCAGTCACATTGAGGTTCAACCACAAACACGTGTTAGCAGCGAAGCATTCTGAGTGTTTCCATCAGGTAGAAGAACATACAGATAAGTTATGAAACTTGTATAAGGGGTTTCCCTCACATGATGTGAATATTTATTACTTCCTTTAAAGACTAAAGCTTGCCTGAAGTCCCTAAATAACTAAATCCGCCCTTGAGAAGGGAAATTCTTAAGACTCGTCTTTTAACTCGCTCGTCTCTTTTGCCATTTACTCAAACTTCTGCCTTACAACTTTTCCTCTGCTCTGCTCTTGCAGCAGGCCGTTTAAAAGCCTCCTCCTTCTGTCTTAAAAAACACTGACATTTTGACAAAATACAAACCTGTGACCTTTCATGTACTCTGAATTCTGACAGATATATTCATAATATTCTTGGCTTTTTCAAAACATTACCTGAAGAGTATTTTAGTGAATTTTATGCAACCACCCCAGTGTTATGTGTTATGCATTTGCATAATATTTAAGTCATCCGTTATCTCTTGACCTTGTTGTCTTCTCTTCTCTCCTTCCGCTGCTGTGTGTAGCAGATGGATGGGTTAAACTGTCAGACAGACACAGACAGCAGTCAGAAGACTCTGTCTGGAAAATCACTTCTTGAAACTAATACCTGTGTGGGTTATTGACAGTACAGCTTTTTTTAATTTCAAGCCTGAGATGTTGTTGCTCTTAGATAATTACACAAATAGCAGAAGCTGTACTGTAAATTTCACACAGTTTTTATAGTAAAATAAGGCATGTTTTATGTATGTTTCAGTTACAGGTTTGACTGAGCAATATGTAATGCATAATTAAAAATGGTAGATGGATGGTGTAGTACAGGTCATAATATGTTACGTTTGAGTTGAGTTTGGTGAAAGTATTACCCATCAGCAGTTAAATTATCTGCTTTCTGCAGCGATTCATATAGTATCACACCACTTTGCAATCTTTATCTTAATCTTTAAAACGGACTGTTCTCAGCAAAAATGCAAAGTACTAAGTGACAATTCCTTAAGTCAGCATTCACTTTCATCACTTTTCTTCATTCCGATACTAATGTCCAACCTTATTGGCATGTGCTGGGTTGTTCAGTATTACTTGTGCAGAGGATTTATGATTTATTATAACTCTAGCTGTTGTGGGATTATGATAAATGAACTAGTGTGTGCGTGTGTGGGTTTGCATGCAGAGTAGCAACCAGTTACCGCGTTTGTGTGTGTGTGTGTGTTTGAGAATGAAAGATTCTGCAGTTGTATTTTTAATGTGCACTACATAATATACATGCGGGGGTGTTGTATGTGTATTCAGCATTTGTTGAGGTTTTCTGTGCGTGTGTGTGTGTGTGTTCCATGTCCAGATTTTTTGGTTTGTGTTATGTTGAGTTAAAGGCATCCTTAAACTCCCAACATGAGGGATACATTTATTTTGTTTTCGGAGATTTGCCTGAGAAACCTGCACATGAACAGTAAAAGCATTGTTTTGTCAAAGTGGAGTTGTAATACTTCTTTATTCATGTCCCCAGCTGTGCCCAGCTTGAATTCATTTTAGTTACAATCTGTCTCTGTCTTCTACTTGAGTAGTTTTTATTACCAATACAGAGTCTGTCAATAGCTTTCTATTGACCTTATTGTCCTCTCTTCTCTTCTTTGTCCAGCCGATCAGTTTGTGTGCCACACTGAGGCCATTGCAGACATCGTAATCCTGGTGGATGGCTCCTGGAGTATTGGTCGGCTCAACTTCCGGCTGGTCCGTATGTTTCTGGAAAACCTGGTCAACGCCTTTGATGTTGGCATCGATAAGACAAGGATAGGTGGGTTCATGCAGGTGGATGTACCATCAGATGTTTGTGGCGATACAGTTTCTCTTTTGTATTTCAGCTTTTCTATAAACACATGGCAGGTTATAATGTCACGTGTAAGTATCAGGTGTGTATGTTTCTAGGTCTGGCTCAGTACAGCGGTGATCCCAGGATAGAGTGGCACCTAAATGCTTTCTCCACCAAAGATGCTGTGATTGATGCTGTCAAGAACCTGCCGTACAAGGGAGGAAACACACTAACAGGTGCTGTTCTTTACTGATACTACCAGTTTGTTTTGCCATGAGGACTGGATTAGCTTGTTAAGTAGGTCCAAAAAACTATTTTGGTTTGTCATTGGTCTTTAGTTTATATTCATCCTGTTCTTCTTTCAATTTTTTCTGTTAAATTACTTTTTTATTCCATCCACCCTGGGTGCTCTGCCTTTGTCTGTCTCACTCATTCCCCCTTCTGTCCTTGTCTCTCCCAAGGCCTTGCATTGACATACATATTAGAGAACTGCTTTAAGCCTGACTCTGGCTCACGAGTTGGCATACCAAAGATTGGGATCCTTATCACGGACGGCAAGTCGCAGGATGATGTCATACCACCTGCGGAGAGCCTGCGCAATGCTGGGGTTGAGCTGTTTGCTATTGGTAACTATGAGCACCACAGTCACTTTTTTTCTACTAAACTTTATTCATGCATTCATACAAAGAATGGTCCAGTACAACAGCTAGACTGAAAGTCTCAATAAATGTAAAAATAAAATGTTTGCCCTTCCCAGGTGTTAAAAATGCTGATGAGAATGAGTTGCGCTCCATCGCATCCGAGCCACAAAACAGTCACGTCTACAATGTGGCTGACTTCAACATCATGAGCTCCATAGTAGAGGGACTGACCAGGACAGTGTGTGAACAAGTGGAGCAGCAAGACAAAGACATCAAGGACAGTAAGGAGACACTGGTACAGAGAGAGAACCATAGACACTGTGCAACAGTCATGCATATGTAAAAATGTGTGTTTGCACTTTGAAACAAACTGGACTAGAAAGTCACTTTTAACAAACCCATGTATCTGGGGCACAGAAAAACAGGATACTGCAGGCAAAACAACACAACGTGATGACTCTGGTCCTTCTGAATGCATTCCTGAAAGACTTGATAAATAAATATTACATTGACATGACAAGCCTACCAAAGTCACAAAGTAGGTTTTTGTTTGTTGTGAATCAAACCCTGTGCTGTAATTTTACAAGAGAGATGATAAAGTGGTAAAATGGTGAAGTTGGTGTCATATAGCAACCAAACAGAAAGTATATTTTACTAAAACATGTTTTAGGACACATACTTTTCATTCTCGAGCCTCCTTGTCTTTCTCATTTCTTCCTCAAATGAGTTTCCACCTCTGTGCACAAGAAGATTTAGAACGGGGAAAAAAAACAGGAAAGAGAATGTTTTTTCAAAGAGACCATAAATCGTGTTTAATATGTTTTGATTGTGTTTCAACACTGTCTCTTTTACTTTGAACCTCTATGCTTTTGAGTTTTTATGCAAAGAAGCTCCAGTGGGAGTATTTTCATGCCGTGCTATCGTTTTTCCTTATTATTATTTTTAATTTTTTCAGAACAGATACCAGAAGAGGTCGGGGTGCCACTTGACTTACTGACATCAGAGGTCACAGCCCGTAGCTTTCGGGTGTCATGGAGCCATGCCCCCGGAAATGTAGAGAAATACAGAGTGGTTTACTATCCTGTCACGGGAGGAGAGCCGCAGGAGGTACAGTAATAGCACCACTACAAATACTGTAATGAAAAACTTTGAGATAGTCAAGGAAGATGAAGATGTTAACGACCACTACAAAGAAATCTGTCGCTACATAAGATTAGGAAAAATCCCTGTTATATGCATTTTACATGCAAGTGCGTAGAAACATTCTACAGTCAGGATCACAGAGAGGTGGGTGTAGGCTGGAATACACTCCACATTTCCCCCCTATATTTAATACATCTCTGGGACTTATCTGTGGTCTTCTGCCAGGTGTATAGTATGAGCTCAGTTTTTCCTCGAGATGCATGGTGGCATTATTCATCCACACCTCTCACCCATCATCCATCCCTTCACAACTCCCCGGGACACCCTTGCTTGTAATGAAGGCTCAGAAATGATACTCTGGCTGATCCAGGCACCTGCTTGATTTTTCCAGAACATTTGTCCACAGAAACTATTAAATCTTTAGCTTAGCTGGGTTTAGAGGGACCAGATGTCCTGGAGCCTAAGGCCTTTCCAGCTGGCTTGGCCCAAATCTAATCTGTATTACAACTGTCATCCATTTAGTTCAGAATGAGAAAATATCCTTTAGCTTTAGACGCTTGTCCCTTATTCCACCCAATAAATCGATTGTTTCTCTTCCTTTCCCATTATCATTCAATCTCTCTTTCCTGGCTTGACTTCTTATCTTTCCTCTCCTCCATTTATCATTTTCATCTTCTACCATTTACTGCCCCATTTTCCCTGCTATTCTTTGCCCCTTTCATTTCTGCTTTCCCACCCATTTCTGGATCCCATCTTCCTCCGCCCCTCACATCCACGTTTCACACGGTCTCTTCCTCATCCTCCTACATCCCAGGTTGTTGTGGAGAGCAGTGAGACTTCAGTTGTGTTAGAGCATCTCAGCTCTCTCACCGAGTACCAACTGGCCGTGTTTGCTGTGTATGCAAATGAGGCAAGTGAAGCTCTGAGAGGATCGGAAACAACCCGTGAGTTTATTTTCGCACACAAATACGCACACAGATATTTACTTACTAAACCTCACACCAATACCTCAGTCAACATCTGAGATCACAAATTAATAGCAGTGGTTTTGAAGTTTGACAGCTATGGAAACATATATATTGTATATTTAAAACAATGTTCTCTCAACATAGAAAGATTTTGCAATTCCACAAAAGATAAAATCATGGCAGAACTACAAATTAGAAAACTGAAACTTAAGTTAATCAACACCACCCTAAAATACTTTGTTTATAAAATTTCTTACATTTTTACTATGATTACTGACTGATTAGACTGCGCATTGATCTGTGTGTGCTCTTGTGTGTGTGTATTTGTGTAGTGGCCCTTCCCACAGTGACGGGCCTCCAGCTGTTTGATGTGACTCACAGCAGCATGAAAGCGAAATGGGACAGAGCTGACGGCGTCTCTGGCTACATGCTGCTCTATGTACCGCTTACAGGTTCTGGAGACTCGAAGGAGAAGGAGGTAGCGAATATAAAACATGAGACACAAGAGAGACACAGAAATACTGAATACATAACGGCTTATTGCTTCATTTTAAATAGGAAAATTGAAAACTGTTAGTCTGAATTTACTAAAGCTTGGGTTTGTGCATATTTATCCAAAGATCAAGGTGTCAGACAGAGTTACAGAGGTGGAGCTGGATGGGTTGATTCCGCACACTGAATATTCGGTCACTGTCTATGCCATTTATGGACAGGAGTCCAGTGATCCTGTTACAAGCCAGGAAACTACATGTGAGTAATGTACTGAAAATGCACACACATACAATTTTAGTCCATTTAAGGGCCTCATTCTTAACCTTTGGCCTGACCTTAACTTGAATTTATCTTAACTGTAAAATCAAATCTTACCCCTCAAAAAGGACAAACGAGCACTGGATAAAACAGCCTCTCCTACACTTTACCCTTTCTCAAAGTCTAAAAAGCAACACAAAACCACAGCAAACCCGTGTTCTCTATGTTTTCAGTATCACCAAGTTCTCCTAGGAACCTCCAGTTCTCTGACATCACACACAATTCTGCCCACATCAGCTGGGACCCTGCACCCCGAGGAGTTCGGGGCTACCGCATCATCTGGGTTAAGACAGACGGACTAGTCAGTAAAGAGGTCTGTGTGTTACATGCATGTCACATTCCAAAACTATGAATGCACCATGGAGCCGCTTCTCTTTGTCTTTAGTTTAGTGCAATGTTCTTTATATCTACATTGATGAATATGATAATACATGAAAAGAGGGAGACAATATGAGGAAAAGAGCAGTGGTAGCATAACTGTTGAAGATTTGTCGCTAACATTGGAAATCTTAAATGTCTTTAACTTTCCATTGCATGGCCATAAAAATGTGAAGAAATTCCCACCAAAAGTATCTCTCAGTAGAATTGGCTTCATAGCTGACTGTGTTATGCGTCTTTGTATTTCCTGCAGGTGGAGGTGGGTCCAGTGAGCTCTTATGACCTCAGCGAGCTGATGTCTCTGATGGAATACTCCGTTGCCATCTTTGCCCTGTACGATGAGGGACAATCGGAGCCGCTCACAGACGGATTCACTACCAGTAAGAAACTCTTCAATTGTCAGTTAGTAAGAGGGAGGACATCTGTTAGAAAAAACGGAGACTTAGTTGGAATTCAGTGTGAGCACAAACGGGCTGGAGAAGATGGCCAATGTTGTCAACAGTGGCATTTATCAAGTACATTTTGTCATTTGTCTTGTTATTGTTCAGGTTGTTGTCCGCGTTGCTGTTGTTCCATTTCCAAATCCTCTTTCCTGCTGAGGACAATTTCGTCTCAATTTCCCGAAAACAGCTGAATTAGCACTATTAGAATTTCTCCTTTAGAGCCAAACACTGAATTGTATTACCCTTGCTGGTCATTGTGCTATTGTGGCAGTTTGCCCACCTCATTTACACCTCAGCATAAAAAGACCAGCCACATTAAAAGGTCATGTCACTGTCCCTGACTGTTCTGTCATGCTAACATGTATTGATTTGTCGGAATATCCCTTGAAGCTACTCACATTTGCACTTCAGTGCTGAGTCAGCTGAATGGAATACATTTCTGGCAAGTAACTATTAAACTACTCACTCTAAAGAGCCGTGTTGATTTTATTTATCTCCTGGCAAACTTTGTTCAATGGCCCAGGTTTAACAAAGGGAACTTTATGAACTAGCACAAATGTGTCAGCACTATTTAGGTTTTTGAGTGCACACAGGGAAATTATGGGAACGTGCATGATTAGATTTCCCTTCAATATTCTGTGGTGCCAGAGGGTTTTTAGGAAACTTGTTTAACAAACAATTTGAAGCTGTGCGGTAATTTAACCCTTGATACAGCATCACTTTTATTCCTGGTCAGTGAATATTCAATGTTCCAAACTAAAGCCAGTTCATCATTAAATGCCATATGCAACATCAGCATGTAATGTAACTTTTACCATAATTACATTACAGAAAGATTCTTAGTACGTGTCTTGTGTGATAAGAGGAGCATTGCAGACATGCAGAAAATTAGTGCTTCTCAGTATTAAGATTTTGCAGCTTGAGGTATTTGGCAAAACAAACATTCAATAAAGATTAAATCTAATGTTTGGATTAAGACAGTCAGAATGAGCATGGTTACTCCACAACAGTGGGAGGCACGGGGGAGGAAGACACAGTGCAGAACACGCTAGTTACAGCTATAAACTTGCAGCCTAATCAGTAATGTATTAAAACTGGCACACGAAAATATGTAAATACTTAACAGTCAAGGTTAAAAAGTTCCCAAAAACACAATAAAGCCTCAAGTACTAAAAAGTAAAGTTTGTCTCTGTCTGTCAGCTCCAGTTCCCGGTCCCCTGAATCTACAGTCCAGTGATGTGAGCACAGAAAGTTTTGAGGTCAGCTGGGACCATTCAGCCAATGACATCAACCTCTACAGACTCTCCTGGGCACCGTTCACAGGTGGTGACACAAAGGAGGTCAGTATCTGCAATTTCAGGAAACGTCTTGCATAAACCACGTAGAAACATCCAACGGGATTAGACTTCCATCAGAGGTATTCAGTGATCACGTTGACAACGCTATAGGCCGTTAAAGTCTCTGCACAACACTGGAGCTCAGCACAAACATGGGTTTTCTCTTCCTTAAGCTGACAGATATTACACCTATAGAATTTATAATTTAGCATGAACAGATAAATAACCTGCGTGAAGTCTGAATCCAACATTTAGCCAGGAGTCCACTTGTTATCTCTGTTTCCAGAGGAAGAAGTGGCTGCACTCAATGTGTCACGATAAAGAGGGGCTCGACTCTATAGACCGTCATATAAGCTCAACCGCACTCCTGTTAGCGGGTAAACCCCCTGGCATGGCTGAATATAAATAAAGGCTGAATAAATCTCGAAATTAATGGCTTGGGTGTTTTATTACCCTGATCTGGGGTTTAGAGACAGCTGGGAGGCAGTGATAGAGCCCTTAGTGTGTACGTTTATGCGTGTGCTTGTGTGTTTTGCTGAGAGTCATCAGAGCTGAAAATAACACTCTGGGGAGTTGGAGAGGTGGGCTGGTAATACAGCCAGCAACAGAGAAAGAGATACACGCCGCTTTTCTCTGTCTCTCACCCACATACTGTACACATGTGCACACACACACGGACCCATTTACATTCTCCACGGATGGTTTGTATTGTCATATCTGAGAGGAGATTAAACACGATACAATCCAACAGATACAGAAGCGACAAAAAAGTGAAAACTTTGATAATCTAACAATGAGACATTTGGGCATCGCACTACAATGTTTGCATGTTTCAGTGGCATCCTGATACCTTTTTGGAAAAGGTATCTTCTTATTAATAAAATGTTTAACAAAACTGACTCTTTAGTCTGACAATTAACATTTAAGGCAATGCAGTTTCTTCTTTACTTTTTTTTCGATTGCGTTAAGCAGACAGTACGATAAAATGCGGAAATGCATCTTGGAGAAGGAGGACAATGAACGAGTAAAGATGCACTTGCTCCAGGGAAATCAGAAATTGCCAGCAACAGTGGTGAAATTTGCATAGAACTGTGCCTCAAAGGGCCCTGTAAAGAAACTAATTCCTCCACACAATCTGGTTATTGAGTCATCTACAGTAAATTCCAATTTTAGAGTTGCTCTCCATGGAGGCAAGCTGTACTTCTGATGACCTCTTTGTGTTTACCTTAGGGTTTAATTCATTTCTGTATTATACAAATTATAGCGGTCGTTTGGACTCCGGCAGGAGCAGTCGATTCAACTGGCTGTCCTATTATATTCAGGGGAAACTACACTTTTCTGAATCACTAATACTGTAATCATATTCTTTATGGCTATAAATTGCCTCATGCAAATGTATTTTTTATGTCAAAGAGATACAATATGAAGTGCATTTATAAACTTGATTAATAGATTTATAGTAAGTATTAGAAAAAACAAAATACACAAGACTATTTCCAGAGACATGAGTTTTTTAAAATACACACCACCGTTTCCTGCTGCTTTCATGGCAAAAAGTATGAGCACTGAAGCGATTTGTTATTTATGTTTTTTTAGCTGCTTTCTCTACCAAAACTCAGTGATGACCTTGGTTTTGTAAGTCTGGTGTTGCATTTGTCTGGTCTGATGTGGAGTACACAAAGTCTTGTAAGGCTGTTGGCTTATGTCCAAATTTTGACATTAAAATGTTTTTTTCTGGGAAATATAGTTAAACAAACAAAAGTAAAAAAAAAATTGTAAAATATTGTGTTATTATAAAAATCAAATAAGGCCTTTCCTGCATAATATTGTTTAGTCTTTACAAAAATTGTTAATGCTGAAACTATTGTGAAACTGTATAACAAGAAACATACTGTATTTAAAACAGAAACACATTTTGCAATATCAGCCAAAATTTTTCTGAAGTAAAATTTTAAAAGACAAAATAGTTTGAAGTCAAACGTATGAGACGTGGGTGTGTGTGTGTTTTATAGGTGATTTTGAGTGGAAGTGATAACAGATACTCTCTGACTGGGCTGAGTCCATCGACTGAGTATGAAGTGATGCTGACAGCCATATTCAAAGATGAATCAGAGAGTGACACTGTCTCTGTTATAGAGACCACATGTAAGTAACTAAAGACTCTTTAACATTGATGCTGAGAGGTGGAGAGGGTAAAATAAGAATTGGTTGCAGTTTTATTAAAATTTGCCCGTGACCTCACTAACCTTCATCACCAGTGTGCCAGTGTCTAGTGAGAAAAAACTAAGTCTAATAACATGACTTTTAGGTTAATATATTTTGCATTTTATGAGCTCAAATGTGTGCCGTGCATAAGCCGATTTGCATTGATTTGTTTGTCCCAGCTTATCTCAGAAGCACAAAATCTATTTTCCCATCAATTATTTGTTATGTATTTTTGTCTAATTATCTTAGTTATTGATACAGAGAGTTCTTCAGGAGAGTTTATATCCAATTATCTGACTTGAACTTTGTATTTCCCCAGTGGCCCAGACAACAACGATTGCTACTACAACCCCAGGTAAGAGTGTTCAAATTGCTTTAGTCTCACACTCACACTCTCATCATTTATACATATGATAACAGTCAACACAACTGGACACGTGACACTGATTTAAAATTGTGCTATTACAAAAATATCTTAGTTTGTAATGTAAAAACCGTAAGAGTGTTTCTTTTGTTTAGCTGTATGTGTCCAGCGAGCATTCGGCAAAGACCAAATGGTATTTGTTTAAACAAATCTGTAGAGAATGGCCAAGTTTTACTGCTTCAAGCCAGGGCGTCTTGAAAGCCGAACTGTGAAAGGCCACACAGTTGACGAGGCTGCAGACGTTGCCAGAGAATTACCGCAGCAGCAAGTATCATGTAGTTTTGGTCTACATTGCTCATTTAGTTTCAGAAAGCAAAACTAGAAATAATAAGGACTCGAAAGTTAGATAAATCTAAATGAACTAAGATCCAGCTTGTAAAGAAAAGTTTGGAAGGTTTTTTTGTATTTCTAACTGTGTTTAGTAAGTTTGCGTCCCCCAGAGACTGTAGTTCAAGCTCTGTTATCTCAGAGCTAACCTGGAGGCCTTCTGGATTGAGTTTTGTATGAGGAGCAGTTTCACCACTCACTGCTCGAAAAACTCAAAACGCAACACATTTCCTTTATTTTCTGCGAGTCGCTGTTCACTGTTTAAGAAAAAATAACACATCTGCTCATACTCAAAGCCAGGTAATAAAAGACAATTGCTTCTATTTTTTTTTTCAAATTCAAGGCTTTTTGTTTAAGGCTGCATTACTGCATGTAGGATTTTCCTCCAAATAGAACGGCACAGACTTTAAAACGTTTTGCTTTGGTTTGAAGTCAGTCTGATGAAGCTGAAAGCAAACACTTGTTTCAATCTCCAAATAGTGATCCTTAGCAAAATATGCTCCTTATGTGCCAGAATTTACTACAGCTTTATTTTTATCATCCAGCACATCACAGCATGCCAGGACTTTGAAAGTACAGTAGCTGGTTTAATTTTACTTTAGCATGCTGGCATTTTGACTGATATTTCTCCAATCCAAATTAAAGGTGAGATGGAAATTTACTGTAGCTTAAGCCAAGCTTCTGTGTCAGTATTTGATGAACAAATTTTACTTTAATAACTGTCGTCTGTGATGTGGCGTGACAGTGGCGCGTCAGGCTGTGAGAAACCTTCAGCTGAGTGATGAGACCACCCAGAGCTTAGAGGCATCCTGGGAGATGGAAGACCTTCATGTGGAGAGCTACAGGGTCTCCTACGCCAGCCTCAGGGGAGACCACAAAGAAGAGTCTGTGAGTGGATCAAGTTGTGAGCTGTGACTCTCAAAGCAAAATCATTTACAGATTGCAAATAATTACATACAGATTTGGCAGTTTAAGGACCGTTTGCTGGAGTCATTCTGGCTTTGTTCAGATTGATTTCCGAGTTAATTATTCCTCTGTTTTAACAGCTGGTTTTGGATCCTTGTTTCATGTCGGCTGATCCTAAAACGTAAATCTCTCTCCTTTTAGTCCTTTATCACTTTGGGTATCACAGATCGCATGCATGTAAACACACACGTCTCCTCTTCTGAGTTGTGCACACTGATTATGTGAAGCAGACTGGAGCAGTGTTGAGAGAAAGACCATAGTTGTTTCACACCTCCAACCAACTGGATTGTACTGCAGAGCGGTCAGTGTCAGGTCATCTGCTCCAATCAGAAAACTGATTACACTTTTAGTCCCAGTCCACTTGGCCTCTCCTTGCTGATCCCTCTTTGTGTGGTAAGAGCCCTTGAGCTCAGCACCATGTACTGACCCTGATCACTGATGCACACAGACACACAAGCACCCTGCTTCTCCCCTCCTTTCCGTCTGTCCCTCTGTCCCCCTGTCTCCCTGTTTCCCTTTGCGCTCTCTCCTCCTTGTTTTCTCTCTCCACCTCCCCCTACTTCACTCCCCTATCCTTTTGTGTACCCCCCCGGTTTTAATTTTCCAATGCGGTGTCAGAGCTGTAGAAGATGGAGAGGCCAGGCCAAGCCAGAAGACATTCCATTATCTTTTCAGCAGCCATTTACCTCACTGGGAGCAGAGATGGAGGGCAGCAGAAAGAAGAGTAAAAGAAACAAAGAGCAGTGTAAAAAGAAACAATAGCTAAACAGAATAGGAGAGACGCTTACACCTGTCTGCCGGCTGATAGATAAGGGTTCCTTCAGGTCACACCTCTGTCTCAAAGTTTGGATGTGACACATAGAAAGCGGGAGAGACACCACAGATAAGTCTTTGTGGTTTGTAAGGTGAAGGGTTCCTGCTTTGACGCTTGCAGGAGTTTCAGCACCTCCGACAGAGTGGACAGCTCCACTGAGGCACTGACAGATTTACCTGGCCTCACTTCAGCACACCTCGCTTCCTGGGGATCAGTGCTGCTACCACAAACAAATGTAGACTCTCTGCTATTGTTTAAGTCTGGTTTTGGAAAGCAGACACATTGTTTGTGAAGTGTATATCAAATGTTTAATTTTACAAACGGGATGGTTAAATCGGAGAAACATTCTGTTCTAGTGTCTTTACTACATTCTTGTAAATAATCTTCACTAAAAGCTAAAATATTTGTCATTG
Source organism: Channa striata (assembly GCA_033026295.1). Lineage (NCBI taxonomy): Eukaryota > Metazoa > Chordata > Actinopteri > Anabantiformes > Channidae > Channa > Channa striata. The sequence continues at coordinate 13,170,843 of CM065175.1, read as the reverse complement.
AGTGAAAGCTGCAGCAGATATTCCCCTTTACATTTTACTGAGTGAGGCTCAGCCTTCTAGCCAATCAGAGATGAGCAAAAGTTGGTTAGTAAATTTTCCTATTTGCTGACTACCTGAAGCAGGGCTGTGTGGTGTGTGGTGGCGTGAACCATGTTTAATTGTTCTGGGCAAACTATGAAGTTTAACAATTAGGCCAACAAGGTACAAAAAATGTTTTAAATGCTCAGGCTTATAGATACTTTGAATGCGAAAATATCCCTAATAAAGAAGCAAATGTCATCCCCAGAACAAGCGAACAGAGTAAGTGGACCTTGAGAGGAGTTGCTTGATAGTCAGAATTAAACTCTTAAGTCCATCCTTCATAGTCATGTTTCTAGATTTATTAATATGAAATTCTATCAGGGTTATTAGTTATATTTTCCTCAGAGTCAGTGTGCCAAATATGTTCACAAATAGTTTGCTTAAAGAAATAACAGAGAAAGAAAGAAAGAAAGAAAGAAACAGAAAGTGTGTAATTTAAACATAGGGATACTTTTAGAACCTAAAATAAGACACAGAATAAAACACTTTTGTAAACAACGTTGATATATGAAAACCTAGCAGGAATGGGTTTGTCTTAGCTCTTTTCTATCTGTGAGTCAGGGTTTATTGACTAAATTGAGGTGAGCAGAATCCTTGAACAGCTGTGGTCCAAACCCCTTAAGGAACACCTAGCATTTTGCAGGCACTTTCTGTTTCGCCATATTAAGCCTCACCTTAATCTTTCCCTCCAAATGTCACTGTAAAACATCTTAAAAGAGCATCTAATTCTTTACGTAGTCTGCGACATGGTGCATGTGTCCGGGTGTGTTTGTGTGGGTGTGGGTGTGTGTATGCGGCTGAATATGTGTGTCTGATTTGTATGCCTCTTTGTTGCCTATGTGCTGGCTAGTCCCAAGTGAGCAGAACTCATCATTACTTTAAAAGTCCCTGTACTATCCCATTCCTCCAAATGTGCCCTGAATGTGTGTGTGTTTTTGTGTGTGTCTAGATTTTAGTTGATGGTGGTGAGACGAGGGCAGTGCTTCAGCCTTTACTATCAGACACACAGTACAAAGTGAAAGTCACACCCGTCTACACAGATGGACAGGATGGTATCAGTGTCTCTGCCCTGGGAGCCACATGTAAGTGTTACAAACCTCCAACACACACACACACACACACACAAAGGTTCCTCTGATTATTAATAATTACGGTCAGCTCTATGTTTTTCAGTTTTTATTACACCAAGATGCAGCTCCTAGTTCAGGAGAACACATCTGACAAAAGGAAAGGCTAATGAAAATAAATTTTATTGCAGCAAGCAGAATGTTCATTTGCATTGCATTAACTTCATGTTCATTTATGCTCTTGAATGAGAATGTAAATTAAAGCCATGATAAATACTGATGCATTCTTTATTGTCTTAATGAAGGCCATTCATAATTACAGCAGCTTCTTTCATTAATGAGATGATTAAATTATTATGCTCGGCTCTAATTGATTCTCCACACGATTCTCTTGATTTCCTCTCATAAAGAGTAGTTATTGTCCCCCTGTACAGAGAATTGAAATGTCACGGCGAATATGTCATCTTTTTAGGCTGCTGTAGTTCGCCGTGCAAATAAAAACCTCAGCTCAGCTTGGAAAGCAGCGTGACAATATATCAGAGCCAAGGCACACTTCATATACAGTCAGACATAATTTTATATGTTTGAGGGGAGATAACGCTCTTCTCACCTAAATCAGGGTCTGCAGGAATTTACATCCCTGGGATAGCTCAACACTGCTGGCACAGTTTTTCTACCATAATTTAGTCCCAGTTTGTTGAAACAAATATGTAAGCAAAGTATATGCAGAGGGCTGTTCTTTGGTTTTCTTGTAGTCACCAATTATATTAAAAATGGTCATTGAATCTCTGAGCTGTGAAGTGCCATCAGTTTGCTCAGATTCACTCTATTCTGATCTGAAGGATAAGATTGTTCTGGGGCTCCTTGCTGGCTGAACAGTTCCACCAGACTGAAATCATGTTTATTCTGAGAACTCACTGAGGCCAACCAAAGGCATCGATGTCTGGCATTAAAACACAATATATCAATAAATTCACCATGCAGACTTTTAGAGGAAATACAGCAGCAACGCTTATCCTTTCAACACATTTGTTACATTTCAACCAGCCCTAAATGCTATACGTGCTATATTTCTTTCACTTTAAGTTAAGTTTCTGACTCATTTTGATTTTGTTTTATCTTATGGCAGTGCCATTTTTGTCTCCTGAAAACCTCCACGTGTCAGAGGAGTGGTACAACCGTTTTAGGATCACTTGGGATCCACCTGGGGCTCCTACAGTGGGTTACAGGATCATCTACAAACCCATTAATGGTACGACTAAGCAAACACACACTAATACAAACCTAACACTCATCCTAACATAATTTGTGTAAGTTAGTATAAATCTGAAAACAGGCATGTAAATGGAGGTTGTAGAGATACAGTAGTCCTCTTTTAGTTTTTTTAATTTGTGTTTTTCTTTCTGATTGGGACTTCTTAGTTTTTCTTTTTACCAATAAGCTTTAAAGAAAACATCAGCGATCCAGAGCTAAAATAAGACATTACCTACTGCATATTAATTTATTTATTGTCTTGAAACATCATCTTTTCTGCTGCTCCTGTAGCGGTAATAGGTTCATCTTTCCAAGACAAGGTTCCAGGCTTTACAGTTTCACATCTGCTTTTACTTATCTTAACACAATTACCATGTCTCTGAGCATTTAAGCAGACAGGCTGCATTAATCTGATTAAGTTGAAGGGATATAACTTTCAGCCGGCTGCTGTTTTCACTGTGAGGCAAGAGAGGTGCCTGTGTGCACATTCCTACACCCCCGCACAGATATTCACCTACTATACTTTACTTAATGCATGCACAATTGCACTTAAGGTAGTAAATGCATAAACGCAAACTCACCTCTTTAAATGCATTGACACAAACACACAAATGTACACACAGTCAAGTCGGCCGTGCATTGGTTGTTAAAATATAAATCCAGGGTTGTTCTTGTATTGTAATGTTCTTTACAGCTTTACATTCATCTTCTTTTTACTTTAGTTGTCTAGAGAAAATTGTCCGTGCGCTCACATTGTTTAGCATCACCCTTTGTACAGTATGGGTAAATGTGTATCCCTGCAGGTTTACAGCATACCCACCAAATATCTATAAACAAGTTTACCTCTCAAAATAAATGTGTGCAGAAATAATTAAAGCAGCTTCTCATTTCTAGCACCACTGATTTTGACGACCTAAACAACTCACTGGCAGATCAGCTGTAGGTGCTTCTGTAGCTCCTTCCGTCAGGTTAACACTCACTGAAAATGCTATGTGCAGCTGATGTCAGTGTTTTCAGCTGACTGGTTTTAAAACAAGAACCCCGTCAAGTGGAATCTTAAGATACGCACGTAATGAGTTGATGCACAGGGTTACCGGTGAGAAGTCGATAAAGGCTGCTAACCCTTCATCGAACAAGCTTCACTTCTAAAGTGGTTTTTGCACAGGCTCAGCTCTGTGTCTATCTACTGTATTTATTTGGTTTGTAGTGTGCTTTGGTAAATACAGTATGGGGACGTTTTATTTTTCTAGATTTCCTATTTGAGTTATGCTTGTTGTTGTCAGTTCCAGGACCAGTTTTGGAGACCACGGTGGGTGAAAATGTCAACTCTGTGCTCCTTCCGAATCTACTAAGTGGGACAGAGTATGGTGTTCAAGTGATGGCTTCCTACCCTGCAGGACAAAGTCAACCAGTGCTTGTGAATGCTATGACGCGTAAGCATCTTTATCACTCAGCCGAAAAGACCACTCACACCTTGTTGTAATCATGCATGATAAAATGGTACCATGAAACATTTCATATTATCGTTCCTCACTGTGCACACCGTTGTGTATTGACTTGACTGTCAATGCAGAGGACTGTCTCACTGATCAAACAAAAGGTTAATAAAAGGTTTTATGAAAACAAGATCCTAATCATATTTTTAAATTGAGCTTTCACTGATAATAACCTGATGTACTTTTGGAAAATTTCCAAATGACCTGTAAAGGAGACATCACCACTGGTCTAAAGTTGTCAAAAGGGACAGAGTGAGACAGGCAGCTGCAGAAAAGCAAACTAGTTTGAGAAAAGTGGGAAAGGTACAACATGCATATTAACTGCCTGCTAATTTCCACTGATACTTTAGCAAACAGACATAGACAGAAGGATATTAATATTCCACAGTCACCCAGCGAGAACAATCCCTTTTGCATATAGATTTGGTATCAGTAGGTTCAGTAAAACCTGATGCAGGTTATTACGCCTGTTTCATCCTATTAAAAAGAGAGAGGCACTAAGGGAGAGGACGGCAGAGACTCACATAGTAATAGACAGAGAGATGAATCTATGTATTGTAAATATATTTGTGTATTTTTTCTTTAAACCCGCTCTGGCAGGCAATGATAACAGTGCACTGTGAACTGTGTCACTATCACCAAACATTTTTGTCAACTTTTTGCCTGACTTAATGTTTGTATGTGAGTTAGTACGTGTGGTTTTCAAAAACACCTCAATATCATTATACCAGAAAATCTGCTGTTTTAGGCTTTAACGTTTGATTGGCCAGAAGTGACTCAAAACATGATGGAATATCTAGTAGGAAGAAAATAATAATTTCTCGTTTGTATACTCAGCAAAAATTCTTTTGGGTTTTGTTTGTTTCTATGTTGTTTAACTTTTAGGAATTATGTATATGCTGATTTTGATTATTATTTTATACATTCCCTGTATTTAAATTTGACACAGTTTTGCCCACCATTGAGTGGCAGAGTTGTCAGAGTGCAGAGAAACATACAAACTTCACACAGGAAGGCTGCAGTCGGCCGTGGATTGGAACAAGGGACCTTCTAGCACTGAGGCGGCAGCTGCCCACCTTAATGTTCATGTTAGGCTTTTCAGATCTATATTTTCAGCACTGATTATGGATTTTTCTAAGCTGTTGATTAAGGTTTTAAAAAATACTAAGCCAAACACATATTTTCTCATAGACACATAATTCACATTACACTGACTGAATTTTTGAGATGTAACAGATTTGCCTAGAGTAAAATGTATTGTCCACATTTATTCTGTGTTGGGAAAAAAAACTCTGATTTATTATGGGGATGTGTTCAGTCATTTTTCATTCTAATAAGGGAGATACAGTCACTTATTTCCCAGGGTGCACTGCATTCATTGCAGCCTCACCATGGCAGCCAGCTGGCACGTTTATATCAATAAATCACACATACTAGCATGTGGCATAAATGATAATTATTAGAACCATGAGGAACATTGAATGAAATTAAACCATTCCTGCCAAATTAAGTTTTATGTAGTTTTTGTTTAGATCTGTAGAATTTCTTTACCATAAAAACAGGATCAGTGACAGGTGCTCTTTCAATACAGTCTCAAGAAAGTTTGTAGAATCATCACAACAAAGAAAGGTCTTTGACTGGAACTCCCCATTGTGACCAGATAACACAGAGAAACAAGCAGAACCAGAGAAGAGAAGTAGTGCTGGGATAACTAAGATGAAGATGAATGAAGATTGGGAACAAACAGACAGTAATTTGGAGCTGCACTATCTCCCTGTGTTTCTCTGTAGCTGATACCTTTGGTTCTTTTTTAATTCCGGTTTTGGTGTTAAAGGGCGACTTCACTGATTTTCAATTTTCTGGAAAAAGCAAGTTGACCCTGATTACAAACTCCATAGTGTGAGCAACAAGAAGACCTAATCTAAACTGAAGGCTCCTCCATGTGATGTCATCGGAGGCATTTTTCAGCTAGAGGCAGAAGAGATATTTTGATACAGGGAAGTCAGAGGGAAGTTTAAAGGCATTTATGTACATGTCCAAATCAGTGAAGGCATCCATTAAATGGACAGCTGCCTTTCTTTCACCTTTACTCATTCTATTATACTTTTTTGTCCTAGTTTTAAATCTACTACTATTACTTCTCTTTCGGCTTTTCCCATCAGGGGTCGCCACAGCGAATTATCAGTTTCCACTTCACTTTATCCTGGGCATCTTCCTCTCTGACACCAGCTAACCTCATGTCCTCTGTTAGAACATCCATATATCTCCTCCTTGGTCGTCCTCTTGCCCTCTTGCCTGCCAGCTCCATCTCCAACATCCTTATCTAAGCTCCTGCATTTCCTCTTCTCTATCTCACCACGAACCCTTCTGCCTCCTCTCCTCCTTCGACCAACAGTAGTCCAATTTCCACCGGCACCCTGTAGGTTAACAGCACCAGTGGCGGTCGTTGTTGACCCGGGCCTCGACCGATCCGGTATGAAAGTGCTATGATTGACTCGCATGATTGGACTTGGTTTTACGCCGGATGCCCTTCCTGACGCAACCCTCTCTATTTATCCGGGCTTGGGACCGGCACAGAAGTTACTGGCTTGCATCCCCTGTGGCTAGATTTTTGTCCTAGTTTTAAATGTACTTTATAATTTGGCTTTGCATACAGTACAGTACTTCCACTTAAGTGAGACAATATAATCTCACCAGAACCCGTTCAGAGTGTTCGTAGACATGTGTTGATTGATACGGACAAAAGTTGTCCAGGTGTGTCTCAGAAGTTTATCAAAAGAGGAAACATAGTTGATATGTTGCAGTCAATCATGAATTGGCTGCATGACATTATTGGCCTGTCTGCTCCTCAGCTTATAACTTAAACTGTCATTCTGCAGGTGGTTTGAATGCAACTTAACATAGTGTCGTTTTCTATAGAACTATATAAATTCATGTAAGTGTCTGTGTGTGTGTGTGTGTGTGTGTGTGGTGTGGGCTTTATAGCCTTCTGTGGACAAATTTTATTTCATTTTAGCTGGTCCACACAACTTCAAAAGGCTTTTTGAGGATCAAGACATGGTTTTAGGGTCAGCGTTAGAATTAGGTTTATCTTAGGGTTAGGCATTCAGTTGTGATGGTTGTGATGTGTGTTTGTGTATATATGTATGTGTGTATATTCACGTTCATATATTGTGCATATTGCAGTGGTATGCGTTCATGCTTGTGTCTATGAAAGAGTTTTTGTGTGTCTTTGCATAATATTGAAAGAAATGATGGGTTGTCATATGCATTATTCACTAGTATTTAAAATAAGCCACCTGCCATATGGTCCCAGAATAAAATATCCATTTACTGGTGCTGCAGCCAAGTTTATTTTATAACATCAGCAAATTCTGTTAACAAGGGGACAGAACGAGAGAGAGAGAGAGAGCGAAAGCAGGAGAGGGGAAAACAGGAGCAGTGGCTCCAGGGAGATTTGCTTGTCTGTGGCGCACTGAAATCTCTCTACCAAACAAGCTACGGCTATTTAAATTGCTCATGGTGTTTTGCATTTTGCTGCATCATGGCTCATTGTTTCTCCACAAACAGTAAAATGTCAGTCCTGACTAATTTTCGTACTGTATCTATCAAGTGGTATTGAAACCGCAACTGTACTTGTATCCACAAAATTAACTAACACGCAGTTAAAATATTATATTTGATGCTTAATACAGACATTGTTGATCTGACCGTCACTTTGCGTTACCTTGGCCCTCATGCTTCTATTTTGAAGTTGAACTTTAAATTTAAACCTCTTTCAAAAATAGTTATAAAATACTTTTCAGATACATTTTAGTTCACATTTAAAATGTTTGTTTACATTATATATGTAAAATATTGTCCATGATTTGAAGCTCTCTTTAACCATTTTACGGAAATCATCAAACTGACAAAAACAAGCCAGGTTTCTTCATTAGTCATTTGTCAGTATATCTAGGCAAAATTTGAGCTTTAGGATTAACATAAATAAGACTCAAATTAGCCTTGATTAATATTGTTTGAGCCCATATGGTCATGGCTGGTGCAAATCATTCAGGTTGTCTGGTTGTAGTTAAAAATGTGAGATGGTTTAACAGTTTGTCAGGTACCATAAGGAAACTGATGAAAGCTGTCTTCAAGAAAACTGCAGAACATGAGCTCAAAATGATTTATAAATGTCATTTATTCAGTAATTTACAACTACATTCTTCAGGCTGTTTGAAAGGACAATAGGAAAGTGATTAATGTAACAAAGCCAAACTTCAATGTTCAGCTTTATACAGTATCTTCTTTAGCTGAAAGTGGCACTATTATGAAATTTGCTCAAATGAAATGTGACTGTAGATTGTTGTGCCACACTCATGATGTCTCATATGATAATATGACTTAGTAATTAAGTGTAATTTCATGAAAAGTGTCTTGTCTTTACGTTGACCTATAATCATTTTCATGAATATAATTTATTCCAAGAAATGCAACGCAAATGTTAAATTGATGATTCAGATCATTTCCTTTCTTTTTAACTCCGTTTAGTGTCCCTGGCAGTCTCTGGTTTGACATCGTACCAAGTGCGTCACAACAGCTTGTGTGTCCAGTGGCAGCCTCTGCTACACGCAACATTATACCGAGTCTCCATACAGTCTACACTCAGTAAGTACATGTGTATGTGGTTGTGTGGCAGTGTTTGGGTGTAAAATGTGCTTCAGTTCTGATCTCAGTTCTCAGGGGCTGATGAAAAAGTGCATGTCTTGATGTAGTTATACTTTGATTGACGTATCTGCTTGCATTTCAAATTAAGTGTAACTTCATCAGTTTCCTGAAAAGTCGTCTGGATCACAACTATTGACGGCATTTTTCGAAAACGACACATCTCCAGACAAAAGTTTAATTCAGCGTTTCTGGGAACAAGCAGAAGTCACTGAACACATGCAGATACACACAGTTGAGACTTCAATGTTCTCTTGAACATTTGTCTGTGTGTGCTCAGTCATCCCAGCATGTTTCAGCGTTACACATTTTGAGAAACATGGCTTCTGCCAGATAAGTGACTGGAATGTAATTTAGTAAGTAAATCAAAAGTTTTACTAGAGTTGTGGTATTGGGTGAGGTGGCTGGATTCAACGCCAAACTCTGAATGTGCTTCCTTATAGATTTACAGTCCGTCCTTGTAAAACGTCTCCTCCATTTATTAACAAGTCAGCTCAGGGCTTTTGAAGGTGTTCGATGTCACATGTGGTGGTTGCATGTATCTTTCACTGTCATCTGGATTCATACTGATATGGGCCTCCGAGGAAATAAGTGAAATATATTTTTGTCATTCTCTCATGGCAGTGGTTTACATTCTAAAGAATATTAATAAATCTGTAGTTTGCAAAAAGAAGAGAAGTACATGTGATATCCACAGGATTTCTCCCTAGTAAACAACAGGGGAGGAAACAGCTTTGAGAATAGCTCATGTCATCGCATCAGAAATAAAACCAATGAAGACAGAGTCTGACCTTTAGAAGCTTTTATTACATAGATCACCAAGTTATTAAAAGGAAAAACAGAGACAGAAAGGAAGAACAGAAAAGGAAGGAAGAGGGGTATTTAGGAGAAAACAAACATATCTATATTTTTATTCTAATGAAGCAGCTGAAGGAAAACATGTAAACAGCACTATTTTTTTAATTTTTTCCTGTGATTTTCCTCTCTTTAAATCCAGTGTCTGGGTGGTTTATTTACAAGCCTTAATAAAACCTTTGCACAGCTCATCCCGTCAACAAGAGAATATGTTAAAGCTGATCACAGCTCAAAGTGCTTTATTTCTACTGCAGAGGTTTATTCTGTCTATGCAAAATGCCTTTTGGATTATTACTTATCTCCCAACATTTATTTAGCATAAGCATGACCCAGTTCACACTTTTTGTTCAGACTTACTGTATCATCTGTCCATGATTGTTTTTTTAATTGATTGTGTCTCACGAAGTAATAAGACGCATCCTTCCACATTTACTTCATACTTACCACCATGTTGGTGGGATTAACGTCACTGACAGCTCCAGAAGGAAAAACTTCAAACTCGAGATGAAATAATCTAAAAGGTTCATTTTTGGTAAAAGTTTTGCTGAAATGTTCTTTTAAGCAGTACTTGATTCCAAATATAGATGTACACTTGAAATTGAGTAAGACAGACTCTTTCCAGTTCACATGGTTGGAGGATAACGTGTTGTAGACATTATGGACATAAATAAAAGCTGAAGGATTTGTGACTTGCAATGTCTTGTGTGAACACCTTTCACTGTCTTGTACTGCCAAAAAAGAGCAAAGCAGAAAAGGGAGGGGGGAGATTACTTCCCTCCTGTGCTGTTTATCTCTGCGTCTCTTTCCTGCCTAAGCAGTAGTCAGATATTCTAGCTGGAGTTTAGAGATTTGGTTTAATCCACACAGAGCCAACCAGCTGCTTAAACACCTTCTCAGATGGAAAAGTGCAGCCTCTCGGTGACAGCTGTTTCTCTAAACTTTATTATCTGTGGCTCTTTTCTGTGTGGAGGAGGGGCTCATTTGTCACTCTCTAAGATGAGAGACACATTAGGAAATAGAATTAGACGAGTGAAACTGACAAATGACAGCTATTAGTGTGTATGTGTGTAGTTGTGCTTCCACTTTTCACTTTGTCCCTTTTTGCCTGCCAACATAAATTCTCATTCATTTTTTTCACTGTTCTACTACAGATTTCAAAATAAACATAAATTGAAAATGGTTTCAGTCTGAAAGAAAGTTGACAATAAAATAAAAAGACAATAATGTGAATTATTTCAGTTTTCAGGGAACATGATGTTTTCTCAGAGTTTCCAACTTCTGAATTGTTAACTTCAATATTGCTCATCAACTTATTGTGTTGTTTAGATGTCATATTCATCTATGATAAACCTGCCATAAGGTTCATCAGAATTCATCAGAAATCTGATGATGAAAATTTGCAATATTAGCTCTAAATCCTACCTTCTTTTAAACTAAAGAGCAAGTCTGCTCAAGGACAGCGAATAATTGCAGCATTTATGCTTCAGTAGCTAACCTTCATTGTGCCCTTTAGCAAGGCACCTTTGCACCTGACTGCTCCAAATAATACTGCTTAGATTATAACTCTGAAGGAGAGCAATTATACTCAGCAGCTTTCAGGCCTGAATATGATAAGAGCATAGCTGTAGAACAGGAAGTGCGCTGTGTAATTAAAGTTAATTCAGTCAGGAGCTATTGAGGGATTTGTGCTGTTGAACACCTCTTGATCTGAACTTCAAGTCATTTTTGGGTTTTGTGTTCTCACAGATGGTCAGAGGCAGGAATTGAGCTTGGGAGGCGGTACATCCCGACAGTGCTTCTCTGACCTCACTCCCAGCAGCCAATACCAGATCAGCATTCACACGCAAATGCAAGACACGGAGGGGCCCTCGGTCTCCATCACTGAAATGACATGTATGTTGCAAAAGTTTTCTGTTCATACTCACATGTGCTCAGGTATTGTACTGAAATATTAAGTGGAGGTGTGAGTTGCTTCCGTTTTATTTGAGTTTTTTAAAACAAAATCTTTAAGAGGGTGACTCACACACTCCTCGCTCAAAACCTTTTATCCCTGTTTATCTCCATTTTTTGTCCATTATCTCTCACTTATACCTTTTCACCTTCTCGCTCAAATTTCTCCCCGTACCTAATTTTCCTCCATTAATCCCTCCAATCTCTCTGAACAACTCTCTCTCCATCTGTCCATGTGTCCCTCTGTAGCCACCTTCTGCCACACTTCTGTCTCATCTCTGCAACTTTCTCTTCTGCGTCCAGCTTTCTGTGGTCAGTTTCTCTCTGTTTCTCCCTCGCTCTTCCGCTGTGTCTCTCTCTCTCCCTGCGAAGATAGATTCTGCTGTTGCAGTTCATTGATCAGCTGATGGGCTGAGGTGAACTTCACGGCTCCAGGGACTAGGAGGGCTCAGCTCACAACCAGGGTTATAGATAGATATGGCCTTTAGATGCGCGTGCATACAAACACACACACACACACACAAACACACAAACACACACACAGTCTAACTAATGTTGTTGATCCACAATTTATTTCTGTGGACAGCTGTGGATTAAATTCAACAGTAGCCTCTTCGGTTTGGTCTCATCAAACATTGCAGGTCTGCTATGTAAACACTCTCGACTGTAGTACCAAAGTCTTATCACTTTTATACTATCAAGAAAATATGAAAGTGCTTATTATGCCAAATGGCCCTTTTTAGAGTGCTGAAACATGATGTAGGTCTTACAGTGTCATTAATAAGCATGCAGTTTGAATGCTGTCATGATGATGGAAATCTTTTTTTTCTTTTACCTCATACTCTGTGGGGTAGTTTATTTATTGAATATGCTATAATTTACAAGTTGATCACACCTGTACAAAATATTCACACTTTTTTCACTTTCTGCATATTTTATTATTTGTAGGTTTAATTTTAAACAGATAAAATCAATCTAATTTTTAATGAAAAAGTGAAAACATGAATTTAGTATTTCAGAGGCTTTTCAAATTGTGATCAGGTCGTGCTATATTTTACTTGAGATTCTATATATCCACTGTATACTGTTAATATGTGTCCTTTTATACGGTTTTTATTTTTTGTAGGGCGAAGAGTTAAATGACATTTGTCACAAAAATCATACATTCATCCATCCTTTGTGTTCAGGGCCACAGGGGACTGGAGCCCAGCTGTCACTTAGCGAGAGGCGAGGTCCACCATGGACATATCTCCAGTCTATGTCAGGGCCAATACACAGAGACATACAGAGACAGACAACCATTCACATTCATACTGTTAGACAACCTAACATGCATGTCTTTAGACAGTGAGAGGAAAGCGTAGGAACCGGAAGAAAACCCTTGTAAACACGGGGAGAACATGCAAACTTCACAAAGACCACAGCTGGTCGCTGGATTAGAATCGCCGTAATGTGGCAGATAATAACTCTAACTCCGTGTTGCCCACAAAGTTTACAGTTATTTGCTGATGGTCTTTTTTGTCTTAAAACTTTACTATGAAGGTAGGAAGAAGCATTTGAGTAGAATTTTATCTACTCCAGTATCTGTCCCGTCTGTGGCACATAACTGATGTTTCCAACTGATTTACTTGTTGTAACTTGTTTTGACAGAACTCAAGTGTCAAGTAATTGGCTTGGCTCTGAGGCACCACGTGTTTGACTCTAAAAAACAAAATCTGGTATATAATACTTTTGTGGCTTCTAGAAGGAAGAGGGATTTATTGAAAAAAAAAGGAAATAGATACAGAGTGATTATTGTGTGTGGTCAGCAGAGAAACCTGATGATGGTCCCACTTGTCACTGCCATCATGACTGATGACCTTGTCATGTTTCTCTGTGTGTTTGTTTGCGTGCGTTCGTCCAGTGCCTGCTCCCACTCAGCCTCCGACTGAACCTCCCACCACAGAGCCGCCGCCAACTCTCCCGCCTGCTAAAGAAGGTGAGCGTGAAGAATAACAGAAACACACACACACTCTTCTACTCGTCTCTTCCTGTTATGTTTATACCAGTGGTTATCAGTAACTTATAAAAACATTACACTCAGTGTAACATATACAGAAGTTACTTGTCAAATATGAACATTTAAGTGCCTTCATTAATCCTAATGCATAAGTGAGGCCTGTTACAGATGCCTGCTACCAAAGGATTCTGATTAGGTTTGGAAGTCAAAAAAGTTACAATTCCAACACTGCACTGTACTAGTTGCATAAGCAGCTACTTTCTTTAATAGAGTGACTGTGTCCAAACACAGCTGTGAACCATGTTGAGTTACTAAACATCAGCGTCATAGGTAATCAAATCAACAAGGATAATTATGAAAAAGAGAAAAAGAAAAATCTAAACACACTTCTCACAAAGAAAGACAACAAGACATCAAATTTTACACTAATGCTGTGTGTTTGTACTCAGGGGCTTGTAAATAATGTACTTCTGTATTGTCTCTGTAGAGGATGTTTCTAAATGATATTAGAAGTCCAGTAAGTTCCTTCTCCTCTGTTCATCCTCTGTTCCTGTCTGGTGGGCTCAGGTAAAAGGTTGGCCTCACACAACAAACCTCTCACACATGAGCCTACACACCTGCTGAGTCTGTCTGTAAGGATTTGTGTCAAAGTTTCTGACCTTTGTTAGACCGCTGCGTCCATCTGTAATGACAGGCAACCTTTACTCAGGACAGAGCCACAAAGGCAGTGGGAAAAAGATAGCAAGGCGCCTGTTGTCTGTTTGTGAGATAGTAAAGCAACGTGAGCAAGAGAATGAATCAAAGTGATAGGCAGCATGAGAAAAACAAGTAGTGGCAGGACCGCACACAGAAACCAGAGGGGTGCTGGCACAAAGAGACACGGAGAAAAACATAGTCGTGGAAATAGAAAGAAGTGAGAAAAAGACATGGCGTTTAAAAGGAGAGACAGAAAGAAAATTATAGCAAGTGCTGGGTGTTCAAGACAGATTCTAACACATGGGGAATAAAAAATCTTGGTAATATCACAGCTTTTATCAGAAACAGCCATAAAACGTAATCAAAACATTTTCCATCTGACCTTTAACTTGGCATTTCTGACATGTACAAGAGCTCTACTCCAGTCTGGCAAAAAGTACAGTAAAAGAAAATGTCTCTTATATTTCAGATTTTTTTATATTCCGCTCTCCTGTACCTTTCTCTTACTGCATGCTGGGGATGTGTGTGTGTGTGTGTGTGTGTGTGTGTGTGTGTGTGTGTGTGTGAGTGTGTGAAGTTGTTAAGTGACTTTAAGACATTTTGGAACGGGTTCTTTTGGCTCTGGGAAACCATATGTCTCTCAAAACATTTTTCTCTGGAATTGACTTTCAAGATTCACCTGTTGGATGAAAAGGGCCCAATAGCCTGTTACATGACCTGTTTGTGCCTTCCAGCATTGATTATCGTGTCAGGCATCCTTTGCCTTCATCTCTAATGAAGTGTTGGAAAAAGAGCTGTCCCATATTGGAAATTTTGGCAAAGAGATTTAAAACCGTGTGTTCCAGCTGTAAAGATGCCAAACAGAAGCATGTCCATGTATTTAAATAATCCTGCATAAACTTTAGAGGGGTCTTCCAAAGTGAAATGTGACAACGGGTTCTACACGGTAGAACTGTTCAAATTCTGGCACCATGAAATGTTTTGAGTGCGGTGATATTGGCTCTACGTGCTCAAACCGCCTGCACAGAGCCACAGGCACCAGTTTAGGTAGAAACACGTGCACAGCAAGGTGCAGGACATGCCTTAAATGCTTCCCCGCACTCTGAGACAAACAGTTATTCAAGATAAAAATGTGGTATGAGAACATTAACAGTAGCAGCAGTGAAAGACAAGCAGTGGAAGAAAACAAAGATAATGGGCACAGAAGAGCAGTCAGGTGAGGCTGAGTCACATTATTGAAACGGCTGAGCCACATAGTTAAAACACAGGAAATGAAAAAGACCAGATGTGCAACGATGATTCACTGCTGCAATTTTGCGATATTGTGTCATATGATGACCAACAGTCATTTTTGTTAAAGGGAATTAATGTGTTCCTTGATGAGATGTTTGGCAGACAGTTTGTGAAAATAACCGATTCCTTTCCTGATGTGGACAGATTGATTTATTCTGTCATGTCATGTCAGTTATGCAAACTGTCGAGGCTTTGTTTGAAAAGGATGTTTACTGAAGCTGGGGAAGAGAAAGGAGGAAAGGCTTCTCTAAATGCACAAACCATGGGCGAAGCACTAAGGGTGGTCTCATTCTTGGAAGGATTTCACTGTCCTCTGTTTCTTCTGTTTTTCTCTGCTCTTCATGGAAAGATTAAAAATAGGAACTTGGAGAGACAAAGATAAACAGGCAATAGTAACTAAGCTATGTAGAGCAAAAAACAAAGTTGTGCTCTTCATTCTGGGGACACACAGCCCAGCAGGTAGAATACGGGATGAGTTGGTGTGGATGGTATTTTCTGAGTCATGGTACCAACCAAAAAGTTCAGGCGTAGCTCTCACAATGACTGAGCATGTGAAGTAAAGTAAGGTCCTTCAGGCAGCGCTAGCGAGAATCACAAATAAACCATTCATCTTCAGAAATGTGTATAGTCATATGTCTGGTACAAATTATTTCGAGCTATTTTTCAAAAAGAGGAGACTGACAACAGCTCAGTCACAGCAGTAGTAGGAGCTTGGAAAGCGCTGCTTGTTTCTCAAAGAGCCACATCCACATCAGCCTCCCGCCTGTCTAGTGTAGTTACAGAGAATGACTTAACAGATGTTTGGAGGTGAATTAATCCAGCTGTTAGACAATACACATGGGTGAGAGTTGCCGAGGACAGTGTCAGATCAGCCAGGCTAGACAACATTTATAAAAATCAGACACACAACAGCACATAAATGAAGTCCAAGATGTCACCTGTTGATCACCGTTAATAATAGTAGACATTTCTTCGCTCGTACAGTCCCAACATTGTCAACAATACCAAACACACAGCAGCCAGTGGGAGCTACTGCAGATAATTAGAGCCATAGGGATGGGATATTAGAAGATGAAATTAAGTTGTGAAGAATAGGAGGAAAAAATATTTTTTAAATTGAAAAAATGAGGGGGCTTTAATTAGAACGAGAATCTCCACATTTAAATACGGAAATGTTCCAACGTTGTGCATTTTAAGCTTTTAAATGGAACCATAACAACTGATTAATCAAAGATGAGACACAGACTTCTACACCGGCCTGTTTAATGCTGACAAATGTGACTTATCCTGGAGGGATTGTTTCCGCTATGGGAGGCAAAGTCAGTTCTACTTGAGTCCACTGCCTCCTTTGCTGAGACGTCTGCAGTGGTCCAGCAGCTGAGCTCAGGATATTCCTCTTAGGTTGACTGACTTCCTTAAGAGTTCTACAAGTGTTTCTGGACTTTACTTGGAAAGGACGTGTTTGAAGTGTTCGTAGACTTGTTGGATACTGGAGCATTAAGACTTAGTTGCAGTGGGCTGACACTGTAGTCCCACCAAATAAGAGATTCTATTTCACCAAATTAGTGGAAAGTAGTTTCATCGCTGTGTAAATAATGTAGTCTGTCTCTCTGAACCGTTGGAAAATGTTTTTGAAAGAGACTGAAGGAGTGTTTCGACATCACACACAGGCATATCCTGACTAAAAAAATGTATGTTAAGGTCAATTTGCTTTTGATATGGGAAATTGTTGACCTGCACACATTTCAGGATTTGGATGTGGGAATTTCTCTTTAGACAAGGAAAAAGCATTTTTGATTTGGGTGGATCATAGTTGATTATTTGCTTATTTTTTTTTCCATTGATCAAGTTGTTGTACTCAGTAGCCAAGGTTCTGTTGAAAGGAGGGGTGGGGTCGACTTGGCTAAACAGTTCCTTTTTAGAGAGCCATCAGACACAGATGTCTACGGTGGCCCTGAGAGCTCACAGCACTGCCAATGGAGAAATCACAAACATATAAAAAAAAAACAGCTTCATCAGTTTAACAAGAATCAAGAAACGTGCAGCAAAACACCACGACACAATCAAATGAAGAAACATGCTCCAAAAAGAACCTGATAACCCCATTAACTATGTACATTTTGTCAGATTAAAAATAAATGTCTCATTTTCAAGCCCAGTATGGGAGAGTAGGTTTTGGTAAATTTGTGTGTCAGAAACTATGTCAGCAAGTGTGTCCCAGTTGTGTTTTCACTTTTTAGTGTCTCTCTAAACCACTGTAGATAACTTTCATAGCAATGGTTCCAGGGCCACTAAAAACCAACAGATATTTACAATTGTAGACGTTTTTTAGTTGCTCCTCACACATTTTGTAATACTTGTGTGTTTTTCTCAGCTTGCAGTGCTGTGAGCTCTCAGGGCCACAGTAGATGCCCCTTGGTCACTAATAGCTGGCTTTGTTTCTACACAGCTACTCAGCAACACGTGCACACGTTGCCGTGATTTAGGCATGATGACTGAGATTTGTCAAGGTGAGAATATCAGCCAATCACAGACAGACTAGAATAGAAGCTCGGAATATCTGTGTTCCGAGTAAAAAACGATTCTTAGTTGAATGCAAAATGTAATTAGTTTTTACTTTTATTATTTCTTTTTTATTATACAATTAACTGTTTATTATAGGACAGCAAGTTCAGAGTTTCACAGAAAATAAATATTGACAAAAATTGTTGAAATGGCATTGAGTTATAGTTTTCTTTGCTTGATTAGAGTCATTGAGTTTCCACCGTGCTGATACAATGACAATGCTATAATAATTAACTGTAATGGAAAACTAACTGTTTTGCAACTTAAGCATGATGATTGTGCAGACCTGTACATGGGGACATTTTCTCTATTTGGACCTCCTGTGGTCATTAGGCTTCTCCTAAAAAAACTCAGGCAGGGTCCCACGGGGTTATTCTTTTCAGAAAACAGCTCAAATTCTCTTAGCTTGTCAGCGTTTGCCGTTGATGTACAGTTTTCTTAACTGGACAAAATGACATTCAAATTCTTAAACAGATATTGAGTGCCTGCAGCAGAGTCAAACTCGACTGCAAAAGAGGTTGACTGTAATAGTTTCTAAAGACCCACAGCTTTTGAAGGAGTACTTCACATTATCATAAAACAAAAAGGTGATTTGTACACTATCCAAAGTTTTGCAGCCACGCCACAGAAACATTACTGATAAGCACAAGCACCTGAATAGATTGATTGTGGAAGATGAACTGGAAAACAAAAGTGTCTATTTAAGTTTCCTAAAATTCAAACTGTTGGGGGAGCTTTTTAATGCTAACTACTGCTAACTTTTATTTTTGCTGTGTTATTTAATAAAATGCAGTTTATTATCAAAATAAAATGAAGGTAAATGAAATGTTCAAATAGATTTTATTCCAGGAAAGTAACTTGTCTGGTGAACTACTACAGGGATGGATTTTTTGGTTCAGATCTGTTGTCTTGTATTCTCCTGTGCGAGAAGGTAAAATAGCCAGCAACTGTTTAACCTTCAGCTTTGTTTTTGCAGACTGTGCAGCATCTAACATAAGCAACAGATCTATAATAAAACTGCACTGATGAGGACACACCGGGCAGAAACAAACCTTCAGTTTCTGTCAGTGTGTCCTCCATTCGTGGAGCAGTGGTCTACATGGAAATACAGGGGAAGCATCCTTTTTCATAATCCACTCATTAATGCAGATCGCGTAAACCGCTCTTACGACAACTGGGCTGATGAAACTGCCAGGTTATTAGAAGAGAAAGAAGAAAAAGAAGATCTTCTTGTTAAACACCAGAACTGCCACAGTCCTATTAAAGAAAACTCTTTACACATTAACTGTGAAGGTTCCTAACAGATCGTCATTAGACCGTGTTTAGTTGGTGGACGTAGTCGAGCATGTTGGTACCGGTGAAAATTGCCCAATGTCCTTCCATAGAGAACAAAGTGCTGATCTCAAATGGAGGTGCTGCATGAGGAGATGGCTCCAAACAAACATTTGGCACATTTACAAGTTGTGTGTATAAAACATCTTTAGTGTAATATGTAAGTGAAAAATTGGACCATTAAAGGACAGGTTTAAGGTCAAGCTCTCCTCTACTTTATAATTCAGGTTTTTCCCAGGAATTTATGGAGGCTGACATGCTCATTAATAGGGTATCGAATGTAGTGAAGAACTGCAGTTTGAAAACATGTTAAACCCACAGATCAACTTTACAGCAGCAAAGATAAGCCTACAGGGAGTCATCTAGAAACCTGAGAAGGATAAAACGAGCAAAGGAGTAGGAAAAATCACTACTGGAGAAGCAATATGAATAACGAGCTTACTGAAGGAGTAAAAAAAAAAAAATGACAACACGCTGGATATATAACATTTTTGTTGTCAGAAAAATCTTTTTTTACAGGTTTTAGTTGGAGAGTATGTACTACACCTTTAATCTCATAAACTCTAGAGCGTGAGCATGCAGATTAATGTGAATATCTGGTCTTTGCATATTTACACTGTTCCACGTGATGCACTGTATAGCTTCGGAGCTTCAAATTATGCACATATTATGCAGGCGATTAACATTCAGCTTATGCTTTGTCCTCCACTGACCTTCGTTCTGTATGAAATTACTTTTTAAATGCTCTACGCAGCAATGTGCTGACTGAATCTACAGTACTGTGTGTTTTTTGGCTGTCCTCTGCTCGTCTCTCTAGTGTGTAAGGAGGCCAAGGCTGACCTGGCATTCCTGGTCGACGGCTCGTGGTCCATTGGAGATGACAACTTCATGAAGATTACACGTTTCCTATACAGCACCATGGGTTCACTGGATCTGATTGGACCAGATGGCACCCAGGTCAGTTATGTCACCAGACCTTTGTAATTTTACCTCACAGAAAATTGGCTCATGAGAAGGACTCAACTATCAAAAGATAATGAAAAAGTTCCAGAAGCCTGGAAACATTGCCTTTGTGGAGGTGGTAGTACCAGCGAGATATTGTTGGACTCGCCTTTATGCAGGACCACTGGTAATGGAACTGAAAACCCTGGAGACAGGCTGGCCTCTCTGTTCTTTGTTGAAAGGTGTGTGGCAGGGATAGGGATGCTGGAGTTCTGAGCTGGGTTTGAGAACTCCTTAGAGAATAACCACAGTGTCAAGTTGAAGAGGAAGGCTTTTTGGGTTTGGTTGACCCAGAACTTTCTTGAAGCAACACACTTGCAACAACAGACCAGAAGGGCTGGAAGGTCAGTGGTCACAGACAGATAAACCTTGTGTGGGAGGTGTTTGGAAAGAAGGGGTTTAAGTTGGTGTCAAGGGAGTTCCGTCTGCCTTCAGCGGGGGTGGAGGGGAGACGTTTGGCTCCCACTGGGGATATTGTCAGGCAGTAGAAGAAACACGCTGTGTTGCCCCTGACCCTTGCATTCAGAGTTTGGAGAGCATGGCTATCCGGATCCACCTGGATCCATGGCAGAGATGCCCTGAGATACTAAAGGCTTTGGATGGTGTTGGACTGTCTTGAATGACAGCAGTTGAGCACTGTCAGACTGGAGTTTTAAAAAGAGAATTTTGAGGCAGAGTTCCAGTTATCATGATAATTAGTAATGCATTTCATCATATTGTGATTTTGACAATAAAGCTGTGTGATGACGTGTTTGCACACATGGGATTTAATGTATGGATGGTTGAAGAAATAAGTAACCTGGACTTGCTTAAATTTAATTTGCTTTTCCCACATGCTTGGCAACTGAATGAAACATGTTAGAATACAATCTTGGCCATAGAGTTTTAGAGTGAATCATCTTGCACTGAATCCTCCTTCCTGGAGAGCTGCTATTCACATTTACTGCATGACTGCTACTGATTTTTGTGTCTAGTCTAAATAACAGTGAATTACTGTGCATGCCCACGGATACAGTATCGTAGGCTAACCAACTGAAATATTAATGATTTCTAGGCTTTTAATACTTGTTATTTTCAAATTTTAATTTTCTTTGCTATAACATTTTAGTTTTTAAAGAAAATGCTCAAGGAAAATGCAAACCGAATGCCAAGAGACATAGCCAAAAGTAGCCACACGGACAACCATGATGTGATGAAATAATTTTGTGGGACAAAACTAGGAAGAAAGAAAAAAAGAAGTGAAAAACAAACAAATAAGTACAGACTGCCTGGAGGTTTCCACACCATCCTCTGCCATCAATCTACTTTATATTGACTCTTTTCACCCCTAGCTACACAGCAAAGAAAGAGTAAGAAATTGTTTTAAATTCCTTCTAGATCTCTCTAAAACTAGACTTTCATTCAGTAGATAATGGGATCACGCAGACAGGGTGCAGTACATCTATAATGAAAGGATGGAGAGTGATTAAATATCATTACTGCAGCTTACTCTCTGTAAGATATTCCTTCCTTCTTTGATTTGTTTCACTCCCATTGTTACTTTTCAGACAGAAATAGAAATTATGGACATTTACCTAAATAATGAATCTTGAATTGTTAGTTTGCTGAATTTGTCCTTTTGACCACGTGCTTTTGGTTCATTTATTGTTTGAGGAAGGCTGCTGCTGTTGGCATTAATTGATCTTGGAAGGTTGCTTCGGAACTGAATTTCTCCAAATTTTCTCGGTCTGTCCCTTGAGAAATCAGCAGGACCACAGCTTTTTGTCTGTAGAGAAGTTTGGAAAAGTGAGAAGAAACTTTAAACCCCTAGTGAGTCAGTCTTCACTGTCTGGAAGGACTTTTTGTTGCCCGGCATTTTTCACGCAATATTCTGTAACCCCACACGTTTGCTTCCACTGTGCCAGACAACATCGCTTTTCTGGCATGAAATGTGGTCTTGATTAAGTACCGTATTTTCCGGACCATAAGCCACTTTTTCCGACAACCATGCGGCTTTTACAGAAATGCGGCTTTTCTGAATTTTTCTGCAGCCCTGAAATGGAAGTCAGTGCAAACAAAAAAGCGCCAGTTTTTATTCTTAGCGCATCTTGATTAAGAAATTCCTGTGATGCAGCTTTTAATTTGAAGCCATCGATCTGGCTATCCGTGAAGGAAATCGAGTCTGGTTTCAATGATGAATAGCATTAAAAGCTGGAATAATTTGGACTGGTTTGGTGTTCAGTGGTTTCAGTTCGCAGGAGGAAGAAAAATAAAGCTAATTCACAAAGATTAATAAAACAACTTTTCTGTTTTGGTTCTCTGGCACCATTCAGGTAAAATCCATGGTACAAAATCTTTTGTTGCTGTGAATAAGAGATTACTACCGTTTATTTATAACAAATATCACCATCTCCACTGCCTCACCGTAATGCGGGTAAAACAGCGCACAGAACATCCTCATCATGTTCACAACAGATCTTTTTCAATATTGTATAGTCCAATGGGTTTATATGGGACAAAATATATTATTTCTTTTAAATTTTAGCAAATTTAGGTGCAGTATTTCTCACTTAAAAGCTGGAATAATTTGGACTGTCTGAAATCCTAATTTTCTTTGTAAAATCCACAAGCTTCTTCCTGCATGGCCTGCATGTTCCATCTTTTCAATAGTAACAGCCTTCCTGCATGCTCAGCAGCTCTGACCCATGTCAGCCGAGCTCAGCAGCTTCATTTGTCACACTGTAGAGGTGCTTGCTAAACCCTTTTCTTTTATTTGTATAATGTCTGTTGTTAAGCCCTTTGCTACCCTCAATACACCCCATACCCGCTAGCTGTAGGCACCCAAGAGCAAAACATGGCTGTAATGTGAGAAAGTTGGCTGTAAAGTAAAGAACGATTTAGCTGCTAAGCGTAGGCCACCCTGAGCCAACAACAACACCGTTCGCTGTCTGGGAGTAATGATAGCTATTTCCCCTCTTAGAATAAGGTAATTAGAATGATTATAGTGCTGATTTTGGAGTTTGGATATTTATTTATATTTTAGTTTATCTTCACCCTGAGACTTTGATAAAATAAGGCTGCAATATGTCTTAAACTTTACTTTATGTGCTCATTGTGAAAAATTGTAAAACCACCATCACCGAAAAGGTAAAAAATTTTCAGGCACAACCTTGATGTAAATGTGTGAAAATGTCTCATTTAGGCTCATTGTGTGGTATGTATAGTTCACCTTTCCCATACGTGCAGTACTCACTCTGTGATGCTGTTAAGCTCATGCAGTGTGTATAATTACATTACATTTCCTTTTTTATTGTAAAAAATAGAATAAATGCAGAAATTGTATCTGATAATGAGGTAAATATTAGATTTTTTTATGCCCAACTGCTGTCATTTGGGTTTATAACGCCCAGATAATGCAACATGTGCAGTAGGAATAATTTGGCCTCCTGGTTTGATGTTGGAACAAGTAAAACAAACTGAGCACACAAATATGGACCATGTTGTAATGAAATTGTGACCGGCATGAGTGTGAGCAGATGTGACAGAATTTGGATTTTTGGGTAAACCATCCCTCTACAGCAAGTTTTAAAAGTTAAAAATTTAATCTGACATGTGTTTTGAACTTATTTCACTTATCTGTCTTTTTCCGTCTGTCCAGGTGGCCATTGCTCAGTTCAGCGATGATGCTCGGACAGAGTTCCAGCTGAGTTCCCATAGCAACAAGGAGACATTACTGGAAGCTATTCAGAGAATCAGATACAAGGGAGGAAACACCAAGACAGGTCAGAACAATGTATTAGCAGGATAATTGTAGTATTGGGTTATGTAGTAAACTCAACGAGGTGTTTAGATTTCAACTTTCATACCTACTGTATTTGTCTGCTGACAAAAGAGTTTCACTACAGGTCCCATTAGTAGCTGCTGTGGAGCTTTACGTTCTATCGTGCGATCGTGCAAGCAGAGAAGTTGTTCACTTTATGTAGAACTGTCAATAATACCACTTTTTAGGGAACTCTGAGGCAGCAAGTGAACAAAACAATCTCATTGCATGATCTTCTGGTAGATGATATGTTGATTTTAACCACCTAATTTTAACATTCACCTTTCCATGACAAATGGGCAAAGTGGACTTGTTGTCCAAGGTTCTGTGACACAGCAAAACTCCCAGAACCACTGCTAATGAAACTTGGAGTGGGAATGTTTTTTTCATTTGCACTTTCCAAAATCAAGATTAAACTTTTTATCTCAACTAAGCAATACCAGACTGGCTAAATAAACATGAAGAAAGCATGTTGAGAAATATAAAAATAACATTTTAATTAATTTTTACAAACTCATTAAAACTGTCATTTGTTACACAGAGGAAAGAATTTATTTCAAGGTCAGGCTTCACACAGTAACAAGCATATTGTGCTGGTACATAAAGTAGAAGGTAAATATCAGGCTCCTCGGTGCGTTAATGTGACTCCTCTTTCTTCTTTTCACTCTTTCATCTCTTCAACTCCTTGCCAGCCTGCCCCCCCCTATTCGTTTCACCTTCTTTTCTCTATTCTCCCTCCTTTACCCCTCTCTTCTCCTTTTGCAGTGTTTTATTTTTTTCTTTCATCATTCCTCCATTTTTTAGTCCCATATTTTGTCTGTTTTTTTCTCCCCTATGTGGCAATACTGTCTTCAACAGTTCTTCATTCCCAGATTTGTATTATGTCCTTAATTCTGTATATTTTTACCATATCCCTGACTCAGCTACATCCACCGTACATTCCTTTGGTTTACCAGGTGGAAACGGGTGGCGTTTTAGCTGATAGGGATATAATTGTGTGTGTGTGTGTGTGTGTGTGTGTGGTCTACAGCACAATAGAATAAACCCATCAAATTTCATCTTCCCCACACAAAAAGAAAGAGGAGGTAGCTCGCTCTCACAAGGTTAGGTTTATGCTCACAGACTCAAAATTCCTGTGTCTTTGTACTCCCCCCAACCCACCCGCCACCCTCAATCATCATCTCTTTGTCTCTCACCCACACATGCACACACATGCAAGAATTAATCTTCCTCAGTAGTTCAGACATAATGCCTATTCTTCGGGCTGTCCTTATTCCACAGAAACCCACACAGTGCATATTTTTAGATAATGTTTTAACAATGCAGGCAAAACTCATTGAGACATATACTTCTGGAGACTGTTCCCAAATCTCCTTAATGTACATCTTACTCCACTGGTCCACTGAGGGTATGTTGTTAGTGTCCCCAGCTCTAAACCCTAAACTAATGCTTTTTTAAATTCTTAAACCAGAAATTCTTTGCAGAGACCATATTAGGGCCCCTCACTGGGTCTAAAACCCTCAAATATGTGATATAGCTTTCTGCTTTTTCAGCCCTTAGCCACTGGCAGATATATCTGTGCAGAAGCTCCACAGCTTTGCCTACGCCTTGTAATGTTTCTGCTGTGAACGGCCAGCTTACTTTATAGTCTCCTCCATATAAACCAGAGGGCAAGGAAACATTTAAAAATGTGTTTTAAAAATGTATTTTCAAATACCCAGGACTGACTATCACATGGAAGTTGTAAAGCTTTAGTAATTTCAACTACATTTTGTAAAATCTCATTATTTACACAATTAATATTCATACACAGCTTTAAACAGCTACTACTGAAGCAACATTACTGTTCCACGGCATTGCAGAGGTTCATAAGGAGGAGGGAGAACTACTTATTCACCTTTTGAGACAGTATGTAAATAGGGCTGCCTTCTTTAGGACTCAATTGTCATTTTTTTCCTCCCATACAAATTTTGGGGACGTGCATGTTGAGAATTCAGGGTGTTGAAGCTCATATTCTAGGCTTTGGCTCTTCACTATGCATTTATTCATTAAGGCATTAGTGAGCCTCTGACTGACTTGGTGAATGATTGATTTAATGTAGCTGCTGCCTTAATAGTCTTTATCCCAGTTCTGTATATGTATGAGTGTGTGTGTCTTTTAAGATTGATTTTTATGCTTTACATGAGTAACTGTGCTAATCCTTGACACTGTTCGACTTTACAGTACATACAGTTTGGGAAATTGGGTTTTGTAGGTGCTTGTGGGAAAATGTGAAAGTGCATTTGGATGACCGTGTGTGTGCGTGTGTGCGTGTGTGAGTGCGCGCGCGCACGCACACACGTATGAATAATGTGACTTTCACTATGTAAAGTAGTGTTACTTTTAATCCCTAACAGTTCAGCAATATATTCACACATTGGATTATTCAGAATGTGATTTGTCTTCTGTGATTTCAGACAGATTGACTTCCTCCTGCTTCAACTGTGCAGTTGTGTGCAACCTTCACTCAATTTAAAAGGTCTTTTCAGTTCAGGAATTCAGGAATGAATGTATGAATGACCATAAATGAGTTTCACTGACTGTAAAGCCAGTGAAACATATTTAAAATCTATTGTATATTTTCAATAAGGCATTTGCGTTTGTAGTTTTTTGAAAGATTTTAAAGTTCACTTGACTCATAACCCAGACAGCACATCATAACCTTCTCACACAGACTCTACATGGAACAGGGAGAAATAGTTTCCTACTTCATATTGCATAAAAACGTTGGATGCTAACTTTTTAAAGATGATTTTATTTTCTCTTCAGTGACAGAGACAAAACTGTTAAACTGTTGCTAGGCTGGAGGCCAGATCCAGACTTGCATGGATTACTCCACACAAAATGATGGATTGATGGATGGGATTGCTGATATTTTTGTTTTGTTTAGTTTCTGTTTTTTCCCCACCCTCTTTTCATACCTGCTGTCATCTTCCCCACCTGACCCCTCTCTTTTCCCCCCTCTGTTCCATCCTCCTCCTTACTTCACCTCCCATCCAGCGCCTCCTCCTCGTTCTCATCTCCCCTCTCCCCTGCTCTGTCTTGTGTCTCACTTCATGCCTGGCTAGCTGCTGTAATTCCAGTCTTGCCCAGCATGATCAGAGGACACTGTAGAAACAGATGCATCACTGGGAGATATCTGACAACACAAGACTTCGCAGGCCAAGTGCTCTGTCATTTGTCATCACTGACAGCTCCATGAAAAAAAGCATTTTTGGAAACACAATAGGAGTGAGAGTAAAACGAGTAAAAGACAAAGGGAGTTGAAGGGATTAATGGCACTGATTGTCCATTTAATCACCAAAAGGTCAGGTGAAGATATGTAGATGAGCCATATGAACTATTAATATATGAATCATGATAGACATTATGCAAATTCTGGTATTAAATAGAAATGACCTATCTCTATGTGATGACAATTAGAGAACTGTGTTCACTGGCCTGCCTGCACAAAATGCCTATTTGCACTGTGCAGTGTGTACAGTATGTTTGTGTGAAGTGTCGGTCGATTAAAGCCATAAAGGACGTGTTTGCAAGCAGATTTTCTTTTTATTTTATGTAACCTCTTGTACATTGAACAACATTGAGCACCTTTAGAATGTCAAAGCACATTGAGTGTGTTAAAAACAGTGTGTTACAGTGTGTTGGCGTAAGATATTTCCACATTATTTTGTAATATCTCTTAGATTTTACACCTCAGTGAAATACATAAGACAAACTTGTGAGACAGTATTTTGTGTCAATCTGATTTCAGGAAATTCTAGGTCACTTATGTATGTAATAAAAGAGGTTTAAATAATATATTGTATTAGTCCCAGTAGCAGCATAAAGAATAATATAAGAAATGTAATTAGGAAGTGCATTAAAAATGTAGCAAAGGTCACTCACCTCAAACCTCTGTCACAGATCGGGATGATTATTCATTTAAATTGTTTTGTTTTCTGATAAACATAAAGTTAAAAACAAATCTTTGCCTTCAATATGTTTAATCAACTATTTGTCAGCATCCAACCTCTTGAGTAAAAAGTCACACACACGGATCGATTAACAGCCTAAAATACTCCCCTGCTTAAAAAAATGTTGCACCAGTGAACAAGTTAAATCACATGTGAGAAGATGGTACAAAAAGACTAACGTGATAAAGGCACACACGCTACTATGAAACAGTATAAATATTTTTTTCATTTTTTGCTCTATATGCCATGAATAAATGTGTTCATTGTCACTGTTCACCATGTTTGCAATAGTGCTGTGCAATTTCCTGTTTCCATTTTTCCCCTCCAAGGCACTGGTTTTGCATTCATTTCACAAAAACATGAAAATAATCTTCCAGACACTTGAGAATGTTTGAGCTAGATAATGACAGTAAACATTCATTTTTCTCAGTTTTTATGGCTCAGTCAGACACTCTTAAATGAAAGAACTTTTCATTTGTTGTACGTAAGGCAAACAGTTATACAGCTGGATGTGGCTCTGTGGTTTGAGTGAACTCTCAAAGAATCTGAACAACAAAGAGTATTCTGCTGAGAGAGCTAATCCCCCTTTAATAAGCATACATCAAGATTAAATCTTGGTTCAACAATGCACAGTGCCACATAAGTGGAAGGCTGTGGCTTTGGAGGGAGATGCTGTGGCATGAGCATAGTGAGCAGGTTAACGGTGATGGTTGAGAGGGTTAGTTGTCCATGCTGCACATGAATATGATTCGAAAACTGAGATATTGCAAGGGAGACAAAGCACAATGGTACAGTATAAGTGACAAACTTGTAAGAGAACTGCACCAACTGATTCAGTCTTTGTGTTTTCTCTTTAGGTCGTGCAATCAAACACGTAAAAGAGTCTATCTTCACCCCAGAGGCTGGAGCTAGAAGGGGTATTCCCAAGGTTTTGGTTGTTTTGACTGATGGACGTTCGCAAGATGATGTCAACAAAGTGTCCAAGGATATGCAAATGGAAGGTGGGTATTTCACACGCAGGACGGAGAAATGCAATGATTTGTCATTTGTTTAAATTCAGGAAATTCCACCAATAAACGGTTTGTACTTAAAGCACGTTTCTACCTTATCAGTGGCCAAAGCACCTTACACTGATTCTCATTGTCCCATTCACACACACTCACACAGCAATGGTGGGTTGTTTAACCACTGGTTCTAAACCCATAACTCTTAACAGCGTCTTAGATTTAGCGACTCAATCCTTCCTATTTACTTTTAAACCTAAAATGAAACCTCTTCTTCAATTCCATTCTCAGGTTATATCATCTTTGCCATCGGTTTTGCGGATGCGGACTATGGAGAGCTGGTGAATATCGCCAGCAAGCCCAGCGAGAGGCACGTCTTTTTTGTGGACGATTTGGATGCAGTGAAGAAAATTGAGGAACAGCTCATTACTTTTGTCTGCGAGGCTGCAACTGCCAGTGCGTAACTTTACATTTATGTTTGAACAAACAGAGGGCAAGAGGCCAGGAAGATCAGAAAAGTCAGAATAAAGACAGATGGAGTGAAGGAGGCAGAGAAATGATTTATAGTGGAGAGAAACAGATAATGAGTGGAGAAAAGGTGAAGTAAGGAGGCATTTGTCTGATGGCTGTGTTATTATGTAAGAATTAAAAGCTCTTTTTTGTTTTCAGCTTGTCCCTCTGTATTGATGAGCGGCAATACAATGGCAGGTGAGAGCTTCAATATTCAATACAATACAAACTAACAACATGTACAGCGAACAATCCTGTCCATAAAACCTATGGATAAAAATCTAACGACGACCATGGCAGTAACATGGATGGATGGTTTGTCTCTTGCAGGTTTTCGTATGATGGAGATGTTTGGCCTGGTAGAGAAGGAGTACAGCAGCATACCAGGTGTTTCTCTGGAGCCGGGTTCATTCAACAGCTTCCCCTGCTACAGGCTGCACCATGATGCCCTGGTCTCCCAGCCCACCAAGTGAGTTAGTCATGGAGAAAGAAAGACAACTGCAAAACATGCCTATCAGTAGCTGCCAAAATCATGTCCATACTCTCAGTTCTTGGCGTGTTTTAAGAATATCACCATGTTGACAATTAAATTATGCATCCCAGTCATCATCTGCCTATTTAGCGTCACCAAGCAGACAAAATATTAGAAATAAAATCACAACACAGTGCAATTCAACAACAAACTAAGGTCGAATAATCGTTTTTATAGGGTTTCATGAAAAACTTAATTTCATCTTCTTTGTAAAGACATAATTTATACCAGGGGTGCGATCAAATCACTGTAACCTGCCAACATCAATTCTGATCAACCCGTGTTTTGCAGTCAGCACAGAGAATAAGTGAAGGCAGACAGAACCAGAGATGACACTTTGTTCAGTGACAGATTCATTTGAGTGTCTCTGAGATCAAGATCTCTTGCAAAACAAATCTGAGAACATATTACAAATACACAAGGTTATAAATACGATGATTGAGTGCCACAAATCAGTCACACATAGTGTCATGAATAAAGCGGTCAGAAGAAATATTAAATATATTTATGCTGTCAAGTCCTGCTCACTACCACTGTAGTTCACCCTGAAACTACAGTGGTAGAAACTCTGTTAGTGTCCTGCAGTGTTTGTTTGCTCAGTATCTCTCCTTTCCTCTTGTGTCGGTGGTCAGCAGGATGCAGAATTATCACCACCACAACATACACTCAATGAAATAAAAATTAATTGATTCTTTGATAACAAACAGTACTATAAATAGCATGTATCATGAAAGCCAACACATAAAATAGTCTGCCTCTATTTGAATTATTTTTGAAAAGAAATGACAGTTGAAGTCCCCCTCGAAAATCTGGGCTGTGTGATCAGCACCCTCTCCACTGGTAACAGCAGGCAGTCAACTGACAAGTTCAATTCATAAAAAAGCCCACACTTTGCATGCGGCATCCATTCTATTATTAATTAAAAAGTTCCTTAAAAACTTAAACTTAATATATTTTTGCAGTTCAACATGCAATTCCCACTAATCCTTGTTATTCTCACTGCCTTAAAATATGAATGTATTAACATTAACTGCACGTCACCAGGACACATTTGCTACAGACTCCCTCTGCAAGCTTCTAGAGTAATAAACACAATCAGTAATTCAACTTGTGCAGGTGGACCAGAGCTACAAGGAAATTAAATCAAAATTTATAGCCCATAGTCCCAAATCACAAAATTTCCTCAATGGGCATTACAGTCTGCAGAGCTGCGACCTCGTCTGTCCGTAGAGAAATTACATATGAGTGAATTTGCCATAAAAAGCCTTTAACATAGAAAAACGGAGGCAAACTCAGGAAGAGCAATGATGAAGAGATCAGTTTTATCGAGAGAGACAGACGTGCAATAATATGATGAAATAAACTTCTTTTAAAGTGTTTGTACAACTCCATCAACTCTATAAGACACAAAACCTCGGAGGCAGCTGATGAATGGATGGGTCAACAAAACAACACGCCTGATGTCTAAAACTTTTGCCTTTTGTAATTAACAGAACATTAACAGTTTTGACAATCCTGAATTTGTTTGACATAAAGGACTGAGAATCTGCATTTTTAAACAGTGATGCCTGTTTCTTTGCTTGTTTGGGTCATATTTTACATGTTTTTAAAATGTAGGATAAACACACTTTTATTTTGTCACCTGCTCTTCTCCACATCCTGTCCTGCATCAAAATCAAATTGATAAAGTCTAAAGTGCTGGCTGCAGA
This sequence comes from Channa striata, assembly GCA_033026295.1. NCBI lineage: Eukaryota > Metazoa > Chordata > Actinopteri > Anabantiformes > Channidae > Channa > Channa striata. The sequence goes on along the minus strand of CM065175.1, from coordinate 13,138,997 downwards.
TTCTTGAAATGTCTTGCTCCCATTGACACTCTCTACTATTTGGATTACACTCTTTGCCCGTTTCCCCGCAGTTTGAGGTTTGGTCTCTGGTTTTAGGTTTGGTCTCTGCTCTGGGTTTTGATTTCTGGCCTTTGTGTTGTGCTTTGTGTGTTTTGTTGGGGTTTCCTTTTTCTCTGCCAGTGTTTCCCTCGACATTTTTCAGCCTGCCCTGTTGTCAAACATGTTTATATGTTTAGGTTTGTTTTTGTCCCTTTTGTTTAATTATAATAAAGTTTCATGTCCCATTTGTTCTGTTTTGTCCTTCTGAAAAACACGTGACACCTTTGTAATTAACAGACAATCTGAAAATTGAAAAAGGACTGAGAAGCATTTATGATGCCTGAAGTGCTCAAAATCAAATATAAAGTCTAAAGTGTGCACAAAAATGCTCGGCTCTGTGCTCAGTTTATGTTGTCAAACATGGGAGCTTCGTCTGTCTTTGTTCTGTTTGTGAAAGATGGTCTCAGGCAGCCAGCAGAGCTCTGAGAGCGTTCACAATGGCTGACAAGCTGCACTTTGAAAAGAAGTAGGAGATACACGTCTTTGGGCCAACGCTAAGCTCACTTACCCGCTCTTTCATGTACCTTCAGGTATCTTCACCCTGAAGGATTACCCTCGGACTACACCATTTCTATGATGCTTCGCCTTCTTCCCGAGACCCCCCAGGAGCCCTTTGCATTGTGGGAAATCCTTAACAAAGACAATGAGGCGTTGGTGGGACTAATCCTGGATAGTAAGTTTGAATCTTCAGTGTTTATGCTTTTTTTAGGTGGTTGTTGTCTCACCTGCATCATAACGCATCAGGATATGACAAGTACAAACTCGAACAGCAGATGCATGCTACTGCTGCTCAATTCCCAGAGCATCCAAATGAACCATGACATTGGATAATGCAGCAGAATTTAGACGCGCTATTGGAGAAAAATCACTAATTACATCCAGAGTACAACTAGAACTTTTGTATATATAAAGTTTTAATTTTAACTTATCTTCATATTAAGATGCTGGAGACACATCAGCTGTTCTGTTGGTGCAAGGCCTCACTTATTTCCCTCTCTCTGTTTCGGATAAGAGCAGAGCTCTACTTAAAGCACTTTAATAAAAAGACTGACAAACTATTCACCATCCTTACTTAAAAAACACCCATAAAAAAACATGATGGACCTCTCTGTCAAGTGCTCCATACATTATCTAAGCTAGTCATCCTGTGAGGGGTCCCGAGGGGCTTAGGCTGGTTAAAAGTCAGCTACACCCTGGGCAGGTCACCAGTCTGACACAGTCAAATATTCCGATTAACCCAAGTTCGGGAGCACAGGGGAAACTTGCAACCTCCCCCAGAAAAGCCTCTGTGCCTAGCGTGGATTTTAATTTTCTGGCTCACTCCACCTACGTGCTGCTGTCCAGGTTTACCTTTACTTGTTGACCTTTTGATATTATATCTCACAGAAACACAAGCAAAAAATCTCTGATTACTTTTCATGGCAACAATTATAGAAATAATTTGGAGGATGTTCTTTGTGATTTTTTTATGAATTGCAGACAAACAGCAAAGAAACAAAAAGATCAAATTGCTTGTTGATAATAATTTAGAGCATGTGAAGTACAGTGTAGATCTTAGAGTTTAGAAACTGGACCCAGAGATAACAGTGTATACAAGGCAAATATCTACTTGATATGAACATCAACATTTTTATCCTGTCCTCCTACAGACTCTGGAAAAACCTTGACATTCTTCAATTACGATTACAAAGGGGACTTCCAGCAGGTTACCTTTGAGGGACGTGAAATAAAAAAATTTTTCCATGGCAGCTTCCACAAGGTTAGTCTTTATTATTTGTGCTGATTGAAATTTAAATGATAAAACTGCTTCACCACTGGAAAATGCATCTGTTGGTTGTAGTTTAATGCTAATGTGTTGCTTGCGAGCGTTGTATGCTGAAGCTTTTGAGCTGTTGGGGGCAATATTTTAGTAGTTTCAAAGAGCATAAATGGAGTGAAATGTATGTATGTCCAGTGCATTCAAATTAAACCCACTAATCATTCAATCGATATTCAGTTTTATTTTGCTGAGACCCTGTCTCACAGTCACTACGTTTAGTACATGCAGAATAATGTTTACACTGCCAGACCTTTTATTAAAGGTTTTCTGTTTTTTGAAGATCTACTTTATTTTGATGTTTTTAAATTTGTGGAGCCTGTTGGGTGGATTTCCAGTGGCTCTTTGCCTGGAACATCTCTCCTGACCTGTCAACACTGCTATAGTGTATGTGTGTGTTTTCAGGTGATGATAGCCCTGCTCCCTCGTCTCTCCTTCCCACTCTCCACTGTTCTCACTATATTACATTTATTTTTTATTTTTTAAATAGTGGAGTGTACAGAGTAGGAGTGAAACTGTGAATTTCATCACCCTTTCTGTGGTCTCTCACAATGAAGGTACAGTGGTGTTTTGGGCACATAGAATGATTAGATGATCTGATGATCAATAGATTACTTAATGATAGGAGTCCCTTTGTCCAAATTTAATTAATAAGACAACAAAAATGCAACACCAGGCAAAAATGCAAAATTGTCTGCATCAATAAACACAATGAAAATAGTTTTTGACTGAGCCAAACAAAAAGAAAGAAGAAAGAAAACAGCTGGCCCTCAAAGATAAAAAGTAAAACCCCTAAGGTCTTTCTTTACATGCATTGACTGTCAAATCTGCCAACACGTCATCTGAAACCTTTTTGTTTAGAACCCACATGACACCACAGTTGTCTTTATATTGAGGGCACATCGTGTGAACAAAATATATTTGCATTTGTAGGTGAAGTAATTTAAACCCATCACCTCTCGCTAACAACCACTAGGTCTATAAACAATTGAAACTGTAGTCACATGACTTGAGCACTGGAAACTTCAAAATCTCCAATCCTGAGCTGTTTATAGATTCACTCACATTATCATGATGAGCTGTTGGACCATGTTTTCTCATTGTGTGACTTGTTTTCATCAAACAATTGTCTTGTCCATCCATTCTTTATTTGTAACCGTTTATCCTGTTGAGCGTCGCAGGGGGTGAAGCCTGTTCCAGCTGTCATTGAGCGAGCGGCGGGGTACAACCTTGAACAGGTCACCAATCTATCTCAGGGCGTAGAGACAGACAACCGTTCATGCTCGCGGTCACCAGTTAACCTAACATGCATGTTTTGAGTTTTTCAGTTTTGAGGCGGCAGCTCTAACCACTCCACCACCGTGATGCTTTGTTGCCTTTACTGTAAATTCTGAAAAATGAGCAGTGTAACAGAAACACTGTGTTGGTGGAGTCATAGCTGATGAACTCTTTGTGATCAAATGTTTTGATCACACCTGAAGCCGACTTTGAGCAAGAGCCAAGCTAGCTGGAAAAAATATATGTATTATAGTCATATAATTTTATATAAAAGAAAGATAAAATTATTTGTTTCTGTACTTACTGTCAGTAATTTCAGTGATTTTGCTATTTCTATCCATCAGTGACCTCACATTGGACCACCAGAGACAATATTACTTTGTCCTCTGTACTGATTCTCTCTCAAAGACATTTCCTATTCCCCTTAATCACTGGGCGTCTATCCAAATATTTTCCTATGTAAATTATGTTGTATCAAATTAGTGTGATGGAATGGAAATAGCAAAATTTGATGATATTCACTCAATGAAAGACAATTTTCTTCCCACTTGAGATGAGAAAGTGTTTTGTGAAAAAAGAAATTATGGAATAAATAGTGATGCAAATGCCTCTACTGAATAAATAATGACATTGGTTTGGGCTTGACAGGCCCAATGAATGACAAATTCACGCTGCAAAACACTTTAGCATGATACATCAACATTAGCTGACATAAAAAAAATTGAAACAACTTGCTGAATAATAATTAGTTATTTTGTCTACACAGAGGCATTTTCTGAATGAGCCCTTTTGTTTCAAAAGGTGTATTTACTGAACAACTGATGGAAACTGAACTGATGTACGTGCATTGTCTTGCTTTTTGTTTTGAAAAGACAAATGGATGAAAACACCGCGGTGTGAATGATAAAGTCCAGGCAAAGTTGTTATAGACTTTTTTTTTTTTTTTTGTAGAGCTGCTGTTACTTTACTGGGACACTCTGTGGACTTCTGCTGAAAACAAACTAAACCAGCCCACCAACTCTCCGTCTTTCTTTATCTCAGTTCTCAAAATGTCAGGGAGTAGCTGTCCATCATTCTCCGCGCCTTTTGTCTTCTCCATTGTTTCCTGTCTTTCTGTTGGAGAACATGACAATGTTGAGAGAGGGAACAGATGCAGAACACTGCGTGGCCAGACGAAGTGTTCATCTCCATTTAGACAGGAAGACAAGTGAATAAGAGGAGTGTGCGTGTGCATTTTGTGTGTCTGTTATAAAAGGATTACCATATGAAGAAAGCAGGAATACCCAGCGGGATCTGTCACTGTTCACTGAAGCGCACGCACACACATATGTTTGTCTATCTATATTTGTGAGGACACTCACTGACATAATACAATCCCTAGACCCTTACCCTAACCATCACAACTGAATACCCGAGCCCAATCCTTCACCAAAACCTAATCCTAACACTGACCCTAAAACCCAGTCTTTCCCCTCAAAAAGCCTTTTGAAGTTGTGTGGACCTGCTAAAATGTCCTCACAACAACGGTACTGAAACAAAATGTGTCCACAGAAGACTATAAAGACATGCCCACACACACACATATACATTAAAACACAAGAAACACGAGCAGGTGACGGAGAGAGAGAAGAGAGCAAAGGCAGAAATCGATATGACAGTGAGTTTGAGACACAAAGAGAAATGCAGACAGAAAAAAAATGATATGTGAGGGAGAGAGAGAGAGCGAACACAGTGAGGAGAAGTAAAATCTGGTGTCAGTATAACGCACACATTGCTCAGAGCCATATTACTCCACAGAAATGTATGGACACTTTTTGTACTTTGCAAAAAGGATTAAGTGACTCACATTAAACTGTTGGTGAGCACTTGGAGCTGTTCTTTGTTTGCTCTAAACATTCACACTCAGAAAAGATTCTTCAGTACTTTGCATTGAAAGTCAAACTTCCCCACTTGTCATAAGGAGATAATGAGCTGTGGGCATACATTAAATGGTGATTGGAGTAGTTTTCCTGATTTTAAACTAGAAAAAATCATTGATGATAAACTTAGTTGGTGGAAAAATATTCCAGTAACATGCGCATATAGATTAATTATAGTTAGGAATATTTGCATGGTCATCATTTTCATGACACCCTTAAAGATTTGTATAAACTTTGGTGCTGGTCTGATTAGTTATAATGTGCATATCTGGAGTTGGAGTGCAAACTGGAGGTCTGCACCAAATTAGGTTTAAATGCAGAGCAGGCAGTCAAGTGAAGGTTCAGACATATTCTTATCCAAATTATATTTTAAAACCAGATCCATTTAAAGTGCAGAGTTCTTTAGAAATCATTCTTTCTTTAGTACCTTTGCATTGCCTTGTCAAAACTACAGAGGTTTCTATGTTTCCAAAAACATTTGTTTACAACTTCCTGAAAATAGTTTCCATAAATATCAGTGACAGATACACACAGTTATCCTTATTTCTGTCATGCCTAAAAAAATCCACATGTGGCAGTTGCCAAGTTAGTCATCAAAAACGCAGGCCATGTCTCAAGTTTTAATGAAGCGTTGGTGTATTTTTCTCTTTTTAAACCTCTCGTTAGAATGCAGCTACACTATGCCCAAGGTGCAGTCACCTCAGGCGACATGAAGAAGGATTTAGCTTTAGTTTAGAGGTAAATGGTCAGTGTATATGGATCATCAGTTAAGTGAGTTTTATCATCCGTTGTGAAAGCAGATTTTTACAGGTTAATGATTTGAATTTTGCTGAGTGGGAAGAACAAAAAGAGCAGCACAGACACTGATCCACCCCAAATTATCTCTTACTTTGTGTTTAAAAATCCTTAACAATTGAAGAGTGTGTCATTTTCTACTCGTTAATTTACGTGCTCCACTACTGTATCAGAGGCTTGCATTAATTTTGTATTTAGTTACCATAAGGTGAGCAAGATTGAATTTTACTTACGTCCACAGTCTAGAACTCAAAATGTAGTTTTTCTGTCTGTATTGCTTTGTTTTGACATTTCTAGTTATTAAAGATAACATTAAATTGATAGCACACTATCAAGTACTACTAATTCAGCTTCTGAGGTTGCCACAAAGTCACATGTGTAACATGACAAAGATAATCCAGAACTGTCAGAGGTTTACAAAAATAAGTAATTTGTTTGAAAAATGATAACAGAAATAATTCCCAGTGGAAAAAATAAAGCTATCTGACAGTGACACAAACAAATGAGGCGCTTTACAGAAAGATAGTGTGAGATTTGTAGGGCAGCAGTAGCTTTAGAAAATACAGGACTGAAGTCAGTTTATCTGTGTGCGAAAGGGAGAGAATAAGGAGGAGAGAGGCTAATCCATCTTGTGCTGGCAGTAGTATTAGCTGTGGATGGATCCTGTAGACTCCAACCAGCCATCTGACCTGCCAGGAGCAGCACAAAGCAAAAAACATTATGCTGCTTATGTTTCATCCACATTTCTTGTAGTCAGATCTTTTGTTTTTCTTTGTTGCGGTGCTGGTTTTTAAAAACCGACTCCACGTCTCAATCTTTGAGGTTTGTCTCCTGTTAGCGTTGGAGCTATAAAACACAGCAGAGATTATTAAAAAAATATTTCAAAAAGTGTAAATCATTTAAAGATGTTTTACCTCAAACACACAGAGCAATCCAAATGTCAGAGCTCCATTCAGAGTTTTTTTTTCATCTTTTAACATCGAATGTGTTTTAGATTCTCTCGTCATAACTAACTATAAGCAGACTGGGAATGACCAACATTAATACTCAGAAAAAGTTGAATTTGACCTAAAAAACGGATGGAGGTTTGTGATGTTATCATAGTTTTTAAGAGTCCTCAGCCTTGGCAGCCTTGATATACATTAACAATGCAGACTTTTCAAATCACTCTGTAAGAAAAAATGCATTACCACATTGTGATAAATAAGCAATAAACTCTTATTTTTATTATATCACTCAATAAACAACACAGTCCCATGATGATCACTGTGAGAACTCTGAAGCTTGTTTAAAGTGTCCAAAATATTACTTTTATTGCTCAGCTAAAATAATTGAAAAAACATGTTCACTAAACTAAAACTAAAATATTTTCACATGCATAACAAATGTTATTTTCATTTTTTTGTTTGTGTAATACAGTATATACAGGACAACTAACGCTGGACAGGCAGACATTGAAGAAAACGTTATACTGTCGCTGATGCTGTTCACTTAACAAAAGAAATGCTTAGCGGAGCATCTCTTCTTTTTCTCACCATTGTCAAATACATTCATTCATTTTAAGTGCTTCAAAAGTCAGTTTTCAAGTTTTAACTTCCTTTACACAGAGAACAAGTCTGAGTCACCGCCAGAAAGAAGGCAGGAACCTTTATAACACACACACACACACACACACACACACGTACCAGACAGAAATATAATTTTTTTTATACCATAGCCATTTAGTGCCCTGTGATCATTCCCTAACCACTAACGCTAACCTTAACACTAAATGCCACCAAATACCGGTAAAATGTCCTAACCTTAGAGGATTTTCACCATCTTTTATATCGCAAAAGTACAACACACACACACACACATTATGCCCGGTGAAGCATGCAGAATGAAGGATGAGAACAGAAAGTCATTATAAAGCAGCCGTTCAGACGTCAGCCAAGTAATGGGCACTGACATTGGAATATGAACTTTGTCTAACTCCACATTAGCTGTACCTTGTTACTGTGAGTTGGTGCATGTGTGCAGAGGTGTACGTGCTGCACACATGCACGTTCCTAACGCTTTCAGTCTACGTGTATTTGTTTCTACTGAGGCTGTGAAAGTGCGATTACACTTCCCGTGATGGGGAAACATGCAGGTGCTAATAGTCTGGTTTATCCAGCCCTTCACCAGGATGCAGCTCTCTTTGTTCGTTTAATACACAACCAGTTGAATTTCACAGTCCATGGCACTCCCAGTGATTTCCTCTAAGCAAGCAGCTTGAGCTCAGGGGCACTCTGACTGGACAGGCTAATTTGTGTGCAGGGAAAAAAAATACACGCACACAAAGAAACTCATTGTCACTGAGATTAGTCAGTAATGAGGAAGCCTAATGTCGGTGCCTCGACCATTGAGAGACAGAGACAGAACCTGTGAAAATACACCACTTAAGCAGATGTTTCGGCTCTTATTGACTCCATCTATGCAGCTCTTCTGTGTTTCTATGGTTAGACATTTAAGGAATAATGGACACAGAATAAACAAAAATGAATATTAGGACAAAATACCTTCCACATAAATTAGACGGCTCATTTGGATCCTCTTAAGCCGTGCTGCTTACGAATAACCACAAGAGGTTTGAGTCAGACCACAGGTGATTTATTTCTAATGGACCCTCTTCTCTCTCTCTACCATACAGCTCCACGTAACCATCAGTAAGACTTCGGTGAAGGTGGTGTTAGATTGTTCGATGGTCGGTGAGAAACCCATCAATGCTGCTGGTAACATCACCACCGACGGAGTGGCCATCCTGGGAAGGACGGTTCGGTCCAGAGGCGCACGGGACAACTCTGCTCCGGTCAGTGTGAACTCTTGTCTTTAGTACAATAGACAAATGTACTGTAGAACACATGTAGTACAATTTTAACATGTTTCTCCTCCCACTAGTCTTGAAGTTTGAAAGGTGCAAGTAACAGTCAAAGAAAGAATAAATGAGAATGTCCTTAAATGGCAATAATCATCTGGCTGTGATAATTGTCCCTTGTGCATTGACTGCAATGATCTGTCATCAAGGCGTGTGTGTGAACCATTATGGCCTGGAAAATGGCAACCATAAATATCCAAAGTCATTGCGATGAGTTACTCAATGGGAATTAATTTTATTTATTGCCAGTGGAAATGTACAAAGTGCTTTACATACACTTTGCTAGCTGCCCATTAAGAAGCACGGGCCCTAAAATCTTTTGGCTCTCACACAAAGGGGAGAAGGTTAGGTATCCTTGGCGTCTGGGAATACTTACAGTAGCACCTCTTATTAGTACATTTATACTTCCTTCGTCAAAAATACGCTGCCTGAACATGTTCTTTTAAAATGAACGGGAGATTTTCTCCGCTTTTTAGCAGATTGTCCTTTACTCACCAGTGAAGAGGATTATTAGTAATTAGAAAATATGTGATCTGCCATGTTGAGAAAGCTGTCTGCAGAATGTAATGTTAGAAAATATGAATGGAAGCTTTAACTTCAATCTCATGCAAATCACTCGGTTTGTACTACTTTACTTTGTCAGAAGTGATGTCTTTAGTTTCATTTTTTTTTAGTTTTAGGGTTCAAACATTTCTTTTAACTTAGAAACTCCTAAAATGGGACTTTCTTCCTCAATCATACTGACACTTATTCTGTTATTTAATCTGAGTCAAAACTCCAGACTGAACACGTAAAATCTGTATCATTTGTGCCCTGAAATCATTTACAGTCAGACTTAAACCTGTGAACTGTGGTGCTGTAATAGAAGAACTGTAATTACCACATCAATACAGTTTTATACAGGCTGCAAGTAGCTAAAGTAGCTAAGTAACAAAAACTCACATTTAATTTTATTGTCATACATTTTCAAATTAAACTAGACTATAAAAAATAAATTCAAGTGAACCTGAGACGATTGTGTAAATGTGACAACAGCAGATGAAAAAAACTGCAGAATCTCATCCAAATCCAAGTCTGTATATGTTTAACTTGTGAGATTTTCACAGTCCTTATGTTTGTTCTGCATAGTTTAAATGATTTCTACAACATGTCCTTGCATCATGTTTGATACAGATCATTGTTGAAGGTTGAGGTAATGAGAGCGTCTGTTCTCTGAATGGTTAGTGATGCAGATGTTCCAAACTTTCCTTCTAATAAAATAAACAGTGTATATCATCAGGCTCCTTCTGCTGTCTTTGCGCTAAACATAATAGATGAGTCAGACAACAGCACATGACCTAATTTATAACCTGGTCTACAGTTTGAGACTAGTGCAGCCTCCAGTAAATCAACCGGGCCACGTGTACAGCATCTATCTTTCAGCACAAGTCAGCCGGTTATTAGAGATTGTTAGCAGAGAAACCGCCTCTTCATATTGACACGGGAACGCTACAAAACCACATCAGTACAAAATACCACAGTTAATATTCAATTTCTGATAATTCCTCTGTTTCACTAGTGAAATATGTTAACTGATAATATAAGGATCACAGGATTAAAGGTGTGTGTGTGTGTGTGTGTGTGTGTATGCTTACAGTTCCAACTCCAGATGTTTGACATCATCTGCAGCACATCCTGGGCCAGCAGAGATAAGTGTTGTGAATTGCCAGCACTGGTAAGAAACAAACTCATGCTAATTCTCTCTCTCTCTCTCTCTCTCTGTCCCTTACACACACACAGACACACACACACTTTCATTTAAGTTTTCTACCTCCGTGCTCCTGTCTGAGTGTGCTCTGAATGTAACAGCCTTAAATAATTAGAGTGATAATTGTGGTTATGATCAAATTGAGAGAGAGATGATGAAACCAGAATGATATAACTAGAATTATCAAAGCCAAATTACTTGAAATCTGTTCTGAGTGAATGTCTGTTAGCACTGGCAAAGAAAGTCCACGGCTAATGGCGCCTATTGTCAGGGAGGTGATTACACTGTGTGACAGTGCCCACTGTCTTTTTTTGTGCATACAGTAAACAATATCTATATACTACTGGACCCTCGACACATAAAAATGACATAAGACATTGTATTTGATTGATTGGCAGTGATAATTAGCTAATAATTAGGTTACATTATATATATCTATATATATAATGTGTGTGTATGTGTAACTCTGTGATTTTAATTATGTGCAGCTTTTATTGACAATCCAGCAAGATGAGTCTGCAACCTTGCGATATTATGTACAACACACTACACACATAAAGCTGATGCGATGCATTACTGTACAATGAAATATTTATAATGGAAGGCATTGATAAAGTTGAAATAGACTTTAAATCAGCAGTCAGTGTAGCCGTGTAAACACTGACTGTACGTTTAAGACCATTTCAGAGACTAGCTGGGAATGTTCTGCCATCATTATCTGTTTTCTGGCAGGCTTGATGTGTGTGTAGGTGAAGTTTTAAATAATGTTGCTGTGACTTGCTTGAATACAGACCAAACCAACTGAACACTAAACCTGTACTCCACTCTGTGTGTGTGTGTGTGTGTGTGTGTGTGTGTGTGTGTGTGTCTTTTGTGTGTGTGTTTTTCAGAGAGTTGAAGAGCAGTGCCCTCCTATGCCTCATGCCTGTACCTGCTCCCAGGACAGCAAAGGACCTCCAGGTCCCTCTGGACCCCCTGTAAGAGATCATGGCTTCTTTATTCAGTTATTTATTCATTCATTCAGTGAGTCAATAAATTGATGTTGTGCTCAGTCGAGTATGAAGTCGTCTTTTCAGACATTCTGACTTGGTGCCTGTCATTCCAGAGTTATATGTGAAACACCTTCAGTCTACCTTCTCTTCTCCTTCCCCCCGTTGCTATGTACAGAAATGTATTTTTACCCTCATGCATTCATTGACTGACTTTTAAAATTCTCTTCTCTTTTCCATCATTATTCATTTATTTACTTTGACTATCTAGAAAAAGTTTTTACCCATTCCTGAAACAATAAATGTAAAGTGTCAAGAATGGATGCTGCTGGTACAAATCAGACTCTGCTCTGGCAGCAAAGTTAAAAGGTCAATTTCCTGAATAAGTATTTACCGTTCAATGTAATAGCAGTTTATTCAATTCACCTCAATTTAAAATACTTAATTGTCCCTCATGGGCAATTGGACACAAGTGTATTTGCAGAATTCATGCACACATATGAAAACTGAACATCACACATCAGAGGTGAGAGTATGTTGGTGAGAGCAGCTGTATTCCTCTCACATAGGAGGTAAAACCTGATAGAACTGAGAGAAGTAAATGAACTGAGACCTTTTGACTCTATTCTCTCTTCTTTTTCTCTGTTTCGTTTCTCTCTGTATGCCCCATTCGGCCTTTTCATTCCTTTGTCTTTCATTTTCCCCCTTCTCTCTTTCTTTCCTCCGATTGTCCCTCCCATTTTAAGTTCCCTCCATGTATCTCTTTTTCCACCCTTGGGGGGTGGGTGCTGAGGGCAGAAGAGGGTTGTGGAATGGCACCCGTATAGTTTGAGAAAGTAATTATATGGCAATTCCATTTATCACAACTGATTACAATCATCCTAGTTTCATCCCTGTTTGAAGAGCCAGCTCACTTACTCACTTACTCATCTATAGGGTTTCATCCACAGGCCACAGTCTCTCCTTCCAGTTTTATGTGTCTTTGTTTTTTCTCTTCATTTAATGTTCCATGAATTGTATAAAAACTGGTGGAAAAGAGGTTGAGCCACTGTCTTAAACTTCAAAAAAATGTTTTTACCTTTTCACTTGTTACCTGAAAAACAAAAATGGGCAAATGTGTTTTTTAGTTATTTCTTTACACATTTCTGTTGTCTTGGTTTTTCGCTGGTTTATTTCTTTCACCATTGTTTCAGTCTCACTGTGTTGCTCTTTCTGCAAGCCAGAGATCTATAGCAGTATTGTACGTAATGGCTCTCAGCTTCCCACTGTCCTCCTCTTTCTCATCTTGTGGGCTTTTTTCCATGTGTTCTTTATGTCTTTTTTGTCACTTTATGTCTCTGTGCCTCTGTCCATCTCTTTGTCTGCACCTGTTTCTCTCTTTGGCATTGAATGGGGTTCTTAAATCACCCTTTAACTGCAGTATATGGGTGCAGATGAATGTTTAACAGCCACTGTGGTGCTAAAAACTGCTACTATAGTCACTGGGGTTTTGTGGAAGGATGTAAAGATGGGACATATCCTCCTGTTAAAACAACATGAGGGTTGTTAGCACTGTACTTGTAATTCTAGTGGAAGACAAGCTTCCTACAGACAGAAAACAATTCAAAATCCCGGGTCTCACTGTAAACAACGCTGTTGAGGATTTGCTCACTCTGATGAAATAGGGAACACAAGTAACACTTCATTGATACCTGGGTCCGTCGGGATGCCCAATCCACTGTATAAATACACAGAATGCTGCTGTAGGGTAAAATGATATGGAGGACGAAGAATAAAAACGTCAATGTTGCCGTATGGTTGTAAAATTAAAAATCAATACACTCATAGATTACTTATTTTTGCAAACATTTCGTTTTGAATAGTACGGTTGTATATAGACATACACAAGCCTTTATTGATCTCAGTTATGCAGAACGGTGGAGGTAATCATTGAAAACAATGTGCTTTTCTTCCTGAAAGTAATTTCTGTATTTGTGTACACATTGTCAGATATATGTTATTTCCTGTGTCGCGCAGCAGAAGGCCTCTTCAGTTTTTTAAATCTTTGAGTCATGTTTGAAATAATATTGATTGCTCCAGCTGAATTGCAATCTGTGCCGCCTGATTTGGCACAGACTCAACTCAATACGGAACATCAGTCAGCAATCAATCTGATATTAAGGAAAACAAGACATGCACTGTCTGCCATCTCCGTTTGTTAGAAGTGAATTGTGTCCATGCTGTGTGAGATTCAACTGTTGGTTTAAAAAAAATGTGCCTTTGCTGTCACATTGCTCAGTTAAATGATAATAGCTGTGTAATATTTATCTGTTGCCATAAACACAGTTATTTGTGCTGCTGCCGTTGAAAGTTAATTTCAATATCTCTGCAGGTTTGCGTGACCTCCAGCAAGTAATGGGCTCACGTCATTGGCAAAAGCTGTTAAAAACAACTTGCAGAGGCAAATTGTTAAATTGACAAACACAGTCAAGCACTTTAATAATACCATGTATTTTTTCCCCACCATGAATTTACAAGGCACAATTGTTGCATTTAAATCAGAATTAGTGGAACAGCCCTGTTCTCTGCCAAATCAACTGTCAAGAAAAATTTGAAAAACTGTAGAAAGATTTAAGCTGCATTATTCATATTTCACTTTCTAATTCATTTTTTTGCATTCTACAATCAGTGCAACGCTACTTAAATAGCACTCATAAAACATACTATTGAAACTACTGGAAACAAAAAAAAATAAGTAATAGGATATAAAAGGGCATTTTCCGTTAGGACTGACCACATCTGTATGTCTGTCCTCATATTCCTTCCTCTCTTTGCAACTCTCCCTTTAGTGTCCCCTCTGGTTAAATAGTGTAGGAACTACCTTGTCGCCCCCTCGTTCCCTGGGGACATTGATTTAAGCAAACACGGTGAGAGGATGAATCCCAAGTGGGCCAATGATTGGCAGATGTGTGTAGTTTGTCCCTGAATAAACCTCTGGTCTGGAGTGGTCAGCATGAGGTTTACAGCTCCCGACTGCTGCTGTTACTTACAGATGCAGTGTAATAAAGGGCTCAGAGGGGCAGTTTACACCATAAATCAGTGTTGGCCCGTGTCCATAAGATTCATACTGCAATCCATTCATATCAAAAGATGTGAGGGCCTCCAGTTTTATTGGATTTTACGGTTTGTTTTTTTTTTTTTTTCTGATTTAATTGAATTCCAGCTCCCATGTTCAGGGATTAATGTTTTTTGCACATCTGTATTTCTTTGCCCTTCCTCCTTTTCTTTTAGGGTGCTCAGTTTGCAAACCTTGATGTTCTGTTTTTACAGTGTGTGTGTTTGCTCTTTGTTTCAGGGTGGTCCAGGCACAAGGGGAGCCAGAGGAGACAGAGGAGAGCCAGGAGTGACAGTCAGTGAAATACACTTAATTTCAGACTCCTTAATTCTTTTGCTCTGTCCTAAAATAGTGTGCGCATTATTTCATGACATTAGAATACTGTGAGGTAGCTTGTTCCAAGATGTGCAAGAAGAAGCAGAAGAAGAACCCACGACTGAATATTTCCAGGCAACATTTTTTGTGTGCTGTGGCAAAAAGGCAGACCAGACAGGAAATCTTGTGGGCATGGTTGTAATCATACACTGTAGGAGCTAGTTTAGTTTTCATGATTTTAAAGATGAAGAAATTCAAAGTTAAACCCTGAAAAATCAACATTTCTTAGCAGAGGGCTTAGTGCCACTATATTTCTCAAACTGACTGGACCTTGGACAGTCTTGCGGTTTGTCCTGTCAGAGTTTTAACAGACTCTTGCCTGTGATGGATTGGTCCAATACATATCTTCCTTTTCCAAAGTGAAAATAATTGGGATCCTACAAAACTGCACAAAAATCTGACTCATAGTACATTTGACTCAAACACACATTTTTGTGAGACACGTCTTTACCTCCATGGACAGATCAGCCCCCATCTTCTGTTCAGCCCAGTTATTACAGGATAAAAGAAGTTAGAGGTGTGAAGTAATGATGCTGCTCTCAAACAAAGAGGCTTTTAACAGCAGCCCCCTCCGAGCTCCCTTCAGGCTGAGTAAAGTGGTTATTTTGGAAAGGCCTGTATCAGTTCTTCAGTCTACCTCTTATTCCTTTTGGCCTCAGACCTAAGACCGGCTCTGATCACAACTGTTACCATCCTCACATTAACACACACTGTTCCAGCAAAATCTGTCTTGGGTTTTTAGTTAGAGGTCTTCTGTAGAATTTGCATCTGCTTCAGTTTTCTTATTGCAGTCTGTTCCAGAATGTCCCAAACCGTCCAGCTGTGCCAATCGGTACAAGGACTGATGCTGTTGGAAATTCCTCAATTCCAATACCAAGTTCCCACGATTGTAATCTTAGATTTAAAAACACATGGTTTGATACTTATCTTCTTTGAAATAGCAGGGGCTATGCCAATTTTGTCAATCAAGAAAATATGGTTTGTTAACCATACGTGCGTCTTTAAATTTGCTGAGTGACAGCAAGACTGTACGTGAGGTGGCTCACCCAAACTTAACACTTGGCACCTTTTGCAATGGACAGGATCAAATTTATGTAAGCCTCTTTGAATATGCAGTACACCATGTGGATTATGTTTTGCTGTTGTTAGTTTTGGAGTCATATGTATTTTTTTGTCTTGCTGGCACAGCCACTGTAGCACGCTGTGTGTATTAATGCATGTTTGCCAGATCACACTTGACTTCTGTGATTGTGCAGCTTCAACCAACTTTATAATTAATTATGTGGATAATTTTCAATGAGGATTCCTCCTTATTTATTCTCATTACATTTGTTTAGGTACATTCATGATACTTTTATTAGATAAACAAACGTGACAGTTATTACAACAAACATTTACATGTCATGTCCTCTGTCAATTAATTTACCTCTTCAGTGAGCTTTGATGCATATTTTTGATTGTTATGGGTTAAATATGTCTTTTCAGTCCATTCACATATATCTAATCCGTAGTTTCTTTCGATTGTTTGCATGTTTTAAAAAGATATGAAGCCAGTAACTTTGTGGTTGAGTAGTAAAACAATAAATAAAGCCAGAGTTAAGTTTGCTTTGGCCACTGCTGCAGCTGAACCAACTGCAAATGCCGCAAATCAAAGATGGTTTTCAGGAATTCCTTTTTTCTGACTCCCACTGTCTCGCACACATCAATCGAGCCGCCACGCCATAACCTGATTAGAGATGGATGGAAAATTGTCTGCATTTATTTCCTGTAGTAGATGTCACCACAGACGCCTGCCAACAGCAGCAAAAGCCCCTGAGCATGTAGTGATGATGTTGTCCAGAATATATAGTTTTAACTAGATGGACGTTGTGTGTGTTGAGTGGGTGCAGGCTTGAGGGAAACTGGCACACACCAATTACCTCAATGTATAGAAGAATAATATTAATCAACCTTCTCTAGTGGTTTGTTTGGCATTTGGTGGCATTTGTAGGAATTAAAACTACATATTTCAGACTTGAGAAGTCTGGTTTCAGAATGTTTACCTTGCATGTTTTTTTAAGTGCTAGACATATGCCTGAGAATTTGTATCCTCATTAAATGACCCACTGTGCTGACAAAACCTTAGTTACGGTTCAATTGCTCATCATAGAACATTATCTTTATATGAAGGTCTTTGTAAAGAGATTGAAATCAAATGTTTCTGAGCATTTTTAGGATCACTCTTTTATTGCTTATTACAAGATGAAACAAATAACATTGTATTGTTTTGCCCAGGGACCTCAAGGGCCTGTGGGAAAGATTGGCCCTCCTGGACCCCCAGGACCTCCAGGTCCTCAGGGACCCAGCGGACTCTCAATTCAGGGTCCTCCGGTAAGACTTTGCTTGTGTGTGTATTCCTACAATTACTTGATCATTTCAGTACTAAAATATTCATCATTTACACATAGTAACTTTTTTTAGAAGAAATAAGTGTAGTATGTTAAAATAATTGCATTTAGGATCACGTCTAAGAACTATATGTATTTGGAATCATACAGAAACATTTCTGTAAGCCCCACGCAGCACTGACACATTAATTCTCATTAAAATGCAGTCACAAATTTTGTGTTGTGTGCCGTAGCACCCCCACCTGTTTATGGTAAAGTCACAGGATGCTTGCAATTTAAAACACGCTCACTATTAAGCTGTCAACCACCTGCCAATACAAACTGACAAATGCTGATGTTTAACTCAAACAGACTTCTAGACACTTGTAGAAACGTATCCAAAGCACGTTGAAGCTGCTCTGGGGAAATGTGGTGGCCCAGCATCTCATTAGATAACTGGAGGTGGTTCTTCCAGTCTGTTGTCAGCTAACTGAATGACCACTGGTCCAGCTAAGGGCTAATAATATTGTCTGTATTACAGGGTGTTGCTGGGGAGAAGGGAGAGAGAGGGGACACTGGTCCAGTTGGGCCGATGGTAAGTCAGTATTTCTCCCAAAAATTTATGCAATAATTACACATAGAGGTGATGTAGAAACCAGCCGGCATGACGTGCATGATTCCTCCAATTTGTTCTTGACTAAGTAAAGTTGGGTTAAAACAAACCCAGCTCCATGTCTGTGTGTGACTGTGTTTAATTGTTCTCTTCTGTGTGAAGAATATAAATGAGTCCTTTGTCCCTGAGGAATCCTGGTTCTGCAGGCTCCCAGGCAGGAAACTCAATGAAAAAGCCTATTTCTGTCATTTCAATCTATTTTTCCTTGTTGGTCTGCATGGTCTGACCTGATCTTTGGCATTGTTTGAACGATGGCAAAATCAAAACTTGTTGGAGATAAAATAAAAAATATACAGTACATATTACCTTCCAAATGTTTTAAATCCTTGTGGGAGATTTTTCTTAATAGCTACTTTTGTGGGGCTAATATTCAAGTGAGAAGCTAATTTATTATCAAGGTCATGTAGCCACTTTTATGGGGATGCAATTTGTGTCTAAATATGTGAAATCTAATTGCAAAATCATAATTATGCTTTTTAATAAGTAAAAGCACAATGCTTACCTAGTATACGTGTAGATGAAAGGGATGTGTCGCAGTCTAAATTCTGTTTTATCATAACTATAATACATTTAATGCAAGTTTGTGTGGTTGTGTGTTTTGTGCGTGTGTGACTGTTTTGTTGCTGACGCGCACATGCACAGACATAGAACTCTCTAATGAAGTCACTGAAATGTGCATAACCATTACCACTGTCTCCGTTATTGGGCAGTGAACCAGTCGGAGGTAATACTGAATTAATTTAATGGTGTTCTACTGGGAGCTCTGGACATTAGTGAGGTCAGAGTCAATGTTCTACTAACTCTGGACCAAGAGGCTTTATTTTTCAAAGACGATTTTGTCATCAACGTCTGTGTTGGTGTGACTGTGGTGATTTTGTTGGAATTTTAATACATTCCTGTAAAATGTCTTCCTTGAGCTTTTGTTGCATTTGCGAAACACTCTTGTTGTTGCAGACGGTCGCCTTGGTCTACTGCTTCCAAGGCTCAGCCTCAAGGTGTTAGTTATTCTGTTTAATTAGGCCTTTGCTCATTGAATGTGGACAAAGTGGACATAATGTACCCTCACCAAACCAAATTAATTCTCAACGCACCAATAAGATTGTTTTAAGCAGCAACAAGAAGCTCAATCAAGCCCGGTGTGTATGCGCACACACACACACACACACACACACACCTGTCTTTCTATACTTGTGAGGACACTCCTTGACATAATACAATCCCTAGCCCCTTCCTCTAACCCTAACC
This sequence comes from Channa striata, assembly GCA_033026295.1. NCBI lineage: Eukaryota > Metazoa > Chordata > Actinopteri > Anabantiformes > Channidae > Channa > Channa striata. Next base: position 13,119,702 of record CM065175.1, on the reverse strand, counting down.
ATCACAACTGAATGCCTAACCCTAACCAAAACCTAATTCTAACACTGACCCTAAAACCCAGTCCTGCCCCTCAAAAAGTCGTTTGAAGTTGTGTGGACCAGCTAAAATGTCCTCACAACAATAGTATTAATGGAAAATCTGTCCACAGACGGCGATAAAGACATGCCCACACACACACAGAATCCTGAGAAGAGGTCTAATCAGGCTAATTAAGAGCAAATACCTATGAGGGGGAATGATGGTAGACCCTTTTCAGTGATGTATGACCTAAGGTGAGGTAAAGAATATACAGCAATTCACAGCGACCAGACAGCACAAAGTAAAATGTATCCGATTATTTTGTGCTTTGATTTTGTATAATTGGTATTTGTAGATAAAACCCTATACAGTCAACATTTTCACTTCCATTTCAGTGACATATGGTTTAGACTTCTATGAATAAATAAAATACGCAGACTTTAAAGACCTTTATCACTAGTACAGGAAATACGCCTTGGCCTTACATGTTGCTGAGTCTGTTCAACAGATAATGTCCTCATCTCTTCTCTTTCAGTTTTACTGTCTGGCCTGATAATGTCATTATATTCTGATCTGAACAACATAATGCCCCTTAATGCTTAAATTAAGTGTATAAAAATAGATATTTTTCATGGACGTTTCTGTCAAGCTGACTACTTTTTAGTTTTTTCCAGATGCCACATTTGCTTTGCTGAATTAACTTTCAGTGATGCTCAAAAATTGTTTCGAAGTCGAGACTGTGAGAGGCAACATCCCTAAAAGCTCTTTCCAATGGATCTCACTCTCACACTCTAAGCTGAAGTTGATCCTGATGGAGCATGAGTCTGTCCTACAAATACATTTTACCAAACCTATGAGCTGAAAGGAACAGTGTCCTGACTAAACCTGATTTTCCTCAAAGAGCCTTTTAGGTTTGAAGTGGTCAGGAACCCTTTGACACAGTATCTGAGAACTAAATGCATTTAACAAAACAATGGAGTCCTGCATGGCTAGAAATTCCAACTAATCTCAAGTTTATGATATCTTGTGTTTTAAATAAAAACTCAAATGTTATTTATTAGCCCTAATACTACTAATAATTGTTTTACTAAGAACTTCTATTACAAACCGACTGTACTAGGAAAATAAGGTTCAGAAAATAAACAATAAACACATTTTCCAGCTTCAATTAGCTGGAGCTAACTTTAAGAAGTTTAGTTTTTGAGAGACAGTTCCTGTAGAGAGCGTAAAGGAGCACTATTAATTTTTTCCACAACACAGAGCAACTTGTTTCAGTCACCACTACCATCTGCTGATCTCGGATCATGTCAAACTGATAGACTACTCCGATTTGCCTTCAGAGCGCAGTGAACTATGATAAGGTTGCTACACAACACATAGTGCTTTACTTCAGGATGCTTGTTAAAGTGTAGGGTATATTTAATCATCTTTTGGAATATATTTAGTGAGAGGGTACCAAGGCTAGTTACTCCGAAAAGTCTCTTGCTTTAACAGGATTGAAGTCTATCCATCCATTATCTGTTATCACGTATCCTGTTTAGGGTCATGGGGGCTGGAGCCTGTCCCAGCTGTCACAGGGCGAGAGGCAGGGCACACATTGGACAGGTCTGCAGTCCAAATCACAGCAAACACAAAGAAACATGCAGACAGACAACCATGCACACTCACATTCACACCTACAGACGATTCAACCTAACGTGCATGTCTTCGGACTGTGGGAGGAAACCAGAGTAACCGGAGGAAACCCACTCAGAAACTCCACGCAGAAAGGCCGGAAACAGCCTCCTTAAAGCTCAAGGAGGCAGCGATAGCATCTCCACCACCATCATGTCCACGCTTTTAGTCAAGAGACTAAATGCTGTTGATATTAAAAACACTTAATATTTATTGGAGCGCTGGTGCATGTAGTCTGGCTCATGAATTGCTTAAATCAGTAAAGTTTCTTCTTGATGAAATTAGAATTCAGTCTCAGGTTGTAAGTTAAAGATACGTCTAATTTTCTCAGAGAGTAACAGTGGCCGGCTCCATGAGGGGAAAACAACTAGTCTCTGAACCAGCTCACAGAGAGCCGCAGCACTTCCTGATGCAGCACTATCTAGCTCTCTTTGCCTGAATAGTCCTATTAATAAAAGCTTGCAGTGCTGCCCTGTGCCGCACTATGTTACCAAGTAATGTGTTTTGGCAGAGAGAGGAATATGAATGTGTATGTGTGTGGCTCAGTGAGGGAATATCGTAGCTTCCAGAGCCCTGTTGCAATATATGAAGGACCATGGAGAATATCACAACTCTAAAACATCAATTATCTTTCTTGCTCTCTTTCTCTGTCCCCACCTTCCCCCCCCCCTTTCTTGCTGCAGTAAATACAGTCTAACCTTGTCACGACCGTCCCCTCCACCTCTGTTTTAATTTGACAATGAAAAATTAATAGCAAATCGTGTGGGTTTTCCATCGCTCACTTTTTATTTAGTGTTATCAAGTGATATTTTTTGTTTTGTCAGAGAGAGGGTGAACATGGCTTGATGTACAGTATATACTGGCCCATATGTTTTGTGTGTGATCATTCTGCAGCAAAGCAATCCCAAGACTAATGTTTAATCAAAATCACTTGGTATCTGCTTATTAATTTCTTCAGTCTCTTCCTTAAGCTATTCTCAAGGCCCATTTGGGATCCTGTAATAGATTTGTGTATGTGTGTGTGTGTGTGTGTGTGTGTGTGCTTGCAGACGTGTGCATGCATGAATAGTGTAGCTAGAAAATAAGACTGTGGGTCTGCCTTAGAAAAACTGGGTGTGCCAGAAGTTTTAAAATTCTACAGCACACAGATGCTTTAGCTAGTAAAGCTGAACCACAGCTTTGTAAAGTAGCCACAATGTGGTTCTTGTCTTTGAGTTTTACAATAAATGAGCATCTTCTGACCCAGAGCTTAACTTTAGGCAGAACAGGCACCAACTCAAAAAACCATCCAAATCCATCTCTCTCCATACAGACTTTGCTAAAACCATGACAGTGAATAAATGGGCTCTGTGCAGTCGTTCTTCACAAACAGTGTACATAGTCATACCAATGAAGCTAACTTTATATTTAATAAAACTAAAATCTAAATAAAATACAAACTAAAAACTTGCAACCTTTTCCTTTAGAAATTAATTTACAACTGTTGTCATAAATGTGCTCTGCTTGCATATATATCCACTGTCTTTAGGAATCAAATATAAACAGGATGGATGGATATTTTAGTGTTTAGTATAGTGCACATGTGGACGTCTATGTCCCGGGTCTGTGTGTTGATGTTAGTAGATATGTGTGTGTAAATGTGGCAGGAGAGATATTATTGCAGATGTCTTGGGAAAATGCACATCAGCCAACATCTTAACAATGACACGTCATTAATCATATGAGTCGTGTTCTCTGTGACCCCGTCCTGTAATTTGTAGAACCTTTAACAGCATTAACTGTCCTGTTTTATGAGCTTGCCACTAATGCTGAAGTCCAGACATAAATCACCTCAACACTTAATCTCCAACTATATTTTGGAATCAGCTGTGTGCATTGACCTGCAGAGAGGTGATGAAGGGGAAACTGGGCAGGAGATGGAGCAGAAGGGTTGCCTGATGGTAAAGCTGTGCTGAATACGTGACAGTGGAAACGGGTCCTTTCATAAATATGTCTATGAATTGTGGAGTTAAACAGCTCATTTCTACCTAATTTCTTCTTTGCATGGTAAGAAGAAAAAAATGACAATGTTTCTCAAACTGTATGTGGTTTTACAGATGCAAAGCCTTTTTCTGATGCTCTGATCGGTAACAAACTAGATGACCTGAGGGTTAGCAAATTTTCATTAGTGAAAGTAACATTTCAACGAGTTTCCATCATAAGAGGTTCACACATGTGCTTTAAAGTTGTTTCTGTTTATATCTGCTCCTAATGTTCAGATTCTGTCTGTACTGTAACATTCTTCTGTGTTGTGATTCAAATCAGCTTTTTTGTGTTTTGCTCAGGGTGTCCCTGGCGGCCCTGGCTCACCTGGCAGAGATGGCCCTCCGGGAGTCAGGGTAAGTCAACATCCCCTCAGTGAAAATATACAGTATACATTTTCCAATATTAGGAAATACAGTGGGTAAGATGGAGATATTGTGTATATGAGGGTGCAGATGTTCTTTTTTCTTTTCTGAGTTTTGAGCTAAATGGGGTGTAAAAACACAATCTTGAAAGGGAGGCCAGAAGGCTTTGTGTTTCTTACTGTGTGTGTGTGTGTGTGTGTGTGTGTGTGTGTGTGTGTAAACGACGAACGTGGTAGTATGGACAAGATAAATGGATGTGATATAATGATAATAGCATATCTTTCTGCTGACATCATCATTACTAGTTGTATACAGCACTTAGATATGAAAAGGGAGAAAGGCAGGTAGGCATAGAAATACAAAGAAGAAATATATGTTTTTATCTTTTGTGTAAACTGTCACTCTGTTTTTAAAACTATAATCTGTGATTTTTCTCACGCTTCTGAGACCTTTTCAGGTATTAAATATGTCAAATATAGGCAAATGTCACTAATTGTCTTATGACAATTGTCTTATGAGCCTTTTTTCATGTGCTTTATGATACACACAGCAGTGTCTAAATGTCCAGCTGTGGTTGTCTGTCTGATTTTATGTCCCTCCATAAAACAATATTTTTCTTCCCAAGTTATATACACTGCTCCACTTTTGAACATAACTTTCACAATAGGCAACATCCCATTCATGAAGGCTATTTGATACCAGCTGTAGTCGATCCTGACAGAGGAACCAGGCTTTGCAGAACCCAACTGAGCTGTAAATACCAAAACAGAATCGTGGCCAGAGCGTAATGTGTCAGCAAGCAGAAACAAGAGGTTTCAGCCAAACGCATAATATGATAACAGCAGAGCTTTGTCCTGGCCTAGCTCCTGATGAGGTGAAAGTCTCAGATATAATCCATCTGCTTTCTCTTTGTTGGCTGACACGGGTGCAGGCACTCATCCCCTCTGTGGTGGATTGTAGCAGCAGTCGTACATAGTTTTCAGGCTTGTCATGTGGTTTTCTTGTATGACACTTGTATTTGGCAGGGCCGTCTTCTCTCCATGCCAGATAGGTTTGGAGTTCATGAACTTTTAGCGAGGAAAACATTCACTTCAGCTTTAAAAGGAAAATCATTCCAAAAACTCAATAAAGGATCAACTCAGTAGCTTGTGTTGGTTTTATTAAAAGTGCCAAAAACAACTATTACATTTTGAAATAACATATGCATTAAAGTCTTGTAGTGACTTCCCATCAAGAATTTATGTTAACCATCTTTGCTTTTGTTGCTTTGAAGCAGCAATGTGCTTTTGTCGGTACCCAGCACACATATCAATGGGAAATTGTCTGCAGGTATAGTGATTTTCTTCCTTATCAGTAGCTAAAGCTGTACACACACACACACACACACACACACACACACACACACACACACACACACACACACACACACACACACACACACACTGTATGATGATAGCACTCCTCTGATCCACTGGGAGCAACTTCAGTGTCTCGTTTTAGGACGATTCAAGTGTCTGAGACTGAGCTACAGTTGCAGACAGTGGCATGTACAATATCAGGACCCTGAAACTGAAGCAGCTACATGGAATAAAGTCATCATTTTATACTGTACACATCTGCTGCTGCTGCTCTTGCTGTGGGATGTCAACATGTGTCTGTCATTACTTTGTCTCTGGTTGGTGACTAGATCATCTCTCCAGCTTCTTAGCTGTTTGAGAGTTGAGCATATTATTTAACACTTAAAGATTAGAGGTAATGTTAAAGTAGCGCTATAAAATCAGTAAATCAGCCAATTCAAACCCACAGATGAACCAGATTATGAAGAGGATGGTAGTAACTTTATTCACTTTATAGTTAAATTCTTTATTTCACAATTGATTAAGGCTGTTACTCACTGATCTGAGTACAGGTCTCATCACACGCTTGCGGTTTACTATATCATGCACACAGAATGCGTGATATAGTATGCTTACTAATGTAATTATTGAGTGTAGTCATGTGCAATTACTAATCATGGAAATGTTTGAGCTTCTGCCACCCGGGAACGACCTTCCTTCCCCTCCCAACCCTAATTATGACATGTCTCTCACATACATATTTCATTAGTCATTCTATATTTGTAATTATTGTAGAGATTATTAGAAAAACATGCACAATGGGCATGTTTGTAGAATAACAAAGAGCTCATTATTATTTAGTTTCTGCACAAGAAAACAGATCAGTGCTTTCATTGCTGCAGCTTTAACTGCAGCAGTCACACTCCGCTGCTTCCAGCGGCACGCTCAGGCTGAATTCGCTCTAAATGTATTTTTCATCTGATGCATTGAAAGCAGTGGGGAATACTGATAAGAACCAATTCAACAGAGGTCATCAACACTACAGCGGTTCCTGGTATCACTATTCATTTGACAGTGATATAGCTGATGTTGAATATGGCCATGTGAACAGTAATTACAAAGCATCTCTTGAAAATCTCTGCTGTTGTGGGCTTGTCACTTTTCTTCGGCTGCTGGTCTGTCCCGTTATTTAGTACAAAAGAGAATAGGGAAGGTGGAGAACCCTTTGGTTCACAGCTAGGCATTATTCGAATCCACTGGACACACGTACAAAGGTTTTTGGGAGCTGCATAGGGGCAAGAAAAAACAGTTAGATCAGGTGAAACAACAGTAACTGCCCCCTACTTGGCAGGGGACATCAGATTGAAAATGCTGTGTGGATGAAGAAATGCTAGAAATCTTCAATTTTTCATTGATGTTGTCATGACAGAACTTTTACAGCTCAGGTCCAGCTGAGTATATTTAAATTTTCACCAAATTCCTGTCTCATAAAAACTTGCTGGCACTGTTTCAATCCATCATTTTGTCTCACAACTTAATTATTGAGGGATACTGCTGACTTTGTAAATTATCCAACCCTGAGAAGGTACAGTTCTCATCAAAATTGTACTTGAGCAACCAAACTTATCTCAAAGGAAATAAAGTGTATAGTATATAAATAAAATAAGCATATACTCAAGCAGAGAACCTGCATGTACAACAAACATCTGAATTACCCTTGTCCCTATTTCTGAGCCTATGAGTCAGACCATGAAAGACTTTATTCAGCTGCAAGAATATAACAGCAGGGATATTTTTCTCAAGCCTGACTCATGTGCGGCTGAATGTCTTATTTTAACCTCAAAAAGACATTTTAATAAAATCTGGACTATAATACAATCAGTGTTGCTGTTATATGTCTAATTTTGACATTGCATTATGTTACAGCGCTGGATTGATTAAATATCTATGTAAAATAATCCCATTTATGGTGGTTTTATTGTTTGTTACAGTGGTGTTTTTATAGTGCTGCACCAGTTTCCCCTCATAGTGTCGAATCACATTCTTGATTGCTTAGAGAGGGACAATTTGTGAATTTTCCTACAAGTGGGATTCTTCCTTGTTCCAGATGTTGTTGAAAGGATTTCAAAGTAAAAGGTGTGTAAAGTTGTGGGACCTGAGGTTTGGTACTAGGTCCTCCTCCAGAGTCCTATTAGTGATTTGAGCTGGACGAGTTGTTGCTGTGACACCATTGTGAGGAGTTTACTGGCCTCACTCCAGGGCTGAATCTGTCAGGGGAGCTCGTAGATAAATGAACTCGACCAGGGCAAAAGTCATGACATGTCTCACACACCGTATCGTTGGGTGGATTATGTTGTTTTGTGTAAAGATATTTTATTGTTTTTTAATTCATGGATTTTACACTAACACAAGCTAAAATTATAACTGTTGAGTTCATCATGAAAGGGCGTCAGCTTCAATGTGCCACTACAAAGTCCAAGTTAAAATACTAAAAGCTTTAGCTAAACTGTTTTCCAGGACAGTCTGAAACTGTATAGTATTGAATTTACTCTATTTAAATAACTCATAAATTTGAAAATACAACAGAGCCATCATCAAGTTATTATGTATCACGTTATTATGTCTTACATTAAAAGAGTGGCCTAAAGAATTGCCGTGGGGATGAATGTGCCCCTGAAATGAAAGCTGCGATTTCTTTTTCACATGTTCCTCTAAAACCGCTGGTGTCATGGAGAAGACATTAAGGAGCGTGGGTCAATTTGTGCATGATTGTAAAACTTTAAGGCCTCATTGTATGAATGAAGAAACTCAGGAAGAAAACACCTGTTTTGTTTAGAATCAGTCTAAAAGTAAAACCAAACTCTGGGCTGGAGGCAGAAGCCACTGAGTTTCCTCTTCGTAGATAATATCTTAATTGGTTAAGAAAATGAAAGCGTTTCTGTTGGTTTAGCCTGGAGACGTGCAGGAAATTCCATTTAGAAAGGGGTTGTCCAAAACAAAGTTCACCCCACAATTATGAAAGTGCACCTAATGTTTAATATACTGAGGATATTTCACTGCCGTTCTTTCAGGGTTTACCAGGTAATAATGGACCACAGGGACGACAAGGACCTACTGGACCTATAGTAAGTGTCTCTTTCTTGCATTTGGTCTCAGCATCATTTTTCATTGCCATTCACCCTGACATGTTTGACCAATCGATCCCACTGTTTTCTTCACCTTTCTCCATCTGTCTCTATTATTGCCCATCTTCCTCTTAGGGAGCCCCAGGAGCACCTGGAGCTCCAGGACCAGGCGGGCCAACAGGGCCCCAAGGGGGTCATGGACTTCCTGTGAGTGCATTTTTTTATTTAGTTCTGTTTAAATTGATAAACAAAATAATTTTATTTGAATTACCTGTTATGGTTAGAAAATTATTTAGTTCCTAACATAGTAACAGCTACTGTGACCTGATCTGAACCACATTAACCCGTCACACAAAGCAGTTTAAACATTTTAACCTTTGTCCGGTTTAGTCTGTTATGTTTGAACTAGTCACACACATTATCCGTGTGACAGGAAACTTTGGTGTGAGTTTAAATTACCTGTGAAACCATGGCCTGAGCTCTGTGTGCTCCCTGCATTTGTTATTCTTCTTGTCATGTTCTAACTTCTAATGTCTTATCTCCTAACTGGAAACAGCCTGTTAGTGTTGATCAAAATATTTATCCTTTAGTTTATATTGTTTACATGGCTGTAATGTGTATATACTTTGCAAAAGTCAAACACATCTATGGTGATATTTAAATAACTATGAAATAATATTGGGAAAGTCAAAATTATTAGAATTTATCTTAAATTCTAATGTACAGTGAGTCATGATTTGTTTAGTTGTACAGATGTGACACACCACACAGAGGATGAAGAGGGGGAGATGATGTTGTATTCCAAGCTTTGTGTAATGCTAACAGGAACAGATGATGCTGTGACGTTTGTGACAGCTAATCTGGTCTCAGGTCAGCTCTCAGCCCAGAAGCAGAGTTTGGCTCAGAGAGAGACAGAGAGCTATAAATCACAGTCTCTCCAATGACTCACACCCATCTCTCACATGCACACAAAAAACTGACAGATCACATCTGTCTCATCTGTGAGAGTGGGTATGCACATATAGCTAATACACAAACTCATACTTGGATAGATTTAGATCTCATAACTAAAAGCTTAAGTTTCAGACTTCACCTTAGATTTGTAAATTGCAGATTCAGTCCATGTTCTGCTCCCCGTAACCCTTTACCAGGTTGCTGCTGCAGGAGAATATTTATCTCCTGAAACAAGAAGTGTTTATCTGAAATAGCAGCCATGCAAATCTGTGGGGAAACTTGTCATCTCGTCACAACTGACCTCAAGAAACTTTTTGGAAATTGGCCGTACCTCTTTTGTTGAAGTGGACACACAGTGTCACACATCTGCACACAGAAAATGTGTCGATGCACACTGGGTTCGTACTCTACCACTGGAGGAAAGATGGATTTGTAAGATGCAACTTTGTGGCCTGATGTCATTGCATCGAATGTGAAACCCAAAGTGTTCTGTTTTATCAATTACACAATCCATCTGGTAACGTTGCATTCTATCAGGGTCAATTTTCACAGCAATTTATTATATGTATAGAAGTAATATTTATAGCATGTAAACGTTAAAATGGGAAATCTAAATTGTGTATAAAGTATGTTTATATTATATATTAGGTACAGCTGTACGATCTAATGCAATCTGCAACTCTTTCATAAATTTTACTTTTACAATTTTATACTTTTTTAGTTTTCAAGTTAAAACTTGTTAACTATTTACAATGAATGAGGTGACCAAAACATTATAACCACCTCTTCTTATAATTCCCTTCCTGGACGACTCCACTAACCACTTCGACCACAATAATAAACATAGAGTAGAATTATTACCTTTCTAACAGTTTAAACTTAAAGATGGAGAGATTATAACACTGTAAAAGTAGAATTCATGGCAGAGCCACTGTATGGGATTGGATTCTACACTGGAGATCAGTTTCTTTGGCCCACAGTAGATTAAAACCCACCATAATTGTCACATATATTTACAACTGGCCTCACCAAGTTTATCACCTCGTCATAACACTCAAAGTGGTGATGGGCTAAGGTGAACTGAGCTGGACAAAGTCCTGTTTCTGAATGTTGTTTTCTCCCGCTCCCGCGAGTGACTCAACACCCGAGTATTTTTAATTTATCTCGTTTGACGTAGTAGCAAACAACTCTGTGTCTGCCAGTTTCAAAAGAAAAAAGCAACAATCATCTCGTGACTGTTTTATCAGTCCACACTAATGTGCTATGCAAGGGGAAAGTCATCATAAACAAAGTCCCTCTGTGGATGAACTGTAAAACATTTTAAGTAAGAAAACATTAAGTCTGGACACAGTCTGTATATACGGGGTATTATGGGAAGATATTTTTTGAAAATAAATCAGATTTTTGTGGGAGACACTGCTAGCTAAATGGATGACTTTGAAGCCCATGCATGTTGATTTGGTTTTCCTATTTCACCCTGATAAGACAGTAGACATTTATCTGCCCAGGAAGACTCACAAGATCCAGACGGACACAGAGGAGATCCAGGAGAGGACTTTATTATGGACATTCGTAGTCCAAGTCAGCGGCTGTGTCAAAAGTTGGCACGGGCTTTCTATCATCTGAAATATAATATGAATGTTATATGCCAGGGCTGCAAAACATATTTTCTCTATTCACCAACACACACACACACACACACAGCAGGCAGTGGTCAAGGACAGGTTTTCCCCAAGACAAACAAACCTTTAGTCAAAAGCTGTAATAGCATCAGGCTGATATTTATCATATCAGCACATGGTTTTGTGGCCAGGAAATGTTTGTATTTGCCTCGGGATTGCAGTGTGTTACACTCTAATATGCATCCACAAGCTTTATATGCTCAGTAGGTTTTTGAGTGTACTGTGTGTTTGTGTGTGTGGTGATCAGGTCTGTGTGCTTTGCAGTCTTGGCAGTAGCAGAAAACAAGTCCATTTACTGCACAGAAATGGTTCTATAAGCTTTTGGGCTTGGATGCGTGTTGTGTTCAGGACCTAAAATTTAAATGCATTTTCTTATACCAGCTGTTAGATCAGAGCAGGAAAACGCTGGGGGTAAAGAGATGGAGAGTAATGGGGCAGTGACATTAAACAAGAGAATGGAGCATGGCTATTTCTGAGTACACATCCCAGTCAAATGTTTATTCTCCTCCTCCGTTTTATTCCAGGGTCCTGCTGGTGCCAAAGGCGATAAGGGAGAAAGAGTAAGTCATTACAATCGCACACTTTAGCCGCTGTTTAGCAGAAATCAAGTTTTACTGCTTCGCTTTGCAGTGGAAATATTGCTGTTCAGTTGAAATAAGACAATTTCTCACTAATGCAATTCGAAGAAGGAGAATTTCTCTTGGTGCACATTTACTGTTTCTTGTTGGCCTTTTGCACAAACACTCACCTTATTTCTCTTTTCACTCCTTGAATCTCATTTGGAGCAAATCAAATTTGTGTTGTGGTTGTAAGTCGCAGCAGAGCACGCTGCCTGTTTTTGCTGACACAGTCTCAAAACCATCACTTCCAGAGACTCAAGATATGCAACTAGCCTATTTGAATTGAACTAGTAATTCCCGCTTTATTTCACCAGCCGTTGGAGATGTGCATATTTAACTTTCTGCATATAATGTGAACTGCAAGCCTCAGCATGAGGATCAGAGAAACACATGACATGATTTTCATGTGTTTGCTTAAACCTGGTTAGAATATTGCTGTGTCAGTCTCTCCTGAAACACACGGCACAAGCACAGAATGACTTACTACAGTAATAACCTGTTCTACAAGGCTTTTTCCCCGGTAGTAAATGTTGCATTAAATAACCATATGATGATGAAGACTGCCAGCTTTTGAATTTATAATAGATATTTCTTCGGCAGTGAGAGCACTTTTACTTAAGTAATTGTGGTTTTGTAGGCTATTACATTTACACCTCACACATTAGACAGGAAGTCAGATTTAAGATAAAACTCAATTACTTTTTTTTGTCCATAGTAAATAACAATCCATCAGACAACTAACAATCTATAATCAGGAGAAACACAGTCAAAGAGTTCTGCCCCAGTAGTCTATAAAATATAATGTTATAGAATATAAAATATTCTGGTATGTATTTGTGTGTAATATTTTAACACGGTTTTGGAACGCGATGTCTGTTTTGTCCAGTATAAATAAACAGGGCATTAGAATGTGAAATAGGCTCATTAAAACACCCAAAACACACCCGCCTAACAATTTATCAGCCACTGGTGTGAAAGTTTATGTTACTGTGGTTGCTCAGAAGGAAAAGTGGTATCAGTCTAATGTGTGATTTCATCTCCTAAGAGCTCAGTGTTTGTTTGCTCCTCAGGGTGATGTGCAGTCCCAAGCTGCTGTGCGAGCTATCGCCCGACAAGTGTGTGAGCAGCTCATCCAGAGTGAGTAATCAATGATATTTGCACATTAACACAAGCATGTAATTAAGGACAGTATGGTTAATGAAAACATTTTCAGCTCTACAAGCTTGAGCTCTTTCTTCCCTTTTTTCTATTTTCTTCTTTGATTTTTCGTAAAACACCATGAAAAAGAAACAAAAGCTCATTCTAAAAAAAGAAATTCAAGCTATTCTTCTTCCCTGTCTCTTGCAGGCCACTTGTCTCCCTATAACTCCATATTAAATCAGATCCCCTCCCAGTCATCGGTGTCTGTCCGAACTGTACCCGGGCCACCGGGTGAGCCAGGCAGGAGAGGGCCTCCAGGACCTCCGGGAGAGCAAGGTCCATCTGGCCGACCAGGCTTCCCAGGTACCAACGGACAGAATGGACGGCCAGGAGAAAGAGGTGAGGAAAGAAAATGAGGATGTTAAAAGTTCAGGCATGATAATTTACAGAATGTAAAGAAAGAAAAGAAAAGCAAATGTCAAGAGGGATAAATAGGGAGGAAAATAAAACAACCTTAATAAACAGATAATAATCTTGTTTTTTCCATTTAAAATGGACCATCTGAACACAGAGCTCTACATTGTAAACATGTACCGTATAAAAGACTGTAACAGGGCAATGTTCATTCAGCCACTTCAAGGCAGACTTGAATTTACTGTTTGGTCTATTTTTGCCATACCCCAATACCCAAAATCATAGGTAATTAAATCTGTAAAAGATTAGCTAAAAAATCCTGCTTTAAATGTGGTAGCACTGCCAAAAAAAAGGGACAATACGGCCCATTAAAGTTGAAATCAATTAAATGAAAAAGAAAGCCAAGATAAAAGAGAAAATAGTGGAAAAACCAAAACTATTTAAAAGTGTGGAATCATATATTAGTGACATGCAAACAAAACATATTGGGGGTATCAATGTAAGCATTTTAATGAAAAAGTGACACAAAAGTTGACCAAATGAGAAAGAAATTGATTGCTTATGACAAGTCATTTGTTAACCAGGATGGATTAAGGTTGATTCTTTGTGGTTACAGAATAAATCAGAAACATAGTACAAAGTTGTGTCAGACCTTGACACAGAAGAAATGTCAGAATAAGAGCACATGTTTGAAAAAAGAATAACCAGTATTCCAGTTGGCCTTGGTTACCATGACATGCACGCAGGTGACAAATACAAAATTCTTTCTCAGAGCACCATCATCTGAGGAATAGTCTCCACATCCTTAATATTCTGCAAACTGTGCAGTCATGTCCGTTTTTGTGTCAGTTACCCACAACCTGCTTATTTTATGATCTCTCAGCAGGAATCTGTGGAAAACTTTTCATACCAATTCATGTTTTTTCAAAAACTAACACAAACTCCATTCACTACATGTGGAGGTAGCCAGTCACCAGAACAACAGCAAACAAGGCACATCAATTGTGTGTCTGCACTTGCAGCAGGTAAGGGACTATCAGGGAGAAAAGTGAAATGTATGTTTTACATGATAAAGTCAAGACGATACAGACATTTAGAGAAAACCCAACGATTTCCCCTTGAGCAGCCATAGGCAAGAGTGGAGAGGAAAAACTCCCTTTAATGGCAGAACCAGGGTCACCTGACTAATACTTAATAGCATTAGTCAGTCTGACAAGAAATGTTTGAACAGGTTCATTGTCGACGGTAAACTGACTTATAATAATAATACCACAGTAATCTGAAATGAAGCCCAACAAGGACTACACTTCTTTAGGACATGTAAATCTTAGATTAGACTAGATTACAACAGAGTTTTACAACTCCATGATTAGTCTGTTTTAGCCTTTTCCATAAGTTCCTGGTTTGGGAATCTCTCTGTGGGGACAAGAACTAACTGCACACACCACATAAGTAAAGTAGCTTTTAAAGGCTAAAGCAATCTTTCCTGTCCTTCCTATCGTCAAGACACTGAACCACAACTTAGTTACTCAAAACAGCTTGTTTCGATAAAGAACCGATATGACTTTCTATACGTGTGTGGTGTTGGGATAAATGTTCACGTGTACCTGCAGTGTCCACACAGTGAGAGGACTAAAACTGTGCTACAATCAAACACATTACAGGATGTGAAGTGATGTAATTTTAGTCTACAAAAGGCAGCGTGAAGCAAACTCTGCATTTGAAACTTCACCCCGCCTGCTGGTTTTCTGGATTTCATGGTCACGCCTGATCTCTGACTCACCAGACAAACTTAGAGTGAGGACCAGTGCTCCCGCGGGTTTAAGGCCAGGCCAGAAGACAGTTAGTCCAATATGCATGAGGTCATTCACCCGCCACAAGTCCTCATAGGAGAAAGAGCCTTTATAAGGCTCCGTCTTCATCAGTAAAACATGCAACCCACACCAGAAGACCACAAAGCAAATGAGCCTGCACACACACAGGGTTAGGAAAGCTGAGAGCTGCCGGACTTCTGTCAGGAAATGTCTAGCCTGCTTACGGTCACCGCAGTTCCAACCCTTTTTTCTTAATAACATTTATCAACTGCAGCCACTAGTCCAACACAGGCACAGGCAAAGACACACACACTAGATTACAGCATGAACTGAACCCACAGTAAGCCAAATGTTATAAAAGATGTACGGTTTGTTTGAGAAAATTAGACGTGACGTTACCAGAAACACAAATCAGAAACAAAGCTGTGCTCATGCTCCACACACTGTAAAATAATTATTTTTTCAGTAAAACTGACAAACTGAGTTTCATATAAAGTATTACTCTACAAACACAAGAGACTGAGGTGTCAGTTAGTAAGCCAGCAAAGGGTGAATATCATGAGGCCACCCGTGTAGAAAATAATTTATTTTTTAGAGGCTCTGTAAAATGATTTCTCCTCAGCTTCATTGTGCCTACTTCCTCTTAACCGATGCAATTGATTAAGACAGTCATAAAAGCAGCAGGACAGAAAATCTGCAGATTACAGTTTTATCAGTTACTCTAATATAATTGTATGAAATACTCTATCAGGTCACTGAAACAGCTGCACTAGTGGACAGCAGCGCAGCATCCACGGAGCCATCTCTGGGTCATATATTATTAAACTGATCATCTAGACATTATTTAGTTTTTTTATGCAGCTAATTTTCCACAAAACATGCAATGATATAGCAGTGTTGGTGTGGATCAGAGTAGGAAAAACTGCTCTGCTTTACAAACAGTACCAGTAAAACCATGTGAAAATATTTTTGATTAAAATCCTTACAAACTAAAAGTGTTAAAACTTAATGATTATAGTCTCTATATGACATGAAAGATAATAAATTTTGATGAATCCGTTCATATGTGGTTTCACTTTTAAATCTCCTCCTTTTTTTAGCATCTTTATATATCTGGTCCATTACTTTCCAAGATAAGGGACACAAAATAAACCTGTGGACTCCTAAACAGCACAGTTTTGGACTTCTCGCATACCTTTATATAATAGTGAATATAATTTCTTTTGGCCTTTAACTGTTACAAAATACAAACAGGTGACATTTGGATAAAGACTTGTCTGTAGTGGAACTGCTCATAGCTGAAAGAACTGTGTCTGTTTGCAGGTTTGCCAGGAGAGAAGGGAGAGAGGGGGACTCCAGGGGTTGGAAGTCAGGGTCCTCGAGGACTTCCCGGATCTCCAGGTAAGACGCAGATACCTGAGGGTGACTGTGGACATTCCCAGTCATCCGGCTCATGCTTATCCCGCTAGCGGCAACTAGACTTCAGCTAGGTGCTTCAGCTGCTTTCCAATATGATAATTTAGCATTATTCTCTTATTATGTGGATATTATGTTTGTAGTGTTTTCAGTCTGCATACAAGCTACAGCTACTGTGTATGGAAGGTATTTGTGTGTTCTGAACGAAACCAAAAACACATGAAGAACACGATTAAATGGGGCAGAGACTTTGTGTGTTTTGGATTCACTTTTTTCCCTTTCTGTTAAATCTCCTGTCTGAGAAAAGCAAGCAGACATTGTGGACCATGAATATAGTTTTATGTATTGATTTCCCTGTGTGCCGTGTGGAGTTTGAGGTTTGTGTTGTGAAAACATGTCAGTGCTGGGGTTTTGTGTTTACTGCTGTGCGATCAATACTCACAGAACAAGCTGACAAAACTCCCAGGAAACTTTTTAAAACAGTTATCTGATCATAGAAAACTCCACATACTTCAGAGGATGAGAAATGAAATCTTTTTGCAGTAAGGTAATAAGGAGAGCTGTCTGTTTATATCTGCCACTGCTTTTCTGGAATATTTGTGGGGATAATTTTAGCAGTTGGCAAATGAAATTCCCCTTAAAAATATTGATTTCATATTTCTGCTGACTGCTGGAGAGAGTCCAGATGGAGCAGTTTCTCCTGTATAAAAAAACAGAAAACAGAAGCCTCTGGCTAAACGTTAGCTAAGAGCTGTGTTATTCCTGCAGCTGCCCTCAGGACATTCTCTATGATCTCCGTGATCCAGAAATGACAGGCTGCCCCTAGTTTTCTGTGTCCTGCAGGCCTGGGCCTTTAGACCAAGGAGGCGATGGTTCAGTGTCAGGATGTGGGCTCGGGTCTTCTCCCCGGGTGTCACACACTGAGGGGTTTCACTAATTGGAAACTAACAATTGACTTTGCGTTTTAACACAAACATTTGTAGGGCTGCCAGGCGAAGGGCGGACAGGCAGCCAGGGCCCACCTGGTCGGCCGGGCAATCCGGGGTCGGCAGGAAGGCCGGGCAATCCAGGCAGCACAGGCCCAGCCGGCCCACCAGGATACTGTGACCAGAACTCGTGTCTGGGATACAACGTCGAAGGTAAACATTAGTTCAGCTGCTATAGGTGACACCAAATGTAGAGCATTATAAAAGCAATAAATAAAAACACATTATGATCTATTGCAATGCAGATGTAAGAGCATTTTAACTGTCAACAATTCCGTCTCCTCCGACAACAAATTATAGTGTTTCAGTATCTTGTCATACATAATTGACATTTATACACCAGCCTCCACTTGCACTGGTGAACAAACATCTGCTTACAACTCCACAGTAATGTGATGTAATCATTTTGACAAAAGTTTGTAATAATGCTTATATGTGCTATAGTGGGGGAAGGTAAGTTAATAAAAAAACCAGAAAAGATTGTTTCACAATCACGACATAACTTTATCAGGGTGATGAACACTACAGAAGTCTGTATTGCTCTTCACTTTATCAGCAAATGGAAGATTGTTTTTCGAACATTTTTGTCTTCCAAACTGGGGAAGTCCCAGTGTATGTTTATTTGTCCACACTGTAGACAAATGGACAGAAAAGAGAATGACAGTGTGTCATTCTCTGGCAACTGAAATAACATTGTCACTGGAATATTTTCCTGACAAGTCAGAACACAAAATAGCCAGACTTTACTAAAACATTCACTGCCAGTTGTTGTGTGTTCGTCTTTTTACAACTTAGTAATCATGCTCATGTCATGTTACACGTTTAAAACTTTGTTCATGCTGTGAGTGAAGGAATAATTCTGTTGTAGTTTCACATTGTTAGTGGAACCAACAATCTAACCCTGCCCAGTATTTCCATCTTAGAAACCAGCTTTTATTAAAGAAACAGTGAAATACTGTTGTTTGTGTGACGCGTGACTGAGATAGTTATAGTTCTCGTAAAGCCCTTAGAGAATTGGAGAGTAATCTGGTTTTTATAGCTGTTCCATTGTGTTTATACGATCACATCCACACTGATGGAGTAAGAAGTTACTGTCACTGGCCAAAACTATTTGTCTACATTCAAGTCTAGTAAAATATTTAGTTTCTCTTTCTGTGTTTCTCTCTCTCTCACACACACACGGTTTGAATATTCATCCTGCTCAGGACAGTTTGAAAACTTGTCCTGATGATCCAGTTTATCATCTGCTAAAAGTAGCTGATAGATGAGACATTACTTCATTCATCAAACCACATTTATTTTATATCAAAGCATTCTAGTCACAATGTTTTTTATATTTTATGACTTAGAAGAGTCTTGTTTATTTTCAACCATGGAAAGATTTAATGCTGCCTTCGTGACACTTAAAAGGAAAATTGCAGTATGTGCAGCACATTGTGCCTTCCACAGCAGACCACATTTTGACCTTACTGTAAATAATGCTTTGTTTTTGTCATATTTGAGAGGGACAGTTTGGTTAAATGGTGGAAACAGCCAAACCAGTTTGTGTCTGTGTCCACTTAAGCCAATCACAGGTGGTTCCTAATAATTTTATTATAAATTAAGCCTTTGTAAGAACTGCTAACTCCCACAGACATTTGAACTTAGCTAGATAAAAGATTATTTTGCATGCAAATACATAAAAATGACTTCCATATACAAGCAGAATCTCGTTATCTCATCTTTCCAATCATAGTCTTTGAATGTATTTATTAGGCCTTTTTTGGTTTAGGAATTACTGTGCGTCCTCTTCCTCTAAGAGAAAACTGCATTTTCTAACCCCAGAACCACAGCCCAACACCTGGGAAAGTTTCTGTCAGTGACTTTAAGCGGTTTAACTCTTTGGTGTTGGGGTTTCCTCCTGTGATGAAGTAACATCTTCTCCTCTTCTCTCTTTTTTTATTCTGTGTTCCCCCCGTCTGTCTTCTTTCTGACTGAAGTTCAACAGGACTATGGGAATGATTATTGAGGAACCTTCTTCAACCATCCTCCTCCTCCTCTGCTCCTCCCTCCATCCTTTCATCTGTGCCCTGTGCATAAGACTAGAAACTGAGGAAACTGATAAAATTCTGTGATTCCCTCAAGGGCTCTGTATTTCTTGGGATGGATAATTACTCCTGACCCCAGTGTTTAACCTCTAATCCCTGCAGCAGTTGTTTTTAAATTTTGGTTCTCTGGAGACCTTTTTATCCAAATTACTCTTGCAAACCTACACTTCATTTTTGCAGGACCACATGTGAAATTATCTTCAGAAATTTATTTTTTAACACTCTTAATAGTTTTTTCACCCAGTGAGATAAAGCAACGTGGCTCCACACGCAATTTTTTGGGAAACAGCAGATTTTAGGCCCATCAGTCTTCATTTGGCTGTTTCTTTCATCATTTGACTCTTACAGAGACAGACACAGAACAGAGCCCCCACAATACTGCTGCGATGATCACCACAGCTGATCGCACTGCTATTAGTCTTGGTCAACAAATGCTTCTGCCCACAATACTTTGCTGCAGCCTTTACACACTTCAAGCTCAAATCTCTTCTAAGCTCATCTCCGCTAAATAGTGATGGGTTCCTTTGATTGGCTGCATTCATTACTAAACCACATCTTGTATCTGTGCAACTCATGTGCTATCAGCAGAAAATCTAGATTTTACCTTTGTGACCCAGATACATTTTCCCCCTTGAATTTCTGGTGTAAGAGGGAAGGGAAAACAAATCTGGGTGAAAAGGGGTAAAAACCAGATTTGTCTTATTTTATCAACCCCTCTGGACTCTGGTCCCATATCTGCATGTGCAAAGATTATGTCACTGTCAAGGAAGTAACAATCTTGAGCATCTTAAAGTCCTTTACACTGTAAAGCATGCTTCCACTCCTCCTGTCTCTGTTCAGATTTCCATTCAGCTTTTTTTTTTTTAAAGCTTTAATACCACGCTGCCTCCTCATCGCTCTTAAGGGCTGTAGGCATTTAGGTAGTCATAGTACTAAAGCCATCCTCAGCCTTGCTCCATGCTTAACCGTCCTGGTGATTTTATGTTAAGTTGTGGTGATCCAGAAACACACTCCTCATCTGATCCTAAATATTCCCACCACCCCAGTCCAACCTCTGCCTCACGGTGGCTACCAGGCCTACAACCCTTCCTACAACCAGCCATACAACCCTGCTGCAGTGGCTTACAACAATGACCAGGGAGCAGAGGAGGATGACGAGCAGGACCCCTATTTCCACCACGGTTACCCCCCTCAGTACTATCCGCAACAGCCTTCTCAATTCGCCAACAGTTACCACTCAAGCCCCACCCACTCAGAAGACGTGGAGCTAAGGTCACCTGGTGTCACCAGGAGGTTTTCTCAAGACGTCATCATGGATGAGAGTGAGGATGGAGGACTTTAAAGGAAGGATGGACTCACCTGAAGTGCTTGAGCCCTGCACGCCACAACACACAAGCAAGACACTGGCCTACACATCTCCCATTTGTGGTGAGACCCCCACCACCCCACGGCATCTCCAGCAGTTTCTCCACCAGGTAAAACAGTGTAAATAATTCTGTGGACTCTTGTACAATATCTCTGTAAAGGGGAGGTCCAAAAAGTGCCTGATCTATGTTAGCATCGTCCAGTGGTAATGTAAAGGTAAGACCTGTTTCTTCCCATCTTACGCCTCATTTCAAGACTAAGCCCTTCTTTTTGTGTGAAGATGCATGTCTCCTTTGAGTCAATCGATAGGTGTGTAACTGAACATGTGCATCTTGTTTTGGTTGTACGTAACTAGCTCGATTATTTTCCAATTTAAATCACAGGATGACGAGCTGGCAACATTTGTACAGGCTGCTTTTTATAATTCATGTTCCCCTGCTAAATGTTTCTGAAGTGACTTCTCTGTTCAGTGTTGTGTTGAGTTTGCTTCTCTTTGCCAGTCTTTTGGCTGGACTAACATTGGAGAATCCTCTAAATGACTGTAGAAGCAGATCACATTTGTTATGTTTAATATTACCTTAACACAAACATTTTTTTAAGAGAATCTGGCAGCCATTGCATTTTGTCCAAAGATGTTTCATTTAAAGTCAGTGTTCTGTTGTGTGTTTTATAAGTCAGACTCGTTTTGAATTAAATGGACAACCATGTTATGCAACGTCAGGCCTGCTCACTTGTTGACCTTTGACCCCTTGCTGCAAGGAGACCCCGGATCCAGTTAATGTTCGAAATGGCTGCATCTCTGTGAAACCAGTGCAGACTGAACCAGAAGTGTAAACTTAGCCCATCCTGCTCTGTTGTCTAAAAAAAACCAAACGTTAACTGTTTAGCTGTGAGCTGGTTCTGGTCTATTTGAGAAACTGTCAAACTTGAGTGGCTTTAATAAGGAATGTGTCTCTCCACCACCTCCCTTAGTACAATATGAACTTATTTATTTTCTATTTTGTTTTCTTTTATAACCAATAAATCTGTAATGAGAACAGAAATGCTGGTTTAGGCTATTTCTTCGCCTTTCACGACACACACCCCCAAAACTTAATGTTAAAGACAGAGAAGAGGTTCGTTAAATTATTTATTTTAAATTTTTGCAACAAAAAAAAATCATATTAGACAACAGTATTGCAATTTTAACACTAACAAGACTTAAAATATTTGTATTTTCTCATCCAAGTCACTGATTGCCTTAATGTTGTCATGGTAACATTACATTCACCGGTAATCCACAAATCTTCAATGACAGGATCAGCTCAAAGAAATGTAATTTTTATGGGCCAGATCTGATCATTTTACGGTTGTATAATCAGGAGGAAAATCCACAGAATTTGATTTTCTCTGATCAGAGCTGAGCCGCATGATGGAATCTTGTGCCATTTCTCGACTTTTCGGGTCTGCTCTAATGAAAGGCAATACAACTGACAGATTTCATTCTGTTTACCCGACAGAAAGAGCAGCACAGAGTTTGTGTTGATGATGCTGGCATGGACATTATGACTTTGTACTGCTTTAGTAAAGCCCAGTCAAGCCTTGCTGCCAGTTTTGTGGCACACAAAGCCAGTTCTGCTGGCTAGCTTCACATAGGCTGTGTTTGTGTACTGTTTTGTCTGACCACAGAAAATTAGTTTACATGTTCAATTTTAAGAAAAAAAAAAAACTCTGCCAACAGACTATAACAACAAACTAGGTGTTATAGTTACAGTTATAATAGATGTTGCTTTAAGTAACTGAAAAGGCCTTTGGAGCATCCGGCAACTGTGGTTTCATTTCATCTTGTAGTCTTCAGGTCTGTTTAAAAAGAAAAACCGGACAACACATTAGTATGGAAAGCATAAATCTGTGGAAAAAGAACAGATTACATGAAAAAAGATGAAGGAAAAAAAAAAAGAGATGAGAAACCAGACAGATCTTATCTTTTTTCTTTTCAAAATGAGACCAGACACAGCATCCTGTGTTTTGTTTTCTCCCTTTAATTTCAGGCAGAGATTGTAGCAGACAGATATTATCAGAGCATGCTGTATTGGTTTTGATACAAAGTAGAAAAAGAATATTATAGTGTAATGGCTCTGCTATCAACTATAGCAGCATGTTTATGTTGTCGACTTCTGTCTGAGCCCTTGTTTGTGTGGTGTGTGTGTGTGTCTGGGTGTTCGAGAGACAGGAGGCATATCAAATAATCTTTTGCTTATGCTCCAAGGTTTTTTTTTCTGAGAGAATATTAACCGTGTGTTTAATAAAGGGTAATGATTGAATCGCCCTCAATGACCTCAGCCCCTCTCCCCTGACACAGAGACACACACACACTTGATCAGTAAAATGAATAAGAAAGCATGCAAGTGAGCATTAACCAGGCTAAGGCCATCTTTTAAATAAACCAGGCTTGACCTTGACGACCACACAGCGACAGGCCTGAGCACACCCGCTGATTGGCTGAGAAGATTGGACCAGTAAACAATAAGAAGTGGCTCATTTATCATCATGTGCACACACACTGACAGCAAAGCTGAACGCAATATAGACATGCTGTACACATCTGAACAAGGTGCACAAACACAGGACAGTAAAGGAATCAGAGCCATCTGAGTGAAGGCAGTTATTTCACTTCAGACATTCAAACTAAATGCGGGTTAAATTTTCTTCAAGTACATTTTAAAGTACCACATGGAGGAGTTTACCACAGTGGAATGGTGTCAGGATTGTCCCTGTTTTGATGTTTAAGGGGGGTCAGTCCATGCAGATTACAACAAAATGTCAATTGTCTCCTGTGGTAACTAAACCTCAAGATGATTTATTCAACCACATTTTTAGGTCCTAACACAATGCAGATGACTTACATTTTGCTTGTGGTTCTCACAGCAAAACATTTCATTTCTAAAATATCAACAGTGTCTGTGTCCCTACAAGAACACAATGTCAACAGTTTTCATATGGTCTATTTCTTGGTTGAATGTAGCTCAATAAAAACTGTTGACACATTGCAGTTTATTTTTATAAAAAAATATTTTCAGCAAAAATTAGTGAGTTTAAATAAAATGCTATTAGTTTCCACTGTATGGAGAAGGACCAATCAAATGAAAACTCTCTGTATGGGCTATATTCTACCATCAAACAAGAATGCACATTCATGTCCTGGCACTCTATTAACCAGCCAATGCAGATATTACTCTTGCTCCAAATAAATCAATAATTCATCAGTATCTGCAAAAATGATACAAAGTGAATCAACTTTTAAAAAAGACATTCAACAGAGACAGCATTACTTTTAGGAAAGGATGCTTAAACTGCCACTTGTAACACAGATAAGCTACAACATTAAAAACACCTGTGCAATTTAGTCCAATTCAATACAGCAGCTCTGCCATACTACTTTTACAAGGCTATAATTTCTGTTTTTAGGTTGAAACGGTCAGAAACTCTCTGTTTATTATTGAGGTCAAAGTGGGTGGTGGAGTCATTACTGGAGTGTATTATAGAAAGTTTTTGTACTCCTGTACAACAACCTGAGCTGGTAATCAAAAGGTTGTGGCTAATTATTGTACATTATTGTCAAAATGCACAACTTGTGTAGTAGTTTCTTTTTGAGACATCTTGGAGAGTTATGGGTAATGACTGGATTAACAATAGTACTACAGCAGACTGAGATACTGTGAAGACTTGGGTCCCAAGACACAACCTGAATTTACTACATGATCTTTTTTTTTTACGAGCTCACCACAGTCGCAACCTCCAAGTAGTTACAAGAAAGACCACTGAAAGACTAGAACCACTGCTCCTGCAGATGAAACATTGCCCCTGACCTGGATAAGCATCTGAAAATGCGAATGGATGGATTTATGGATGTGAAGGCAAGCGCTGAGCAGGTGGAGGAGAGAGTGCTCTCAGTTAACCTGTTGGAATGATTTTTACTCCAGGCCAGGGGAATGCAACCGGAAGACACCATCACATCAGCAAACTGCAGGTCAAACTGCCATCTAATCTCCAACAAGAAAATCTCCAGAAAAGCCATGAATATGATTATGCCAAATAACAGATGCTCTCTCACACATCCTACAGGAAAAAAAAGCATGTTCAAACAGTCAGGAAGTGGCAAACAATAGTTGAATCTTTCCACATGTAACATTGTACCATCTATAATGAAAAGATTTGGCACAGAACATATCCCCAAGGGACCAAAACTAATATCTTCTGTTAAAACAATTACTGACACACAAGCTCAGCAGCCTTTTATACTACAGAGCACTTTGTAATATAATCATATGTAAAAGGGTACTTAATTTCTAAATATTGCCAGGGAACCGTAGAGGCCAATCAAGAAGGTAAATATAACAGCAAAACACCACATTTATGAGCAGTAAATACAAAATGCCGGAATTTAATTAATGTATTTTTAAGTGAGTCTATTCCCATAGACATTTAGTCTTTGGTGCAGGTGTGTCATGCTTGACCATCATTCCCATTAGAGCCACGTGTGTTTGTAGTTACAATGAAAAATGTTGCATCTTATTGTTTTTTTTCTCCTGCACAATGGGAAGTATTGAAACAAACCACGTTGCTATGTAAGACCGTGAAAACAAGCAGCTCTGCACCACTACTACAATCCTCCGTACTCATTAACATTACGCCTGTGCTGCTCTACCTAATGGTCAGTTACATGACACCTACTGTTACTCTCCTCTACAGTGTCAAGTTAACAAAAGCCCACATGGGCATAGTGTGCCCATGGAAAATGCTGCTTTGCATCTACTTTAAACTTTCATCATGATGTAAAATACAAAACCTTAGGATTAACGCTAACATATATTTGATCTCTGTAGACAATTTAAAAGCATTAATTTTTAATTGTCTACACATTTTGTCATTTTCAGCAAAAAAAATCCCCCTCATTCATCAAGCTGCTGGCTGTATACATTCTCTCGTGGCTCAGGCTGAGGAAAGGTCTCGACGCACCATGACGGAAATATGTAGCAATGTAAAATCACTTGATGACTTAATGACAACTAATGAATCAGAAAGGCAGGTTGGCATGTTTACGCCAAAATGGAAGAAGTGGCAGGAAAAGATGGTACTTTGATCAACATCACCTCCTTCTGGCTGTTCCTCTTTAGTACAAGACACTAAAGATAATTATGTGATGTGTTTTTGTCTGGGCATATTATTCATTATGTTGCATAGCAAAGCACAAAGGATGAGAAAATGACTCCAAAGTAGGGCAAAGTTTGTCAAGCAGAAAGTGGAAGAGATGGGTTAGAATTATCATAAACATTAAAGATATAATTTATGCCCATTTCTGTCAATTGAATACAGTGTTATTTTTCTATATTTTGCAGGAGATTCAAGTTCTACCAATGAGTATGCTTGACAAATAATGAAAGTAAATCCAAAACTCTACCTATCACATCTACATTCTGAACTTTTATAATTAAGTAATTTTTTTTTTTTCATGGCTCAGTTTAGGGATAATAACAAGAGAGTGTAAGTTTTTACTTGTATGTTGTATTTACTAGTAGATTTTGTTATTCATTTGGCATAAAAGCCAGTTGTGTGCTTCACAGACCTTCATCTACCCTGTCTTTTAAATTGTGTGTGTATGTTTCTACATACGGTGTCCACAGTCTAGGGAAGGCGTCTATTTCCTCTCGCGTATATTCACTGAGTTTTCTGGGGATTGTTCTGGGCTGAGGCAGCTCCTCCGTCAGATTGGCCCGGATGTCATCTGGAAGCTCCTAGTGAGTGGTGGATGGGGAGAAAGTATGAGGCAAAGTACAAAATTCAAGAAGAAAAAACAAAATGGAGTTTTGGAATTAGTACTTAAAGGAACTGAGAATAAAGAATTTAAACAAATGCAGCACATTTATTCCAGAGACTCCTTTGGCTCTATTTGTCTGCATGCACAGTGCTGGCTTTAGGGCAAATGCACTTTTACTCT
The DNA here is from genome assembly GCA_033026295.1 of Channa striata. Taxonomy (NCBI): domain Eukaryota; kingdom Metazoa; phylum Chordata; class Actinopteri; order Anabantiformes; family Channidae; genus Channa; species Channa striata. The sequence continues at coordinate 13,092,706 of CM065175.1, read as the reverse complement.
GGTCTACTATCTAATTTTATTTTTCCTTTCACTAAATAAACCTGTTCTAGTTAAAGTGCAACACCTGTTTTTACACTAACAAAGAAGGGAAATTTTGGTGTTAATTTTGGAAAAGAAAGTTCACATACTGTATGAGGTTGTTTTTGTCCAGAGCAGAATATGAATCTAAATCAACATCAACTAACTTGTAAACACTTGCACTCACACTTGTCTCTGAAACTACTCCTATACACACAACCTATTAAAACCATAAATAGGACCTGACCTGACTCATAATTAAATAAAAGCTTGGAGCCACTGCTGGACAGTAAGGGCAAGAGCTCAAGGCACATGAAATTGTCACGCAATGACAAGAGGTGACAATAATTCAAAATGCCTGATGGGTCATGCAGGGGCAGAAACAACCTCCAAGATTTCAGCGACTCATGGTCAGATGTTCTTCCTTCTGAACAGAACTAGCTCCATGACACGGGATCACACACCACCACAAGCCTGCTTACTTTATCTTCCAATGAGACACCAGGATTTATTATTAATCAAGCTTCATTTTTCTAAATGCTAATTAGCGAAAAGTTCTAATGAACTTTGCTGTTGTAATTGTTGGTATAGACCTCATCAACATTCCGAAAACTGCTGCACCAACATATACATCTGCATAATGTGTTCAGATTCTTTTCTATGTTGCAACTGGTTCAGCTCCAACATCAATGGTCACCAAAATTGCAAAACTATGTCAAAAAAAAACATGTTCCTTCAGTCAGAATTTAGACATCTACTCCCCAGGTTGACAGGTGTCGTCTAACATTTGTAATTACAGGCGGGTGTATGCCTACCGATTCAGGAATAGGTTAAAAGACATTATTAGTCTTAAAAAAATACCAAACTTTCAAGAACACTTAAAGAACTTTAGACTAAACTATTCTGAAGACTGCTGACAAGGTCCAGGAAGCCCTTCTGCTTGTAATTAAGGAGAAATACTGTTCAACATCAATTGGGATATTAAGACAGGGATTTGACTTTTTCAACTTCTAAAGTCTGGCACCAAACAACATATGTACTTTAAACTTAGGATCTTATTTCCTTCTCCTGTCACACAGAGAGAATTAATGATTGTGTTCTCACATGGATACAAATTACATCCAGTTAAACTCTGGGCAGGCCGCCCAGGTCAATTAACAGCCTGTCAAGAACTTTTTTTTTTCAATTCATTTTAAAGGCTGCGTTGTGTGACGCTAAGAGTGTTTGCCAATATCATTTTAAAACAATTTCAATTTAATGCTATTAAAGCACCAAAGGTGACTATGAACTGCAGTGAACATAATTTACTGCAACCATGACGCAATGCAGTTCTCTCTTCTAAACAAGCTAGTAAGACTCTGATAACTGAACAGCCCATATTAGTCACAAAAAATATCAACACCATCAATAAACTGCTGTTTATTTGCACATCAGTGTTCCTAATCAATATTCCAACAATAAAATGGCAGAGGCAACAGTGTCTCAAGGCGACCTCACAACTGCCATCTCACTGTTCATTAACAGGAACAATAAAATCAAACTAAATCAAACATGTATGAAATTCCTATTACCTGTAAAAGATGAAACAAAGGCAATAAAATGAAGAATGATAGACTGGCTATTTTTGTGCCTACATCTACAAAATGACATCAGGTGATTCTCTTTTTATAATCTGCCCTCTTGCTGATTCACTTTAATAAGTCTGGATGACCGGTGTACTAGGAAACTGCACTTGTCAGCTTTGAAATATTCAGGAAAAACAGGACTTACATCATCAGAAAAGATGTGCAATCGCTGCATCATGGTGCGTCGGAGCAGATTCCTAGGCAGCATGCCGTAAACTGCTAACTTCACAATCTGGTGAGAAGAAGCAGATTGAAAATGTTCACATACAGTTGGATCAGTATTTCTTGTAAAAGTCATTATCTGTACAAAATTACATTCTAGGTTTGTCTCACATTTGGTTCCCAAAACAGTCAGTTCCTTAACAGGAGCCTTGATACATAAATTCAATTTGGACCAAATAACTGGACAGAGATGTTGGACAGAGATGTTGGACAGAGGCAGTGCTGCCAAATCAGTCATCTGTCCAATTCTTTTGCTCCCTCTTCTCTGTCCATAGCTCATTTTAACCAAACAACCACCATCTCTGTGGTCCCCAGCTGGACAACTATCTGCATCAGCAAAGAGCCAACAGCAGAGTAAACATCTCTCCTTATCTGTAAACTACAGATAAGGGACTAGTTTAGATCATTCACCTACAATGAGTGTTTTCCACATGACGAGTGATGTCACAGTGTTTCTGTTAGTCTACACTAGCTGCATGTGGAAAAAGTCTACAAACGCTCTCATTCTGCTGCTGGAGATGAAATGTTAATTACACTGAGCAACTCTGTTACTTTTGTCTAACATCAAATAAATCCTGACATACATGCCTCAGAATTTAAATTAAACAGCCTCTGTATTCCTCTATTTAGACCGAACCAAATATATTTCAGCCCAAACACAATGTCCTGTTTTGTAAAATGAAGATGTATAGTCCATGTGTGACAAATAATATATAACTAATAATAAAAAACTAACTAACACAGTGGATGTGAAACTAAAGAGCAGTAAATTAAGGCTTCTATGAGATGTAATTAAAATATTTAAATATTTATCAACCTGAACACCACCAGTGCCCAAAAACATTACTTTACTACAGACGATTCTGGTGGTAATTTAATTTTTGCTTCTATGCACAAATTGCAGGAAAACACTAAAACTGACTTTGCTTTACTTTGTATCTCAATATTTTCTGACTGTGGTACTCAATCATAAACCCTAAATGGACTCCAGTTAATCAGTTTTTTTGCCTAAGCTGCACTTGTTAAGGAAACATGAATGCCAAACCCTGCATCAGCTGCACAGCATTTGGCATGTGACATGTAAATTATAACAATGTGGGTTACAATTCATATATATTTGGCATAATGGAACCTCATTGTTTAAGCAGGAAACTTGTGTTATAAAGTATGACTACAAAGGCAAAACAGACTGACAACACTTACAGCTGTGGGGTCTTTGTGGTGTAGCTGGGCAGCAGTGACTTGTTTGAATCCACCTGGATATCTAAAACAGAACCAATTAAGTCAGTTCTCTGGTCCTTTGACATTCAACCAAGTACTAAATCACATGAATCAACAGAGTATTTCCATCTACCAAAACTTGTCTTGTTTTACAATTACAGCTGGTAAACAGGTAAAATGAAATCACACATTTACCAGATATTACAAAGAATATGATCAAATTTAAATAAAAAAAATGGAGTCACTGGAATTTTGTAAATATAATTTACTAAATCCAAGACACAATTGCCTGGGGAAATGGTGTTAATAAAACGATACTAATAAAATTATAATATTTAGAAACCCATTAAGCTATGAATCTCAGAACAATGAAAAGCCTTCTGTTTAGAAAGGCTTTCCTTAAAAAGTCCCTTAGCTGCTTTAAATTAATTTTAAAGCAGCTAAGGGACACATGAGCATATGGGGCAGACCTCACTGTGCGCCCCTTTCAAGTTTGAGTAACAATATTTTTGAGAAATACCCCAACTGCATAAACGCTTAGACAAAACAATATAACTTATTCCAGATTATCATTCATATAACATGACATCACAATTGCTAAAATCTCCCTATAAGCATGAATGTGAATTACATATATATGCATATTAATACAACACAGCACTAAACTACCTAAACTACAATCCTGGTCCCCAAGGACCCTCACACTGCTTGTTTTCCAACTGTTCTCACACTTTACCTTCTGCTGCTTACCAGCATTAAGTGTGTTCAGTCAATCTGAATATAGAAGATACTAATTTACTTTGTCTTCCCCCTCTCCATCCTCATCTATGACATCTTCAAGCTTCAAAGTGACTGAACACCTCTTGCAGGGTAAGGTCGGGATATATATGGGAAACAGGCAGAGCAGGGCTCCTTGAGGACCAAGATTAAGAACCCCTGCTGTAGAAAAACAGCTTCCAAATTATCGTTGATTTTTCTCTCATATGTAATTCTTGAGCAACACAACAGAGACAGTTTGGATGCACATACCCAGTGTGTGATGAATACACTTTCTGCTCCCATTTGTTCCCAGAGAAAGCTATTTGTTTGGTGTTTATTACTACCACATGGTCACCACAGTCACCTGCAATGAAATGGTTGTTTTTACTTTCAGCTGAAATCCATTTGATGGTTGATTAATTAATACCTAATCTTGCTACACATTATTAGTGAGTATAAATAAATACACACTTAAATTATTTAGGAACCATTATTTCAAATGCACACGTATTGGGTTCTAGGTTTATTTTAGAATACACAAAAGTGATATTTTGTACATCAATTCTCATGGAATCAACCATAGATACATAATCAAAAACTAAAACATCAGTTCTGGAACACTTTGGCTGGACACCACAAACAAATTGTACTTTCAAAAAAAGTTTCCTTAAAGCCAGATAGTTTGGATGTATCGTGAAGCTACTGTACTGTTTCAAATTTAACCTCTACTGCCTCCATGTGACTGTTGCATGCCACAACAACTATAAACTACTGCAATGGTCAAACAGTTTCAACATTTATCAGTTTATACGTATTCGTGCTCTGATATCTTGAACTTAATACTCACTCAATGCATGGTAGATAGGTTTGTGTTTGCCCTGTAATCTAACAGAACACATGGTTGCGATCTTTCCAGGAGGCTGCATCCTAGCATCGATTAGGAACCAGGAACGAGCAAAGGTGGCCCATTGCTGAAAGGAGAGACTGGACTGTTACACTTAAACTGCTGAGAGCAGTTCGCTTGTCTGCTAGCTAACAGGCGGAATCATATCAATAATGTCCATCATACTACACGCAGACTGCGGCTAGCTTATTAGCAACACTAGCAAGCAACATATTTGTAGAAGACATTCACGAGTGATATATTAAACATACAATATTTAGATTGTAACATGAAAAGAATGACTAATTACCTGAGCAGATCTTGAGAAACTTGACATTTCGACAGCACTACCAGCGCATACTTAGAAATTTGACCCTCAACCAGCGTGAGTGTGGATCCGTTTAGTAATTTCACTCGGTTGAAACCAAAGGTGACACTTCGCCGTTCCTACACAATCTTTAGTTAAGTTTAGCTGATGAAGCAAAGTCCATCATGATTTTATGGCTACGATTATGCTATTTTTAAGTACACATCAGTGACAACCTTTGCATAAATATTGTAGTTATTTTCTCTTTTAGTTTAAAAAAAAATTCTACTCGGTCCTGTTTTGATGTAACACCACTACGTACGAGTTTCTCCACTTCCTTCCCATGACAAAAAGGAGAGCGGGGAAATTTGACACTTCGCGCATAACGACCATAGTTTTAACTTCTCTTTTTAAGTTAGAAAAGGGCAGTTTGTGAACATTTGTTTGTTCGTTTAGACATCAGACATCAAAATCAAAAAACAACGATATTACAAATTCAAGCTTCCGTCCAACGCAGAATGAGAACATTAGCCGAGGTGCAGGCGACTCTGGAGATCGCCAAACTGAAAGAAGAGGATCTGCAGAAAACCATCCACTGCCTGACATTCGGGGAGAATGTGTCATCTGCAGATTACTGCCTGATGGAGCTGGACGACACTCTGTGCAAACACATAGAGGCTGGCCAAAGGTAAAGTCTTACTGTGAGGTGAAGAAACGTCCACATTCGTTTCACGACGGATTTACCTTTACATATCATTATTACAATTCAGAAAATCTGTGTGACCTCTTGGAAATGCTTTTCAGAGAACAGACAAACCTAAACGGTTTTTAAATTATAATAATACCACAGGGTCACTCAGTGCAAAACATAGTTTTAGCATTGCTGTTGAAAAGGTTAGCACATAATATGTAAACATCTTTCTTGTTTAATGCTAATGATAAAGGATTTAGCTGAGAATGAAACTGCAGAAGGTGCACAATCAGCTTGGGTGTAAACATAACTGATGAATGATAACTAACAGTTATTATTTCTCCTTTTTTTCTAGCCTGGTGATTCGAGGGGATGCAAACGAGCGTGCTGTGCTTTGTAGTGGTGACAAAACCTATGATCTAAAAATAGCGGACACCTCCAATCTTCTCCTGTTTGTGCCCGGATGCAGAACACCAGACCAATTCACAAACAGCCAGGACAGCTCTCATGTGGTGCACAATCAGGTTTGGAAACTGTTCACACAGTACTCATACTAACACCCACACAAACAGAACCACATACAGTAATATTATCCCATTTTTGTTGCAGATTTGGGGATTTTGCAATAGCTACTGGGAACTGAGGAAACAGCGTCCTAAACTGAAGAAACTAAAGAAGCTATTAATTGAGAATCCATATGAAGGACCTGCTTTAGGAGGACAGGAGGAGAACACAGAAAACAGGGTAAAACATAGTCCACAGTGAACTCACTTTAATCATATTATCCTGTTGGACTCAGAGTACAGACATATGGGAATAAACATTAACATTTTTACTCACTTACTAATGAGTAGATGTTTATAATAGATTTTCTTCTGTGATCATTTGTTGTCAGTACACAATGCAGGATCTGTTGGAGAGAATTCAGGCCAGTGAAGAGGAAATAAAGACCCACTTAGAGACCATCCATGCCTGTCAGATAGATGGTAAACTGTGACAAATGCAAAAAATAATAACATATATTATTAAAGTTGATATAGTTTAAAGCACCAAATTAACCCAAATAAAATGTTATTGCAGTAAATGTGAGATTTCTTTTCTCCAGGATACTGGCGTATCCTGGACTTTGACTATGAGATGAAACTACTTGGTCATGTGACTCAGCTGGTGGATTCTGAGTCATGGTCCTTCAACAAGGTTCCCCTTGAAACTAGTCTGGAAGAATTATCTCCACTGGAGCCCAAGTAAGTTATCCTGTGTCATCTCCAAGCTTACCAGAAGAGATCTATAATAGGGAGACAAAAATAAACATGTTGTAGATTTCATTTTACTGGGGGACTGTTAAAGGCTTCATATATGTATAATATACTAGATTCTGAGTTTATTTACGCAAAAGGGATGCAAATAAAGTTTTTTTTCCCCTTTCTTACAAACAGAGAAATGATTGAACACTGTTTGAACTGCTACGGCAAACGTTACACCGATAATGGTAAAGGACTTTATAATTATTAGGAAATTGTATTAGTAAATCAGTGGCATTCTTAAATGCCAACAGAGTTAGCAATGTCTACAAACAACTCTATATTCTTTTGCTGGACAGGCAAAGTATTTTATGCTTTGAATGAGGATAAAGTGTGTCGGGCCACAGCACTACTGCTTCTTCAGAACGCTGTCAAGTTCAACCTGAGGGAGTTTCAGGAGGTCTGGCAGCAGAGCGTGCCAGAAGGCATGAGCACAAGACTGGAGCAGCTAAAGGTCAGGCTATACCTCTCTTTACAGCAAGCTTAAAGAATACACCTTCACTGAACTTTTTGTTTTTTCAGTTACATTACAAGTTTGTATAAATTAAAAAACAAAACCTTTGGAAACTGTTTTGATTATGTATTTCCAATTATAATTTAAAACCTCCTAGAAAGAGGAGGCTACTTCCTAGCAGTAAATAGCAGTAGTAGTAGTAGTGGCAGTAGTTGCCTTGAATATCAAATAAAGGAGTGATTCTCTGCAGAGGTTCCTCTCTGCTTACGCCTACCGAAACACTTCTTGCACTGATACATTTGCAAACGTTCCAGAGTGTTGCCCTGGTGGACCGCACCTCTCGTCCGGAGACTATCTGCCTTCTCCGGGTGGAGGATCTCCCAGAAGACACGCTGGAGCGTTTCAATCATCTCTTCACACTGCGAGAGAAATGGACAGAAGAGGACATCACACCATACATACAGTTAGTTCCAACCATTTAGGAAATTATTAAAAAAGAATGAGAATCACAATGTCATTTGTTTTAAATTTATGTAATATCAAAGTACTGTATATAAAGCATGTCTGATTATAAATTGTAATGTTCCTCCCTTCTTTCTTCATCCAGAGACTTGTGTGGAGAGAAACAGACCACTGGAGCCCTCCTGACCAAATATGCTCGATCTTCAGTGCAAAATGGGATCAAGGTCTTCAACTCCAGAAGGCCTGTGGCTACATGAGCATATCAGTTGTCATTTATTTATGTGTGGAAATGTATGTGTTTAGGTTAACTGCTTCTGTCAAGTTTGCAACTGTCACATTGTGCAAAATGTCTTATTTTTGTTCTACAGTTAACATTCAAGCTCATGTATAATTGGATCATCTCACTTGTATTAAAGTTTGTGGTAGAGAAAAAAACTGTTAATGTTCAGATGTTTTTATCAGTAAAACCAAATCTGGCAACTTGTTTTTATTATGTCTGTAATAAAATAATTTTCACAATATCATAACAAGGGTGGGTTTTTTTATTGTCAGATTTAGTCCAGGTTCACCTCCAGGAGGACAATAGAAATAATAGATGTAACAGAAACAGTTACTGAGGGTGTGCTGTTACACTGAAGGTTGGCCACAAGATGGAGGTCTATTCTGAGAAATACACAAACTTCCCCACAATGACAACACAGTTTGTTGTCATAGTCACTTGAAAGTGTCTCCATTTGCTCTGTTTTGTACCATTTTCAAATAGTTACTTGAAACGAACAAGAGTATTCACATAATTAGACAAAAAAGTAGTTTTATAAAGTGTTGAACTACTTTACTGCCAACTTCCCTTGGTTATTAATATACAAATAATACAGTATGAAGTCAGTGTTTCAAGTTGAGTACTGGTCAGACACTAACCTCATCCCAGCTTTATAGTTCAAGACCACATTACAGCTGCTGCAACACATTTTAACAAGACATACGTCAGTTCATGTAATTGCTGTCATGAACTTAAAATACAACATATTGCCCTGTGCAAATTAAAGCTGTTTGTTAGAAGTTCATAATCCATCCATCCAACATTGTAATGCACAATATCTAAAATCTGTACATGAGAAGAGCGTCACCTTAATAGCTGCTTCAGAAGTCCAATGTGTGCCTGTAGTTTAAGCTGATCTGAAATCTTATACAGGAAACTCAGAGATCTTTAGAAGAAACTTGGTCTCATTTAAAAGAATCTAAATTTATTTCAGTCCTCTCTCAGACGTTAATGTTCTCCAGTGGTTTTCTATCAGTCAAGTCTGCAGTGTAGTGTGTGACTCACTGACTGATTCTGTGCTAACAGTGTGACTCAGTGATACTACCACATAAAGAAGAGCTCACCGGACATCTGCTAAAAGCTACAATGCGTTGTTTCAACACAGACACACACATACCGCAGACATACAGACATCCTCACATCTGGGTTTCCAAAATGACCTTATCTGCACAGGCTGGCTGACTAACGCTGACTTCAACTGATGAGAGTGCTGACATATCAGTTCACGGAGTAGAGAGATCCCAGCTGTGTGTGTGTGTGGTGTATGTGCGGTGTCTGTTTTCATGGCACCAACAAAATGATGAATTCTTTTTACTTCCTCTCCTCCCAGTATTATCTTTTCACCTATTATGCTCTTTTTTTTTTCACCATTGCTCCTTCCTGTTCTTCTCCTTTCCACGAAACCCCTTCTTCCTCTTTCCTCTAACACAGAAACTACATAATCAGCTATCACCTAAGAAAACGAGAGCAGATGTCAATCACTGGGTGAAACAAATAAGCTTTAATGGTGAGTTCATGCCACTACAATGTATTCACAGAATTTACAAAAAATGTTACTAAACATTATGTAAAAATCTATCATAGTTTAATAACAATCTGAAAACAAATGCAAATGCAGATAAAGATGAGTTTGGTCCCTTATAATATACAAAAATGGAAACTGACAGAAATGTCTCTACCAGACAAATGCCCGAAATCTAGAAATTCCTTGACCCATTTTCTTCCTCATTAACCAGTTGGTACTAGTTGTTTGCTGGATGGGTGAACGCTGCTGAGAGGACTCCCTCACACAGGGATGGACTTCATGGGGGATATGGGATTTACCTAATGTGCTCCAACTCACTCTAAAACTCTACACTTTCACAAATTACTTTTCATGTTTTTTTTTTCTGCTCTGACTGAAGTGTGGCTTGCTTTGCATTCAAAGAAATTATAACATAGCCCTGAGCTTTTTAACATTATGTATTAAGTCTTGACTGAAAACATTCTTTTAAGTCTTTTAGCAGTAATGTAAAATGCTCTTGGATATCATGTGAGTGACTAGATCTTGCAAAAAAAATTTAAAAAGCTTAATTTCCATCATGTTGCTTAGACCAGTCTATCTTCATTAACAGGCTACGTACTACAGGCTTACAAGGTTGCTGTAATCAAAGCTCTACATAAATAACTTCTCTTGACCCAGATATTTAAGCCACTTGTAGACTAATATCCAATCTACCCATTATTTCTGAAATCCCTGAGAAAGTAGGTGCCAAGCAATTATGTGATCACCTGCACAGGAATAATTTTTTGGAAGATTTAGTCAGTGTTTTAAAGATCATACAGAAACAGCTCTAGTTAAATTCATGTGTCTCAGTGCTGCATTTGACACCATTGGCCACAATATTGTATTACTGACACTGGAATATTGCATTGAGATTAAATTATTTGCACTATACTGGTTTTAATCTTATTTATCAGATAAAATCCAATTTCTTTAATTTAAGAATAAGATGGCATAGCCATGGCCTCCAGTTTTAGGAGGATATGTCATTTAACTCACACACAAACAAAGTCAACATGTGATACTGAAAAAACTGGTCATGCTTTTGATAATTTGACATTGAACTGCGGTAACTCCCTACTATCAGGGAGGCCCAGTACCCCCCTAAAAAGTATTACACAACAATGGGAGAGTACTGACTAGAATTATCAAGAGAGATCATATTTCTCTTCTTTAGCTCCCCATAAAATCCTGAACATATTAGAAAACCCTCTTCCTTGAATACAAAGCCTGTAAAAGTCAACCTCCATCACAACTTCAAGCTCTCAAAGTACAATATTATTTACATTTACATCCCAAAAGCTCACTATACTCTCAGAATGCAGGCCTGCTTGTGGTTCTTAGAATCTGCAAAAGTGGAATAGAAGAGCCTTTAGCTATCAAGCTCCTCTCTCGTGGAACCAGCTCCTAGTTCATACTCAGAAGGCAGTCGCCCTTTCTGCTCTTAGGACTCTTAAAGATTTCTTTTATAATAAAGTTTAAATTTAGAGATGGCTTGATGCTGCCCGATGTTGTATTTCTTGCTTCTTGTTGCTCTTTTTTCTCTCTTTGCTTTCACTCAGCCCATCAAGTCAAGGCAGATGCCGCCCACTCCGAGCCTGGTTCTTTCCAAGGTTTCTTCAGCTAAAGGAAGTTTTTGCTTCTTTTTCTTTTCAAATGTTGGCTCAAGGACAACTTGTTGTGGTTTCTTTATAGTAATGTCTTGATTTTATCCAATGATTAGATGAGTTTGAGTGTGAATTAGCAGCCCTGTATAAATACATCTAAAATGCCACAATTAAATAAGAATTAATGAATCTATTAGTATGAACTTATCCAGATTGCCTTTTAGATATAAGGAGTTCACATTTTTCAAATCTAGATTTAGCATTTGTCTTGGAATCAAGCAGGGGTTTGCAGTGATCATAGACCTTTACCACTGACTTTAGGCACAGTATCGTGCGTGCTACCGGGGCAGCATGTCCTGCAGGTCTGCCACCACATAGCCAACCACGGCCCACAGTGCCGAGCAGAGGTTCATGTCTTGAGGGTCCTGAACAGTCATGGTGTCACCTTCACTATGATGGAACCAAAAATATCTAGTGTCTTCCACATGGAGGCTGGCAGCTGAACGTGGAAAAGAAACATAAAACTTAAATAAACAGTTATACTAAATATTATATATAATAATATGTTTGTAATATAATAATATGTTACAAACTCAGCATTCCTGGATTTAGTCTCACATTAAACTGAATTTTTTTTTGTGAAAAGCTTCTGACTAAAGCAAAGAGTTGTTACATTTCTTAATCATCAGAGCTGTTAGACCAGTTCTACCATGTGGAAATTCGCTAATTCTGATTATCTTTCTCTTTTACACTGTTGTCAAACTAGTTCTTTATACTAATGAATCTGTTTTGCATAAAAATATTTATTGTTTTGATGAAAACATGCTGGCAAACATGTTGGCACAGGGTTTACATTACTGTGGCGTGTACTTTTTAACTAGAAATTGTAGGTTAAAAGCAAATTTGAACACTGTTACCAACTTTTTTGTACAGCACACACAATTCTACTCAACAGGTTCATGGGAATAGGAAGCGGTAAAGTGTAAATAACTGGCAATTAATCCCCACCAAAAAATAAGTTTTACTTTGTTAACGTTTTATAGCTTTTGCTGTGGAGTGACAGCTGTCAAACATGGGCGCAGAGGGATTGCACTCTTCACCAAATAGCAGACACAAAGCCCACCACTGGCTCCATGCTTTAGGGCAGACCCTCATCTGCCTCTCTTTCTGTGAGAGTGTTTCTTCAACAATCTATAGGTGGAAATGACATTCATAGAACAGCTGCTCTTAATTAGTGATGCTGTTCCTCCCCCTGCAAAAGTGTTGACACCGGTGAGTAACTCCTTTAAATGTGAACACTGATTTGGAGCTCAAGGGAAAAGCAGAGGATCATTTCATCACTGACTCCCCAGGCAACTTGCTCCCCCACATGTAAACATTAAAAGGCAAGCGATATATTTTCCAGTTTAAACCAGAGAATTCAACAAGACTGAGACTTATGTTACTGTGTTGGGTTAGCAGCTTTTTGTTTTTAACCTTTTTTCTTCATGGAGAGGAGGTGGTGAATGACAGCTCAGGCAATGGAATGGCGAGTATGCTGAAAACTTGGATATTGGTGTAAAACACTGTTAACAACTCAAAGGGACCTGTGCACCAAAGCATTTAATCTTGCAAAATCAGAGCTCAGCTGGTCCACTGGAACTATTAACAGTTTGAAAATGAAAAACTGTCACTTTGCTCATGGAGCACACTTTTGCCAACTAATTTCCGAGTCACTCTTCAAAGTAGGAACATTTGTGAATCTTGATTAGGCGCCAAAATGTTTTAATAGCACGTTTAGTCTTTTTTCACTACGTCTTTTAAAGGTTATAGAGCAATGAATGACTTAGGCAATTTTAAAGGTAATTTTACTTCTAAAAAAAGGGGCAAAAAGGATACTTGAACATCTAGATTTCTACCAAAGCCATAAATATTAGAAATGCACTGTCAGAGTTAAGTGTATGTACATTATTCTCAATTTGGACACTACAGACTACCACCGTATGACCATTTTACTGTGACTTTATATACCGTAAATTCTGGACTATAGAGCGCACCTAAATTTAAGCCGCACCCGCTAAAATTTAAAAGAAATATATATTTTGTCACATATAAACCGCATTGGACTATAAGCCGCCAATATCCAGGCTGAGAAATAATATCTGTTGTATGCTGATTGTTCACAGTAGGCATTAGGATGTTCTGTGTATGTTTTACCGGCATTACGGTAAAGAGTGCGTTCTTACGCAAAACACATTCGAATGATTTGAAAACGTCCTTGTTTTAAATAAAGGTTCCATAGCCAAAGGAGAAGACGTTATTCTTCAAATTCGCAGGAGTTGCTGCGCTCAACAAAAGATTTTGTACCATAAGTTTTATTCATTTGAACCTGAATGGTGCCTGTAAAAAGTGCTGATGTTTGCTGTTGTGCGTCTTGGGTTGCATGCGCTAAGAATAAAAACTGGCGCTTTTTGTTTGCACTGACTTCATCTACAGCGCCCATCCGAGGGCTGCAGAAAAATTCATAGAAAAGCCGCATCTCTGTAAAAGCCGCATGGTTCAAAACGTCGGAAAAAAGTAGCGGCTTATGGTCCGGAAAATACGGTAGTATTTTACACTGAGTGCAAATTTAGTGATTTGATATCAGGTACAGTGCAATCTTTGCTTTTAAAGTTCCTTTATCAGAAATAAAAGCTTACGTACTGTAAACAGATCACAGCAATTAGGATCAAATATTTTATAGTTCTTCTAAGATAAATTTCTACAAGGCTCTGTTATCTTCTTATGATAATTTGCTGCTAGGTGTAGCGTGTACGGATTAAACTGACCTGGTACTCCTGCCTCCATCCATGGTGAAATGTCTGTCCCTTCTCCATGTTTCTCCAGTGTAGTCGTATTAATGGGAGCCAACAGTTTGACCACTTCTTCCATCACCTAGTCATGCAGACACAGAAGTGTCAAGCTTTTTACACTGTTCTGCAACAATTAACTTTAAAAATTGTAATTCTAAGTTGCAATATAGAACTGTTACATATCATGTTAGACAATGAGCTGATGGTGAATGTGATGTGGCCATATAACTAGATGTTATTGTGCCTAATTCGAATAAAAGTTGTGCAGTCAGTGTGGGTTTTCTGCATTTACTGCCATGCAGAACAGTGAAGTAAATTCAGAAGTATGGTATTAGAACTTGTTAGTGAATTAGTTGGTAACATTTTGCCCTACCTTTCGTGCTGCATCACTGCCAGTGAACTGCAGCGCCACTGGATTGAATGTCCCCATGTCAGATTCCATGACCAGGTCAAAGTTGGACATGTTCACCTGGGTGGAGAAAGGGAAAAGAGAGGAGGTCAAAGACTAATAGAGTACGGACACATGAACAACCTATGATCTGTTTCAATCATTTCCAACAATGGACATTTTAGTCATTGGAAGGAGTATGGCTCTAAATCATCTTTATATGCAATGTAAGCCAATGTAAATAAAACATTTTAAGCAAAACATACTCACTCTAACAACTAAAAATTAGGAGTTGCCAGTACTGCTGCATGCCTTCACAGATTGTCACAAAATAAATTTACCAACTGGGCCACTTAAAAGGTATAGTACATTGGTGAAAATGCAAGAAAAAAAGACAAAGATCAAATCTTTTGGGAAGTACTTTTTTTATAGTTGAGGAACTGGTAGGGAGCAAAAGCAGAGGGGAAACTCTCTAAGACTGTCAAATGCTATTTAGAGGCTTTGCACAGAGAAAAATGTGGCAGCTAGCCAAGGCCTCTCTAGTTCGCTTCCAGTTAGTATAATCCTACAATCCGGCTTTCACAATGTGATTTAAACTTTCCTGCTTCTTTCTAACAGGGAGAATTTTTGCTTTACTGCGGGTACAATGTGTTCCCCATTAAACGCTGCAGTAACAATAGACCGTACTTTGTGTAGATTATAGTACTGCTGTGCTCCGACTCCACCCTGCTCTTCAGCTGTCCACAGGACTGTTCGGAGAGTTCTCCTTGGACGCAAACCTAGAAAAAGGAGAAATACTCAAAGTCCCAGCCATGCAAAATTGATAAATAATAACAACAGACAAATAACGTGTGCTACTTTTAGTTCTTAAGTTCCTTGTAATAAACACTAAACTTAAATGTATCCTGCACTATAAAACTTCATAACTGCACCTTGTTTGTTAGATTAGCCTGTCCTGTTATACACAGTTAAATTCTTTTGTTGATAACAATATTGCATTTTTTTTATCAATGTTGCCTAATTATCTGTATTCTGTTTCCTCTACAAAAGTTACAAAAAAGTTACAGACAAAAAAAAAACAGTTTCAGTTTGACAAATAGTTTTTTAACAAAAAAAGTTACAGACAAAAAAAAAACAGTTTCAGTTTGACAAATTGTTTTTTAACAAAAAAGTTACAGACAAAAAAAAACAGTTTCAGTTTGACAAATTGTTTTTTAATTTGTCTGGAATTGGATACTCGAGTTTCTCTTGATGGTATTCACTGAGGTAATGGAGGTTTTTTAAAGCACCAACAGAGCATTTTATTTTGATGCCTTTTCACATGGAGCTTTACTGTTTTTCTTCCTTACACTGTTCTACCAGCTGTTGCAGCTGCCCATCCTGGCCTGCTAGACTTGTTTAAAAAGCACACTGTTGATTTTGGTAGGGCAAAGGAGTTACAAAAAGCTAAAATAATAAAGTAAATCATTTACTTGACATTTTTTATTTCTAAACCTTGTTCCCCTGATGGTGTCTAAATACGTTGTTGTATTTTTACAGCATGTATGCATTTATGTCTGAGGAAGCTCCCATGTACGATGCCATGTTCTGTACTGTATGTGTGTGTCTATATAGTATGTTTACGTCTATATTACCTAAGTCCTTAATTAGGGACAGGACTTCCCAGGAAATCATGGCTCCACCTCCATCATCCATGGCACCCTGGCCTACATCCCAACTGTCCAAATGACCGCTCAGTAAGACAACCTAGCAGATTGGACAGAGAAAAAAGATATAAGCAGAGAAAAAGAAAGAGTTTGTATTATCGACAACTCAAACTCATAAACCAGGAAACCAAAGAAAAAAAAACAGGGTTCAGAGTGAAATTCTCATTTCCAGGAATTTTAAGGGGTGGAATTCCTGTTAGGGACACGCTCCTGACCTGATGTTCTAGGTTACAAAACATTTTCCAACCTGATCAAGCCTTTTCCGGACAATGACCCAGAACAGCAACAACAGAAACACAGCCCTACTCCTGCTACAAGAAAACTGCTCAAAACTAATTTTCAGTAATTTTTCTTTATAGATGAAGGCCATAGGTGTTTATGTAAAAGGACTTCAATACTGTCAACATCTATGCACCTCTCGCATGATTTTAGCATGATTTGGTAGTTCATCAATGTTTTTTGTATTTAACTTACAGTACCGTACTACAGTAAAGTGACATTAACACTGCTACTAGCATACTACATCTAAATCCATTTTCTCTAGAACTGACATTTTCTATATAAGAGTGAACACTCCAGGCTTGTAACAATTCATATCACCACCTGTGTTAAAACACCATGTTTCCTGTTTTTACATATTTTAACCTAAGGATACACAATCAGGTTAACCTCAGCTAACAGACTGATTATCACATTTTAAATCAGGAGGGACCATTTAGTTTAAAAGAGATGTATTAATATGGTTTAGTAACATGTTGTTTTAAGTAGTATATTTTAAAAGCAGACACTAAAAATCACAATGTCACTGAAAAGCTTACTCATCAAAAGCAACTCATTTCTCTCAGACGTCTCGATAGCTTGTCCTGAAAGGCTGAACTGTGGAAATGTTTTGCTAAACCTCACATGTAAATCTTTCTATAAACATGCACATGCATGCACACACACACATTCCAACCTCAACTGCTGCTGCTGCAATGGTCACATAGCCAGAAATGAAGTCAACCATGCCATGTGTTTCATTTCCCCTTTCTATAATGAAGGACCAGCATTAGTTCATAGATCAGAATAGCAACAGCTTACATCAGCAGCTCCTCTAATTCAAGCCGCCTCACAAGTTTTCAATTCACTCCACTTTTTCCTTAACCAGAAAGACACTAGGGGAAAACGAATATAATTTGGACAATGTTCAATACCAGGCAGACCTGGTTTTTTGCTTATAAAGTCAGGAATCTTGTGTTTGGAAATCTTGGACTACCCTCATGATGTAATGGTTTGCAATTGTTGAATCATCAGGCCTTGTATTTCAAGCCCAACAGGCTGTAAGCTCAAGAAGACACAGTTCAAAGTCACACTCCTAGAAAATTCCCAGTGCAAACATCATCTACCTTCATGTACCAACAAAACCATTCTAATCAAATACACATGGTGTAAAGCAGTCTGTGTCTCAAATACAATCAGCACACTTCCTTAACAACAACAAAAACACCCTGGAGCGACCTCCACCTATATAAGTACACACCATGATTCATGGATCACACTGTGGAAAATTAACACAGGCCTTATGTGTGGTACAATGAATGGAATGGAAAATGTTGTTCAGTAAAGCCTAACCAGAAGCTTCTCCCCAATTTTACTGCTATACTACAGTTTTGTGTTTCATGGATTTTGACAACTGTAGGTTTACAAGGCAGGATTCCTGCTGACTTGTGTACCCATATCTGTATGCCCCCATAGGGAAACATGCATCATAGTGTTTAGAACGCCACCTGTGGTTTTCAAAGCAGCACTTTATTCTTTATTCAGGTTCTACCTGTTAAAAATGTTAGCCATGTCTGAGTCATTATATAGATATGGACAAAGAACCTTCAGAGTTTTCAGACGCCCATTTCTAAAACTGAATTTTAGAAATGTCGGTATTTATTCATTTATTAAAAGAAAAAATGAAATATTACATGTACTGTACATAAGTATGCAGACTCCTTGCTCAGTAATTTGCTAAACAGCTTTGGACGCAATTACAGCCTCCAGTATTTTTTGGTATGACGCAAGCTTTGCACACCTGGATTGGGGGAATTTTTTGCCATTCTTCTTTGCAAATCCTCTCAAGCACAGTCAGGTTGGATGGGGATCGTCAGTGGGCAGCAATTTTCAAGAGGGACTGAAATGTTTAACAGGGTTCAAGTCAGGGGCCTGGCTGGGCCATTTTAGGTCATTTACCATTTTAGGCACTCCTGTGTCGTCTTGGCTGTGTGTTTACAATTGTCGTTATGTTGGAAGGTGAACCTTCGGCCCAGTCTGTGGTCCTGAGCATTGTGAAAGAGGTTTTTATCTCTGTACTTTACTGCATTCAACTTTCCCTCAACCCTGACTGGTCTCTCAGTCCCTGCTGCTGAAAGCCTTTACATTGTCATATTGGCTCCTGCCAAGCTTCTTGAGAATTAGAGTTATCTTTCATTAGGTATGCAAACCTTTACCATTGTTATAAGGGCTCAAAACCTAGTTTTTATTTGTTCATGCAACAGAACCATGTTGTCATTAGACACAACCACAACTATAAAAGCTGTGGTGTTTTTTCCACGAATCAGGCTTCATTTATAACCTTGTTTGTGCATTGTGTGCTTAGTTATAACCAGAAATCATACATGTACTCACATTTATTACACGAAGTTGCACGTTGAGGCCATAATAATAATTTGGTCGACCTAGCTTTTTTTTTTTTATTTTACATAGGGTCAAATATCGACCACTTTAATAATATTATAAATCATTCTAAAAAGGTGTATACAATTTTAAATCATTCAACAGCAATACTGCACAGGGTGTTATTTATATATTTGTTTATATAGTTTCATATGGTCATATGATTCATAAAAATAGGAAGCTAATTCTAGGACATTCTGTGGGAAGGTCAAAACATACTTTACCGACTATATGAAAGTTATCTCGGTTTAGCACTTCTCTGAAAAGAAGATATAAAAGATATTAGCAAAATAAAAGCAGACTAAACTGCTGAGGGAATATCTGCAATCGGCTAAAAGATTGTAACATCATTTGTCCCACCACAGCAAAGGCATGACAGATATTACTAAAGCACTGTTTAAGATAGGTATTCTTTGTTACAAAAATGTAATTCTATCAGGACATCTGTTTCTAATGCAATTTTCTTGGCTCATCCAAACAGATTTACCCTGATACTAAAATACTGACTAAGAATCACCATAGTTTGGCAATAAACAGAGATGAATAAGTACTACCTGCTCAGGGTGTTGCCAGCCTGTGATCTCGGCCACTGTATTGTAAGAGTCAGCATCTGGCAGGGTCTTGGCTTCCATGGTAAGTCTGACGACAATCTTCTGCCCCCTCTGCGCCATACGCCACATCAGTTCAGCATCCTCCACAGTGACACAGGCTGTAGGGATGTGCTTCACTCCCTCCTGGTAGTCCTGCCAACCAGTGTGGGGGCTACAAACATACAGAAGTATCTGTCTAAAGTCTTACTAGATAAAGGAAATGCTGGAGATATTTCAATTTTATAATTTTTTTTGTAATAGATGGATACACTAGATACCTATTGATTGAGAAGGGAGTGACAGATCGAATAAGTGTTGCCACCGCTCCCACTTTAGCTGCCTCAGAAGCGCCGAATGCACGGTAAGCCACTGTCTCCCCATAACTGACAAATGGCTGGTTAAAGACCACAATCCTCCCTGTGGCCTCACTGGCTCTGCGCTTCAGTTCCTCAAAAGACTGAACTACCAACACCTCCGCCTCAATACCTGTAGAAATAAAGAGTGAGACAGTGAGAAGTAAAAGAGATGAAGGGAGCAGATGAAAGTTAGTCTCTACCTTCAGGTGGTGTCCCGACACTGCTTCCAAGTCCAAGTATAGCCAAGTTTTTGACCCTGGGAACAGTCATTTGTGCACTTTCCTTGCCTCTCACCCAGTGTGGGATCTTGACTGGTTCTGGAGAAAAAAATCATGAGTGGAAACAAAACTAAAAATTACAAATAAATTCAGATCCTCTGGAAAAACATACACAACTTATGCTGGCCATTTCTCAATACTGTACACTTATAAACATGCTTCTTCTAGCAAGATAGGTCAACCATACTCACCTAGATGTACAGCCAAGCCATCCTGTGTCATAGCATTGTACATGTACTTAATAGCCATCTCCAGATTCTGTGAGCCACTGACACGATTTCCTATGGTGTCTGTGAAGTCACTCAGTCGTTTGTAGGAGCGGTTTTGGGCAGCTCCAAACACAGCAAGGTCTATGATCCGTTTCGCCACATCAGCATAGCC
Source organism: Channa striata (assembly GCA_033026295.1). Classification (NCBI taxonomy): domain Eukaryota; kingdom Metazoa; phylum Chordata; class Actinopteri; order Anabantiformes; family Channidae; genus Channa; species Channa striata. The sequence goes on along the minus strand of CM065175.1, from coordinate 13,072,064 downwards.
TGCTACCTCTGTTGCCATGTCTGACGCTACGTTTACACCAAAATGCATAAAAGGGAAAGTCAAGATTATACTAATAATTAACTTTTCTAAAATAATTTAGGTCTATGAAAGAAATGCTGGAAACAAAATTTCCATAAGATTTAGGTTTAATTTGTTAGGGAATTAATGTAAATACAAAGTTTTGCATTTAACTAACAACAAACAAATTGCTCAACAATAACGAGATGTCAGCCCTGATGTTCACAGATAGGCCTACAGTGCTGTCAGCAATTCTTGATTATAAAAAAATAACTGAACACCTTTGCTTGCAGTATCATTGGATCCAGCCCTGACTGCAGCCAACGAGCTCATGGGCCAAGACGATTGAGGATAGCAGTCACAAAGAGATGTTAGCCTGGACAGCAACATGAAGGAGCAGAGGACGAACGGTAGCCCCGTCATCCAAGCCATCTGCTTATAAGAAATAGAACTCTGAGTAACAAAACATCCCACAGAATTCATACGTGGGGATTTTTTGCAAACAAATAATCTCACATAGCTACAAAGTAAACTTGTTAAATGGTGGATACTTTAATAACGATTTTAAGGTTAATCTCTTTACAGCTTTGGGTATTTTATCTCTTTACAGCATTGTGGAATTAAGAATTATTTTGTCACAACAGGACTTCTGTACAGCACAGGTTATGCTAAAATGTTAATATATACCCTTTAAAAAGTCTAATTCAATTTCAATTTAGCTAAAGGTCACGTTACAGCTTTCACTTTCACTTTTTTGTTGTGTTTAAGGGCCAGCTTGGCCTTCAAATAATTTAAATACCGTTACGCTGCCATAGAGTTCATATTAAAAATGATAATTCCTTGGGAGTTATCTCTTGTAGAATACCAAACGTCACCCAGACGAAAAGTCGTTTTCACACATTATGACCATTATTTTGATACGAGATACAAAATTGAAAAGTTCCCAGAATATGAATGAACCTACTTTTAAATATCAATAAAATAAGACAAACACAAACCCTGCAGGAAAAGTCAGAGTGTTTGATATCGCTGATGTTACAAGACTTTACAGATCAATCTTCCTGCTAACAAGCTAACCGACACAACACCGGAAACAAAGACATGGAACGGAAACGGAAGAACCCTCTGGCCTGTCGGTGTCACAATAAAAGCCTCGTGCTTTGTTTCAATCAATCAATCATTTCCTGTGGTTCGACATGTTTTTATTAGAGTTAATTATTATCGTTATTATTTAGAGTGGTAGTATTTGTTGTTGTTGTTGCAGCTGCTGCAGTGGCATATCTCTGTTCTAGTGTCTAAAATGTGTCCAGTAGAGAAATAAGTTTTGAGTAAACATTGCCTATTTCCATAACTAAGCCTATAAGTTCAACAAAAATTACGAAAGCAAAAGCTATATACTGACATTAGCCAATCAAAATGTGGGTTTAATACCGACAACTTTTGTTTTCTGAACAGATCTCTTTGTCTTTTTTTTCCATAGCTCATTGTAAACAGAATTAATTGCCAAAATGAGGTTCGGTGCTTGGAATGTACTGTGTCCATTTCTCTGCCCACATGCCAGTGTTTGGTTTACACCCCTTTCCCTCTGCACCACCAGTCGTCTTCATTCCTCTGCTGACAACACTGGGACTAATGTTAACCTGTAGATTTCTTAAAGCACGCTGCTGCTAGTATACAGGATTACAGAACTAACTTACAGTACAAATAGGAGTTTAGTGCTTCATTTCATTGCTTTTTAACTGTCTGTTTGTTTACGGTTTCCTCTGCCATTTGTGTTTTTTCTTCTTTGGAGAAATTCTGACCATTTGGCTCCATTCACATACTGCTGGCTGAGTTTGACACAGTGGTTTGGAATCTTTTTTTTTGGCACCTACATTTGTAAAAGGACACTTTTTGAGGTCAGTAGGAAATGTCTCTCTGTACTACTGTGAAAACAAGTGGAACAACAGCTACAAGTGAGCGCTTTGCAGCTGACCCTCCAGAACAGGAACACTCACTACACAACATGTCATTCCCAAAAGCTCATCTCCATCTTTAAATGACCAGTCAGAGCTTAGTCTGTTGAATTTATGTAGTATAATTAAAGGACTGGCTTAAGAATCTGGTTTGTGATACAGTCGGAAATTTTTTGGTGTTGCCTTTTTCACACAGTGAATACAGAACACCAACAACTAAACACTGGTTTTATATCACAATGGTTCCAATTACCTGTATTGTAAAGGGGAAATATACAATTATTGCTTGGGTGGACAGTAATAATGCAGAATGGTGGAAAGTGTATGTCAGAGACAGATTGATACAGCACAAAAAAATCTGAATCAGCTTCCATATTGCAATAAAAGAAACATCTTTTATTCAGTAGTGAACCTCTTATGTTACATCATTTTAACGATGCAGTTCCCAGTACACTGCCCCACGCACAAGTCCTACTGGTAAAGTAATGATCTTTGGTTGGTCCAAACCTTCATGGTGTTTGTTTGATAAATCAAGGCTTTGGTCAAATCATATTAAATTTTAAGAAAAATAAAAGTTGTAATATATTTCCAATTAATATAATTTTAAACAATCCGGATTCAATAAACTCACTAACATAAAACAGCATTTTAAAAAGCTAAAAAACAAAACTTAAAAACTAATTAAACCAAGGCATTGATTAAGCAGTAGGCACAAAGAAGCTTCAGACATGAGTAATACTGTACAATTCCAAATTATCCCTGACATATAACTTGGACTATAGTTTAAGCATATATAAATTATTACATTGAAATTGCAGCATCAACATACTGTATAAACACAGAAAAAAGTTATGTGTCATTACTTGCTAGATTGCCATTGTCTTAACCTGCGATGGGCATGTTTTGTGTCAGACAATTATGTTGTCGATACAGAAAGAAATACTCACGTTTTCATAGACCACACATAGTGGAATCTAGTCCTGAAGAATAACAGACATAGATCTATAAAGCTCAAAGTTCAAATCATGATACTTCACTGGGGATTTGAGTGCCCTGCAAAGTGATCAGACTGACTTTTTATTTCACCCATAAAAGAGAGTTTTCCTTTGCATTCAAATAGTCCGTAACAGCTTTATAATGGCAAAAAAATTTAAATCCTGTGTTGAGTAACCTTGAGTAAAGCTCAAAAGATAAGTGTAAGCTCACAAATGAACTTTCACCGTTTTACACTGGATTTACATACTACAGTTGAACAAATTACTGCAACAGATAACGGTTTTGACCTTTGATATAAGCAACATTAACAAAATATTAGTCATTACACAGTTAACCACTTAACCCCACATCTGTCTCTAGACGATCTCGTGCTGCTTTGGTTGACCATATTGGTCAAGACATAGACTCCAAAGAAGAATTAGTACTTTAAAACCTGACATGTTTTTTAGGGGTATAACAATTCTCCCAAACGAGGATTTAGTTTAGAGTTTGATTTTGGAACCACTGATTGGTTAACACCTTGTTTTTTTTTTTTAGGGAGACTAAGAATAAACAAGGAAAAAATTTGGGGTTTTATTAAATATATTTGCAACACTAAAGAAAAGAACATAGTAGCTAATGGTTGCAAAGCGTGTTTTGTTGCCTGGGTTGACACTGCTGCCAACCCTGGGTTCCACTGGATAACTAAAATGGGCTGACTGGGATGCCTGGTTTGAATTCTGTCTTCTAGCATCTCAGTAGAATAATGTCCTTTTGTGTTACAGTTTCTGTCTTGATTTCAAAATCATTAAACTTGAACCTGTAACCTATTGCATTTTAAGTCTCTGAGCTTGCTGTGCAAGCTTCAATAAACATTAAACTGTGTCACTGTCCCTTTAACTTCAAAACCGTCATAATGTCTGTATTCAGTTGAAACAGGAAAGGAATGTGCTTTGGCTTTCCGCAGACGACACTGGTCACTAAGGTTTCTGAATTATAGTCATTAGGATTGGCTCTTACTCAGCAATCCAGTCACACATGCTTGAAGTATTCAGTCACCAAATAAAAAGAGTCCTGAAAATATTATTAACGTTGCACAGATGCAATGTTAAAGAACTTCTACCTGCCTAAGGCTACCACTGCATAAGTACAATGAAAAGGCTAAAATCTCTTTAAAATAATGGCTTATGGAAATATATCTCAACATAAAACACATTAAAAGGCTACTAAAATAATTTTCCGAAAGACAAAGAACTTTATATTTGGTCAGTTCTAAGTGTCAAAAAACAAAACAAAACAAAAAATACAACAATTAAAACAACAACAAAAACAACAACAACGTGTACCTGTAGAGTAACAAAATCTCTCATACCAATACTGGGCAGCATATGAAAAACACATTAGTTTATTATCAACAATTAAAAATAAAGAATCTTCAGTTCAGCTAAGAAAGCATAGAGAAAATGAAATATCACAAGGCTATATGTCAACAAACAAAGCAGCTCTGACTTCAAAAAAAAAAAAAAGGTGTCAACGTTTCAAAGTTAAGGTAATACTAATATCATATGCGGTACAGTTTCATTTAACAGAATTCAAAGTGCATTAATGATATTCATGTGTACTTCCCCTGAGCTGGGACAGTTCAGCTTTTGCTCTGCTAAACAGGACAACAAGTCGTCCAACCCAATGTGCTTCAGCTTAAAGAAGTAAGGTGGATCTAAAGGCACACTGTTAAAGTTGATTACCTTACCTATCATAAATTAATTAGAATGTATTTTATTTGACTTTTGTTCTCTCGTGACCCATTTTTCACAAAAACTAAATATTTTGAAAAGAATGGCAGTAATGAGAAAGAATTTAGGAAAGATGAAAGAAAAAAATAATGTACAGAGCACTGAACAAGATCAGAAGTGCTCGACTTCAAACTTCAACAAGAGGAATCATCTTCAGTTGTTCATAGATCCGTCCTCCACTTTGAAAGGTAGGTCACAGACTCCATTTAAAGTCCTGATTGGTCATTTCAGGCATAGAACTCCTTGGTAGGTGCTTTTTGATAGGCTGTTGTGGAAAGTTTAGTGTCTCCCAGGTCATAGCTCCCTTCATCCTTCTTCTTCATACGATAGGCAAGGAGGAGGAGGAGGAAAACTGCACAGAGGAACCCAACCACTCCGCAGGCTATCACCGCTTGAAGGAACATAAGTGAAGATCAAGATGTTATATATTTCAACAATGGTCCCCACTTCCTTTAAATGTTTGACAACATTTACATTTACATGTTATAACCCATACTGAATGTCACAAATATTAAAATGGCCATTAACTACAAAATATATACAAACCTATTTCTAAATATATAATTACTTGACATTTATTTTTAAATATAAATAGTACAAAGTGAACATATCCATTCTTGTATCAGGATTATCTAAAATTTCTAAAATTTATGGTAGAATTTTAAGCCAGCAATACAACAGAGTTAGGACTGCATAACCTCTTCTTTGGACAATACTCTAAGCATTTGGTAATTCTGCCGGCCACCTTCCTTACTGTTCGTGAACGTTTCAGGATTGTTCATATTTTTCAGTTTGTAATGTTCCAGATGTTTTCACTGGGTGACTGGTCTCAATGGCAGGCAGGCCAGTTTAGCACCCAGACTTTAACCAGACAATTCACAGCATTCGACTGTAAATGGTGAAGCTGTTGTTCTGGGGTTGTATTGTGCAAGCCTGTTATTTGATGAATGCTCTCTTTAAAGTACAAACAATCACGATATAATAAGTTGTCTGATAACCTTAGTTGTGAGATGTCCCACCAGGTGTCCCAACATCTTTTGACAGTATACTGATATACTATATACAATATACAATCTGTATATGTATTTTTTTTAAAAAGTACAAAAAACAAACAAACAAAAAAACAACCAGCTTTCTCAGTGTTTGCATTTGATAAGTTATCTTTGTACTGATGCAATTAAAAAAATTACAAATATATTTGAAAGATATAAAAATCAATGTAAATGTCCTTACCTGCCAACACCTCTTTTCTCTCCCACACATTCTCAGATGTAACCTCTTCAGGCGATTCCAGGACATGCATTCTGTGTTTGGCATCTTTGGTAGGAATTTCATTTTCAGACTCTTTGAGCAACACTTCATCTTCACTTTCTTTGGGTGTCAAGACATCCCAATTATCCAGACTGTTATCGTCATCAGACTCTTTGGTTACACTGATATCCATATTGAATTTCTCTCCTGTAGGTTCACTGGGTGGCATATAAGTGGAGCTGGGGCTGGTTGCCTTTGTGAACCAGTCAGCTGTTGGGCCAGCATGGGGCACCTGGAACAATATATTAGGTAAATCCACAATGCACCAGATTATGAAGTATGACTGAAGTAAACATGAGGCAAACTATAATGTGATTTTTAAAGTCTTTTTATTTACCACCCTTTGAACTTCAAGTGATTGTTGGAAATAAATTGTTAATTTGCTTTGTTAAAGTTTAGTTAGACAATGCAGAATAATGAAATGACTATAATAAACCTGATCATCATAATTCAAATTCACCTTATAGATGTATACAGTGTCTTGAAAAAGTATTCACCCCTGCTTTACCTTTTTCCTACTTTTTGTTTTGGAACATGCCATAAAAATTGCATTTTTACTTTGCTTTTAAGAAGTGGATCTACACAAAATAGTCAAAGTTGATGAAGTAAAACAAAATAGAAAACAGATGTAAAAAAACAAATTTAAAAATAAAAAAAACAAAATTGCTGTGTGCATTTGTTTTCAACCCCTTTGCTAAGAAGCTCCTAAGTAGGTTCTGGTACTACCAATTACCTTAAGAAGTCACATAATTAGTTGAATTAAGTCCATCTGTCTGCAGTCTAAGTGTCACATCATCTCAGCATACATATATATACTTGCTCTGAAGCCTCAGAGCCTGCAAAACCACTGAGCAAAAGATAGCATGAAGCAAGCAACACCAAGAAGACAAGTCAGCAACAACATTTTAAAAGGTATAAATAAGGTTGGATTACAAAAAAATATCCCAAACTTTGAATACCCCACTAAGCACAATACAAGATACACACCACTATCATAACAAAGTGAAAGAAATATGGCACCACAGTAAACTAGACCAAAACTCACAGACTGGGCAAGGACGGCATTAATTAGAGAAGCATCAAAAAGACCAACATTAAACCTGAAGGAGCTAGACAGCTTCACAGCAAAGACTGGAGTGTCTCTCCCGTGGGGCCATTATTAGCTGTACACTCCACAAAGCTGGGCTTTGTGGGAAAGTGGCCAGAAGAAAGCCCTTGCTTACAGAAAATACAAAACCAAACAAAAAAATGGAAAGAAATTCTTGAATTAGTCAAAGGGCATGTGGGAGACATTTAGAATAAGTTACAGTAGTGAGATAAGACTAAAAATGAACTTTTTGTCCTTCAAAGAAAAGGCTATGTCTGGCACAAGCCCAATACCTCTCATCACCCCCAGAACCCCATTCTCACGGTGAAGCATGGTGGTGGCAGTATCATGAAACAGGTACTGGGAAACTGGTCAGAACCAAAAGAGTGATGGATGTGCTAAATATAGGGCAGTTCTTGAAAACCTGTTTGAGTCTGCCTGAGATTTGAGACTGGGAAGGAGGTTCACCTTCCACCAGGACAATAAACCCAAAAACAATGCAAAAGCAACACTAAACTGGTTTAGGGAGAAACATTTAAATGTGTTGGAATGGCCTAGTCAAAACCCAGACCGCAATCCAATAGAGAATCTGTGGTCTGACTTAAAGATACAGCAGCAGAACCGATCCAGCACGATATGGCAGAGCAAACTTTGGCTGAAAGAAGGAGCAAAAATCCCAGTGGCTAGATGTGCTAAGCTCGTAGAGACATACCCAAAGAGACATGCAGCTGCAAATGCTGCAAACAGTGGCTCTATGAGATATTAACTTGTAGGGGGATGCACACCCAAATTTTCAGTTTTTCTGTCTTATTTTTATTTGCTTCACAATAAAAATATTTTGCATTTAAAAAGCTTGAAGCACGTTGCGTATCAAGTACAAATCATTTGTAAATCCATTTATTTCAATTTCAGATTGTAAGCTAAAAAATAGTTAGAAGGCAAAGGGGGTGAATACTTTTTCAAGGCACCGTACTTTCAAGGGGTCTGAGTCGTGCAGAATATAATCTAAACATTCTAACCAAAACAATCTTTGGTTTAAGCCTGTAAAATAATCGACTGTAGAACAATTGTTTCTTTAAGATATTGATCTGAATAAAAGGAACATAAATATTCTACCTCCTGTTCCCTATTGTCCCCATCAGGGAACATGTTCGGGGTTGTCTTCATTGTGGTTCTTTGATCTGGGATCTCTGCTGCTGTGGCCGGTGGTTCGCCAGGAGAGTCTAGTGTTGATTTGGTTGGATGAATTGGAACTTCATCTCTCTCGCTGAAAGCTGAGATAGAGGAAGGACTCACCACAGATTCCCTTTTCCACTTAGCACCATAATTGACTTAGAAGTAAAAGATCTTTTTTTTTTTTGGTTGTCTTTGTTGACAGTGTGATATGGAACTGTTAAACTAGTTGCTTTGACATGCTAAAGGAATACAAAATTACTGGATTTAGATTAAAAAACATTTACTGTGATGCTGCAAATACTGCATGTTCTAGCATGTTATTTAATGTGTTTATATTTGAAATCTGTTTGCTTCTAATAAAAATCTCACCAGTCTAACTCCACAAGACACCCTAGGACAAACATGTGGCTCACTGTTTCTGTATGTGAATATACACTTTTGTGTTCAGTATGTGCACTTCCCATTTGTGTGGCTCAATAGATCAAGAAGAACACAATAAGATGAGGAAATGTCTGTGGGGAACTTTAACTTTAAATATGTAAGTCGATGAAAAGAGTGTTATAGTGAATGATAATGAAGTCCCAGTATGATTTATGCAAATAGGAAATTCATTTATAGATATTAATGCATGGTTTTAACTTTATCAACGACACAAGAATTCAGAATCTGTTTTCAAAAAGTAATTTAAAACTAGCTTTAATCTATTTAGGGTTGGGTATCGAACTCTGGCACCTGGGCACCAATCAAACTGTTTTTAATAAGATAAGATGTTTCTATTTTTAAATAATTTTTATTTAAATAATTCTTTATAAAATTGGTATTAAAGTATTATTCAGAAAAAAGTAGCAAAGTCAAAGTTTTATATTTAATTTTAATAGATTTAGATGTATTTAATTGATTTAAGATATTCTTAAATTGTTCAAGTCTGAGTCTCTGATGTTATTTTTTAGATGCTTGGAAATGTATTTGTGCTGCCTTGATTTATAAAACTCATAAAATTTAAAATCAGAATGTAAGATGGCCACAAAAATTATTTTAAAAAATAAAATGAAAAAATAGGCTGAACAATTACAAAACAAGAAGGGTTCAAGACGCAGTGGTGTCATTACCATAGTCACCAGATCCAGAGCCTGAGTTGCCATCTTGGTCATCTTCATCGTCTATAGGAAAGTCACCTGATGGCCTGCCCTCTAGGTACAGGTCATCTGCGGTGGAAAGGGGTGACTGGGAGGATACCAGAAGCTGTGAGAAAGAAAAATGAAATTTATTTATTTTATCTCTCATTTAATGCAAGCAGGAGGTAAATAAAACTAAAAACGAGGGGGAGAGACTAGGTACATAAAAATCTCCTTCGATGGTGATATCACACTATACACACACTATAGTTTTAAAACAAACGTATGAGCTATGGTGGCCAGCGAGGAGAATCCACTTTTGTCTGTGAATTTAAACATAGTATATAGACACATGCATGGAAAAAACATTCATACATTCTCATCAGCCCAGACAATGCAGATTAATGACAACCTAAACCCTACTTGTCTCATTGTCTATAGTTGTATCACAGCAAAAAAAAAACAAAAACCTTCAGCTAAAGACATGAGGTGAACTACTTAAATGCAGTAGGTTAAGTTCATTAGTTTGTTGAAATGTGACTGTGTCTATCTCTGAAATTACTTAAAGGCAAGAAAGCTACAAAACATCATGCAGAACGTAATAATATACACATCAATGCACATCTCATGTACAGCATGTTACAAAAACATGCATTACAGCGAACATGTTAATACATCTGAATTCAAAAAGACAAGAATGGTTCAGCAGATGTTGGTAGTAAGGCACAGAGATTGAAAGACACACACACACACACACGGATGAATATAGCACACTGAGACCTGAAGTATGTCTGGTATGCATACTATGCTTCCACTAACACAGGTGCTAAGAAAGAGAGAAGAGAGAGAAACAGGAGAAAGAAAAAAGATAAACTACTGTATGTTTCTCATAAAACGTGTTGAATACAGAGGGGAAAATGAGTGAGTAGGCTTAGGTTACTGTTGTGCCCTTGAGCAAGTTTTATATTCATATTTGAGGGAACCACAAGAATAAATAAATTTTTCCTTCAAGCCAACTTGCAACTGGCAGTATACCAACTGTAGGAAAAATGTAACACAGGGTGACAAACAAAACCATGCAAAGTTATGCAGATGGTAACTAATTTGACTAATAGATTTTTGGTCTCTACGCACGTCACATGCTGAGACTGGGAAGAACAGGATTAGAGCAGAATATGTCAGATGTTAGAGATCAAAAACATGTCAAATGTATGTACTGATTCTGAAGCTATAAGCAAACATCTAATAATTTCATACTTAGCTACAGGTATGCCTATGTTTAGTGATATTAAACTTGTTTTAGATACAGGACAAACTTCAGCCTCTATCAGAGTGTGTGTGATATTAGTGTTTTTTGAGCCAAATGAGAAGGGTTACAACTAATAATATAATGGGAAATATGGAGTCTAAAACAAACCAGATGTCACCACTGTGGTGAAACACACCCAGGAGACAAATCAACATCATTTTTCAAAAGACAATAAAGTGTCATTATGCCAAGGCTGACTGCAATAGCAGATGGGTCTCTCACATTCTTGCCATCCTCAGCCAGGGATTACAAAAGCAGACGATGTGCTTCTCAAAACGCAAGACACCAACACACGACTAGAAGTGCAGAGATGAAAAAATGAGCTCCGTCTGTCTTGCTTTTACATGCTGACTTTGTGTGAACGACCAGCTTTGAGCTGCCTTACATTTAACGTCTCACACACTGCCTTGCCTTTCCATTCCCCTTGCAAGACAAAACGTATGCTTACAAGTTTACCGAAAGACACTGACACTCATTCGCATAAAGCCAAGGAGATGACATTGCAACAAAAGACCTGTCATCACTATGCCGCACCAGCAGAACCAGCACACAACATGAGGTTCAATGTTTGATCAAGGCTGAGTCATGAAATTTTCACTAAATACTAGTAAATATTGTACGTGTGCACCTACTATGGACAGACTCTGGTTCGTTGGAGAGAAATACACAGCAGAAATACAGTGGGAAGACACTAATAAAGGCACTGTTTGCAATTTCCTGGTTTTCTTCATCAATTGGTCATAAATTGTGATCTGATCTTCACCAAAATCACAAATATCAACAAACACAGTGAATAAAACACAAACAAAGATGATCCTTCATATTTTGAATACACTCATTAAACATATAAAGTAGTGGGAGCAGTCTTTTAACACCTTTAGCAGCATTGACCTCAAGCAAGCACTTCCTCTAGATGTGGTTTACATTTACATTTAGTCATTTGGCAGATCATTTTGTCCAAAGTGACCACAAGGGAGTAAAAAAAAAACATAAGAAAGTGCTATCAGAAGAAGTGTTTCTGTTTCATGGGATCTAAGTACAAGAAAGGGCAGAAAAGACGTTTTTTTTCTGCTCTTGCATAGGAAGATGCAGAGAACTTCTGTTTTCAGCAGTTTTTTTAAATATTGGGACTTTGGCAGCTCATTCCCCCATCGTGGGATCTAAGCTGAGTTTTCCTTGGTGTGTTCTGTGTGCTGCTGAGGCCTGAACAATGTTCTGGAGACACATTGCGCCATTCTTCTATGTTGAACTACTTTAGCACAGATATATTCCTAACATGTCTCCTGTGAACGGCTCTCTGTAGCTGTTCTACACCATTTCTGTCGGGTTGAGGTCTGGGCTATGACTTGGCCTCTCGCCAAAAGGTAGATTTTGTGTCAAATCTGTTCTGTTGTAGATTTACTTTAATGTTTAGAGCAATTGCCCTGGTGCGTCACCCTGCTTCATCTGAGATTCCAAAAGGAATTTTCCCAGTAGCGCTGTAAGAAGTGTTCTTTGGCAAACTTCATGCATGAAAGATATTTTTCTACCATAATTTTTATCATTTTTTATCAACTGTGTTTTTTAATATTTGTCGGACCATCAACTGCTACTGTCTTACACATGTAGAACAACAGTCTCCTCAATGTCAGACTTTTCCCTTCTACAGTAGGAATGTAACATAGCCACCGAAATCTATATTTAGCGAAGGTTACATTTTTTCAGTTAAGAAATCTTACAGAAAATGTTAAAACTCTTTTATGGAGGAAATGACAGTGTTAATACTTAATGGTAAAAGTCTGTTCATGTTGAAGAATGGTGTGAAAATCTATCAAGAATATGCTGGGTTTGAATGTCAACCAACATACTACCAACAAAATAACAAAAACTGAAACAGTCTGGCAACCAATCATAAGTAGACAATCTTCCAACATTGTGACTAATGTGCTGATTAATACTGGCATGATGTTGAGCAAGCAAAACTTTAGGTAGGCCAAGCTTCTTAACAATTAACATGATGGGAGTTCAAACTAGATTTTGAAATTCATTAACAGTTATTTAATTGTTTTTTCTCTTCAGTAAAATTTGGGGTTCCTGTCATTTGTGTGCTCTGTTAACGTAGTTTGACATCTATAACGAGAGCAGGTGTCACCATCATCCTCGTGCCTTCGATGGCTGGGTGGAAAACTGAGTGTATCCTACGCACTTATGTACGTGCCTGGACTAGCCCACAGGGACTCAGAAAATGACACAACTATGGCTCACAAACTGTCACAGGCAAAAAAACTTATTTCAACATTCATCATTCAGATGTGAGCAACGTCTCTGACTGACCAACTAGCAATTGTAAAGCCACGCTCAGAGAGAGTTTGAATATACAATGTAACCCATCACACCCAGCAATTTATAACCAGAGGATGTGTATTAGTGACATGGAATACAGAGAAATGAAAACCCTGTTGAGATGAAAACGAGGACAGACATTTAAAGATGATACAGTTTTAGGTTTAGCAGTAAAATAATGATCACATTTGTTATATCATTATATTTTCAGAGGTTAAAAAAAAAACATGATGCCTTAGCTGGAAAATCCCTAACTCTATTTATTGCCTTTCTATCAACAAAGCTTTCAGTATTTAGCCAACATGTGCTTTTGTCTTCCTCCTACAAACATCCAGCAGGAAGGAATCAGCTTTTAGCACTCTCCTTTTGAAAATACACAGTTCAACATCAAACATTTATAGCTCCCATACTCAAATTTGTTTATTTTACAATTAATGCATCGTTAATTGTACCTGGACCCTGTTTAAATTCATGAGAATGTACAATTCAGGCATATGGAAACGACAGACAGACACAGAGTAAGAAACTGACAGGGAAAGATGTTTCTAGTTATGATATTAGGATTAATAAGGATATTGTCATATTAAGAATGTCAATCAACAAATAATGATATTTAAAAACGTGTGTAGGAGAGAAATTCAGGGCGGGTCAGGAAGTTTGGGTTTAAATGTCAAAGCTGTGAGCTGGAGGCTGAACAGACTTTGGCCCTGTGTGAACTTGACATCAACATGGTTGCCTGAACTGGGCCAAAATACACATTCTGTTGCAAAACATCAGTCAAATCTTGATTAGTCGCCCTATAGATCAACTCCTATATAAATATAGTTGCTACCTGAAAGATGGCATTTGTCGATAGTTAAAATCAGCTAGACTTTGTTTTGTGTTGTTGGTTGAGTTTAGCCTTTAAGGAAAAATGTCCAGGTGGGCCAGCGTCCATAAAACAAGCTTGGGAGAACCAGAACAGAACCTCCTATGTATCCTGGCTTTGGAGACAAAGGTAAGAAAAATAACTAGAATTCGGCTTTTCGAGAAGAAGATGCGTGTGATTTCTGAAAAGCCAGCTGCTTCAGATTTGAAGCCATGAATGATTTGCAGCTGTGAGATTAAAAGCATTCAATTATTTTACATTGGAACTTCTCCAAAAAAACTTCAGATTTCCAACTCCTTGGCAGATAGCAACATGTCCACGTTCCAGCAGGTGGCCCTCCCATAGACCGCCATTCAAACTTACACATTCAGAAAAATATGTGTATTTAACTTATTGTCGCTTAGCTATGAGCACACAGTGCTAGGACACCTCGTTACTAGGCTTAACATGGCAGGGCTGGAAACACGTTTCTAGCTGTACGCGTTTAGGACAGAACGTACGGAAAAAATGATATTCATGTAAACTGGAAATAACAAGAGTGTAAAGCTGAAACAGTCACATTAATAAACGTTACAGAGGTTCGCGTGGTTAAAAATGTAACGCTCTCTCAATGTCGGTGGCTTTTCTTTGGGTTTAGAAAAAGTAAAACAAAGAACACGAACTACAGAAAAAGAAAACCACACATGAACTTACTTCTTCACTGATTAAGCCAGTCGCCAGTCCGACAAGGAAAAACAACCCCAGATTCTTCATTTTAACTTCCAACTATAAACGGCAGATACCAAGCAAAACTCTATACGAAAAATGAGGGGAAAAAAACAAAAATCTGTATCGTAACAAATCGAAACAATGTTACGGAGCCAATTCCACGTGACGTTTTCGCTGGAGTCTCCAGCTACTTTGTTCAATCTCGGCACTTTGATGGCGAGCTGTGATGTGGAGTCCTCGGGAAAAGTTGTTTGGTCTGCCAGCGTAGCCTGGGAGTGACGTCAACACGCCGTGACGCACAGAGGACGCACACGCACCTTTGTTATTTGTTTTCGGGCAGCGTAAATTCAATTAACCACGCACGCACACATATTGTCTGACAGCTGTAGCTAGTGGTTACTTTCTAGATTCAAATTCCTTAAAAATAGATTTTACGTTAAAATGTACTAGTCCTACATGGTTAAAATTTTTTTTAACCATGTAGGTTCAACCTTTTTCCTTATGGCCTTGCAAAAATTACTGCCACCTGAAAACGGCTCCTTTATTTGTTGTCCACACAAACGTCTGTGTTGGTAGCAGTTTCAAACTAAATAAATAAATTCCCCACTATCTATGTATCTCTCTCTCTATATATGTATACACACACACACACACACACACATATACATGTGTATATATATATATGTGTATATATACACATACATGTATGTATTTATATATATTAACAAATGGTAGTATTCATATATATTAACAAATGGTAGTTTCATTTTGATTAGAGTTAAAGGGCATACGAAGTAACTTGGAAAAAAAAATCAAGAATCGTCTCAAGAAAATTAAATGTGGTCCTTCTACTTGGAATCAAGTTTTTTTTGAGGAGTATAATGATTTACCTATCCTATAGTGGATTAAGGTAGTTCTACCTCATTAAAAAACACACAAAACAAATCTTTGTGTTTACCCCTGCAATATTATCACCATTTCAAGTTCCTTGCTTGCAAAAAATATATATAATTCAAAAATTATAGTTCAAAATAGACATTTCTGCATATATATATATATATAAAGCAATGTTTTGCCGAGTAACATAAAATACATGAAATACAAATTCAGAGAACATTTCAGTTTCTTCGATTTGTTTTATTGTTTAGGTTTCTTGGTTGTGTTAGGCCTGAGATACCCTGCCTCTCACCCGAGGACAGCTAGGACAGGCTGCACTCACCACGATCCGACTCCCCCCAAACCATTACAACTACTGATTGGATCAATGGATGGATAGATGGGTGGATGGATGCTTGAGTTAAGGGACAGGGTAAAGTTGCCACTGCAGAAGAGTCATTCAGTGAACTGCATTTTAAACTGTAGAGATGGCTCCCTCTACTGCAAAGAATGGTTATGATAACAGTACAATTATTGTACGATAAAGTACTGAATCAACATGACACCACATTTTCAAAGTTGTAACTGCTGCCATGCTGCCAAACATGGCTTGATTGTCTTGAAATGGGTGAATAGTTAATTACTTGTCTTCACTTTGTCTCTTCACATCAAATTTGAATTAGATCCACCACAATTCAGAGGTTAGAAAATAAAGCATAAAAATAAAAAACAATGAATATTTTAGGCAGTGAATATAATACAAAGAGAGAAGAGTTAAAGTTATAAAAGATTTGTCTGGCCTTGTTAAAAAACATAGTGGTTTACTGCATACAGTATCTGACGACTTTCCACTGTTCAAACCCTTTCCCTTGTTTCGTAAAAATATAGGTTATTCCCAGAGGTAAAATTATCCAGTAACACACAACAAAAAACGTAATACCATACAATTTTAAAATTAAGATAAAAAAATAGCAACAATTTTATGGAACTGAAATTTGTTGTTTTCTGTGTTTCAACCATCCAGTGATCCTGCAAGTCTAGTCCAACACTGAACAACTGCTGTAAGGCATGGGTGCTTGCTGTGGTAATAGATAATAGAAGGACCAGTCATGCCCATATCTTTGAAAGCTCCTTGCATGTTATCAATTATGATATTTATAAAACTTTACCTAGATTGAAAAATTAACAAAAATCAGATAGCTGTTATCATAACTGAAAAAAATCCTGCAGTTCAACTATACTGACAATCACATCAGATCCCACATAATCATCTGATGAATCTTTGTGTGTCACAGCGCTAAATGTTCCAGGAATAGACCCTTCTCATGGCAGACATTTTGACTTACAGCAGGAAGAACAAAGCAGGAATAAATTTGATTATTCATAGTAGATATCATTGAGATGAGCAGGTGCTACTCAGGGTTCTGAGATTGTGCATACTCACTTTCACGATCAACTCTGACCCTGAGAGTAATCAATCCTGAATTACTATAAATTACAATGTTACCTTTCCTGCCTCAGAGAGATGACACATGTGTAAAGGGTATATTTGGAAAAGTCCTTATAAGTCTAACAGATGTTGCAATGCTATACACGGTACCTATTCAAACACAGAAGCATAAAGTTTATATCTCTTCAAACCCTCTTTATAAATTAATAAGGCTCACATTTGTTTAAATAGTAAACTTTCATCCTTTTAAATGTATATTTCACCTAGGAAATAAGATGATGATGATGATGATGAAAGAGCAGTACACTGTGCCCAAATGATAGATCATCATCATCCATCTGAAATAATTCTACCTTAATGTGAGGAATATGATGATGGGAACACAGAAGCAAACTCAATATAGGCACGGGATAATAAAACAATAAGATGCACTAAAAATAAAACTTTCCAGCCTTGGTAGAGAATTCAAGGCATCCAAGTAAGAAAGCTTTAAAGCTGTAGAGTTGTGGGAGATCTGTTGAGGTAGGAGTCAAGCCTTGAAGTCTCACGCTTTTAGATTTCTTTTCCAAATGGGAGGGATCTGTATCATAAAAAGGAGAGGCAACACTTACTTCTAATTAACCACTTGTTCATCTGGCATTTATAAATTAAATCACAACCAGTAATTTAGATCAGAAATAGTGGGGTGAGGAGGGGGCTTAAACATGCTGAGAGAACATAGGAGCTGACAAGGTGCCATTATCTACAGAATGAACTGTACAGAAAGACATCACCAAGCACTCAGTGAAAAACTAAAGATGTAAGATGCTAAAGTAAATAAGAGAGTGTGTGTGTGTTTTTGTATTTGGTGTTTATTACTGGTGGCGGTGCTGCAGGCTCCAGATGTCGTCCCAGAAATGACAGCAGTCGTCTCCATATCAACCCGCTGCCCAAGAACATGAACCCTGTTACCAGCCAGAAAACACGAGGGTCCTGGTAAGAAGAACAAACAGAAAAAAATAAGTGGGTTTAACTTTACAAAAGGTACATTGTGCAGATAAATAAAATA
The DNA here is from genome assembly GCA_033026295.1 of Channa striata. Classification (NCBI taxonomy): domain Eukaryota; kingdom Metazoa; phylum Chordata; class Actinopteri; order Anabantiformes; family Channidae; genus Channa; species Channa striata. Next base: position 13,054,053 of record CM065175.1, on the reverse strand, counting down.
CGAACCGACATTAAAACTTTCTGACTCATTGTAATTTTATTTAACAGAAAGTTGTCTCACCTCCTCAAAGCATGATGTCAAATTCATTCCAAAGGCCACTCCTATCAGACCAAACAAGGAAAGGGAGAAGGAGCCCATGGTCAGCTGCAGGTTCAGACGCATCATGACATTACGATGGCTGGAAAGAGAAAAAAACAAAACGCAAACACACCAGACATTAATTTATAGTTCAGCTAAATAGTTGAAAAGCATAGTACATGGCTTATGACTGCAGTCTATTGATAAGTTATGCATGTATGTTTTGTACCCATTGTGTGACTGCACCTGTCCAGATTGATAAAGATGATACTCTCAGAGTCATCGATCAGCCTTTTGAGCTCTCCGGCCTTGTTCCCCAGCTCCTCAGCCTGTACAAGACAGTACACGGTCATATAAATACTCAGCCACAAAAGTTCACTCACTACATTACATGCGTATGATATTAGACACCACGTTTTACTGCTTTTGACATAAAACAAAGTAAACAGGGGCAACACATTAACATGATTACAAAAAGATGTAACCTTTATTTAGTCTAATTTGAAAATCTTCTTCCAACTATAATTCTCCTTCAGTGCAGTCACTCCACTTTAATTCAGACTATTAAAACTGTATATCACTGTTTACAGTTGTGTAGTGTATGTACAATAAAACATGATGTATTTGGGTCACAGTGCCGTTAAAAAGAATTTTAATTCTAAAAAGTTTAATATTTTATTTTGGTACCATACCTGCATATAGTAGTTTTCTAATAACAGTTCCATCTCCTCAGCATGATCAATACACAAAGTAGTCTCCTCACTGGAATTGAGACAAACATATTCAAATATGTACAAGAATATAATATGAGAAAAATGATTGTTAGTTCTTAAAACTAAGTCTTTAATCATCATGATTAGAACCTGATATTAATACCAAAACACTACTACTAACATACATTCACTATTCCGCGGAATGGTCACATGACTCAGTCGAGACGCTGGTAATACTCCGTCTGACCGCGTGGCCTAATGGATAAGGCGTCTGACTTCGGATCAGAAGATTGAGGGTTCGAGTCCCTTCGTGGTCGTACATTATTTTCTTTTTTTCCTCAACTACGATGTTAATTTAGCATCATTAAAGACTGTAATAATTATACACTAATGCTAGTCCAAACGCTTTTTGACTTATCCATCTGTGAATTGATTCACGGACAGATTCAAGATCTCTGTGACGTCTAATCCTATCACCACACCAGCTAATGAAGATAATACTACAGGAAGACACTTTTGCAGCTTTTCTACAGCAATCTCTTACAGGGACGTTCGAGATTATAAGAAAACTGCTTTTTAGCATTGAAGTGTAAGTGTGCACATGTAACATACAAATCTCCTGGCTCCCTCCACTTGGTCAGACACAGTTCTTCGATGATCTCGTCTTCATCCAAAATCTTCAGCAATGACTCCTTATAAACTTTTATGTCCGTCTCCAATTCTGATAAACTGACAAGGCAAAAGACAATGGCAACTGATACAGACAGACAAAACCAAATGTGACTGCGTAACTGTTTAGGTCTGACAAACTTTTCATGTGGTTGAAATTTGCAAGGCTAAATAAATGCAGCTTCTAGTTCTTAAAGAGAAGGAGGAAAAGCAGGGAAAGATGAATTAAATATTGACATGTATGCTAGTTAAACTCATTTAAAAGAGCATTTACAAACTATGTCAGTGTATATGGTTCTGTGCTTTACCTCTTGCTGTTTTGAAGCAGTATATGTAGTTTACTTCTGTCGGCAGAAAGGATTTTAGGATCCACTAGGGATTCCAATGTGTCCAATATTGCTGGTTTGACCTCATTTAGCCGGGTTTGTAGAGTGTTCACCTATTGACACAGCAACAATCACCTTCTCTCAGTACAGATCCTAGTGTTTACAGGTAGGTTTTGTTTTGACACACAATGTTTTTGTCCCTTATCCATTTCACCTTGTGCTGCAATATGGCCTCCAGTGCTCTGAACTCAAAAGGCAGGGAGTACGTCTGTGATGTTAGCTGAGGGGCGAGCTCCAGTATCAACCAGCGGTCCAATTCCAGACCACGAAAATCCAACACTAAGAGGGAGTCTGGGGTCACAATAGCTTTCAGAGGCTGTTAAGACAAAAGGCAACGTTATGTTATATACTTTCAAAGAATTCTCCCAAAGCATAACTGCAGGATGGCTGATATATATATATATATATATATATATAAATATTGGATGGATCCAGTCAGAATTAGTTTACTAGAATAAAATGGAGTTGTGATCAAACCTACAAATGAGCCGAAACCTAATGAGTACTACTGCATCAGCATCAACGCATATTTCATTGAAACATCAAACAGAACTATCAGTATATAAGCAGTTTTGATAGAAAAAAAATATTATTTTCAATGTTTTGGTTTTAGAAGATGTGATGTATATGACGTGTGTTTGTAGGAGTGAAAGAGAACATACCTCCATCCGTATAATGATGCAGTTGTTTCTAGCAGTGAGGCTGGTACTGTGCTGAAAGCGCAGGTCTCTCGCTTGAAGATTTAGCTCCTGGCAAAGCTCTGTTTTCTTCTTCTCTATGAGGTTGAACATCAGTAATAGGACCACATATAGAGAAATATGGTGTTAATGTTGACACCATCATGTTTCTTATGTTTGACTTAATATGGGACAGGACTCAAACACTAAAAGAAAACAGAGGGTGCATTTCATTTGCTGCTTCTGTATTCCCTTAAAAAAAAAAAAACATTGTTGGAGGATAACAAATCTAACAGAGACAAGTGTATCTAACACACTTACCAAATGAAGTTACCTTTCCCTCTTGGTCAAACTTCATCTGTCAAATATATAAACAAGAAAGGACATTTGATATGAGTTCCTCCAGAAGTATCTTGCCCTACATCCATTAACCTTAAATCTAACAACTAATTAAAAGTGAACTAACACGCCTTTACACATCTCTTACCACAACAAAACATGGAGCCACACTGGAAAGAGGAGCATCTGTCACTCTGTGACGTATAAAGCATGCTGTACAAAGAAAAGACAAAATATTTATATATTTTATAGGTAAAATATATATGTGTATGTGTGCATGTGTAAAACTAAAAGACTAACAGGTAGCAAGATACGGTCTAATGTCACATCTTGCCATTGCCTAATTTCTATATATACTGGTTATAAATATTGATCTGATCTTTACCAAAATCACATAATATCAACACACACAATATTTGTAAACTGATAAAACAGTCATGATCTTTCATGCCTTTAATAATCACGCCCATTAAACATACAAATTGAGGGTGAATGAAAATAAAGGCAACACCAGGCTTATGACGTAAATAAAATAAATATAAAAGCACTTGACACACAGTGTCATTATGCTATTCATAAGCAGGATAAGCTCAGGTGAACCATTTGTCACAAAAAAAAGAAATCAAGAGTTGTTGATTTGCACTATGCTGCAAAGTATTATAGAATAATCTCAAAGACTTCAGATTTTCATCATTCCACAGTATAAGAATGCTCAATGGGGAAAAATTAAGTATCCACTGGAGATGGTAATCTCTGCTCAGTAGTCAACATAACAAAAGCATTCTATTTAAGAATGGCTTAGGAGACACAAAATCCACCTTTTGGAGTGGCCCAGTCACAGCCCAGACCTCAACCCAACCGAGAAGCTATGGAATGACCTCAAGAGAGCTGTTCATACCACACATCCTAACAATATAGCTCAGCCACAGTTAAATAAGGAAAAATGTACCAAAAATTCCACAGAACATTGTGCAGGTTCAATACACGGCTACAGCAAGTGCTTACTTGAGATTATTGCTGCTAAAGGTGGTGCAACTACTTATTAAAACTATGTTGCAATTGCTTCTTCCAGTTTGCTTCTGGGTATGCTCAATAGGTTTAAAGATATGAAAGATAATGACTTTTTGTTTTATCAGTTTAAAAATAAACTGCTAAATAATTGTGACACTGGCAAACATCGATTGCGTGTCCCTACCAATTTTTTGCAGAAAACCTGGACATAGCGCACAGTGCCATTACTTTTTCTTGCAACAACATAATATGTACTTATCGTTCCGACACAGGCAATAAACACGTTTGGTTCTTCAAGAGTTTTGATTCGGATATGTATTTAGCAGGACATTGTGCAGTTCAGGAATATACCTGTCATCGCTCCCTGGTTAACAAAGTATCTAATAAAGTTCCTGTTTGTAAATCATTTGTCACTTTAACCCAGACATTCACATCTATGATGAACTGACACCGAGTAATGACACTGACTGACTGATGTGGGAATCAATCAGGTTAAATAGCTATTCACAAAAAATAATAATATAAATATAAAACCTTTAAAACTATGTTTTAAAAAAACTGTCACTCTGATTAATAATTAGCTGTCAAGAGACATTTTACAAGATCTCCTGTTTTCAGTATGCAACTAACTATCCTGAATAAATCATTTTACCAGGCCACGCTGCACGTCCATGCAGCAGGTTGTCCTTTCCCATTGCAGCAGACATTCCGTGTTGACATCTCGGCACAAGTGGTGTATGTCTGCAGATCACATTTGATCCAATATCACTGTAGCTTCTGCTGTCCGATCCCATTTTTCCATTTCCAAGAGGCACAGTGTGTTTCTGCGGGTACAACGTCGTACGAGCCCTGCAAAGTCTGGGGGTTTGGGTGCCACCAACTTTGGAAGGAAATGTACTGAACGAGCTGAAAAAGCGTTTCGGGTGAAACTTTCCTCCACATGACAGATACATCCTAGTGCACGTCACACAGGTCGCCAGCAAGAGTCTGTGTAGTTTCATGTCCACACCGCCGCAGAACGCAGCCTGCACACACGCTGCCACGCTGATCGTGAGGGGCTGATGTTCTCCGGGGCAGAAAACATCAATCAGTCCGGAACCGAGGCGAGGAAGAGGAGGGAAGCTCCAATCTCCAGGTGACAAGCTAAGACAGGCGTTTATCTCCTCGGCGCTTACTCACCGTCCTCCAGCTGACAGTCCAGCCCTGCGAGTCCGGTAAAAAATGAACGGTCTCATTTTCTAACGTCACACTGTGAGAAACGTTTGGTCGATGCCGGCGAACGTGCTGCGGTTCCCACCTTCACCTTTGCTCCTACTTTCTTCGCAGAGTTTCCATGAGTTTGAAGAAGCTCAGCGTGTGGTGCCAACTTAGCCGCTAGTGTCGGCGACTCCACTTATCCGCTTAAAGTTCGTGGCGACAGAAAATAAGAAACGCAAGAAACGCAAGAAACGCAAGAAACGCAATTCGGTGGCCTGGCGCTCACTACACCCCGTCCCGCATCACGCCTCCAGGCTGCTAACGTGCGGACCGCAGTTCTCCGGGTCAGTTAGCTTAATGAACGGCACGAGCCGACTGGACTGCTCACGTTGCGGGACCATGATGCACCGCGGCGATAAAGCCTGCTGCCGAAGATCGTCTCCACACAAACACGTCACTCGAACTGCAAATCTAAAAACGTTTTTTTAACAGTTGGAAGATTTTAAAAATACCAAAATAATAAGCCCTAGTGATTTTAATGTTCTACAAGTAGGGGTGCTTTCATTTTATTTTAAAGAAATCAACAACTACTTAAAAAACACAACAAATGTAATCTAGAATAACAGGCTTTCTACCAAACGACTGTGGGGAGAATTGCGGAAACCATTACATTTCAATGTGTGGATACATTTTTCCTGCTTTTTTGTGGCATCCGGAACCATTTTTAGGCGGCGTAGACGCAGCCGCGGGGGTGTTGCCAGCATCAGCATCCCTCCAGCAGATAACCGGAAGGATGCTGAGACCAGCAGGAATCGTGGGGATTTCACTGTGTTGTCTCCAACTATAAACAGTTCCGTCCGTTTTTACGTGTCATCTGTATCAGTAGCTGCCATGTTCCCGTCGTGCAATTTCAAACCCGCAGACAGCGGCAATAAGAGAAGCTCCATCGCCAAACTGCTGCTCGGCGTGTTTGTTGTCTACATGCTCCACACCGCCTGGCTGCTGTACGGCTTCCTCAACACGAAGTCCTGCGACGGAGGCCGAGGGGAGCATTGCATCGCCTCCTACCTGGCAGCGAGACCCAGGCTACAGGTAGCGCAGTCCTTTGTTTCCTATGGCAGGTGGACATTTCGGTCAAACCTAGTCCCAGACATGTCCAGCAGTGGGACACTCCTCAGCATGAATCCTGATGGGCAGCACTAAGGTGCATGGCAAGCTGCCACCCAAAATTCCATCAAACCACTGCTAGATGTGGGTACTATGTCAAATTATTCTTATAAACATATCTATTTTTTTATTCTGCAAATGCGATTGGGGTTCTGCTCATTTTTAATAAATAGATATTATTTGTCAGAGTGAACGCCTGATGGAGTTAATCTTCTTAACACACTGTATTGTGGCAAAATAATCCACCACACATTTGCTTTATTAAATGCACTGCATTCTTCTTATAAAATTATCACAAATAATTTCTTTGGCTGGTGGTTAGGATCTGAATGTAAATTTTGAGTTTGGTAAACAAAATAAACATCACTATGTTTTGGCAAAGAGCAAGTCATATGTTTGTTGTCAACTCATAGACCTTAGACATTTACCATTAGTTGTTTCTCCTCTCTGTAATCTAGCTGAGCGTCTTCACCTGCCTCGTTCCAGACAACAGTCAACTCAACCCTGCTGTAAAAATAGACCCATTTGACCCACATGCTACATTTGAGAGGTGTGTAAATGTTACAACCATTGTCTAATTTTGTAATCTGAATATGGGCTGTGTTGAACAGGGGGCTTTGTAAATTGAATGCAGGAACATGGTTGTATATGTATATTATAATATTTTTATGGAAGCCTTTCCTTTTATTTTCATTTCTTTCTTCTTTTTTTCATACCTCTCTCTCTCTCTCTCTCTCTCTCTCTCTCTCTCTCTCTTTTCTTCTTAGGCAGGTGAATATCTCCGTGCCAGAGGAGACTCGGGCTAATGGAACTCTGTATGCAGTCGTTTATGTTCACAAAGCTGGTGTTTCGCCTCTGGAGGACAGTAAACAAGTTCACTACGCAGCTCAGCTCACTACCTACATCACTCCCCCACTCACAGAGGGAGACGGAGACATGCAGAAGGTAAAATGTAGCTCAGATCACGTCAAGTAATAACACATTTTAAACACTATGTCACAGTAAACAAAGTATTTTTGTGACTTAATCAGAGACCCAGCACCAGATTAGAGAAACCCATATCCTACTGGAGACCTCACCTGTTAGTAAATGTGATGTCTGAAGACTTTACCTTCACCAAGACAGGGCTTCCCAGTGATGTCCGCCGCTACATGCGAGTGTAAGTCACATGAAACTCTGGGGTCAAATTCAGTTTATTAGCCAAAATGCTTTCCACATTTACATTTAGCAGACACTTTTATCCAAAGCGACATACAGAGTAATTTGGTACACACATACACAGTGGTGATGGCTGCCATGCAGGGTGCTCATCTGACCCACTGGGAGCAACTAGGGGCTCAGTGTCTTGCACAAGGACACTTCAACATATAGCAAGCAGGCACTGGGGATTGAACCACTGACCCTGTGGTCCATGGACAGCCGCTTTCCTTTTACTCCTACACACCAGCATAGTCCAGTAATTGTTTGGAGAGAAAAATATATTCTATAGCAGTTTGGTGTAAAATCAAAAGACTTTGTGTGAATATGTATTTGCATTAGTTCATAATGTTTACTCTCCTTTCAGTCCACCAGCCTTCAATAAAGAATCTGCTCTAAGCTAACAAGTGTATTTAAATGTACCTTCTTCCTGTAGCTCTCAGGAAAGCCGACAGATGATCTATCTCCCTCTGCTGCTGGTTAATGAGCTCAGCTTCAGAGTCAGAGACCTCATGGTAGGAAGCTTTTACACCTCATGTTTACGCCTTGTAAAACTTTGTCTAAGAAGGTAAAAGAAGTGTTTTATTTATCCATGCATCAACAGGAGATCAGCAGCAGCACGGCGCAGCTCCCTCTCACTGTGTCCTATGAGGGAATCTCTTTGAGGAGATTCAGGTTTTGGGTCCATCTACAGGACGTGGTTTATTCTCTGCGGCAGTTTGGTGAGTTGAAAAGACAACAGAAATAATGAGCATCAGAATTATTTTTAACACTACAGACTGGATTAATTGTTCTTTAGCATGATGTTTTCTGTCTGCAACAACTGATGACTGTGTGTTCATTTTAGTGGATTTTTTTTTTAAGTCGTCTGTGTTTTTGTGTCCTATAAAATAGAGATTGACCTGAATCCTTGGACACTGTGTCTGTGTGTTTATTAAGGCTTCACGGAGGAGAACATTGATGAGATTAAAGAGATTCTGATGGGATCCAACCTCTACTTGTTAGTGCTCACTGCGCTTGTCACGGCTCTGCAAGTAAGATTACACAATGTACACGTACAACATACTTTACCATACACATTTGGGGTCCTTGTGATACAAGGTGTGTATCATCACTGTGGTCTTTTATAGCTCATCTGTGAATTCTTGGCTCTTAAAAATGACATAAGCTCATGGAGAAAAAAGAAGAGCATGGCGGGAATGTCCAGGAAGTCAGGTATGAAAATCAACAAGCTAAACAAACTTGACTCTTTCACCATTAGTTTGCAATTGTAAAGGCTGGCTCCAGGGTATATTTTCAGTCAGTGTCAGAAGGCATACCAGCAATTATAAACAACATTCATATATAGAGAAAGAGCATTAAAGCCCTGACTGGAAATGACATGGTTTGACTTAGGGCCTAACGGTTCCTTCTGTCCCCACTTCTCTGTTTGTAGTTCTGTGGCGTAGTCTCAGCACTTTGCTGATTTTCCTCCATCTGCTCGAGGAGACCAGTTTGCTTGTGCTTCTTCCTGTCGGACTGGGAGCTTGTGTGGAGGTATTTATTGCAATTGTCCAACACAAAGTATTAAACGAAGATTAAAACTGTTTTAACGCACCAACCTGCCATCCCGACAGGTGTGGAAGGTTTTCAAAGTGTTTAACATCCCAGGGCAGTGGAAAGGCTCTAAGCTCCATGTGAGTACGGGACATTTACCTACTCGTGTTGTCACTGGACTTTACAGAAAAATGTGTTGTGGTTTGAATAACTCGTGCCTTTTAGCATCTTATGACAGACTGTCAACTCTATTACTGTGCAGGGAAATAAGTTGGATGAAGAAGAAAAGAAAACACTGGAGTATGATACTCAGGTATCTGTATATTTCCTACTTTTCTGTCTGTTACAGCTGTAATTATGTACAGTAGTTAGCTTTTTAATGTGAACATTTTTTCTGCGGTTTTCTCTTCAGGCATCGAGATACTTGTCCTACTTGGTCTATCCTCTGTGCATCAGTGGAGCTATTTTCTCACTGACCTACTTACGCCAAAAGAGGTGAACTGATCATTATCATAAATTACTTCCTGCTTTATAGAGTAGTTGAAAAGTCTTGGCATCTTGGCTCCACTCTACCTTCTGTACCAAAGTATTCAGATATGAATTAGACCTGGATGTTTTCTATTTATAGAGGATCATAGTAGATGTTATACTTGTTTGTACATGTGGCTGTATATTTCACGCTCGTACGTCCACCTGGTCTTGACATTAACATTAAACTCTATTATGTTGACAGTTATTATTCCTGGTCGATCAACAGCTTGGTGACTGGTGAGTTGACTTACATTGATCAACATTATATCATCTATAAAGACTGATCAATTATTGTGTGGGTTTTCCTAAATTAAGCTGATGATTTTACTTTTATATTGTGCCTCCTGTCCTCTCCTTTCAGGAGTCTATGCCTTTGGCTTCCTGTCTATGGCCCCACAGCTTTTCATCAACCATAAGGTAAATAGTCTGCACTTTATTGATAATAGTTACACATAGATAACATTAAAGCAAACATCTGCACTAAGTGTCTGCTGCTCTACTGCTCTGTGACAGCTGAAGTCTGTGAGCCACCTGCAGGGGACAGTGTTGATGTACAGAGTGAGTAGGACTATTTTCCTTTTTCTGTTTCTGTGCTTAAATGAAAAGGCTTCCACTTTAAAAGACCTTAATCCTCTAATTTCACTGTATTTTACTGTTTTCATACAACAGTTTGAAAAGCACTTTAATTAATTTCAAACTAATGTTTAGTGAGAGGTATTAGTGTTATTCCCTGTCTCCCTCCTCTCCGTTTCTCTCTCCATTAGGGAGTAAACACTCTGATCTCAGATCTGTGCTACTGTGCCTCCTTTTTCTCTTCATCTGGATCCTTTTCCTCTTCTTACCAACTTTCTTGCTTCAGAGATGAGCTCCTCTTCTTCCTCTACCTCTATCAGAGAAGGTACAACAGGACATGCCCCACACAAGACTACAAAACACACACACCCCACAGAACCGTTAAGGTGGTTTTACTGCTGCCGACAGTTTTCAGTAAACCTGTCACCATTCTCTCTTCACAGTCCACCTGAATGACCTCTGTCTGTCTATGTGCTCATGTTCAAAGTCCGTGCAGTAAAATGTGCCTATTGTCGCTTTACCAGGTGCTATGCCCCTCAGGCCAAAAGGCGAGAGTCTGGGACCCACAGCAAGAAAATGAAGTCTCAGTGAGATGACGATGAATGAACAAAAAGGTGTTGTTTCAGAACTCATCTTTTTTAAAAAAGGGAATCATTCAAGCTTGAAGAAATGACAGGACACTCCACCATGTGTGAGAGCAGCGACTCTACGATCCGGGCTCAGCTGTTCTGCTTCACTGGTGCAGCGGCTTTTTGAATTACACTAGTGAAGTTTCCCCTTTTATGCTACAGTGATTGATCATATTCATCTAAAGATATTCTCTACTGTACAAGCAAGTTACCATTAGAACATTTCACTTACAAATGATCCCACTTTGTAATGTTTCATATCATATCATATATCATGCAAGTCTGTATAAAGCTATTGGTATATTTTTCTTAATGTCAAAAGGCACAAAAATCAAAAATTGGGCGTCTGCGTAGCCAAAGCCTCATAAATCTTATTAGATCTCCACTGCTGCCTGAAACTCATTAAAATGAAACGAATAAGCCGCCCCAGTACAGTGGGTGAGTTGTCCGTAATTACAAAGGATGTTGGCACTAAAGATTATTTTCAGTCAGCCCCACATACACAAATCTAAGATGTGGATTAATCTGCCACAGAAAACAGCCTTGTGATCCATTTTTATGCATTTACAGGATGCACAGTGTTGGTTTAGGCTGCATCTTGCTTTTATTCACAGTAAGAACATTTTTAAGTAACGTGATTTATTCTTTAAGGCATTTTGTGTCACAATATCACGCTAACAATTTTATCAGCAAATCTGCTAATCCATATAATGGAATAAAACATTTAAATGCATTTGTGCAATTGTGGTGTGGAAATGTTCGTGTTATGAGTTTAAACTGTGGCATTGCAGCAAGCATTAAGAATAATCAGACATCATCCATACACAGGTTCATACAGGGCAATGAAGTCATCAAACCAGCTGCATAAAATACTTTTAGGCTTTTTTTTTGTTGTCTCCATACTAGTTTCACTTCTTACTGTCACTGTAGAACATTTTTTCAAATCCTGTATAATAGGGGAAACTACACCACTGGCAGCGAGTGAAGATGTCCTACGCATATTTTTGTGGCATGTGATAATAAATCCTTCCACACTTACTTTTAAAAGAAAACAACTTAAAGCTGCTTCCCTCAAAAAACAAGCTGGTCCTCATTAATGATAATCATCACAAATATCTAGTTGATCAAGCTGTTTGTTGTGCTTGTATTTTACTGATGTGAACGTAAATTGTTGCTATGTTCCAATATTCCAAACAATAATAAGGAACTTCAAATTATTTTCCCCCATATTATATTTTTTGTTATTTGCCAATTCACGCTACTTTAATAATATGGAAAAATACAGTATGTCTAATGTCACTGGCCATTTAAGCTACTGGAGTTCATTTGAAGGTCTCCAGTGGTGAACAGTTTTATTGTATTCCAGCCATTTCTCCGTCCACACATATTCATGGAAATGCCATTTGGCCCCAGACTGGTGTAAACAATGGTCTGAGATGTCGTGCAGCACAGGCGGAGTTGTTAGTCTGACTAATGACGTAACACTTGCTGCCTCAGTGCACACAGCCAACAGTTCCTCTGAATCATCCGCACTGTGGCTGTGATTGACAGTAGAAAAATAACAGACAAACATCTGCGGAAACAAAGCAACATCACAAATGTCCTGCCCGCACACACACGACGAGGCGGCATTTAGGACATGCTTTTAGTTGTGTATGGTCGATAGTGCAGTAGGTGGAACTGCTGCGATCAGGTGCTCCTGTAAAATAAACAGTAGAAACCTCACACACACACACACTGAGGAGGGCACACCGGGTTGGACAGCAGATGGTTCAGATGGTGAGCAGAAAATCAGCCCCTCGCATATGAAGATGCTCCTCAGCCTCGTGCTCCTCATGCTCCTCTTCTCCCCAGGTAAGAAAGTCGACTTTAGACTTCTCACACTGAAGGTCAAAGTGTCACATTTACACACAAGCAGGGTGAGGGTGGTAAACAGCAGACTGAACCTTTAACTCTGGCTAAAACACCACTAACGTTCACGGACTAAAATCACATAGAATCCCTCTTTAAAAATGTTAGTCTGCTTATAATCAAATATACATTTTCCCATCATAAATGGGAATTCAGTAAGAGAAATGGCTGATGATAAAAAACAAATGATTTGGTTTTTCTGGTTTCAAGCCTTTTGTCTAATTTTATTAATAAAAGAAAATTTACATCACACACTTTAGTTCTCAGAAATAGTCACTACAGCACATTAGGACACATTTATGTATATTACTCCAAATCCAAAATCAAGAGGGATTTATTATCAGCAAATGCTGTATTTAAAGTATCCTGCAAAATATTTTGCAGTGTGAAAGAGTTCTGCTCTTTACCTCAACTAATTATTAACTTCTGTCATTGGTCATAGGCATTTTTGAGACCTCTAATGTCCTTATCATTTTAGTGGCTCCAGATCAAGTTAATGCAGTAATGCTGGGAATGTGTAACTAACATGGAAGTTTATGCTAAGATTTACTTTTATGTAAGCCACATAAAGGACAAATGATTTAATGATAGCCTTGTGGCGCTCTCATTTTTGTTTTGGGCTTCTGGTCTACGTGCATGTTTTCTCCTTGAATTACTCTTGTCAGAAAAATGTTGTGTGTATTTGTATGTAAATATTAGATATGCAAATGCTTACTGAAATCTCTCAGATTAAACAGCAGAACAATAGAGTGTAAGTGGGAGGAAGAATACCAGCTCCTTTTCAGTCCTGCTTTTTAAAAGCTTTGACAGTGCTGTCTTTCTCAGCTAATATTTTTAGTTTATTTTAGTTTTAGTTTGTGTTTAACCATAAAGATCTCTCTAATTTCAAAATGTTTTTCTTTTCAGTCAATCTAAAAAAATCTAATAGGCCGCAGGGCTCAGGTTTAGACATTATTGTTATGAGTGACTTTGATGCAGGAGCAGAGAGCATAAGATTTTGATTCCTAATTGTTAAATTGCTCGAAAAGAAATAAAAAAATTCAACACACACACACACACACTACCAGTCAAAAAGCTGGACACACCTTCTCATGTAATGAATTTCCTTTATTTTAATGACTATTTACATTGTAGATTCTCACTGACAGCATTAAAACTATAAATGAACACATAATTATATAGTGAAGTAAAAAGTGTGAATTAAGTCAAAGCATGTTTTATATTTTAGATTCTTCAAAATAGCCACAATTTACTGCTTTGCAAACTCTTGGCATTCTCCTGACAAGCTTCATGAGGGAGTTACCTGAAGTGGTTTTCACTTCCCATGTGTGAATTGTCAGGGTTCATTCGTGGAGTTTCTTGCCTCAGTGGGGTCGGAACCATCGGTTGTGTTATGTAGAAGTCTTGCAGGAATGAGAAGGTGTGTCAGAACTTTTGACTGGTAGTGCAGATATTATATATATATATATATGTGTGTGTGTGTGTAACATTTAGTTAGTGGGTTCATATTAGAGGGTTTACTATTGGTGGGTTAATATAATCTGTATATAAATATAAAGGCAGGTAATAATAAAGCATGATTGCACCCAAAATTATGTGACTGTTAAATGACTTATAAGTAAATAATTGAAGTTCATCATATCTGCATTTGTCTGCCAATAAAACAAACACTAACTTAACAAAAAAAAATCTAGATCTAATAAAATAACTTTTTATAGACTAAAATATCAGTCATAATATTGTTTTATAAATTGTGTGTGTGCCCTTGTACTATGTACAAAAATCTTTGCACTGGCTTTTATGGCTTGCAATAATTGTCTTTTTATCTGTCTTTGCCTTGTTGTCACCCTTGCAGTGCTCTCACTGAAGTGTTACGTGTGCAGTTCTTCTGCCACCAATGACGAATGCAACCAGAACAGTCAGTGGTGTCAGGCACCGCTGGATACGTGCATGACCACTGTGGACACTTTAGGTAACAATGATCACGTAGTATCACATACCCAGTCAAGGACATACTGACAATAAATTTAAGGAAAACATGAATCTGTGAGTTGTAGGTTGGGCACCACCTCACTGTCTCTGTCTGTGTGTTGTTCAGGTGATATGAAAGCCATAGTGAAGCAGTGTGCCAGTAGGACCACGTGTTACGGAGCTGCTTCCAGTGCCTCAGTGGATGCAAATGGGAACGGGAACAGCGTCATCTGCTGCAGCACCTATAACTTGTGTAACTACAATGGAGCTGAGTCCATTTGCATACGCACAGAACTTATGCTTCTTATTGTTATTGTATTACTACTGCTGTCACACTGAGGTCAACTCTGTTTGTATTCAAACTTCTTGAATCATGAAAGAAAAACATTGAGTAACACAATTACCAAAATTTTATTAAGACTTCTTTTTCTATATATAGTAATATACAATATAGTCACAAAGATGCAAAGACAGATTGGTTGCCCCTTTTACCAGATGTACTGACATGACGGCAGTGTCCTGCTGCAGAACTTTTATTACTAGTATAACTGACTTAATCTGAAACTAAAATAGATAAACATCATGATAAAGAAATAAAGTTTATTAAGCGTATTTGACATTTGTGATACTGAACAAACACTATATAAACACATTACTTGTCTATTACTGTATTGTTTATTTCCAAAATGTGTTCCCCAGTCTGGTCACCACAGTAACATAAATCTGCCACTGTTGTTACACGCTGAAGGTGATGGCACAGATTACAGCAGGCAGGGAATGAAAGAGACATGCCAGAGAAAAATACAGAGTTTCTCATTTTTAAACTGAAAACAAAAACTATGTAATTGTGCAAAACCGAACTAACTGACCACAACATCACAAGGCCAGTGGTTCGGCATCTCGGCAGAAATCAAGCAGCCCACAGAGTGACATTTGCATTGAATAGAAATCAGCGTGGGTTGCCACAGAAATTGCTGCAGATCGTTTGTGAAACCCTGAGGAGCTTCGTTCATGTTAAATTGTTCTGCAGCGCACAGGAACTTATCTTTGCCAAATATCACCCAGCATTCCTTCACTAGCGAGTTTTGGTTTAACCATCGTGTTTCAGACACTGTCTCATTCTGATCTAATAAATTCAGACTTCAGCTCTGCTGCTTTGACTTTTATAAGTTGTTGTGACTGTCAGACTGGAACAGAGTTTGTGTGTGTCTCCAGATTGAGAAGCTGGATGCTCTTTTGGCCACATAACTTTAGCCTCCAAACACGGCAAACAGGTTAGCTGTTGTACACACGTCCTCCTGTTCTTCAGTGAAACAAAGTGACTGTGTTCAGGATGTGACCAGTCCTGTTATTACACTTTTATTTCAGCATCTCATTTCTTCTGAGTTTCTTTCATGCTGAGAGGTTCTTTAAAGTGTTTTGCTTTGCTGCTTAGTAATATCTGCAGACATCAGGGACAGTTCTATGGCATGAAAAGGGTTAATCAAACCCAGTACTGGCCTCCGTTTGGCCACACCGAGGAAAATGGGCTCAGTATTTAAAGTTACTGTGGGATGTCAATTCATGAGTAATGTTAGATTAGTGCTGGAAAATTTGAAGTAAATTAAATTTTTAACTTTGACACTGTTAGAATTCAGTGAAAAATGTTGTAGGTTTTTTGTTTATCTGACAGCTTTAATTTGAAAAGATGAAACAGAATAAACAGATATGTTAATCAGCCTGCCAATGCAGAACATGGCATATGAATGCACTAGTTTTGACAGACAATATTGTATGTAATTTAGGCTTAACAAAATGTTGATTCTTCTAAAAAATGAAACCAATTGATTCATTTTAAGAGACCTGTTTTTGTTTCTATTACTTTTTGTATATTCACTATTACTCTTTAAGAAAGTTATTGTTTATCTGATTACTCAATAGAATACTCAATTAATAAAACCCTAGTAAAAACGTATCTGTTCATCTTTCTAACGCTTGTGAAGAATGTGTATGGTACAGACACACAGGGCCAGTGGCTCAGTCCCCGGTTGAAGTGTCCTTGGGCAAGACACTGAGCCCCTAGTTGCTCCCCGTGGGCCAGATGAGCTCCCTGCGTGGCAGCCATCGTCACTGTGTATGATTGTACTAAAGTACTCTGTAAGTCGCTTTGGATAAAAGCGTCTGCTAAATGATTAAATGTAAAATGTAGAAAATTTTACTTTAAGATTAAATTTAAAAAATACTCATGAAATGTTCAAAATGTGGTATAAACATCTGTGATGAATATAAATGTTTTACATTGTTGTAAAATGAACATTGATCAGCTACAACATTAAAACTACTGACAACAAAGTGAATGACACTGAGATTTTCTTTTTACTTTTTAAAAAACTTTACTTTTTAAAAAGCTAATCATTACTGGAACATCCAAATCAGTGTAACTTTTACAAACTAAGTTATTATATTATATTATATTGCATATAACAGTTCCTGGCACAGGTAGCAACTCTCGATAGAATTTTAATGAAGTGTCTTTTTATGTTGCGGATGTTAATTTAAAAGGAAATTTTAATTTAACTTAAACACAGCAAAGGGGGTTTTTGTTTCTGGCCAAACATTTTTAACAAAAACTAACTTCAAATACTGCACATTTAAACCACAAAACATAGTTGTATTTTTTAAATCTCTGTCATCAACAAGAACGTGCAGAGTCTGATTTCCATTTCATCATTATTTTATTTCATTGATTTGTTTTTTACTCCTATTTGACAAGATGGCTGATTTAGCCCAGAAAACAAAATAAAAACCAGTGTTTACTAATACGAGTCTGTACAATTCACCAGTGATACACACCAGTATAGCTTACAATATACCAACATGAGCAGTTTTACGCAACAACAAAGAGATAAAATAGATTTTTTAAACATTTTTTATCCCTATATCACCCAGACGTTTGATAGTTTCATTGCTGGCTAAACATGAAAATCAAATTGGGGTAGAATAGGGTAAAAAAAGAGTCAGGATTTTGTGGTGCGGTGCAAATATGCTCTTCTCCATAGCAGTATATCATGCTATACTAGTACTGTCACCAGTATATTTCATATAGCAGTACATCATACTCCATGTGGGGTCAATATTAACAAGGACACATGTGATCTACTGTATTTTCAGTTCAGTGTTTTGTGTCTGCAAGACAAGTTCCGGTCATGTGGCTCCATAATTTGCACGTGTGTGTTTGTTTCCCTGGGGACGTTTTGAAAGTGTTACACCTGACAGAAGGTGGGACTCCAAGCACAAAGGTTCCAGTTGTGAGGTTTGTTTGTGACTTTTAAAAGTGTAACAAGTCTTAAAGGAGGAAAAGATGAATGATATTGAGATTGTACGCGAGGAAAAAGACGAGGCGAGACAGTTCTCACACAAATGGTTAAAGTGGAGCTCGTTGTCCGGTCTGAGACTTGACGTCCCCCTCTTTCTTGTTGACATGAAGAAAGTGTTCAGTCCCTCAAACTGAATCTTCAAAATCCACTTTCTGATTTGTTTCCCAGTATTGCTCCTCAGAGTCAGTGCTAGGAGTAAATATGAGTTGTCAGCATGGAAGAAAAAAGACTGGCAGCTGCTCAAAACAACACAAAAAAAAAAACACGGAGCCAGCATAGAGGAGCAGAGTAAGTTCAGTACAAGCGGGGCTTTTCTTGTCTGCTGTGTTTTCCCAGACACAGTGGGATTCTTCACATTTGGAGTCGTTAAAACGTGCTCAGAGTGGAGCTAAGGAAGACTGTAGGAAGGAGAGCAGTGAGAAGGAAAGAGGAGTGAAATGGGAGGAGGACAGTGTGTTCTGTCTCCAGGCAGTAGACCGGTGCTGGACTGCCCTCGGGTTTTTTTAACTCTCTCTCCCACTGTCTCCTCTGCAATTTATGAGTCTATAAATAAAACCTGGTGAGACAGAGGGAAGAAGGGAAGGGATGGTGGAGAGAGGAGGGAGGACGGAGGCTGCTTCTCTGGATCAAACATAGACTGTGTGAATTTTCTTGTTGAAGCATCCACCCAAAGCACCACACATGACCAAAGCCAAGTAGAAAACATCTGGCTCAATCTGTGCACTGAAAACAACGTGTGGAGGTATTGCAACTGAGGAGGGTGTTCCTTTCCAGGGGCCAAAGCACACGATATCAACAAAGCTCCTGGCATGGCAGCCGGCTGATGTCCAAGTCTGTTCCTGCTGTGCAGTTTCATGCAGATATGTTGCAGATCAGATTCTGTTGGCTTTTCTGAAAAGGCGTATTCAACTAAAATTAATCCATCTTATGTGAACAGTTCTATATCCAGTCACTTGGGACTTGAGTTTTTCTGTCGCAGGTAAACCTCTGATCTCATAAACAACAAGCTCATCTCATCCCACAAAAGAAAAATTAATTAAATAAAAAACATCACCAGCATGTTCCTCATTTTCATATTCCTCCTCTTATCAATAAATTCCAGTCTGAAGAGTGAAGCTGCCAAGTCCCTGAATTAGGAAGTGTTTTTGCTCTGTTCTTGTATTAAGAAAGTCACAGTGGTGGAGACTTTAATCCCAGATGAACGGACGACCTCAGCTTACACAGGATTCACCGTTTCATGATTCTTTGCTGACTGTCAAAATATCTGAGCCACGCTTCCTCCATCACCACTCACGTATCAGGAGTCACAATAAAAGTCACTCATCCACGAGTCTTTATTTCTCCACTGCCAACAGATGGCAAAATGATGCAGTCCCTCTAACAGCAGATTAGCTCCGTGTTGGTCAGCTGATATGGAGCTAGTGAGGGCGTGATTGAGCCATCATCTTGAGTCGTGATTGGTCGATGACATCCAGCAGGTTCTTGGCATCAACAGCAAGAGCGTGAGCCGCTGTCAACATTTGCTTCTTATAGTCCTGCTGGAGACTGGAACATAGGACAAAAAATATATATACAGTGTTACCTGAGGCAGGTTAATGGGCTAAAACAAAACCAACCAAGAGGCTTTAAATGACAATAAGGGAGTGAGGGGCAACTGCTTGTTCGACATAGAAACAAAAGGAAAGCTAGAGTGGTGCTGACAACCTTTTAGAATTCTGTTTCCGCATAAATTTGGGTTAAACATGAGACAAGAAAAACTACATTAATTGGTTTCTTTATTGAGCAAACTGATTCAATCATAAATATGTGGCAAAAGTATGCAAACATTTAGGATTTGTATTTGATTGGGAGAAGAATTTAAAGTCAGGTGTTTTAATCCTTGGGCAAGCAAAGCATGTAATAGTCAAGGAGGTGGGGAGGAGCCTGAGGATACGAGAAACTATAAGGTCTGTCTTACAGTGGCTAATATCCATGTTCATGAGTCCATCAGGAGAGCGAGAACAATGATGCACAGAACAATGTAGTAATGAGGAAGTGCTACTCTCAAAAGGGACGGTACTGCCTGTCCAAAATTTGGTCAAAGCCATGTGAATAAATCAGAAGGTTATTGTGATGTGAGCAAACACTGTAACCCCGTATAAGAACCTTATTCCAATTGTGAAACCTGGTGGTGGAAGTATCATGATTTCTCTCTGCTTTCCTGCCCCCGGACAGGATGATTTTCCATCTTTAATAGAGCTATTCATTTTTCAAGGTATCCATCTGTGAACGTAAGCTAAAAAGAAAGTGAGTTTGTTTGTACCAAGGAACGGTTAAAAAAAAAATAGTCAAAGCCCTGAACTTAATCCTTCAGTAACTCTGGAAAGAACCTAAGCAGGCATCCAGGAATGGCTAAAAATCACTGAGCTGATGTGCAGGGCTGATAAACAGCTGTCGTTACTGAAGGCACAGACTCTTTCTGTGACCTGTCCAGGGTCTGTCCCACCTCCTGCCCAATGACAGTTGGAATAGGCCCCATGCCATCACCACTCTATACAGCACAAGCAGTTAAAGATAAAGGATGGATGCATTTTTTATTGGGATTCCTTAATCTAGTTTTAGGACTATGAAATCAGTTCATGTTTTATCTCATATTTCTGTAGTAATACAAAAGAAACTTGCATGGATATTCTAAGACTTTCCCAAAGACTGTATGAGGCGCTAAAAGGCTGATCTTTCGTTGGCGTGTGCGCTCACCTCGTCATCACATACTGTTGGGCGAGCTTCATCTTCCCAATCAGCTCTGCCAAGTCAGAGTTTAACAGCTTTTGTGCCATCTCAATCTGCACAAGGAAACAAAACCACTGAACATCGACCCACATGCCAGCACAAATAAGACACAAAAAGTCCTCACCAACACCAAGTGATAACTTGGTTATAAATGAACGCAGCACTGTGTTAATAAAAGTTCCGTATTTGTACCTCTCTGTGTGTACTGGCTGGAAGTTGTGGCAGAGTCTCATCCACTGTGGCCAGTAACGGTCCTCAACGCCAGACCCACATCCTGAAACACACAAAGACTCTCTTCACGTTTCAGTACTGCAAACAATGATGTGAAATACAAAGAAACTTCGATAATTAATTAATTAAATGGAAACAGAAGAGTTCTGATGTCTGTAACACCTCCATGTTTTTAGGATATAGTTTATAGTTTGTAGTACAGTCTTTAGTCTGCGTTACCTTGACCATGGGAATATACTCTTCAGGAGGAGCTGGTTGGATCTTGCTCGACATCTCGATCACAGCTTTGACTAATCCTGTCACGTTCTCATACACCTTGTCATTAGAGCGATCCAGGTTGGCAGTGGGGGGTGGGCTTATCTCTGGGGCTGCAACTACACCATAGGCATAAAATAAAAAAAATTATAAGTTTAAGGGTTTGAAAAGGAGTAACACAGGAGCTGTGTGTGGACTGTATGGTGAAGCAGAGTGAGAACATTACAAAACACATTTAAAACATTGTTGGATGTGTTGACACACTTGCCTATACAAATGCTGCCTGATTATAGACAAGTACATTTAGCATCCCCTCGTTGCAAAATTCACGAAACAACAATCAGAGTAATTTTAGAAAGGAAGTAACTCATTTATTTTTACTACGGAGGAACCAAAGTGTAATTCATAGTAATTGTAGTTAGGTAACTTTACAACTATTATAAAGTGGTTATAAGAGACTGAATGATTAATGGTGGAATAAGTCAGTAGGTTATGGAATTTTGACTTGACTTTACAATGACCAAAAAGAAAAAAGGAAAAAACCCCACCTGGGAAAAATTGGACATTTAATGTAGTTCTGTGCTCAAGCCACATGGTGGCAGTGGCACACAGGCAGAAATTCATCAAAAACGGATAAAGCAGAGTTACAGTTCAGCATAAATGGTCATAACTGGCTGCATAAACATCATTTATCATACGTCATTTATCCTCTTCTATTGCTTTTCTCAAATCCTTTTCAGACCGCTGCCGATTGTTTACTTTCACATTGTGAATATAATTGCTTTGTGTTGCATTTATTCATGTATCAATGTATAAAATTGAATCCTACGTAGCTAAGCGTATTTTGACTTCATCTTATTAAATTCATTTTGATTACCTTCAATCATGATTCACTCCATTCCCTCCAGGAAATCACTTTTGTGTAATCAGTTACAGTCACCTTAATATTAAATTACTACCGCCGGGACACTTGAACATGTAATGGCCTGCCACAATTGCTTAGTATTACCTAGATAAACCCTAATTCTAAAGGGAGTTGGAAAAGGACTTTTTTTGTCAAGACAAAATACAGAAATTTGCCTAGAAGAGCTTTTATTGTCTGTGCAACATATGAAAAGCTCAGCTATTGGGGAAAAAAATAAATCACTGAAGAAAAAAAAAAAAAGACCACAGAGGAGTTTTTATTATTAAATGTAGAATAAGAAAAATCCAACTAGGCCCAAGATCTAACAAGGTTTTCACTTTACCCTAGAAAAGTTCAAAATGTCTTCTAAGCTTGATCATCCTACATCTTAAGTCAAATAATCAAAACCATAAAGATTGAGATGCACGTCTGGAAAGAATAAGAACGTTGAAAGGAATCTACAGGGATTTAATCTGGTGGATTAAGAAATCGAGGAGCAGAGAAGTGATAAACGTGGGGACAAGACGCATAGTAAACACACACAGACGGTGTGCTGCTTACCCGCCAGGGCTAGAGTCAACAGTAAGGCAGAGTGCAGGAGGAGGGAGAGAGGGAGCAGCCAGAGGAAAGAAGATAAAAGGAAAATATTAACGCTAGAAGCATTAAAAACATGCACTGTGTATATCTAGTACATTGCGCAATCACATAGTGTGTGTGCTACTGTTTTTAAAAATGGCAGCTCATTTTGGTACATGCATATGTATTTGTTTTTAACAAGTCTTGCAGCATATTTATTTTTAGGCCTTGATTGTTAAAAGGTACATGATTGATTTAATGAATCTATGAGTTTCCATTTCTCTTTGAAACTCTGCATGTACGGTACCTTGACTCCATCGTTATAACTTTCTGCAGTGTTTAAGCAGGTCGGACCGCCCACTTGGCTCTGGGCCCCGGGTCGAGGGGGTTTCTTTGGGGGAGCTGCATGCTCTGCAGGAAACAAATAAAGGTGAAAATTAGTTCTCCTCACAGTTTTACAGTGTCATACAAGAGGACAGATTGTACTTTTACATTCATCAGTAGCTCTGGGTTTATATCTGAGCATTCAGTGGTAGTTCACATACACTGTTGGGCCTGAGTCATTGAGTAATAAAACTACACTAAATGCTTAAGGGTCTATTACAAAGTGCTAAAGCAAAAAAAAAAAAAAAAATAGCTATGAGAAAATGGAAAGAAGCAGACTGATAGAAAAAGAAACTTTGAACTGTAAAACTATTTAAAGCTGAATGTTTTTTTATTTTGTCTGTGCTCATCTGCTTAAAGGATGGTTCTATTCATGCTCTGAACGCAACATATCGAGCCTGACATGCTGTCAGAGTCCATATAAACAGAGGTTGGTCCGCTCACTTGCAGGCCAACAGGCTGCAGAGTTCACAATCGGATCTGTCATATTGTGGCAACAGACTGTAAACTCGGCAGGCAGACTGACATACGGACACACGAACCATCGCACCAACAGACAGAAAGGCTGGAGACACAGGGAGTCATCGAAAGGAAAGACTAGTGGTTTATGTGTCAACTACACAGTTAAAGAGATTAAGAGAGAGAGAGAAAAAGGGAGAATAAAACAATGGCGGTTGTGTGACTGCAATTACAGAGGGTTACGGGCCTGTCTATTACCTGGTTTGCCAACAGGCTGGTATATGTGCTGGTTTCCTGTCTGCACAAATAAACACAAAGACAAAACATCGGGTTAGCTAGTGCACAGTGAAAACACAACTTCACTGGAAATTAGAAATTCACAAACCCACTATTTGCTCCTGTGTAGTCAAGAAACTGTTTCTCCTTTCACTGGTGTGTGCTTTTAAAACTGTATTGTTATGCTAACAAAAATATTATATTTGGCTTCATGGGGACGACAACAACAAAGAAATCAAAGTGTTTTCTTTGTTAGAGCTACCCCTTCAAAACCAAAAAAAAATAAATAAATCCTCTATCATGTCTTTATGCTCAAAGTTGTGAAATTATAAAGCAATGCCACAAACTCCTCAGAGGTGCCAAGCATGTTTTATGCTGTAATTACTTTGTTGCATTATAACTGCGTCGTCGTTGTTTTCTATGTGTGAGAAAACAGTACAGTGGGCTTCGAACGCTTGTGTCTGCCATTACAGCCTTACAGCCTGACAACCACCAACACTCAAAATACTCTACTACAGCATTTTACACACACAAACGAGGGAGATTTTCCCACCGCAAACCACAGCCATTCAATGGGAGGAGGAGGATAAGCAGAGCGATGAATTACAGAGTCAGAAATATCTGTCTTTGCCGATGGCAAACGCAGACTGCTACAACAACTTTTGCTGGCATCAGGGACATCAGCATGGAACACTGTTCAGCTCTTGACATTTCAAGTTGGGACAAGGTTTCACACAAACTCGATAAATACGATAAATAACGTCGTTTAGCTTAAGAAGAAGAAAATCTCAATCTCCTAAATCTCCAAAATCTCAAAGCAACGCCCCCAGTTTCTAGTTTGCAAAACATTAACATTACGACCTACTGTACATTTCAGAACTACTTCTGCTCAAAGATGTTACATGTATAACAGCAACGAACCACCAGTATGTTTTGCTTCATGTGCATCTGTCAGGGCACAAATCATTTTAAAGTTACACCACACGGCCTAATTAAAAATTATGTGGTTAACTTTCTATAAACGATCACAAATGTAAAAGTCAAGAAATATTGTTTTACAAATGCTGAAACTGCAGTCTGTTACTACATATTCATGGGATTAGGGCTGCCACTAATTTATTTAAAATTTTTAAATTAAATAATCTTTAACTCATTGCAATTAATCATGTGATCTTTAACATGTCACAAGATCCCCCTAAAAATTCCCTAAAACAGATTTTTTAGTCAAACAAAAAGCAAAACACAATAAAAGTCTTCGTAAGACAAAGAAAACATAGCACTTGCATTGAGAAGGCTGAAATCAGGGAACACTTTGCATTTCTGCTTGAAAATGTCTTCAACTATGAATCAATCACTAATCAAAATATTGTTGCATTATTTCATTCTGACATTTAACTAACTAAATTATAATTTTATTATGGTACACGACTTAATGCTGCCAATACTGACTAAATGCTAAAAAATGCATCCTTTTAGTGTGCAACTGAGGCACAACTTTCTCGAAAACTAAATACACCATATTTTCCTGTAATGTTGGAATTACACATGGACAGACTTGGGCAGAGAGCAGCATGCTGATTTTTGGAGAGCAACGCTGGGACACACAGATCAGAAACTGTACTTGCAACAGTTTCCTATTAATAACTACTGACGTGGGAATATATTGACCCCTCTTTGCTGACCCCAGCCCCAAAAGGTCACTTCCCGTCCCTGGACCAATGCCCATAGCTCTAATCAAAACAAACACATGCCGCAGCCAATTGCAGTGAGTCTAAGCAGGATGTGGACGGGGCGTAAAACGTGTCTTTATCAGACATCCTCCTTGCTTAATAACACAAACAATTCAGAAAAATATTTATTTTATTTATAGGATGGAGTTGACGAACAATGATGAGGTGCATTAGGATTTGACTGTGTAAATTAGTTAAATAGGTTCATTTAGAAAAAAAAAAGCATCCAGGACACGTCCTAAAACTTTCATTTGTGAGCAGGATTAACAGCACCTAACAATGATGAAACAGAAACCAGAAAAGTCAACTAACCGGAGGCTGGAGTCCACCTTCTTCTCTGTCCAGACTCCCTCTAGAACTTCTGGTGTCTGGTTTCTAAAAAAGAAAAACAAGCACGTACATAAGTCACCCATAGAGTTTATGTTGGTTTTATTTCAGTGTGCAGACATTCAGTGATTTACCGAGACAGATTAAAACTTCTGTGATTGCAGTTATGCCAAACGATCATAATCATTCTGTCCACATGAAGTCAAGCAGCTTTTCTGTTTGTGAGTTGACAGGTGGTATTGGATTTTTATTACTGGGATATTTTCCAGACGAAAACCCATTTTGTTGTAGCTCTCAGCTCGAACTGTTAGTCCATATGGTGCAAAGTCAACACTTTACCCAGTAGATGCGCTGATTCACTGAAGATTTTGGATTTAAATGAACCATCAAAAACTGAAATTTTAGAAAGATGTGACTAAAAGAAACCTTCGTCAATAATAAATGAGTGGCTCCATCTTTCCTAATAAAGTTCAATCTCAGGTCCAAATGATTAAATGAATAAAGTGATGAATCAAAAGAGTGAATCTAGAAAACACATTCAATCCAAGCAGTTTCCCCTTCAAAACAGGAACATGCTGTCAAAAAGCTGCGACAACACTTTTTCCAAATTTAAAACTTATCTGTTGAATAACAAAAATGCCCTCCCCCTCATAAGAAATGCAACAATAAAAACAGAAACACCTCTGCATATATAACTAAGCACACCTCCCCACACCGTGTACTTCCATTAGCCACCGTCTCACACACCTGTCCTCACCTACCAGTTTTCCAAGACAGGACTTGAAGACCAGCATTGCCAATGAATTCATCAACACAGTCTGATAAGTTGTTTGTGTCCAGGCTGTTTGAGGAGTTGTGTCTCTGTTATCTCCTGATCTTACTGACGGTATATCTGCCTTGCTGATAACCTGTATCTATCTATGTCTGTGCCAAATGTTCCATCAAGAAGAGAATTCAAATCCAACTCCAGTGTCCTGCCTCCAGCACACTTATATGTAACTCTGACGCACAGAGAGAGGGAAGAAGAGGAGGAGGGATGAAGCATGCTGCCAACGAACTGTCAGTATGTGAGCATGCCTACCCTTCTTTCCCAAAACCTTCTCTCCCCCCCCTTCTTTCTCTTGCCCCTCCCTGAAGTGACAGAGTTATAAAAACAGCCAGCCTCCCCAGCTTTTCAGTAAACTTGTGTGTTCTCAGTTTGTGGTTGTGGGTCAAAGACAGACTGTTGACTGGGCTGTCAGATTGTCTAAGCCTATCATTACCCTGGAATTCACACAGGCCACACCTGCCTACAAACTCTCTCTCTCACAATCACACACACACACATACACACACACAAATTCTTGAGAAAAAAAACCCCAGACAACTCCTTCAATCAGTGTTCACAGAAATATGCGTCCTCACCAAAATGTTGCTTCCGCTTCTCTTCCACTGTCTTTGTGTTAGATTGTGTCCATTCATTAAAACAATTTTCATCCTATAGAGTGTCCATGAAACAACTAACTCCTCATTCATTCATTCATAAAAAATGCAGTGTTCGTGAGAAAGTCATCTACTCACTAAGTTAGCGTTAGCATGTAACTCAACATCAATGTACTCTGCTCTGCCCAGCCCTGCCTGTGCTCTGCTGTGCTCTTATACTATCTGCTATGTTCTGGAAGTTGCTGCACAGTATTTCGGGGAATGATCCCTACGAAATTACAATAAATAATAAGATGAAAATTGAAGCAGAAATTGTTGAAATGCTCTGATTGGTGAGGCTCATTCAGAAGCAATATGTCTCCACTGCTGCCAGTGCTGTTCTGTGAGTTTGGATCGACAGCACCTCTCTCAAAAAATTATCCAATGGAGTGTTTGTATAGGTAGGAGTGTAGTGTAGGAATAAGGATGTGGCAACTTTCACAAAAACTCAACAAAATCAACAGCATGCATTCTGCAACTGAAAAAACACAGCTGACGAGTCAAAGATGGCAATTCAATGAAACGGCTTTGCATCACAAGTGACGATCAACACACTCTACCATGCACAACATCGCACAAAAAATTACTTTATATGAAACATGTAGTTGTTCCCTTATATTCTACTTTTCTGCAGTGATATTTCATATTTGTTTAATTTTAGCAGTACAAATACAAAATAGCTTTCCCCCAAAACACAGAATAAATTTAAACTGCTAGCAGAGACAAATGACATCTACTGTTACACCCTCCACACTGTGGACATGTGTGTGTATTCCCCGGTGTGTGTATTGTGTGTGTTACCAGCAGCCTTTCCTCCTGTTCCAGCCACCTCTGATCCTCCTCCATCTGCTGTTGTTGTATCATCAGCTGTTCCTCCATTAACAGGCACTGCTGGCCTACACACTGCTGCATGTCTACTGCCCTATCCTACACACACACACACACACACACACACACACACCCACAAATACACACAAACATGCAACAAAGGACGAGGCAAGCACAGATATGCACACCAACAAAGAAA
Organism: Channa striata; assembly: GCA_033026295.1. Classification (NCBI taxonomy): domain Eukaryota; kingdom Metazoa; phylum Chordata; class Actinopteri; order Anabantiformes; family Channidae; genus Channa; species Channa striata. The sequence continues at coordinate 13,025,713 of CM065175.1, read as the reverse complement.
GCACAGATGAAGAGAAACAAATACACGTGACATGAAGACAGACACATTTGACTGATGAAAGATTGAACTGAGATAAAGGACGCAAACTGAAAATAATGGACATCAATGAATTTTTTGTACCATTTCCCTATAATATCAAATTTAAAGTAAATTTGTGGAGTGGACTTGTTACGCAGTTTGTACATGTTTTATTCATGGCTTACCCGTGTGTGCATTTGACTGTTAAGTTAGTTTCTTACCTCCATTACAGAGCCCCATAGTGCCATGTCCTGTCCGTGAGTCAGGGGAAGGTGCTGTGCATGCGAGTGTGTGTGGATGTGATGGCGAGGGTGTGTGTGTGCGTGGTGTGTGTCCAGCATTGCGGCCTGTGGTGGGTACAAGGCACTGGGCACTGAGGGGAGGGTGTGGGGGCCGGGGTACCCCGCCATCTAGGAGTAGAAAGGTACATCATTAAGCCGTTATTAAAGTTCTGTTTTGATTGGTTTGCTTATGTCTTTACATATCTACATTTTACACTGGTAATGGAATAGTTGAAAACTAATTATGTAATTAGAATTATACTAGAATGAACAATTTAACAAAACTAAACAACAGGAAAAAAACTAAACTTTTGTGGTCTTTTGTTTGTCTAGATACCTGATAGTGTCCAGGATGCTGGGGACTGGGGTAAAAACCTTCACTGGAGCGAGGACTGGGATAGCCTGGTCTGCTTGGCTACAGGCAGAAAGCATGAGGTGATGGGAAAGGGAGAAGGGGCAGGACGAATAGAGGAAGAGATGCAGAAAGACAGAGAAGTAGGTTATAATAATGCTTGTTGATCCTTTTCTAAAAATAAATGTTACAATCAGGGGACACTGGACATTCAGTCATCAACACACAAACCACCCGGAGCTGTTTGTGTGGCTGGGTTAGCTGTCAATGAAAACAGGGCACACCCACTGGGCTGCAAGTCCAGCAAGCTGTTAGTTGAACCGCCACTAACCAGTATCCCTGTGGTACAAACACAACATCCTATGTCATATTACTGGACTACTAAATCTGGAATCTCTAGGTAGATGTGATGCAGGTGTGTAAAAGAGTGTGGTATGGTTACATGTTCACCAAAGACTTCACTGTAAAGCATTTATTCCCAAACGATAAGGATGTACTGCTGCGTAGAAGTGTAAAATATGCAGAACAAGTGGGCTCCCTCTCACTGTGAGGCATGTAATGTTCTCTAATCCATGTCATCCTATAGTAGAGAACAGTGAGTTTCAAATGCACAACTCAATTCTATTCTTTTGTAGCTCAAAGCAGAAGTGCTTGGTGAACCCACAGCCTTCTTTCTTCTGTTGGTTGAAATGAAGCTGTTGAAAGTTGATGAACAGTTTCCCCTTTTAGAATGACTGGAGACATTTTTCTTGATGATTTGAACACAGAACCCATATCTGGCACACAACAGTGTTGTAACCTCTACCTTCCACAGTCTCTCATAGTAGCTTTCTCTGGACCACACCTCCGACAGCAAGACAGACATACGGACAAACAGGGAGGGAAACAGACAGCAAAGGAAGATGGGCGGGGGAAGACAGAGAGGGAGAGAAGAAAAAAAAGGAAAAAAGTAGGAAGGGAGGGAAAAGCAGACAAGACAAAGAAACTCAAGACAAGACAAAAAAGGAACTTCAAACTGTCAGTTTGAGAACTGTTTGTGAACGTGCTCACACATGAAAAATTGGACACTTTCACACTTTCTACGTGAGAGCAAAATTATAAATCAAACAGATGAACATCCCTTTAGTAGTCTGTCCATGAAGAATGAGGTTCTCCTGGGAACACAGGGACAACAGCCTGAGACACTGGTGCTAATCAGACAGAACTGTCTCAACAGGATCACATGAGAGAAAGGGGACATTTACCTTTTAAATGAAGACAAACTTAAGTTCTTTTAATCTGTTGTCTGCATATGAGACATGTGTCCATGATACAGGAAGTGGTCCCGTGACATAAATTAATTTTAGGCATTTTATGAATGCTGTGTAGTCAAATGTAAATTATAGTTTCTTTACTTTCATGCATCCCTTTGGGCCAAAGTTACATACATACCATTTAAGCAACAGTGGTGAAGTGGGTCCACTTGTTCTGGTACACAACTAACATTCACATTTAAGCTACACATCAGCTAGTACAAATGTTCCAGATGTCATTTTTATTATTTTGCTAGAACTCTTATTTAAACTCTCATTACTGCTGATCATTAAATAAATAACCAGCTGTGCATTGTTCTTATATTGGGTTTAGGTCCTAGCTGAACTATTATGTTGATGAAAACATTCAACTGTGAACAGTGTTCTCATCGTCAGTGCCACACAGCACATTTCGGGTACATTCCCTGAAATAAAAATATCTGTTCATTCTGAGGCTGTTGTTACAGCTCTGCAAGATCATTAAACGCTCAGTCCAACAAGCTTGTGTGTAGTAGCCAGCACCCAACTTTTAGGTCAAGATGACAAATCACCAGCTATTCAGTAGTAATAGGCTGCAGTTTAGGAGACATGGAGCACTTTCTGTTTTTATAGCACATGTAAATGTCTTATGTTTCGCGCATTCCTTACAAGCTTGTGTAGTGTATGGAATATATTGTGATGGGATTCAAAGCAGAAAGTAGACCAATTTTACTATTAATAATACTATTACACTATGCAGTATTCTACAGGAGTTAAAGAAAGTTTGGTCCAATTGGAAACTTCTGAAATCCAATTGCCAGAAACTGAAAGTGGATGTTGCATTACAGCATTAATTCTTGACTTTGAGGTTCATCTAGTGTGAAAAATGTTTTTCACATCTGTTTTGACCATTGCTCCACACTTGCCTGTTCTGGCCTGCCCATGAAAAACTGACAATAGACAAGATCTGAAACTGCATTCACTCCCTACAGAGGAGCTTCCAACAGCTTGTTAAGAGCATGCTAAAATGCTTTAGAAATCAGATCGAGTTTTAGCCTCGATAAAAAAACCTGTCCATTTAGAAAATAATGAATACACTGAGGGATTTGCTCAATGTATTTTTAATTAAAAACCTCACAGAACATCTGAAAATATGCATGACATTAGTCCAACTGACTGATTAAATCATATTGTGCTTACTTATGTGGTGACACCTTAAGGAACCATACAGTTTAAAATAACCATAAAGGGAAAAAAAGAAAATGAGGTTCAGAGTAAAGTCAATTAACTAACATGGTGTACATGCAAGTCACAGAAAATAAAAGGCCTGAAAATTATTATTTTTAATTAGCTTATGAGGAATTTGACCAAAAATGTCTAGCTATTTCGCATGAGAGATTTCCACTGGTGGCACAATGTCTCAATGTTCAAAAATCATATACAATCAAAACTGTGTATCTACTTTCAGCAGCCTCATTGATCAGAATACAATGCAATTAAATTTTTTATGGTCTCAATGATAAATTAAAGGCTCCACAACCACCAATGTTGCAAATTGTTTGCAAATGTTTTAAAAACAGACACACAGGTTCAGTTTTTGAACCGCTTTAGAGTAGGAGCAAACCACATGCCTTCAATGGCCTGGATGTGATTCTGATAGAGCAGGTGATGGGAAAAGTTGTGCAGGTAGTTACAGGGAGGTTTTGGTTTTTGGCTGGCTGGCTGAGGGTTAGTGATGGATAAAGTACAGGAAGAGGGAACTAAGAGGACTCTCGCTGTTAAGAGAGGGGGGGCAGGAGAAACCAGTGGGGGCCCCCCACATGACTGCACAGCAGGGAGTAGAGACTGGGGCTTCAACGCAAATTGCAATCGGTTGCTGGGATTAACTTGGCAGCCTGGGTAAAATCTGGTCAAGTCAAGGGTTTCATAATTAGAATTTGACTTAGGCTGGATGTTTTGGAGAGTGAGGAGACTAACATTTGTCATTAAATAGAAGACTGGCTAAGCTGCAGAAAGCAGGTGGACGTTAGAAGGGGCATTCGCCTTGTTTGGGCAGCTGCCATTGAACAGGCCATCTGAATTAGTGTGAGGTGGAGAACACAGGTTTGCTTCAGACTGCATGAAAAGGCTAGTATGAAATATTGTTTCAGGATTTAGTTTAGTGTTGTACTGAGGGAAGGAGCAATGAAAGCAGATGGTGTTTTTTTAGAGAAAGTGACTGAGTTTCATGATTGGAAGAAGAGGAAATGTGATGGAGAAATACAGAGATAATAGGTAGAGTGGGATATCTGACAAGTAAAATGATTTGCTGGTAGATAAAGGAAGAAGGTTTCAAGGCAGAGGAAAAATTCTAAAAGGTTCTAGTTTTGATATCGATGTATGTGAGAGTGGGAGCAGAAAGACACTCCAAACTGAAGGAGGCCTGATGGGAGGGAACACGGACGGGCTGTAAGCAGAAGTCAAAAGTAGTGGACAGACACATGAAGGAATCATAGAAGACAGACATGTAGCAGAAGGGTGAAAGGGGCTGGGATGAAGCAGAATGTTCTTTGTTTTTAATTAGTCTTAAAGAATGAATAATTAGACTGTCTCCCCTTAAAAACAACTTTCTGACAAATTTCAGAATTTCAGATTAAAAATAAGTATTTTTAAATAACATCCAATAATGTGACAAATTTACCATATAATCAAAAAACCTCACATGGCAACCAGCTTCAGCTACAATTTCACCAGTAATACATGTGCATGTTCAAACTGTCTAGCTGGTGCATATTGTAGAGAAGTAAATAAAGAGTCAACAGATCAATCTTGTGCACTTAAGACCTTAGTTTAACTGCTTTCATCAGAGAGGCGTTGAAGGAATGCGTGAAAAACAAAAGCACACAGACAAGACGGAGACACAAGCACATGTGCTGTAGTAGTGTCTTACTTTTGGTGGTGCCTCATCAGACCCTCCAGAGTCCCAAGAAACTGTGACCTGCCTCCTCATCTCCATTCTGTTCCTCTCCTTCTGCTGGACCTTCTCTTCCTCTAATATAGTGCTGGAAACAAGGGGAAAACCAAGATGACACAACGCTGAAAGATTACTAGTGTTTTTCTACTGAACTCTATCTCATTTAATCCATGAAAAACTGAAGCTTATACTGTAGTTGAGAAACAGAAAAGTAATTCATTTCCCTGTGTTATCTCGTACAAATGCTAAAATGAAAAGGCTACTATAGACAAAAATATGCTACAGTGGTGCAAGTCTTGAATCCCTTCATAAATATAAATAGGAAACGGTGCAGATTTTTAACCTCTTACTGGAAATATGAAAAGCCCCATAAACTAACATGTATCTAAGTGTCATTCCAGAGTCCAGAGCTTCAAAAAACAAAATGCAAAGAAAGAAAAACCAGCTCCTTTTACTTATGAAACATCAAGTGTCTTACTACAGATAATCTTTGCACCAACTCAGTAGTAAAAACAATTCAAGCCGCTGCCATTAGTTTAGATTTCAGCTTCTCTGTGCAGTAGTAGTGCACTAGAGCGGGGATGGTCAGCTGTTATAATGTTATGTCTTTACAAAAAGTTCAGTTTTAACATTTACTATTACAACTACAACTGTGTGAGTGTTTTTTTTTAAAAAAAAAGGAAAAAAGGACATTTAACAAATTCCCACGCCCCTAACTCAAGGTTCTTTAGGTCTAATGTAGTTAAAGATACCACACAACATTTACTCGCTAAAATTACTCACTCTGAGTTTTTCCCTGGGAAAACTGCTGCTAAACCAAATCCCGATTCCCAGAGGGAAAAGCTGCTGCTGAAAAGCCGACAGTTTGACAAAACCGAAAACTGAATGGTTTAACTATTGCACATGCACCCTGTCCACACACTCTCTCACACGCCTTTTCTCAGCAAGGCTGTGAGCTATTTCTGGTAACATCATTGCCCTCCTGTTCCGTTGTCTCCTGTGTGTGTGTGTGTGTGTGTGTGTGTGTGTGTGTGTGTGTGTGTGTGTGTGTGTGTGTGGTCCTTGCACCTGTCCATGTCTTTTCCATCACAAGACACATTCACTCACTTCGGTACAACAATATCAGCACTGAAATAACATTTTATACTAGAAAAACCTGTAGAAACTAATTCAACACCGAACAACATCTAATTGAAATGTATAAATTAAACAATAAACTATAAACAATATTTGTTTAGTTTTACATCTGCATCAATTGCCAAAGGATCTCAACTTGAATATGTTTTATTTCCTCAATATGTTTTTGCTGTTTAAGATTTTAAATAAAAAATTGTAATAATAATAATAACATACATAAATTTTTTGTTTCATGGAACAGTACTTCTTCATTGCAGTAATCACAGGAAACAGCCAACCTTTGTGTAACTTGTGAGGTAAATGTCAAATTTTCATACTACTTAATCCAAATCTAAATCTACCCGCCTTGTCTCATAATTACCAATAAATTACATCAAATATGAGTACAAGTGATCAAGGTAACATCAGCACCTCAGGCTGTCAGCCCCGCCATCTACTATACGTCACAACAGCACCTGGAATAACAACGTCTCTTTGGTTTATTTACTCAGGCTGGGCTGACGGCACAGTCTTAGAGATTTTGCACTACCCTCCTTCTCTCTCATCTTGTCCTCACCTGAGAGCGACTGATTATAACCGCTACTGATGACCACTCAACTGAGATGTAAACTACTCTACGCAAAATCACAGATCACATACAATACCAACGGTTTCTGAACAATGTTTTATAATCAAGTTTATACTGGTCAGAAACTAAATAAAGCCATCTCTAAAATACGCAGCTAAAATAGTTATATTACATGACATTAAGGTTTTAGAACTGAAATTCATTGAAGCGAATATCAATCCTGATTAGGTGTGTGCTCCTAAACAGACACATCTATTTCATATATTTAATATTGGCTATACTCCAGCAAATTGTGACCTCAGATGTCCTTGGTAAACACAAAGAAACCAATTTTATCCAATCCATCAAAAGCAAATGGCCAAATAATAAAAACAAACGTAATACACAAGCAAAATGGCAGCTTGAAAATTATTTTACAGTAGCATCCAAAGCATTGCTCAATCATATGTCTGCAATATAAACATCCAACATTTAACAAAACGTTATTAACACATAATATCCTTTTGAAGAGACCATACTGTACCTTCACATGTGATCAACCCAACTGAACCCTGAAGTATATCCAGTCAACCCTCCTTTAGTACAATGGCGTAGCCTATAAAATGATGACGGGCCAATGCCACCCACCACTGATACACTACTGAAGGTCAACATGAATTAATGCTCCCAACAACACTAAAGCATCCCAGCAACATTAAATAGATATATCCTACTCCCCGATTCGAGACTACTACACCAAAACACACAATGGACTTCTCAATCGGTAAGTATAATCCAACTATCAGGAGCCTTGCTCTGCTAGCTTTGGCCATGGGAGGATGGAGCAACAGAAGTTTGCTTGTCTTTCCCCTCATTCTTTTATTCTCCGTCTACCCCCTCTCTCTGTTGGAAAGCTGTAGCTCCTGGCAGCTGCCCACTGTGTAAACACGCGTGCACACACACACACACACACACACACACACACACACACACACTCATGTTGGTCCTTCGTCTAGGAAAACTGAAGTTTGAGAAGCTGAGAGTTGCATATTTGGCAAGAGAGACCTATAATAGATATTCTAATATAAAAGTTGGCCAAACCCAAAGCAAACCAATTGTACAACCTTATATAGTACGGGTTTGTGCTATTAATAGTCAATGGTCACAGTGAACATGGTCAATATTGACATGGTTTCTAAGATACTGGATGAGGCACATTAGGGGCTCCCTAGATCTGCTTCATGATCAGAATTTTGTCAGCTTTGCACCCAAAGGGTTTGAGCATGAGGGTTCAGCCTATAAAAACTTACATCCACAAACATATTGTGCATGTGTCAGACTAATGAGACAACCCCCATAGTGTGGAGGGTTAAATCTGTTTGGAGCCTAATTATGAACTTGTGATCAGAGGGACATGGTGAAAGAGTTCATGGAAAAGAATAAAAAAGGGGAGAGGAGAAAAATTAGGAAAGCTGACAATGAGGGAATTGGAATGGAAATCATGGTGGTATTGCAGGCTTGAGTCATGCTGGTTTTAAGCAAACTTATAAAACCACAGGAGGTAAGCCTGGTCTCATATTTTCCTGTTTCTGTGTGCGTAAGAGAGAAAGAACAAGTCAGAGTAAGAATGTGCATGGTGTAAGAAACACTGATGGCATCTTGCTGTGTTGCTGATACTTGTCTTGTTCTACCTGCGTATGAGTTTCAGAGTAACTACGTGTTGGAAAAGACATCACTTGGACATGCAGTGCTGTATTTCTATATGTTATCCAGGTGAATTTAAATTTGAATGATAAGCAAAAATGACATGAAAGCATGACATAAGTTTGCATAGTCTTAGTTTATGCTCTGCTACGTGAACTTCTAGAGCAACCAAAATCTTTCTTTCCCATTACGACTATTAGCATTCTTGTTATAATGATCTAACCTAAGTCCAAGACTCAACACTGAAACCTCACTTCCCAAAAACAACAGGTTTTTTCATGTCCAGAGGATTCTGAATTGTTGAGTCATGACGGCTGGGAAACGATCTACCTTTGTAAGACACTGTCTCACACATGTTTTGTACCATATACCAAAAAGAACAAAGTAATAAGTCTTATTTGATTCCATCTTTGAAAATTGTTACACATTACTAACCACTTGGTCAATAGATTTAAGTCCAAATTCCGTAAATTCCGCAAACAAAACAAAGCTCAAGGTCTAATGAAGAATTATAAAGCTCATACTTTTCTCAAACACCTAAAATTAAACTTGTTTAGGTGTCTGTGTCAGAGCTCAACTGTGATGTCACTTTGGATTAGCATTAATTATATTCATATGTAACTCTAAAATGACTGACATAAATAATCCAGTCCATTTCTTACTTTACTTGCTTAGTAATATAATCCCTCTCTCAAACCGATAATGAGAGATACCGTGAGTGTTCTTGTGTTTCTGTTCTTGTGTTCTTTAAATTAACAGATTTTTACTCAAGTTGACAGTCTTCTGCATGCATAAATAAAAAACGTATTATAAATGGTTAACTGTTTTTCTTAGTAGTATGACACTGCATGACTAAGTCAGATCCTGCTGGGGATTTTAGATTCTGTCTAATTCTGCCTTATCTGATCACTACATGCCCGAGATATTGTCTGTTGGTAGATGAGGTCCCTCTCTTTGCAAATCTGTCTTGAAACAAAGCTAGTAACAAGGGAGTGATGTATCACCTAACAAGGAATCAAGGCATAACTGAGTCATAATTACATCTTTGTTACCATACCAACTGTAATGTCCTCAGCCCAAACAGGATGTAAAGTGCTGTCTTTGAAAGGGTTTGTTTGGGACAACTCTTGCTTACTCTTTCATAAAGACACAAGCAGATTTCATCTGAGTGTATTCACATCTAAATCTATATGCAAGTATGTACATACTGTAGAGCTTTTGTATTGCTTATTTTTACGGAGGTGTTTTGTATTTTTTAATGCCCTCCTAATTTATAAAGAGCTCCAGTCTGCTGGAGTACACCCTAAACAATGAAACCAACATCACTGTTCCACTAGTTACAGGCTGAACTGAATGTGACACTGCTGTAGAGAAGATATAGTCGTAAGTATTTTTCTTCATTTAAGCACTGTATGCTTTTGCATGTGTGATTAATACAGACAGATGGTGACACCTGCTGTTAGTAGCACGTAAAGAAAATGCTTCATCTGGAAAACCATGATTTCATGTTCTTTATCTAAACAACGAGCTCAAAAATAGCAAAGAAAAACCTGCAGATTCAAGTCCTATATAATAAACGATAATTTAACCTTCCAGCATTAACAAGATTAATTTAAACATTTTACACAATACATAACATATACATTTGCAGAAATCACAATCAAGAGTTTTACTTATTTGTTTTTAAGTACCTCAGTTGGGTTTTGAGTTCATTGAAGCGTGGTCTCTTGCTGGGATCATACGACCAGCACTTTGTCATTAAGCTGTAGAGAGTAGGAGGGCACTGAGGGGGCATGGCCAGTCGCTCGCCATTTTCTATCCTGCCTATAACATCGTTGTTCTTCACACCCTGGAAAGGCTTGATGCCATACATTAGAATCTCCCACATGCAGACACCTGTGTAAAAATAAAAATAAAATCTGTATGGGCCATGTATAGGTCCTAAAAATTGCAGAAACAAAAAGATGCTGCCACATCAAAAAAACATGGGACAAAAGTGAGAGAAAACGGCTCAAAGTCAAACTTACCAAACATCCAGACATCACTGGCTGTGGTAAATCGTCTAAAGTTAATGGATTCAGGAGCCATCCATTTAATAGGCAGTTTACCTTTTGAAGCTGGGAGACAGACAGTAAGCAAACTGAGGAATACTTCAGGGACCAAGTCTTATGAGTGCTGAATAATAATGTATATACATGCTGAATAATCCCTCTTTAGAATGTTTGGACATACTAAAGAAAGTTAGATGGGGAAGATGAAGAATGCCTTTATGGGAGCACTTCATGTGCATAGAGGGGTTACCTTTGTAATAAGAGCTATCCTCCATGTATCGAGATAGACCAAAGTCCCCTAGCTTTACACAGTCGACTGTAGACACCAACACGTTTCTCGCTGCAATGTCCCTAAAGAGGATCAAACAAGAATAAGAGCAAGTCCTGGACATTTTACAGTAATATTGTTAATGTCCCTGACTGTCCACATGAGATATTTATTTATTTCCTAAAAATGATGCACCTATGCATCTAAATTGGAAAAGCAAATACATTTTTATCATAAATGTATGAGTAAATGATTATGTTCTGCTGCAACATATTTTCTGACAAAAGTGCGACATTTACTAACAGAGAGCAAGTTATAAGGAGCTGGCTGGGGAGGGTGGTCGGCATACAAAGTGCAGGACTCTCATACCTGTGTACAAAGCGTTTGCTCTCCAGATATGCCAGTGCCGTGCTGAGTTGATAAGAGTACAAGATGAGAGTGGCCAAGTCTAGACTGTACTTCCTCACCTGCAGGAATGACCGCAGCTATGGAGGACAGAGAGAAACAAAGATATAATGAGTGAGAAAGGGAAAAAAAAGAGCGCAAGAGGTTAAGATAAAGTGATGGACAGAGAGACATGCTACATGAAAAAAAATAGCACAGTTTGATGAAAGAAGCTTTGCTACTCTAGGGAACTACAGTGTGTGAGAGGTTATTATGATGTACTGCAACCACTGCAACTTTATGTTATGCGACCATATTTTAGTGTCCCACCTCTCCGAGCGTGCAGAGTTCCATGATGATCCAGACAGGATTCTCTGTGATGACTCCCATGAGCTTCACAATATGAGGATGGTCAAACTGACGCATTGTCACTGCAGAGAAAGAACAGAGTCAGGGGTCATGTTTTTATTAATAATACTGTATAATGAGCATTTTACAGATTCCTAAAAGTAAAAAACTGTTGTCAGGTAACGTTTGACAAAGTGAACTAACATGCTTCTTGGAGAAACTTTTCCCTGACGCTGTCTGACGTTGAGTTCTTACATGTCTTCACTGCTACAGACAGAGCTGGGTTTTCCTGTAAGAAAGAAATAAAATCACTAACTAATTATAGTTAGTTAGCTCTATTTATTTAGCAAAGTTGACCCGTGGTGATTGCATGTACATAGTATGAGAAACACCTAAACCGGGTGTGAGAAAAACACTACAAACCGGGCTGATGTAGACTCCTTGGTGGACGTCTCCAAACTGTCCTTCTCCTATGCAGCGTCCCAACTCAATGCGGTCACGCTGAATCTCATAGTCCCGTGCTACATACACAGTTCACATATACATAAACACCCACAGATACAAACACAAGACCAGAACACAATCAGAGTTCAGAACTGACACACAAAAAAGCCCACACCTTCACCTCTTATAAGACCTTGTATTTACATTTACCAAACTTGTCAGAGAATTTTTTTTTGTGTGCAGCATTTGGTTTTACCTTAAGTTACAGAAAAGTTTCACACAAAGTGACAAAGTCATTATTTAAAGAAGGTTTAGGGTTTTATTACAATACTTTGTGAAACATTATGGAATGACATCTTGCTTGAGTGGTTGAGTAGTTATTTAGAATAAAATAAATGAAGTAAACCCAAACATTCTGAATTTTTAAATAATTAAATTTAATTCACATTCTACCTCTGACAAGCTTGGTTTTATAGCAACGGCTCAATGTCAACAGCATGCAACAACAGCATCAGCAAACCACAGCCAGACATGCCGTGTAACACAGTATCACTAATGTATGAACAGGAATCTCTAGGTCATGTCTAATGCAGTATGGATAAAGTCAGGTGGGTTGAAAAACAGTGCAACATAGTTTGCAGGAATTTAATGTAATATAGGAACAGTGGTAAAGTACTGCACATTTATTTGATGCAAATACATTTACATTTCTGTAAATGTCCTTTTTTAAAATAATTTCTTTAAAAGAAAAGCCAAAATGTCTTTGGCATGTGGGCTTTTGAAAGGCTGGTGGTTTGCTCTGCCTGACCTGACTTTTTCCATGTAATCAGCACATGGATATAACACACATAGCTTCAAATGTAAGTTCACAATTGACAAATCTCTCACTTCTGTTTGAAGATCATTGTTGTTGGAAAATGTCCATTATTTGTGTGACTTTTAGAGAATATGATGTTGGGCAATAAGTTGCCTGTATTGGGACTGGGGCTAAATGTAGAAATGGGCTGCAGCATTTAGTAAAAAAAGTACAGTTGGCCATAATTAATGCTTGAGTGCTCTCTCTAAATTTTGCCCATGTAACCTGATCTTAAAAAAACACACGCATTATGATTAAACAATGGAGTGGGACAACCCTGTTTTTGTTAGTGGTTTGGGTTTAAAAATGCATGTATATATTATAGATATATATAGAGATGAAAGTTGTAAAAGGAACATGCACTGAGTAAACATGCCTAGTAAAACAATATAAAAACTGTTGTTGTTACACAGAACAGGGTTTCCACAGCTGTGGATTGCTTGTTTTATTATTAATTTTTTAAAATCATATAACTGAAATTGACTTTGTTTCCACTTTCTTTTTCCATTATGTCCAATAACTGGGACTCTATGCTCTACCAATAGTTTAGCCTAAACTTACAGCACATCGAACATCAACAATGAGGGGTCAAATCAAGAGGGTGTACAGGTAGATAAATAAATTCAGAATTTTATTTTACAGTTGCAAGCAAACAAATGAAAAAAAAAAAAAAAAAAAGGATCACAACAACCACCAAATTAAAGAGCCATCACAATACAACCAGACTTTTGGTATGTTCCAATCATTACCTTGATCTAGTCCATAGTATTCTGGGAAAATTGGTTAGTGATAGGAGACACAAATAACTAGCTGTGAGTACACAGATCCATAAAATATTTCTGCAGTTTCTATTAGTTATGGTAAAAAATAATAATATTTGATTTAATTGTATGTGATTCAGTAATACAGGTAAGTTAAAGGTACTAAGTGTGACTTCCTAATGTTTTGGACAAATACTCATCATTTATCTTTTAGCTTCTGGTCTCTTGATTTTGAGATGTTTCATTTATAGAATACATGCGGTTAAAGTGTACATCCACTGATTTTTACTTTATGTAGATAAAAGTCACGTCATGTTTAGCACTTTGTTGCACATCCTTTACATGCAGTTTTGGTCTACAATTCATAGACATCCCCATTTGCTAGACTGCTATAAAATTCTAAAAAATTTGTTAAAAAAAAAAAAAAAAAAAAAAGAATTTTCTTTACAAATTGTATATTATGAAGTACAGATAAACTGATAAATGATTGTAATGTCAAGAAAACATACCAGAGAACACTGTAATTATGACCTGAGTGTCTCTGATCATGTGGAAAAAAAACTCATTCCTGATTATTTTGTGCATTTTATTTACCTGAATTGCAAATACGCATACTGTGGGTCACTGCTAGCTTGTATTAAAAATTCCTAAAAGGTGTGTTTTCCCCAATACACGATAGGCACCAAATGTACACGGAAACATGCTGTTTAACAAAGGCAAACTGAAACTGCTCAATTTGGATATACACAGCAAAACGTACCTTTGTTGACTGGTGTGTGTAAGTGTATTGATCTAACTTCAAAATCAGTCATTTACATATATGAGAAAGTCATGCAACATCTTTAACAGAATGGCAAAAGACAATGACCATAAGCTACATGTGTGCAGATTTGCCTTACTTTATTTCTCTGTTAAATTTGTGTGTTTACATGGGTAAGTGCTGAAGTGAAAGCTATAATTTATGAATGGTCAAAAAGCAAAGCTGTGTTGGAATTTACTTGCATGGAAACAACATGTGTTTATGATACCAAAGCAACATTGTGAGGCAAAGTGAATTTGTCAGTGAAAATATTTTGCTTAACATCCTAGATGCATTGCCCATTCTCTGTCCCATTTCCAATGCCTCTGAATGCTGGCTGTTTGGCATCACTGCTCAGTGTTGCAGTGAGCTGGTGAACAAGCAATACTCAGCACAGCACCCATATATATATATATATATATATAAATTTCAGAAGTCTTAACGCCTCATAAACCTCTACATTGATTTAGCTGTGAAGAATAACATCTATAATAGCAATCAGCACAACATGGAGCCATTGAAAAGATGTTCACTGTCATCTAATTACAGTTGCTAGATGATGTGTTAAAGCAGCAGAGGAATCTGTGATTCTTGTCGCAGATCATACAGCAAACAAATATAGCTTGCAGGCCTAATAATAATAGTGTTGAATAACAAGTGACTTCCTTTTTTATGTACTTTATCATTATCACATGTGACCATGGAAAATGTTCCCATTGGAAAATATAAGCCATAAATTAAAACCCATTTTCAAAGCAACTTATGTGGGTGGAAAGTCTGAATAGTTTTACAATGAAATATACCTGTTTTGTGGAGCGTGATTTTGCTTGCTGTTGATCATTTACTGTACTGTTAAGTATGGTACATGTTTAGCAGATGTTATTTTTAAAAATATAACAAATTAAAACATTTCCAAATATAGCACTAAATGCTCCAACAGAATTTGTTTTTTGTATTTGGTTTAGCATTTTACTGAAATCGATATCAGCTGGTTGTAGGACAGAATACTGAGCTCCTACACAAAATCATTCATGAGAAGACCAAGAAAAATTAGATCAAAGTCAAATATTTTCAACATGGAGTTGAATTAAATCATTTACATTACTACTTCATACACAGTAATGTCTCCGAAAAACCATTATGGCTCTCACCATCATCAAACCCGAACACATACAAATGCTTGCATGCACACACAGTATGCTACACAGTCACAAACGAAAGCTCGTCAACTTTTCTCTTCACTTGTCACGCTAGCTGGCTACAGTGTTTGTGTGCATGTCTGTGTCTACTCACTTGAAGGCATGGTGTAGGTGTCCTCCTCATCTATGATCTCAGCATAGTCGTCCGTTTCTACGAGGCCACAGAAAGGTAGATAGGGGAAAAGACCCAACAAACATTACAATAAGTGTCAGTAGGTGACACAAAAGGCAAAGCGAAAAGGAAAATGAGTAGATAACCTCATTAAATGAACAATGTAAAACACCCCCTGATCTAACAAGCTTAGAATGCAAAATTTCCTTTAATTTACAACCCGGAGGTTATCTTTCTGGACACAACACAAACCAAAGTTACATTGTTAACACAAAATGATCAGATTCCATGCAACTCAAATAGCTCTTAACAGAAAAAAGTGAAAAAGCTGCCATTGACAGAAACACACCATCATCAGACAGAAGTACCTTTCCAAAAGACAGTCACCATTCCACACTTCAAACACATGTACAACAACATGATATCACCTAATGCATATAGGGAAGGAGAGACAGAACAGTACAATGGAAAGAGAGAGAGACAGAAGAGAGGAAAGGGGAGGGATGGAAAAGCTATTTTTTCCACAGAAACAAGTTGAGCAATGGATAAGGCGGAAACTGATACAGTGCACACATACAGTTTGCTAAATATAGACACAGAGCACAAATTTCACTATGCTAACAAGTTAAGATAGTTAATAGAAAGAGCATCATTTACCGTCGCCACTAGTGTGACCTGTCAAAGCCACATGCAGCATGAAGCATACAGGGAGAAAATGTTAGATTAATTTGGCTCACTTGATTCTATATTCAAGGTAATTTACATGTAATTCTGCGTAACTGTAAGTTAGTCAGAGGTCAGTAGACAGTCACAGCAGAAACAGAGTGACAGTGACTAAAGCTCTCCATGAGGACATCTGCCGAGACAAGGACTCTTCACTACTCACACAGATGAAGCTTTATAGGGAAAACAGGGAGTACACACACACACACACACACACACACACACACACACGCATGCACGCACACAGACACACGCATATTTGTACCCTTTATATGACTAGCAATTACTGTCATTAATAGCATTTAAAACAGTGGATAGAGAGGCACAGATTAAGTAAAGAGGACAGGGCTTCCAACCTGAGACACAAACAGCTCTGGTTCGTACTCCATCTATTCGTTTTTCCATCCTCTTCTCATGATTTGAAACTCTGCAGGAGAGGTGAGAAAACTATTTTTGGGATTTGATAAATAAATAAATGCATTCTGAATGAGCTCGTCTTTACAACTGTAAAACTAAAACATTCTGTTCATGCATTCAAGTCTAAAATGTCATAAAAACAATAACACATGAAAGCTATATAAGCACTTGTTAAAACTGTATCTCAGATAAAGTTTAGATCATGATTAAGATTAAGATGTTTTACAAGTTCTTGTCATGAACTGAAAAATTAATTATGAAAAACTTATACACTGCATTAGCTAAAGCTGCCATGCTTTAGGTTTCTAGCCACACTGATATGCAAAACAAAATGTATAAAATCACTAAATGTAAAACACTTAATTAAATAGCTTTGTGCTGGTAAACAGGAGAGAATTGGCTGAGACGACTCCCACATATGCCTCCTGGGAAAATGACAACTGCATTTTATTTGATAAAGAGTCAGTTTACTTACTTGGGTATGGAAGGTAGAGCTCTGTCCCCCTCTACAGAAAGCAAATCAGTGCATGAATTAAACAGCGATCAGACTGGCTTAGAGACTGTTAGAGCTGCAACCATTTCTTTGCAACTTATTTTTACAGTTATTTTTAGAGTAAGGACTAGCCAATCACAGGCTGGTTATTGAAAGTGACAAGCACAATGCTTCACTAGCCACACTACTGTTAGACTATTGTTTGAAAGATGACTGACAGCAAATTTGTTCCTGAGAACTTTGTGTACTGCAAGGACTGTTTCTTATCCTTGCTTTAAGTTACTGCTACCATCTAACCAATGGTAAAATTATAGTCCAAGTGTAATAATGCTGCAGAAACAGAAAAATGTAGACTTAAATCTATAAGTATAGTAAACATAAAATAACAGAAAAGTTGTGGTTCCTACCTTTTTGGACTCTGACAATGAAGGAGTGAGAAGCTGAGGAGACGAGACGACAGTAGCCATCAATCAAGTCAGCCATGTTTTCTGCCGTAGTCAGGGATGCTGTAGTGACTGTGAGAGGCTGCACACACACACAGAAGGATTAGTGTAAGTAGTAAGACAGGGAAATGCTTCACAGTGACACAATGAGAGCTTTATTGGGGCTACAGTGATGCGCACATGCTTTATCACTACTGGTAGCCTGCTGAAAACACGGTCCTCCCTCAACACACTCATGCGGACACTCAAGTGCAAATGGCAAAACCCACCCTTTCCTACATCTGTCCATGTATTACTTCAGTGTACGTGCTACCAACACCTAAAATGAATGTTTTATTACCACAATCTGCATTATGTTTGTTACACATGAACATTTTTTTTTACTAGTGTGTAAAACTGTGTACAAGCAGGCTTAACTGAAAAAGTGGCATATAGTTAGGCAGAATCTAAACACTGGCACAGTGTGTTTGTGCATGTTTCACCTCTGGAGCTCCTGCAACATTTAGCTGCAGCATTCCCTTTCTGTCCTTCTCTTCCAAAGCAGAATACTGGATGGACTGAACCTGGTTGAAGTTAGCTAAGTGTGTGGGCTAAAGAGACAAAGACAGATGCACAGATATAATGAAAATCAGGTTAAATGTAATGCATGTGTGCCTTTTATTCAGCACAGTGGAAATGATGGTTTTAGAAACTCTATAAATTGTTCATGCAATGATGCACAGGGATGAGACTTTTTAACATCTGTTTTAGTTGCTATGTACAGCAGTGGCAACTAAATTAATTACAGTCTTTTAACACTGAGCACTAGAAAGACAATGTCACCAGGATTGAATTTTTAACGTGATTATAAAGTAGATACAGTACAAGCTCTGATTTAGTTTCAAGCAAAGAGGAATTTATGAAATTGCTTATGGCAGACTGTTTTGATTGCAAAGAAACTTGATTGCACAGGAGAATGCAGCTGTTTCCTGTGTCTTTAGTTTTCCCAAGCTCTTTCCTAATAAAGTTTTTGAGTTTCCCAACATGTCACCTGGTGATCACACATCTTGTCTATTTTGTAACAAAACAACCCTGAAGCCCCTGCCATTTAAGGAAATTATATCATATTTAGGCAACCCAGGAAACAGGAGAAATTCTGTTTTTCAGAGATGCAGGACCAGCGGAGGGCAGTATAGTGAACCATGCTAACATACTATAGTGAAAGCATGCAGTACACAGTTGCATCAACTGGATCATCTTCTTGTTAAAACCGATAATAAGATCAATTTTTTTTTAAATGCCTACACATATGATAAGTGCAAATTTAGATTGTTTAACAGAAGTTGTGTGTGCGTACTCACCGTTGAGCCCTTATCTGTGAGGTAGCTGATTCCTTCCTCTGGTCCAATAGCTAACTCTACTGATATTACCCAACTAGACTGGAAAAGGAGAGCGAATGATAGTGGGAGAACATAGCTTTAACACAGATGTCATATTTCATCATATCATTGGCTTCATAACATAGAAATGGCAAAAAATGCAGAGTAATATAAATACCATACAAACTAATTTTAATGCTCTCTTCCATTTTCATACTCAATGGCAGAGCAAGGTTTGAATTTTGTGAATGACACTCATATACACTGTTACAAAGAACAGAAAAATATTTAACAGGACCGTGGAATAAATTTAAACATTGCAAATGTTTACAATGAGTGGTTCTGGAAAGCTGTTTAAATTAAAGATGTTACTCAATCTGCACATTGTCTATCTTGTGCATCCTTCACAGGCTTCCACCTCCCATCCCCTTTACCTCTGAATGGATGTTTAGTTTTTAAACCTTCTAAATGAACTAAGCAGTTTTACGTGCAAAATTATTTCTATGAATTGAGAGTCACCCTACCCCTAAAGCACATTTGAAGCATTCCTTGTCGAAACGGTAGATGGGAGAGAGAATCTCAAAGAACTTGTGGATGCTCTGCTCATCATTGAAGTTAGCAAACTGCTTAAAGGTTTGCTGAATCTGCTTTCGGAGAGTCTTAGCCTGATGAAGGGCAGGGAGAAAGAGAAACAAAAAAAGTCTGTTAACTGCAAGTGATAACAGGAGGTTTAACTTAATTCCAAACAACCAGTAAATAAGACATTTAACCATCAACTGGGGTCCCTGTCAGTAAGTCAGCTATTCCCCCATCCAGCCAACTAAGCAGCTCTAGCACTTCTACAGAAATGTGCATCACAGTCACTTATGTTATTTGACAATGAAGAGTTAGAGAGATTCATCCAATCAGGGGGTTTCTGTAGAGACCATGGTTTATCTCACCTTAAGAGAGTCCAGCAGGCTTTTGGGGAAGAACCTTCTTAAACCAACATCTTTCCTAAAACAAATCATGACAATTATCCTTGAATTCTTGAAAAGTCCCTTCACACAAGTTCTTAATCTATTAAATGTAAAAAAGAGGCAATATGGGTGAAAGTATCTACAAAAAAAAACCCAACACATCTTACTCTAGTAGCTCGTAGTTAGATTTCTTATCCAGAGCATTGCCTGGCATTTCTCTAAAGAACCTCCTGTAGCAACCAAAAAAAGACATAGTATATTCAGCAGAAAGATTTAATTCAGTTTTTTTCTTTTTGAAAAAAATGTATAGGTGCATTACCTTATTTCCAGACAGCCAAGTTTTAAAGCAACATCTTGGTCCACCTGATCAGCTATATGTTGCATGTAGTCGCTCTTTACCTGGGGAGACACAGAGTAGCAGTCCAGCTTTTAAGGACAACACTAATGTAAATAAAAAAGCTAAAAGTTAAATTCCTCAAAGGTAAAATGTGCAATCTCATACAGCAGTGTAGGAGCAGCAGGTATCGCTTCAATTAACTCATTTAAGACATGCCTGCCTTGTTAGACATGAAAGACATATTAGAGGGTGTAACAGAGCAGATGATGTATGACATAACAATTTCAAGGAATGTACACATGAAACAACAATTACATTTCATTGTCAATTATGTTTCTATTTTTTCCTACTTCCCTTACCTGGTGATAGAGGTAGTTGAGAGAGGGTTTGTCTTCAGAAAAATGGCTGAGGTAACCTTTAGGCAGGTATCGTATCCGCAATTCATACCTGAAATTAACAGAAAATCTGGTAAATTGGCCACACTCTTTTACACCCACACAGACATACATGATGAAAAAAACCTATAGCATCTAAATTCGATGTCTCCATAGCTGCCTGACGCATCAAGACAGAAGGAGCATGCTTACTCATACATAGCCAACGCATAAAAAGACCTCAATACATTATAAGACCCCCGGCCCAGTTTATGGTACAGAAAGAAATTAAAGGCATAGTTCTCTAAATGTTTAAAACAAATATCTTGTGGCAACTGACGGGTCAGTGTTATTTATCAACTATAAAATGCTTTTAAAACATTTTATCCTGGGTACTTCTGACTCAAATAAGTAAAATATTACGGCGACTTGAAAATAAAAACCAAGTGTAGTTAATATCAAAACTCATCACTTGTATTATTAAATTCCTTACTTACTGGCCACTGCTGACACACACAAAACCCGGCTACTTGTTAAGTTTTTTAAATAGGCAAAGTATACGACACACCTTAATAAATGTTAATTTAATGTTGATGTTTGTGCACCGTCCTGTTAATCTAACAGCTTTAATGTAATTTCATAAGAAACAAATATTTCAGAAATAACATAAATTGCAAAGGTTTTTGTACGATGACAAATTCACTGTATTTGCTGGACTGAGCAACATGTCTCTTGTCTCTCATTCAGAGAGGTTAAAGTATTTGTCAGTGAAAGAAAAGCATCTATGTGTCTAAGTGGATTCTGTGTGTTTCTCACCTGCAGCATGACAGCTTTCTAACACAGTGGCTTAAAACTGAATTTTGCCCTTTATACTCACTACGTTGAAAGTCCGGTGGCACAGTGAAACATAGTGAGAACACAATACACTAATGGAGAGTGATAACTTTTCATAACATGAACCATAATGACATTTCTACTCTTACACCTGGCAGTCAGCTGTGTCAAAGAGCCACTCAGATGAGCCATCATATTTTAGAGTGAAATATTATGTTATGACTGACATACTGCAGTGACTATGGGAGAAATAGGTCAGGAGAGTAGTAAGCTTCAAGCTATTTCAACACTAGAGGTTTGTACTTAGGTAACAACAGGATGAAGATAAAATGAATAAAACATCCTTATTTAATAATGAATGAATCAAAAAGGGTGTGAGAAGAGAGAAAATGAAAAAAAAAAAACAAGAGAGTTGTGTAAGGAAGAAAACACAGATGTGACACAAGACAGAAGAATGGAGAGCGAGATTGAGTTGAAAAAAAATGGGACTGCAAGCACAATACAGAATGAGAAAAAAACGTAAGAGGGAGCAAAAGAGCAAGATCAAGTCAGTGCATCCCCTGGGCTAGTGCTGCTGTTCTAACAATAGCTTGGCAGCAGCAGAAGCTCCTGTGGGCTTGCAGCTCTTCCGTCCTCTGAGGCAGAGCTGCAACAACTGGCAGAGCTGCTGTGCTGCATGTTAAAGATGTGAACAACTTGTTCATTTCTAATTAATTTCAATTTTAATAATTTTAGCTAAAACTCAACAGTAACAAGTGGGGCAAATTGTAAGAAGAGCTGTTAACAATATCAATGAAGGATGGATAAGCTCAGCATGATTTATATGTAGAATGAAAATGAGCACAGCTTCTTGCAAATAATGAGCGCTGAGACAAAACTGAGACTGGTACATCAGGCAACAACATCAAATAAATGTAAAAAATAAAGCTTTACAATTTCTAAATAAAACATAAAACCTACATAAAACCTACATGAATAACGTATGTACCATGTCTGTATTCACAAAAGGACATATGGATGAATTAGACAACATGTTATAAAGGGACTAAAAGAAACAGACTCAAGAATGTGGCGCTAATAGAGGCAACTCAATATTACATAGTTTGCTGTAATATTTTATACTCCCGTGTACACAGTAATTGTGTATTTTAGTTCTTGATCTTTGCTTTATTGACACTATTAAAATGGTTTCATTGGGACCATATGTTAAATAGCTTTTGCTTATAAGGCTTTTGTGTAATCTACCCAGGTCTTGTAAAGACGACGTGTTTATTATCACCCTCTTATCCTCAAATGAGTATAAAATACTGCAGAAGAACCAGCATCTGCCTAGGGATAGAAGGACTGTTGAATGAATTCTAATGGTGTAATAACCGGTAGACCAGCTCCCTAAACCTCCCTCTGTAGTACTTATTGTGGAAAATAACAGGCAAGAAGATCATGGAAAACTAGTAATAATTATACCTCCACTCCTCCTGGGGGTGCAGTTTTTCGTATTTCTCCCTGATGTGAGACACGCCCAAATCAGGGTGTAACCAATGGAGAGCGTCAGAGTGCAGATGAGTCAGACGGAGGCCCAGGGAGGAGACACAGCGCAGTTTGTGGATTTCTGCTATCTTCTGGATGACACCCTGTTGAAACAAGGATACATTTAAAATTAAAAGTAAGAGGCAGAGGAACATTGTTGTATGAGAGGAGAAATTGTTGGGCGTCTTACCCTGACATCAGTGGCATCCCCGTGCCGGATATTACTAGCCCAGGTACACGGTTCACTATTTGTCTCAAAGTAATGGAAGATCTTAAGAACCCGGTCCATGGAGCCTGGGGCCCGCTCTAGACCCCCTGCAGAGCCGCTGGTGCCTACACTGGGAGCACCGGGCATCCCAGACCGGGATTTTACCCCACATCCACCCACTGCAGAATGATTGAGGTTGGGCTCCAAGTAGGAAGACGACGCCATGCCTGATTCAGATGCTCCTGCTGGGGCTAACTGGCCGTCATATTCTGCGAGACAGGAAGGACAAGAGGAAAGATGTTACGACATGACGTCATATTTGTGAACGCAACGAAAACAAACATTAATTTTATCTAGCAATTAGTCTAATTATAAATATATATATAATGTATATTTAAATGAAAACTAAGAGGTTTTATTGCAATTTGTTCAAGTAAAAGAAATGTATTGATTGGACAGCTTGAGGATTCTCTTTAGTTAGGTAAAAGTTTAAAGAGGGTAAAGAAAAGTGTAAGAACTATCAAAGCTCCAAAGTCCATTCTAATACTCCACGGTCCAATAGGTATAAAAATAAGAGAAAAAAAGTAGCTATCATAATGTAAGAGTGTGTGACATATTTTACTGTATTATTGTACAAAGTAACTAAAGGGAGTATTTCATAAGTCCATCTGGTCCTGGGTATTACTACTGTACAGAAATTCATTGTGATCCTACACACAATACACAATAGCACAGAATAATAATATTATATAAGATTAGCTTATTGCCTGCTGTTGTATGTCTCAGAGCAGCTGACCAGTGGGCTTTAAATGTTCTGTGCGTGTGTGTTAGACATCAGTCTCTGTGACAGTGAGGGGTGGGAGTATTTCACACCAGCCTAATTTCCTCAGCAATCACTGCCCTCAGTTTATAATGATTCATACTCTTTGGTCTGTGGTGTCTCATGTTGTGTTACGCGACCTAAGCAGAGTGTCCGAGCTGCTGAGGGTCCTTGAGGATTGCCTGAGGTTTGTTCCAGCAATAGTCAGAAAACAAGGTCTCTATGGAAGTCAAAGGGGAACCAATAATCCTCTCTGCAGTCTTAACCACTCGCTGGAGAGCTTTCCTTTCCTGTTGTGTGGTGTTGCCAAACCACACAGTCATTCCTCTGGTCATGGTGAGGGGTCAGCAGCTCAGTCCTGCTTTTTTCAGCTCAACTCAACTTTAGAGCTTTCGAATAGAGCCAGGGCAGGACCTTTTTCACAGGGCTTGTGGACTACCTCAGGTTTCTGGAGATGTGCAATCCCAGGAACTTGCGGCTACTGATCCTCTCTATCTCTGACCTATTTACGGTCAGGGGCTGCAGTGTCAGAGCCCTATTTTCTTGACAATGAAGGGACGTTTAAAAATTATCCGGCCCTTTTGAATGGCTTGTAGGTAGGAAACAAGGGAGTCCTTGGTGATAAAAGTTCTTTTTAATGAATAAAGAAATAAAATGTTAATTTCTTATTGTTTCACATCAATAGTGTCAGAAACAATCATGGTCACACAAAGCTGCGAATACAACTTGAAGGCACGTTTCTCCTGTCTGCTGCTCAGTGGTCTCTTTGATCTGCAGGGGTGTGTGTGTGTGTGTGCATGTGTGTGTAGCCCATGGTCAGACAGACACACAGACCTGAACCTGGATGCCTGAAATGTTATTGCCAGAAATAATGTAGGTCATCTGCATTATTTCTGGCAATATGAGTAAGTTTACCTTCTCAGATTAGAAAAGAAAATATTGATGGGATGTTTGACTCTGACATAAATCTTACTCTAACACATCAACTGTCTTACTGGTTATTCAGATAAACACATGCTTGCCCCTAATATAAACATAATAAAATGAACAATGACACTTTCTTTGTAAGAGCTGTTTCATCTCAAAGAGCCATACTGTAAGTCATACCTCTATTCCCAAAAATCTACACAGATTTCTCCTTTTTTCTTCTTCAAGAACATTCTCAGGGATTAAATTATTAAAATAGAAATGATAAATGTTCATTCTAAATTGACTGTAGCTTATGCTATTCATGTACGAATATAAAGATCTGACATTTTTTGCTTTACAGCACCAATTATAGACAAAAAAGTAGTACTTTCCTTTCTCAAATTCATACACCTCAACAATTGGAACTACTTAAAGATGTCATTTTATTTGGGGTAACATGATGCAAGAGAAGGCTGTGGTGCTAGAGACTGCAGCCTGCTGTGACAAATTACATGATGTTTCAACGACATAACAAATAGGCAAATTTTAATGTTGATCAGGTAATAGAGTCTTACCACCACTAAAACAATCAGTAGCAATCAAGTGGAAACCTACTTTCAAACAGTCCTTCACATTTACTGTATGATTAATGTATGAGGCTTCAAAGAAAATTCTCCAGTGCTTAATAAATGCAACTATGCTATTAGTTCTCCTTTTGATCTATGTCTACCCCTATTTATTTACCACCCTCTTTATTTGTATTTATTTTTTATTTTATTTTTCAGAGACAAGGTCACTGTAAACATTTATGTTTTTATTTTGAGACAGTTAACATTAATCAGCATCACTTTAAATATGCCAGTGTTAGCTATTCATAGTTTAGTTTTATATACCTTATTCTTGTGGAAGACATCCACTTTGCTGCCTGTGCTGTATTACAACTTCTTGAAATTCCCTGCAGGAGTTCATGAGTCATACCTACTACAGTAACTGGTTTGAGCTGAGAATATACTCTGGCTATTGCACGGTGACAGAAAGAATTCAAATCTGATTTCATGTCTAATTTACAGTACCGCCAATGCCATCTATAGTAAAAGCATTTTCAGAAATACCTGGGTCAAGTTGTGGTCTATATCAATTTTACTGGAGTTATTTAATGCACTAAATATAAGGGGGTTTATAATAAACAAAACTAACCACTGTTGAACCATTGTACCATCACTGCCAACTCTGGTTGTTTCAGTACTGGGCTGTTTCAAGCAAAACTATTAACATTCCTACATTCAGCATTTTCCTGTACTGTGTGCAGGTCACAGTCAGATCACTTTATGCTGACAAAAAGTGAGAAACAGGGACAGAAACATGGAGAGTGATCAAGAAAGAGATGCTTCATTAGTCTTTAACAGCATGACGACAGTCGCATCTTTAAATGCGGCACAGTCATGTAATTCATTGCTGTAATAATAATACTGTGTGTGTGTGTGTGTGTGTGTGTGTGTGTGTGTGTATGAAACTCACTGCTCATGAGTGTGCATATCTGCTACACATTATTACATTCTCTGTCTGTGGAGAGGCATATGCCAGCTTTCCTTTTTTAAAAGTCTCGACTTACAATGATTAATGGAAACCTGAAAATTTGACACAGATCTGTTATGTAATGAAATTATCCTGTTTGCTCAACTGACAAAGGCAAGAAAACATTTAGCTGCCAAGAAAATGTTTCAACAGATCAAACATGCCATCTTTTAGAGAAGTGTCACTTTACTGCCACTTCATGGCCAGGATATATTGACTTCTTAAGCCGTTTCTTTCCCTACAGTTTAGGGAACAGCAGAATGGAGATTATTTGAAATCACAAATGTTATTACACGTTATTAACTACTGTGAAAAAAGTCATGGGGTTTTCTGACAAAAGCGAACGTAAAAAGTAAAAGTTGAGATTTTGATTCAGCGGAACTCCGTTGCATATATTCATGTGTTTTGCATCCTACCGAGCGCACGCTGCATATATATCATTATTATTTGCATAGAAATCTGTAATTGTCACACAGACCTAACAGACTTTTTAAGGTCGAACCCAACAGATCAGTGCAGATCAGATTACAAATCTCCCACTTACGAGTATTACGATCATCATCCAATTAAAATGATACTACCATGGTTATGATACTACAGGATTATTAGGTGGCTTTTCACTTCAAGAGGGTAATGCAGCTATAATTCCATTAACATTACCACTATTCATCTGAATGGGAAGGAGGTTTGAACTATGACTCATTACCTTATTGTTGGCACTACATTTGTTTTACAAGTACAGTACACTAATTAGGACATTGCTGCTGAAGTGCAGAAACTGGCAGCTGGCATTTTCCCCCAGTAATTATGAAAAGACAAATGCTTTCACATATTACTTTTTAGATTATTTCACCATTCTACAATAACCACATTATTTGATTAAATCTTCAACCTTGTGGCCAAATCTGACAACATCTGTGCTTTGAGAGCGTACACCAGACTTTGTGTTTGGTGGATTACAGTGTAATGACAGAATCGTTTTCTCTTTCTTGTTAAAAGCAAGTGAGCAAACTTAACAATCAAGCTTACCTAAAAATAGGTCCCCTAAAAACAATACACAGCATACATTCTTGAAATGTAGCACACCAGGGGTTGCTGTTCTACTTTATATGAAAATATGCTGTAATCCAGTTGCTACTATATTTTCAGTAGTTTACACAGAGCTGGCCCTGGCTTTCATGTTATGTCTCAGAGGGGCAAATTAAAAAATGTATTAGGGACATTATTTTGACTGCAACAACTCGCTTTTAAATAGGGGCAATAGAGTGTCACAAACCACAGTCAGCCATCTGCTGCTGCTGCTCACTCAGTAATCAGATTAAGCACTCAAATGTTGTAATACATCAATGCATACACAGTCACAAAACACAAGAGTGTCACACACTAACCATAAACTAATTAGTAAATAAAGCTTAATTAAATGCCATTAAAAATGTAGGCATACCTACATTTTACACCATTCATACAGCTACTTTATGCTATAAAACTCTTGCATCACACATACTATAATATTTGTAAAGTTAAGGCTTATTTTAAATGATCAATAGTAAGTAAGTAGTTCAAGAATGATGTTTGGCAAACTGAAGGTTGGTTTGTCAGTAAAACATGTGAAATAGGCCAGAGTAGTTTAGTCAGATTAGTCAGTGATTTTGGCAAAAGTGGTGGGCAGAAAGCACTTTGCCCAAGCTCAGCTTGTCGTTTTTGTCCAAAACAAACACACAGAGACCGTCAAACTTGCTATGTTGCATTCTACAGTGTGTCCTTTTTTTAACACAGACTTCATGCCTTGAAAATTCAGATTTACCTATATTCTATGGAAATTTGTGCACTCCACAACACACAATGAATGAAACATATTTTCTCTGTACAGTTTCTACTCAGCATAAGTCCCCACATGCATGCCCTCATATTCTCACATGGAAAATCAAATAGGACATGCAGGCAACCAGCAGGCAGCTGCCAGGCCCACTGCCCCCTCTCTCTCAGCGGGGTTCCACTGACTGACAGTCAGCCTGTTAAACCACTAAAGGCTGGACTTGAGCTCTGTCCCAAAGCAGCAGCAGCAGGATGGTTTATCTCAGTATCTAACTGGTATCTGGGTTTCTGGGGTTAGCACAATCCTGGGGGAGCCTAGGACTCCCTTTCCCCCCATTCCTTTCTCTTGTTCTCTGTTGCTCATTTTAACATTTATTCCTTTCTTCATATCTTTCTTTCTAAAATGTGCATATTTTCCTTTGAGTGACACTCTCCACAAGCCAAGTAGCCAAATCCTGTATCCTTTCTTCAACCCTTCTGCTCTTCATATGCAACCCCTTCCCTCCTCTTAATCTCCTCCTGTCGCTCAGACATTTTAGTTTCTCCAATTGATCCTCCTATCCTATTGAACCACCTCTATTCCTTCCTCCCTCTCATCTTTCTCTCATCCTCAAACAATTTCCTCTGCCCTCCCCCTCTGTCATACTACCATTCTCATTTCTCTCTCCTTCCAAGCACACACGATATCTACATGAGGGAACTGATCCTTTATGTTGTATGTGTTTAGATATGTATCTGCCTATATATGTATATATCTATATACTATAAATCCATGAGTGTTTAATCCTTCTCTAAATGTCACTTCTATGTGACACAACAGGAGTCAGCGTGACCACTCTGACTAGTCTGCAACTATGCAGTTCCCCATGCAGTGAACTGAAATACATTGTGTGCTCTGGCATGTGTTAATTGTGGCCAGCATTATATTTTTTCCATGTTGCCCTCGTTCACCACAGCATTAATGCCACCTTGTTCATCAAGAATGAGGCAACTACACGAAAAACAACAAAAAGACCAGGATGTTTTGCAAACATGGCATCACACGGACCCTCAAGTTACACATTATTAGACAGTTTAAGTCATACAGCAACAATAATTTACGTAAACCTGCTAGGGAAATTAAGACAGCGTTCCAGGGATTACACACCATTTTGCTGTACTTGGTGTGTTTTTCCTCTCTGGCGCTCACAAAGAACACAAAAATAACAGCCGGTCATGAGGATTATTATATGTGACTGCAACTGGTGCTGATTTCTCATAATGACAATGACAGACAGAGACAGACAATGATCAGAAATGAGAAAATTATGAAGTGCATTGTGATACAATCAAAACTTCTCCCAAAGCCTGGAGCAATGAAGTACATAAATCAGATTGGTTTCTCTGGCTAATTCATACTTCCTATAGCTGAAAATCTAGTTGAACTAAATCAAACAAATTGACAAAATACTCCAGCAGCATGAGAAGGTGTTTCTAAACAGAGTGGGAAATGGTGAAAACCGTAAGCATGACACATTCAGAAATTTAAAGTAAAGAATTGATTGTAAACACATGTAAAGAGACAGGCTTCTGTACTTAGAAAGCATCCATATGTTATAATCAGTTATATGGATCGATTCCTCCGCTGAAGCTGTGAATTAACAATTTAGCAAAATCTAAAGAACATAGAAAGTTTGCTTTCATGTTGCATGGTTCATGTTGTATTCAGACCAATTTACTCGCTTTAGATAAAAGCATCTGCCGAATGACTAAATGTAAACATAAATGTAAATGTAAATGTATTGATACTGTTTAGTACATACTTGGCAGGGGGTGCTGTGCATAGATGCAGGCTCCCTTGCTCCAGCAGAGAGGGATGCAGCCGCTGTTTTCCATTTGTTCTTTCGTGGAGGTTGTTCAAGGTCTAGCCATAATCTACAGACAAATGTGCTGGGCCCCAAAATCAGCATAGAGTCAAGAAGTAAGATCAGCTCCTAAACCTTTCTTGTCGCTGCAATGAAAAACTCCAGGGTATACAAATTTGAACATGCCAAGAAAAAAGGCAAATAAAGATAACCTAAATATCAGAAATTAAGATTTGCTGTACTTGTAACTGGGCTGTCTTTGGTTACAAGGGTGCTGATATCCATAATGAAACTGTCTGTCACCTCCCAAGAAACAGTACAAAAATAAAAAATAAAAAAATCAAAGCCATTGTCCCTGGGTTGTAAATATCATAGAGGCCAGTAACAGGAAACAGAGGATGTCAAATATCCTTTGTACTGTAAAATCTGGTGACACAGCAAGTAATCCTGCAGGAGTTGAAGAGAATACCAGTCCCCGAGTGTCTACGCTCTAACAATCACTCCACTCTGCATCTATTATCCGAGTTCAGCTGAAAGAGATACTCCAAATGTTTTCACCTTTTAATTACACAGATATGAAGTCTCGGTTTCCCTTAGTGGTCTGGTATGCAGAAAATATCCAAGAAAAAGATGATCTTAAACTCAGACTTTCTTCTACCAGAAAAGAGTGAGTATTACTACAACCAAAAGACATTAAACTGCCTGTACAATATCTGGAGCAGGAAAAAAGGCTAGCAATCACAAGACTGCAACTCAGTCCTCCAAGTCTTGCTGAAACATCATATTCTTCATGATTTGAGGAAATGGCTCAGGTTTCAGTCCATCCAATATATGTCATGACCTCCAACCCAGCAAAAAACTGTTTTTTTTTTCAGGCTTCATTCGGAAAATTGGGAAATTACTCAAAAAAAAAAAAAAAGTCTTCATTGCACCTTCAGTTCAAGAAAAATAGCTCATGCAGGTGAATAGGCCCATCAGCAGGATTTAAGCTTCCCAGAAGAGAGCTTCTCACCTGGCTCCTGTAGTTGGAAATTCTCTGCCCATTTAATTACATGATTAAATAAACCCTCAGAAAAAATAAAATTTAGGTCTTCTGTCCAGAGATCAGATAATCCTATTAATCAATCTTTGAGTAAAACAGAAATGAGGCTGCAGCACTAGGATCCGGCATTACACACAATGCTGTGATATTATTATACTCTACAGAATAACATCACAGCATAATTTTCTAAGGAAGGTAGTAGTTTTGTTATATAAATCCACGCGAGATGACGAGACAGATGAGAGAAAGCAGGAAAAAATTGTCCTCAGTGAATTAAGGGAAAAAATGTAGGGCAAAGACGGGCGTAGAGAAATGGAGCACAGTGAGGCAGAGGTACATAAGAGTGACCGACGCAGAAAAGGAAAAGGAGTACAAAGACAGGGAATGAGGGATACAGAGAGATTAAAAAAGAAAAAGGAAAGACAGAAGGGGACTAAAGGATAAGCTGAATTGAAAAGGAACAATCAGAAGGAAAAGGAAAAAGAACAACAGGACTTAAGAGAAAATATGAATCAGAAAAAAGGAAATTAACAAGACCGAGATGAAGAGAGAAAGCAGAGAAACCCTAGGGAGAAGCTGAGCCTCACATCCTCCAAAGATTTCCCACAATGCACTGAGGCTGCAGGAGTTAGCCAGGTCAAAGCAGGTGTCTGATGTCAGAGAGAGACATAAAGTGACAGAGACCTGAAGGGCGAGGTGGAGCAAAAACAAAGCGGAAAAAAAAAAAAAAAAAAAACTGTCTATGTAGCAAGAGAGCTTTGCAGTAAATCCATTTCAAAGTCGGTCCACTGTGTGTCGTTTAGACCACCTTTTGATGGGTTCCTTCAATACCAGCAAAAAGGCGAATGCATATCAACGTCATTCCCCACCTCAAACACCGCTGCAGCCAAATACACACACACACCCACACAACACGCACGCACGGACACACAGTATAGCCGGGGTAATCCTTGAGCAGTCGAAATGAGTGCACCAAAAAGAATGTAGAGAGAGTGTGTGTGGAAGCCAGAGAGGGAGAGAGACAGGGTGTGTGTGTGGGGGGTAGGCAGGTAGGCAACAACAACTGAAATCAAGTGACCGTTTGTGTGAGTGTCAGCAAGGGTGGAAGTGTGTGAAATCAAGTGAGTGTGTGCATGTGTGAGCCAAGTGTTTCTCCTCTGCTGTGTTCTCAGTATAGACTGCTGTGACCATGCTGCGAAAAAGCTGCTCCACACACTAGCAGGCAGAACCAGGGAGGGAGGGTTTTGTTTGTGTGTGAGCCTGTGTGTGTGTGGGTGTGGGTGAGAGAGAGTGTGTACAGAGCAAGACTGAGATACTTATACTTGAGACTTGCAGTGGAGACAAAGCAAGCTGATTGGACAGTATATCAGATATGCTAATAAGACAGCAGTGTTAATCCTATCTTTAATAAACAAGCACTCATACAAACACACAAACCCAACACACACGCACACAAAACATTTTTTCAGGCTTAGAGATTATCCACCGACTGCATGTTTCACATTTCAGTCTCTGACCCCTTACAACACGTGTTTCCTTTTGAATTTCTTTTCATTTCCCCACTCACCTCGTACGTCTGTTAGTCTGTCTCACTGCCTCCACAGGCCACAGAAGGTCTCTACTGCCCTCTGTCCTCAGTCTCAGTTCCCTCCCTTTCTCTTCCTCTCAACATTTCTCCTGCTAGAGCAACACGCCAGCTTTTCACTGACTCCAACGTGCCACAGCGCAAGATTATCACTTTATACTTCAGTCACACTTCCAAAAGACCAACAATCATTTTGCACCTGCGTTAGACAAATTAATGTACACCGAGTAGACAGGACTCCCAAAGCTATTCTAGTGTGGCCCAAAGGGACGAAGTACAAATATAAAAGTAAACAAAAAGATAATGGACCTGCAAATCTGAAAAATACAAACAAAATGGAAGCACACTGCAAATCTCCACCGGCCAGCAGGGAGAGCAGTGGACCTTCGAGCTGTGAGGTGGCAGTGCTGGTCACTGTAACCAATCTGGCATCATGACCCTTTTATTTAGGCTAATTCTGTTATTAGGTGTTTCATGCTTGTTATAATGCTGCATATAATATTGCATTTATGCAGATTCTAATAAACAGCACACCCTGTGAGTAAAACAATCTCCAAATGCAAAAAGTTTGTCAGAAAATACAGTTGTAGTAGCAACATGGTTCCAACCTCATTGTTTCAATGCAGAATATTTGAATCTGTGTGTAGCAGCAGTCACTCATGAAGTTTATATAGCTACAATAAGATAACAACATTACAGACTTAAATAAGCTACTGCTTCTATACGACCTGCAAAAAAAGTGCACCGCTTGGATATGTTAGGATTTGATGATTAGATTGATTTTAAAAAGTTCTTTTTTTGGGGAGTGTGACACAAAGTCTTAAGTGTTCACAGTGCTAGTGCTGTGATAAAGTCACCTCAGGTCTGCCTGGGTGGCATCTGCACATCCAGGGACCTTATTGTTATATTTCACATACTAGTTTTTATCCTATAAAATGAAACATCTATCACAATGCATTCTAAAGCAAAAACAGCAATACATTTCCACACGGCTTACTGACACTGACAGGGTGAAAATGAAGGAACAAATTTCTAAACAGCCAACATTTGCCCACGATATTCTGTACCTAAATGGTTATTTTCTCATCTGAAAAAACAAAACAAAACTATTATATTACATTCTCATTTAAAATGAATTAAATTATCAGCATTTTGCTTTCTTCAAATGCTGATTGTAAATTTCTGGTACTTATGTGCATAAACACACTGCAGTTTTTATAAGCATTTCTTTTGAGTCTTGTCACCATTTTACAACCCCAGCTCCAAAGAAGTTGAGACGATGCATCCAATGGAAATAAAAACAGAATGCAATGATTTGAAAATCTCATCAACCAATATTTGATTCACAATAGAAATTTCAAATGTTAAAAGTGAGACATGCTCATCATTTCATAATAAATATTAGCTAATTTTGATGGGAGCAACACATCTCAAAAAAGATGAAACAGGTGCAACTGTCTTAAAAAGTAATTTCCACAAATTAAAAAACAAATGGAGGAGCATTTGACTTATTAGGTTAATTGGCAACAGATCAGTAAAATGACTTGGTATAAAGGATTCAGCAAGTGAAGCAGAGCCTCACAAATGTAAAGATAGACAGAGGTTCCCCAATCTGCAACAAACATAACATTTCAGAAAAATGTTCTTCAATGTAAAATTGTGTCTTTGAAGATGCCACCACCCAGGGTATATAAGGCAGCACTGCATTATAAACAGGCATGATTCTCTACTTCACACCACTTCAAGGGCTCAGAAACACTTCCAGAAGTCACTGTATGTGAACATAGTTACCTGTGCAAGCCACAAATGTAAGATAAAGCTGTATCAAGCAAAGAATTTCTGACCACTATCCAGAACCATCGTGGCCAAAGCCCATTTAAAAGGATATGAGGCAAAATGGAAAACTATATTGTGGTCATATGAATTAAAATGTTTTATTGTTTTTGGAAATGATGGACACCATGTCCTGATCACTATAGGAGAGGGGCCATCCAGCTTATCATCACATGCTTGCAAAAGCCTGCATCTCTGATGGTGTGGGGGTACATTAGTGCCTAGAGTGTGGAAAGCTTACACATCTGGAAAGGCACCTGAAAAGCATTTTAGAGCAACATATAAAGACAATGTCTCTTTCAAAGGCCTTGCATATTTCAACAAGGCAATGCTAAACCACATACTGCATCCATCACAACAGCACGGCTTTGCAGGAGAAGAGGCCGGGTGCTGAACTGATCTGCCTGCACTCCAGACTTTTCACCAACAGAAAACATTTGGCACATCTTCAAACAAAAAAAATCCAGCAACAAAGTCCCAGGACTGTTAAGCAGCTACAATCCTGCACCAGGCAAGAATGAGTGTCAATATTACTCTCCTAAAACTCCAGCAGTCTACTTTCTTGCCAGATGTTTAC
The DNA here is from genome assembly GCA_033026295.1 of Channa striata. Taxonomy (NCBI): domain Eukaryota; kingdom Metazoa; phylum Chordata; class Actinopteri; order Anabantiformes; family Channidae; genus Channa; species Channa striata. The sequence continues at coordinate 12,990,555 of CM065175.1, read as the reverse complement.
AGTAAGTTCTTAACAGAAGAGGGGATGCTTCCCATTACTCTGTTCCAACAATTCTGAGATGTGTTTCTGCCATCAAATTCAAAATGAGCTAATATTTTCTATGAAATGGTTTTAACATCTGATATATTGTTTATGTTCTATTGTGAATAAAATATGTGTTTTATGTTTTAGACATTGTCCAAACTTCTTTGGAATAACGAAATGAATCTTTGGAATTCGTTGTAATATTTTTTATGACAAAGTCTGTACTAAATTAATTTGTGTATATATAAGAATACTCTTCACTACAAAGATGTGATCCTTGTCAGCAGCACTGAGAACTGCCAGGCTTGTCACTCTGTATGCTGAATGCTATGCTGCTGTTACTTGCTATGCTGCAAAGTTAGAAAGCGTTACCTGATGATAAGTTTAAGTTAACCTCAGTTGTAACCTGAACTTTGACAGCCCATCCACAGTAGAAAGTTCCCAGAGTTCAGGTAAAGAAACCTTCTCAGGAATGACAAGTTCTCAGCTACAAATAAACAACAACCTGCTCAAAGACATAGGATCAACGGTTACCTAGCAACAACCATGGAGACTGAGACTCATCTACTGTATACCTCTGGAATTATTTAGCTCTACCTCCATCCAGTCTTCCTCAAGACTGAGAAAATCATGTCTTGTAAAAAAGAAAAAAAATAGAGCCTCTCCTGATTGCCAGAAAATATTAAACTGATACAATAGTTTGTAGACTGTTTATACATTCACCAACTTAAAAGTATGCACTTGTGCATATTTAGCTGCAGTGGTGCCATTTTTAAGCTTTTGCACATATTTTATATAATAAAAATACTCAAAAGTTTCTGTAATTAAAGTTCTACAATTCATTTTAAAAAGTAGTTTAACATTTTTTGTGGGGAAAAGTGGAAAATTTGCACTCACCGGCGTAGTATGATATTCTGGAAATATCTGAAAAAACAAAGGATGGGGGGGGAAATAGAAAAAAATAAATTAGATTTTACCATCATCATTTTTCTAAATACTAGTGTTATACTGAAATATTCACAATCACAGTCATAGGTCATGGATTCATCATGACATCTGTAAGTGCCACTAGACTACAGCATGTATGGAAGTGGAACTATAGTAGCTTCATTGCTGTCAAATTCTTGTGTGGACAAAATTATACGATCTATTAGAAGCTTTCCACTCAAAATATACACATATGACATTTGAAACATTTCATAGACCTACAATTCTTTCTAACTGTATGTACGGTAATGGGCCATGCATTTGCCTGGGTAATCGACATGAATTACTCCTTATTCATCAGAACAGAACAGAAAATAAGAAAGAGTAGAAATGGGGAAAAGATACAGTAGAACGAAAAAATGCATAAAAATAGGTAAAGTTAGAGAAACAGACAGCATGAGTGAATTCTTTACTGAATGACTACAGTACTACTGCGTTACAGCGAAGAGTCGCATGAAAAAGGTCATGCATCACTTGTACAGTCCAACTGTCCAATCAAACTAATTCTGGCATTTACTTGATTTGATGGGCAGGGTTTAAGGGCATAACCAACTAAGCACATTCAGTGACTTATATGTTCACACTGACAAACCAGTGATTGTGCAGCAGCTCTAATGAATCAGGAATCCTAAATCCTGATCCTCTTAATATCTACATCCAGAGAGCAAGGAAAGCATCATGGCTTTGCTGAATGTGAATCTGTCTCTTATGTTGTTATAACTTCATCCACTGGCATCATTCAGCTCTCACATCTGTCTCATAACCTTAGACATTTTCTGCTCACAGCTCCTCTACACAACTCACTCTTTACCACACTTGAGTTAAAATGACAATAAAATGAGCAATATGATAAAATGCCCAACACTGTGAAGCTAAGCTGACATCTGTTACTAAGCAACAGACACAAAGCAGGGTTGTGGTGCTAATAATGATGCCAAAGCTTTGTCTCATATGTAAGAAAAAGACTATGTCCCAGTTCCAAATGACCTGCTAATACTGCACATTTTCGAGCTGTAGCTGTGAATATATTCTATATCACATTTTTTGAAGCAGGGTTTTAGCAAGTAGCAAAATAAATAAAAATGTAGTTAAATAAAAAAATTATTTAAGCATAAAACAACAAACAAATCATCTTTTCAAAATTACACAAAGATGGAAAAAAATAAAACAAATTTTGGTTAATGAAATAGCAATTTGATGATGTGTGTATTTTTTACCATATTGTCTAACAGTTCAGCATGTAGAGTTTTTTGAGTACTAACTGCAGAAACAATATACTACAGTCATACACGTTACTATAATAGTTAGCAAATAATACATACTGTGTACAGTTGGTATGTCATACAGAATTGGGACAAAGTGCTGAAGCAATACTCTACTGGAAAATTGCACACACGTTTTTCGCTATACATCTTGCTTTAAGGACGTCATGTTGCTCCTCATTTTCTACCGTTACTCTATCAAAGTATTGTTCAGCCAATTCTACTGTATTGTTCTTGTTGTTTTTTTTAACATGCCGTCTGTCAAAAACCGGAACAAACTCACAAAGGTGACAAGTATTTTTGCTAAAATTATTGGTCTTTCCACACCCAACCTTGCTGAATTAAATAATAATAAGGCTATAACACACATTTCCATCTCAGTGGAACAAGACTTCACACATCCTCTCAATGAACATTTGGACCCACTGCCCTCAGGACACAGGTACAGGGCTCTGAGGGGCAGGAGGGCTCGTTTGGAAGAAGTCTAATCCCCTCAGCTATTAACTCCCTTAACAACAGACCCCATTGACTTGTTGTTATTATGTTGTTGTGTCTGTTGTTTGGTTTTGTCAGAAAAGTGCAGTGTTGTGGAAATGAATTGCCACTTTTAGGCACTAAAGTAAAAGTGAAGTCTTTAGGTGAAAATTTTTTTCTGTATGGGCAAACATATTTGATATATGTTTTGATGAACACATTCATTTTGTTAAAAAGATTTGTTTTCTGGTTTAAAAAAAACCTCTGAGCATAAAAAAAAAAAACTCCCAATGCAACATGACAATCTAGTCTTAACCAAGACTGTAGTCCTTTAACATCCACAAATAATTAAGTAGAACTAGTTATTAAACACTCTACTGAAACATTCATCACTATAACTGCTTATACCGTCTCACTTGCATAAACACTGTTCAGAGCTTCTCCCTCCTACTCTATCATATTTCCCCTCATGCTCCGAGGTTTTTTCTTTCTCTCCCACTACTCCCAGAGTAGAAAACTATTGCCTCTGGCTGTGAACCACTGTTGACACCACGCAAAAGGCATTGCACAACTCCATTCTCATCAAGAAAACAACAGCCTTTTGCAGCTACTCTGCACTGATCGGCCTATCAGAAAAGACTACAGCAGAGAGAGTGGGACAGGAGCGCGTGCAACATCAGAGGGTAGAATAAAGTCACCACATCAGCAGCTACAGCTTTAATGAGGTAGCTGCCATTGCAAGTACCAGCTATTAAATGATTATTGTAGTTCTGGTACTACTGCAGAGCTCGGGAGTAATAGTAGAGAACTGTCTAAATAAAACAACACATTTTTTTAATTTGTAATGTTGTAGCTGAAGAATCATTCTCAAGTACTGACATGTTTAAGACATTAATTCAGAGGGTAAAAGTGCACAACTTCAATACTGAATTAAAAGTGGAAGTATTTGCCTTGTAAATACTAAACAAAGGAAACAATGTATTTAAAACCGTATTGAATTTGATACTGTTAGTACCAAAAATGTCCAAGTCTAGTCCCGTTTTATATAACAAATAATTCTCAAGGATGCACATTTATATGCACAATTATTTTAAAAAGGACTAGTAAAATAAAACAACAGGAAAGGTGTGGGTGATTTAAACTATTTATGTGCTGGCAGGTAGTTAATCCAAACTGATACATATTTATGCAAAAAAATAACTAGTAAATTTTTTACTCAGTAATTGAGTAAATGTACCACCTCAGTGTGTGTTGTGTGTTGAAACTCCTGCATTAGAAACTTTCATAGGTCAGCTACAGCGAAGACAGGCAAGGCCATTCTGGAAGTTCACTGCTGTTGTTCATGCCAATAAATGAAACTGCATCAGCCTCTTAAACAGCATGTCAAAACAAGTGCTTATATTACACACTACTACATGTTTCAGTGAACCAATATCTATTCAGAGAGTTTTAAAAAAACAATAAAACATACACTTGATGATGTTTGGAATATGCCTCACATCTGCTCGACAGCAACGCAGCAGATTATTACTAAGAGCTCAATAGTGTTCCTCCTAACAAATTTTTATATAAATTAGGAAGAGCAGTTTTATCTGGTTATCGGCATTTCATTAAAAACGTAGGTTTTGTTACATGACTGCATGCACGCACTCTGAGATGGTGCTTTTGTTTTGTTGTTTGTTTTTTAACTCACAGATTTATAGTTTTGGATTTTACACAGACGCCTTTTTACAACCCATTTTATGGCTTCACTACAGTGTGGAGTGCACTGCACCAAAGTTAACGTTTACATATTCACAAATACATCAATAAAAACCACCATGTCTCTGGGGTCCCACAGAGATTTCACATCTTCAAATTCTTTCAGCAGCTACGAAAAAAGGATATTGCTTTTAGATACCCGATGATATTTTGCTGTAAGTGTTTGATATGAATGAATCCGTATGTTTACAGTAATATGTTTTCTGTGTAATATAAAAGAAATAGTCAATACAACTGTGAAATGTCGTATTACACAACGGCTTCCTTGGTTAACAGCTATCTGTTCCTATTTTCGAAACACTTGAGGTGCACTTAAATATGCACCAATATACTCAAGTGGACAACATTATAAGTGGAAACATGAAAACGGATTCAGTGCTGGACATGATTATGAATATTTGACTGCTATGTTACATTTCTGCAGAAAATGCCATGAAAAATTAAAGGTAGACAAGGGTTTATACTTTTGAAACATTTGGACAGAAGGTATTTATATCTGACCACCATTCATAAACATTCATTTATTATTATTTGATTTGATCATAATGAATATCAGAGGCCAATGTTCCAATTATTGAGTTTGCAAATGTCACTAGCAAATAAATTTGCTTACTGTAAACTAGTCCACTGCTAGTAAGGGCAAAAAGGTTAAGACTGATGAAGTTTCCAGTCACTTTCACTACTAACTCATTTCAGGAAAATGTCATGAATGAACAAACAGTGAAACTTCAGAATGTACAACTGTAACCAACAATGTTATATTTCTATTTGTAACATTAGCCAGTGAGTGTAAAGACCATGACACAACCCAACAGGTATCTTAGCTATAGCTTTTAGTCCAACAACAGAAAACATGGCCTGGGGCACAGGATGGGTGTTGGAGATACAACTGTTATGCAATTCAATATAGCGTAAATAAAGTTACCACAACTGAGGCAAAACAGAGAACACAACTTGCCGAGATCATAAGTCAGAGTTTTACATCCTTTGCAGATTAAAAAGAGGTGGGGGTATTTCTAAATACTGCATTTGCAGATACAAAACTTTTTTACTTGCACCGGCATTTAACTGCCGTGTCATACGTGTGGGTTTGGGACAAAGCTAGAATATAACAAGCTCTACCTAACACAAACTGTTCACTACTTGCATTTTAAAAATGTGCTTCATTAAAGAATCAATTGACATGTGCTTCTCTTACTGCTGGTTGCTGCACACCTCCATGCAGCCTTGCCGACATGTAAAGTGACATTTGATCGCTGTGACCTGTGGTTGTTTAGCTGCATTTATTTAGCAACTGAAATCTGATGTTTAACTCTTTGTGGCATGGCTGTCCGAAGAAGTCTGGAAGACCATATCCCACAGTGTCTCTGTGCAGTGAACATCAGACGTGAGGGACGCAAATGTTGTTGTCACATGTGTCTCAAGTAGCTTTAAAGTGTGGCAGCACTTTCTGAGAACTATCACCATGGTATTAATGATCACAGCAAGACTGGCAATGAAAGTTGTGCAGTAGATGCAATAAGATTTAAGTTTGCAACAATTTAAAATTGTACGCTAGTCATAAAAAAGTAACCGGGTCAAAAATACGGTCTACAAATAAGCATTCATGCCATGTTTGGTAGAGGAAAGTCAGAATCATCCAGGGTAACAGATACAAACTATTTATTTGTGCCACTTTATTTACCAGAATTTGTGGTCAGAGGCAACACACTAGTTTAATCAAAGAAAAGCTAAGCAGGCTGACACTGTATCAGAGCTTTGTTTGTTCTCCACACTCTACCTGTCTGTGAGGTTTTCACATGCAACTGCTTGCACAGCGGTGAACGGCAAAAATTCCTTTCCAGCCCTCAGCCTGCCAGACCCCTCTCTACCTGTCTAGTACAGAGCACCCACACACCAGTCCAGTCAGAGCCGAACACAGTCACTGAGACATCAGTATGACTACACACGTACATACCTCTGTTGGTGCAGCCCAGGAAATCCCAGAACTGCATGTTTGCAGTCAGTATGCAGAGGACAGAACCTCTGCTAAATCACAAATGCCTGTATTTGTTCCTCTCCTGTCTTTCCACTTCCTAGTTATACTGTATGCTGTCACGTATAGGAGAGAGGAAGCACCCGCCCACTGACTGTTTTGGACTGACACACCTGAAGGCTGCCTTTCATTTTCAAATAGCTGTTTTTTTTCTCCTTGATGCCTTCCCAACACATCTTACTTGACTTCCCAGCTCATCCACTACTCTCTCTCATCTTATCTGTCCCTGATTGACAACAGACAGGTGGTAAAGATCGATCCAGCGTCATCAACATTGCTTTTCCCATGCCTGCCTCTTCAGATTAGTGGAAGTAAGGTAGGAAAAGAGGACAGAAAGAAAATCACTGCTCAGTAGTGTAAGCTTTTAATTAATCATTTCTATGAGTAACAGTTGTACAAAAAACTTAAGATTACTGGTATTCTATGCATGATAAAACATTCAAATAAAGAAAGTACTGATCTGCATGATTCAAGTTTTATATATTGGACTGCTGACCTATGTGCAACACAGAACAAGTGTCAAAGTCCAGAACTAGGTGGAAATCAAATCTAGCAAACATCACAAGGATTTGTGGACATCCATTGTTAGGTTAATTATTGCATTTTTAAAAAATGCCAGAAATGCTTTTCTTATTGTTTCAGGAATTGCTGGAAGAGGATGCTCTTTAAACAGTAAAATGTCATTATATTTTCAGTTTATTTGCTGGAAAGGGAGGAGATAGCCTGTTTTAATATGCTTGTTTTAAAGTATAATAGAGTGAAATCTGTTCTCAGTCTTTCATTTTAATGCTTTTGTATGTCGGAATCATGTCGGAATGTGTGAGACCCGAGCCTCCTGCTTGGCTACCAGGTTAGATGGTGTGTGAACAGTGTCAAAATAAGGGCAGGAAAAAGATGGGGAAGACAGGAAACCACAGCATTGTCAACCACATCACTCCCCCACCCCCCAAAAAAAGAAAGAAAAGAAATGAAAAAGACAAATCACATCCTCAGAATATCTGGGCACCAGCAGCATGTGTTCCATCCCTATCAAGCATCCTGATGATCTGTGCTCTCGTTATGAACGCATAGATTTCCATCGCCCCTTCCAACTGACATGACTGATTAATATTGTGGTTGACAAGGCAGCAGGCGACCCCAAGACACTTGAGCCGCTTGTCTTGAAGCGGACCTGTCCCCCTTTTTGTCTGAAAAACCTCTGCTTCCAACGATGAAAACCGGTCCGAGTAACTCGTAGTCCGACACATCGCAGAATGTGAATGACAGAAAGCTTCACGGGCTCGAACCTTTGCACCTACCGGGGGAAACAGAGCGGGGTGGATTCGGCCACTGCACCACTGTCTGTCTGCGTTAGGAATACAAATGACTTCGGGCTGTCAAAAACCTCCACAATTCCACAGGACTCGTTCTGTAACGGTGCCCCACAAATCCCCATAAAAAACCAGCTCCCAAAAACACCCCCGCGTTCACCCCATTGTCTCTGTGTTACCCCGTTTCATGCTAAGCTAGCTCGGCTAACAGCGGGCTCTTCCCACTCAGTCTGCCTCGAACCGGGATCGATACTCACCCGCTCGAGCCCTGGAAGCCCCCGCCGCACCTAGCAACTCCCCGCAGAACGAGCACCTTCACCGGCCCGAAAGCTTTCAAATGTGCACACGTTAAATCCGCCGCCTACGCGAACCGGCTTTGGTGGCTGTGTGTCTCCGCTGAGTCTCTCTCTCTCTCTCTCTGTCTGTCTGTCTGTCCGTCTGTTTTTGTCCACAACAGCGCCGCCCGGTTGTCCGTGTCCACTGACGTTAGCTGTTAGCAGGGGGCTGCTGCTGCTGCTGCTGCTGCTGCCGCCGCTGGAGCCTGAGCTTCTTCAACATGGCTGCAGCTGGCAGCGGGGGAGAGGGGCCCTCTGCTGCTGCAAGTCATCTCACTTTACCAAGGATTAAAGATAAATATTCATTGTCAGCTCTGAGGGATGAAATAATCGTTACTTGCTGTAAAACTAAATCTCCCGCACATTGATTTAAATTTAGTGCACAGTAGTGCCAGGTGGTAAAGACAGGCTACAAAGTTTAAAGACCTAGTTGCATATGAAGTAATTCATTTATATTTTTGCAGTATATTAGGCACTTATGTGTTATATAATATTTTATCCAGGAATCAGAGGTTAAAATTCACAGTAGTAATCTAAAAGAAATAAGTGTTTGGATTCTAAACAGCCATCGGTGATTACAGACTGAGAATAATTAAATATCTGCAATATTAACTGATGAAAAAGAGAAATACACAGACAGTAAAAGAACCAATCAAACAATAGCATTAAAGGCCATAGATAATGTAAAAGTAAAACTGTTTTTGCCACTGACAAACTGTCAAATTGTTTGTCTATAATAATGTGTGTCTCATTATTTGTGGATTTGAATTAAAGGTTGTGTAAATTGAGCTGCAGTCAGGGATCAAAACTGCCTTTGTGTAGAGGTAAGAGAATAAAGCAGAAGTGTTAATATCTAAATTTATCTCACAATTCAGTTTAGATTATACTGTCCTTCACTTTGTTTGCTCCATAATTGACTCTTAATCAAGGCAGTGGAGCAGCCATTAAATTGATCGTGTCAAATTTTTACCAATGAAAATGGACATTTGCAGGCTGTAGTAATTTTAAAGTGTAGCTAAATGCTTCAAGATCAGTGAGAACCCACAGTTCTGTCTCATAAAATCTTAAGAGACTTGTATCATACATTATTCATCAGAGTATAACGTAAGCCAAACAAAAGAGGCTTTGAAATAAAGATGCACCCCCAACACACACAAACACGCACAAACCAAATTATTGTGACTTTGATGCTGACTGCCATTATGCTGTCTCAGTTCTGTGTGTCCTCTGTGTCTAACAATCACTGCCTAAAACAATCCATCTTCTGATGGGCCTACACACACAGCGCAACCCACACATACAGTGTATTCATTCCTGCAGCTAATATCCAAACTCACACAAATGCACGTAGACACATTCAATTCTCAGATTATTCTTATCCGCACAGACGAGCAATGCAAATTATGGTGCAAGGGAGGCTGACACTTAGGTAAATTAAAACTCATGACGTAGTGGTTACGTGGTATCTGCTGGGCCACCAGTATCTCCCAGATTTATGGATCTGGCAGTCACACAGCTGGACAGCTGTTTAGTCCAAAATTAATTTGTTTTATATGATTAAACAGTTAAGAGATAAAAATAATTTTAAAAAAGCACTCGGCCAATTACAGTTTACACTCTTTAAACTCTTTACACTATTAACCCTCCACTGTACGCTGTAGATATAAAAGGTGATGTGTTTCACATGTTTTTGCATTACAAAAATGTGAGGGGACAATAGAGCACTGTGGTTTTAACATGCTTAACACTTCTTAGTTTAAAACTATAGAAATATAGTTAAATAGTATATAGTCTGTAGGATCTGATTTAGCATACAAACAAAATGAATAAATGAGAAATGAAAATACACTGTAAGTGTGAAAGGAATAGTAATAACAGATTTGAAACCAACTATGCACCTCAATCCACCACTCGGCGATAGAGTAACGCCAAATATAAATACAAAGAAATGTTTAAATTTTAGGTTGCAGTTGGTTGTAGTTCTATTTGACTAAAATGTAGTAATAATACACCAGTATGAGTGCTTGCTGAAATTGGGTGGTACATGAATGCTGGTGGCAAAGTCCAGAAGGAGAGAGAAAGAAGGAAAACACTGGAGGTTATGGAGCTCCATCTAGTGGATAGAAATCCTAACGATAGTATTTGTGTCTACAATGTGTTACATTATCTAAAAAGTACCAAAGAACAACTACTGGAGAATTTCATACCAATTAATATGATTAGTAAATTATAGAAACTTTAAGATTGTAGTTGGTAAAGATGGAACCTATTTTAATTACACTTTTATTTTAAATTAAGCAATTATATTTTGAATTACTTTATGTCACACCAGGGATCAGTAAAATTGTATGATACTACTATATTTTGTATTATTAGTCAGAAAGATATCAGTAACTACTAAAATATAATGGTCAAAAGAAATACTGGCATAAAAAATACAATATTTGGCTCTGAAATGTGGTCAGAGTATGAAGTAGCATAAAATGAAAGTTGTCCAGTAAAGTAAAAATCCCTTCAAACTGTTCTGTATGATACAAGAGTAATCGTAGCTATCTACTTTTCACCATACCTTAGAATAAATGATGGCCAGTTGTTAATAAGTAGTAAAATGTTTAATCATAAATAGCACAAGAAATGCTTACATGATGTTAGTTTTAATGAGAAACTGCAGAATGTAATATTTCTTTACATAAGCAAGTTTAACTAGGATGTACATCAATTACATTTTCCTGCAATTAACAATACACAACTGTCACAGTTATAAACATGCAGCTTTAATACTAGGACTTACTGTATTTTATGGCCATGAATTTAGTATAAAGACAATAGCTTACGGACTAGATTAAAAAAAATATTTCAGCTCAAACAGTAGAGAAGCAAATAGACTGCATATTACAAACTGTATTAGAAACAGGGGAAAAGACAAGAACTGGACAAAGACATAAAGAACACATAGTGGAATTTGGTCATACAGACCAAAGGGCCAAGATACAGAGAGAAGGAGACTGAGAAGGATCTAGGAAGAAAGCCACAAAAGGGATACAAGAGAAGGTAGACGCATACAAACAGTGCAATGTGGGAGAAAATAAGGATGGGAGTCACATAGGATTTATGAACCTCTATCTACATAGTGCAGATGAAAGGGCATAGCAATAATAAAGATGGGGAGGCTAGTATATAGTGTATATATAATGAGGTATTATTTGATTAAAGTGCACAGGATTAGGGCTGGAAAGCGTTCTAGCATGCCACTTCAGTTGGTTTTGAGATGCTCTGGTCTATATTGCTGTTGGAAACGCTCTCCATGGGGACGTCACTGACTGAGGGCCCACGCTTCTTCTCTGTGGCTTGTGAACGTGCTTGGCCAGGATGCAGCTCGTTGGTGTGCGCACGGCTCCGAGAACCATCGAAGGATGAGATGCTGGAGCTGGAGGTCGTCCGTGAGCGAAGTCTGGTCATGCTGGCACTAGACACTGGGGAACGAGCAGAGGCGGGTTTCTACTATTCTGCAGAGGTGTTATTGATAAGCTACACGCTACTGGCCATTTCATTAAGTAGGTGTTATACAAAAAGGTGGTTCCAAAGTTTTGGCCACCCTGTTTAAAATGATTCATGGGGTCAAAACTTTACGCCTCTTCTTATAATGCACTCCAGTACAACTCCACTAACAACTTTGATGCAACAGTTCAGGTTTGACAATAAGGTAATTTAAGAAACATTAACTTACAGTATCCCATGCCCTGGATGAAATACTTCAAGGCTTCAATCACCTTGGCTGGCTGTGGAGGGAAGGTTTTAAATGTTTACCACATTTTTAGGTCACAAGTGCAGAATTTTACATTACTGACAGTAATGTGTCAACAAACCTGATCCACCTGAGGAAGTCCCCACAGTCTGCCATCTAGAGGGGCACAGCACAAACAGATGTGGAAATACATTTATAGGTGCATGCTGGTAGTTTAATGGCCTTTTAGTGTAATAAGTGAACCAATTTTACTACAGTACAAAGTGAATCTTTATAACTTACCAACCCTGCTATTGTGTGCTATACTGCATATGTAGCACAGATTCATGTGTGTATGTGTTATAGCCGTTAAGTTGTTTGCTGAATTTTTAAACCAGTCACCTTGAGGAGTGTTGTGTTGGTGGGATTGAGTTTAGAGTTGCAGTCAACCACAGCCTCCACAGCTGGAGAATTATCTCCCACGACCAGCAGAGTAGAGCACCTATCAAACCAACAGACAGAGGCTAAGAAACATGTTTAGGATTTGACACAGCTTCTGGCATAAATGCAAGTCCCCTCAGCAGCTATTGAATGGCAGCTTCAGGTTTATGGGATTATTGTGCTAACAATGCCGTTTTCTGATGGATCGCTTGAGCAAAAAATATTGCCTGTTGAGCCCTGTTTTCCTCAGTACTTGTTGATGACAATTACAGTACAGCCTTCGCACATCAGCAATAGAAGTTAAATCAACAAGGACCACACAAACAGGCCGTGGGTGAAAGTCAATGATTATACTAACTTGAGTGTCCTGACATTGATGTTTCCTCCAGGAACAGGCCTCTCCACCTCCAGATTGCTGCGGTTTTTGTAGGAGCGGAAGAACTGACTAACATTAGACTGGTTCATTGTTGCTGTGATGTGATGACGGTATTTAGCTATAAGGTCATGGTTTGTTTCAATCTCTTGCTGAAAAAAAAAATCAGTTTTATAGTCAGATATGTATATTTGCTAAATAATCCTGTTCCCTTTTTCTATGTTATTTTTATATTATATCCAATTTATAACAATTTTATTTAGATGCATTATTCTAGTTTTATTATCATGGTAACTAAAGACAGACATTGTCAAGAAGATGTGATAACTTACTTTTCCAAACAAGTGTGTGATGACTGTGTCTGGGAGAGTATGGGTCCATTCAGTGATCTGTTCAATACACAGAACATGTGACAACACAATTTCCTTCAACTCCATTCGGATAACAGGCTAAACTTTTCTCAAATGACAACAAATACAGGAAATGCCTAAACACCACCACAGCGGCTTAAGTATAAGAATGAATCCAACATTTGCATGCTGTTTTTGATCAGTCTACATAAAGAGTGAACAGCTCATGTCCATGTACACACATACAGTAACACACGTTGTCTACCTTGTTTGCAACTGTATCCATCAGTCCCTCAGCATTGGCGTTGATGTTGATCAGAACTAATCCGTCCACCAGATCAGGGTGATTCAGCTACATACACAAACACACACACACTGCCATTCAGCTGGCAGTTTCTTAATTTACACGTCATTATCATGTTGTGGAGAAATCGATCATGACCTGGAGTTTAGACTTTAGCCTCTAAGACTAACAAATGTCTCTAATAATAGAAAACCATCAAGTTATTTTATGGACAACAGGGTTGCTTTTCAGAGCAAGTGTTCATTTGGGGCTTGTGGATTGGAGCACCTCTGCAACCAGACACATCTCTGTGTGTATCCTTGCATGGAAAATCCGTGGACATTATGATAAACCACACTGAAGTGAAGATTTGAACATAATATATTCTCGAAACTAGGTGCCAGCTTATGTTAACTTAATGTCGCATGTTCAAGTGGATCTTAGAGAAGAAGAAGATTTAAACTCACAGCAAATCGTGCCAGGATGGAGGCTCCTGCTCCAACTCCCAGTCCAATCACACTGTGCAGCCTGCAAACACGTTGTCAAAAGTTGAACCAGGGACATGCCAGCAGCGAAGCAGAGTGTTGGACAAAAAAACACATTAGACAAAAGTATCATATTAAATGTACAAGACTGTAAGAGGTTTTGTAGGCCTGTCTCACCCAAAGTGTTCGAGCACATCAAGCAGTGCCTCAGACAACTGGTCTATTGAAGGGTACGTATACCTGAGAGGTCAAAAATAAAAAGAAACATCAGTTTGTCTGGGATCTACTCACTTATACTGTCACAGAATATTATATTATAATGTCAGAGAATGGCAAAGGCTACTAACACAGCAGGTAAAGTCTTGGCTCGCTCATGTTGTCCTGGTGCCTCAACATGACAAACTGGTAAATGTCTGACGATTTCCTGCATGTCCTCGTGATTGAACAGAGTCTCAAAACAGGACTTGTCTACAGGAAAAGAAAACAAAAGCTGCATCACTGTCAAGGTTTTGTTTGTTGCAGCAATAGTTTAGATAGTAATAAGAAAACATACAGTAAAAGTTAGAATATAAAAAGTTGAGAAAAAATCCAGAAAAATCTTGCATGTGTATGTGTGTGTGACATTTGAATTAGTTTAAAACGTACAAAAATGTATAGCGACCATTGAAAATGAATTTGTTGTAAACCTTATTTTTTGTATAAAAGAAGGAAGATAAACTGTATAATAAATGTTTATGGATATTCTCAATTTGTGTTCAGGTTAATTAAATCATATTCATGTGCAGTCACTGTTTTTAGGCATTGTTGTGTGGTTATGAGGTGACTTACTGTTTAGTCCAACATCATGAAAGGTCAGGATAACAGGACGGTTTGCCTTCAGAGTCCCTGTCATGATGCAGTGGACAGTCCCATACTGAGTCTCAACATGCTCTTCCTGAAACAATAACAGACGTTCAGTCACTTTGCTGCTACTTTATTTGTGTGACCACCCTGTGTTTCTGCCCTTTGAATGTTGCTGGATAGACATCGAATATGTTGTATTAACATGATCTACCTTTTTTCATGGACAAACAATAACACTGATGAGTTGGTAATTGAAGTCATTTGCAAGAAAAAATAAAACAAGATTTCTTACAATATGATGTCCTGCTGACTAACCAGTCCCAAAAACCAATAAACTAGACTTGAAAACAACACATAAAACCCAAGGCATTTTAGTGCACAGATAAGAGTAATGCAGTTCAGAATCGGAATTGTTAATTTGTTAAAGCCTCAGTGTTAAATTAGTCTTCCTGTGATACTTACATTGATTTGGGGCTCAAAGACAGAGTCACATTCGGTCTCCTGAAGAACCATGGCTGCTGATGCAAAGTAGACGAGAAGAGAATTCCAATGTCTAGCTGAGAGCCCTGTGAGAGCAGGTTCCTGTGCAGTCAGCTTGTGACAGACTCTTTGTTTGAGCTGGTTTATATATCCTGACACTGATCTGTCCTTAAACCCTAACTCCAACCTGGCTCACATGTGGCCAAATGACCCTATTCTTTTTTAATCTAAATCCAGCGTTGTGTGTGTAGGAATTCCCATGCAGGAAATTAACCAGAACATATAGACTGCAAAAACATCACATTGTGGTATGTATCTTTTTTATTTTGTTTGTTAATTTATTTTATTTATTCTCAATTTCACTGAGCGGTTAGTTCTTCTTGCAGTTGCAGGACTGAAGACATATCCAGGTGTGAGGACTCTTAGGACCTAAACTTTTTTCTTAAAATTGTCTTTAAGTAATGTGTTCTTTTACTTGTGCATAAAATTATGCAAAATGTTTCCTGTAATGAGCTTGATTCACAAGTGACTAATTTTTTCCAGTGGGGCATCCCAGAGACAGGACTCACAACACCTTGAGCCAAACCATGAGATCTGCTGTCTAATCTCATCATGCCATCTGCTTCTCACAGCAAACGTCACTTCAGTAACCTTGAACTTCAAATTTAAAGCAGTATATTAACTGAATTTGGTCATGTAATCAAATGACAGAACTATAGTTTTTTATCATCTCCTAAAAAAATCTTACAAAGCAGCGTTACATAATAGCCTCTGTTTATTGTTTTTGAGCCACTGGGTAAGTGTGGCAACAGTGCATTTTAGTCAAAAATATTAAAAGCACTTTTTAAAAGCTTGTAATGGTAGACATTTAGGGGCCAAAAGGCGCAGAAAAAGGGCGACTGGAGCTTAGCACGAAAACAGTTAATCCAAAAGGTTACGGCAGATATACAAGATGGTGAATCAGACATACAGACATCGGTGCTGCTGATTAAAACGAGTGAACGAGGTTTGTTTTATCATTTAATTGTATTGCATTTTCCAAGGTATTTCATTTTTTCTTTAATTCAAATGATCCCTTAATCATGGAAGAATCTTTAAACCAATTAAAACTGTTTTTTAAACTAATATTCTGCATGAATTAGTGCCAACATGTACTTTAAGTAAAAAAATCAACACACTGTAAATGTCTGCAAGCATGAGCGTGCACATTTCATTTGTGTGTTACTGAAAATACAGTTGTGACTGACATGCAGCGTGTTCCATAGCTTATTGAATCACAATAACAGGTTATTGGGAGACCAGACTCTAGTGGGTGGTCTATACAGCAGACAGCAACAGCTGGTTGAGTGTTAAAACAGCAGACTGACCTTTTCTTTTCAAAAATTTAGTGCCACCGCTGCTTGAACACATAAAGTACATCTAGGAGACCTGTGTGTGCATGAGATTTAATCCATTTAGCGGCAGCTGAAGAGCAGACGGTGGCAGATGGGCCTTACTCAGCTTCACGTCATTCTGAAACCATTTTAACATCACCTTAAAGCTGACTAAGCTTTGGCCTGCTAGCCTATTTCCTGTACTTTGACGAGCAATTTCTCATTAAGATCATTTACATTTGATTTATGGGTTACCAATCCGGGCAAGTTTTTTGTGTTAAAATACTCTGGTAGCAAAACTATTTTCAAGGCTTTAAATATTTCTACCCACATTCAGCACTCTTGCAGCTCAAAGTTTAATTAAAATCGCAGCTGCTGTTTAACTAAAGACAGACTTAAAGCTTTTATTAAACACACACTGTAAGTTTAACCTGAGACAAAACAAATTATTGACTGCTAAAAGTTATAGGTAATCATTTGGATGACACTTTGTTTTAAACATGTCAAAGTTTAGGCCACACTTTGAAACATGTCAAAGTGGCCATGTGTAACTGTTTTTAATATGGATGAAAAATTTAATGTGGAAAAGGAACATTTTTTATAAATCAATATGTTTGCACTGAAAGTAAATATTGAAAGTGTGTATGTGTTCCTCTCTTCTCCTGAGAGAACCCTTTAATTTGTCTCAGAGCAAACACTAAATTTTCCAGATATATCCCACTAGCGTCCACTCGATGGGGTTATAGGCCAATTTTCTGAATGGCTTGGGGATTTTGCAGCATGAAGTAAATAAAAGATTCATCACCCTTTTGTCTTTTTCATAAATTAAACCTTTATTTTAATATTATGTTTGGTTAAAGAATTTAGTTTGTTAAAGACCAAGCTGATTTTGAGCCTAAACTCATATGGAAATACTTCACCTGTGTTATGTACACCTGGACATGACTGAGTTAATGACGGTTAAGCTGTAAAAAAATGACTATTTGCATTACCGTTTAAAAGTTTTAGAACACCCCATTTTTTGTTTGAAAATTATGCAGTTTATGTCTTATTCTATTCTGCAAATGAAAGAATAGAATAAACAAATAATTAAAGTTTAAAAAGAAATCATGGCATCACTTTATAAACCAAAATGTATTTTAAAATTTGACTCATCAAAGTAGTCACCTTTGGCAGATTTAACATCTGAACACACTCATGGCATTCTTTCTACAGTCTTCAATGTGTT
The DNA here is from genome assembly GCA_033026295.1 of Channa striata. NCBI lineage: Eukaryota > Metazoa > Chordata > Actinopteri > Anabantiformes > Channidae > Channa > Channa striata. The sequence goes on along the minus strand of CM065175.1, from coordinate 12,972,787 downwards.
GCAATTGTAGGTGGCTTTGCATTCACTCTTCTGTCCGGTTCATCCCAAACCAGCTCAGGTTTAGGTCTAGTGACTTTGCTGGCCACTCAGTGTTTTCAAGTTCACCATCTTGTTTCTTTTTGCTAAGGTCGTTCTGGCATAGCTTGCACTTATGTTTTGGGTCATTATCTTGCTGTTGGATGAACCCCTGACCAACTGGGCACATTCCAGAGGGTACTACATGGATCTGCAGAATTGAGGTGTTCGAAAACACCTCGAAAACTTTTGACCTGTAGTGTTCATCTCGAAAAAAAACACTTTTCTTTATATATATTATAGAACACCATATTTAAGTGATAATAATTTGGCCTGAAATTCTGTGGGAGTGGCTGTTCCCAAACAGAAGGCACAGTGAGATGGAAACTACATTTGAAAGCCAGAGCTCTCAGCATGTGTTGAAGTGTTTGTTGAGCTACAAGTGTGGACTCCAAAATAACCCCTTCCACAGGTTTTATGTTCATTTAGTGTTGTGGTTCACTACAATTTTAATTTCGTCACTTTGGGGCACTAGACTTGAATATGCATAAAAACATCTGGTATAGTAAAAGTTGTGTTGCCTTACTGGTTGGTGGTTGTCATGGTAACCACTTGTTCAGGTGAATGTCCTGCCATCCGACTCTCAGCTTTCAAAACATTCTAATTATACACACAGCAGCTGCTGCTGCTTGCCACATGCTTCCCCGTATGTGTACTGTATGTGTGTGTGTGTGTGTGTGTGTGTGTGTGTGTTTATATTGTTTTTATAGTGTGTCTGTGTGTATGTGTAAGGTTGTATGAGTAGGATTGTTTTCTGAACCCCATTGTATGTTTGTGAAGTGTGTGTTGCAGTGTATTGACAAGCCTCAAAAGTCAGAAAAATTGACATGGGTGCACAGTTAAGTCCTAACACTTTATTCCTGGAACAATTTTTTAAACGATATAAAATTAAATTGTTAGTGATGACATGTTTACTTGTGATTTTCTTGTTCTCTTGACACCCTTCATCAGACTGCCCTCCTGTCAAACACAACTCAGTCGATCATTTTTACAAGCAGGAAAAACTGTAGCCTTCAGACTTGTCATTTGATCCCGTTAGGGCATCCCAAAGCACACGTCGGGAACCCCTGCAATAAATAACACAAATTCATCATGTTCCTCTTTGCACTTGCACTGTCATCTTCCATCATACCGTGCAGCTTAAACCATGGTGCAACACATAAATGTCTCCATCTGTACTGAAGAATCACGTACTGCAGCCAACCCAAACTATAAGGCCATTTGTATCTTTCACATAATCAGTCATCAATTTATCTGAGTAATATACTCATAGTCAAAAATCTCTGCATGGATTAAGTCCATCCAGTCCAATAAGAACGTCTTTTGTCCAGCACAGCAGTGCACCTGCTGCTACATAACACTCTCTAAACATAGGCACGAAACTCAAACCTGACATTGTGCATTTATGTGATGTTTAGAAGTCATTAACATTTACACATCTAGTGTGAAATATGGAATGGCAGCTTACAGGATAAAAGATATAACTGTTGGGAGGGACTACGCTTCCTTTTAATATCCAGTTTCTTCCTAGTTGCTCAGGGAATTACATACTATTTCACACTCTTGCGTGAGTAGTGCGGCTAAGGGACAGGATTACAAACTACTTCAGAGGATTGGACGCACTGTAATTGTATATATCAATATGGTAAATTGGTAAATGTTAATCTTGCCTTCACTCCCAATTTTAGTCATTTAGCAGCAGTTAATGATACAGAATGAATGATGAGCACAATCATAATGCGGACATACGTGGGCTAATTAGAAGGAATCTGTAACAAGAAAGCAGTTATTATTAATAATACTAACATTAATAGTAGCTGTAATATAATTCAAAGCAGTGTTACTGTAATAGTGGCAGTCAAAGTAATCACAGTGCAGCAGTAGCAGTTCTAATTATTAATGCCATTGTTACACTAGTGGCTGAGTTATATTTTGGTATATCAACAGCAGGCCAGCCAATTTCCGCCTTTTATTTTATCCAGAGGCAATATTTGTACTCACCACACAACCACAATAGGGTGAGACAAGAAGGTCCTGAGCACGATGAGGGCTCCTCTGTGGAAGTGATAGGAGGTTTAAATAGCACCAGTCACTCCATAAGGCCAAGAATAGCTTATGAGAAGAATCTAGTTCAACAACATTCACTCAAGCATGTGAGCAAAAATTATTCATTTAGCACAAAACTGAAAACACTGGGTAAACATTACCAGTTTTAAGTGTATTTATTCATGCACACTATTTTTCACTTTTTTCCAGAAGCCAACTCAAACTCTGGCAGCGCATTTGTCACTTTTCATTGCTTTAATGTTATAACACTGATATTTAGTGACTATTAAAAAGGTTAACTTTAGTTTAGCTGCGTTACACCTATCGTTTCTCATCTTGTCAGTCAAACAGTGAATGTTTCTAGTTCTCACCAAACATAACACGTTATTATCTTTATAAAGTCAGATATAAAATCACAGTCGCACACAAACGGATATGAAATGAAGAATAGATTTCATTTGACTCAAGATGACATAAATAACTGTTGTTATATTTTGTAGATATTCTATCATTGACACCATGTTTAAAGAAATGTTACGTTAGGTGGTTTGATATAAAAAACAAGACAATAAATCATATCATAGTTGCTACTTTAGTTTAACTCTGGAAGGCAAGCCTAAGCATACTGATTCCTAATTAGCACAACAATTTTCATCAGCAGTGTTTGGTTTAAAAAGAGAAGGTTCAAACTCTCCATTGGCTTTTCGTTACAGCTGTAGGAAAAGATTTAGTGCTGAAGTCCTTGCAGGTCAGCACGATGCTTTCATAAAACTGGGAGATAGGCCACATGACTGTCGGCTGAGAGTTGACCTACAAGGTGTCAGCTCACATTTCTAAAAACCATTGCAGCAATCGTGGTTAGTCCAGTGAACTGCTGTTTGTTGCATCAAAACAGATTAATCAACTATACTCCAGATGTGAAAAGTGAGATGTCTGAATAAAGCTCAAACATTGAGGAAAATATGTATTTTAAAAATATTTTTTTATTTGTTGTTTAAAAAGTTTGAACTTTGTCAACGTTCACATGTTCCCATGCATAAAAGATACACATATCTACCATTTATTCAGTTAAGGTTTCCCAATCAAATCAAGTAGATTTTTAGATATGAAAACTTACTGTTGCAATTATCCTGTCAATAATGTAATTATAATTAACTAAGTTTATTAAAAAGCAATGACATACAGGTATATGTACTCTACTGGCATTGTGCTCAATAATGATACAGCTAACACCACAAAGGTGTAGTATAAAGGTTCCAAGTGTGAAGGGTACAAATCTGGTCTTTGGAGGATACAGGCCAGGTGACAACCTCCAAAACCTCTAAACCTATTTACTAAGACTGTTATAGCAAAGCAACTTGCTCCAAAACCAGCAGAAAATCACCAAAATCTTTGAGAGAATTTATTTCTGCAAAACACATTGCACATACTTGCTTCTGTGAGACCTAGTACATCACAGCGATTACCTCATGGAACTCCAACTGGCTACAGTTGATTAACACATTCTTACACTTCTGACATAAAATAAGAAAAAAAATAGTGTACAATCGTAGTTCACCGAATATATGTGATCAAACTTAATATAATTTTTTTCTACAACTTTTTAAATATAAATGAATATTCAGTTATCTTTATAATACATAGAATAAAATATTCCAGTTCAGTCAAGATTTTTTGTCCCCATTGTGGGAAAAATTGAAGACTGAAAGTGTAAATCCTTTGTTGAACACACCCTGAGCTCTCCTCTAAGGGTCCTGTCTCTCTCTGCTGCACACATATCAATGACACATGTACTTCACACGTTGTCCGACACATTATTCTGTACAGAGTCTTGACACCTCCTGTTTAAAGTCAAAGTCTTCATTCAAAGACAACAAGACAGGGCAGTTGAAAGTCTGAAAGTCTTCATCTGTCCAGCTTTCTCTTTGTTTTGGGGGATTGGTAATCTGGCTCTGTTTACACTTGTTATCAGAATAATAAAGGGTGACAGGTCTCCACAATAAAAATGGTAGGATGCCATGACACCACAACAGCCAGTTATTTGTCGTCATCTGTCATGTAATAAACACATAGACAAAATTACTTTAGCTATAAGAAGCTGGCATGATTTTGGAAATAAATATTTTAAAGTGATGAACTGGAAAGAGATCAAGTAGTTCTTCAGCTAAATTTAGCTGGTCAGAGGTGTTTTATAAAGCTCCATGTTAACCCCTGCTGAAAGTGAGTGATAGTGAGGTGAGGCCCCAGCGTGCTCTGCTTTAAAAAGTATGTGCCTGTGACTGCCTTGTGACTCTCGGGACTCACATATCCATACCACGACTGTTTCAAAAAAATCAATAATGCAGACAATTTAAGCATGAGTCCTAAAAATATAAAACATAAAGCTGCTTTGATTTGGTGTGTGCCTGCTTCTGTCTACTTAGAAAATATGTCTTGTTAACGTTGCCTGTTTAATCACTTTTGCAACTGACAGCAACTTCACTTATCTGTAGGAAGACAAACAACCAGGAACCGCTGTGACGTTTAAAGACAGTTTATTCCATGAACTCAGACCTAAAGGTACGACTTGTCCAGTCTGTCTGGTAGCTCAAAAGACCATCTATTTTTAGTGGTTTCAGGGAGGGAGGGGTGGGGGGAGAGAGAGGAGCAAGGAGAAGACAAGAGTATCCAGATAAATGTGTCATAGCAGAAAATCTCTGCAAAAATGACCAAATTCTTTAGTTTAAATTCAACAAGAACATAAACTAATAACAATAAACTCTATGCATTTTTTGGCTGTGAAGTGCACTGTGTTTAAAACAGTGGACTTCCTGGACTGAAGCATTTAATTACCAACCTATGGGATTAGAAAGGTGAGGAAGGGACATGACTCTTTCTTTACACACCATGTGCCTGCTGGAAGAAGGGAGGGAAAAGGGCGTTTAATGGATGAAGAGGAAGAAGAAGAGGAAGTGGAGGAGGGGGGCAGGGGGGGAGGACAGAGGGTTGAGACTCTCTTCTCCTCTCTTAGTAAGAGCATTAGAGTGTTCTGTTGGTGACAGGGCTGTCAGGGTCAAATGGCTGCTCAGCCTGATTAGACCAGCTCACAGCAGATCCCCAGCCCGGCTCACTGCACCGCTACCCTGAGGTACAGCTACACACTGGCACACGCTGTTCACCGCAGACAGGCAAGGAAGGACAGGCTGAGGTGGATGGTTCAGCCGAGCTACAGGTTGTTGCCGAAGAACTTCCCTTTCTGATGCTGCACGAGCAGATATTTAAGCTTCTGGCAGCTGAAAAAGACTGAGTGCCAGTGGACATTACTATGGTAAAGAGGCAGAACTGATGCCTGGTCTGTGTTTGGAGATGAGACTGAACAGCTAAGCGGTAAGGACGCACAAAAGATAGTATTATTAATTTTATTAATATGATTTGTTTTGATGCTATTAGTCTACTATGAAAAGATCATACTTAAAGCATTAGTATTTGCAAAAGTACTGATGTGCCTTGTGTTACCACAGGTTTTGTTAGTTTTGAGAAAAAATGATTGTCTTACTAACCTACAGTTACAGAGAATTTACGTAGAAATTATTTTCAACAGATAGATGTCAAGCTAAACTCACAGGCAGAAAAGTGGAGGGAAGACGACAGGCTGCGTCAAAGCCTGTTGTTTGGACAAAAATCTGATCAGCTGCTGGTATAGATACAGCTATAAATACAGCTGCAGGTATTCAGTGTCTACAGTGGTTTACTATAACAGGCAGTCAGCTGGTTGCATGTGCTGCTGCTTGTGCAGGACACTGGTGTTACTTCCAGTCAGTGGATTTTGGATTTCCATGCAGCCACAGTGTTTCCTGGGGTAAGGGGGAGGCTGCACACAAATATTTCACATTTAGGCATTTAACACTCTTTCTTTCCAGAGTGACTTGAGCTGTTTGAGAAAACCTCATCTGGACTTGATTACTGGAAGGCACATAAATGTACTGTAACAGGATTAAGCCTAATTGAGGCTACTACTAACTTGCCTTGTAGTTGTCTTATCTATTAATCTACAAGCTTGTGTTTCATTCAGCCTCACATTGCAGGTACTGAAGGAAAGATTGGCGACCTAACACTCCTCTAAAATAATACTGAGATCCATTTTTAACTTCTTTGGGTCCCGACCCAGCCCGTGACAGGGAAACAGCCAGGCAGCCGACGACCAACTGGGGACACACCTGTTTTTACAAACCAAACTGAGTCTAAGGTAACAGGGAAGATCAGCTTTACAGCTTTGATTGGAATTACTGCTACTGTCTGGCCATTTCCCTCTCGTTCCTTATGTTTTACGTCAGCTAAATGCTAAATGGCTTTAATTGTAGAGAGTTAATATTTTATTTATTTATTGATGCTTAAGAACTGTTTTTTAACCTGATCACGTTTAGTTTCAGTTTATATATTGTTGTGTCTTGTCGGTGACAGTGTCAGTTATTAACTAATAATTCTGTGAGTGAGCTTGTCTATTTTATGTTTTATTCGTCCCACACGGCTTTAAAGCAGAAATGAGATCTTTATAAATCTCAGTAAGACTTTACAATTGACCTTTATCCTGATTAGCAGTAACACGGGATAAATTGCTAATTATAGAGACATTATATAGTCAACAACCTGGAATAGCCTACACTCTTCTGGAAGAGTGAGTAAGTCGACATGTGATTATTACGATTAGGTTGTGGATTCCTGAGAGCATTTGTTAGTGAGTACAACATGTCTGTATCTGTGTGTGTGGGTGTGCGTGTGACCACATTTGTGTTTTGTTCTGAGCTAAGGTGAATAGGTGACCACAGATTACCCAGAATGCCTCTGGGCCTTCTCTGGTTGTTAGTCTGGATGTTTGTGCATGTGAGAGGGTGGAGACCATTCTTGACCAACCTCCTTCATGTTTCCCTCACTATGTCTATCCACCTATGAACTTGTACGTAGGATCTCAGTAAGATCTCAGTTCTCTAAAATGACGGAGGAAAACAGACTAGATTTGAGGAGGCTATAAGCATTTTTTGTATCAGCAATTTTTGTGTCAGATTTTTTTTTGCACAATATTGATTTTTTTCATGAATGAGGCAAATTGCTGTTATACTTTATCTTGACTTGCTACCCTGTCATAAAGAGAATATAAAATAACAAAATGGATTTTGGGTTTGGTTAAGTGACTTAAAGGCCCAAATAATACATAATAAGCTCCTTTAGCTTCATATATCTTTCACATATTATTTTCTTTGAACCAAAATCATTATTATTAATATTGCACAGTCTAATCTACTACAGTTTTCCACATTTTATGAAATGGATCTTCGACCCTATGATGCTTCAGTCATCTTCTTCTCCCTTTTGTTTCTACATGGAAGAATATATAGCTGACAAATCCATGATAATCTACTGATCAGTTTTTCCAAAAATTCAGGTCATGATGCTCTTGATCATGCATCAGTTCTGTGTAAAACATATTGACAGTAAATAGGTTCATGTGTAGTAAACCAATATGAGTTTATATTTGGCTGTTTTTCCTGACTGACCTGACATTTTCAATGAAAATTAGAACTAAAAATGGCCAAACAAAAACAGCTTTTGTCAGTCTGTACTTGTCCTGAGAATGGATTTTAAATTAGATATTGGCAAGGAAGTGCAAATCTTTCCCTGGAAGACAAGTACTTAGTGTACAAAGTGTCCACTTTGAAATACAGACACATTGCGCCTCCTGAATAGTCTGCATTGTTGAATGAAACAAGAGATAAACATGTGTGCACAGACGCTGTGCTTACGAAGCTAAGGTCAGCTGACCTTGTGGTCAGAGGAAATAACCCCTTCTACTATTGGCAAATCCGAAGCAAAGTTTGCCCCCCTTGGTTTTGGGATAATTTCTCTGCTCTCCCCCCCCTCTGGCATTGGTATAGTCCAACAACAATCTGTTCAATCAGATCATCTGTGTTATGCTCTGTTTAACCTGCCTGTGTCCAGTCCTCCCCTTGCCATATTATTTAATGTCATTAAGCCTAACTCTTCAGCCTGATAAAGTGACTCTGAAGATCCTGTGGCCTTTGACCTTTGACCAATGCCTCTGCCTGATCCTGCCTGTCTCTGTGAGTTTGACTATAGTTATTGCTCGTGGATTGTAGACTGGCCTTTTGTTTGTGAACTCTGTTATCTTTATGGAATGGACCTGTTGCTACTCATCTGCCGCTCACCGCCAACATCCCCAGTCAACTGCTGGATGCCTATTGAATCCTCCTTTTTCTCTCAGTTACCTCAGGACTGACTTGCTGCTCAGTGTCATCTTCCCACTCACCTGTTGGGCTCAGCTGACTCTCCTGTCATCAGCTCTGCTCTGCCACCACAACCACCCACCCTCTGCAGCTACCAATCCGCTGGCTCTCAAGCCTGAGAAGCTGCCGTTATGTCATAGGTCTGAGTAGAGTATATCATTGACATGTCTACCTACCTGTTAATCCTTCCTCTGCTATGGAAACCCCCTAATCCTTCTGTCTTTGTTAATAGAAAATGCCTCAATGGTCAGAGCCAGTATTACCCTTTCTACCACCTCTGCAGTTCCTGCTCAGCCTAGCCCCTGATCCGCATAAATGTAGTCTTGTGTACAGCTTTTTTGCGTTACATATCCACTGAGCTAATACAAGTGGACCGAGATACACAGGCAGTGGAACTAAGGTCAAAGTTTGCGGTGTTTGGATCCGACCTGAAAAATGTGCCTGATGCAGCGCTCACAAAGAGATGATAGATGCCTGCCTAACATCATCAGTAAAGCAAGTAAGGCAACATCTGGGGATGATCTGGCAATGGGAGAGTGGGTGATCTGCATTGTGTGCAAGGCATCCTCACTTCATGGATACTTAGGAGACAGGCCATTCCCTCTGGGCACAACTGACCGGGGATAACTTCATTCTTCAGGAAGAACAATAACCCCAAGCATTCTTCCCACTTGTGTAAGGATTATCTGGACATGGAGCTGCTGGGATACTCTTGGTGATGGTTTGTTTAGCTCAAACGCAAAATCTGAGCCCGATCAAGTTGGTCTGGGCTGAAGAGTTGAGGAATACTGTAACTGATCTGGACTTCTATAGCGCTCTTCTACCTATTGGTACTCAAAGTTCTTTACACTATTTCTTATTCACCTATTCACACTCACAGTCACACACACACTTATACACTGATGACTGAGGTGCTATGCAGTTGGCCAACATTCACCCAGAGCAACTAAGTGGGGGTTCAATGTTTTGCTCAAGGAAGCTTCAACATGTGACTGGAGCAGCCAGGAAACGAACCGTTCCACCTTCTGCGCTACGGTCAGCCCCTTGTCTAAACCGCAAGACAGACTTTTAGGAAGTGCTGAAAAAGTCCTGGGAGTGAATCTCACCTAAATATCTACTAAAACTAATCAGCAAAACGCCATGGATTTGTCAGTCAGTTATTGCTTTTTTTCTAAAAAAGCAAAGGTTTACTTGCAAATTAGTTTTGACCTTTTTTCTATGCTCAAATGCTTAAATTATCTTTTTGAATAAAACAATCAAATGATAATAAAATGTGTGTAGGTGTTTTCCAGAGTTTCATCCACAATTTATCTTCTACAGCTTTCTGTACATTCACTTTGCACAACCACTTGAGTAACTACTGATATCTTTGTAAAGTTTTCATTATGGAAGTTGAATGTTCAACTATTGTATTCCTCCTTTTACTTTAGAAACACTGGTTGATGGCGTTTGTGCAGCAGAGTGGTGACTACTGCCACGCTCAACACATTTAGACCCTGTCTGGGATGAAGCTACATTATGCAGTCCTGGGGCCCTGAACCCTGAGACTGTTGTCCTTTGCCCTATGACCCAGCCAGCCCATGGGGTAACAAGTGGAGCCTTGATACTGGAAACTAACTGGAGAGAGTAAAGTGACAGCTTCTGTGAGAGATTAAGAGGAAAGGTGAAGAGAAGTGGACTATTGGAGCGCTACAAACAAAGAGACCCAGACTCAGTAGACTAGGATACAGTCAACTGATGGGCAGTAAAGACATCAGGAGTTAGAAAATACCCTAAAAGACGATAAACAAATAGTTCCTCCACAGACAGGAAGTCTGACGACCTGATAAATTGAAGACAAAGCAGCTGGAGCTGAAGGTAAGGGTTGAATGGACTGTTGTGTAACATATTGGTGAGCAATACTTAGCAGCAGGAGACAACAATATAAAGTTCAGTGAAAATATTTCACTCAAAGGGCAAACCATGAGGTAAAACTTTTTTTTGTCATTATATGTACATTCAGCCAGCACGTGTAAAATCAGGTCTCTGATCATCTGAACAGTTAATGCTTGATGAGTGGCCCATGGTGTGGTAAACTGCACTTTAAATTCACAAATAATACATTTGTGGGTAGATTGGCCTTTGCTAAAAAAAGAACATATTAAATGAAATTGGTGAACCTTCACAAAGCTTAAAGGATATTTCATAGTATTTAGGATAACCAGTCCCAACTGTGAAGCCCGTAACCCAGAAATGGAAGAAATGTAAACACATTAAGACTCTTTCAAGAAGAGAAAAACCAAGAAAAATAACAAAAATGGGTGATAGGAAACTTGCTCAAAACCTCATAAGAATCCAAAGCAAACAGCAAACAACCTGAGAAAGTCCTTAAAGTCCTTGACCAATAAAAGTCAATGTCTCCAGATATAAGCTGTCTGCAAAAGTCTGGATTGTTTGCAAGAAAAGTATGCAGGAAAGGTACGCTAGAAAGCATATGAACAAACCAAATGAGTTTTGGAACAAGAAGTGTGATCTGATAAGTCCAAATTAAATTATTGAATCGTAAGGCTTGTGTGATGAGACAAAAACTACCGATTAGGAGAAGAAGGATTTAGACACATTGAACCATCAGGATTTAGAGCTCTGTAGCTTTAGAACTCTGTATAATTTCAAAAGAAAAATGAATCCAGCTCACCATTAGAAGCTTTTTGTAAAGCGGATCCTTCACAAGACAAGTCAAAGCACAAAGCAAAAAATTTGAAGAAAGCCGTCCACAGCAGGCAGCCAAGCAATCTGGTAGACTAGAAATAATTATGCCCTGATGAATGGGTGAAAAATGACACCTGAAAGAATACAAGCGCTGCTCAGCAGGTACCAAACGAGGCTGGAGGACGTTATAGAGGGAAACATTTGACAACAAAGTAAAGAACATTTCATAAAGGTGTAAAGTCTTTTAATACACCTATGACTATTTTGTTAAAACTCAGTTTTAGACTTTTTGCCATTTAGAAATAAGTAAGTGCAAAGTTTTCCACTCAATTCTATGTACATACAGCCAGTGTTAAAACTCTGAAGAACGTGTAAGCAGATGAAGTATATCTTTGGAGCGTGACTTTAACAACAGTGTTTCATTCTCATGTTAGTTTGTCAGTTATATTTTTGTGAGCGTGACATTATTCTCCATCCTTCTGGGAGTTTATTTAAAATATTCACTAGGCCTAAACTTTAAGCTTTAAGAACTATTACTTTAAGACTGCAGGTCAAATGTGAGTAATTTTTTCATTCCTGTGTCATTCGTTATTGTCTGGAAGTTTTCCATGTAAAACCTTTGTAATGTTTAAAGTTCTATTTTTTTTTTACTATAACTAGTTATAGCTTTAAGTTACAAACACACTATGTGTAAGTGTTGTGTAAACAAATATCTCGCGCAGACTTGGAAATATGCTACAACTTAAATTTATACGTTACCAACTTTGTGCACTTGTCCCTGACAGATTAGAGGTTATCCAGGGCTGTCAAAGTTCACACTGGTCATCATGAACCGTCCAGCTCCAGTGGAACTGTGCCACAAGAACATGAGATTCCTTATCACACACAACCCGACAGATGGCACCCTAAACTCCTTTATAGAGGTAAAAAAAAACCTTGGATGATTCATAAACAGCTCAACATGTTTATACCAACTAGATGAAAATCTTTTACCACTGTCGTGCCTCCCAGGACCTGAAGCGTTATGGTGCCACCACTGTGGTTCGGGTCTGTGACATTACGTATGACAAAACCTCACTTGAGAAAGACGGCATTACTGTTGTGGTGAGGACACAACAGAAAAACACACCTTTTGCATCCAAAACCATTGATTTCAGACAAATTACAAAGTAGTACTTGTCTTTCAGGACTGGCCCTTTGATGATGGAGCCCCACCGCCAAGTAAACTTGTTGATGATTGGTTAAGTCTACTGAAGAAGAAGTTTCAGGAGGATCCAGGGTGCTGTGTGGCTGTTCACTGTGTGGCAGGTCTGGGAAGGTAAGTGATACTCAAAAACCCTTAAGAGGACACCTTATAGAATTACATACACATACAAATACAGTGTATGCAAAGAAGATATTAACACATTTTTGTAAAAGCTGAAAACTCAGGATTATAATTGTTATATTGGACCGGTTTCATATAGTTAACTATGTACACACCCATAAAAGCTTTGTAAACTGAAAACCCAGAGATCAGACACGTGTGTTTGTGTGTTTATGGGTTCTTACAGAGCTCCTGTGCTGGTTGCTCTGGCTCTAATAGAGAGCGGGATGAAGTATGAAGATGCTATTCAACTCATCAGGCAGTAAGTACATATCTATACCACATTCTGTAAACTTTATTTATATTTTCACTATATAAGAGATTTGTGCTATGAACACATACTGCACAGAAATAGTTAACATTATACTACATCTACGACAGCCACCATAGTAAACAAATGTCTGTTTTTTTAGACAACCAATAAGAACCAGTTGAGTAATATTAATTAAAGATAATTAAGAATATGTGTTTGCAAATTCTAGGAAGCGCCGTGGAGCCATAAACAGTAAACAGCTAACCTACCTGGAGAAATATCGATCCCACCACAGACTCCGCTTCAAAGACTCTCACACACGCAAGAACAAGTGCTGTACCATGTGAACACACATACACACACACACACACACACACAGACATGCTGAACTCGCCAAGAAATGCTCTCAGGTATCCAACCATATAAGCCTTGTGAGTTTCACCAACAGTAACATACAGACCTACTATAAAACCCACATTTCCTTTCTTCCTAGTAATAATTTGTTGTCTTTTGAAATTATTGGCATGTTATATAATTTACACAGAAAATGGACGAAGGACTAAAGATCATGTTTTATAGCTATTTGTTCAGTTGTATCTATTGTTAGATTTTGGAAATTACACAAAGTTGGGTCACAATTGGTGAGTAACTCACATTCAAATTTTTACAATATCAAATCCGTGCTATGCACCCTAAGGGACAACTGAACCAATCTGATGCAAATCTGATTTTCTTTAAATACATTTTGCTTTTTACCCTTAAGTGATATCTGATATGTGAACCACATGTGACCACTCAACTCAACATTTTATACATGTTACATGTAAGTAGGTTAAAGTTAATGATCAGGGTACATACTTTCATGCAGTATTTTTGTAGTTTATTTTTGATAGCTAAATGGCTTTGAAAACCTTCATACACACTTTAAAAACACATTTTGGAAAACCTGGGAAAAAAACATTTTAGTGGCTCATTGCTTGCTGATCAGTATCAGTCCACTAGATTATCCACCTTTTACATTTTTCTATTAGTGTTCTCAGTGAAACTAGTAATGTACTGCAATCACTATAAAAGTCATTACTACATGAAACATCTTGATAAAAATCCTGCATTCATTGTGTTTTGACAAAATCATTATTTTAAAATCAATATATGCATTGAGCTCAAGTAATGTGTTTACATACCTGTGTGTGCATTATATAATGCTCTGTTTACTAATGCCCACAAAAGAAAATGCATCACTTAGCAGCAGGTCATTTCCAGAAAAGGAAATTCAAAAATACAGATAATACAGAATAACAGATGTAGGATGGATATGAGTGATGTTAAATGGGGTCTTTATATTTATCACACTGTAAGACTGGCTGAATCTCTACTCCTAAGACTACAAAAATGCACATGGAAAATGCACAAAGAACATTAAAGCCTTGCTGGTATCACAATTAGATTTAATTGAGATATTGGTCAAATTTTATCTGAGGCATTTCTATGCATCCTCATATCTTTTTGACTGCATTACAGTTTCTGACACATATGCCATTATAGCCATCAGTATTTCGTGCGGGATGGAGTTTGTTTATTATTTGTATTGTTGCTTGACAATACATGTAAATAAATGCTTCTAATACTTATTGGTGGGACTGCTGTGCAACAAGCAATCTAGTATTGTGTTATTCTCAGGCAAATTGAAATGTCTTGTTATTATTTCTCCAGCTTCGAAGAGGACATGGGCAGCTCTTCTTTCCTTAGCTGTTTTCCAGTGTTTTTCATGATATTCAACTTTTTGGGGGGGGACTTCTTTATCAAAATCAATGATGGAATGTTCAAAATTCATACTTCATTGCAAAATCCATTCATTTTTTTTATAAAGAATTGCATGCAACTTTCAACTTTAACTTGTCATTCATACTTTTCAGTTAGAAATTTCATTTAAAGTTAAAGTTGAACTAATTCACAACTTTTGCCCCTTTATTACTTGTATTCAACTTTTTAATCCGTTTCATACATTGATCTCACAGCAGTGGATGAGGCCACACCTACAGTGGAAAGAGAGTTGAATTCATCACAGTTCTTTCTACGGCATAGATTTTCAAATTTAATGCAGTAATCAAGTGCAACATAAACTTGATAGTAGCCAGCATTAGCAAAGCTGTTCCAGTACACAGCAATCCCACCTCAGTTTCTCTCGATATTTTGCCTAGATTAATTTTGAAATCTTTTTTCTTCTGCTGATGATAGAGCATTTTAGTAGATTTGCTTATAACAGTCCCATTTTCACCTATATTGTGAGCAACACAAAGTATTTTTCTGAACAATTTCAGAGAAAGGAACGAGAGTGGAATGTGTAACATCAGAACTGGTAGAGATTCACAGAAGTAAGAGATTTTACCATCGTTATGAGAGAGCTGTATTTTTTTCTTTTAAAAACTGGCTACAGTTTTTTCAAGTTGTTGATATGTGCACATGTGTGAATATGTGTATATGTGTTTCTTTGTTGACAGCCAATGTTGGGACTGGCTTGAGCTTGCACTTTTCAAATGTAAAAACAAATGCTGTAAATGTATGTATGTCAATTTTTGTATTGTTTAATAAAGCTTTTGTCATTGTCTCGATAATTCATTAGTTAATCAATTCCTCTGTCAGTTTTACAGTTTTTGTACAGACAGACTCCTATTAAGATTTATTTTGCTTGATGTTCAAAAAACAAAAACCTCTTTAAACACAGTTGTCCCCGCTAATTAATTTATAAATTTGAATAAACTTGGTTGTGAACTTCCAGAGGGGCAGAAGGGGAAAAATTCTAAGTGGCTCCTTATTAGTGGGCCCCATCAGTATATAGATCAATCATATGTGTTGATAGAAAAGCAACTGCAGTCAGTCAGAAGCTGACTGCACACATCTCATCTTCAATGAGATTAGAGTAAGGTAAGAAAAATGAATTTAGATGTTTCTGGTTCTGTTTGTTTGAACATGTCGGATTCAGGAAATCAGTGGTTTTTGAGGTAGGAATAATTAAAAAATAAACTGAGCAGGGGCCCTTGAGGAGAAGTATTGAGAACTAATGCCTAAGAAGGTACTTGCTTGCTTTTGCTCTACTGTAAAGGCTCTGTTAAAGGGCAAGGGTTTGCGTTTGTTCGACTGTAAGGTTGTCGTGGAAAGCAATTTCCTGCATTTGCCCAACTGTAAGAGCACCTCAGAGGGAAATTCGTCACCTTTATCTACTCTAAGGACACCTTAAAGAATACTTTATTACACTTGCTCCACTGCAAAAGCAGATTATTATATAACTATTCTATCGGCCTATTCCGCTGTGAGCAGTACAGTCCTCCCGCCGCAGAGGGCGCTGTCTGCCGAGGCACCTCCAGGTCGTGTCCACTTCCGCTGGTTTGAAGGACTTGTGTCGCAGATTCGACAGAAATTTCAACGTACTTAATGTAAAAGTAGGCTCTAAATCCAAATTCTGGTGTTAAGTTTATTAATATGATGGTCCAAATCAATCGATAAATTATAATTCATTTGTTGTTTAGACGCTGTAGAGATGGATCGTCAAAAAACAGGTAAGATTTGGGCGACTTCAACGCGAATATGTTTGTCAGGTCTTCATGTTAGCTTGTGCCAAATCAAAATAAACAAACGCTTTAGTTGAGAACGTCTGCCATCCCTGGTCCACGTAGTTCTCAACGTTATGTTTAGGCTGGAACGTTATCTTTAGACATTATTTACGATTTTTCTTAGTCAATAAATGTATCATAGTGTGATGGCGCATTGTTGTTACTGAACGCACAAAGTGTCAGGTTATTTAAGTGATGGTGTTAACTCTGTAACGTAGGTCTGTTCATATCTGCCAGGAGAACTCGTAAATTAATGGCAAATACTTATTACCTCAGAAGTTGATTGTGGCAGAAAGAAGACAAAGCGCTTGTCGAAACATAACAATTTATGGAAACTTCTTTTCAACTTATATTTCAAACAGATCTAAAGGCTATCCTTCATTAAAAACCTAAACATCACATATGTGGCCCTTATTCTTCCCGAACCGAATGTGTTATAAACACTATATATAAATATAAATATATATGACATCAATAGTTCTGAATTGTTTTGTGGGGTTTGTTGTTTTTCTGTCTGGATAAGTAAGGCCGTACTGTAGTGACACAACAGCTGTTTTTATTATTCCTCTCTGTCATGTCATGTGTATGAATAATTAATGCTAAAATAAATTCTTCTTTGCCCTCTTATTTCTCCTTAATCTGACTCATTTCTTCCCCTTATCTTTCCAGCTGGTTCTGTGTTTATGTGTCGGCTGTGCAACCTTTTCTCTCCCAGCCGATCTCTGTTACTGGCTCATTGCTCCAATGTGCACCCTGAGCAGGAGTCGTCTGATGACGTCATCATTGCGCTGCACCCTCTTGCCTCAGACCCTGTGGAGATACTGGCAGGTCAGATTAGTCCAGAATTACATCACAACGATGTCACATAATAATTACATTACTAATATCATTAATCATTCACTAATTTGGCAGAGGCATTGGACTTTATTGCAGATGAAGAACTATTAGCTTTTAGTTTTGTATATGTAAGTGTAAGTTACACATAAAATACAAATGTAAAAAAGACAGAAATAAAAAAGAAATACAGTGCACTGTTCATATTTTAAATTCTTTGCTCTTATAAAAAAATAAAAACAAGGTTCTACTGTACTGTTGTCCCACAGAAAACCCAGTGAAGCGAAAACGAGGACGACCAAAAGGGTCTACGAAAAAGATGTGTACAGATGTGATGGAAAGAAAGTCTGATTCCACCTGTTCTCTGGTTGATGTTCAAAGAGAAGAAAACAGGAATAAAAGGATGGGGATTTAAAAGCTGGACCCCTGGGATGTGGTACTGTCTGTTTGAGATCAGCTGTTTTATCTGATTTCACAGGATTCATAAATTTAACTGAAGCTAGATTATACCAGTGCTACATGTTATCTTTCTTTTTATGGTATGAATAGGCATTTAGCAAATCACATAATGTAGTCATGTAGTTTCGTATTTTAACCCTTCGTTTGATGTATTTTCTGCTAGGTGAAAACAGTGATGAGACTTTGGGGTTAGAATGTAAAGACTGTCATCGCTCATTCAGCAACAGGCGACAAATTCTCAAACACATCTGCATGAAAGAGTTTAAAGAAGAGGATGATGAAGATGAAAATGGTAAGGAATGCAAATGAAAAGGTAGAAATGTGAAATTACCACTGATAAGTTAATATGTGCTAGAAATGCATACACAGAACAGAAAGTTAGGCTGACTTGAATCAGCAGGTTGGAAATGATCCTTAATGTGTTTATAACGGATGTCGTGGCATAACTACAAAAGCATAGAATTGACATGTGTTTATTTGACCTGGTAGTTCATGCTATCCTGATTAACATGTACAGTCATTTTTAGGGAGAGTCTGTGGTGAAGCTGGGGTTGAGGTTTCTGGGAGTTTGGACCATGGAGGAGAAGATCCAAACACGTCACACCAAAGCCAGTCAAGGCCAGGACTCATGAGAGAAAAGGGTTAGTAAGAAAAGGATATAAATTGTTCAAGTTATATATTTGTTAAATTCTGAAAACAATGGTTAAGATGGGTGTATGCTGTATAAAAAGACTAAATTTGTGGGCCACTCTCTCGTAATAGTGTTTTTGATTTAAGACAGGTTCAGCTGTAGTTTTATAGTATGGGTGTAGCCAGACTCCTTGTCATTTTCTTCTCTCAGCCTTGGCCAGTTTTAAACCCCTAAGAGCCAATCGAACCCGCATCTCCAAAGAAGGGGGCCCGGCAGCAGGAATAAAAAAATCAGTGATCAGTGTTGTTCTGACGGAAGACGAAACGCTACCAGGTAATTTCTTACAAGTTTTTTTGTGTGTGTGTTAGTAATAACTGCCTCAACTGTTGAAGAAAACATTTTCAGAAACTAAATAAATTTTAAATGAAATCTGTTGCCTTTATTTCAACAGGTGTTTCTAAAATGATTCCAGTGGAGGACACTTTAACAGAAACAGAGTCTTTAACCACCCAGGCTAAAACTCAGGTAAGCACTGGAGTGTAACATTTATATTCCATGTAACAAACATGGAACATTTAGGAGTCTTACATTTTGAATATATGTATACTGTATATTTATATTTAGTGTTATCCAGCTACTAATGTTAAGGAACAGTTTTGGTTTTGTTTTCACAGAGAATCCCAAAGTATAAAATTTGTTTGTGGTACCCAAAAAAACTATTTTTGGAACAATTTACATTTTAAAGACTCTAAAGATATATGCTTTTGCATATGGCAAAAACGTTTTTGATCCAAGTATAAAACAATAATATTTTATTTATTTGTATTTATTTCCATTAGCAGCCTACAGTTCTCCATAGTCAGTCACAAGAGCTTGCCAGTGATGGTATTGCCTGTGAAGGAGATCCTAAAACTGACCAGGAACAAAGGTAGAAAAAACATGCCAATTTCTCCTAATAGTTTTTTATATAATGCAAAAGTGATGGTTGGAACAACAGTTCATAAAGCATTGCACCTCACTACAAAATAATACAATGTAATTGAATGCTGAAAGAAACGTAACGTTTGATTTTGTACTGCATTCATGTTATAGATTCCTGTTTTCATTGCTGCTTTTATTTTTGTTTTCTGTTTGTAGTTCTACTCAGACTTCTGCAACAGAATCAGCAGTCACTAGCAGAGGCTTCCAGGAATATTCTATCAAGCAAGATGCTGCCAAGTAATGTGTATCTATATATAGATATTTATAAATATCTATATTTAATAAAAAAGGTATTAACTGTTGGTATTGTTGTCACTCTCTATGTTCCAGTTTACTTCAGAGCCAGCTAAAGGTTTTCACATGTAAGACCTGTAATAAAATCTTTAAGTTCAGGCACTCATTGATTGCTCACCTCCGGACACACACCCAAGAGAAACCGTTTCAGTGTCCGCACTGCAACTACGCATCAGCCATAAAAGGTAAATCCAGGCACACAGGACAAACTAGATGTGTCAAATGAATCTAGAGGAACACTGTCTGTGTATCACTTTCAATGTATCTGCTTCAGCGTACCTTTTTAGGACACAGGTGTCCCTTGTTAGATCATAGTTAGAATATAGGTGATTAGCAACCCTTAAAATTAATTTTAAAGTTAATTTATGAATCTTTCAAAGCCAACCTGAATGTTCATCTGAGGAAGCACACAGGAGAGAAGTTCAGCTGCCAGCACTGTCCTTTTAACTGCTTTAGTCCAGGACATCTCAAGGTACCATTACTTTTCCTGTATTGCTGTTGTTTATGTTTTTATTATTTACCTGTAGTTTTTTCTTTTCGCATATACAGGTCTACTTTGATAAGAGTTTTCTGTTTTAATTCTGTTTTTTTCTCTAGGTTGCTCATCAGTGCTAATTTGAACCTTTTTCTTTTGGTCCTTTTGTTTCTACAGGTTCATATAGAGCGAGTCCATCTAAAAGTGAAGCAGCACTGCAGCTTCTGTGAGAAAAAGTACTCAGATGTGAAAAACCTGTTAAAACACATGGAGAAACGACATAACCTGAAAGACCCTGCTGTCTTTCAGAGCTACCAACAACTGAGGTTTGAGCTGCATTTTGTTTTTCTTTGCTATTTAAAAGTTTAACCCATTAACACTTCTGCCTGTCTAAACTTTCCATGTTGGTGATCTTCTCTAGGCTAAAGACCCGTCAGGGCCTTAGGCAGCTCCTCTATCAGTGCCCCACTTGTAATCGACGCTTCAAAAACCATCTTCAGCGGGAACGCCACCTTTTGATCCATGGGCCTCAGCGTCCCTTTGCCTGCCTCCTTTGTGACCATGCTGCAACTAAGATGTCCACCCTCGCCGCTCATGTCAAGAAACACTTCTTCATATATGTGTGCTGTCTGTGTGATGGAAAATTTGTAAGCTCTCAGAGACTGAAGTGTCACCTGAAAGAGTCTCACCCTGAGCTGGACCAGGAGCAAACCTTTACTGACTGTATCAACAGCAGCTACTGTCTGATGCAGTGTGGGGAAGGCATGTGGGGGGATGAGAAAAGAGAGGATGTAGAGAAGAGAATGGACATGCAGCAGATAAACAGGAGCATGAAGATAAGAGAAGAGAGGAAGACAGAAGAAACTCTGGAGGAGGTGAGGAATGGCAAGATGGCGAAGGGGAGGAGGTGGAAGTAGCAGAGAGAGAGCAAGACAATGAGGAAGCTAAATCTCAGGGTGAACGTGCAGAAGTAGTGAAGGGGATCGAGGGAGAGACAGGAAAAGATGGGGAAACATTAAGTAGAGGTGTACATAAAGGTTCGCAAGAGGTTCTCCAACAACTGATTTGTGCAGAAACAATAACTACCTCTGACAGACAAGAAGAATTAAAAACTGGGGAAAAGTCACAGGGCAACATGGCAGACTTATGCATCCCTGCAGCTGAAAAGATTTGCAGACAAGAAGACAATACACACACTTCTTTATCGTCGGAGAGGAGTCCCACCCCTCCCTTGGAAGACAGGACTGAAGGAAACACACACATCTCTGATGAAAATGCACATGCATCTGCACCAGCAAATATAGACATGTCCTATTTAAGTGTTCAACCGCCTTTGCCATCAGCACCTCCAGGAGAAGAGGACCAGGCTCCACATCCAGAGAAGGTAACTTAGTTAAAGATTCTGTCTGCTGCTTCTGTGTATCTGGCAGCTGTTGTTTTCTTCTTTGACGACAATAATGTGGGTTATGCCTGCGACTAGTCCAAATTTAATAGATTCACTTGCAAGTTAATATGTTCAGTTAGCCATACCAATTCACTGGAACCCAGTGTAATATTAAGAAATTACTTGCTTTGTCCAGTCTACTTAAAGGTAACCAAGATATTTAATATAGTGTAATTTACAAGGCAATTGAGCTGATTCAAAATGTTTGAAAAGCTATAACGGGAGAATGTGTTTAGCATTTTGTTTTTATACACTATAACATTTTTTTATTGTTGTAAATTAAGATTCTGCCAATCATCGACTTAATAGGAAACACTGGTATTTTGACATCAGCAGAACAATATATAATATATAAAGTGAATAACAGTTAACCAAGTCAGTAACATTCTTCTGAATAGAGTGAATAGAAACAGGCACTTATAGCCTTTTTTTTCAGCAATTATATTTACTAGTGTCCTCAATTAAAATCTTAATAAACACTTTTTACACTATTCTCCAGCGATAGACTTTCTTCTGAATTAATTTTTTCTGCTTGTAGGAATCCGATGTTTTCCACCAGGTGTTTTCATCTCTTCAGAAGTCTCAGCTTAATGTGGAAGCTTTCCAGCGGCTCAGGAAAATTTATGGAGACCTGGAATGTCAATACTGTGGTGAGATAATTTATCCCCCTTTTGAGTTTGCTATTTTTATTTAGCTTTATTTATTTTAAATAGTAATTTAATTGTAATTGATATAAAAAAATGTTTTTGCTCAACACTTCTCCTATTGAGTTTTGAGTTTTAACATTGTTTAGCACTTATCGTGTTTCTCTTTCTGCTGTAAAGGTAAACTGTTCTGGTACAAAGTCCACTACAATGTCCATCTACGCACACACACCAAGGAGCACTCACATTACTGTTCAAAGTGCAGCTATTCATCTGTCACCAAAAGCTCTTTAAAGCGGCATCAGATCCAGAAGCACAGTGGCTTGCTGCTGCCTTGTTCTCATCCCGGCTGTAAATACACCACCCCTGACAAGTACAAGCTACAAGCCCATCTGCGGACGCACCAGGGACAGGTAACAAAGGAGATTCTCCGCAGTAGATTCTCAGTATTAGGCTGCAATGAAACCTATAACTGGTGAAAACATGCTTCTTATCCGAGTAACAACTAAATTTGTAGTGATACACTGAGATTTGGAGAAGGTGGCGTGTTTGAAGTTTGGCTAACTCAGTTCATCTGGCAGTCATCCTTCTACCATGGTTACATCATATACAGTAATTCACCTATCATGTCAGAGAACGTGTAGTGCTTAAATTTTTACCATAACAACGGCGTATACCATTAAAGACGTTTATATTTTTATTTACTTGCAGGTAAAAATTAAAAAAGGTCCATTTTATCCATTAACTCTTGATTTGTTTTGTTTTCTGACTGTTTTTTACAGGATAGAAATGTGAACTGCCCTGTCTGCAACCACAGCTATCCAGAGCACAGACTCAAACACCACATTAAAATATCCCACCCAGGTAAAGAACACGCAAATGTACAGAAGACATTTACTAATCTTTTGACAGCTCTTATCCTGACAAATAAATACATTTAAACACTATAGCACACTTAAATCAGTGTGAGCATTAATGTCCATATTATTCCTGTAGCCAAATCCAAAGACTTAGGGTGGAATCTTTGCACAGACCTGGAAGATAACTTTTTCTATTTATATTAGTTGACAGCTGATTTGAATAATGGAGTTTACTATTTTGGCTTTGTTGCATATTTACTAAAATTGGATTTGGCCCTGTTTTTCATTGGACAGTGGTTTCATAGCCAAGATCAGCTGCCTGCAGTCAGGTCATTTTGATTTTCGTGTGTGTGTATACACAGATACTCTTCCTTTACTGCGGGGTAAAGGCCTGATGGTTCAGCGTGCAGAGAAGTGCCCCTACTGTGACTCCTACTTCCTGAAGAACAGTAGTGATTTTCAGCAGCACATCTGGGCTCATCAAGGTGTGATCAACATAAACAAACACACACAATGCAATTCTGGAGAAACACCGACGGGGCCCACACACTGTATAATTGTTCTGTGATTAGACCTCCCATCTGCTTCTCGTTCTCTTGGCTACCTTTCAAGAAGACAAAGTACACGGAGAAATTAACCTGCCAGTCAATTTAGTCTTGAAATAATGAGGACAAAAACAAACAAAATCAACCATGTATATGCAGCTGATGTTATATATGATATTATATATATAAGACAGGATATCTACAGCTATAAACAAGTAGAATTTAAGAATTTTTAATGCCTTTTAATAATAATTCAAAGGAAATATAGGACCAAACTTGGGATAAAAATATACATCAAAATATTTTCTTTCCAAGTAAACACATGGATGTCTATTCAAATGAACAGTAGTGTTTTTATTCAGCACCTCTGCAGCTGTACATGAAAAATAAATTATTTTTCATGTTTCATGTTTTTTTAATGATAAAATTATGCAGTTATGTGGGGTGTTATGGTCCTGCTGGACACCCTTAGAACTGTCCCTGGCACTAAAACTAAAACTAAACCTATAATGTATGTTTGCTACGTACTTTTACTGTGACTACATTTATATTTCATAATATATGTATAATTACATATTTGATATGTAATATGTAACTATATTAATGACTAAAAACACTAACAATGAAGAATAACTTGGTACTTCTAAATTTGAATTTTTCTACTTTGTACACGTTGAGGGTTATATTGCAGGTTTACAGTCTTTTTTGCTTATAGGTCATTTCAGAGACAGACAAATAAGACCCATTACATCAAACAAAGTTAACGATAGATTCCATAAGTGACCTGTTTGACCACAGAGTTTAATGAATCCAGGTATTTTTCCAAGTTGGATGCAGGTATAATTTGGAGTTGGCTGTCCTTCCCCTGCAGCTCCTCACTTCTGCTACTACAGCTGACACCAAACAACTCTTTAATGGAATTTGTTTTTAAAATTGAGGCAATTTCAGACAATTTGACACTTTTTTTTATCTTAACTCTGGATGAATGTGTTCCTGTGTTGCCAGGTCTAAAGCCATACGTCTGCAGTGTGTGTGACTACGCAGGCCGCAGCAGGAGTAACTTGAAGACTCACATGAACCGGCACAACACAGAGAAACGACATCTCTGTGATCTATGTGGCAAAAAGTTCAAATCTAAAGTGACACTGAAAAGCCACAAACTGACCCACACAAGTGAAGGTACAGACATCCTGCTGGATATTCGTTCTCAGCTACAGTTCAGCCAAAAGTTTCATGTACAGTTATTGTTTTTATGTTTCAATTTTTCTGTTGAAACTATTCCTATGCTATGCATATTTAAAGTTGAGATAATTGACAGTAAAAATAAAGACAAGTCATCTGTGTCTTTCAAGGTAAACCATTTCAGTGTTCAATGTGTGACTTCACCTCAGTGTCTAAACCTTACTTGCTCAGACACATGGAGCAACATGCTGAATTTAAGGTCAGAACACGCTCACACACACCAACATACACTCACTTTACAGCTTCAGAATTAAGAAATTTGTTTGATTGTTGACAGTATATCAACATGCAGAGATTCCCTTAAAAACACAAAACTTTTTTTGCATAGGAAGAGAAATTTTTTCCCTAAAACAAAATTTCTGCAATTTTTCACTATACTTTTCACTCATAATTATTTTGGCCATAGACAGATTCTACAGATTTACTGAATATAGTATTTAATTTTGTAAGTAAAAAGAGCTTACTGTAAAAAGTCATTGTTTGTCCTATATATAATGCCAGATATTTTATTGACATTAATGTGTGTGTTTCTGAATTTCCCTGTAGCCATTTCGTTGTGCCCACTGCCACTATTCCTGTAATATTGCTGGTCCCCTGAAACGTCACTACAACATGAAACATCCAGATCAAAAATATGAGAATGCTGGACCCGGGCTTCCCAGTACTGACTCACTGAAACAGCAAGGTTAGATATTGCTCTGTTGTCACCAGGCCCATTAACTTGTAAAATTTTTATGCAGCAGGACAGTTGGTACAGTCTGAGACATTACTGAGGTATGGCCAACCTAATGCCGAACACACAAGTGTAGTTTCTGTTTGGCAAAAGTAGACTAATTTTTTTTTTTTGCTGAACCCAACACTAAAACTAGCTTTGTGTGTGTGTGTGTTTAGGTGGTATGAAGTGTCCTGAATGTGAGTTTGTTTATGGCACCAAGTGGGAGCTCAGCCGCCACCTGAAGAGCAAACACAGCCTGAAAGTGGTTGAAGGAGTGTGGGAGGTAAAGAATAAGCTCAGTGGATATAGAAAAAAAAGGGCACTGGGTTACTTTATCTATCTCAGTGTCTTGTCATTAAAAACAATATTAATATTTAAAACACACAAAAAAAAAGAATCCCAGGAAAATATTGACTTTATTAAATAATAGCTGTGCCATATCTATAAATATTCAGGTGGGGGAGGCAGTAGAGGCCCAATATGTGTCTGTGGAGAATGAAGAGCAGCTGACTGAAGTACCTGTAGCAACCCTGCATGATGACGGTAACAACGCCAACCATGATAAACATACAGCACCTTTTTTTTAAACTGTTGCTATTGTTTGTTGTGTTTAGGCATATAGTCTTTATAATCAATGTATGTCTTTTGTGTTAAGTTAATATCCAGCATATCACTGAATTAAGTTCAGAGACTCACAACGCTGTCACCTCTGTTGTTGCCATGGCTCCAGGCACCGTTGCTGTTGTACAACAGGTAAATAACACCCCAACTGTGTTATGAAAGTTATAAAAGTTATGAAAAAAAAGGATGTTTAGTCATGGCTGATGTTGCAGGTGGCTGAAGAACAGGAAGTCAGTACCTGCAGCAACCAGCTGATGGTGGTGAATGCAGAGGGGGATCTAACAGGTGACCAGGTGATGGTGGTGCAGGATGTGCATGGCCTGGAGGCCCTGACAGTCCTTACTCAGGGAGAAAACACTCACCACTATATTGTCTACGTCCAGGAACACACTGTGGAAATCAACTAGTTATACTAACATTTTAACATAGAATAAGATTATGTCGATCCAACTGCAGTAAGTGAACATCAGTAGATCAGCTTATAAAGCAAAATAACAAAATCTTTCAGAAAGCAATAAAAGTAAGATTAAGTGAGTGTTTCGTTATGGTCTTAAAGATGTATTTCATCAGATGTATTTTTTTCATTCACCTAGTAATTAAAATAAGTTAAATATTTTGTGGTCTGGTTATTATGAAACATATTTTGTACTTAATATATTTAAATAAAGGTTCTGTATTTTCTATGGACTGTAGTTCTTCATTTTCTAAAAAAAAAAAAAAACAGTTTTCGGTGGTACAGAGTGGTGTTTCGGTGGTTTAGTGGGTAGCACAGCCATGTCACAGGTTCAAGGTAATGGGCTTTACCCTGCCAGTCAGCTGGTGTTCCAGTACAGCCTGCATAGCTCTGTAGTGCCAGCCTGGGTTTCCTCCAAGTCCGTCCCACAGTCCAAAGATTTGCAAGTTAGGTGAATTGGTGGTTTTAAATTGCACATTGGTATGAACAGGGGAGCTAATGGTTGCGCGTGTGTTATGCTTGTGATGTGCACATCCATAGCAACGTGTCTAGGATGTATTGCTCCATGGCCCAGTGACAAGATAAAAGGATAAAAAGTATAAATGTTGGATTAATGCTGGTTTTATATGATAAAACCTGTAACCTGTGATAATATAGTCTCTAATATAAAAAGTATAATATAGATAATATATTGTTGATTCTATGCACAACAAAGGATGATTTTTTCTTTTCTGTCCTGGAAGTAGATTACAAACAATTGTTTTTAGGGTGGAAATAAGCATCAGAGCAGGTTGTGCTATATTACACAAAAAGCTAAATCATGCATAATGCACATAAACTGTATATACTCGAAAAAGCCTGCAAAAATGAGTTTTATTCACAACTAAAGTGAAACTGCGCTCTGGAAAAGCCCCACATTTTTTTTCTTAAGGATTGTGGTGTACTTTCACAAATGCACTGTGTGGATATGAGCATTTCTGAAGAGATTATGAAGAGATTAGACTACTGCAAACTTTTTAATATTAAATCCCATCTAGTAGTTCAGCACATGTCCGCTTGATGGCGGTGACGCGCTTTGTGGCCTGTCGCCACCTGCTGAGACATAATAACAGAAGAAGAAGAACTGGTGGGAAATTTGAGAGTTCGATGTTTGACTCCAAACAAGCTCGAACTGTGGATTTTTTAATGGTCACACGACATGGATCGATATGTGCTGGTCATATCCTTTTGTCAGACACACGAGGACCTGACGGACCCTTATAAATGTAAATGTTCGCTCCTCTCTGACACAGAATATAACTTTATTTCTCCGCGAGCCGAGGCTGCTAGTCAACGCTAGCTAGTAGCTTAAAAACGTCATGTAAATATTAAACGCAGAGAATGAAACAACCCAGCGACGAAGAAGGTTTTAAAGTCATGTTCGCCTTTATCAGATCACAAGCTCATGAAGAAAATACTTACACTTCTTCTGAGGATGATGTTAACTTCAAAGGAGACCGACCTAAAAAAAAAAAAAGTCTGCTATTTATGTATAAAGTTATGTGTCCATGGTCTGACAGCAACTGTCTCTGTCAACAGGTCTGGAACCAGTGAGGCAGATCCATGACAGACTTGTGGATATTTCCTCTCAGGAACTCGGGAGAGGGAGTTCTGTGTTTCCAGGTACACTAACTT
Organism: Channa striata; assembly: GCA_033026295.1. Taxonomy (NCBI): domain Eukaryota; kingdom Metazoa; phylum Chordata; class Actinopteri; order Anabantiformes; family Channidae; genus Channa; species Channa striata. Next base: position 12,944,597 of record CM065175.1, on the reverse strand, counting down.
AGGCACTATGAGGATTTCCTATTTGATTTCCAGCACAAGAAAACTTCCTTATTTTTTTATATTTTTGTTTTTAGCTTGCTCTCTGAGTGGCCCCCCATCAGTTAGGAGATGGTATTCTGCTATTCAGGCTTGCCATGGACCAACACAGGTAACAAAAATTAGAACATTTAAGACTATTTTATTTTTTTAGTTTAAATGAATTACGTTTTTGTTTGCCTATGGCCTGCTGTCGCCATAAGCGCTTTCTTCAAAAGTAAAACCACATCTAAACATTTCTCACATGATTTAAGGAAAATGAGTTTAAATTGATTGATTCATTGATAATCAGTAATTGATGTGTCCTGTGTTGTAGTTCTGCAGCTCCGATTGGCACGAGTTTGGGACAGGCCATCTAAAAGTTGAAAGCGAGGAGGAGAAACCCACCGTTTTGGAGTCATGTCTGAGTTCTCTGAGTAATCAGGAGGCACTGGACCAAAAGGTTGACCAGCCAGCACTGACAGAGTGAGTAACAGATGATATTTTCTGCACTTTATAGAAATAAGTGAACTTGATTTTCTCTTCTCTTTTTAAAGACTGTGCCAGATCAAATTTTAACTGCAGATAGTGCAGTTGTTAATCTTAATAAATAATAGACATAAATTCAACGATTTAATCTCATTTAGTTTTCTGATATAAGCTGTAGATGGAAGAAAGATGCAAATGAGGGTAAAGATATTACTAAGAAGATATCATTCATGTCTTAAAACCTTCTTAAAAATGTTGTTGGATGGTGTCCATTTATTCATTGAACAGGTTGTTGGAGGAGGCTGCTGAGGGACTACATTTATTGTCAGACAAGCTGCCACCTCCGGGTACGGGAATTTTATTCTAAGCCTTCCATAGCATCATTTTATTGTTTAGCGTCTGTCACACATATTGGTGTTAACCGCGTGCTGTGTAGGGCTGTCACTGTTTCTAATGTAACAAAAACAATTTGGAAATTTATTCAGATGAATACAGACACGTTGTTGGTCTATGGTGTCAATTTCAAAATGATTGCAGAAATTGCTTTTCTGAGATTGTTTTGTCTAGCGTGAATATCTCCGGTGCACAAGGAGAACAATTTACTGATTTGTCAACAGAGCAAGAAGTTGCTTTACTGACACATAACAGTGTCAATAAGTGGGAGTTTTGACTTAGCCAGAGCTGCCAATAATGAGGAATTAAAAACTCTTTACTGAAGCCAAACTCTTCAGCTGTGTGACAGGGATCCAGTCCAATTTCAAGCAGTTGGGTTTTGGAATATTTCCTGCTCCTACATGCCTTGTTGAAAAGGTTGCCTAAGATACTTTACATATATACACTTGCCATTGGAATGATACTTGTGCTCCAACGACTTAGCAAGCCTGCCCCTGAAGTGATAATTCATTTTTTAAAGAACACTTGGCACACAACGCCAGGAGTTCAGGAACGTGTTTTAATGTTTGCTGTCCTAAGCAGATAAAGTTAGAGCTTTCTTCCAACTTTTCTTCCACAGATTTATATAATTTCAATTGCAAAAAAACAACTCAACATACAAGTTAAAAAATAGTTAATGCAGGTCACAGACCTTCGGCAATAATAAATTCAACCAGCAGAAAGAAAATGCCATATAATAACATTTTTGGTTTCACCCTTTTTCCACTTTCAGGTAAAGCTCTTTTGGATGTGCTGGTATTGGGTTCAGCCGAGCAGTCCCCTCCTGTTAAAGAACTGTTGCCTCTCCTGGGAGCCCTCAAACACATGTCCTGCTGGCATGCTGCTAAGATCAGTATAGTCACACAGCATATAAGTGGGTGAGAAGTAAAAAAAAATCACATGCGTTGCTTTCCCTCTTTATTAGGAAACCACTTTAAAACGTATCTAATGACAAATTATATACATATTATGAAAGTCATTGTATTAACACCATGCATTTAGTAAATATAAAAATATAAATGCACATGCTTATATGGGTGGCATGAACATACTGTATAAATGGTTTTCCAACTGAATTTCTAATGGTTGTACATCAAAAGAAGCTGTGTGGTGTGAATTTCTGTGAATTTACTCATCCATCTATTTTAAAATTATTCCAGCTCACCAGTAGGGGGCAATAGATGCGTAAATATGGTCATCTGTGAACTTAATAGTCAGAGCAACATTTTACACACTCATTAAGTTTGTAGCAAAATACCTCTAAACTCTAAATATAAATCCGCATTAAAAGTTTCCTAAATTCTCTTTGCTGCTCATTGAGTGATTCTGTCTTTTCTTAACCCAGGTGGCAGAAAGCAGCGTCCTACCTGAGTGCTGGTTTGGTGGAGCCTGCTGGCCTGGACGGCTGCATTGACAGCAAGGAAGTATGGAGGGGCAGCCTGCTTATCAGAGAGAAGAAGGTAATCTGCATCTGTATCTATTCATACAGTATATCCTTTCATACAGAGTTACTCACGCAGTGCACAAAAGGCTGGGGGTTACATATTTCTCTATTTTGTACTCTGTGTCGGGTCTTGAGAAAGCTCTGTCCTGCTGGCATTTCCCTGGCACAGCTGACCTGGGCTAGCCCCACTCTAATTTGACCTCAACACCCCTGAGGAGTTGGCTGCAATTGATTATTGGTCTGGACTATGGTAAAGGACAAGCGCTAGAGATTTTTGTGCACCTTCTGCATTTATTGCTTATGGTGCTGATGTTATTAACATACAGGTTCCACCTTTGCTTTTATGGGTATTGAAAGTACAAAAGTATGTTTAAATGGAAATATGGCTTTAACAGCTATATTTACTTTTGTGCATTATCTTAAAAAAAGGGAGAAATGTTTAGACACCTGTATCCAGTAGGTTTTGTGTATATTTGGTCTTGGGCTTTTTAATGGGTTGTAAATCTCAAAAGCAGACTCATCTAACAGTTCCTTAACAGTGTAGCTGTTGTAGCAGAAAAATAAGCCAGTATTTATAAATGAGAAGTTTAACAGTCACATATAAGAGAAATACCATATAGTCAAATATTTATTGACGTGTGTTGCACTTTATTCTCTGCTTTCCTGCTATTGGCTGCATTTTGTTGTGCAAGTAAATAGACTGAGGTGAGTTGACAGCACTTTTTGTTGCTGCTTTGGAGATTACGTCCACTTGTACTTCTTTCTCATTACAGGGAAACTCTGGCAGGTGCAGTAGTTTTCTGTCTCTGGACAGAATTTTTTTTTTTAAACATGGTTCTCTAGGGAGAATCAGCAATCTGTTTCGCTCTGGAGTTTCCTTTTATGTCTCGTACTGTTGGTGTTTTTTAATCTGGCTTAGATTTTCACTTGCCATTTCATGATAATTTTAAACACTGATGAGCTTGTAGCTGAAAATATACAACAGAGTTAAATCTTTGTTAAATGTGTGCTATATAAAGAACATTGCTTGTATCATAGAATTTACTGAAATTAGTTTTTACCTTTGAGCATATAAGTTGAAGCAACACTTCTCTCTTCAAGTTAATTTTTTTGGAAGTTCACTTTCTGAAGTAAAACTTTTTGTATTTTATTGTGAAAATAAAGTCCATTCAGGCTAATGAAGGTAAAATAAAACACATGACCAGACTCTTCAGTGCCATCTCCTGTTTGGTCTCCTCTTTGCTAATATGAATTTAATACAGATATTAAATAAAATTTGTATTCGTTGGTAGCCATTTCATATACATATCAAAAAGAATTTGTTTTACTGGCTGAATTTTTTTTTGTTCATTGCTCATGTGAAAAATGTCTTTTGAACAAGTAGGAATCTATTACATATAATTTAGAACACTGAATGTTTTTGCCCATGTTCAACAACAATTACACTGCACTGCTTTAGAACTAGAGGGTAACTGACACAGCATGCCTGGTCAATAAACTTGCTCAACATTCCAGAAAAGCATCTTTTTAGTTGTTTTTATTTTAATTGGAAATAGTCAGTCGAACATGTACTTGCCTCATTTCAAACTAATTTAAACACACAAAACCAGTATAGAGGTTTTTTCATCACAAATACTATTTTCATTCATACTGTCAGCTGTTGACTGGCTATGCAGTTGCATGCTTGGGAAAAGTTTCTTTGCTCTGTGTGCTGAGCTCGTGAGTATGCTGAGGCAAGCAAGCAGCTTCTCCTTCACTAAAGTGACCTTTTCTAAGTTGCTGCCTTCAGAAGTGAGTGGGCTCCGGCAGTTCGGCAGTAAAAGCGTCGCAGCTGGAGAGTGGCAGAACAAAGGAGAATTCCCAAATGAACAAAAACCTGTCTAAGAACAGCATCACCACTTCACAGCCATGTAATACACAGCATTATAACTAATAAGCGTGTGCGTGTGTGTGTTTACACGTGCAAGTGCACCTTCACAACTAACTATACAGCCATGAGGAAAGAGCAAACTACGACCATATTTCTGATATACTGTGATGTTACAACAGTTTTAATGAGACAAGACAGTTTTTTCACTGTATGATGTGTCACTCAGCTAGTAATTTACAACTAATACTGATGAACAATTACTGCTCCTACTTGACATTTTCAATCTTCTTGTGTTTGCTTCAGTATGTGTCAGAACTCCGTTTCGATGGCTTTTCTCTGCGATCTCCAGCGCCTCGCATATCGGGGGCCAGTCTCTTGCAAGCCCCCCACACAACTACAGACAACAAACTACAGGCTGAGGTGAGTTCAGTATACGTCACTTCTTCTCACATGTGTTTCCTGTTCCAATAAATTAAACCCTTACACATGGTCATGTGTTATTTTAGATGACATAGAAGTTGCTATACCGTAGCTATAGCTAAAAAAAAATATATGTTCCATATTTTTGAAACCATTATTAGTGTTTTGTGAGTGGTTCATTTTTTTTCTTTGTATCGTCCATTCATCTGTTACTGCTTAAGCTGATGAGGCATGTCAGACTGGGTACACATTGGACAGATTGCCAGTCTTTCTCATGGCAACAATTCACACTCACATTCACATCTACAGGCAAACATGCATGAGCACATGGCTGATATAATTCACTGATTAAGACTTTATGGTTGTGACTTACTGAAAATTTGTTGTGTAGCAAATCAGAGGTCTGGAACAAAACTCTGTCAGAGCCGCATCTCATTTGACTTCTTCAAACACCCCAAGCAACTAAATAAAGTGTTTTGTTGTTGCCAGAAATTTGCATAGTGGTTTCAAAAGTTCAGCTATTCACCTCATTATTTTTGGTTCTTTCTCTCTGACAAAGATTTGGTTTCCAATGTGGCAGCAGTTGCAGCAAACAGAGTCTGCTGCCAGAGTGCTCTAGGGCTTGCACTTGATTCAAATGTTGTGAGGAATCTTGTTTAGAGAAATGTAATGTGTTTGAGGTTGTTCAAGAAATCCTATCTGTGTTTTCGTATCTACAGTCTTCAGAGACAGTTTGTCTGATGGGGTTTGAGTAGATAATGACAGGAGAACTGTTCCTTTAACCTCAGTTCAAGCAGGTCTTTCCTCTTAGCTAAACAGTCAAATGAGCTGCACACAGTCTTCCAGTGATTCTCATCACTAGATGGAGATGAGTTCGAAAGGGGGTCACTCCCTAGTGGCCTTTAATCACACTGAGGAACCTGTGAGAGAGGAGCCATTAGGCAGATGAATCAAATGGATTTTATCTGCCAAATGAGAGTTGACCTCTGGTATTTCAATGACCCAGTAGTCAGAAAGGAGCATTACAATGTCGATTTAACATCTCATCAAGGCAGGCCGTTCAGCTGAGGAAATCGGGAACTTTTCGGCATGTGTTTCTTCCATAGACTGTGCTCATTTTTCGGCACAGTATGTACTTTTTAGGGTAAACCTCATTATTATTGGGCCAAAACATTTTGGCCAGGCTTGATTGACACTTTTAATAGTTTTGTAATGTGTTAGGAGGGTGATTGTTTTTTGATCAGTTTTGTTACTTGTTTGTTCAGGTTTTGTTGCACAGCACGCTCTGATTTTATTTGGTGGTTTTATGCATTTTAAAGCTGTATTTGAGAAGTCATTTTACATACAACACTTGAGTTTTCTTATATAGAATAATATCCATAATGAGTTTTCTTATAAAAAGCAATATCCATAACAATAAAACAATGCAGGAGCTCTGCCCAAGATGTTATGGCCTAATATGGGGTAACACACACGCACACAAACAGTTTATTATAGCATTAATGAGATTTGGATTAAAGCTTTAAAGGGCATTTGTAGACAGGATGTCTGTTATTCACCTTAAAGAAGAAAATTATTAGCACTTACATAACTTATATAGTGTATAATTTGCCTCATGTTTATTCTAATCATTGTGTGAGTTTGTTTCTGACAACCCATAGTGTGGGTTTGTGTTACTGAGTGATTGATATTCAAAACAGCACACTTTCAAAGTTAAGGCATGTGTATTTATGTGCATGGTCGTCAGTTACATATCTGCAGAGAGTAAACTGTGAGTGTGTGTGTGTATGCGTGTGATTGTGTGTGTGTGTGTGTGTGTGTGTGTGTGTGTGTGTGTGTGTGTGTGTGTGTGTGTGTGTGTGTGTAAGAGAGATCCCATTAGATCCCTGTACCGAGAAGCAGATGGTGATGATTGTTTTGGCACACAATAAAAAAAGCTCTGAGGACAACAAACTATCATATCGCCACACTGCTTGAAAAACGGAGTGTGTAATGGCTCACACACATACACAATTTAAATTGTGCTCATACAAAAACTATTAGACCTCCTCACCATCATGAGGAACTTTCATGATAATTACGAACACACACCTCAGAGGATAGAGAGGTCACGCTTTGCTGTGTGAGCAGCAAACGTGTCGTGTGGAGGAATAAAACAGTGAAGTACAGTATAAGGATGCTTATGCCAATCTTGATATTAGTATTGTAATATTTATAGACTAAAAGTTCAACACTGTTTTTATGCTGTGATGCACATATTTATTCTCATACAGTAAATAAAATAGAAAACTGGAGAGAGATAAACAGATAAGTCAATGAATACCTGGTCATTGATTACAATGGTCCGATACAGCAGGATTCACAGTTACTGGACCTTTTTAGAGCTTCATTCAAAGATACACATTGCCAGAAATATTTCATATTTATTTTTTTAATTTCATGTGAAAATGGACAATTAGTTTAGGTGATGTTCTTAACCACACAGTTCCTAAACACTGAGAGGACATTGTTCTGAATAATTCAATTGTTATCATTTTATTCATCTGTGAAGGGGGCCATGTATCAGGAAAACAAAATTGTAATAATATTGGATGTTGTCTCACACAGATCTAGCTGTCTTATACCATTTTTAAACCCGGACACTTTGTCTCTTGAAGTGTCCTTTTTAGAACCACCTGCATCCTGTTTGTCAAGGGAAGGAAGAGCCTCTCACTAAATTGTCTTTGGAGATTTGAACGGGCCAGTCTCTGCATTCAAACCTTCACTCCTCTCCCACCTCTAAACACTTAATCCTACAGATGAATTTCAGGCAATTTCCATTAGTCACTGCTGGAAACCTCCTCATTGTTGTTGTCAGCAACATATTTACCCAAACATTTCATTACCCACTCGCTACTTATTTTTACAGCCTTTATTGTGTTGTACCCGTTTTCCCCATTAATTTATGCTCAATAGCCCATAATGACAAAGTGAAAGCATGTTTTGAGAAATAGTTGTGCCTTTCCAGCAGCTTATTATGTCTAGAAAAACACTCCACAATAAAAACCAACAATAGTGAACTAATGAACAATACTTAGTGGTCCCACATTCTTCACAGTTCTGTGGGACAAGATTACAGCAATCTACATACCAGAAATGACTGAAGATATTATAGTGCTCCTGCAAAGAACAGCTTAAAGTCACTTTAAGGAGACATTATACATTAAGTCATGTTTAAATATGCAAAATAATTTTACTCCACTTCACACCATTTCAAAGAATTATTCCAAGTGCTTGTGAGTACTGAGGATAGGTAAATGTTAGAGACCTAATCCATCTCTCTGACTCGTCTCTTCAGGATGCTGCATTAGTCACACTGTTCACTGGGTTGGCCAGCTGTTTCACAAAACTAAGAATATGAAACAGGCATTTTAAAAACACATTTCAGGCTTTCTTTTGTAGTCTTGTGGTTTCATGTACATAGGAATCACTTGTTCTTACTAGTGAAAATTGATTTATATCTTATTGAGTACCACATAACATAATGAGGTCATTAGACAAAAAGGACAACTGGGAAAATGTGTGGGTCTTGTTTAAATGTGAGCAGCAGAAGAACCTAACTTTAATAACAGTGTAAATGCAGTTCTAATTATCTTATTTTGTTATAGACCTGGATGAGGGTATTTAGGTAGGACGCTGCTGTTAAGTTGATTAGGCGAGAGTTAAGGCTTTGAACCTGCATCAGGTTAGAGCTCGAACATTTTGGAGGCCAGGGCATAGATCTGAAGAGTGGTGTGACATGTCCTTTTTGTCTGATCAAAAATGAGACGTATTGCTGCATTTTGGATCATCTGGAGAGGTTTGATTGTTTGATTGTGCATACTTGACCCCTGTCAGCAATATATAACTAGTTAAATTGGCTTACGTAATTGAAAAGGTAGGGTCTGATCTTTCTGATGTTGTGGAAGCCAAATCTGCATGGCCCAGAAGGTAGGGACAAACGGAAGATCCCACATTAATGCTGATGCTGTGTTGTATTAAACTTCTGCCTAGGAAGGATTTCTGTCTTGATGAGGTTGAGTTAGAGACGCCATGAGAGTTACAAACTTGCCCCTGCCAATATACCTTAAAGTTTTGTTTTGCTTCTGGTGCTTTTGAAAGTCCAAATCCAGATCTGGAAAAAAGACAAATTACATTTAAGGTCAGTTACACACCCACTCCTCTGGAAATATTCAGCACCTTGCTCAAGGACTCCTCTCAGACTTCCAGCTGACGGATGGTCTCTAATCCCAGGATTGACCTCACAAGCTGGTGTGACTTTTTAAGAGTTAATTTGAAATTGTTGCTCTGTAACGTAACCTGTTTTTTTCTCCTTCTGTCTGTTTATTTTTCTTCTTTCTTTCTCTCCTTCTGTCTTCCCTCTTCTGCCACTATCCATTATCTGTTCGCAGGGTTTTTATTACTACGCACCTGTTTTAGACTTGGTTCAGATGGTTAATCTGTCAGACCTGCCCAGTTTCCTGATGTCCAACACCCATTTTGAACTGTATCCACATTTTGGTGTGTGTGTATATGTGTTTGCTTTGAAAAGAAAAGCCAGTGTGGCATTATAATTAAATAAATTAAATACTCCTAGTTATGTGAATGTTTACAATGTAAAACATTAATACCTTGTGGTATATTTTTCAGACATTTCCAGTTGTCATTATAATCAAAATAGATAACTGGTAAAATATATTTAAGATTCTGGTATGTAATAGCAGGTTTTTACTTCTTTAGGAACTCTCACATGATAATTTTACTGTTCCTTTACAACTAACAAACAGAGGCCTGTCCAGTAATTCAGTAAAAGCTAAACTACTATTGGACCAGCTGAGGTCACTGCGTGGAAAGGTATGTATCTACAAAATCAATTGTAGAAAGTCATCATTTACACTGACACAAAAGAATAATTAAATTGAATTCTAATTGAACTCTACTTTCTGCTTGAGTAGAAAAAAAAAATCTGTAAAAGTAGATAAAGTGTGCATTTCACAGGACTGAGGGTGTGTTTCTAATCTGTGTATCTGCTGTGTTTCTGTATTCAGGTTGGAGCATTGTTCAGCCTGTCCTGTATAATTACTCCAATTGCTCAGCCTGCAGCCAGCCAACTCAGCTCCCAGCGCTGGAGAGAGTCTGTAGCCAAGAGACCAAAGTCCTTACCCAGTAAGACTTTTTCATTATCTTCTAAAAAGGTAACAGCAAAAATGAGCCTGTGTAGTGAAATAAGCACCTAACAGCACTTTTGTTGATGTATGTAATGACACCTTCCACTGTGGAAGGTTTCCAGACTTGAAAGTGAGATTGAAAACAGCTTGAAACATTCTACAGGAGGAATCAACAAATTGGCAGCAAATAGTTTAAAAAAAAAAATCGGACAACCGGATAATTTATATGAAAAATTTTACCAAAAATAGTAGTTCCATCCGTTATCTGTAACAGTTTGGCAGTCTATCTCAGGGCAACACAGAGAGACAGACAACCATTTGTACTCACATTTACACCCACCTGGGGAAAACACACCTGGGGGGAACACACGCAACACAGGGAGAACGTGCAAACTCAACACACCCATGGTGCTCAATATTATCGTCTGTTTATATTATAATCTATTAAAATAAATTGACAAATAAGCCTAAAAAGCCAAACAGAGAGAGCAGCTGATATTATTTATTAGGTCAGTTAAAATTATATATTTTATGTAGATTAACTCTGAATAAATCGTTGTTCTCCTGTTTGTACGCTGTAGTGCCTGATGTTGAGGTGAAAGGCGAGATCGCTCACTATTTCCTGTTGGTCCAGGGCTCGGACAGCATTGGGTGTGAAGCCTGCACAGTCAGGATGTTGCACTCAGTCACTCAAATTAATGGAGCAGCTGCCATGGCAACCCTCTCTGAGTTGCTGAGAGAAAAGTCTTTGTCATCATCAGGTTTGTTTTATGTTGTCCCATTTGTTGTAGTGTGTGTGGGTGTTTTTATGTGTGCACCACTGTCACTGTGAATGTTTTGTTGCCACAAAGAACGCAGGGACAATGTTGCCCATATTTTTGTCTCCATTTTTTTTTTTACTAGTTGGAAAATTAAAATGTGCTGAATTAGCTATGAGCAATAAAAGTTTGAGCATAGCCATTGAGATACACACAACAGTCATCAAATTAATATGAGTTACTTTGACAGTTATGGCTCCACGAAAGTGTACAACATTTGCTACTAAGGGCTTCAAATCTTTATTGCCTCCATAAGCTGCGTGTCACAGCCTCCACTGCAGCTCGCACTGCCGACTGTGTTGTCGAGCATCGTCTTTCACCTCATGCAGCTTTGCTCCATGTCCCCATGTCTGTGTACTGTAACTAAATAGAAAGACCTCTCTGCTCTTTTATCAACATTTTGAAGTTTGGGACCATCTAACACTAATTTGTTCTCAGCTGTATTTTAAAGAAAAACTCTTCAAGCATCCTGTTCTCTTAAAGCTTGATTGGAGAAGAAGCCCTTCTGGCTTCATTGGCACAAGCTGAGGGCTGTCGTCTTTCCTCATGCTTGCCTGTGTTTTAAAACCGACACGCTTTCAGTGCTATAGGCCATTCTGCCTCCAGAGATTACTTGTTTGACCTATATGTCTTTTTTTTGCTGCCTCCTCTTTCTTTAACGGATCTCATCCCTTCCTTCTCTGTCATAAGGTGCCCTCATATTTGTCACTAAAGAACAATAAATGAAAGAGCAAAAAGGAATGTAAAAGGGTATGGAACAGGCATATGAAGCGACTGAGAGAAGGAAAAGCGGTGGACCGAATTGATAACAATTTGAAAGATGGTGTGGACTTTGCTAGTTTTGGGGACATCTGTGGAAATGGAAATCTCATACGGTGTGTTTTGCTCCGTGAAGTAAAAGTGTCTTTCTTGATAAAAGTTCTTTATTGTTCTTTGGCTTCATATGATATGATTCAAGAGGCCTACTGCGCTGTTTCCTCCTGAGATTTCCTATTGTTGTTAACATTTTATGCAACCTTCAGGAGACAATTTGGAAAGACTTTTAAATGCAGAACAGGACTATAAAAGGTGTCCTAGCTGCTGCAAAGACACAGCAGAATTTTTAATAAAAATGAAAAGCCTTGAAATGCACACCTGAGGATTGTCACACATAAACAAAACATGAAATCCACAGCACACTTTTACATCCTGTCCTGTTCTTAGAAAAGGTTTAGTTTTTCACCAGCAAAGATTTTATAAATTCACCTCTTATCAACCATTTGATTATCTACTAGAATGGTCTCTTTGCCAGTATTCAAGTAAATACATTAAAAATACATTCTTTCATGTATCAGAAATATAATGACCAAATTTTTTTAGGTGTGAATACTGTATCACTAAGAGGTTGAATTCAACAAGGCAGTATGTAACTGGCAGTACGTAAAGTATTTTTTAATAGAGAAACATGCTCCCTATATTTTACAGTATAAAAAAAGAATATTGACATCAAAGATACACCAAGACCATGATACACGGACTTTTATTGTCTATTGTGGATCAAGCTCCACAATTACTGGGGCCTTCAACCCTCATGCTCCATCTCACTCGCGTGTTTAATTAGACCCCCTGCCTGGTAATCCCCTCATCTTTCGGAATCCATGTCCTGAGTTTTAATGCAGATTTTCTGTCAAACACTTGTAGTAATCTTAACTTCTTTTGAGAAATTGGTGAAATGCCCTTCAAACTCTCTGTTGCCCCTGGCCCCTTGTGAAATATCAAAATACTCCAGCACCACCCCAAACAATACGCAACTAAGGATTTACAAATTATCCAATCATCCTTTCTTTTGATTCTCTACTTTTCTTTTTGATCAGGACAAGCTATTGGCGACATCCTCCACCCTCTGCCCTGTCTCCAAGGAGACAGTCTGCTCAAGAGAGAGAGGAAGGTGACCCAGGTTCAGACACTCGTACTCAAAGAATATCTCAGTAAGTACCACAGAAAAAGAGCTGCTGAAATGGAAATCAAATCACAGAATATACTGCAGTTCTGGGGGAAAAGAAACAAGAAGTGAAAGGTGTATAGCTGATCATTGTGTAGACAATAAAGCAAATGATTGCTCTCTACTTGGACAGATTTCATCACCATTTTGGCAGTATTTTAGAGCTATTGTTGTGCTTTTATTAATTGCATGCTAATGCATCATAATTACCAAGACAAGCACTCAGCCCAGCACACTGAGCTCACTAAGATATGCCAATCAAAACTGTATGACACCAAAGGGGTTGGGGAGGACTCTAACAGAAAGGTGGAGGAGACAAACAAAGTGGAAGTTTTATCAGAAAACTGTTATTGACAGGTACCGTTAAGAACACTTAACAGTACTAGGAATTTGTCTTGGTGTCAAGTCCAAAGGTGTGACACACAACAAATATCAAGTTTGTACAGACACAATATAATACATTAAAGTAAAATAAGTTAAAAATAACATGGGAAGAGATTTATCACATAACAGACATAAAATTTTTCTCATCTGATTATTTGCTGTGGTGTAACTTATTGTCAGGAAAACAACAATGCTACAGTGTTTCTCACACACACACACACACACACACACGCGCGTGTTTCACACACGTAGGGAGTATTTACCCGTGTCACTAACGCTTTCCTCATCCATAACATACATGACACAAATCTTTAATTATCCACTGTTCACCAGCTCATCATCTTTACTTTATCTACCTCAACACATTTTGCATTGCCATGGATGGTAAAACACGATACCATCTGCTTCAAAGTTTATCTTTTGAGAAACAGGTGATAAAATTATAATTAATTTAAATAAATAGTTTTTGCTGAAATAATTGGTTGTTCATTAATCATTGATCTATGAAAAATCATTTTTTTAAATACAGCGTTGCTGCTGTGCTGACACTAACTACACTTGTCTGGTCCAGCTGGTTCAAAGGTAGAGAAAAATTAGTTGTTAACCTTTTAGAACTTTTTTTTTTTTCAACAATCAGCAACTGCAACAGTCAACAGCAGTGAAATGCTAATCTGTGCCTTTCTTTTCCTTGTACAGAAGTGCAGCTTTTGAATATTATCATTTGCTCTCTCACTCAGACTCAACCTCAACCAAAACTTTATGTTACATTGGACTATTACACATTGCTGTCAAACTTAATAAACATAATTAAACATTGTTTAAAGCCTAAAGCATGTAATACTGTAACATACTGTAAATTCAGTTGAGATTAACTCTGACTCTTTTATATGTTTTAGAACTCAGACAAAGCTAAATGGATAAGCGATGTCTGAGCCACTCAGAGCTGCCTGATCTGTTTTTAGCTTGAACTCTCAACTCTGCAGCCCCCCAGCACAGGCTGGTGCTCAGAAAGGCTGCAGAAATATCATTATTTTACAGACACTCATAATATCCCTTTGGCAGGCAAAGATAGCGAAACATAAGTGGAGTGGAGCCAGATTAAAGGAAGTGGAGTGAAATTCTTCGTCAGACTTGAAGAAAAGCAATAGGACTATTTTTGAAAAGGCCACGAGCAGAATGAATAGTCCTGACAAACCACAGGCCTTAATGAAATTCATCGCAGTATTTTTTGAGTTGGCATTAAATTGGGAAAAGGCATGTCCTTATAAGTTTCAAAGGTTAGAAGAAGTGTTGGAAGTTTTTCAGTGTGAATGTGTGTAGTCCATGTACATGCGCAATCATGGGTCTGTCTTTGTGTCATATAGATTATAACCACTCTGTCTCTGCATGTGTGTGATAAGTATACACACTGGTGCATATGCGTGCCAAGCACTTCTGTTAGTATTAATGCTAAGCCATTTCCAATAAAGTTTTTCATTTCTTCAAAAGTATATATAAAAGATTAAACCAAAAAAATAGTTTCATCCATTTATTATGTGTAACTGCTCACCTAGTTCAGGGTCACAGGGGGCTGGAACCTATTCCTGATGTCACTGGGGCTAGAGGCAGGGTGCACCCTAGACAGGTTGCCAATCTATTCTATGGGTTATTTAAAGTCAGTTGAACTAACATCCATGTCTTCGGACTGTGGGAGGAAACCCACACAAGCACAAGGAGAACATGCAAACTCCTTCCAGAAAGGCTGGAGGTTCAAACTAGCTGTGAGCACTGACCTACAGCTCTGAATGTGAATATCAGGTCATTTATTATGTTACTTTAACACTAATGCCAAAATTGTTCACCATTTTCAGTTTTGCCAGTCTGCCCTAAACTGAATCGAAAACATTTCTAAATTGAGAACCAGTCTCTGTTTGTATTTCCAGGGCAGAAAGGGGAAGCATCACCCACAGCCTCGATACCCATCAATGACTTAAATGTCATACTGAGTCTGGCCAGGGAGCAGTGTCTAAAGATGATTGACGCCACCCTGCCCACTGCTGCCACCTGTCTGACTGCCAAAAACTCAGGTAAGGACTGCGAAAGACACCAAAACAACAATCCAGAGGTATTTTTAAAGTCTACACTAGATGTACACACAATCTTGGTCATGTAGTAGAAACACTATTTCAACATAGTCCCCCTTGTATTAGATTAGGCTGTGAATGATTTATTTTCACCTTTGAAATAACACCTTTTTCACTGGGAATGAATGCTACTTCTATAAAATCTAATGCTTATTTGGAAAATGCTGCATTCACATGCAGCTTGTGCTATTATTTTAAACTGGGAGTGTTCACCTACTTTTCCGATGTTAAATAGCGTAAATTAGTTGCAATATTCCCTTTAGTGAATTGAACATGCCAAAATCAAATTGCTGTATGTGATACTGAATTAAAGGAAATCCAGACTAAATGATACTGGTGACCTGCAAAAAACAGCTATGCATATAGATGGCTCCGCCCTACTCAAATGATGGGTTTGGAAAATGTTAATTGTTTAGATTGCTCAGATAGTTGGGTTAGTCAAAAATGATAAATGATTTAAACAATATAGTAGAAACCTCCTAATGCTCTGTGCAAAGATATAAAAATGTTAAGCAAAATGACGTGATGTGTTAAAACATGTTTTTTACATATTGGGCTTCACTACATGCACAATCCTACTGTTAATGGCAGTTTTTTAGAAACAATGTTATTACTTCACAAAAGATCACTAGCAGTCCAGGTCTGCAGCAACAGCTACAGTTTGGTGCAAGTTCTTTTTAAACAATTTCAAAATAAATGTATTCAGGCTTTTGCACACAACTGTAGATGTGCACAATGATGGAGACAGGAGTTTTAAAAATAGACCTTTGGGGCTAATACAACTGCTTATTTTATGTCATAGGTGCTGTGACATTGTTTGCCACTTATTTTCTCTCTTCTACACAACACTGTCCTTCTTAATGTTTATTGTGTAATTGCTGATATGCCACCAGATACAGGCTTTGTCTCAGCAAGCGTATTAGTGTCATGATAGACAAGCTCAGAGAATTTGAATAAACCAAAGTCTTTTCCAGCAAATCTTTAATTTGTCTTTTAAACAGCCCACATTGTATCCTTTGCCCTCATATTGAATGTCAGTTATCTGTCCACGATCTCACACAAAGGATGTATCTGAAGTTTGTAAGACAGCAGCAAACACGGTTCAAAAACAGAAGTAGATATTCTGAGTGTTTTTCCCCCAAATAATTCATGCCTACTCTCAGTTTTGGAGATGGAAATGACACTTCTCCAATCAATAAGCAAAGGTTTTCTCATTTCTATCTACACTGCCTAAAGCTAAAGGTGTTGGCTCTCAAACTGCTGGCATAGAACTTGATTCTTGTGTGACATATTTCCATCTTTAGGTCATTACCATGCATGAAATACCCTCATCCCATCCATTAACCTACTGCATTGAGATTTGGAGATAACATACAATCTTCAATCCCAAACACATGAAAAATGTACCCCATTTTTATTTACCATGAGTTCAGTGTGTTGACCTGGCTCAAGTTACAGTTTAAATAATTCTGGCACCGTGTCAACATTTTTCAGTGTACATATAAAAAGGGACTTTGGGATTGTTTATTTGCTCATATGCCAAAAGAATCTTCTCTTGGTATGGAAAAAGCTTAAATGTGTTTTTTTTTCTCCACATCCTGCTGATTTTTCCCTGGAGTGTTGAAATTCAATTTTCTATAAGGTCCCCCAAATGCTCCATCAGCATTTTAAATAAATTATAATTCCTACCTCTTTTCTTTCGTGAAATCAACTGCTGTAAGCTCCAGGTTATAGATCAAGCAGTGCCACACAGTATTAAAAATATCTGAGGCCAAACTTTTACTTTCTATTTTTAAACATGTCCATATAAGACAAATGAAACCCTGAAAACAAAACTAAGTATCTTTCATACAGACTCTCAGCCATTTTGAAGTAAACTTGGTGGAACAGTAAATGTTTTGTTTTCATACTCCAGTTGCTTGATGATGTGAAGTAATATCTGACAGCATAAACCAGCTAATTGAGGTTTTTCAGGAGAGTAATGGTTGTTGCACACAACAAAAATATTTCATGCCACTTGAATTGCTCATAGCAAACACTCTTGTTGAATAAGTTGTCATTTTAAGCTATAAACAGTCCTTATCAAATTTTGCAAGAGTAAGCATTGTTGTTTTTTGTTATAGATACTCAGACTTTCACTTCCCACCAGCCATCTGACTGGCCTGAGAGAAATGTCCTCCACAACATTGAGAATCTGCAGAGGAGACGACAGAGGACAAGGTAAATGGGATTTACTCAGGATTCATTTTTACAAGTGTGACTTACCTGTTGATATTTCTAATTATCATTGTATTTTCTGTCTTAGATTTGGTCTGTTAGCTCCAGGCTCCAGCGACAGCCTGCTGGGTCCCAAAGACAGTCAGAGAGGCTCCACTGCTTTATTAGATGCCAAAGAACTTCTGAAATACTTCACATCTGATGGTTTGCCCACCGGGGAGCTGCAACCACTGGCTATCAATAGAGGGTAGAGTAAACCAACTTTCTTTTGCTCCACACTGTTTAGCACCTAATGCCAAGTTAAAGATCTTAGCTGCATTACCTGAATTGCATTCATATCCTTATTTATTTAATAAGTTACAGAGACAGTCACATGCAGGAGAAGACAGGATTGCAGACACATCTTGATTGAAAAATAGACACGGTACCACAGAGTGAGAGTGTCAGACAATCTTATAAACATACAATATGGGCATTAAACATGACAAATGACTCTGGGCAGAAACATTTTCTACTTTCCCACATTTACAATGAACATTACACAAACTATAGTCAGGTAAACGGTTTCCCTGGGATTTTCAGTTGGTTTCCGATAATGAGGATTTGATTATGACCATTAGCCTTTAACAGTGAGCTTATAACCTTTTGAGAAAAATATGGCATTGACAGACATAACTTTAGTACATTTTGTTTCTGTAATTTAAAGACAATACGATTATTATTAATAACATTATCTCTGATTATTTTTCTCTCTTTTTTTCTGTCTTGCTTTCTTTTCTCAACCCCATACCGTGTCTGTCTTCTGACACTCTCTTCCGTTCAGTAACAGTGTGTTTCAGTTGTCACCAGACCTCTCTCCCAGGAGAGTCAGCCAGATGCCCTTCTGTAAGGCCTCTGCCTCACATTACCACGGCATAGAGTAAGTTTCTGTAAACGGTAGAACAAGTACTCAGCTACAGTGACCACTATTTTCTTTCCAGGCAGATGTCCCACATTTATCATGATCAGTAGAGGCTCAGACTGTACAATATTAGAATTCATGTAATTTGTTTAACTAGGTTCTGCCTGGACAGTCGGCAGTCCTTGGACCGAGACCAGGCCTTTGTGCGGCTCCAGTCGCGTCTGATTCGGCATGAGACCCAGACCACTTGCACCAAGGAGCCCTGCGCCATCCCCTTCGCCCTCAGCCCTGCCCCTTCCCCAGCTGTGATGTCAGAACCAGGAAGTGTGCCTGATGGAGAGACTCTCCAGAACGCTGATGTAGTACGACTCAAACGCAGGTCTTGGGAAACAGACATTGTCGGAGGTTATCCGCGTAAAAGGTAAGATGGGGGTAGATTATTGTGGAGTGTATAAGCCCATCAGTTGGTGACTCGAATGACTATAATGAAAGAGTTTTTGAACAAGACTCAAGAACTATGGAGATATTTACTGTATTTCTGTGTTCACTTGAATGCTTCAGGCTGGTGAAGTCAGAAAGCAGCGACTCCCTTTGTTCTCAGAGCAGTGGCAGCAGTGGGACACACACTGCCATCAGGTCTTTAAGACAACAGCCGAGCAGATCCCAGTCCATCTCCTCCTCCAGCGGCTTGTCTTCCTCTTCAGCCGGAAGACAAACATCCTCAGGTAGATCATGGTTCATTTTTATTGGAAAAAGGCTACTTCTTAAAGTTTCTAGCTCCTGAAACATACAACATGAAACCCAAAAAACAGCCAAAACTTCAGAATCATAAATGCAATGTTTGCATAGGGGAACTGCAAAATCAACATTTAGAACACATATTAGTGTAACAGAATACATTATAAATAATCTAAAAATCAAAACTCTGTTAAGAAGTACATTGTTTTTAGAATTTGCTAAACAATATTTGTAATATGAGTAGTAATAAAAATTTGACTGTCATTTTTCACAGACACTAGTGGTTGCACTACATACCTATATAAAATAAAATGAATTCAACTGTTTCACTTGGACACTGTTTTTAGTAACACCTTCACATACTATGACAAATCAAAGTGTGTGCTGTAGAAAAGGCCTGTTCCATGTTTAAACACTGTCAAATGTATGAGGCTTTTACATTGAACTTGTTATAATGTAAAAGCCCTGCACAGTGACACTGGTGTTTGTGTTAGTTGTTCTGGCTAAATAGGCTAGCTTAGGTAAATGCTGGCCAGCACTTTGTTTGTAATTGTAGGAGTCAGCCAATTACCACACAGCAAAAATTATTACAAATTAGAAGTATCTGAGTATTTTAGTGATGCACACTGACATTTACTTTAATATAACTAATTCCTTTGTTACAGATTTATTTCTGCTTTAAATTTCAATATTATCAAAATTGTTATTGAAGTGTCTCTTTCCTAAATACCCCTGTCATTGTTCAGTAGGTTTGCTGACTGTCTCCTCTGATGAGAAACCTAAACCTCAACAACAGAAGACACATCATGAACAAAGAGAGGACAAACCTTCCAAAGAGTCACGCTCTCAGAAACACAACAGGGTAAGTGTGTTGTGTGCTGTTATTCAGAATAGGCAAGCGGGCTATTTCAAACCTCTGTATAATTGCCCACAGTGATCCTGTTATTTTGTAGTAGCACATTTTTTGCTTTAGAAATGGCGAAAAATAAAATTAAAATAAATTGTTACCATAGAAATAAGTTCTCATAATGCCACATCGAGTTGCTTGCCTTTCAATTACGCTGCCATTCACAATGAGGAACAATTAAAAGCACTTAAGAGCACAAAGCTTAGGATGCTGTGAAATCCTACGCTGGGGATCATTTGGCTTAAAATTGGCAATTTCACATGAAAATTTCAGAATAGTAACAAATGACATTTTCATGTTGTTAGTTCTTTTGCCTCAAAGGATAGCTTTTATTTATTCTGTTATTTATTAACTCCATATTTTTGTAGTTTTTTGGTGGTGTTTTAAAGTTATTGTTTTTTAATATGTTTCTCTGGCTGCAGAAATATTCAGACTCATTCACTTGGTGTTGTATATTTAATCTTGAGTATATAGAGACGTGCTGCTGCCTCGTCAATTGTTTGAATCCACTGGCCAGTTGCCGTCTGTGTGCAGTCTTCCCACTGTCCAAAGACATTTGTGTTGATTTAATTGGTGACTCTAAATTGCCTGTAGGTGTGAATGTGAGCTAAAATTTGTCTGTCTGTGTATGTCTCTTGTATTGTCCCTGAGATTGACTGGAGACTTGTCCAGGGTGTACCTCGCCTCTCACCCCATGTCAGCTGGGGTAGGCTTCAGTCCCCTGTGACCCTAAACAGCTTATGGTGAAAGAAAAGCTTACAGTTTAAGGAAAATGAATTGACAAATATAATTGTCAATCTAGAGTCAATAACCCACATAGTAATTTTTAACAAAGACTAACACAGTTCTTTATTTTCTGTAGTATTGTAGTAAATCCTTAAAAAATATGTTCATTTACAAAAGGGGGCATCCTGATTACGATAATCCTTCTAAAATGAGTCTAGAACTTCACTCCACATATGGTAAATTGAACTGAGCTGGAATGTGACCAAGACCCCAATGATCACTCTAAAAAAACTTCAGAAGTCGTCTGCAGAGATTGAAGAAGCTGCTGAAGAACGACAGTCTCAGCAGAAGTCCATCATTAGGCTTTCATGGTAGAATGTCCAGATGGAGGCTAGTGAAAGGCACTGGAGTTTGCCAAAACAGCATTTTAAAGGACTGAGAGAGCATGAGGAAAATGATTCCAAACAAAAATGAAACAAATATAGGCGAAAATAATAAAACACAATTAAACATGGCAGAGTCTGTGAACATTATCATTTAATAATACCATTCCTACAGTGCAGCATCATGGGAAGGAGAACTGAAGGCTGATCAGTGCAGCCAAATACAAAGTGTTCCCTGAAGAACCTGCTGCAGAGAGTATGAGGTTCGAGATTTGGGTTCATTTTCAGCTTAGACAATGTCGACCTCGCTTTAAGACTGTCCTTGAGTAGTCCCACCAACCCACACGTAGACCCCTCCTACAAAATACTGAAATATTGTATTTGACGGATGTAAGGATGCGGGTGTGTTATGCTAATATTAGCGTTGCCTCAGTATCTAGAGCTAGTTTGCTTGTTTTTTCCCCACAAACTGAGCTATTTTGTGCACATTTTTAATGCTGTTGCTGATCTCTACCACAGTCCAGCAATTATTCTGTGGAGAACATTGTTTAAATTACCAATTGAAGCCATAGCTACAAAAATAAAACCTAACTGGTAACACGCTACAGTTTTTTTTTTAATATTCACCTGTTTAGCAAATATTTATGAAAGATACGGAACTTCCAAAATCTCTAAAAAAGTGCATGTGTAATCACTCCAATCACCACCAGTCCTACACACAGAGCCAGACACACAACAAACTACACACAGTGTTTTTATTATAGACGAGAACTGTGCAACTGATCGAGCAAAGATTAATGTTTTATGTTTTGCATGTGATCACTGGGAGTGTGTGGGCTGCATTATAATGTTGTGGCAGAAGCTCTTTAACAAAGACACTATTATCATATCACCTGCTGCCTGCCTCCATAGAAACGCATACACACACACACACACACACACACACACACACCTTTTCCTCTGTCCTAGCTCTGTACAGCTCACAATCTACGTCCCGACCTTGACTTTTTCTGGGTTCTGATTACTATGCAAACAGTCTTATCACCCACAGCCTGTATAGGAAAGAACAGTTGTCCTTATTCAGAAATAATGTTACTTTATTCAGGACGGAGATTAAAAGCCGTCTTTCTACTCATGAGACTGAATGGCACCGATGATTCCTCACAATAATTCATGGTGTTTTCTCAGAACAGCCGCTATGACAAGATAAAAGACGGTATATTTGTTTCAGGAATGTGCCCCCCCTTTGTGCTTCCAGTGAAATATTTGTATGTTTCTACCTGCACGCTCTCACTGTAAGTGTGACGTTCCCCAAAGTTAGGACACTTTGACATCCTTATCATTTTGAAAGGGAACTGTGCTAAAATTAGCTTCTCTGATGTGGATTAGCATTAGGTGGTAAGGGAATACATAAAACTAGACTTAATTTTTTTTTATTTCTTTCCTTTTTTTTTTAAGTTGTGCGTATACAAATGTGTTTACACGTGTCTGTCTGTTTTTGCGTTCAGATGTTGCAGGAGGTGGTGGTTAAAACACTCAAACACCATGGGATCACCGCCGAGCATGAATGCTTTGAGGCCTGCAGCAAAAGACTGTTTGATATCTCCAAATTCTATCTCAAGGTTAGACGTTTTACTACCCACACACACTGCTCTCTGTCCTTTTTTATTTGACAGTTACTTGATTTGTATGCCTCTGAGCATCCAGGATAATTTGACCATATGTTGAGTTTTGTTATAGATCTTTGCAACAAATTAGCATAATAATGGAAATATAGCATAGCCTATAATAGGATTGCAAAAAGCAATCCTTTTTTCCTTGTTGTTGCTCATACTAAAACCACATTTTCATCTATTTTTGTGCCTCAGAAATTTCTAATCAGGCTTTTTTGTTTAATAGAAAAGTAGAGATAAAAAAATATACCCATACTTGCCAACATTGGTGAAAGAAGAACTCCTTTACCTAAAGCTGTAATACGCAACTTTGAAAGCCTGAAAATAAATCCATTCTGCTTGGGCCAGTCCTACCTGTCCCTGCTCCTCTTTGCTCCTACAGTTCACACCAAGGAGGAATTACCGGCCCATATAAAGCTGTTTGGTTTTTATTATGGGCAAATACTGTGACGTCTACACATATTTAGATATACAGTATATTTACATACATACAACTATACTTCTACATATCACATTTAATCAGAGAATGTAATGTAATCTAGAACCTACTGCTGTCAGATAAATTCAGTAACGCACAATGCTGAACTATAAAATGCATTTTTTTCATATTCATCATATTGTCTCTTACCATTCAGGCAGTGAAACTAACACTCAATCATGTTGGGTTAGTTGTCAGCCTCCAGTCTTCGTCTGTGCCAGTGACCTCTGTTGTTGTCCAAAAACATCAGCCAGACCCATCAATCCACCGAATGAAATATTTCTTAATTTCAAAATGTGTGGTTGCATATTTTTAACAAACGTTGGCCCACATGCCCCAAACTGGCACTTTCTTATATCACAGTCTGTCCGCTTCACAAAAACTTAGGAGTTAGGAAAATACTTTTATTGACCACATTTTTGGGAATTAAAAAATATATTATCCAGTGGAGCAGTGCGTCCGGATGAGGTGTTTTTAATCCGTTTTGACAACACTAGGTCAATATCAGGGGTAAATAAGCTAATCCCATCTGCAGCCTGAAAACCAAATGTGAGTAGAGTAGATGTTAGTTGTAGTGTCTGTATGCTGATTGTGGACAATATCACAAATGTATATTTAAAAGACCAAGTATGTGTCCTTAGTTACCTACTGATTTCCACTAATACCGACTGTAACTTGCTAGGAGGCTACAGTATCTTACATCGTGTACACTTGTCTTTTTCACAAATCTGTTCTGACTTAACCCTAATCCCAACCAACCCCGTTAAAAAGAAGTTCAGCTGTGCTCAGATTTATGTTACAATCCTTTTCTTCCATTTTTGTTATGCCAGGATCTGAAGACATCTCGGGGTCTGCACGACGAGATGAAGAAGGCCGCCAGCGGCAACGTTAGACAGGTGACGCCTCCCGATCCTAAACGTACTTGTTCTAAATCTTCTTAAGTCTCACAAATCATATTGTTGTTGTTGTTGTTGTAGGTCATCGACTGGGTGCTGGAGAAGACATCGAAGAAATAGACTTCAATGGAAAGAAAACATGTCCTGAGATAAATGTTTTAATTCTTTTTTTATACGTTTCCAGTGTATTTATTTTATTTGTTTAATTGTGTCAATAAGCAGTTCATATGAATGTAATGTGTATTGATTGATAAGATATTTGGAGTATTCATGTCCTCTCATTTGCTCCCAGAGCCTTGTTACAGAAGAAGACTGTAGCATAGCACACTGTTCTATGGCTCATATCTTTTCTTTTCTTTGTAGCTGTTTTCAAATGTGATTTTAAATTCTTTCCCACATGTTCATTTTATGACTTGTACATATCTTATCTTTGCGTTTTATAATTTACTGTTTTTAGCACAATAAATGTATTTGATCTTTATGTCGTGCACAGAGTTACTCAGCATAAGCAGGTTTCTGTGGGAACGCATGTTCTTATGTGTGTTTGGGGAAAAAAATTAATTAGTTTGGGTGCTCACAGTGCATGTGTTCTCTAAGAAATATGTATTACATTATGAGTGCTGACAGTTAACAGCCCAGTCTGGATGGTGGCTGTTATTCAGACAGTGAAAACAAAGCCACGAGCAGTGCAGCACATTATGCAGCGCTGATTATCACTGACAGTCAGATTTGTCCTGTTTGTATTAGTTTGTCTTCTGTTCAGTCTAATCGGGAACGCTGCTAAGAATCCTCCGTGCCCACTGGCATCATGTTGGCTTTTCTTCAAGAGACGCTCGCTACAGATTTTGTGCCAGAAAGATTTCAGACCTATGCCAAGTTACCATAAAACTGCTATTTTGTGAAGCTGAAGAGCTGATGCATGGTTTTACTCTACAGAAGTAACTTATATTTTCTTCCACTTAATTTTACATGTAGATGAAATTTCCCAATGGCTGGATCTTTTTTTCTAAACTATTTACCTTTCTTCTAAATGTAGGAATTTGGTTTGCCGCTTAATTTATTAGACATGAGGCTTTATTCTCTGCATTGTTATTTTGTAATTGTGCGCTTCTTTGCAGACAAATCTTAAAACATTGCATATTTAGCTAATTTGTCCCTAACTAAAATATTGTATAGCTATTGTGTAGAGCATGCACTGATACTTTCTGGTCAGCTGATAATTGAGAATTAGGCCGTCCAAACACAGTTTATCTGTGATTTCCATAGCACAGACACAGACTTTGTGAGCATTACAGGGCATGAAACCAACATAACCTGACATTTTTATTGTGTATCCATTTGTGTAGGAGCACCACGAAACATCAGGGTAAGATAATAAAAGTGCAATAGTTCATTCAGTGTGAATTACAGCAGGCCGACAGAAGAGATAATATCGTTTATACTGGACCTCGTACAACCACGTCACACACAAAATCCTTGGAAGAAAATGACCAGAAAAGGAAAAAAACTGCTGCTGTGGAAAAGAGGTGCAAAGTAGCTCATTTTGGTACATTTCTCAGATCAGAAATGAAATTCTGAAAACTATTCCTTTAACATTTACATGATCTAGTCACTTCTGCACATCATGAATTTGCTAATAAACAAGAATGTGCAAAGCATTTATTAATCTAATGCCATCACGTCTCCCACATAAAGTGATCTGACAATTTTTACTGTTGAAATTCATATATAACATAAAGAAAACATGCATCACTGTCATCAAAATCCTAGGTTCCCTTAGCTTTAATCAAAACTTCTTGTGCATCAAAAATATCTTGTGTACTCTCTTATCTTGTGTATTATGAAAAATGTCTTCCTGATGCCACTGACATGTTTGCTGATATTAATATTTACTTTGGAGAGATAAATTAAGGATTTTGAGCTATAGTTACAGGCCTTTTCAGATAATCTATTGCATTGTGCTGTTTGTACAAGTGTAAATTTTAAGGCTGGATGTAGAAATGAACTAAAGCAACTGAGAAAAACTAACATGGTCCTTGGTATAAAATGAAAATAGGGTAAAATAGTTTAGTTACGTATTCCTAGAAATTTTAGACTTTTAAAACCATGTCAGAAATTCCTCCTTTCGAGGGAAGATGAAACCAAACAGAGACTTTAAAGATACCTGTGGAACAACAACTTAACAAC
Organism: Channa striata; assembly: GCA_033026295.1. Lineage (NCBI taxonomy): Eukaryota > Metazoa > Chordata > Actinopteri > Anabantiformes > Channidae > Channa > Channa striata. The sequence continues at coordinate 12,918,329 of CM065175.1, read as the reverse complement.
AAATATTTCAAAAATCTATATCTGTTGCTCTTGCAGATGTGGGTTCTTGGTTTTAATCTCAGGACCCCAAATGATTTACAGATATGTTGTGTGGGCCCATTAAATGAAGACAGCAAAGATTAAATGAGTTGGCCATCTGTTGTCCCCCTGCTCACTGCAACATGTAAAATAAATAAAATTAATGGCTTTGGGGATTATTTTTACAAGGACATAAGCTTTATGTTTGGATTCATAGGGAGATGGTAAAATGAAGTTAAGAAGAAAAACAAGTTGAGAGAAAACCCAAAGTATAAACCGGTTTCAGTCTAGTTTCTGTCACTTCCAACTCAGTTTGTCCCGTTTATGCATAGACAAATGCATCTGTCTTCATCACAACAGGTGCAAAAAGTTTATTTATCGCATTGTTACTGAGTATTAAAAGTCGCAATTGATACAGTATTACAGTAATATTGTACATTAACTAATAAGGGTGATTTCAAGATAATATATATAATCCTTAAATGTTCACTTCTAGGCTGTTTTACACTGTGAAGAGGCTTTTCTTTCCCAGTGCTGCACTTTAACAACGAACCAGTCCCAATGTGCTGCAGTCCTGCTGCATCACTGTATTTCTAAAAATAGTAATATTAGCTGATATGGTACATTTTTGCCAGAAAATTAGGTAGGTGGAAGGCCAGAGAAAGAATAAAATTTCCATTTTCAAACCCTACTGTTGTCTTCATCAAGGACAAGGAAGGGCACAACCAGCACATGGAACCGAACTGGAGACCTTCTATCGGGTGGGAGCACTAACCACTGCGCCACCGTGCTGAGTAAACTTCCTCCTACCATTAACATAACCCCAAATTAATATAACGATTCGTAGGGAATTTGTTGCGATAATAAAACACTTACTCAGGTATTATCCATTACTTTCATTTATTTATTTATTTATTTATCTAACATATAATTATATAAAAAATCTGTTTACTTTAGAATAAACAGCAATTATACAGTTTGAATTAGTGAAAAATATCATATTAAATTCCAAATTTCGCTAAAATATTATAGCTTCTTTCTATTGTATATGTCTGTGAAGGCTGATAACAGATCATTTCCGCGACATTAAAAACAATCTAACCAGAATTGTGAATGTAACAGTTTATATTTGGGAACGCACTGATGCTTCCTGCATTATTATCAGAAGAGTTTGCTATGCTGTAGGTTTTTTTGGCAGCCATGTTGATTTTTGACCCAATGCATGAAAACCACGACAAGGTGACTGATCATGTGGTGGCACCTTTACTGAACATTAATGAGCTGAAAGTTTAAACAAACCAAAGTCCCAGGAGAAAGAGGCTGACACTGAGTGCTGGCTTGTACATTTTATAGAACGGTAATTAGTGCAGAACAGATGAGCCACTGTGTGTGTGTGTGTGTGTGTGTGTGTGTGTGTGTGTGTGTGTGTGTGTGTGTGCTTAATTGTGCGTGTACTGTGCGGTTAGGGAGCTGACTTTGTTACAGGTGCAGCAGTGTGTGACACTTCTCATTTTGGTGACAAAAACTGCAACGTAAAAACACACACACAGAGCAAACGCTCTGTGTGACTTGATGAAAACGAGGAGCCATTAAACTAAAATTACAAGCATAATTGCCATCCAGCCTGCGCAAGCACCCAGACAGTATCTGTGCCAAAATGTTAGTCTGAGACGTGATGCAGGACCAGTCCAACTGTAACCACACGGCATGTCGCCAACTTCTACCACACAAATGAAAGATGCTTTGTTTGTTTTATTGGGTAATTTATTGACTTTTTGGTAAACATGCTTTGTCACCTTCAACTTTCATAATTAGGGTAATAAGCTATAGTTGTACACTATATTTGTACATGCAGCTGTGAATCCAGCGCAAATCACTGACACTGTCAGCGAGAACCATTAGAAGTTATCAAAATGAAAAACTTTAAGGGAGTCTGGAACTTGCTGTTACATGTTTTGTTGTTATACGTCATATGTCATAAATTTGATCTGTATACTGTAGCTCATGGTGTCTGTTCTTCTTTGCTGTGCTGCTATTATTTAGCTTGTAACTACAGTATTAAAATGTATTTTGTGGAAATAATCAACATATGATAATATCATTTGTCTTAATTAATTTGAAACATTTGTAGATGCTCGACTTCTTGATGTATTGTCATGTTTTTTTTCTAGAAAAAGTTCACAAGGATTTATTTACTGAAACTTATTTTGTTTTTAATCTTCTAATGAAAGAAGTATTGAAATACTTTACGAAACGTAAACATTTGAAGTCAGTAGCAGGACTGTGCACGGCACAATATCCCTGGTTAAAGTCACGTCTTAAAGTTTCATGTATAAAGGAAGGAAATAAAATGTCAATAATTTAAATGTTCTAATCTCAAAACTAAATGTAATGACTGCTTTGTGTAAAAACAATACGTCACAGCATAAAGTCGATCAATTAAACATTTGAGCAAACAGCTGAAGAAAACTCCACATGCATCCAAAATCTCTACAAAGCTATAAACTTGGTCTTCGCTCTCTCCTACAAACCAGCGAGTCACTTTGTTGATCGTCTAGTGCACAAAGCCGAACATTTGCAGAGAGAAAAGTCCTGATGAATATCATCTTTAGATTTGTCCCTAAATAAACAACACTTACACCATGTTAATGCAGAGACAGTGATTAGTTCAGCTTTAAATTATTTATTTTCTATAATCTATAAGCTGAAAGCCTCTTTTGAGGCACATTTCATGTCAGTGTGACAGTATCAGTGTTGATCTGCTTTGTAATTTTGTCGTCCCGTTTCTCCTGCACGTACCTGTTTCCGCTCTCAGTCTGTTTCGGATCAGCTCAGATCTACCTCTAAGGTTTTGCCTGATGTTTCCCCCGCTCCCACGTGTCATTTTGACATGGCCTTCAATACTGATCATGAAAGAGGAAACTGGAGCAGACCACGTTTTACTTGGAGTACATTACGTGTGAGGACACAGTAATTGCTCTGCTAATACAGCGCTTTATCCAAAGGTTTTTAGAATGGTGCTTTACACACACACACACACACACACACACACACACACTGATGACAACAGTAGCTGTCATGCAAGGTGCCCGCTGAAACCCCAGGAGCAACTTTGGACATGTAGCCAGGAAGACCTGAGTGTTCACTGTGATTCAAGCTCATACTGGTTCCAACTCGCATGACTCCAGGAAAAAACTGTGACGCAGTCTGAGACAGAAAAACTCTTTAACAATTACCAAATTGCTGCCAACCGTTTAATTTAAAGCATTTTGACACTGAACAGTGATAAAAACTCACCTGGGTATTTAGCCTTAAGTAGTTCAGCGCACAGACTGACACATCTTCCCCTCCGGACTCGTTGTAGAAGTGTGTGTTACCGTTGATGCTGCTCAGTACCTCAGTCCTGGTGCCACTCACACAGTACAAACACAGCTCACTGACACTGGTACCAGTTCTTGTACAGACTCGCTGCTCCCATCACTTCTCATGTGTTCTCGAACAGCAGGGAGCTTCAAAGCTCCATTTTGTTCATGTACCCGAGACAGTGTGTCTGTGCCGTACACACACACACACACACAGACAAAGAATGAAACGTACTTGTACTACGATAATGTGCTGAAGTGTACAGTATAAAGCTCTGCATATAAGGAACGAGTTTGATCGCTTTTTTATTAGCATTTGAAAGTATTTTTAAATCCAGTAACGACATTAAAATCTCGTTTAATCCTCTACTGGCTCTGTGAAAGTAAAAGTGTGTCATTAATTATTGAACTTAGAGCAATGGCAACACACACTTTACCTTTAACTTGTGTAACAAACTATATAACTTCCTGTTTAAGAATATGAATTTTTTAAATCATGTTAAGTTGACACCACTAGTTGTTTTAACTGTACTTATGGACCTTTTTAGGGAAGTGTTAGGCTGTGGATCTCAGTGGATCCAGGTATTGTAACTTGAAACTGATCCAAAATGAAAGCAACCACCGGAGCCCGAGTTTCCCTGTCGATTGTCCCGGTCACCGCTTGCTAGTCTGGATTCTGCACACAGGTCCAGCTGAAATCCTGCACTGGTGATGACAAAATGTTCTTGTGCTGTTAAACATAGCAGAATAATCACCACTTCAGCCTCCCAGTGACAACACAGAATAACAATGGGCTCCATTCACATGTGCATGACAGCAAAGCATTTCTGTTCTCTGAGTGCAGCTTCATGGAACAGAGCAGACACACTGAGTGTGTGAGAGAGTCGGGCTACATTCAGAGGTGCTGTAGGAACTTGGCAGTGGCATCCTGAAGCATCCCGTTGTCTCACACAAACATACACCACTTCCTCACCCCACGATTCTTTTATCATCAGGTTCCTAGGGACTGATTCATTGTATATCTGTGTGTGAGGGAGGGAAAAAGAAAAGGGGGGGACAGAGTTTCCGTTTACTGCCAAAGACAGCGAAAAGGTAATTTGGGTTCCGTCCGTGGGAGTTCGTACAGCAGTTTCAGAATTTGAGGCTCCATACGTGTGTAGGAAATGTGTGGGCCGTTGTTTTTGAGAGTAACAGAGCTTGAAGTAGAGCCCCCGAAAGGTCAGAGGGTCACTTCACAAACATGCGTCTGTCTGTCCCCTAATGTAAGATCACGCGCCCTGCAGTGTGTGTTTGCACAAAGTTGTGTTGCTGAAAAGTTCCTCGTCGTTCTCTTGCCTATTCACCAGTCATAATAACAGGGACAGAGTGAGGAAATGACCCAGTTTCTTTCTCTTGCAATGCTTAGTTTGCTTTTGTCTCACAGATTCATTGTGAATGTGCTCATCCACTCTCACCACATACCAGGAACCACTTCTTTCTAATTTATCAGCTCAGATATTATGTTTGACATAAACTGTGGGTTATAGTCCCATAAGCACACTTAAAACTAGCAAAGACTCTCCAGGAAAAGCTAAATTTCTTAAATTAAGCGACTACACATTTGAAATCTGCCTGTCAGAGGAGAAGATGTGAGTGCGTAGCCACTTTATGTGCATTGTGTGCCGCTGTCGCCAGCACTGTTTTCAAAACAGGTCGTAAATTTTGGGGGGACGAGGGGCCAATTTTAATGTGTCAAGGGTGTGAGATTTCAGCAAATTGGGGTTTGTCTTAGTTTTGCTTTATTATTGCAATAATGTATGAAAGTTTAACAAAGTAAAAGTGACTGAGAAACAGTGGGTCTGCAGAATGGCCCCCTTTAAACATAGCCTAAAATAAACACACACAATAATAAATGATTTTCTCCAGTTTGATTTAGTCACTGCAGGTTGCCTCATGCACTTTTTTAATAGGATTCAGGTCTGGGCTCTGACCAGGAAGTGCAAGGTCATTTTTATAAACTATTCATGACCTTCAAAACCTTGGGGGTCTGTTCCATTTTCAATTACCAATTTGTAGTGTTGTTGTACATTTTATTTTCACTTGTATCACTTTTATGTTGCAACATGCCCCACCCGCCACCAACTAACTGTGCCTTTTGTGCATAAACCTGATGTCTCATCAACTCAATAACACAGTAAGTATGTAAACAATAGTATACATCATTTTTAAAGTCATTTCGAAACACTTTGTAGCAGAAATATGGGGTTCTGAAGAATATGGTTGCGCACAGGTTTAACTGAAGGCTGAATGAGTTGCCAACCCTCAGGAATTGGTGGAGAGATAACCCAAATCAATGTACACCTACAATAATTAAAATTATATGCAGGCGTTCTAGTAAAAAAAGATGATGAATATTAAGTTACAGAAGTAATTTTGGTTGAGACTGGACATTCACAAGAGTAAATGTAGTGTGTGTGAAATTGACAGTGTGAGAACTGATTTGAGGTGTAAGAGAACACTAAAGATTAATAATTGTGTTTTTGGGGGGTTTAATAAAAGTGGAAAATAATTGTAAACATGTCTCTCGGTGTTACTGTTGTGGTTAAAGGTGTACACTCTCAGGCTTTCAAAGATGTTCACGCTACAAACTGAATAGATTTTGGGGGTCAGATGTCAAGGACACAGTGTCGCCATGTCCAACAATAGTGCAAAAAGCTTAGAGGAATTTTTCTTTTCCAAATTTAGCAAAAACGTCATCTTGGAATCAAAGACAAACTGATTAGATTTTAGTAGTAAAAGGTCAAAGTCACTGTGACCATATGTCCATTCTATTCTTGTCAGTTGTGTATTTCAGAATTGCCTGAAGGGAATGTAATTACATCTGGCACAATTTTCCAATTGAACTCATGCATAACTTATTAAAATATGAGTCTGGACAGACATGCATACTGTAAGATGCAAGTTGACTCATTCATGAAGGCAACAATAATGACTTGCTGCATGCTGCTAAATGCCAGGAAACATTCAAAGTAAAAAGCAACTCCAGGGTCGTCCAAGGACCACAGGGTCAGTGGCACCTGCTGATACCTGGTCCGTCCTGGCTAAGTGTTGAAGTGTGCTTGGGTGAAACACGGAACACAGAACCCCAAGAAATCCATGACTTTTGAGTAAAATAATATTTACAAAATTGACCACGCATTTCTTCAATTCAACTTTATTTAAAGTCATCTCAAGGGGCTTTACATAATAAAGTCAAGACTATACAAACATTCAGAGAAAACCCAACAATCCCCCCTTGAGCTGCTATAGGAAACAGTGGAGAGGAAAAACTCCCTTTAATGGAAGAACCAGGCTCAGGGTGGGCGTCCATCTGCCTTGACCGGTTGGGGTGAGTGGAAAGTGGAGAGAGAAAAGAAAACATTTGGCAGGTTGGCAGGACCAGTAGCTGCGCCCTTGGAAGACACACAGTTCCAAAGCCAGGGACACCTGAGGACAGGGACACACAGAAGGAGACAGAGAGAGAAGCACAACTACGAGAGAAAGAAGACACAGAGTTGATGTCATACAGTGGTGACATATTAATCTGGGGTTAGAGGAGGAAAGTGTCTCAGTGCATCAGGGGTTGGTCCCCCAGCAGTCTAAGCCTATAACAGCAGGACAATAACCAACTATAAGCTTTATCCAAGAGGAAGGTTTTGAGCCTAGTCTTAAAAGTAGAGAGGGTGTCTGCTTCCCGAATCTGGACTGGGAGCTGGTTCCACAGGAGGGAGCTTGATAGCTGAAGGCTCTGCCTCCCATTCCTGGAACCACAAGTAGGCCTGCACTCTGAGACTGAAGTGGTCTATTTCTTCTTTAATATATACCTTATGACACAGTTAATACCTGCCTAAAATCCTTCCCTGCAGACTAAGCACCTTTTTGTTAATGATTGACTCCCACTGGTTAAGCAGTGTCATTGCCTCATTCGTTGTTTCTGTACTTTTTTAAGGTAGCTTCACTCAAAAACAATGAGTAAAGAGTTTTTTCAGCCAATTACTTCTAACTTGATAAAAACTAGTAAGAAGTGCATTAGTTGATAACTGAGTAAAGGTAACTGAAAAATATCTAAGTTAAGACTAGTATTGGATTTTACAGTGACAGGAGGCTGATTCAGATTCAAATTTAGATTCATATTCATTCATAGTTTACACATACAACTGTACATGTCAGTCATTCAAATTATATAACACACAGATATGCACAAGCAGATGTCCGGAACATGTGTGGACCCACCAAATGATGAATGCAACAAGAGACTGAGCAGAAAGAAAAGCTACTATTCATTCAGACCCCCTTCACACAGACAAACAAAAAAATTATAGCATTTGAGTGTTTTTGCATGTGACTGACAGGAGCCTTTGAACACAAGTCTGAACATGAATGACCTCACACTTGCACACACACTATTTGAGACAAAGTCTGTGGTTGAATGCCAATTGATCTGGATCTTTTCCAGTCCCCTTAAAATGAAGAGCTGACATATCTCATTCAATCTGGTCCCCTCTCATTTTTCACATCTGTCCTAATGGTAAAAAGCCGGCTCGTTTCCTTGCAGACCTGTTTTCAGGTCTGCAGGCACATTAACAGTTGGCAAAGCTTTGTGTGTCTCACCGGAATAGTGAACCTAGAGAGGATTCTTTGTGTTTATCTTTTACATGATGCAACAGTCGCTTTCTTCAGGCATTTAGTGTCCCGCTGCGAGACTGACTTGATTCAATAATGGCATCAACAGCAGGGAAACAGTGATAAACACAAAGACGTGAAAAATCTGCTGGTAAACAGAATGTCAACAACATATTAATGTATCTGAGATCTAAACTCTTAACCATTCAATGTCCATCCATCTGTGCATGTCTGTTTGCCCATTAGAAACTGAAAAGTTTCCATCTCACCAACAACTTAATGACGCTCAAGATCCAGGAGCAGATCTAGGAAATGTTTTATTTGTGCGGCCAACTGGGTGTCAAATTATTTTTAAATGTTTTAAACTCCAATTTAAAAACCTTTTTTGATAAACTGGGTGTTTGTAAAGCTATTGTTTTGCATTGCTGCCTCACAGCTAGAAGGTCGCCAGTTGGAATCCCCGGCTGAGTTTCCATGCCCCCCCCTCGTGCATGACGAGGGCTCGTGAATCATTTCTGCTGAGCTGTACAATAAAACACCTCTGAAATCAAGGCAGTAAATTATCATCATCTTATAATTGTTAATGTTGCACTGTAGATATTGTGTGTCTTTACAGCAGAGTTGTGCTTATTCATTTTAGAACTGCTGGTGGAAAGAGGGAATAATATACAAATACAAAAACATCTGAACCACAAATATGCAAAGATCATTTAAATTATGACTTGAGCGAACATTGACAATTATTTCCCAAGCCGTTTCCTGTTGATTTGTACTTGGTGTTAAATAAATCATAAGTGAAGACAATAAAGACAAACTCGTATCACTTTTGTTAAATACATGATTTATGTGCACCGTTTAAAAACCGTCACCATTATATTCTGAGTGAGAGTACAGTAGCTGCCAAAGGCATCAGATTATTCTACTTGTGAAAGCAGCTTTCCCTCAAACAGCATTTCTCCATTTGATTCTCAGTAAGTGCTGGATTCTTGCATTGCAATGTCTCCACTATTTTTTAACATCAACAAAACAGATTAGGTTTCTACAGTGCAGGAGGATTAGATGGTGTGAAACATCTCTCAAATTCACCGTGTGAACAGTCACTGAAAATGTGTGTTAGGATACGGAGGAAAGAAACTAAATTACTGCTGCCTCAAGGCTTCGCTTCTCAAAACGAAAAGTAAAGCAGCCATCACAGGAGTCACGTCGTTGCTCCACGCCCATCCTGTTCTCCGTGATTAATTTCTTTTCAATTTCAAATGTTTATTTTCTTCTCAGTCATCTGAAGGCACAAGGAGAGACCTGGCTGCCGGCCATGTCACAGACCTGCACTGGCTGCTGCAGGACTAAATCCCAACTCAGGACCCCTGTGGTGCCCACCTCGCTACATTGATAAATAATTCTTAATGTCATCGTGTCTAAGTTTGGATTATAAATATGTGAAATTATGAAAATGGCAGACATTTTGCAAGACTTGGCAGGACATCACTGCAGTTTTTTTATGATCAGTTCTTCAGACAAAGTTTTAGTTTGTAAATTAGAATTCGAGTCTGAAACGAAGAAGGCAGCCTTGAACAGCAGCATCACATTTGATAAGACATGAGATTCGTGAAGAAATAGTTTGACATTCTAAGGAAATACATTTATTTGCATTCTTACAGATAAAATATAAGTTATCAGCCAGTAGTCAGCTATCTTTTAGTTTAAAGACTTGTTGGAAAATCCGACTACTAGCATATCACTGATTAAATAAACAACATATGAGACGCTAATGTAGGTGGATTTTGGTGTGGACTGGTCCACCGGTTTCCCCAGACACTGCCAGTCTTTAAGTTAAGCTACTGGGTGAAGTTTCATGGGGAACAACTTCACAGTCTTATGCCTGATGATTTCTCACTTCCTGTTTTTTATACGGAGGGAATATATTTTATTCAAATGATAAACTGTAGACAGGATTTATGAATGACACCATAAAAACAGAATTACTAATTACTCATATTTGTGTAATTGAAGCCAAGTGTGTGTTTAAGGACATTGGAGCTTAAATAACATCAAATTAGACAAACACAGAAATACTTTGACCACCAGGTGATGAAACTTGGCCTGACCACGAAAGAATACTGTGACATTTGGGTGAGTACGGCTGATTGTGCTTCCCGGTTTTAATGACGAATGCCGACACTGCTAACAAGACGTCTGAGGGGGCAATAATAAAGACAAACGTGAAAAGTTTTTCCACAGTGTGTCAAATGTTGGTGGAAGAAAAATGACAAGTGAAATTCAGATTGTCCTTTCGGAGCTAATGGTTAATAAATTATAGAAATGGTAATAGAAGGCGGTTTGCCATTACAGTTTGATTGAATTAAAAGTGAATTCATCTCAACCCCTTGCTGCGCTTGTCCAGTCCTTCCAACCCCTGGACGTGACAGTAATGTTCAATCTGCCCTTCTTGGTGCGTTCCTCTGTTTGCTTACAGAATATATCAGCCCTCTGCAACTAGTCCAGTCCATGTTTTATGTTCTTGGATTCTTCAACCAGCATTTCAGTCCATGCAGCCTTTAAAGGCAGGGTTTTTCTGCAAAAACCTGTCCGTCAAAGCAAATTTCATTCAAAGCAAAATGAATCTGGTTTTCTTTTTCCAGTGCTTATTTAACTTGGAGGCCCCAAAAAGGTGGATTTCCAAAGAGAGGCTACATTCACTCAGCTTGGGTTTGATGCAGTGTCCTGCATGTGGGCTGCAGACAGGTGAAGAAACAAGGTAGATTTCTGTCTTCAAAGGAAGTTAGATGACCCTTTAAAAAAGGCCGTCAGGCCACCAAACCCAGGCGGGAGACCTTGGCAGAGAGGAAGGAGTGGAGGATGAAAACAATCGGCTTTGGGCATGAGTGGAGGTCCAGTTGCTGGAGAAACAGAGGAAACAACAATTCACATTTTCTTTTTTAAAAGACAGCATAATGCACAACATGGCAGAGATAAAGAGGAGAGAATGCCATTAAAAGATGTGAGAACTCATCCAAGCAGATTGGATGACAGCTAGAAGACGAGGTGAGAACATACGTTTGTACATAAAACCATTAAAAATATATATTTTTATATAACTAAATCCACAGTCAACTGTTCCCCATGAGGCAAGGATTAGAAACCCCTAGCTGGAGCAACACACACACACACACACACACACCTACCTTCACATCACTGTGAACAAAGCTGTTCTTTGCCTGAATTAATAGCAGGTGATTTTGTCAGTACTGACTCACATTCTGTCAGGCCTACAGGGACAATTAACCTATAAATTCACACTTAATCTACTGTTTGGGTGGATAAACCTAAACTCTCTGGCAAATAAAGAGTAGACTAATGAATCACAAGTACACATCACGACTGAAAGAAAAGAGCTATACACTGACAAAACATCTGCTGGAGTGAGGTTCACCCCTCCAACCAATCTGAGGTCAGTAATTTCTGTTAGATTGATAATTCCTATTGATTTTCATTTAGTGCTAATTTTCTGACAACGGATACGTGAAGGGAGGGGCAGAGTGCAGTTAAGCTTGGCAGGGCGTAGCAGAGTAGTTGGGCAAGACTTGTACTGGCTCGATTCTCGAAAGTTGCATTTTGTAGCTTTAACCAAAATGCTGAAGAAGATAAACTTTACACCTGCTCAGCACTGGCACATTATCTCTGCCATGGAGAGTGTTTGTTGTTACATGCAGTGCAGCTCTTCTGCTCGTATTTGTTCTTCTCTTTGCCTTTATCATCATCCACAGCAGAAGTGCGTGTATAATTTTTGTTTTCTACACCATCATTAATAGCTTTGGCTCGGTGCGGGCCGCATAACAGTTTCTGTATGGTGAGATAAACTGTCAGTGTGGCAAAATTAGACATGCATTCTTTTTGCCAGCTAACGACAGAAAAGTCAACAACATAAAAAAATTAAATAAATAAAAGTCCCAGCTGATTCTACTTTTAAATGCTAAGCTATTGAGCTATCATCCACAAGCAAAAGTGCCCCCGGGATTTTTATAAACCCTCATTTATGACTGTGCTGGGATTCAGAAATATTACAGACACCAAAATCTGTTCTGCTAAGGTAGCCAACAGAGGTTTTGAATCATAGTGCCCAAGGCTTTGCTTATTTGCCTTCAGCATAAACGAGCAGTGAAACATGAATATATCTGGCAGAAGTTTTATACAAAGCTGCATGTGGACTGTTACACAGACGGATGGAGAAGACACAGAAACATGTCGGCTTCCAATTTCTGAATTTCATAAGCCTACAGAGTAAATATTTTAGTGTTGACTGTGGCTTCGTTTCCGAGCATACACTAAATCACAGTTCTAAGGCTTCATGAATGACGACACGTCAGTTTGCTAAAGCGCCAGGAGGAGGTACAGTAATGAAAGAGCTGCTGGAGCTCATCCTCCTGACACCCATATTAATAATCAGCATTGTTAAATGATCCAAGATGCTAAATATGGAAACATTTTGGTAGCAGGAGTGGTAGTGTAAAAAAGATCAACTGATCCTGAATTCTCAACTGGACTTCCATACAGTGAGCTGCTGAGTGGTGTGAACAGATTGAAAGTCGTACAGTAAGTGACAGGCAATTTTTACAGAAACCCGCACTCTCCAACACGCTTACCTTATGAGACCTAAGTTTTGATTTCAAGCGCTGTAATTTACTTTTTGGTGTACCACTTTCCCTCTGCCTGTCTTCTATACTTCTACTCCTGTTTGTGTTTTGCTTCATTTCCCAAAAGGCTTTGTGAAACCCCCTGAGGGTGGGTATGAACTTGTTCTATTTACTGCAAGTTGTACATGACCACAGCAAAGTAAGTTTGATATTGGGTGTTATTTTCCATCACTTGTAAAGCAAGAACTTGAAAGTGCAATTATTAATGTATTTCTAAAAGCAAGAGACGAACATTTTTAACTCAAAATAGGAAATAAATAATTTAAAGTATTTTGGATCATGTTAATTAATGAGGAAAAAATAGCTTTACTTTGACTTATACTACAACATTCACTTTCAAAAGGAGCCGTCCCCGTTGCTAAACACTAAATGCTAGTGAAACATGGTGGAAAGTTATAGATAAAAGCATATTGGGTCACAGGAGTGACAGTGTTTGTACTTTGTCATTTTCCTGTACAAATATAATCTAGATAATCAAAGATGATCAATCGTGAATAATTCAAGGGTTGCATTTGGTGCCTTTTTTTATTTGGCGATTGTTAAAAGTGATTCCCACCCTTTAAAAATTATTCCAATACGATTTAAAATCATTAGTGTTTCGCTATTTATACATAGAACATTCATTAGGAAAATGATAGTTACTTGAATCACTGAATTTTTACGGGCAGTTTAACCGTATTTCTTTTGCCACAAAGGACAACTGAGCTCCAGACAGTGCATGTCGTGTTACATTTTGTGTGACAAATCTTAATAAAAAGAAATCACTCACAATCTCCCCCTCTCTCCCTCCAAAGTCAAGTAAGAGCACGCGAACTCCATCATCCGAGGACATCTTTAGTTTTTCAAAAGGGTAGGAGAGCAGCACTTTGGGCCTGGAAGGAGGACAATCTTCTCTCTCCTCCCCATTCTCCACATCTGCCAGTTTGGGATCGGCCAGCACAGAGAAGCCGTGTTCATAGTGTATCACCAGCCGGCATTCTTGACCTCGATACAGACAACCTGGAAGACAGACAAAGAGGATATTTATCACTTTTGATTGTTAACAAGAAGTTCATGAACACGTCTTCCTGTTCAATCTCTATTTATGTGCATTAATAATATAAGAATGGCATAAACAAGATTTAGAGTACAAGTCCGAATGCAAATCACATTGTTTTTGAAGACCATAGTATAAATTTTAAATGTGTGTCATCCCTGTCCTTGGAAAACCTCCTCTGCTCCTAACTTTTCTTTTGTGTAATGACTTTAGTGCCAAGGACTGGCTCCAACTAGAGGGACAGGGCCATTCAGAATGATTAATGTTTTATGTTATTAGGTTGGATGTTTGCACAAAATGTTTTAATTTCCTATGTTAAAAAATAGAATGAATGATGTTGATATGGTCTGCCCAGCCCTATCGAGTTTACTCCGTCGTCCTGACTCTGTGACCTGACGACTCCACAGAATTTTAAATCTGGGTCACTCCCCCACTTTGATTTAGAACTTTCAGATGAGAGGTCAGACATCTTTCGTCTGAATTTCAAACAGGTCCAGGTGCAACTGAATAAAGCACCTTTGGAATAAGATACTTTTGGCTGTATTTTCCTGCTCTTGCTGTTTTGAAGGATTTTCCTCTCTCGGTTGCCAGTTTATTAGGGGCACCCAGCTGTAAGTAATGCGCTGCAACAAATTTCATTTTCGCAAATCTGATGATAATAAGACTTGGCTTCTCTTAAAATACTGAGTTTTTTTGAGTCATATAAATTAAGAAGGACCAAACATAGATATGGAAAGAAATCTCAAAAAGCAGTACTTTTCAGACACATAAAATGATGTATTTCTATAATCTTCTAGTGTTAAAATATCTCGTTTCTTTGTTTGTTGCTGATAGCGATCTCCGCACCCCCAAGCAAACAAACCCATTCCAGCACCGCCTAAATAAACCCTCCAATCATTTTCCTTCCTACTTCGGGGAAGTGGGACAGAGGGATGGCTGTAGCTGTAGCTCAGTTGGTGAAGTAGTCATCCACGGACCACAGGGTCAGTGGTTCGCTACGTGTGAAAGTGTCCTAGGGTAAGACGCTAAACGCCAAGTTTGCTCCCTGGTGGGTTGGGTGAGAACCTTGCACGGCAGCCATTGCATCGGTGTGTGAGTGTGTGTCTGTGCGAATGGCTGAATGAGAAGCTACATTGTAATGTGCTTTGGATAAAATCCCTTTTTCCAATTTTGTTCCTGGTGACCACAAAGATTAATTTTGTGCTGACGATCACAGCTAACGTTGTGTGACAGTTACAGGTCGCTCGCTGGATGTCCTAACAAACCGTGTCCTGATGTCAAACAGTAACTTAAAGGGGCCCCACCAGTAGAAGAAAGCAACAGTACTTTTTCCACATACTGTATCTGTACTTGACAAAATGCAATTATAGCCTATTTGACTTTTACTCCACTTTGTAAAAGAGTAAATATCTTTATTTTTACTTGACTGCGTTTCTAATCTAATTCTAAATAGGTTGTGCAAATCATTATAAGTACATTACTTTACACATTTCATAATATACCACTTTTTCCATTAAATCTAATCAATAGCGAGGCAGGAATCACTTCACTAAACAAGGCCCAGGCAGGTATAGTGTTAGTCCCTCCCTGTATGGGCTTATTAAAAAGACTTATTTGACATACTCGTAATACGGTAATTTACTTTTTTTTTTATGTACCAGAACTTCTCGCGGGGTGTCGCTCTCTTGCCGAGTTCAGCCTGACTGCAGAGCTAAAGTGTAAACCCGGACTAATGGTCTGTTTTCAGACGTGAAGCTACTGAATTCATGGTAAATGTGGCTTTTGACCGAGATCATGCATGCAATGCATTTTTGGAGCAGAGCCAAACACTCTGTGCCTCTGGCTGCTGAAACTCTGACAATGAAGGCGGTTTTCTCTCTAACACGTGTCCCATGTCTGTTCACCTACATAACACATCACGATTTACCACATTTTAGCGACCGACTCTTCTTGCCACGTGGAGGCCAGAACTACGTGTATCTCCTCTACCAATTTATGTATCGCTTTACTCTTCCATTATGACAACATGGTCTCATCTCCACACAGTGTGAGCTTGCTCCATTTGGTTTTTTAATGTCTTGACAGAAAGGTTCTCTGTAGCACCACCACATTGTCAGCTCATGCTAATCACCTTATGTAGAAAACCGTATCCTTATCCAGCTCTTTATCAAAAGGCCATGGTGTAAGCAAAGCCGGAAAATATGTACACCACACATACACATAAGTGATTAGGTAATTCTTTACTCTAAAAAAAAAAGGTATTACATTGTTCTCTGCACACTATGTATGGAAGTGTACCATAGTTTTGTCACTAAGTGAAACTCTCAATAAACCTTTGCACAGAGACTCTGACACAAACGTGGGTCAAATTGCAGGACCCTCACTGCTAACTAACAGCAGTCTGAGCGATATAGACATTTGGTAGATGTATTTATTATGCTGGGTTTACAAGTGATGCCATCAGCTGTGTCAGTAACCAGCTGCTTTGCTGCCAGCTGACCAGCAGCATCCAGTCATGTCCCTCAGTACTGCTCACAGCTGCTGATACGTTTGACACAAAAGCGGTTTTACTGTTGCAGCTCACGCATTCCTTTGTGTTACACTTTTGGTAGCTGACTCAACAAGATTAGTGACTGGTATTGGGAAGAGATATCATATTTCACCTTCTCTGGCTTCTCTCCATTCGCTTCCCATTAAATGCAGAATACAATTTAAAACCTATAAAGCTCTAAACGGTCAAGCTCCATCCTACCTAAAAGTTATCCTAGTACCATATCATCCTACTAGACCACTTCAGTCTCAGAATGCAGGCCTACTTGTGGTTCCCAGAATGGGAGGCAGAGCCTTTAGCTATCAAGCTCCCCTCCTGTGGAACCAGCTCCCAGTCCAGATTCGGGAAGCAGACACCCTCTCTACTTTTAAGACTAGGCTCAAAACCTTCCTCTTTGATAAAGCTCATAGTTAGTTCTAGTCCTGCTGCTATAGGCTCAGACTGCTGGGGGGCCAACTCCTGATGCACTGAGACACTTTCCTCCTCTCAGCCCACATTTATATGTCACCACAGTAGGACTTTAACTCTGTGTCTTCTTTGTCCAATAGTTGTGTTTCTCCCTCTCTGTCTCCCTCTCTCTGTCCCTGTCTTCAGGTGTCCCCGGCTTTGGAGCTGTGTGTCTTCCAGTGCACAGCTACTGGTCCTACCAACTTGCTCCATGTTTGGCTGTGGCTTTGTTGCTCTCTTCTTTGCTCTCTCCACTTTCCTCTCACCCCAACCGGTCAAGGCAGATGGCCGCCCACCCTGAGCCTGGTTCTGCTGGAGGTTTTCCTTTCTACTGTTGCCTATGGCTGCTCAAGGGGTATTTTTTGGGTTTTCTCTAAATGTCTGTATAGTGGTGACTTTATTATT
Organism: Channa striata; assembly: GCA_033026295.1. Lineage (NCBI taxonomy): Eukaryota > Metazoa > Chordata > Actinopteri > Anabantiformes > Channidae > Channa > Channa striata. The sequence continues at coordinate 12,901,178 of CM065175.1, read as the reverse complement.
TTAAAAGGCCCCCGAGATTACTTTTATATAAATTGGCGCTATATAAAGTAGTAGTAGTAGGCGCTATATAAATAAAGTTTAATTAAATTGAAATTAAACATTCATGGTCATATGTCTGTCTACCACATTTACTGTAAATGTACAACTATTTCCTTAATGCATGTTCACACACAATTTATCTTCAATTAAAGAAACTCCTTTGAATGAGAAGAGACTGTCATGTTAGACTGATAGAAATAGGGACTGTCTATCATTGTGTTGTTATGTATTGATAATCTTTGTGACATATAGTTCAGATTCATTTTTAGCATAAACATGTTTCCTTCAAACTACATTAGTCAGGGATTGAGGTCTTGTATTCTCACAGTGATCTCTCTTTTGCTTATCAACTGCTGCTTTAGGAAGTAATTTTAACAAAATAAATCAAATAGGAAATTGAGGCAAACACAGTCAAATATACAGTGTAATATTACAAGAACCCTTAAGACATCCCTTTCATGATGAAAAATGAATCTCATAATTTGTAATTATATTCTAATGATTTATAAACAATGTGGAAGGACAAAGTCTCCCTAACGGTATAACAGCTGTAAATAGGGCAAAGAGTCTTTATTTGTGCAGGAGCAAAAATTAGACCTGAACCTCTAATCTTTTACCTGAGTGCCCTGGGGCGAGCAGGGTTTCCCACCAGAATACACACAAACACACACACAGAAAGAGAAAGAGGCTTTTCAGGCTGCAACAAAAGCTCTTCTTTTCGCCTGACGGTGAGTAGGAAAGACCGAAAGAGGGAAGGAGGGGCAGAGAGTGATAACAGAGAGAGAGAGTCACCGAGAGAAACATGATGAACAAGACACAGTGGCTGCCATAACAACAAGGCCAACCGCTAAAAGGTTATTACGGGACAGAAACTTGGTTTTTAGGGTATTTTGTTTAAAACTTGACAATGAAAGTAGCAGCAGATTAAGTTCTTCATATTTTGGAAATGCTTCCCACTGCGCTTAATTTTAACTGTCACAGCAGGTTAATGGGTTAATTTTCCACAACCACTGAGGTAAAAATTGCTCCAAGTCATTAGACTGTTTACTGGTTCATTAAAGAGACTCAATCGACCTGAAGGATAATTTAACAAGCTACGCAGCTGTCACCTTTGACAACAACATTAATGAGAAGGCGGAGACGTGGGATTGCTGACTTTGAACATCAGAAACCGTTTAACGCATTGAATCAGAGGTTCAGAGTTTATTCTTAGCAGCTCTATAGCATTGCATTAAAAAAAGAAAACCTTCAAAGGGCAAAACACAAAACAGAAACTTGGCCAACTGCTCTTTTGCACCTTAAGTATTTGTATGAATGTAAAACATTACAGTTACATTACAGTGAGGTGAGACAGGCGGAGCAGTAGACAGAGGCAGTGCTGCACCAAATATCAATACACACTGTGAAAAGCTGAAGTCACCTTCGACATAATAATAAGAAACGACAGCCGGCCAAGTGCTGGTGAAATTTGATTTTGGAGGTGAACAAATTACTTTCCCCTTTAAAATCCTTCTAAGAATGGCCTGCTGCCCAGTGAGTGATTGAGAGTTAATCTATCATCAAAGCGCATCTTTATCACGAGCCTCGACAGTGAATAAACCATCACAATGATTTATCACAATGTTACGCAGATGATAAGCTGACAAGGTCAGCACGGCGACTCCTCAAGTGGCAAGTGCTGAAAAATGACTGAATGCACTTTGTATGCAAAATCACACTCCTTCTCAGAAAAGTATAAATTACTTCCCTCTTTCTACTACAAGATGAAGAGGGTTTAGTGCTAACGTCAATTTGCTTCAGAGGTTATGGGATATAGAAGACAGAAATTCAATACTGAGCAAGACTATTGTCGTTCTCACCTTTTATTGGACTGTTTGTATCACTGTTAAACTGCTAAATTAAAGCATTTTTTGCCATGGTAGCAGCATGGCTCTGTGATGGTGGTCTAGACTAATATTTCAGAGGCTATTGTTTGGAAAACACGACACTTTATGCAGATGAACATATAGTGTAGATCTATCAATCACTATTAGTTCTTTCCGCTTATCCAGTTTTTTCCACTGAAAGGTTGCAGCTTTCATTATCATGCAGTTTTTTAGCAAAGAAATTCTAAAAGCTGGTTGTATGCTGTCTCTCCACAAAAAAAATTCAAACAGGAAGAGTTAGAAGATTCACATATTTCCCTCTGGAGTTGGTAGAAACAAAAAGAACAAATATTGGACTGCAATCAGGTAAACGTGCCTCCAAATTAAAGCCAACGTTGCTCCGTGTCTCTTTACATCAGGCTGCATATTCCTGTTGTCCCATAGTTGTCCAAAAAAAAAAAAAAAGGTCAAGCTTTTTCCAGTCTAGACTGTTTTGTCATGGGTTTGAATATCTAAACGTCCCTCTGACGCTGACCTTTCCTGGATAATCCCAATGACATCCCAAATCTCATTAGTATCACACACCTTGGAGTGTAACATTTAAATCGAACTGCAGACATGAAAGGAGCTTTGCTATGCTACTCACAGGATAACAGGGAAACCCGGATCAGTGGGTCCAGATACAGTTTAGGAAAGTCTGGAGAAGGATTCAGAGTCGAGGCTACGTATCATTGCTGATGGATTTACGCTGAAAGCAGTTGAAGGTAAAACGTTATCTTGAATGTTGTCATCGTGTGCGTGTGTGTGTGTGTGTGTGTGTTTGTGTGTGCCTGAAGGACGAAGGCAAAGAATGAGCGAGAGAAGCGGGATTTTCTGCTGGAATTCCCTGGACGACTAATGCCCAATGCCAAACATATCTCGCTCTCATACACCCACACACACACACACAAACACACACACACACAGCATTCCTTTCTATATATAGCAAGTATTTGGTCCATGTGTTCCATTTGGTTGTCAACTTACATCACAAACCTTGCATCTATCTCTGGGGATGTGAAAGTCCAGTGCATATTTACGGTACATTTACATTTCTCTCATCCACTCGATTTAGACTTTATTTTAGGCTCGTAGGCCCTCGGGCAATAATTGCCCTCGCAGCCTCTTAAATCCCTCTGACACGGTTTCCTGTAGCATGCCTGAACAAGACTGACGAAGCATCACAGAACCTGTACATCCCACTCCCTAATGCTCTGTAACGTTTGTGTACTCATGCCTCTGAGTGTGTGTTTATGTTTCTGTATTTTATTTTAATGATGCCCACTGAATCAGAATATATCAAGCGTAAGTTATCAGCACTCACTCGTAGTGACTTCTTTGATCATCTCAGCTGAGGTGTGACATCCATTGACTATTTGTCTGGTCCACACGGAGAGATCCTTGGTGGTCTCAGCCCGGAACAGGTGAGTCTCGATGCCCAGCCTTGTACCAGTGCGAGTGGCAAAGAACAGCTCAGTGCCAGAGTGCGGGGAACCCCGGTCAGGGCCAGAGTGGACCAAACTGAATCAACACGTACAAACAATTAAGGAGTGGGAAGGCAATTTTCTCATTACAAAAATATCTTGTCATGAAAAAACAACTTGGTACTGAGGAAGGTTTTGATATTAAAACTTTTCTGTTTTGCAGCAGATATTATGGTTCCTCCCCTTACTGTGCATTCTTCACAAAAAAAAAAAAACTGCTATAAAGTCACGTAAAGTTGAGGGAAAAATTCTTCTGAACTAACAAGGCCAAAGCAAAAAGCTGTGCAAACTGTAACTCAGCAACAACAAGGCTAAATATTTAATACAATGTGAACATCTCTGTGAAACACATGAAGAAAAAGGTAAAGTTTAAAATTATTTTTCAAGTGACGTGATGCTGTGATGACTTGCTGAAAATAACACTGTTAATATGCAGGTATTGTACAATACATTTAGCAGTAGTAGTTTTTAGAATATAAATCCATGTAAATGTGTTACTGTGGCAACACAGTAATCTCCATAAAACTATTTTTGAAATGTGTTAATTTTATGATTTAAAGTATTTTATTAAAGTGCACTATAATGTTTGCATGGGTGACGTGTGATGGCGGACCTACCGTGTTGCTAAAAGAGGGTAGGTGTGTGCAGGGCTCTGCCAGGCCTCTTTGCTTCGCGGCAGACTGTCGTAGAGCAGCAGGTCTTTCTCCGTCACCACCACCAGCACCGGCTTCCAGGACTGTTTCTCACCCTCTGTCTGCAGCGCACACAGACACACAGCTCTGTTCATCTTACATACCCACTTATTCAGACTGTGATATTGGCATGAAAAAGGCAAACAAACAAAACAAAGGCAGCAAATATTAGCAATTTTCTTAATGGAGCGTTGCGCTGCTATGTTAAGTGCATGAATGATCAAGGTCTGAAGTGAAAACTTTACGTTGATTACTGAATCTGACCAACAGCACAAAAAGTTATTATTTTTATAACAACAGATAATACACAGCAGTAAAAGATGCATTTACTGTAAATGACAAACCAAACAACTGATGGTTTAAATTTGAATATAAGAGCAGGAATTTAGAACTGGTTGTATGCCAGTGTGAACTTGTATGTGTGTTTATATATTATAATGTGTAACATAATAAGTAAGACTGTGTGTGCTCAGCAGTGGGTGTAGACCAGTCCTCACCTCTCAACTTAATGACTGGGTACACAAACATTACTTTTCTCTCTCACGTACACTCTTGCTTTCCGAAGCTTTGTCAGCTTGCATCATCCAAAACGAGTGAGTGAACAATCTAACTGTTGTGGAAAAGTTCAGATTCACTGCCCTGTGGGAAATTAGCTAAAAATAAAAAGTGGCTCGTGGCCATCTGCAGGTACACTTTCTACACATTTACTTTGTTGTGCCCCCTCGCCCACCCACATTCCTAACAAGCAAACCCCTCGCTTTCTCTGCGGAACACACACTGGTAATCTCTTAACGTAGCACACACACACACACACACACACACACACACACACACACACACACACACACACAAACACACAACTGTGTATTTCATTTTAAAACGCTCCATAACGACTCTCATTATAAGAGCTTATTTGCAGCCTGGCTATGGAATTCTAAGCTGCTCTTTGAAGTTCTGCCTCAGCCAATCACATTGTGGGATTTAGAGGGTCAATGGTCAACTTTTTAACATAATGAGAATATGTTGCTAAGTAACAGTATTATACTACATTTGAAGGATCAAATATTTGGCAACTTCACGGGGACTAAATTAGACAGGTATGGATGGATGTGTGTGCGTGTTTGCACAGGTGTGTGTCTGTGTATGAAAGAGAGAGTCTCTCTTTTGTATTTGCTTGTGCAAATTACAAAAATGTGCGCATGTGTGTATACAGAAGATACGCACAAATAAAAATGTGCACACAAACAGGTATGTGTGCACATATGTAGACGAGCTTCTGTGTAATAAGCCGTAAGCCATAATGTATCATCACACCTTAAAGTAAATGTTGAAATTTAGGGCATCACAGAGGAAGTTTCCCCACCGTAGCGGAAACTACGGTAGTTTAGTCACTCCCGAACATTACGGAAAACAATTCAGACATGTCACAACAGACAACATATGAATGTTTCAGCTGAAGTGTTTATCAGATGTTTGAACATCATCTGATATGCTTGCCCTGAAATATTTCCACAGTCAGAGTTGGGAGCATCAGCATCAGATAATTTCTGTATCTTTCCTTAGCAGACAACCTGACATTCACACTCACATCATGCAACTGCTGGCCAGATGTGTGGAGGTGATAAAGATTTAAGGTTTGGACAGCTATCTCAAGCCCTATGAATGCATTTGACAAAGATCATCTAAAAATGTGTGATATTATCGCAAAATAATTATTATATACTCCCTTCCAGCATGACACAAACAAGACATGTGATGCACATAAATGCAGCAATACAAATGAAACATAACCCATGTCCTAACAGAGAGCAAACATCAGGTGAAGCAAACATATGGTTCAGAACTTTGAGCACATCTTTAAGCCCAGTCCTTACCTATAAACAGCTCCTCAAAAAGGAAAGTCTTAAACATGCAAACTTTCAAGGCAAACAACTATAAAACCTATATTGGGTCTCACAAAGGCAGAGCAAAAGCACACACTTATAGATCTACACACAATGTTAATAAGAAAAAAGCAACTCCATTAAAATGTGAGAAATCTAGCGTTGGTGTCTCTCTCACAGATACACACAGACACACAGACACACACACACAGACACACACACACACACTTCTGCATTCCACAGCTGGGCATTATAAGGCATTTTACACTCCCGGTCTCTCTCACGTACACATGCACGCTCACCGACTCCTACCTTCCCTGCCAGCCATCCCAGGTGTCGTATCTCTTTGCTGCCAGATACCCCCGTCCTCGCTGTGTTCAGGATGACCTCTGCCAGCGTTCGCTGTAGTGAGATGACAGGTTTCGAGATAGATGGTTGTTCAGGAACCATTAGCCACAAAACATCTCTGCCGCAGCTGAAACGCGGCCATTTCAACATCTAGTCGTAATGGTCACACTTGTGATCCGAATTAAATGTCAAATCAAAATCAGTCCTATCAAAGACAGACCTGTGCCAGTGATGAAGTGACAGAGTGCATGGCAGAGAACCAGGACAGGGCAGATGGTTGGTCTGGACAACGCAGCACCACAGTGTGCCTGGCGTCAGGGGAGTGGAGCTCCAGTTGTCTGTAAGACCAGATAAGAAAGGTTCAAACTCCTTTAAGCTCCCTGTTACCTTTTATAGTTCACGAAAAGAAAATCTTTCATAATACAGAAAATGTACTGCAATTTTTCTTTACATAGTTTCATCTAATTGTACAAGCTAAATGTTTCACCTTCAACAGATACTTGTTGTAGTCTTGAAAAGAGGCACTTTATGTTATAAATTTTATTCAAATGTTATTCAAGTCGATCTGAAATATGAAAATAGGCTCCAACTGCATTTCTATATCCAATCTGCTTATATCATATAGCCTGCTTATATGATATTTCTGGCCTTGAAAAAAACTGGTCTGCAAGATGCATTACAATCTTGCTGAATGGCTCTTTGAAAGTTACAAAGGGAATATGAATTTTGTACAAGAGGCAGCCTTCACAGTGCGTGATGCAGCACGGTGTTTCTTTATTCTGTAGCATACTGTAAGTACAGTCAGAAAAACACTGTCCTTTTGAAGAAAAAAGCACCAAAACATTTTGTCTGGGAGCACAGGAATAGTTTTGACTCAGGACATGAGTGAAAATATCACTTAATTAATTTCAAAAGGATTTATTTCAAGTCTTCCCACTTCAAATTCCCTGTACATATTATTGCATCTTTGTACAATTTACAGTCACTGTTATACTATATCACACATAATGTTTTCTCAATGAGACCAAAAGGGAGCAGGCTGAAGCCAACGCATAATTATAACCCTCCACATTTGCAATCGCTTACACATTTATTGTTCTAATGCTCTTTAGCAAGAAATAAAGACAATAAGTAAAGACATGTAGTAGTTCTCAAGCAATAGTCAAAAACAAGACGACATCTTGTCAATGAACCAATTGTTGCCACTAGATACAACTTGTACTTGTTAACCACATTAATTTTCTTCTTAATGTTCTATATTATTAATAATCTTCTTAAAACCAATGACTGTTTATTCCATAAGTTCACCCCTCAGATGGAAGAACATCTGATTTTCAAATTTGTTCTGGTTTAGTTTTATTGAACATAAAGGCTCATTTGAGATTATAACAATTCTCTCTCTTCAAATATTATTTGTATGTTCTCTTTACTTGCTTTATATAATATAGGAACAATTTTAAAGTCTACTAGATCATCAAATTTCATTAGCTGTGATTTGAGAAATGAAATGAATTCTTGATCAAATTCTGAACACATCTACCATCTCTGCAAACAGAACTCCACTGCACAGGTGCTCCCAGTGGCTTAATATAGAAACTACTCCACACACTGGGTGGTTTCAGCTCTGCAAACGTGCTTTCTTTGCAGTTTTCTTTAACTTCACACACACACACACACACGCGCGAGTGGAAAAGTCCCAGTGTGTGAATGTGATGAATCTGTTTTTGCCTCAAACTCTTGGAGGTGGGAGACCGTTTAGATCAGCTCCAGGTGTTACTCTGAGTTAAAAATGGAACTGAGACAAATAAAAGATTTGTTGATTAAGGGTGAGGGGAGAGGAAGAAGGCGGGGCTTCAGGGCCAGATGTGCATTTGGCAGAAGGGGATTTTTAAGATTGTCTTTGTTTTAATAACAACTTCACATCACTACATCACATCTGCAATTTTCCACCTAAGATGTGCGGTTATAATAATCTAAACCACCTCATCTTTTAAATACACTACGTACCCATGGAAAATAAAGAAAAAGAAAGTGAATCATAACAGTAAGTAACAAACTGTAATGTTTCTGAAATTCTTTAACGGATAAAAAGAGCGAGTCTTTTTATGTGTGTATCACAGATAACCATAGAGAGCAAGAAAACAGATTTCTCAATTAATCAACATCATTGTTTGCTTTGGCCCACCTCCTCTCTACCTAAACACAGATTATGATTCACAGTGGATTAACTGTTGTTGCACCACAGCACAGTCAGGCTCCAACCAGAGCTGATTTTAAGTATTTTGGGATAAGGCAAGTCTCAGGGCTTCTCTAAACAAGATTAAAGCCAAGTCTCAAATGCCTAAATCTTAAAAAGGAAAACTGCAACTTCTTCAGATCTCTGAGCGGAGTGATAAATCAAACATTTTCCCCCAAAACTGTGCATCTGTAGGTAGCTGGATTCTTTTCAAGCAAAGCCTAATGATTCAATATTCAATGTGTGAAGCCTGTGTGTTGCTGTCATTTTTATTGTTTTGGACATTTACAATTTGCATTAACACATTCAGACACTGACTGCATTTCAACACCGGGTGTAAATGGAATAAAAGTTCGGGTAATTAAATATAGTAAAAGGAGACAGTCATATCCTGACTGTTTGCCTTGCTGTGTCCTACATGCACATAGTGACCACAAACCAAAATAGAGACAGGCAGTTTTCCCATGAAAAGATTGTCCAAATAGTTCAATAATTTGCACAAGCTTGTGAAAATAATCCAAATTTAAAGCCAACTCCCTACTCTCCAAACACCCACACAGTTGCAACCGATGCCCCCAGGCTGTAGACTAACGTCCACGCGGATCACAAACTTTTGCTCTCCACTGCCATGTTCAAAGTCAGGTATGCAAGTTTTTTTTTTTATTGTGTTTGTCTAAATGTCTAACTTAACCTTAACCTTAAGTTTGACTATGAGGGCTACAACACATGAAATAAAAGTTAACTTATTCCAGTTATGAACACTTTTCTTACCTAACAAAGAATAAAATAAGATTAGGATAAAAATAAAATGTCTACACGAAGTGTGTACACAATAGCTTTAGTAATAATACAAGAGAAAAAATAAATAGGTTTTATCTACCTTAGGAGATGAATCCTTTAACCTACATTTTAACCCGCACTGTAAATAGGAAGATTCTACTATCATATCATATCTTTTGGTTTAATCCTTCCCTGATTTCAGAGACAGCCTCAAACTGTATGTGCTGTATATTTAGGTGAAGAAAATGTCTTCAGCATGTTCAATATTTAACAACAGATAGATAAGGCTGTCTTTATCCCAAATATAGACTTGATGACTCTTCTCTCCACTCCCCCACTGCTCTTTCCCTGTCTTTTATCATTTCTTCTCATCACTGTGTGTGCGCCGCCTTTCCTCATTTTCCTTCTGTCCTCTCAGGCTTAAACAGAGTTTAAACAACATCTGCTGAAATAAAGAGAAATCCCTCAGAGGGATGCAACACTGCACTGAGTATATTAAAAAAAAAAGATGGCAGGATTTCCTTGGCACTTAACATAAAGCGTCTTAAGCCATTTCAGTTCTGACACCAAAATAAATAACCCATTTACATTCCAGGACTGTATTCATGGAGACCACGATGGCAGCACATTCTTGGTCTGTTTTAGTCAAGTTTAAAATCTCTACTGGAAAGAATCTGAACTGATGCTGAACTGGTTTCTGTTTTTCTCACTCTCTGTAAGAGGTTTAATGTGTGATTAAAGTGTTTCGAACTTTGACATTTGCTATAATCAATGTTCGAACACCTGTTGGATCTTGACGGCACTGTATGTGCTTTGTGAATGCCCATTCAAACCTGCACAACTGCAGTGCTTGTTCCTGTTTACCTGCATGTACCTGCAGCCTTATGTGCCGGATTTTGTTCCTGTGCACTTTCACGTATGACAGACTTCTAAAAGAACAGAAATTTAAATGTGATTCCAAAACCTTTTGCCTGTCTCAGTCCACGTTACGCATCTGTATGGTCCAAGATTAATCCCAACCATGAACTGTGGATCATTATAACACACTGCTGTCTGTAGAAACCTACTGTAATTTACAATACTATTTTTATGGTGACGCTTTTTGGCGACTTAAAAAATCTATTGTTTTTTTCTTTTTTCTTTTCATCATTCGACATGCAGTATCTAGTGCCTGTCTCTCAAACATCGTCACGTTTTATCTGTTTCTTACTTATTTTTAAATGTTGTTTTGCATTTACCAACATTGCTTAAATCTAACATCATTTTCAACTTGTTGTCCTATCATTTAAACATTTACTAAAGGTCTATTGGTGAGTAAAAGGGGATTTGTCCTTGCTGTGAGGATAAGGAAGAAATAAAAAATGTGCTAGCCAAGGTAAATTTGACAGAGGACTTTATCCGTGTCTGTGAATCTGCCCTCCGGCTTTATCAAACCACAAAACACACTGTTATCTGTGTGAAACAAAAACTCACCTTGTCACAAATTGAGCTATTGACCCCAACTTCTTGTACAATATAAGAGTTTGACCAATAAAATCAGAGTTAAGGTCACCAAAGTGAATGTTCAACCTTACTGTGCTCTTAAAAAGTTTATACCTAAACTAAGACCTGAAGATTCGTAAATGTACAACTTGCACAAGTTTTGTGGTTTTATGAACTGTGTCACTTTACCGGATATAAAGTCAGGGGAAATGATGAGTGTCAATCTCGTCTCCAACTTTAGCTCTTGCTGTGTATCAAAATTTGCTTTTAAAAGTTAAACAATGGGTGAGCCATCAAGAAATTCTTAAAGCCGGCAAGCAAACAGCATGTTTAAGTGTTTTTATGGTCACACCCTTACATCTTTTTGGAAGCTGAGCAAACCGATGCTTTCTCACACAAATCATCTGCAGCGTGTGACCGTGGCCTCATATCCAGGTCTGCATGTGAACTGATCTCAAGCCCACAATTCAAACCTCAAGAGCCCCGATGGTGTTCGCACTGCCAAAGTCAAAGTACACACAATGGCTAATGGACACAGTCTCAGTTAATTACTTACTCAACAAAGGCTGTAAACATTCCCAGATGACAATTGCATTCCCATCTGTCAATAACAATGTCATTTTCTTTTCCTGTAGAAAATGATTTTGTCCAACAGTAACAAGCTAACAGAGAACCATCTGCTCTGTCTGTGTAAGATGTTCCTATTTGTCTGTTTTGTGTCCGTTTCATCGATAGCTGCCATTTACAGTTTACAACGACAGCACTGAGTCATCTAACAATATCTTTGCAGGCAGAGACAATTTTGAAGTAAAGTCTTGCTATTTCTACTTGACTCTGATGTTGCTACCAACAAAGGAAGTATTTAAGTTTTGAGTGGTTCATGCTTTTAAAATAAATGTTTGCAATAATGAAGGGGCAGTAGGATAGAGAGACGGAGGAAATCGCAGGAAGAGACAAAAATAAACCAAGAGATGCAACGGTAGGAAAACGATGGAGACAGAAGGACAGACTTAGTTCAAGTGGACAGTATGTGAGATAAAAGAGAAAAAGACCTAAATAAAAAAAAAGCAAGAATATCAGGCTTAACTGAAAATGTAAATATTTAACTAATAAGATAAATTGTACTAAGTTTATCTTACGTTTGAGTTGGTGATTCGTGTGATCGGGATGTTATTGAAACCACTTTAATGTTCTGGCAGGCAAAATGAAAATGGAAACGTTTAAAAGATAGCAGCATTTTAGTCATGTGCAAATAAAACCACAGTGGAATAAGCATCAGTATTTCATTTATTAGAAGTGGTTTGTACATGTATTTTTATTTTTGTGCACATAATATTATTTTTTTATTATTTTATTTTTAAATAATAACTTGTAACCCTTTACTTTAGCTTGACTTGTGACAATCTTTTTTTGGTAAACAATATGAAATGAATATTTGTTTAACTCATTTTTGGTCCATATGTTACAGTTTTGAGCAATTTATGTGAGAAAAATAAAACATCCTGTTGGAAAATGGAGGTCAGTCTACTACTGTATGCTTTGTCTCCTGAGTGATTTGCTAAATGCCAAATCTGCCCAATCATGAAGTCACTGCAGATGTGGGTGTCATTCGACTGTCAGTTCCAAGCCCTTTATTACCTACTAATAGACCTTTGTGACGGGTTAAATCAATGAATTAGTCTTCAGTCTGTGAATGAAAAGCAACAAGCACAACAGGCGGACACAGACAAGAAGATGCCATCTTCACACAACATCTTTTTTGTGTGAGAGTGTGTGTGTGTGTGTGTGTGTGTGTGTGTGTGTGACCTACCTGTTCTCAGGGTCTGGGGTGGTCATTGCTCGTGTTACATAACACATCTTCAGTGGAATGCATCTCCTGTCACCCTGCAGAGACAGGGAGGGCTGGACAGTGAGGCTGGGAGAGTCCGAGGAGGAGGTGAAGGAAGGGCTATTAAGGCGGGGAGACTCAGGAGGGGGGGTTTCCCAACCAATCTCTGACACGGGGGAACCCTTTCTGACGTACGGTGTGGCCTCACGCATATATTTGACTGGGGGAGGAAAGTGAGAAAAAGATTTTCAATATACAGCTTATCACAGTGAATGATTATCAGGGGTGTTAAAGTAACAAAGCTATAAACTTTTATTTTCTCAATAACAGTTTAGTTTAAAAAATAGTTCAAAAAGTTTTTATTGACACAATGAAAGAATATAAATGATCATAAGTTTTCATTCACATTTTTATTTGAGGCAGCAAATCAGTGTTTAGAGTTTTACTCACAATTCTTACTTCTTGATTTAACACTGATAAAAACATTTTATATTTAAATTACATCATGGGCAACTCACAACACTGAACTTGGCCCTGTCTTTTTTTAACATAAAAAAAAAATAAGAAAACAAGGGCAGTATGTATTTTTATCTTCTAGCCCTCCTGTGCTGTAACACCCATGTGCCCTTCAGCAGTAACAAATATACTAGTCAGTGCATCAGCACAGAGTTTTGCTGTTGCAGGCCAAAGGAAGGATGTGGAGATACGACAGATGCTCGTATATACAGCAGAATTAGAAACTGTTTAATTAATGTTTCGCTGGGGAATTGGGTATTAAAGAGTGACACAGGGAAGCAGATCAATAGAACGATAATTTGCATCAATATCTCTGCTGTGGTGCAAAAGGCCCAGAAGAATGCGGGGGTGGACTGTGGAGGCTTGCCAGTGTGTCATATCTTTCTTTAGCAGCAAAATGAGGCTGCCCAATGCCATGTTAAAATTAATTTATGTAAAACATGTTATTCTATCGCTCAACAGTATGGAAATGAAACGGTTCGTGTCTCCTGTGGACAGCAGGAAGTTCAAAAGGAAGCATTGTGCCTCAGTTGGCCCTGTGTGCTGCCAACTTTAAATGACACCAAGTCAAAATGCAAACAGCTTCACCTTTAAGTTGACGTCTTAAAACGTACGCAGTCTTTCTGTAACCAGCACAGATGATTTTCACCCAGGCTCTGCTGCTACAGGCAGGTGGTGTCAGGAGAGGTATGGCACAGAAATCACTGTGCCCACCCCAAAACACAGAGGCCCCCACGACCTGTGCCCACAGATGAGGCTGCTGGGCTACCTGAGAAACTTTCAAAGCCTGAAGACAGAAAGCTTTCCTTGTAAAAGTGAAACTCTGAGTCACTGGAGGCTTTATAACTATTTTAAATTCCTCATGTTTTTAGGTTTGAGAGGGAGAGAATGAAAGAGGAGAGAGGACACACATTTCTGTGAAAGACAGAAATAGAAAGGCAAAGAGAAAGTGGGTGCTCTCACACTCTTTATGTCCCAAATGCTCTGAATCCTTGGTATACCCTGGATGTTTAATTGGCATATCCCACTGTACAAGCCACATATAATTGGCATATTGGTGGTGGCATTTGTAATGCAGCCTATGAACTATTCTTGGGAGAAACACTATAGACCCCTGTGAGACTGCAACAACCGTAACCGCCAACCTGTAGAAGAGAGATGACAGGATGACGCACAGCATAGCAAAGGAGGCTGGTTGACGTGAGTGTGTCCTCAATGGACCCACAGAGACGACATGATCCAAGCACGCAGCAGGAAATCCCACAGTCGGACGTGATTAAAGAACTGAAAAGCGCTGGATCCATTTGTTATGTGCACTAAAAAGGTACAATAGAAGTGAGTTTAATGACCTGCAAAGATTGAACCTGCTCCAGTCCAACGATGACATCCTTGTCTGGTTTGGTTTGTTACAAATTGTGCATTTATGAGACTCAAGGGAGCATGCAGAATTTTAATTTAGAAAGAAAAATCCAACAAGGTTTTTTATAACTGAGACGTATGAGTATAAAAATACACACACACACTCTGCCTTATCCCCTGTGCTGGAAAGCATGATGGATGCAAAGATATACCTTAAAGCCACCACGTGTGTGTGTGTGTGTTTCAGTGGTACCCAAGCTTTACTGGACATTATTTGACAGACTTTCTATCGCTTTGTTGGACTCCTGTTATTTAATGCGTTATTTCACTTCATGGTAAAGGCAAACAGTTACAAAATGACATCACAACCTAAAAAATAAAATCTAAACATAAACCCGTTTCCCCTTCAGTTAGTGTTTGCCTCGGGTTATAATTGCATTTCCTGTAGCATTTCTCCATGATTGAAATGAGGTTATGCTTGGGCAGAGCACAGATAACCCACTTGGTTTAGGGTGAGGTTGCGTTGAACCGCAGTTCAGTGGGGAAGGTTTATTCTCGGTTACAGTAAATTCATCCCTGTTCTGTCAGCTCGCTGTGGCACAAACACTTTACGTTGGCACTGTTCAGTTAATGCACCCACACTCTTGGAGTCTTGGAATCTAAGGTTAACCATAGCCACAAAGCCTGCATCTGTCTGCCTTGGCCATGTTGTGCCTTACCAACGCCTCCTCAAAACTACAACGCCACATCAAAGCTACGGTGGCTACAAACACACGAAGTCTCTGTAGCCACTTTAGACGAGAACTGGTTAGTCAGAACAGGTGCTTGAGTTTGACTCACAAAGGCCAGAAAGTATCTGTTTTCCATGATATTACACATAAATTACTGGTGTCAGGGAGCTGCTATTAATATGATTATTTTTGACTTATCAAACAAAAGTGAACGTTCTTATCTGGATGTTCTTATCAGCATCAGATTCTGGTTCCTTTTTTTGATGTTTTAATGGCAATATGAATGTCTTTGGCTTTTGGACAAGGCGTTTGAAATTGTCACCTTGGGGGTGTATATAAATGTTTATTTAATTGGGCAATTACTCAATTAATTACCTAATGGTGTAAATGATGAGGGGAAATGTACCTTAAACAAGACTTTAAGGGGACATTACAATGATGTGCTTATATACCTTAGGTTATAAAGCCCACTTACTCAAATTACTAAACTGAAAAAAAAACCCACCTTATATGAAACTACATTATAAGCGTCTGCTGATTTTAATGTTGTGGTGGACAGAATTGGACAAATGTTATGTTTGTTTGTTAGGATCAACAGGGGTCAGAAGAAACAGCAGACAGATCACACATGTTGACCTCCATCCATGATGGGTGTAAAGTTTAGTAGCTATTTCTTTTTGCATCCACACTTACACAAAAAGCCTAAAGGGGGAACTGTAAACTCACTGACCAGCATGACTGTACCCTGAAATAGAACTTTAAGTGTTTCCAGCAGTGGGGGAAATAAGTGGGGTGGAGTCCATGTCCATGATCATTGCTGTACACTGGAAGCATGTAAATGTGTGTTAATTCCCTTGGGTCATGTTTCTCTTCCATTACAGTTACATTGCCAAGTCTGCACAATAACCTCAATATCACAATAACCAACTGGAAAAGAAAAGCCTCAAGTTACTTGAGCATGTTTTTATAAGCAGTCAATGAGCAGTGATCCAAACAAGTGCCTGCCCTCCCCCCATTTATCTTATTGTTTTGTTTATGATTTTTCTGCCTCATGCTTGAGACAAAGAGAGTACGTACGTACAGACATCACGACATCCTCTTTTTTATTGTGATTCCCACTCCATTGTATTTAGAAATCAGTACTTGCCGTTACAGTAGTCGTGATGCAGATGGAACAATAGCAGCGCATCATCGCAGACCAACTGTTCAACTCCCCATTCACTTCGCTTGGTAACATTTAAAAGCCATTCAGTTATTTTTAAATTGTACTCAACCTCATTTACTTACACATTTTCCAAATGAGGCAATTTATTTCTTCAGTAGTGTTGACAGGGGAGCAAACTGTCAATGGATTTTAACTGCACACATACACACACACACACACACACACACACACACACTAGTTTGGTTGCATTCCTCAGTGTGTGTTAGCACAGCACCAATCTCCTTCACACACATACTCTGCTCTATAACATCAGGTGTAAGTATGATCTGTCTCATTGTGTCTTTTTTGCGTAATGGTCCCTAACAATATTTAATGAGGTCTGAAGTCATTGGACCTTCTACCATATGCTCCAAATAGGAATTTTCACATGGTGGGTAAATGTAAGTCTGTGGGAGAGAGCAGTTTCCCCATTTACCACTGGTAGACGTTGGAAAGAGAACAGAGGGAAACAAACAGACAGAACAGAAGAAAAAAGCTCCTCTGATTGTAAAATGAAGGTTTTTTTAAGTCCCTCTAGGAATTTGCAATGTGGCGATCGCAACAATTAATTAAACCGATCCCCCGTGAATTCTGCAGGACCTCGCTATTGAAAACATTATAAAAACTCCACAACATGCATCAGACTTTATTTAAGAAAAGCTGTTGCAAAATCAGGCATGTTAAGCTGCTACAATCACAAAAACACCTGTGCAATTCTGGCGGGACTGGTTTTTAGTCCTGTGCAGGCATCTGGATACTACAGCACCACAACAGGATTTCACAAATCCACACTTAAGGGAGGCTTTTGCAAGATTTGGTCTAATATCTGAAAGTGTTCAAATACGGCCTTTGAGGAAAAATGAACAGTAACTAAAGTGGAAGTGCTTTATCCAGAAAAAAACACACATTTTTAAATCTGTGTAGGTAGAATTACTCATTGACACTAAACTTTGAATTTCATGTCAAACAGTTACCAACTTGCTGCAAAATAACAACTTCCTACAAGTGGAGATGAGGAGGCGTGAATACACGCATAAAGAAAAAACACCTGCATCAGATAAAAGATGTTTTCATGTTCTTGTTTTACAAGAGCTTAAGGCATTTTATCAATCAAATCATCCTACTTTCAGTGATGAATTAAAGATAAAGTAAAATTTTGTGAACCTTAGGATAAAAAAAAAATCAAGTTTTAATATCAGTTTTTGTCTGTACAAAGTACATATTATTCTGACTGTAAATATGAAAGTGAAAGCTTGAGTCAGTGTAATATAGGAGCATTAAACTGTTTTGAATTTTGAACCCTGAAGGGAAACAAAAAGACGAGTAGTTTTATTTGCATAAAATCAAACATGCAGAGAGAAAATCCGGTAAATGTCTGACCACAAAGAAAAACATGTTAAAATGTCATCTCCATTCCACTAAACAACAATCGCAATGTTAAATACAAATGACAGTGAAACGTTTTATTAGTCTGATTTATTTATGTCCATAAAACGCTAGATTGCGAAAGTAAAAATAAAATCACAAACAGTATAACTACACTAATATGTGGTGATATACGTTACATCAAGGAAACACTATTATTTCTCTAGTGTTTAGCTTCAACACTAACATCTGGAAACACCAATCAGGATGCTCTGCTGACTAGAGATAGCAACAGCTGGAATAATCTGATAACAACCCTGTGGCCCGAAAATATTGTTCCTACGCAATGCGGCTGTAACTGTGATTACGTTTTTAAAGGAAATGTGATCAGTGGCTACATTTTATGCGAGTACACATTTTTTTAATGAATGAAGCCCTATATCTATTAGAAGCAAAGGTTTGGTTTTATAGAAAGATCATTTTAGGAAACGTGGCTGTACTCTCTCAATATATCGTTTTAGCAGGGAAAACTAAAGTTTGCCAGCTAGAAAGGAAAAGCTGATTTTGCATACCGACTGAACTCGAGGGGCAGTGATTTCAGAAATGTACAGTGACAACTGACAGTTAAATTTGCCAGTGTTGTGGTGAACTGCATGCGGACATGTGCAGCTATGGAAATCATGAGAAACGATAGATACCAGACGGAGATGGATTCATCCTCCTATATCTTACACCCCGCTGTGCTGCCCGGCCATGTTCAGCTGTACACAAACCCACGAAGGGGCAAAGTGTGCCGTGCCAAAAAGAAAGTTTCCATAAAGTGACACTCTTATACAAAAATGTGGAAACAGTGAAAGGCACATTACAGAGAGCTGTGTGCTGCATGTTCCATTATTGGCTACATAAACCTCCATACTTACTAAAAACCACAACCACAGAAAGTGTGAGCAGATGGTTGTTTTTACAGTGCGCTGTTGACTCATCGACAATGTCACAGCGTTAACAGAAGTCAGTGAAGCAGTATAGCAGTCTAACAGACTTCTTCTTTTGGGCCAATTGTGGTCAACCCGTTAAATGTTTTTGAAACTTCTCATTTCACCATAGAACTGATGTTTCCTCACTATGGTGTAGCTCAGATTTAAAGTGACCATCACTACAAAGGTCTAAATAACACAAGCCCAAAGCAGGAAAGCTCTGCGATTACACCTGGAGGGGGAAGTCGGGTTTTTTTTATCTTTTCTTTTTTATCTTCTTCAAACAAAACCGAGAGGAAACACTGAGCTTTGCTTTGCACTTGCTCTCTGCCTTTGCTTTGGCTGTATAAATATTCACAGAGGAGAGGAAGAAATGATTCAATCTAATTCCTTCACAGTAACAATCACTGCTGCAACACCACGACTGTTGTTGTTGTTGTCGCCATCATCCGCTCTGACTCAGCCTTCACAAAGAGACGCAGAGGAGATGAAGCTCCTCTAATGACATAAACAGTCAGCTGGTAAACACACGGACTCTCTCTCCTCTTCTTTATTCTTTCACTAACTCTCTCACGCTCTAACACACTCAACCACATTTCGACGGTGGTATCAGTCTAGACTACACTGCTGACTAAACTTGATGACACACATCAGTACACACAAGCATGCACATGCTCAAGGTTCCACGCAGCCTCTCTGCATCATATTGCTGACAGTAGCACATCAACACGCAAACAAATGGAGACACACACACACGGAGACACGTCCAGATGTCAGATGATGACAGGTGAGGCTTGTTCAGGCTTCAAAAGAAGAGCTTGAAGGACGCTGAGTCATTTCCTGTCTGCTAAAGTTCAGCAGATGTTCTCTACTGTATTCAGACCATTTACTGCTAATTTCTCCCACTATTTATTCCATCAATTATTTGGACTCATTCTTACAAGAACTACTGGTACTTTTTTGATCACAATAATCACTACATTTTTCCCTACAAGTGTTTTGCCCGGGTCATAGCAGAAGACTAAAGTATTTATTTTTTTATGCAGCTTTTCCAGACCAAAAACCCAACAACTAAATCTATGTTTCTACTATTTAGGCTGTAAATGTTGACATCTCCAGCAATTCAGTCTTACCTTAATGTTATTTCATAGAGCAAGATATATGGCTGCATGTTATGGGGAAAAAAAAATCAATTACTTTTTGGATTATAGTTAAAATAAGAAATAGATTTTTTCCACATACTAAACAAGCTATAATTTGATAAGTAATGACTTTAATGGTGTTTTTTTTCTTTACAGTTTTGATCATTAAACTCTCTGCAAACTACTCTGCAGTCTGGCTGAAAACACACGTTTTTAGGGACTTTCCACACTGCTTTACTATCTTTCAAAGGCCCCAAATCCAGCCAGATTCACAATGTTGAAGAACGTCATTTCTTTCCTTCTAACCAGAGGAATTTTTTGGTGACATTTTGATTTTTGTTTATTTGCATTAACATGTCACATACGCCCACATCCTCTTTCACTCACATTCTCTGCAGGTTTTCACATGTTGACACAGGTGTTTGTCTATTGCTAAATGTTTAAAATCTCTGTGGCATTAAGGAAAAATGTCTAAAAACTGTTTGCAAATGTGTAGACTTTGCTTAATCGAATATTCAATTCAAAATACTTAATAGTTTGGCCCTGTCAAGAACCAACTCAGGTCACACTCAGCTTGAGAAGCTGCTGATTTTTGCTTGATACATGTTCAGTTGGTTTAGAACTTTGCTGTTTATGCCTTATCCCTGAATTGGCATACAAATTCACACATAGGATATTACGATAACTTATTTTATTACTGGGTATAAGGGGAAATAATGTGTTAACTGCATACAAGAGCACAGTAGGTAAATAATCCCCACCTTCCCTACAAAAAAAACACAATCTAATGTGGTTATAGTTTCCTCCTAATGTCATCACAGTCTTTCAATCTTCCTCCAAGAACTTTTTATCTTTTCTGTGTTTTTTGCTCAACAAAATGGATCATATAAATGGGACAGTACCTCCTTAGAGGCATTTATGGTGTTGCTCTCAACTTGTTGATGAAAATGATGGAAGTAGCTGTGTAAGAATAAAAAACTAAACTTAGTAGGAAAGGTCCAAACTGGCATACTTTCTCACCTCCACACAACCTACATGGCCATTAGGTCTGTTTCACTGGCAACACACAAGAGGAAAGAGTCAAAATAATGATGCTTATTTCATTTAGGACGTGGATTTCCATTCAGTTGTTTTCATGCACATTGTAGTTTCCACGAAAAAAAAAAACAATGGAGCGTAAAATGCTGGAAATTTGAAAAGTATTGATAAAATCAAATTGCAAACAAGGAACAATGTTATTTTCATCAAATTCTATAACAATAAATTACATTTAGTCATTGCAACAGTAAAGTCATGAGGATCACTGATGTGTTGACTACAGTGGAGCACTATGCCAAGTTCTGCAAGTGAGTAAAATCAACTTATTATTGGGACAAAGTCTCTGCATAGGATTTGGTAAAAAAATGTGGAAAATCTCAAGCCTTTATGTATCGATGTTGTTAGTTATATGCATGCACATTAAAACATCAATGAAAGTGATGAAAGAAAGCAGCAGATAAAAGCAAATCTGTGTGGAGTGATGAGGACTTTCTCAAACAAGTCAAAAGGCCACATTACCATCATATTTTCTTATTTCGTTCACTTCTTTGACATTTGAGTCGTGCATGTTAATTTACACATTAATTCCTTTTTATGACTATGTCAAAAGTCAATATTACTAGCACCTATGTCGTCCAGGTGGACTTCATTAGTTCATATGATGATTTTTGTGTCTGGTGTCAGAGCTGCAAATTGTAGGACTTAAACCAGTAACATTCGGTGCAAGTACAAACTTGTACCTATAGTATTTTATACATCACTGTATAACTGAATTATATTCTTGTAGACTGCATTCCTATCATTCATCAGGCCACCGCTGGGTGTGATTACTCAGACTGTGTGACCAATTGCAGAGTCTTGGTGGATTCCCACAGCAGGTTTCTCTTTTGGCTTGTTAGGGTGAACACTGAACTACTGAACTGACTACCAGGGACTCTGCATGGAACTGTTCTCAGGAGACATTTGAACAGAGTGGTTGTTCTCAGACATGGGGGGGGGGGGTGCTGGAAGCCTGCTCCTCTGATTGGAGAATAGTGTGAGATCACTGGGTCAATCGTCCACCCTCCAGCAGCGTGAGTGAGCTGCCAGCTGAGTCCTGAGTCCGTTAACCGAGGCTGTCCCCTGTCCTCTAAATGAGCATCTAATATGACTTGGGACTATAGTAAAGAAGGACACAAGCAAATGATCTGTGTGCACAGCCACGCTCACTGAAAATGCTCAAAAGTCCACAAACTACTATGGAACATGTACTAACTCTCCAAATTCTTGAATCATATGTTTCTTGTTGAGCTCTTTGCTCATGTAACGCACTCTTAAATCTGAAACAGGAGGAATTAAAATCATAATTTATGTCGCACCTTTTTGTCTTTCTCTGTTCACCATTGAAAAGTTTTACATGCTTGGCTATGCATTAAGCACCTTTCCCACTCTCGAAATTCAGAAAACGGGCCGAAAACACACTTTGTTACTTTGTACTTGCCCTGTTTGTTTCACTGTTCCTCCAAATGCAAATGATCTTAGCATGAGTGCAGCAGCAGTGAACCTCTGTCTCTGTGCTTCCCTTGAGAAAATCCTCAATTTCATCTTTTTATCAGCCACTTAGCCTTCCTTGTTAGCTCTCCCTCTGTTTCACTGTCTTCCTACTGTATCTCTCTTCCTTGGAGCACATTCCCCATTAAATTTACATTTCAGCACTACACCCTCCTCTCTCACACCCTCTTCCTCTCTCTCCTTATTTCTTATCTCAGTTAGTTTTCAGTTGGGACCTGCTTTTCCCTCTGCAGCATAGCCTCTGCGCCCCCTGGGAGGGACCATCCCTGTGTTTGCATGTATGAGTGTGTATGAGAGAGCGACTGGTGTGTGTGTGTGTGTGTGTGTGTGTGTGTGTGTGACAAAGAGAAAAAGATAGAGGGAGACACTTTGTTCTTACTATCCTGGGCCCCTGAGTCCTCAAAGGAACAGGTATTAAAAGAAATCTCAGAAGTAGGAACATATGTGCAGCATTTCCCTGTGCCTCAATGTGTCTGTATGTGTGTGTGCACGTGTTAATGGCGTACACGCAGAATCCTTTATTCTGGAATCTGACTGCCATTAGCTGAAGTTTCCGCTTCACTTTTTAACCAAAACCAACTGCTAAAGAGAGAAGCGTAAAGATACGAAGAGGTGGATTTATGTGAGTGGCCTTGAAAAAAGTGCGAGGGGAAGAAAGATGATAGGAGTTTGATCTTGCATGGTTCTCCCATGGCACCTCCGGTTGCATAATGACTGTTTCCTCAGAAATCTGAACTGTTCCATAGCCAGTCAGTCTCTGGTTTCCCAAAACTAGTCCCAAAAGCCAAGCATATACACTCTTCAAAAACACTGTCTTTTCCTATTCTGCTGTAAATTAAACGTCCCAACAAACCTTTCAGTTCGGGTCCTGGGGAGAGAAACTGCGTGTGTCAACTGGAGCTTTGTAAAAGCATAAGAAAACAAATTTAATGAAGAGAGGTAAACTGTACAGTCTGGAGCAAAAAAAAAAAACAAAACAAAACAATCAAAATAAAAACAATAATTTTCTTTAGACTCTAACCAACACCTTCTTTCTCTAATGGAAAATAAATCACACTGAGGTTTTCATTCCCAGGCTCCAGCACTCAATACCATGCTGATCTTCATTCTGTTCGTTTAATCAGACCGTGATTTATACCTGGGACCCGAGGTGAATGCAATCAGCTGGGAAACCTGCTGTACAATTAGGAGCCACTGACCTGCTCGGATCCGCATAAAGCAATAGAACATCAGAACAACACACGTTCTCCTTCGTGGAACATGCACATGTGAGGTGGTGTAAAAGTGAGAGCCTGAGTTCACCAGCGTTTCTGACGGGTTGTCCACACACGTGGCGCCGGAACACGAACAGGGGACATGGTCTCGGGTCTTCGTGTCACCCTCCCTCCCTGACTGACTTACCTTCCAGCGTCACCTCTTTCCCGGCCCGTTTCAGCGCCTGCACAGCCTCGTCGTGCGTCGCGTCCCGCAGGTTCATGCCGTTCACGGACAGGATGGCGTCCCCAACGTACAGAGCCTGGGTCTGGTCCGCGGCGAGTCCCTTGAATATCTTACTAACCAGGATCGGCATTTTATTCTCCTTCCCTCCCTTGATGCTGATCCCGAGCCCGCCGATCTCCTGCTTGCTCACCTTGACGCACCGCTTTCTGTTGGCGATGCTTTCGGGCACCCGCTCCGGGACGTCCGTGAACGCGGTGCGTGCGCTGCGGGGACCGTTGTTGGAGTTGGCGTTGTCGTTGTCGAGGTACGAGCCGCTGGAGACGCCGTTGGAGTTGACGTCGTCGTTCGCCTCGTCGCTGCCGTTGCTCCTCTCGCAGCTCAACGTGAGCGCTTCCTCGTTCAAGTTGACCAAAACTTTGTGCCACTGTTCCCGCACCAAAACCTCCACAAAGCCACTTTTTTGCACTCCGGGGACGCCCGAGACTCCAGTCGCGAATACCACCGCCATCTTTGGAGCATTTCTTCAAAGTGACATGCGGTTGTGCGTCTCCCACGCCCGCGTCCACCTGGCCTCCCTCCCTCACGCTCGGCCTGGACTTTGCCCCTCAGAAGTTTTCTGCGGGACCGACCAACCAGCCGGAGCCTGCGCGGCACAGGCTGTCCTCCGCTCCGCCCGCACGGGATCCTGTCTGCTGGGTGGAGTTTGCTCCCCCCGCCGTCAGTCGATCCCATCCCCAGATCCTGCAGCCGCAAACTGTGAACATCACCTCTGCACAAGACCTGAACCGGGAGAGACTGAGAAAGAAAAGACGACAGAGCAGTTTTATCACCGCGATGTTTACGATGGGAAAATCATTTTCTCACACATTATTCATGTCTCTTTAGTGAATGAAGTCATAACGTCTTTTCGGCCGCATTGGGCTGAAACGGTGACAGAAAAGTTTGAATAAAGTAAATATATAAACTGTAACCGTCCATGCACAGATTAACATGACCCGCTGTGTCCGGGGAGTCCCGCTCTGTTCTACTTGAGCGCGTGAAATCGGCCACGCGCCTGCAGGAATGCGCTTGTGTCGGGTTCGAGGGTTTGAAACGGGGACCGGCAGAGAGGGAGCGGGTTTTGTTAGGAAGCTCTGACATGGAAAGACCCCCCTGATCTTTGCTCTCCGGCTGTACGTCCTCCTGCCCCGTCAGTCACAGCTCAAATAAAGGGGCCACGGGCCGCCAGTTTCCCCTCTATGAAACCGAGCTGCTGGATGTCCGGACCGAGACAGCTTCAGTCAACGGGACATCCGGTTATCGAGGAAAAGTCAGCGAGCAGCTGCTGGGACACAGTGAGGGCTTCAAGTGCCCGGTGCTCCGGCACTTTGGATGAGAGAGCAGGGTTTCTCTCAACGGCCTTCGCTCCAAAACAGCATCCTGCACGGTCAACGGCTGAGGAGACGTTGAGCTCCATGCTCGTCCATTAGAAAGGCAGCTACGACACCTACTGGTAACTTTAATTTGAAAAAAAGCCACCACCATAAACAGATACCTCTGGAATAATGACATGTTCCAATAATTCTGTATATAAATCAAATAATAGGCCATAAACCTAGAGTAAACCTAGTGGTCAGCGTCATGACATTTAATTTTTGTGTTTTAAATAAATATGCTCAATTTGGTATATTTCACAAGTTTAAATTAAATTAACAAATGCCAAACATCCATTAAAAAGAAACTGAATTCACAATTTTATTTACAGACAAAAACGCTTCAGATATTGATCAGGATAAAACCAGGATAGGCATCCACTGCATTTGTCTGATGAACGTTGGCTGCTTTATTACTATTCTTTTAGCGTGTACTTTGAAAATACTGAAGATCTGAACTTGTATTAAAGGACAAATGTCAATATTATGTAAAATAAGGGTGCTGTCTTATTTTATTTTATGGTAGTTTATATAAATCGTTGTGTGCATCATAATGAATAAAATTGAAAGTGCAAAAATTGGAATGTCTTATATATTACGTGAATGGTGCAGAGTGTAGGAATGAAGCCTCCTCACACACCCGCCCTCTGAACTACTTGGATCATTGCTTCTGCACCAAAAAGAAGGGATTAGCTTATTTATTTTGAGAAAGATGCTGCAACAGAAATACTTGCAATATTTTGGTTTAATGAGGCAAAGAAGTTAATGTTGAGTTTTACTTTTATATGGAAATGAGCCATCAGATAAAATGAAAGTTCTCTGTTGTGGTAATGACCTTCAAAATAAGCAAACAAACAGAGAATTGAATCTTTATTAAAGGTGATGGTATTTAAAGATTGTTAATTAATCTTTTTTTAATCCCCAGTCAACCAGCAACAGAAGGTTTGTGTTGTTCCAGTCGTTTCAGTCAACAAACATTTTTCATAGCAGTCATATTTAGACAGGAATAATTTGAAGGAGAGAGAGACCATGTGGTATAAATTATTTCAGCAGACACAGTTATGCAGTCACAGTCCCAGAGATGTCTGTAAACCACCTCCACAGGCCGTCTGCCAAGGTTTAAGATTTTGAAGCTGATATGGTTGATATTAACAGAAGACATGTTGGAGGTGTTAAAAAATATTTTAAGATAAGTGTTGTGGAATGTGACAGATTTCCGGACTTTGGCTTTAACTAATTAGTATTCGATTTACAGATCCGTTTTCCGATGATGAAAAAATGATGCATGTAGTTATTTATGCAACAGCAGTCCAATAGCTGCCAAAGAGAAAAATTAAACACTGCAGGAGTACCGGACATTAATTATTATTATTATTATTATTATTTCTCTGGACATTGTCTTTTTCCTGTCAACTAATCCTCCTCCACCCATCTTACATTCCCATCAAATATGTAACAATTGATTAATCCAAAATATTTTACTGGACTAGAGCCATAGGATATAAGTTGAACATTGACAAAGTCACGCTTTAAGGTTCTAACGCTGCGTGTACCCTGCAGCACTGGAGCTTCAGCTGTTTATTATTCACACCAACTTTGACTGACAAGCTCTGTGGCTGACTATAGTGGTGGTGCATGCTGAGAGTGTAACGCAAGTATGAAAGTTATCAAGAGGCTGGGGCTGGTGGATGGTTTAAGCTCAGAAGCTCTGAGCTCCAGTGGACTATGAAGATCTGGTGTCTGCACCAATTATATTGATATGATTTACATAGGGAACTATAAGGTCACCTAAGGGGTACATCAGCAGAGGGGTTGTGCCTCTGAATAGACTCAGATACACTCAGGAGCCAGCCTTTATTTATTTAAAGCAAAATATGCGTAAGTATTTCCCATAACACTATGCTGTGACAAATGGTGTACATGCCTATTTCAATTTTGTGATTTGAAATAAGTCTAATGTAAATTTAAATTTAGGGGTAATAGTGTATGTTCAATATTCAGAAATCGATCAGGTAACTTTTCAACAAATATGGGGACTGAGCAAGTGTGATTAATAGCAGAGGAACAACACAAATCCTTGTTCAACCAACATGTTCATGAAGAATAAATTAAAATTAAAGGCCACATTGCTTACTGGACAGGCTGCATTTACTGGATCTGTAAACCTGCCTTTGTGTTTGTGTCCTGCTTGAGTCCTGCTGCAGTGTGATGTACCCATAAACCATAAGGCCCTGAAGATCAGAGTGCAAGGAGAGTTTCTGCATGCCAGACAGAGGGGAAGCCTGGACCCAGACAGTGTCCCAGCTGCAGGAACGAGGTTATAAAATGTGATTTTGGGATGCAAAAATATAAAAATTTGTCCCTTGTTCAAAATGTCACATACTCAAGACCTGATGTACAGGATTAAAGACATTTATAAAACAGAACATATGATATTTGGGCACCAGGTTATCGATCATAGGGGCCTGTTGCTGGAGAAGACATATGTTGTTATTTTGACTTCAGTTACATACCTGTTGAAATTGATCACATTCAAAAGTTCAGGTTCATTTTAATTTCATGTTCACCTTTACATTTACATTTAGTCATTTGGCAGATGCTTTTATCCAAAGCGACTTACAAGTGAGGTAAAAGGCAATCGAAAATGTAAGTCAAAGAGAAAACATCAAAGTGCTATCAAAGAAGTGGTTATCCTTTAGATCCTTTAATGAGATGTAAGCACAAGAAAGAGGAGAAAATAAGTTTTTTTTTTTTTTTTTTCGTGCATAGGAAGATGCAAAAGAGTTGTGCTGATCATGCAGAGTTTGGCAGCTCATTCCACCATCTTGGGATCACTGAGCTGAAGAGTTTTCCTTGGTGTCTTCTGTGTGGTGCTGGGACCACAAGACGTTGTTCACTGCCAGAGTGCAGTGGAAGGGAGGGATTATAGACCTGAATGAGAGAGTTGAGGTAAGCTGGAGCTGTAGAGTTGACAACCCTTAAGCCAAAAGACAGAGCTTTGAACCTATCCCGGCAGCCAGACAAAGCCAGTACAAAGATCTGAAGAGTGGTAAAACATGAGTCCTTTTAGGATGAATAAAAATAAAGCAGGCTGCTACATTTTGGATCATCAGCCGGGGTTTGATCGTGCATGTCAGTATCCCCATCAACAGTGAATGCACTAATAGAGACGAAATATGACCAACCCCTGCACAGGTAGTTGGGTTGTATTTTCCTATAGGTAGAGTCTGATCTTTCTGATGTTGTAGAGAGCAAATCTCCATGGCCTAGAGACTGAGGAGATGTGGTCTGTAAAGCTCAGTTGGTCGTCGACGATGACTCACAGATTTCTCACCGACTTAGTGGGAACAAAAACTGCAGATCCAATGTTGATGCTGATCTTGTGTTGAGTCGAAGGTCTGGCTGGGGAGACAAAAACTTGGTCTTGGAGAGGTTTAGCTGAAGATGTAATTTTCTCATTCAAGCAGAGTTGTCAGAGAGACAGGCAGCGATGCGTGATGAGACAGTGGAGTCATCCGGTGGAAAGGACAGGAAGAGCTGTGTGTCATCAGCACTGCATTAATAGGAAAAGCCATGTGAATAGATGATAGAGCCCAGGGAAGAAGTATAGATGGAAAAAAGAAGAGGACCAAGAACTGAGCCCAGCAGGACACCAGTGGAGAGGCTTTGAGAGTCAGAAACATGCCCGCCCCAGGATACTTGAAGGTTCATCAAGATAAGTTAGGCTGAAGCCACGCCTGAGCCGATCCAGAGATGCCCAAGTCAGAGAGTGCAGACAAGAGGATCTGATGTTGCACAGAATGAAAGGCTGCACATAGATCGAGTAGAATTAAGACAGAAGAATGACCTGCAGCCTACACAACCTGTAGGGATTCCACTGCTGTCAGAAGTGCAGTTTCTATGGAGTGTTCTGGCAAAGAAAGTCTGAGAGTTGATTGAAGACTGCTCCTGGAATGAAGAGTCTGGTCTTGGCCAGAAATGGAAGAAAAATAACTTGATTGCTATTCTCCACAATTGAGAGGTTAGGAGAAGGCTTTTTAAGCAGTGGGGTAATCTGGGACTGCTTGACTGAGGTAGGAATAGCTGGCATAGACTAGGTGCAACGGCTTGAAGAAGACCGCATCCAGACAGGTGGATGGATGGTTCAAGAGGAGGAGGGTGGATACGTCGTCGTCTGACAAAATTAGAAGAGCGAAGCACCGTTAGTTACCGTTAGTTAGCAAGATGTCATCATCTACAACCTTGTTAGTAAAGAAGGAGGAAAAGTCCTCAGTAGACAGGTGGATGGCAGAGACGAAGGTGGGCAGAGTAGTGAGCAGTGGATAACTGCTTACTGATGACTGTGGTGTTGCTGAGCTTGTCCTGGTAGTATTCAGTCTCTGTGCTAGTGACACTGTGAGAGAAACATACAAGCAGACCCTGATGATCTGCAAGCACAGATGCAGTCTTGGATTTACGCCACATCCTCTCAGCACTCCTGAGCATGGTGCATTATTCACGGATCTGTTCTGTGAGCCACCAGTTGGAAGCTGGGGGACAAGCAGGTTTAGAACATTTTGGGCAGAGACTGTCCAGACAGGATTAAAGTATATTGCAGAGGCTGTCCGTGGCTGAGTCTGTGGCGAGGGCAGACTTGCAGAGACCTGTAATGAGAACTGCTCCGGATTCAGAGGTCTGAGGTTGTGGTGGAATGTTACCAGTGTGGTAGGAGTGTGACAGTTTAGAGATGAAGACATAGAGCTGAATGAAGAAGTGATCCGATAAATGCTGAGGATTGACTGAGATGTTGTCCGCAGTGCAGTTCTAGATGAGAATGAAGTCCAGGTTGTTGCCAGCTTTGTTGGCAGTTCAAATATTTAAAAAAGGTTTCAATTTGAAGTAAATTAATGAGTCTGATAAGTGTCACAGAGTTAAAGGAAGAGCAACATCCACCCACAGCACCACGTTCAACTTCCATCTGCAGCTTTCAACATCCACCTGCAGCAATATCTTCAACCCTTACCTCCAGCCAATTTCTGAAACACATTCGCATTCAACCTCCAGTGTGTAACATCAAATTGCAGCACCACCTTCAACATCTGTCTATCTCTATCCACAGGCTGTAACATCCACTGGCCGGACCACATTCAACCTCTACCTGCTGCTTTTACCATCCACCTGCAGCTTTACCTTCAGCCTCCACCTGCAGATTCTGGAAAACACCTGTAACCATTAGGTAAGCCCACAGTCTCTGCCAGCAATTTGTAGTTGCTGCCTCCACCTGCAGATGGTGGAACATGTGAGCTTCCTTTACTCATAGAAAATAACTGCAGGCTCCTCACTTATCAATAAAGTGAAAATTGCCTTCTTTTAAAGGAAAACTTCTCAATGTGAATAAAAGCATGATGTAAACCGAAAAAGTTGTAGAGGATCTATGTGTGTCAGATAAATCTATAGTCTCTCTTGCCTGATTAAATTAAACAGTTACTTTTAAAATTAATGCCATATTCTTGTCCTAAGATGTATATTTCTGTGCTGCATAGATGAAGAATAAACAGCCATCCACTTGACGTTATATCATCTGAAACCCAGGACTGAATCTGAAGAACTCTTCTTCCTTTTAGGTTGTGCACTCAAGATATTGATCAGTGATATGAATAGAAGTATGCCAACATTTTATTTTTGTTTTAGTGTCTAGCTGTGTATTTTTGGGTTACAGTATTACAGTCTATAAGTCTTTAAATAATATCAGACAGGAAATTCGCAGGCAGAGAGGGGTGTGACATGACCAGAGAACAGCTTTGGTGATTGTGGGTGTGTGGTATTTGATTCGGTTGGTGGTTTGTCATAAGGCATGACTGTTTTTCTCCAGGCCCTGTTGGACCTCGACAACACACAACCCCTCAGTTGTGTATCAGACAGTTTCATTCCTCCCCTCCATCCTTCAAGCTCAAGCCACAATCCTGCTCCTCCCCAAAACCAAGAGACCCTCTTCACAAAGTCCCTGTACCTCAGCTGTAAAAATAAATATTCGTTGTCTCCACCAAAGCAGAACATCCTTCATGGCCTCTGCTTAGCCTTCATTTACACCTGACACACCATGCCTGCAAGCTGACCCAAGTGACCAAGGCAGATGACCTAAGCCTAGTTCTACTAGAGGATTCTCCCACAGAATGTCAGTTTTGTTCTTCGGACCCAGAAATATGAGATACAGGAGGAGGGTGTAAGTGTGTTTATTGAAACCATATTTAAATGCAACAGTGATCTGAAGATGGGTGAGTCCGTCAATTTAAGATGAAGCAGGAAACTGGTGATTCAGAGGCAAGTGCACACAGGGCCGGAATTAGAGTTCAGTGAATGTAATTCCCGGACACACAGACAACACGAGGAGCCATAAGGCAGACAGAACAATAAGCTAGATGCCAGTTAAACAGACAGGTAGCAGGTGTGAGTCTGAAGATTCAGGTCAGAAGTAGACAGGTTAGCTTTGAAGGAAGGTTACCAGTAGACAGGGTAGCACATGAGCTTTGCAGGCCATGTCCCTGTGGACATGTCTGGAGGAAAACAGGGTATCAAGGTCCAGAGTGCAAAGCAAGAATAGCTGGAATCAGATGAGTGGTTGACAGGTGCACAGGCAAGCAGAGTACAAAGGTCCAAAATGTAATGCACAAATGGCTGGACCGCTCACTGTAGTGCTGCAGAGTCTCATGAGAAGAGACAATCTGGCAGGAAGCTGTGGTGAAGGTGAGGTATAAATAGGCAGGGAGAACAGGTAAAATCAATCAAGGTAACTGATTGGTGGAGAAGTTGGTAGAACTATCTATAGAGCAGGAACAGGATGTGGAGAAAACAGGCAACAAAATAAAAGTCCAGGCAAGGAAGTGGAAACGAGGGCTGAATCATGACACAGAAAAGGGGATTTTTTTCTCTCCACCGTTGTCTAGTGCTTTCTCAGAGGGGTTACTGGGTTGTCTCTATAATTCTGTAAGGTTTTAAACTACTTAAGTGCCTTGAGATGATTCTTGGTTAATTAATTTTTTAAATAGTGTTGAGTTTGTTTTTGAAACTCAGAGACATGCTCCTAATTTTAGGTTTGCACAACAACATATGGTGTAGTGACAAATCTGTGTTTCAATCTAGGAATCAATTTCTTCCAGAAATTTAAGTCAGAAATTCATCTGATTACATGACATTAGAAATGGTAAATGGACTTTAAAAATGCATTTCACCAAAATCCATAGTACTTTTGTCATTACCAAATGTTGCTGTTCAACAAACTACTAACACAATGAAAGCCAATAACAAACACTGCAGCTCAAAGTAAACACACATGTTTAATGTTAAAATAATTATCAAACCATTTTTTTTGTGCTCATCCTGTTGATGATTTGCAGAATCAAATCACTGCTGATCCCAGCTGTCATTGAACGATAGGTGGTGCACAACCTTGAGAGGATGTCAGTCTGCCACAGACTCTAACACACAGAGACAGAGAGTGACATTCAAATTTCTACTTGTTTGTATTCCTTGTAAGTATTTTTTATCCACAAAGACAATTTTGTGTCAATACATCAAGAAGAAGCACTATGGGAGTGATCTGATAATTTATATAACCTGGTAATTACCATTGTGATGAAAATCTGAATTTTTAAGGGTAACCTGGCAATGAATTACATACAAAACGATACAGTTTCATTAATAATTGAAGAGTACATGTTGCACAATAACTAAGAACATAGACAGGCAGAACATTTAATGAGTTGTCTCATAAGGTGTCAGTGTTAAGGGGTTAATGTATGATAGGAAGTGCTGGTGGGTGGAGTATTAAAGAAAGGAGGAGCACTATTGCAGCATTTTTAGGGAAGTGAAACCTAAAAACAAAAAACACAGTTCAGTTTCTCCATTAACTTACAAACACACGAGCGTAGAGCTGAGCAAACAGCACACGAGAAGGTGAAGTTTAACTCCTGCATTCAATATATTGTATGAACTCATAGAACTTTCACATGAAATGAAATTGCTAGCACTGTGTGATGTGCATAAATTGAGTAAAGTAAAGTCGATTTGTTTTTTATATTTTTGATCTTTTTTAAACTATAGGATGTAGGGTTATGGTGTCACAAAGGTGGCAAAAAATTACTGCATCTAAAGTGAAATAGTATTTTAAAGTTTAGTGCTAACGTCTTTGTCCGGCAGTGCTTTATGAATTATTGCTCAATCTGCATCTCTTTTTGCTGCAGGATAACACTGATGGCTCTAACTTTTGAAACCTCTCTTCTCCTCTAGACATGGCCTCAGCTAGTGATTTTCTGTGTGAAGATCAGTTCATGTGCTCCATCTGTTTGGATGTTTTCACAGAGCCTGTTTCTATCCCGTGTGGACACAATTTCTGCAAGGCCTGTATCACCAGGCACTGGGAGGGCAGAGAGCAGTGTCAATGCCCTCTGTGCAACAGCAAGTTCAATAAGGGGCTCAACGTTTGCATCAACACCGCATTCAGGGAGATTGTGGAGAATTTCAAGAAGCATAGTCAGGAAACAACACGGGAAAACACTGGCTTGCTCGTCAAACCAGGACAGGTCGCATGTGACTGCTGCCTTGAAAGAAAGATTAAAGCCTCTAAAACCTGTTTGGTGTGTTTGACCTCTTTCTGTGAACAGCACCTAGAGCCTCATCGGAGAGTTGACGCCTTAAAGAGACACCAGCTGACTGAGCCTGTGCTTAACCTCGAAGACAAGATTTGCAGGACACACAATAGGGTTTTAGAGCTCTTCTGCAGGAGTGACCTGGCTTGTATTTGTGTTCTGTGTACAGATCATAGTGACCATGACACAGTCCCTCTGGAGAAAGCGTATGTGAACAAGAAGGCTCACACGGGGAAGAAAAAAGCAAGTAGGAAAAGAGTACAGAAGACGAAAGCACCAGCGCGGACAGTGAAGAAAGACAAAAGTGATGGGACAGCAGACAGTGCGGCTTCTCGCCAAACACAAGCTACTCACATTATGTGGTTTCCCAGTGAAGGCACACAAGCTTTCAATGAATATTGCTATGTTCCAAGAAACAGAGGCTTTTCTGAAGACGGATCTTGGTATGAAATTCACCTCAACAGTAAGAGTACCTGGGATTTAGGAATAGTCAAACAGTCAAGCCATGGGGATAGCTCACTCTTACCAATCCATGAGAATGGAATGGGGATCTTTAGGTTAGAGGGAAGGAGCAGGTCCCGAGCACTACAAACTAACCCTGTCCACCTGTACATTGTAAAGAAACCTGAACGAATATTAGTGTTTGTAGAGTGTGAGAGTGAACTGGTTTCCTTCTATGATCCTTACCTAAAAATTCCAGTCTACCATTTAACTGGCTCCAAAATCAATGGGGGAATTTTATTATTCTTATTTCCTTTTCCTACGGGTAGCTGGGCTAAGAGGCTACAAAACAAGGTTCAGAAGATTAAAGAATGTCTACAATGTTCAGATAATTTCTTCTTCTTGGCTTTTATGGCCTGTGCTTTTTTATTTCTCATTTTTTCAGATCCGCCAAAATGAATAAGACATCATGCCTACATAGTATTATAATAAAATCTGAATACAGTTTGTACATATAGTATAACTCTGGATGGGCCATAAGAAAATAGTTACTATTACTTGCCCTGTGAAAGCTTTTGGAAAAAATGTTGCATGTGCATTTGTTTATTTTCCGGTTATTTGTATTGTATTATTGTAATGGCATTGTATGGTATTTTTGTAATTGCACTGATCATGTATATTTACCTGAGAAATTGTGGTTTTGTTTACAGTAAGTATAATCATGTAAAGGAAAAATTAAGAGTGATTAAATTTTAATGTTTATGCTTAGTTATAAGGTCAAATGATATTCAGTGTTGTTATGAAGAATGTTGAGACATAGCATCGTTTATCTCATATACATATTTTTGTCTAAGAAGTGTCGGCTTAACCATACCAAGGTTGTCTGCTATCTGACAGTAAACTGTGGTGACCTGGAGACATTCGACAAACATGTTTTGCCCAGCAGCAGAGGGGTATAAAACATTTGTGTGATGTATCAGTCTTTAGAACGGCACTAGACAGGGGACGAAACTCTGTCTGTGAACTTCTCTCTTGCAAGATAATAAAACCCTTAAAAGACATCCTGGATGCAAGCTTTTTTATTGACTACACTCGAGGTGTCTGGACCAGTAGTTGTCAAGATAGATTTTTTCCATGACAATTTGGTGGCAGCGGTGGGATCTGCTGAGCGGTCGTCGGGGGAGTGAGTGGACAGTGGTTAGCGCACCCTGGAAGAGAAACAAAACTAATTTCAGCCTCAACCTCCGCTGAAAGAATTAGCGTGGAGATGGGGGACTGAACACAGCTCCTCTGATCGCCGTCGCCAGATCCTCGAACTCAAATTTAACACTGGTCAACACTGATACTGGGTGAGTGGTAAAGAAGTTTTTAAATGACTTTTGGTGAGCTCAAGTTGCCATTCTTGGTTGAATTAGTCTGGACAACTGGACGACTCTTAGTCAGTGGGGGATCTAACTTACTCCTAGTTAGCTGGGGGAGTATAAGTGTCAGCAACCGAGTTGGACGAAGGGGCCAACAGGTCCTAGTGGCTAAGGACTAGAAGTGATAGCCATAGCGCTAAGTGATTGGGAGCTTAGAGTGGACAATCACCCTCACAGAGACGTCTGTGTTGAAGGTGCCGTGCACGGACTTCCCATGGGAAATAGGGGAAGTAAAGGGGGGTTGGGATTATGAGATCCAAGTACGGTGACAAAAGTCTTAAATGTTTGAAAATTTGGACTGAGGAGTTTGGTTTTCCACAGCGAGGTTCCTTCAGTAAAAATCAATTAGTAAAATTGGAAGAAAAGCTGTTAAGTGCATATGACTTACATAAGGAATGTTTGAATATGTGGAAGAAGGAAGTAGAAAGTAGAGAAAGAAAACAAATGCAAAAGTTCATAACTACTGAACCACAAAGAACAGATAATGCTTCAATAGAAAAACTTTATCAGCACACACAGGAAACACAATTACCACCATATACTCGCAGTGTGTCTTCTCCTCTCTACCCAGATTTTGCGGCACTGAAACTGGACTCCGGCTTGGACTCCTTCCCGGCAGTTCCGCCACCACCACCAGTTCAAGGAGCCGAGGGAGAACAATATCCAGCACCAGTTCGA
The DNA here is from genome assembly GCA_033026295.1 of Channa striata. NCBI lineage: Eukaryota > Metazoa > Chordata > Actinopteri > Anabantiformes > Channidae > Channa > Channa striata. Next base: position 12,864,606 of record CM065175.1, on the reverse strand, counting down.
AAAGCAGAGGAAATACAACATCCAGTTCAAGCAGCAGAAGGAGGACAGCATCTACAACCTGATTTAACTGCCTATCCACCGAAGTCTTCTGGTCCATCAGTTCGAATGCGAACCAGAACAATGAGGCATGAACCCAGATCGTGGGAGATAAATCTCACAAGTAACTTCATACGAGGACTTGTGCCTGACATTGTTGCGAAGGAAGTCTGCAAACATGCCATACATGCACAAAATCAATCTCACAAGAGAAAGAAAGGCAAGGAGGAAAACCAAAGGGAACTTCACCTGGCAACTGTCACCATGATGAATACTGTAACAGATAGAAGGGGCCGTGAGTGCATACCACGGACGACGGAACAACAGAGGACGAGGAGGCCGACCAAAACAAGAAGATACCTGTCACAAGTGTGGACGAAAAGGACACTGGGCAAGAGACTGCAAATCTGGAAATGAGGAGTGTTCTTATTACATAGAGGAGGACATAAGGCCAGAGACTGTCCTGAGAGGCCCTCTCCAGTGGCGGACTGAAGGGAGGAGGAAGAGCTGGTGTCCCAGGGACGGTTGCTCGTGACTGACAAAAGGGGGAGGTAATGAACACACTGACACACACAGCAATGAAGACATGCTTACACACACATACACTGATGATTTCCTCGCTAACTGCAATGAAGAAATGCTTGCTCAAACATGCGCTGATAAAATACCACATGAATGCAATGAGGAACGTTTGATAAAAGTGATGAAGTGAGTGTGGATTTGATTGATCAATGTGTTCAATATCTGGAAGCTAAATTTAAACCACTTGTGGAAACTTAGTCTTAGTATGAGGGAGAGAGAGTAAATTTCTTGAATACACTTTGAAAGTGAACGGTCAAGGTGACATTTTTGGTAAACAGTGAAGCAACTAGGTCAGTTTAAAAGCAACTGAACTTGCAACACTTCCTATGATGAATGACAACTATGTGAACAGTGTTGGGGTTATTGGAAAAAAAAAAAAAAAAAAAAAAAAAAAAAAAAAAAAAGAGTATTTGATTTCGCCATTGTGTTAGTCAATCTTTCAAGCATGCATTTATGTTGACAAAATTGTGTCCTGGCAATTTGTTGGGATGAGATTTGATGATAAATTAGGAATTAGTTTGATGTCAACATCAAGGGGAATAAAAGTTTTCAAAAATTCAAATTTACAAGTATACACCATGGTGAATTATGGACCTGATTCTTTGTTATATGTGTATGAATGGAAGCTGGAGTAGTATGTGTATGAATGGAAGCTGCAGCAGTCTGTCTTGTCTACAGAGTTACTCTCACATGCATGAGCTCTAGTGTGTCCAACATTTACAGATTTTATGTCAGAGTGATTTACATCGTAGAGGACGTTTCACGGGACCCTGATGTTCCTTACGAACAAAGATGGGATCAGTGAGATTTGAGAAATTAACTACAGTGTTTTTGTATTGGTCTGATCATAGATGTGCATCTGTCTCTCTGAGTGAAGAACAGAATCGTCTTTGTGACGTTGTAAGTGCTGTTCCTCACATTTCGTTGGCTAAATCAGAATCAGATGAATGGAGAGATTTAGGCTAATTTGTAGAAGTATTCTTCTGTACGTGATTAGAAGCAACTTTAGACTGACTCAGCTGTGATGTTTTCAGCGTCTACAGGTGCCGACAGAATGTCTCTTATCTGTGTTTTACATGACACAGGGTCAGTCTCTCTCATGCCTTTGCAAAACAAACGCACACATTTTTTCCCTATCAGAAACAGAGGCAACAATTATACCAGCACTGAGAAGTGTGCCTGAAAGTTTATGGACAAAACACGAATATGATGTGGATTTATAAGAAATTGTGAGCTGGTCATAGTATTATTAAAGTGCTTTTAAAGGTCCAGTAAACGTCAGTACCTTTTTAAACAAAATTCATTGATGGAATTACACTAGGTGTTGAATTGTTAAGAAAGGCAGGAGTATTTGTGTATGGTGACAATTTGTGAGAATCATCAATCATAGTGGATCTGCAAGAACAGCACTATTTCCACTTCTGGAAGTATAAAAGAAACAACCAAATTCCACCAATTTCTATTGCTTCCTTCTAGAGAAACTAATGATGATTACATAAACGAGACTTGTTTTTTTATATAGATTTTTGGAAATTCCAAATGTTTTTCAGCAGCTGAAACCTTGAGACACTGCATTTACCAGCAGGATCAGCTGTGCTGCAGCACATTAATGACTTCATCATCTGCAGCCTGTCTGAAGAAGCCTGCAAGTTAGAAAAGGTGCACCTACCCCAATATTTAGTAGGAAATGGACATAAAGTATGTTTACAATACACTTTGCCCAACCTGAAGTCACTTATTTAGGTCATGAGATCAAAGCTGACGACATAACTCTCACTAAAATGTATGTCTGAAAAAACAAATAATCCATTGTCATTCCTCTAACCAGGAAACGAATAAGGAGTTTCTTGGGTATGACGTCATACTGAAAGCAATCGATTCAAATTTACCAAAAGGCATCTTTGTCTCATTATCTCATGGAAAATAACTCTTTTATTAATTTATGGGAAAAATAACTTGAACACCATAAGCAGATTTTACATTAGTGTGACCCAATACAAACCTATATATATACATGAATATATTTTGTTTGTTGACCTGAAAAATGACTGTATGAAATGTATTTTGTTACAGGACCATGATGGCTGATAATGACTTATTGCTGACTTTTTAGCTAACATTGACCCTGCTGTCTACAAGCTGTGACAGTTGCAGAGGAATTGGTCGTGGCGTCCAGAGATAATGTTGGTTGGGCTGATCTAACTTTGATCTAACTTTCTGGATTTGTTTCTCATATTCCAGGAGCAGAGAACATCACAACTTTCTACAACAAGATGGGCATCTGAAAAGAGATTTAATACCAATGTTAGATAACCTGACTAATGTAATTGTTGATGGATGTAATGTTCTTAACCCAGTGACACTGTTACTTTTCTAGATTATTCGGCATTACACAAGTCTGCAACTAAAACAATCCAAGTGGATTTTGCAATTGTTATATCACTTAAAGTTGAGGTTTAAGTTTACCATCTTATTGAAATCGTATCATTTATCTTAAGGTGAATTTGTGACTCTTTAGAACATGGAGTTAACGGAAGGCAAAAACAAATATATATATATATATATATTTTGTCTTAGATTGTCTATACATTCTATAGCTATGTTTTAGAATTTCTTTTAATTGAATCTAAACACGGAGAGTTTAAGAAATAACACTAACTAATAACCCTGATTTAGTTTTATCAGGAAACCCAATGTGAATGCTGTAGCTTGGGAACCTGCGCAACAGGAAGTATCACACAACAAACACACACACACGATGACAAACATAAACACAGAAGTGTACAATTCACTGCTATACAACAGTTTTCTACTACTGATGAAAGGGAATTTTGTGGGGAAAACAATCAGTTGCAAATTTCAAAATGAAATTGGGATCACTGTCTTGTTAAACACTTATAGAATTGACACACGGGTTGAACCATGTGTCAAAAGGGGGGATGGTGTCAGCGCTTACAAAGCATTGGTTTACAAAAGGTTTTACTTCCTACGCACAAAAGTTTTGTCAGTCATGTATGATATGTGCCACACACAATACTGGACACACACACACACACAGATGCACATCCACAACCTACAAGACCATTTGAACACTTGATGATGGATTCATTGAACTGACTCCTTCAGAAGGGAAAAGATTTTGTCTAACAATGGTTGATATGTTGAGTAAGTAAGTTTTTGAAGCATTTCCTGAAAAACATGCAAACATTGCTACAGTGGCAAAAGCTTTGCTCACTGAGATAATTCCTCGCTGGGGCTTTCCTGGGAAAAATCTCCAGTGATAACGGTTCCCATTTTGTAAATGAAGCCATTTCCCAGGTTGGTGAGTTTTTGGGGATAAATTTAAAAAGACACTGTGCATATCATCCGGCCAGTGGGGGGCTATTGAACGACTCAATGTAGTTTGGAAACAGAAACTGAAAAAAAATGTTGTGAAGAAACAGGCTTGACATGGCCAAAAGCCTTGCCTGATGTCCTGATGTACATTAGGATGAGGGAGAGACATAACAGTAAGTTGAGCCCATTTGAAATCCTGTTTGCACATCCACCATATGTTGGTCTAAACCCAGAAACCAGGGCTCATCCTTCTTTCACACTGTGTGAGAATGACATGTTACAATACTGTAAATCTCTGTCTACGGCTGTGTCTCAGATATCTCAACAGGTGAAAGCAGCTCTCCCATCTCCAGCGGAAACTACACTGCATCCCTTCAAACCTGGTGATTGGGTGATCGTGAGGGAACTTCGTCCAAAACACTGGAAGTCTAGGAAGTGGAAGGGGCCATTCCAGGTGCTCCTGACCACCCAGACAGCAGTGAAGGTCGTGGAGAGAGAGACTTGGATACACGCAACCCATTGCAAGAAGCAGCCAGAGCCTGAGGACAACTTTTCCATGGCTGTGCACGACGCTCACCGGAGGGCAAAAGCCTCGAGGGAGCTAGGGAGCCAGTCGGAGGAGAAAACTCACTAATTCACTTGCACTCAACCATTCTCCCGGTGACAAGGAGGACGAGTGCGATTGGGCGTGCCTGCACTCTGAGTCCGTAAGCCATCAAGAAGGAGATAACTGAGTGAGAGTGAAGCAACAGTGAGAACAAAACCATGGAGGACAGGACGAGGCTCCTCGTGCCATGGACACTGCTGCTGTTGATGCTTTTCATCCAGAGCTTGAAGGACGTGTCCGAGTGTGAGACAAAGTGGGAATTTATCAAGACACTGTTTCAACACCAGCCGAGCAGAAAAGAAGATTTTTACTTTTACTTCACTACATTTCAGAGAAAAATATAGATAGTACTTTACTTTTCATGGATAAAGATTCTTAATAAATAAAGATTTTTAGAACAATTTTCATTAACTTAGAAATGATGACACACGTAAGTACTGTTGCAACATTACCAGTCGCTAACTGATAATAAGCATCTTATTAATATTCACTACTAATATTAATATGTTAACACTTTCCTTTCCATAATTTTAACCTTGTAAAAATGTGTCTAAATATTCTGGAATAGATTCATGTTAACAACAGCATGTAGTATGTTGATTATGAGAGAGAAGATAAGTGAGCAGACAAAGACACGGTGATCTGCCACTTGACTGTAATTATTGCTAATTAACTCACCATATGACTAAAATGTTGACTGGATTAACTACATACATGTATATAACAACCAACAGCTATTTGTAAATTCCTTGATGTCCTGGAAAGGACAGTACGGACTTAGACATGTTCCATGTTTGGAGAATCATGTTTTAATTTCATTCCTAATAAAACTGCCCCTGATGGAAGTGTTACCAGAACCTTAGAGGCTCTCAGGTCCCTTAGAGAAGAACTTTTCACAAAAATTCTTGTGTTAATACTGGTTATATTAATTGGATTGACCGAATGTTTGATAAATGGAAGTCTGTTATACTGTCTTCACTTATTTCTATACTTGTTGTGCTTACAGTTTTAGCATTTTATGAATGTTGTCTTATTCCATGTGTAAGAGGTCTGATTCTGACTCATCAGATGACACTCATAGATCAGAAAGGTACACAAAATAATGTTCTTCTTTTACATGCTGATGATGATCTCTACACAGAGTCTAGTGATGAAGATACCGATGTGTAGGTGTGATTTTTAATATTTTATTTTTATTTCTTTTAATATTAAAATTTTCTCTTAATCTATGCTTAGCTCTATAACTCAGTGATGTCTATGTCACGCAAAAAAAAAAAAAAATGCCTAAAATTCTAATACAACATTATGACGATGCATATTAAGTCAGTGAATTTATACATCTGATGAACACAGTTGTATGTCTTGTGATTAAAATGTAATCAAAAGGAGGGAATTGAAAAGGAAAAATTAAGAGTGATTAAATTTTAATGTTTATGCTTAGTTATAAGGTTGTTATGAAGAATGTTGAGACATAGCATTGTTTATCTCATATACATGTTTTTGTCTAAGAAGTGTCGGCTTAACCATACCAAGGTTGTCTGCTATCTGACAGTAAACTGTGGTGACCTGGAGACATTCGACAAACATGTTTTGCCCAGCAGCAGAGGGGTATAAAACATTTGTGTGATGTATCAGTCTTTAGAACGGCACTAGACAGGGGACGAAACTCTGTCTGTGAACTTCTCTCTTGCAAGATAATAAAACCCTTAAAAGACATCCTGGATGCAAGCTTTTTTATTGACTACACTCGAGGTGTCTGGACCAGTAGTTGTCAAGATAGATTTTTTCCATGACAAATCACAATAAATCTGAAGTTGTAATAAAGCCTTTTGTGTGCTCATGTTGTCATTTGGTGTTGAATGTTCAGTGTTTGGTTTTCTTACCTGTGAAAAAGCAGTGAGATTTTACAGAATGTCATGCAGGTTTATAGTTGCTCCCTATATTCATTGGTGAATGAAGAAGAGTTTATTGCCTTGAAGATCATAGTATATATGGTTTATTGAATTAAACCACTAGAGGGAGCAACCAACTCATCTTTTTTATTAACAGGATCTCTGTTAGTAATGTTGTGCCAACCATTCGACACATTTTCAGTGAAGACCCTAAACATCTCCCAACATGCAATACCTGTAAAAACCCCTATAAATAACCACAACAATCAAGATTGGTACATGAATACTTTTGATTTTAACAGGCACCATCACAAAATTTCTTTGAGCGGATGTTACCATGCGTGCTGAAGTTTAGTATATTTTTGCTTATTGTCTGCACAACATTTCATGGCAGTTGTTGAGACCTGTCCCATACTTTATTCCAGGCTGACCAAACAACAGAAAAAACATAATTGTTTGTAACCCTGCTACAAGCATCTGTCATGTTTTCATCATCGAGCTTTCATCTGTGAGTGAAACAGAGGAATAAGCGTGAAACGCCAAATCCACAAATATATAACATTACCACACACCTCGCTCAGCAGTAGCCATAACATAACTGGAACCACATGTGCCAGCCACAGAGTGAGTCCCCCCACCGATTCAGATGAGCAAAAGTTTCCACCAACGGGCTTTTTTAGGCATCACTAGCAAGCGTACAGGGTATAAAAGACTGTTCCACTGTGATTTTCTAGGTGGGGTTCAGGGGGAGGGGTCAAAGGTCACCACCCATTGTCAGCGGGGTTTAGATCTCCTGGGTCTCATGTGATAACATGAACATCCTGGACAGTTAAAAGGGAATCCCCCTAGATGACAAGGCACACATGAATAGAAATGTATAAAATATATATTTATTTATATGAAGAGGGCAGATTTTATAACCAGTGTTTTGTCATGTCAATTACAACCACATATTTTGGAAAAATAATCTTCAGAAAAGATTGTAGGGCAGCCACGATGTTAGGGATTATAAACCTGCAGAACACATGAATAACCCTTAAACAGCATCTATGACAGTGTTGTGTCAGAAAATGATTAGACCCATTTGAATGAACATAGAGATACATAGCGTATTAATGCTCCTCAATTGTTAATCTTCAACCTTTGCATCCCGACCATTCACAGTAAATAACTAATCTAATCTAATTTTCCTCCTTCTGCTACTGAGGTAATTCTAGAGGTAAATTTATTTTGAGTCACTTCATCCAATCAAGTCAGCACAGGGTTCCACTCATTCATATACAAATCCTTTTCTGATTTATCAGCCCACTTTATTGTTACCACATTGTCAAATGGTGTATCCAGTTCCTAATTCTTTTTTCCCACCCCCATTATCAGCAAAAATATATATATATATTCATGAAAATAAAAAAGCTATTCTCATAAAATGTTGTACAGTCATTAAGCAAGTCTGCTAAACATGATATTGTTTGTAGTTCAGAGAGCACTGATGCTAAAATAAATACACATTAGATTTGCAAATATTGAGCTTTGGAGTGTGGTTTAGATAGATACAGAAACACGAAGTGTGAAGTATAATTCAAATAGTAAAAAAGAACAACATAACAATATATACAATACATATGCACATTTTCGTCAGTTAACATTGTGTATTTAATACAACATCGGTCAAAAAAGCTATATAGCAAGTATTTACAAAACTTTTGTCATTCGAATAATTGTTGTCTATGTGCACCACGCTTAGCAATGGGAGAATTAAAAAGCGTAAAAGCATATGGTACATTTACATTTATGCATGAGAACAAAAACATTACAATTTTTAGAAATACAGGCAGATGTTAGAAATGTCACAGAGACTCCACAGTGACCTCTCTTTCATAGCTGGAGCCCTTGTTTGTGGACCAGGTCAAAGTACAAAGTACACAGTCCAGTTATTTAAAAAATGTGTCCCAGAGTTGGACAATCCCCATTGCAGTCCTAGATCGACTTTAGAGATCACCTTATAATCTTCTGCTTCCAACTACCGCCTTTCTCTGTAATCATGTGAAAATAATTGGTCTTTACTATACAGTATAATTTACTGTATATATGTAAAAAATAATATGTACATACATTACCAGGAGCAATTGGTTACAACATATAGCAAAATCTCCTCACAATTTATGCAGAATAAAACACACTGATGTACATATTCAAAAGAATGAACCTTTTGCCTGCAGGATGTTTGAATGTCCTCTAAAAATGTAGGAGCATCTTTCCAGAAGTGTCCTCTCATAGCCTGGTGCAAATGGCTAATACTATAGTCTGACCATCACAATGGGGCAGAAACAATACATCACAAGGTTTAAGTGCTCGCACTAATGCATCCACAGGGTGTCATACAGGGAAATCCCTCTTAAGAAGAGAGACATACAGAGCTATTTAATTATTTCTTTCTGTTTATTCCTCAACAGAGGGTTCTCATTTTACAAAAACAAGCAGGATAAGATTAATTACTCAATTTACGAATGCAGTCATTAGTTCCATTTTGGATTTACTGTTCAACATGTTGTCATCTTTATCTTATTTCTAACCTATAATTTTATGCTGCCGTGTTCCAGTTCTGATGGCTGCCACGCAGTGCTGTCTCGGGGACAGTGGCTGTGGCAGACACAGGTCAGGATCACCATGACCGGCCGCTTGTGGGTTTTGCCGTTGGCACACTGGAACTCCACCAGGGCAGTCTTGGTTCTGTGGGGCGTACAACAGCGGCCGTCTGTGCAGGAGCCACAGTAGCGCGGCTTATAGGCCTGGACACTGGTGCAGTTCTTGTAGTAGAGGTGCACGGCTTTGTCGCTCCTCAACATCTTCTGGCATTTACTGCCTCTCTGCAGGGAAACACAGATCCATTCAGTGAATGAATGTTCACGATTGGTCACTAGAATATAGTTTAATTCTATGAGTGTTCCATAACCAAAATTCAGGGGGTTCAAAACAAAAAGTAACATGCGTTATGTTTTTTGTGCTACTCGGCCCTTTTCAGCCAAAGTAGATAAAGAAACATGCGTAAAGTTCCCATCAAAGAGCCCATCAAAAATTACCTTTGGCGCAAGCTGTGTCAGCTGCATCTGGTCCTGCTGGTTATCACAAGGTCTGATCATACACAGTCGACTCTGCTTCACCATTTCACACCGACGGTTCTTGTTGGTGACCCTGCTGGACACCCCTTCACCACAGGTTTTAGAGCAGGCACCCCACTCAGTGGTCTGCTCAATGCAGTTCAGGCTGGGGTCCCAACCGTCAAATCTCACTGTTTCCTCCTGACGAAAGGCTGAAGGAATACACAGAAAGACAGAGGAGTGCGGGTTGGATGGAAGAAAGGAATCAATAATATCATATTAGTAAATGTATACACCGGTTTGTACATCAGCAGTATGGTCCTCATTTTTTAAAATGTTAAGAGTCCAAAGTTTCCTTCTGCATAAAAGTCTTCTTTAAATAAATGTTTCATATTCTAAGAAACCAAGATACAATATGATCCATGTTATGTTTGGATTCTTGTGACTGCTAAGTGTTGTATCATGTTACTATTTCACATTCTAGACTAAAGTGACAACACTGTCTCTTCACTATTCCCTCAGTGTTTCCTCTTTTCTCAACCCTTACTCTATTTAAGCCCCTCTCTCCTCATGGTTCTTGTTCCCCTACTCTGAAGAGGTCAGACAAATGTACATAACCTCTTAACTTTGTGTCTCACACCACAGTGACACAAACGTCAAAGAGTAAAAAGGCGACTCTAGGTGTGAGTATGTGTGGTCATCTCCACTTATGTAAAACCTGCTTGTAGTCTTCTTACCGGCCATAGCAAAGCCTCCCAACACACTGGCCCCAGCCTGGGGCTCACACACCCACTTCTCGCAGCACTCTCCGGGCACCTGAACCCTCCGTGGCACGGGGCAGTCTGGCCCAGGCAGCATTACATCCACGTTACAAAGTGGCAGGCAGGCAATCTGTCCATCGCGGCACATGCACTGGTATTTACACGTGGGGAAGAAAGTCTGTCCATTCTGGTAGACAGAACCATCCAAAACACACACATTACCCCGGTGAGCTGGAGGAAGGAGAGAAAATAGTTAGATTGTTTTTCTTTAAAAAATAACTCATGACGCAAGGGACATCCTGTTATTGCCAACAGCAGCCTACTCACAAGCACAGACACCAGTCCTCTTGTGGACGTCGGCTGTATAGTCACACTGCAGACCTTTCTGTGTGTCACAGGGGTTCATTTCAGAGCAGACTTGCCCTTTCTGACGGGCGCACACCAGGCAGCAGACGCAGTCATCCAGGATCAGCGGCACCTCGGGTGGACACGCTGGGGGCTCTTTAGGGCACTGACATATCCTCGGACACACCTGGCAACAGACTAATGCAAACACCTAGATGGCGAAAAGAAGGATTCAGGTTTTGTTCTGTACATGTCGGTGAATCTCTTTCTTTGATCCATTATTGATCACCTGAATTCAATGTAACATATAACGTTTTGTAGCTATAAAGTAGTATTAGAAAGTAACATGTATTTTTATCTTTAAATTCTGAAGAACTTCTAGTTTCCTACATAACAGAGGCTGCAAAGTACTGTAAATCCCTAAATTAAAGCAAAACATAAGCCATACACACAGACTTGGTTGGAAGTCCTACCTGTGCTGTGAGTAACAGGATAACCAGTGTTCGTTTGAACAGATTGGTCATCTTCCTTTTAAGTTTAGCAGAATCAAAAATAAAACAAAAATATCTGCAGTCAAGAAAGTGTTGAGCTGTCTTCAGTTCAGATAACGAAAACTTATGTGAGTGCAGAAATTTGTAGTCTCTTTGTCGTTCTGCTTCAGGACTCGGGAGAGGAGGGCCTTTTATAGTGGGGCTGTCCCGCTGGCGCTATGACAACAAACAGGAAGGAATGTTGGAGAGCATCACAAGAGTGTTGCAGGAACTGTGAGATCCTGTTAAAGACAGCACACAAAAAGAGGCAATTCTGTAAAAGGTATTCAGTATGCAGTTCATTATTAGTTATTTTAAGTTATGTAATGTTCATACCTGCATTTTCATTAATCGGTAACTTTGTACATATTTTCCCACACATCCCTCACTTTTTCCTATTATCGCTTTATGTAACATTCCCTTGGCAGTCTGTGATGTCCGTATTATTATAAGGCACCTGGCAGTTCCTTTACTTTAGTCCTACTGACAGTGGGTGGTGACCTTTTAACCTCCTTATACAAATGCTGCATGGGGAGTCACAGTAACAAACCCTCTCATTCCCCAAAGAACCGTTACCACTGCCTGAAATAGCAACAAAGTGGAAACCTTGGTTCATATGTAACTGGGATCACAGACAGGATGACCCTGTGTTCAACACATCTGGTTATAGATGTGTTAAGGTTTATTTCACAGCAGAGGTATGTGGATGGATTAAGGGTGAAACTGACTGGATCCCTGAGCGGAAAGCCACACAAAAGATTGAGAAAATTCTTTCCAGTCCTTCAAATAAATGCGCTTTTCATTCCTCAGTTATACAGTTTGTTTTACATTTTGCATGAAAATGAAATTGATTGATGGATAACTTAACAAACAACAAATGAACAATTTAATCTCATCTAGGCTCTTAATCGTTTTTAATTCCTTTATAATGAACATATGTCAAAACACTAACAGTATTTAAAATAAAATTGTATGGACTTTACTTTTATAAGGGTATAATTCCTCAGTTGTTAGGCTGAAACTGTCAGGAAGGTGATCACCTCAGAGTGGCCAAAACTTTAGAACCCGCTGTTCTTATAATGCTCTCCAGTACGACTCCACTACCCACTTTGACATTAAAAATAAAACAATGAATATTAGAATTATAGCTTTCTGACAGATTCCACTTAAATACAAAAAGATTCTATCACTTTAAAAGTAGAATTCATGGCAGAGAATTGAATTGAATTGAACTGAACTGAATATGTCAGGAGATGTCATGAAATATGATTTTTATAGCTGCTGTACCAATATTAGCCCAAACTAAGATGTGGCTGTGTAGATGACATGGATCAAAGTGACACTACTGTAAATAGAGACTATAAAAATAATGATTAGTTTTTTATGTTGCCTCACTATCCATTTACAATACTGTTAACTCACCATTTTCTCTTCCTTTTTTCTATTTCTACATTGTTTTACCCTCATCAAAGCCTTGATGTCTCCATAATTAGAAAAATGGCTGCAATGTTCTATTTAAGCAGTAACCACTTCCTCTGCCTCACTGCATCTCTGTCAGTTGAGCAACCTCAACTTTTTGCTCGAGACAACCACCTCCAATCAGGTGGGCTACTAAAAGAGACAAATATATTCATTACTCTAAAAATGTATAAAATGTAATATTTAGTTTTAATACCCCCAAACGGTTATTCTATAGTCACTGACTGGCATATGTGTGTCCAACATTTTAATTTTGCTGTCTTTATTTCCCAGAGAATATCAACAAGCCGAATGCAGAGGTGGGATCTAACAGGTTGTATGTATTCAAGGAGATTTTTTAAAATTTTGCATCATTGCAACAAGTCCACTCTAAAAGTTAATATTGACAAGAAGCTTGTCAGTATCTTGGTCATTGATCAAAAAGATTTCTAGAAAAATTATATTTCTAGGTGAGGTGTTGGTGTTGTGGACGTTTAAAGAACGTTTGGAGGAGATAAAAGGAAGGAGATGGGGGAAAAAACGTGGACAGGATGACAGGAAGACTGTGTGGACATTTCTTTCTGTGTGACAGTGACTGTGGTCATTTTTTCAGAGAGGGTCTGGGTAGATCCAGTTGTTGAGATTAATGCCTTCACTGATTATCATTTTCACCTTTTGTTTAGGACATGCAATGCACTCCAGTGGGGATGTTTCAGTGTGGTGTAAATTGAGGTTTGAGATCCCAGAGGTAAGGCCTTGTTGTGAGTTTTCTAGTTCGTGCTGGACTCTGCTGTAGGCCATCGAGCCTTTGTCCAAGTGGTCAGGCCACACAGTGGATGTTGCCTCAGAGAGCTCATCCACAGCTCAGTCAGAGTTTACACAGACAGTCCAGCATCATTCATGTTTTCGCAGCAGAATATACAGTCTCTGTTGCCACACAGACTATATTCTGTAGTTGGGAATGACTCAACATTTACAACAACAAAGTTATGTTTCAGGTTACGCTCTGTGATACAAGACTAAAACATAAAGGAATAAAGGTCAACAATAAATATCAACAGACTTTAACCCAATTGCAATGATGCAAGAAAGTTGTGCACAAAATGTGATGCCCAGGTTTTTTTTTTTTTTCATTTTTATTAAATAAATAATATCAAATTGAAGAGTTATATACTGTTGTTCGTCTGGGGTTGTATTTGCCTAATTCTAAAATCAGATGATTTTTACTGTTTTTACTTAAACACATAAAAACATTGAATTAAAAGAGGGGTTACTTTGGGAAGTTTTAGTGCTTCATCTTTTCTGCACTGTGTGCTAAAGAAACAAGTGTGGAATAAATCAGTGTTAAAGCAACAAGCCATCACAGTGTATTTGATCAGCAGTGTTCCAAAGGAAACCCAGACAAATAGCTTGAATAATTCCACATGGCCACCGTAGCATTTCCTTCAGTCCAAATATTGAATTTATTTTTTCAGATCATTAAACAGACTTCCAGTGTTGAGGCATGTGACTTTACGGCAGAGTATTGCTATCTTACACATGACATCTAGTGAAAGGAATTTTAATCACTGTTTATGTGTCCAAGTTGAAGTAAAAATGCATGAAAAGAAAAATATTGTTTTTATAAATATATTTGCAATAAAAATCAGCTTTGCCATAATTACAGTAAAGTATTCTTTACAGAAGTACACGATTGGAGGTTGTACTTGTTAAGGAGAGAAGGACTTAGAAGAGACTTCACATCTGTCCTTTCTCTCCATCCCATATTTGTTGATGCAATATCACAAGTGTACATGTAAAGAATTTTTCAAGTGTGGCACAAATGTCCAAAAGGATTCAAGGATGAATTAATTTTGATGGTGAAATGTCAAAGGTCGAGGTGAGAGTGACCTTAGGTCCATCTGTTCCTGTGATTGCAGTGACTCAATAATGACTTGAGTTGAAGTCTGCACAAACACCTGGATTAAAGGATGATCTGATAACACTTTTTTTAGAGGTCAAAGGTTAAGATCACCTAATTTCTTAAATTTTGAAAACAAATATTCACTTAGACTAGGTGGCGAAAGGTTAAGGACACCATGACCTATCAGCCCCATTGTCCCTCCTATTTTTGTGAAGGTCTTGAAGGAATTTCTTAAAAATTGGCACAAGCATTTACCAGGACTCAATATAAAACTGATTAGATTTTGGGGCTTGATGGACAGACATGAGAGTCACTGTAAACTCTCATCCATCTGATTCTTATCAATGCTGTATCTCAGAAATGCCTGGGGGGGACGTTTATTACATCTGCTTCAAATGTTCACTTGGACACATGGATGATCTGCCACTTAAGTAGTTCACTGAGGCATGAAACAACAATGTTGTAAATCTAGTTTCTCTAAATTTTATTCTCTTAATACAGGTCTTTCTTTCTCACTGAATTCCCCCCCACACACACATGTGTCAGGTCACATTATGTCCCTCACAGATTCTCACATGAAGTTCTGTTCTGAAGCCTTTTGCTCATGGCAAAGTCCCAGTCAGGTGTGAGGTTTATAACGGCTTGGGAGGCCACCGCAAATCTCTCACTTAGGGTTTGTTTTTTGATGCCACAGAATGAGCTGAGACATCGGGGCAAAGACAGCTGTGTCTTATGGTGGACGGCAGTGGATGGACACAATATGGTCGTTCCACTAATAAAAAAATACACTGTACAATGGTAAAATCTCGTGATGCATTTCAAGAGGTTATAAAAGGTTTTCTGTTTGAACCAGAACCAGAGACCTGATGTGGAAGATGTGACAGCAGAAGTTTTAGGGAAGCTTAAGTGGGATTTATTCAACTCAACAGTATATGATATATTTAGTATTTTACATTGTGTTTGAAATAGATAACAGGCACAATGCATGATTACCCAATACTTATCCTGCCTTATATTGCCTTATGCATATATGGGGCTATTGGTGAATATGTTAGCTGAAAGTAACATAAAATATCAGTAGAAAAATTAGAAGGAGATGTGATGTCAGAAACTGATTCTCTCTAACATCATATTAAATCATACACTCATATTTTCTTATCCTGGCTTCAACTTCCCACCTTCAGTTGTGTAGTTTACTTATGGTATTATGTTGTATTCACTATCTAGCAGAATCAAATATAGACCTAAGTTACTATTTGTGTTGCAATATAAGAAACCTTGTTGAGTGCAGGTTTCTCATTCTCAGTTTGCAGCTGCAAATGGACTGTGTCAGTCTTACAGTGATGTTTATTTTAACTTTTTTGTGCTTTCAAGACCAAACACATGGCTGCCACTTGGGGGAGATCTCTTGTAAAAATAAATACAAATATTCATATTTATGGTCACATTTTAAGAGTTATTATTTTTAGCTTTGAGAACCCAAGAGAGAACCTAAAACAGGACAAACCAGTGGAGGTCTGACTGCAGAGAAGAAACAATATTTTAACAAAGAACAGCTTGGACTTAGGCTTTAGCATTTGATGTTTGTATTTAGATTTACTGAATATGTCTTGGCTTATAATTGAGTCACTTAAAGTGTATTTGTGGAAATAAATGTATGTAGACATTCAACTGGTGCTCCTAGGTTTGTTGGAGGAAATAGATTTAAATTTAAAGTGTTTGTTAACCACATGAGACAGTCAAATTCTTTAATAGAAAGTGACACAAGTTAAGGAAAAAAAACTTTTATGTGGTTTACATGTGGTCTCCATAACAACATGCTGTGTGACTTACTTGCACTTTATGATAGTCAGAGAAATACTAATACTCTAAGAGAGGAAGTGAGGTGCGAATGTAGGCTTCCTTTATTTGTTTCGTTTTTTCTATGAAGAATTACAAGCTGCATTGTTATGGTAATTTTGTGTCTATGCTAGAACATTTGTAAATACTTGTATGGTATGTATCTTATGGTGCTGAAGTCTCCAATCTTTGTAGTAGTTGACTTAAATGAACTGTCTCAGATTTGATCCTTTTTAATTCACAACAAGAAAAAAATTTGGGATCACTTAAACAATGCAAAAATGAGAGATCTATATAGATCTTTCAGTATCAGTTGTTGGAAGAAAGTCAGTTGTACAGCACATTTAATGTGTGTCTCTAAGGTACAGGTAAGGTATCATTTTGGCTGACTTTAAAATAATTATAAATTGTTGGGCAACTTTCATGTAGTTCTGGTTCCGAAACATATTTTCCCTTTGTCTGACATTGTGTTATGCAGGTGATTGAGGGGCTGAGCTGAAACCATGGCAGCCACTGACCTGGCAGATCCATACATTGTGAATTGTGTTAACCATTGAGCTTATAGGTCCCGTGAAGTGCACTTACCTCTGGCATTTTTGGGAATGGAAATGTTAGGTTTCACCTAGGAGAGGGACAGAAATGCAACCTTAAAGAAGGGCAGAGGCAGACTTTTAGGGTTTACAATTTACAGCACCTTTTTAAATTGCTGTTTACCTAGACAGCAACCTCTGGTGACAGAGAAGAAGAAAAGCCAGAGAAAGGACATGAAAAGAAAATAGGGAATGGACGTAGTATGTCCTTGTGAAGAGCCTGGTGCCATGGCTTTATAGAATTTCAAAAAGGAGTCTGACCCTTTTGTGTTTTGAAAACTTTGTTGTATGGAAAGTTTAATTTAATATTATAAAATTGCCTTTATGCCCATATTTCCGATAATGGCAAAGTGAAAAAAGAAGTGCAAGATACAGTATTTTAATAGTTATACATTGCTTTTCTTTAAACTGTTGTCTGCAGTAGAGTATTTGCTTTTGTCCCCATTGTATTGCCCTAAAATTAATATTTATTTCAGGGTCTGCAACTCGTCAGCCTAGACTCTAGAGGGTGACATTAAACAGTGTGAGGCTCAAATGGAGCCTGTGTAAAACGGGTGAATTTATGCTCCTTTTCACTCACCCACTCACTCACATGTACAAACTGTTATTTCAACCTGCTATAATATTACGGGAGCCTGAAAGCAGTTTATCCTAAAATCATTTTCTTCTTGCCTGCTATGCACTTGTGTTTCTGGCTAAGTAATCTGTTATTCATTCACAACAGATTACTTGAAAAATGGTTGTATGCAAAACACAGTTTACACTCAATGCTTATGAATATGAAATAAAGAATGGCAACATTTATACAGGGAGTTAAATGCCAAAAAGTGAAACTTATTTTGTCCAGTAGTGATAAATTCCAGCCTGACCTTCACCTGGTGGCAATTGGGAATGACTTGCATCTATGAATGTTAAGATCAAGTCAGGTACTAGCAAACATGAAATATATTAAAGACTATGTACTGTATTATGTATCACATAATGATAGTGTGCCCTTTACTCACGTTTAGTCATTTGGCATTGGCATTCATCCAAAATCGAGTCGAAGTTTGGTACAAAGCTAACAAAACATAGAAGTCACTGAGGAGATGTTAAAGTGCTATGGGAGAAAATGTTTGTTTCATAAGACGCAAGTGCAAACAGGATATATAGGAAAAAAAAAAATTCTTCCATTTTTTTGCAACGCATTGGTGCATTGTCTCCCCCTACTGTTCCTGAGTGTGACTCACTTTTACATGACTCTCCAAAATACCAGTTACAGTTTATGATTTTTCTCTATTTATACCAGTACTTTACATTGAAAAACTTATGATGGAAAGATAGTATTGAAACTCATAATAGTTTAAATGATTAAACTATTTAAGTGTTTAAATGAGCCGTGAAATACAGTAGACGGGAGAGAGCAAAGCCTGTTTGTTTTGCAGCACCTGTGTGGCAGCTGCTCTTTGCCCAGAAACTCACATAATCCTGAGCACTTAACGCTACAATACAGTATACACACAGCACTCAGTGTATCTGATGTCCTCTAGATATGCACACAATATAACAAATCTTTTTTTAATGTTTGTATCTGTGCCCCTGTGTTTACTGAACGCATGCACACATGTAGACAGACACTATATGCAGTCACTCACCACAGCTTTGTAGGTTCTCAAAGGGCAGTCAGGCTGTCTGAGGCACAATAAAGCTTTTAGGTCTGCGCCATTAGCTGCCTTTTAGTGGCCCAAAGCGTTGTCATCTACTTAACCATGTTTTTTTTTTTCATTTTCCATCTCCTACACAAACAGAGACTCGCCCAGTAAGCTCGTCGCATCAAGGGTCACAGTGATCCATGTTTCAGTGTGTCTGCCACAGATGAAGGACTAAGTTTAAATGCTTAGGTCCAAGCTAACTTCGACAAGTCTAAATTCGTGTACTTTACAAGAGGGTTAGGGTGACTTTATGACAAATGTTATAGATCACTGTGGGTCCTTCATACCAAGAATATTATCCTTTACTTCAGCTGAACCATCAGTCTCTTAGGTCTTATTGTGCATACATGCGTTGTTGTAAATCATTTACTTAATGATTTATTGCAGAAAAAATGTGAAAGTGTATTGAACAAGTAAATTCATTATTTTTCATCAACCAAACATTGTGATAAAAATGAAAATGTGCTCGTCAGATATGGACTCATCACAGCTTTTAGTGCCAGACAATGCAACAGCTTGTCAACTTGATAGTATGATCAAGGTCTAATTTAGTATTTTTTTTAAGATGAGAAAGAAATAGCCATAAAATAAAATATTTGCATATGCAATTATAACACCATCTTTAGCTATGTGTGTACTTCTGTTATATCATTAGAATAAAATGTTATTTCCTTACTTAGTTTAAAAGTAAGTAATAATAATGTATTTTAAGCTGTTTAGGGCATTATATTTCAGTACTAAAAAATAAATGAACAGAAAAGTCAATATGCTTATAACTTTTTATAACGGTTTTAATTTTTCAACAGGCAATTGCAGTAGTAGTACAATTACAACATATTGTACCTAAGTTGTTTTTGGTCACATAAATTGCAGTAGATGCTGTTTTCAAAAGACACACTGACACACTGACCACTACACTAAATACATACACATTTAACAGCAGACAAGCAAAAAAACCTTCACATGTCATGCTTCTCTTTTGACTTTAAAACATGCACGAGGAACACTATCATTTGAGGTCACAGAAGATGTACAGCCACTCGTTTATTGTATCACACAAACTCTGATTGTTATCCTCTTAAAGTTAAATAACACTTTAGGAATACTGATTTTATAATAGTAATCATAATCTATTAATCAGACATAACCATTTTAACTGACTGTAACATATAAAGAGAGTGTTTCATAATGCAATAATGCAATACAGATCTCTACAGTTTAGGTTTGAATCCCAGACACAAAGCTAGCTCATTTTTCTGGATTTTACCATCCTTGTTGACGTCACAGTGGCGGAGTAGAACAGCTCGCAGTTTGTCCAGTTCAGGACCTGTAATATTTGGCTGGAGAGAAGAGATAGGAAAAAAGTATTTTATATTACGCTGACATTTATGACACACAGCAATGGGTGGGAAATCTGGCCATAAAATTTGATCTTGGTCTGAAGTTCACATCAAACCTACACAGACGGAGCAGCTTTAAACTGCTCCTATCCCACACGGACTCTCCACTGAATGTCAATGATGTAATGAACTCGCCTTGTTGTTGCCCCTAAACCACGTCTTGTGTCAATCCACCAAAACATTAGAACCACCTCTAAATGCATTCCAGGATGATTGATACGTCAGATGGTTTTGCTCAAAAATGATTTAAAGTGAATATAAATCAAAATGAATCTTAAAAAACTAAATATGTTTTCCTGGACAAGATGGAGTTTCCCCAAAGAAAAGTTCTTGGATTGATGTGGATAGATCAATAAGGGCGTATTTATTACACAATGCAGCGGCACAGACTCTTACCCTGACCAGTCCCATCATGTCTTTGACAAAGCCATCCACCTCAGGACCCTCCAGGGCTCCTGTCTTACTCTAAAGAAGAAAAAAGAGACAAAAGGTCCAGCCAAATACATAAGAAAAGACAGAAATACCTCATTGCCTCTCAGAATTCACATCCCACTCAAATATTACCAGTAGCTTTTATTGTCTAGCTAGTGTCTTTTGAGAGCCTATATATCCCAATGGATCCGCAGCAGGGTAACACTGCAGCAGTGTCCTACTGTAAATCCATGCTACATACTGTGGCAGGCAGGCTTATAGTATTTAGTTGATAAGTGACAGAACAAATATGCAAGACACTGCAAAAAAAAACAAAAAAAAACACAGCTGATATGTTGCTGATGATGTACAGTTTTCTCTACTAGTGCAATGCATGGTATACATGAGCACATTGAAGCTTTGGGAGATGGTGACACCACAAAAAAGCCAGTAAAATTTCTGATATCTATTTTGGAAGTGGGAGTATATTTTAAGAGTTGCTTATGCTCATATTCTTATATTATTGATACATTATTGCTTTATATTGTAGTTGTAAACCTGAACATCTCACCGAAAGGCTGGGGAATGGATTGCATTTTACAGTAAAAACACTGTCAATCACGATACGCTGGACCTGACAAAGCGGTAAAAACTTTGATGACGAAGCTGTCATAAACGACCACAGAACACATCTCACAAAGCTCCTGAACGTTTCAAGTAAGTGCAGGCGAATAGCTTGTTGACCACAATTATATTGCGCGGCCAGTAAATGATGGTTCTGACTAGAAGTGGCTTATCGTGGAGTCCTGATTGGAATCGTTGCCTCATTCTTGAAGTGCATTGTGAAGGATTCTGAAAGAGTCAACTCATCATCCCTGAGAGTTATTCATGCAAAATGATATAACTATGGTATAGTAAAGAATTATTCTGCTTTTAGTCTATCGTGTGTCTGTACGCTGGGATTTTTAAGAAACAAAATGAAAACTCTCTTGAAAGAACAAAATGGGATTTAGCACTTGGAAACTGTGCAGTATGGCCACAGGAAAGTAACACTTGTTTCACAGCTGGCCACTGAGCGGCTTCATTGGCAGCGCAAAGGGCTCGGCTCAAGGTTGTGGTTTTTACAGAAGTACATTGAGGGGTGGGAGTTACTGTAGTTCTCCTTTTTCTCAACATAGAAAACTGAGAATTTAAACTTGCAATGTTTTGGTCACAAACCTGCTTTGTCTCAATTTTTATATATTTAGAAAACAAAACTATTTACAGATCACATTCTCACATAGTTTTCTGCAGGACATGCCAATAATTAGCTTAGATAAAATGAAATGTTAAAGTAGCACATTACTTTACTTACCACATCATAATGGGCAAATATTTTTTCAAAATCTCTTTTCCTCTCCTCTTTACTGCAGGCCTAGCAAAAAGAAGAGATTACGAAACATTACATTTTAAAACTGAGTTTAATAAAATTTGAAAACAGGATTAAACTCCTGGTTTCATGTGAAAAAATATTACAACAATACACTTACATCCATCTGGAACTGGAGAAGGAAATTCTCGTCTAAAGCTAGGATCCTAATTAAGAAAGAAACATAGTTTACTGCAAGTATTTGATTTAAAAAGAGATAAAGATATTATTTGTGGTGGAATCGATATTCTCAAAACTTTTTACCAAAGACCTTTTCGAAAATTGTAAAAAAAACAGTTTTTATCAGTGAGTGTGTTTACATGGACCTAAGTAACCATGTTACAGCTGACTTTCCCTTAAGTGTCATTATTAAGGGAAAGCTGGTTTCCAGAATCGTGGTGGAGGTTGAAACCTTGTTTCCAAATGTAGATTGATTCTGTCAGAGAAAACCAATTACTCATGTTTACACGTGACCAGATCTGCTTTCTCCAAACAGCATGTGCATAAGGCTGCAGGCAGTCAGCTGAGGGAAAGGACGAATGAAAGTAGAGACTGTTAACGAGTTAACAGGGCGATGTCGGCTTATGTTAAAAACAAAGTTTGCATAACGTCCGACAGAAATTGTTATCTACACAAAGTGCCTTGTAAAAATAAATCATTTTCCTTCTTGGACTTTTAACGTTTAGACTGTTGTGGATCAGCTGCACACGTCCTTTCCTTTCTTTCCGCCTGCGCTTTCACTCTGCTCTGACATGAACACACACACACAGACACTTTTAACAGAGATAAGTCAGGAAGCAGCGCTTTCCGTCACCAGACAATGAAAGATGCACCGGGCGTCTAAATAAACGAGTAGGAGGAGAATTCAGGTTCTCTTGTGCTGCATGTATATGTGGATTTCCCGTAACCGTCTTTTTTAAGTGCATGTAAACACAGTCACTATCAGAACAGTGTTTCAGTCTGTGAATGGGGTTCCATTGTAACACCAAGAAGGCGATGGAGTGCTGCAGAATTACATAGCAGTTTGGAAATTCTTATTCAGTCATTGCCTGTTGGCCTTCTAACCTGGTTAGGTAGTTTCTGTTATCATCATGCAACTAGCTCCCTCCACCTACACCAACAAAGACGTTAGTATTTAGCTAACATCCCCCAAAAATGCTTATGACATACACAACAGATACAATCAGATGTTACAGACATTTTCCCATTACATGGACTTTTATTGCTTTATGAAAATTACCTGGCCAAGTCGTTTAAATCCAAACGACCATCCTTGTTTTTGTCGAAGATTTTCATCTGCAAGAAAGAGGATGTACTGAGAAGCAGGAAGACAAGCTACTCTGAATGTTCCTTGTTTTCAAATGACAGATTCATAATCCTCTTGTATAACTATGTTCATATTTCCATTTTACCGGACTTTTACTATTTTTTTTTGTGTGTGTGTTAAATTGTGTGCTCACCATTGTGTCAGTATAATCTTCCAACTTGTCAGATGACACTTCCTTCCGGTGCTGCTTGAACAGGTCTTTCAGAAAGGCCTGAGAGACAGATGATAATCACATAATCAGGAGGAAAACTACTGCAGCACATTGCATTCACAAAAAAAAGACACCACATCTCATAATTACAAGAAAAAGAACTCGTAAATACAAGATCCATAGTTTCGTCTCTCGTAATTACGAGATAAGGTCTCTCATTTTCTTCCTTTGGAGAATGCAATGCGTCACCATAGAACACAAATCTGATGGGTGATATACTGTATTATTTTTCATTTTATAATATAAAGATACTTCATGGATTTTATTTTGTGCTAAGGGAGAAATGAGATGCCATTTTTAAAAAAAAGAGGATTTGACAATAAAATTTGAAATTGTCGCTATTATTAAATGCCTTCCCTGTGTTAGCATGAGTTTTTACTTTCATGTCACAGGAAACTCTCTTTCCAGGATTTCTCCTCCAAACAATGCATGACATTTTTTAGGTCTGTCAGAAACTGAAAAAGGACAAACATCTGAACATACTGCAGGGTTACTTATTCTTTGAGCGCTGCAAATGATGTTGAGGGAACAGAAAAAGGAATGTGATGTGAATGCGCGTATATTTCGTTGTGATGACAACCTCACCTTGAGCTCCTGAGCAGATATGTAGCCACTGCAGTCAAGGTCATACTTTCTCCATATCTACAGTGGGTAGATAACCTGATGGTTATTGATTTGGAATTAGTTGGAAGACAACAGATTTTTTAGTTGGCACTCAAATAATTCAGCTTATAAGTACTGGTGTCATTCTCGTTATAGTGATATTTATATATATATATTTAGTCGTTTGGCAGATGCTCTTATTGAAAGCGACTTATGAGTGAGGTATGAAAAACACAAATCTAAGTCAAGGAGCAGACATTAAAGCATAACGCATTTTTCAATTGCTCTGAGGATGTTGGGAGAGTCTTTATACTACAACTCCAAGTCATGTTGATCTACTTTTTAGAAGAAAAGTCTTCAAGTCTTGCTTCTTACTTAGTAATTACCTTAGTATCCAGGTGATATTATATTATTATTATCCAGTCTCATCCAGTCTCAATATTCCTAATTTCCCTTCCTAGCTGAATGACAGGTGAAGTTGTTTAATGTTTTTAACCTGGCATACCTCTATATCAAAATTTTTTATTTGAGGATAATTAGGAAGTCATGTAAAGTTTATATATATCTACACATATATATAAAATGTGTTTTCAAACAATTTTAGACATTGCAATATAAACAGGGAGCCTCTGGTTTTGTTTAATTGCAGCTGTATCAGTTATTTAGAGACATATTGGGATCAGTGATCTTACCTTCATGAAATCTACGCTGTTGTCCAAAGGAGCTTCTCTGCGAAAAATTAACAGGAAGTTCTCATCTTCAGGAAGGATCATGTTGGCCAACTGGATAAAAGAACAGAGGGCAGAGCAGAGAGCAGTTATTAGATAATAATGTCCTATGAGGCCCTTTTGAGAGAATCACGCTTGCATCATTTATACAATCTCCAGACCAGTTCTGTCTAGTCTGGTCTAGCCTCACAGCCTTTATCAGGTCAGATCACATCACATCAAATGATTGTCTGCTTAGATATAAAGCTCTAAACAGTCACAATCCATTTTACCTAAAAGATCTCCCAGTACCATATCGTCTTAATAGACCATTTCAGTCTCAGAATGCAGGCCTACTTGTGGTTCCCAGAATGGGAGGCAGAGCCTTTAGCTATCAAGCTCCTCTCCTGTGGAACCAGCTCCCAGTCCAGATTCAGGAAGCAGACACCCTCTCTACTTTTAAGACTAGGCTCAAAACCTTCCTCTTTGATAAAGCTCATAGTTAGTTCTAGTCCTGCTGCTATAGGCTCAGACTGCTGGGGGACCAACTCCTGATACACTGAGGCACTTTCCTCCTCTCACCCCACATTTACATGTCACCGCTCTAGGACATTAACTCTCTGTCTCCCTCTCTCTGTCCTTGTCCTCAGGTGTCTTCGGCTTTGGCGCTGTGTGTCTTCCAGTGCACAGCTACTGCTCCTACCAACCTGTCCACTATTTGCTGTTGCTTTTGTTGCTCTTTTTTTTTTCTCTCTCCACTTTCCACTCACCCCAACCGCTCAAGTAAGATGGCTGCCCACCCTGAGCCCGGTTCTGCTGGAAGTTTCTTCAGGTAAAGGGAGTTTTTCCTCTCCACTGTTGCCTATGGCTGCTCAGTGGGGAATTGTTGGGTTTTCTCTAAATGTCTGTATAGCCTTGACTTTATTGTGAATTGGTGCTACATAAATAAAGTTGTACTGAATAAAGTTGAAAGTCGAATTGTTTGTTGGTTATTCTAAATGTCTGAGGTATTGCATTCAACCCAAATTATGACTAACTGGAACTGTTCTATCTGGTTTTCATCTTGCTTATCTGGGAGTTTTTGTTAAAACTAATGAAAATGCATCTAAAATTTCTGAAATAACATGTTCCGCAGGGATCAATTTTAGGATCAATGCTTTTTAACATGGCTGTCTAGGTAGTGTCATCCGGAGACATGATGTCCTTCCACAGTCATCCTAATGACACTTGGCGTCTCCTAATGACACATGGTGTCTCTTAATGACACTGGGCTTATTGATGCCCTTTTAAAATATATGTTAGACATTAGCGCCTGCATTTCACAGAACCATTTTAGAGATTTTAGTTATCAAATGCTCAGAGAGAGAAATGGGCAACAATATTAAATTGTCTTCAACTATCACCAAGGCCAGAAACCTCCTGGTCATCTTTGATTCAGAATTAAATTTAATGTGGGGTCTGTCATTAAATTAGCTTTTTATCACCTGAGCAAAACAGAGATATTAATGCACACATTACATCTATTTTAAAGTCCTTAGCACTGGTTTTGCTGTCAGTTTTCATGTTGATTTTAAACTTTGGTAATTTATTTTTAAAGATATCCATGGTCTTGCACCAACCATTCATGTCTAAAACCAGTTTCCATCTTATTTGTTTTGGCGGAAGAATGTGCAGCAATTATTGTTTTTGCAGGATTTGCTTAACTGCAATTAATTGAAGAGTATTTTACTGTCAATCAGCTCATTCTGGAAGCCAAACAGCCCAGTGTTTGTAACAGTACTCACTGAGAGCTCAAATTTAAGTCACTGCAATTTTACCAAGTTTATAAAAAAAGTTGTATTTTGATATCTCTGCTTTTAGTGTTCATGAATTGAGCTGTTAGAACAGTCTGTCTAAGGATCTGCCGAAGAAGCAGAGTCTGTAAAACAAACACTCTGTAAATAATTTGGGTCTGAACTAGATGGCTCAATATCTGAAAACTAAGTCTGCATGGCTGGAGACTGGTAGAGGGTGAAAATTTATACGTTATTGTCCTTTGCTTGAACTATGCTGAAAACAGCTTATCTTGGCACCTTTCCAGCTCGTGTTGCTTCATTCTCATTTGATGTTAAATATAATAAAAAATATCAGCTGAAGTTGAAGCTGAACTTTCATCAAACACCCAACCACTGTTGGGTGTCCTGATGTCTTTGTGTCCTTGCCATATGTTCTTTGGTCATTTTCAGAGGGCACAAAACTCAATAAACATGTTAACCAAAAACCATGTTATTAAGTGTTGCACATGTTTGCTGGTGTAGCTTTTTGCCTATTTGTGCCTGCACACTACAAACTATGGTTTAATGCATTTGTTAATATAGTAACAAAGGAAAATTCATTAAGTACAACACATGCATACTATAGCCAATTGTGAGTAGGATACAAGTATTAAATACTGGCATGCATTTCTTGTCTACAGTGAGCACCATGTCTTAACCGATCAAACATATGATAGCAAATTATCACACTCACACAGGAAATTGTGGTTTTTAAACAGACTTGCGCACTTCTCTACTCATCCTCTTCATGTAGCTGAATAGCATGAGTAAGTGGTTAATCGTAGAAGAAAATAATATTCAGAGAGAGCCAGTGAGACACACAATTTTTGAATATACTGAGTCACAATCTATTTTAAAATAGATTTGTCCCTATAAAGGTGGAAGCCGTTGTTGATCTTTTGTTCTTTTCTTCGCATGATACAGTTTAACTTGCAGTTGCATGCAGCATTGCAGCCAAACCAGTGCAGGGTTTTTTTAGTGCTCCACGAGATCCTAATTATCATTACACTTCAAAGTCGGTTTTGGGCCTTGTCCCCAGCTGAGAGATCTCACTGGATCCTTTAAATGTTTTATTAATATAATATTTTGTTGACGCTTTTTGTTTAAATTTTTAAATTAAATTAAATTTTTAAAATGTTTACATTTTGTACATTGACAGAAAGAGAGCTGGGTGTTGGTGTGAGTCAACTTATAACAATAGTTCTTATTAAAATCTCTATGGGCCATGAAGGAAAAAAAGAATAAACAAAATGATACTGATTAATAAATAGAGAAGAAAAGTATATGTGTCGGGTTTTTTACTGCTCAGCATAAAACATGAAAACATACATATAAAAAGACAAAATATGCAAATATTATTCATAACACCCGACCTTAGTTTGAAGAAAGCAGTGATTTTGAAAAGTAGAAATTGTATTTTACCTCTTGAATCTGTAGTTTCCCATCAGCAGTGACATCATAAGCAGACATAAATCTCTGCTTCAGTCTCTGAACTCTTTCTTCAGTCACCTTCTCCTGTGGAGACACAATAAATCAAAAGCCGCATTGATTTTTTTTTTTTTGCCGTAAAGACACCATGAGAAGTCATTATGCACATTAAACTGAACCTGTTCATCATTATGATGATTTATAGGGCAAAAAAAAAAATGTATACAGTACCCTTTCAAAACTGTTGCAATGAAAATGCAATTTTTTAATTAAATTTGATAGTATTTACACCATGTTACATTACCCACCGTAGAACACAGCACGTTTTATATCAGATGACACACATCTCATCTTTTCCACAACAACTTTCTGTAAACATCTGGGAAATTAAGAGACCAGTTGCTAGAGTTTATTCGAGAGGATTGTTGTCCCATTCTTGCATGATGCAAGGCCAACAGTCGTTGGCCTTTGTTGCCAGACTTTTTGTACTGTGATGCGCCAAATGTTCAGGCCAGTTCAGCACCCAGACTCTTCTCCTGCGAAGCCATGCTGTTGTGATGGATGCAGTATGTGGTTTAGCATTGTCTTGCTGAAATATGCAAGGCCTTTCCCGAAGAAGCCATTGTCTGTGTGGGAAAATGTTACTCTAAAACCTCTA
This sequence comes from Channa striata, assembly GCA_033026295.1. Classification (NCBI taxonomy): domain Eukaryota; kingdom Metazoa; phylum Chordata; class Actinopteri; order Anabantiformes; family Channidae; genus Channa; species Channa striata. The sequence goes on along the minus strand of CM065175.1, from coordinate 12,835,971 downwards.
TGTACTTTTATGGTGCTTTTCTAGATCCGTAAGCTGCCCACACCATAAGCACTAATGCATTGCTTCCCCAAAAAAATATTAATTGTAATTCATCTGACCACAGAATAGTTTACCATTTTGCCTCAGGACATTTTAAATGAGCTTTGGCCCAGAGGCAACGTTCTAGCTCTGGTTCACATGTGGCCTCTTCTACAGCTTTAACTTACAGTTGTGAATGCACAGCAAACTGTGTTTGCAGTGACAGTAGAATCATGAATGGGTTTATAATGCAGTGCCACCTGAGGACCCAAAGATCATGTATGGTGGCCTTGCCCACAGATATTCCTCCTGATTCTCTGAATATTTTGATGATATTATGTACCGTAGATGGTGGGATCTTCAAAGTCTTCACAATTTTACAGTGAGGAACATCTTTCTGAAATTGTTCCACAATTTTTTGGTGCAATTTGTTGCAGATTGTTGAACCTCTGCTCATCTTTACATTCAAGACGCTCTGCCTCTCTGAAATTCTCCTCTCTACCCAGTCATGTTTAAGCTAATTAGTTTTCAATTGCTCCTCCTTGTTTTTGATTTGTGGCTATTATTTTTCCAGCCTTTCGTTCCTCCTATTCCAACTTTTTTGCGATGTCTTGCTGGCATCAAATTCCAAATGAGCTAATATTGTGCATGAAATGGTAAAATGTTTCAGTGTCAACATCTGAAATGTTGTTTATGTTCTACTGTGAATAAAATATGTGTTGATGAGGTTTGAAAATCATTGCATGCTGTTTTACGTTTACACATCCTTCCAACGTTTTGGAAATTGGGGTTGGAGTTTGGAGGGCGCTGTATACAGTAAATTGCATTAAAAATATTGTATCACACCAGTTTCTTTATATCAAGCAAATAAATTATTTGAAAACTGAAGAAAAAAATGTTATTGAAGGAGAAATAATTCACTGGGTGAGTCACAGTTATTTTAGGAAATGTCACCATGGATACTTACTTGATCTCCCACTTTCTTAACTCAAGGTCTGGTTTCATGATATTCAGAAGCTAAATGTACATGAAGAGTATTTATGTAGCTCAGTCTACTTTTCACTCTACATCACCTTGTAAACACGAGGCTTTACAGACATTTGCATCAATTGTTTGTCGTTGAGGAAACATTGAGAGATTTTTAATGGCAAAATGTTTTTTTCTATTGATCTGCAGTTAATTGATGACTTACCTATGTTTGACTGCAAATTCCTCAGCATAAAGTATAAATTTAATCTGTTGTGTAACTTGTGTGTGTGTCCAAATTTAAATCATCATCAAGATGCAGAGAACATGCTTAGCAGATTATAACCAAACATAAGTTCTGAAAAAGGAAAGATACAATCTGTTGCATGTTTATCTGAGTTAAGAATCAATTTCTTTTTCTGGGTTGAGCAGGTTTTTTCTAAACCAGAGCTTCAGAAAGAACCTGAAACAAATGCTTAAAACAACTTATGTTAAGAATGTTGTAGCTGTTTAAAATTATTTAATTATTATTTAAAATACATTTAGCAGATTATCTTCAGCCACTCTACTGTAACTATAGAAACCTGCTCGGGTCTGCATTATAATTTCTTGTGCTGCAGAGCACACAGTCTGCAGACTTGAAGGTGCCAGACCCTTGCTCATTATAAACAGACAAGTATTGGTCTTAGTGTCACAAGCAATTTCCTTTGGTGTATCAACAGTTTTAAAAGCACATGTATTAAATTTGGATATCATGAGTAGCATTGAATATCATTCAATAGCATGTTGTTTAATCACTACATAAGTTATGAAACTTAAGATGAACAATAGGGTTCTGTGGTAGGTTAATGTTACTCATTATACTGTAAACTGAATAGAAAATGGTAGGATTGTTCGGAGGTTTTGTAGTTGCATAGAAATACATCATACAGTACTGTACTTATCCTGGGGCCATTATTATTGGAAAACAAATATCCGAGAGATTAAGTGACATGTGGCCAGTGGTCTGTTTGTTTTAGAACAACCCCATTAGTATCCAAGGAAGTAGAATCTCTCTCACTCTCGCTCACACACACAGACACAAACATGATATCTGCCCATTTGGTTTTCCCATCATAATTGGTCAGGGAGAGGGTTAAAATTTTAGTGAGCATAACAGCATTTACCATTGCTGAGTAAAGATAATGTGTCATTAGTATGCAAAAACACACACACTTTTTGTTTTCCTCCAAGTCAGTTTTTAACCAAATCAAGGCTTTTTCTTTGACAGTGAGCAGAGCTCTTTAATTGTGTTTAACATCCTTACAGTCACCCCACCCATCCAGATAACTGAAGAGTTCAGCTGAACACAGAGCAGAGCAGAAATCCAGAACCATTTGTATTACATAAGTCAATTCTAGCTGTATTTCTACAAAATTGTAATGTGCATTGATTTGAACATAAGAACTGTAATGTATAGCAAACTTTAAATATAGGGCCAAATTTGAATTAATTTTTTTCTTGTAGAACATGTGCAATATGTACACTGTACATGATGTATACAGACGGCAGTTATTAGGTTAGCAGACTGTATATATAAAATGTAATATAAAATGGACACTACATTCAAGTGGAGGTTTCAGTTTTAATTAGAGTAATTTCATTTTTGAATGAGAGAGCAGGGTTTCCATTTGCTCCGGAAAACCCTTGACTTGTAGATTCCCACCAAACACCAGAAGAAACACAGCGATGCCCCAAAACAAAAATGAGCTAAAAGTAGCAGCCTCAAAAAGCATACTTCATACATCAGTGTTACATTAAGATCTGCAAAGTGTATGCATTTCCTGTTCAGATGAAAATGATGGTGCAATTTGTGGCTTTGTGCCCAGTCAGACACCCTTGACAAGCACTGCATCAAATCGCTTTGAAGTGGTGGCAGAGTTTTCATAACAAGTTATGGATGAAATTATTCAAACATTAAAGTAACTTACCTGTGAGCCCAGTGTCTTCATCATATGGCGGAAAAAGTCATCAAGCTCTTTCCCCTCAATATAGCCATTATCTGTGTCAATTAAATGGAAACAATCATAGTTTTATAAATGCATTGGAGCAAGTTTAGATTTTCTTCAAAATTCAGATATGGGGACTAAAAACACGAGTCCAAAACATTTTACAGATATTGCAATTTCACCTTACAACCAAATTTCACACTACTCATTTTTCTACTTTGTAGTTACAGCATATAAATTAAGTGCTGCACTTGCTATACAGTAGGTATGTTTATATAGAAAACATATGAACAAACTATTAACTGTCCTTACCATCTGCATCAAAATGTTGCCAGATTTCCAGGAAACCAGCTGCATCCAGGTTGTCAAAAGAAAAATCCATTGTTATAGAAAAGCCAAGTCAATTGTCAACTTTTACAGATAAAGAGCGTGCAGAGTGAGGGGAAACTGTTGAGTAGCCTGCTCGCTTGACATATGTTCTTTCTGACTTAACAAAAAAAGAAAACCACACCTCCTGTATGTGTTTGTGTGAGAGCGGGGGAGAGAGACACATCAGCGTAAACCTGTATTTGCCATCTGGTGGCTGTATTGATAAACTGCAAACACATTTTCAACAGGAGGTACAAGAAAAGAGACTATGCAGTATTTTAAAGCCTGTAAAATTATTTTAATCAGCATTAATATTGGCATGAGGAAATATTCAACACCACCAGAAAACAGATCCTGGGAACAATGAAACAAGAAATCTATCAAGACTGATAAAATGAGGAAACATGTCAACTGTTCGAATGTTTTTCCAGCTCAAGAAGAAGGAGTGGCTTTGCATCTCTTTACCAAGTCATGATGGAACTAACATTAAACTGATCAAATGAAATATGTCCATGCATACCAAGAATTAATGTCTACATTTATAAACAAAATGTACAAGTGAAGAAAAGCAAAGAAGGATCAAGACATCACAGTCACATTTTTATTTCAAATAAGTTACAAACAATCCCCTAATATCGTAGTGTACTTGGTACGAAAAACAGTGTAGCAGTTACCGTGTTCACGTGTGTGTGACTGTACCACAGTGTGTATATTACATGTGCATTTATCACACATACATATATACACACACGCATATACCTACATGTATGTAAGCACATATATACATACAGTACAACTCACAGCCACATCATGCAGTCATACAGACAGACTTACAGTTCTGGACTCAAAGCTGCTGAATATTTTCACGTTCTGCACTCCGTGCACCAACAAAAATGTTAAGGATGCATTTTTTTTCCAGGAGTGAACAAGAAATCATTTTCCGCCTTTTACATAACTTGCCAGAAGCCCAGCCAGCCGTTTCTGAAATCCCACACAGGAAGCAAAACAAAAAAAAAAGAAAAATGTCCAGATCATTTCCTTCTGTGAGGAAATACACAAGAGAATACAGCACAGAGACACATTTTCTTTAAACATATTGTAATGGTATTTTCCTTCAGTGTCCTGGAACTAAAAATCACAACTGTTACTAACATCAGGTATGCATTAACTATATACAGAAGGAACAGTGTCATTTCCAAACTGTGATTAGTAACAAAGAACCTAATCATAACCTTATAAAAGACATTGATAGACACCATAGGAAAAGGTGCATTACTAAGACCTTTGGCCCTGACTTGAATTTCACTGCAGTACAGCACACACACACACACACACAAAAAAACATGTTGTACCCTTACACAATGATTGTAAAGAACTGAGGTTGGCTTCACTGGGTGTGTTGGCATTCATGCTTAGCACATCTCGGCACACAAACAGTCACTAGTAGTAGTAGTAGTAGAAAAGTGGCAATATTTAATATACTGGAGTTTGGAGATGTGTAGATTATGCATACTAAATGTTTTTAATTTATCCTAAATTATTTTTGAAACTGCCAGAATGTCCATCAAAGAAGCAGCCATGTGTTGTTAAAAAAGTGAGTTCAATGGTTCTGGTTGTAAACCGCGTACCTGTATGAAAAGTGCATCCACCCTGAGACCTGTCATGTTGTCATTGGTAAACCTGGGTTTAACAAGACAGGTCCTGAAGGGGCCCTGAATATGATATAAACAGAATAGCTGAAAGGTCCATTTAGCCAAAATACAGCTAAGATCATATTCGCTTTCACTTTTGGCACTGCAAGGCAGTGCGTTTATGATGGCAGGAGTTTAAAGAAATGCACATAAAAAAAGTTGAATTGAGCTAAATTTGAAAATCCTGAATATGTGGAAAATGCTGAGGAAGCAAATGTTTTAAAGGTTGAAATTTCCGCAGTGTCCAGGTTTCACATAAAGACCAAACTGAACTCACTGTAAAAGTCTTATTGAAATACTGTCACAAATGAGCTTCTCCTTTGTTGCCTTCAAGCAGATTCTTTTGCTATTAGTTTTTCGAGTAAGTTCTTTGCTTCTATGTGATGATCAGCACCTCGGGTGAGCAAACATTATTGTAACAGAAACGAAGCTATTCGTCTGTCTATACGAGCAATTCAGAGTGTGAGTAACTGTCAAACATTTCCACAAATGTTTAGTGCTCACTGGTTTCATTTGATCTGAGGAATACCAGCTATAAATTATGTTTAAAATGATGTATTTAAAATGTGACCAAATAACCTTAGCGAAATACAAGCCAAAATGTTTAAGACGGCACTCTGTATTGCACTTTAATGACAAACACAATCTTTCTCTCCATTAACTCTGTAAAAAAAAAAAAAAAAAAAAACGACCTAGTTACATATAAAAATAAGAGTATTTCTTCCACAGTGTTTAGTGTTAACAGTGCTGAAGCCTTATTAATTAGTCACCGGAGTTAAAGTGTACGTCAGTCCTTTCACTGCAACCCTCACACTCTGTGAGTCCAGCGGGGGAGTTTGATATACTGGAGTCTACAGCTGCATTTTAGTCCTTCATTAAAGAGTCTGTTTAATTCCCTCAGATTTCCTCACTGGTTTACTGTTATACAAGCTACATCAATGTGTATTTCTGAATTATGTTTGTGCTGAGATTTTCAGCTAAACCTGTAGTTTCCTGTAAAAAAAAAAAAACCAAAACAAAACAACCCCCCAAAAAAATTGCATAATGGTTTCAGTCACATCTGAAGTCCGGAGATAATCACATACTAAAAACAGCATCTAGACAGATTTATACAAACGTAATAAAGGAAAAACATGCCACTCAGTCCATGGTTGTATGTAGGAGTGTTAAAGTACAGTACAGGACAGTGGTGGTGGTATTCTTACTGTATTGTCTGTTTCACAAAAGAATCTTGGACAATGTCAAGAGAATTCAGCCTTGCATATCGTCTGGAGTTTCCCACATGTAACAGCACAGCGGGAGATCGTCCGCGTGAGAAACGTCCTTATGTTTGAAACAGGAGGCACAACATGATGAAAAGCTTGGGCTGTGGGAAGCGGTGTTTTGTTTACCGCACATCAGAGCCGTGCATCAAATTTAAAAAAGAAAAGTCCATCGCCATCATTCGACTTCATCTGCAGTTGATTGATATAAACACCATCAACACCCCCACTCGCTCGCTTTGAATCTTCCTGACGTTAGGGAGAGAGCAGTGTGCTCCGGACTGTTGTGAGCATCTCACTGACATTTGCACTCACACATACACCTTATGTTTGCACCTAATGTTTGGTCACTGGGAGACAAGATACTGCAACAAACAGAACAATGATTATTATTATTAAGGATTATTTTAGAGAGCTGTTTTAGGCATAAAACAGTTCTCACTGTTTTGCATGAAAAAGTCTGCTGTATCCAGCCATGTCCTTTTTTTTTCTTAGTACTTCACCATCTCACACTCAAAAATTCAAGTGTCAGTATGATTGAGTAAGCTTGATCACCACATAAATAAGCATCTCCATTCCTGACATGTTTATTTATGTGAAGACAAGATTTTCCCCTGACAGCAAAGTAGGTTAAAACCAGATCTGGAGGAAAGGCTGTTTGTGTGAAGGAAGCTCTTAGGAGGTTTAGCACAGTTTGGTTTACAAGGAGACATCATCATCATCATCATATACATACACACAAAAAATGTTTAGTAGAATGAATGCATGATCAACTTAATCACAGACAGACTGAACTGGAAACTGCATTACCTGATACTGCAGCTGCAGATTTTTCTAAAAACAAGATTTATGTATTGTAGTCAGAGAGGAGATTAAAAAAAAAAGTAAACTCATCCTTTGTTGGTTTTCTCAAGAAACTGTGAGGCTCATATTAAAATCTTTTTCTGCCTCCTCTCCAGAGTCTGACGACTTCTTGCCTGTGGCCTTGTCCAGGTTTGGCGATTGCTCCTTGGTCTTGAAGAGGTTGTGATCCTCAGAGTTGATGCGAAGAGGACTGGGTCGCTGGAAGTCTGAAGCTGCCCTCACTGACAACAGAGAGATGAGGTTAATTAGACTCAGATACTGCTAAAAAGAGATTCAGCTCCTCACAGTTTTTTGAATCAGAACAATAATGTATAAAATTTAAATGAGCTTTCCTTTGTATATACTGTTAACAGTTTGGCACAGTCTAACTTCTTGACCACCAGTGCAATTTAACCCAATCCAGTACAGTGGCTTTGTCATGAATTCTAGGTTTACAAGGTTATAATTTATCAGCTTCAAGGTTGGCTACTGTGATAACGGTAATGATCAGCTCACATTTCATAACTCATTTATGCAAAAATGAAAAATGCATTTAGGAGTGTCAATGAGTTTAGGATGCAAACACATACAAACAGGAACATTTGTTCTAAACCGTAACAGATAAAAAGCAACAGGACTGAGTGTTTTGACCTGAATCATCTGTCACATAGTGTATGTAGACAGACAACAATCAGCGTTGGCAGAAACAGTGCAAATACATACGAGATTATTGGTAAAAAGACTGCTGTATCCTGACAACATCCACCAGTCTCTCAAAAGACAATCTGCTGCAGCTAATGAACAATTTTTAAGGTGACCGGCTCAGTCCACTAAACTTTTATAATGCAGATTAAGATCTTGGTCATTACATTGGTTTTGTCACACACACAGTGCCATTATTTTTGGCAGAGCAAAAAAATAACTGAATTTTCAACCTATTTTGTCTGAAACGACCTTTGTTTCTGTGTGTTCATATTTTACTTGGGTTTAGATTGGATTCACTCCCCAGCTCTCCTTCTGCCAGAGTCTCTCGTAGAACTACTTTGTGATCTACCTTCCTGAGTGGTTTTATTGACCGAGCCTCCCGACTGCAGACTGGCCTGGCCTTCCTTGTCTTTCTCGGACAGTGCCCTCTTCAGCTTTGGAGGTAGAAGCGTGACCTTAGGGGAGCTACCGCCACTGCTCGGGGAATCGGCGCTCTCTTCTATCAGAACGGGGAACACAAAAATATACTAAAGCCAAGATCACCCTGATATTGCATTTATTATATTAGACTTTATTTCTACAGTACCTTTCCTTCACATGCATCTTAAGCTCTGTACATTAATAATCACTAACAATGTCCACGAAAGTCCAATGTCCAAAGTCCAATGTCCAATAAAATATCAAGTAACAATTAAAAAAGGTTGTGTGTACCTAAGCTCCTGTTGCTACTTGTGGTCCTTGGCTTCTGGGGGATGCTTGGTCGGGCAGCCAGGGCAGGCTTCGCTCCCTGTGGCACTGGCGGTTTGGAACTTCCTGGTCCTCCTGGGGAACTTGAGGAAGATGTAGCTCTGAGACGAGATACTGGTTCAGGTTTGGTCTTTTCTGGTGAGCCGGGTTCAGGTTTGTTCACTGATCCACTGGGAGACCGACCTTCTGGAGTTGTGGACTGAGGTTTGGCTGCTTAAAAACATTTAAAACAGTCATAATGTAAATAATATATAAATATATTTTAATAATCAGCATGAACTGACACAAAAACAGCCAAATCATAATCAAGATTGTAATCCAAACAATCGAAGCAGTCCTAAATTTATGTTCTATCTGAAAAAAAAAACAGAAGCCTTCTCTTTTAAACTTCTAAACAAAGCAAGAGAAACAGCTCACCTGCTGCATTGCTGTCCGGTCTGTCGGGACTGGAAGACTGAAAGAGAAAAACAACAAAGTGGATCACTACATGATTATTTTATTTTGCTTTCTGAAGAAAAGATTTAAGAACCTTAAAAAAATAACTTTTTTATAACACTACATAATATTAAGTACATCTCTTTCAGGCTGGTATATTTACCACAACGCATTGTTAATTTTATATACTGTGTCATGTAGCCTTTATTAAAATAATGATCAGAGAAGTCCAATTTAAATGTAAGATCAACCACTAGACGTGAACCTCTGCAATAATAGTACAACAGGGGGCCAAAACTTTAGAACCACCTCTTCTTATAGTGCACACCATCACATCACTACTCTGCTACCCAGTATGACCTCAATAATAAGAGTAAAATATTCACCTTTCTGACAGTTTCAACTTAAAAACTGAGAAATATACTATTATAAAAGTTGAATTCATGGCAGAGCTGCTGTATTGCATTGCATTTGATTGTGCAGGTGTACCTAATAAAGTGGCCAGTGAGTGTGTAATACATTCACACTGGACTTCTGTGATCAGAAGGGGGCGCCTTAGTGTTAGAAATATTAAGGATAGGAATCGCACAAGCTTTGTATAAATGAACAGCCTTTTGAAAGGCGCTCTTCATTTTACCTGCGCACACACACACACACACACACACACACACACACACACACACACACACACACACACACACACACACACCTGAAAGCGAGCCAGAAAAAACAGATGGCAGAAGAAGCTTTAGTGCCACTGAGAAAAGGTCAAAAATAAAACCCAATGCTGTGAACACCACAGACCTCCTATACACAAAAGCACACACTCACTTTAGTGACTAGTTAAAGATGCAATATATATTTATTGAACACACTCACACACATCAACTCATATTGAATACCAATGCAAAAAAGGTACACAGAACAGTAGACAAAATGTTATTGCCCTTATTAAAGTCTCTACATGTCTGTTGCTTTTTTCTTATATCACATATTCTTCCTGTCAAAAGCCTCAGTTTGTCAAACAAAACAGTCCAGACAGTGGAGACTCGTCCAGCTCTTTGTCCCTAAAACAAGTCTCATCTGTCTCTGTTCAAACAAGCTTTTCACTATACAATTTACATTCTGTCTCAGTAAAGTTACAGTGTAGTGCTAAAATTACTAAAACCCTGAACCCGTCTGTCAGTGTTTAAACTTTGATTACCCCAAATGATAAAAACAGGCCATTTCAGTTTTTGACAAGGCAAAGATCTTCAGTTCTTTGTTGACTAGATTAAATCAATGCTGGTGGTTTTCCATGTTTGTTATTAATTAAACATTCCATTGAATTGCATGTGTTTATAGCATCTGAATCATGGATCTGATTTATTTTTATGTGCCGCAGAGCTCCACTGTTGTCCAAAAACTTTAAAAACACTTCAGTAAGCCACATAGCTGCACTGGGTGACATAATTCTTCAGTGTAAATCATCCATGTACTTTACACAGGATCTTGAGAAGCTTGTGGCTCAGTACCTGCCTCTAAGCATTTTTATGTGATATTCCATTAGTGACTCTGGCAAAAAAAAAGTGCAAACCTATGCATACATCAAATACAGCATTCTATCCTTATGGATCCAACTTTGTGCCAGACATTGTTAATTTGATGTGTAAAATGAAGCTACAACACGCAGCAGCCTAAACAGGACAATGATTACACATTTATACAGATGACTGTCTTACATTAATTATTTTTTGTAATTAACAGTGCGTCCCCATGCTGCTGAAGTATACATAAACACGCTAATGTTCCAGATTTAGAGACATAATAATGACAAGACATGATCTGATGTCAGTTTTAGTCTTTGCATCGGAAACTAACAAATATAATTGGAAATAACTGACCTTATCTTCTAAGGCTAATTAAAAGCTTTCAATCTAGGTTACATGCTTGGGGTTTAAAGTGTGAAGCATTTACCTTTTACATTTATAGTGCTGCAAGTTCATTTTTAAAAATGAATAAAAATGCCCATTAGATTACACACTAAAACCTATAGTGATAAAGTAAAATGTTCATTTCAAGTGGCTAAATAATTTAAAAACAAAAACTGAATTTCTCTTTTAGTGAGTATTTCGCTCTGCATCTTGATGGTTTCAGGTTTCTAGAACTGTGTTCTGTCCTGTGACCAGGATTTGGCCAGTTTATAACAATCTTCCTAATAGATCCTTTTAAGTTCCACCAGCATGGACAGGAAGTATCTGTGGATTTCCCTCCATCATGTCGTCTACAGATGATAGGTGTGTTATACAGTTGGGCATTGGTTGGACCACTCAAAGACAGTCAGGGACGTGTCTCCTGTCCCTGCTGCTGAGAAGTCCCCACCATAGCATCCGTCCACAACCACGCTTCACTGTAGGGATGGTAATAACCAAATGAAGAGCAGTAACTAATTGTTCCCGGACATGGTGCTTGGAGTTCTGTCGTATGAGCTTAATTTTGCGTCATCAGTTCACTGAAACATTGTCCTCATGCTCCGAGTCCTTTAAATAAAAAGGAATTTGTCAGAAAAAAAGGCATTTGTTTTTCATAAAGTGTACACAGATGGAGCCACTAATCATTTGAACCTCTTCAAATGACAGAAGTCTTTGACTCTCTAAATAAAAACAAATTATTTTTAAAAAATTTATTACACTCTTAAAAATACTGTTTTGTCCACTGCTGTATCCAAGGTTAAGAATGATCCGTCACACACTTTATAAAGTCTTGATAGTTCTAATCGGGGGGAGTTAGATTCATTTTATTTGTCTTGCAGTCTGAAATGTCGCCAAATAATTTTTTTCCATGTAATCCCAGTGTTTTTTGTGTGTTTCCTGTTTCATCTTACCTTGTGTGCTCTCCTCTCCTGTTTGGCCTTCATCTCTGCCAGGAGGCCGCTGCCCATCATCTGCACCCCTGGATAGCGCCTGCCTCCCTGAGGACTGCCTCTGCCATCTGAGCCCTCCCAGGGCTCGTCTATAGAGTCTGGTGTCCTCAGCTCTTCTGACCTGTCTGAGCTGCTGCTGCAGTCTGTGGGCTGTGAGCGACTAGAGGCGTCTCTGCAATGAGGACAAATCTGTCAGATGGAGTAAATGATACTTGGAGTCTGACTGACGTAGTCTGTAAACATTGTATCTATACCTGGACTTTAGCTCGGGTGCAGGGCTCTTCACTGCCACCTTCGGTGAAGAGGGCTCCTCCAGGATGGTGGAAACGGACGCTGAGCTTATAGGGGCAGATGAACCTGAGGGTGGAGCAGTTGTCTGGTTTTTTTCAGATTTGTCCGATTTCTCGGACTTTGAGGATCGTTTAATTAGGTTGAGGAATCCTCCTTTACTTTTTTTCTTTTCTCCATCCTGAGATTCTGAACTCTTCAAAGAGCGTCTGAGATGAACAACACAGACAAATCAGTTTAACATATAAGAAATGTAAGATGTGAGCACATTGAGAACTATGTATTGCTTCTCTAATAGACCTGGATATATGCACTGATCTCTGGATTCAATGTCGATCAACAGAAGCAATTAATTCACATTTCATCTATAGCTTACTTAAATCAGATAAATATCAATATTGCAATGTGTGCTTCTCATTCCCCAGAAATCTGGGGAATAAGGATTAATTTTCCGAGTTAATGCACAAATAACTGAAACATTAGATTTCTATATTTTTGGGCCTACACATGAAAAGCACCTGAGCAAGAATTATGAAAATGTGCATGTGACTAAATGATATCTCACACAGACTGTCAACAGCAGATGCTCCAACTACAGCATATCCACTCTGATAATGACTTTGTCCGATGACTAACAATAATTCAAATTCATACTAAACGTCTGATGTCCGCAGACAGCTGTTAGTTAGCTAGTGTTGGCTCCTTATCCATGACAGTCTGAAAAAAGTTTAATCCACACACTGTTTAACTGTGTAGAGTCTTTTCAGTCTATTCCTCTCACGGATCCATTTTGAATGCGCATAGACGACCAATCACGTCACGTCACATCACTGTCCTGACTCCAAACAGCTATTATAGCCAGTTCCATCTACATTACTTTTAATTCAAAATTATTTTTGTGGACTTTGTAATGGCTCGTTTCTCACAAAATTTACACAGATGTAGAGAGACTGAGAATGATGCAGCAATGGTTAATCCCTGGATTTTAAGAAAGAAAAGGAGAATCTCAAATATTCATGAAATAGTTTCAGCAGAGTCCTTACTTGGAATCCATCTTGGTGACCTTTTTAGAGAAAAACTCATCTACGCCCTCATCTACTCTTCCCATGAGGCCATTTTGCTCCCCATCCTGGGATGGAGTAGCATTAATTTGCTGAAAGGAAAAGATAAAAGCATCTGATATCATCTGCGGACCATCTTATATAGAGCTATGGGACTGTTCCCATTAATAATCTTTTTGTGTACCATCAAAATAAATGTGCATCCAGTTTGTTATGTCCAGGTACGCTTTCAAAAAATATATATTATCTTAGAAATCATAAAACTTGAAAATGTTTTTAAAACTTTCTTTCCCGTTAAGCTTTACTCACAGGGACTTTGTTGGAATGTGTTTTCTTGTTCCTCCGGGGTCGTAGTTTGGTGAAGTGCTGCAGCTTTTTTTCCTCCTCAGATGGCAGCTCCACCATTGCTCCTGACGAGTGGTCCAGTTTTGGCAAGACCTGAGATGGTGTAGGTGGAGTTTGAGATGTGTCCTCCACATGGATGGGCACATCCTCCAGGGCCTTGTCCAGGTCAAACTCCATCTCTAAAGTTTTGCATGTCAGATGTATCATGATACTCTATTACGATAACTCATAGTTTTTTTAAAGGCAATACAAAATTAAAAGCAACTTCCCTAACCCATCAGTACATTTTAACAGAAGGGGAATACAGCTCTATTTCACATACAAACACAAACAACAAAAAGAATATGCTTACCAAAGGCACGCGACACTGGTCGAAGCATTCTGCTGTGGATGCTCTTCCTCTTTGATTTAGGAGTCATCTGGAGAGAGCATCAAAGTGTCAGGAAACTGCTAAACAATTAATATGGGTCTTTGTAGCAATGAGCAGCTTTGATTGTCCATGTAAAGAGCGTAAGGTTGAACTTGGAAGGAATTGGCGTTGACTTGGAGCGGGATGGATAAAGCAAAAAGTTACCAAAAAAGGGGGAAAATATAATCGAAAAATGTACTAATATGTGGTTGGAGTGGTTACTAATGTCAGGTAATAGTTGCTAACAGGTGACTAGCACGGTTTCCGGGGAGACAGAAAACAACAATCAGTGCAGATAGAAGATTTGACTGCAGCAGAGTGCAGAAGAAAACAGTGAAATAAGATGATGAATTTAATCTGAAAGTGTTGAAAAGTCTCTGTTTTACACTTTAACTCAACCAGAACAGGAAGGGGAAGCTTATTACTGGTATGTAAGCTGAACAAAAACATATTGTGTGCATTGCATCATCTCTTTGTAAGGTTATCAACCCGTTGCTTCTGTTTCCACCATTTCTACATTTTGGATGCCAGCATTATAAGCTCAAGCAGACAACGTAATCAAAAGAACTTATATAAGAATTCCTCATTTTTCCTTTGAGAGTTATGAAGGCAGCTTACTATGAATTAATGCTGTTTTCACATTTCTACACTGATTTCCTACCTTTTTAAACTGTGCTCGACTGGCCAAAGGAAAACAGGAACTGCTCAAATTTAATTTCAAAGATAAGTGTTATTTTTAAGTTAATTTTGCAAAGAATTTAAAAATTCTTTTTCATTTAGAGTGTAGAAACATGGACAAACAAGGCAAATTATATTTATAATGAAAAATGACATTTTAGGTTGTACCAGGAAAAGGAGAAAAGATGCAATTAAAATGTGATCTGTCATAAAAGGGACTTGCTGCTACTTCCTCTTTATACATTGTTAGTAAAAAAGTAACATCCCAATGCACTTGTGTAATATTACAGTTTACGGTGAACCACACGAGGTGGTTGTGCACATTTACAAGGTCATGATGACACACATAGTGGAGAAGAGGCGATGCAAAGTGGCTTTGATGCATTGAGCAAACAAAAAAAAATTACCAGCATTCACCAGGTTGAAGTAGAATTGGAGTGGGTGGGGGGGGTTTAAAAGCACCCTCAGGTTTACTGTAGTTTTGACCAAATTCTCTGTACTACAGAAAAAAAGCTATAGCACAGAGGACACTACAGCAAGTGAAGAGGTAGAGGACAAAAAGAGTGAAACAAAAAGAAAGAAAAGCATAGAAGGATAGTCCAGTACTTACACTGGTGCAGCACAGAGTCTCCATGGAGCAAAGGTAGAAAAAGAAGATGAAAAAGAGGAAAAGATTGAAGAGAAAGAAAGACGACAAACAGTAAGGCCGAAGACAAAAAGGGGGGGAGACGGCCAAGAACAAAGGGGCACGAGATGAGACTTGGGGGGACTTCATGTGTGTAAGTGAAAGACGGGACATAGAACTGCATGGAGTTTGCTGCCAGCTGCGTCCTGCATTTACCATACAACAGTCTTCAGTCACATGATTAAACATTTCTTTTCTGTGATGAAAAAATGTAATTACATCACACAAGAGGCTTGGTTACTTTGACCGAGGGTGCAGGTCAGTCGCCCGCCCAAACTCACCATGCATGTCTCTAGATCCTCCAGCCTTTCTGCCTCCAGGATCTCTGCACAGCCCGTTTAGGAATCTTCTCCTCCGGCACATCCAGATCCAGTGACTCCTGCTGCACCAACGGTCGACCACGACGTACCAGGTGGTCTGCCTGTAAGAGGATGTGGATTCTTTTTTGGGTTTGATTGTTAAGAAATAAATTCTGGCTAGGTGGCAAAACCTAAACAATTATTATATGTAGGCCAAAATTCTAATATATTTCCAGTGGAGTTGGATGTTGCTGAAAGATATGCAAAAGATATCTACACAGTTAAATTAACAGCTGTGAATGAAGATCTCACCAGAGTTAGTTGTGAAGAGGAAAGAGCTTCCAAAATCTCATCAACGATGCGATCAGACAGAAAGGACGCTAGACTCAGCTTCACTTCACTGACAGAGAAAAGGAAGTGATGGTCAGCAATGGTCTTTACTGATAACTCATATTTCATGCTTCAAGCCGCTTTTTTTCCACTGAACCAGAACAGAAAATTTTTCTGCAGCCCTCAGATGGGCGCTGTAGATGATTGTCAAAAAGCAATTCTTAGGTCAACCCAAGACTGATAACTCACCCCTATTTGGAAAACATGTAAGAAATTCATGATGCAGCTTTTAATTTGAAATTCCATCTGGCTATCCAGACACACAATGCTCAGAAGAAGATTTTTGTGGTTTCAGATTATGTTGCGCAGTTGCGCTTTAACAGTGCGCAGGAAGAAAAAGTGACAGTGGTTTGGTGTTCAGTGGTTTCAGTTCGCAGGAGGAAGAAAAATAAAGCAACTTGGTTTTAGTGCGCAGGAGGAAGATTAATAAAACCATGACTTTTCTGTTTTGTGTGATCAGCACTTTTACTGCTCAGGCACCATTCAGGTTCAGGTGTATGAATTTATGGTACAAAATCTTTTGTTTAGCACAACTCATCTTGGCCGAAGAATAAGAGACGTCTTCTCCTTTGGCTATGGAACAAGCCGTTTATTTATAACAAGGACGTTTTTGTCGGCTCTGCATTCTCTTAATCACCAGGGGCACAGGACATACACGTAAACGCACTCTTTACCGTAATGCCAGTAAAACAGCGCACAGAACATCCTCATGCCTACTGTGAACAATGAGTAGGAGCGCATACAACAGATATTATTTTTCAGCCTGGATATTGGCGGCTTATAGTCCGATGCGGTTTATATGTGACAAAATATATATTTCTTTAAAATTTTAGCGGGTGCGGCTTAAACTTAGGTGCGCTCTATAGTCCAGAATTTACGGTACATACAATTCCAGCGTCCAGACACACACCTGATTTTGTTGATTATGTCTACAACAGAGTCTGTAGGGTTTTAGTGAAAAGGGGCAAACCATCTTGAAGATAATCACATGGGGGCACAGGGACTCTGCTGTATCCATCATAGACTCCAACAGAGTCTGAAGGGAAAGTGAAGATAAAAAGGACACGTCCACAACTAACTTGAATTTCAAAAGAACAACTAAAAGTTCTGTTTAGGTTCAGAAATGTTATACTACAGAAAATATTGTGGTTGCATTTTTATATAACGTTTTGTGATGTTTTTACCTTTGACTATTTAAAAATCTAACAACTTTTTTATACACGGTCACAAATAAATCACGACTGGCAATAACAGTGAAAATCTTACCTGTAGTTGTTGGTCCATCACGGTTATCACTTCCCCGGCCATGGACTCCAGTTTCTCCTGGATTGGTCCCACTGACGAGCTGTTCACCTCCTCTCTGGAAGCTGATCCAAGGTGGTAGAGGTTCGGGAGCAGCTAAGGAGGACAAGGAGAAAATCATAATCAATGAATAAAAAACACAAACTTAAAACAGGCAAAGTAATGTTCAGATGAAGTTGCAGATCAGAAAACATTGCCTCAGAATGTTTTCAGACCAACAAGAAAAGAACTTTGCACACCTGGATTGGGGCATTTTCTGCCTTTCTTATTTGCAAATCCTCTTAAGCTTTTCCCCTTAATTTACCACAGGTACACTCCAATAAATTTTTAGAAACATGTCAGCAATAATCAAGAGAAAGGAAAGGCATCTGAGGATTAAATGTACAGACATTGGTAAAATTTAGCTTCCACTCTGTGATTATGGGCCACTGCATGTAGAGTTTTGAGGAAAAACAGCATTTGAACAAATGTAGTATTACGCTGCAACATAATAAAATGAAGGGGATCTGAAAACTTTGATATGCACAGATGCATTATGTGTCTCCTCACTGTTTTCGAGTTCCTGGCATCTTTGAGGAGGTTCTCTGCCGACTTGACATCCTCTGAGATGGCGTCTGTCTCAGAGTTCCTCAGGGAGTTTAGGTGGTCCTGCACCTTCACACAGATTCTGTCAATCATCTGTAAGTCGAAAATAAGACAAAGATCTGTTGCTGTCTTCAGTAATGTCATGGTTTGGAGGTTTTTTGTCAAAAACTTTCCTTTAAATGTAATAAAAAATTATACAAACTAAGTTTTAAAAGAAGTTGCTTTATATTTAGTACATGTTTACTGCATGTGCTAATGCTTTTAGGTAAATTTGCATCTCAAACATAATCCATTCTGTAGATATAAACTCACAAATGTAATTGTAAATGTCGTTTGTCTCACTTTACGTACACACCTGCTGTGTAGTTGTGGTAACGATGCCCTGCTGAAGCCGATAGGCCTGCTCCTGTAGGTATTTTCTGGTCTCGTGGTTTCTGTACAGATAATTCTCAATCTAGGAGGAAGTACATGTTATAATTTTAGTTTAAATTTTTTTAATTCAAATGATTTTAAAGTTGTGGCCACACACTGGAGTATGTCTCATACACTAGAGGTAACGCTGTCATAACCACACTGAGGCTTTAGGACATGAGGAACTGTCAACATACCTTTAATAAAGCATCCTCGGTTTTCTCAGGATTGGCCTTCAGAGCCTGGGAGGCATCGATGATGGGGATGGGCATGAAACGAATGGTGAAATTTCTAATGGACACATACACATAAAGGTTGTTTAGGAAGTTCGAGGATTCCATGCCTTTATGCACATAGAACTATTTTAAATTCAGGTTGTTTGTTTAATTTTTTTAGAAAAATGCCATAAATCAGCCCATGACTGCTCTGTGTTTGTCTATGGGAGTGAGGGCCAGCTCATCATCTGCTCTTACTCTGGTCTGTTAGAGAGCAATGAACTAACAGCATTAGAGGAGTTCCTGATCTTGAAATAATAGTGAACACACACTATATTATCATCATGATGGAGGCAAAGAGAAGATACATTAGAAAGTTAAATACAAGAGCAGACAGATGTTGATGGTTTTCAACATAGTAATGTTTGGCTGTGTGATAAACACAAGAGAGACAGTGGCATCAGTGAAGATTTGAAATGTTCTAATCTGATCTCTACCCTCGTCTTTTGAACTGACAGATCTGCTTCAGGCACGACCCAGTTTTTTATGCATGTAATAATCTTTAAACCTTTATTTGAATTTACTGCGACCACAACAAAAGTTAAAATTGTTTATGTTCACTTAGTGCCAGAAACCATTTACAGTATCTATAGGGACTGATGTATGATCACTTATATTAATCTTGTTCTCTGCTTAAAGATGAAAATCGTTATAAAAGTTAGAATTTTACTATGTGTTTAGTAGTGAGGTAATAGTGGGTGGTGGACTCATACTGGAGAAAATTATAAAAGAGCTGGTACCAATATTGTGAACTCCTAATTAATATTAAATAAAATGGTCAAACATGTCTGTTGTTAAAAAATATAGCATGTCAGTAACACCAAGCATAATGAAAAACATTCTAACATGAGACATGAGAAAACTGACTCAAGGTAACAAAAATCAGGGCACTGTGAATAGAACTGAGATCAGGACCAAGAAAGAAGAAAATTGTTATTTCAATAATGCAACAGAGAGACTCAGAGGGTAAACAGGAAGATGAATATGGGAGAGAGAGACAGAAGAGAGGAGTGCGTACAGATGTGTTCCAGGTGTAAATTGAGTTACATGCATGGAAATATTGAACATTTGGGTGCACAGACACGATGCTGTAGACAAATAATTGATTTATTCCATCTTGACTCGGATCTTTTGCTTTTTTTGTCTTTTCTGCTTTTGTCTTTTCCCTCTTTGCATCTTTCCTCTTGCTGGTGTCCCTCTGTTGTATTTCCAGTGTTTGTCACCTTTTTCCCTCCACTTTCCTCATCCTGTCTAATCACCCCTCAATCTTTCCTCCTGCTCTGCACTAAGCAGGAAGACGTGGGGGCAGCTGCCACAATTAATGATAAGATGGGTTTTAAATATTCAGTAACAGCAGACCTGAACTCCACAATCAGACAATCATCAACTTACACACTTAAAAAATGCATGGACAAGGCTACTTACTTCTCCAGAGCAGCTGCCACATCCTGAAGACCCTGAGGGCTGGTGTTGTTCTTATCCCAGATCACGGTCCTGCACAGAAAACCCCCAACGTGACACAAGCAAATAAGTTAATAATTACCAAGAGAAGTAATTTATAACTCAAACTGTAATTAACTTTGAAAAAAAATAGATCTTTTTTTTACCCTTCAACAAGACATTCACAGTATCTATTTTTCCCAATCCAGTGATTTTCAAAATTGTTTTTTAAAGTAACTTTTTTAACATAGGTTCAGGAGCATGTAGGGTCAAATGACAATGCTATTAGCATTAATCTATATGTACATGCAGGAAAACTTGACAATAAAGCTTCTAAACACACATTAAAAGTTATAACGAGTCTGAAACCCGAAATCAGGTCCTTCACCTGAGTTTGGAGTTGATCTGTAGGGCCTTGGCCAGCATCTTGGCTCCCATGTCCCCCATTGCATTGCCACTGATGTCGAGCCTGGTTAGCGAGGAGTTGCTGCCGAGGGCGTTCAAAACGATGGTGAGATCGCTCTTTAGTCTGGAGTCTGCTAAAGATAGGGAGGTGAGGGGCTAGGGGAGGGAAGGATCGATGAGAGAGTGCACACGTGGGATGAGAGGAGGAGAACAGGGCAGGGTGAGGTGATACTGGGTTCAAAATCATCGCTGTGTCCAAGTTATAACTCATGGAGGCAGTCGGTGTATCCCCATCGTACAGCTGTCAAACAGGATATGAACTGATGATCTGCATGTGTGTGTTTGTTCAGCTTAAGCAAAAGCAGTGAACCGTTTTAAAGACGCTTTCGAGGCCTTTGTTGTGTTTCACTGCCAACCCGAACAGAATTGTCATTTATGTCACATATGGTGCTGTGTTCCTTTAGCCAGCAACTCCTTGAATTTATCCATACACACGGAGGTTTCTGTGCCTTATATGAACCTTTATTTGCTTAATCCGGGTTTTGTTTCTTTCACTCACACTGGTCTTTAGCACTTCCAAAACGTGTGCAATAGGGGATTCCTGTCATGCCTCACAGTCACTTTTAAACCATTCCAACAGTCTGAAGCTTCTTTAATGGACTGTATGATTTTTTTTATTTCTATTACAAAGACTAAAAGGGTTTTCTGTAATACATTTTTGAGTAGAGTAGCAGCAATTACTGTACAAAACTGTTACATCAGAAACTGGTGTTGTCAGTAATATTATGTTTCAATAATCTATATTGCAAAACAAAGCATTCAGCACTGGACATCTCTGTAATATGAGGAGTTTACAAATGTCCCCAGTGTTTGTATGTTCAGCAGATTTAATCTGCTCCATGATGCATTTACACAGCATGAGACTCCTGTAATCTGCCAGTTGTTTTCATTCACCTGGTTGATCCACACCATTGTTTGGGGGATATTACAGCAATGACAAAGCGGCATCAGCTTAGCCTCTTAAAGCCTTACGGTTTAAAAAAGAAAAACTCATCATGTAATTTTTTTATGTACACTGAGGTGCTGCTTTATTGTATTTCTCTAATAATGATTAGTGTTTTTTAGGCAGATTAAATTGGGACAAAATGTGTTTCTGTTGATGAATGCATTAAAGTTTAGCATCTATATGGTTATCAAGGTGGAAAAAAAATATTTTTGTGTGTCATCTGAGGATGCGGAGCAAATTATTTACTGCCAACATGAGCTCCTGTGGGGCCCAGACACACATTAAACATGCACATTTTAATAGATACAAGCTCATGCACCAGTAGCCACAACTGATTTTTCTTTCTCCAGTGCTCTATAAAAATCAAGCAAGATCTATATCCCTGACTTCTCAGGCAGACAAAATCTTGAAATAAAATGTTCTACTTGTATAAAAAAAAAAGTATGATGTCTGTAATACAGTAGAAGGAGCCCATGTCTTCCAGGTCCTGTTTCTCTTTAAGGCTGAGTGTTTCTCTTTTCGTCTGAGAAACACTGTTTGTGGCATTGTAGTTTATTTAAAGTAAATAAGCAGACATATATTCTCTCTTAATAATAATGAACTCAGCACATCTAGCAATGTAGCAGACAAAGTCAGGCAGGCAACAGGGAAAAAATGTGTTACTGCTGCCAGAAAATAACACTGAGCATGACTGAGGGATAGAAGGGTAGAAATCACCTTTAACTCACTTTAGATTTCTTAAACAAGCTATTGAAGAAAAAATAGTTTTCCCAGCACATTTTAATATCTACATAATATCCCATGAGTCACTCACAGACACGATAGAGACGTTATCATGAACTGACTGAGGTAAGATCAGAAGAACTTGATGTACTGAACTTTGTAGTGCAATAATTTACCCAATTTTAAGTCGTTAAACAAAATAAAAGACATTTGAATTTGATTTAACAAAAGGTGAAGACCCAAAGACAAGGTTTGTCATTAATCTGATGCTGGTCAAAGAAAGGACATTATTTCCACACCACTGCAGAGGTCAGAGGTTAGTTGTTGAGCAGCTGGTGCATATTCATGATTGGCTTCAGCTGGGTGGATACTTGCTGATGTGAGCCTGTGGCAACTGTCTGGAAGACATGTCATCTCCACCAAGCTACAGTCCCCAAAAACAAAAAGAAAAACTCACCGACTCCTCTTCCTGTATCATATGGACCAGGCTGTCCAACACTGGAGCAAGGTTTCTAAGTAAGGCAGAAGAAAAGGAGACAAATAGGGACATTTAATACATGTGTTGAGTATAATAAAACCAGAATATAAATAAATAAAATAAATATAAATAAAATATAGTATAATATAGAGTTTTAGGGTGAAACTCTCAATATGCTTTTTTTTCCAGGTATGTTGCATCATGTAGCATTTCTGTCTCTTTGATGGGGGTATTTTGTCCAAGTAAACGGCATCAGAAGTAGCATTCCAATCTTCCATGACATCCCAAGTCGTGTATTGCTACGTCATAACCAAATCCAGCCCAGGTCTTAGCGGTAACATTCCTCTCATTGCTTAATGCTTCTCACGTCACGCGTGCACCCCATCCTCTTACTTGGATTTGATACTGTTGAAGTTCTTGCCAAGGGACAGGTGTCTGATGGACCGGTTCTTGGCTAACCAAACCAGCAGAGTAGACAGGTCAGAGTCCAGGCCTGAGAGAAGAGCATCAAAGTTACAGTATATGGAATATCTGAGTAAGGCTGAATGATCTTTACTAATTTTGGTTTTACTTCACCATAACTTAGGGTTTATTTATGTTTATTACAATGAGCCTGGAAGCTGCTGCCTCACCATTGTCAGAGATGTCGAGGCTGGAGATGTTGGGATCTCAGCAATACAACCTTCAAGGATCTGAGAACCTCCAGACCGCAGCTGTAAGGACAGTGGGCATCTTTTAAACACATAACGTATGGTACATCAAAACTTTGCAAAACAACAATGTAAATCTGCGATTTCAGAAATACTCGCTGAGACAAACAGAATAACCAAGACATCTGCATTTTATATGATCAACTAATTATGGTAATGGCAAATTACACATCATTCCATGTCATGTGAAATGTTGATTGGAAAATAAATGGCAAGAAGCGTATGATTAGGAAAGTAAGACTGCGCTAAAACACACGTGCAAATAAAAATGAGATGTTGATTATTAGGAGTGAGCACATTGCTACTTACACAATGGCCAAGCTTACAGGAGCGTTAGGAGGAGAGAACAGCATGTCAGAGCCAAGCCAACAATTACAGACAACAAAACACACAGATGCTTAATGATCATTCTTCTGCAAACACACTCGGCACAGACGCACACATTCGCGCACGCTCAACAGGGAGTTACACACAGTTCTTATTTTGTGCACTGTCAACCCACTCAAAGCACACTTCTGGACTGCCTCCACCAAACGGTTCATTAAGGCTTCGAGAAAGAAAAGAATGAATCATTTCCCGCCGCAGCTTCAGCTTGGGAAGATTTCTATGGGAATCTGGAATTGGATTTCCTGTGTAATTTGCATTCATGCGTTATCTTTAGAAGTCCTGTTGGAATATGGAGCAAGCTGTCTTTATCTGTTCAAGTAGGGGAGGAGATGCTGTGTCAGTGTGTGTGTGTGTGTGTGTGTGTGTGGGTGAGAGTTGTGATGAAACAATTAGAGGGGGAAACTGAACACCCCCCCTCCCCTCCTTCAAACTCCACCCCCTCCACTGCCTCTCCCCTGCCTGATTTTCCATTAAAACAGCCTCTTAGCAGTCCACTGGCCTGTGAGAGGGTTTGGAGTGGATCCCAAAAAGCTGATTGCACTGGATGAGTATTACATTAAAACTATTAAAAGCCACACTCCAACTCAAGCTGATAAAGGCACTTACTGTTTGCATACTACCAATGCTTGAAACTGGGAGAATAAATAAAGCCTTTGCATTTGTTCAGGGAAAAACTTGTTGCCACAGTATTTTGTAATGTGTCTAGTACTGTATTTAAAATGCCTAAATTATCACTAATTCATGCCATTTCTTGTGTGAAGTGTTTTAGTAAATAATCACATGCTTTAGGCTTCAAGGTTTCAAGAAGGGAGTAAACATTTAATTTAAATAATACAATCGGGATGTGTATAGAGTAAAAATAGAAATCTTAATATAAAACAGATAGCGTGCGGTGCATCTGTGTGGGCCTTACCTCACAGCAGCTGAGGTCTAGAGATACATCCTTCAGATTCAGGTTACTGGCCAAGCCAAGCAGAAGCGCCCTAAAACAATATGATCATATTTAATTCAAAAATGTAAATGTGGGCATGTATAAAGAAGTATAACTGGGACCTTTGAAAACATTTCATCATGTACACATGACTTGTTTTTGTGAATTATACTGGATGGACATTTCATTTGTTCAACTTGTGTTTGTTTGTGAGCATACACTTCTGCCATTTTTAAATATCAAAATAAAAAAAAAAACGAATAAATAAAAGTATTTAACTGCAGTGTCCCAGCTGTAGCTGTTCTGTGACGTAGCCCATCACTGTGATATAAGCGGACAGTTTTATTTTTACACGAAAGTCTAAAAATGTACAGCTTTAAACAAATATATAAGGAAATATAAAAAAGGACGAAGACAGAGAGAATGTAGGACAGAAGGAGCTGGTCCTTAGACACATTAAAGGTGAATGACTCACTTCAGGGCCTCTGGAGGCAGCTTGGTTCCTGACATGTTGATGGAGCTGAGAGACATGGCGCTGCTGAAGAAGTGCTTGAATGATGGAGTCACATCTTTGCCTTTCCTACAGAAACAGAGGAGTAAATGAAATATTGCCACATAGATGCATCAGTGACAATAAATGTCACACAAGTTTTCACACAGTTTCTAAAATTCTGGGGCCACCATTCGGGTTTTAGTGTTTTTGCCCATAACCCACTTTATCTTAACACTAAAATACAAAGGACAACACAGAATTTCAGAACAACTGAAGTCCCAGATACATGTAAACAGTCACTTTGTCCCCCACCTCTGCTGCTACGTGTGCTCTCATTTGAGCACCTCCTCCACAACCTCCTACCCCCCAACCCAAATCCACGTCAACTGTCCCCCTGATGAAGTCTTCAACTCCCTGGAGACAAACCCCTCACCCATCTGTTTCACAGAGCATCAGCCTATTTCAAACTGGATGAAAAGGCCAAAATATTAGAGCCACCTCGTCATCAGCTCCAGTAGGACTCCACCACCCTCTAGAACCTCAATAATAAACACATAGGTGAATTGTGGCTGTTCTGACATTTTTAACTTAAAAACTCAGGCAGAGCTGTGCTGTTCATTCCCACACTCCTTAATGTGTGTTTCTGCAATGACTTCTGTTCACCAGCAGATGTCATACATCTGCTGGTGAACAGGTCAACTGTAAAGAGAGCTACCATAACAAGTTTGACATTTTAAGTCAAATCTGGAGTTCAGGGAGGGCTACAGCACTGCATGTCCGGTAGGAGACAGATGACCCTTATTTCCCAGCCTGTTTCAGTTCTGTTTAACCAAATCCAAGAGTCTCTTTACACTATTAGACCTTCACACTGGTGACGCAGCCTGTGCACTACACCACTGCCAGTGTTCTTCATTTGGAAAACGTAGGATCTTACCTGTGGGGGAAGACACTTTTTGACACATTGAGAACAGAGAGGTGTTGGACTGAGCCTCGCAGAAGAGCGGAGCAAACCTGGAGTAGACACAGTATGTTAGCCTCTAATAAACTTAATTTAAAAAAAGCTATAACACATCCATGACTTTGGATCACTAAACACTTTGCACATTTCCCCCCTGTTGATTGTTTAGATTTGTAAAGGTGTATTTTTATTTGCCTGTATGTGAGAGGGGCAAAACACAATTTAGGAGCTAATCAATATCTTCATTGAAAGCCTGACAGCTTGCAACATCTCAAACTAATCAATAAACTGTATTTGGCTCCAGGACCCACATCAATACATCACATACAGTATTCAAACCTCTACACAAGCAGCAGACAGCAACACAGATTCAGTAGGTGTATAAATTGGACTCCAATTGTTCGAAGAATAATTCCCATATGTTCTGGTTTTGTTTATAATAAACTCACTCAGTATCATTTGATTTAAATATATTGTGTTTCAATGTGGCTCTTGATTCACCTGGTCCGATGAGCAGTCAGTGTTGGAGAGGTCAAGGGTTGCCAGGCTGTTGGGTTGACTAAGGAAGTGATAGAAATGCTGCAAACAAAGCATAAAACAAAGCACGGCAGACACTGTTAAAAAGGCAGATGCTGTTGCCCAGCAGAAAGGGACTGAGACTCTTTTTTCATTTGTTTGTTTAAACTATTTACAGTTTAGTTCCCATAATCCCTTTTCTGCTCGCCTTCTCTGTGATCCTCAATTATTGATCAGTAAAAATTTCATCTCACCACATCTTTTGTTGGACATTAATAACGTACAGCATCATTATATATTTTTTCCTGCTGTGCTAAAATCCCTCTCCGTTCCGTACCAATGTATTTCTTCGTCTAATTTCGACAGGAAATCAAATTTTGTATATACTGTGTGTATCACGATTTGTCCTTTTACAAACACAGTAAATAAGTGTAGTCTGATATATGAATTCTAGTGTGCAGCCACACAGCAGAGTGCTTCTCCCACATGCCTCCATCTTTCCTTTGAACAGATGACAAACCTCCAAGCATCAGTACTCTCCTGCAGAGTGAGTGACACGCCAACTGATTTACAACTATCGCAAACTGCAGGACTTCAATCAATGAAGTGTTATCGATACCAGCTCTAAAATGGATTAAAAACTGTGTGTGTGTGTTTACCTGCATGTCATCTCCTCGGAGGATATTCCCTGAGAGGTCCAGATGGACAAGGCTGCTGGGGATGGACGGGTTGGCACTCAGTGACTGGCAAAGGCTGTTTACCCCTAAAACACACATGCACACACACAATAACAATATAGATACAGACCTTCAAATCTCCGTTGGATGTTTTGACAGCAAATTGTAAGGAAACAGCAGAAGAAGGAGCAGCAGGTGAAGACAAGCAAGAGCATTATTAAAAATGAATCCACTGAAAGTGAACAGTTTAATAGATTTGCATATGTCATTTTCACACATTTGCCACTGTTACACATGTCTTTGCTGCATAAAACTCTGTTGTGCCTGTGTAAAGGCATGACTGTCGGGTGACTGATTTGACAAATCTATACAGAGGAGATGACAGAGGATTTGATAAAATGTAACAAAAAGGAAATTCAGGAGATCAAAATGTGGATCTGCTAAATTACGTGCAACATCAATAAAATCAGTGCAGCCCTCAATCCTCTTTTCTGTGAGCAGTGAGGGCTTTGGGGGTTTGAATTATGGATTGGGCCTTTAGCTAGATAAGCAGGGCTCAGTTTAGGCAGCACAGCCTTCACATTAACTCTCCACTGTGGAATATGATGGCTCTGTATTGATTTCCTGAGAGCTGAGCATGTTTACAGTGGGTCCCTGCAGATGATGCAGGTGCTGGAGCCTTTGGATGAAAACCAAGAAGAAATCTACCTGAAAGTAACAGCTACAGCTGTTACAGTTAATCTAAAAATTATGAAGAGTACTTTAGGGAACTACAGCCTTTTCATAGCTTTTCATTAAAGACCATGACTGTTGTGGTGACTGAAAGTGGTCTGGAAAGGAGCAGCTGCACATATTACAAACACATATTTATCATTCTTCCTTTCTGTAAATCAGTGTTGTGGAAGATGTGAAATGCATAAGATAATTGCAGAGCATTTACATTAAAGCCAGCATATAAAGAAATACTTCCAACCAACGCTCTCTATTTCATAAGTGTAAACTCTTCCACTTGCAGTGCCAGAAATACATACTGTTCATCACATACCTTTGGGTGATAGTGAGGTTTTGGAGAAGTTTAAATGCTTAAGCCCCATATTGAGTTTGGCAAACTGAACGCCCAGGGAGGAGACACCTGCAGCAAAACAAAACAGTCTTATCATTTTCTTATGAGTCCCCTTTTGTGGAGTCCACCTTTATTCAAAATTGTACAGTTGTTGCATCTTTGCTTATCTGTTTAACAACCATCATCCAACTTCCTTATTGCTACACGCTACAATTCAAGCGACTGCCTACAGTGGTTTTGAACAGGCAAAGTCTCAGCACTGCCAAACCCTGACAAATACAGGCATTTGTGACAAGGAAACAAAAGTAAAGAAAAAATTAGAGGGAGAGACTCTCCTTAGTTACAGTTAAAATGTGTAGGACGTAATAACTCTAATAACTAGTAAACACGAAAAAGCCTCATTTTATATAACAGCATAAAAATTATGTTTAAATAAGGTAAACTTACCTTAAGTCTAAATGTTCACACTAATTGTAACCAATCTAATGCTGCCTGATAAGGGGACATTTTAATTTAGAATTTAAAATACTTACAGTGCTGGACATGGTAAAGACTATATGAATGCAATATAAAATGTTTAGATTAGAGAATAACAGAGAGGGTGCATTAAAGTAGATTAGAGCACATAACACACCTCTATCCTCCAGTGGGTTGTTGGCAAGATTAATAGTGGTGAGTCCTGAGCTGGGGTTGTGGGCCAGGGCTGCCGCTAGCTTCTGGGCAAAGTCACTGTGGAGTGTTAAACAGTGTGTCCGTTATGTGTGGATGACCAATCAACTGTAAAGATTGAACCCATCAAAAAGCTTTGCTGACATAAATATCTGGCTGACATGGCTGTACTCAAAGGCAGGTCTGAACAGCAGCATTAACATAATAATTGTAACACTTTTTAAAGAAAAAAGTCACATTTCGCTGTGTTTTTCTGACGTTTTTAACTTATATATGACAGACTTTCTGCTCGCAATGTTTCGTCAGAGTTTAAGCTTTAAATTCTGGATGAAGTGAAAATTCTCTTAGCCTTGACAAACCTCTGCCAGGGTTTTCACAGGCTTTGTAATTATATTTAATTACACAAACGCTTTTATCCAAAGCAACTAACAAGTGAGGGACACACATGAACAATATGGGGTTCACATTCTTGAAACAGTTTGTATGTGTGTGACTGAAGGATCTTGGGATTAAGCCGCTGACCCTGCAGCTTGTAGACGACCTTCCCCTCCTGTTTAACATACCAGAACTTCTCAATACAAATTAACACAACCTGACATTTAAAACAGTTTGTATAATCTTACGTTTTGAGTCCTGCGTTGTCCAGAACCAACTCTTCTAGTCGACTGGATCGAGACACCACCCTAAGGATCTGCTCACACACATCTGTGGACTGCAGACACACACGCACAGGTTAACACTCGGGATATAGCTAATTAACAGATAGTTTACTTTAAACAGGATAGAGAGAAATTACAGAAACACCTTCTCTATATTTAATTCAGTCTTTGTGATTGTCTTCTATGACACATGACTGTAATAAAAGCCGTAAATTAGGTATATTGTTAAATATATTGAGTCGCACACAGAAAAGTAAAGCAGATCTTAGCTCACTGATCCTACAGGCCTTTAGTTTATCATTTTTAATTAATAGCACAAAGAAAAATATACTAATTAACTGAATCAGCTCCGAGGCCTAAAGTGCTATTTTCGGAGGGACTACAAAGCTTGTGCTGAAATATTCAAGGTCATGGGAATAAGACAGAAATTTACTTTTGGGACACATGATTCCCACAAGCAAACCTCCGGAACATGTGATGAAACTGCCACAGAAATCTGTTCATTTATGCTAATTAAAGCTGCACCATGGAACGTCCAGAAGCAGTTAAAGCTTTCTTTCCCACCCAAAGACTGTTCATGCGGAAACAGGAAGGAAACCGGGGACACTGGGCAGACTTTGGACACTTAAGTAGAGAGAACGTTGTCTCGCTTCTGTGCTCTGAACACCACAGGAGACGAGGGAGTGAAAGCACTCATATTTAGAGCAAATAAAAAATTCAACAGTTGGATGTCCATGTCCTACCTACATATTCACTGACCCACTTCACTGTGTGCTGTGTCATGGCCACACGAGCACACACACACACACACACACACACACGGTTTTACATAGATGTCCAATTATCTGTGCTGATTCAAAACAGATCTTTACTGGACTATTGTACTGTGCTGCTACAATGGAGTGTTTCTATCAGTCAGCAGACTCATTGTGGCCAAAACACAGAAAACATTGTCACAGACGGTTATCTGCCATGACCGGGTGAGAAAGAGGGGAGAAAAAGAGAGAGGGATAAGGGAAGGAGAAAGAGACAATGAACGGGAGAGACAGAAGAAAGGGACTGCTGTTTGTTTACTGGGAGTGCTGCTGAGGGAGCGTAAGAATAAGGGAGAGCAGCAAACAATGATACAGAATGCAGAAAATAATGCTAGAGGGTTATTAAATAGAGAAAATGAGCTGAGAGCGGAGCATCGCTAGGAGGCAGAGAGGACACAAAGAGACCAACAGTTGGAGACAGCGCTGTGATACTGGAGGCATGTGTCTTGTAACCATTTGCAGCTTATTAAATAACAGCTTTGCCATGCTGTGCAACATCACACACGTCCACACACACATACTGTGCAATCATTAGATATCAAAGGACCTCTTATCACTTGCTGTCCTCTCCTCCTCTTCTCCCCCTTTCTCATTTTCAGCTCAGCATCTTGATTAGGCCACGGAAAAAAACAGCGTGATTGAACTGAGGATGAGCAGCATAACCCCTCACTGTGGTAGCAGGTTGTGTGTGTGTGTGTGTGTGTGTGTGTGTGTGTGTGTATTCCTCTATGATTTTCCTTATCAGTTTGTAGAGATGGTTCGACTGTAATTTAAGCCTGAGGCATGTGCATTTACTTTTTCACATTTATTTTTATGTCTTCCATATTTTCATAGTAACTATGCTTCAGCAGCACAAACATACTGCTACCGTCTGACTGGCCAGTGTAGTAAACTTGCACATATACGAACATCTACTGAGCAACTGCTGGTTGTGGAAAGTTAAAACTGGTTTCCTAAGAGTGATTTATGGAGTTCCTCCTCAGTAGACCTTTCGTTCTGGCGTCTTTGTTTAAATTTTATATCTCTTTCCAGATACCTTCTGACTCATTTCCGTATTCATTCCGTACTTATTCCCCTTTCACTCTGTCCACTGTTCTTCTGCCTCACTGCTGCCCCTCTCTCACCTTATGTTCCACTCTGCTTTCTAACTTGTTATAGTTTCCATTGGCACAGGATCAAAAACTATTTAAAATCATCCTCCAGAGTGCATCCTTGCAGGTCTTATTTCCACACTTTATCCATTATCACCATCCAAAACACACACACACACAGAAAAAAAAGGAAAAACATTGTATTTTTCCTAAAACGCCAGAAGGAGTTCAGCTGTATTAAATAGTAGCCAGATAAGAACATAAGACCTGCCTCTTTGTAAGACAACCACAACATAAGGGATGTTCAAAACAACAACAGATAACCCATGTACTATAATACACCATAAGAAATTGGGAGAATTCAAATTTAACACAGGGTCCAACATAATACGTACTACTGTGGTAGGAAAAGGAAATTTACACACAAAATACACTTGTGACTGTGTGTATATTTGTACATATCGCGGTGAGAGACAGGATAATAAAATTCACTATAAAAAATATTCTGTGACTGAAGCGTGAGAAAAGTGTTTGGGGAGGAAGCCGCATGTGGTAATTGGTCAAACTGAGCAAAGGTTTAAATTGGAGCGTTGGTAATGGGGTGCTGCGGGGGGGGGGGCACCAGGCTGAGACATTGAGCCCCTTTGTATTGTCAGGATTAAGAGTCTTATCACACGAGAACAGTGGCCTGATCCTCAGTCAACAGACCGGAGGGAAGACGAAGGAAACAAAAGGGGGAAAGATTCTTTACACCAGACCCGTACACATAGTTACACCATGGAAGAGAAGGATGTGCTGATGGAAATGAGATGATTCATTGCAGTTATAATTCATGCTTTAGCAATTTGTAAGCAAAAATATCTGTATTTTAACAGACATTGTAGATTCAAGTAGATTCATGGACTACATCACATGATGTAAGATATCAAGTGAGGCAAAATAATGACCCTTCATGTATTTGTT
Source organism: Channa striata (assembly GCA_033026295.1). NCBI lineage: Eukaryota > Metazoa > Chordata > Actinopteri > Anabantiformes > Channidae > Channa > Channa striata. Next base: position 12,803,333 of record CM065175.1, on the reverse strand, counting down.
GACTAAAACCAGTTACTTTGTCGACAGTATTTATATGGTGAATTAACAAACGGATTAAACTACTTTATTTCTTCCTCCAAAATGACATCAGAAGAGCAGTCACAGCGCTCACCTGGTGGCTGAGATCAGTCGCATAACTACTGTTGCACATGGACGGACTACAAAACCGTGGTTCATTTATTGTGTATGTATCACAATGCTTTCCAGCATTGTGCAGCCGTATCATGTGGTCTACTGAGAGTTTCTAATTTCCTGAACAGGCCAGAAAAGACAAGCGTGGAAGGAGGTTTGGAACAGTGACAGGTATGACAAGAGATGGTTTAAAAAAGGAAACTGACCAGTTTATAGTCTTTAGTGGAGAGTTTGGTGAACCACTGGTTAAACTCAAGCACAGCTATTATGGCCACCAGATCCCTGAGGCAGAGAGAAAATGTCAGAGCAGCAATTAATTCTCCATTACTGCATGTTTATACAGTAAAATAAATCATGTCACACCTTCAGTGCATTCACAAAGTTTTCAGACTCCTTAACTTTTTTCAGTTTCGTTATGTTGTTCCAATTCAATTCAGTATCCAACACTTGAAATGTATCTCAGGTGCCTCCCATTTCCCTTTTTTTTTTTTTGCTATGTTTCTACACCTTGGACATGATTCCAAAAAAGACTGGAGGCTGTAATATCTGTCAAGGTGTTGGGAGTCTGAATATTTTCTGAATGCACTGCACAACACGTCTTTGTTTTGTGGCACACTGCCTCCACTTGAATTTTTACATTATTCGAGTGTACTACCGTATTTCAGTTGTAGCACGTACCTGTTCTCCAAATGGCTGAAATCCTGCAGGTTGAGTTCTCTGGTGTCTTGTGTCAAATAAATGGTGTCTACATCCTTAATTAAAAAACAATGAAAGGAAAAAAATTAACAAATCAAAGCTGTCATATAGGGGAAAAAGAACTGCACAGAGCACATTAAACAGCAGAGAGAGTTGTTGCACTTTGGATAAAAATAAGCACATTTATGGAGAACATCTTGAGAAATATGGAGATGTGAAGTAGTTTACTGCAAACAACCCTGAATGAGGATCTGTCAATGCTGTAAAACTCCAAACCAATCTGATAAAATACTGACCCACTGCACCTCTTCTCTGTAAGGCAACCCCAACCAGTCACACACACACCTGTACATCTGAGAAAACCCACCTACAGGTCAGAGCAAAACATATAATGAAGGTCTGCAGAAGAAGAGCTTCAATCATCATCAAATCATAACTGCTGTAATTCACCCTGTATGTAGACAGTACAATGATGCAGCTGTTAAATCACTCTACAAATGAGCGGCACACACACGTTCTATCATTACAGCAGCACAATGCACCGCGGAGCCCCTTAGTTATTCACACTGGTTCCTACCACAGGGTCCAGGTTCGGCAGGCTTGCTGTTCTCCCACAGAGTCTGCAGAGCCGTCAGCCTGTCCGGAGGCTCCATGCAGAGCTTCTTCATCACTTTACTGAAGAGAGAAGATCCGTGTAAACGCTATTCTGTCATCCTGTTTCTACACAGTAACAAGTAAAACCTCAAACCAAGCAGCTCGAGGATACTTTAGGAATACTGGTCAGTGGACAGTTTACAAGTAAGCAGCCCAGACTGTGCTGTTGAGCACTCTACTAATATGAAATGAAACTAGCAGAATTTATTGTTGGTTTATGGTTCATGCTTTTACATCTGCATTCATTTCTGCATTTATATTCATGCTTCCTCTTCTAAACAAAAAGAAAGATTCACGTCTGCACCGTAGCACATGAAAGTTTGGAAACACGGTGATGTATTTTTTTTTTTACCTTTTGTTGGTTTTATGCAAACGATTGTAAATGGATCACAAAAAGGAAAACACAAAAATATGAACACTAATTCATTTTTAAGAATATTCGATCACAGAATTGAAATTGTATATTAAGTTTTACTTATCAATCAATAAGTTTCCTTATTGATCTCATCAGTAACACTCATTCAATTCAACTCATCAGTAGAATGTGTTGAATTTTATGTAGTTATTTAGGGCTTCTGCTGAACATCCCAAAGGTCTGTGTGCTGGTTGGCCAGCTTTTCCCAACCTTCGGTCTGTGTTCTCCCACACCATAAGATTCTCAGATGGTGATTGAGGTGAACAAGCCATCACCTTGCACACAATGCAGATCACTGACTCTCTCGTCGCCAAAGCATCAGCAGATCACTGATGGTGTTAGGCAGGCATCTATCACCTTTCAGCTTTGGGTCTGACACATGCTGTTTGCTTGGCTCCCAGCACCTCAAACCTTTACTCATCAGTCCACAATACATTGCTGCAATTTTTTTCCAAGTTGGTTTAGGGTTTTTTTTTCTTGCCAACTCTGTTACCTACACAGTCTCACAGTGTCTGTGCACACTGGTTTCTATCTTGTTTTTTTAATGATGCAGCCAATTCAGTAGCGGTAAGGAGTCTGTTTTTTGAACTACTTCTCTTCACATGGAAGATGTGCACTTGGGCCTTTCACTGTGTCCTCTCTTGATTGGATCCAGTTGCAGCATGTCTCTAGAGAGTAATGTGCACCTTTAATGGAATATTTAATGTCTTGGCTCTATCTCATAAAGAATAACATCAGTCTACACTTGTCTTTAGAAAGGAATGAGTTTCAAGAAAAGGTGTTTTTGTTTGGCCATTTTTAGTTCTAATTTAAAGGAAAATGAAAGGTCACTCTCCTTATAGAGGAAAAGCCAAATATAAACTTATATAATTAGCTTACTGCACATGAACCTATTTCAGGACGTTAACACCTGTGACGGACATGCATGATCAATTTAGGAGCATTCACCCATACATATCTGGAATAAGATGACCTGAAGATTGCCACTGATTTGCTAAAATGTTTAATATGCAAATTAAATATTTAAATATTCCTAAAAATGAATTGTGTTTCCAACAAAGGCTAAGAGAGATACAAAAGTGTTAAAGTGTTTCCGAACTGACGTGCAAAAGTGACAGAACATTAAAATGAGATTGTATCAAGTGTATTAGTTTACATCTGTACACACGGCTGACACAAATTGTTGTGCAACACGCAAACACAGAGGCTGAACTCACCTAGGCGGTAGACCAGGACATATCCTCAGCAGACAGCTTCCTATGTGACCTACCACCTCATTAACCTCCTCTGTGGAGAGCAGCTTTAGAGAGAAGGAGCCACGCTCATACTCAATCGCCAGCTGAAAGGACACATCACGGATTAGTGACCCGCACCGCATGAGTGATTCTACCTACGCCTGCTCCAGTCACAGTCATTCGTCTTTTCTTCTCTACATATCATCCACTGATTCATGAAAGATTTTTAAAATTAAATATAGAGTGAATAGATTTGACATGAACACATGTGTCTGCATATACACGTGCAATTTGAAATTTCCACTCCTCTGCCCATCGATTTCCTTGGATCTAACGAGTAAAACAGATAAATAACAATAGTAAAACTATCACCATCTGTCCACTCATCAGCCCACATCTCTGTACTACTTGTAAGCAATAGCTTTGATGACATTTATCAAGACTGGCTGTCTATTTCATCATACACTGCAGTTTTGCAAATGCTGATCTCGGGTCATACGTGCCTCCTCTGTGGGCCAACATTTAAATAATCTTAGCTGGTTCTTATTAAACACATAAGACCATCTGTCAAGATATTAGGAGGTTGGACATCTCTCAAGATGAGTGGGAGAGAGGTTCAGCTGCAGGAAGAGTGTGGTTAGTGATGGATTATCATATTTTGAAGGTAGATCCTGCTGACTGACAGTTAGCCAGCTCTGGTCAAAAAGCCAAACGGAAGCTCTCTCCAGATGGGAAACATCCAACCCACATCTATCAGTTTGGGGCCTTGAAACACATTTCCATGTCTCGTATATTAATGGGTTTTCAGGATTAGATTAACGTTCAAGATTCATTTTGTCTGCCATCATGTCAGTTTAACATCTCCTACTCACGAAAGCATCAGCTGTGATTACAGACACAGGTCAGCCCAAGTCCACAAGTCGCCTTATCAGCAAACATACATTCTGCTTAAGATCCTGAAGACACTAAATGCTGAGCATCCGTCCCCTAGCCACGCCTCACCACACTAACATACTAAAATAACAAAATGGATACTGAACATTGCAGCGCAGCAGTAAAATATCACAGTATTGCTTTAGTGCTGTACCTGTGTGGGTCTGTTACAAGCAATCCCCTGGATCTCCAGATAATTAAAGGAGTGTTCCACCTGAAAAAGAGAACAAGAAAAAAAGTGGTGTCATATAATGCAACATTAGAAATGGACAAGAACAGGATAGGTTACAAAACCATCTTCAGAAATAAAAATTATACCAAAGTGTATGTTCAGGGAAAGAAAATTGAGATACAGTGTATGACTTTGGAGAATTTAGGCACAATTGTGGCCTCTGACAAGAGTCTAGTACAATGGGTGAGAAACTTACTGCATGTAAAAATATGTCTCTTCCATCATATACTACTATTTAATCTCCAGACAAATTCATTTAAATGCAACCACTCTACAGTTTACTGTGTTTGCTCATTTGCAAAAAAGGATCTGTTTTGAATAATCAGTAGTTACACATACGGTCATTTTCAGCATTTAGAATTTGCCTCCTGGTCTGTTTGAACTGAGTCAAGTGCAGCTTCGATGGAAAACTAAAAGTATAACACAAACAATGTGTTCATGTAAAAGACAGGCTTTTGAAAGAAAGTCGGTGTAAAGACAACTAGAATTATTACATCTAGTTTTTTTTGTTCTATTTCAAGTGTGCATCCAGGGAAAGAAAACAATGAAAAGCAGCAGCTTGCTTTTCCACTCCTAAAAAGGACAGAAAGATTCTCCTATGTGAGAGAGGGAGCCCTGAATACAAATTCTTCTGTATACAGAGCACAGTTTTTCTTTGCTGTCTCTTTATCTCTGTTTCCCTCACACACACACACACACACACACACACACACACACACACACACACGCAGTACAGTGCCTGAGGCCAGGCCAGGGAGCGAGGCCAGACTATTCCAGGTGGGCGCTGTGTTCCTGAGGCTTGAGGCAGACATGAGGAGGGAGAGGATAAGCAGACTGTCTGTCTACTGTCTACAGCCTGCACTGTCTGTGTGTGTCTGTTTGCTCACTCGCTGACTAGATAAACTGCAGAGGATTACTTAAAGTTAATATTTCAAAATTACTAGGAGTTTCTAACTATTACATACACAGCCGTGCTAAGCATTCACACTGAGTGGAGCACCAGTGAGTGTGCCGACAAATATAAGCTCTAGGCTGTGGCGAACACCATGCTGAGCGGTGTGGGGTAGAAACCAAATTGCATTGATCACTCATTCGTTCACTGTCCGTCTGTCACTTTAACAGCTCGCATCCTCTTTTTTTTCTGTTGCATCTTCATGAAAAACTCAACTCTGAACACGCAGTTGTGTTCAAAGGATGACTTCTTGTGAAGCGGCTTGGTTGAATTGTGAAGATGGTTTTACAGGGATCATGGAATGTGATCTTGTCGCATAGACTCACTTATGTCTGACATCATAAAATAAACAAGAAGAAGAAGCAAGAAAAATAAACAAAGACAAGGAAAATAAATGAGTGAGTGAATGGGAGAGAGGGAGAACGTGTGATGTTTGGGAGGAGACACTGACAGACTGTAATGCCCTGCAGCTTGTCGAGAGGAGCCAAACCATCGACTGGAGACACACACACACACACACACACACACACACACAACACACACACACACAGAAGAAACCCCACTGAGATGTGAATGAGAGAGCTATAGAGAAACTCACAGTTCATGTTTTACTGAGGTTTTACTTCGACAGAACAGCAATACTTCCATTTAAAAGTATTCCATCCTCCACTTGAAAGATAAGTACTGACAAAATCTCCATCTACTGCTTGTTCCTGTCCGTATTTTAGCTGCATCTTCCGCAAACACACACATTAAAAGCATTCAGGTGGGACAAGCATCAGTAAAATGCTTTGATTCAACAAAAACAGATTCCAACAGAAAACGAGAAAACTGAATCTGCTTATCTACAATAGCTCGCATGCGAGCAGAGGCATATCCTCATTTGTAGCTGACTCATCTCCACTGTAAAAGAGTTAGCATCAGAAAAATCAATACAGGGAGAAATGCTGTAACAGTCAGCTTTTTATGGCAGTCTTCATCTTTTAATAACGGCAGTATGCAGCAATACTCCCCTTAAAACAGGCACTGTACTACTGAGAGCATTTTAAATAGACAAAAAAGATTATTGAAAGTGCTCATTGCAGGTTCAGTGGGCCAGAAACCATTCAATTACAAATTTAAACGTTAAACTCGACTTGGACTGATCTGAACAATGTTAACTAGTTCCAAAACAATGAGTCAATTTAATAAATTGACCCTAGCTGTATCTTCTCAAATGTTTGGTGTTTTGCCCTTATTGTATCAGCATAATTGAATTTCTATTTAATTATCTGCTGAGGTTTGTCCAAAAAAACCTTTTAAATAAGCATGTTTGGCTCTGAGGTGGGCATTTTCTGACTATTCACAGGCTCAGTATTTGGGTCATACTGACAATAAACTGTGCTTGCTGAGAGTTCCTGGAGGGAAGATGGAAAAAATAAAAGATTTCAAAGCGCTGAAAAAAAAGGAGAGGATGAGGGTGACAAAGCTGAACAGAGCCATAGGAGCCGGAGATGGAGATCTGTATGCAGGAGTTAGTCAGGCATCACTCTCTCGCATTCAGCTGGTACAAAATGCTGCAGCTCGTAATAAACTCACTGTCCGTGTTAGGCAGGCCCAACGTGTGGCGGTTTTTAGGTCACGTATTGAAACCCATTTTTATTCCCTAGCGTTTAATTCAGACTGAGAGTCGCTTGCTTATGGGTTTCTTAATATCTTCAAGCTTAAATTAGTTCCTTTACTTATTTTTATTGATATTATTATTACTTATGGATAATTGATTATCTTTTAATTATTATGTGGTTGTTTCTTACGTGGTTTTTACTGCCCTTTCTTAAATTTTATAATGTAAAGCAACTGGGTTGTTTTTTAATGGACTATATCAATAAAATGGATTGGATTGGATTTGATCTGCTGCAGCAAAACAACCTGACAGCTAACAGAAAACGACAGGAAGAGACACATCGTTTAATTAAACCACAGATACACCTTCAGAAAATCCCTTAACTTTTCCAATGTCTGAGCTTCACTTAAACAAATATAAACAATACCTAGAGTAACATCAAAGCAGAGATGCAAAAGTACAACAGAGAAGCAAAGCAAAGAAGAATAAGAAATAAAGAGGATAAACCGAGACAGAGCCAACCTGATCATCATCAAGCAGGTCCGAAGAGCGTGCACAGACTCAAAACAACTGGAAACCAACTAAATAAACAGATGTTAAACTTGCAGCCCATGATGTGTGTGAAATAAGGTCAGCTTTTCCCATTAAACCAAAAAAAAAGATCAATAAATCAACTAAAGGGTCCCAGAATGCATCTTACTGACTGGAAAACATCTAGTTGAAGGGCAAATGTTAAGCATTTCCTTGAACCTTTACAAGATTTGAGGTTATGTGACGTCATGAGTTGAGGAGGAAAATGTTCGGAGCTTCTCTCTCCTAGTGTCTCCTCTCTCACACTGTGCAAATGGATTACACTAGGTTCATCAGAGGGAGGGCGCATGTTGCCTGCGTTAGCAACAAAGTCAGAGAGGCCAGATTGAGATGGTTTGGACATGTGCAGAGGAGGGATAGTGAATATATTGGTAGAAGGATGTGTGGAGATGGAGCTGCCAGGCAAGAGGGCGAGGACGACCAAGGAGGAGATATATGGATGTTCTAAAGAGGACATGAGGTTAGCTGGTGTCAGAGAGGAAGATGCCCAGGATAAAGTGAGGTGGAAACGGATGATTCGCTGTGGCGAAAGAAAAGCCGAAAGAGAAGTAGTAGTAGTAGTAGTAGTGAACGGATGCTTTCCTAATTTAAACAATGATTCCACTGATTTCAGTCATTACAGACTTTATCTATTCTCTGGAGTTTGTGATCACATTACATGATGATCAGCAGAGGCATGCTTATTGTAGAACTGCAGATTTTCTATTTTGGCATGTTAAATACCTCAGCATTTAAATATCTGCAGTTTCATGGAAACTGGGCAAAGTCCACAAGGTGCTGATGACCATGTGATGTACCGTAGTCCAAAGCTCCAAAAAATACTAAAGTCTCAACTGCAGTCTCCAAATGAAAGAATGGCCTTGAAACTTTTTAAAAACGGAGTTGTACAATAACCACAGAGATGCATACAATGTGCCCACAAATACATATTACTACGAGAATGTTAAAGTTTGAATAAAGTTTTAGTTTTTCTACTCACTCATACAAGTTCAAAACCACATGGTACTAGAGAAAATTACACCAATAGATGCATTTGGTATTTAGAAATGTTTACAAAATGATTCACATGTGTTGTAAGGTCAGACGCAGCCGATGGGCCATAATTCAGTACTGTAAATTTGGTGTGTAGTTTAATAATGGCAGTAGAGGCGGCAACAGCTGTGGGAGTAGCACTGTTCGAAGTTCAAGTGAACATCTGCTTTGTGTTACTACATTTCTGGTTTTTATGTGGTAGTGGTGACAATGATGCTGGTGAAGATGATGACAGATGTTTCATTGCTGGTGATGGTGCTAGAGTTTTGCCATCTGCACTGCATTATGGCACCACTGCTTCAAATTAGGAGAAGAAAAACACACACAGGATTGTTAACCAGCTGTGCAACTGCACAATAACAAGAAGCAAACATTGAAGTATTAATTGAACCATAATCTGATATTTGAAGATTAAGATGATTACGCTCAAGTACCTAAAATGTGATGTAAAAAAGATTTGATTTAACACAGATGGGGTTACAGGAAGTCATGCCCAAACTAAATTACATCCTGACAGCTAGTCCAAAAGTGTGGTATGATAAGGTGGTTTTCATCAGAGTTCATACAAAAATTGCTTAATTCCCATGAGTTGTTGCCCCTTACCTTGGTGGGAATGCGTGCTGTCAGGAGGTAAGCTCGGTGAGATGCGAGAGCCTGAAAGAGAGACAGACACAGAGGCGATAATGAGTATTTGGCTGTAAATATAAAAGGAAATGACAGTTTTCCTGTTGAGCCATCAACACGAAGAGGCGTATGACTCTGAAACATCTTTCCCCATTAGAGAAAAAAAAAAGAAAAATATAGAGGAATGTCAAGAATAGAGATTTCTCTAAAAACAGAGGATAATTCACAACCCAATTACAGAAAGGCTTGGCCTCAACTAACACAACACGCCGAGATGCTCGTTACAGTACACGTAGCAGAGCAAGTGGTTTAACTGGAACGTCCCCCGTTTGTTCTTGTGGATTTCTCATTTGTGTTGCTCTTCCCGCTGAGCCGACTGGACACCACCTGCCACAGTTTATTCAAGTACATGGTGAGTTTGTGATCTACAGACAAGAAGTCAAGGTTCGAGGAGGCAAAACTGGAGCATTCCTGTACAGACCAGAAGCCTTGAAAGGTCACTTGGCTGCTTTATTCAAATGGCTGCAACAGAATGGAATATTGTTATAGTAATGACTTGCACAGCTCAAGTCATTAAACGTTAAGCTTGACGATGACACCAGTGCAGCACTAGTGAACCCACAGTATAAACTTTGAATGTAACAATAGGCGTGCACCAGAGTGAAATGTTTGACACCCTTATATTAAATCCAGTTCAACATTTTTAACAAACTGAAATTTAAATATTAAATAGTGTGCAGGACAGCTGCTGCAGCCACAGCTTAGGTTTTAGATGTAATAGCACCAACTGTACTGATGCGGCTTTCACCTTCATGTGTCATGACACTGGATTTTCTCCTTGTCATGTTACATCAGAAGGCAACCGAGGCTGACCTTTAAACCAATAAAAGGGGCACTGCCATCCACCTTTATGGTCACATTTGGCTTTATATTTGAGCATGACGTAAAAACAGATTTATTTATACAAAATAGTTTTGATATTATATTTTAAAAATGCAAGGCGCAGTAGCTCAAACAGCTACAGCTTAAAAATGATATGTAGGAGGGGAATATGGCAGTTTATGAAACCAGGAATGTAAGGATAAAGGAGGAAAAAAGCTGTGCTAGTGAAAACTAGACAAAGCAGAAAGTGACAGAGGGGAAGGGACAGAGACAGCAGAGCATACTAACAAGTCCTGAATAAACACTGACTGGCATGAAGGGCGAGGGGGGAAAGCAAGCAGAAAAGGAGTTCAAGAGAGATCACAACCAAACACGATTAAGGAGAGTCTACGAACCGTCACAATCACTTTCAAAGACGTTACAAATAAAACAGAGGGATGAGAGACGAGGGTAAAATGAATCACAGTATCTGCCAGCCTGCTGCGGCTCAGCTCTGCTCCGCAGGCAGAGTCAGTGAGATCTGATGTGATGGAGACAGACCGGTAGGCCGGGGCGACCACGGATAACCTCTCCTAAAGAACACCAGTCACCACTGCTACACCCAACTCCCCCTCTCCCCTTCACTAAGTCTGTTCTCTGTGGGAACTCAAATACATCCTGCGTGTGGCTGCAAGTGTCGGAAACCCCAGCTCCACTTACAGCCTGATCACTCTGCGTTATTACACCACACATGTTTCAGAACACTTTATGGAGGCAGCATTAAAGAAAGGAGGACATTCAATATTTATGAGAGACAAAACCCTATATAAGAACATTATTTTAGCTGGTTTTGTCAGTTTTCCTGTTTTATTATCTTAAAATCAATACATTTCAATCAAAATAAAGATTTGATTTTTACTATTTAGGAGCTGCCACGCTGTAAAGTCTTTAAGACACAAGCAGTGCAAGTTAGTGGTTGATTTCCTTTCAGAGGGCGGACTCCTGATAAAGATGACTGAACTGTCAAAGTGATGGTGGCTCACAGTTATCAGTGCTACAGATGGGCACAGATGTGCATCACTTATTTGTTTTTTCTTTAAAACATTTTTTAATTAGGTAGCCATAATAATTAATAATAATAATAAAGATCATAATAATGGTTTTAACAGAGCTGAGAACAAGAAATATGAATAGATACGAATCACAATCACAAACAAATCTCCACAGATAATATAGAAATGGTAGAAACGTGATAAAACTTCAAAGATGCAACACAATCAGTAAATCATCTTCTGCTCTGCTCTCTAATGAGGGATGGAGCGTGCGGTTTATGGATATGCAGACAGGTGTTTACTTGCATTTCTACATCTAGTCATAGTAAATTTTGGGAGTAAAAATGCAGCTTGTGTAATTGTGCCCATTCCAACAATTACCGTATGAATCAGAACCAGCCACACATCCTTAACATTTAAACTCTGATTAATGTTGCCACAGCCTCTTTTACCAACCATCTTCCTCCTGTAAATACACGACCTCCAGTCTGTCCATCTGCCCTTTTCAGTGGACAAGGCCACAACACCTCCTGTTTCATGAACCCCTCTCATCTCTCCCTCCCGTTATCTGCTCTCCGTCCAAAGTTGACTTAAAGCCTTAGGCCTCCCCATCAGCCAATGATTTCAGAGCAACAACCATCCCCACCTTTAGCTCTTTTCAGCCAACCAGATGGCAGCAGCATTGGAGCATGTCTACAAGACCAGAGAGCATCTGCTATTAGTCCCTATGTGTCTGTCTCTGTAATGCACACACACACACACACACACACACACACACACACACACACACACACACACACACACACACACACACACACACACACACAGACAGAGCGTTGAGTGGGGCTTGAACCTCATTTAAGGGTCAGCAATACATTCACAGATCGGTGAGGTGTATATTTCTGTGTGTGTGTGTGTGTGTGTGTGTGTTCCCAGATTATCTTTTTTCTTGTCAATGTGTCAGCCCTGCTCCCATTTGCCCACCCCACATGTGCGCACACTTACACACACACACACGCGCGCGGTGTTACTATGGCAACGGTTAACACATACTGCGACACACATTTTCGAACGCGCACACACATACCCACTGCTAGACAAGACTCTCACATGAAAGTAGCATGCTGCAGTGCCAAGTCTTGCTTGGGAATGTCAATGAGTTTTCACCCCCTCAAAAGACGTTCAAGCTGTCCTACAGTTCCTGGATCTCTGTAGGAACCGAAGCCGTACAAAAGCAACGTTTCATCTGTAGTCATTCATCTGTGGCAGCACTCAGCCACTGGAAAACTACCCCCACATAGATTGCCTTTATTCATCCATCACGTCTTGGGGTGCATCCACGCTCTTTTGAATCCTTCACACAATCACTTGGGTCAGAGGAATGTCAAAAAACTCTGCCACAAATCACAAATGCTAACTCGGCGTGGACGTGCCTTTTTTTTTTTTTTTAAACAAGCAATTATCATATTGCTCCCGATTCCCAACAAATTGTTGGCCTTGCAACTGATGGAAAACAACCTCCCTTGCATTGACCCCTGTGTCACAGCTAACTATTGCATAACTAATGCCAACGTGCACGTTTCTCACTCTGTAACATTAATGACTCATGATGTGCTGCCAGCAAACTAAAACTGTCACCGCAGCACAGTGGAAATTTGTTTTTTTAAAAAGGAAAAAGAGAGACACCAGAGAAAAAGAAAGAGCGTGAGCCAGATCAGCCAGTGAGACAGACAGAGCGGAGGTGATGGCCAAAGCAAGTGAAATGACCTAATAGATTGTAAGTGCTATTTTGCTGATAAGGGGCCAAGATTGGAATCCAATTAGTGGGGAAGACTTTTAATGAAGGGAACGGTTCAAAAGCTGTTTCATCTCTGTCACAACCGATCCTGCTGTGATGACCACATCTCAGCTTTTGACACACACTCCAATGCAAACGATTTCTCTCCTTGTTTTTGTCCTGCACTTATTTGCTGTTCACTGCCACTATTTTGCTCCTTAATGTCCTCATCCTTCTCCAGACCATTCCATCGCTCAGCCCAAAAATATATATACCGTATTTTCCGGACCATCCTGCTTTGAACCATGACCACAGAGATCTCAGCTTTTTTTCTGCAGATGGAAGTCAGTGCACACACCAGTTTTTATTCTTAGCGCAAACCCAAGCAACAGCAAACATCAGCACTTTTACTGCCTTGTTTTTGTCCTGCACCATTCAGGTTCAGGTGTATGAATAAACACTTATGGTACAAAATCTTTTGTTGAGGGCAGCAACTCCTGCGTTTTGAAGAATAATGTCCTTCTCCTTTGGCTATGGAACAACCATAACCAGGACGTTTTTGTCGGCTCTGCATTCGACAATACCAGCCATATATATATATTTATATATAAAACAGCGCACAAACATCCTCATGATCAACAAAAGGAAAAAAGATGTTATTTCTCAGCCTGGATTTTACACCTAGTTTATATATGACAAAATATAACCTTTAAATTTTAGCGGAGCTGCTGATTCATCACTGCACAGAAAAATAATTGCAATATATGATTCTGGAAAAAAGTGTCATGAAGCATATTTTACACCTAGTAGATATATACTCTATATAACCTTTATGCTGCTGATTCATCACTGCACAGAAAAATCCACTCTGCATTCTGGCAGTGTTCGTCTTCCTTATCTCAAATTGGATGTCAGCGGGACCACACCATGCAGAGGGATGGTTTACACGAGATACAGTCATTACACAAGCTACTAGCAGTTATACAGTGTGACCTAAAATAATTAAACATTTTTTCTTAAAGTCTTGTTAGCGTTCTCTTCTACACATTTGAATATGCATAGTTTGCATATTTGTGCAGCGTGTGGGTGAATGTATTGAAACAAGAATCCATGTGTCTAGCTCAGCCCACTCCTCTACGTTTACCTCTGAATAATCGGGGATGGTGTAACATGGTGTAATAAAAGAGCAAGACTCTGTGAGCTGCTGTTCGATAGGCAGCAGCAATTACACAAAGGAAAAAAACAGGGCAGAGTTCCTAAATGGTCCACACTAATTTATACGTTTTTTTTTTTACCTTATCTGCACAAAAAGCATTTTACAATGTTGCTTCTCATTCATTCTTTCAGACATGTCACGTGTTCGGACAAAAAAACACGGTCTAATCGAGCTGGGTAGGATTTTGTTTTACCGCCCCAGGTCTGGTGGCACGTGTACTATGTGCAGCAGTGTCTCCAATAGCTGAGTGGGTCTAGAAGGGGCCTAATGTAAAAGTGAATCATCTCTGATACTGTGGTACATTATTATTACCTCAGGAGAAAAATAATTTAGGAAATCAGCAGTCTATCTAAAAGTATGCTGTTAAGACCCAATTATTTTTTAGTATTCGTGTCGCACAAACAAAGTTATTGAGTTAGAATTTTTTTTATCTTGTGTCAGTCCAAAATTATTTTATTTCAGTGCACAATTATATTATTTATTGTAAGATATATAAATTGTTTTACATGTTATTGCAGAATGGGAAACAAACACAGTTATTCATTTACAGTTACATTCATCAGACTGTCTCTACTGTGAGAAAAATGATTACATGTAATATGAGTTTTAGAAGGTTTTCCGTCTGCCTTTCAAATTAGGTCAAACTCTCGCACCAGTAAAGACTTTTACAGCAAGGCAGCGATGAAACTAGTTAAGATGATACATCATTAGAGTTTAGTAGACTGCATGTCAGCTACAGTGAGAGTCGTTTTTCCAAGTGTAAACGTAATGATGATAGTTCATTAAAGCAGCTTTAACTAGCCTCTAACAGTTTAATACTGTACCTCACACATAGCCACCAAATCTGTCATAACATCCTGGGAACAACCCTGAGCACATAATTTAAAGCTGGTTAATCCTTTCCACTGCACAGCAAACACTCTTCTGTTTTCACGCCTGCAGCGCGAATTGGCTGCAAAGCCAAAGATAACTCCTTATCTGCACTGAAAGAGTGGGAATACTGAGAAAAAACCTCAGTCTAACACACGACGGTGGGAGCAGATGCACCGGACAACTCCAACTTCATATAATTCCAGTGGAGCCTCCTAACCACTCAGAACATGTTCAAGGAAGCCATTCGGTTTACAATATATAGATTATCTACTGCCAAGACCAGCAGCTGACAGTGCAGCTGAGGTCTTGTCCTGTAATAACTGCAGACTCTCACTGCACCAAACCTACAGAACAAAGTGTGTGTGGCACTGCTTAGTTAACACAGTCACAGACAAGACAAAGAGGGACGACAGCCCCTGAACTACAGTATCACACTCATTTAGGATTCTACTGTGGGATTTTGGATTGACTTTAACACTGTGGATGCTAACGAGCTGCCTAACAAACAAAGAAATATAAAAGCAACTAGAAAAATAAAATCATCACTGTACTCAAATATTTAAAGAAGATTTATGGCTAGAGTTTAAATACATAAAAAACAGGAAATTAACACATTTGTTAGGAAACACAGGTGCCTAAAAATGCACTATTTTCTGAACAAAAAGCAGCCAAGCCGACAATCACTTTGTCAGGATGCATTCCACTTTTTTCCAAATTAAGGATGGAACCAGCCCCTGCAGTGCACATCCTCCCCACACCGCGCCTGCAGCCGAGAAGAGCATTAAGACAGAGACATCAATTTTATTTTATCACTTCCCTGCTCATCATAATGTGTTTTACTGCTGAGGAGATGTGCATGGTGAGGAACAAAGGCGGCTAACAGCGCTACTTCCTAAACAGATTTGATTGGCTGGTGCTGTCAGGCCACAGCTGCAACGAGCTGACACATGAGTTTATGTGGCTTCTGATTCTGTTTTTCATGGTTTTGTTCTTTTTTTTTTTATTTCTACTGCTGCTGGATTTGATTCCAGTCAGAAGATGTACAATGTGTTAAAATATAAATGAGACATATACAATACAAGTTCAATAATAATTCTGTGTAGCACTGACAATCTGTCTTTGGACTAAAACTGGCAGCTACGATAAACAATAATTTAATAAATAATGCCACATGCATTATCTCTGAATGCTGTCTGTGTATCACTACCTCATTAACAAGATTAAAATATTGAGAGAACCTCCCAAAGTACACAGCATCCAAAGGACCAGGGCAGAGGGATTAAATGATTGTGCTTTCAGATTAGGATTATTATCCAGATTGGCAAAATGCTGCTGGTTTTATGGGGGGGAGATCATTTTAGAACAGCCTGCAGGGTGTCCCCTAAGAACCCGGTGTGTGTTTAGGTTGCAGAGATGGGGAATAATCACAGGGGTTCATTCATTCATCAGCATGCCAGCCAGACACAATAGGGAGGAGGATTCTCTCTGTGTGTGTGCAGAGCTATGTAATGCTGAGCCAAGGTTTCTGGTAAAGAGGATAACGCTGCAGACCACAAGCATGAAAGAGGGAGACGGAGAAAACCAGAGACAAGAAAAGAGAGAGTACAGGTGGAGAGCCTGTTATTTCTTATAAAGGAAACCTGTGTGAGGAGAGACGCCCAGACAGGTATGAGTGAGAGTGAGTGAAGGGGAAGAAAGGGCTGGCAGAGACAAAGGCACACCACGGAGAGGGGAGGGGGAACACGGTGGGGGCTGGTGTTGGCATTACCCACGTCTTCCCTGCATTGGGTAAATAACATCGGATGGCACTGAACACACACACAGATGTGAACACTCAAAGGTAAATGTTGGAAACATCAGTGTGTCTCAGATCATGAAGTATACTGCCCTGCAATTAAGCAAAAGTCCACTAAGATTTGGTTTAAGTTAAGAAAAAGACCTAAAAAAAGAGACTTCAAAAGACAATTACAACAGAAAACTAAAAAACATCCCCTCATACAAATGGGGAGAATAATAATTATAGAGGAAAAGCAAACACCAATTACAAGTGTTGTAATAAAGAAGCTTGCTAGATGGAAATCTATTAAGAGATGATTTCATGAGACGATTGATCAGTTCATTATCAGATAGACACACTATGAACAGTTTATAGTGTATCTGTCTGATAATTGTGAGGCAGAAGCCACTTAATCTAATGCTGGGTTCAGATTAGTGGATATAAGCCAGATATCAGCCAGAACTGACAGACAAAGGTGTCGGGACCAAAAACAGGCGTTGGATGTGACAATTGTTTTATCTCATACCATATGGACAACAAGCATCATCTGCGATGCTTTATGACAATCTGATTAGTCGAAATCTACATTTTTATGACCATGTGGAGACACATGATCACCCACAAAAGAGGGCAAGAGGTTGGGATGTTCCTCCATAAGGCTAGATGCATTATCTGAACTGTGCACTGTGTGTAAGAATAAAGAATAATCCAATTAAAAAGACACAGAGAGAAACACAAATGCAACATATACTGCAAGGACACCACAAAAACCACCAACGCAGCAAAAACACAGCACTGGTACACACTCCGTGCCTTCACTGACAATGGCGCCTTATGTGCCGTTATGTGGGTTTGTCTGTGACGCCGCCCTCGAGGCAGAGTGAGCGAAGTGCCCAGCATCACACGCTTCCAGTCTGCTCTGATCCGTGTTCGTGGCTCAACCATCTTCATGATAAAAATGGAATCTAACTGGAAATGTCAGTTAGACCTCTGGAAGAGGTGCTGGTTACCGTTTCACTCAGGCTGCAGTGTTTTGACAGAAAACACCACGTTGATTGTACTTACTTATATTACTATGACATAGTGCACAAATCATTGTCGTCCAATCAATGCCGACTGCTACTGTGACCTACATACCTCATTGACAGCGCAGTGACACTGTACCAAGCAGGCCGTTTCATTGTTTAAAGAAAAGACAAAAGATAAAAAATAAAAATCACCAGACAGACCCACTCACATCAGTTCAGCATGTTCATATGTAGTAGAATTCATTGTATGGTGACAGTGATAAACAGAGAAAAATGGCTCCATAATGAAACAAGACCTCATGTAAAGATTAAAGTCA
Organism: Channa striata; assembly: GCA_033026295.1. Lineage (NCBI taxonomy): Eukaryota > Metazoa > Chordata > Actinopteri > Anabantiformes > Channidae > Channa > Channa striata. The sequence continues at coordinate 12,785,333 of CM065175.1, read as the reverse complement.
TTCTGGAAGTCGATAGAGTGAGATTATAAAACCAAATTCATCACATCAGTGACCTGAAGCAGGGGGTCAATGAAATGACTGAGAGCATCTGAGGGACAACGGCCGTGACCTCAGGGGCAGTAAAGACAAATGACTGTGGGCAGGATTTGAATGGCTGCTGAATATTTGTTAAGGGAGGTTGTTGTTGGCTATTGTGGGCTGAAAACACATAAAGTCTTACTATAACAAAATCCCCATTCAGCCGTGTGGGCCGTAATACAACACAGAGACTGATGAAATATGACGGACTGCAGGGCAAAATGAGCACGTTCAAGCTTATTTGGAATACAGCGAGAATTGGAAATTTGCCCAAACCAGTGCGACAGTTTCAACTTTTTTAGTTTTTATTTCTTCCTCCACATTTAGTATCTAACTTAGTTTCAGTTGTTTTTTGTAGACTCGGATTGTTAGTTTCAGTATCTGTTCATGAATTCTCGCTTTGATCATTTCAAGTTCTATTTTTAAAATAATGTGTATTCACTACAAATGCTTGGAAAGCAGACAAGTGAGGCGACACAGGAATTAACGTGGTTTAAACAGGTTTCCTTGTTCTCCAGAGCTGGACTGATTACTCTACTTTAACTACAATTTTTATTTGTCTTTTCTATTTTGTTTGTTTTGAAACACTTCTTTGCTTCAGTTTTAATTTAGTCTTTACAGTAAATTTTATTTAATTAATTGTTTTGTTTTGAAATGTATTATTGCGCTACATTTCAGTTTTTGTTTCACTTTTAGTTATTATAATCTCAAACCCAAAAGTAAACAAGACCACAGTTAAAAAGTCATTACTCAGTGAATATAATACACAATATACAACCCAATATAAAGCAATATATATAGAGAGAGATCAGATAGATGTAAATACATATAGATATATATAGATATATAAATATGTAAAATACTAATACCACCACTACTTCTATTTTTCCCACATTTTGATATTTTTCTATTATTGTTACGGAACTAACTTGTTGCCATTATATGGTTCTCTATTTAAAAGTGTGTTAACGGTTTATGGTTTTCTGTGTGTAAGAAGGACATTTTGTTGTATAAACAAACTGTGTTGCCCTTCAGCTAGTTTTACTTCCACTTTTCGTTCCATCTTATGAGCTCTGTTTATGTTCACAGTTGCAGGCACACAAACACACACACACAGACACACACCTGATTAACCAGAACATTTAGATTAAGCTCGGCTTTTCTCAGCACTTAACAAAAACTACACAAGTCTGTCAAGGTGACAATTTTCACATCATCTAAACCTTATTTTTAACTGTAAAAAAAACAAAACAGAACAGTCATGATTTTGGGCCTTGGTAGCGCCACATTAAAACCAGACATGAACAAGTTAAAACCGCCATGCAATGAGAAATAAGATTGAAATGGACTGAATCAAGGTAAAAACTGAGCTATAATGAGTACAATTATTTAATTTGCTTTGAAATCATGAATGTTGTTTTAAAGAAGTAAAGGACCAGGCCTGGTCTGGCACACTGTATGGCAAAAACAGACATTATTATGTAAAGTGCCTTCAGAGTATGTAAATTGGCTGTATATAAATAAAGATGAATTTAATTTAATAAAAAAATATAACAAAGGAGTTGCTGAACTCCTGAGCAACTGAAATCCTATTTCAGGCAAAATTAGGAAATAAAATAAAACTAAAACATAAGGTCTCCTCAGGTCCAAATGCTATTGTTAAAAAAACAAGGTGATGCAACGCAGCGAGAAACATGTCTCAAACGGAGCGCGTGACTTGATCACATCAGGGTGATGACGGACTTCTAAAGGTTAAGGGTAACAGAATTAGACTTTTTCCCTTTCCACTTAAACCTCTTCTGCATCATACACAAAATTATGCACAATTTCAACTTTATCAAATTAAAATTGCTTTTGTGAATCTAACTGTAGGAGTCTAATCTACTCCACTTGACCAAGAACAGGGCATTTAACACAGCCTATAGTGGATCACACTGGGACGCCAGTACACTCGGTGGGGAAACTGGCCCCTCTTTGACACATTGTTTCTGCCTGGTTAACCATGAATACCATCGCAGTTATGTTAATAATCACCAAAGCATTATGATAGAAAACTGAGGAGAACCTTCAAGGAGAGTTCACCCTCTAATAGACACAAAGGAAATGTGCCACAAAATCGTTTGAACTTGGTTCAACGACAAAGAACAGTATTTTTGTGTAAATTCAACCAAACAAATGTTCCAACACACACTGCGTGTACGAAATGACTCAGAGCCTCAGGAATAACAGCTAGACTAAAAATAGATTCATCCAGGCAGGGAAGAACCCTGTCAGGCCACTGAGGTCTTCTGTCAAAATTGTGCTCTGACTCACAAAATAAAATAAAAGGAGTCAAGAAAAGACAAGGGAAGGGAAGATTTTGGATGTGCACCACAAAGTACAGAGTGACCTGCTACTTAGAACAAGGAGTGAATTCTTCCGCTCCACTGCAAGGAACCGCTGAACACATTTAACTCTCCGGTGAAACAGTCGTGACACAAAGTCTGTCACTTTGTCAGAGTAAGTGCAATGCAGCTGGGTAGAAAAAAAAAAATCGACACACGATAAAATAACTGAATCGAGATGTAACTAAATCTGCAAACGTTGTTAGAAAGGCAGGTCATGTGATGCAATCCGATTAGCAGTACTGGACAAACCCCGACATCCTGTGCAGTGTAGACAGTGCAGACTGCCCTCACCCATCATAACAACTTATTGTAAATGTCTCGGTGAATGTCCAACAAGTACAAAAGTTTTCTAGTATTTACTGTAGTAATCCAGCTGTTTTTTGTGCATAAACCTAACTAGGCATTTCTGCTATTAGTAGATGTAGCAGTAGAGGACAGACAGGAAACATCGGACATGCAATCAAACCCACAAGGTTGCAGTTGTTTGGTGCACACCTTATCCACACAGCTATTATGATGCTACTTAACACTGACTTTAAATGTTTATATCCTGCCAACGTAGTGGTTTCTAATTCACTAAAGGCCCCTACAGGTCAAAACTGTAACTTTTATTTGATGTGAAGCAGTTGCTCATAGATCATTATTCTGTAGTCACAGGAAAACACACAGTAAAGCAACAAATAAAACAAGTCCAATGTAAAATCACCCTACACGTAAACCATTTTCAAAGTCCTTTTCAACAAGACAGGTCACTGCAGGACGGTTTTAAAGGGAATCTAAAATGCAAAATAATCCCACTATAAATTCTCCAATTTCTCTAAATGTTTAGTATAATTTTATGTTTTTTGATTTACGCAGCTGTGGTGTTTATTAACACGGTGGATTATAGTCTACAGAGTAATAAGGCAATAAGGCAATAAAAAATAAACAATATAAACACATGGATAAACAGGATTAGAACTGGTACCATGTCTCCCATATTATGAATAAGTACAGGCAAGTTTCCCACTGTAAATCCCATCAGATAGTTGGTGTTTAAGAGCTTCCTGTAGGTGTGGGCAGTGTGACCTGTTCAGACGATTTGGCTGATGTGTATCTGGTGAGTGAGGCTGCTGTGCCAGGGCACCGTGAAAAAGATTAAGATCTATGTTACTCTGGATGTGACTGTGCAGATGTGTAGCAGTTTCGTTTCACACTCTTTGCTCCGTGCCGAGTTGGTGTCACTCCCACAAATTGTACAAAGCAAACAATGAGACGCAATAAAGCAACGAACTAATGGTGACAGTCTCTGGCTAGGACAAACACACACGCCCATGCATGTTCCTTTGTTTACACAGGAAGATCAAGGGGAAGTGGGACAAGCCTCGAGTACAGTAGTTTTATCATTTTACAAAACTTTAGATTATGTTAATTATCAAATAGACAAAATTTAAACATTATACTTTCTACCATATCTGTGCTTGGAAACTATGGTATATTTAGTACAGTTTAACAGACGTCTTCACTGATTCTGAACTTGCTTCTTTTGATTGTACATATAGACAAAATGCCAGGAAATGCACCTTTGAACTCAATATATTGAAATGTCTCTGTTTTTCTAACTGAAAAATGCCTCCAGATGACATCACTTCAAGGAAGCTTAAAGCCACATTATGTCATCTCATTGCTCAGATGTCCCAGATGACATAATCTTAACTCCTAATGATGAAAAAACTCCTCTGGTGGTGTCATCTGGAGGATTTTTTTTCAGCTAGAAGCAGAGAAACATTTTAATATAGAAAAGTAAGAGGGAAGTTTAACTAAAGCCATAAACTAAACTAAAGCCATAAAAAATTTGGTGACGTCAACACCTGCTACTACATACAACGAACAAAAACATCCATTGAATACTTTCTGAAGCCACTTCATCACATTCCAGTTTTACGTAATGTCACTGATGATTTCTGTCTGTCAGGCTGTTACAGTCCACCGCGGGTTTGTTGTCATTCTCCTCTCTCTCCATCCCCTTTTGCCCCTGTGCAGCCCGTCTCATTGCCCATTTTCCTCTCCCACCTTCCCCGGGGTATGTTTGATGGACTGATGTTATTATCTCAGCCGTCTTCAAAGGAGAGCGATGACTGTATCTATCAAGCTTTAGTGTGCTTAAGAGACGCCTCGGGCACCGTAGTGCTCCACTCGGAGCAAAGCTTGGCAGGAAAAAGGAGGGAAAAGCCTTATGTGTGTTTGACCCACAAACAAATTGATAGTGGAAACAACCATTTCCCCGCCTTCATTATCTGTGCACTTTACACTGTAGATAAATGTCCTGCTTTGTCTGAACTAAAGCTTTGTAGTGTGTAACTGCAGTGAGCTGAAGAGGGAAGTAAATTAAATCACTAGGGACAAGAATTAGAATTAATTTTTTGACGTCAAATAATCATTTATTTAAATAATTGTGATGTTGTAGAACCATAGAAAGATCCTTCATAATGAGCAGTCATGTTTGCTACCATCTGCTACGAGTAAAATGAGGACACACTTATAATAAATATTAAAAAATTATATATTTTTTAATAAATTATTATAAATTTAGGCTTTTTCATATATGCTGTCACATTAGAATTTAGTTGCAGTTACAGTCATGGATTTGTACTTTTTATTATGTTGGTGGTAAAAATGATGGGCACTGGACACTTTATAAACACATTGGTATCCAAAAAGGTCTTTAATTTTAGTTTTATAACTTTTCAAATCCTTTTCCAAATGTCCCACCCTGTTTTGAGTATGTGCCCTGATTGGGCCACAAGATTTCTAACTCATGCCACTGGACATGAAAACTCAATACACAGAATGGAAAAACGGATGTCATCTTTGGTTCCAACTGTGTTAACGTAATATTAATACTGTAATACATGTGAGAGTATATATAATAGTCTTAAGTTTTCCATGTGACACCCACAGCTGAGTGTGGGAAACATAATTAACAAGTACAATTAATGAGTCAATTTAAACAGCCAGTTGTCTATTAGTGTCACACACACACACACACACACACGCTGACTCTGCTTTAAGGTGCGTCGCTGACTGTTATAATAAAGATCTGACAAACATTGTCTCTCCTCTCAAACATGAACAGACACACACTTACTGTGTAATAAGTGAATAATAATTCACTTCACTTCAACGCTCAACTGCAATTTTCTTTCCAGTGCAATGACATTTTTGTGAAGTGTTTTCATTTCTGCTGTCATTTCCGAGGGTCTGGTTGTTCTACCCCTGTTTGCCCTGATTATTTCATTGAGATTCTGTTTTCCAAATATCTTGAGATTCTGCGCGTTTGTACACGCACTGTATAGCGTTTAAATTCTCATGTAAATGTATAGTTCATTCACCATGTCGGACATTAGTTATTACAACATTCACATGCTACAGTAGCGTGAAATGTTTATGTTCTTTCTTTCTTTCCTTCTCCTCCATAATCTGCAGCTTTCTTTTTGCAGAACAACAAACAGCGGTTTGTTTGTTCGGTCCAGTCATGCAGAGGGCTGACACTAACTCAGAGTCATTCTCATGCTCTGCAACTGGTTGAAATACCATGCAGCTCCCACACACTGACATTGTTGTCACAGCCACGTCAAGAAAACGAGCCCCAAACCCACGAGCACTGGACTGCACTGTACCAGCTGACAGAGGAATAGTTTTCAAGCACTAATGACGTGTCTCCAAATAATGACTACATTACATACACTGACAAATTCAATCTGCTGCATTCTGTGCAGCCGAGGTGAAAGTAAAGCCTCACGTCTCTTCTGTCTCTCACCTCTCTCTGCCTATATTCCTACAATACTGACTAACAATAGCTACAAGTGTCTGAATATTTAAACAGTCCTTTCTGGAATTTGCACCTAAGTCAACCAGTGCCCTGGGAACGCTGCACGGCCTTGCAAATTAAAGCATCATAAAAATGGTGCGTCAACATGCGTCAACATTTCTTTAGAAAGGCTGATGCAAAACCTGGTGTTTTAAGCTACAACAATGGCAAAAAAAGGTTGCGAAATCCTGGAGGGAATGATGAAGCGTTTGAAAGCTATAACAGACAGAGTCTGGCTGCTAGTTGAGTTAACATGTGACACTGTTACATCTTAAAGGCTAAAACGGGGCTATGAAGGCCTGTTCTTCCCAGCTCCTCTATTTCACACAGAGCTGTATAACTAAAAGCTTCTCCATTCCACTGGGAGTTGTATGACTAAAATGAGTCTTCCATTTCCACCACAGCCACACATATTAAACGTGAGAATCCCTTCACAGTAACTAAAAGCTTTGTGATTCAGCCGCCAGCCATCGAACTTCATGGGCCTTACTCAGACTCAGACTCACTGAGGGAGCCGTTCTGTCTTAACTATCCTGAGCATCTTCCTTTTAAAGGCTGAAAGGGCCTTTAAAAGTGCATTTTTAATGATATACCAGGTATTAATTATTCAGCATTCAGTGGATTATTGCTCTGTCGCCAAAGGTTTTTGGTCCGATCCAGCATTTCCACCTGGCGACGCACTGAACTGGTGTGGATTGCAAGAGATGCCACTAAATGAATAAATTACATCAGCACTGAGTCAGCGAGTTCAACTTTAGCTGCAGCTCTTATTGTTTTAGCAGGACATTTCACTGGATCTAAAGAGAGAAATACACTTTCTGAGGATATAAATACCTCTGAAGTGTAACAAGAATAAGAATATCTGTGTTCTTTTAAAATTTCAAGTGTTGCAGTGATTCCCCCTGTACATACAGACAACAAATGCTAAGAGCTAATTCAGTGTGCGTAATGCCACAAGTTCATTAAATTGTGAGGTTGTGTATCACTAGGGATTCACATTTTGCAATATACTCTCTTCTGAAATTTGCACAGGAACCGGAATGTGCAAATTTGGAGGAATACAACCAATCAGTTATATGATGATAGACATGATAGACATCAATCAACCCCCAAACCCCAGATAAGACCATTCTCAGACTAAGACAGGTGGTGTTTGAAGTGTGTTTCTCTCAATCTCTCCACATTTAATTTGCAGAAAAAAAAAGCTTGTTCAGCGTGAAAGTGCATGTGAGGACCCTTCAAGTGCTGAATACAAGAGAAAGGAAACTGTACTTTTAACAGCAGAGCAGTGGTAGAGAAAAACAGATTTTATTCATCTAAATGAAGAAGTAGCTTGAAAGCAGCAGGGGCCGACTCACCAAGACTCTGTTCTCCGTCTTGTCTGCTTTGATCTCCAGTTTGACTCTCTTCCTCAGCGACAGCTTCACCTTCCTCCCCACTGCATCCCTCATGCTCTCTACACAGACGGAAGAAACAATAAAGAGATTTGCACTGAAATGAGCAACACATGGCATGTTGTGCATTGAATTAGTAGTCAGTTAAGATTGATTCCTTCGTAGTTGGTCACAACTATTTTAATCACTTAACAATGATTAAGGTTTAACAGGCAAAAAAAAAAACTGCTTCCTAAACATAAAGATTTGTTGCTTTTGTCAGTTTCTTTATTGATTATAAATATAAACTTTATTAAAACACACAACTAAGACTTATATAGTCTAAGACAATGGCACATAATTTTCCTTTTTTATAAATCATAAAGAAATAACAATATTAATCAATCATTAAAATCTGATTTCTAACTACACTATGCTCAAATACACAGATTTAAATATACTGTCACTTTAAGCCGAGTGTGTGTTCCGCTGTTCAGATTGATTGTTCACAGCCAGCAGAAGTTTTTACAGCCAGGGAACCGGCTTAGAGAGCAGAACTGGGTCAGCCGCCTCTCCAGCTGATGTGGACTGTGTGCACGTGCGTGTAAGACAGAGCGGGATTGTGGGAGCGCACATCTGTGCTGGCACGCACGATTCCTCGCCTCCAAGCTTCCTCAAACCATCATCAGATCAAAGTGAAGCTAATAATTAAATGGTTCATCTGCCAGCGTTGAGCTCGGTAAATAAACTGCATCTACAGTGTTTCCAGTCGATCTCTACGCAAAATGAGACCTTGTATGTTTTAATGAGCAGAGCAAGACAGAAAAAGCTCCTGGCAGACTCTCATAAATCACTTTTCTGCTAATTCAGTTGTTCTGCTACTGTAATTCATTAAATCTGTGAGCGGAGGGGACATTTCACTAGTCAGCTGCCCTGTGGCTCGCATTCACTCTCACGAATCAATGTTCCTCTGTGTGTAGCATCATCTATATTAAATTGGTCCTTAAATTTAAGGCATTTCTCCAGCTTTAACACAACTCTAAATAAATATGTACACACACAATCCTGTATGAAACAAACTTAACTCAGTGCTGAACAACCCAGCGTTCCTGCTTGAACGCAGCATGACAAAACTAACTGCAGCTTCCTTCAATGCTTTCCCATGTTGTGCCTGTTTCTTTCATTTACCGGCTCCCTACATTGTTTCTGAACACGTGCACCTCAAGTTGGATGCTCAAAAGCTGATATGTGAATGGTTTCAGTCTGTTGAGATCTTGCTGTTATAAAATCAGGCAGTTAAAAGGTGGAAATGTCAAAAATAAGTTAACTGAAGGGAAAAGCACGATTTGAATTTCCTGTAAAAGTCTGATTTTATGGGTTCGTGCTGAGCATCCTTGTTGCTGCCGGAATCTGCCACTGATACAGCATGACGGTGAATCACTGGCAGGGTTTTTTGAACAATGGCTGGTTCTACACATTCAGATAACAGAACCATGCTGAAACAAATTCCTTACGTGAGCAGTGTTCAGCAAACTCGCCTAATGAAGGAGACACAGACTAAAGATGGAAAAGTTCTGGCACTTTAAGTGTAAGTTCGACCCGAGGAACCAGCTTTGGCAAAATGTCTACACCCAACTTTCCAGAGGACAGGTTACTTTTAATGAATTCACTTCTAAAAACTAAATTGTGAACATTCAGAAGAATAAAACACTCAAACAGCCCAATGTTAAACACCCTAAAGCTACTCAAGAGTGAGCAAACATTGGCAGGAACTCAAAGGACAAATAAAAGATTAACATGAAGGAGCTAAAATTCCCAGGGAACCAAGCAGAGGGGCAGGGAGCGTGTCTGTCCTGTCTGAGCTGTAAGAAGAAATGAAAAACCAGGACAGGAGCTCAGTGAGTCAGAGAATACAAGACCGAATGAGTCCATGAGCGAGCAACATTTTCCTATGAGTCCCAGGTTCCCCACGTCTCTAATGAGGAAGACACTGAACCAGAAGAATCTACATACACGCCTGAGAGTCAGAGGAGACAGAGCTTCACACCCAAGTGTCAAAAGCAAAGTGGGTTTTCAAACCAAGACATGCTGGGCTTCAGCAGAACAGTCTGCAGGTCTGTTGGGTGGACGTCAGTGAAGGGACACAGGACAGAGTTTGACCAGCCACTTCAGTCTTGGGGAGAGTGTCCTGTGCTCTGTCCTGTGCTCTGTCCTGTGCTCTGTCCTGTGCTCTGTCCTGTGCTCTGTCTGTCCTCATGTCCACTCACATCCACTTCACCGTGATTATGAGCCGCTGCACTGTGGGAATAACAGGCTGCTGAGGTTGTACGAACTGTCCCTGCGGGGACAATGACTGGACATTCTGCCATTGTTTCCCAGAAACATAAAAACCCTGTGGCCTAAACGCTGTATTGTCATAGCAACAGATCATTTGGTATTTGTTTGGACACAAAAGGGGAGTCAAACTTCTCTGAGGACCGACACGGAACCCGGATTGTTCCCGTCGGGATTCATGGCCACAAACCAGCCGCGTCTCCTCTTACCTACAAGCTCTTTGGGGACCTCGGACGCGTCCTCGCTCATTTCGCTGGAGATTAGATCCGAATCTAGCAGAACAGTTCGCTCAGCACATGGAGGAAGCTCGAACACCGAGAGAGGGAAGCGTCAGGTGCCGCCGCCGCCGCCGCCGCCGCTGCCCGTTACATGCTCCTCTCCTCGTGCGGCGGCGTCCGGATAATGAAGCCACGTTTTTCTGCGCGCATCTCTTTTCTGGCAGGATCCGGAGGCTTTGACGGAGGCCGAACGACAGACGAAGACCGGCTACAACCCCCAAAAAATCATGATGAAGCCCGGCGGACGAACACCGTCTCCGGCCGCGGCCCTACCGTAAAGCTGTCGGTGAGACGGCGGCAGCCAATGGTGGAAACCGGGGCCCCTCCCCGCTCGGTGATGCCACAGCCGGGGAGCCGACGGCTGAAGTGGGCGGCGGCGGTGCTGATGGAGGCGAGCGGGCTCCATCCCAAACAGGGAACCAGGGACCTCTAGTGGTCGATGTGGGGGATCCACGGGGGGCCGCTAAAAACTCCCAGTGGAAACCAGGAGGCCCCAGTAAGATCACTGTACATGGACACTAAGACTACATTTAAAAAAATGTTGGGAATGTTGTTCATAGAAAACACGTCTCTGCTAAAGGTTCTTATTTAAAATAAAATACAATATAATGCTACGAAATGTATAATGTATAACATGTGCTATAGTAAAAATTAAAGTAAAAATGTATGAAAAAAAACACAGACCCATTTCAATAAGCTCATTGTGATTCAAGCCAGACATAAACCCCGTTACACTGGCCGAAGGGCGACGCCGTGTGGTGATTGTGTCACATTACAACCAGGCCCCTTAGTTCCAACATGTTTCTTTATTCAGCTGCTCCATTGACAGAAAAACGTTTTCAGCTCGACATTACACAGTTTTACAAAACTTTCTACATTTAATTTAGTCACCATCATTTAAAAAAATAGTCTCTACGTATTATGAAATATATGAGAAGTCACTGTTTGATGCAAAGACTGTTTGCATACATGACCTTTAACTATGACACTTTTATCTCTTCAGTTTGTTTCCAAATCCATCTTTAAATTTATGTGCTGGACTTATCCCAGCGCAAAGTTAAATCTGCTTCTGTGCCCCATTGAAATGTCTTAGAAAGAGGTATGTTTTTCACCTAGGCTCGCCACAACTATTTCAGTCCTTTGGAATAACGTCACAAATTTAACACGCAGTTCGGGCTCTGCTGCTCAATCCAGCGGAGCTTGTTGTGCAGTTTCTCCGCCGTGGCGTCGAGCTGCGAGGCTCTCAGCATGTCTGGCAATTTCCCCAGCTGCTCCACTGGAGTGCGAGCCAGCCACATTCTGATCTCATCCATGAGGAGACCCCTCTGTCTGGGGACCGACTTATGAATGTGCCTGAGGATGAAAATGATGGAGAGATGAGGACAATTATACCGTCTGAGTGACAGGAGGTTGAAAAGATGCAGGTGTGTCACAGGAGCAGAGTGGAGTCTCACCTGGTGACAAATTTCTTCATCTTGGTCACACGCATCCTGTGCAGACTGAAGAATCCCGAGAGGAACGTCCTGAGCGCCTCGCCTGGGGAATGAAGTAGAGTGTGAAATTCATACATATTTGTTTTGAAGTGTCTGGTTATTAAGAGCAGTACAAAGTACACACCTTTATTTGCGAGATCCTCGCAGGAGCCACACATCGTGTCGTGGTCGCCGGATCCGTGGAGGAGCGCAATCTGCCCCTGGGCGCACTCCTGGTGTTTTACGCACGGTTCCAGCGCAGAGGATGAGCTGGAGAAGAAGCCCTCAGGACACCGTTCACAAACCGTGTCCGTTTGTCGCGTTCCTGAAACAGGACAAGAATTCGTTTGGGGTCACAACAGGGTTTACAGCTCGGTCCATGAGATCCAAAGTCACCGTGCGTCATTAAGCAGTTCTAGGGATTCCCGTTTAAGCCTTGCGTGTTTCGGACACTCCTGTAAGATTTTATTGATTGTGTTTTTTGTATTATTGCATTTCTTTGCATCTAAAGATTTGAAAATGTAGAAGATATATTAGAACGTTGTGGATGGAGAGTAATTATTAGTTTTAAACATCATACCTCTGACTTGCACACCATATCCGGGTCCACACTCGGCGTGTCGCACACAGAAGTCCTCGGCCCCGTAATAGCCCTCTTTGCACCGACACACCCTGTTGTTGACCGGTGAGCATTCCTTCTCCACCTCCTGGTTCTCGGTGCAGAAGTTGCTGCAGTAGAGACACCTGGGCAGGTAATTCCACAGCCCCGTGAACTGGTCGTCCTTGCACGGTGCGCACTGGGTGGGCGTGGTGGCTGTGCAGTGCGCGGTCAGGTGCGTCCCCGGGGAACACTTGTTGCAGACCAGGGTTTCTCCGGTCACACTGTCGGTGTGCTTGTAGGTGGGGACGGGTTCCACCGACAAGGATCCGCGGAGGACACCAGAGAGCACGACCAGCACCGTCAGGCAGAGCTGAGGAAAAGGAAAATGCTCATATTTCTCACATCACTAGTGAACTATAGTGTCGTAGGGTAAATCACATATTCTACATGCAACTAGATATCGAATAGAGATTCAAATATTTAAATGCTCCAAGGCACTTTTTCTGTGTTCCACAGCCTTGTAGTGTAGAGTTGGAATAACTCAGTTTTTATATTTTAGAAATAACTGAAGTCCCATCTTAATGCTGGCATCATAGTACAAATATTAATTTAACTAAGTTCCTATTATTTGTAAGTATTTATATTATGCTGGCTTACAGTTTCAACTTTTAACTAAATATACAAAAAAATCTGATAAGAAATGTCTAATTTTGATGATAATTTGACTGATTTTCATCAAAATATATATTTTCTAAAATCAACATTGTCCCTGTTTCATTCTTAGCTGAATGTGGAGAGAATTGTCATGCACTCACCATTCTGAGATTCAGTCAGTCAAAGAGGGTTTGATAACAGAATTGTGTTCTTATTTATAAGCATTAGCTGTGACAAAGGAACTGGTGTCTTTTCTCTGCGTGGGTGTGTGTGGTTTTTTTTATAATAACTTGTCAAAGGTCAAAGAACTTCCAACTTCCACTTGCATACGGAAGCTGAAAATGAGCACATCAGACAGTTTTTCGGTCCATTGAGTGAGGCCTGCCAGAAAGAAAATGATATTTCCACCCCACACAAACAGGCTCTGATTTACTGGAAGTAAATAAAGAGCTGACACACTGGTGACTGAGGGTTGTACAGTGGAAACTACAGGCAGCATCTTTATCATCTCCTTACTCTCATTCCTGGTATTTTCCATCTCACCTCACTAAGTTTTGTCCATGGAAATAAAAAATTTTAACGCAAAAAGGTCAAAAAGGTATAGAGGCCAAAACTATTATGGGGTCTGTGAACTTTAACAGTTTTCTCCTGATCATTTGTAAATAAATGGTTTGTAGAAATTAAAATATTTAGTACTTGAATCAGTGGATTTCTTGGAGCAGTGTTGCATTAGAGTTCACAATAAATTGAAAAGCCATCCAGGAAAAAGCCAGTTTTTGCACAACAGCAGGAACCGGTAATCGATATTGTAAAATTTCCCTCGAACCCCTCCTTACTGTAATTTGCATGTCATGATGAAATGAGTTGTATTTGAAAAAAGCCTAAAGTAGCTTTTTGATGATTTTTTTTCCCCGGGTTGCTCTTGACACGGCCCGAAATATGCGTCATTTTGCCTATTCGTCACTTTTTTCCTTTGAGTCATTCGCAGTTTGACAATGTGCTGATTAAGCAAATTGAGCAGAATATTTGAATGAGTCAAAGAAAGTTCTACAAATCACTCATCATCTTTTTTCTCAGTAGAAGTCATATGACATATATATGTCAGCACGTTTCTAAGTCACTTATAGTTTGAAAAATGTCATCATGGGGTTCAATATTTGGTACAAATAGCATTAACATTAAGGAATATGAAAAGGTGCCCAGCCTTTCAAATAATTTCACCTTAACACTAAGCAAGAACAAGAACTAACAAGAACTTTATCTGAATTAAATACAGTTTAAATTTTGCAAATTAGTTAAATGTTTTGACATTTGATGTTATGATGTGAATACACTTCTGTTGCTACTAAAGTTTGATACCGAACTCAAATGATGCTACAGTTTGTCCGAAAACACTTACTTCCTTCATGTGAGGTGTAAAGTTCTTCCATGGAAACATACTCACCTGATACAGGTAATCTGTAAACCGATGGTTTACAGATTACTCCCGGTGAGAGAGTCACTTCAACATTGTGTGTCTCAGCTCCACAGATCCGGAGCAGGCTGAAGGTCTCGATGTCCACCGGGGAAAAACTGAATCCGTTTAACCAATAGCTATAGGACAGTTCAGAGGAAAATACAGTAAAACCATCATCACATGTGTAATATGCTGTAAATGCATCTGCAGGTGAAATATGAAACAGGGACACAGGGAGAAGTCTTCACAAATATCAACAAGCAATATTTCTAAACTCATAAATCAAACATTCAAGTGTTTTAATAATTGTTTGAATCACCTTTAGCAGCAATGAACACAAGTAAGAACTTCCTGAGCTGTGGATTAGACCTGCACAAAGTTTAGGAGGAACCTTGGACCCTTTCCTGTGCTGAGCTGCTTCAGCTCCGTCATATTCTTCGGACTTCTGTGGTAAAATCTGAATGTTATTCCACAGCATCTCTGTCAAACTGAGCTCTGGCTGTGACTTGATGGTGGACTTTGTGCCTCGGAAGCTATTCTGAATTGAATTTACTTGGTGGTATCCTGTAATATACTTTCCTAATTTTGGAATTTATTTTCCCCTTCACCACGACAAAAGGTCCAGAGGCAGCAAAGCAACCTCAGTTTAGTGGTGATGCTTTCATTATCATCATTTTTATGCAATATATTGCTGTGTGTTCTTCAAAACCAGTTATACTATCCTTGTGCCATCAGAGTGACCTTGTTAGGGTTAGGCAGCAGCTCTGTGGAAAGTACCGGTTGGTCTCTGTTTATAGATAATGTCAAACTGTGGTTTGATGAATATCTAAAGGCTTCAGATTACTCTGTAACCCGTTCCAGCTACATGAAAATCAACAACTCTCAACCAAAGGCATTATGAGATATTTTTTGTGACACATCTGTCATATCAGCTAATGCTGCTTGTGACACTGTCTGAATGCTTGTATAAGTCCAGGTAGGTCTAAGCATCACATCGATCAGGTTCCAGGTTTGTTGACATCAGAAACTCAGTGTTGCCATTAATTTATCCACCATCACTTTGTATGTTTAATGGTTAGAAGATCAAACTCATTGGCAATTTGAGCAGAAACCAAAAAGCTTTTTTTTTTTTTTTAATAACTTTTTCTTGTGACTGTATTTCTAGATTTTCCCCATTAAGAAAACACCAGGCTTTAAGAAAAGTGACAGGAGGCTTCTGAGGAATAGTTACAGTGTCATGGGCAGTTCCACCTGTTCGTTCGCAGAGTTGAATTTTTTCTTTGTACCTCTGTGGCTCTTTACTCTTTGTCTCTAACACGGGCGACTTTGTAGAGTTTAATCTCACTGACTGTTCACAGTAAATGCAAAGTTCTAGGTAAAGGGTTGGTGCCAGATTTTCAGGGATAGCTGTGAGTTCCTCTAGTCCTAAAAGTTGCTACCTTTTAACTGAGTATGTTTTTCTTATAGAGTATGCTCCAGATATGTAATTTTTTATAAAAACTGTGGATTTATCATTTTGAGATTGCAACAGAAAATTGCATGTATATCTCCTAAACAGAGTTGGTACACTTTATTTCTGATTCAGTAATAACTTGTAACTTAATTCATCCAGGGGCACAGTATTTGATAAATCCAATAAAATATTCATGCCAAATTCCTGGTAGAATTAGTGCAGTTTTCAGTGTAGAACATGAAAGTGTGAAGAAAGGAAATTTAACCTGGTTCTGATTTTAAATGACAGCAAGAAAAAAAAGATTTTTACAAACTGACTTTATTCAGTTCATTTGACATTAGTGTTCACAAGTTACACAAGCATAAAGAGGAACAGTCAGGCATATATACAATACAGATCATACATTTCATAATATAAAAGTGATAAAACAAAATATAACACAAATATCACTTCATGAACTTGCAGCATTTCAAATCCAGTATTTGTTATAAAGTAATAAAAACAAGCCTTTACATATTAAGAAAGTAAAATTACTTTTTAAATAGAAAATAATTGCACTCCTTTGTACATTCATAAAGCTGACAATTTTAAAAAAAATCTGATGAGCTTTACTTGCCAGCAGTCCAGAACAAACCAACAGACAAAGGAAATCTGTAGAAAATACATGTATTTCATTATGAAACCAAATCCTTCCTCTCAAACAGCGAGAAAGCAACAATAATAAAAACACATCTGCCAGCCGATTTCTGTAAAAAAGTTTGCTATTTACATCTTAAATAGTTTTTTGCTTTTCACAGACTCCGGTCAAAACGTTTCCAGGAGACATCTGTTACGCTTTTTTATTCAGGTCTGCCTGGAGTACACACATGTATTATAGTTATTTTAGACTAACCAAAATTCATAACTGCAGACACATACTGGGTTAAGTTATTATTAGCATCCCATTTCACCTCATATAATCAAAACCCTATTTCGGAATAGGATTTTTTTAAGAGAAAATTTGAGACAGACAGAATTTAGCTTCCCATCTTGCCCGTATGTCAAAATATCTCTATGTGCATAGCTTTATATTATGTGACGATAAATAGACCTTTGTCAGTTATACCTTCACATACCTTTATCACCCCTGCTCACTGTGTGTCTTCTTGTGTTTATGTGCTCATTATTTGACAATGCATTAGTGTCTGTTATGCTTTAGATTTGACGTTTTACTGTTTCGCAACTCCCACTTTCCTATTCATTTAATGGCTTATGCGCTTTAAAACACGATGCATCCTGAAGCATGTTGACAAACATTTTTTCATACATCTTGTGTGTGGAAGTGGTTCCTATAATGCGACTGATCTTCTTCAGGCCTCTCATCAGGTAGCGTGGTGCGCCCTGGCTACGCAGAACCCTCAAACTGTGAGACAGAGCTTTGGCGAGATCCATGTCGTAGTTCGCCATCTTCCAGATGTGAAGAAGCTGTAGGATGTACTGCCTGGGCAGGCAGCTGGACACCACGGCCTGGACGTCCTCCTGCTGAACTCGGACTCCCGGCATGCTGTTAGTGATCGTCAGGAGGTCATCCAGGGTCAGGTTCCTCAGGACGCTGCATCGGGAGACTTTCCTCTCACAGTGGTTCACACCTGGAGGCACATTTTGTTTTAACATAAGTACGCAACTGCAGGCCCTGAATGAGAACTAGCTAAGACTTTTTTTTTTTCTTCCTACCTTGTATGATGCCATACAGTTTGTCCTGATCTTTATTCTGTTCCCTCCACAGTCGCAGCAGCTGGAGGACCTGCTGCTGGGGAGAGCAGGTCTTCTTCAGCCTCTCCAGGCTCTTACGATCCACCTTTCGCCCTGGGAGACTCTCCAAGAGCCGCTCCAGAGGCACCGAAGACAGTCGCAGCGAGGCTAGAGACTGGAAGATGGCCTCCTCACAGAGGGTCACATCTGGAATTAAGAATAAAGAACAACTGTAAAAATATAATAGGGTCAAATTAAAATACTCTGATGGTGAAAAGAATATATAAATTTAATCTTATAATTCACTACCTGCACTTAAAGGTTAATCACAAGACACAGGTGATGTTTAGATAGTAGTTACATGGTTTTGTTTTTCCCTCAGTCTATTATACAGTATGTCTGTGTTTGTATATATGACTTTTTGTGCATTTTTAAACCATGGTTTTCTCATTTCTTTTCTCGATTGACAGAACTGAACCACCAGTCCGACGGGGCAGATAAAAGTGATTGCCTCGCTTTCTCTGAACCAAAGCGTTAAGAGCTGCTTAGTGAAATGAAGCAAATCTACATGAGATGTTGTAAAAGGTGCTGTGCTTTCATGCTGAGTCACGCCATGAGACACATGTGACAGCCTACAGTATTTATCAATATATATCATTTCTGCAAGCCATGAAGTCTTTATCCCTATTTTTTAAATTAGGTTTAACCTAGACATGCTTGATCTCATTATATGTAATTCCAGTTTTAATGAGTGGTGCTTGAAATTGTGCTAACCATGAAGTATTTTCTCTCTAGTTGTGTAAATACGACCTAAAACAATTTGTCATTTAACTGGACAAACAGAACCCAGTTAAACAAATAAAATATGATGAAAAAGGGATCCAATCAAAAATAGTAGTGTGGCAAAAGCATTTCAACAAATGCCTTTATTAACTGGTGTGACCTAAATGTTAATGTAACGTTTCTAAGCCCCACGTCAGCTTGGTGGAACCGTACTGTAGAATTTCAGGTCCATGACATTTCCTCTGCTTTAACCTCTCTTTGATGGAGTGACTTGTGTGTTTAGGGCGACTGTCGTGCTGCATAACTCGCTTTTTAACATGCAGCTCCCTTTAGTAGTTGTAGGGCTTATGTGAAAACCGCATTGCCGTTGCAATTAATGCCGACGAATGGAAAATACTAAAAGGTTCACGAGTGTTAAATCACCACTATATGTGCCTACACAAATTCCAATTTTCCTACAACTCTGAAACTTTTATTTATTCTGCATTTATGAAAATGTTGACAGCAAATATGAAATAGTAGTAAAACTAGCTTCCCCAGTGGTGCAGTGTTTCTGCTTTAATGTAAAGAGGATGTTAGATATTCGGTTTGTTTTGTTTCTCTCCTCTCTACATGATGTAACAATGGCTTGCCCTATCATTGACATTCTACAAAATCTTGAAACAACTTTGGGAATCCCAACCGGTTTTTAATTTCACATTTTTCTTAAGAAGTTTGTTAAACTCTTCCAGGACTTGCTGCAGACATACTGTGACTGTGTAGCCCGTAGGAAGTCAATTTGTGAATGAATGTCAGAGGAGAGCCCCACCCCTCCAGCCTCCAGGGGATGTCATACTTGAGGTTTCTTTTCTTAATAATTGTCAGCATCTGCCATAGTCCTCGCCTGAGTAACAAAGGTTACCCGGCTTGTCTCTTGGCTCATCTGTTTGACTCAGCTTCCTCTGTTATTGCAGTTTGAGGATGTGACAGTTATAAGATTAATTGATACATCATGGGTCATTATGACAATAGTGCTACAAACAACCAATTTGAACCTTTGCTTTTCTCTCTTGTGTCGGTTTTCGGGCACGCAAGAATTTGGAAAAAGAATGGAATCTGGACAAGACCTGACCGAGGAAATCCCCTGCTTTCAGGAATGAAAATGGCCACATGTCTGAAATAATTCAGTTCTGACTGAGTTTAAGTTGTTGACAATTGAGGTTTACGCAGAAACACAAATACATGCGTATTTGCTGTACAATGGACCTCTGCTGCTTTACTCCTGAAACTTTCCACGAGTCCTTTTGAGTGCAGCAGTGACTTTCAGAGCAGCGTATGTTCTCACCAGTGTGGCACAGCGCGTGGTGGTGAGAGCACTCCGCTGCCGCCGCCTTGTCCTGAGTGCCACAGATGCTGTCTGACGTGGCCGTGCCCCATTTCAGCGTCTTCAAGCCCAAATCCGAGCAGTTCCTGTGAGGGTGACATGGCTCGGTGGAGGAGCCGCCGGCGGAGAAATGACCCGCAGGACAACGCTCACACACAGTGTCACTCACCGGTGTACCTGGGGGTGACACACACGATGGGATTTGAATTTCAGCAATACATTTTCACTTCTGACAGAAGCTGCACAATGAAACATATTCGGTCACAAATTAAACAATTGAAAAAACAGCCAATCCTACTGATTGTTTTTAAGTTTCTTTTTACATCACCTTTCTCAGTGTGTGAATACATCACACATCATTTACCTCAGAGAAGATGATGTGATTCCAAGAATTACAACCACAGTGACATGTGACAATCCATCAGTACAACAGATGAGTGTGTGATTCTGAAAATGATTCATATCAAAGTTACTCACTACAATGCCGCCTTCAATCTGTGTCTTATTTTCAAAAGCATGTACTCTACACGTCATAAGTACAATTACTATAACGACATGTGACTGATACCACACCGTACGTTTGCTTGTCAGTCAAGTTCTGACTGGACTGATGGGGAAATTACCTTTAGATTAGATATAAAAATCTTTTTAATATGTTTTTTTAAATGTTAAAAATTGAATTCTGGGCAGGACAGTAGAAAAAAGGCACCCTCTTCAGAATGTCTTTCACTTTTTGTACACTTAAGTGTTTAGTAGGTTTAATTTCAAATTAATAACTGTGGCATTACCCATCTATGTACCTTTTTTTAATGAAAGCATAAAGGAACTCACTGTTATATGGAGTTTCATTGGAAAATTCTCTTGAATGACTGTATAACAATTTCACATTGTTTTACTTTTACTTCACGTAATATGACTGATGAACACTGAAACAGATAACTTACTGTAACTTCCGCTGTATTACATCTTTTGCTATGATTAATTCAATAGAAAATTTTGCCCTTCTGATGCAATAATGGCTTTTTATGTAATAATATGACACATAAAACTTTTTAATTTATCATATTTTACAACACTTCTAACAGCATCAGTTTCCTTTTTAAATTAGGGCAGTATTTTATTGAAGGTATTACCATGACAACAGTACAGTAAACCCTAACAGCTTCTGGTACGTAAGCTGTAACACACATGACAATATGATGACTGATGTAGTGGAACTAGCGGTAGAATCACATCCTCATTTTATTTTTATGTTTAAAACCTACAAGTGAAAATAAGTGGGAGGACGAGCCGCATTTTTATCACATATCTAACCTTTATTCTTGCTAAGCACAGTGGATCCTTTCTTGAAAACACCATTTAGCAGTAAAACATGAAACCACTTACTCAAGTGAATACATGCAAGTTTCCTGTAGCAATGATGACAAAGCATCTACTGTACAGGCTTTTCAAATTGTCAGCTTAACTGTAATGTGGTTTCATATGCAGAATTTCCCCTGTTGATGCAAAATCAGCACGTTTGCACTTTAGATTTACAGCAGAGGTGTTACCTGTCAATTTCTGTAGATTGTTGCAGTACATTAAACTCAATATGTATTAAATAAAGGGCTGAAATGCATTGCCAGTTATTTAAATTTTTAGTCATTCAACCAAACGTTTCCCGAAAAGCCATTAAGCTGTGGTCATTTTCAAGTAAAAATTATATAAAGTTTTTTCTCGTTTTTTGGGATAATATTGTCAAGTTTTATTATTTGGTTTTTGGAAGTTCTTTGCTTAAGTCAAATAAAAATATCTCTTGATTTTTTAGATTAGCGAGATATTATAGATCATGGATGTTCACTAGTTTTGTTTTATAGTTTTCACATTTGAAACTATTTATAGACCTAATAATTCATTATTAAAGAAAGAAACTACAGTAAATAGCAGATTTAATTGCCATAATACTTGCACCCCTATATGCTACTTATACTTTTTATTATATTGTTTAACTGATTCATTTGTTGGTTGTTTTTATAGCAAATTAAGTTCCATTCATTCATAAGGTTGAAATAGAGTAAAATTATAAAAATGAATAGATTTCCAAAACCACAGCTAAACCAGCTTAATATATTTCACTCTTGCATTTAGAGGTAGAAAGAGTCAAACTGGAAACAGACCTATCAGGAGATCTAGAGGAAAATGGATGGAATCAAAAAGGCATGTGTTGTTGGGAGAGTGGATTTCAGAAAATCTTGTGGTTCGAAGGTCTAAACCACAACTCAAGGCATTATATAATAAGTCCTTCAGTCTCAGGGAGGGGAATCCCATGAATTGCTGCCTCATGTCTGCAACGTTTTATCAAGCTTTCAAGTCAGATTGCAGATTCATGTTAGAGGAATTTATGGAAAATGTTGTCTCATGTTTGAGCAGTGTCAGCGCTGCAGGAGTCAAAGAGTAACCAGATACCATGGAAAATATTGTTTCATTTATGCTGCAACTCATTCATGGCATAGTCTCAGGTCTATGATGAAGTCATGAGAAGTAGTACCAGTTCTGTGGTTTTCAGTAGACATATTAGATTCTGTTCAGTGGAATTTTCATTTAGCAGCGGCCTCTGGTTTTGTTGCTCAGAATGTCTAGTGGTAAAGAAAATCAGGTCAGATATCCGCCATGATGATGACATGCTCGGTTGCATCCAGCTTTTTAATTAGAATGTACAATGCTGTATTTCGAGGAAAAACATTTAACATTGTCTGTAGGGGGAAATCTAATGGTTGATAATGTTGTTGACACCACAGCCGGAAACCTGTGATTCCAGTTTTAGAGGCAGGCTTTCTCTTGTGACGGACAATGCAGCCTGTGAAATTACATGACTTTTATTTCATTCAGAAAGAGAATCACTGAAAACTTGGTGAATCCCTGGACTGTGTACAGCAACAAAAGCCAGTTGAACCCAGGCTTGAAAAAAAAACGGCAACACACAAGCAAGAGAGGTGTTAGAGGTGAGGCTGAGAGCAATTTTGACTTATTAAAAACAGTCTAAGAAACATTTTGCTGTTCACAACAAACATCTAGGTGAACCAAACTCGCAAAAAAGTTTTTAGAAGACCAATAATAAAAGATCAATTTGCAAAAGCACAGCAGTAGGACCAGGGTAACAACTTAAGGGTGAAAATAACACTGTAGGATGTGTCCATGACTGTGGACTGAGGAACTGTTTTGCAAGAAAGGGTGATTTTACAGCATGGTGTAAAAAAAGAGAGAGCATCGTAAGGGGTGGAGCTTATCATGACCAGAACGCGTCAACAACATCTTTATGGTAAATAATATATTTTTTAACTGGTTTAAGTGGTTGATATGTAGGTGAGAGGGGATGCCATTCTATTGCTTTCTGCATTAATAAGGAAGAGTGTAATTATGCAGGAAGAGGAAGAGGTGATACAGAAAGGTCATTCTCCAATTTTAAGTAACAGGTAACAGTATATGTGCAGTAACAGTCATCCAGTACCATCATGTCACCCTCCCTGAAACCAACTGTGGAAACCAAGTTGAGGCAAACTCATATAAAGAGTTTTAGGACTAATTTGAAATTGGTTTCAGGTTGCATGACAACATATGCTGTAGAACGTATCAATAAGTAACTTGACTTATGCAATATTTGGGTCAACAGTATTATGTCAAACACAAAAAAATGAATGTCACTAATTGCTAATATAAACATTATGGAAAGCTCCCATAAAAATTAAACTAATGTATTAGTCAACTTCCTTCACTGAGATAAACTCTCCCTAAACTAAACACAACGGGATTCAATGAAAATAAAACTGACAGAAAAAGCCACATACATTCTGGGCTATGAGGAAGTCGGGCTTGGAATCAAAGGACCAACACATGTCCTCATTCTGATTCATTTGACATGCAATACACACAGATGTGATAAATTATAAATTAATTTTCAATGTGATGCCAGCAGACACACCCTGATTGTTTGAGGAGCTATGACAGCATGGAATATAATGAAAGAGAATGAGGCAGACCTGACAGATTTTTATCACATGATGATTATTGTTACAGCAATTGAAGTTATATCTACATTAATTTGAATGATACCACATTGCAGTTACCAGCAACAGGCTGTTTTTGCAAAAAGTTCATGGTGAATCCTGTTTCACTCATTTATTTTCTCTTCCATTACTGTAAACATCAGGTTGCTTTACGCTATTCATCATTATGTTGTTTCATTAACGCTACAACTAATGTAGTAATGCTTAAATGTTATAGTTTTTTCTTTGGACCAAGACCCATTCAGAGCTCATTCATTAATTCTGCCAACATCATTTTGCAGTTGCAGTAATGAATTGCATCGCTTGCTGAAACTAAAGAAGTGGAAATCACGGAACTGAGAAAGTTCTGATAGCAGCACTTCAGTTTTCGATTTTGGTAAATGTGCGTACTAGACTACTACAACCTCAGTGTCTTTGTCTAGTACTGGCAATTGCATATGATATCACACTTTGGTGTTTTCTGAAGCAACATGGCCACATAGCAGTGTGGAAATGCAACAAAGGAAATGTGCATGTGTTCAACATTTACACCCTCTTCCCATTATACACAATCTTTCTGTTATGTGCATCTATAGATTTCTCAACAGAACAAATTAAAAATTAGACAACTGGCCATATACCACTGCTACTGACACATTTCTTTTATTTAAAAGCATTTGAAAGGTTAATCTGTGTGTGTGTGTGTGTGATTTGCTAAAACAACATAGGGCAACATGAGACTAGTAAAACCATCAGGCAGCACTGCAGTAAAAACAGACATGATTCTCATGACACCTCTGAAAACCATTGTGACTGAACACAGTATTGCATGTCACCACATCCACAAATGAAAGGTAAAACTCTACCAACTCTTCCATAAGAAATGTCCTGTGGGCTGAAAACTCAAAATTTAAAAATAACTTTGGAAATCATGGAAGGTACGTCATAGGGACTGAAAAGGATAGAGACCATTTGGCTTGTTATCTGTCATCTGTCTGTACACATTTCATGATTTCGTATAACATACCCTATGTAAAATGAACGCAGCCTGCCAACACCGTTGATTTTTGCTAATAAAAATAATAATCATCTTAATTTTATTCATTCTTACCTAAAGCTGTCACTCCATGGCCAGGTGAACAGGTACTGTGGGCGATGCAAAACTCCACCACTAGGTGGAAACCTGCAGCACACTCACACAGCTGGTCATGAGTGCTGTTGCATTGCTGCTTCACAAGCTGTTTCTCCTTGCACACCTAAACACAACATACACAGAAGGGCACTGTCACACTATCGACATATTAAAACAATCATATGTACAGATTTGTAATGCAAAACTAAATCGTGGAGAGCGGTGTAATGCTTAACATGCTTAACAGCATAAAAAAGAAAAGACGAAACACTGCATAGACCCTGCCACTGGCCATATTACATAATTTATCCAGAGTGGAAAGAGGAAAACATCTAAACTCTGGGGGAAGATCATTCTACCATAATGAGCACATTCAAACTTTCATTTTTAGTAACAACAACTGAAGTGGAAACACTGGTTTCATAAAATGACAGATTCTGTGCCAAAATGTAAACAAACAGTATGATCGTGCATCTACTGAAAAGACACCAGGAAAACCACAAAAGAGTAGCATAAAGGGAAAGCAGAAAAACATTAGAGGGATATTGAACTTTAACAGAATTGCTGACCATGAAACAGATAGTTCAGCTTTAGTTGATTCACTGAAACGTTAGTAGACGTATAAAGAACCTATCGTAAGGTACACAACATGAGAAATATAGTAATAAGAGCTGGAGCTTAGGGGGTCTTTTAAAAGGACAACCAAGGATGAATTAATATTAAAGAAACTGGTATTTTTCTTAACCAGGCCACAATAGAAATTTGAGCGATATTTATGCATATGGAATGAGATGTTGATTGGTAAGACCTTTCCTGCTTCCCAGTTTCCACCCAACGACACTGTAAGAAACGAGGGTCAGGCTGAACAGCCCTGGTTCCCTGGAGAAAAAGGACTTTAAAGTTCACCTAGGATTCTTGTGAAACGGAATTTGCCTATAGGTCAAACTGACTTGGAATCTATCACAGTTACAGCGCGTCAAAGAAAAATCTCACTCCCTTCTCTGCCCTGTAGTCCCCCGACTGCTATGGAGCAACAAGTTGAGATTTGGTTTGATGTTGTTCCAGTTTCCTTCCCAAGTTATGAATGTAGTTAATGTGGAAGCATATTGGGGACTTAGCAGATTTAGCAGCTGGAATATTTTTGCAGTTTGACTTTTTGGGACACAAATAATTTTATAAATCTCACTCCGTCTGAGTTTGGATTGTTTTGGTGCATGGAACCACAGCATTTCTTCAGTTGCCATCCAGACAATGTGGATTGTGTTTGTTCTTAACTGCGTTGTGTTAACAGAAACAATCAAAGTGGACATAAACACACAGTTTGCAGACTGTTACATGTATGTGAACACTATTTCTCAGAAGATGGTGCTGTGAAAAAAATCTGAAGGCTGTAAATGTTAGTGGTAGTCACCTGGGTAAGTAAGATAAATTGGGATTTGGGGTATGTGTTAGTGTTCTGTCTTATTCATCCGTCATTCATGTGTTTTATCATACAACGTGAAATCCTCCTAAGATTCAAGGTTGTTGTCTGGCTCATTCTTTAAACGCAAGTGAAACGTCATTAGATCCTACCTCTCTGTGCAGTTTAGAGGAAGAGTAAAATCTGTCTTAAAAAACACTGTGACTTTGATAGATTCAGAATCAGTGGATTCCAGTATGTGTGCTGAAGTCTCAGGTGAACTTTGAAGACACTTCAAAGACACTGTGGAAAGCAGGTAAACAGTTCATGACCAACAGCTGCTTCCAAATTCAGAAATATTACTTCTGTTAAAAGTTTATGTTGAAACCAGGTTGAAAATCCCCTACTATTCCTTTAGAATGCTGTGTTGACCGTTTGGCCTGATACATACCGAGGTGCAGTGTTGGCACGTATCCCCCCAGTGCCAGTTTTCAGCGAAATGCCTTTCAGGACATGGCTGGCACACTGTGGGCATGTCAGCGGTGCAGGGTTGCTTCACAGCAGTGCCAGGTGGGCACTGGTCACACATTCGGTTTTCACCCGTCACAGGATCGCAGTACAGGTATTGTTTTGGTACAGCCTGTTGCTGGAAGGCCCAGGAAAGAGAAGCTGTGAAGAGCTGCAAGAGAAGTAGAGTAGGTTTAGTACTGACTCAATAGATGTGACAAAGTCCCTAATGAAACCCATCTCATGCACAGCTCCTCTTTGGCTAAAGGTCGAAATATTTTTTTTTATTTTGGAACGCAAGCCAAGCCAAAGCTTCCAGTAAGTTAAAGTTGAGAGAAAGGTCAGAGCTGTAAAGCTGAGGCTCCTGGTAGACACGCAGTCCTAAAGTGATTTCCCCTGCCGCTATGGGAGGAGAAATTTCATGGACACACTGCAGATCACTGCACAGGGCCAACTTTGTAAACAAATAATAACAGCACATTTTCAATATTTGTGTGATTGCAGGAGGGAATAATGTCCCTTTATTCTGCCTCAAATCATGACCATTATTTTCCTTAGTGCTGTGAGCATAATTGTATGTTATTAGTTTTGTTTTACTGTTTTTAGTTTGACATAGTGTAGCTTTTAAATAAGTTCAGATGTTTACTTTATGCCAACATTGAACATATCAACTTTAAATAAAGTGTACAGCACAGGATTACAGACATCAATTGTTCAGCCCTGTCATCTGTGACCTCACCAGTAATCGCCTGCTTAAGGCCGAGGTTCGGTAAGATGGGCTGCTTTGTAGCTGAAAAGTATTGGTTATGACGTGATGATGATCTACAGCTCTTTAATAAATGCCCTCGAGCGAGAGCACACCACACCCATTTATCTTTTCCACCCAAAAGCAACCCATCCATATGGGCACACTGTGAAGTTAGTGTCTGCAAGCAAGTCTGTAAGACGGACATATGTAGCTATTCCCTCAAAAACAAGTCCATGTATCATCGCCTGCGCAGGAACTGAAAAGCTTCGGCTAGACCAAAAATCCAAGATATCAGTTGGTGAGCATGTTTGACATGCAGCTGGTCGAGGCCACATGCAGACCAGATGTCACACAACAGACTCCTTCCAGCTCGAGAGCTTCTCAGCCATTGGCTCTGTGGACTTTCCCGTTGGCCAGGATACATCCTCAGTGCTTGGACAAACTAACAATAGGCTGGCCATGCATCGTGCATGTGTGTGTGTGTGTGATTGCATGTGGTTTTCTGATTTCCACCACAATTGTGTGTGCATCAAAAATGAATGAATTCATACAGCTAACTACAAAGCATTCATGCGTGTACGTGCAGTAATGAGTGTGTGTATGTGTGTGTGCATGTTTGTCAGTGTTCAATTACTGTGTTGCTCAGTGTTGGTCTGTGTGCGCTGTGGTCTCTCCTGGCTGCTGTTCATAAAGAGAACTGTTGGAGGTTACTGGGCTTTCCCCATTCACCACCAGAATACAAAACACTCACTCACTTTGTTGTACGATATTGCTCTCGTTCCTGCTTGTCTGTATTTGTGCTTATCCCGTTTACCTTAAAGTACATAACTTGCAACCACAAAACACTACATGCTACAGTATGTGAATGAGTGTGTGAAACAAAAAAAACAACATGTAGACAATGGTGCTATTTTTTGTGTGTTCACGTGTACGTGAGCTTGTGCATCTTTCATTCACAATGACAATATAAAACATTTGGCTGCAGAAATCGGTCATCAAAAATATTTGCATATTTATCTCAACATGCCATATCGATCTGATCTGCAGAGCATGTACGTGAGGAACTATTTTTGCGTTCTCCCCTAATGATGAGTAACACTGTACACAGGGAGTCCTAAATGTGAAAACACAGAAAAGAAAACAATCTGTAGGTTTACTTCATGCTCATCTATTTCTGTCTCCTTTTGCAATATTGGTAATTGGAAGAATTGTAAAAATAGATGAAATGGTTTTACAAACCATAATAGAAACCGAAGCTTCAAACAGCCTGAGGAGTGCAGCGGTTTTCCCAGCAAAACCTATCAACCCCTGAGTACAACATTTGGTGGAAGGCTTTCATCCACAGCGACTTGCTAAGCAGTACCATGACTGCATGTGTTTGTTTGTAGCATGGGTGGCCCCTGCAGGAATCCAAACCATAATCATAGTCTTGCTTTTGAAATTAAGAAATGTATATACACCCTATTAAGCCCTAAGACTACATCCAATCAATTCAGAAACATCAGGAGAGGGGAGTGTATCGCGGGACTAGCAGAGGGTCACCTGGGTTTTTGCAATCTAAGTATGGTTACACGGTTACACTATGATCCCCTCCACTGTAATCGTTGGTTTGAGTCAGAGCAAGTTTACTGGCAGAACCGGACTATCCTCTGTCATCAGTGCCGATGTCTGAGCACATGTGGAAGTGGCCGGGTCCGTATTGTTTTTTGAAAACCTTCAAACACTATAGTAGTAGGGCCAGACTTCAACCCCAATACACTGTATGAGAGTGAGAAATAAAAAAAAAAGACTGATGTGATTTAATTAAATCATCTTTAGAGATGAAACAAAATCTTTATAATCAGATCTGAGAAGTTATGTTAAAATATTTGAAAACACATAACGGATCTATGGTTCAACACTCACGTGTTACACATTATATAGCCAGTGATTATTATTGACTTTTCTTTTTAAATTGTCAGAACTTCTAACCCAGTGCAAAAAGTAAATGCTAAACATAAAATTAATACATTTGACACTTCACTTTGAGGAGGGTGATACATCTAATAAATAATCACAATTTTATTATCATCCACATGGATCACTCAAGTCAAACCAGATTTTATCTCTTTGATTATGTGACATAATTGAACAGTATTTATTGTTTTAATTAAAACACATTTTGTTATGAGACAGGACACACTTCAGGCAGAGCCATGCTTTTACAGACCAACCAGTCGAGTATTGCCCTGCTACTAAAGCACTGAAACACTTTTTAAGAAATACATTTTTTGGAAGATATCCAGTGGTGAGTCCATCTATCTGCAACTAAAAAAGAAACTGAACTTTTCACCCTCCTCGTTGTCCTAAAAGCTGCAATCTGACGACATCACGGACGACTGTTGAAACCCGAAATTACACAGCAGCCAGGGGCTACTGACAGCCATAATTATACTGTCAGCATCATCAGAGTGAAGCTCAGCAAGAGCACAGTCAACTGAGTGGGAAGGATGAATGAAGGTATAAAAGTAATGATGACGTTCAACCTTTTCTCAGTAACTACTTTGAGCAATACAGCGCAGCTTCTTTGCTTATGATTGTAACTGCAGATGTGTGACACTCCATGTTGGAACAGGCAGATCACCAAGTCACCTTCTATGAATTTATGTCAATGGTTAAAGTTACTTCATATTAGACAGTGTGATCTTCAAGATAGGAAATTCCATTTGAACAAAGATGAGAGACAATTTTGTGTTTATATGGAGAAACAACAAACTTTACCGGATCTTTAACACAAAACATGTGTAATTTAACAGATGTTGTCCTCTTGAATGCCACAAACAACAGCACAAGTGTATTTTAGTCTGTAAGTGTAGTGATTCTCACGCTTCCCACAACAGGAAACACAAGGCACATTGAGAAATCCAGTCAGATGTTTACTGGCAGTGAGATGTTGTACTGGCCTTTTCCTTCAGCTCCCACAGTGTGTGTCACTCTTTACAGTATATGACTACAATGACATTTAATTTCTCTGAGATATTTCAATGAGGTAATTCCTAAATTTCGTTTTCAATGCACTGCTCAGGGAGAGATTTGTTTTTGGTTTTGTTTCTAGTAGGACCTGTCTGTTGTCAGAACAATATCAGGGGAATGTGTATTGGAGACTTTGGTGAGACAGGATCAACTACATTTGAGCAGTGAATGACAGATGTGCTGTAGCGACCTAACAACAGAATGTACACACCTGACACAAACTATGATTTTCAAATGAAACGAGCAACATCTAAGTACAGCAACGAGCTAAATATGTTTTCAAAAGAGTACAAATCTGCAGTGACAATCCAATAATCACTGCGCAAAAAAGCATAGACCAGGCAGCTTCATCCTGCACAACCCAGGCCCTAAACATGGCTCAACAAGCGCACATGCGTCAAAGTACACAAAGTTGATTTCATCCATTGTTCCATTCTAGAGCATGTCACCTTAACACTAGGGGCTAAAGCTGACTCCATCTGTAATTGTTTAAAACTGCCTCCCAGCCAGTAAATATCTTGCTGAACATGTCTCATTACACAGGCATTCTTCATTCAGAGAGAACTGCATTATGAAATGCAGGACACAAACAGCTTTTTTCTCTTCTCCTGTGTAATATGTGGCCAGTGGGCATCCATGCTCATTTAGGGCTGAGGTCAAGAAAAAGCCTGAAGCGCTCATTAGCCTTTATCGCCACCCTGTGCACTGACCTGGATCACCACGAGTGTGTAAGAGCACATGTGGAGGATGTTCACTGAGGACGCACATTTTTGCCTGCTGAGCCTGCCGTTTTCATTTGCATCCGCGCACTTATGTGAACAATGTTTGGGGCCTACGCATGATTCACCAAGTCATAACAAGCCCTCTCTTGTGTTGTTAGTTGAAATTAGCCACACGGTTTCCAAATTTAAAAATGATAGGCTTAAGGTTACACTGAAATGCAAAGAAAGAAGAGAATGAGGTCAGCCTGAGTTCAGCTTTAAATCTGTGGCATGAGGAGAAGAGTCATGGCACAAACGGACCAAACCACACTAGACCAGCTTATCCACCAGGCACATGGCTTCAGTTAACTGTAGAACGCAGGTGGTCTGAGGGGAGATTCCAGCTTTTGGACGTGTGTATGTGTATGCGCATGTGCGTGTGCGCGTGCGTGCGCGTGCACGTGTGATGGTTTATGTGAATATTCTTCATCAGAGTTTATGGGACACGCCGCGCTGCTCTGTGACACCTATCAGAACAGTTGTTCATAATTGTTGATTAAATTGAACATTTCTACAGAATATTCCAAATAGTAAGGTTCAGTCTGTACATTTGTCCTATCATCACAAAGCATTAGTGCCTCGTTCATGAAGCACCTTTAACATGTACAGATACTGATATGCTGATAATTATATGACTAATAGATTTAAACCAGACAGCCTACAGCAAACCATAAGAATATGTCACAATATGCTAAAATGACTACAGATGAGACCGCTCATTTGTATCTAATGGAAATGATCTACTAATTGAGCCTTTGTTAAGCAGAGATGACAATATTTCAATATTTCCAATTTTGTGAAATTGAGAATTTTCTTTTTTTACACTTTACTGAAATTCCAGACACAGAGTGAAACACTGAGTAGAATAATGGACAATGAAAGTATTTGAAGCCCTAATGGCAATAGTTGTTAGTCTTGTGACAAGCTCGGAGACTCCACAGCCCTAGTTTGGGAACTACTAGACTGAGCTGCATGTAAAGTTTACTGTATACAAGCCCAGCTGCAGTAAGGCAATACATTTGCTTAAGAAAAGGATTTGCAAACTTCTCAAACCAGATAACAGCTGCATTTTCACTAAGTACTTTACGTATTTAAATATGAGAAATTGCTGAATGGGCAGAATTCCAGGAAACTAAATCAAACTCTCTTCATGATCTCTCACCTCTCATCTCAGATAACATTTCACTACAGAAATTTACATCAGATGGGTAACGCTGTTTTGAATATGACTCATAGAGTAGTAAGATATAACAAAAAGGAAAGTGTTTGTGTGTGTGTGAATATGACATTAACACAACAGGTGTATCTCTTTTGCCTAGCGCTCTTGTGTCTCCTAATCACTCAGCCCTACACACGCACACATACACACTTACCCTGGATTAATGACATATAAACACTCCCACACACACTTCTGCTATCAGTACTACTGTTGATGGAAAAGGGGAAGTTAGGTGTGGGGAAGCAGCTTCCAGAGGTAATCGCTGTTTTCTGAAACGTTCGTATTTGTTTGTTCAAAACATGTTGATCCTGTGACTTTACACACACTCTCTTTGTCTCCTTCCCCATCACACTCACTTCCCCACCTTTTGTCTGGAAAAAAAAAAGAAAAGAAAAAAGAAATCACGTTGAGTCTGTTTGGTCAAGTGGGCCCTCCGTAGTTTCACATGCCACACTGCTGCTGGTTTAGGGAAGTTGGTGGCTGATGCCAACGGCCACATAAGAGATGAAAGAGAGGAGGCATCAAGCTGAAAGAGCCCAGATAATAAATGATAGCGAGGGATTATACGTTATGATGGATGGATGGACAAATGACAGGTAGGCCAGCTAGCTGTCTAATTGGCTGAAAAATACAAATACACAGACAAATGCAAAGCATAAGCTCCGTTGAACCTTGCTTTTCCACAAAAGCTCACGTCAAGTTGTTTTCTCAAAAACAAAACGACCATCAACATTAACTCCAGTGAAGACGTTTGTTCCACTGACATCATCTTTAGCAAGGTTCTGTCTGTTTTCAGCAGACAGAAAACAACCCAGTCAGAAGCATGCAGGGAACAGGAAGAGAAAACAGCTGCTGGAGGTGCCTTTTCAGTTCAAAATCCAAACAGCATTTCAGACACACAGCTGCAGAGTATTCCTTTCAACAGAACAAGTGGCTGTCAAGCAGATAAAGAGGTATGAGGCTTCCAAAGGGGTGTAGACTGACTCGTTAGTGGGCTGAACAGACATATGTCTGGTGAGACAGAAAATATATATTACATTCATAATTATAATGAACAAATAGCTGAATAACTGAATGAGGGACACCACATCATAACGTCTAAATTAATCTTTTTTTAGGTCAACTGCAGAATGCTGATTACAGAGTGAAATATTCTGTGTGGATGATATACCGTGTGTGTATATATATATATATACCTTGTGCATTGAATTTATACAAAAAAATTCAACATATCTTGCATACAAAATCCTTAAAAGCCCAAATGTAGATAGATAATATAGATATATAAATAGACATATCCAGGGTTTTGTAGTACGTGATCTCTTTCTGCCCAGATTCATATCTCTCCGTGAACATATGCAAAAAGGTCCTAACACTGCACAACATGCAAAACACACCAAAGTAAACAACTACTCTTAGCCTAGAGGCTCACATTTAAATCCCCTTAAGAAGCTTGGTTGAAAAAAAGAAAATGAGCCTGGCTCAGACATATAGTGAACACCACCTGCTGGCAACACGCCATGTGGCTGTTTTGAGAGTGTTAAGTTTTGTTCACTTAAAACATGCTGTAGTGAAACCGCTGAGATGTGAGCCAATGTAAACGCTCATCCATTCACAGATCTTGTTTTTGACCCATTTTGTGGAGAGTGAGTAACGAGCTGGCAAAGCATGAGCTCCATTCAGCACCGTAGTCAAACAAACTCCAATGTAAAAGTACAGCTTCTTTCTAAAGACTGAATTATTCACTTGACACTAGATACCTGTAATCTGTGCTATAAACCTACAGACGCTGCCCACAGATACATAAAAAAAAATGATACTACAGCTGCAAATGCTTCAGTTATAGCTGATCTCTGAAGCTGCCTCTACTTATACTACCTGTACAAGCTCAGAGCATGTGAGAGGGCCGCTCAGTGTTCTCAGGTGTGTCTGTTATTTCTGTCCACGCCCTTTACAAGACCATTATTTATCCCAGCCTTGGCAAACTGGGTTCAGGTGAATTCGCCCTCAACTATACATGTGGTGAAATCTACCACAGTGAGCAGGAATAATGAAAATGTCATGCAAATAAGTCGAGAAATACAGCTATGCGTAAAGGGATTTCCATGAGCTGGTAAACACACACACACACGCACGCACTCATTTCATTACGAGTTAAACAGGTGCCGTGCATGGACACGAACACACGCCCCTAGTGGAGTTAAACGACATGTCCCAGCATTTGGACAATCACTCCCGGTTTTTCAAACCCGAGCGATTTGGACGCGGACCGCCACTGGCCGCGTCCAGGTGACCGTGGCGCACAGACTCATCATCCACAAAACGGCACGCGTCCTAAAAGCGCCCGGACAGACGCTCGCAGGAAAGAGGGGGACACGACCCGCAAGTCTGTAGCCTGTCCTCTGCTGTTCTAATGGACAAAGCTTATGTGGACAAAGGCAAGTGCCGCGCACGCAGCTCGTTCCTATGTATGTGGAGCGCGGCGCAACAAGGATCCGTGTCGCGCAATAATCCCCGAAGGAAAGACAAAAATAATAATAAATATTAAAAAAGGAGAAATAAAAAGATATTCCCTCCGCGAGAGGTGTCGCTCTGTTAAAGTCTGAAGGAAAAGAGCTGCAGAAACTCTGGGTACTCACCACGATAAGCTGCATGGCCGGGCTGGATTTCGCTATCCCCATCGCGTAAAAGTGAACTGCGGTGTGATAGGGGTCTCCATCACAGATATGTACTTATAGAGAGGGAGAGAGAGGGAGACAGAGTGAGAGACTAGTGCCCACCCACCTTGTTATAACGTACAAGTCCTTTCCCTGTCTGTGTTTCCTTCTCTCCACTCACTCCTGAAACCTGATGTGTGCATCCCCACGTGTGGCGTTACGCAGACTACTGAAGGATGTAGGCGACATCAAAGGAGACAAAGTGGGTCTCAGCATCCGCTGGCCGTGGTGGAATGTGGAGTCATTCATGAAATACATATTATAGGTTAGTGTTCTAGGTTAGAGTTCATTTAAACGTCCCAATAAGGATGGGAAATGTTAGAGAGAATGGTTATTCAAACATGACCGTGCCAAGACAGACAAAAAGAACTGTCTTCAATTAGAGATTAATGCTTTAAATGTCCTCTGCTACTGAAACAGTAGGACAGAATAATGCAGTGAAGTAAAACTGTTTTCGCCATGTTTCGCATATATCATTTAAATTCTACAATTTGACATTTTACAAGTTTCACATCCACTGCATATGTCAAAGTAAATACAAAAATCTCTTAATCATCAGTGTGGAAACAGAAACTTGGGTCCAGACACCTGCATCCAGTCATTGGCAATTATTTGTTCGGTCAAAATCATTTAGTAAAATGAATTATGTTTGTTTGAACATCTGCTCAGGAAGCTTGGTGCACATGTGCCAGAAAGACTTGTATTAAATGCCTGAGCCACCTCAGCTTTTGTATTTCGTATTAAAATTGACAGCGCAATTAAAGAAATTACTACACTGAGTTTATAGAATTATTTTACTCCGTGGTAAGTCCTTGCGTTCAACATATTTAAACATTTTCCACGGTGCGTTTACAGGTTTTTGGTGGAATAGGCTCCAGCCCCCCTGAAATCCTTAATAGAGCTTCTGCTTTTTTCACTTTTGGTTACACTATTTAGAACACAGTAAGCCAAGTTCCAAAGCAAAATTATCTGTAATAAGGGTTTGTGCATGACATTTTTCATTGGTCTTGTTGTTGAAATGAATGTCAGCAATGCTTGCTGTTTCCAGGGAATTCCATTTATTAAAAATCATCCAACCAAAATGGAAAAATATTTGCTCCCTGGGTGTAAAAATTAAATTAATAAAAACAACAAAAAATCCATTTCATGTAAGACACAAAAAACACATCAATTTACGTGTGCTACTGGCCAGTGATAAAGTAAGCTCATGGGCCGATCTGCTGGCACTAGGAGGGTCTGTGACATTTTGGCTCCAAAGCTTTTCCAAACATTTTTCTTTCCAGTCACCAGTTAAATATCTTAATTATAAGTGTTTCAAAACATTAAAATGAGTTATGTGCCATGCATCAGATTTATTTCACTGAGGTTTTAACCAAACAGAAAACTACTGCATAGACAAGACAGAGACGTAGACAAGTCATGTAGTAATCCTAAAAGGGCACTCCCACACTGTGATGTGAATACATGACGATACAAGACCTCTGATGTCAAAAGACCTAAAAATGTTTGCTTTTCCCTGCTTTTCCATTTTTCTTTGTGTAGCTGCTCAGTTTCCAGCACATAACGTAGAAGAACAAAGTCTCAACGTAATCACAGAGAGAAAATACACACACACCACCTACGAGTCTCATATATATTCAAGAGAAATCGTAGTGGTGAGGTCACAGCTCACCACAGGATGGCTGAACAGACAAACGGGCACAAACACACACACACACACTGAGGTCAGGGTACACCACAACAATAGTGGGACAGAACCATTAAAACACACACTCACGACGAGCTTTCCTGACGTGTTGGTGGTGAGCATTTGAGCAGAGAAAACGTGGGTGTTAGGAGGTGAACCAGATGCTGCACTATGACCCCTCCACACACACACACACACACACACACACACATTTAAATCTAAATAAAGCAACTTTGTTTGCTAGCTGTAGTGTGACTTTCTGATTTATTTTGAATATTCTGTCAAAAATGGCACCCTAATATGCCACTAATTTCATGGATTTCACAAATTTCAAGGTAAGCATAGACATATTAATGCTGATTTGAATTCAGCTGCAAAGATGATAAGACTAATGTCTTTGTAATGCTTTAGTCATCGTTGCATGTAGGCAAATGCGGAGCCCCCACGCTTATAGCCTATTATTGTTCTATGCCTGACTTCTGTGTATGGGTGTACAGGGTTGTCTCACTTTGTAACTGTGTGTGCATAAACTTAATGTATCCCCTCTGTGAATTCAAATGAATGAAAAGGGGAACTGTAACTGTTGGGTCGATGGTAACCTCACAGATAAGTTTTTGAACTTTTGCGACAAAGGCTTTTACCCCTTCAGGCAAAAAAGGTGTGTCAGTAGGTAAACACAGTAAACAAGACAGATCGGGACAAAAGAGAAGAGTTTGCCTCAGAACAGGCCCATTAAATGCATGCAATCAACATTTAACTATTTCTGAGGTCCATGTCCCATTTGCTTTGTTTGAATAAACTTACATCTTTAAAAAAGTTAAATATATATGGCGCATCTGGTAAAACTTCATTATGTAAGAGTTTAAAGGAAACTTTTATCAAGTAATCTTTTTTCAACAATGCCTGCTCAGACACACAAACCAACAATAAATTGTCTCTAGTCATGCATTAATGTCTGGCAGCCTGTAATCTAGGTTATAGATCTAGGGTGATATGTTTCTTCAATCCAGCATGGAGAGTTGTGATTGTTAAAAAAAGAAATCCCCAAATTCTGTGAATTGCCATAATTACACTGGAGATCTTGTGCATTTGCAGCTGATGCAAAGTCATGGTGACTCAATGCAAGTGGGGAAACATTTGTTAAAAATTTCTAACTCAGCACCCCACATCTAGTCAATTGTTTTCAGTGATTTAAGGATAAAGGAGGTCTATAGCTCAGATAATACAGAATGGCAGAAACTAGTACTAGCAGTGGTAATTCATTAATGGTTTAAGTGTTTTTATGATTAATAATTAGCTTGACTTGGCTATTGACAGAATTAGCTACATTTCACAAAACAGAGTTTAAACCACGAAGAGATTTCTCTCATGCAGTGAAACAGCAAGATCGTCTCTGTTTGGCTCTCTTTTCCATTACAAATCAGTACCACAGTCAACATCATTACTTCATGGTTGCAACTTTGTCAGATGATATTAGCATAAATACTGTACAGTGCTGTTCAGTCTCCTCTTGCTCTGTGGCCATTCGCACTGGTTTCATAAAGCAGAATTCGTAGTATAGTTTTCATTTACATATTTTCTTTTTCTGTGGTCAGACAATGTTGCACCCGTAGAGATTTAGTGAAGCCATTTAGGCTGTCTGTCTTTCTTCTTCCTACATGTTGGCTGTGATGGACAGTTTTTTTTTTTGCCAACTGAAAATAAGGCGAAACAGGAGCTTCACCACTGTTATGTTTTTCAGTTGTTTCAATGTGGAAAGAGGTCTCTACAAAAAGGCCAAGATTCCTATTATGGATACAAATTATTTTCAAATGAACATGCCAGGGCAGAGCAGTGGTGGAGTGGTTAGCACTGTCACCTCACAGCTGGAAGGTGCCTGGTTTGAATCCCCAGCTGCAGCTTTTCTGTGTTTCCCATTGAATACTGTGGCTTCCTTCCATTTACAGGCATTGTCCATAGACATGTGTCATTATACCCATTAAAACCTGACATTTCCTCACTGTCACATTAACAGGTATATATACAGGTAGGCACACACCAATGCTGCTCCAGGCCCTCCATCACCACAGCCTCCTCCTTACTTGATATCTCTTGTTGATGGTTACCATTCTTACACATGGACAGGGCATTAGCTCTCTCAGCAAAGTTTTTCCATCAAATCGAACTGTAAAGCCATTTGCTAAAATATCAGTTTCTTGACTTACAGTAAATGTGTCCGACTGCACTGGATTGATTTGGTGGCTGAAGTGATTTATCTCTGCAATTCTGTGTAGCAAAGTATCACAGAAACAGAATGATGAAATTCACTACTAATTACTGTAAGTTTTTACTATGCTTTATTATTATTAAAAAGGTCAGAGCTGCCTCTTTGAAAGTGAACTGCCTGGAAATGAGGTTTTCCCAAGTTTGTGGTAATGAGGAAACTGATGTTGGGAAATGCAGCAGACATCATCTATAAAATCTCTGCACTTCACGTGTTCTTCATTTTACTGTACATTGTGAGGTAAGATGACCCTAGTGCAAACGTTGTTCAGGAAACCCATGCTACACCACTTTAGTCTGCGCTGTACAGAGACAAGTAGCATGTTGCCTTGTTAAGGTTCTTGACCTTCTCATATTCTCCTCTCCGCCTTCCTGTGGTCCACCTCAGAGTTATTGTTTCAGGATATTTTTCACTACTCAGGCCCCTCGAATGGAAATTACAGTGGACAAACTTTATTTAACAAACTGATTTAAAAAAGCCTAGACAGGATACTGAAATTATTCATATAGGGTGAAGAAGTCTGGAGAAAATGCGGATGCACGGAGAAGGGAGGGAGATTAGAATGAAGATGGAGAGGAAGATTGAGTGAGCATGCAGAAGGAGTGTACAGTATCTTTGGGCAATACACTGAGAGAGTGTGTAGGGGGGTCAAGTGAAGCAGCAGAGGAACAGTGAAACAGTCACAGGCATGAAAAAAGGATGAGGGTTCTAGCAGACCTTGTGCCCAGCGTTGGAAGTCTGGCCAATCAAAGCAGTGAGTCACTTGTGTCTTTGAGAGAAGAAATAACAGCAGAGGGATCCCTGGACTTCCACGGCAGCTGATGTGGTCACTTTGTTTTCTCTGGTGAGGTTTCTGAAAATGATTTAGGGGAAACTCTTCTGCGCTAATGAACTGCGCTGTGTTGAGAGTGACGCATGCGACAAGGTTCATTCTCAGGAGATGTGTGCATGCCTATCTAATGCAGAAGATCTCCAAGCACTTTTAACATCTCAGATGTCATAATTTCATGTCAAAATCCTTTATGATTGACAACATATTTATTTCTATTTAGGAGCAAGCAGGACACCACCAAAGTATGTGTTCTCTTAAATCATACCCAGCACTGTTAGTCCACCACCTTAATCCAGGCTGATAGAAAGACTAAAATAAACTTTGAATCCTAGTGATTCTAGTAATTTCAACGTCAGTCAAAGTTTTCACTTATCCTCAACTCCAGGAATTAGTGCTACCTGTTCAATATGATTAACATTATACTTGCTTAGCATGCACACGCCTCTAAGCAAATCTAAATTCCCACTGGTGCATTAATGTTGATGTTAGCATTAAGCTTCAAACTGTGCAGCAGCCTCCCAGAGTGACCAGCCGGACTAATGGCATTACCCTCGTTTTATTTAGGCAGAAAGCTCTTCCCATCATTTGTTAGAAATTAAAGTTTGTTTGCCACAGATCACTGGCAGAATTTTTGTATTTTTTTACACTACTGGAAGGTGAGCCAAAAATACAAATGTAATACACCAAAAAGGGTCATGAGAGAGTCACAGTGTACTGTGATGCTCAACTATGATGTGAAGGCCAAATATTCAGAGTTTTTTTGTCTCGGATGGCATATTACTAACTACCAACATTGATCATGAATTGATTTACAACGTCATGACAATGTGTCAAGCTTTGTTGCTATTAATGTCATTCAGCAGCACATTCTGACTTAACTGCTACTAATAAAGATCACACCCAGAAAGAAGTAGAGTTTTTAATGGTTCACAGTTATTTTTATGTTAAAAATGCTCCTACTCTATCATACATTCTGCCATTTCCAGTTAACCTTAAAGTCCCCTGACATAGACTCCCTTACTGATGAAAGTGGTGAAAAAGCTGGCAGGGCAATATTAATTAAAGTGCCAGTTTTCTTTTCATCATGAAGTCTTATCAAAGAGCCAAGATAGAGCCACATAAAAATTAAACAATTAAATGGATCTCAGGCTGATGTGGCAGAAACAATCAGATATTTGATGTATTTGCCATTCTAAACATTGCTGTGAACTAGACTGTGGACTATGCACCAGTAGCGATTTAGATTCAGGTAAAAAGCAGTCACATTTACTGTATGGATTCCATAATGTCAGGTGAACTGTAGAGAGGACTACAGTAGATTGTCTTTAAGAATAAATAAGCTTTTTTACTGAAATGTCTTTGCTGGGAAACTGGTGGACACTTTAAAATAAATCCCAAATAAACTCACAGTTGAATTACAAGGATGCATTTTACAGCATTTTAATTATTTTGCCGCCAGCCGGGGAAAAGTAAGGGTCAGGGAAAGTCAACAGACAAGAGGCAGCAGCCTGCTTCCCTGTTTGTTTAATCCGTTTGATGTGAGCTGCGCTGAATGTGTTATTTGTGTCTGATGTTTACTGTCCAAAATGAGTGTGTGGCAAAGACTTTCTTACTGTGGCACACAACCAAAGTAAAGATGGCTTTCTGTGCTGCTACTGAACTTACACTGTACACTACAAGGCCTCAACTCTGGCGACCTCTGTGACACCTACATAAAATAAAAATAAATCACATGCCATTTAAAAGAGGAAGTAGATGTTGGCTGCAGGCCTCTAATCTCACACACAATATTTCTGTTTCATTAAGAAATATTTATTACTCTTTATTTTTAGAGCCCTTTTTGCAAAGGCTGGTCAAAGTTGTACAGTCAGATTTACAAATGGATGAACAAATGAAATAAGTAGTATTCAAAACAACAACCAAGTCGATGCATAGAAAATTACATAATAGAAGCATCAATAAAAAGGTCAACGTACCAATAAATTATATAAATCATTGTGGGCTCAGCGAGTCTCAGTGTGTCTCGACCAAAGTAGTGGATCATCCACCTGATGCAAATAGGTAAGACATCTCTAAAGCCACACTGTCAGCAGCGTTAGAGATTGTACAAAGCTCAACAATTTCAGTTAAAGCAGTTTTGGGGGAAAAAAGTTTCCAAAAGATATTACTAAGTCGAAATAAAGCCAACCTGAACTATTCTGACAAGCTACTGTATTACAGTAGCTTGTCTGGTGCTCCAGTTAAGCCAAAGGCTTGGGCTGAATTGCATAAGGAAAATGCTTTCAGAAATCACTAGATACTTTGGTTTTGAAGCCTCACACTGTAAAATTTCAAGTACAATTCAAGTTCAATAACCTGTTTCTAAAAATGGCATTAGAAAACTGGCCAAAATGACCTGGTGTCTGTCTTCTTCTTTTCCGTGGCTTCTTGTTCACTCTTTGTCAGACCTCCTGTTATCCCATTATTTCACATTTTATGTGAAATGTGCTTGTTCAAAAATGACATAATCAAGCTTTGACATTTTGACAGTGAGGTTTCCACTTGACTCTTACATTTCACTTTGTTGTCTTTTTCCATCATTATCTCTGTATTTTCCAAGAGGTCGAACTCCTGTAGTGTCTAGTTACCTTGGAAAAGATGACAAACAGGCCAGTAGCCTCTGAAAAGAGCAGCATGCTTTCCTGCTCTCTCACCAGGATGCCACTGGCATGTAGGCCACCAGGCTTTCCCAGCATCAAGCTCGGCTCAATAGTCTGCCTGCCTGTCTGCATGCATGTGTGTGTCGAGGGAGTGCGTGGGTGGGCGTATGTGCTGTGCATGCAGTCAGCGGGTAAGGGGTGATGAATACAGCTCTAAAGAAGGTAAGTGTGTGGACGTAATCCTGTGTCTG
Organism: Channa striata; assembly: GCA_033026295.1. Classification (NCBI taxonomy): domain Eukaryota; kingdom Metazoa; phylum Chordata; class Actinopteri; order Anabantiformes; family Channidae; genus Channa; species Channa striata. The sequence goes on along the minus strand of CM065175.1, from coordinate 12,742,331 downwards.
GATTTTTTTCTCAATATTCACACAGATGTTGAACTTTTGGCCCACATTTGTGACCTTCATTTTTGTTGTTGTGTCACATATTATGTATGAGTACTACAGTATATAGGTACAGAATGGATACTATGGATATGAACATAGCATAATGTAGGACAGTGGGGTAGAGATAGACAGTTCTGACACTTGACACTGATCACCTGAAGAAAAAACACAGATTTGTACTAAAAAAAGTTTTAAAGTGTAACTGTAAGTGAAACTATTCCACACGCTATAATAAACCTGTAATTGTCTCATGACAATACAGTCAGACTTTTCTGAGCCAATTTGACATTTAATGGAAAAAGTAGGTGTCAGATATTGCAACAGGAATTCCAACAAGAGCGAAACAATACACGCACAGTTTCATTTAGGTGAGTCACACACCCTATTAAAGAGACTGTGGAAAATTAAATGACTTTTAAGTAATCCTGTTGGCATCATACAATCACCTGACTCTTAATAACTGCCCATATTTGTAAAAATGCATGACCATACATGCTTATTATTTACCAAACCATCACACAGAGAAATACACAGGAGGAAAAGGACCCCTTGTTGAGACCATGATGGACAATGAGTATTGAAGAGAAACATTGCTAGTAATTTCTCCAACATGACCTGTGCCAGTCAATAGCCAAGTCAAGGCAACTGATGTAAAGCCAGAAGAAAAAAAAGATCGAATGTAAACCACGAGATTGCTCTGCATAACATTTACAACAGGCAATTTGGGTAATAAACTGACTTTGTTTTCTCTCCAAAATAAGCAACACAGGGGGCAATTTACAGCCTGTTTGATTGTCTGACTGCTTGTGCTGCTTGCGTTATTGGACTCTTGTAATGATATCATCACGTCACCCACATCTCAGCAGTGAAGTCAGCGTAAAACATTATTAAAACCGTGACACAAATAAAATTCCGGTTGTTAAAAAATCTTTAAACGATGTGGCCCTCTCGATTTCATGTGCTTATTTATACCAGTATGCATATTTACAGTAGCAGGCCTGGGGGGTGACACAGGACTTCCAGTCAACCTCACTTCATTTGCAACCAATTACACTTTTCTAACAAGATGTACTCATGTGCAGACTAATTTTATGCTGCTGGTGAACCATGGCAGTGTGAACACAGAACAGTATTAGATTATACTGACATGCACATACAGACAAACGTAGACTTTCATTCTTTTTTAAAATGTTGAATTAAGGGTCAGCACCGAGTCTGAGCTAAATCCACTGATGGGGTCACTGCCAGTAAAAGAGTGTTAACTATAAACTATATTTATCTGAGCTGGGGCCTGACTGACTGGAAATGGCAAAAAGGAAACTGTTAAACTCTTCTGGAGAGAAATTGATAGGTAGTGAGAGAAGCGGAAAGAAAGACAGCAATGAAATAAAAGTAGGGAAAAATACAAGTGAAGTTAATCTGATATATAGATCTCAACTCAAATATGATAAATAGAGAAAAAGAGAACAGTGGAGATGGGGAATGAATAAATATTAATAAATGTGTTCCTTCAGGCTTTCACCACACCATGCTATATTTGTTTAACAAAGGTTGTCAGGAGGAGAATTATGTTAACCTTCATCCCATCCGTCCATGGGTGGTTTTCTTTTCAGCAAGGTCTCCCCCTCTGACCACAGCAGTGGTCTGCTGACGGTCACGCTGCGGTACCAACTTTCGGGCCGCTCGACTTTTTGGAAGCGTCATCCCGACCACATGAAGACAAGGAGGGAATACCATATCGCTGCGTTTAAGACAAGGAGGATCCGCGTGAGGCATGTGTGCAAGGCAGACAGGCAGGAAAAGTGTACACGCACGCACAGAAAACCTGAGCGAACAAATGACCTCTTACGCCAGCAGCAAGTGGTAGCATGGGAATCATCACCAGAACAGCTGCCTGCCAGGAATAGTATCGGCACAGGGTGTACATGTGTGAAGGAGGGGAAGAGAAATGACGATGAGTACCTAGGTGGTTTTGTATCAAGACAGTAATTTTGTCAGTTGTTTGTCAGATTGCTGGTATTAAAATTGCCTCTACTAATTAGTTTAATTGATACCATATCTGCACTCCACCTGTTTTCATGTGCATCTCTTGGATGAGTTTAAAGAAATGAGTCGCAGTTTCATGAATAAATTTAACAAAAACAGGTGGTCGATTATTTCTACCAAACAACACTGCGTCAAATGTTTTGGTTCACACATGTCACTCTCGGCTCTGAGTGGATGAAGTCAGTGCTGGCTTCGTCTTCATTCAGTGTTCAGATTCTTTTTGAAGTCTTAAAGTCTTAAAATGACATTGTGGGAAGATGTTATGGGTGGTGAACCTGTCTTTGATTTTGTGACAAACGGAGAGAAATTGCCCTTCAGCCTCTGATGGTCAATAATTTGAATAACGTTCCTTGGGTTGCAAACTTTGCTGTGTTGTGTTTTGAATTGAAGAGTGGTGTAACGTGACAGCTGCAATAGCTGGAATGCATTTTTTATTTATTTTAAAACATGTGCTTCAGATTATTTGTCACATGCTTAATACTAGCAGTAATCTGAAATGCCTGTCTGAAGACAGTGTGGTTGTACAGCACTGTCTCCTGCATCTTAATAATCATTTAATAATCATCTCAATACAACCAGGTCATCACACATTGACCTGCCATGCTGACATGACAAATCCCACTCACTCAGTAGGTGTTATAAGAAAGTTAGACATTTTGTTTCTTCAGTTTCAGGGTTTTTGTGGATTCTGGATTACTGTCACAGTAGAGCATGAAAGCACATTAATAAATGCTGACTTCTTTCATTGAGTAAAACTAAAGTGTCATTAGTTTTGGTTGACTGAAATGAGAATAAACATAATCAAACATCTAAAGTGTGACTCCAAGTAATAAATAAAAGTATTCCAAAAGAAAGAGGCTGAGACCAAACCAAAACCATTCGTCAAACTGAATGCAACTTGCACCCTCAAAATATGTATTCTGGACAGTTTGAAAACCAAACTTGTGCAGTATATCTATAAACTTGGAGCCATTGCTGTCAAAAACGTTTATTTTGCTGGCACTTAAGTGAAACAAGTCTCAGTGCACTGAAGACACTTTGTCTTTTGAAATAAATAAATTGTGAATTTTTATGTTTCAAGTTATCCACTATGGCCTTGTTGTCCTATATGATTCAACAAGTATCCTATGATAAAAACTAACATTCTACAAAGTTCTACACCCACATTAGTCAAATGGCTGATGGTTTGTCTCTAGGTTAGAATAATTATCAAGGCCTTGAACTACAGACAGTCATTTTGGGTATTTCCCTAAACCTACTTCTCTGGTCTTAGAAAATATTACCAGTTTGACTGTGTGCTCAAAAGAAAAACTCCATCCTTTCTCAACACACAGTCAGACACATTATAGAGTCCAGGGATAATTTGAGGTTACAATCAGTGTAATCTCATTGTTTGACCATGTATCTCGTCATCTGTCTTTGCAGAGTAGACAAACACGAATGGTGCTGGGAAAATACGCACTATTCCATATACTGTAAGAGCAACATGATCTACAGTAGTTACGAAATTTCTCTTTGTATTAGTCATCAATTTATTGTATGCACTTGTGTTTATGGATGAATTTAATATGAAAATTTCCTCTTTGTTGCCCACAAATGATGTCCAGACAGGACCGATAAACAACGTGCAAGGAATGAGATCCTATCCAGACGCATTATATCGGTAAATCCCGTCAAAGAGTGTGCCTGTGCTATAAGCTCCTAAAAATGTGTGTGTGCTTTGTGTTTTTCTGCCCCTGGGTAAATGCAGTCTTATAGGCCATAATCAGCTCTGGTGATGCCTGTCTGGAGGGAAACAATTTATTTCCACATTGAAGGGCAATGGGAAACATAAATGAGTGTTACCCAGTGAAATCACAAAGTGGCTCAGTGCTGGGAAACCAGTGTGGACCAGCCAAGAGAACAGACTGGTCCTGAGTCGGTGTGTGGGCCAGCCAGTGGCTCTCCTGCTAATGCTAAGCAATGGGTGGCAGAGTTGTGGGGAGCACTTAATGTGTCAGGGGTGAATAAACGGTGAGGTCTGCTGCTGTAATGGTTGGCAGAGCTTCTCAAAGTTAAACCACTAACAGATCTAATCTCAGTAAATCACCTTTATTAGCTGAAATGCATCACACGTAAGAACTAGAAGTGACTAACCACAGCGTGTAGCTAACAATTTCTTTTCTGGCAGCAAAGGACTGCATTTGATGAGCATGGAGGATGTCAAACTCTAAAATGATGGGTCTGATATATACTGTAGGGTATATTAAAACACCGTCTTTATATAGACTGCAATCCAATAAGAAGCGGTCTAATCTTTGGTCAAGACACCTTTATGTTTTGCTTTATTCACATCTCATTATTTCCACGCTTTGTTTTCAGCTTGCGGACATCTTATCTGTGAGTCACTTATTGGGTTTAAAAGTGAACTTAACTTACCAACTAGCATGTCTTATGATAAAAGTTGGTATGTAATTATTTTAACAAGTTAACTGGTGATTCCCTTTTCTATCATCAGAAAAAAATACTAACAACATTTTAAAGTGTTACCTTTCTGTTGTGCTGTGCTATTTAGTTATTGATAGGCAGTAAATATAGATTCCTGTTAGAATTGTTATGTTAAAGATGTTAAAATACTTTTCCAGTTTAGTAGATTCTTAATATAATTTAACTGTAATTCTCAGAAACCAAATATACAGTATGACATTTTAAAAAATTGTCTTTAACATTTTTGTTTCAGCAAATAATTTTTGACTTGGAAAATTTTCTGGCAGAAATTACTAGGGCAGGTTTTTTTTATATTTATACAAGCAAAGCACATTATAATTTGAAGTAAAACTGTAGCTTGCTATTGCTGATGTGGCCTTAAAATAATGCTCAAGTCAAATACCATGGTCATAATAATACGCAGTTCAGAGTGGGCCCATAAAGCACTCTGTGGGCACAAACTGGCTTGTATAACTTAACATTAATTGTGGCAGAGGTAGCTTGTGTAATAGGTGATTAAACAAGGGTTTGCAACTGTAGCTGGCAGAGCTGTGCGGCCTGAATCATAATGGCTGCTGTCTGTCTTAGGCAGTACTACAAACCAATAAAACGCACCACAGAGCACTAGTTTGAACCCAAACAGAATGTTTCCGAGGAATGTGTAAAGTTTTTCTGTGTTTTTTTCAAGACTCAAGATGTTATCCAGAGTCCTGGGAGTTTGATTAAAGCAAGGTTGGGATTTGCAGCATTCAGGTCACGGTGGACAGATTCAGCAGATGGAGAACAGTATTTGGCATGGCTAACTGGGTGGTGACTCTACCATTAACAGATCTAATCTCAGTACAAGGCTGAAACATCTGAAAAAGTGAAATAAACAAGGGTTTCTGCTCCCCGAGGAGCCAACGTCAAACTTGTCTTGACCAAGAAGATCTGTGAAGTATTTCGATACTGACGAAGAGCACGTTATGTACTCACAGGACAAAGGTTAAAGAGAGGTCAAGTCACGAAAATCTAGGAAAAATTACAAATTTCTTGTGCAATTCGTATTTTACAAAGACACTGCAGTGACATTTAGATTTTTTGAAGGGGGTAATACTCCTTTCCCTACCTGATCCCCATGGTCGCACAGACACCGCCTACTTGCGTACAGTTTTTAAGAATGTTCAATGATTTTAGCTGAGTTGAGCTCTGTTATTGGATGTCTCTGATGTTTTCAAATTTCACACTCACTGTGGAAATGCATTCAATATGCATAACATTCTTTTCTGTCACATTTGAGTTTAATCTAAGTGATATCTATCTCTTATGAAATTGTTGATAAATGATTCAGTGTGTGATCACTGTGGTCTCATGCAATGACTTGCTTTGACATAGCTGCGGTACTTCTCACTCCTACCAAGCAACCATCCACCCAGCTTTCCTTTCCTAACACAATCCTACTCTGTAAGGCCTCACAATCTGAGTCACTGCAGTGCTTTTCACATTATTTGAGGAACTGGCATGTTTGTATACTGTATGATTTTAGGCTTTGGGTAAGGAAAACACTCACAATTTTCCATGCTATCTGTTGTACACATGGCTGAGTGCATTCTGCTAATTTTAACAGACATGTTTATGATGCTAATTTGAGCAAACAAGGGTAGTGTTTTCATTTAGTTTTATGAAGATGGTGGATGTTGCCACACATGATCCCTCTACAGCTTACCTCCGGCCAAGGGAAGCCTGACTCAAAGCCCAACATCATGAATACTCATCGGCAGAACAGTGCATCGTATAGTGCTTTCCTTTATCTGAGGGACATTTGAAAAGGCTGCTGCATGTTCCCATTTACAAACAAATATAACAAAGACAGATATGATCATATGGTACAATGAATTTGCCATTTTGTGTTGAACATGGACGTCTAAATACTGAAAGTAAGACTAGCAGGCTTGACTTTACTCTGACTGTAGCCATAAAAATTGGACTTGATCTACAAACGCTGCTGACATGTTCAAATTCTGTCGTAAGAAAAAGTAACACATGAAGACTTCCAACAAGCTAGGGTGAGCTAACTTATAACTGAATTGGAGCTTGAACACACACTTTAAATTTCTCTAACTGTGTGGAAATCTTGTGTTTTCACACAACAGATGATGTAGGCATTAAATGTGGGTCTTACAGGTAAAACATGACACTCATGCAGGCTGATATAAGAGTTTAGGAAGAGGCAGCTACTTTGTCTGTCCCGCTGACAGGAGAGTGAAAAAACATTACTAATAATTTTAGATAAGGTTTACTGTATAAAAATAGCATTTATAACATTTACAATATAATATTGAGCATTTCTAAAACAAAAAAGTAGAGGAAGAAGTATTATTTACACCTGGAGTTGACTCACTAGGTAAAAGTGCAACTGCTGAGCTGATTTTGATAATCACGACTCGGGGAAAGCCCAAGTATACAGTACACACATGTACGTTCAGCACATGTTGGTTTAATAACGTGCTAAACCTTTGGTGGCTTAAGATCAGATCAATTCTGGACGTGAAGGGTGTAAATCTGGGTGGTCAACTGAAAAAGCAGCGCTTCTCCCCTCTCTCATCAACATCCTTTGGTGCCCTTGAGCAAGACACTAAAACCCAACTGCTCAATGGTCATGGATCAGATTATGGTTTTATTTTCAGGTGTGAGTGTGGGTACCTGTATGATTGTGATCAGAAGGATTCTGCTCGCAGTGAATCAGCCCCGAATAAATAGAAAATCCAGTGTATGTGTTTATTTTAACTATAAAGATAAAGGTTCAGGACTCATTCGGTGATAGGGGTGATGCTCCAGGAGGCACAACACACAGCACTGGATCAGTGAATCCTAAACAATTTACATAAGCAACTGATTAAGGATGGATTCTGATAAATCTTCTTAATTTGGATCCAGTTTTAACTCGGTAAAACACATGAATTCACAGTCACACTTTTACAGCTTATGAAATGTTTAATGTTCTCTGACTCTATAACACTAGAGGCATCAACAAAGAAAAAAGGACTCAGCATTGTTGGCATATCACAGTCAACAAAACAAGTCCGAATTGCAAAGTCCTTTGTTTCTAATATCTCCTGCCCATCATAATGACGCTGTAGAAGTTTTGATAACTAGAGAAGGACATGGTAGGTGCTATGCCTCACACTAGCACCATATTTCCATTGTACAACTGTATAAATGTAACTGATATTCACTGAATTTTTTTTTTTCATTGTATCATCACATTTTTTTGGTAATCAGTCTTTACATCAGAATTAAAAATACGATCTTTCTAATTTGATTAGTTAGTTTGCTAATAGTTTCTGATTCCCCACCAATCACACTGCTTAAAATGATTCAGAAGAATTTGATCTCAATACGCAGATATGAAAGATGATTAACATTCACTCAAATGTTATTTATTACAAATAACACTAGGGGCTGACTCCTCACCCCTGTGAACTAATTGGTGGTGCTGGTTACCAGTACTAGAGCCTCCACGTCATTAGTGTTTACTTGTAAACATATTATATTTCAAAAGGTTTAGTTATCAATACACACATTGGTTTTCCCACTTTCCCACAGCATCAGTTAAAAAATTCTCATGCACTTGTTCCACTTACAAACTTGTTGTTCTCATCACGTATCTATTGATAGGGTCAGGTGACAGTGCTTTTCCTGTAAGTGCTAACAAATGTGCACATGGTTGTCTTCACGCTACTGAATCAGCAACTATAAACATCCTCGTTACTGTAGGTCTACTGTTCCTGAACACCTACATTCAAATTATGACTCAAAGGTCACAGGAACTGCAGCTACCATAGAGCCAAAGAGAAACAGAGTGAGTTGCAGCTTCCACTGAGGTGGTAGAACTCACATCTCTGTCGCCCTCAAGGACACCATGTGGAATCTGCAGTAAGTGTATTTATAGCTTGCCAAGCTTTAACAAGACCGTCACTGCTGTGACAAACACAAGAGTCACCGCTGAAATATTTACTGAAGGTTATGAAATGAAAGGGAGTGGTAGGTCTTCCAAAAGAAGCCAAAATGATCGTAGTATTACAGTTCAGAACAGCTTTCGGTGTGTGTGTTAGGGTGTGGATCTGTCCTTGTGTTAAAGCACAGGCTAACTAATTGGCATGATTCACCGACCCAAACTCACTGATATGAAAGTGCCTTATTCTTTCTACAAATTAGAACAGGCAGAATGTCACTGGTGTATGACTGGACCGAGCCACATTTTTATTGTGTGATTCATGGGTTTCTCTGTGGCTGAGCATTTTCACACTGTGATGTTAATTGATCCCTGGTCTTGTTGCATTTCCCAGACCCACTGAGCTGGGCTCATCTTGATTCAGTTATTTTTAGTTTTCTTCAGCAAAGTTTGATTAAACTCAGATAGCCTAACTTCATTTAACCGATCCGAATAAAAGAAACAGGCTTACATGTTGGGAAATGTCTTTGTCTGCTTTCATTTTCAGGCACAAAACAAGTAGTTTGCCTCCGAACATGAACAGTAAAAAAGCTCAGTCACCTGCCTTCCACCCTCATCTACTCACTTATTTACACACTGAATCTCATTTCTGTACATTTTCTGCTACGATGAGCTAGCTGCCTCACGGCTTTAGCTTCGTGGTTATTGCCCAGACAGGAGAGTGGTTATTGATTATCTAACTGTCTGGAAATAGGCTTTCCCCGAATATTTTGGGCTATAAGCAGGAAACAACTTGGACATCTTCCCAGTCTATCACTACATTTACAGAGAAATACAGTAAGACATACGGACCTGTTAAAGTGACAGTAAGGACAAGTCCTAAAATGTGGAGAAAAACGTACAGGATCTGGTGGATGATTGATCATCCTCTGTAATGAACCAGCCATCGCTGTATGTGTAGAGTACAGAGAAGAAATTTTCATGGGTTGAATATAATCAAACATTATCTTTAATGACACTGCAGCACCCTCCAAACCCTCTTTGTCCGACCAATAGTGGAGCTCAAGAATCATATTGTCTTTGTTTACGTTGTGATCATTTCAATTTCTAGATAAGAGATGATCTCCAGACGGGCATGAGGTCCAGTGGAGGAGCATTCGCTGCCTTTTTGCAACCTGCTACACTACAAAGAGCACTGCTCAGCCAAGCCTCGACCATCAGACAGCTGCACTGTGCCTCTGAAGGGAACATCAGAGAGTAATGTGTGGTCACTAGTGGCTAACCAATAACCATATTATGAGCTGAGCTCCTAAGTCTCTTTCTAAACCTTCGGGAGGTTCAAAGCAGCGGTGAGGTTTGGGGAGAAGGCCGCTCCATAATACTTCTATTCAGATGATGGAGTATTGTGGTCCGGCATGAGTGGATTGGGCATTTTGAGTCCATAGTTTATCAATGAACATCTGGAAAGTGGGCCCTGCATATGGATGTGGGTTCAAATGGTCAGTGACAATCACCAATCAGTGCTTGTGTTCTACGACAGAATTCAGTGAAACTAAAGCAGTGAAACCAGAGCTGAGATTACTGGAAGCTGAAATCAGGTAAAAGTATGCAATATACTATTTTAGAACACTTACAGACAGGTTTAAAAGATATTTTCTGTATTGGTATTTCAAAAAAAAAAAAACAAATGCATTTAAGCTGGAAATTCCATTGGAAATAAGGTTACAAAAACGCGCAGTATTTCAGTGTTGCCATTAAATAAAAAAAGAAACTCCTACTTTTATTACAGCAACTTTGCCTGTAAATACACAGAGATACTGGTCTCTGTGTGTCTTGTATAATTGCAGGCTTGTCTTTAAAGATCAAAAATCTTTAAAACTTAAACACAATATTCAAAACCTTTCAAGGTCATCCAGAACTCCTCCCTGAGCCTTTTTATGTAATTTTCTTCTGACCACCATCGCCCGTTCTCCAAGTTAAACTCACGCTCTCTCTGGCTAAGACAGTAATAATCAGCATGTTACGTTTTTTTATTGTTAATAGAGTTTCTGGTAAATGCAGGACACACACATGTTCTAACATATTATCCTCCTATGATCATAAACTATATAAAGGTATATACTGTAGGCTCTCATGTGCCATGTCATGTCATCTGCCATGTGTGTTTCTTTGGGGTTTTCGGCAAATGTTATAGTCTCCATGTCTGTTTCTGTGTATGTATGTGAGCTTCTGTGGATCTGCTTTGCACTAGATCACTGTCCCTCCTAAAATTGCGGTTTAGATGCTCCTGATTCCTGCAACTGGGTAGTTCCTTTCCAAGTTTCTGTTTAAGTAATTGACTCTGTTCCTCCGCAGCAGCGTAATATGATTGAAATAGCTTAAGAAAAGACAGAAATATTTTATATTCTGGGAAGTTAATATGGTTGATGTGGCTTTCTGATCTGTCATGTTAATTACTTGTCATGGTCATGGCCGTCACAGGCAAATTGTCACAGGCGTAAGTAGGCCAGGGCAGTACTGTGGGGAACTGGGCATATTAAACAGTCACCACATTATTGCCACCACCTTATTACAGCTCAAAGGTTTAAAATTTTCTAATTAGTTTTCCTGAGGACGGAGGAAATGTTCAACCTTAACGTATAGGCCGATGTTGTATAAGCTAAGTTAACTGGTAAATGCAGGAAGGTCCTACATGCGATCATAGTGATTTGGTAGGTACCGAAACCATAAAAAAAATGTAACAGTCATTCCTGAAATTCCATAAGAGAGGCTCTCATGCTTAGATAACACAGAAAACAGACCCGGAGACTTGGAAAGGGAAAGCAGATGGAAAGAAAGTGAGTGGGAAATCACTGCAGCGTCCATGTGTATTACACACCACACCCACTCTGCACCATGCCTGAGCAGCTGGCCAGGTTGCTTACAAAAGAAGCACTGCCGAAACCCCCTTTTGTTTTTCTGGCTTTTCCCTTCTTTTTAGTGGGGCATATTAAAACTGTCTCTGGCCTTTCTGTGGTCACACAATGTTCCAATTTCCTCCTCTTCACTTTGAGTCCTCCTCTCCTCTCGTTTTCTCTCACTGTCTTTATTCTGCCATCACATCAAGGAGCCGCCAAATTAGATGTCCGAAGTCAAATCTCTAATCATACAAGTATAGTCCAGTTTCATTTACTCAGTTGGAGGACCAATGTAGTTGTTTTTCTCAAGACAATTTTACGGGAAATTTGGAGATGACATACTGTAAGTTCATGCTGTACTGGAACTTGCCTTTGTCAGAAAAGTGATAAAGCCATTTGAATGTGTGTGTAAATACCAGTTAAGATGATGACTTGATTATGATCTTGTCTTTTTGAGGTTTTGAAATAATGAACAATGGAAGAAACACATATTTGAGATTCTGATTTCCCATCATTACTATAATGATAGCGTATGGTAATAATAATGGCCTGTCCTTATTTTCTTCCTACTTCTGTGGGTAAAACAAAACTACCAGCAGCACAATAAAAGAGCAAATCCAATACTTGGAGGGAAATGCAATTTATTCCTTACATTTATTCCAATGCATGTTCTTTGAACAGTGTTTAATTTAACATATTAACTTTATGGTTTTCTTGTTTCTCTTAAGCAGAATGGATAGATGGAACGTGTTAAAACTATTTGAGGCTGAGTAGAAATATGCACAGACCTGATGTTCCCACTGCCATTGCTGATTGCCTTCCAACTTCCCAAGTCTAAAAGTGTAGCAGCACTTTTGAGGCCAACATGAAACTCCGCTGTTCAGCACTATGGGACAATTGCAAATGTCCATTTCCTGAGGTGCAGACATAAGACACTTTAAAGACGTGACTAATTTGTAATTTAAAAAATAATACCTTTGTAGTGGGTGATTTCCATCTTTCAATTTCCAATGCTGGTTTATTATGTACAGCTTTTAAAATAATTTTTAGCTTTTCCTAACAAAAAGCTACCACACCCTTGAATAAATCAAATTCAGCCAAAAATACAGAAACATACAACACCACAATCAACTACAGCAATCCCAGGCTTCAGTGATTTAGATGGCGTGAAAAAAGATCGATAATGTTACATGAAGGTTTGCATGTCAGACAAGCAAAACAAATTAGCAGAAGTTGCAAATTTCTTTTTGCATTTGAAATGTGACAGACGAATTTAGCAATCTTAGTGTTTATGTGTTTCTCACAGTGTTTCAGCATATACTGTGTCAGTCTGTGTGTTTGTGTCTGTCTCTGTGTGTTTGGCTGTGACAGGGGAGTTTCCAGACTCCACAGACCCTGATGAATGGGTCACTGTGTGTCCGTATGTATGCGAACATTTGGTCAACTCTAACATCTGCGCTCTCGTTTTCTCATCAATGCAAAATACCCTGCCCCTGTAAATACTGATCCTTTCATTCATTACAGTGCCATCCAACAAATACACATCAGCACAAACTCAAACACACAACACGTTCTATGCTCGATGTCACACATTTGTTTCATGTGAACTGTGTGGTTCCTCAGAGCTGGTTTTTGCACCTGCCAGATGTCTCTGCTCCTGTCATGCCGTGGATCATTTCTGATCCAGGACATCACCAACCAACGGTCCATTTGGTGACTCACACCCACGGACAAGTGGCAATCTGCTCAACCTCCAGACACGCGACCATGACTAAATATTAGCAGGGTTCCAAGCTACTGTGGCTACCCAGATTAACAGGCTAAGACAAGCAGAAACCCTCAAACCCCAGTCAAATATGATGTATGGGGGCTAAATATTCCCACTGTGATTTCTACTCTAAGGGATGGTGCTTGCTCTAAACGAAGACCATAAATCCATGTGAGGACAGGCCTTGATTCAGACACCAATGACCAAAATCAGGTCTGCTTGTTGCACTCCAACACTTTTTTGTTCCAGTAATGTGGCGAGAGTTTATTCTGTTGGAGCTCAAAATAGGAAATTGTTCAGTTGCATTAAAAAGGTTCACCAAATACTGGAAATAAAGGTCAGGGCGTTATTTATACGGCACTTCTGTGAAATTGAAGTGTGAATTATTTTGTTAAAGTTTTGCAGCTATAGGCGTGATTAGGCCAGCATTATTCTAGACTCTCTAAAAAAATTTTTTTTAAATACTACCCAAGAAATCATCCAGTACGTACTCCCTCACCCTTATACAATCTACATTAAGTATTTCAGTCAAAAGTAAGCAGTCGTTGGCATTTCGGATACTTAACTACCATTGTTACAGTGTGTCATCACTAACAGCTGTTTGAGTTGTGCAACAGAAATTTTCTCATCTCTAAACTGGGAGCATTAGATTGTGGAATTGTTAGCAGAAATTAGGGTACATGCTGTGAATTCTGTTTTTAGTGTTGCATTGCGGGTTACTGTAGTTGCACTGTGTAGTGGATAGATTTATAGACTCAACATTCAGATGCTACTATAAAATAGCAAACAAACTATATGGTGAGCTATTACTAGTTAAACTGCACTCAACTATGATGTCAGAGACACACTATAGAAGTTGACAAGCTTTAGATTCCCGTCACTGGTTTCCTGGACTAACTTTTTCATCTCGAGTGACTTCTCTGGTCTGCTTTGACAACGTAATGTTTTCTTCCTAACGGTCCCTTTCTCCCAGACAACCTCAGCGCTGCCAGCGCTCGGTCTGTTCCTCTCATCAGAACCAGCGAGACCAGAACACAGTCGCTCTCTGTCCTCCTGCTTTTACTTTGGTGCTCTGTTTATTTCTCAAACAGGACACTGGCATATTTAGCCCATCAGACAAGAAGAGAAGGAGAGACTGACTGGCAGGAGAAATGAAAATAAGTTCCCATGTGCTGCATGAAGAAAGTGGGGAGATGGTAGCTACAACTATATAGAAAGAAATAGGAAAACAAGAAAGTTATTGTTGCTTCTAGGTCCTTCTAGGAGTTTTTTTTTTAATGTTTGACTTGTAAATAATAAAATTAATTAAATCTGAAATAAAATTGAGATAAAACGGTGTCAGCAAAAGAATATAAACATTATAAACTATATTTGACTTAAGTATTTTAACTCTGACGTAGTTTTCTTCCTAAAAACTGGCCCAAATGAAATTATCATTTTGTGTGTATAAAAATTATTCACCCACCTGGAAAGTTATCACCTTTTGCTTTGTTGCGACACTGAATAATAATTAATTTAATTGCTGATCAACAGAAAGCAACTTTTATGTGCCAAAAAAAAACAGAGCTCTACAAGTACAATGTAATTTCATTACTAATATATTGTAAAACCTGAGCATAAGGTGTAGCATTGGTATTCACCTAAAACAAATTTACCGAAAATTACTGTAACATGTGATCTGTGGGCAGGTGGTGATAACTTGCAACCTCTTAAAACACTCGCTGAGATACACGCTAACAAAGGTAAACCCACTGCGGCTGCGGAGGACAGCTGCTCTGCACCCGAGTGATCTCCATTTCACCAGTTGCGTGACTTCGAAAACAAGTTGGATGCAACAGTAAGGACTTAGGTGAGATACTTTAAATGTCTAAGGACTGCAGCAATCAACAATGTTTTATATTTTAGTAGTTCAGACTACTTTGTGGAGACTGGTTTTCAGATTCACACGAAAAAGATTTTTTTTTGTAATTTTTTCTTAAAAAAGCCAAACTGAATTGACCATCATTCAGTGTGGTAATAAAACCAAAAGTGGAAACTTCCAAAGGCGATGAATAGTATTATTGGCAGTTTACATTTTATTCAGTTAAATTTCAGGCTCACTTTTCCACCTCTGACTCATGTATTTATCAAAATTTCAACACATTCATGACTTCCCTGCCACGAACAAAGAGAAGCCTGTTGTTCAACAATCTAATTAGATCTAACGTAAATTTATTCTTAACAAAAACCAGTCATGTGAAACATATCCAAAGACATCTTGGCTCAGCTTTTCAACCTGGACTGATTTTCTTCAGGTGGTGAGAACTTTCAGTACAGCATGTGATGAAATTTTAGATACCAAAATCACATTACCACATACAGTATAGTGGTAGAAGTACCTCAAGATGTTTTTATGCCAAACAGCACACGCCTATGTGTAAAATATGACACATCCATTTGCGGACAGAAAATCTCAAAAGTGTAGCTGTTACAGTTTTTATCCTTGTGAATACTCCTCACAATAGGAGTAATTAATCGCATTCCAAGAACATTTCCTGATTTGTTTAACCAAGATTTGATTTCTCTATAACCTTAAAAACCTGTGCCCAGAGAAATAAGGTGACTACGGTGCTGTTTTTAAACAATCATTTAAGAGCAGTGTAGTATTCCAGGGGATAAAAATGGTCCAGGATCTTAAAAGACAGCAGCGCAATTCCAAACCCAGAGCTGACAGCATGAATTAACATTTATATGATGGCTCCAATGTTCCATAAAATCAATCATCCATTTTAATCCCCTTTTTGTCTTTCCTGCTTTACCCCTCCCTTCCGGCTATTTGCCGTATCACATGTACAACCATATGCCTTTGGGGAGAGAAAATATACGCAAAGTTTCATGTGGTAAGTGACATGCTGTCATCACTGTTTGGGTGGATGAAGAGGGAGGGAATAAAGAAGAAAGAAAGATGGAGAGAGTGAAAATAAAGTTGAATGTAGAATGTCACCTCGGTTCACTTGTGGCTGTAAACGCAGAGGTGGACAGAAAGGTGTGTTAGTGAGGAGACTAATTTAAGTCTGTTTTTTTTTTTTTAAATGCAATTGCTACTTGTTACATGCACTCCCTTTATTAATGCATGAATAAGTATGGATAGAAGACATCCTGCGAGTTGGATTATTTCTGGTGGTTTTAGGTATTGGTGGGCGGGTGCTGTGGGCTCTGGAAAGAGCTGGCCTTCACAGTGTTGCGGTCACACATTTTAAAAACGCTGAAGGCAAGGCCAGGAGGAGGAATCTGAAATCTGAGCCAGCAGGATGATGGAAAGGAGACAGCAGAGAACACAGATGAGATGAGCACATCATGATAATTACCCAAGCTGTCTGTGATGACCTACCAAACCCATTAAAAATCTGGGAACTACAGCCAGACACTGTCAGACGAAGCACTGGAGCAGGGAACTCGCGGAGAAAACAAAGACGGTAGTGCCATCTGTACAGAAATTCAAGAAAACTGTCATGGTGTGTAGTTAGACACAGTAGACCTAATGACACAACGATTCCCCTGCACACTTGGCGTTAAAAAACTGTGAAAGCCACTTTCACTTGCCTGTCATGAGGAAAGGTTAATAAAATTGAGATAAATTTCCTTGAGGTTGAGGTTTTCATCATGACTAAATGAGAAACACTTCAGCTAAAAAGTAAACATTTATTCACAGTAGAAAGACCCTTCTTAGTATGAGTTTGGCAGGGAACTGCCTGATGTTCAAGAAGAATTCAAACACACACTTACAGTACTGTAGAACACTTTCCATTGCAATGCTTGAAACTACAGCTGGTTCTAGTTGTGTCAGATAATCCTCAAGTGTCTGGAATGTTTCTTCTCACTTCATGTGAATAAAGCATTCATTTTATTTTTTTGTAATAAGGCTCATTTTACGAAATTTTAGCGGAGCAGTAATAGGAAACAGTGGGAATACAGACAGGGCAAATGTGGAGGAAAGAGTCATTGGAAAACATGATGAGTTAGTGGATGTTCATCACATGATGTGTGCAGATGATCTTGCCTTTAATTGGTTTTGTCAAGTACCTACTCGTCTTCAAAGCAAGCTATGTTTAAACTGTCACTTAAATCATTTGGAAAACTTCTCTGTGGGTACATCTGACCAGTGTGAATAAATCTCCAGTATTGTATAATTTTTTTACATACCCACATAAATGCTTGCAAAGTTGCGTGTTAATGTTCACATGTAAA
Source organism: Channa striata (assembly GCA_033026295.1). Taxonomy (NCBI): domain Eukaryota; kingdom Metazoa; phylum Chordata; class Actinopteri; order Anabantiformes; family Channidae; genus Channa; species Channa striata. The sequence continues at coordinate 12,724,954 of CM065175.1, read as the reverse complement.
AGTGTCAGCATGTGAGGCTGTTTTTTTCTCTGACACATGGGAAAACTTAATGCTGATTTATGCCCATTTTTCCATCAGTATTCAAGAGAGGGAATCCCTTTCTTAACAGAGAGGGAAGGAAAAAAGGAAAAAACAGAAAGAAAAATAAACTGAAATATTAGGCAAAGAATAAAATGTGCGTCAGAACAACAAGTAATGGGCCGTAAGTAGAGGAAGTTGGGTTATGTTACAAAAATTATATGTAATAGCTCACGGTGATCCCTTGCTTCATTCTGTTCTGCACTGAGAAATGCAAAACCGACTCAAAATGGCGTGGAATACGGACACACACTTTTGAAAAACATTTTTTTGTACCGTATCAAATACTAATATGTCAGTTCTATTTACAATCAACAATTGTATGGCTTCTCCAATCTATTGAAAAACGTAAAAAAAAATATTTTAACTTCTCTTGACAAATTAACATTTTGTCTTAATCAAATTTGACAAATTAAAAGCCTGCTGTCTGATAAGGCAATTTTTTAATTACAGGAAGTGGCAATCAACTTTGTAGCTCGAACCCCATCAGTGAGTTTTTGATCTACCAATGTAGATTAAAAATTACCAACAGAAATTGGTAATAAGGGAGCCTGGTGGTTCAGTGGTAGAGTGTTGGTTTGTGATGCAGGGACAAGCCAACAGCTGTTCATCTTAAACACAAGTTGGTAACATGACCGGTATTCAGTGTCAGTCAGTCAGTCTGTGCCTGTCAATCTCTTTGCAATTTATCTCCACCCTTCCTCTTGTCACAGCGTAACAATTCGACCATGGGTAAGATTTATAGGGTGAACATGAGAGCAAAGAGCAAAGTAGGACTCTTGCAAACCTTTGAAGATTTGGAACTATATATCAAGCACCCTTTCAAACTACACACCACAGTTTCCACCCACACATCATAATCTCAGCCCACACATCATGATACAAATGATAATACAGTCTGCTCCATGCCCGGGAAGTGCATATACTCTGTAGTAGATTTTAATACAGCAAACTATATCAGCAAACTGATGCTTTCAATACATAGGAAAATGTTGTTTGTTTATTCCCATAATTACGCAGCATTGAGGAGAACAAGTCTGTGATGTGTAAATGAAATAAATGATTATGGCTCCTGTTTTACCTCTGGATCCAACCAGAGAACATAAAAAATCCATGCTAAATGCACACACACTTTAACAAACACACACACACACACACACACACACACAAAAATCATGCCTAAAGCAACACTAGAGGCTCCAACCTCAAACTTCAAAAGCCGTGTCGGTCTTCTGTTGTCATTGCATAAGTCATTCACCACAAAATAAATTTTCTGTGTCAGTAATTTATGCTGTAAAGAAAAGCCATAAAAAATAAAGTTATTTCTCTGAGTCCAAGAACTTCTAGTAATCTATTTTTACTTTTTTTTCTAAGAAATTGTGGCATTAGCTCCAGAAGTTGATTTGTATTATCTTGAGAGCTGTTCAAAGTAAAAAACTGGAATTGAAATTGAAATGTGAAACCTGGATTTGGTAATTGTTTCCATTTATATCAATTATTAAAAAGGGCAGCAAGGCACAGTACATAAAGACTCATTATCCATGTTGCAAAAGCAGTCATCAATAACATTAAAAAGAACGAAAACCACCAAACACAGAAATACACTGTTGTAGCTCCAAGAAGCAACTACTTCAAAAAGAGACACTGTAGATTGTGATACTATAAAACGCTAGGAGAAGCAAACCATACACATTTTGTATTTATAACTTCCCCAAAATAAGTGATTGTTCACACCAGATACCAAATGTTTATCCAGGAAATAATAAAATATATGCTCAAGGGGAAAATAAAGCTTTTCTCTGACTTTTTTTCAACTAGTCAAAGAAAAGGTGCATTTTGCTAAATAAATAATAAATAAACAAAAATGTAAGGCTATACAAAATACTTTGTATATATCTTATACATATGTGTCTCTGTGTGTATGTCAGACACTAATGTCAAAATCAGTAATTCAGTCACCCTCTAAAAAGACAAACAGGCCACGCTGCCAAGACACTGATGTCAAAGGCCGAGACGCTTTTAAATTGCAACCAAACCGCTTTCACAACGTGTTCAAGGAAGCAAGGGGAATTCTCGAATTTGTCCACAGTCACATGGAAGGTTTTCCATCATCCTTTTTTCTGTTTATCCCATCAAACTTGTCATGGGCTGTGTTTAATGAACTGTTAAAATGACCAAAGTGACTAATTGGATGAATCAAATAAACAAAACAACAGTTACAAGAGTGTGCTCAACAACAGACAGCAAAAATAAATGACTCGATACAAATACTGCCGTTCCTAATGCTGTTTAATCCTTTCAATGTATATAATGTACAACTTTAAGTTAGCCTATATTTTATATTTGCTGATTTGCTGTTGCTATAGTAACTGACCGCTTATGATCAGCACAGGCCCACACAAGACAACCTGACTCCGAGGAAAGACTCAGTTTGTTCATTTAATCCTCTTATCCGACAACTGACAAAGGGATTAGCACCTAAATCTGTCTGTGTCTCTAGCAGAGTCTTTTGTCTGGTGCAAAAAATACACTAAGCAAACAACAGCGGTTAGCAATAGACTACTTACACATTCACGCACATTTTTACTTTAGATTTTACTTAAAAATTAAACATTTGTGTAAATGTTCTCCACATTGAACCATAATTTCATAACAGGTTTTATAGTTTATGTAGAAAATCTAGGTGACAATGGAAAACATCAGATTCATAAACACGTAAAGTACATAGTATTAGTTTATTTAGTTTTGTATATATTTGTTAAATGATATGAATAATATATGGATTACTGGATTGTTGAAAAATATAGATAATTAAGCTATTTTACATGATGTGTTCAACTTTTGTTGATTTCATAGTTTTTTTTATATTCAAATGGTATTTGTTTATTACACAAACACATACACATACACTTATATGTAAAGAGGAAGAATTTAGGTTTAAGTCAATCGCTGAGAACTCAAGTCAGTCATGGAGAACTGGAAGAGTTTTTAATATTATAGTGTAACCACAGGTCTGGATGATGTACACTATAAAAACAGTGTGACATCCAAAGCTGTAAGGTGGAGTCGTGAGAAACGGTGAAGACTCTAGAGGTGGTTTTCTCAACACCCATCTGACTCATATTTTTTAATATTGCCAGCTTCTTGCACGCGACAATTTGAAGCTTAAAGCTCCCTATCTAATGCAACATTTAATCGAGAGTGAGATAAAGGTGTTTGTGCAACTGAAATAGTGTCTTAATTCCTAGGAGGCTACATTGTGAAGGGTTGCTAATCTCAAAGAGATAAATGCAGCCGTGTCTGTGTGTGTCCATAGTATTAGACAGCATTGCCACACTGTTTGTTGTCAAGGAGGAGAAAAAGATCTGATATGTTTGATTTCTTACTGGAATAGGTTCTTATGCTGGCAGTCCCTTCACTGTACGTATGAACTTTACTCAAAAGACCTGTGGATTTATTTGCATTATTCAGTCATTTTTAGCTTTACCTGGCATTTGTAAACAAAACCTAAGATTCTGAAGATGTTAGATCCCAGTAACTCCCTAACTGTTCCCTGAAAAAGTTGATGTAAATAATAGTAAGGCCAATGCAAACAAAACCAGTTATTTTAGTGCCAGGTCTAATAGTTCCAAGGTAATAATGAAGATTTAGTTTAGCATTCAGCACGACACAAGCTCTCTCACTTCTAGACGGTAAGTGTGTTAATCTTCCTCTATGAACTTTCGTCTCCAATATATTTATCTGTCTGTCTACCTGAATGTTTGACTGCCTTCCAGTTTGTCTGTCTACCATAAATGTGCAATATTAATCTCTCTAAATATAACCTCTCTTCAGTGATAAAAAAAAAAAAAAAAAAAAGCAATGGGTGAAACTGGTGCATGCACACTCTTTGCTAAAAAAGGATGGTGCCTTTAAACTCTAAAAAGAAAATGACTTAGCATCCATATATAGGGAAGCGGATCAAACTTCCACGGGGATTTTCTCCGGGAAGCTGTGGCTCATGTGATGCAAATGACAGGCCTCAGAAGCAGAAGCAGAAGCACATGCTACATACATTAATATCAGCATCACACATCTGTGCACATCGATGTCAAGGCAGGCAAAGGCACATATTTAATTTTTTAGTTTCAGGGACACAGGAGCTTCAGCAAACCAGACATTACTGCAGCCCAAAATCTCGAGAAAAAAGGTACAAGTGACAAAACACTGCACTTGCCAGGAACATAACATATACAGTAGAATTTGCAATGATAGATACATAGGAATAAATACATAAGTTTTTCTAGACACAAGGCACAAACATAGTTCTACTGCTGGTGCTGCTGTTTATAAATTTCCTCGAGCGTAAATATTTTATCCAGAGGGTAAAACTGGGCCCAGAAAGTCGGTTTGGTCAAGTGCCATGGAGAAAAACTACTGAAGAGAAGTGCAGACACTAAGATGGATATAAAAGCTTTGTTAAGCAAACAAAGCGTGTTCTGCGGCTGCGACAGATTTTCTTTTAAAGTCCTGGACGAGTCATTGGAAAAAAGAACATTTCTTAAAAGTGGGGAAATAATCTATATTTAGTTGAGAGTTTTAACAGTCAAGAAAAGTTTATTTTTTCATTCATTCATGAGTTGTTATTTCGAGTCCTTATATCTAAATGAACATTCATCATACATATCATTTCATCTTAAAAGCAGTACTTTAACGTTTGATGTCCTCTCAAGCAAGACTGAAAAGAAGTAGGTTGAACTTTCTGGCTTTTTTCTTCCCCCTTATTTGAATAGCTGGTTAACATTTTACCACTATGACAACAAAACTGACATTTGATACACTATAGTGAGTCTGTTTGACAGAGTCCCATTTGATTTCAATACCTGCGCATGTCAGCTACGTGCAAACATCACGTAACAATTACAAGACTATACTTTATTTTCACACGTTGTAGATGAAAAATGGGTGGAAAATGGTAACTGGCTAAAACAACATTGGTTAAGGTTGGGATTAGGTTAAGGCAATAAAATTTAAGTTTGGTAACAAAAAGTTGGGGACATTCATTGGTTATGGTTAAATAAGACAAACGTTTGCCTAAAAATGAAAAGCTCTCTTAGTAAAACTACTTCCTGGAAGACTGGATATTGAACCAAAGTCAGCAGGGTTGAAGGCAGATGTAAACACCCATCCATCACCAAAACCACAACACCATTACTTTCCATCCTACTGTTTCCATGTCAAACAAAGAGCTGATTTTGTTGAAGAAACATAACCTTTAATGCAAATGAGAAATGTGCCTCTCAGCTTTCATGCAGGTATCACATACATTTCAAAATATATTTTCTCTAAATTCCAGAGGACCAGGCTCATTTTGTTGAATAAATGATGTGAGAGCCGGGACCAACATACTGTAATTCAAAACCTGTGTCAATACATTGTCATCGGGATATTTCAGACATCTGTGGTCGTGCAGAGTTGTTACCTGTCTGTCTTAGAGGAATCAAAACCTGGATATGTTTCTGATGAGGTTTTTATCTGAAATTACTGAACGTGGTTACCTGAGAAGTTTATTGTTTGTGTAACTCCTGTCAAAAATTCTCATAATCAATGATATGAAATAGACCTGCATGGCTTGCTTTTTCTGGCATTTTCTTTCTTCTTCCACTTATTGAAACTAGAACTTAAAAAACTCTCTAAAAATCTCTGATTACATTTATATATCACACAGATGCTGGTTTGTGATGTGTAGTGTTGTGACACAAATTTGCATTTCAAGGTCATCACACATAGTAGGATAATCACAGCATGAAGTGGGCAAATATTCTGTGGCATCACAACTATTACTACTATGTGGTAGGTATATAACACATGGAAGGCATTCTCTTAGTTGTGCTTCTTGCACTCCTTAAGACCTTTTGTAACAACATATAATTTAGTCTCTCCACAGAGTTGCTTTTTGGGTGGTAGGGACTTGTCAGGAAATGATTTGTACAAGAGATGGATTTAAAATTCCAATCTCAATATGGTGATTTTTTTCTTCTTCAATAAATCCAAAGTGTGGACAGTTGGAAGAGTGTCGGCAGCCATATTCCCAAATTTACTTTCAGTCAAGCAAGAGAAAATATGGATAGTCACTACTCTGATGCTGATATACTGATGCAAATACTTACTAATGACAGGCACAACTGTTTGGCTCCATCTGCCCTTAATTAAGTAAGACTAAGGTTTACAGTGTGGACTCTGGATCTTTAGATCACAAGTATTTCTGATATGTCGCTGAGTCTTGGAGGTTGCCCTTGCCAACCTGGTATTTGCTCCCCCTCTCTCTCTTCCTACAGCTGACTTCCATGGAGTAATGGATTCTTTGCTCGCTGCTGACTTTCTGCTGAGTTTTATTAAATTCCACTTGTTTACTATAACTTTTGCATATTGTATTGAGGAGCTATATGTGACAATGCAAATTTGCAAGTCAGTCGGCCCAGATATTGGAATAGGCCTTCAATGATTTTAAACTTGCTTCTTTTAGGTAAATTAAAACATCTCAAGCCTTCTAGCTGAAAAACAAGTCCAGATGACATCACTTGGAGGAACCTTCAGTTCAGATTATCATCTTGTTGCTCACACTGTGGTCAACCTGCTTTTCATGATTTAGATGATGAATCATGAAAACCTCCTCCATGTAATGCCATCTGGAGAAGCTTTACAGCTAGAAGCAGAGAAATATTTGAACATACGAAAGTCAGAGGGACATTTAGAGAGCAAGTTAGAGACCTGTTGTATGCACGCTACATACAGTATGTGAAAGAGCAACTCTGGACAATGTCTTTATTCTCTACAAATTGCCTCGCGTTTAAATTAAGAAAAGTGAGAAGAAAAGATAGTGATAAACTTCATGCAAAAATGACAAATGAATTCCCTATTAAACTAGATGAATCTGATAAACTGCAACCACAGACATTAAGTACACACCCTGAACTTAGTGTAAGGTGTTTCAGTTTTTCATCCAGTATGTAATATGTCATAAACTGTCAACCTGCCCATCAAATAGTGGTTGGTATAATTTTATATAACTTAATATAATAAAATAATTAATATCTGAAAACGGTGTTTACCATTCCTGGGTGTGGTAAGTACTTAATTTCCCATGCCAAAATTACTGTGCATATCTCTTTACTGTGTGTGTGTGTGTGTGTGTGTGTGTGTGTGTATATATATATATATATATATATATATAGTCCATTTTTGTCTTAGTGCATGAATTTTGTCCACTATTCTGGTCTCTTATAGTGCGGTTAAGGAAGGCATTTGTATATTTATAAGTGGTAGTCTGTTATATAATAGGCTGCGAAGTGCCCAACTATAGAAATGGAAATAAAAGTTTGGTTTGGACATACTATGTGCCAGTGAGGCGGTTCACACCCTGGTAAAAACCACATCACCCAGTCATGATGTTGTTCTGCTGGTGTCAGCAATAACAAATAATCTCTCCGTTGGCTCATTTTACCAACTTTGGTGTCAGACAAAGGTTTATTTTATTTGTGTGTTTTTAAACAATCACAATGAGTAAAAGGAGAAAATTGTCAGATGGGAGGCGCCTTTTATGGGAAAGATAGAGTTTTCAGTCCGAGACGGAAGGTGGGAAGTGAATGTGATGTTGACCGTACTGAGATGGACTTCCCACCAATGGCCTTAGCAGAACCCACTGCATAAGACTGGCCAAAAGCCTTTATATGGGGAATGCAGCTACTGCCCCCTCTGTATGTTATAAATATGTTTATTCTTGTCTTTATGTTGAACCAATGATACGTTGTTGCATTTCAGGTACTGTGTACTAATTGTCTGGATAAATGTAACTAATGGGGTAAAGCAACCACTTGTTTAGAAGCAAATTAGCATCATGTTGAGGCCATATGAATTCTAACTGCTGTTGACTACAATTTACTTACAATTCACAGTACAATCCAGTAACATGGTACTTTGCTCATCAATGTACTTGTCACATTTTTTAAGTTCAATTCCAGAGCTTCAATGCAAATGTTTTATTTTGGATTTTTCAGAGACAGCAAATCTAATTACCAGGACCACCAGCGCTCATGGTTGGCTGCTCTGGATGTCAGCAGATTAAGTGCTGAAGCAAACTGAAACATTATTGTAATTGATTCCTGGTGAGGATCATTCAGTGAGGGTGAAAACCATCTGACTCACTTCCACAGTAAAAGAGAAATCATGAACACAAAGAGACACATCATACACTGACCACTGGTTGCTGAGTGCTTTCCCAGTAAAAGGTTTTGTCAGTGTCTAGATCACCAGTAAATACCAGGAAACACTGGCAGCACAGGCGCTTCCACAACACTTACTGGTCCAATAATGACACCCATGCCGTACAGTAAATTAATGTGGTTCAGGACAGAGGTTGAGCCCATATTTTATACGTTAACGTTGCTGCTGATGGATTTGTCATTTCCACTCATGAGCTGTATTGCTACTTTTGCTGTTTTAACAAACAAATGTTACTTACAGTGTTGTACAGTAAATAAGCTGTAAATCCACACGGAGAAGTGGGCTGTTTTGTGGTGTGGTTTCCAATATGGACTCAACCCTCAATCCAGGAGTGTGAATCACATTCTTAATTAGACAACTTAATGTAAACCACATGTAAACAATTAGCCTTCAGGGTTGCTGTGTTGTTTTGATTTGTGTGTGTGTGGGCATGTCTTTATAACCTTGTGTGGACTAATTTTGTTTTAGTACGACATTATTGTAAGGATATTTTAGCTGGTCCACACAACTTCAAAAGGGTTTTTGAGGGTCAAGACTGGGTTTTAGGGTCAGGATTAGAATCAGGTTTAGGTTAGGGTTACGGTTGGGGTTGGGCATTCATTTGTGATGTTAGAGTTAAGGTAAGAGACTAGAGACAGCATTATGTCAATGAGTGTCCACACAAGTATAGAGAGGCAAACATGCGTGTGTGATGTGTGTGTGTCTGTTTTGCATGTGTCGTGTGCACACTGATTTGGAATCCTGCCCTCGTTATAAAATAATTCCACAAACATTGACAGGATGATAGTAACTGTAACTGTAAATATTTTTAACATTTATTGTTATATTGAGAAATTGCATTACTAGTATGTGAGAAACATACAGAATTATTTCTATGAGGTTTGTGGAACATTTTAGCATCTTTCAGCTTATTGTTTTGGTTTTTAAGCTAGCGGTTTCAGTGGTTTAACTCACTCATATTGCCTCTCATCAGCAATGTTCTCCATAAAAAGAACAACAAATATCCTAAGTGTGGCAATAGTAACACTTGTTTTAGTTAGCCAAGTTGAATGAATTACTTTAATATGCTGACCACAAAAAAATGCTTGTTTTTTTCTTGAAAACAATCACTCAGTTACCGTCAGCACAACCAAAGGACAGAGCAATTACAGAACTCTCACCAATATTCACAGCTCACAATCTAAATAAACACCTTAGAAGGGACAATATACTGTAGACTGTAAAGCCTGGAGCTTTAATAGAAGCCAAATAAAACTTTTATCGAATGTGTCACTGATATTAGATAAAAAATAAACTCAAGCCAAGGCTGTGTGATTTAAAATGTTTTTCAAAATTAATCCAAAAGAAACAAACATTACAATCAGCAATAAGAACTGATTAATGACTGTACTGTGATGTTTCCAACTGTGTAGCAGGCCTGTTCTATTCCTTTAAAGACCACAGTGTTTGCCACAGTAGAAATGAGTTGCGGGTTGTTTGTTAGCCAAAAACTGTGCTACAGTTTCCTGGCCAGTGTTGGGTGTATTTGAAAGATTCCTGTCTGTAAATATAAATAACATTATAACAAGCCAACTTCAATAAAGCAACGAAACATTTAACTCCTCTCCTAGATATGGCTGCTTTACAAAGAGATGACTAGTCATTTCAGTCCCCCATGTCTGATTAAGAACCTCTCTGTTTTTAACCCAATTAATAGTCTCTCGATAACAACCCCTCCCTATACTTCAAGAGCAAAGCACACCAATGACCCCGATGACTTGTCTTATTGATAGGCCGTTTATCCCAGGAAGCATATTTCTTGATTAAGGAAATTTCTCTTTGTGCTAAACCATGTGGCTTTGGCCCAATTCTTTTCCTTACTTGTCATGCCCATGTGCTCCTTTCTCCTTCTCTTGTCTTTCTGTTTTCGTCAGTATTATTTATCATTCCCTAATTGTCTCCATTTTCCAATATTCCACACACCCTCCCTCGCTCCTCTTTTTTTGTCCCTCCAAGGCCTAAAAAACTCTCTAATTCCTGTATGTTTCTGTCACATTGTGACAAACCAGAGGATGCAATTATTCAAGAATCTGTCTGCACACAGCATTCTTGTTCATGTGCGTACACACTTTCTGCATCTAGTGTCTTTGAGGGCACATCCCACTGTGAGTTTTGTGCACGTACAAAAAGCACATATGTTTGTTCCAGCATGAGCCTCTCCATCCAAATGATCTGTTGTCTGGGAGGAACTGTAAACAACAGGAGAAGAGAAAAATGTTTGCAGGCACGGAGGTGCTACTCCCTTGTTGATAAGAAAGGGAAGTGAATCCTGACTCAGGCATGTGACACACTGGATGCTTCTTTAGCCAGAATATTAAAATTATACTTCACTCGATTCATCAGAAATTACTAGTTTCCCTTTGTATCAATAGTAGAAAATCTATTACATAAACACAAACCCCTTGAGATGTTTCAAGTTTATCATCCAGAATATGTCCACTGTAATAGTTCAAATAGAATAAAAGGCTCTTTTATTTATTTTTACTTTAATGAACTGCATCATAGTGACATTTTCATTGCTCATTGGGTTTCCCAAAGGCAGAGCCTGATTAAACATGTTGTTTATGCTAAATGTTGTCCTCATTGCTGGCAGGATTTGTTTTCATGCAATTTTGTGGCAGCATTAAAATTGTTGTTACATTAAAGAAATATATAACATATATATTGTGCAGACAATAAAATGAGATGTCACATTTCCTTCTCTGATTTGAACCTTTGAACAATATTGCTCTGCAGATACCACCTTCACAAAACAGTAAAGAAAACCTAATTTTTAATCATTTTAATTTTTTGCAATATGTTTTTATTATGACTATGAGTTACCTCACACAAATATATGTTTACTATTTTAATGAGTTTTAAGAATCATTAACCTTACGCTGCAAAACTTTACACATTTAGAAGATATGAAACAATGCAAAGATGCAAAGACTACTTTTCAATGTCAGTGCGACCATATAAAATGGCACAGAATAAACAAGTATACTTTGCTAGAATTGGCCCTAATTTCACGTAGACAACTGCCTAATTCCTCTTATATTCCTAAGAGATCTTGGTTCTAATGGACGTGATAGTATCACGCAGTTGCTGCTGATTTTTCAGCTGTACATCTATGATGTGAATAGTCTAGACGTAGACTATGTGACTACAGTTTGGCCTTCACGCTTTAGCCCATCTGCTTCAAGGTTCGACATGTCGATGAGTTTCTGCATGCCTTGGTTGTAATGAATGCCTATTTGACTCACTGTTGCCTTTCTATCAGCTTGAACCTGTCTGGCCATTCTTCTCTGACCTCTAGCATCAACAAGGCATTTCCACCCAGAGAACTGTTGCACACTGGATATTTTATCTTTTATACTAATCTCTGTAAACCCTAGAGAAGAAAATCCCAGTAGATCTCCAGTTTCTGAAAGATTTAAACTAACGGGTTTGTATTTCCAATGCCCATGCCAAATTTAATGTCACCTTAATCACCTTTTTGTCCTTCAGCAGCTCATTTTGTCTATATTCCTAAATGCATTGCATTGCTGCTATTTCACTGGCTGATTACATATGTGTTCTAACGAGCCATAAACACATGTACCAAATACAATAGCCAGAGCATCTGTAGTAAGCATATAGAAAATGTTGTCAGAAAAATGTGTAATTGAAACATTTCTAATTCTGAGGGGCAGAATGAGAGGAATGTGAAGAGGAATGCAGTACTCTGTTAAGTGTTGTTTGACATTTTGACAAGTAAATGATAAGGCTCTATAAACATGTATGTGTGTGCATGTTTGTTCTATAAACAACTCCAGAGTTTTCTTCCTGACCATCTCCATAGTATGTTTGCTCATTATTGCACCACTGAGCAGTAGCAGCAGCACAATATACTTTACACAGATGATGTGTTGGTGCTACTGTACCAACTATACATATTAATATAAACATAAAGTATAGGATCTTCATCTTCACTGATGACTGGAAGAAGATGGCGAGACGACACAGAACAGGACTCTTGGTGCTCCTTGTATTTGTGGCTGGGTTCAAAAACATATTTGCTACTCCAGAGGTCTGCACCAATTCACTACTGCCTGGAGCTAAAGGTAACACAAGGTTATTTATCTACTTATGCTGTTTTGGTTCAAAGATGCTTGTAATATTTTCTGCTGTTTGTTCATACTGCTGAGTAGGAAGTCATTACTTCAATGTAAATGTATAAAAATGTTAAAGAAATGACCATACAACGTTAATGCTGATGTTTCGGTAAAATGAGAACTTTTTGTAGGGAAAGGCCCTAAATCCTTCAGGGTCTACAGTGCTTCCAAGCATTTAATGTCTTGCAGTTTAGTAGCTACCCCATGGTCTTTCGGAGGGAAGTCCTGCTCCTGTGTGTTTTCTATTTTACAACATTCAGTAGCTTGCTCCCCTGCAGATTCAGACAGACAGACCTAATAAAATGCATAGTAAAGCTAAGCTCAGTTTTCCTCAGTTACATTTTTGCAGAAAGAAGTCCGTCAACTAAAAAAGATCTCACACAAAAAAAAGTGTCACAGTGTCAACCAGTGTTAATATAAAAAAAAACGAATTTTGTTAAATAATCTGTAAAAAGTTGGATGATAGTTTGGTTCTATGACAAAATTTAATATTATTAGGAAATGAAATGAAATCCACTGGGTTTATGGATAGAAACCTCAAACTAATGTCCAAACGCTCACTAGTAAGTGAGTGTGCGTACGAACACTTTGGACATTTCGGCAGATTTCCACAGAATTTTCCGTATTAGTAAGAGACAACGTCCCATTGTGACAGGGTATATTTAGACAGCTGCTAGTAAAATGACGTGATTATTCGTACTCATCTTAGATAATATTAACCGCACAGTCAGTCTCTGAATGTTTTTGTTCTCAGATATCAAGTGGGCACTGGATGTGTATTTTTCTATGTTTCATACCCCAAAAATTTCCACCCAACTTTTTAAACAAATATACATCCATTACATTTACTGGTGCTTTGACCTCAATATTTTTACAGATATTGAACTGCATTCTCCTTTTTTATTGAGAAGTATCTTTAGGAATGTGGGACACTGTGGTCAAAGAACAAGTTACATTTTTTAAAATATTTAATATCTGTAAGTAATGCATTGGATTTTCCTAACCTGTGGCACATGCATTTTTTTTACATTACTTCCTAATATGTCAAATCTGCCGTAATGTCTTAAACATGAGAAATCTCTTTTGATGACATGTTAATCACACAAGTGAGCCAAGTTAGTAATTTTACTGCACACATTTTCAGTTAACTAGTCTAGAAAAGGAAAGATTTTATCCAAACAGAATCATTTGTAAGTGCATTGACTTAGACTACTGGAAAATGTCTACAAAGCCCATAGAACTGAATAATCAATTTTCCTAAGCACTCCTCCAGGCTATTAGAGGGAGTTTGTTATAATCCTTCATTTCAAACCCCAGCACTTAAAAAGATATAAAGTGATGTTGGCATCAACAACTGGCGCAAAATTACAGCTCTCAAGATTTCTGGCCAAGTGCTCTTTGAGCTTTTTGGACACACTAGAGATATTTCTCCTACACTCCAACTCATTTATGTTTTCAACTCTGAAAAGCATGTACATTAATACTTTATGGTTCTCGTGCGTAAGTTGAATTTTTTAAAAAAAGAGTCGAAACATTTGTTTATAACTTAACTTATAGTTCGACTTGCGCCCAAACCGCAACTGCACCTTCACTGTAATTTACTCACCCATTCTACAAACTAGCAACTAATAGTTTTGATAATGCATTATCATCCTGTCATGGTTCTGATATTCTGTGGGAACGTTCAGATTTAACCTCCAACAATCTAGGACAGTAAACCAGCCATGCCGCTGACAGGGCCCTTCTGAACAGAACTCCTTCATCATTGAAACCTACTGTCATAAGAAACCTTACCATTTTGGATATGGATGGTTGCCCTTTGACAATCCTCTTTACGGTCTTTGCTTTTCAATCCAGGAGATCAAGGTGAGGCTGGAGAGACAGGAGATGTCGGAAAACTAGGGAAGAATGGACCACCGGGACTTCCAGGTATGTAGCTTACATCCATTATATTTACAGTATGTGTTAGGTGAAATAATGTTGGCAGAGTACTTACTTAGCCATAAATGGTTATTGTTAAATAGAAATGGGGACAAAAACTGTCCAGAACTATTTCAGAAAAAAAGAGTACTTAATGGATTTACAATTACAATTGTATAACATTGGTCTCACAATGAAATAACTAAAATTATTAAAATTGATGAAGCCACTGAAGGGATATATATTTTTATACCAAGCATTATTCTTCCTAATCTTCTTTATTTATCCAAGTTGGATGTGTTATTCAACTTTCAGCCTCTAACCTCAAGCAAAGATAAAAAGAGGACCACAGAGCTGTTGTTATCTCGCTTCTTTCTACCTATCTTACCACTTTTAACCTTTCTACCTACCACAGTCATAGACTTTTTGAAATACCTTCTCAAACTTGCCCTCACTCAAGAGACATCACTCCATCTGGAGCCAAAAGGCTTTTATACAGCTTGTTTTGACATATACAATAGTAGTGTAGTCTGTAAACACACTTTGATGAGTAAAATCAGGGGATTTCTGCTTTAAGTACCATAAATATAGTCCAAATAAAATCAAATTTGGTTTCTTAGCAGACTGTGGTTGGTGGACAAATAATAGCATGTTAAAGTGACTCCATGTGAGTCACAGCAGAATCAGACAACTTGAAAAATGTTCAAATACAATAAACAAGGAGTCTACAATCAGTAACATAGACCATGTCTTTAATCATAAGTTTAATACTTTTCAAAATTCCAAATTTCTAAATCTAAAAATCTTTATGGTCTTGACTCCCTTAAGCTCTACTTTCCTTAGAAAAGGACAAAAAGTCACGTGAAGTGAGGCAATCCACATCACACCTTTCCACATTTCCCTGAGCTCAAAATTTCAGCATTTTGAATGTTAATGAATACAGTTATCCACAAAACAACACATTTACTTCAAAAATGTTGTAACTCCACAGGTCATTTACATAATGTATAATGTGCACAGCTAAGGTGAGGAAACATTTCTGCGGTCAAACTGGTCCCTCACGTTAAGGTCCTATGTTCTGTCAACCACGCACACACGCACCTCAATCTTGTCCTTACAAAAATCTTGTCAACTTTAAATGCAGTCAGCACACACAACTCTGGGTCACCTCTGCCCCACAATTTTAGTACTGGCCTCCCCTGTAAAATTGGAAAATTGTCTACAATCACCACTCCTGAGACTGGCCATTTAATAGTATTACAATGCCCCAAAACAAAGCTGAAATTATTTCTATTCCGTATACAGTTTAAGATCATCCTTACAATGAACTTTGTAAATCAAGAACAAGTCATATAGGGTAACGTACTAACGTATAGACTTTTTTCCCAATGCTACACATTACATAAATAACTCTTAAACTTCCCATCTTAAAATACATTTCATTTTGAATACATGTAAATGTAACACAGAAATCCCCACATTTATTATTTGCATTAGCATGTTTCCAACGCCTGTAGCAAGGGCTTGGTGAAAGGGAAAAAGAAAAATGTTGGGCTGGATGGTTTTGTATATTCACAGAGAAATGTACAATCGGACATCATCCTTCTCTGACTTTGAAATGTTATTGGCAAACAATTAGGTCTAAATTTATGTTTCCCTACATAGATAGCCTGCATGATTTCGCTCTGGCAGCAGTTTTGGCTTTTTCCTGCTGTAGACAGCTTGTTTTACTTTACTTTGCAGAGGTCTACTCTGCTCTGTGATGGACAAGGAAACAGACAACCCTGTACTTTTCTGTTTGTATGGAGGAAACAGGAGTGTTAATTTCAGCTGAGAAAACCATCGGTGTCCCACTTTGCCATATGTGTCCACAATGGGGTGGTAAGGCTGTCCAACCAACCAGGAATACCATATGTACATACCGTACACATGCCTCGACACATGCATCATCACACTCTTTTGCAAACAGACAAGGTACTACATATACATAAGACAATCAGCTTACTATATATTGACACTGAAAGACACAATTGCATAACTGCATTCAGAGAGAGTCAAAGAGAATGTGTCTGTTTATGCAATTAAATACACACACAAGCTGCCCTCTTGTTATCTGCAGATGTTTATTTTATTTGGTATTCTCAAACAGAGGATCTCACACACACACACACATTTAGGAACAGACACACTCCTTTAATTGGACTGACAGAAAAATGGGCTGTCTTTAGAAAGTATATGTGGACGTGTGAACGTTTTTGAGCAACTTTGCAGACTGTCCTAACGCTTAAATTTGTGTTTTTTCTGTATGCTTTTTGTGTACTGCATACTATATGAATTCATGTTCCTATGACTTTGTAGCTGCAGTAAGAAGCTCAACAGATGACGCATGTATTCCCCCTCTAAATTTAAGAAGTTTTACAGGAAAGTGGTTAATTTTGGAATGTTAAAAGGGAATACATGACTGTTAATGCTGCAGTGGGCAACAAAAAAGCTTCCAAGCTTTTTACAGTCAACAACAGTTTTTTTAACATTTGTTAATTGTATTTCTACCTTCAACTGTGCTTTAGGTGAGAACTGCACTGTTAAAAGAGCAGAGTGTGGAGTTATGTAATGTTTTTAATTCTTGTAAGAACCTGTTGTGACAGCTTCCCAAGACGAATATGTACAAGGGAAAAAAGTGGCATAATGCCTCAATTTCATGTGTCCAGACTCGTTTTATATTGTTCACTAAGCCCATTATGTTTAAGCTATTTATGATTCAGGTTGTTTAAAAAGTGGCTTGAGCCTTCACCTTCTTTATCCTCCAGCTGCTGGAGAATCCAGACGTTAAACCAGTTGGAGGGGTTGGCCATTATAAAGAGCGACGGCATTGATAGGAAGGACTGTTATCTGGACGATTAGGTAGACGGTTTAACTGGCAGGCATAAGCACTAAGAAAACAACATTAATCAACTTTTTTAGAAAGAGAAAGTCTAACAAAAAACAAGAGATTATATACTGTATGTATGCACTGTTCACAATCAGTTCTCAGGACAGAAATGAAAAAATATTTTCTTTATGAATGTGCTCCTCAGGAATTATGCAAAAATTGCATACAGAGAAGAGTGAAATAATGGAATTTCCCAAAGGCAAGAGCTTTATAGCATCTATCGGACCTCACACAATCCATAAGACCGCACAACTTCTGCCATGTTCTCACAAAGAATCTCAAGTAGTATCAAGTTGAAAGAAGTGCAAGGGAGAAATGAGAAATACTGGCATGTAACCGGCTATGTGTGTATGTGGCAAATCCCTTTAATAGTAATAGGCCTCTTCAGTGCGTCACCTAGTATTTCAAATGCCATCAATTTCCATTCGAATAGTTTCCTCTGGAAATTCAAGTGCTGGCAGACAGCTGTGGTCTGCCCTTTAGTTTTCACACACGTGCCTCCGCGCGCACACACACACACACACACACAAACACACACACACACAAACAATCTCCACAACATCTCTCTCACTCACTTTGATATTCCCCATCCTTCACTTTCACTGTACGATTCATTGTCCCTTCTTATTATCTCATTTGTTCTAACACCACACTAAAGAAGCCTGGCAGTAATCAGATCACAGAGGTGGACTGTAATCAGTTACAATCATAACCAACAAAATGCTCAGACTGAAAATCTAAGGCAACAATAAACAATCAATACAGAATGCTTATAAAAGAAAGCATTGCAGATATTCTCCTCAGTTTAGTAGGACAGCAACATGTTGATCACGCTGCAACAATGCACCTTTTCCTGTTAACTATCTTCACAGCACAAAGTACTGTACTCAGTCCACAATTTAAATCAGCATTTGATCTCTTAATTTTCTACTAGAATTAATATAATAGTCACATGTTTGGTTTCGGATCCGAACCTCTGGGCATATAGGGATACTTGTGAAAAAATAAAATAAAGAGGAATGTAATGAAAGCATTAATAAATGCTGGAAGAATTTAGCAGAAAGAATACAAGGGGAAAATAAGCAATTTTAAAGCTACTGTGTTTGATTGGAACTTCATTATCAAAATTATGTCTTTACCACTTCTTAAATACCTCCAATACTCGTTGGTCTCCCTTCCCTCCTGTCAACCTCTGTCTTTTCCCCTCTTCTTTCATAGGGGTGCCAGGGCAAGCAGGTCTTAAAGGGGAGGTGGGCCACACAGGAAAGATGGGTCCTATTGGAGACAAAGGTAAAACAAAGCAAAGTAATTTCATCTAAAGTGAATCTACCTGTGGTTTTAATTTGAAAACGCTATTTCTATATTTGTCCTTTTGTCTGTCTAATGTCTCTCCCTTATCCACAGAACCCTATACTATAGTGTGCACAATGTCCTTATTGATTTTCATCCATCCAACCTTATTCCTGTTAAGGGTTGCAGGGGGCTGGAGCTCATCCCAGCTGTCATTGGCTGAGATGACAGGTACACCAGGGCCAACACAGAGAGACACACACAGACAGACAATCATTTTCATGGACATTCACACCTAAAGGCAACAAGAATGATCAGTTAACCTAACATACATGTGGACTGTGGAAAAAAACTGGAGTACCAGGAGAAAAAGCACACAAGCACGGGAGGAACATGCAACTTCACACAGTCGGCGATTAAGTCGGCAGCTGGCCGGTAGATTTGAACCAGGGACCTTCTAGTTGTGATGCAGCAGCACTAACTACTCCAACACCATACACCCCCTGTTGTTTTTCATTAGTTTTCAAATTTTAAATCATTGCATTTGGTGTACTATACACTTACTAAAAGAGAAATCAAGAGGACTTACGAGGAGGCCTTCCAATCATCAGTATCCTTTAAAAAATATTTTTCCACAAACAGAGAAAGATTTATGAGCTTTATACCCATCATTTGTATAAATGTATCTTTGTTCCAGTGCCAGGAAATGTTTTCATCCTGTGGACCTATTAGTTGTCAACAACAGCCTACACGGCATGTGAGGTTTCATTTTTAATCAGAATTAATGCCAAGATTAATGAAGATGAAGATGTGGAAAGACTTCAAACTAAATTCAGTTTCATTGAAAAAGTCAGCATTTTCCAATTTTGTTTAATGTTTCAAGTTATCACATACTAACATGGGCGAAAACATAATAGTCATACAGTATGATTTCGTACAGTTGCTTTGC
This sequence comes from Channa striata, assembly GCA_033026295.1. Classification (NCBI taxonomy): domain Eukaryota; kingdom Metazoa; phylum Chordata; class Actinopteri; order Anabantiformes; family Channidae; genus Channa; species Channa striata. Next base: position 12,705,351 of record CM065175.1, on the reverse strand, counting down.
CCAGGGTGGTAAAAATTATTTAATTATCTTTGCTTTTATATTAATGAGCAGTTTTGTTCCCCTTCTTTTCTAGGCATTAACTGTTCTCAGTATCCATTGGGTTTAATATGCTTACGGGAATGTGTCTGTGCATACTGGCTAAAGAGTGAGGTCACAGGTTTGGATTTTCCTTGATGCTGAGTGCCTGTACCTCATAAAACACCTGGAGAAAAACTTGATTTAGGTTTTATGTTGTATTTGGCAAAATCACAAAATAAATATATAACTATTACTATGGTAACTGAGCAGATATCCTTTATGCTACTATTCTATGTGTATGTCCGCCTATTATAACAGTATCTACAGAGCTCCCATTTCATTTGGACAAATGAACTTTATAAAGCTATAAACTGTGTGTAATTAGCAAATTCATATGGAAAAGTAAGCTAACTGGAAGGGCTGGTATTTTGTGCTCGCTGATACTTAAAGTATCCTTAGCTAGGCATATGTCCCAGGGTTTCATTCAGGAACCTATGAAGTACTGGGAGCAGAATATAATTTAAGCCAGAAATGTTTGCCCTTTCTGTTTTTATTGATGTTTTCACATTTGTGTTAGGGGCTCGAATTGTAATTAATCAACAAGACCACTCAGACTGGTCAGTCTGAAAAGGTATTTTAGGTTGCTGTTGTGGCTCTTCCTCAAACGCCAACAACACAAGCCTATTGTGATGTTTGTACTGCAGCCCACTTCCCCAAAATCTGTAACTGCCAGCTATGTTAATTTGCACAGTAAAGCTAAGTATAAGAGCTCATTTATTGGCAGGATAACATTTGGAAACTTTTTACCAAGCTTTTATATTTCAACAGGTATGGGTGGGTCATGTTGATGAATATTCGAAATAAGTAACTACAAGTTACAACAGGATAAACTTTGGCCTGAGTAAATCTCAATCTGTGTGCAGCCACTTTAAAATGTCTCTGGTATGACACAGCCATCTGGTGGTTATTGTTTGTAACTACAGCACAGTGTTTTTAACACAAGGCTGTCATTTGGCAGACTCACAATGATAGTACTGTTATATATTTATATTTAGGTGATTAAAACAACAACACAAAATTACTAGAATCAGAGAATTTTGTTAATCATAAGAACATTCTGTGATATCTATTTGACGCAGGTGACAAAGGGGACACAGGTTTGGGCGGGCCCTCTGGCTCAAAAGGAAAACAAGGTGAGTACACTCACAGTGGCCAGTGTTGTAATGCTGTGCAAAGAAAACACAGCAGCAATCAGTACAGTACAGCAATTTTTTTTGTTCAAAAATAAACAGCTAATGAAATGCTCAGTCAGGCAGACGGGCATTATTTTCATATCTATGAAATGACTCTACTGTAGTTCAGACTGTATGGAGGTGTACTTAAGTGAACAAGGCATCTGTGTAACCTTGAACTGCAGGCAAAAAAAATGCAAAGCAGTAGGAACACAATGGCAGTTGCACAGTGCAGAGTTTGGCCCTTCAAAGAGGCCATTTGGCTAGAAGCCCAGAGACAAGCATGAGAATATGATGGATGCACTATGGGTCAATGATCCCTCATTAATATAGATTTAAAGTAAACAACCCAAAGCAGGGCTAGTGTTGTAGGCCTTTCTACAAAGTCACACAACAGCAAGTTACATTAAGGTACGATATTTGCTGTATTAAGTTGTAGTTTTAGGTTCAGAAAGTGCCTCTGTGCTAAAATCCTGTGTGTACACCTACAGGCACCACATGTGACTGTGGCAGATACAGGAAGGTGATCGGACAGCTAGATATCAATACAGGCAAGCTGAGGAATTCTGTCAAGTTTGTAAAAAATGGTGAGTCCTCAAGAATAACACAAAATCAAGTGATGTTAATATTTTTTGTTTATGAATTTATTGGCAATTTAATATGAAAAATATTGTTTTATGGTTTATATTTAGGCCTTTTTGTTTATTTCCCATTTTTTACCTTATATAATGTATTTTAAGGTTGAAGATTTTCAGGGCCTTACAAATGTATAAACAACGATTCATTACTTGTCTTTCTCCCTTTCTAAGAATTACTTAGAGTATGTGGTTTCATGCCTGCTTACTGTACTCGTCCTGATAACAAGACTTTCTTTTTCATGCTCTTCTCCTGTTATTTGACATCTTACAAGATGATATGTACAGAGATATACCCATAATACCCTGTGAATACCATGCCAGTTTTGGGGCTGACATTGATGCAGAACTTAACATTAATTTGATGAATGTAAACCAGCCCAAAGGGTCATGTCAAACTGTGACCAAATGCCATCTAATTTGATGATTTATGTAAAGACAAGCACAGCCAGTCATCATGGTAAATGTGTAAATATGATCTCTGATGACCTTTACCGTTAACTATGTCTTGTGCAGTCATCCTGGGGGTGAAGGAAACAGAGGAGAGGTACTACCTGCTAGTAAAAGAACCCAAGAGATTCAGAGAGGCCTCAATGAACTGCAAGCTACGAGGTGGAACATTGGCCATGCCAAAAACCAGCAACACCAACCGTCTCATGGCAGATTATGTCAGTCAGGCTGGACTGACTAGAGCTTATATAGGAGTGCATGCTCAAAACAAAGACACAGTAAGTGGCATCTATCAGAACACAATACGCACACACAGAAGGGGCTGGAGTTTCAGCTCGGTTTTATCTTAGGTTCAAACTGTGTAGGAGGAAAAATCACATGGTATTGCCACAGCAATATGATTAGTAAAAAAGTTTATGTAAGGCCCAATTACTATTATTTGCCTCTCATGTTCTTGTCTTCAGAATGGAACAAGCATTTATGTTTATTCAGACTCCAGCCCACTGCAAGGGTTTGCAGGCTGGAGTCAAGAGGAGGAGCTAAATTCCACATTATCTCCCACCACAAACTCCAGCTGTGTGGAGCTGCTCAGCATTGGAACGTGGGGCCGTGTGGATTGTGAAGCAGCTATGTTTTTCATCTGTGAGTTCCAAAAGTGCAAGAGAAGAGGGGGGACAGGAGGGGGAGGAGCACCTGCATCATCATGAGTCAATGAGATATTTAGACCTGCCATTTAATATTGATACCCATTTATATATCTGAATGCCTCACTTTAAATTGGTATTTTATCTATATATTGGTGGTAGTGAATACTAGGCTTATAATAATCTGACTAAGCCAAAAACAGCTGTATGGCTTTTGATATATTTAGAGTTTAAAACCTGAAAATGAAGAATTTTACAAATTCAAAAAATTCAGCAATTAATTGATATCTTGCCACATACAGTATGTAATTTGGTGCAACACAACTATTTGTATAACCCAACTGTACCCATATAACCCAAATGTATAACCCAATATAACAGTAATTGTAATTACATATTGACATTTGTTATCTCTTTCAGCTAATACTAAGTATATTCATTTATTTGTGTAGTTTAAACAGTTTTTCATATTAAAGTTTGAATATGTCTCTTCTGTTCTCTGTGATTTGTTGTCAGAAATCAGAAACTAGTGGAATTAGCAGTGAACAAATTTCTTGGACATTTCTTGGAATAAAACAACTTTTGTCACTCTGCATATTTGTCTTAATCTCTGTCTTAGATGATAGAAGCATCATTACTGGCCTTTCCAGTCACACGTCATCCAGGAGCTTTTGTTTTTGTCCACTTGTCTCTTCTCAGCTCTTGTGTTCTCTCAGGTAAAGTCTGTGATAATGCCCCATACTGAAGCTGGTGATGGATCCGGTCACTGCAAGGGAAACATCATGAGGATACTTTCTATTTCCTGGATAAGGTTACATATAGAGATATGACATCTCCACCTACTGGTTATAATTTACAGATGACACATCAATTACCTCACTAATGGAAAAGTAAGAGAACCGTTATTAAAGTATCGTAACATACAGAGGGGTATATAAAGGCCCCTTCTTTGAAATACATTTCATTATCAATTATAAATCATACATTTATGATGCAAATGTAATTGAGTCACGTAAAAAGAGAAACAGTATCTTAAAACATTGTATAAACTGGCTACGTAAATTGTCTTGCGAAAAACTAATTATCGTTTTAATGATATATTTTTTACTTTCTAACGAGAAGTAATAAAGAAAAGTTGTTATAGTGAGAAAATTTGTCTTATGGAGCAGCAATACATTGGGGTACCTATGACGTTTACATGAGATGAAATTCAATACAAGTCAATATTTGACAGTACCGTCAGAGTAATGTTAGTTGTAATAAATTACAATTTAGTCACTACAGTTAATATTCACAGACATTCTCTTCTACGACACAGCGTTCGATTGTTCTGCGTCCTAGACTTAGTGTTTCCCGCTCATTTCAAAATGTACGTTTATTATATTGGTTCATGAGTGCTGCGCGTTCTTGTCGAGCTTGCTGGACATGAGCACATTTAAAGTGAAGACTTACCTTCAGCTATGAGGATGAGGTCGGGAGCTCTGGGGGGAGGCTTGGGCTCAGTGACGCTCGCTAAGCTAAGCTAAGCTAACCTAGCAGCAGCTAGCCAATTCTTTGACCTGCTTTAAAACACATCCCTTCTTCTTCTTCTTCTTCTTCTTCTCTTCTTCTTCTTCTTCTTCTTCTTTCAGAGTATTTTATGGGATATTTTCAAGAGATTAAGCAATCATTTTGGTTCTCAAGTAACTTGACATTATAAAAAGAGTTAAATCCCCCAACAGATTAAACTTTTTTCTTCATCCAATGAGAGTAATTAAAAACTGAAAGATTTGTAATTTTGATCACACATAATTTAGTGTCACTGTTTGCTTCTGTTTAACTTTGGAACTAACTTTAGACCAGTTAGCTACAACCTGCCTTTTGGAACATGCCCTGACCCCCTGACAACCCTGAACTTACCCTGAAGTTACTTTAAATTAAACCTAACCTTAAACCAAGTCATCAGTCTGAAATGAAATCACTTTGCAGGTGCACACACACACCTGTGTTGTAAAGTCCTGTCTTTCTCAGCCATCTCACTATATATTCCTGCCACTCCAGTTGGTGCCTTGCTATTGTGTTTTCCCACTTTGTTCCTGTTTCGGATCATTGAACTGTTTGTGATTACTTTTGTTTCCTGTGTCTCCTGCCTGTTGCCCTACATTGTTTGCTTGTTTTAGACTGCTCGGATTTTTTTGACCCTGATAAGACTTTGCTCTCTCGGATCCTGCCTGTCTGTCTGCCCAAGCTATTGTAATTCTTACTGGTTGTGTGCTTGAATATTAACCTATTGACTTTGCAGTCACTCGCCTATCTGCCTGTGTGTCTGCATCTGGATCCTACCAGTTGTTTTTGTCTGATGTCCGAGCTGTTCGGTTACTCTATCCTCAGTTCTACCACAACAGGGAGAGTTGTTGAGTTAGTTCACAATTATAATGAAAGAAACAGGTTTAATTGCACTAATCGCTTCTGCTCAATTACAAGTATACCACCGTGAAGCTTTAATAGTAAATATAATAGAATCAAAATGTTGTGAATTGGACACGCAGTTTAGATGTTGAAACCAAATATCGTGCTCTTATAGGAATTGCAAATCTATTAGGAGGTTTCGGAAGGACATAGTGGATCGGTATAACCAATGATAATTCACATGGAGTGGGGTCTTTGACAGGTTGCATAAATTCTAACTGCTAGCTTTACTAAACTGAGCTGTGAGCCCAGTGTCCTTCCAAAGGTTATATCAACATTGTTTCAAATAACTCAAATAGCTGAAAAGCAGTCTTAGCTAATCATTAACTGTGGCTTACTGTAAGAAAGGGCTTCTACAAAGTGATAAAACAGAGCAAGTTTGCTTTACCCTCCAATTGTGCAGTAGTGCACATACAGTAAATGTTGCTGAGTCTGTTTAGAAATCAGTTCCCATCATTTTTTACTTATTTAACTCATTTTTGCTTTACAAACCTTTTTGCACTCCTGTTTAGAAAATCAACAAGCACACATACAAATATTTTTCTGCCCTTGTTTTTATATTTTAGAAGGATTTAATGGTGTCTGGTTATGAGTCAAATTAGGGTATTTGATTTTGTTCCTGAGCTGTAGTGTCTGCACACAGAGGTGGTCAAGTACCTCGACTGACTGGGAGTAAAACTGCTGCCTTCAGTTACTGTAGGAGTGAATCAGGAGTGATACAGTTGCAGGTACAGACATACCTTTACTGTGCCGAAGCATGCAGACTGACCTAGCATTGACAGTTTGGGCGTGGAGAGCATAAAAGCAATATAAACAATTACAGGAGCCAAAGAGTGACTAGACTGTGTGTGTGTTTTTTAATGCAAACACACCCTCGCATGTTTTATGACATTCTTGATACATAACTGATACAGACGACAGGAGTCATAAACCAATTTTATTAGCATGCAATAATAAGTAACCACCTCCTCTATATGAGTAAATTAAAAAATGCATGGAATTGCCATTAGTGATACCAGGCGCTGCATATTCCTGTCCTCCACTTGAGTTGTACTCAGCAACTCATAAACTAATTAATGTGTTGTATGACTCATCCATTCACACACTTCATCTTGCTATATTTGTACATAGAGCTGACCTTGATCTGTCAGCATGTTTAACATCTAAAATATACAGCTGTATAATTTCATTTTCTGCATTTTTGTCACAATCTTCCCTTCAGAATAAAACATCAACCAATCAAATCACTGATCATTGATTTGGTCTGTGACGGTCTCGGGAGGTTAAAGACAGTGGAACGCGGGACCTTCCGTGAGGTCATTGAACGCACCGTGGGCTCGCAGGGAGTGGCCGCTGCACCTGTCCGACCTGTTTCGGTGGGATACATGACTCCGGAGGAATTTCTCCCGTCGCTCCCGGTCTTTGTTTGGGGAAGTCACTTTGGTGGGAGACAGAGGGGGAGAGGCAGGACTGTGTGAGACGGAGAGCAGAGAACAGGAGGCATAGAGATGTCGGAACCAGCCACCAATCCCGCTGCCACCTCCTTCCCAGCGCCAACCATCTCTCTACCTTTGGGACTGGAGGTATTGAGGACCTACTCTGGAGCCCTCGTCTGTCTGGAAATTGTGAGTATCAATTCTTATATTTCTTTTCTTTTTTTTTAGATTGATCGAACGCTTCTGTCCATTTGGACTTGAAGTCCTGGCTGGTAACACACCGATCCTCACTGTCATTGCCTTGGTTTATTGCTCATATGTGCCAGCCAAAGCAAAGGCTAATCGCCTGAAGTGATGTTTGAGGACTGGACGATCCAAACCACTTGTTAAATATGGATCATTGTCGGCCTGTAATGTGGCAGAAGTGTTACCCTTTCATGTCGGTGATAATGGCTTTAATCAGCTGTGGTTTGGCTGGTAGCTGTGTCTTCTCCCACTTCATGACATTTAACCCTACAAGGTGACTTCTACAGGGCCCTAAGGTTATTTGACTATTTATCTGTAGGCCTTGCAGGCCTTCAGTTGAATATTAAATCATTGTGTCATCAAGTGCTTAGTTATGCCTGATGTTTCTTTATAATATAGTGGACCAAATGGTACAGTTATAAAGGCCCACTGTAGGATCTTTGTCAGTGTCATAAGCAGTGAATTGTGCTCTCAGTACATTCATTCATTCATGTCAGGCTGGCAACACAGCTTTTAGCAACATGGCTATCACTGTGACCTTATGTTACCTTACACACAAACAATCTCCATTTTGGGTAAAGAGAGCACTTGTTAGATTCGGACTAGGTATTGCCAGAGAAGTTGGATATATGCATCCCTAAAGCATTTAACCCATTTAAAACATGAATTTCACCTGCTGAAGACGGGACCAAAAACATATAGGACGAAGAAATCTATGAGGCAGATGATCTGTGTCAAAGAAAACAACAATTGGGGGATGTCAGTGAGTCACAAGCTTGAATATTGAAAACAAGAATCAAGATGTGTCATTTACACACATAGTATAATATAGATAAATATAGATAACCTGACACAGGGGTATGATTTTGATATAAAAAACAGAAAATAAAGGTTACCTCCCATATTTATCTCTTGATCTTAAACCTATAACTAAAATAAATGAATTAGCACTGCCATATCAATACTTTGTTACTTTATAAATATGTTTATACTTGGATGCAACGTGTTATCCCACTGGAAATTATTGTGTCTATCAAATCGAAATCTTTACCCTTTCTATGACCACGCTTACCAAAGCTGAATAATTGCAAATGCATATATCGATATTAGATATCTTAAAAGTTATGTGTATGAAAAAAATTATCTTTCTACCTATATGTTAACAGTTGTTACTAGGCTTTTGTTTCAGAGCTTTGGTGCAGCCACCCTCTTCTCGTGGTGCACCCAGTAAATAGACAGCTCCTATTACAATTCACACAACACCTGTAAAACTGCACGTATGTCATTAAAACCCTTATTTCAATATTTACTGTGATGCATCGTACAGAAACACTTCTTGAGCCTTGTGTTTGTATTTCATAGTTATTCGGTGGTTTAGTATGGATCCTGGTGGCTTCCTCCAATGTGCCTGTGCCTTTGCTGCAAGGCTGGGTGATGTTTGTGTCCATCTTGACCTTCATCACCTCCTCCACCTACCTTGCGCTCCTCATCAGTGGCCTGGCTGACCGCATCAACACTGACTGGAATTTTGTGGTAAGTTGTAGACATCTGAGTCTATCAATTTAAAGATCTTCAGGTCAGTTAATTGATTTGAAAATAACCAAACACATGCTCTGGAGGTGAGTCTTTTAATAGCCTGTTTGTTTTGGAAAAACCTGCAGCATGACACCGTAAAGCACCATGACAATGAATTAAACAGCAAATAAATGCAGTTGAAATTTAAGATGGCTGTCAGTAGTGTTTGAAGGTGTTGTCATGTCAGCAACTTTTGGTGCATGAAAGTCAAGAGATCTGGTTTAATGGTAAAACTCTTATTGCAGTTGCAGGGTTTCAATTTTAATATCTGCTTTGAGCTGTCTATAGATCAAACAACAGCTGTTATGTGAAAATTAGCTGAGTAGATTATATAGTGTTTATAATTACGTTTCAAGTTGTATTTATTTATTTAGTGAAGTACCACCTTTAGGCTAGTGTCTTGGCCTGCGTAAAATCTGGCCTCTCAGACAGTAATAGCCTTGCCCTCGGGCTCCAGTCTCTGCTCCCAGGAGTAACTAGGCATGTGGGGTTGTTTGTTTTTGGCTGAACAATAAGTGACATGGATGATGAGCTCACATCAAAACCCAACAAAGGCCTGCCTGTTGTCCCGCTCTGCTCACAGAGTCAACAGCACAAGCTCTCACGAACCTTTTTTGTACTCTGACATGACGTCTCTCTTATTTCTTTGTCTGCTTTACAGATACTTTAAAAAGTTCTATCCACTGCACAAGTAGCAATTCTGGATTTGCCAGCAAGTTTAAGAAAAATTGTTTACGCTTGAAATGTAAAACCCTCATGTGTTTACTGTAATTCTAATGCAATCTGTCATCATTTTCTCAGGATGTGGTGTACCATTTCATGGCGCTGCTTCTCTACTTTGCTGCCTTTGTTCTTGAGGCAGCAACTACAGCAGCATCAAACATTCAGCTAATGCCTAACACCACTGCCAATGTTTTGTGTATGACCTACCCCACGGGCAATATATGCACAATCCTGGATAAGAGGCAATACAGGGTTAATGTGGCAGCTACGGTAAGTGTTGTATACCCTTTTAAATTAGGTCTGTAATATTTCATACATGTGCATGCTGAAATGCACTCACACTCACACACAGTTTCTATAAATGTGTCACTGAGTGAATGCAGCCCAATGTCAAACTTCTGTAGTGATATCCTTTTAGGTAGGTGCCTTCCTCTCTACAACTCTCTAAAACTCTAAAACTCTCTATCTAGCAAAATAATTCACACTCACAAATGGTTAATTCAATTAATCAGTAAAGTAACTACCATTTAAACATAAGGCCTGTTCTCATTCAGCTAGTGAGTGCTGTCAGAAAAACACCTCAGGTGACACATTTGCATGTACTAACCTATACTGTGTGAATGAGTACCTGTGTTGCCATAAGTAAAACAGAATGGAATGTATACCTGTGCTGTCTGGCTATCAATTACACCTCTAAAACCATAAAACTGTGTGATCAAAACATGTAATGCACTTTATTTTACAGTATGTAATGTTCATTGAATATTGGTTAAGTTGAAATATGATCCACAACTTATTTTTTAGTCCACTATTATTTTATAGTGGAGAGGCGAAGTCAGACTCACAAAACAGCACTAACATTAATGCAAAAATATTCACCTGTCAGAAATGTTCAATTGGAGTTGACCTGCGTAACTAAATAGAGGATTCCAGCTAGTAACTTTTCAGCATTCTAATGAGAATGCTGCAAACTGGGAGAACTGGGTGGAGCAGAATTAATTGCTATTAAATTATTAAATAGCATGTTTTAACTTTAAAAAGTCTGTTTTCTATGCTGGAAACCTATCACTTTAAATAGTAACATTCAGTTGTGTGTTACTGGGGCAGACTTCACCAGTGGAGTCACCTTCACATCCATGGGCTAAGCTGGCTTAGCTAATGGAACGTGCAGCAAAGCAGTAGCACGGTTTCTTAAGCTCTCTCTTAGCATTTTGTCAATTTACTTTTGAAAAGGGAGCATTACACAATGGAAAGGTCAATATGAATTAATAAATTGTAGTATTTATTAAGAAAATGTATTTAAAGCTTTATAAATGCTCAAAGTTGTTTTAATTACTTACCCTAAACTGCACAAATTGTTGTACTGTTTCTAACCAACTGAGTGACCATTCTTTTTGTGACAGGTTTTTGCATTTGTGGTGACACTATGCTACTTCTGCAGTATGGTGATGGGCATCAAAAGGTGGCGGGTGTAACAGAGAAACCATCTTCAGCTAGTTTTACAAATGTTTTATAACTTTGACATCCAGAGGTCCAGAGGAACTGCTTTTCAGTTGAGTGCAAACTTATTATTCTTACAGGAATTAACCTTCCATCAAGCTATTTATGGCTTTTAACGGTATATTGAGAACAACAGTTGATGTCCAATTAGCACCATAGTAATATAATTCCTTTGCTGCTAACCAATAATTTCATAGTCTATAGCTTTCCCTAACATCTCTAGTCAACCCTTATGGAAAGTTATGCATTACCGAGGCTATACAGGGTCATTTGTCAAGATGTAAATATTGCTTTTGACAGATTTTGTTAACCTTACACATGTTGTCCCATTCCCCAAATTAAGTCTTCATTAGAAGAAAACTTATAATTTTCCAGTATCACAAAAACACACCTATGTATGCTGCTAATAGTTTATGCACAATGGACCTTTGAGAAGACCCTGAAGCACAATGGGATTGATTTTTCTCCAGTTACCTTGGTGCTAAAGGGCTGCAGACTCAAAACTATTAAATACTGTAACTGTTTTGAATTCATTGACATTATTAATCATATAATAATACTGTATCTGGTGTGTAAACTCTTTGAGTGCTATCCCATGTAGCTACATCCAATGATTTACTGAAATATTGTATAACTTGACCATGGTCTATAAATCTGTTATTTTACTGTGTTCTAAAATTAAGTTATAATTTAATCTGAATACTTTTGTATTTTCTATATACTCTATACTCAATTTTTCAAAGTGATGAAGTGATAATTTTTAAGTATGTATATCTCGTTTTGCTTGAGCCTTACTTTACTCTGTTGATCATTCATTCATAAATTGCCTAAATCAGGAACTGGCTTACTTGCAGCATGTTTCAGTAGCTGTATTTATTGCCTATATTTCCTTGCATTTGGTCTGTTAAAATGTTAGTGTTCATTAATTATTTTTTTTAAATGAAGTTAAATTAAACGTTAAGTTTGGTACCACCTGATTTTTTAAGATATTTAAATACATTTTAGAACTAAATAAATAAAATCTGTGAAGAAAAAATAAACATCTTTATGTCCTATTACAGGGTTTCATTATTATGCATCATTGTTTTTTCTTTTATGGCTGCCACTATGAATAGCAAAAGTCCAAAAATTTAAAGTCGTACACATAGAAGCCTTATGAAAGTCAACACTAAGTGTCACAGTGACCCAGGCAGCATAATTAGCCACCAAATTCTTTAGGTTGAACTTGGACTTTATCATAGTTGATCCTGTGCATTTTATTATGCCAAGTTTTCAAAGGTTTCTGCTTCAACTGGCCAAACTTCAAAAAGACACAATCACATGAAATGCAGGAATAACTCGTTTCTTCCACTTTTGCCTTGTTTACTGATGCTACACAACAGAAACAGGATTGAAACAGTCGAAACCGGTTGATAACCAGTAATATCTCTATGTTTAACCACACTGATGATGTAGTAAAACAGAGACTTTTAAACACTTTCAGATTAAATTCAACATACAACTCTTATGTTGCACTCTGCAGCCAGATTACCTACGCTGCCCATGTTTGTTTTCTGTCTCCCAGGAAACCGTACTCTAGACTCCCCTTTCCCAATAGCAACTATTGGCTGAAATTAGCAACCACCCCTCAATTATTAATATTTGATATATTCACATATTTTCTTGTAATTTTGTGTTTTATTTATCCTGCTCTAGATTAACACTACTTCCTTCCAAGTGCAACCTTACATTATCTGTGAAAGGGTTTTATTTATGAAGACAGTGCTCTGGCTTAAGATTGTAGGAAGGAATGTCATCTACTTAAATAAAAGATAAAACACTTGCCCTTGCTATGACTGTATATGAGATCTAGTTAATAACCATTCATTTTTGTATAGTAAGAAGCCACATTAGACTGTTAATCATTGTTTAAAATTCTAATACTTATTAATGCAGCAAGTTCTGTGTGTTTAATAAAATGTATACATGAAAACATTTATTGCAATCAGTATAGAATATTTTGTCACTGATTTGAACAATGTGAAAGATATTCCACTGAAATTTAGAAGGTAATGCCATGAAATAAATTTGTCAGACTAAACTGTCAGCATTTTGTGTGTTCTGTTAACTTTTGCATCTATTTATATACTGTAGCAATGCATGCAAATGAAATAAAGAAATAAAGGATGACATTTTCCTGTCTATTCCATGATAATATCTTATTGAAAAAAAAATACAAACTGATTTTTTGCCATGAGAGAGGAGCACGCAAAGGTTGGGGTTTGCTGTGGGGACCAATGGAAGGGGAACAGCTGGACGAAAAAGAAGAGTAAATATTTGCAGTTTTTATTTTTACTTTTAAACACAAATAATTTATCGATGCTCTAATCCACTATAACCTTTTTAGAAATTAGCTCAACTATAGATTTATATTGTATTTGTAATTGTAGTTGTATTAAATTAGATTTCCCTTGAGTGATTTCATTTTCGTTGCATATCATTTTGTCATCAGCCACTAGATGTCCCCCGTTATCTACAACTGCCCAACCCTGTCGCATGAATTTCCCATATTTAAAAACTCTGTTTACGTATAAATATTGAACGTTGACATCACAATAACATGTAGATGGTGGAGCGCTTTGGAATATCGTGCGTCAGTCACTCTCAGCCCTGACAGAGTGAGGCAAAGATCACAGGAGGCCACTCTGTGCCCAAAACAATACATACATAAAACAGCTGTTTAAACATATATAACATTATTGTAGACTTGATTAAGTTATGCAACATGTTGCCAAACGAAAAGTCATTTGACGTCTCATTAACGGGCCCGTGTCCTCGTCGAACTTGTGCGCTGCTCACCTGCGTCCTCCGTCATCATCAAGTTATAACGGACAATAACGGAAACCGCTCGTGTCATTTTCACAATAAATGCCGAACATTATTGTGCAGTTTTACCCGGTACTTTACATTCCATAATTGCCTTTTATTGCGTCGGCCTGACGTAAACGGTACTATTTCTGTAACCAAGTCGTGATTAAAAGCGAAAATATCAGCTTTTAATGTAGCTTTCTTTTATTTTGGCGGAAAGCTAACAACCGGAAATGCGATTGATCTCGCAGTCTGACGGACTTGGCGCTTGTTTCTCCATTTTTTTCTCTTCCCCCAGTCGGTGTTTCGAGGACTGCGCTGAGTTTCGGTATTTACCTGTCAAGCTCCGGGAGAACGTCACCCACCGAACGTCGAGGACTGCTTACGGTTTCAGACAGCAAAGCGCGACACATTATGTTCACGGTCCGGCCATGGGTGCGAGCGGGGCGGGCTGGAGGGGAGAGGGGGATTTAAATTTCCCTTTGCTCCCAGCAGCTTCTTCTGATTTGTAGTAAGCGGAGCACAGGAGCTCAGCCGAGCAGCGTCAGCTCCGCTGCTAGAAAACGCTCGGAACCGACGAATCTGTTCCACACCGGTTCGCACCTTTTCGGCTGCAGTGTTCGGACTTTAGTTGGGTTTTCGCGGAGAGTGGAGGCAGCGAACTGAGAGCGGCTCACGGAGTCGGGACTGACCGCTGGAGTTGGTCCTGAAAATGGAGGCTGTTATCGAGAAGGAATGCAGCGCGCTTGGCGGACTCTTCCAGACTCTTATCGCAGACATGAAAGTAAGTTGGGCTAAAGTTCGGACGGGTTTTCCCAGCTAACAAGCTAGTGGTTTTAGATATTTACAAACACTGTGTTAACTAGCTACATAATTAACGAACACCGTAATTTAGCTAACTGACGTTAACCAACGAAAATTTAACATAAATTTAGCCTTAGCTCACGTTCTTATTCAAGAAGTCGATGTTTATCTGATGTTTATAATTGCGAGTCTATTAAACGAAGATTGGTTTCTTTGTCTGGGAGTTCATAAAATGATATCACATGCACTATATTACACGCTCTTCTAGCTTCGATATTTGACTTGTTCCAGTTTGGAGAGGATGCGGCAGCCAACCTTGTATAAAGGCCAAATAGGGCAATCAGAAGTCATTAAACTAGGCCATTATTTTTGACAGAGCCTGGGTGATGAGACAATTAGGAGATTCCCCAGCTGTTCTACTTGCCTGAAGGAATTTCCGGAATTTAGCTGTCAGGGTCGAAATCTGGCCACCGGGTCTGAAGGCTCTGACATGTGTGGGTCAAATGGCGCAGACATGACGGTCTGCTGGAGCCAGAAACGTTGTTATGAACACTGCTCAGAGACTCAGCACTTTGCCCCCCAGTATCAGTGTCTTATTTGACGAGATGGTTCATGGTCTTTCTGTCCCTTGACAGATATATTTATGCCAATGCATAATGTCATCATTTTTATTTTATATTGTACAATAAAAATTCCAGCAATGCATTTATTTTGTGGTGATACTTTAACTTTCTGTGTAAGCTGGATCTGTCAACCAAGGTGCACACATTTGATAGGAGAAATGCAAAGAAAGTGCCATTAGTGCCATGGTGCTCCAATATTTGTTTGCTGGAACGCACAGTGCTGATGGTGGTGGTGGTCTCTTTAGAGAGGGAAACAGGCAGACCAAAGTGTTCAGAGGCAGGGATGAGACACCTGCAGCCGGACAGAAGAGCGGAAAGAGAGAGATCTTAAAGCACAGAATGATGTAAGGGAATGACAGAGGTGCTGTGGGAAGTTGAGTTGGTTGTTGGGTGTAATGTTTGACAGCATAACATCACATTCCTCTGCCCCCTGACAGTAGTAGCACATCAGGGACAAACGAGTTCATGCTGTATCCATCACTTTATCTCATGTTGTACTGTACTGCCATGTTAGCCTCCGCTTTTTAATGCATCAGGCCACTTATTCGCTGATAATTTTTATAAAAAGCTCTTCAACTATTTTCAGCTCCGGACCTGATTTAGGTAAATTTAGAGTCCCATCGGGAGCCAGGCTCATTATGCCATTGTATTAATGCTCTTGTTATGTGGAGCTCTTTCCAAAAGAGCCCTGTGTGACCCATTTTGCAACTTAACACATGCAGTATATGATGATAATATCTGTTTTTCCATAATACCTAATGTACTAAAAAAGTAAACTAAGAATTGAAGAGAAGGGAATACCAGGCTGTTTGGAAAACTTTGAATGTGATCTTGTTATATCTTAATTCAGATCCTGGTACAAACCTGCTAAGTTTCGTCTAAATATAGTTTAAATTTCTGTTCCTCAAGACTGCTGGCAGAGATATGGAAAAGCTGCTTTTGGGTCTATAAAACCAGAGTAACTTACATGGAAAAGCATAGAGCACACCTTAGTTCTGTTTAGCCCTGCAGGTGAGGTGAGGCATCCGTATGGCCTCACGTGGGTTGAATGATTACATAACAGTGGGAATGGTGAAATGTGCCCTGATGGTTGTGTCTTCATTCCCCCCCCCACAGAGCAGCTACCCTGTTTGGGAGGACTTTGTCACAAAGGCTGGCAAACTGCAGTCCCAACTCAGGTAAGAACCAGTTTATTTGCACAGCACGTTTGATGATGGAAAAATGTGTTAATTGTTAAAGGCAAATTGAGACAAACTGCAGTTGAAAGCAGTGTAGTGTAGTAAGTTGTAATGGATATAAATGGACATTATTTTTCATTTTCTTTTTTTTGTGTTTCTGAAAACTTTGTGAAGATTTGTGCTTTTAACAAAGTGAAAGTTTTCACGGCCAAGTAAATGACACTATTGTTGCATAACTTCTCTGATGTGTAAGTGGCCACGTGTCCTTTGACAAACAAGCCAAGGGCAGTTTAAATTAAGCACGACTTTCCTAACAATACCATCCATTTTCCTTTTTTAACACTGACTTATTTTTTTCTTTTAGCACTGTAAATTTGCATACCTCTGGCCAAAATAATGTCAAGTGTTTTGCTATTGATTGATTGCAATTCCAGTCAGTTTGGCTAGTTGATTTTAAGTGGTTGTGGGTCATGAGAGAGACAACTAATGGAAGCTAAAGCAAAAGCAAATTTTCTAGCGGGTACTGCAAGTGTGGATGTCCTGTTTTCTAAATTAGTCTAGAGCCCCTTTCAGACATGAACTTTAGAGGATGTCAGGAGGATCAGGTCCACACATTATCTAGAGTTTTCCTTTCAGACATGCAGCCAACATCAAGAGATAGTCCGGATGAAATGCGTTCTCAATTGTGAAGAAATACACCAGATAAATGGGCAAAGGGTGGTGCTTGGGCACTTCACGCAGGGGGCGGGACATGACGCCTAAAAAAAGGAAGTGACAGTGTTTTCCTTGATGTCAATGGAAGATGACAGTACCAATTTACTAAATCTAAATTTACATCTAAATGCATTTACTGCAGTATTAGTATAAATTCCCTTTACTTTTATTTTATCTGGACTAAAAATAATAAGAACTGTATTGTAACATGTAAATTGTGGACGGGAAGATTCTTTTCCCTGTGAAAACCTCAAACCTCTTTAAACATTTATTAAGACAGCACAACAACGTAGAGTAAAGCCTGTGGAGATACACCGGTACACAGAAGAGCCCACTGCAACTGCAGAGGATGACTGTAGTTCTTCAGTGGCTATCAACTAAAACCGGATTTTAATCATCAGCAGCAGGTTATAACAATCAACAAAGAACTAACAAAGCTTTTAGCTACATATGTGATAAAATCATTTCCCATTTCTACAATTAGACTCTACGTCTATCTTTCAGTCCCTAACCATTCACGAAAGTAATATATCAAGCAATGCAATTAGTTACTTTTCATAGGGAGTAATAATAAACTGATTTGAAGGTTACGAACTATACACACAACTTCCATGATTTGTTCTTAATTTATTTAAATTGATGTAACGTTATTTTCCATTTCCTGTTTAATTCTACTTCTTCAGAAAATACTAGTTTGTTAAGTGTGACAATGATCAAAGAACAGTTCAGTTAGTTATGGTGCTGGGGATAGTCAGTTGAACCTACAGTGCGTCAGAGAGCTATTTTAAACTTTTTCTAGTATGTTAATGGCAGAATATTTATTTCGGCCGATACCGCATGAGT
Organism: Channa striata; assembly: GCA_033026295.1. Taxonomy (NCBI): domain Eukaryota; kingdom Metazoa; phylum Chordata; class Actinopteri; order Anabantiformes; family Channidae; genus Channa; species Channa striata. The sequence continues at coordinate 12,687,435 of CM065175.1, read as the reverse complement.
TGAATGCCATTCAAAGAAAGACACCCTTGTTTTTGTGTTTTAGACTAGTGTTTGCCTTTTGCCTTGCCTACGCCCTGCTCCAAGTTGCAGTGGTTAAATCAGAGGGCTGGCTTCTGGCCCAGTAAAAGAGTATGCTATCTGTCTGGGCTCATGGTGACCTACAAAGCCTTTTCTGTCTGCTTTGAAGCCTACAAATTTGGGCAAGCAGGCCCTTTTGACTATAGTGTATCCCCCTTTTCACTATATCATACAGTAACACCCACCCATGGACCCCTGTAATCTGTTTGGCGACTGGACTTACATAAAGTGACACACACACTCCCACCATGTGAAATACAGACACACCCGCCTTCCCTCCTTGACCCTGATAAGTGACTAGCCAGCAGTGGTAGCGGCATATGTCTGTGTGTGTAATGACATCCCCAGGCAGACCACTCTGTAATTTGGCCCCCTCTGCTCGCCTCTCACAAAGCAACTAGAAAATAAACCAGTTACAGTGGTAAAGCTGCTCTGCCATGATGTTTTTGTTGTTTTATATTTATATATATATATACACACACACACACACACACACACACACACACACACACATAGTTGATGTAGCTGTGTCATAGCTAGGCTTCCACTAAGTGTCCCTTCTTCTTGGTTAAATTTAATATTGTGAACAAACAGAACAGACCACCTTGTCTGATTATAAATCTTATTTTGACTCAAGAAGTAGGTTTATAGTTTCTAGACAGTAGATGGGCAAGCCCATTGGTGCATTGACAAAATGGTTGACCGACAGATGCATATGTTACATCAATTTTTACATATAAAAAGGACTCCCAGAGTACTATCTTTGTCATGGTTCATGGCATGTGGTGTCTGAAGCAAGTAGAGTTAAACAAAACCTATTTCTGTGATTCTGAATTACTACAGTCATTCCGGCTTCTGTTGAACTAAGAATAGATGGGGGCAGCAGTGCCAAATGTATCACTGTCTTAAAGAGCAGTCTGCTGTACTACACCAGGGTCTGTGGGGAGTTTAGATTGGCTTGGCCAAGCCCTTGCAAAATAGATATGTTAAAATCGTTTGCCTTGACTCCAGGACAGGGGAGTTTGCAGATTTTAAGGCCAATGGTAGTAATCTGATCATTAATAGAGGAGTTTAAGGATTGTAGCTGCAATGTGGGTTTTTTTCCCCCAGATTTCCAGACATTTTGGTGCTTCTTGGCTGACTGTCACAGTTGAAATTAAAATCTGACTATTCTGCTTTTGCAAATTAATATTAATTTATTTCTTAAGTAGTTACCTAATCTCACATTCAGTTTAGCTCAAAAATACTTGATTTCAAATATTTTTAATTAGAATTTGTGCTGCATATTTTACAACCCTCTACAACATATGAAACAATATACAATACATGGGCAATTTTTAATGTCCACAGTTCTCTTATCCTTTTGTTGTGCTGAGATTATGCTGTATATTGAGATTATAAGTATAGTCCATGGATAAACCAGTTTAATAGTTTGGCAGTCTTTTTGTAAAAGCATGAAACAGATTACAGTAGATGATCATATTAGTCATAGTAAGTAAGCTTCAGTTAAAGCCACTTCCCACACAAGCCTGTTTTGGATTTAGTACTTAAAACTTGACTGAGCAAGGTTTTGCAGGTAAAATGTAATTCATAGACCAATGTGTACAGTACATGGTATATAGTAAATTAGTGGAAGCAAATATCAGTTGGAGATTGCTGTGCTGTCCACACACAACTTTAAATAGAAAGGAATCTGTGTTTGCCTGCGCCTATGTTTCTTTTTCCATTTACGGGACACACCCTGGGATCTTCTGGTCAGCTCTGAAACAAGACAACCCTTAGATTATTAGCCAGTATTATATTACATTTATGGCAATAAATGATGTTTGCATTTGATCAGTGATAGTTCATCATTAAATTGGCTGTTACTGCAGTTTAGAAGAGTAATCATTATATATGTAGCCGATATGGAGATATGAACATTTTTATTAAATGCGTTCTTTCTCATCCAAACTGTGGTACCTACATTACCCACATGGCTACTCAACCAAAGAAGAGTTTGGTAGGATTTGGATATTTTACCCCAATGTAGCGTCATTGCTGGACTGAAGCAAAGATGAAGAGCGGACAACTGTGGAGCTCTTTCTAAAAGCTTGATTTATGCTTATGTGTCAAATTTATGCCATGTGGTAGGCAGGTATGGTGTAGCCAAATACCTACACTGTATCTTACTTTTTTTTTCCTTTTGAAATACCTTACCTTAACCAACTTTCTTTTATGTGACACATTGTCAATCACTACAAAAGGATAATGTAATGATTATGTTAAGATTTAAAAAGATTACATACACTTGTGTTCCATCTGCAAGTGGAACTTAAGAGTCCTCACCTCATACATTGCTGCTGCTCTTGTTTTATCCAACTTTGAAAGGTGTCTGTCTGAAGTCTTTATAAAAATTCCCAGGTTGGGTTATGAAGGTTTTCTGTTAATCCACATATATTTAAATTATAAATTACTTATAGTTAGGAAGAACATGCTTTTGTAGCTGAATGTGCCTTGGAATATTTCCAGACACTTGTGTTTCTTTGTGCAGTCTGCGTGACTGATAGGTAGTCTCGTCTTGGTTTACGAGATCAGATGTCACATTACATGCATGTGCACACATGGACACGCAAAAGCCTTTTATCTCAGTACCTGTTATCTATCATGAGACAGCTGTTGTTTCTGAAGAAGATCTTGGATTTAACCAGTCACTTGGCCTGCTAGTTGGATATCTTCTTGCCTGCCAGCAATCATTTGGGGTACCAGTAAGATGGTGTCTTAATGAATAAACCAGGAAGAAATCTTAAACAAAACTTTTTGTCTTTTTTAAGTAAAAGTCTAGATTTCGCCCCTTCTCCAGTCTGTTCTGTAAGAGCAGTATTTTATGGTACAACTTTTAAATACTTTGTAAATATGAAACAAGATGACCGAACAACCAGTAGAGTTGTCTACTTGTTACAGTGCTTATTTCCATTTTAGAGGTGAACAGGGTAGATTATATGCTGATTCATTCATTGACCTGTCGGTTGGAAAACTCAGCTCTAGAGCCCTCTGCTGAGCCAGGCAGATTCCAGCAGTCTCTAAGTGATCATATAAACATTCCTCACGCATCAGGACACATATAAGTTTCATCTTACACACAAACCTGTAGTAAAAGTAACTTTTTTAATTACATCAAGGGCAGGGTTGATATTAGCTTTATAGCACACATACATGCATACAATATTTATCGAAAAGATAAACATTTGTTCCCATATTTGAGCATTTGATAAATTAATATGTGTGATCGCGTAACCGTTGACTGAATACCTGCTTCTGTTTCAATTTTTTATACATTTTTTTGCACAGATTTAATTTGTAAACTTATTTTATATTGTTTCATATAAGTTTATATCAAGGTTTTTCTTTATCTTTTTTTTGCTTTTCTTTTCTCCAAGGGCGACAGTAATTGCTGTAGCTGCCTTCCTGGATGCCTTTCAGAAAGTGGCAGATCTGGCTACCAACTCACGAGGTAGGAATATGTCATTTAGAGAACTAACAGTGCAATGAATGGTCTCCTCTGTCAACCCTATTCCCAATCAAGCTTTTTAAAAATCTGGATTCCGTCTTCAGAAGGACCTTTGTCATAGCAGTCTCGACAAACAGTTAGCTCACTGTGTCTGTGTCTGGGCACCTATGTGTTAGTGTTTTTTCTGTGTAACTCTACTGTGCCTTGCTGAAACATTCTGTGGGTTGTTTGCTTTATCGTATAGGTAGTAAATCCATCAGTATGCTGTTTGAAGCTCTACTGCTGGCTTCTACTTTGACCTCTTTGCCCTCCCTTTCCTCTTCTATTGGCTCCCACCCCCCACATACTCTGCATCTGGGTTATTTGGAAGAGTCAGCTTGAACTATGTATGTTTATGAGTAGAAAGAGAGTGATAGTCTCATCCTTTCATAGCTTTGATACATACAGACCTGCCCTGTACTATTAATAGGAACTGTGGCAGACACACACATTCATCACTTCACACACTGCAGAGAGAAAGAAGATTGGGGGGGGCTGTAGAGCCTGAGAGAGATGGGGGATGAACATGCATTCATCAGTTCTTCTCTGTTCCTTTTGTTTTCTGTCTCCCTCTCTCTCTGTGTAACACACAGTTTAAATATTTGCTGCAAAGGATTTAGACTAGTCAGCTGAAGAAGGTTGCATCATCTATCATCTGCTCTTTCGTCACTTACTCTACCCGGTCTTTCTCCTTTCTGTGCCTTAGGTGTCACGTGATACATAATTTTTCTGCTCTGTTGCTCAGGCACCACTCTATACCTGAGCTCTCCAGCATTTAACCAAGCGCGGATAATGACTTATCCACTGTTGCCTGACACCCTGTTATTCATCAGTTAGATAACTGGTCCAAATGACCACTTGACCAGTTTTGTAGGTTTGCAAAACGTATATAATAAAGCATAATTCCCTGCTTGCTGAGTGAAACTAATGGTATATTTTTTTATGGTATATTGTTTATCATATAACTATGTATCAAGCTACATACTACTGTATATCATCCATCTGCTTCCATACATATTGTACAGGCTATTTGCTACTCCGAAGTTAACAGGTTTTAACTTGTAAATCATTGTAATCGAATTTGTGTTGCTTATAATGTCGAAATAATAATATTACAACTTCTGATTAGGTGTTGACACTTTCCAGCCAGATTAAGACTTTGCAGTAGATCAAACATCTGTAGTAAATATCAGTTTGTGCTACTTTTCTAATGAAAAATAAATTTATCTAAAATCCCTTCACACTCTCATGGACACAAACATACACACTTTGTCTACCTAATGACAGTCTTTCTGCAGATAAGGTTGTACAGTTTTTTCCCACAGTGATTAAGCAGCTTTTGAGTTAAGCTCCTATGGTGCTATAACGACCAATGTGTGCCTGATAAAGAGGGAAGATGTGTTTTCCTATGTGTTTTGATGAATTGAGCTTATTCAAGAACCTCTGAACCTATTGTCAAATGCAGTTAATAGTTTTTCTTACGAGCCCAAATGAAAACGTATTTTAAAGAAACTATCAGTATCGGTTTATTTCCTTGTAGCTTAGGACATTAAAAACTGAATGGTTTTTTAGCTCATCCCCAGCAACCATAATGTTTGTTGTAGAAGAAAGAAGTGGCTTTTTTAAAAACTTCATCTTCCAAATAGGCTACTGTACTTCAGTGAGGGCTCATTTGTCACCACTACTTGAATCTACTGTGCAAAACAGTGGTTATGTGCATGTAATAGACCTCTGGAAATGCCTGGGGTAGTTGTCTTTGTAATCGGTATCGCCTTACTTTATTCATCTACAAAGCAGAAAATCTTTGTGTGGCTCAGTACTGCAACTTTGAAGTTAAAGAACATCTGCACTGTCTTGGTTATAGAGCAGATAGATCAAGAATGACATACACACCAACATCATCCTGATAAATGATTGGCCAGAGGCTTCTGTGGACAGATTACACTGTACATATAGTAGACCGCGTGTTTTTGGGGGGTAAAGGAAAAGGAAACACCTCTGCTTCTCACTACCACCACATTGTAAAGACACGCCACCTTTGTAAACACAACAGTTCACTATACTGCACAGTACTTGTATTCTTGAAGACATTGTCAGTGATGGTACCCTATAAGGTTTTAAGGCTTTATCTATAGATTCAGAACGTTGAAATCCTACAGCACTTATGTTTATATGTTTTGATATTAATATACTTTGTTATGAATATTTTTGTCTATTTGTAATTTTTTCAAGTTATCCTGAGCAAATGTAATATTCGTAAATAAATAATTTAAAAGTCACAAATCAGACCAGATTAAAATGGAACACATAATATCCCATTCAGTAACTGTTTAAATTATATTCAAATGTTGATGTACCCTCACTGTTAACATTAGCAAATGCTGGTCACATGAGGTATTCATTGGGGTGTAGTAAAAAGCCTATAACTGGAATGCCAGGTGCAGAATGTTTGGAGAAAAGAATAAGTAACCTGACAAAGCCTCTCTTTTCTTCTCTAGTGCTCAATTATTTTGGCTCTGTTGTAGCTGACACTGAACACACACTCAGTAAAAGCTAGATTTCACTTCTTTAATAAAACAAATACACATACACATGTATGAGCAGGACACTTATAAACAGATAGTCATTCACCTTTACAGATCAAAATGTGTTCATTCAAACACATTTGTTCCTAGCCAAAAACACAGAGGATTAGCTGTTTTGCTGTGCCCGGTTGTGTTCTGGTTGGATTTGGACTCTCCGTAAACAAAGGGCTCACTTTGCTTTGTTGCCTCAGCCTGTCAAAGGACATTGAAGTGTGTTTTGGCATCTCCCACTGCCTTGTGTTTCTGCCTAGTGTTGTTTAGCTACCCTTTTGCCTGCATAGTTATGTTTTTCTTTACGTGTAAGAACATATTCTCAGGCTTATTCCTGAAAAACAGGGTTTATTATATACTAATCAGATGTCTTCAAAATAAAACTCCCCTTTTCCTGATCTGTGTCATATCGCTGTACATTTTACAGCTAGCACTACTGTGCTGCACTGTTTATTTTAGCAGCGGAAGTTCAGCCTAGACAGCTTAGCTTTAGCTGTCCTGTTGTTTCAATTTGCATCCAATTTTTTGTTTCTCCCCAGCATTTACTAAAGCACTGGTTGGTTTGGCTTTGGCTTGTGCCTTTCTTGAGAAGCGAGATAATATTGGTTAACCATTAATGAATGTTTACAGTGTAGACGAGCATCAGGCCACGGAATAATGTTTGTGCTGTCAAGCTGAAAAACTCATACCACTCACAATTAGACAAATTAAATCACTTTTAAAAAAAACTTTCTAAAGCATTAGAAAGAGAGCCTTTTATTAGTTTAGCAAATTTTAGATGAGCCTTTCAATAACAACAAAATATTTAAACTTAAAATCTTAAAATCTCCTATTTTGTTCTTCCATTTCTGTCTGACTATAATTCCGCTTGCTTTGTACATATTATTGTGTAAGTTGCTTTGGTTAAAAGCATCTTCCGAATTACTAAATGTATAATTAAGTTTAAACATTTTTTTAAACATTTGAAAACATTTTAAAATATATGTTTTTACTTTGACATAGTGCCTTATTGAATTTTTTTGGTGGACAAAATGTAAATTCTTGCCATTTTTATCTTAACAGTTCGGATCAGTCTTTTCTACCCATGAACCTGTCCCAAAAGCTGAAAACACTGCACACATACAATTTTTCTTTATTCTGTACTTTATAAAACAATCAAACACTGGGCACAGGCACAACAAACCTCTGGAATTGGAATTTGCTCTAATAGATCTAATGGTTCTATTAGATTTAAACTCATGTGATTAAATGTTAATGATTAAATCTGTTTAGGACTAACTTGATATAAGTAATCAAAACTCAGGCAACATGACACACTGGTTGAAAAACAAGTTCACTAAATGGTGTCTGTGATTTTGTTGAAAGGAAAAATGTTAATATCCTGCTAATAGGCTGGTAGCTTTTAGTTATTTATTTTGATTACATCTGGAGGAACTGTTATTTGACTACAAAACTCCCTGGATAAGCTTGAATAATTATAAAAGGAAAACAGTGTATTTAAAAGAAACGTATCTCAATATCAGTCATTCAAGAATTTTTGTATGACCTTGCAATTTAAAATCTCATAAAACTTTGCAATATGCATCACATTTTTGTTGGGAAAATCAGGTTTGTAGGCTGTCACATTTAAACAAAAAAAAATGTCAGTTAAATATTAGAGAGAGAATGCAATACGTTATACCCAGAATTAGAGTATATCCATAATAACAATAATGTTCCACAGCTGATGATAGTTTTTATACAGTGTCAAAGCTGGCCCTGTAAAAAAAAAAAACATGTCTCACAGTTCTTCACTTAAGCTGAACAGACTTATGAGGAGAATAGGTTGCACTCATTCAAATCACATTCTGATAATAATCTCCTTACCTTATTATCACCTCCCATAAAATCCGATTTTACTTAGTTACGTAAAAGTAGCTGCCCACAGAGATGTTCTTTAAATTTTAATTAAGTTTTTGCACAAGTGCTTTGTTGTCAAGATGCATCTAAGATCGAATTATTTGTCTGCATCAACCAGGTAGCTGGACATTTAAAAAACATTGAAGGGACACAGTGAATCCATAAATGGTGTAACCTTGCATAGAGAGCGAGTACTGTTTGTACTGCACACATGTCATTCTAAAGTGTTCCTGCTTTCTTGCCAGTGTCTTGAACTAAATGTTTATCGAGTCATCCTATCAAGTACACAATTTCGTGCCTGAAGTTTCACCATGAAAGCAAAAGTTACAGTCTACGTCCTTTCGTTAGTTATTTCTTTAACTCAAAAGTTTGTACAATTATATCATAAAGCCAAACAAATGGTTTTAAAATATGAATTTGTATTTTGTAAAAGTTATTTCGCCTTTATTTTGTCTGTTGGCTGAGGAAAGAAAACATACAATCTGAGCCATATTAGCCCTCTGAAAATACAGAACTGCACTAATCATTGGTGTAGAATGGGACAAAGCTCTATTTAATCTGTGTAGAGATGGAGAGAGAAAAGTGATGGATAGAAAAAGCAAAAGAACAGATTTTTGGCGAATAATCCTTTGTCTTGTTTGACAAGCATCGGGTTATTTTCTCTGTAGATTCAGGCTTTCAGTCTGTTTTGAATGGAAATATAATTTCATCATAGTCCCCTTCTTTATTGATTGTTCTGTTTTATGTATTCATACAGTATACACCAGTGCTACCTCTTTGTGATATTGTATTTACTAAATGAGCTAGAGTGTTTGATTGGTACGTCAGCGTGAAACAGCTGAGGGTAACAGCGCTGTACAGATAAATGAGATCATTCTATAAACAGTCAGACATGGAGCATGCATAAAAGTTAAAAATAGCTGTAATGCAATCTTGACCCTTTCTAGGAACAACTGTGTGGACAATTATGGACCGTCACAATTCTTAATTTTAATACTTAAATCTATATGCTGTTCACCAGTTCATTCCAGCCTGATGTCCCACCAACTGATCCACCAGGCCACATAATCTAGACGTCAGTATCTTAATGGTATCAGGGGTATGCAGGGGATAGTCGATGCACTGAAGGAAGACTGCTTACCATGCAAACAACCGTACTCGGTTTATGGATAGCAAGTTAACCTGACATAATTACATGGCTTATTTGAGCAACCGGTTTTTCACATCTTTAAGACCCTGAAAACCATGTTGCTCCTGGGGGATCAGGCCAGCGTTGTTGCATGACAGCCCTGCAGTCATCGCTCTGTCAGTGTATGTGACTGGGCATTTGAGAAGCAATATTGTAAAGTGCATTATCCAGTAAGGCAGAAAAAAACTGTATAAGTACAAAGTATTAACGTTATATTCCAGACTCTGACCAGGAAAATCCCTTTTTGTCCTATGAAAAAACAATTGGGTGTTGTTTTTACTGTCCTAGGATACCTTTGACTTTATTCTGACTTACTATGCCATAGCATAATAGTTTGTTCATAGTTATGAAAATAGCCAGGAGTATTACACGTGGCCTGAGAATTGTCTCGCATTTAGAGTGAGTCTTTGTGTGTCTGTGTTCATGTATGTACTGTTGAGTTAGAGTGTGTAGAGATGAAAGGAAGACCTGCCACAAAGCCTGAATGTAAAAGCTTGGACCCAATAATATATAAAAAGGTACATACTTAATTTTTAGGATTGATAATTAACCTGACTCTTCCAGTCACCTTTACAGTTAGCCTTTCAGTTGTTTTGGGCAAGAATAAATAATCTTTCAGTGTACATTACATCATAATGAACATACTTCCTTACCTATTTACAGCAATGCCCAGTCCCTTGTACACATTGAGAGGTTGAGGATAGGGTTATGTAATTCAAATCCTTAAAGTATATTGAAGTGCTGGCTGCATTGCTAAAGGCTACACAGATATGTACTTTATGAAATAAGCTCCTTTTTCCACTCTCTGCATATTCATGTAATATTGTAATTAATACTAGTCAGATTGACATAATGACAGTAATTTCATAGCCTATTTTACACTGCTTGTATAGTAGCTGAGATGCCATTGCCAGTTTCTCCAGTTTTTCCATGTTTACATCATGACTTGTAGTTTTGGCAAAGTTGCTATCCTTTATTCACTGTCTCACTTCAGATCATTGTATAACTTCTATTAACATCAGTGCTGCACCTCCTTATGGAATAGCTTTACTCCACTGAGGCCCCCGTGTGCCAACAATGAGTTCAGCACCAAAAAATAACTTGCCGTGATGAGGTCTCTATATGTTCTTCAATTGGTAGTTTATTACTTATGTTTTAATAAAACCTTGTTCAACAGAACTCGTCAGTTAACAAAACAGGATGAAATGCATGATGCATAGAATTCTGAGTTCTGTTGAAACATGGTTTAAAAGTAGAACTCTAAACCCCACATCTCTAAAGATTTACTTCCACTGTGTCCAGTCATCTGGCAATGCACTTGGTGCCTTTGCTAATGCAGGACAGAAGCTTTCACAACTGTTACCTGTTATCTATGCCTGTTACTATTCTAGGCATAGATACCCAGTCACTCTTTAGAACTATTTAGTTTTTGTAGTTGGATGCCTTACGAATTATTAAAAAGGACTTATTAACACTTACATGTAGCCAAAAGTTTACTAAATGTAAATGTAAAAATGTAGGGTCCTTAGACTCTAAATGGGAGACAGAGGTTAGCAATGGGTGTATACTTAAGCTAGATAGTGTAGAGCTCAGGGTGTTTTGAGTCTGAACAAGTTAGAAGGACCCAAATTGCTGCACATTAACAAGGGTCTTTGTCTCCTGAAGTGTTCACATCTGTGTGTGAGTGAGTGTGTGCGTCTGTGTCTGAGAGAGATCAAGTGTTTTTGTGGACTGTTGTATGTGCCCATGGTTTGAGCCTGTGGGTGCATGTATGCACATGCAGCCAAGCACACACTACACAGAATTATTTGTGTGTGTGTGTGTGTGCGTGCATATGCATGCCCTGTGGTTGTTTATCAATGAGGTCTCTGTTCCCTTTCTCGTCTCTTTTTACTTAGTGACGCTGGGCCATATAATTACTGTAAACTTGCAAAGATCCAGCCGATTTTAATTAAAGCAAAAACGTTATCCAGTTGCAGTTCAAAATGAGAAGACACTCGGATTTCATGATGCCCATTAAAAAAAAATCATGCTTATATTTGCTTTCTAAATGCTACTGCATTGAAACCTTACCTGAGTCTCCTTCGCTCTGTATGTTGCTTAATTCTCTAAGAATGCTCTGTGTCCACTACCACAGACAGACTTCCCATACAGCTTCAGGGAAAAAACAAGCCCTTTTCTCTTTGGCCCTCTCAGTTCATGCTTTTGGCATCTGTAGCACATTTAGATCGTGAACTAACCGTCTGTCTGAATGCCCTCTCTGAAAGGGATCTGTCCTTTTTTTCTAGTTTCAGTCCAAGACCAGCCTGACCGTGTACATTTCCTTCCCTCTGTCCAGCCCAGACCTACCACATCCCTTTGATGAGCTCAGTGCCTTCCAGTTTACCCCCTGTGTTCCTCTGGTCACTCTAACTCTATCCTGGGTAACTTTTCCATATTGCTGAAACCAGTGGAACCACTTAATCAGGTCAAATAAACAGACACACGCATAGACAGACAGTCTCATTCAAGCTTGCACACCCTCATGTCCACATGCATGTATGCACATAAAGCTTAAGTGGAGGCTCAGTCATGTAGACTGAATTTGTGGCTCAGGCTTTTTTTGTCACATCTCTTGGTAGACTCTTTTGATTGCACTACAATGCAAACTGACATAGAAAACACTAAAAGGCATTTTCTTTAAAATATTTAGCTGAAACAACCTGCAATATTATGAGCATTGGCCTATTGACACTACAAATTCAGTTTAAAAATGTGCTTCTCTCTGAAAGGGAGAGGTTAAGATTTCTGGACCCAGTGGAGTGTAGGTTCAACACATTGAATATTGTCTGATGTAGGAAACCAGAGAACCCATGTGCATGTGTGCAATTGTTTGTGAGTGTTGTGAGTGATGTTTGTTCTCTGTTTTTGTTTAAACATAAACCTGGTTAGACCAGTGAGCTTTGGATTTAGAATATGCATGCAAAGCCAAATTCAAAACATCCATTTCTCTGGCAAATGAACCTTCTGAGATATTTTGATAGGTATGGTATTATGTAGGTTTCTATTTATTTGTGATAGATTGCCTTTTTTTTCTTCTCTATACCTAGACATACAAGTAGTAGCATGGGGGTGAGGAGATATTATGGGCAGGGGATACCAAAAGAAGTCAATTAGTGTAGACCAGTTAAATCTCAGATCAGTTGTCTGAAAGACACAGTCCGTGTCTCAACAAGTAACATATATTTTTTTTTAATTTATGTTGGCCGAAAACATCTTATTGACTTGTTAATTTGGCTTTGGACTAGTAACCGAAAAAGATTAGTTAGCCTTAAACAGTAGTTAAACAATGGGCTCAGGAGGTAGAGCAGTTGTCCACCAGTCTCAGGGTTGCTGGTTCAATTCCTGGCTCCTCGTGTTACATGTCAAAAATGACCTTGAGCAAGACACTAAAGCCAACTAAGTTGTTCCGATTGAATGTAAACAAGCTGCTATAATATATCACAAATGGGTAAATAAGAAGCAGTATAATGCAGTTTTTAAAAACAATAAGGGAGAATATCGTGCATCTGGCTGCATTATGTATTAGCTGTATCTATTGGAAAACATGGATCAGTGTATGTACAACCTGATAGTGGTGACCTTGCTAAATATTTTCATTGTTGTGTCTTTTTCCATGATGAAAAGGACAAAAACAGCAGTTCTTGTGCACCTGCTAATCCTAGGCCAGGGCTCAACATGAATGCTTACCTGCCTGCCGGGGCATATGGAAGGCTACATGTAGTTATCCAACTGGGCAAGTGAAAAATAAATATGACTGTCTGCAGCATTGCATTCATCGAGTTATGTGTTTTGCCCTACCAGTAAATTGGCAAAATTCATATTGTACTGCAGAGCTGCATGTAGTGTGTTCAATTACAGTACATCACAATGTCGGATATCAGAGTGATTTTATTTTTATTTGATGCTGTCCTGCCCCCTTTTTACTAACTTCACCATAAAACCAGTACATATAAATACAGTGATTACATTAGTCCAATGTATTGTAATTGTGTGTGCTAATTTTAGGTTTTTCTCTCACATGAGACCACATCCCAGTAGCTAGGCTGTAGCCTGTCATACACACACAGATACATTCTAGATGTATATTCTAGTTGAGCTTATACTCAAGCTTTCCCCTTAGAGAACTTCTAAATATAGTTTTTTTATTTCTGACTTTGCCTTGGACTTGAAAACAGAAATTGACCCAAAAAGGTATTATAAATACATCAACTGTAACTCAAGCCAAGACAACAGAGGTGACTTTGTTTTAGAACTAGTATTTGATTAAGATGTGAAGAAACAAAATCATTTAAGGTTGCCCTTTTAGCTCTCTCTTGCTCCTTCTATACACTTCCTACATATTCATTATCTCTCTGCATCTACACCCTTGCCTGCTGCCTATGCATGCTCTGTAAAGGGCAGATGTACACAGCTGGTGTTTGACAGCAACACCAAACCATTCACCAAGCCATGGTTCTTGTCAGGGACAATGTTCAAATTCAAGGACAAAAATAAGGTTTGGAAGGCAAGGGGGTCAGAGAGTAAAGTAAGAGCTAGGATGTAATGAAAACCCATAGAAGTAAGGGGTATGTTCATGTGAACAGATCGCCAGCGGTTTGAAATGGGAGATGCAGGAAATGTTTACCCTCTGCTCCATCCAGCCCCCAGAAATATGTACAGATACACTACATATAACAATATTTTGTAAAGGATCCGGAAAAACAGCTTTTCAGTTTGTTTGCATTGAAATAAGCCATGAGAATGAAACAAAACGTGAGTAGCTCTCAGCCATTTTCATTTTGTAAAAGTAGCTCGTGGGGGTAAAAGGTTGGAGACCCCTGCTCTAGACTGTGTAATGTACCAAACACAGTTTCTCTTAAAAAGGCTCATAGAATATTGATGTTTTTATCTTCTTAAGAGCTTGTTTTAACACGTGTCTGATCTGTGTTTGTGTCTAAATGTAATGTCTCCACCCTCTTTACTTGAATTACCTGTTTTCCTCTCTATGAATTTCTATACACTCATGTTGTGACAAAGTGTACTGTTGCTGTTTGTAAAAATGCATATTTTATTTTATTTTACTATGGCGTCAACGCCTGTGTCAGTGACACAATTTACAACTTGTTAACTTGTCTGCTCCACAGGGGTAAAGAGTTACAGATTACAATATTAGAAGTACTGCATCTACAGCTGTAGAATTAGTTGAACCCACATGATGAACGTGTTTCAGAGTGTGTGACTCAGACCTTCGTTTATTCAGTTGTTGTTGTGTTCAGTTATTGCAGTGGAAATGTGAGCCTCTGTCTACGTCACTGTAAATGATTAACTCTTGATACTGGACCTTTTGCACGTTCTCACTCTTTGCTGACGTGACGGAGGTCTGGTTTCTCAATTGTTCCGTAAATTTTTGTTTCCTGGTGTGATTCTTTTTTTTTTTTTAAGTTGCAGTTATTCTTGTCTTGTTAAATTTGAATATTGTAAACAATGATGGCATTATTAAACCAAAAAGGAGAGCATTCAGTTCTTTGGTATAGGCCCTAGTAAATCCTTTCTGTCTGTCTGCAGAATGTGTGTCAGATCAGAAAGGAAGATTAGGGAAAAGTGGGGCATCAGAGCTCAGAAAAGAGCAAGAGTGGGCTCTAGGGTAATATATTCTCTCTCCATGAGTTTCTTACTGTGTCTTTATTTTCCTTTTTCTGTCTCTCTCTCTTTCTAGTCATCATACAAATCACCTCATCAGTAGCTTTTTTTCATGCCTATTGCTCCTGAGCAGCAGACTTATAGCTGCCTGTTATGGTTATAAGCTCAAAGAATAATATGAAGTACCCTGGTATCAGTGAAAAAAATATTTTTTAGGTCTTTGATGTTCTGTTTATTTGGCCATCAATGCATACCACACATCATCTTCAAGAATTGACTCTTTCCCTTTTGAGCAGATCTGACCAATGAACCATGGTAACGTGTACTGTCTGGTAACAGCATGGTCAGACAATCAGGCTTTTTATGATCAAGACAAGTAATTTCACCTTTTAAATTTGCTATTCATCAGCAATTCTAAAAGTATTTTCTTATAAAAATAATTTTTATTCATTGGAAATGATAATTGCAAAGATTTGTCCAAAGCCTGGACTTCCATACTTTCCCATGGACTTTGTCTGCTCATCAATAAACATTTACTGTTGTCTTCGACTTGACCATTTATTGAATTGGCCAACTACATTAACTATATGACATTACAACATTCAGAAAGACATTAGAAGAGAGGAGTTAGTTAGTTCAAAGAGAAAACTCAACTGAATACAGAAAGGTGGATAACTGTAGTACATCAGTGATAGAAAAGCTTAAAAAGACAAAATCAAAGGAATAGAATTTAATAAAGGGGGGATGGGGGAAATCTTCTATGACCTACATTTTCCATTTGCAGCTGAAGCCAGTATGTGCAGTTATGATAGTACTGTAAGAGCACAGTAAACCAGTCACTGTAGCATATCCTGCATGTCTGCCAACATAAGCTTTCTATCCACAGACCACACTCAGACTTTGCTTTTGTACTGTTCTCCTGTAGCATGTGTATTCTAAAGGTCACACTACAGTACCAATTTGTGTCAGACAGACATGTCATGCTGTTTAATTTTTTTAGCTTTATGCTAATTTGTGGTCAACTGAAGACTGTAGACATCAACACACTTCTGTGGCAATGCTCTGCAAATGTCTTTCACCGTAAGTACACTGTGACAGCCCTGTGGGCCTACAATGTTTAAGGTTTTGTTTAGCATACCCACATTTCCTTTTGAAATCAATTTGTACTAAACTGCTGTGACCAAGTGTGTATTAATCTATTTATTTATTCAGAATTTATTTTACGCAGTTTAACCTATTTATACAGTAGTTCTCCAATGCAAACATTTAAAAGGTAATTCTTGAGTGATATATGACAATGAATAATGTAGCCTTGGAATCATAATTGGTTCCTCTCTTTTGCTGTAATATCCATTCATAGCACATTTCTGTAGAACAGAAACTGTGAAGGAGGAGAATAATGACATAAGAGGGGCGAAGATGTCAGTAATCATCATTCAAATGAGAATGAAACAAGCAAAGAGAGCAATGGTTGTATATGTCAGCTACGTTTTTTTTTATCTGTGGCCTTGAGACCTTGTTAGCATTCACACTGCCAAACCACACAAAGGTGTCACTCAGTTACTCTGAAATTATTCCACTGGGTCTTCTGTACCCTCTTCCCCTTATATTCTGCTCGCCTTTCCATCAAAAATCATGACCGTTATGTCGGCACTGTTCAAGTTTACTCAAAGCTGCATTTATTAGCATTCTGGCTGTACCGCTACAGTGGCACACTGACATACTTGCTGATGTCAGCCTCTGATTTGTTTACTGTACATCACTCGTTTGGGCTCATTGTGTTAGTTATTTAACTTCTATTAGTTTCCACGTTGATACTAGACCAGACAGTCCAACTGAGCAGGAGCAGATGAGTGAGGGGGGGAGACACTGCATGATGAAAGGAACAGAGGAAAATGGAAAGAGAAGCTTAAAGAAAAAGAAGAAAACATTCATGCAGAAAGAAGGGGGAAAATATGCACCTAATGAGGAGGATTGTTTTGGAAAGCGGAGCAAAATTTAATGGGGAGAAAAGTAATGGGAATCTTAGGTAATATTATTTAGCATGCATTTCACTGTATTGCAACGAAACACTGACACATTCATAGCTAGAGCTGTCATTGAGTTTTGGTTTCTTTTAAAACCTTGGCCTTTGTCTGGATGATACATTTTGTCATTAAGCTTCACATCCAGCTGCCACTCTTCATAAAGGTTGATGTCAGTTAGCAGATTTATCGGTGCCCAAATGAACTAAGATGCAAAGAATTGACAAAAAGCATCATGAGTTTAAAACTATTTAATGAACCAAATAATCATTTGGTATCTTCAGTTCCTTGAAGGCCAAATTTATCAAAAAAATTTAACAATTTATTGTTAAATGAAAAATGTAATTGTATACTTACAGTAGGGTACCACTCTGAAAGCATAAATTAATAATTAAAAGCACTAAATGTAAATGTAAATCAGTGAATGAAATGCTACCCTGTATCCATGGTGTGGGTGGCTCCATCTGGGCATGCCAACTGCTCACTGAGGACTGTGTGCATGTGTCACTGATGTCATAGTCTATAAAATGATTAGAAATCTATGTATTTTCTTACACAGCTTAAACGAAATGGCTTATAAAACATACATTTTGAAAAGGTGATGAATCAGTGACCACTGCCATTGTGTTTCACTATGGTAAAACACTATAGTTTCTTCTTGGGACTATCTTAACACTAGATGATGCTCTGGAACAAATCAGTTTTTTTGACGACTGACCTAATAACTTTCAACTGCTAGCTGAGCATCTGCAGGATGTTTCAATACACTGTGGCTTATATGACGGCCACCAACAGCAATCAGCAGTCTGTAGGCGGCTAATCTACAGCATCATAAGGTAATGCTATAGGCACCGTTCACAAAGTTACATGAGTGTAACAGCACAACAAAAAATATGTAACTGTTGTAAATGCTAATGCAAATACAATATGATTCTGTGACATGTAGGTTCTAGAGAAAACAAAAATTCTCGTTGAATGTGTACAGTTACAGTATGGTGATTTTAATAAATTCCACATTGGCCATTGCTGTAGTTTTACCAAATGGCTGTCAATTTAATCTCTAGTTAATACTTAAAGTTATCTGATAAACGAAACCTAAACAATTTTGTGTATATCTACAATTTTTTGACAACCGTGTTGTGTAATCAGCTGAGCCAAAAAATAAGGATTTCTAATCATTCTGAAAAAGAACAAAATTAGAACAACTAATTTTTAATCTAAAAAAACAGCACATTTACTTTTTGGAAGGGGCACCATGAAGAGGAAAATGCATTTTTTTAAAATCTAGCGGGTGTAGATGTAGCTTTGGTTATTTCTTCAGCTCTCTAATTAGTGAACACGTCCCTCTACCTCTGCTTAGCTGGGAGTGTATATGGTTGTTCATATATGTGTATCCAGCTGGTCTCCAGCCTCTTATCATTATAACCACTGGGCCGTAGTTAACAGCAGCCATCTGCTGCCCATACATATAGTTGGTTTTAGTTAACCAGCCTCTCTAATCTTCATGTCAGAACTACTCAGGCCAAATCTCTTACTCCATTTTCTTTTCCCCCTTGTGCTCTGAAAGAGTTTTTCTTTCATCTGTTATATGAATGTACAGGGAAGCTGTATTTCTTTTTTTATTTCTGACCATCCCCCCTCACTCCTCTCTTCATATTAGCTCTCCCTGAAACCTCTAATGACAAGTTGAGAACTGTATAAAGATGCAGACTGGCTTAGTGTACCACACACTTTCTTTAGTGGGCTAACAAGCAATGAACTATGGATCTTATTTTTAGACAAGGTACACCAGGATCTACACTGGTGCTTTTTTAGGTGCTTTTCAGTGCATGTATTTAAAGCATGGAGATTAAAGAAGGTCAGAAGGGTAATCTGCTAAAACCCAAGTTAAATTGCACCTTTACTATGTAGTATCACTAACTAACAGAACTCACGGGTCTCCTTATAAAGTCATGTAATGATTTTGCGTTTAATGTAATAATTTTAATGAAGAGTTGAATGGATTGCGCATGACATGAATTCTTGTAATTCTTATTATTCGTTTACTTAAGGTAGAATGATCCCAAAAGGTTTATAAATATATTATATATTGATGCATTCTGATGCATTAGGGCTTCTTTAGAATCACATGAAATCATGTCACATTTTCAACTTAAAAGGCAATCATGTTTATGCATACAAACCACGGAAAGAATTTTGTTCTAGCACCTTTTTTTTAATCATCGGAAAAGGTTACATAGCCTATTGTCCTTCAGAGTTGTTGAGCAAAAAGTTAAAAACACTGGTAAGTGATGGCTGCCTTAGTGCAGTGTGTTTTCAGTTCGCTGGCACATTAACAGTACTCATAAAATGCTTCAACAGACACACACTCTGTGTCAGCACAGTGTGACATTCCAAGGGCCAGTCTGGATGGGGGGTTGAGGACAGAGACGGACTTGGCATGTTGACAGTAAAATGCAATCCCCACCACCCTCCCCCCCTTTGTCATATCTGTCATAAATGCCTCTACAAACTATTAAGACCCTTGTTCCCACAGAAAACTAAAACATTAGAGGCCAACAGACAAAGCTTTGCTAGTTAATTTTTAGTGTCACGACTTGACAGTATTTTGTTTTTGCTTATTAATGACTTGACAAAAACCTGTTTGTGGAGAGTGAGACAATTTACCAAAAGCATGTCATAAAAATAAACACTGTTGTACATACTATACTAATATATAATAATATTGCGCACTGTCTACTACCTTAATGTGAGACATTATTGATAGGATAGACTTTTGCAGTTTTGTAGGGGTAATAACAAGTTTCTGAAACAGCAGTGTCACCAAACAGGTATTTCTATCTGCAGCCAGTTATGCCAGTACACACACACTTTCTGGCCATTAGGCAGCTGAAACTTGCTTTAGTGTGTGCAGACAAATGGAGCTGGCAATTCAGCTATTTCTATCCAGGAGTCAGTGAGTGCTAGGCAAAGTGGACGATGGATAGCAGCCACTGTGTCCTGAGAGCACTTTCCACAAAGGGGGCTCACGGGGCTCAATATTGGATCCGCTTTGGACCAGCATCCAAACTCTTAATACTTCTGATTATATGTAATGTGAATTTGTATTTGTAATGAGTCAAATAGTTGCAATAAAAAAAAAGTAAATTTTTGGCTATCTCAAATCAAATATTGCAAAAGTATTAAAATTAAATTAAAAAAATAATCACAAAACTTTGCATATACAAATCTCCCATGCACGCAAAATAACTTAATAATAAAAATATTGTATCCAACTACTAACACATGGTGCTGTGTGGTGCCATGCATTATATTGCTGTGCATGGGTATCATGTGCTTCACAAAGGATGTGACATCAATCACATTACCCATGGCAGAAAACACAACAATCTTAGCCAAATAACACACGAGCCAGAGTCTGGTTGTCATAGGGACACACGCTGCACGCACATGCATAAGAAACACTAACATCTGCATGCACGTTTGTATAAATGCCCATTTAAAATATGACTTTTTAAATAAAGATGTTCAGAAGAACTTCAAATGGAAACCCAAGTATTGCACTAATGTTACAGAATTACTTGAGTGTGAGCTAGAGTGTAATCCATAATGGCACGCCCGTGGGTATAGCCTAATGCAGGCTATGGTTTTCTTATGGTTTTATTCTTCATAGAAATCTAGGAGTTAGGGTAGTGTTCTAGCCAAAACATAATTATCTGAAAACAAATTCCTTCCTTGGCAGCAGAATCTACAACTTTTAAATCAGATCAGTAAGTTAGTAAATCATATTTTTGGTTGTGTGGAGACTCTATGCCACAGTGGCATGCATCAGCCACACCTTCTACACTAACAACAGCCACAGTCAGGCAGAGGTGGGTAGGTGGTTGGATGGGATGTCAAAACAAGTCAATGCAGGAATGAATGAGCAGTAATGGGCTTTGCCAGAAAGGCTTTTTTATGGCATGTAGTAGCCACACCCTCTGCAATAACAAGCAGGCATAGTAAAAAGGAGCAAATTAATGAATGGATAGAAGTAAAATTTGGAAGTCATAATGGGTTCAGTGGGACTGAGGTTCAATTATGTGCTTTACTCTCTAGAGGAGCTAAATTTATTGTCTTCAATAAAGTCTTAATAATCGTCTTCACCAGTTACCCTGTTAAATGCAATTCAGCAGATACATGTTGTGTTCAAAAACACATTTCTGGCCCAAATGTTTCACATTCCTGCTCAGGCTCACACACACAGTTTGCATAGAAGCTCAATAAACAGTATAAGATTTAGTTGGTGGATTTGAGTAATGTTAAATATGTCTTAAAATGTGTGTTTGTTTAGTTGTTGTTTTTTAGTGCACAAATTCTTAGAAACCTCTTGTTTTAAATTCATTCATATTACCATACTGTTATTTTGTTCGGTCCAAATCAAAGTAGTATTTTCCAGGTCCCTGTATTCTATTAGATTTAGTTTTAGAGGATTTTTATTACACTGTGTGTGTCTGTTGTACGCAAAATCTAAAATTTTTGCACAAGTTTTGTCCAGCCTATAACAGCAAACATCATTTTAAGTGTATGTGTGAGTGAGTGACAGCTCTGTGTGTATCTCTGCATGCAGCAAGGAGTGTGCTGACAGCAGAATGGCTTGCTCTGTTGGAGGGCATTCTCACTTCACATCAGATCATCACACACAGACAAAATCATGCATGCACAAACAGGATCACTCCGTTTCTGTTACACTGAACAGAATGTCACAAGAACTTTTATACAAGATCTGTCTGTCCCCTTTCTGTCTCTCCCATGCAGACTAAAACATACACACACACACACACACACACACACACACACACACACACACACACACACACACACACACACACACAAACACGCGCACACACACACACACACACACACACTGCTGCTTTAGTCCCAGAGAGAAACAGAATAGTCATACTGGGCAGGCAGACAATAGTTCTGTCAATCAGCTTCATGTCCCTGCTTAGTTGTCCAACCTGGGCCTTCCAGCTAGTTGGTGAAGGAAACCAATACCAGCCTCAGGCAAATTTCTCAGAGTCCACATCCAACTTCCCATCACTTCTCTTGACCTGAATATGTAATGAGTAATTCCTAACTTTGTGTTTTCCACTGGTTCCCACAGTTTTTAACGAGAGTGGAGAGTTAGGTCACCGATTGCTTGCTAATGATGTTTCATTACGTTTCAAGTCCAGCAAGTTTCTATCAAGTTCCTATCAGACAAGTCACTTTCAATTTAGTATAAAGTTAAATATTTACAGCATTAGCTGACTATTGTGTGCTGTTTTTTCATTGTGTTCAATTTCCTGTTTTCATTTGTGACATTATAAATAGTAATTTCAGATATCCAATGTCCATTGTCTGCATTCCAGCGTTGTGGGTTGTCTTTAGTTAAGTATTTGTACTTGAATTTTTACATTTTAACAGCATATTTTTTTAATATCATACATCTAAAACCCCAAATTAACTTGGTAGCTAAGGCTTATGCGGTGCAGTGGAATTTCTCTTTATTTTTACAGTCATGACTTAGGGTTAAATTATAATTGTTACAATTTACTCTGTGCAATTTTCTTTTCTTTTTAACTTGTTCTTGTTTCCAGTATATAGAATACTTTAATAGAGTACTTTCATGTGTTCATCCCTAATAATCTAGTCCCTCCAGGAACTTGTGATGTTGCAATTGTAACAGGTCAACAAATTCCATGGTAATTCTGTGAGACCTTACAATTTAAAATGTTATAAAATTATCATGTTATGGTTGTTTTAGAAAATCTGCTGTAAAAACACAGTTATAAAATCAAGTATTTTGAACAAACGTTCATGAAATCCTGAGGGGACTGACTAATATTTATCATTACTAACATTCTATGTGTATGTGTGTTTAATCTATTTCAGGTGGGACTAGAGACATTGGATCAGCATTGACCAGGATGTGTATGAGACACCGCAGCATAGAAGCTAAGCTCAAACAATTCTCTATGTAAGCAACATTATATGTTTTGCATGAATGTACCGCAATTTTTATTTTTCCTTTTTATTTTTCATTCCTCAGCCAGAATACTGTTGACATTTTGTAACATACAGGCCAAGATAATGATAATGCAGTTTTGATCAATGATTGAAAATTAGGTGGAGGTAATTTGATTAGAATTAACATATTCAGTAGGAGTTTGGCTGAGCCAATGAGCGAATATATTTTCAATATGATATCACACGAGTTATGAGTTTTAAATCAGTCTCAAAATGTCCTTCATGTTGTGACATTTTATGTGTGTATAACAATGGCCTTTTTTCATGACATTCTGACAAAGAGACCATTTGTCTGGCAACACAAGCGTCTTTAATGTCAAAGTGAACCACACACACACACCATACAACACATGTCACTCACATACACTCACATGCAGAGACAAGAGGCTCCCTAATTTCGGGTGACATTTCCATAAAGATTCCCCTTACACTGACACACACACACAAAAATGTACACAAGAGGAGGAAGTCTAATTTTAGTTTCATGCTCTAAGCCTGCAGCTGCCCAGCACTCACACTCACAGACTCTTAAATACTCGCCAGTACATCTTGGAAAACAGACACAGTTTGGATAATGATTGACAGACATGACTGCACAAGCTTCTCACTTCCTTGTGTGACATGCATTCAAACATACCAAACTCTTTTCTGCCTCTCAGGTCCTGTTTCTCCACTTTTGTCTACATCCTAGTCAGTGGCAGACAATACCAGACACCATATAGACATAAAGACAAACCTGATCGAATGATTGTTATGTCTGGCAGTCTGTCTGTTACATTATTCATGTAATCACCAGGTTCTTCAGGCAACTGGTCCGTTAAAAAAACGAACATTCAAAAGTCTTTCAAAAGTATTTTCAAAAGAATACTCACTCTGACAAGTGTATATTTTAAGAGGTTAGTCTTTAACATCTACTTAAATGTTTTGAGTAAACAGACATAAGAAGAAATGACTTTTTTTACTTTACAGTGGGTTCCTGGAGGGTCTGATCAACCCTTTACAAGAACAAATGGAAGAGTGGAAAAGAGGAGTGAATACTTTAGACAAAGACCATACTAAGGGTAGGTCAAACTCACGCACTCACTCCTATTCAGTATTGTATTAGATAAGTTACCAAGTAAACATACAGTCTGTTGACATTCAGGCCATCTTATCATATTTGTTTGTTTTTCTATTACACAGTAGATAACGAAGTCTATGGAAACTGTAATATTACGCAGGTTTTTCTCACAAGGTTTACTTGTTTAACATTGTCCATCTAAACCAGAGTATAAACGAGCCCGCCAAGAAATTAAAAAGAAGTCCTCGGACACTCTGAAACTTCAGAAGAAGGCAAAGAAAGGTAAAACGCACACACAACAATAAAATAAACATTTCTATACAAACATGAAATTTGCTAATGTATATGTGCTAATAATGGAGACATTAATACTTTTGTTAATACAAGCTAGTATGAGCACAGTATATGGAAGCTTATTAGAAACTTATTATTGGAAGCTTTTGTGCAAGTAAAAAAATAGCATACTATAGGGATCACATATGTAACAACTTTAAGCATGGTCTACTAAACCAATAAAATTGTTCATCTTGGGTGTCAGAATCAGCTCAGATTTAGTTCTTGGCAAACAAACAAGTAAAATGAGTTTGTTGTTCTCCACTAGTTTGCAGCTTAATCAGAAAGCATGAAACATGCATCTTGATTTGCTGTATTAATGTATTTCAGGCTTTTAAGATACAGTCATTTGAGAGTCGTTTGTCTTTAATAATGATGAGTATAGAAAAGGAAATAAATCCTTCCAATCCATCACATGCTGAATTACACTTATTATATTATTGTTTCCACTTAATATAAAAAATAAAATTAAGTGCTATTTATGTAGGCCAATTTTAAAATCACAGATTTATTTCAGTGGGCTTTGTAGATCTCTACATCAGTGACATCCTATGTATGTATCCTATATATCCTAAATACTTAAATCAAGTAAAGAATAATCCTTCAAGTTAACATTCAAGAAAATTGACAAAACAAAAATTATTTATAGATTGCAAAACATATCTTCAAAAGCACATGTGATGAAATATATCATCTTTTCTTTCTAATAGAAGATTGGGAATCTGTCCTATTGGGGTATAAACAACTTTTATTAGCAAGCAGTGAAGTGTATATAGAAGAAGTTTGTACTTCCTGATTAGACCTGTGCACATCTACAGTAGAAAGGCCAAACATTACCTTACTTGGTAACATTCAAGGAAAGTAGGGGCAGTTTCTCTCTGCAGTTCTCTTGGCCTAGCTCCACATGTGCAATCATTTACCTAGAGAAAAAATACCAAGCTTGAAAAAAAAGATTCTCATTAATATTCTTCCAATATGTTTTGGAGTGTTGATAGTTTGAGGTTTACTTCACTGAGTGAGTATCTCACATTCCTAGAGTCAACAGATGTTCAGAAGAAAGTACGAGAAATGTAATCAAAACCAAAAATGCCTGGCACCTCTTCCTTCAGTAAACTCTAGATTGAACTTTTTAGTACTGCTACCTTAGGCACGTTATATATTCTTGCACGATCATTATTAAACATTACTGGCATAAGCCCAAGAAATACCAAACAAATTTTCAGCTCTTAGGATTGTTTTTATGCGGTCATAAATACAGTTTTAGAAAGGTATTGCCTTGTTAACCAGTGGTTAATCAGTGGACAAATAAAAAATGAAGTAGCTATAATGCCATTTTAAGATGTTTTTACTGATGTTCTTACTGCAGTGTACTGCTGGTGTCAGATGAGTTAACAAAAAAATCAAAATCTACTGCTAAATTCCATTTACTGTACAGCGTTCACAGACTTAGTGTTAGTGCTCGCACTCTTTCAGTTGACTTGAATATTTTTCCTCTCCTTGTCCCCATGTGGTTCTGATACCGTTCTTCATCTTATGCTGCACTGCAGCTGATAATCTAGGTAAGTCAGTTTGTGGCACACTGTTTAGGTTGTTGATTTTACTTTAATGCTTAGCAAGGCTTCCTGGTTGCAGGGTGTGGATTTGTTTTAATGCAGAAAATGTATATTCTAAATATTAAATGTTAAATGGTCTTCTTATATGTAGTATTAGCAAAGTATTAGCACCCAAACTTAATCTAGACATATGGGAACTATTCTTAATGTACAATTTGTTTACCATAGCATATTGAAACAATCTGTCTAATCTAAATCTCAGGAGTTATAGTTTAGTTTTTTTACTCAATGATACAGAAACCCAGGGCCCGTTGTTGTTGCTCTGGTCTCTTCTTCTTCCTCTCCTTCATTTTCTGCTGGCTACTTTCGTTTACTTTCTGAATCTCTGTGTTGGTAAGCACCGAAATTAATGAAGTATTACTGAAAAGGAAATTGGACAGCAAACAGGTTTAGCTCTGTAACTGAGCCACTTAAGGGCTTAAATAGAAAATAGCATTTCTTCACAGAATTTGTATAAAAGTGACAATAAAAAAACATCCTGTGATATGTCTGGCGAATAAAGAGAGGAAAGAAGTGGAAGTGGATGTAACTATTGTAACTCTACTCTAGACGGTAGACTTGCGGTAGACTTGGGTCTTAGCTCGTCAAATGAATAGTGCCTGCTTGCATAAGTGCTCCAGTTCTACATTCATTTCTATAAATTCTTTTTTGTTATCAGCTCTGTGGTGTCTCCTGTAATTGCCATCCATGCTAAAACATTTTTGACCCTGTGCTCTGCTTGCATGCCCACACACAAACACACACACGCACACATTTCTTCAGCAAACCAAAGTCAAAGAAGTGTTGCCAGAACAACTTTTGAATAATATAATATCAAATTTTAAGTAGCAGGAAGAACAGGTTCCCTTGCCATGGGTATTTGCCCTTTTTTTTTTTTTTTGTAGACATTGGTTTGGCAACTATCTTTTTAGATTATTTTGGTATTAGCCTTCTTTTTTCTTTTTTAGTTTTAAGAGATACCTCTTTGGATAAAGACACTAATTTTATTTACAAAACAAATTCACCACAGAAATAATGTGCTCTCTATCTACTCATTTCTGTGACTTTATGTCTGCTGTTTGATATCTGTCTCAATATGTGAAGACTCCAGCCTTGCCAGGAAACTGACTGCAACCTAATGTAATCACTGGTCATGGAAAGCTGGAGCTGCTAATGTCATTTGTGTCCATACGAATCTGTCTGTGCTGTCTGTGGACAATTCCACCCCTCTCCATATTAGCTTTTGCTCAGCCAAGAGGAATATGGTGTGAGGAATATTGTGTAGATTCTGTGTTTTAATGGGAACCTTTTTCACAATAAAGCAGAGCAGCCGGGCTATTAAAAGGTAGCCTGTAACTACCCTTTATCTGAGTACCTGATGTATTGCTTATTTTGTCATCATAAAGATGACAGAGAAAGAGGAGAAAGACCGTGATGTGCTAAAATTGACTTGGCGTGTTTGTGTGTTTCACAAGCATCAGTTGCCCTTAATTGGAGACTAAAAGAGGTTGTAAAATATGTTGTGGATTTTTCACAATGCAGTCCATGACCACTAACCTTTAGTGAACCTCAATGTTTGTCTTTGGTTAAAGAGAGAGGAAGTAGCAATCAGGACCTTCTCATCCACATAGTTACACAAGAAAACATGCACAAATTATGGCACAGGGACTTGGAATGTGGACAAACCAAACCAAGTAGTTACAACTAACTGAAGCTTAAGTTCAACACTAACAACCATTCTGGCCACCACAAGTTGACATCTCATGACTAGATGTATCTGCATTGTGTGTGTGTGTGTGTAATCCTCTGTATCCCTGCAATTAGTTATTTGGTGTCAACACTTGTCTGTCTCAAACTGATTGGGTAATGAATATAGTCTTTGGTTAAATATATGAAATATTATTATTTTACTGTGTTAAGGTAATATTTCCCCTTTAAAGTCGATTGCTTAGAATTGATAAACTGATTATTCATTTTTACAAAGCTTAAATTCTGTAATCTGTATAAAATGAGTTTACTTGCATTTGTGAAAAGATTTCATTTTTTTTAGCTAAGCATAAAGATTTGTCTTGGTGAGACACCCTTACTTACCTTACTAAAACAGCAAGACAGAAGATAATATTTTGCTTTCCATCGGTCACAGAAAAAGTAACTGAACATGGAGTAGTTTTGTCTTTCCAAAACCACTTTGGTACAATCTGCCAAGACTTGAACTAGTGGGAGACAACCAGAAAGCAGCATGTTCTTTCATTTTACTTCATGTCTATGAGATACCACAGCATTGTTTCCTTGGGGTCTTGAAAAGTTAGTCTTATACATTGAGGCCAGTTAAGTCAAGAAGTTTGAAAAATGTTTCAGATTTTTAAAACAGCATCAAAGAAAACACCTACATGATATGAAAAAATTATCAATTTTTTCAATCATAGAATACTTTCAAGCAGTGTATATTTTACCAGTTTTAGGTTTACAAAAGGCATAGAGGCTCATTTTATCATCAGAAATTGAAATTCTATTGTAAAGCTGCAATTTTTGATGCATTTGTATATATTTAGGCCCAGCCATAAACCTACTTCTCATCAAAACGTTGTACAATGTAATTGTATACAAGACTGAAAATATATAGTGAAATGTGGACTTTACCGCCCAGCCTTGAATGATCATAGATGTCCCGAAATATATATTTTAGCCATTTGTAAATCTACCATGTAACAAAACAAAAGTAAAAAGCAAGAAGTTTAATTCCAAATTTCACCTATTTAAAGGTTTACTTTATTTACTTGTCGTTTTTTAATATGTCCTTTTTAATTACTGCTCATTTGTGACAGTTATTATGATGCTATTAGGAGGATAATGGCAGTTTCTGTTTGGTGCTTTATCATCATAGTCTGTGTCTTGATAGCATTACTATTGTCACTGATATAAAGCCATGGAAACAGACCTTTACAAGTTACTATGATGTATAATGAATGCATTGCCGGCCCAACATATCGCAGAGGAAAGAGCTAATGGTTAGTCCTCATGATAAGACATAAAGTACAATCTTACGTTTTATGTTTGAGGTGAAGGTGATTTGCCTTTGTAGCTCTGTTTCTTTACTACAGTTTTGCATGGTATAGGGCCTCTTGTTGAATGTCAAATAAAGCCACCAGTTTGTTATCTGGTCCAGACAGATATAAGAGCAGACAGACAGACGACCAAATTGCTCACTGTGGATTTAAACTTAGTGTATCAAAGTCTAAAGTGTGTGTATATGCTTTATGCAGTTTGATAGGTTAGATAATGTCCTTCAGACCCACTGTATACCACCTGTCCGGCCTCCAAAAGAGGTCAAGGGGTTTAAGAGTGTCTGCTTCTGACAACACACACACAAACACACACACACAGTAGACAAACAGAAAAGCATGCAAACACACAGACTTACAGTGTTGAATAAAAGGTTAACCTTGGGGTTGTCAATGTTTTCCAGCTTTCCTGGATTTACAGATCCATTTAAACACACAAACAGCAGAAGGACCAGATGTTCACTCTTGTTCATTATAACAAATGCAGACAGCCTCTTCGTCTGTCTACAAACACCTTGGAATACAAGTGTTTAACAAAGAGCAGTGGAGAGAGAGTCAAAAGGGGTTTTCACTTTGGAGTATGCCATCATAATAGAGTGGAGTTTTTTAAGACAAGCAGCAGATTAGCCTCAAGTAGAAATCCATCCTTCTTTCCACTTCTGAACAGCGCACAGTGGCACTGACAAGAGGAGCTATTTGTGCTGCGATAGCATTGGAGACATTTAAATGCTGGTGCTGAAGATAGCAGAGTCCACAATGAAAAGATAACATAGAAAAATAGTAACAGTCGAAGCCAACACCAGAGGGTGATGAAAATAAAAACACCACATGTTCTTCCACTGCTACATTATCATTGCTGTTTGTGACTGTTCAAGCATCTTACAGTTGCATAACTGCTTTCTTTTTGTTGTTTGTGTTGTGAAAAAAGATTAGCATACCATATATTGTCTTTCATATTTAGTGGTGAAAATTATCTGAGTGCACACATTGGGCAGTCTTGTGTTTTGTTAGAAGTTGGTAATTTTAGTATACCTGTGATGATGTATGTGCTTTTAATGTGTGTGTGCGTGTTTGCTTTTGTGTCTAATTTTTCCCCAAGGTCGAGGTGATATCCAGCCTCAGCTGGACAGTGCCATGCAGGATGTCAGTGATAAATACATTCTGCTTGAAGAGACAGAGAAGCAGGCTCTGAGGAAGGCTCTTATAGAGGAGAGGCAGAGATTCTGTTGTTTCGTAGCCCTGTTGCAGCCGGTCGTGGTGAGTACAGTAAAGTAGAACTGGCTTTAAAACGCAACTTCTGCTGAGTCACCTCAATCTCTACTGTTTGTCTAATCCCACATACACACAGAAAGATGCACTTTTATACTCTTAATCATTCAAGACCAATACACATATAAATCATCTATAGACACTTTTTATGCTTCCTCTGCTGTCTATAGTTAACAGTGATCATTTAAACTGTGCATAAAACTCTTCAGTGCATACAGGAGAAGTACCCCAAAAATATCTTTATCTCCAGTATGTAAGTATATCTGTGCCCTTTTTTCTTTTATATGTAGGATGAGGAGATTTCTATGTTAGGAGAAGTCACCCATCTTCAGGCCATCTCTGATGACCTGAAAGCCCTGACCTCTGACCCCCACAAGCTTCCCCCTGCTAGTGAACAGGTGAGAAAAATGTGGCATGTGAACTGTTAGGGACAACGGACACTTTGTGGTTACATGTTTCGTGGCTTCATTTTGTACCTTTCATCATCTTTACAAGTAAATGTGACTGATATTTTCTTCCATCTAAGGTGATCTTGGACTTGAAGGGCTCAGACTGTGGTTGGTCATATCAAACACCGCCCTCATCCCCCAGCACCACTATGTCCCGGAAATCCAGCATGTGCAGGTAGGCGTTTGAAGCTAATCATGAGACTCATGAGCCACGATTCAATAAAAATAAGAGGCTTTTAGTGGAAACTTTTATCGTTAACGCATTCGTGGATGTCAAATGGAGTTATTTTGGTCACCCATTGGAATAAAAACTGCATATAGTGTGTTATGTTATCAATTCCACTGTAACATGCCATATATAAACACATAATGTAGACGTGTAGAATTCTGTCCTGTAGTCATGACTCTTCTTTGCAGACAGTTTACATTAGTGTAAAGGGGTGGAAAACATTTACTGGACTTAGAAACAAGATTAATTCTTGCCCAATCTATGTCTGCCACCCAGTGGTCGATATAGACTGCAGTTTTTTTGCGAATTCTTTCTCTGGCTCCCGTTTTTGTCTCTTAGTTGTTGCCGATAGTTGCAAAGTTGTTCTCCTTGTTGAGAAATACATTAGGAGTGGATCTGCATTGTTGAAGGACACAGGTGTGTTTGGTGACACTGGGTATGTTGGTTTAAAAAATTTGAGAAATTGTAAAGAAGTTTTGTGGTTGTTCAGATCATCTTCTACAACCTGCTTCTTCTGCATTTCCAATGTTTTTTCTGCTTGTTTTAAATTGAGTTGCATTTTTTAAAATCATGTAAGATGTTTTTTGGGGACTATGGGTTCTATTATTTAATGTAGAGCTTTAAATTGTCTGTACATCATGATTTAAGGGTGTTTAAAGAACTTCAGGCAGCTAAAATAGAGTCGCATTTGCAGCTTAAACAAATTAATTTTTTCCCTGTCCTAAATTTATTTTCAGTGTACATAATTTTCTACATATTGTGTTTGTCATAATCCAGGTTTTGCTTAACATTTTTATATCCACTTGAGATGTTCAAGTAGCTGCTTTCAAGCCTTAATCAGACCCAATGTTTTTGCTCTATAACAATATTTTTCTCTATTCAGAAAAAGTTATCTCTTAATCCTGAAACCCTGTGATTTCCTGCCTGTAGTTATGACATTATGATATCATGCATCATAGTATATGTTGGTTTGTTTTGTTGTTTTGACTGGGTTGTCTCAGTCACTGCTTGGTGCATCTTGGTGTGCTGTGTTAATTGTTTCCCACCCTGTCTCCTCCATATTTCCCCAATCCTCTGCCTCCATTACTTCCTTTTATTCCTTTAACCTTCTCTGCACTCAACGCTCTTTCTTTAATTCATGTCTTTGGGTGCACTCGATTCAATTTACCCAATGTCACTGCCAAACATCTCCTCCTTCTGGTCCTCTCCTCATCTCTCATTCCATCCCCTTTCACAGTAGTCTGAACAGCGTTAACAGTAGTGACTCCAGGGGATCCAGTGGCTCTCACTCTCATTCTCCTTCCTCCTCTTCTTCCTCCTCTTCTTCACACCAACTCTTCCACCATCACCCCTGCCATCGGTACCGTAGCTCCACGCTACCTCAGCAGACCCCAGCTCGACTCTCTAGCATCTCCTCCCATGACTCTGGCTTCATTTCTTCATCCCAAGACCAATACTCATCATACAAATCCTCCTTGCCTATGCCAGCCGAAACAAAGGTAAGACAAAACCCTCTACTAACCACACTTAGCCACAACTTTGAGTCAAAGTATATGCAGATCATTGAGACCAAGACTGTAAGACCATGTATGCTATATGAATTACAAGTCATTGTAGTCAGAGACCAAACCCCTAATCAGCAATCTGCACAAGTTATTTCTCACACATCTCCATAGCTACGATGAGAGGTGGTTAGCTGGCAGCAGTAAGTGTATGTGATCATGGTGAAGTCATTTCACTGCGATTATTATAGCATAAATGCACAGGAAATTAGTCTGTCTCCATTCTAGCCCAGGGCAGAACAGGTCAGCCCCATCCTGCTATTATAGAGTCAACCACTGCGGCAGACTGTGGTTTGGTTAAACTTGCTGAGGCTTGAGTATATTGCATATTGTATTTTCATTAAATGAATCATAGTAAAAAGACATGTTACTGTGTCAACAGTAGGTTTTATAGGTGCTAAGATCACGTCTCCATCAGCAGTTCTCATTCTGTCACTTTTATCTAACCATCAGACACAGGATTTTAGAAAATTAATAATGAAACAGTCCAGGGAATTGTCGGCATGGGGTTAGAGGTTTGAGCTCAACCATGGATTGGCTGCACTAGCTGACAATGTCTTAATATGCCAGGAACCAGCATTCCCCTGTCCAGAACACGGAGCTCTTAGCTGGACTACAAGCTTTTATACGATGCAGTGAAGGTCTGCCCAGTTTACAGTACAGTCATGGGAATCATCAGTCTGTTAGGGGGCTTACAGAGATTTACTCTTTAACCCAGGGATCCCTCCCCATCCTTTTTAATACCTTCTCTATTTAGGTGTAGGTGAACCCAACCCCCAAACCCCTCATGTAAGGCAGAATATGAAAACATTATTCTTCTATAGAGGTGTCACGTTACCAAATTGAAAAATGTAACCAGGGCTTTAAATGTTGCTTAAAAAACTTTGCCTGTGCTTTACTTCTAACATACCTCTGCTGATGCCCACGCACTTAATGCTTGTGGGCCTCCCAGTGCACCTTCTGCTTAGGCTCTGTAGTTACTTGAATATATTCCCCACTAACTGCTGAAAACTGTCAGAGTTATTTCTCTTTAACAAACTGCTTATCTCTGCTTCCCTCTGTCTGCGTGCTGATATTCTGTCTTTCTGGTTCTTTCCCTTTCACTCTGTCCCCTTCTTCCACCTCCTCCTCTGTCACTCTGGTCTCACTGCTTGCATGATGCTAATGCTCCACCCTTGCTGTCCCAGCCTTGTCCCAGTTCCAGCTCCTCTGAGGTGTCAGAGACTGGGCAGCTTCACAGTGACTGCAGCTCCCCCTCTTCTGTAGCTGTTGCTACTGCTCTCAAGCACGATACTGACAAGGTGAAACACACACATTCTCAATTAATCTTGTGCCTCTTTCAAATGTCTGTGTTGTACCTGCATTAGATGCATTTTCTCATTTCACTTCCAACTTCAGCATTTCCTTTTTTTTCCCTGAATTTTCATTCAGTTTAGGTTTTGTGATTTTCTCCTTTGTTCTGTGATGACCTGATCAGTGCAGTGTTTTTATTACGTTTGTGTTCCTTTTGTATAAATTCTCCCATGGAATGTAATCTATTTTATTTTCATTGTCTCAGTTTATCATTTCATTAATTTGCCCCTTTCTGTCTTTGTTTCTGTTGTCTGTTTATGTTAAACGGTCCCACCAACCTACACACATTCAGTTGTCCAATGGTTTTGACCACTACAGTCCGACCTACATGCACAGCAATGGGGGTAGTTTGGGCTCAGTGTCAGGCACGGCCTTCCCCTTCTTCCCTGTCTCCTCTTCATCCTCCACCTCCTCCTCCTGCCCCACTCGCTCATGGTCACGTCCCGCCTCAGCCTTGCTGCCAGACTACCCTCACTGCTGCACGATGGGCTCCCCCATGGTGCCTTCCTCTCGAGTCCCCAGCTGGAAGGTTTGTTCATCAACTCATTCAGTCATCCCCTACATTTACAGCTTGTTCATTATGTAAACCGGGTTCATTTTTTCACTGATATTAATATTTTACATACATACACAGGTGTGCTTTTTGTTTTGTTTTTTTATATATTGATAAAATCCGACAGCAGCTAAATTTTAAATAAGGGCAATAAAAAAATAAATTTCTTTCTTTACAGGACTGGGCAAAGCCAGGACCTTACGACCAGCCTATGGTCAATACGCTGAGGAAGAAGAAAGACAAGGAGTCTCCGTTGGTAGTAGACAGTCATGGTAGTATGAGCAGTGACATCCACCACCTGTCAGGTCCGGCCATTATCTCGACGTCAACACCAGCTACACCACTAACACAAATCCCACCTGCATCAGTGGAGGAGAGGAATGGGATTGTGGCCTCAGCTCTCAAGGTCCTCATCTATTCCTCAACTAGTTAGTTTGTCTTGGAAGAAGCTTGTGAGAGGTTTACTTTTAGCGGGAAAATGTTGTCACTGTTATTGATATTATTTATATCCAATGCATGTTTTGGATACAAAGTGGCTCTTTTAAGATTTCCGTCACTGTCCAGTTTTATGCTTTTCATCTACCATTTCTTCAGTGGTCACTGATTCAGTTACCTACTTCTCTAGTAATATTTCATAGAATACAATACAGTAGGTCAGTTGACATGTATGTCACAGTTTTTTTTCCTCTGGCTCATTAATACAGGCTTGTGACATTGAGGCCCACAATGAACTAGCTCTGGCCTTATCAAGAGGTCTGGAGTTGGACAGCCAGAGGTCCAGTAGAGACTCTATCCAGTGCTCCAGTGGCTACAGCACACAGACCAACACGCCCTGCTGCTCCGAAGACACTATACCTTCACAAGGTAACACACACAACTTTCTAGACCCACAATTTTAAAGTTTCAACCCCTTTCTCCTTTACAGTCATGTGCAAAAGTGAATACCCCCTCTTTTAATTCTATGTTTTTTGAGTAATGAAAAGAATGTAAGTACTCTCCATAATCTCCATAGCTTTGTACTCTCAATAGTTTGTGGATCCACCTCTAGCAAAAATTGTTAAATAAACTATTATTAATAAGCTTTTATTATAAGTTATTTAATAATCAAGTTATTCAATCTTTGAATCCTTGAACTCTTGAATAATATTTTTTATGACTCACATCATATCCGTAAGACATTATTGTTTGTTCAATGCAATTTTCTGAATGTTAGTTCTTTAATGTTTTTTTTAAACAGAAGGCTCCTGACTTTTTTCTTTATTTGCTTATTACTAAGACTCGCTATGATGAAATGATTCTTAATAATGTTATTAACCCAAAAACTTAAAATCAAAAGTTGATACTAACATTTGACTCTATCATCTTGTGTGACCTTTTCTTTTCCTCTAGTTTCAGACTATGACTATTTTTCAATGGCTGGAGACCAGGAGTCTGAGCAGCAGCAGCCAGAGTTTGACAAGTCCTCCACCATCCCCAGAAACAGTGACATCAGTCAGTCCTACAGACGCATGTTTCAGACCAAACGGCCGGCCTCAACAGCAGGGCTGCCCAGCACACAGGCTCCGTACCCTGTACAGGGAGCCTACCCTCCAGTCTCCTATCCCTCTACGCCTATCCACACAGGAGCTTACCAGTCTAACCCTACTGGGCCATATCCTCCTATTCCTACAGGTACAGAGTGCACCCGTCGTACTGTGTGTGTGTTTTATATAAACACACCTTTACATCTTTCCACATTGGTGTAATTTGGTGGTAAATTATTTCTTAAAATCTCCCTTTTAAACATACCTAGTGAATTTAAATCTAACAGTTGGCATTCTTTTTTTCTTTTTCTGTGGTTACACAACCTCTTAAAGAATAACAGAAGCTACTGTGCAATATACTGGAACATATCTTGTTAGTAAAACTTGTGTTTAATGACTTCATTTAATTGTGTTCTGTTATTGCAGGCTCATGTTCAGGACAGGGGCTTTATTCTGGATCTTATTCCCATAATACATCTGGCTCATATTCTGCAGGCCATGGTCCAGTTATCGTCACCCCTGGCGTTGCCACAATCCGCCGCACTCCCTCTTCAAAACCTTCCACCCGACGATCAGGCTCAGCTGTGGGCACAGGCCCTATCCCAATTCGTACACCTGTTGTCCCAGTAAAAATCCCAACGGTGCCCGATATGTCAGGACCAGTTAATGGAAACAAGGGAGCAGAGGAGATGGAAGGAGGAAGAGAGGAAAGTCCAGATTCTCCAACATTTGCAGGGGTGGACGATGCTGGAACTCTGCCTGTGGTGTCCTGGAGTGGTCAGGCCACAACCAATCCTCCCACCATCCCCCTGCACAACCAGTCGGCCCAGCAGCATCTTCATAAAGAAATGGGACAGGAAGGAGGAGGAGAGGAGGCAGGTGAAGAGGAGGCAATATGCTGGTTGCTATCCGCAAGGGGGTCAAGCTCAAGAGAACCCTCACCAATGACCGTTCTGCACCACGCATTGCATAATTACTTTATTACAATATTCATGTGATTTCATTTCAAAGGGATGAGCCTCCCACTTTACTATTTATGACAAATGTTGCTGTTAGAAAAGTAATGCAAAAAGCTTCTTATACTAGTTCAAGCTTTCTCAGTCTGTCATTTTTCATGTGGGGATCCCTCACTTCAATAATAATTAGATATGATATTGTTCAAAGGCACATTTTCTAATTTGGCATGTGATGCCTTATTAACATAATTTCTGAGGCATCATAAGTCCTGGTTTGAGTAATGGTTTGGACCTAAAGTCGATCCTCGTTTGACTTCAGCAGTTGTACAAGTATCTGCAAGCACAATGGTAAGAATAAAATGTTTTGGGGGAGGGTCATGTTCATTTCTTCATGAAGACTGTAAAGATGTGCTTTACATACATCTATCTAGTATTCTAGGTGAAGCAGAAGTTTGGACGTGGACGATCTGCACTGTATGTATATAAACACTTTTGAAGTACATTGTGCCATCGAGGGACAAATAGGAATCTTAACTGCAGAGTGACTTGGCAGAAGAAGCACAATAACCACTGCATCAAAGAAGTAATCAGGAGCACAAAAAAGTTCTGGTTCCATTGATTGCTCGTTTGGAAGGATTCCCTGTTGGCTTTGGGAAGGTGCGGTCTTCCAGTCAACGATTGAACACTGCAAAATGTGAGCTGTCTGCAGAACAATGCAGCGAGTCCCTCAGAAAGCTGAAGAACTGACTGCCCAAGTCAAAGTAGTAAGAGACCACAGTGTCACTGAAGTGTGTCACATGGTGGAAGCTGTGACAATAGGAGACACCACAAGTTACATCCTGTTTTGTTTATATTGCTTTATTATTTTTCATGATTTGCAAATAATTCTGCATGTCTCTGTATCCATGCTGTAATTCGCCCCCGCTTCCTCACAGTGCCAAAAGCATTCAGTTTCAAGCCTTTAAACAAGATTTCTTTGATCCCTTAAAGATCACCATTTTCTTTAATATATATGTATATTTATCCTGTGTCCACAAAATCTACATGCTGAGCTTTGTAGAACTCCTCGGTAGTTTGTGTTTATCCAATAGCCCCTTCTTTTCTGAAGTATTTCTCAGCCATACTGCAACCTGCCGTGCATCGATTGCTTAATATTACTAATGAAAGGCAAAGTGCCATGTCAAAGTTTAATTCAAATGTATCTGTATAGACATTTTATAGATATTAACGAGACAAAATATGTTTAACGTTTTGGAAGGCAAAGTTAAAAGCTGTTTTATGTTCTGTCTGGTTGTTGATATATAGAATTCTGTTGTCTAGGAAGCACAGCTGTGGTTGAATACATGCATTTGAGCACCAGTTGTGAATTGATGGAAGTTGACAATCTAGTCCAAACCCTTTAAATATGGGAAATGTCAGAAATCCATTGTATTAATTAAGAAATATAATACAATGTATAAAATACATTACAATCTATAAGTAGACCATAAGCAGACCATATATCTTTATAGGTACATTATATACCTGGACACTAGGATGTTTTGAGGCTTTTCCTTAAACTGCAGAGTTTTAAGACAATAGGCTAAAGCAAATATTGTCACTGAGTTATAGTCTGTTTTAATTTTAATGTCAGTTCAAGCACTGTGAGACCCTGGCTACTACAAGATGTAAGAACTTGTAAATACTATTTAGTCAAGGAACTTGCATGTTTTTAATTTATTTTCTCTGTCTTTTTTCCTTCTATTTTTGTACTTGTATATCATTCAGTTCAATTCAATATCAATTAAATTTTTTGTTCCTCTGCTCATGCATGTACTATGTGACGATGCTGTTCATCAGATTTTAGTTCCAGTGAGAATAACTGACCTGCTACAATTCATTTAAGCCTCGTATTTGACACATAAATGAGTAGGCTGCATTTTCATTCTAAAAGAAAGACTGTCTAACTTTTAAATGTAACTGCAGCTATAGAAAGTACATTTTTTTCAGACAAACACAAATTAAGATTAATGTGTAGGCTTCAGTATTATAATTATAACGAGCACATATTTTGGGATGATGCTGAACTGCATCAATTTTATTTTCACTTCAGTAAAGAGAACAGACTTTGTTAGGTATTCCCAAATGTTTTAACTTGCGTTATGAGTACTCTCTGGGTGTATTTATGATTTATTAAACTAGAGACAGCAGCTGAGTTTTATTGGAAAATTGGGTTTTATGTTAAATGTGTTCCCTGAAAATGACTTAAACTGTCTAAATCTTACATCTGATTTCAGTTAAAACAAAGCCATTTATCTGGTCTTAATAGTTTTTCTAACCACAGCAAATCTTGGTTTAAAATCTGTTTAGTTGTCAGATTTTGATATTGTTATTTTTATAACTGTTTTCTGACTGTCCATCTGTCTCAAACTTGTATTAACCACCTGTAATTTCCATATTTAAGTTATCATAAATGTGTATTATATCAGAGTTGCCAAATGTCACTTTATCCTATGAATAAGAAGTTTATAGTTTGAGGGTTTGAAAGTATGGTTACACACGGTTTCTAGTTTAGCTTTCAGCTTAATTCCCCCTGAAGGAGAGTTGACCTCTCTGTCCGTCCCTGTACAGTTCAACAGGCAATGGTGCAGTTGGTTTCCAGAAAATAAAAGGTTATTTTCTGCATAATGACAGCTTTAGATGTTTAATAAAATATCAGTTTTGCTTTCTCACTTACCATGGGTCGTGTTGTGAATGTGCAGGTGTGCAAACATTGTGTGTATCCAGTGTTGGTTTGTCTTTCTGAGGAAACAGCGTAACTTCACGATCTCTTCAGTAGCTGTCATCAGCACATTTTGTCAACTGTTTCCATAATGATGTAAAGGTTCAAACATTTTTAATTATTCTTACAAAATAAAAACCTAGGCACTTTCATGCAGATCGACTTCATTCAGAACACGGGGAAAACGGAACCTGCCGTCCCGTACCACGAGGTGTCGCCCTCGGATCTTCTTTTGAAACCGGGCCATCAGCTCCCGGTTGGACAATCACAGCTTCCGTCTGAAAGCCTCGTAAATCAGGCCCGAGCCAGAACGTTCGGCCCAACGCGTCTAACACGGAAAGTGCTTGAAGCAGGAAACCGGGAGTGAAACCTGGTGCTCGGCTGGAGTCCACACGGTGTCGTGGACCCTCGGTGGGTGAAGAGTTCAGCTGGTTTTTTTTTGTTTATAGCACGTAAAAAAGAGTCATAATCCTATGTGGAATAAATGCACACACAACCACAATTACCCGCCGAGTGAGAATATTCGTCTATTGCGTTTATTCTTCATAATACAGACACATTTTCTGCAGTAATGTCCTCGGCGTGTGCACACAGAACCAAACGTGTGTCCTGCTTTTATGACATGATGCTTTGCGCCCGATCCGCTGAGTCGACGTGCGTCCGGCGGTGCCGTCACCGTTACGCACGGAGGCAGGCGCCGCTGCTATTGGAGAATGTGGTCGGGGCTGGAGCTCCCTCCCATCCGCTTCACACCATCCTGTCAGGCGGAGGTTACACTATCCGGGGTTATGCCCTCGAAAATGTGATTTTGAACTCGCACTACAGCTGATCGGGTGATAAAGGGGATTTTATTTGTGTGCATCTCTCCGTCAGATCCGCCGTCAGCGGAGTGAGGAAGCCGTGCGCGCCGGCAGCTCTTCGCCGACCGAACGGGACAGCGGAGCATCGACCGAGGTGCGTCCGATGAGACAAGTTGCAGTTTGATTTCTGCACATCTGCCGCCTCCTCGTCCCGCCTGGTTTCCCCCACAGGCCTGCGGGATGAGCCGCACGGAACGGGCGCTGGTTCGCCAGGCCCGCGGTCGGTTCGCCCTGGATGTGGAGGCTGTTTTCTCGTCGTTATCGCAGCCGCAGTAAAACCAGATTCTCTGATGCTGTTCTGTTGTCGTCCTCTGTTCTCCATCAGGTTCCCGGCGCATTGCTCAGCCCAACCCACCGAGATGCTGCCCTGCCTGCGGAGAGTCCTACGACCCGCCCTGTCCCTGAGAGCCAAAGCCGGACTCAGCGGTCCGCAGACGTCCGCCCGCCTCACCCCCGGGTCCCAGCTGTCCGTGCTGGTGCAGCGGTGCAACCTGGGCACGCACCCGCTGAAGGAGCCCGTGGAGCCCCTCAACTCGCCCCGGGGAGCCAAGGAGTTCATATACAGCCTCCATCCGTCGGAGCGCAGCTGCCTGCTGCGGGAACTGCACAAGTTCGAGTCCATAGCCATAGCTCAAGGTAGGCTGTGAGTTCACATCCAACCCCCTTTGCCCTTTGAGCCCTGACACTGAACAGTCTGTACTGATCTAAAATTGCATTGTAGTGATGGAGTGTTTCTTCTATGCTATGGCAAAAATCCACCCGTCCATTGTCTGTCAGCGCTTTTCCTCTGTCTCTGTCTCAGGACAGAGTAAAAGGGTCAAAGTCTGTTACTGTCATTGTAAGTCTTTCCTCCACATCCCTCTGAATTAATAACGACAAACCATTGATAGTAAATGTGTAATCACAGCCCAAAGACAGATACATGCGTGTTCATTTCTGGCTCTCCTTGAAATTTTCTTGTCGCCTGCTGGTCGCCTACTTAATTCATTGGGACTTGTAGATGAATTTGCAGCCATTTCTCTGGCTCTCTGAACTCTTATGAAGTGCTTCAAACCCACTGAGCTGCAGTGTAGTTTCTCCAGCTCAGTGTGTGTTTCCTTTAGATTCAGGCTGTTCTCCGGGCGGCTGTGCTGTACGAACGCTGCTCTGAGCCACACACACAAGAATGGAATTATGAGCATACAGTAAAGGAGGAAGTGGGTCGATCGATAGTAGCCGAGGGGAGCAGAGGAAAGGAAACAGGGATGACATGAGCGATGATGAAGAGGCTTTAGAGCATATGAGGCTTTCTGCAAGTGTGCTGCTCTGGGCTCATGTCACCCACTATTTCTTCTCTCCAGGACTGAATTCCAAAGGCTGCATTTTTAAAATCGATCACCATAATTTTGACTAAAGGCTTTGTTTTTCATCCTTGACCTCCAGATAGCTGGAAGTTAGTTGGATATTTGAATGAACAATCCGACTCTGAAGGAGCTGGATAAATGAGTACATTGGAAGCACAAGCTCATTTCACATCTCTCATTTTGTCAGTGACATTAATAATATTTTACACTCGTGGATAAATCATCAAGCTGTTTCTTTATCCCTGCAGTCTACAGCTCAGCTCTGTTTGCTCTAAGTCTCACAGTGGCAAATGATTCCCATGTCGTAGGACACCCGACTTAAATTTCCTCTGTACACCTTATGATAGTAATAGTCTCTCCTCACTGGCATTTAGATCTTTCTGCTCGGCAGACAAAGTCGTGCTGACGCCGTGGTCCTTCAGAGTGTGCCGCACCCGACCGTTGAATGCACTTGCATCCGTTGCTATGAATAGTGTCATGTCTGTGCTCTTTCTGCTCACAGTGCAATACATGAGACTCAGATAACAACTCATCAAGGACGTGAACGAATCACGGTGTGAGTGTTTCCATGCCTCTGACACTGTGGACTGAAAGGTTTCACGTGTTTGTTTGGTTTCCAGTGTAAGATTTGTTCGATCTAAATTATGTTTTTGAGGCATTTGTGTGGCACTGAAACGTGAGTGAAAATAGGATATTTTACTTTTTCAACATTTCACCTTAAACGATGAGGATTTCAGGAATAGTTAAAAACACAAAATGATCTTGCATCATTTTTATGTTTGTAGGCGACATATTCCATTCTCTCTGTGATGCTTTGTCAAAAACATAAGTATAACTCCTGCTGTTGTGCACTATGCGGGCTGATATTTATTCCTTATGGTATTGATCTGAGTTAGTCCTTGTACACTCAAACTGCTGAGTGGTACTTCTATCTTCTATCCTTCTCCAGCTTTATCGTGCCGTGGTCATTCTGCCGGTGATTATAATACTGAAAGTCATGATTACATAGATGGTAATTGTGTAGACAAAGATTGTTTAGTGTTTGATAATGATTTTGGCTCGACAAGCTGGAATCCTGCTGGATTCCCACATGGCCCTTTTCTGACTAAAGATAAATGTGCTCTCTGCAGGGGAAATGTCACAGAGAACTGCAGTGGCCAGCTGGTCTATCATCACCAAGTGTTTCAAAAAGATCTTCCATGCCCATCGATCCTAATAGCACATGATTATTTTCTTCTCGGACGCGGCTGATTTCAGCCTGACCACATGCGAGTCTTTCTCCGTGGCTCAGCAAGCAGGACTCGCATGAGAGTCAAGTTGGTGTGTTCGAAATAGTATCTCAATCCTTTGGGACCACTGGAATATTTTACACATAAGGGCAAAAAAAAGCATGAATGAAAATCTGTGGTATCTTAAGCGTTAAAGGAGATTTTCTTGGTGTTTTACCGTGTTTGCTCAGTTAATGTGACTTTTGCAGAATATTTGGGAATGACAGACACCAGCCTTTGACATTCAAATGTGTGAATAGTGTGAGCGACTGTACTGAGGATACCGTCCTCTGCTCTCACCTGTGGGCTCTGACTGGCTGGAACCTGCTGACAGTCTCACCTTCACACTATAAAAACCCTCAGGGATTCTCTTACCTATTCGCTCACTTGCTGCCTGTGAGAGGGATCTTTTTGACAAGTCTGTCCACATCCATCACCATTCCATCAAGATGCTGCAGCACAGCTGAAGTCAAACCCTTATTATTTTTTTCTGACATGTACATGTGGGTTTGCTGACCATGAAGAAACTGGATGTTAGTCTGCGGCTGAAGCTCACTGAAATATTTACACATTGTGGAGACGCATGGAAAAATTAGGATTCGACTTATGTCTCTGCTCATTAGATAAATTTAAACTGTCAATTTACTTTCGGCTCCTTTTGACATTCCACCAACTCCTGATGTGCTCCTCCATATTCATCAGTTAGTCGCTTTATTTATCTGATGCTCAGCAGGTAGCGGACACTGAACAGTCAAAGTGACCTATGAATGATCAATGAGCTGAGTAAAACACAGATGTAGCTGTTAATTCACGACAAGAGATCTCTATGATAAACCACAGACTTGTCTGATTCATTGTTAATTTAAAGTTTGGATTGTGATTGGATTGATCAGAGGAAGCTTGTTAATGTACAGTTTTAGTAAACCTTGACACTTGAAATTGCTGCTACTTAATTTAACATCTACCGTGACACCTTTAGACCACTCCATGTGTGGACTAAAGGATTCTGTTGTCATCGTAGCACACATTTCCATTTCAATTCACCAATGGTTTTACCAGTTTGCAATACATTGATATTTATCTTTTCAAACTGTACAAAACCAGCAAATTGTCGCAGGTGTCTTTGTTGTAAAAGCTTCAAAACATTTAACCTTCATTCACCCAACACATCCACTTAGCTTTTCACAGACACATTACAAGCCAAGCTGCTCTCAAAGAGCAGACGTGTGTCTGAGTGGAGACAAGAGAAA
Organism: Channa striata; assembly: GCA_033026295.1. Lineage (NCBI taxonomy): Eukaryota > Metazoa > Chordata > Actinopteri > Anabantiformes > Channidae > Channa > Channa striata. The sequence goes on along the minus strand of CM065175.1, from coordinate 12,643,002 downwards.
GAGTTAGGAGGAGGCCAATTGTGGTGAATGTACTAGTCAAGTGCATTATTCATTCTGCCGAGCATTTCGGGTCCATTCAGGGGTTCAGAGACATTTAGAACTAATGTAAACACAGGACAACAGAGGAGCAGACAAGATAAAGCTTGAAGAAAACTAAAGTTGGTAGAGAGGGATGAAGTGGAGACACAGGCACTCAGAGCGGACAGAGGACGAGATATTTGTTAGGAGGGTGGTAAAGAAATGGGAAGAGAAAGGATGGAGTCAAAATAATCATGAATCTGAACTGTTAGAACCAAGACTGCTGTGAGCTGGATCGGCCCTAAGGAGCTAAAATATCAATACCAGTTTTATCTATCCAGGACGTTTGGCTGTGAGTTTGGAGTTTGAAATCAAACCAAATGTTATGACAAAAAAACTCCTCGGGCAACAAAATCCAAGACTAAAACCTCTTCACATTTGTGGTACAGTCAGAGTGTGGATCTTCCCTTCTAATCACTCTGCCAGACACCACAGATACACACCAGATGAGTTTACACAGCCCATTCATGGGGCATAACATAAATATTTGAAATAACCAGTCTGGGTTATTAATATCGGTAACTTAAAAACCTCAAAACGTGGGATACTGTGAATATGTAGAAATGTTTTACTGAGGATAGTAAAGTAAGTTAAGGAAACACACTCTCTCGCTTTAGCATCATCCCAAAACAATATGGTTAATAAATGTAAATGTTTAAAAATGACCAATTTTACCAGTGTAATGTTTGAAACTATACAATGTGTGTAATTTGTTGCACAAAATGTAAAAAATTGAACTTTATGTGAACCTGTAGTACCAGGAGGACATATTGATCTGTCCATCGATTTTGAGAAGTGAAGAACTGTCCAGAGATCTGTGTGTCCCATCTGGACCTCTGTGATCCTCCGACTTCACATCCACTATACTAACAGGGTTTTTCCCACAATCCTGCCTGTGAAAGCGAAACATGAGAGGAGAGGAGATGGAGGTGATTTCTCTTCACGAAGAAGCTGTAGAGGGAGAGTTAATTGCGGATGCAAAAACAAGGAGAACGAGCTGAGAGTGGAAGCGAGACACCTTGATGTGGTTTATGACTCTGTTTTCTTTTTCACTTCAGTGATCGTGAGGCTGCAAAACGAAAATCTCAACAAGTCAAACCTCCTGTTTCTTTTCATTTAACAACTTACCATTTGATTTAAGATATTTTTTTCCTAAACCTCTGCCTGCACTATGACTTTCACCCTCTTCCCTTGAATCTCTATTTTGAAGAGAGACCCGATATTTTCTGTGCTCAGTGGCTTTCAGAGTGCCTGCCATCTTTATTCCGCCTTTTAGCCTAAATGGGAAAACAATGTCAGATTATAGCCTTTGCACCTGAAATAACGGATAAAAACGTTTCGTTCTTTATGTTCTGCCTCAGTTCAAACACTGTTATCATGCTAATCCACACACACACACACACACACACACACACACACACTGCAGTTTGGCAGCGTGTGGCGGCATTTAACCTGCTGTGACTCACGTACAAACGTAAGCGACTCCCTTCAGTCTCCTATTAAAAGTAGAACATCAGCACAGTTTAACGTATATGAAAGTCGCTGTTTTGATGCTGCCATCATTCTTGCTGAATTGCAGTCTGTTCTGTCGCTGTCCAGTGGACTCCATCGCTGTGACGATCGCACGGTAATTTGCATAAAGAAAACACATCATTCACCACAGGCTGTGGGTTTTCGTTCAGTGCAGTTTGTGGCCGACAGCAGAGCCGCAGCCATTAATACCTAATCAGTCTCTTTGTGCCAAGGAGATTTCAGGCTAAGTGGTTCCTGATTGGAAACTTTCCTAAAACTGTGCCGGGTGCTGAACTCGTGGGCCTGTGACTCCCCCAGTAATTAAGTGATGCCCTGGTGCTGGAAAAACCGAAGAGCTGTGACGGTAGACACCTGAGCTTTTTCTTTTCTGTAAATTCTCCTGCCGGTTTTAATGTTGCACTCTAGCCTGTAGCTGCATGGAGACTGTAGATCGTAGCCTGTATTACACATTCACAGTGACAATTTCTATTTACACTGATCTCCATGAGTTATTCAAACACCAACACTTTTCCAGCTGACCTTTAACACAATAACTCCTCAAAGATGGATTTGATGGCTGCAATTATAATGTGGTGCTAAAAGCAACGTCCCCACCAGTTCATAGTCCATGAAGAAAATAAGCATCATTGTTCTAGTATTACAGGATAAGAGCAATTGATGTTAGTGTTAGTTCTTCATTCTAACATAGTCATCTTTAGTTACTTCCCTATTATTATCTGTATGTGTTTCATATGTGAAGTGACAAGAAAAGTGATTTTAGTATCAGGACTTGGAAAAGGTCCAGTGGTGCATATGTAACAATGAATATATCTGAACAGTTTTGTTTTTCCTTATTGAGAAACCTAAAATAACCTTCCTTGTTTTGAATCTTTGGAAGAGAACTTGGATGAAAGCATGAATCCCCACAGGAGCTCAGGTAATATTATTATGCACAGCAGGATGTGTTTGAGATTCAAGGTGGTGGTTGTCGTTTGAGCCTGTCATTTTGAGCACGAGGTCATGAGCTTCAGAGCACCGGAGGCAGGACTGAATATTTTTTATATATTTTTCCAAAGGATGATGTGACCCCTGAAAACTGCACAAACTCACTTTTTGTCACCTCCCTCATGTTGTCTCCTCAATCACCTTGTTTGTTTCTTCTCGTCACTTCCTCTCTCGTTTGGTCCTTCGCTGTCACACAACCTCAACACTACACACACTGTGTGTTTACAAGGACTTAAGTTACCAGGTTACTGTCAGCTTTCTCAGGAAAGCTCGTTTCTGAAATCGAGGGAGGGGCTTAGGGAAACCTGGCTTCCCAAGGTAGATATCTCTCGGAGAATGCCGATTTCTCTGCCGTGTATACACATAACCAGGGTTCTAATCACCTTTCTCCAACTGTGCGTGTGCGTAATTAAGGGCTTCAGACAGGAACATGCAGATGAGAGAAAAGCTGAATGAATTAAGGGGTCGATGCTTCCTTGTTTTAAAGCAAAGTCCAAATCAATAAGTATAACGCAAAGTGCCTCGTAGAAGCAGGTCACTTCCCCCCGTAGGGTTTTTAAATTCAGACAGTTTCTGTTGTGGATCAGCTGTGTGTGTTCTGACAAAAGTCAGAAAGCAGCATTAAAATCTGTGCTCCAGGCTTTCAAAATAGGTCAGGAGGAGGAGTAATCAGATTACTCTTCTGCTGCATGTATACGCAGATTTCCAGTACCCAGGTGTCTTCAGTGGTTTCTGCCAGGGTTCATACATGAGACTGCTGTAAGTCACCCTGACGACTGCAGCCCCCTCACACTAATCCAGCAGATACTGAGCAGTTGTATCATTCGGACTCACACCATCTTACATTCCAGATTAATGTCCAGAGAAAATGAACTAGAGAAAAACAGCAAAGCTGTGGGATGGAAAACCAAATCAGTCCATTGAAAGAAGCTCAGGGTGGCCGAGGGGAGAATGGGGGAGAATTCTCTGGGTGCATCACTGCAAGCAGTTGCTCACACGTTACAGTCACTTTTAATATGAAATCAGGTTTTTTCAAATAACATTTAAATGCCTTTTCAGGTAAAGCCACTGGTCCCCACAACTCACAGGCAGCTGCATTAAGGACCCGACCGTGTGTGTTTTGGCTGATTAGAAAATTCTCATGGAAATCAAAGCACACATGTGATAGTGTCTCTGTTTCTCACTGTGTGACAAAGCCAAATAAAGCAAAGCCAACGTCGACAGTGTAAAATCATTTGAAACTTAAAAGGAGCTGTCGACATTTTCGCAGCAGACATTTGCTCCTCACAGAACTATGAGCAAAGATGCAGCAGGTCATAAAAACATATAAAAAAGATTGGTTATGTTGTTAATTGTTTATTTCAGTTCTTTTCCTGCTATGATGAGTCAAAGTGTGTGCTGTCGCTCCTGTCGCTCCTGTTAACAAAAGGCCACATCCCTCCGTCTGTAACCGTTTTTCCTGTTTAGAGTCGCCGGTTGCAGCTCTCGTGCGACGAGTGGAGTGGATGATCCGAATAGATGTTCTCATTACACAAAATAAGTGACAACACCTGTGCACGTGTTCCTGCGCGCATCAGGGGGGGGTCTTCAGCTTTAGTCAGTGAGTAATTGACTCCACAGGGAAAAGGAGCATGAAGTGAACTGGAGGACAGGAAACATGCTTCGTTTTGATTTGGAAATTCAGATTTTAAACTAGACGCTGCTTTCACCTTCATTGTGGGATATAGTTTTAAATATTGTTATTATTAGATGGTGATTCCTGTAAAAAGCATTGTCTACCAGGAACTATACTGTAGCTCTGTGGAGGATCAGAGTGCAGGGGGACTCATTTGGTAAAGACTCTTTTTGAGTCTCTGAGTTTTAGTTGAGCCTACCACTCAATTAAAATGATTTCTCTTTTTTTCTCAGCGTAGTGCTTGTTATTCAGGCCGAGTGCCGACTGAAATACACCAACATTCATACTTACATCTTTGCTCCCGTCTCTTGTGGTTCCCGTTTGTCAGGGGAATATTTTGAAGAATTTGTGTCTGTTTCTGTGTTTTGTTTCAGGCGCTGCTGCCTTAATTGGCACTGGGGGGGATAGACTGGTGTATTTGTCTACCTGTCGAGCAGAGGCGACTGAACTCAGAGAAAATTATTCGTAGTGCTGAAAGCTTGTGTGGCGTCATGCTCCAGTGCTTTGCACTTTCCTCTCACATGTACACTGACGGGTATGAGTGCTTTAACTGGGAGCTACTCGTTATATTTCTTATGCAGACTTTAATTTCTTATGCAACTTTTAAATCACCCATATCTTTGGTGCTGTGTCGCTTTGTTGTTTGCTGTCTCATAAAAGTAAAAGCAGTAAAACATCAAGGTGTTATTTATGTAAAACATCAAGGTGTTATTTATGTAAAACATCAAGGTGTTATTTATGGAAGGGATTTATGGAAGGGATTTTCCTTTCATTGCCTTTATTGAGCAGAACAGACGTTTGGCCACACACATACCAGCATGTGTCCACACACAATGCTCATATTCAGGCTATATATACTATAGATACAAACAAATGGACTCATGCACTTCCACCATGTCGCTTTACGCCACAGTTGGCTGGATCAAAGCACACACAGATAATGAGAAGCCCCATGCCTGTGTGTGAGGGGGTGTGCAACTCAAAAATCGATTAAATCCTGAGGGGAACAAGAACGTTTTGTTAGTTCGCATTTGCTAGAGAAAGCTCAAGACACACTCATACTCACTGCGTTAATCACACACACACACACACGCTACACTGTAGGAGTGAAAAAAGCTGCTGCAGGGATTTGTTTTTATACCAATGTAGCACCAACACCTGAATTTGCAGAAAATCTTATTGCCTCATTTTTCTAGGGGTGAATGAAAGAGTTTGTCACATGGTCACAGCATTTGGCTGGGACAAATCGTGGGTTCCTTCCCGACTATCAACAGAGTCACATCACTCTGTTCACGCTTCAGGTTCATGCTGTACCAGCAGCATCCGTTTGCCAAGAGAAAACAAAGACGAGAAAGTGTGACTTTAGCAGCAAACACAAACACTTGAGCGTTAATGGTCCTCAGCTCAGCACCAGCTGAGAAAATCGAGGTTTGACCCAACCAACCAGCACAAAAATGTGAATGTTCGTATCTGGACTAAGTATTAGCCTGTTAAAACATTTGAATGGCAATGAACTGGATTCTTGGTGTTAAAGATTATAAAGGCCGTGCTAAGTAGATGCTTCAGAGAATTATTTTAGCCGACTTGTCAATTGATCTTGTCACACTGTGTTGATTTGTCAGATTCCCGGTGTGTGTTGTATTCAGCAGGGGGAAGCTGCGTGATTACAGAAGAAGGCTGATTTGTTGTTTAGTCACACTCGCAGTTAGCTGCTTATCTCGGCCCATTCATTGTTTTCACCACTCCTTACCGCTCCATGCGATCAATGCTTTTTACCGGAGGAGTTCTGGGGCCAATGTGCATCTGTGTCAGTTATCATGGTTCTAATAAATGGCTAGATGAAGCTCAGAGCACTGGAAGAGAAAAATACTTAAAGAACTTTATATTTTGTTAATATTTGTTCTTTTTTTAAATATGACTACTGAGGAGATGGTGATATGGCTGATTTGGAATCATTCATCTTAAATTATGGGGAAATATAGCAGGAACAGTCTTCCGAATTGAGCCGGATTACTTATTTATTATAGTGATCGCACGGCTGTATTCGGGCATCAGTCAGCAGTGTACGGCCTGGATACGTAAGTCACAAGCCTACGGCAAAACAAATTGTCACCAAACACTTTAACTGCATGAGCAACTAGAAAATTATATTGGCATAATAGCTAGATTATAAGATAAAGGGGATAAAAAAAACATGTTCCCACTTTGTTCTGTGACGTATCTATAAAATAACATTGTTGAAGTTTTTATTTATGCTGCCACTTCCGTTTTAAATTCTTTCTAAAAATGTCCTTTTGAAACAAACATGAACGATAACAGACTATGATGCTTTGGACTACAAGAGGGCCGAATTATTGCGGATGTGCAAATAAAAGAAATCGGTTGTGTTTATAACAGAGCGGGTCGATGTTAACATTCAGCCCTGAGGTTAGAATTTGTCACGGATGACTCGTTGCCTTATGTACACACACTGATAGTATGGTTGTAAACGCCATTATACCCATGATTTTGTTTTGTTTTGTTTTTGCCCGAGGATTCGATGTCACTGTAATGAACTAGTTCAGTAAGAAATGAGAATGAAAACATGGAAATGAAACTGGGAGACGTGATGATCTTTCACTTTAAAATGTAGATGTGATGAAGGCTGACAATTCATAATCGGCAAAGTAGCATTCAGTGAGTTATGTGGGGCTTACCTTCTTCAGCGAGACAGAGCCGCCTCTCATTGAGCTCCGGAGGATCATTGAAAGCTTTTAATTAAATCCCACCAACACCCTCTAAATGACTGTTAAATGGAAAGAAATGTGTTGCGGTCCTTGATTGTCCGAGTCATCCCTCTTCTGAGGATGGGCTCTTCATTTCTAGACATTTACTTCCTGTGTCTGCTCCACATAGGTTTCAGCTACAAAAGAATAAACTATGAAACGAGATAACGGCTTTGACAATGCTCCTGAGGTAATTAGAAAATGAGAATTTTATTGAGGCCCAAGGTGCTGCGGTTGAAAGCAAAGACAGATCTGTGTGTGTTGCCGTGTGTGTTGGTGTATGTGCTGAATGTGCCAGCAGTATTTTTCACGGCGCTGAGGACAGGCGAGTCATTGAGGTGAACAATTGTCCCTCAAGTCAGCAACGTGAGACCAAGGCTAAACTGAAGACTGTGGCATGAAGTGTGTAATGAGACACTGAGCGGAAAGGAGGCGGGTGGGAAAGCAGACAGGATGGAGCAAATGTGGCACGTGGTTCTGGGATTTTGTGATGATACTGCCTGAGTTTGAACCTCATAATGTGGTTAATTTTGCATCTTTTTTTACAATAATCAACCCGATTTATTCCTAGCAAAGTCAAAATGTTGCCAAAGTAAAAACGAAATGTCATGTTCAAAAGCTGCTCACTTCCCAGAGTCTGTGCTTACTGTAGCATTAACAGCTTTCTACGGAGACAACGTCTCATTTGGGTTTTGACATTTTGTCCTACTCTCCCCTTTACGGAGGACAGTGGGGACACACACAGATGGAGTGTGTGTCTGTGTGGCCGCATGTTTGTGTGTCTCACTGGAAAATAAGCGGATCACAGGCGCCTTGGCCGTCAGTAATTGCAGTGGGCTTTAGCCTGCAGTAGTGGGATAACACCTGTGGAGGGGATGACTAACAGGTCTCACTGGACTCAATCCATTTACACAGAACCTGCAAAGGAACTTGTTCTGTGTCTTCAGCCTTAAAATCATTGTAATTACTTCTTGTTTTACAGCGGATCCTCATGTTACGTCACAGTTCAGTAACCGTTGTGTTAAATCCAGTCTGATACTTTTTTATTTAATAGGTCTCATCACAGATGAATGTTACAGGTCTTAAATTTTACGCCGTCTTTTCTTCGACGGGTCACATTGTGGAAAAATTTTAATCTTCTTTTCATCTACTACTAATATTGTCACTTAATAAACTGTTAATTAGAAGTAGAAAACAATGGTGGGGTCTCTTATGCCTTTTTCTTACCCCTTGCGTCACCACACGCAATTACAATCAGCAAGCTGCAGGCTCCCTCTGAGGCCTGATTGGCAGCAGAATAATAATTTTTCATGCAACATTTGTCCTCATTTGTGTCTCGCTCAGAGGAAATGGCAACAAGGGAGACACTTTTCTCTCCTCTACCCCCATGGCGTCTTTTCATCCCCTCTGCCCCCTTTTTTTTCTCCTTTATGCCCAAAAGGTCTCGGCTGATTGGCATTGCCCTTTAGGAACCGTCTGACATTTATGCTGTTTTTCCCCTTCACAGAAAGGGACATATACATTCTTTTAATTTATTATTATGTTTCTTTCTTCCAGGGCAGCTGGACATTGCACCGCCCACTGCAGCACAGTTAAGATACGGTAAGAAAACGTATTTTTATTAATGTAGAGGATGGTGCTACATACCTCACTGTGCTTTTGAATCCTGTAGCGTGACTCTGGAATCGTATCCGTCATTTAGCCTTCATTTAAGCCAGAGGACTAATTAGGATCAGTTTTAACAGAAATTATTGCGCTGGTTACTCTGGTCATCTCCCAAAGAAGGTCCATGGCCTGCCTGGTGCTCACCTTACCCACCGGGAGCAACTCTGGGCTTCCGTGTCTTCCCCAAGGACTATTGAACATGTAGGCAGGAGGAACCAGGAGTCAAACTATTGATGCTGTGGTTTGTGGACGACAGCTTTAGCAAGTGAGCTACAGACAACCACATGGAGGTGAAAGTAGATGTGGACACGCTCCTAAATTCAAAAATTCACACTTTATGACATGAAGTACTTTAGCTAATCCATAATCCTGAGCCACAGACTAAAGAGTCCATTCCTCTCAACAGCTAGAGTTGAAAATAAACCATCTACTGTACAGTTCAAGTCGAGGTGATGTCCATAAATACCCACATGACATGAGCCAAAATACTGAACTCCAGAACAATGAAACAACCACACAGAGAATCACAGAGCCCAGAGAGAGATTTAAAAAACACATGTTTATGAAAACTGAGTTATATTTCAATTACAACTTAAAGCTATTTGTGCTTTAAATTCATTCAGACTGGACTGATAACAGTGTTTTTAATACTAATTATGAAGAGCCTTGTTGTAGTGATGGTCACGGTGAATGAACATAAATGAAACCTTCTGCGAGCGTACTTCTCTGTTTGGTGTTTACTTGTTGAAATGGCCTCAGCTTTATCTCCTGCTGCTGCTCGGAGGTTAGAAAGCCTGCAGGTGGAACCAGAAACCGTTCATCTTATCGTGTTATCTTTCTGTTTCCTTCTGACTGAGAGATCTTTGTGACTATAAGCAAAGACGGAGACTTCACTGAACGATACGGCATCTCCTCTCCTCTAAAGCTCGGTGTCGTCCCGCGTTTTGGCTCCTCAGTAAAAGATAAAACTGGCGAGTCAAACTAAACGTTGTCTCAGCTGCTGCCACTGGAAAACAGCGTTGACACAGTTTTACCTTCACCACAGCAAAGTCTCTGTTGTGTGTAATAGTGCCTCATTTTTCCCTTATTGTGAGTTACAAATATGGATGCTGACTTCTACGGAAAATATAATGTGCTTTTTCCGAAAGAACAGAACTACAGTGTCCATAAAGAGTCCTCCCTGTCCTTGGCAGTTTTGACCTTTCACATTGAATCAGTGTTGGCTTGTTTTCAAACTAATTATCTGACCGACTTTAAATGTCAAATTAAATCTCTACAAAATAATCTACATTAATTAAAATATAAAGAAAATAAGTACTATGCAATGATTGTAGTATAAATTCACCTCCAGTTATTGGTGAAGGATCATGGCCAAAATCCCTCCTGTGAAGAGAAAAGAAAACGACTTTTTCAGGATATGAAATTTCCTGCCTGTAGTTTTTCAGGGCATGAGAGGTGGCTAAAATGATTTTAAAGAACAGTTAACCATCATTAAGGGATGGAAGGAAGCTGGCACGAGTATAAAGCTGCATAGAGCAGGCAGTGTTCTAAACTGAGTGACCCTACAGGAAGGAAACTAGCAAGGAAGTCTGAGACCAGAACAAGGCTTTTTGATCATCACTCTAGATGCTTTGCCTGGTCTAAAAATAACAGCTGACATCATCACAAACATACCATCCCCACGTACCGTGAAGCATGATGGTGGCAGCATCACGCAGAAAAGGTGCTTCTCTTTAGCAGGATCCTTCTAAATCCACTGCAATCCACTGTAAGAGCTCAGATATTAGTTCACTTGAGAAACTGTGGCCATGTAACCTGACAAAGTTCGAGCAGTGTGTCACAGGTAAATCAGGGAAAACTGATGTGTCCAGATGTGTAAAGAGACACACTCAATGCTGAAAGTGCTACAAGGTGATTCCATCAAATACAAAAACTTGACTTGGTTTTAATACCTGGGCAATAACATACATGTGTTTATTTAATTATATTTTATATATTACTTTGACATATAAGTATTTTCTTGTTTATTACTGTCAAAGTTTTAAAAAATTCAGTTGTTCCTGGGTGGTGGATACTTTTATAGGCACTGTGTCACAGAAAGGTGATTAGATGATAACTGACTGAATGGGAAAGCACCTTAGGTTAAAGTTTAATATATTTATATTAAAAATGTTAGTCTTTGCCAAAGCCAACCTCATAGAGCTTTTAAATATAACTATTGAAATATGTATAAACACATAAAATGGTCCTCATTACCATTATGTGCAAGCAGTCCCTCTTAAACAGCTCTAAATATAGCTTTGCCAGTTAGCAAGGTTAGGTAGGTCAGATATGTGATCAAAATATTAAATTACCAAGAAAGCACAGAGCACAGGCCTCTGTACTGAATGTCAAAATACGACTTACAGTGTTTTTGACAGGAACAAAGTTTTGCAGTAGGGGAAAGGTGAAAATTAACTAAAGACGGCTGAGATAAATAAAGACCCAACCAATAAGATTGGCTATCATTTTTGGTTGTTTGGTTAAACTTTTTTGTCACCCTAAAACCTTATTACTACATAAATAAACTATTTATGGCAACTCATGTTTAGCAACCAGAGCATAATCTTTAGTCAATGATGCTGCACAAAAAAACATACTAATGAAAGTCGAGGCAGATCTGACACTAAGCGTTCTCTCCACGGGGCTCTATCAGTCCCATTAATAGTTCAGTCTTGCATTTTTGTTTTTTTTTGCAAATAATCATCCAAACCAAACACCAGAATTGGATTCCAGAGGCCTTCGTAATATGAAATCGAGTGCTCTTGAAATAAATGAAAGGTTTCCCTGTAGTAGCATTAACGGTGCACTCTTTATTGAAGCTGTGAGTGAGTAGGTGTTTTGTGGACTGAGGTTCAAACTCAAGACTAAAAATTCTGCAGCAGAGCAACAGCTTCAGTGTTCAGCAGCCATTACTCCTCTGCAGATCAGTTACTTGACCTAGAATACAGTAAACCTTCCTCGGTGTATAGGTGACATTTAAAATTCACATTCACAGGAACAACAATGTACCACACTGCACATCTAATTACAGACACACAGGGATGTGCACATGCACACAGCATCTGATTATGCGTGGACAGAGATGAAATCATTCTGTAGAAATACAGTATTTCCATTCAGATTCCTATTATGGTCTGATAAAGGAGATGCTTGATATTTATGTAAACAGTTCTAGAAAAAAAATCAAGGTCAAAAATTCAAAGGCAAAACTCATTATATTTTAGGGAAATTTTAATGACCATGTAAAACTTCACAAGCCATGACCTAAACATGTGCTGTACACCCTTCTTTATGGAAGAGATTATAGGATTCCAGTCAGTTATTATTCAGTTTTTCCTCAGATGTTTACATATATTATTTAGACCAAACTTGCAAAATATTCAATTAATTTCCAGGAGTTGACAAAATATTTAATGTCACATGTTGAATTCAACCCTTCTGCTTTTGTCGTTTCTACTTCCGTATTGTTACATTTCCACAATTTAATCTCTAATGAAAACTTGAAATGATGTATACATAAATAACCAATGATCCATCTTCTGTGTTTTTCATTATTTCTTTCCAAATGTTTGTGCAGCTTTCTAGCATCAATTGTCTGCTCACAGAGTCACAAATGTTCTTGTATCTTCAGTGTTTGTGTTCTCTGTGGTAGATTTCTGCTCTGCAGGGCTCAGTTTTGTCTAATGGGCTGTTATTTATCAAACACTCTGCATGCTTTCTGTTTGATTTGTCTCTTCCTGATTTATTGCATTTGCTATCTTACAGTTCTGCTGCATAATGCCCTCCCTTTTGTGGGGTTTGGATTCCTGGACAACTGCATCATGATTGTTGCTGTAAGTGGCGGTTTCCTGCAGTGCTGTGGTGCCCGGCAGCTCAGTGCTATTGCCACATAGTGGCCTGTGCATTAGGAATATGTTGTGTGTCCTCATGCTGTAGGACTGTAGGAGCAGTCGTTGGAAGCACAAAGCCAGAAAAAGGAAAAACTGATGATTGTTTCGTTTTACTATATTTATATCTCAGTATATTTTCATTTTTTTCCGTCTTTCTGATATCTCTTCCGTTGCGTTGTCTTTTAATATTCTCTAAACTTAAAATTCTTAGGCTGCATCAAGCTTAGAAGTTCTTTAATAATGCTTTGTGTTCACAATAATGAAATCTAGTCCCTGTAGTAACTGAATGATACTGCTCATAAAATGAAAAGTAATATATTTTTCCGAGTGCTTTTTAAATTCATGGACCAGGAATTCTTATGGGGCCTAGACAAATAAGAGGGAGAAATGTGCAAGAGAAATCAATCTAAATAGAACCTAATAAAATGGAATAACTTTGCTCAAAAACCTGCACCGTGACGGAAAGAAATAAAAAACATTGAAATGCATTATAGCATCAGTATGCTCAACGTTTCCAGACCATACTGCTTTTGTCACAGGCTGCTTCCATGTGAAACAAAAACCAGCAAACTATGAAGTTCTAGTCCTAAAATGGACAGTTGTGGGGATTGGAGAACATGTCTTGCTGTGTAATCTGATGTTGTGCATGTGTTGTTTCTCAGGGCACACAGATTGAGTTATCCATCGGCGTGATCCTCGGCATTTCAACGATGGCAGGTAAGAGAATCACATGATCTTAGTGAACCATGTTGGATCATCTTTTGACTTGTTTTCATTAAAGAAAATATGTGTGGGTTTTTAAAATGACAAAAATATGACTGAAGTTGTTGCACAGACATGGTGACACCATGCCTACATGTGGCTTGCTGCGAAGCAAATTTGGTTACATTAAAAATACTTAATAATTAATAAGTTATAGGACATGTCCACCTCAGACTGTCTCTATGATTCCCCATTCTTTTGTTTCTTTACTATGAATCTTTGTCATATCTGCTTTTCAATAACTGCTCATTTTGCTTCATTTCCTGCCACTGATACCAAGTCTGACTTTCTGTCTCCATTAATGATAGTGTCACAAAAAATAAAGGCATTGTAAATTTCTGCTTCTTAATGATAAATGCACAATTTATCTTACAACTGTTGTGACACTAATGCACAAAAGTAAATCAATGAGAAATCATTAAAGAAAAGCAGAGACAGACACTGGCTGGCCAAGATAATATTTTCATAAGACAGTTCTTTTCACCAGCCGATTGAATGTGTGTTCTAATCTTCACTTTGCTAAAACATTTGCATTTTAATAACCTCACTTGTTCTTATTCACTGTCTGGGGTGACACTGAGGTCTTTATGTTACATGACACTGACTGAAGACAAAGCGGAGCTTTGAGACATGCTAAGTGGGTTCCTAGGTATATTTAATTTTATTTTATTTATGCTGATGCAGCTCGTATTAACTGGACACCAATGGTAGTTTTCTTACTTTTCCACCTCACTCACTTTTACTTTCTCAATTAGTAAAAAGTTCAAGGCCACTGTTCCCCTGGTAGTGACACTGTGTTTTTGTTGTGTTCTGTTCAAACAGACTCAGAAAACACGTAATATCCAAAAGCCTGAGACATGGAAAAATGGATGGATGCAAATAAATTGACCGGGGCAGAAGTTGATGTATAAAGCATAGAAATGAAAGAATAGGAATTTTGATCATTTTTCTTTAGGTTAAAGAGCAGTTTCAGGCATGTTTGGACTTTTTCAGGTTGCAAACTCAGACAGACTGGTAGTTTTCATACAGTGTAGCCGTATTTTGACAGGCAGAGGCTGTTATCTGTGCTTTGGATTTTCCTATCCATCTGACAGCTGCCAAAAATCCCCTCAAATTAGTGATTTGTAAAAAAGAAGCGGACAACTACCCGACAGCCTATACAGCCAAAAACAGAAAGAACTTACAGCCCAGTTTCATCACCCAGACTCCACAGTTCCTCATCCCCGCTGCGTTTATGACATGTGGAGGTCTGCAGATCAAGAGGCTGCAGTTTTCTAGCCCAGTCCAGATTGATGTAGCACTAGTGTCAGGGCTACAGTCAAGTCCACCAATCACACATTTTCTCGGAGGCAAATGTGTCTCAGCTGGCTTTAACGATGGAAGCTGCACTATTAGGAAATAGTCTGCAGCTGAGTTGAGCTAATTACATAATTTAAGCTGAGGTAATGATGTGAGAACATTCAAATACGATTGAATCCATTAAAGCGTTATTAACACAGAAAGTTAGCCGTCACTCTGTTGAAACTTGCCTTCGAGTACCTGTGAGGTTCCCAGGTTTATGGAATATGTTAATTTCATCTCGTCATTCTGTTTATTAAAATCTTGCATCAACAATTAGACTGAACAAAAGCTTCGGGGTTAGTTTGTTCACATTTTCACTAATGAGACCTAATGACACGTACATACAGTGTGTGCTATCAAAGAGCCTGTAGCTGTAAAGAGGATTTCAAACGTGGCCTTACATTTCTCAGTCTGTGAACTTTATGACCCTCACAAACGAGCTGGTAAGTGAGCTGTGCAGACAGAAGCAGAAGGTGCCAATAACAAGTTGCCACTGTCCCCGATTTCACGTAGTTTCATGGCCCATTTATCCACCAGCAGTCGCTGGTGGAAAATACGCATGCAGACAATATCTCTGCTTTAGCTGCAGGTCCAAAAGTTTTAGAAAGTTCCTGAGACAGATCCATCAAAATTTCCATTTAAAGGAAAGGGGGAACAGGAAGGTGAAGCGATTTAAAATTAAGTCATTTTTATCCCGAAGTGAAATCTATTAAAAAATATATAACAATCTCTGTCTTAGGATAAAAGCAGATGACGATATGCACGGCTTTTCCTGCTCAGTGAGTAAAGTGTCTGTTACATAATAATCATCATCCCTGGAATTGATGCTAAATCAGGAGCGAGCAAGTGTGTGTGTGTGTGTGTGTGTGTGAGCAGACTGAACCTGTGGAGTTGGACTGAATCTGATATTGAGCAGTGTGTTAGTTGAAGGCAGACAGGGGGTCTCGGCCTGTAATAACATTTGAGCAGCTCTGCAGTACGTCTGTCTCCTCAAACATACACTACGACATATAATAACAGCCTTAACATAGTTGTGTAACTGCTCGACCTCAAGAACATAAATAGTCCTTTAATTGGAAACTGAAACAGATTATCTTGTAAACACAAAGAGAGAAAAGCCTGTCTCTGAAATCATAATACACAAATAAAAATGACATTGGCTTGTCTTTTATTTCACTGAAATCGTGGAACCATTGGACTCAGTGAGTTCGAATCAGACTGGGACTCACATTTTTCTGCTGAACACCAGAACGATCTCCTCATGTGTTTTGGCTCTGACTGTCCGGCCAAGAATTACAGACTTTCCTGTCTCTGGCCCTGCCTCTCTCCTCTCACTCTCAAGTTGTTATAAATTCGTCCAAAGAGCTTCTCGCAGAGCAACAAGTTCACGTCTTTAATTCGATCCAAAGACAAGTCGACCGGTGCTTGATTAACCCCGACACTTCGAGCCTCTAAGCTCAGGTTTGTTGACCTGCTGACACACAGTAAACTGCGTTTTGAGACACACACTGATTTCACTCATGAGTCTGCGGTGTAAGAGTCTCATCTGAATTCCTCTGTGCTCATTAGCGGGAGTCCAGCTCACATGGGCCGTTTCTTTCGTACCATCACAGATTGTTTAGGTCGACTTTTTATTGTTGCTGCTGAAGTTCGGAGGGACTCCAGCACTTCATTCCACTGCTGCTTTATTTCCATTCCCAGAATGTTTCTGTGCACCCGTGGCACCTGCAGCACATCTCAGAGTCACAGACAGCAGAGAGAACACGGAGCAAAGCGAGGCCTTATGCTCTGAACAAGCAGATTCTTTATCCCGACCTCGGCTTCTTCAGCACTGCTCCACCTAGTGACAGAGAGCAGAAAATATCCAGGCAGAATGAGACTCCGATCTGCTCCCAGCTCGTCTTTCATGAGTCATTTCAGCGTCCCTCCATCCTCTTCTCTTTGGGCACTTCCTGAAGTACCGCTCTACTGCTCTGATTAGTCGTGTAATTTAGAGTGAGGCAGCGACTCGAGTGTGTTCGGCTTCAGCAGTGCATCGGCCTCATTAAGGAAACCACAATGCGCCGCGGTCGTCCATCATGTCATTAGCAGAAACCAGCATGGTGCAGAAAGTAAACAGTATGTGGTCATTTACACTGACATTTCTTCAGTTTTTTCTTACACATAATCATCATCTTCTTGAGGGTTATTACATAATCTAAACCTGCCGCTTTCATCGAGTACAAGAGAAGCTCCTCATTCGCATTGTCACTGTTGTCCGAGTAGGACACAGGAGCAGGTGGTCTCAGACATTATTTCCATTACTGTGACTTTGCTGGGTCCACGTTGTCTTCCAGGACCTAACGCCCCGATGTACATAACGATCTACGTCTCCAGGTCTACGTGGTGTACTGTGCCAGAGCAGCTAATTAGGCCTCATCCCACTGTGTGCCGTGGCTCTTTGTCTACGTGTCATCTGTTACAATTGTGAAACGTTCCATATATATCCTTATTATGTCATACATATCCTACTGTATATATTGAATGGACTTCAAACCTGCAAATATGAAGGATGCCGAGTTGTCTTTTTCTCTTTCACGCAATAAAATATTCAGTTTTCAGACAAACACATTGGGTCACGTGTGACTGTCCCTGACACAAACTCCAGTTTCCTAACACATTTTGTAATCTTGTCTCTGTCTCTTGTCACATTTTCCACAGCTGCTGCTCTTGGCAACCTGGTGTCTGATCTGGCAGGACTAGGGTAAGAATTTCACACATACACACACTGACACGGCTTTCACGCAGCACAGAGGCAGAAGGCAGCTGCTCTCCTTAAAGTGCAGTGATGTAAAGAGTTCAGCTTCATTTAAGATCAATACCTGTGAACTGTCAAAGTCTGTGGTAATTTTATAGTTGTTATATTCATATACATAACTTATAATACATAGAGTCTATTTATTAAGGGCACTATAAACTCTATTGAAAGCTAAGTCAATATACAATTGAAAGACTAATTATTGAATTTAGCCCAGGAGAAGATAAGCACAGGCAGCAAGGGAGAAAATAAAATACAGTCTCCAGTGGTTTGTGTCCTCGAGGAAAGAAGAACAAAACCACGACAAATGAGAAAGGTTAATTATGTAAATTTATCAGTGTGCTTTAATTAAAACCAGACAGTCAGAGGAAGGTCTGTATAAATGACGAAAAGAGTACGCAGCCTGATAAACTCATCTGTTTAATTTTTTATTTTGTTGCACTATGAAGGTCATTTATTGTCGCCTGTACGGACACAGGTTAGTGATCCTGAAGCAAACTGTGCATTTGTGTGGTGCAGAAGATCATTTTTATCTATACATTTTATAAGAACCTTCAAAAATCTAAAAGACATGTCCGTTTTTTTCTTTCCTCAAAATTATAATGTGAATAGGATCAGTGACATATTACAGCATATTGTATCAGGTTTGATCACTAAAAGCCTGACGACCTGTTTGAAGTTGAAGCTGATTGTGTTGCCAGCCTGAAAAAATTGTAATTAAAGAGTCATGTAGCTGATTCACAACTATTTCACCCATCGCAGCCAAAGAAACCATATTAATTTTCTTAACCTGCTTCAGAAAATGAACCAAACATTTGTACTTGCAGTAGGAGGATTCAGCAGCTGTGAACAGAACAGGCGAGTTATACGCAGACAAACGAGCGTCCGTTGTGTTTTCCCTGCCTCGTCACCGTTTCGGGGCTCAGTAAAGCTCTCAGTGGACACACTCACAGTTTTCATTCGGGATGTCTACCGGAGTTTGCCACTCAATCTCATATTGGAAAGTAGAGCCCCTGTGGCTCGTTTGTCAAGGTCAAACTCGATTGAACAAGACACGAGGGACTTTTTTATTTTGATGGATTTACACCAGTGCATGTTGAAGGCTGTCTCAGTGCAGCTCCTGCAGATGTTCTTCACTGCAACATGCAGCTTACGGTCCTTTCATAGAGGGAAGGATTAAGTGTGCACATGGAAACCCGTGCTTTTGGTTCTCTGGGTTCTCTCAGTGGTGCAGGAGAGTTTCTGCAGAGGGTTGAGAGGAAACGCTGACAGATGATCCAAGATGCTTCTTTAAAACAAACGTATTTGGTTTAGTCAGATCCACCCTCACTAGAGGAAAGTGCACCGACTTTTATTCCATTACGTTAGAATGACCTTTGTCCCAGGAGAATAACTAAATTATACTTTTCAGTGTTAAATATTCAAATTATTAATTATTATTAATTTGGTCAAATTATGAAAAATCTATCACAACAAATGATGACTATAAATGGCTACACGTAAGAATTAGTTCATGATTCTAGAAAATCAAAAATATCTGCAAATATTCAAATTCTAGCACGACACTAGTACATGTACATTGATTATAAAATAAATTGACAAATTAAGATGAATTGTTGCTGCACTTGTAAAGACACTTTGTTGTTGGATTCAGTTCCCAGTCGAACAGACTCACGTCACTTGGTGAGCGGTACATATTTTCAGGCCGTTTGGCTGTTCTCACCTAATGAGCAAAAGCTCCAGAGACATAGTTAAGTCAGTGTGAACTTTGGATTCCTTTACCTTTACCCTCCAGGATTTCAAAGGTTTTTTGTGATTGTTGTGGCCTAAAATGCCTGATTTTGCAACAGCTTTGCTTAATTTTCTAGAGTCAAGAAAACACACTAACATAATTGTGTTTCATATCTTCACGGCTCTCAGCACATTCACACAATCACTGACCTTGCATCACTATAAGCATATTGCTGCCACTGAGGGAAAGGCCCTTGTTGCCTGTCTTGGATATTAAATGTCAACTCCCATACAACCAATCTGTCATTGTTGACTGTGCTTGAAATATTTGGCAAACAAATTTTCTTATTTCATGTTAGACTGTGGGGGCAATCAAAAGCTTCCTGTCTGTCAAAGAGTCAGAGTTCATGCCTTTTTTCTTACTTGACAAAAGAATTTATGTAGGAATTGAATTAGATTAATCTCACGTGCAGCTGGTTCAAAATGCAGCAGCCAGCCCGTCACTGACACACACACGGCTCATCTTCATTTTCTTCAGCCTTTTAAAAGTCTTCATTAAGACGTGACTTTGTTACACCACAGTGAAAACCTTTACACGCTTTAATTCAAACCTCTGTCACGGAACCGAGGAGCGTAAATAGATCTGGCTGTGACCACGGCTCGTTCATCTCTTTAGTTAATGAAGTTACACTGCAATAATTGTTAGGAAATCTTCCCACTCAATGATTCTCTCATTTAAGGAACCATGACTGAGATATTGCTCTACTGTCCTGCACTTGCATGGAATTTACCATTTCTGTGGGTTGCTGCATGTGGTGAGCAATCTGTGCAACCATACTGTATAATATCTGTGTGTGTGTGTTTTGACAGATGTAGAAAATCAGCAGAATCTAGAAGTCCATAATTCAGCTCATCCATCCTTGTGACCATTCAGCCATTTGTTACTGTGCTTGTGCCAAACTTAGTCTCAGCTGCAGTTTGAGTTTCTTATGGTCACAATGCATCAGTGGCTTTCTGGGGCAGAGAAGAGACCCAGAAAAGCATTGCTGCTCGAGTGAAAACAGAACAGAAACTTAGAAGATACATTAATAGGCTCCAGGGAATAAAAAGTGAGGACCCAATTTAGATTCTCAGCCGCGTCTTTGTCTCTCACATGTCTGCGTTTCTACGCTATTACACATTCTCTCTACTGGGAGAAACACATATTCACTGACTTAGTCTTAAGAAAAGAAGATTAATTTTCTCAAACATTTTCTTTTTTGCTTTAGCGTGACGAACATTTCTCTTCTCTGATTGTCTTCTTCTAGGAAATAATCTCTTAATCACCTGTTTTACACAAACACAGTCAACTGTAGCTCATTATTCCTAATATATTTGTTTTTTCTGTAGCTTAGCACTAATGTGCATCTCTGCAAAAAAGCAGCACCGCTTTCCACATCAGACACATTCCCAGACATCAGCACTAATATAAAAAATTACAGCAACATTTACACAGCAGAAGTAAATGTTTTATTTTCCACATTTATAAAAAGCTGGGAGGCTAATAGATTCACAGTGTTTTAGAAAGGAAACAAATCTTACTGAATCTTAATCATGGGGGTCTTAATCATTTTCAATTTAATTTAACAGTGTAATTAAAAAAATGTTCAATTAGTTTCTAGTACGTCTGATGCAGACCGAGTTTGAGCCTTGTCTCATGCCGGGAATGATCACAGCCTGATTCTTTGTGCGTATTGTATTTCATCTCTTCTCTCCTGCTGTGTTATTGTGCAGGGAGGTACCAGACTAACGTAGATATTTTCAGACAGTAGACAGTCCATGGGTTAGTGGTGGCTTTACATTTCATAGAACTGGAGAGGAAAAAACAACATTTGCAGCCCATATACCGTATTTTCCGGACTATAAGCCGCTACTTTTTCCGACGTTTTGAACCATGCGGCTTTTACAGAGATGCGGCGTTTTTATGAATTTTTCTGCAGCCCTCAGATGGGCGCTGTAGATGGAAGTCAGTGCAAACAAAAAAGCGCCAGTTTTTATTCTTAGCGCATGCAACCCAAGACGCACAACAGCAAACATCAGCACTTTTACTGCCGTGTTACAGGCACCATTCAGGTTCAGGTGTATGAATAAACACTTATGGTACAAAATCTTTCTATGTAAATATCTTATTTCTCAGCCTGGATATTGGCGGCTTATAGTCCGATGCGGTTTATATGTGACAAAATATATATTTCTTTTAAATTTTAGCGGGTGCGGCTTAAATTTAGGTGCACTCTATAGTCCAGAATTTACGGTATTTTTTTTTTTTTTAAAGTTGATGTTTGTCGTGTGAGCAGAACAGAAAACTTCCTGTTGCAATCATAGAATCTGACGTTACTCACCTGACACATTAAAGTTAAGCGTGTTTATATAAAAATCTGTTTGTGTATGTCCTAATTAACTCTTTCAGATCTTCAAACTTAATCTCACATGCAACAAAGGCAACCTGAGTAAACACAAAATATGGGTTTTAAAGGATAATTGTGCTGTTTGAAGCAAAAACGTCACGCTAATCCAACAAGATCAGCGGGAGCATTCACCTTCTTACACAATCCAAAAGCCAGTCGGTGAAAGGCTGCAAAGCTTTTTCTAATGCACCTGGACTCTACAGATCCACAGTGAGACACTCTTTTACACTGACCCTTCCCAGATGTGGCTGACAATCCCGAATAGCCTAAGAGCACAGCAAGAAAATCACAACCGATCCAAGGAAAACATCCATGGAACCATAAACCCATCACCTCCATGTAGAGGTTACAACTGTGGAAGAGTTGGCAGGCGAAAATCACGATAAACCCCAGAGGAGCAACCTTTATTTGTCTCTTCAATCACATTTACATGTTACAGTGAAATTTTTCCTCTGCATTTGACCCATCCCTCTGGGGGGAGTGATGGGCTTCCACGGTTGGCCCCCGGGGAGCTTGTGCTCTGTCTTGCTCAGGGACACACCTGGTGGGGAGGCTGTGGATTACAGGTAGGCTGGGCTTTCCCACACTGGGATTTGATCCTCCATTGTCTGCATCTCTACTCATTGAGCTACCAGGCCATTCAGACGACCATTAAGGCTCATTTGAATTCTGCCACAACACACCTGAATGATCCTTAAACCTTCTCTGTGGACTGATGAGTCAAACGTTGGCTTTGTAGAAGACAGTATGTGGATTTAACCAAACACAGACTTCCACAACGCTGCATCTGCAGTGATGATGGTGGGGTGGAGATGATCTGCTGCATCAGGGTGACACCAGAATGCTGTTCTTTACCACAGAATCCTGAAGGACATCAGGTCATACATTTGTAAGTTGAAGCTTGGTCACTACTCGGTCATGCAGCAACCCCAAGAATAAGACAAAAATTTGTTATTAATATTTCTTCACAGCTCTACGACTAATCGTGTCCCTGTAATCAGCTTTGATTTATTATCTCAAAAGTTTATTTCTGTAATGATAAAAACTGAAGCTTTGATTTCTGCTGCACGATGATGACACACGTACAGTCACACACGCTGACGTCCTCCCACCATCTTTTTCTCAAATATCCACCTTAGTCCTTATCACTCCCCTGGTTCCACAGCTCCAGCTGCAGCTTATTTGTGTGTGCAGTGAACTGAGGATTCATTAGTGCCAGTGACTGAACCAGACCTGGCTCCAAATATTGACTTCAAATTTCTTGTCTCATACTGGGACTGCTGGGTCTGCATTATATTTATGCGCTTCAGCAGCCACAGGCTGGACACATGACACATGGCTAAGGTAGAGCAGCTCTGCACATCAGATGTTAACGTGCAGTTACTCACTCCCGCACTTCTGCTTCAGCCTGGTCGCAGAGATCTACGTCCTTCAGAGTCTTCTCGCTGATCTGTTTCTGGTCAGGGCTGAGTAATTGTGAATTATTTTTTTACTCTGCTTGCCAGAACTTAATGTCTTTTTTATGTTGGATATATTAGAGTAACAATAAAAGATGGAACTCGCTTCTCTGTCCTCAGAAATGATTTTTTTCATCCATGTTGGAGGCTGCCTCTCTACTCTCTCTTTTTTTGCTATTAGAGGTGATGTTTGACGTTAACTGCTTCTTCTTTTTCTGCTGGTCTTTCCTATTGTTCTGTTCGTCTCTCCCTTTCTTTAGCCTGGCAGGTTACGTGGAGGCCTTGGCATCTCGACTGGGAATGCAGATTCCTGACCTGAGCCCTAAACAGGCTGACATGTGGCAGACCAGAGTCAGCTCTCACACGGTTGGTTCCACTGTACAGCAGCTGTGAATCGCTCTGTCCCTCTTCTAATATACTAAATGCATATCTCAGCTTAGATTTACCATTTGTGCTGTGCAAACACTGAATCAGGTCAGAAAGTCCCTGTGATGTACCTGCTGTGATCCTTCATACAGCAATGAATTAAAGCTGAACAACTGCTGTGTGCATTGAAATTAGCTTTAATTAGCTTCAGTGATTAGTCTAACGTTAAGAGGCTCCTACTGTGGCTGCTTGTGAAAGGTCATTTTGCAACATACTTGTTCCATTTGCAAACAGGTCATTGCAATTGTTCAGTGCTACACTAAGCAGGCAGGTGCTGTAGGGAAACTATAACTTTAAAAAAGGAGGAAGGATTGCTCGTTTAAAAAAGCTTTTAAATCAAATGTAGGACCTCTAGAATCAGAAATGTGAATTTTGTATTAATGTGGAGGAATTAAAACATTTTTACAATGCCTTTCCTTAGTATAACCTCTGTACATTGGTTCTGTCGTGCGCAGGGTAAAGCTATTGGCGTTGGCATCGGCTGTATTCTCGGCATGTTTCCTCTTCTGTTCTTCAAGGACGACGATGAGAAGAAAGAAGGCCAGAAGGAGGCGAAGGACAAGTCGCAGTCACCTCCTGCTGCCTCAGCGAGCAGCAAAAACTGAAGCTGTCATCTCACCAGAGACAAACTGTCTGGAATCCATTTGAATCCTTCAAACTGGGACTAACTGGCCTCCACTGGTGGGCTCCATACACTCTAATCTAACAGATACTTTACTTTGCAAAGCCCAGCCAAACTATCAAGATTATTCTGAGGAGGATTTTGAATATTATTTGATTGTCGGCTTTGAACTAAAGCACGGAGACCGGGCCATCTCTTGAAGACACAGGAGACTGTTGATTCTTTGGACTGCTGCTACTTAACCTTTTGCACCCTAACCTCACCTTGTTCTCACTGATCGGCCTAGGCTAAAACTTATTTATCTAACGCACACTACAGTGGCCTCTCTATCTCCTCCAAGTCTCTTGAGTGGAACACAAACACGTGACACAAAATGATCTAGTTGGCAAGTAGAGTAATTGATTAAAAAGACCATGTAATCTATGGACCCACGCCAAGGAAACGAAACACTGTCAAACCCCAGTCAGGAATAAAAAGGATCTGACACAGCATTTTGACATTTTTTATTTTTGTTTGAGGTTCCTCATTTATTGTCAGAAAAAAACAACACGATTTGTAGAATTGTGTTTCCTCCTCCGTTAGTGGATAGTGAGTAAAGGAAAGAGGCTCATTTTTGCGTGTTCCTGTACCTGCCTCATCCTCACTTCATGAGCACCACTCAGCTGTTTGTAATGACACAGCAGGTGTGTGAAGTGCTTCTCTGGATTTTTTGTTGTTGTTATAGGTTTTGAACATATTAATAATCACCCACAGCACTAACCTGTTGGATCCTTTTTATATTGTATGGCACCAAGTTGCTGCAGTTCTTAAAAAATCATGTAAAAAACATGTTGGAGAGGTGGATGGAGAGAGAGAGAGAGAAACTGTGGCAGAAAGATAAAGGATGCTAATACTGAACCACCTGAGACCTCTGTCCCATATGCACTGACTCCTGCTCCAGTATCACATGATTTATCTCCTGCAGCTCTGCATCATCAGCTCACCTCTACTGCCCTCCGCTGGTTGAGAGGCAGACAAAGATGTGTGTTTTGTGTTGAATTTTTTTGCATCCTGTTTGGTAGAAGACCCATAATCACAGCTGAGTTGTGCTCAGGAGCTTCAGCATCTCTGGCTCTAGTTTGTCACTTTATCATCAGCTTATTTAATTCTTACATAATGTTCCCTATTTGATATACAAACAGTGGAACACAGCAGTATGAAGGATAAGACACACTCATCTGCCCAACTTTTATTACGATGTCTTTAACTCATCTTTGGAAGAGGGTTTTTGTCGCATTCTTGGCACAACAGAACAACAACTACAGAACAACAGACTGTTGATTATAATGCCGAATCTGAAGCTGAAATTAAAGGAAGAAGGATCATCCCAAAACAGAAAACGTGTTTATTTTGTTATAATATTCAGACCTGTATTCGTGTATCTTTTGACTGTATATTATTTTTTTAGAACAGTAAGGACTACAATTTGTTACTAAACTCGAAACTTGACACATTATTCAGTAAGAAACTATAATAGTTATTTATTATGTGGGTTAAAGTGATAAAAATGAATTTACAGATTTATGTAGTTATGATTTCGGATCTGATTGCTTGATTTCCACCTTGCATGTGCTGTTAATAAAAAATAACCATATTGTACATGTTTATTTGTAAGAATCACTTCAAAGCCTTCATGTTATAAGCATTACAGCAGGATCTGAATAACTGGAGGTGATTAAATGTGTACAGTGAGTAAAAAAAGAGGAACCCCTTGTTTCACCACCTGAAATGAAAACACTACATTTTTCCAGCTTGATTCAGACAATGTAGATTTCCATGCATTTGTCCACCCCCAGGACCACAGTTAATAACACATAATCAACAAGGTGCTGGTACTACGACAGCTCTGCCGGGGTTAGGCCGTCCTTCCAAACTGATCTGGTCTCAGAGGCAAAATGGAACAAGGAATTACTTTATGCCAATGAGTGGCTATGGTGTCCACGTGAAAATAACATCACAATTGGTCCACAAGTCTGACTTGCATGAGAGGGTTGCAAGAAAAAAAATAACTCTTAAGGAAAGGACACATTAAGTCTCCTTTGAAGGACTACGTGGAAGATTGTGAGGACAAATGGGACAAGATTAAACCCAAATAACAAAAGCTTTTTGTCCTGAAAGCCAAATGTCAAATCTACAGTAAAGGATGTTTGTCTTCAGCAGGGACAGGCGAATGTTATAACTGGCACTGAGTCAAGCTGTGAAAAATCCGTTTAGTGTTTGTGTTTCATTCGACGCTGTGAAACAACAAGATGTGACATTTTTAAAAGGGGGTCATTCATTTTCATACTCAAGTTAGATTAACATGCACAAGAGCAGATTTTTTTACTGAAGCATATCATGTGGCTAAAACAAATACAGAGCACAAAGAATCACATTTTCCTTTTAAACAGCAGCTCATTTTTTTATTTTGTGTAGCCTCGCAGATGTTTTGCAGGCTGCTAACAGAGTCGTCTGCTGGGACGTGAACTGGCAACTGCAACAGGGAGATTTGGACAGTGTCTAGGGCGGATCCTACAAGGAATAGAGTGTTATGGAAAACAACTTAACAGGCAAAACCTAATGAAAGTAAGAAAACTAGTATCTACTTGCCTGCTTGTCTCACTGTTTCAATACTGTCAAGTTGATAGTATTAGTAAGACATTGTCCTTTCAGTGTGAAACTACTATAATTTGGGGGCTATTATCATGTATCCTCAATTCATTTTGCACTGTGTCTGTGTCACATGGAGCTAAGCAAAGAGCTACACTTTACAGAAGCCTAGAGCTGATGCATTATGCAGAATTCATGTTTTTTTTTTTTTTTTATTAGGTGGTGAAATGTTAAATCACAGCTGCCTGAAATAGCATATTAAACTATATTTGTAGAATTTCCACCTTGGTATGTTAGCAACATCAGTTAAAACTTAACTCTAAAGTTACTGTTCAGAGCAAAGTCTAGTAACTGACACAGTTTTCACATCACAATCCTTAAAACTCCAATCAAAACACAAATCAAAACACAAAAGCCATAAACAGGTCTATACTAATTTTTTGTCACCTCACGGCATCAACACATGCTTGGCCCGCTCTCCAAAGCCAGGTAAATTCTGAATGCAGCTACAAAAAAAAAAAGCATTTTTGTAGCTGCTTGTGCTGTATCTTATTCTCATGATATATACTTTTCAGACATTAGCTTTTTCAAACAGGTCTTCAAAGTCTTTACATAAAATAAATGTTTTAAGTAACCCGTGAATGCTGTTTCAAGAGAGCAATCTACAGAGTATTTATCCTATAATGACAGGCTACTACATAAATGTGGCTCTAGTTAAAGCATTTTACAGTTTAGTAGTTATACAGATTTGTACGTGCATCATTTAACTGAAAAATAACTGCGACAAAATAACAATGGTGCACATAATGAGAACACTTGCATAGTGAACGGGTACAGTGTGTTGTCATTATGAGTAATTATGTGCATTAAAACTTTTAGAAACAAAGAACCACTATTTGACATTTTGACTATTTCTCATGTGCGTTTGATTTCACCACATTTTCTTCTACAATTAAATTCCCTGCACCTATGGCAAAATAGAACCAGCATTTGCAAACACGTGTAGTGAATGCAGATTGAATGTAGGCAGGACAAATATGCATAACATGATTGGTTAGTGTCGTGAACAGATACAGATCAAATGTGCTGGAGGTTATATAACCACTTTCCTTTTCACTTTTCTGGCTTTTTCAGCACACTGACTGAACTCCAAAATCAATCTCTTACCTAATTTTTAAAAAGTTTATTTGGCAGGTTTAGTCAACCAAGTTCGCTCGAAAGCCCAAAAGTGGAACTTTGGTCAGAGAGGAACAGACATGTAACACAAGGGACAGTGAGAAATCACAAGACGTAAAATAGCTTGGGTTAGGAATCACACAGACAGGGTCTGAGCTGCTGCTATTGAGTGTATGTGTTCAAAGAAAAAAATATATATATATATATATAAATATATGTAGAGCTTTTTTGTTTCCTCCTCAGTTTTAGTGGAAAAAAAAGGAGAATTCAAAGTTTGACCAAAAAACATTTGTTTCTCTGAAGCTTTATTTGTTAACATAATGTGAAGAATAAAACTCCTTTCCCCACTCAAACCGAGCAAAGGAGAAATGAGAGCATACCACACAGACACACCCTCTCTGATAGTACAGTCTGTCACACACACATTGCAAAAACAACCTAAACATTTAAATCAGCATTACGTCATTCAAATAGCTGCTCGCTCTGACGATACATTCATACTGTATATGTGCCACTCATTTCCCTGCGCTGAAAACACAGGCAGACATACAGTGCCATGGACATGTTACTGAAAACAAAAAGAGGGTTTTAAAGGCAACAACTAGTCCCATCAGTTAAAAAAGTCTGTGTTTCACAAAACAGTTTCATGTCATTAGCAAAGGAAAGGGTACTTACACACACACACACACACACACACACACGCGCTTCTTGGGTAGGTGCAGTCAGTGTTCAACAGTGGCTGCTATGGGGGCTACAGTAACTTTATCACCATCAGCATTTAGGATATTTCCACCACAAGTCTAGATGTTAATAACTACAGTTCCCCAGAGCGATTACTGCTGACACGTCATTTACTCAGAGAGATGTGCAGTCAAACATAAAAATAGCCAACAATTTGAAATCAGTCAAAAATCACACCAGATAAAAACAATTAGGCATTTGTTCTACTTTAAAACAGACTGACAATAATCTAATTTGCAGGGTTTGCCACCTCCCACCTAAAATCTTGAGGAATTTAAGTTGATATGTAAACTGAACAAAAAGAGGTAAGTCCAAAATATAAATTTTTCTATAAGTCCAAAAGTTGAGATTAAATTCTAATCAAATAATAAAATATATTAAGAAAAAGTCTCTATGTGAATAAACAGATATACACACTGTTAACTAACTAAAAATTAGGCATTTCATTACACACAAATTCCATTAAGGAATTAAATTTTCCATCAACACAATTACACAATATATTCTTGAAACCCCTTTGTTAGACAAAACCTCATTATATCCAACCAACGGATGTGGCTAAAAGCTAACATGCTAGCCTGCAGCAGATAGCACCATTAATAACCAAGCCACTGTTCTACTCACACAACTTCCTGTGCTCCAAATAACAAGTAACAATGCATTTATAATCAGAAACAGAATAACTGATTATTTTTTTAAATAATCATTTGTGCCTTTGTTTTACATCTACTTCTAGTTTATTAACCTCAATTGTGCAAAAGTGAAAACAAGTATAAGACTATGGATTGTGAACCCCCCCCCCAAAAAAAAAAAAAACTACTCATGTAAAAATAAACTTTGATCACATGGGTGGGAATGAAGTTGCATTGGAAGATGCAGCAGTGCGGCCATTTCGGTCAGTCCCATCTGTCTACCTTCATTATTTGCATCCGAGTTACAAACAGTTCAACTCACCAGCAGATGTCTCTGTTAAATCAACCTGCAGCTGCTGATAAGCTCTGGCAAACCTAAAGTTTTAAAAGAACCAGAGAACGAACATAGCACCGTGTTACCGGTGCCAAGAAATACATCTGAATCGTTGCTTTCCACTTGCAGTCATTATTTCCGTGCTTTGAGTGTGCGATGGTTACCTAACACAAAGAGTCACTTCCAATGCATTTCCTCTTCATTCCAACCTTTTTGTTCAGTAGGTCTACAGTCTTAGAACAGCTATCCAGCACCATTTACCGAGTACTAACACTTTAAGAACTTGGCCAATGTTAAATTTCTTAATACTTTTGCGCAAAATTTTTTTTGAGAAAAGCAGAAATGGTAAATTTACTGTGAATTATTGCTATTGCTTTACATTGTGAATTGTAATTTATGCCAGTCCATCTTCCATCATTTGTCACAATTCAACGTGCACCACAAACTGACATCCAGAAAAGCTTGTTCGCAAATTCTTTAAATAGGGGATAGCATGACTTTTATGTTCACAAGGGTAGATTTAAAACTTGGATTATGCAAAGAAATATTAATTATTCTAGAAAACAGTCAAGTCTCCTCACCTGGAGGAGCAGCCACTCCTTAAAAACAAAGCAAAAAGAAACACTTCAACGGTAATGGTTTCACTGGACAGTTTGAAAGTTGGATGGATAGAAGGAGTTTTTCAAGTGGCTTTCCACCCAACCAGTTAATAACGGGAAAAATACAGATAGTCCATGGAGTTTTTCATCCACACACAGTCACTGAAAGGGGTTGGTGGGATGTAAAAAAGGGTCAATGATCTCACGCACGCACACACACACACACACACACACACAGTGAGTGCAGTGGGTACACAGGCTCTTGCTCCTCTTGATATGCTCTTTTGTTGTGGCCGTACAATGGCAGCTTTTGTATGCCATCAAGTACAAGTGTGTGCATATTTGTTTCCTAGTGTCTGTTTATGCATGAGTTAGTTAAGTGTGTGTCCTGGTATTTGTGCCGTGTTTATGAGCTGCTCTCCCACTGTGCTGGCTTAGATCTCACCATTCAGCAGAACAGCACAGATACTGGAAAGGAAAGAGAGTGAGCCTCCTTTCTCTCTTCACACTGGCGTAGCAGCGAGCAGGCTGGTGTCGAGATTGGCATGAAGGGGGGGACGTGGAGGAGAGTGGAGGCAGTTGTAGAGACGTTCCCTTTGTTTCTCTTTTCAGTCTGGAGGATGAGCTTATGTATGATGCATTGTCTAAGTCTTGAGATATGGCAGAAAAGCTTTTGCCAACTGCATCCAGTGCCATTCTGTAGGCTCGTACGATATGGAGTGGTACCATTTTTTAAAATTTTGAATCTCCATTGTCCAAAAAATAAATAACACATTTACCTATTTTCAGTCGGCTGACTGCCCTTTAGGGATTTTCACTGGTCTTTGAGAGAACACCATGAACTAAGACCCTGGTAAAAGAACACGAAGAGGAGCTTTTCAGTCTACTTTGTCATTGTTATTGGAGTGAGCAGGCTGGCACTGGGCTGAGCACGGAGACGAGGGGGAAGAAAACGTTTCTGTGGTGGCACAAGGTTCCCTGGGTTTGTGTTTCCGATGGAGGGCAATCGCAGCCAGAATGCTGATGATGTGCATGTGGAAATACATAGACCTAAGGACAAAGGAGGAAAAACTTTTGTAACGTTCTTAATAATATACTATAATCAGAAATACTAGTCCATAGGAAAATAAAGAACTACAATGCAATATAATATAAAGAAAAATTAAAATATAAAAAAACTCAACTTTTCAGTCTCATTTTCTGACACAGAAACATGGCTCTTACATAACATCACTAGAAGCCTGCCAATACATTACTATACAGAATTTCTGTATTTTATATGCTTTATATGTTATTCTTATTGCTGCTCTTCAAAATATGCATTCCTTCCAAACTAGTTCTTACTTTGTTTGCTCATTGCAATTTTTTGTTTTCAATTATTGTTTGAAATAATTCACATATTTTCACTATTCATTTGGATTTTCTAATATTGTGTCTGCTTTTTTGACGCAAAGGTAAAAATGTAAAATGTAAAAAACATATTGCATTATATATCTGCCATCAGCCTCCCTGGCCTCTAAAAATCGGCGGTGGCTGTTAAAAAACCATATCAGTCAACTACTACCACATATGTAGTCTTCATATGCCCCATAAAAAAACATGGTAATCAAAATTCATTTCATGCACACCCAGCGGGTTTAAGTTAATAACAGCAAGGTAGGATATACCTGTAATAAACCAAAGTGGACTCCACAGCAAGAAGTAGAAAAGGCATGACAGTGTAGCCAATGGCCAGCTGAGTGGCTGTCCAAGTTAAGATATCATAACCAAGCTTCAGGCCCCTGGAACCGAGGAAATAGTGGCGAAAAGACCTCCGCATCTGGTGGAGATATAAGAACAGAGACATTTAATATTTCAAAATAGTTAAACATTTTTTTTCTTTTTTTGACAAATACATATAAAATTTTATTAAGAAAAACTTTTGTTTACTATTATGATAAGAAAACTGATATGCAGGGTTTTGGAAAGGTTTAGAATTTAATGAAACCATTTAAACTAGAATAAGAGGAGATGAGAGTACTCACAGCTCGTGCTGCCATAGTGATGGGGATGGCAGTGATGAAGGTGAAATAGTAGCCTGGATAAACACCGTGCCACAAGGCAGATAATAAAAAGGTCAATGCCAACCTGTGCTTGGGAGCTCGTTCATAACACACTCTGCGAAGATGAAAGGAAACAATCAAGTTCAAAAAAGTTCACAAGAATCATGTGCAAAGTCCTGTAAATATTTTCTGACTGAAGTAAAGCCACATTTGCAGCTCTTACGTTTTGAGCCAAATGCCTGTTCGAATATTCCAGTTGTCTATGAATGTCTTGAAGCTGGTTGCGGTCTAAAGAAATATATTTTAAAAAAATCAGTAAACAAGTATAACCACATAACAGTAACTGTTAATCAAATACAGACTGTTCTTTAAAAACATTTTTAATAATAATCTCATGACACATTGACATACCTCAATCCCCAGGATGTTAAGGTTGCATATGAGCTCCCAGGATGGCTTTCCATTTTCATCTATCCCAGAGAAACCATAACCTGCCGCATTGTTGACTGCATCAGCTGTCAGGACAGCAAGGACAGAGGGAAAAACATACAATCACAACTTCCATGGCAACAAAAATGTTCCTGTCATTTTAACAGCTGACACACACATGCTCACCTAGTGTCCAGGCAAAGTAGAATTTGGGCCTCGCTGCTTGTATGGAAAAGAAAGCATAAGTGAGACGTGTGAGGAAGGACGCGTGGTTGACAAAGTGAGGGTCCACGTTGTACTTTATGGGCAATGACCGCGTCACGATTAGGAAGAACAGCATGCAACCACAGCAGACCAGCAGCTTTCGACAGACAGCGTTCTGCAGAGAAGATGGAAAACTGCTGAGCGGTGACGGAAACACGGACGAGGGTAATCACTGCTTAATGATAAGTTTATCCGACAGCATCAAGTTATACAGGATACAAGACCGGTGAGTATTCTGTCATAAAATGATGGGGAAATTCTTAAAAACACAAGAGGAAACTGGAAGCCCACACAACAACTGGTCTAAAACAACCAGATATGAATTCAATAACTTACCAGAGGCGACGGGTCCAGTGTCCTATTATAGCCATTCTGCCCATTGCATCTGCCAGAGTGCTGCTTGAGCCTCCTGCTGACGTGTCTGCCCTCTATGAAGTCTATATAATCCCTATAGTCACTGCATGGTCCCACCAAGACACTCAGAAAGTTCAGATTGTAACTCAGGTACTCCATAAAAGAAGGCCTCTCACTGCAGAGAACAACAAGTTCAATAATTGTTAGAAATAAAAGAGGAAATACTACCCTAATATGCAGTATGATAACTGACCACTTCAGATGAAACGCAACTGTGGTGCTAAATATTTTCACCTAGGTAAGTGGAAACATAACAAAAACATGCCATTCAGTTTTTAATAAAAACTAAGAATTAAAAGTTACAACTAAACATTCTGTGAGTGATGGAACGTGACAACATTTCATTTAGAAATTATATAAACATTGTAAATGAGCCTATGATTTGTTTTCTTTGCCCATCCAATTTACATACTTGAAGGAAAACTGATTGAATATTATTCCTGGTTTTGGCTACTAACCATTAAAAAAAAGCTGGTTTTATATAATATTTGATTTATTAAATGTTTTAATCCACAGAAATTGTTTCTTGAGCTTGTACAATATATTATGTTTATAACACAACAGAATTTAAGTAGAGTGGAAACCATAGCAATAAAATCTAACCAAGGTCAAAAACATGAAACAGTCGCCCATATAAAGCTGAAGGGTTTTCATACAAGAACAAAACATTTTTCTGATTTCATATTAATTTTTGAAACAGCATGCATCTTACACTGACACTGTACACTGACATCTTTTGGATTTACATGCAGACAAATGAAATATTTTTCATGCAAAGTACGTCTTCCAAAGTCTCAGCATGCTTTTTACATGAACAAGCTATTCACCATTATTGCATCTCCTTGTCATTGTCCTTCATGGCTAGAGGAAAAGAAAGAGTTATTTATTCTTTAAATAGAGTGTTAATAAAGACACAGCCTTTGTGCATGCATACTTTGTCAAGTACATTGGCTCCAGATACATATCAAATGTAGAGAGTGACCTTTATGCACCTGAAAAGGCATGTTTAAAAGCAAAATCAGCTAAATCAATAGGAAGGAAAACAAGAATCGCATCAGAGCCCTCTACTTTATGATTATTCACAAAGCACAGTGTTGATTTGGTATATTTTAAAAACAGTAATGACTTACGTTACTGCCAAAAGCTTCTGCTCTGGGGTCAGTTGTTCAGATGTTTTACAGATACCTGAGAAACAAAAGATAAAGGCATCAAAAACTCTCTTTGGAAACTTTTAACTAACAGCCTTTCATGGAATCATTTTTACATGACATGGTAGGACAAGCTAAGGAGTAAATAGTCAAATAAATTCAATGTAGCTGCTTCAATTCAATGTGTTTGTGCTTGATAGCACAACTGTCGTGGCTGATTGGAGAATATATATAGAAGGGAGCCTTTTTTTTAGTAACACTCAAGATTTCCCTCTTACAACACGTTATAAACATTTTGCCTCCATAATAAATGTCTTGCCCAAATCTGTGCATGTTTGAACATGTATTTGTGTGCATTTGTGTACATCCTCATCGTCTGTCCTACCGTCATGAATCTGGAAAGCCAGCGTGGTGATCTTCTGAGTTACTATCATCAGAGGCCTAAGCAGGAAAAACAGATAATTATATTTTAAGTTAACTGTAAACTGCTGCAGTGGTTTTTGGAAAATCTTAAATGAATAAAATAAATAAGAGACTTCCTACCTCCAGGAAATTGACAGAATAACTCAAACGTTAAAAAAAAAAAAAATATACTCTTAAGACAATAACTAGTGGTGATTTGTTTAGCAGTGAAATGCTATCGGGTGTTTTAGCCTTAAAAATCCATTTAAAGGCAAACAGGGAGACATGACAGCTCAAGGAGGACAGAATGTTTGAAGAGTAAAACAATTTTTAGCCAGTTATTTCACAGAAACAAAGCCAAGTACAGTACAATGTACAGTCCAAATCATGTGCTAAAGTTATTTATCCATCATATACTGTAGTTTTTTCACACTCTTTTGCAATACAATAAAAATGTAAAATGTATGTAAAATGAAACAAGATACAATATACAACATTACACTGTAAACAGAGAGGAAGAATATCCAGTACAATATGTGAAGAGTAAGTCATGTCTGTGGCGTATTCCTTTTCAGCCACAGTTGTGGCAGTGAGGCAGTGTTGGAGCATGTACAGTCAATCTGACCAGACCAGTTTCACACCCCCTTTGCTAGTTTCATTCACAGATAGAGACCTCTCTGTCCCAAGAATGTGTGTGTACAAAGGCAGGCGCACACGCACAAATTGGGTGTTTCTCTCTTTCTGTCTCTCACCCACAAATGCTCGCTCACAAAGACACACAGACACACCCACCCACACACACACACACAATGTGTGTGAGTGGGCTGCATTGTGTCCACAACATGGAAAACCAAGGCAAAGGGGGCTGGCCAGGCGGCTGGCACTGCCAGCTCAATGAAAGTTGGCAGTTGGCTTTAGAAAAACATTTACAAAGTGCCAGTCAGTATGTGCAATACAGTCTTTGCATGTAGAGTTCGAACAATACATACAATTTTGGCCTAGTGTAGTGTGAGTTCAGCTGCCTTACATTGAAAAAACTAAAATCAGCTAATGGAAATATTCAGACACAGGAGAATGTCAAACAAAAGATCTAACCACAACACAAACGATCTGAAAGTCTAAAAAAATCTAAAGGCCTTTGCTTGACCTGATTGTGTCATTTAATCCTACACAAGCAGTGTAAGTAGCTCCACATGTACACTACTCTAGGTCCGTTATATACTCTGCAGTCAATGCTTAAAGAAACTGGATCTCTAATTCTATCTATGACCATACCAAAGGGTGACTCATAGACCTGGAAGTCACATGTAATCCAACGGAGTCTGCCAGCAATTTCATCCACACAAGATCTGGCAAAATGCAGCCAGCAAAATCAACTGATCCCCTTCATAACAGCACACAGAAAACCATTACCCACTTTATCTGATATGCACATTTCTATTAAATCTACTCCAGACATTATTTAAATAACACGTATTGGAAGGTCCAAGTTAGTTAAATATATGACTGTTTTTCTAGGAATCTTGGAATGCTCTCTATATTAGATATGTTCCAATATAAGAAGACCAGTGTGTTAACAAAGGCACAACTGTCTTTATCAAAGCAAATGCACGTCATTAACGGGAAAGTAGCTGTGGAATGCAGTTGCAGTTAATGCGAGTGGGCAGTTCTGATTTCTAAATAGTGTCATTTCTGATTATGCAATCTTCCATTTCTCGAAAAAATCTGTAGTTCCAAAGCATCTATTATTCCTATTATAGGAAATGTCACTCTGCTGTGAGCACTTATTTATGATCATTATTACATTCTGAAAAGGGGCATGTCAAGTTTTACCTAAGCGAACACAGTTCATTTTTGCTGTTTACACAACAGAGGTGCAGTTGCCAGGAGGCAGCGAGTACCTTAACTCTACCTGGCCGGACAATGTCAACCGTGAACAATCCATGCTGCGGCTTATTGACACAAGGCCGTGGCACTGGGGACTGTGTTAGCGGGGCCACACATTGTGGAAACTCTAACTGATAACAGAGGGAACTGCTCTAAAACTGAAATGACTAACATACAGTACTGCCCCCAACAGGGTGTGGCAAAGAGAAAGGTTAAGAGATGAGGCAATCGAATGATTAAGTTTTTCCTTACCCAGAGAAGTCCGTGGACAATATACCGTAGTTGAAGATGAAAACTCTGCTCATTTGGCACACTGTCAGATAGCCCATAGCTGTTGCCATAGAATACCTGTGTGTGTAGGAATGAACAGCACTAAATCAGACAAATGACCATTGATGTGTTATACCTGCAAATAATACCGAGCTACAATAAATGTTGATGCTCTATATTTATCCTGTTTATAGTCTATATCGGTCTTTGTGTACAGAGCAATCAAGGTTTTATCTTCTTTTCCCCACATGTGGGTAATTTCTTTACACATGAATAAACATAAAGCAATTTAATCAACCGTTTTATGTTGCACCCTACATAAAGAACCAATACATACACACACAGTTGAGCCAAGCTGTGAAAAGTAAAATGTAAGTATGTTAAAAAAGCTACGCTATATACTATTAACACAACTGCAAGGAGAAAAGAAAGGTACTTGAAACACTCAGACACTGCTACGGTTTTGATCTACCGGACTGGTCTGGCTGGCGCGTCAGGCTGCCTTCTACCTGACATGCTCTACATCACTCAACAATAGTAGTTCAAGCCACATTTAACATGAAGAAATTGGGTGGGGTGAATTTCTCCAAAGCCCATATCAGAATGTGTGGGAGGGAGTGACTAAATGGAGAAGTCGGATGGAAGAAGCAACTGAAAAATATATTTTTTTTTAAATACTGAAATGTTAGAAAGAGCTTTCCTACAAAAAAAAAATATGACTATCATTTTCAATATCTACAATATGCCATCTGCTCTCTCCACCAAACACAGACCTTTGACGTAAAAGGTTTAAGGGCTGATCTTGTCTGACAAGTTTTACCTGAAGACAACAGTAACTACAATTGCACCAACAACATGGAAATGAGATGCTGCTGTGGCAGATGGTTGACAGGCTAACAGTCAGAGAGGTCACTCTAATCTAGACACAACACACACAGCAACCTATACATGTGTATGTATGTGTGTGTGTGTGTGTGTGTGTGTGTGTACACCTTTTTTTTTTTTACATTGAATCTCCCTAAGATATTCACATCCCAAATGTTAATCTGGACCCCCTTTAGGTATGAAGACAAAGACTTACTTGTGTACATTGTTGATGTCAGCTTTGATAAGGATCAAGTAGCACGCAACCACCACTGACAGGATGTGAACGGAGTACCTGTAGAAAATGACCCATGTGATGAGAAAACATGCATCACTACTAATTCTTGATTGATACAATCTTTGGGAACACAAAACAGCCCTAAAATGTTTCCTATGAAACCTGTCACTCAAATGTCACAGCAAACTGTGTGCATCTACTGTGCTTTTAGGGGTCTCTTATTGTCTACATCCTCCTACAACTACAAGTCTGTGGCTTTGCTACCATCCAGACCCTGGACCCTGGACAAAAGTCCTGTCTAGGTGGACCGAAAGGTGAACGTCTGATAGTTGAGAGCTGTTTTTAATCTACAGCAACACACAACACATGATACACAAATAAACGGTGGATAATCAAGTGTCACTTTTGACTTAGGAAACATGAATGGGTGTAGCAACATGTGAGAGAAAATGAATGGAGTTGTGCATTTCAGTACCATCCAAAGCAGAAGATGAGGAAGGCGATGCCAAGGAGAGTGGCCACAGCATGCCTGACAAGGGGATTGGCATGGCTTGGAGTGAGGTAGAGACGAAACCAGAAGGCAGCAACCAGGGCAAATAACTGACAGGCCAGGAAATTCACCTGTGTGGGAGAGTGGCAGATCAAAACCCAAATATTAATAAAGATGAATATTTTTAATAGATGAGAAAAACAAAAGTACTAAAAATACTCTTATGTATTTATTCTGATGCCCTGACAAGCGTAGAGTGAGTTCCTAAGCTTCTGTGCTCTAAGGGGCATCACATTGCTTTCGTTTATTTTAAGTCTTATTCTTTACATTGTCAATTTTAATTTTACTATTATGTTTGTGCATGGAATAGCCAATTTAATACCTTTACCATTCAAGACGTTAGGTATTAAAAAAACCCACCGACACTTCACATCTACAATCTGGGCGTCGGTGACGAATCCGTCTAATCACTGTCTCTCAAACATGAATGAAGCGACATTCATTCATTCTTTTTTGGGGGGACGTGCTCTGTCTTTCGGCGGACATGTCCCCACGGAGCGGGGCTGACGGCCAGATGTTCCTACCTGATCCAGCGGGAAGCCCGTGTGTTCGCTGACGGGCAGCAGCCACTTGGATCCGGTGGTTTTAAACGCGGTGTCCGCCCGCTCGCCCATCCTGCACTGGTTCTGCCGCAACGCCTGGCTGCGTCTAATTCCTGCTCTTAGTCCTTCTTGCTTTGCTAAGAACTTACTGATTAATGCGACTGAAATACATTGTATGGTCTAAAAAAAAAAAAAAAAAAAAAGAGGACCAGTGACAAGTCGAACTAGTCCGGAGTTTCAGCTGTCTCTCCTCCTCCTCCCGTTCTTGAGTGTCACTCCAGGCCTCTTCTTCGTCTTCCTTTATTTAAGGTTGTAGGTGCGCTGGCATCCAACGTTAGTTTTGTCAGCGCCCTCTTCTGTTCGGTTGACAGATGACTTCACAGGTGTTCCTGCAACTTCCCTGGACTGTGGATCTGATTCCTTTTCAAACATCTTAACTACTGTTAAGTTAAAACACAAATTTTCTTTCTATGAGAAACTATTTAGCTTCCTGCTTTCTTCTTCTTATTCATTTCCAGCTGTTTAGTCTGTCTGGTGGATATAATTAGGGAAACTCTTAGTCACATTCTTGAAAATGGGCCTGTGGTGTGTAAAAAGCAGTTTGATACTTCCCAGGTCGGCTTCCCAACTCTAAACAAAGTCACAACTTCACTTATATCTGAAGACTGTATCATGTGAACCAGACTTCTTTCTCCATAGTAAGAAATATTTTGCTCCCAATCCAAGTAGATTCTTTAATCTCAAACCTAGATGACAGAGACTCTTCACCGACATTTTGCCGCAACTTCACTTCTAGGACAAGATGACCTAATGTCTCCTATTTAAAGACATTACAGCTACGGCTGATCAAAGCAAATGGCAGCTTTACTTGGTCTTATATCCTCTTTTCAGTGAAATTGCCATCTACACTGAAGCAAAAGCAGAAAATCTGAATGTGCATATCTTTGTTTTATACTTTCTGACATTTTCAGAATAAGCCAATGCAAACTTTTGCACCCAACTGCAAGGATATTTCTCCCATTTCGACAAGCAGAGTAGGGGATTTCCTAAACACAGAAAATATAAAGTGTTTATCTGGACAGTTTTTAATTTTTCCTCTAACATCTTGGCAGCAGAGCCATATAAACAACGAATTCTGGAAACTGACCTGATCATAGCTTAATAGAATAAACTCATGATTAAACTTTTGCAACCCCATTTACATCCAGCCAAAGTCATGATGTTGATACTTTTTCACACTTTTTTAACAACTTTCCTGTATGAATGAAATTTGAATTCCACTAGCCTTTCGGAAAGCTATTTTTCAAAGCTGACATTATAAATATATTTAGCTGCACACTCCTCAATAGACCTAAGCATTTCCTGGACCTCTTTTACTACATGCTCAACAAGGCCTGTTTCTGACATATAACTTCATCATCTGCAAAGTGGGACTTTGCAAACCCTCCTTAAAAAATTTTTCAATAGAATTTATTACATTAATATATTATAAATATTAAAATATAATACTCATTATAATGAACACAATTAGACTAATAATGCTGCCTTTAGGGGTCTTATTCTCAATTCTACACTACTCTGACCTGTAGTTTGTTTGATTATAACGTTCTTAATTGAGTTAAACATTGCCCCCAAACCCTAGTTTATATAGCTTATTAAAAACCATCTTTCAACTAAGAGCCATATAGTTAGAATTTATTTCCTTAGCCCTAAATACCTCTTGAATGTGTGTGTTGTCTGTTGAATGCTCTTACCATAAGGGGACCGTGAGCTCAGTTTGTAGGGCAGTTGTCCCCTGACAACAGGGTCAGTGGTTTAACTCCCAGTCCCTCCTGTCGATGTATCAAAGTTCTTGGGCAAGACACTAAACCCAATTTACTTCTGATGGGTCAGGTAAGCACCTTGCATGGCAGCCACTGCACTAGTTAGTGATTTTGTGTGTAGATAAGCAGACCATTTACCAAAATGTTCATTATTCAGAAGTTAAAGCTTTGTGTCATAAGTATTTCTCATGATTCTAACAATTAACAAATATTCATTGGCCATTTTTTGGCTTCACATAGAAGATTATTTTTTCTGCCTTTATGTCTTAACAAGGATGTATGGAAGTATTGCAGTTAGAGCTGGCTTCAAATTAGCATCCTAGCAGAGATGTAACATATTTTAAAATAATGATTTGTCCAGGCTGATGGTCCATGTTAGAGCAGAAACTTGCAAGCATTATGATCATTCTGCCAAAATCAGTTTAAGGGGTAAACTGTTCATATGGACAATTTTAACATGTTGATTACTATGGCAAAATGCAACGTATTTTATTGTTTGAGAAAGCAGTGTCAAACTTTGGTTTGAAAACAGTGGTGAAAGACCTTTTACTTAAGTAAAAATTCCATGTTGTAAGCTAAATTTAGCTGAATTTGATACTGCTGTGTAGCTAATTTATAAAAACACATCCATCCATTATTTTTAACTGCTCATTCTGTTCAGGGTCACTGGGGACTGGAATCCATCCCAGCTGTCAATTGGTGAAAAGCGAGCTAAAGCCTGAACAGGTTGCCAGTCTATCTCAGGGCCAACACCACTAACCTAACATCTTTGGACTGTGGGAGAAAACCCACACAAGCACAGGGAGAACATGCAAACTTCAAACAGATGGGGGCTCGATTCAGGGAACCTTCTAGCTGTGAGGCAGCAGTGCTAACCACTCCATGACTGTGCTGCACACAGACTGTATGTTAACTCCCAATCTACAAAGCAATTAAAAATATTAGTTGCCAACTTAATATAATGTAAAAAATACAAACCTTTTCTCTAAAATGTGGAGAAGACATATAGTCTACAAGTAAAGAAGTAAGAATCAATTGAAAGACTCAAAGTAAAAAAAATATCTGAATTATATTTAAGTGAATATATTCACTTACATTCCACCCCTCAGTGTACTGCCTTATATTAAACTACACCACATACCATTGGTGGGTCTCCAAAACAGTGTCATAACTAATCAAAACTACTGTCAGCTTCAGGTACTGATCTCTTGTTAGTTTAACTAAGTTGCAGAACTTCTTTCTTGCAATGCAATATATACTAATGTTTGGATTGGACACAAAACCATGGGGGACATGAGGGTATGATGAGTTTCTCTTTTCTTGTTGTCATCATCTTAAGCACACGGGTGCGGTTTGCTTTGAGTCCAACAATGTAAGTAATCTATGTTGAAAATTATAAACATTGAGCAAAAAAACAAATTTGCAGATCACAAAAGCAAGGATCTACTGGGCCCCATACATTACATAAAACAGGTTATGACTGCAAGAACACAGTGAGGGTTTGCATTTTGTTGTTTATCTCATATAAATTATTGTATTATATTAGATCATCAATTTTCAGTTTTCTTTTAGTCAAATTATTGTGTTGGGGACACAAGAATTACTTAAAGTTTAAAAACTAAATTTTTCTGTCACACAGATTAAAAATTATTCCGTCTTGCACATCTCCAGTGTCAAAAGGAAAACTATACACAGCCTAAATGAAACAATCGTGTTTATTGTTACTGTTGCTGTCGTTTAGCGCTTCACCTTCTCTGTTCAGGACATTGGTCAATTGCGCCACTTAGCGACCAGTCGGGGATCACACAAGGCGTGACAGATGACGTCGCCTGTTTACAACTGCCAATGAACACGTGGTGCACTGAATCTCGAAATCTTATTGGCCAAAATGATGGTAAAATGGGCATGGTTTCTTTTCCGAAGGCCCAATGGCAACTGGCATGTAAATTCCGTTTGAAAATTTCCCGGGAAATCTGAGTTTCGCGGGAGGGCTCTTGAGCGCGTAAACCGTATCCCTTCATTCATCAGGCCGTTTCCTGAAGCCATTTCTAGACGGGGGAAACCGGAGTTGCGCTACTTTTTAATCCGTTGCATCTGCCTAAATGCACTTTCATAAGGAAAAATACTTTACAAAAATCGACATATCAGACTTTTATCTCTACTTCGGTCTGATTATTTTTGTAACTATTTCGTCGGATTAGCAGCTAGACGAGCTTGAAAGTACGGTGACAAGAAAGGGGTTACCCCGAATACGCAAGATGAGAAGAGGGATCTCCTCGGCTCCGGACAAAGTGATTTTAGCGGGGGTTGGGGGCTCTCCTCTGGACAATAATATCATTTTAACAACGCTATCGGATCGTTTAAACCCCGGGCAATCCAACGCTACGTTTATCCAAATAATAACCACCCCACCGCCTTGCAACGTTACACAGACATCAAATGTGTGTTTATCCGAACCTCAGATAAACAACATTTACACAACTCCACAGCAAGCTGCAGCAAACGGAGCAGGACAACGGCCCGCTCTGGGGAGACCGCCGGTAATAATCTACACAGTTGGTTTAAACATTTGGCTTGCTGTACAACACGACAAGATGTTAGCTTGCTAGGTTAGCCGAGCTTGTTGTTCGGGCAGCTAACGTTAGCTACTTAGCCCAGGCATTCCCACGGCTGAACCTAGCGAGGTGGCTAACTAACTACCGCTAGCTAAGTTACCAAATTGGGTTGGTTAAGTGGTTGGTGGACTGCATGGAGGCTAACGACGAGTTTAAGTTAGTTTTGCAGTTACCCAGACGCAGAGCTGTCATGTAATAGCGTGCCGTGCTAACTTCGTGGTGCTTTTGAGTCGGCATCAACCTTGCAGCCAGATGGAAATATTGGTAAGAGATAAGTAATGTTAGCGGTGGCCTAGTGGCTGCTATTGGTGTCTTAATTTGGGGGTTGGGGGGGATTGTTGGGCTGCTTCGCTTTTAGTTAGCTCATTTTCCGCTGCATATAAAAACACGAGTGCTTCAACTTACAAAGATGTGAGCGTACACACGTCTAAAGCTTCTGTGCACTTTAGAAACTACTCGATAGATGTTTCTCCCAGTCGTCTCTGAAGATGCAAGCCAACTTGGATGAAGCTCGAAAAAAAAACATGTTAGCTGTTGAGGCTAGTAGCAGTGTTGGTTAAGGGGAACAACGTTACTCGTACGGACGAGACTTCAATAATGCACGTGTGTTTAATGTCACTCTTTTTGTAAATAAAGTGGATCGTTATGATGCCTATCATTATCA
This sequence comes from Channa striata, assembly GCA_033026295.1. Classification (NCBI taxonomy): domain Eukaryota; kingdom Metazoa; phylum Chordata; class Actinopteri; order Anabantiformes; family Channidae; genus Channa; species Channa striata. The sequence continues at coordinate 12,598,525 of CM065175.1, read as the reverse complement.
TGCCAAGTAAAGTGAAACTCGAGTTTGTTACTTCAGTGCTGACTGCACGTTTCCTGTATTCTCAACACGCATGAAACCACACAGAATAGTTTAAGCAGCATTCAGGGTGTTGGTTTTTTCCTGGCTATTCATCTTTCATGAACTCAACCAGTCTGTGTATGTCAGGCTGAAGCCATGACCAGGCAGGGGGTAGAGGGGAGCTGCTTGCTGATATATAAAATGGCTGACATTTTGACTGTCAACAGAGGGCATATTATTCTTCCATAGACGTGGGTTAAGTTAAATAATCCATAGTAGCATAGATGGCAAAATAGGATTTCAAATGCTAGAAGGTAAACTGGGCTGAGAGGGAAATGCATTAGATCAGCAGCCTGAGACACCATCAGTGGCTTCTTGCTAGCACAGAAAGTGAAGGGGGAAATTTTGGGAAGGCACCATGCCAGTTCACAGTGATGTCCTGAATGCAAATGGAAAGTGGCAACTGAATTAGCATTAGCTTTTCATAAGAGATGTCAATTATAAACACTTGTGTGTTTCAATATTTGCAGTATGGAGGGGTTGTGAAGTTGAACACATTGCCTAAATAGGTTTAAACATGTCTGGGAAAACTGCAGTAATTATGTGGTAGACATTGATGCTGTGTACTACTGCTGGATTCAGAGGATATGAATGAGCTGGGAACTTTTTACAAGTAAGCTTTATGATTTCCTAGAAAATTATTTAGACAATTTAAACACTGGGGACCTAGGAAGGTGAAGTTAAGCTGGACATTGGACCTCATGTGCTCACATTTCTTTTTAGCTGACAGTGGTTGGACTGACATTTTGATTTGATTGATAAATAGAAAACAGAAAACTTTTGAGCTACTAAACAATGGGTTTTGAATTTCCTTTAGGCTGCGTTTGAGGTCCCATAGTCTGAGAGCAAAATGACTTGACATTCTCTTTAGTTATGGGGTTATGTGGTGTAACAATAAAAACTTGGTAGTATACTTGCATTGGTTGTTTTTGGCATTACTGTACAGCACTGCGATCAAACTCGCAGTTGTGACTCACACTTAAGCTATGTCGGTTTGTCTTGGACATTTGATTTAGAATAGAAGAAATCGCAACCACCCGTTTTGTGCCACATCATCACATATGTGACACGTAGAGTGTCTCCATGATTAATTGGAAGTTTTTTGTATGATTATGTTCACAATGCTTCACTTCCTAAAATCGGAAGAAAATTATGCTGTACTTGTCATAATTAAGACTGCCAAGAACAATGCACTCTCAAAAGTGTCCAGTCTTTATGAAATAAGTTAATGTATCATTTACCTTTTTAACCTATATGTGTTTTCCTTTGTCTCATTTCATTTCTTTTATACTTGAAGTAAGATAAAATTGTGATAGATCAAAGTATGATGCATCACTACTTGTGGTGGCTCGAAAGATGACCGATGCATGTCAAAGGTCCAAGACTTCATTAATGTTATCTTTCCCTCTCTTAGGCAAAACGGCGGTTGGCGCTCGATGATTCAGACCACCAGTACCAGTCAGAACCAGCCAGGACTCCAAGAGGCCGAGGGGCTGCGACAGCCAATGGGACACGGTTAAAAACACCCAGAAGTAAGAAGCTAAAGGCTAAGGAGTATTCTGACTCCATACTGTACATCTGGAAAATTTAAATCAAAAATTGAATCCAGAGATGATGATTTAGGGTGACACTGTAGTAAACGGACAAGTTAAGTTCTATGCACGGCAACGACTTAAATATTTCGTCATGTGAACAGTATGATGGAGTAGACAGTTACCATGATTTAAAGAACCCCTTAATCCTCAATCTTAAATTGAAGTTTGACTCAGTCTCACCAGGGATATTTCAAATATCATATTAACCCAACTTCATATTCATAAAAATGCAAAGTCTTGGCACTGGATGGTTTAGTAGTAGCAATATAAACCATTCTAATTGCTGCATAGCTAATTAACATTGTATAGGTGAATAACATATTGAAGGACAGAAAGTGTCTTAGTAAGGTGTTGAGAACAACATGCACTGCCAGAACATGTTTAAGGCCCCTTACTGTTGAGCCTTTAAGTCAGTTCAAATTTCTCCCCTTAACGGTTGTGTAGGTTTCGATCTGGGGGGGTTGCAGGTGTTTGCTTTGGTTCCATACTTCTTTCTAAAATACTGTTATCCTCTGATTAAAGGAACTGATGCTGTTGATTTTGAAATCCAGCTGGTAAATATCAAAATTGCTGCTTTATGTAAAATGTTTTCAGCTGGTTATTATTAGGTTCAACCAAAAGCTTGACCGGTTGTGTATCTTGTGATCCCCTCTTCATGTAAATTACACATTCCCAGCTGATTAGGACTGACTGAGTCATTTGCCTCCAGTTTTTCCTGACTGGAAAAATGTCCTGGTGTCATTTTCCCCAAAATTGTAATCTTCTGTCTTCAACCACAAATATAGCCCTCTACAAAAATGCTGCACTGCCTTCCTAAAATTACTACAAAGTCAAATCACCATTTGTGTGACATAGTCATAGCACAGAGGTTGTCATAAAAGGTTCCAGGTGGAATTTATTTGTGAGGTACTTGTGTCATATATTTAAATTACAGTAATATGTACCTGTTATTAATTTCTTCTGAAAAATCTACACTCACTGGCCACTTTATTAGGTACATCTGTACATTCTAATAAAATCTAGTACAGCAGCTGTGCTATTAATTCTTATTTTACAAGGTTCTAATTCGTCAGTTTTTAAGTTGGAACTGTCAAAAAGGTGATAATTCTAATATGTGTTTATGACTGAGGTCAAAGTGGTTAGTGGACTAATACTGGACGGCATTACAAGAGGAGGTGCTTCTAATGTTTTGGTAACACCAATCATTTTAAACATGGTGGCCAAAAAATTAGAACCATCTATTCTTATAATGCCCTCCAGTACAACTCCATTAAATTGGACATTGGATTGTATTAGAATGTACAGGTGTACCTAATAAAGTGGTCAGTGAGTGTATATCGAGATGTCTCGATACCAGTATCGGATCCAATACGGCCCTTGAGTACTTGGACTACAGAAAGTTCTGATAGCACACCAGGCACCATGTTAGTCTCTATTGATTGAGCAGGTAAGCAGAAGTGGAACCATGTCTGTGGTTTGGAGCTGATTTAAGATAAGTGGAAATGATAAAAGTAAAGCTGTCTGCAAGCTTTTAAGATTTACTTACTAACAGTACGTTTATTAAAATCAGTTTAAACAGGATTACTATTTTTGATTGACATTGGAAAGAAATATACAGTAAATGAATTAATTTTACTTCAAGCTCGCTTTGTTTTACCTAGTTATTTTACCTCCATATATTCCTCTGCATGCTCTACAGCCTCCATCAAAGATCTCAGCTCAAATCTGTGCTTATCAAAGCTTTTCAAATTTGTTTTCATAGAAGAAAGAACAATTTCAGAATTCTGCTTTTAGATATCTGAGGGGAATGGAAATGCTGTGATCTCATTGTGACTCCTACAGAATATTGATCAAGCCACATTTTACTTGGCCTTTTGCTCTTAAGGAGAATAATATCAACAGATCTTTGAGACTTGACGTCTTGTAAACTGAAAAATGTAGTGTATTGCTGAACTGCGTTGTCCTCCATTTCCTTTTTTCTTCTACTATAGCACCCAAATCTCCACCAGAGAAGACACGGTACGATACCTCCTTGGGCCTTTTAACAAAGAAGTTTGTCGACCTTCTTGCTCAGTCTTCAGATGGCGTTTTGGACCTAAACCTTGCTGCTGAAACCCTACAGGTAATTTTCTAACCAAAGTCCAAACATGTGGCATCTGAAATATGTCTTTTCAGATCATGATCATTTTCTGAATTCTGTTGGCATTGTTGTTGGCTGATGTGGTTCATATTATTATCATTATGTATACCATTACAATTGTTGCTGACTAGAAATGTATTCTTTACTTTCAGGTGCAAAAAAGGCGACTGTATGATATCACTAATGTACTAGAAGGCATTCATCTAATTAAAAAGAAATCAAAGAACAACATTCAGTGGATGTAAGTAGTTGTGTTCTCTCTATCATCTCCTTTTCGCTCCCCAGCAGTTTTCTACAAGCTGTGGCTCGAGACACAAAGTCCTTTACAAAATCATATCTGTCACAAAAGCATGAACTGAGCCAATGTGTATGTGTTCATTTTGCAATTCAAAGTTCTTTAAATCCTCTCAACATCTTCCAGTGTGTATCGAATTTGGCCAGTGAATGTTTATATTTTTCAGCTGTAGGGCTGATGGAAGATGGTTGAGTGTAAGCTGTCACAACAAAGGATGTGGAAACCTGACTGTGCAATACTTTGCTTTGCTAATTTAATTATATCCGCTTTCGTCCATTAATCACTAAGCACATGTAGTTTAGGAAAATGCCATAGTTTACTAGTTGATAATGCATTTATAGATGTAAAGTGGTGGCTTAAGTTTGCACAATGGCAAAATGTTTGAATTCCTTATCACTTGACATGGAAAATGACTTAAATCTGGTGTGCTAACTGTGTACCAATTAGAGCAACTGAAGAAAACTTAGACACACTGTAAAATATTATTTTTAATAACTTTGAAAGAAATGGGTAACTGTGAAAGTCAAGCCCTTGAGCCAGGCTAAATCTGTTGTATTCAATATCTTGTCTCTGTTGCATGCAGGGGCTGTAGTCTTTCAGAGGTAGAGGGAGCATTGAGCCAGAGACAAAGGCTGACAGCAGAAGTTTCTGCACTCGGCGAAGAAGAACAGAGGCTTGAACAACTTATCCAGAGATGCAGCCTGGATGTGAGACACATGAGCGAGCTACAAAGCAACCAGAAATATCCTTTACTTGTTAAAAGTTAACAAGTCCAATCTCACAGCCGTGATCGCAGTGAGCAGCTGTAGCAGCTGGCTTTCAGCAATCACCTGCACTTTCTAAAGGAAGAAAATAAGTTCTAGGTATTTTTGTTTTTATTTTGTACCAGGCGCTCAAATCAACATCGCTAATTACAGCAGTCCCCAGGAGTGTGAGATCTCTGTCCAGCTCTTTGGTCTACACTTGAGATTGTCAATAGTTAGTAAGCATTTTCAGCCACTTTGGTACATTCTAGTGTTATGTCTTTAACTTGTTCCTCATCACATATGCCTATGTAACATACCAAGACATCAAACAGGTGGGAAACCTCAGAGACCAGACTGTTATTGTTGTCAAAGCGCCCACGGACACCAAACTAGAAGTACCAGACCCTGATGAGGTATGTATACATGTACACAGAAAGATTTGTTATTGGTGCTCCCATCTTATGCTTTTTGCTCACTTTGATGTTACCTGTGATTTCTATATTAAATTATTTTCTGACATTTCTTACACCAATAATAATTCAAGTCTAATTTATGTATTGAGCTGTGCTTGCTGCATGCTAGTCAACATTGTGGGAAAAACAAAAAAATACATTTAGCTATCCTGTTCATATTTCTTAGGCTTTTATCCTTTTTTAAAATTTTCTTTGCTGTCCATTTAAACTCATTCTGTTACAGACACTAAGTTAGCTGTTATAAGACAACGTAACCAATTTCAAGATGCAAACAGTCGCTACGGTTCAAGCTGACCAGCCCCTCTCCCAGTCTGACAGCATTGTTTTCCAGAACATACACGATGAGCTTTAAGAATCCCAATTTTTATGTATGAAAGTGTTAGTTAAAAAAAACAAAATTCAGGGACAATGCACCCACTAATCAGTTGATGCTGTGTATACAGGTCATGTAACAAACATCTCATTTGCAGCCCCTGTTCTTGGTTAGGCTTTTAGATAAAAAAAAAGAACAAATAAAAAGCAAAAAAAAAGTAAAAACAAGAATCAACATTTAAATAAAGACACAACTGTGTGCATACAACCCCATACACAAAAATCAGGTGTGCACAATAAGAGTATAAACCTGACCAGTGTAAATCCACTGAAGCTGTTCAGTTTTCTGAATGTGATTTTTAAGTCTAAATGTATCATTCCATAACTGTGAATCTTTTACTGTAAAGGATGCTTGAGCCAAATTAGTTCTACACCTTCATGTGTTTCCATCTTTACTTATTTTGTATCAACTGACAGACTACATCAGGGGTAATGCCATTTCTAGACTAGAACATTGTTTTTACGAAAGAAGGCTTTATGAAGTTATCTAAAATTGTATTATTCTTTTGAAAAATATGACAGTAATACCATATAATAGGTTTCAAATCCATTACCTAAAACCAACTTTGCATTTTTAATACATATGATTTTATCATACAAGTAATTTAATTTTGTCTTAAGTTTGTTTTGTAAAATGGGCATCAAGCTTGAGTTTGGAGTTTGAGATGACACAGAGCTATTAAAATTCAAGTTATCAGACACTTAGTAACAACTAGGAAACTAGACTAGCTGTCTGTTTGACCGCCCTGCAGCTTCATGAGGAGTTTATTCAGTTCAGCTATTCTAACTTCCTCTGTAAATTTTATAGGAACTCTTCATATGATTGTTTAGAATCTGCAACAGTTAAAATACATAGCCTCACAGCTGTGAAATTGCATACCAGTTGAATAAAGATTTGTTTAGTAGTTGATTATCAAATACATGTATACATGCTAATAATTTATATACCGTAAATTCTGGACTATAGAGCGCACCTAAATTTAAGCCGCACCCGCTAAAATTTAAAAGAAATATATATTTTGTCACATATAAACCGCATCGGACTATAAGCCGCCAATATCCAGGCTGAGAAATAAGATATTTACATAGAAAGATTTTGTACCATAAGTGTTTATTCATACACCTGAACCTGAATGGTGCCTGTAACACGGCAGTAAAAGTGCTGATGTTTGCTGTTGTGCGTCTTGGGTTGCATGCGCTAAGAATAAAAACTGGCACTTTTTTGTTTGCACTGACTTCCATCTACACCCATCTGAGGGCTGCAGAAAAATTCATAGAAAAGCTGCATCTCTGTAAAAGCCGCATGGTTCAAAACGTTGGAAAAAAGTAGCGGCTTATAGTCCGGAAAATACGGTATATGCTTTAATGGAACATTTAGAGAAATTGAAATTTAAGGGCATCTGAGTTCTATCTTTTCTTAGTGTGAGTTCATCATATCAAATGAAGTTCTGTTTGTGTTGATTTGAACTGATACACAAAATTATGCCCCTCTCTAGAGTTTGTCCATTCATCTGACTAGCACGAAGGGTGCGATAGAAGTCCTACTGTGCCCAGATGAGGAGAATGACCCCAGGAGTCCTGTGAAAAACACTGATGCAGACATCAATGGGAATTCTCCTTTCCTTAAAGTCCTTCAAGGTTTGTTTCATTTGTGTGTATGGTCTCCTATAAAACAACTTACTGGTTATCGCTTACGTTCACTTAATCTAAATTGATTTTTATTTACAAGCACGGTTGTTTGTGATGTTTCTATAGGATCTTAGTTCCTCCGTGTTGGTGGCAGTTTATATTGCAATGAATTTCGTAATGAACAGGACAACATGACACATTATTATTTAGCTTTGAACTCTTTCTAATCCTTAGTACAGACACAGATGACTTCAGCCAAGAACAGTTCTTCATCCTTACAAATGTTCACTTAACAAAAGTGAAGTGAAGGGAAGTTTGGAGTTTTGCCGATTACATTTTTTTTATCTCTGGTATATACAAAAAGAGTGATTCAGTGACACAAGACGAGACTAAAGTGTTCAAATTATAGCTAAAGTGTTACTTGAATAACATTGGATGTGACTCATCTGCTTTAAGTGTCAATCGACATTGTGAATTAAACCCTTCCTTGTCCCAATACAGCTGTTGGTTCCATCCCTGCTGCACTGGTACAAATCAAATGAACTACCTCTGATCAGACCAGACAGGTGTTCACATTTGAACTTGGGTTGCCAGTGAAAAACTAGATCCATAAATAACAAGCCCACTTAGTTGACCTATATGGTGCTTATAATGGTGTTGGGGTAGTAACCATTCTCCACTTTATTTTGCAGATCCCAATTGCACCACTTCATCTCCAACCACCTCATTGGTTCCACCCTCCTCCACCTCCGCTGTCTCTGTCACTACTCTGTCCCCAATCTCATCCCCTTACACCAGTCTTCTCCAGCAGACAGAGGACCAGATCCCCTCGTCATTGGGGCCTTTCTTAAACCTTGGACCCCCTCATCTGGAAGATGACTACCTTTTAGGTTTGGGAGATGATCAGGGAATCAGCGACTTGTTTGATGCTTATGACTTCGATAAAATGCCGTCTTGCCTAGATGATCTCCTGTGCAGCTAGCATTTGCTAATAGAAATTCAAATTAAATGCATGTGAGAGATGGGGAATGAGTGAGTTTTGATGCATGTGACTGATTGTGTAGCTAGTGGAAATCTGTTTTAAACAGATGGGGATGAAACATTGAGGGATTTTCTCAGTCCTGTTGGGAGTAAATGCCTTCTTTCATGATTCGAGAGGTGAATGGCCTTGATTGATTTCATACAAACATGACACAACTGGTCAGTGTGAAGACATATCCATTACTCCTTGTCTCAGGCTATGAGAGGCCTCTAGTGTAACTGAGCATTGGGGGGCATCTAAAAGTCTTTGCTGTAATCTTGGTAAAATAAAAAAAAAATGGTGAAGGGAAGGATATGCCTCACTGTATCACACAGGGTTCTTGTCGCTGTACAGACAGACCAACAAAGACAATTTAAGGAAGGTACTCCCACACCACCTGGTATTAAGCCACATTGTGCGTGATTGCTTTTAGCATAAAATGAATTTGTAAATGCAACTAAGATGCGCATAAGAAATTTCTCAGTAGGATGCTCAAAAGCAGAGAAGAAGAAAGTCTATATTAATAAATCTTGAAGGATGCTGCATCTATGGGAATTCGACAAACCTGTGTATATGTCTATGGAAGGACAATGCTGATCTGTTTGTCCTGTGACCCATCCTTATCCAAGATGTTAATACCATACAGAGCAAAGGAGATGCAGTGCAAACAGTAATGATTGTGTTCTATTACACCAGTGATCTGCGGCTGAAGGTTTAAACTGCTGACTGTAGACTGGCATTTTGTGTGCTAAAACAGAATATTTGAGAAAATAACAATAATTAAAAAAATAAAAAAACGGGGCAGTTTTGTTGCACAATATTTGTGGTTACAGTTAACTTTCAGTTTGACTAGCTAGAGTGAATCTTTGGTCACCTCTACTGCGTTATTAATATTGTAATGTAACACTTGATAGGTTAACTGTTTGTGTTTGGTCTTGTAATTGTAAAGTTACTAAGAGTATGAGTATTTTGTACATTTGGGCACTATTTAAATGTAAGAGGTTGCTCAGTAGATTGTCCAGAAGAAAACTTTATACCAGGAGTGTGTGCTCTTAATGCTCTTAAAGAAGACATATTTAATCTTTTTCTTCATGTTAACTTTTCAGTCTGTCATCTACCGAGCAATTGGGCAACAACATATTCTTTATATGTTGTACATTTTTACAGTGCAGTCACAACAAAAACATTGTAATAAGAAAAACTGTGATTTTTAACTTTGACACAACCCAGAAATTCTATTATGTAGGTTAGGCAGTAATGCCTCGAGTACTTGTATAAGTCTGACATGTGAATTGTTAAAAATCATCCACTCCTACTCTTATTGACGCTTTATCAATTCAGGACCGACACATTATTTTTCTTGCTGAGTTGAAACTCTTTTCCATCTTCAACAGCAGGCAGCAGCCACAACCAAACTTCCCCCGATTGTTTCTAAGATAAACTGTGTGCTGTGAAATTATACTGTGGTTTGACCTTATCTGAAAAAGCTGGTTTTGAACCACTCAAAGCAAATTAAGACCCCCTGGGTGTGTACTGAAAGCAGTGTGGGAGGCGGGACAGGTGAATAATAGTGTTTTAGCTTTTAGTGTTAAATTTTAATGGGTTTTAATACTGTAGAAATGATTTCTAGAAATATGATATCATGGTCACCTAATTAAAAAGGGGCCACATAGCCACTATTTGAGGCTGCAGCATGCAAAGAAGGGCTTATTTTCCTCCGTAACAGGATACTAAAAATATAGAAAGGTAACAAAAGACAAATAGGTCTGTTTTGTAATTTAAGAAAATTCTGTGCAACCAAGTGTTAGTTTTGTGTGTTGTCTAGTGCCTCTGACTCTTGAGTTGTTAATCAAGAAAAGCTGAAGGACTGGTTGAACTTAGAGCTGTAAGGGTGTTTATATTTCCTCTAGGTATTTGGAACACAGTTGAAGTTCACTTGTTACCTTCTTGTGTTCAGTGTCATCCCTGATAGTAATGCAAACATCTTTAGCTTTGAAACTAGAAAAACCTGCAGCCACAGGTAATATTGCTGCTCTTAGTGTTAATGTTCCCCGACCTGATTGATGTGCGCTTGAGTAATTGCGTGTGCAGCATGTGTGAGATTTTCAAAGATCAAGCTTGCTAAAGAGTAAGCCTGCAATGTGTAAATTGATGTACAGTTTTCTAAAAATTTCAGTGCACAAGGTACTGTAGGCTACCTCTCACTTAATGTTTGACAGTAGTGATAAGGCATAGATGTAAATGCCATAGTGTGAATGGATGCTGAATTCCCTTTTCTCATAAAAATTCCCCTTGTTATTTAAATGTTTTATTGCGTATTACATCACTTTTGTCTTCTAATGTGTGTGAGATTGCACTTGCACCCTGGAATATGGTGTCACAGCTTAAATGTGAAATTGGGTGCATATTCAATAGTCAAGTGGACAAATGTGTTGCAATATAATTTTTGGCTTCGTTATTGAACATTTTCCATAAGTTATTTAGTTTTTTCTTTTTTAATATAATTTAGAGCCCATCTTCAACACAAAAGTACATAACCAGTAATGCATGCACACATTGATTGACAGCTCCGATTTTCAAGTCATTAAGACATTGCTGTCTGTAAAGACCACACAACCAGGATAAAGGGACTTGGCTGTCCTTCCTAAGTGTGTAGATAGCTTTGATTCTGTCATGTGATGTGTCTTAAGTATTTTTAGAATGATGTGGAGGAGGTTTTTTTTTTGTTGTTGATTTGTCATGTTTTGGGTTTTTTTCTTTTTTTTTGGTTTTTGCTTGTTTCTTTCACTGCCTGTTGAAACAACATTTTGACTTTGTTAAACCAAAACCAAATGTTAACCGGAACTTAAACAAAGAAATAAAATTTCTTAGTTTCTTCCACAGTCACAAGTAAACAAAATTTGACTTGAATGCACAGAAATGGTGATTCACAATACACACTTTCCCTATAGACATATTTATTTCAGTGTATTTTCTGTGTATTTATAATAAAATTCTAGCTCCTTTCTCTTCCCAAAATTTATTCACAAATCACAGTCCTTTTACATAGGTGATTACTTTTTCCTTCATCAATTTCAGATGACCAGAATCTGGTCACAATATTTTATTCACTTTTATGTGAGAGACCATGTTTTGGAAAGTTTGTACCTTTCCCTGGGTTTCTAATGGAATGTTAAAGATTTCAATACACCACTGATGCTAGTGTCATTGCCAGTGAGTCTGAAAATGTTTTACGAGTGACTAAACTTAGTTTCTTCATTTCTAATGTGTGATTCTGATGTGTGATTAGACCTTGCAGGATGTTGTAATTAGGCTAAATGTGGTGTAAACTATAGTCAAGATTAAAACAGCATTTTTCCTATGGTTCATTCTCAAGCTGTTACCAAATACAATGTACTGATCCATAAATGTTATGTAATGGTTATGTGAAAAGTTAACTCTTAGATAGGAAATAATTGACTGTAAAATTATGATATTGATGACTGTTTCCACAAATTACAAACCAAGATCACCTTTTTGCCATTTGAACACATGGTGAAAGGGTGTGTTTTTGAATGTTTAAAATACTTTGACGTTTTTGATGTGTTATACAGTACATAATTTTTTTTCTTTAACATCTGTCAAATAAGGAATTTGAGTTATATTTGTTTTTGGGGAGGGATAAATGGATTGTTTTTGTACTCTTGTACATGAAAAAAAAAATAAAGGCAATATAAGTATAAGTATATGTTTTGTTTCTGATGTGTCTTCAGAGATTATTTTGCACTTTAGTGCTCAGAATAGAGACATAAACTTGACAACAAGTATGTTAGCTGTACTGCTGACAATATAAAACAAGTGACATTAAGTGTTAAATGAACCAGAATCCTTATTTTTATATTGATCTCAACGTGGGTCAGTCTGACGACCTTTCGCCTCCCCGAATGCGACATGCGAACGTGTCTTGTTTGTTCCTTCTCACTTACCGTAGCAGCGTGTAAGTATGGCAGCCAGGACCTCTGACAGTTATGTTTTCATGTCTTGAATAATACAATTTTCTGATTTGTAAATCACACTGTGCTCGAAAACCGTGCTCGTCTTGAAGTTTAACTACTTTGCATTCCCTGTAAGTTACTGGTTTATATTATTATCTGGTCTGTCTGCTCAAAATAAAGGGCACGTGGAAAGTAGTTAGCTAGCTGGACTAGCCAAGCTAATAGCTATTTACGTGTTAGCCAAAAACATTAAACTTAGCATATACGTTGTTGGGGTACTTTTAAGATTATGATGTTTCTCACTTTATCGGCCAGCATTTGCTTGCGCAAATAATGTGTGTGTGCAGTTACGTTAACCTTTAAGTGAACGTCGGGTAAAATTATTGCTAACGTTAGTAATTTTAACACAGTTAAATAGGTATGTGTCGTCAACTTGGATGTCAGAAATATTTTAGCTAAGATGTAGCAGTGACGTACGGAGCTATTACCCACCTTTAATGTAATGTAGTTAGCTTTTTGTACGTCAGCAGCAGCGAAAAGAAGGGGTTAGTCAGGATAAATGTTTTAGGTAACGTTAACGGTGGTTAGTTGGTGAGAAAGTGACACTAACTAACCATTCTAACCTTAATTTCTGAGAGGGAAAGTCTTAAATATGTAGAATAACCGTGTGCTGACTAAGGCTCTGTTTGTCTCCCCTCCAGGCCACCATGCCATCTGCCTGTGACTCCCTGATTGAAGACATTGAGGACATGGTGTCTTTTAATGACCCGACTCCCTATGAGAGACAGTCCGCTAGAAAGACCATCATACCAAGGTCCAGAAAGAAAAAAGAGCTGCTGAGTGAGGAGGAAATCCACGCGGACAGGTACACGTTACGTTAGTGTGTGAGTGGATTGTCATTGTAAGTTTTAAGTATAAAATTGAGTGCAGAAATTTTTAATTTGCCTGTAAATGATTAATGGCTCAAAAACTAACAATACATCAAGTTCCTTGAGTTCAGGTGACTGCTAGTTTTGCAGCACTGAAATTGTTATGTGGCATGTACAGTTTTTTGTGCATTGAATTTATTTAAATTAGAAAGGCAGGACAGTAACTTCTTTCAATCCCTAAGTTTGTCTAATTTCCTATCAACCATTTAGGAATATGAAACATTGTTGCCAGTTTGTTTTGGTCTGTTTTATACCGAACAAACAAGCCAAAGTGTGTAAAAACGCAGGCATAAAAACTATTGGGTAACACATGTTGACTGAACTTCAAAATCAGCAATGCATTGCTAGAGTGAACCAAATTCCACTGATGGGCAAGACATAAAGAACTTTATTAATCCATGTTTATATGTAATGTTCATGTAAAATACATTGCGTGGATAAAGAAAAGTCTGACTAATATTTGATTGAACCATCTGTAGCATAGATGTTAGCATACATTCACTCTAGTATAACTTCAATAAGCTATGCAATGTCACAAAATGTGTTTCCATCTACAGCTGCATTGATTTGTTTTTTTTTTTTTTAACCAAGACTTGGTACTGAGGATAGGGTTACACTACTGCATAATGTCTTCTCCAGCACATCCCAAAGATTCTCATTGAGGTTAACGTGTCCCGTCTATATGTGCAAACTACAGTATGTCTGATAGTCCATAAACCAATTTTTCCCAATTTAAGCCAGATGAATCCTGCCAGAAGCATTGCCATCTTGAAATATGCCTGTGCCATGAAGAAAGAAAAATGGCTATATGTAAAAACCTGGTCATTCAATATATATTTAGGTAGTCAGCTACTTAATTATCTATCTAGTTTCGGTAACCACTTATCCTGATCGGGGGCTTGAGACCAGCTGTCATTGAGTGAGAGGCAGGGTACATTCCAGACAGGTTTTGCTGAGCATATTATGGGCAGGCATTGTAGATCTAATCAAAGCACAAATCACAAATTAATAACTTATTCATTGTGAGCATTGCTAGCTGAGAATCTAGCTGAAACACGACCAAAAGAGGTATATTACATAAGTTTTTTACCGGAGAGATTATTTCAGTCACTTTGAGTGAATCTTTTTGTAGATTTTCCTACCAGCCTAAACTAAACAATTAAGAGCTGAAGTACTTTTCTAATCCTCTAACACTTAGGTAATGTTTAGAAGTGGCAAATCCTTAGGTTAATGTTAGCATCATACAAGAAATTATCATCTAATTGTCATTATTATTATTTAGTTTGATCCCTGGAACCCAGAAGATCTGGATGAAAACATGGGGCTGCAGTCATAACAACTCTGATGGAGAGTACATGGCTGGACAGCTAGCTGCCAGCGGATATAAGATGACTGGTAAGTGTTTATTAAATTGTGCTGTGACAGACAGCATATCCATTGACTGAAATGTTAAATTAACGTTATTATGTTTTTTAAATGTTTTTGAATGGATGCGATTATTTTCATTGAACACAAGGGGGCAGTCTTGTGTTTTAAGTATTGAATGGCTTGTGTGTTGTTTCAGTGAAACTCCCTGGCTGTATTTGGCTCTCAAAAAGTCATCCACACATATATTTGTGATTAAAAATGGTAATGGGAGGCTTTAGAGTGTCTGTGTCCTAAAATCTTAACCAGAACTCAGATTCACAAAATCTGACTGACATTGTAGGTTTGCCTTTTTTAGCTTATTCTGCAAATTAACTGTCCAGATACATAATCACAGAGGTATATAACATGTGACAAAGGTCTTCTGGTTTTCTGTGCCAATCTGATCACTAATATTTTTATAAATCTATTGATTTTGAAAATGTCAGGGTCATTAACTGTAGTGACATGTCAATATAAACAATTTTATGGCACCAGTTTTATGTCTTTCTGACAAGAATTTCGATAAATACATGTGTAGATGTTTTTTGGAGGGGAGGTGGTGGGTTAATGTGTGTTTAACGGCTTCAATGCAAAACAGTTTTTATACTTACCAAGTGAAAATCCTAAATCACCTCAGAGCAAATCATTATGTCTGAAGAAATATGACTTTTTAACCTGAAATTGTATAAATATGTATGTTATGAATATTATGGTTATTTTTAGTAATAGTAATGTTACAAGAATCCTTGCAATATTGTGTTGCACTCATGGGTTGCAATACATCAGAGAGTTGATCGGTGTCAGATTACAGATTTTTCAAAATACGCTTGACTGTTCTGAATAGTCCTTTTCATCTTTAGTTTTGCATGTCCTTTGCATGGAGACCAGACATATTATAACCAAGACGAGTGGTCTTTCATGAGGGATTAAGTGACTCTGTGTGGGTCTGTGTCTGTGATCCCAAGTTTATCACGGTGAGTCAAGAAGAAAAGGGAGTTTTGTGGCAGTTTATGTCTCCTTAGTTGTGGTGTGCGTGTGTGGCCGAATGTGCGTGTGTACATGTCTTTATTGCCTTGTGTGGAAAAATTTTGTTCCAGTACCATTGTTGTGAGGACATATTAGCTGGTCCACTCAACGGCAAAGAGCTATTTGAGGGTCAAGACTGGGTGTTAAGGTTAGGGGAAAGGATAGTGTTAGGCATTCAGTTATGATGGCAAGGGGCTAGGAATTCCATTATGTCAATGAGTGTCCTCACAAGTATAGAGAGGAAAGCGTGGGTGTGTTTGTGTGTTAGGGAGCGTGTGCCGGGGTGGCGTGGAGACAATGGAAAAGAATTAATATTACCCTCAGGCCTTTCTCTCACCATGGGGTCTCAACAGCCATACAAGGACATTAATCACACACTTCAAAAATGCAGATGTACCTACTCACACACATGGTACAAGGCACAATTTATGAACACGACCCAACAGTTTTCCCCTCATTTGGTAGTTGAGACTCCTGACCTCTCTGCCTTTTCCACCTTTTTTCACTGTACATTTAAATTGAGTGAAATAGTGGCCATTGTCTGTCTGTAAGTGAGTGCTAGCAAACCATGTTTTTCATGATATATTAGTTTTTATTCTAACTTCGATTTCCGGACAGAACAATAATAGATAGAAATAACAGTACTTTACAATTCCTCTGGTTGTCTTACTGATCTGATACAACTATATTTTTAAGATGTATGATTTAATACCCTTTCAGGTAAAACTTACTACTGTTGAGGAATTTTCCCAATGCTACTTTTTCTCAGACTACAAGTAAAAGTATTTACATTTGAATAACTGCTCATACTTATTACCGATATGAGTGCTAAACTTGTGTGCCTTTAGTATCACTTGCTGCACTGTGACATCAAGTGTGAAGCTGAAAGCTGGGAACACACCTAAAGACTCGTCTTGAAGACTGTTTCCACCAGCTGTCACTGATTTCTAGTCTGTGATAATGTGGAAGGAGCAAACAAATTGGAGTAAAGTGTGGGCAGAATTGTAATACAAAACTGCAAATCCAGCAAGAATGGAAATTCTTGTGTTGTGATCTCTTTTGCCAGAACTAGTAACTTGAGCTTAAGCAATTTGAAATGTTTAAACAAAATAAATAAAATTGGAAAAAATAAAAACACAAATACAGACAACATAGACCATGGAGCCTATAGAGGGAAATGTAGGTAAAATAACTTTACATAACAAGCTAACTTTAGGCAAAACTGTAGTACTGTAGGTCTCCCTTGCTTGTTGCTGATGTTGATCATAAATTTCATACTGATATCTTGACGTCCCTAGTTATAGATATTACATTTTTTTGTTGGTTATATTAGTTTTTTCCACCTAATTTTTCAGTGAAGGGAGATGGGGATCCTGGTTCGCAAAAGTGGTCAGAAAACATTACAGTTGTTTACTTTTATGAAAATTTAGCTAAACTTGAGATATATGTATGTTTATGACTGCATCACTTTGAAAAGGGTTTGATTGTCTTTTATCTGTTGATAGGATATTGGTAATACCTGACGTGTTCATCTGTGCTTCTATGTGATAGTGTGTTTAATTTGTTAACTGCCACAGTGTCATAATTGTGTATGGCTGGCTCGTTACTAATAAAGTGTTATCAGTTGGATTTTATTAATTTTCTTTCTTTCTTTTGTTTTGGGTTTGTATGTTTCTTATAGGTAACAGGCTAGTTAAATTTCGACCATCTGTCTTGTACGACTTGAGATTTATTTTAACATGTAGCACAAAGATAATCTGTTAGAGGCCAAGCTTCAGAATACTCTTAGTCACTTTCCTGCCTTTAGCCGTGTCTCTTTCTCATTGTCCTATCAACAAAGAACTTTTGAAGGTCAGTGTCTCATTGTTAAAATCAAATGATGAGTTTCATTTGTCTCATTCTACACTGCTTTTTAACTGTCTTTAACAATTGTTTGCTTCTTCTGGCCCCTTCTGCCTACGTACCATTTAGTTTTTCTTTTTCACCTGTTTTTTTCTTTTTTTGGTTGTGATTATCCTCACTTATAGTTTTTCACTGTGAGATTGGTAGAAGGTAAAATTGCTTGTCATGGCCAGAATCAGGAGAGATTACGCCGAGAACAGGCAGTGATTGTTTCGAATGGTATAGTAAGGAATGCGATGCAGTAGTCTAGCATGGCATGAAATTGTGGGGTGTGCATTGAAGAGGGTGGAATAGTCAGGAATGACGAGGACTAAATTGGGTTCTTGAAGGATGTAGTGTCTAGCCTTTGGCCAGATTGATCATGAGGACTTTGAGCAGGTTATCTTTTGCTAGTCAGAATGTTATGTCCTGGTTCAAGAAACTGTCGAAATCATGATATCATATGAGCATCGGACTGATGCTTCTGGAGTGTCTGCCGTTCAGTTTCGAAACACTTCTTTGACAATTTGGACAAAGACATAGTTTTGCCTGACAGTGTGCTCTGAAAATATGACATCATCTTCTCTCTCTCTCCCTCCCTCCCTTTCGTCTTTCCTGCTTTCTCTCTTTTACAGCCCCTGCCCTATTCTGTCCCTCTTTTATCCCTGTCTCTAACTCTTTCTTTCTTAAACTATGACATCACCTGGTGTGAGATGTAGTAGCAGTTCTCATATCGGCCTCTAGGTGACAGGGTTGGATCATGGGAAGAGCCTTTTGTTGAACACATCTTTACTATATCTATCAGAATGAGGTCATTCTTCTGGAAAAACACATTGTCTTTTCATTCATAGTTTTAAAAGTTGGAACAAGTTAGTCCTCAGAGGCTATGCAGAATCTTGTGTAGTTGTATAAAATGAAACCAGCTCTTCACATTGTTTCTCACATCAAATCCATATCATTCAGTAAAACATTCAAATTTTTGGACATTTAAATATCAACAGACATTTTGCTTAAGCCTGAAAATAAATTGGTTAATGGATGAATACGCGGATGATTTGCATCACTCCTCTTTTTCCAGTTGAAGAGCACCTTGGGCATATGTGTTTAACCATCATGTTAAGCTCATGGTGTGGCTTATCTTTGAACTTAAATAAAACATACCTTACTTGCTGACAAGGTAAAGAAATATATAAGTATCCAGTTCATTAATTGAGTTGCTAAATTGATTTAGGGAATGTGAAACATAAAATGCTTACTACTACTAAACAAGGATTACTTGTTTCTTACCTTAGTTTTTGTCTTATTTTGTTTCTTTTGCTTAATTTTTTGATTTATCTGTTAATTTCATGTTTTATTGCTTTACCCAAGTAACCTGTCATGTCTCTTTTTCTGCTTTTTTTGCCTCCACACTAGTTTTAATCCATGCACTTGTTCAGAGTAGCTTTTCCTGTGTACAACCAAAGAGGGCACTGTTTATCCATACTAGTGCCCTGAAACAAATGAACCACATTTGAAGCAGAGCAGTGTGCCAGATAG
Source organism: Channa striata (assembly GCA_033026295.1). Lineage (NCBI taxonomy): Eukaryota > Metazoa > Chordata > Actinopteri > Anabantiformes > Channidae > Channa > Channa striata. Next base: position 12,579,423 of record CM065175.1, on the reverse strand, counting down.
TGACTTCATAAAAAATGTACACACACACACACACACACCTTCATAGAAAGTCACACCAGGATATTTTGATTGTTTTTGGCTGCTCTCCTCCCCTCCCAATTTTGCTCTCTGCCAGTCAGCCGCACACACAGCACTTCAGTTATGATTTTACATACCGGTTAGGCAAAATTACTCCCTTGTACACAGTGTCAGCCAAATGAGGCATTCTCAGTTCCTGGTTTGGACACAGACAGTTGAAGGATATGGGTTTCAGACAGAGGGTGTGAGCTGTTTTGATAAAATAATACAAGGACTTAATTGATCAGCATGTATTGCAAGTGTTGGTGTGGATAGAAAATGCTGGAGGTGTGACATATATTGTAATTCAACTGTGCAATTTAGACAATAAGCTGCTATGAAATCATTATTGAAACACAATAAAATCAGGGCTTATATTTTAGGGTTTACAAAAAAGGGCATTCTATTTTGTTTTGTATTTTTCCCAAACCCCTAATGCTGCATGTATCAAGATCAATATATTTGACTTTTTACATGCATGAACTGTATGTGACAGTCAAAAAACTGGCCTTACTTCTTATAGTCAGACAAATTAATTTGGATGTCTCTATTGAATATTTGTTTTAAACTCCTTTGTTATAGCTCAAACCGCAGTAATGTTTTAGGCGCTTTCCTGCTCTGTGTGATTGTATTTCATCACTGCAGAGTATTCTCACTCACTATGTGTACCTCACATACATGCTGTCTCATTCATAAAATGGAATTTGTGAGCATCTTCTGATTGGCTTACTGTGCGCTACGCAACATTACGCGCCGCAATATTATAGCCAATGAAAACTTACAATGTCCTGTGCACACAGCCAGCACTCTCTCTCTCTCTCTCACTCTCACACTCACACACGTACTCACACACACGCATACTTGAAAATGTAGTGGGAATTGATATTGTACAGGGGAAGTGCGTGAGAGACAGTTAACAGCCATTATTCTGCAAGATTAGACATATCGCCTGGTACGCGTATGCATGTGAGAAACGAACTATAATCTCACGCTGTCTTTCCTCTATCTCATGACTGTGGGTGTGGGTGTCAGACAGTCCCACTTTGCTGTTAAATAGAGGGAACAGGGTAAAAGAGTGAAGAGAAAATCAATGTAAGGAAAGTTGAGAGGAAGAGTCAGCGGAGATAGGACAAGGATTCTGGGATGAAGGATACAGCCGACAGAGACAGATACACTTGAAGGTAAAATCAGCCAAAACCACGATTGTAATATGGAGGTGAGCAGGGCATGCAGTACGCTTCAAGATGTATGCTAGACTCTGGCAAATCTGCAGGGATGGGAAACACGGAGATGGATAGACGGGGAAATAATGGAGTAGCAGAAGATACCGAAAGGTAAAGAGGCAAGATGGGAGTGGTTCGAGGAACGAGAGATGAGAGGAAGGAAATCATTGCATCAAAAACTGAATAAAAAATAATGTTTGACATCAATTTTCCAATGCTACAAAATCATTATCATATAATAATAACCAGAAAATGAAGTACACTAAACTAACGTGAAAGTAGATATAGATCTGTACATTTCTAGAATAATGAACACTTTCATCATTGCAGTTAGAGACATGTAGTTATGATGTCAATATGTAAATAACATGTCAGTTTTAGAATAGCAACATGAGGGTCTCTTGGGTCTCTTTTCTGTATGTGAGAATTTGATGCGCACACATTTACACTAATCATCAGATTAGATCAGATATCAAAAGGCAGCGTCTGTCTGGGAGATTAGAGGAACCATCTGTCTGCCATGAAAAGCCACAGATTATCAATAAACTTCACACACTTATGTATTCGTATTTATCTGTGTACTTGTGTGTTTGATCAACCACTAGTATGGAATGAAAATGAAAGAGACTAAAACAGAAGCACAGAATAAATAACTGAGACTAGCAATAAAAATAAGCAATTTTCCCTTTGCCTGACCTCATTATTTTATTGCTTATTAGCTAATGTAGTCTGCCCCTCTAAGTGGGAACATGCAAACTGCTTCACACAGACACTGTTGGTGCTCAGTATGTTTCTGTCCAAATGTCAAACACAAAATCTTCCAAGACGGATAAACATAATCAAAAAGTAACTTGTGGGCACACTTGTGAGAAATCAATACATAGCTACAGAATTAACTTCTTTACTTGTTAAACATTACCTGTGTATATACTGTGGCAACTTTACTCAACAAACTCACAAATTTCAACAAACACAGTATTTCCGAAATGATAAAACAAACCCTGCTGACAATGCTGAATATGATCTTTCAGGTAAACATGGAGTTCAGTCTATGAAATGAGAGTGGAGGTGTGGTTTAAACTGCCTTGCCTTAGAAAAACACAATACACAAAAAACAAATGGTGTCAGTGTGCTATTAACAAGCAGGATCAACACAGGGGACTCACATCTCGCACAAACACATCTCAGAAGACCTTAGATCAACCTTTATTTCCATGTAGCTGGAAATGTGATATTGTGTAATCTCAAAGACTTTAGATATTTATCAGTCCCCACTTAGACATATTGTCTATAAATGGAGACCATTTGCCACTGAATCCTCAGTGAGGTAAAAATAAGAATCCTAGAGTAAAAGCTAAATAATTGAATTGAATGACCATACCCCGTCATACATGGCTGATGAGATGCACCAGAGAAGTTGAATCCAGTAGAATAAACAGATGCTTTCCACTGCTCCATCCAAGGTGTACTCACAGTGGATGGGTAATAACACAAGAACAGCACCACTAAGACTGGAGACTGAAAAATACTGGAAAAAAACTGGAGCAAGTCCAGTGGCTGGTGCACTTGAGAGCAGACCCCAGCAGCCTTCCTTAATAAGATCCAGTAACTATCACAATAACAGACACCCAAGAGAGGGTCTCAGGTATGAAGAACTTGACGGCACCAGGCTCTGACATGATCCATGCCTACTGATTAAAGAAGCTAACCTCACTCAAATGAATAAGTTACTAGTGGTTGGAAACCACCCTGAATGGTTAATGGAAGGCCAGACAGTCCTGAATCTGAAGGACCCCAGAAGGGAACAGTCCCATCCAGCTACCGCCCAATAACGAACCTCTGGACAACATGGAAGCTCCTGTTGGGCATCCTAGCATCTAAGATGAGCAGGCACATGGATCAATACATGAGCAGAGCCAGAGGAGCAAAGTACCAGCTACTGGTAGATAAGGCAGTCACTCAAGACTGCAAGACTAGAAACACCAACCTGTGCACTGCCTGGATTGACTACAAGAAAGCCTATGACTTAATGCCTCATACATGGATCATGGAACATGGATCAAGATCATCAGGAACATGGAACTCAATACAAGATCAACTCAGGACCAACTCCAATTGCACAAGTCAACATCAAGTTCATTGAGAACTCAGCCAGATTATCACGGGTGGTGAAGTGGAAAACAACCTTCTAGAGACCAACTTCGACTAAACATACCACCAGCAAATACAGCCATTGCACTCAAGTCAACATCAGAACTGTTGCAGCAAGATATTGATCACAAAGATGCTAATTTCTCTTGACCCTGAGCAGAACAAAGAAATTTAAATGGTACAAACCAATGGTTGATAAGATCTGTTTACTGCAGTTCTGGACACATTTCGGCAAAATTTCTCTTGTGCTTTAAAAATGGTCCTGCTTTTAAACCTGTTGGCACTCAAAGCACTTTACACTGATTCTAAATCAGTCTTGTTTGTGAATAATCTTCATACAAATTTCCTCAGATCATGTATCCATGACCACAGAGCACAGAGATGTTATCCACCCTACACCCTCCACCATGCCTTCAGTCTTCTGATGCAGTCAGAAGACTGCAGTCTTCTGATTCTATTAAACTTACTGGGGAATGTAAAAAATTTTTAAAAGTGTGTAAAGATATCGCTAGATTGATGTGCCTGCTAGCAGATGTCTCAAAAAAAATTCATCCTTATGACTACAGATTTAAAAGAGGTCCAGTACTGACACACGTTATAAGAGTAGGAATGATTACAGAAAGCATGAAAAGGCAATCAGAAAATATGAGTGAATTCTAAGTGGTTCACTAAATGGAAAATCTATTAAAGTTCTTGCACACACACATCTTTACCATCAAACAAATTTCAATCTCCATTATTACTTGTCTACACGTTCACTTTTAAAGTGGACAACAGACAAGCTATTAGGCCTACAACCCATGGTTGACCACACACAGAGTTAAATTCATTCATAATTTCCTTCTGGTCAAGCAAGGCCCAGCTGGTAATTCAAGTCAAGTCATCCTTTCTGCTTGGTGATCAAGGTTACGCTGTCCGAAGATAATTCATATTAAACCCACTGCTCAAATCATCAGTGGCTTTTAAATCCATTTTATCTAATATCTGTGCTCTCACATGGAAATCTAGCACATAGCTGATTCATTTATATGTATGAAGGGGAGTTCAGACAGGCACATGTAGAATTAATTTATTACAAATGACAAAAGTGTGCACACATCCTATCTTATAAGGACGTGTAAGTTCTTTAACCTGTCCAAGGCTTTTATTACTCTTTCGTTCAGCTTTCTGACTAGTCCTCACAAAACATGTAAATTCATACAGCACTTGTGCTCACACTTTTCTTCCCTCTCAGGTAACCAGTCCTTTCATTTCGGCAGGTGGCCTTGTATGGACATCCAAAACACAATGATACAGGTCACCCCTGCTTTCCACCAGCGGGTGGTCGGCGAGTAATGGCTATGATGGCTGAATATTGGACACTCAGACAGAAAGCAGGCTTTATCTTTGAAAACAACAGAAAAAGGGCCAACAGGGAGAGAGAAAATCTGAAAGGGAACATTAAGAAGTCATTCACTACATGTCATTGAATGCCTTACTCTTCGAATTCTTCGCTTTTGATCCGTATGTCACCCACACACATTCTCCACCCACACCAATAGACTGCAATGCCATGTTAATTACTAATGTCTTTCAAGTTTTTATTTCCTCTTCATGAGGGGAAATTACATTTGTTTTCCTTATTAAGTTGAGATGACATGAAGAACAAAGAGGTGAGGCCAAATTAGAAGTGAGAAAGACTAAAATGTCTCTTTCAGTAAGTAAAATAAGAGACAGGCTAATTATTAAAAAACAGAGAAAGTGACAATGAGTTGTCAAATGTCAAAAAATACAGAACATTTTGCTTTAGTCCGTTTAGCTGGATTGTCAAGGACTCAAAATCAGTTTTTGTCCTCCATGAGAGGAAAGCTAAGCGAGTCTCTGATATCACACCACTGAACAAATGATAACAAGTAATTGTGTAAAAATATTGACAGTTTGTGCTGCCAAGTTATGTCAATAACACTCAATTTGCCTTGATGACCCCAGTTAACATGATGTCTGTCCTGTGCCATATCTATAATGGCTACTTTCAGTACTGCTTTACAACTCTAGTTTGAAAAGCAGGATAAAAATCTGTCTTAATTTTTTATTTTGGAAAGGTCATTTGTTTATATTGAAGAAGCATCTTTACAGGTTCAGGACACACATGTAATAGTTTAAATCTCATCAGATTTAGCCAGACTGAAGTTGCAAATCTAGTCAAAGCAATGAGGTGACACTATTCATGGATTACGGTTGTGTATAGACAACTGTATTGCAGTACCTTACATTATTTTTCAGATAATGACCTAAATGATAACAATACTATTTAACTTTAAAAAATTTGTAAGAATTGTCACAAGCAGTGATCCAAACCAATAGAAACTGCAATTTACTTGTGGTATTAATTCATTTCTGTTTGGAAACAGAAACATCTGAAATATCAGCAGATTTATCCTTCAACTATTGTGTTAAACATTTACGCTGCATTCATAAACGCTGCAGTAATCTTTAAAATGAGAATTTTAAAATTTTACCCTTACTTAATTAGAAACTGCTAAATCTAAAATAGAAGGTTATAACAATAAGAACATTTATGAACGTCATGACTAACCAGAAGAAATGCAAAAATGGCAGAAATGTTTGAGTGTTATCCTACACATTATAAATGCTTCCTCTGTAAACACTTTTATTAGTTTTCTCAATGTCCATTATATGTGAATGATTTGCTAGGACCTATCTAATCAAAGATAGGTCTCATCTAAATCTTAAAAAAACCTCACCTTTTAGTGCCAATGGTTGCCCAAGAACTCCTTTTCATTGGTATTATTTATATGTATTATAATATAATATAATATAATATATATGCAGTTCCAAGATAGGGGGAACCAAGCATGGTTATACAACAGGGAGTTTAACTTAGCAAATCTACAGACACGTTGTTTTGCCCCCTGATCAGCTCCAGTGGAGATGCTGAGGTTTGAAGGGCCCCTTGATGCAACTTGTAGTAGAGGTCAATCATTGCTTCTTCAGTCTCCTATGATTTGTGAACCAGTTCGTATGAGATTTGAACAGGTGTCATTTACCTGCTTTGATGTAATGATCAGCACATTGAATATAACCATAATTTGTCTTCACCTCTCATCATCCACCTAAAGAACCTCTTGTCCTCTTTGTTTCCTAATTCTTCTCCTGGTCAGTTCTCTTCACCCTCCTGCCTTCTCCCATTACTCAGATCTTTCTATGATATTGCCATTATATTCCTTCTGTGTGGTATTGCTTGGATAGCAGGAGGTCAACTGGCTGTCTTCTGGCTCCTGCAGTGAATATAGATATCATCTCCATTCATATATCTCTAGTTTTCACCAGAGTCATCAATGTGTGAATGAAGAAATAAATGGACATAGTAGAGATTAGACAAGTGATTTGTGGTCATCTCGCTTTTTTTCTGGTTTGTGAATCAAGGGTAAAATATCACCATCTCTGTGAATCAATATCTTTTTGTTTGGTAATTTATAGAAAACAGGGACATAGGTTTGTAATTTTTTTCCTTGCGTGAATGCATTTAGCAGTAAGGAATATCTTCTAAAGAACTTAAGCTTTAAGACTGTTCTTATAGTCTTTAAGTGTCAATTTGATTTTCACCGTCAATGTTTCTTCCCTTTGCTCATAGTAATGAATTAATAACATTGAGTAGACAATTTCATTTTCTCTTTTTCATGCTGTCCATATTTCCCTTAAGATAATTTTGAGGTAGGAATGACCAGCATCCCTAATCCCATGGCATTAAAATGGGGATACATGAAACCTATTGTACATATGGGTCACCTTGTGGGATCACTAAAACTGACTGACCTGGAATCACTTACTGTTACTTGGTCATACATTTGCAATGCTTTAGTATCCTGAGTTTATAAATACAAAACTGAATAATTTTATCGATTTTCGACTATATATTTTGTAACTAAAGTATAAAAGAAAATGGGTGGCGGTGGAAATAGGCCAGTTAAATTTCAAGTTCCCAGAATTTCATAAGTGAATTGTCAATTCAACATAGGTGTACCCTTCCTTTAGAACTTACTAACCAATATTTAACACTGGATTCATCTATGACACCATACTACACAAAGTATTTGCAGTCACTGTTTTGAGTACAAGCATTATCAGAAATCAGTCTTTGTGTTAAATTCTGCAATTAAACTTATGATAACAGAAATGTGATGTGACAAATTGTTTGTTGCGAAATGGTAATAAATAAGTCAATATTTATGCAAAGAAAAATTGATGTGCTGCTAAAAATCTATGTGTAAGATAAAGTGTAGCTGAAACAGCATCTCATATTTCCTATTGCCTTTAAAGTACTAAAAGCAACATCACCCATCTGTGTTAACTCCCTGCTTCCTGCCTGATACTGCCAGCCTTAGGTGTGTTGATACATTGCTGTCTGAGTACCTGTGTAACTAGGAATACGATAGCAGCACAATTGTCTCAGCTTGATTTAGCTTCTCTGACCTGATATCTAATTAAAGAGATTCAGATGTGTGCAGGAGCTGGATTAGCATATAAAAAGACACTGACAGGACATCAGATAATTTGGATGCCATCTGTTTTCAGTGGAATCTGTTAGAGGGAGGGAGGGAGTGTGTGAGCTTTTGCAGGCAAGTGCAACCCTCATATTCTTCTATATCTTTGTGTTCATCTCTTTCTCAGGGCCCATCATTTGTACTGCAGATTTCACTGCCTTTTGTCCTTTTATGTCCAGTTTTTCTTTATTTTTGTCCTAGGAAAAAAAGAGACCTGTTAGTAACGTTCACTGTGAAAGAGAAATGATTTATAATTATTTAAGATTGAAACTTTACATTTTCTTCTCATTTTGTTTAGAAGTTTAGAAAGAGTAATAACAATACGCAGTTATTTAATTATTTACATATACTTTTTTATCTTTGTTTTTAAGTATTTTGTGAAGAAGATGCAGACAGCAAGTTGGAAAGAGAGGGAGAGAGGAAAGAATATGTCATGTAACATGGATCCACAGTTGGAATCTAGTTGTGGACCTTATGGTTATGTGGCATGGGCTATGACCATTTAGCTACAGGATTGCTCCAAAATTTGCATTTTTTAAAATAAGGCTCAATAGGAAAGAAAGGGGAAATGGTGTAGATACCTTTTTTCTGGTAAGATCAAAAGAATTACCAAAAGTTGTAGTTGAATCATTCTTCTCTTTAACTGGAACATCTATTTCACCCATCTTCTTTTAATATAAGTTTTTTTTTCACAGTTTTTTCAGAGTTATTTTTCTAAATAGATTCAGTGACTTTAAGACTCCTTCAATTACTCCCAAAAAAGTGAAAAATCTAGCAACTTGGACAAGCTAAAATGCCTTTTACCCTGAGCAGACCAGCTTATTGGTGCAAGCCCTGTAAACCAGACCTGCATTTGATACTAGTGACCGTGTGTTTAAAATGTTTAGGTCTACAAACTTCAAGCCAATCAGTCTCCCTAATCATGAGTCCAGCTGCCCACATCCACCTTTCTGTCACTGCTCAGTGTTAAGCACGTTAGCAGCAAGTCTGCATATGTGCTGGAGGGTTGTGATCACAATCTTTGCTCTGTTCATTTTGAATGTGATGGCATTGCTGGTAGAGATATCAGGTCACGTGTTCAAGGGGGTACATTTAGGAAGCATTATGCTACACACATTTTCATAAACAAAGTGGATCAGCGAACTGGTCCCTGCACATGTGTGTCTGTGTTCACCTCCTGTTTCAGTGTTACAGTATATGCTTTCAAAGGCACTGTTCTTTGCATTTGTCTCTTGAGTCCCTGGCCATCTCTGTGTCTGTCTCAATCAGTCATATTTTCTCCTGTGTTTCTTTCCTCTCTTTTTCGCTTCATTTGTGTGTGAAAGCTGAAAAATGTAAACAAAATAATAATACGGGAGTCTGGGGATGGCAACATGAACTGGTTTTAAGCCATCAACATCAGAAGGACATGTAACGTGCCTCTGACTCTTAAACATCCAGAACCTTGCCCCTCCCCCTCAAGAAAAATAAAAGCTGTCTGCGTCTAAGCTATTTGCATACCATTTGCATATGAACCCCAACTGGCTGATTTTGGAATGCCAAGAGGCTAAATTCAGTATTTATTAGAGGGACTATAAGTAGTTTTCACTTTTCTGTGGCATTTGCATATGATTTGCATGTCCCTTAGCTTGGATTTGGTAATAAGAGGCCAAATGACCTAAATTGTTTTAATTCCACCTAGAAATAAAAAAAAGCTGAGAATGGTCTAATTATTGCTCTTAATTAAATTATGCTTTACATGTTTAGCCTAAATATGCAAAAGTGTTATTAGCTGCAGTAGTAAGTAGAGGCAACCAAATCTGAGTGTGTATGTGTTGAATAGTAGATACCAAGATTTCCCACATTGCAACATGCCTTTCTGTCCTGTGTTTTTTTTTTTTTTTTTTTTACTACGTTCTAACAATTGTTTTTCGGACAGTTCATAAGGCCCTGCATACCTTTATTATGGGTCACCTAAGGTTTGGGTCATTGGTATAAGATGAATATGCAACAAGAACAGGGGTTGTTGTGAGTGTGCTTGGCTAAGGTAGTGCTACTTTGAGGTAACATAAGTCATCGCATTGAACATTATAAATCATTTAAGAAGGAGCACTAAGCTGTATTTGATGATTAAATGATTAAAATGCAACAACTGTTGCAAACCCAATCTAGTGGGCCATGTCTCAGCAGGTAGGCATCTGCGGTTCAAAAGTGTCAGAGCAACAGTTCATACAAAGTTGGATCAAAATGCAGACTAAACTGTTGATTTTCAGAGAACCCTGTGTGTGTTTTGGAGAACACGGCTGTCAAAGTGTGAAAGGGGCTAGTCAGGGGGGATTTTGTTGGGATCTTGCCATGTGTTTGTTTTTTAAACCAAATATATCCACTGTATTTTGGTGATGGAAAGAAAAGGAGAGTGAGAAAGACTGAAGCTATTGAAACAAAAAAAAAAGAAAGCATGAGAAAGAACAAGGACAATTCTTGAATGATGGATTGTGGTTGTTTTCGCCAAGTTTATGTGTGTGTGTGTTTGCAGTTTATATAATGATGGTATCCTATCCAATATTGGGTCGGTCTTCTTACTATCACTAAAACTTGTTTGCACTCTATAATAAAGAATACATTTTAATAAACTAATACAATTTGCAGATTAAATCCCAGTTGCAATATTGCACAACTACAACACAGTTATTTTTCCAGATCAGTCACCCTTATTGTGGGTAGGTTGACGCCCTCCACCACACTAAGTTAAGGCTCCATCTGCCACAGCCCACATTCATTTGTGTTTTTTTTTTACCCAGGACAGGTGAGCTTTTACATACAGGTGGGTTCCACTGCTTTCTTTACCCTTCTCTTTCTTTCTTTGTCTTCTTCCAGGTGACAGGCGGCAAAACACAAAACACACTGACGTCCACATTTCTGGATCCCTCACAGTCTGCTAACACATTCTTTTGTATACAGAGCAAATTAACGTGTGTTCCTTACATGGCCTATTTTTATCTTAAAATTCAACATTCAACACACCCTCTCACACATAGAGGGACAAACACCTCATTGAATATAAACTGCCATCTCCAAGGGCAAATATAATCACATTTGTAATGTCAAAGAAATAGTGCGTCAATATTTGCCCTGTCTGTTATTGTTGTGAAATGGGGAACTGGCTGTGGTTACCATAGCGTGCATGATTTTGACAGTTGGTGTTGAGGCACAGAATGACATTCTATGTCTCTCCCCACACACACACACTCTCCTGCAGTGTGAGAAAGTGGTTTGCACAATGACTTTTTCTGGATCTTGGGATTATTTAAATGAGGAAATTAAATATGGAAATTGATTACGTTATCTCATATAATACATTAAATGTCAAATTACGAAAATATTGTGGAAACATGCATACATAAAAACATACCAGGACATAACATAGACTTTTTACAATTAATTTACAAGAACCACGCAGGACATACATGCCACTATGACATCACCATGAAAACATTGCTTGCAGGTACACAGAACTGACTGGGAATTAATCTGCATATAAAACATAATTTGAAGACAATTGCTGAACCTTTTGTGGCCACATGAAATTAGATGTTTTTACACAGACTGACTTTCAAAGTAAAGCCTCCCACACACACTAAGAAAGAGCTAAGCAGAAGATAATAAACTGTTTTGAATTCTTGTTAACCATTTACACAATAAGAGAAACTTTTCCCCCTCTTTTACAAATATTCAGATGTTTTCAGTGGTTTCTGTACAGCTTATTTCCACAGATGGGCAGTGTGGCCTAGGCTTTTACCAATCAAGAACTTAGGATCAGCGTAAGCTTGGTAGAAGCCAGCAACACAGTCAAGAGAAACTTTAACTATGCACAGCAATATTACTACAATTTCTTCAGAAATTGCATTGTCTAATTTATTAAAATAAATAAATAAATGTGTTAAAATATGAGTCAGATACAATGCAACATATGATATGAAAAAAAATATTTATCTTGTTGGACAAAACCTTATCAGACAATTAAATCTAGAACTATATTAAAACTTTACTTGTTACCTTTTTGAAATGTCTTGTTTTCTTGGCTTAGGAAAGACTTTTTTAAATTTGTTTTTATTAATATTAACATATTCTACATTCCCTTTTCTAATTGCTCCTTATGCTCAGCTATTTACAGATCATTTTTGGTTTGGCCCACAATTGCATGTCCTATGGACATTTGAATATGTATATTAAGGGTCGTTCAATTAATAAATGCTTTATTTCATACTTTTTTCACCTAAAAGGATGGTAGAAGACTTGAGTGATAAACATATTTAAACATTGTGTACGGTAAGGTGCTGATAAAAGGGAAACCATTGGCACATTACTCTGTCAGTCTGTAACCTTCTAAGTAATCCTTTCTCCTCACTTTTGTGCCCTTGACTCTAATCCATCTCTAACTGTGTGAAATATCTTTTCATGCCTGCACCGATCATAATGGTGTTCTGTCTGAGCTGCGGACTAGTGATTGGCCCCAATTATTGCATGAACCCGAGGCTTCCGAATATTCTATCTATGCAAGGTGAGACCTTTAATGACAAAAATCTATTAAGGCCTGATTTCCATCCCCTGCCTGCATGCAGCTCAGTAAATGCACTCTTAATGCACTTTGAAAATGATAGGGAATCCACTGATGTGTATTATTTCTTTCCTTTTGCATTATTTTTCCATATAAAACTCATGTGCTCTACAAGCCCTCATGTCATCTTCTGCAGTATTTGTTTTGAAATGTAAATACTTTTGCTTTTCTTCAGTTCAGAAAGGACTCCCTACATAAGCCACCGAACAGTTCAGTGACAGCTTCTAGTAAATTATAACCACTGGCTCAGTGGGAAAATAGGCCTTAATGGTTTCTCAGTGTAGGCAGATATGTGATTGCCTGTTGTTATTGCCAGTTGAGTAGTTACCTTCACTATTTTTAGTCGAAGACAGGGGCCTCAAGTCTGGACCCAGGTGCACCCCACTGTGTCGCTATGATCAGTTGTAAGAAAGACAGATTGGCTCCAGCCTCTTGGTGTCTACAAACAAACCTCTGCCATCCAAATTAGTTGTTGACTTGTGTCACAGCATCTATCACTTGGCTCCACTTTTCAGCTGGGCTTGCTTTCTGTTTCTCACTGAGATACATTCACTTATTCTTTTAATGCTAGATCTGTCTTTTGTTTATCACAGTTATGTTTTCCATTTCCATCTTTTTCTCTTTTTATCATTTGCTTTTTTGAATTTTTACTATTGCTATACCTGAAGCTTTCTCGGCTTCATTCTCTTGATCTTTTTTTTACCTCCTCCATTTTTTAAAAACCTTTCCCACTGCCTCTTTCTGTTAAGCCTCCTCTCCCTCTGAAAGAATACTGGACTCCTAGTTGTTAAGGGACAAAAGGAAAATCCAGAGGGAATATATGTTTCTTAGATGTTGTCAAACTGTTGGCATGAGTGCTGTAGTGGGCCCCTGCTGTGCCTAACTTAGCATATATTGCCTGCTTCTTAGTGCAAACTGACACTAGCACACAACTTAACTAAGCTGACTTAGAAAATTAAGTTTAACAGAGTGATTGGCTTTTCTTTGTCCCATATTCAGTGGAATAAGCATGCAACTTTGATTTTTAAGGTAGCTAATACTTTTAAAAACAACTAATAAAAAATGATGTAGACAGAACTGGAGTCTTAACCTATAATTGTGTAGCGAGACAATCACTAGCCAATCACTTTTAGATTTGGATGGCAGTTTTACACTTCTCAGCTGGTGGACTGGACCACTATTCTTGAACGTTGATCCTATACTCAGGTTTGAGGGGTTATTTGTCTTAGCTGTAATTTTAAGCTTGCTCCATAGCTTATTGATCAAAAATCTGTGTTTAGAGGACGCCACTTTAGAACAGTTCATTGTTCTGCCACCATCCGTTCATAGTGTTTTTGTGTGTTTTTCATTATTGGCTTGTATCAGTTTTGATGTTTGCTTTGCATTTTGCTTCATTTACAGTTTTTTCAGTTCAATTTGGGATCAGTTCTTCTCATTGTCTAGGAAGGTTGGCTGCAGTACTGGCCTGGAACTTCCAAATAATCTCTAAAATAGACTCAATGACTTTATCATACAATTAAAGCCAATAGTCTGCCTAAAATCTAACTTCAGTCCATGTGTTTGACACCCCTTGTAATACCTTTTGTTCAGACTTTTGTAGAACATGTAGAACATGCAATAATTCAGCTTTTTTCCCAGCCATGTAGATTTTTTTCTGGGGCAAATCATAGGCAAACATACACAACAAAAAAGCCAAGCCTAACTTTAACATTTTTAGAAAGAAAAGGAGCCGTGTTTTTGTGAGATTTTGGTCTGAACGCTTTTTGCCATGTCTGCAAATTGGTGAGATGCCATTACATCCTTACACTGGGGAAGCTGGAGCTAGAGCATGGTTGGGATTTTTCACTCTTTTTGATAGAAGACTATAATGATTAATCAAACGAAAAAGTTTATTAATTTTCTTTAGAATGACAAGAAGAAATGCACTAATATCATGACGTACTTCAGCAGCTTATGCAGTTTTTCAACTTTGACTGACAGGTGTTGGTATATTGTGGATAGCTGTTCTTCCTGTACTTGTCTATGCCTGTGCATGCATGCGTGTGTGTGTAGCCTCAGTGTCCCTTTAATGGCAGTTGATTGCATTATTATCCTTGGCTGAATGGTTGCTCACCCTGCTAGACAGATAAATGAACCACCAAAAGCCCAAGGCCTCTCTGTGTGGATAAATGAGTGGGTGTGTATGTCTAAGTGGTTGTGTGGATGTGGCTGTCCAAGTGCTTGTCTGAAAATGTGATTTGGAGGTGAATGTCGCAAGTCCTTAAAGGCCCACTCACAATTTACTACATCAGTAAGGTGAATGTACAGATACTCTCACACCCTGAAGAATGTTTAAGATAGAAATACTATGTCCCGAGAGTCTGTGTTGTCCTAATCGTACTAACATTGTCTACACTCACAAACTCACACATGCCAAATATGTGTGTGAATGTGTGTAGCTGGTACATTGGGACACTTTCAGAATAGAGGTTTACATGTGTAATACATTTTCAAATTGTGCATTTTTCCCCTAAATGCTGTAATGTGGCATGTCAAATGATGTAGCCTATTAATACATTACATTTTCTAGTAAAACAACTTAATTGAAAGGCTATTAAAGTTTTCCAAAATGATTAATTTTTCTTTGTACTTCATAGTATCATGTTAACAAAGTATGCACAGAACCTCACTAGTGCTAGCCTGTCTTATGTCTCATAATTTCTTTAACTGTGCCTTGTGCTGGCATGTTACACCTTGTTCTTGATGGGCTCATTGGTCAAAAGGAAACCTGAAACAACCACTTCCTTTTCCAAGATGACCTGTAAGTTGTATACAGTCCTCTGCAGGAAGCATCTTGACCCTTAATAGTGTTGGATTAATTCAATCATAAACATGTTAGACAGTGTGTGTGTTTTTTTTTTTTTTAATTCAGTGCTGTTTCAGTACTTTACACTACCCAACCACAATGGGATTATTCACCTAAGAGGATAGGCTCTTTATTTATTTAGTGACAATTTTTATTATGCATGTGTGTGACTTAAAATACACAAGACATGTAATGTGAATTACTGGAATGACAATGATTACTCTTCATCCTCCAAATTATGTTCCTGCCTGGCATCCAGCTGTCCAGTCAGCCAATCAGCCACTAAGACCATACAGCACTTGTTAGCTCAGTCAAGTGTATCCATTCACCCCAAAGCCAACCCTTTGCCCCATCATGCTTATCCCCATAAACTACCACTGCACCGTATTCCAAGGTCATTATGTCCTGTGTGTTTGTGTGTGTGTGGAAGATGTGAAATGTAGGCATTGGAGGAGCAAAGATGATGCGTTTAAGATGTTGGGGGAAAGGGATTGAGGGGAGATAAAAGAAATAATGAGGGAACTGAATGTGTGTGTGTGTGTGTGCACATGCATGAAAGAGGGGGTGTGTGTGGTATGGGATAGAAATTGGGTCATGGTGTGGTCTGTGTGTGAAGCACCAGGAGCATCATATTGACCCCTAGGGCTGCTGTCTGCCTCCCCTCTCCTTTACTGAAACACACACACTGGCAAACACTTCACACATACACAGAGAGACGGCTCAGTCTTCTTGCCTTCATATATCTTCCACCATGGCTTAAGGCCAGAAAGGAATTGGAGACGCCATCAATTTGTTCCTTTGGTCTGGAAAATCTGCACACTTTGAGTGTTTGGGTAGTTTATTTTAGTTTAGTTTAATCTGAGGGAATAAATAAATGGACTAATGAAGAGCCAAACAATACAGGAAATGTAGTTAGTCTAGTATGCAGGGGAACCAATGCACTAAAAAGACAGCAAATACAAACAAAAACTACATTTAGACTTATGCTTTTCTTCAGTTACATTGGTTTCTTCTTGGGAAAGGTAAATACAATGTGTACTTTGGAAACTTGTTAAGTCTGTGAAATAGAAAATATGATACTCTAGCCTCCGTGATAGCAGTAGGTTATACATGATGTATATCTGTCTTCAAGAGGGTAAGAATTAAAGGAGTCGGCATCAATGGGTAATTGTGTTTGGAAAGCAGGAGTCTCTAGAGCTGTATTTCTTACATAAATATAAAAGATCTGACTGCAACGAACTTCCTTGAACTGCATGAAAAAAAACTAACACAAAAAACAAGCAAGATGCTTTATAATCAGTAAGAACTAAAAATTCCAAGTATCTCCCAGCAGGGAGACAACAAATCTGTTTGCAGAGTAATCACCATGGGAGCGCCGTAGTGCCAGAGAGCAAGATTGCAGTTTCGGTTTAGATTGCAATTATATCAACACAAAAGTCTTTAATTATTTAGATCACAGTGCCAATTACTGAATGCATTACTTTAAGGCTTTGCAAATAAACCTGTTATTTGTCAAACAGATTTTGTATATATAACTGCATTTCAGTGAAGGATTTAAAGTAGGTGCATGAAACACTGTAATTGTACATTTCATAAATTATTGTTTTTTTATTTCATTTTATAGTGTGTAATTACCATGGATAGGTTTCTATATAAAACAATCATTAATTATCCATTTCTGATGCCTTCAATTTATTACAACTAAACACGTTTTACTGTTAGTGAATGAAGAAAATCAGGCAGTGTTCTCTTACCCTCTTTGAGATTGAAGGAATGGTTCTAGGAATCACCTTTATCTCTTTCACCTTAATCTATGGGGTTCTTAAGACATAATAATCTTAAGTTTATGAAAGTTTTTTTTTAATCTATGTCCATGTGTTGTTATACTTCAACAAATCTTACTGAAAATCTGTTGCTAAGTTGATAATATTTTTACCATATCATTTTTCAAGATGTTGTAGAATTGCCTTTTTAACATTGTAAGTTTAGGAAAGTGTGAAGATTATAAAAAGAGAATAGTCTGATGTCAATTTAGGAGTCATATGATGCAGTAGAAATTGAAAAAAGTAGGAGGAAAATAAATTACATATTTAATATGTGGGAAATTTTGAATAAAGAGAGAGTGGTGACATTTGAGAGGTTTTCAAATGATATATGAAATGGCAGAGAGAAAAAATCAGCCAATGTAATTTGAGGTGGATCCATGAGATGGGTGCAAAGGGGAAGTATGCAGTTATGTAATGTGAAGAAAAGGGGAAGAGAATCGAGCAGTGGAAAATAGTTACTTGGGTGGGGATGTAAAAGAGCACCAGTAGTTTTAGGACGTGTGGAATATCATCAAATATAACGTGCATGCTGAGCAAGACAATCTTTTTCACACTTTGGTGTCCCCAGTAAAATACAGTTATTTAAAATGACTCTGAAAAGCATATTTAGTGTATACAGTTAACAGTTTTGGGAACTTTTATTCACTTTGAGTGAGAAGTGTCTGGCAACTTTCTGTTGGATGTCCACAGCAGGATTTAAATGCGATAAAAACACATTTGTAGACGTCCATCTTTGTCATTCAATTGTGATATATCTTTCTATACCAGATATATTACACAGCGGTTATAATGCATTTTTATAGTTATGCTAGTTCTGCTGCCCAGATATAGTTATGTTATGCTAGCAGTAAGCTTATTTAAACCCATTCCCTTATTTCTCAGCACTTTATGCTGTATAACTGTTTTTTGTAAGTCAGTAGATGCCTGAGAATGTCCCTGTGTGACAGTGCTAACCAATGCCCACCCTCTGGTCCCTTAACTTTTACTATTTGTATTCAGTGTTCACCTCCGTACTTTATAAAGACGGCTGAACACACCTTTGTCCTATTTTTTAGGTGTCAGTGCCCTTGAAACTTGGCATTTTTTTAATATTGTGTGCTTGCATATTATTTGTGTTACGCTGTAGCTATTCTTCTGTGTGTGTTTTTTTTTCTTTTTTAAGAGCCAAAATAGAAAATGAGAAATTCACCTGTTGAGTAATAAAGCAGTCTGTTTTATTTTACCTTTGCCTTGACCCTATGCACCTAACACTGCAAACACGTCTACGACTACTAGTTGATATCAAGTATCAAGTTATTTTGCCAAAATAAATAACTTTTGCTGAAATGAAGAAAATAAAAAGGGGGGAAAACAAACAAAGCGCAGATTTGGGGTGAGATGACGACAACATGGATTGTAAACTATACAGAGGAATGGGAAGACAAAAGTACTTTGAAAGGTAGGGTTTAAGTTACTGTATATAACCCTTGTCACCAATGTCATTCGTAACTATTGAACATTTTTCATTTATAATATTCTTGAGAAACAAGTGTAACTAGACTTTAGCACATTAAAGGTTGCATTTGGCGTTCCTGGAGCGGCTGTAGCTCAGTTGATAAGGCAGTCATCCACAGACCACAGGGTCAGTGGGACGATCCCCAGCCCCCCCCGCCGCACACCGGAGCCAGATGAGCACCCCGATCAGCCGCCATCGTGTGTGTGTGTACCAAATTACCCTAAGTCGCTTTGGACAAAAGCTTCTCCCAAATGACTTAATGTAAATCTCTAAACTGCATAAATTCTTCCACCTGTGGAGGTTAATGTGGTATTAGCAGCAGTTTTAGGCAAGATTTACAAGTACAAGTAAACATAAGATGGATTGGACCCACTCCCCAATCATGGCATTTGCATCAGGACAGCCCTACTGTAAACTCCTAGCCGCAGGCTGGACCCACAAAGTCTCCTCCATTCTGGCTGGCACTCCAGCTTTACTGCATGTGTATTGGCAACAGTCTGCCAATGACATGTATAACAATATATTGCTCTATATTGTGATACTGTAAGCAAGGTGAGATACTTTCATTTTTTGATGTTTTTATATTAAGCATATTTCTATCTGTAATGTAGATATTTACAGCTATAATTAGTCATTTAATAGATGCTTTTATTTAAAGCAGCTTACAAGTAAGTAGCACATGCCAGGTCAAATTAGGACTCAGCGTCTTGCCCAGGGACACTTTGACATGTAGCCAGGAGGAACTGAGACTTGAACCGGGAAATGACTTGCTGGCCCTTGGGTTTATGGATGAACATCTTTCTAGTTTTATATAGTAATAAAGGACCAAAACATAGCATTAAATAAACCACTGCCACTAAATTTGCATGTCAAATTAAATAATTAATTAAAAATCTATATTTTTATATAGTATCACTAAAATCAAGCATATTCATATTTTTCACACCGCTAATTAACATTATATTATATGCAAGTGCGCTTGAAGATATTTTATTTCTGAAAACTGTTTAAGTTTGAAACATTGCATTAAAGGAATAGTAACTACTTTTATTGAAGCAGAAAAAATAATTACCAAACCAATTATGTGTCAAATGTATGTAAAGGATGTGGTTTGCCTATATACAGTAAACAACTGAGCGAAATTTACAATTCTTTTTTGTATTTTGGCACATCTGCATGTATTGGATGTGTGGGAGTTTGAGGAAATTACCTTATTCCCATTCTGCCTGTTTTTGTTTCTCTGCTTTTTGACCCTGCAGCTGAGCCTCATCGCTGTTTCTCTGTGGGGTGTTGCACACACCTGTGGGTAAATCAACAACAGACCCAGTGTGCAGAATACCTAATTTTATCGTTTCCGCAACAAAATATTTATATAACTTCAAAGTTGAACACATACAAACCTGACATAAGTACAGAAACATGGTATCCATAAAACATATGCTTTTCGATTGTGTTTATAAAACCGGTATTTTGTTTCAGATTGGATGTGGACTTTTTCTTCTGCTAGTACTTCTCTTGCAAGTCCTCTGTTCCGGTCCTCCTTTATCCAAATCTATTCTTTCGTCTTGGCATTTGGGTTTGTTACTCTTTTACTCATATATGCTCAGGTTGTCGATCAGCCTCAAATCCTATTTTTGTGTTAACTATCACCTGCCTCCATTTATTTATTCTGCTCTCAGGATGACCCTCAACCATGTCCATCTGCCCTACCTATCTTTTTAATCCTTTTTGCATTTTTTTTATATATAGGCTAGCCATCTGATCCTAGTCCCTCTCTTTCTTTTGTCCCATCGTTCCATCCATACTTATTTGGTGGGTGCACCTGCTCCCATACCCCTTTCTACTCATTTCCATAGGGAGTAGTGTGATTGAAATGTGTTATGTATGACCTTGTGTATATTTGATACACACACATACACACTGACCCCAGGTGCTGCTTTTTCAGTATCCCAGATTCGCTTTGTATGATTTGGTTGCAGGATGAATTTAGGGTGAATATCACACAAACACACACTTGCCTAGAACGTCATGGGATAGATCTAGCCATTTGGGTCAGTCAGTGGGGATGCTTTAAAGAATGAGCTTAGGCACACCTCCATACACATATAAAGTGAAATATACTGGTGTACACACATTTGTACAGTATTTACTTGTGAGGACACTCATTTACATAATGCAATCTCTATCTCTTACCCTAATGCTCACCATCACAACTGAATGTCTGACCCTAAAACCCAGTCTTGATCCTCAAAAATCCCTTTTTTTTTTAGGGTCAAAAATCGTGAGGACTGGCGAAAAAATGTTCTCACTCTGTTGGTTAAAAAAAATTCTTTGCCCTGCACTGAGAATGCCATACACACACACAGGCAGAGAGTCTTACCTTATGAGTCAACTGTCTGAGAGTGGTGGAATTCCTTATAGTAGAGAAACATGCGCTCTCTCTCTCACTCTGTCACTCTTGCTCTCAGTCTTAAACACACACACAAACAATTTCCTTTGGGGTCAGCTGTTGTGGCCAACAGAAAAATATTTCTGACATTTGATGAAATATAAAACAGGCTTTTTATTCGTCCACTGCAGACTCAGCGAAAAAATGACAATTTTGCGTGCTCACACATGAAAGAAATATAATGGAATAAATGCTTTGAACAGCTTAGTACAAAATTAAATATTAAAAGTAGCCATAATAAAGATAACCCTTGTTATATTGTTTTACATCTCAGGCAGCAGAGATTAAGGCTGGAAATTGAAACTTGCTTCCACATTTGAACTAAAAAAAAAAAAAAAAAAAAAGCAGAGTCCTAAGTATCCTTAAAATAAACTTGGTTTATCGCTTTCAAACAAAGGTTACATATCTATAAGGATGTTATGCAGCTTTGTCTTTGGTGGACCTTTGGTGGCCCATCAAAGCAACAGGATATTCGTTTCTTTTGCTAAAAGTTAGCATGCACGGCTAACTTTACAATGTACAACACATTGGATCACCATAAAAACTCGAATTTGTAGTTTCGGTTTACTAACAAGGACGACCAGCCACAGCGCAGTGCATGTGGGAAGCTAATTAGCCACAAGTCTGCACTTAGATGTGACCAAACAGCACAGCATTTGACTGAGAGACTCAATGAGGTTTGATGTCTTGCATCTTACAGATGTACGTCCCTTACATCTGTACATTCAGTTACTGTAAGGCCAAAACCATGTTTCTACAATACATGTAAAGTCACTGAAGTTAGTTTTTCCATTAAAGCCTGATTGTAGGAGTGTCAGCCTTCTTTTTACACACCCACTCATACTATAAACTCCAGGGTTTGTAATATTAAGTTAGAGCTAACAGGCTCATTTGGCAGTGCACAAATAGACTCACATGGTTCCCTTGTTACACACACACCCACAATAGATTGCTTATCTCATCCTTTGGGCATTTTCTTCATCAGATAAAAGATAAGTCAGCAGTTTTTGTACACATTCCATTCTAACAACTTATCACACAATTACTTGATGGCCATGATATACAAAAAATAATCAAATCACTTCTTTGCCGTTGGCCGTGCCTCCATGCCTATGCAAATTTAATGCAAATTTTTAACTTTCCAAAGATTTACCAAAAACAACACTTCATTTTTTCCCAGGCACATAGTTGCACTGAAGTGCTGAGTTACTGCAGGTTACCTAAGGTTTGTTTCCCACATTACCGTAGAGGTTACCACAAAAACATAAGGATTTTTACATTGCCAACATGTTAGTGTTGCATGAGCTTTATGTTTTCTTCTTGTGTGAATGAAGAACAGGTGGAGTGCAAGCTAATGCGAACGTCAGTGGGTGATAAGTCAGCCACTGACGTCGTCTAAATTTACACTGTTTGTTCAGCTCATAGTTTGCCAAGTTCTCAGTAAAAAGAATCCAGCTTGTACTCCTCTCCTTATCTCTTCTTGGATCAAGATAACATACAACAGTCATTGATAACAAACAATAATGTCATAAACTCATGGATAAAAGAAAAGTTTTTATTGCCATTAAGCAGTACTCGACCTGCTGTGCAATGCACCAAAATTAATTGTACATCATTTTGTAACACAAACAAATGCATAGTTGGATTTTGCAAGGCCTGTTTAACTGATAGTAATTACAGTCACTTTCCTGACTTGAATAATAAGATTTATGTCTTGATGATTTTCAATTGGTTAGTTTCAAAGTTTACTCAGCTGAAGCAACTGTCACTAAGACTTTAACAGACAATTGTCAGTGTCGTTTTGTTCCTCTAACTGTTTTTTATGAAGAAATTAGTCTGCAGGCAGTAATTTATATTGGCAACTTTTTAGATAAACGATTTCCCATGTCATTTCTGGCCCATTATTGTCAGTCTTTCCTTTTAAAGTAGGCCTGCTATTTTGTGTATTCCTTTCCTTTAGTGTCAGGGTAGAGGCAAATACTAATATCAGACATTGTTAAAATTTCCTGCAGTCTCCCACAGAGAGGTTTTATATTGCATACAATCTGGTGGTGTGTGTGTGTGTGTGTATGAGAGGGCTAATTCTACCTGAGAAAAATGTCACATTTTTTCTTTGGGAATGTTTTCACTGTAGTTTCCTTTATATCTTTTTGGTTAGGGTTGCTAAAACAAACACATTCAGCGCCCTTGTAGCGTCCTAAAAAATTCTCTCTTATGGTTAAAAAAATAATAGCATATAAAACCAAATGAATGGTTAACAGTTCTCTTTGTCAACTGTACAACAATCTACGGTTTTCTCAAGGTTACATCTTAAAATGCCCTGGGAAGCAGCTGCTCTCTCTGGATATTTCCGAGCCTGGTGGAGGTTTTGACTTCTAGTTTACTGGGAGCATTTGTGGTACTCAGCATGTGGTTTCTACCAATGTAAAACTGGCACAGAACATCTGACTTTTGCCTGTGCTGTATTTGCCACTAGATGATCGACTGTTGTACTTTCTGTTTAATCAGATGGTAAATAAAGAGCTGCTGCCGTTGTCACTTATTAGACTTATGGGGCAGTACAGGTTTAAAGCTACACATACCAGAAAGTTAGTAGAGTAGACATGTGGACAGAGTCCATGGCTGCCTTGTCTCACTGATGAAAACAAAGGATCTGACAATTATGTGAAGAAGAGCTAGTTATGCGACTTTTGAAATGGGCAAGCGCAGCAAATGATGATTGATCAGAATATGAATGAAAACACTGTATATTGCCAAGTACAGTAAAGAATACTTTACAGTAGTGTTTGGGGGTTGGTATGGTGTTGGTGGGGATTGGGACACTGTTCAGTTTACTGACTGCAGTGGGGAAGAAACTGGTCCTGATGCACCAGGATCTCACGCAAGAAGTATAACCTTCTTAGTGAATGCACTGATGTTCTGCTTCCACTTGAGCTCCTGGGTGATGGTGGTGCCCAGGAAGCGGAAGAACATGACAGAGGTCACCGAAGTGTAACAGAAGATGATGGTGGGGGCTGGGTCCTTCCTGAAATCCATCTCACTCCTGTGACCAACTTGTCTCCATCAGAGAGGCCAATGAGGGTGGTGTCATCTGCAAACTTCAGGACTTTGACAGACTGGTGTCCAGATCTGCTGTTGGGATACAGTGCAATAATAGAGGAGAAATAATGCAACTTTGGGGGATCCAGAGCTCTTGAACATAATGGAGGCAAAAAAACTAAATATGCAAGCAACGTTGCTTTTTCTGTGTAGTTTTTACCTACATACTCGTTAGTTGTGCTGACTTGGTAGATGTAATTGTCTTGCAAATGTTGTATTTGTTGTGCGTGTTTGTGTACGCTTGTACGTGTGTGTGTGTAAGAAATTGATGGAGAGCTCATTATTGTTGGTCTGGAAAGTCTCCCTCGGGACAGAGAGTAGGCAGTAGCTTCACAGCTGAGACCACTCCCACTAGTCCTGTGTGTGTCTGTGTGTTTGTTTCCCAGACAAAAACAGGGAAGCATAATGGGTTTATTTTGCCAGCTGAACTCTCTCTCTCCCTCTCCCTACAACACACAGAGGCACCGATGAACAAACAACTTCAACACACATTACCAGACGAAAACTGTTGTGTTTTCATCTGTAAATGATAATATGGTTTCTGTAGCCATACACCATCTACAGGCAGAGAGAAGTCCTAAAATATTAAACATGTAATATATCTCAGTGCCTTAAATACATTTCCTTGTAGAGGGTCTTTTTTTCTCACTGTTTTCTTCGACCTAATGAGTTTTATTCTTTTTTTTACACCTTTGTCTCAATTGTAAAGGATTTGAATTAAACCGCAACTTCAAGATGCCCTAAAGTTATTTCACAGTTACTTGTACTGCCACTGTACTACAACTGAATAGATTTCCGTGAATTTGGGATTCAGCTTGACTAATTACTTGACTATGAGTGGCACTGTACCATTTGCAGTTTATCCTGGGTCTGGAAACACTGTGCATGTGTGTGTTTATGTGGGCACATGTGTGTTTTGTTGAGGGCGAGGGCTTGGGAAGGAGAGCTTACCTAAGAAAAGGTGTGGTGCAACTGCTAAATTCCCTTTTCTCTGCATCCTGGAAACCTGCAGGATGAAAGGACTGTGGGTATGCATGAGATTAACTAATGCTGGTAATACAGTGTGTGTGTATGTGTGTGTGTATATATATGTATGTATGTGAGATTGTCCTCACAAGTGTAGACAGACACATGGTGGGGAGGGTTAGTTGCTTGAAGGCAACAGGGGAATGTATTATAAGAGTGAAGTATCTAGACCATTTTTCTTTAAAGAAGCAACCTTTAGCTGTATTTTAGCCCCAGCCCTGTGCCAGCTGTATGTACGTGTCCATAATGTTCTATTCCAGGCTTGTCACCATAAAACCATAAAGAGCAACTGCTGTGTATGTATGCGTATGTTGATTGTACATATACCTTCTTAGTTTAAACAACAATGAGCCTGTAAATGAGTGTTTCAACATAGTTGTATTTAGGCTGTTTAGGTTTTACTGTGACCTTTAACAGGATAAGATGTGAAAAAGATGAATGGATGGATATAGGAATGAGCAATATATATATATATGCTCAGTGTACTGTGGCTTGTTCTCTGCTGGATGTATTAAATGGCTATATCACAACATTGAGTATAATTTGTAACCTTATTTTTTTAGCTGCCAGCCTGAGACTTGATTTAGAGTTTTGCTTTGAGGGTATGTGAGGCAACATATGAGATGTGGGTTTGGGAGGGAACAGGAAAAAAAATCCTCGAAATATTTCCTATATATGTATGAAGCCGCGGCAAAGTGCTGCTGAAATTTCACGTGTTTCATCAACATTCACGTCTGAATGTAATGTTTCAGTAACCATAACTAACTTTTTATACCAAGAGTCATTTTACACAGTTTGAACTGTTCAGTTTGTCATGTTGCTGTAGCTTTGTTCGTTTGGCTTCACATTAACTTCAAAACTCCAAACAGCAGCTTGATAAATTTTGGACTTTTTTAAAAACAGAGGTGTTTTTATATTCCAGAAAGTAATGGAAGGGGGAGACAGAAATGAGATATGGAAAAATCAGGCTGCTACGCATTCACAGTTTCTCTGTGGGAAATACTCTTTTTATTTCATCTTCCAAATATATAACATTTTGAAAAGAGACAGTGATCAGATTAAAGTAGTGGCCACCTAAAATATCATTGGTATCCTGTGTCTCACACCCTAAGACAGTGGGTCTCCTGTTACTGCTGAGTCACAATAGTAGTTCCTGTCAGTTATAAACTCATAGGACTGTGCCAAACCATTCACAGTATTATAAACAAACATTTAACTTTAAATCAATTGTGCTTAAAGTGATCCAATAAATGTAGGCCAGTTTTTCTGGCACCCACAAGTCTAACATCAGCTTTCTGGATTAGCTGCAGGTAAGTTATTGTGGAAACGAGTGACGCAAACATGTGCACATGGGATAAAATCATTTAAAGGAAATGAAAGCATTCAGAAGCTTTGTTTTCTAAATCAGTGTATATGGTACCTTCATAGTTATGTTATCATTCTTAAAAATACCTAATACCTATCATGCTTGTGATTATGTCTGTTAAAAATAACTTTCTCTTTCCTTAGATGACCCAGTGGAAGCAGACCTTTGGTTGCTCAACAGCTGCACTGTGAAAAACCCTGCTGAAGACCACTTCAGGAACTCAATCAAGTACTGCAAACACACACTTTTCTGTACTTCTCTTCTTTATTTAATTATATAATAGAAAGGTGTGAAAAAGTTTTACAACCGTTACATGATATGTTCTGGAACAAAGAAATCAGGGCTAGTTAGATTAGTTTCAGGAATAAGAATGGAAGGAACCTTTTAAAAATACAGCATGGTGTTGATTCAAATTGATAAACTCTACTGAAAGATTACAAGTTGTGACATGAAGATCATATGAAGAGCATAATAAAGCTTCAGTAGGTTCCATCTCATTTTACATTAGATGAAAAATGATTGTCCAAATTTAAAATGTGCTTTAAAACATCAAGGCAAGTGGCCTGTTGGAATAACCTCTTCTTTCATACCAATCAATAAATACAGTCAGTGTAAACACTCAACAAATGAGCCAAACAGAATAATGCCACTTACATTCTGAAATAGTTTTTTCAATATCACATGTGTACACCAACATATCCAGTGTAGCGAAAAAAGTAATTAGGATGCTTTTAATATGTGTGCTAGATTCATTCAGATCCTGCTATACAAAATGCAGTTTCACACTCAAACGTGTGTGTGTGTATTAAATCTTTTTAGCATGTTGCCCCATGTCAGTTTCCACCTACTCACTGTTCCACTGATCTCTCACTGCACACACCGAGACAGAAATACACAAATTTGCATAAACACAGAGAAATTAGGCTGCAACTGTTTTGCATTTTGATTAATTTTGCTCCATCAGGGGCACACACACCTGGCGTCAGGGTGCTGTTGTGGTACTAAGAGGGAACAAGAGAGAGAGAAACAGCTAGTTCCTCAGTGTAAAACCCGGCTTAGTTGTTGATGACAACTTTAAGCTCTACTTTGCCATAACAGAAACATATTGACTGCTAATAGATCAGCTATTAACAGAATTTTTTTCCCAACTTCTCTCAAAGTATTATCTACAATGGAAGGATTTTATTTTTCTGTAAAGTTGTAAATAATATCTGTTGGTGTCATGTAAAATCAAGGTAATCCACTTGAGCCTGTCTCTAGGGACCATTAGAGGAACTGCATGGTAATACACTTCTGCACTGCTTCTTCTGCTGCTTGAATTAAACACATAAATAAATAACATGTGTGGCTCACATAGTAAGTGTAATCACAATCACATTCAGAAACATATTTTTGCTTTGGAATTGTTAGCTAAATTGTATCACAGTAAGAAAAGAGATTAAAAGCAAATTACATGTAGGTCAGTATTTTAAAGGCACTGCATTAATAAATGGCATCATAAATGCTCTTTAACAAATTACTATTTAATAAGGAGTTATGGTTTTAATGACTCCCCATACAGTCCACACACACAAGTTATATACCAAATCCAGCTCTGTCCCCGAAATGAAGAGGCCGGTATCGGTTTGACTTTCTGTGTGCACTTAGGAAGTTGACAGTAAAGATGAAAACTGCAGCATAAAGTTGTTGATGGGTGACTATCCTGATCAGCTAATGCTGTCTAAGAGTTATGCTAATAACAAACTACTATTGTTGCCAGAAGCAATTCATGCAGCAGATGAGGTAGATCTGGAGCGGAGTGTCAGGGGAGCAGTTAGATTGTGCAAACTTTCAAGACAAATTAGACTCTGTACTCATGTTTCAGAGTTTTTCCACATTTTATAGACACTATGTTGCAAGCCTCTTGCATTGATCACTTGAACAGGACAGTCGTCTGACATTTTTTAATAGACAGATTCCAATTCCATCTAGTTATAGATGATGCATTTCAGGATAAATGCAAAAAACAGTCCGTCACATTTGGATATCTGAAACATCAGAGGGAAGGAACTTATTATAAGGCAATGTTACAATTCAAGGATGAACAATTTCACTTGGCTAACTTGATCAATGCAATCTAACTGTCTTTCTCTTTCTGTCATGCCACTTTTTATGCCAATAATTTTTTTATTGAATTGCACAAAATAATAACATACTTCAAGACCCTCAAAATGTCTTCCTTGTTGATGCCAGAGTCTTTCTTTGACTGGAAATCACCCAGCTGTAATGCTAATGCAATTAATGCTCTCTTCACTGGGAAGGACAGAGACAGGCACACACACTCAGAGATATTTCTTTTCTTGTGAGGACAGGCTTTCCTTTGGTCCCTTGCCGTTATTTTAACCATGTGAACTAAATGTCCAACCCTAATCATAATCTAAACATATTTCTACTCCAAGCCCTAAAAAACGAGACTTGACCTTTTCACGGCCATAACAAGGGTGTTTGGTGCATGCTTGACAGAGACAAAAATGACGGGTACGAGATCAGAGAGAATACAAATGACCACTTACAGTAAGTGACTTTTTTTCTTTCTCAGTCACATGAAGGAAAACCAGAGGAAAAATGAGAAGAAGAGGCAGGCATTCTGACTGCCTCGTGCTTAGTCACACGCTGTCCGTTATGCCTCCACCTCCTGGTACCACAAGTCACACACATTTTCAATAAGAGTGTGTGTGACTGGGCATCATGTCTGGTGGTACTAAAACGTCTTTAGCTTATTTCACAATACTTCTTTAAACTTCTTTGAAAGTATATTTAACATAAATCACACCTACTAGACTTTAAATGGTACATGGTCTGCACTTGTATATAGTGCTTTTCTACCTGTTGGTACCCTAAGCGCTTTACACTGCTTCTCATTCACCCATTCGCACTCACAATCACACACCAAGGGGGGAGCTACTATGCAGCTTGCCAGCACTCAGTTGGGGTTCAGTGTCTTGCTCAAGGACACATTAAATTAAAAGTGTATATAAACTGTGATTTAGTTTTTCAGACCAAGCCCCATCGCTTGAGAAGGACAAAGTTAATTTGCCTGCAGAGGTTTGATGAGTGTTTTAACATGCAGCAGCTGCTGATGGACCAGAAAATGTCCAACTAAAAAGAGAAGTTGTCTGCAGTCCATCGTTTCTGTACTTGTTCTATGCCACAAGCTACTGATAGAACTAAGTGCTCTTTTCACCATACCTTTTAAGATCTAGCTGCATCCAAATTTCTCTGGACAGAACCCAAAACAATAACTGATATCATGTGTAAACGGGGGTGTTTCTTTGTATTTCTATAGTATTTAATGAGACAGATTGAATAACTGACCATTTGTGTAAAATTTTTACCTGGGCATTTTGTTTTGACAATTTTATTTATTTGGATCTGTGTTTTAAACCTGATCAATAAATGCATGTGGGCGAATTGGGGGAATTAAGGTTGTTTAAAGTTTGTTAACTCTGGCCCCGTGTCTGTTAAAACATTTTGTAGAGCATATCATCCTTCTGTTTCTTATTGTTGGTTTGGGAGGGGGTGTACATTAGTGTGTAAAACAAATTGCCCCTAATGACTGTGACACGTGGGACATTATTTACGAACAACACACACATAGCAGTGGTCACAGAAGCAACAATCAGTGTCACAGTAAATGAGATGAGGGCTTTAAAATAGAAGCACAGGGGCTTTCAGTTCTCTCCTGTCATGGCTTTGAGAGACACACTGAAAAGACCGTTTATTACTTCTGGAGATCTGGGGTTTAGTTGGCATTAGTGCCAAATGTGTGGGATAAGGATTTTGTGGGTGTGTGTTTTCCCATAAATGTGTGAACTTTTTTTTTTTATGCAACAGCAGTTGTCTTAACTTGCTTTGATATTTTGAATATGTTGAAATAAATTTCCAAAATACAGAACTAAAATATAGGTGAACATGAAAACTAAAATATACGCTTACAAAAATGTACAAAATAACTAAAATTTAACTAAAAGTGGGCCATACATTTTTTGCCAAGATTAACACAAAATCACAATCAGGTGCCAAAAAAAAAACAAACAAAAAAAAAAACCCCAACAACATTGGATTTGTATCACCACTACATCACCTCAGGGTGGGAGTTCTGTGCAGACAGGGCCCATTTATCAGTACGCATCTCTCTGGAAGTCGGACATAAGTAGTGACAGATTGGAAACTTGAAATGCAAAGAATATTGTGAATGCAGTCAAGGAAACAGCTGGACTGGGGCCACAGGTTGGGTACTTTGCACACACTATTAACCTTGCACCCAAGAGTGCAGTCTTGGTAAACCAGGTATCCTGCCCCCTGGGGAAGGCTCGGAAGGTGGTAACCTTTAGCCCTCTTAGCACAGCAGCTGTTAATGCCCTGAAATCTACAGAAGATGCTGGATTTGCCAGTTCACAGACTAAAACATGATGTGACAGCTCGTTGGAACATCATATATGACATGCTGGAGCGTTCTGTTGAACAGCAGGCTGCCGTCAGTTCTGCCCTTATGGACCAGGATGTCAAGTAGAATGTCAGAGACGTTGGTGTTTTGACTGACTGTGAGGCGAAACTGTCAGACCTTCAGTAGACTCCAGTTCCTTTAATCGATTCTTCCTTTGTCCTTGGTTTCTAGTCCTTTAAACTACAAGGGGAAAAAAAAAAACCCTTCAATGTACATGCTGATAATTAAGTTATTAAATAAATAAATACATTGCAACATTCTTCATAGAGATTTAATAAATCATCAGATGTTTATAATCAAAATTAAATACTAAAAAGAAAAAAATGTGCTGTGCTGACAAGTCTTAATTTTTTTCCAAATTATTACTTGGACATTCATTTTAAAGCAAGCAATTGATAAATTGAAGTGGACACAGTGTTATGGTCTGTAACACATTTTTAGAATGATTAGATAAAGCCTGAAGACACAGAATCGAGTGTGTATGGTCTAAAATATTTTCATATATTCATAGCTGGTGAATATGCATCATAGCCTATGGCTGCATCTGCTGATTAGTAAAGGCCGTGCTTGGCAAATAAAATCTTTAAGTTGAAAACGCACACTGAAAAAAATTTATTTCACAGCTCTTATTTTTCAACTTATGAGCAATAACCACTTCCTAAAGCAGAGTTGAGAGATCTCAGGCTGCAATCTGTAAGTTCAGAAATCTTATTATAAAACCTGAGCTAGGCCATTAATAATATAAAAGATACTAACCCCCAAAAACCAAACCACCCACCCACCCACACAAGCACATAAGTATATATTAGTGTAGTTTGTTCTTCCAAGACTCTGTCAAAAGTCTAACATGTATTCTCAAGTGAATTGTGTTGTTTCTATGGTGATTATAATGCATGGAGCTGTTTATGTTGGTCCTATAGAATGTGGTTTTAAATAAGCTGACACACTGAAAGTGAGTGACATTAATGCCAAATCCGAATCGTTTCTTCAGGACATGACAGCAAGGTATAAACAATCTGAAATCTGCAGTGACCTTTAGAGTTGTTTACTAAGGGCAGTTGTTTTATGTCTGTTCACCCAGTCCAGCAGACACACAAGCATGGATTTATAGTCGAGTGGACACACACATGCAACACACACACACACACACACAGTTTACTGCCTGGGGCTGGTTTTGGTACAACTCAGAGATTGGCATTTAATCTGTCAGTTCTCCAGGGCATTAGCCTACATTTTAGGGGTGCACACAGACACAAAAATAGTCGTGGAGTTAGAGAGACGGACTGACAGTGAGTGGGAAAAAGAGAGCAAGAGAGGAGCCATAGAAAGTGTAGCTTAACTCAGTCTGCTTGATGTGTTGGCTACAGTGAGCTCAAGGCTAAATGATAACCACACCAAGGCCAGGGCTGATCCGTGCAGTGCACGACGATGCTTCGATCATGTCTTCATCTGCTGCCAAAGATGGTTCTTTTATCTTTGAGGGGGTGATTGTCAGTGAGGTTTTACTTTTATACAGGCCACATTATTTGTTTTCTGTACTTACAGACTTCACTTCTTTGTACATTATACAGCATACGTAGAGGCGAAACAGACTCCATGCGGTAGGTGGCCGGTAGTTCAGTTTTGTTGTTTTCTGTCACTGTGATGGTAAGTTGCCTTAAGGTCACATGTGATTCAGTATGGAGTGATTGGCCAAAACAAGCATTCTTTTCCAATGTTGTCATGAAATACAACCATGTCAGATCTCTGATTTATTCACTGTAAAGACCATGAGACTTGAGGCTTGGCTTTAGGCTCATTACACATGTACAGATGCCATTATATTGTAGGATGTATATACGTGCCTGGCTTGAAGCTTTAGCTTGATAAACTCTCCTTCTTGCATTGCTAAAAGTTCTCCGGCACCATGTTAGATTCTACTAATCCAGTGTAATTCCAGCTTTGATCTTACTCTCAATAACATGAACCTGTTACCAGGACGTTTAAAATAATGAGGTCAGCATGAAGCATTCCAGACCAAACAGACCTGCTATCAATTTAAAGTCATTTATCCTCTCTCAGGCAAGATTGTGATACTCTTGTCTCTGCTTAACAACTAAGACATTCAGCTTCAATAACAAACACTCAGATCCTATTTTTTGTGAGGAAGGCTAAAAGCAAAGTAACAGTCTTGACTTTTAAAGCTTGTTATTTAAAAAAATGTTAGGTAAAGCAGGTATCAGAAAGGATAAATTTAATGTAATGAAAGGCTAATAATGTTTAAATCCCTGCTCCTAATGGACTTGACTTTTATCAGCTTCTGTCGTCTTTAAAAGACTGGGTAAGACTAGGTAAGACAAGGTAAGGAAAAGGTATTATACACTCTCATTCACACAACCACTGAAAAGTCATTTATATTCCACTAGTAATGAAACGTCAGGTCAAAGGTTTTAATGCGGTTATTTGATCACTGATGAGACATCATCTTTATGAACATTGCAAATAACATACAACAAATAACAACTACATTAAGCTGTATTTATGTAATTTTTTTCATGGCTTCCACTTCTTCTGATTGTGACTCAAACACCCTCAAGATGATATATGCTGTACATGGTTTGTGTGACTGTATCTTCAGCTGTAAACAACACACACTCAAACAGTTTGAAACTAAGCTTGTCAGACAATACACTATTTTTATATATGCCTTGAAGAAGTGCACCCACACATATGTAAAAAAGGGCATTTATAGCCGTTAGATGAAGTCAGAGGGGGCCAGTGACAAAGCCTATTGAGGACCAGCAGACCTCTGCACCAGTAATCTGTAGTTGTGATTATTATTAATGACATGTTTTGGGCTTGAGCCAATGTCTGAGCTCCTCTGAGCTGTGGTTCCCATATTTAGCGATGGTTTCCATTCTATGTCACATTTGTATGTGCAATTTGATACGTCTCTTTTTCTGTGTGTATGTATAAAAAAATATTTTTTAGATAAAACTCTGCAAGTGTTCCATTTGCCTATGCATTTAATTGATTTGAACTATATAACTTTAAATGACGCAGACCTCTGAGAATCTGAGAAAGAATATTTGTGTCTGTGACAAATGAGCAGTGTTTTTTTAAATTAGTCTAATGGATGTGTATGACGGTTTCTTAAATATGAGTGCAAAATCACAGCCTGTCACATTGTTACCATCCTTATAAGGTTTTCCAGTACAGACACAAACAACTCAGAATTTTCATCTGTTCAGACAGCTGGCTTCTTAGGGCACCCCACTGGGTCCAGCCTTTTTGCTTATCCTCAGTTGTGGATTTAAACCATAAGAGATCAAGGTAAAATATAACTGAAGATAAAGGGTTGGACCTTTTTACCCTGGTGTGTTGCAAGTAAGTTTAAACCCAAGTGAATTTCTAAATTTTGTAAAGGGTTTGAGTTTGGTTGAGGGGCCTGGAAAGAATATCTTGTCCATATTGAAGCAGGCGGTGCTCATGTTGGCCACTTTTGCTTTTGCAGTATATTTAATATAACAATAGAATGTAGGAAATAATTTAGGCTATCGGTCATGTAGAATACGAAAGCCAGGTCATCACCTTATAAATTTTTGGAATCATAATATAAAGAAATGTCTTAAATTGCAAACCA
Organism: Channa striata; assembly: GCA_033026295.1. Lineage (NCBI taxonomy): Eukaryota > Metazoa > Chordata > Actinopteri > Anabantiformes > Channidae > Channa > Channa striata. The sequence continues at coordinate 12,544,637 of CM065175.1, read as the reverse complement.
CAATCAAGTCACTAAGATTAAAGTTGTCTGCCCATATGTATTTTATTGTGGGATCTATGTAGATGGGGAGGGTCATCTGTAGTTGACTTACTAAGAGATAAACAGAGTTTGTGTACAAATAGTGGAGATCCTGTCCTGTTTTTTTTTTTTTTTTAACTCAAAATTAAAAATGGTTAAAATCACAGAGGTAAGGACCGACTCAGTTATTATGGTGTTATTTTATTTGCCGGTTTTTAACAATGAGGTTTAACATTTATATTAAATTTCAACAAGAGATTTGAGAATTTGCCTTAAAAATAAGATTATTGCAGATGATATGATCCATATTGCCCAGGTCTGTAACAAACAAAAACAACAAGTAACCCTTGAGCTCAGGAAGTTACTCAGGAATACTGATTTCTTAACCTTCATGTGTAGGTTTCCCATTAGCTGGTTTGCGAACTGGGGGTAGTAGTTTAGGGAAACCTGACAGATTTCTCGTGGAGAATGTCGATTTCCCTGTGGTCTTTAGTTGTAATCAGATTTCTAATCAGCTTTTGCCCACAGCGCATGTACGTAACAAAATGCTGCAGACGGAAACATGCAGTTTACTGAATGAGTCAACGGGGTGATGGTGGCTCAGTTTTAAAACAAAGTCAGACGGCAACACAAAGTGCCTTGCACAAGCCTAAATAAGTCTCTCAGCATTGCAGATTTAAACAACTCATGAGACGTTTGTTTTTATATGGAATGTATATTTTCTTTGGGTAAGAGCTGAACATTCACGTGTGATCCTGGTTTGTAATGCTCATTAAGTTTGATAAATCTGCAGTGACCCTTGATGAAGAGGTCAGAGGTTGGGTTAGTTGTTTTTGAGGTCATGCTCTGCTCTGCCTGTAATGAATCCCTTGGCTTTGTCTATATCTTGGTGTGCGTATTTTCGTGTGTGTGTAATCCAGGCATTCATTGATCAGGGACACATGGCGTGTACCAGTCCATATGTCAGCATTTGTGTCATATGGAGTGGGTTCATTTTTGGGGGGGGGCTCGGAGTGTTTCCGTAATCTTTACTATTGGTGTTTTAGAATTAATTTTCTGATGCAGTTTCACAATTTTTTAGCAGTAGTACTGAGTAGCATTAAAAAAAGCAATAGTTCTCACTATTATGTGTTTTAATAGTATTTGTTAGGTTCCAGGACTAATTTAGTCATATCAAGGTAATGAGATTTCTTGTGCTCAGATAATAAATGTGAGGAAGGTGGTTACACACAAAATCTCAGACACAATTTCCCTGATCAAATCCAAACCACCTCACTGCTTTAGCACCTGCTTTAGTCTTTCTTGACTTTATCACTAATACTACATGTGTGCAAGTGGCAAACCTTAATATCCACATCTACGTCCATACTTTTCTTTGTTGCCATGGCTTCTATTTATGTTGGGGGAAAAGCGAAAGTTCACCAGAAAGAAATGTTGTTGTCGATTAGGGCCAAGTTTCCCCTAGTGGATAATATTTTAAATCCTAAGATTTGCGCTTTTGTACAATTTTTTTAAATTCAATTCATCATTTCTGTTAGCCACCCATTTAAATCAGTATCTGTACCATGGCATTTGGAAGAAGAAGTTCACTGTAAATTGGACAACACCCTCCTTATTAAGGGTATTGAAAAGTATAAAAAATTACAATACTGATAAAGACCACAAATAGGATATGAATGGGAGATGCAATAAGCTAGAAATACAGAGATGGAGAGAAGATGGAGCAAAACAGGAAGTGAGGACTCTGTAGCCAGACATGCAAAATTAATCATACATTGCTGAATTAAACAAACTTAGTTTTGCATGTTTAATGATTGTATAGTAAATTGCTAGAAACAGTTGCCAGAAAAACTAATGGCACTGTTTGCAGTTTGTGTTTTTCGTATAAATTTGTCATGAAATGTTATCTGATTGTAACAAAAATCACAAATATCCACAAACACAATATTTCTAAACTGAAAAGCAGCAATAATCTTTCATGACTTTATTGAACACAGTGATTAAACATACAAATTGATGGTGAAAAAAGCAGAAGCAACACTAGGATTCTGATGTAACTAAATTTCAACTGGTGTCAGCTCTTGTCAAAAATGAAATGAGAATGGATGTGTGCTTTAGAACTACTTTGACTTATAAAAACTCTCAAATGATTTCGGTCTGGGTTATGATTTGTGAAAAATACTCATTCCAAAACCACCTTGACACTGCATCACTGTGGAAATGTTTTGTGGACTGATGAAACGAAGGTAGGATTGTTTAGGAACAACACAGCGTTATGTATGGCGTGAAAAGTGAACCAAGTACCACCATGAAACATCGTCTCAACAGTGAAGTACGGTTAAGGGAGCACCATATGTTACTGCTTTATTGTCTTTGGATGTAGCATGCTTCAAATTGTGAAGGGGGGAAATAAATTATCAATTTATCAACGTATCCTACAGGATAATGCCAGGATGGCTACACACAAGCTATAACTTAGAAGAAACTGGGTGATGCAGCAGGGCAAAGATCCTAAACGTTAAAGTAAATCTACTACAGAATGGCTTCCGAGGAACAATAACTGGCTTTTGGAGTGGACGTGTCGAAGCCCAAATCTCAGAGAATAGAGATGCTGCGGAATGACCTCAAGTGCCGTTCACAGCAGACGTGCTAAGAGTATGGGTCCATAACATTTCTATATAGAAAATCACTCCAGGGAAGTGTGCAGGTACAGGTAGTTACAGGAAGTTCTTCCCTAGGGGTTAACCAGTTATTGAGCACTTGCCATTACTTTTTCCACCATCACTTTGCATGTTTATTAATTTGTGTATTCAGTAAAAACATGCAGGTTTGTGAGTATATTTTATTAGCTTAGAAATATGTGTTTGACACATACATATATGTATTTGTTGATATTTATGACTTTGATGAAACCAGATCATATTTTATTTATGATTAACTAGTTTATGCCAAAACCAGGAAACTGCAAACATTTTGAGTGAAAGGGCAAACAATCTGAACATAAAAATCATTAAAGTATGCTCTTAAATTAAAAAACTAGGCTCTTGAGTTATGACACGAAAATGCTTCCATATAGGAGAGAAATTCATATAGATTGTAAGAAAACAGATACTAAGATAAAATGTAGGAATAAATGAAAGCAAGGTGATTCTGCCCATAATTGATGAAGGAAGAGGACCTTATAGAGTCGTTTTTAATATACTTTAATTAAGTTTAGTTATTTTTAGCTAAACTAAATATACAAGTACTCCCAAATAGTAAAGGTGTTTCTCATTTGGAAGTAGTTAAAGGCGTAGTAGAAGATCTTGAGGGTAGAGAGAAGTAGATATTGATGTGTTTTCAGGTGCTCTGGCAATCTCCTGCAGGTAATCTTGCTCCCAGCATGTGATGGCAGGCTTTCACAAGGTCACACCATTACCTCTCTCCATCTATCATTCTCCTTCTCGCTTTTCTTCTCTGCACATTTGCACTCTCACACACTCTGTTGCCTCTAGTTTCCCCAAATTCTTCACCTCAATATCCCACCCTTTGCCATTGTAATTTCTCTCGCTCTTTTGCCTTTGATTTCAGAGTTTATGTACCCGGGGTAATGAGTAAATGTTACATTCTCTCATGTTATGGGAGTGTCAGCCTATGTCTTCTGACCACCCATGCGCTGCAAGTATACAACCACAAGTGTCTCGGTTACACAAATTCGGCAGTATGCTACTTGTTTACAAAAAGGACAAGGCTGTTGTGTTGGTACGTTGGCTTCATGCATAATTTTAATGCGGTGATTTAAAGGCTGATATCTAATTCATTGTAATTGGATTGTGAGGAATGTGAATCTCATTAGCACTTCTTTTTGTCTTACATTATAAAATAGAGGGAATTATGTGGGGGGAAAAAGGTTTGTTGAAAGATGCAAATGAAGGAGGTAGTTCAGTTCTTACCCGACTATAGATGGTAAAACAATACTGAGCAGTTTATGTGTTGGAGCTACTGTACAGTTCCATCGATATCTCCTTTTTATCTTTCTTGGTGAATGCATTGCATTGGGTTTGATATTGTGGCTGATTGCAGGTTTGAGATGTAGGTGATCTGACAGATGGTGAATGGAGGGCACTGCACTGTCCCTCTGTTCATCTGTAATGACACAAACACACACATTCACACCCAACACCTGCTGCACCCTTCTCTCTCTGTCTCGCTCTGTTTTAATCAGGCGGCCTTAGTGATACGAAAGACTAAAGCAGGAGTGCTGTGTCTCTTTTTCTCTGACTCCGGATTAGTTTTGATTAGTAATTTTTGTTTTTTGCTCTTTGAAGTAGTTTTGAATAAAGTGAGGCCAAATTCATTGTTTGTGAGCTTGTAAGAGGATGAGAGAGTCTGAGAGACTGACAGACTCAGGGGACGTACGTGTGTGTGTGTCTACATGATAGCCAGGGTGCCAGCTGCCGTGTTCCTATCCAGTATCTTCAGTTACACACAGAGGGATTTCGCACTGAACCAAACCCTGTGACACTGAAACACGATCAGCCTGGATCTATTCACCAACAATCAAATACACTGTGGACACCTCAAACTGGGGCATACTCAAAAATCACAAAAAAATACATATTCACCATGTACTTGTGCCCACACTGGTCAACCTGCACAGAGTAGAAAGCCTTTAACATCTGTGTCAGGATTGTTTTAGATGCCTAATGATTCACAAATCATTCACTCTCTTACAGACAATCATTAATAATGCTCCTCTGTAAGACAGAAACGGGTTGTGTGTGTGGGTGTGTTCTCTAAGGGGTCACCTGTATCCTGGCTTTTCTTTAATAGGCTGTAGTCCTGTCTTGTGGTGATGACAATCCCAGAGGCTTCTTCAGCTGGTGTTAACTAAACAAGCGGTGACCTGGAAATTACTAAGCTATTGAGCTGTTTTATAAAAGCTGCAACTAAGAAAAGATAATTCATGGCACTTTCTATGAAGGAGTAATTATCCTTCAAGCACCTTTAGGGTGACAGGTCTGTCTTTATGGGTGTTTGATTCAGATTCCATAACTTAATGAGGTATGACTTATCCAGCTTATCTTTAGAAGATTCTGAACCCTTTGCTTTCTGTACAATTTATGATGTTGTTCATTTTAAGTGGATACCTTTTTTTTGTGCCGTCTTTCAACATTCAGTAATGCAATGCTACAATGCTAAAATCATCCCAAACTGTTTCCTTTAACATGACAATGATTTTATTGAATTTAAATTTCCCCCAAATGGCCTCCATAGTCACCCAATATCAATCCATTAGAGTGCTTTTGAGAGTTTGCACAGTACATCATGGATGTATAGCAGACAAGATGCTAATATGCCAGCATGGTCAAAAACTCTTAAGTGATGTTTCTAGCCACCTTGTTGAATCTATACCATAAAGAATTAAGCCAAATCTGAAGGCCACATTGTGTCCAACCTGGTTCTGGCAAGAAATACAGTTCAAAGAAAAAAAAGAGAAGGAAGAAAGAAAAAGCTGGAGAATATATATCCATCAAAGGTGATGTCATTACAACATCTGGACTTTTCTTAACTAACAGATGACCAGGGTGCTGGATACTAGCCAAGAAACAATTTTACCAAGCAATATTTGGAGTGACAAATGCCCAAGGCTTACACTTGGCCATAGATATACATGTATATAATGTGTATCTGTGTGTGTGTTTGTGTGCAGATTTGTGGGAAGATGAATGCACAGAAACATTCACAGCAAGATGCCAAGCTCTCTAAGGCATGAGGTTGGTGGGCTGTTGCCTCACTATACCTACGGCAGTAGTTAACCTCTGATGTGCTGTGAACAAACAGACAGCTGGGTACGAATGGCAGGAACATGGCTGTGGGGAACCAGGTCACATGTGGCATATAGGCTACTAATGTTGCTATGGTTTAGCTAGGATGGGTGTGAATTGTTGTGCAGTGCAATTGTTTTTTCCAAAAATGTTGAGATTTGTAATGATTTGCAAATAAGTGATTTTCAAATTATTTACATCTATATTTTGATATTGTCATTTCGCAGAGACTTTAATCCAAAGTGACTTACAAGTGAGGTAAGCAAGCTAAAATCTAAGTCACGAAGAAAAACAAAGTGCCATCAGAAGAAGTGTTTTTGTTTCATGAGAGGGATGTATAAAACAGTGGACGGGAGGGATTGTAGACCTGAATGATTGCGTTAAGGCAAGCCAGAGCTCTAGAGTTGACCACCCTGTAGGCAAGAGACAGAGCTTTACATCAAATCCGCGCAGGAAGTGAGTGCAGAGAATTGAAGAGTGGTGAAACGTGAGTCCTTTTTGGCTGGTTAAAAATGAGGCCTGTTGCCACATTTTGGATCATCTGCAGGGGTCTGATCGTGCATGCCGGTAACTACATTAAAAGTGCAATGCACTAATAGAGACAGGATATGAGCAACGCTGGCCAATGAGATGGGTTGTGTATTCCGAGAGGGAGGGTCCGATCTTTCTGATGTTGTAGAGAGCAAATCTGGATGCTCTAGAGACTGAGGAGGTTTGGTCCATAAAGCTCACATGGTCATCGATGAGGACTGACACATTTCTGGTTGACTTGGGGGGGCAAACACTACAGATCCGATGTTAAAGCTGATGTTGTGTTGTGTTGTGTCAGAAGTCTGGCTGAGAAGACAAGAACTTCAGTCTTGAAGAGGTTAACCTGAAGATGTCTTTCTCTCATCCAAGCGGAGATGTCAGACAGACAGGCAGAGATGCTTGACAATACAGTGGAGTCATCTGGTGGAAAAGACAGTAGAAGCTGTGTGTCATCAGCATAGCAGTGATAGTAAAAGCCAAGTGAGTGGATGATAGAGACCAGAGAAGAAGTATAGATGGAAAAAGAAGAGGACCAAGGTCTGAGCTTGCGGTACACAGGAGAGGTTATGAGAGGTAGAAACATGTCTCCGCCAGGATACCTTAAGACATATAAGACCAAAGCCAGCTAGCTCATCCCGGGATGCTTAATTTAGAGAGTGCAGACAAGCGGATCTGATGGTTCACAGTGTCCAACCGCAGATAGGTCTAGTAAAATTAAGAGAAACGATTCTGATTATTTGATTCCAAATAAAAAAGTAGTAAAAGTTTTTTTTTTTTTTACACCAATGTGAAATTGGAAAGATTTCTTTTACATTTAGAATTAACCTTGAATAAAAAGAAGTTGTCTTGTTGAAGTAGTTGTCCTAAATGAGAAATTCAATATATTTCAAAATAGTATTAAACACCTTAAAAAATATCCTTTCAGTTTTGTACTATAAAATTCTAAGGGTCAATTTTGATGTAACATATAAATGTATCATTAAAGTGACTTTAGTACTCAGATGTAATAAAATATTAAATATGTGTTGTACACCACAGAACGAGGATCTTTACTAATTCAAAGCGTGAATAGGAGCAAGGCAGAGAGATGTATCAAATTTGGTTTAACAAAAGACATTGAGGCACCTCTATTAATCTCTAGATATTCACCATCTCTCTAACAAGCCAAATGTATTTTAAAAATCACCTCCTCATTCTGTAAAGCCTTTTACTTCCAACAAGCTCCTACCCCAACCCTCTCCCCACCTCAGTTCTCTTTTCTAATGTAATGAACCTTGCCTTGAACCTTTCTTTTAATTGGTGTTGACTCAGAAAAGAAGAGTGCATGTGGAAGGAAAACAATCCTTTTTTAAACATTCCATAAATTAATTTTTACCAAGTAAGGGGTTCCTGCATAGCAATTTAATCAGACAGTTGGCTTTGTGCACACTGCGTCCTTGGCTTTTAAATGAATGTTATTTAGAATAAATAAGGCACTGTAGTTAAATGAGGGGGCCTTTTAGAGGGATGGATGAGGCATCGTGGAGGCACTTTAGGCTGCTCGAGGGAGAAGACATCAGCCAGGGAAATTAACAGGCTGAATGGATGCTTAGACTTTGTACTTCCATAATGAGACTCTCATATTCTGCATAGTCCCCTAACACATGTAATGTACATGTATTCACATCCGCTTTTACAGGCATGGTCTCACTGCACATCCTTGCATATACATACTGTACAAAAATTCCATATATGCAGCACATACACTATTGTCAGATACTCTTAGATGCATAAAATGTATACACAGCAGTTTTGAGAGCACAAAACTCACTGTGGATGTAAGTAGGAAAAGTTTTAGGAATTTTGCTTTGTCTTTGGTCCCATAATTACACACTTGAGATCAGTGTTACCCTTAAAAACACAGCTTAGTTGTGCTGCTCTAAGTCTAAGCCATAATATTACAAGTCTCTTGATGTCATATAGTAAGTTTCTCATTCTATTTAAACCAGTGTTACCATGCCTCATTATTCCAGGTCTTTCGATACACAATGTCAGCCTTAATATTACTTTATTGCTATACTTTCTCAAATTTTTCACATTTAGGTGGGCAATAATCAAAGCTTACTAACAACTAGTTTGAAGGTGTTTTTGGGAAAGTGCCTACTTGCTAGAGTGGTATATTTTTATATTTGTATTGGCTGGAAATTATAAATTATGTGCAGAATGTGTTGATGCATTCCAGGTCATTGAGCATGTGCCATTCCACTCTTGAAAACCCTTGCTTGAAATAATTTATGGCCTTGAAACCAATCATGATTGTTTATGCTTGGGCTAATTTTGTGTGGATTCATTCAACCAGGAATGCTCTTTCACCCCTGTCATCCTAGAAAGGATTTCAATTCTACCTTTCCGGATTGGAAGAATTACACAAAAACATACAAACACATAGACATACACTAATACACATATATGTAATAACACAGGAGCTAAAATACATGTGTACCTACACAAATATTTTCAGATTGATTAAAACTGCATTTTTGATTGATTCATTCTGTACACTGTAGTTTCAAGCGGCAGTGTGTGTGTCTGGTGACGGGAGCTGTTTAGTCTGACAATACACCTGTCCTAATAGTGCACAGCGTGCAATACTCCAGATACAAACTTGTTTTTAGTCATTAAAATTAAATCAACGATAAACTGACAGTCTTTTTTAGGTGTTTTTGTGGGTAATCTAAAGCAGTAGCTAGACAAAACTGATCTCCATTTCAGTGTTAAACACCTGTTCCTTTTTTAAGATTAAAAGCCGTATTTATTTACAACACATGTGATCTGACTTTTTTTTTTTAATGAAATTATTTCCAACTCCTTAAAAACACACATGCCATGTCTATAAATGGCGTAGCATGCAAATAAATGCAGCAAATAAATAATGATCAGGTAGTTCACACATCAGTTTGTGTATAGGTGTGGGTGCAGGAGTGTGTGTTTTCCCTCCCTGAAGTCTTAACTCAGCAGTTGTTTCTTTATAACAGCCCCAGGGTGACATCTTACTTCCATATTATTGTCTCCTAACAGCCTCTCCTGTAGAAAGCTGGATTTCACATTAGAGATGGGACTCATGGGACTCTTACAAGGCTTTAGCTTTGGGGTTCAGTCCTTTGTGTTTTATTCAAGTCTTCATCTCTAATGCTATTCTCTGCACATGTTTGTCTGAATGAGTGTGTGGACCATTGCTTCTGCTTTTTATTAGCATTCTCCCTATTATGAACCATTCAAGCAACGACTACAATTCATTTACTGTAATACAATATTTATCACACATACAGCTTATTTTTACAAGACAGATGTCAACCACACTGGGCAGGTGTGTGTGAGGCATTTTTAAAAGGCCATAGTCAGAAAGCCTTACATTTTCTCCAGCTAGCCTTTTAATAGGCCCATGCTGACAATTGGCCTGCTTCTACCCGGAAGGTCATGTGAGTTAGCCGTAAACTAGCCACGTTATAGGTGTATTGATTCGCCAACAGATTGGTTGTGTCCTGTAAAATGCAGCTCTTAACACGAATGCCTTTATTAAACACATTAGTAAGAAGTGTGGAAAATTCAAATCAAGTCAAGCTTTTTTAATGCGTTGCCGCTTGGTTATGGTTGTGGTAAACCACATTAATCTTGACCATTCTGCTACTATTACAGGCCCTTTCCTATTACATTAAATTGTATCATACAAACAGTGATAGCCTTTCCTAACAAGACTCTGCATATTAACCTGCTGTTTATTATTCAGAGTATGTTTATTAAGCTACTGGTGCCTCTAATCATTGCATTGAAAAGCAAATGTAAAATTTTGTCCTGTTACTAATTTCACTACTACTTTTTTAATGATTTTGTCATTCGATGAAAAAAATCACCAGTTTTATGCTATTTGAAAATCAGTGATCTACATATAAATCGGTAAATGCCCCACACCTCATTATCAGGCACAGCAGCACAAACTGTTGATAAATATTACATAAAATGGATTTATACCTATATACTGTAGTTTCAGAAATGTTCATGGGTATTTATCAGTGTGAGACCTCCCAATCTTCACCCAATCTTATTTTACTTCTGACAGACTGTCAGAACTGGCTGGATCAGCTGCAGGTTTCTTTTCTTTCTCTTTTCTTTCTCTACCCCCTGCTCTTTCACTTTGCTGTGACACACGCACAAAGAAAATTCAGAAAGATTCATTTTCTGTCCCTATACAGTTGAAATGAGATGTGCTTTATGTAAACGTGGATTTCCCGTAACCAGGTTTTTTAAGTGCGTGGATAGTCTGTTACCCGATTGCCCGAGAAAGCTGATTTCTCTGAGTACCCCAGTTACTTAAATGCATGTAAACGCATTAATTGATGGACATGTCCTTTATTAATCAGACCTTATATACATGGACTCAGATCAGCTGCAGTTTAACTAAAATAATTCCAATAAAGGGGGGTGACAGTCCAGTGGAAGACTTGCGTGAAGTATGGCCCTTTGTGACTGGTTTTACATATGGAGCAGCTCAGAGTTGCGGCCCTCAGCTGGTTGACAGGCAGTTATCAGCTGCATTTCATGTACTTCTCAGCTATCTATCAGCAACAACCCCTCTTTTCCTTTTGCCTGACAGGGGTTATATATATTCTAACGTAACCAACCTCATTTAAGTCCCTTTCATGCAATTTCAGAGCACCACAAAAAAGTGGTGCTTTTCTCACAAACACACATTTACACATAAACAAGCGCTTGACCTGTAGCTGTAACTACTGTAGGCACAGCAAAACCTAAATCATCTTTTTTTACTATTCGTGTTTTTTTCACATTCAGGGTGTTTTTTATGGTCATCTTCAATTTCTTTTCTGTATAACACAGCAGCACTGAATGAGAATTGTGAGTGTGTGTGTATGTATGTGTGTTATTTGTGTATTTGAATGAAAAAAAGATAAATCCTGAAGGATTTTGCAGTTTGACCTCTACAACCCCCAGGCTTATATCCTCCTGTTGTTTTTTTCTTCCTTTTGAGTTCTGTTGTCATATTAACCTCTTACCTCTGTTTTGAAGTTTGGACATATAACAAAATTGTTTTGCAAAAATCATTAGTTTATAAAGGTACAGTATCCAACTTTATATTATCATCAGTCATGATCATCATAGCTTTGCCCAGCTCTCCATCTGTGTGCAATTTGCAGCTCTTTTCCACTCTGATACACTTCTACTCAGCCCTGCAGGTAGTTATCAAATTACAGTAATTAAGAATGCTAAAAAACATACTAATCAAGCAGGAAGCCTTTCTCTGATTTGCCAGAAGGGCAAGCCTCGCTCAAACACTTTTAGAAGTGAATGTCTGTATTTTGTTACACCCTGAACATTTGTTAACCTAATCTGGTTATTTTTGGATTATATCCCCTAAACTAGATTAAATATTTTGACAATTTATTTTTCTGACTAAATCAAGAAAAAAAAATCTTAATTTGTTCTCATCACAATAATATAAAAATATCTATATCAAACAAACATCTACAAGAACTTATTCACTGTTTCACTAATAATACTTTTTCTAAATTTAACAGTCTTAATCTTAAAGCGGATTTAATAATGGATGCCAGCTCCCTTAGAAAAAGACTGGTAAGCTGTTTGTATATACATAAATGAATTTTAAGGGCATGGACCTTTTACTGAATGTTCCTGTGTCTCATCACTTGTGTTTTCCTCGTCTTTTATCTTTACCATCAGGTGTTTCCTTTTTATTTACTTGACTTTCTGCCTTTTACCTATTCATAAAGATGTTCTTTTGACAGTTTCCTGTCAATCACTGGTGTTCAATCACTTGTCTTCATTTTTCCCCCATCTCTCACACCTACAGCTCCTAAAGGCCCTCGGTTTAGCATATGAGCAGCTTTCATATAGTGTTGTTTTTTGGAGCAGTTGGATCCCATAGGCCCAGAGTTAGTTGCTATTTTATATATGCGGTTTGTATTTGACAGTTGTTTTAGCAAACATTGGTAGTACACTAATACATGGAGGACAGGCTGTATGCACCAGATGAGCAACAGTGTGTTTTCTCCACATTTATACAGTTTGGGCTGTCAGTCAGCGATTGATGCATCCCATGCACTGCAAATGAAATATGAAAAAAATGAACAAAACGTTAAATAAACAATATTATGATTTCTTCAGCAGAAAAAACTAAGTTCACAAATTGGATTGGATTAAAAGCTAATATGCATTGTGGAATTGAAATTCAAACTGTGACAAAGACTGAGGTAGTATTGTTTTTAAGTAAGACAAGTTTGTGGGAGAGAACACTCACTCACTCTCTCTCACTCTCAGACACACACACACACACACCCCCATGCACACATTAGCTCACATCTTAATTACTGACTCTTGATGGGTACTTAACCTTGGCCCTTGCTGCTTATGCTAATGCAGAGAGGTCAGGAGGGTGCTGATTGGCTGGCTCACTGTCAACTCGGCCAGAAACTGTCAGTGTGCAGATGAGAGTATGAGGGAAGAAGGAAACTGAAGAGGAACAACAGAGGAAAAAGGAAAAAAAAAACAGTGTAGGAAAATGAGGGATACAATGAAAAAAAATCACTTTCACTGCCAATTGTTTGCTGCATATTAAGAAAATGTTCAATTAAACTAAACTGCGCAAAATAAACAAGATGAAAGCTCATCACAGTGTACTATAAACATACACTAGGGCTGTCACTTTTTATTCAAATATTCAATGTTGTTCAAATGTGTAGAAAAACAAAAACAAATATTTGATCTGTAATGCTGTGTTTGAATGCAAATTTGTCATGTATGTTTAAGCTGGATGTCATTTGTCATGTCAGATGGCAAACAGCATCCACTGTTTGATCCACTGTGTGCCTCTGTTGAGCTCTCAGTAAACTTATCTACTAACATATTTGCAACAACATGATGGGGGACACTAGTGAGCAAAGCCGTGCTGATCGGACAGTAACACAACTGAAGCATCTCAGACGTGCGTGATGGCATTCTGGGTTCTATACCTTAGATGCCAAAGTATTAATAATAATAAAGTTATTTGCTCACCCTGTAAAAAGCAGTTACTTAACTACGGCAACAAACTTGCACACTCTCATGCAATTTGGCCACACTAATGAGGAGGCAGAGGAGTAAATATTACTACGGACAAGTGTAGCAGTGTCAGCTCGACAGCTGCTGTAAGAAAAGTAATGAAAATGTAGTTGAACATTCTCATCTTTGGTAAACTTGGCATATATTGCATTGTATGGAACCGGGGGCAGTGGAGCCTTGCATTGTGTGGGTTCGAATGAACTTTATGTCAATTTGAGCATGGTGTGAACGTGATTTTTGTAAAAGGTGAAAGCCCTAAGATTCACTCACCGGACACATAATCAGTTACTTGCTTGTAATGGATCTTTGCTATGAGACTTGTCTTAATTATTTTTGTATAGATTCATCAAGGTGCTGGAAACATGTCTTAAAATTTTTTGTTTTGCTGTGATAGCATCACAAAGTTGCTGCACATTTGTTGGCTACATGTCCATGATTCAAATCTCCCATTCCACCAAATCCTAAACGTGCTCTGAGTAAGATTGATGCTCTTCTGCATACCTTGCTTGTAACCTGTGGGTTTTTTTTTTTGGTTGTTTGTTTTTTAGCAGCTCGACCAAAGAACTGCTGCTCACTAGATATTTTATTTTCTTTTTTTTTAGACAATGCAATGTGAACTCTAGAGATGGTGGTACATGAAAATGCCAGTAGATGACCAGTTTCTGAAATATTCAGATCAGGCTCTCTAGTACAAACACCCATTCCATGTTCAAAGTCACTTAAATCACCTTTCTTTTCAATTTTGAATTTCAACAGATTATCTTGACCTTCCACATATGTCTAAATACTTTGAGTTGGTGCTGTAGTTGGTGAGTACATATGTATATCTCAGGAACACAGTTCTTACTGCACTTACTGTACCAGTGTGTCCTCATCCCTATAACAACATGTTTGTTAAGAAGCATATGGCTGGCACTGTGACTGAGTGTAATGAGCTCATCCTCTTGCCCCCATGTAGCTATCTGTACATAGCTGAGGACATTTAGCAGCAGGGAGAGTCATTGAGAGGACACGCATACATACAGTTCACAGCTGCTACCCAGTTTGGATTTTTTCCACAAAAATGTATTGAAGGTCCCAGCTCTTTGCCTCAGATGTTTGTCCCTGTTGAATATTTGATTATAGAAAAAGTAAGGCATTACTTTGGTCATTTTTATATTAATAGTAATTTTGCAGCAGTGTAAATTGTCATTATCTGATAAAAAGGCCCTCACAACATCTCGCTGTGAGAAAGCTGGGAAGGCCCTGGTCCATGGTCCATTCTGGTCCATCCTAATCCCCAGAGAAAAAGTATGTGATTATGTGGAGTTTTGCATGAATTGGTCATAAAATATTCTCTGATCTTCATCTAACTCACAGCAATAGAAAAACAAAGTCTGCTTAAAATAATACTACACAAACATTATATGTTTTCATGTTTTTATTGGATATAACATGTAAACATTCACAGTGAAGGGTGGAAAAAGTACATAATCCCAAAGGTTATATATGTGTATGTATGTATGTATGTGTATATATCGCAAAGATCATACATTAATGCATAGACTATGGTATGCTGTTTCCATCATCCTTTGTGAAAGTAGGCCTCAATAATATTTTCTTTCATTAAAACAATAAAGATATTTACTGAAACCTATTTTTTCAGTGTGATTGGGACTAAAAATACAACAGCAACTTTAAAAAAACTAAATTTTAGTTATCTATTAATCTAAACAACTATATAAAGATTTTTAAAGTAAAACATCTCTCTTAAACATCTGAAAATCACAAAGTAGTAGTTCCTGGTAATTAAATGGAGTTTTCTCCATGTCTTATTCAAAAGCATCTGCTTCACCTGTTTCAACATCATTAATAACCATTACTAATAATCAAATTGTATTTAGTAACATTCTGTTTTTGTCATCTGACATCACTGGTTCTGGGAAGTCATTGGTTTAAAAAATAAATTCAACACAGAATCAAAAAGACAAAAACAACTGAAACATGCATGCACCATTAATGATAAGTTGATTATGTTTTGCTTTGAGATTAATGTCAGCAGTTAAGCCTTTAAATCTTCCCCTAGATTTGAGTTGCTTGATAAAGACATAGTCTAGAGAACATCATTTTAGCTATAATGTGACTGAATGCACCTTCTGAATCAGCGGATAATTTGCATGGACATTGTGTACATGTGAACTACTAAACATCCTTTTCCACCATGTTAATAAGAACAGCACGTGTAACTCTGGTGAATGCACACAAAAATATTGATCAAAAGTATAAGACATAGACATGTATTTATTTATTATTTGTTGATTAAAACCTAACTAAAATTAGATTCCAAGTCAGGTGATGAAAGTAACATACCGTAAATTCTGGACTATAGAGCGCACCTAAATTTAGGCCGCACCCGCTAAAATTTAAAAGAAATATATATTTTGTCACATATAAACCGCATTGGACTATAAGCCGCCAATATCCAGGCTGAGAAAAATATCTGTTGTATGTCCTACTCATTGTTCACAGTAGGCATGAGGATGTTCTGTGCGCTGTTTTACCCGCATTACGTAAAGAGTGTTTACGTGTATGTGTGGCTGGTATAACACATGTCGAATGTACAGAGCCGACAAAAACGTCCTGGTTATAAATAAACGGCTTGTTCCATAGCCAAAGGAGAAGACGTGTCTTATTTTTCACGAATTACGCAGGAGTTACTGCGCTCAACAAAAGATTTTGTACCATAAGTGTTTATTCATACACGCGCAACTGCGCAACTATTAAAGTCGCTTCATTCTCCCGTGCACTGAAAGCACAAATCGCTATTCACCTTCCTCCTGAGCATTGAAACCACTGTCACACTCGATTTCCTTCACGGATAGCCAGATCGATGGCTTCAAATTAAAAGCTGCATCATAGGAATTTCTTCGTGTTTTCCATTATGAGGGGGTGAGGTTGTAAAAATATTACCGTATTTTGCTGTTGTGTCTTGGGTTGCATGTAAGAATAAAAACTGGCGCTTTTTGTTTGCACTGACTTCCATCTACAGCGCCCATCTGAGGGCTGCAGAAAAATTCATAGAAAAGCCGCATTTCTGTAAAAGCCGCATGGTTCAAAACGTCGGAAAAAAGTAGCGGCTTATGGTCCGGAAAATACGGTATATTGTTTATATATATATATATGTGTGTGTGTGTGTATGTATGTATATGCTGATTACGACGAGAGCCTGCGGGTGTTTTGGCCGTGTGTGGGTGCAAGTGTGTGGTCTTGAGGCTATTGAGAGTTGACAGGGGGCCGTAGAGATTTAGGGCAAGGTGCCAAGGAAGCCGAGGAACTGTGCGCACACACACACGGGCGCAGACCTTGTCCGCTGATCTCAGGGGACATCTGCTCTGGTCCGGGTCACTGGCAGCGAGCGCTCAGTGAGGCTCAAAAGTATCACCACGGCAACTGCATCACATAATCCCCATTCTATCTCATCCCATCCAGGAAGTGTGTGCGATGTGATTGGCCTGTTCCCTCTGGGGCGCTGAAGCGACAGCTCAGGCACTGTCTGCTTACTCGCTGTGTCAGCCATGGCTTGCAGTCTGTGGGCGGGGAAAGAGTAGCACATTAAAGGAACGTTTGGTGCAGTTTGGCAGGAGACAGTGTGAATTATGCAGACGCACCCCTGCTGTGTTTGTGTCTGTGTGTGCAGTGATGCTAGTGTGAGTCCTTCATGGGGAACTGTGTGAGGAGAACAAGCTCCTCAAGGCAAATAATTCCTTTTTTGAATTCTTCTCTGACATTAACTCACTCACAAATGTTTACATTTAACCATGTTTAAATATTCACTGACCTCATGACATTCATCTGATGGATGCCTCCCTGCCTCTCTCTGGTATTGAGATCTGTTTACACCAGGACAGAGGGTCATAGTAGCACAGATATTACTTTCTATGATAGAGATTAAATGCTGTGGCTAAAACCAGTAAACTTACATAGGCATAGATGGTAAACTGGCTTTAGATTTATTTATCTGTCTACCTTCATCTTTTTGCTCGCACACTGTACTCTCCCACATTCTCACTCTACAACCATCACTTCGTTTTCTTAAGGAATAAACAGTCTGAATTAAAACACAACTGACAGTTTGCATCCAGTTCCTTTGCTCCTTCTCTGTCCTCCTGCGATTCTTTTCCACATACAAGCCCCCCCCCTTCTTCCACTTCCTCCCTCTCTCGCTCCAGCTGTCAGGAGGCTTCATCATTAAAGATTCATAGCAGAGTCTGGGCAGCTTCTCCGAAAGCTTTTGTCAGACAGACCGAGTGTCTCTGATCTCAGTGCCACTAACTGGAAGTGACATACATAATCAAATATATTACTATGTGCCTATACCTCGTGGTTTGCTACACTATTTTTACTATTTATCTGCCCAGGTCTTTTAAGACAAATGTTAAAGAAAATTTGATTTTTAGAAGTTCTTTCCATTTGTAATAAGAAGACACTGTAAAATACTTTGTTTACTCTCTTGCCAATTACTTCTTCACACGATACTTAAAATTCATGATTGCTGACTCTCGCCATGGTGTTAGAAAACTTCAGTTTTGGCTAGCTGTGTTTTTTTTTTTTTAGTCAAAGGTCATGGTGACTTGTTCTCTGAGAAAAAGCAAATGTTACAAATGTGATTCAATGTGTTTCATTAAGCTGTTACTTGAAACTGTCTGCTAATTTGCCTCTCAGCAAAAATTTTGCACATATTGTTTAGCTCTTGGGACATTATAAAGCCACCAGGGTGCAACACAGTGGGTGTCTGTGTTCAACCCAGGAATTTAAGTCTTTACATGCTCAAATACCAACCTTTTTTTTTTCTTTTTCTCCAAACAATATTGGAAACTATTTATTAGTGGGTCAAAACTAAGCCCAAGCCGTAACCTAATTCTGTTTGTTATGATAATAATATTTTGGTGACAATTGTGGTGGAAAAAATTCCACATAGTTAACTACTATCTAGTAATCTTGATCTCCTCCTGTGTTTTGCCTTACTTCTGTTTACACAGGAAAGCCCAAGAACAGCAGAAAAAGGTGGTGGTAGCAGGTTGTGTTCCCCAGGCCCAGCCACGCATGGACTACCTCAAAGGACTCAGCATCATTGGGGTATGCATCCATGCAGATGTGTTTTTTTGTCTTAAATTTAAGAAAGGTATAATTTGAGTCATAGGGATGTGCTTATATTGAATATATACAGTTACAAGCAAAGCTTTACATCTATCACTGACATAACTGTAATGGTAATATTGTGCTTTATTTTTTTCTTTGGGAAATGGTGAAATTTATTTTTCATTTTCTGGCATCAACACAAGGTTATGCGCAAAATTATACATCCAGGGTCAGACAAGGTCAAATATATTCAAATATTTTTGATGCATTACACACTTGTTTTCTGTAGGATGTAAATTGATATTTTAAAACATCAAGTACAAACTGTCAGCTATTTTTTTAAAGCTGCCAGCACTTAACAGTAATGTCAACTTTTTTTGACTTTGTCTGCTAACAATATCATATTACTAGCTGTTATGAATATGTAAAAAAAACAAGGTGACTGGGCACTTGACATTAATGCCGACCCGCTTGCGGAAAGTAACCCCTGTTTGGGCAAGTGGGATGCATGAAAAATAAATATGGTCTCCAGTGTTCCCTTATCATTGTTTTTATTTGCACCGCCCCACCACCAATTTTAGCATTGACCGTCACATATTGATTTTCTGTTTTTGTAATTATTTATATCAGTTAAAATGCTAATTCACAGAGGAACTGTGCATTGCATGTTCCACCGGAAAGCATCCACAGTCCTTCATTTTATATGAACCAGAGACCAGTTCATTTATATTTCATTGTATGCTGGCCTATCCCTGTTTATAAACTTTACGATCGCTTCATGAAGCATTAATAACATGGATCAGTACTAAAAAACAACATGCTCATCATCTGCTAGTGCTATCTTTAGCAACAATATTTCATTTATATGCAATAAATATATGATACAATAAGATGCATATATTATATATTTTATTATTGAAAAGGCACCTTACTGATGATGTCACACCAATGTTTTAAGCTGTAAAGTATTTGTAAATCAGAGTGAATCAGTATTTGGATCAATTAGTCTTTTAATTAAAAATATGTATATGGCTTTAGACCGCTCTGTGTACTATAAAGATCTAAACCAGACTACAGACCTTATATTGATCTGTGAGATACACATTTTATATTTATTTTTTATTATTGTATATACTGTATATATGGTCTATTTTGGACAAAGAAGTTTGTGTGTAATATATGCATATATTCTTATGATGGCAAAGACACAATCTCCATTTTGTAAGTATGATGTCACTGAAGTGTCTGTCTCTGCTGCATCGATTTGTCAGATCTTTGCCTTTGGTGTCATAGCATGATATTTGACTTGTTTTTCATCTTTAGGTGGCATTCAGCTTAGACTCATAGTTATAGAACCCCATGCAGGTGCAAATCAGAGAGTCCCTATTATAACTTATTGTAGCAAAGTCACTAGACTTAAACCCCAAGCTGGTTTGGGATGAAATGGATAAAAGTGTGAAAGCAAATCAACCTACAAGTGCAACATATGTATGGCAACGTCTGTAACAGAGTCAAAGCCCGTAATCACGGGGCTAAAGAATGCAATTTTTTGTAGCACTCTTTTACTCTTTACATTCATCCTGAGCATGGAAAAATGTAATAAGAAAGCAGCTGACCAACACCTGTGTTTTCAGAGGCACACTTTCTCTTTTTCAGGTGGGTTAGGGTTAGCGCGTTCAGTCTCCTTATGTGCTTACAGTAAGTGGAGTGGTTGAAATTTTGCTGTGCGATTCCTTTCTGTGAAAAACAGCACTTGAAGTCTTTGACTCATCAAACCAAACCAAACCAAACCAAACCAAATCTACAAGTACACAGCGAAATTACCAGTGTTAAATTAACTCTGAGTGTGTTAATCTTGTACCGTGTTTTTACAGAAGTACCTGGAACAGGAGCTGCAGTAACAAACATATTAACGTAGAAATAGTGACATCACTGCTGAGCTCATGATACACAGAACAGGGGTAACTTCATTAATGACCACAAAAATCAGACTGTGACAGGCCAGAATTTTTAAAGTCAATAAATCTGTGCTCTTTTTAAAAATATTAACAGGTTTTAAAACTAATTAAATTTTAACTAACCTATTAGTTTGTGTCCCATGTGATGTATAGTATGATATGAAACCAAGCCTTTCCTATTTTTATTTTAATCAAAAGAAAAAGTCGGGAGTGAGAGATTTCTGTTTTAAGTAAAGTCAGACCCTGATGCATTCTAATCTTAGTACAGCTTTTAAGTGGTGACTTTTTTTTTTGGATGGCAACTCAAAAGAAAATAAATACAAAAAAGACTGAAAGCAGCTGTATAGCAAAAGAATCTCTAAAATCATATATAAATATTATGTAAAATCCAACAGGCAATGTTATGTTTCTTTTCCTTCTACTTTTCCATTTTTCTTTCCTGTTCCTTTCCCATTTCGATCCGACTTTATCCCATCAGCTTGTTTAACAGACATCTCAGCACAATGCATTATCGAGACTTGGGAGGTCTGCACATCGGGGCCTCTGTGGCCTACCGTTACTGATAATTCCCTTCTCTGAATAGATCCACATCAATGTTTATATGTGTCAATGGAGAAGTATAATTCTGCCTTTATTCAGACTGTGCCGCTGTTACACTGAACGATCCATAGTCCACAGTTTTCAACTTTGGCTCTACTGATACTGTGTATAGTATTTATTGTTCTGCAGGCATTGGTTTTCACTCCTGGTACCCAAAAGATAACAAAATATAAAAAAAGTCAAAATTTTGAGTCAAAATTAAGATAATCTTTTCATGTAAATCTGATTCTTTTCCGTCTGTTTTGCTTTTCACTGTCAAAAGGTTTTCAGAAATTCTTTGGTGTGATTACTAAAACAATGCACAGAGTGGAAACTGTGATATACTGTGTCTCCTTCACTTGTTTTAGGGGCTGCTTGGCTTGTCTGTCCTCTATGTATGCCCAGTGGGAGGAGAATTACTTGTTATTGCATTTTAATGTGGATGGAGGTAATTGCAAAAATGAGCAGAAACATCTGGCGTGCATGCATGTTGTTTTGGCTCAAAAACGTTTTAGAATTTAGCTGGCTTAATTTAGAAATACTCTTAGACCTTGGAAGTGAGGACATTTTAGGCAAATGGGGATATTTTGGCTGTTCCTTATTTCCTGATGTCCTATTCAAAGTGTGATTGAAGATTCAGACTTTGCTCTAGGTTAGGGTAGAGTAGTACAAACATTTGTGAATGTGCACATACTCCCTTTGTGTATCCTTGGTAGTTACAATCAGCCACACAATGACAGTGACAGTTGGTGGGTTATGCAAAGTATATGCAAATAAGCAGTTGTGAATTTGTATATAGTGATTGCACTAACGGCTAGATGAGGGATGTAATTCTTCCTGTTGAATTCGTTCAGTTTAATCGACTTGTGTGTCAGCTTTTATTTGTATTTCTATTGTGTTTTCCTGTTTGAAGTTGTTGTGAAATGTACAGTGCTTTGTATTTCACTTACACAGACAATCACTCAATCCCAGAGTTTCACATCTTTGAAGCAGACATGTCTCATCTTGTATGTGAGATGTACACGTCTACATGCAAGTACAAACTGCAGTTTACAGCAGGTTAGCAGTGTGTTGAACATGAGATACATACACGTCCCTCCTTACCCTCGTGCCTGGACTATATAAGTGAATATTGTGCACCCAGCTTACATCTTACTTTTTTTTACTACGTTTTAAGTGCTCTCTTTATTAGGCTCGAGTAATTCTTTGTAAATGTGTCTGTATATATGTATAAACACAAAACACCTGCACTTTTTGAAAAGCAGTTCACCTACTGTATGAGTAGCAAGATTGTTTTTCATAGTTTAACTAATAACTTTTAAAAGTTAAATAATTATGTTTTCATTTTTGACAATTTTTTTCTGGTGAAGCATATATCTGCTGAAATTATGGGTCTAAAATAAATGTAAGTGATTCCTGACTCACACTGTAATTAAGGACACCTATCCCTGCTCTTAATAGTGTCTTCAGTGCACAGTGTATGTTTGAGTGTGTTTGGAATAGGGGTCGCTCCAGGTAAAGAGCCTGGAAGCATTAAGAGCTGGTGCTAAGGGATAGAGCTTATAGACCTGTAAGAATGGAGAAACAGAAAGGTTAGAAAGGTTGCTGGAAGAAATAAAAGGACAAACAACGGCAGAGGACTTTTTCCGTCCGCCCACTTGTTTATCCCTCTCTGGAACTTTCTTTGATTCACTTTCCTTTTCTTTACACTCCAGAATTTTTCTCGTGCATTGTAGATTAAAAAAATCAGTGCTGTTGTAGTCAGTGGAATATTCTTACTTCCTTAGTATCCATGTTCAAATAACCTGACTCTTATTATTATGTGGCCAACAGGGGCTTGCCTATTTTTTCTACATGAATTGGTGGTGTTTCAGTTCCTTTGGCAGACCTATGGTTTTCCCTGTATGTGGCAATAGGAAAAATAACTCTTCTGATTATAACCATATTCTGCTCTATTGTGTCTCAATCTAAGGATGCGCTACTAAAATTTACCTGTATAATGATCTGTCGGCCAGCCTTTCCACATCTTCACGTTTGTGCCCCTCTGTTTATTTGCCCCATAGATTCCTACCCACAAACAGTCTGTCAATACATAATACAGGCAGTGGTTCACTTGGACACGCAGACTGGGAAAAAAACAAAAAACACTTGGTTTGATTGTAACTTGTATCTACGTGTTTACTCCACATTATCTTTATAGTATTTCTATATATATATACGTTGTTGTTAAAATGTGAATAAGTTTATGTAACTGTTTGTGTTTTGTCATCATCAATGTCAATAAACTCTGCTTATTTTTCAGGTCCAACAGATTGATCGAGTGGTGGAAGTAGTGGATGAGGCTGTTAAAGGTATTTTAACACACATGCACAGAAGTACAGTAGTAATTGTATAAGTAAATAAGAAGCAATGCATTGATTAACAATTGCAATAGAGTCTTTGAATGAGTGAGAGAACTACTTTGTCTAATTATTGACATTAGTACAAGGACTAAGAATGACTTGGGTTTTAGGACAAAGAATGGATGAATTTTCTACAGAAAAGCACATGATAAAGTTATGATGTTTGATTTCAAATAACTGGTGACTCAAGGTACAAACCTAAGAAAATTCAATATTGGTTATAGAGCAGACGTCTATGAAAGTTGCCTATTTTCCTTCTGTTAAGATTAGACACTCAATAGCAGAGTGCCTTGATTTTTATTAAGTCACAAAATTAGTTTTTGGCCAAATAGCTAAATAAGATTAGTGATTGAGATGTATTTGAAAAATCAAGCAATCAGCATTGCTTTCAGATCCTATCTGTCTAGCTGTGTGAGTAGCTTGTTAAGTGGTCTTCTCTTTCTGAAAGGCTCATCTGACAGCGAGACAGACTCACATGGCAGTGATTAGGTCATCCATTTTAAACGGCTAGTGAACTACCGCACTTAACTGTTTAATGAAGGTCAGAGAGAGTTTACAGTGCGAGTGTGTCCAGTCAAGCTGTCATGCACCCCCAGCTGTTCTCTAATAAAGAACAGATTGAGTTTACACTCTGTGTGCGTGTGTGTGCATGTGTGAGTGAATAGTGTGCACTGTAGGCCTCACTCTAATGAAGGACAGCTGAACTGAGGCTTAATTTTACAATGTCATCAGCCCTAAATCGTCTGGCTGTGCTCAACAGTAAGGCAGACATATACACACAGTTTTCCCGTTCAGTTTTTATCCCTTTCCTTTTTCCTGCCATTCCTCAGCATCTTTTCAATTTCTTCCCCATCTTTTTGTTTTGTTCCCTCTGTCTTGTCACTGCCTCTTTCCATCCTCCCTCCCTCCATCCTCCCTCCCTCCCTTTTTTCTCCCTCCTTCACCCCCTTCACAGAAACTAATTTCCCCTCTATTATTACAGTACTTTATGACCTTGTATAAACTGAGAGCTGTTATTTCAGCTTCGAGGCCTGGGCATAAACCTTAAACCTAGGGAATTTGCCTTTCGTAGTGGCTACTAAAATACGTACTTCCGTGAACTGCTAATAGACGCAGATCTTCGCTGCACCAAAATTGCTTGTAGGTCTGTTTTCCACATGATAAGCATACTGGTATGTTTTTATTAGCTTGTTTTTTGAGGAGATGTGAAATTGTCTATTCATTTTGGGTCCTGCCTCAAAAAGAAAATAACTCCAGTTATTTCATAAGGATACCTTACTACTGAAAAACAGGTTTTGATCGTAGTGCATCTGTCTAATAAAAAGTCAAGTATATAAACTCAAGTAATAAAAACCACATGATTTTGTCCTTAAGTTATCTCAGGTTAGTTCGCTAAACATTAACCCAGTCCTTAATATTTATACACACTCTTCTTCCCAGGCTTGTGTTAGTTGCCACTGTGAAGCATCATTAATTCGGTCGGTGATGCTTTTACTATAGTCACATGCTTTTTAAGCTGATATTCTATGCCCCCTGGCAGGTCTGTTGAAAACTTAATAAATAAATAAATAAGATAAATGTTGACTGACTTTATGTCACTTAGTGATGCTCAGCCACAACAAAACACAAGAGCAAATAGTTGTTTGAGGAGTGAAATTCAACATAGAAAAATAAGTACATGTAGATCCAAGGCCAAACAAAGGCTAGAACCCATGTGCTTTAGTTTTCTGTCTGAAAAAAATGCAGACTTTCACACAAGTCTTATCTGTGCACCATTATTAATACCTGACGCATGTCTTTCTTTATAGGTCCATTTAGATGTCCTTGTTTCTTTTTAACCCTCCAATATTGATCTTCTTTCACTAGGATGATAGCATTGGATGATACCCTTTCACTCTATATTCTTTTATCTTTTACAATCAATTTAGATGTGTGTTTGTGGGGCATAGAAAAAGGCTAGACAACCTAAAGTATCCACTTAGCTACCGATCAGAGGCTATAAGGCATCTATATAACCTCGTGATCCTTATTTCACCAGTACAAACAACTGTCAGTGGTACCAATATCAATGTGTATCAGTGATGAAAAATTAATAAAACAGGTTTATACAAATGCGGATGGATACAAAGAAACAGTAGGACAGGGAGACGAGGAAATGAAGAGCAGGTGTCAGGAGGCAAGATGATGCATTCACTTCATTTATGTGAAGTCATCTGAAACTATTCTGATTTATTTCTCAGTGACCCTCCATCTAGATGTAACAAAAGCCTGCTCCTTGGAGAAGCTTGTCTTTGTAAAGTGTCAAAGCCCACTGTATAGCTTTTGAAAGACAGTGCCCTTTTTCAGATGTTTGCATTAAACTACAGTGCAGAATTGCTTAGTAAAACATTTTACATGAATCCACCATTTATCAAGAAAATGAATGACTCTTTCCTAACCAGCTGAACATATTTTACTGGCTTTATTAAGACTAGAAATGACATTACACCCCTCCTGTCCTCATCTGCCCCCTTCTTTCAATGTGCCGCCATCCCCCTAAGTCGTGCCTGCTGCTTTACAATCAGACCAGGTCACACAACAAGACCCAGTGCTTATGAGACATCAGACACAGGTCAGCAGGTCATCCTTTTACCTCTCTGATCCAACCATCCATCTGGCTGCCCTATACATCATCTGTGATGTATTTTTTTTCTATCCTCATCGAACCATCGAACCATCCACCCATCTATCTTTGCCTTCCCTGGCTCTTTTTCTCTAGCATTTTATTATAGTCCATTATGAGTGGGTAGAAAGATTTATGTTGGTTTGTGTTTACTGAGAGTGACAAGAAAAGAAAAAAGAGAGGGAACGAAAACACGGTATATGCTGATGTGCGTTTCTGTGTTTACAACCAGAGCAGTTGGCCTTTTTAATCTCTGTACCTGTCTGAGATGACAAATAAGGCAGCATTATTATGTTTTCTTCAGCAACTCATGTTCGGCAGTTTACCTCTTACCATTCATATTCCCTTAGGCCCTAAAATTGAATTTGACTTTGGCTACGCTCCTGGAGTGGTATTGAAATTATTTCTTGAGTTTTGGGTGGCAGTTACATTGACAGGAAAGAACCCTGAGAATTCTTACATTGTCTTATAAAAAAATGTGGCTAATGAAAATTTTCAACTTTTATGAATTGGAAAAATGCATCATTTTTATTTTTAAAACTCAGGGTAATTGGTCAGTACTTGCTAGATTTTGTCATTTTTTTAAAATTTACAGCATATCAGGATTTTACATTGATAATATCTGTGTTCAAACACACAAAATGTGTTTACTTTTATGCAGCTATAGCAGTAATGTTTTTATTGTTAGGCCTTAAGGACTTCTAAAACTAGCTGTAAATATTTTAGCCATTATCATATTCCTTGACCTTTGTCTTTTTATTACAGGTCACATTTTAAGTGAAATTATGATAGACTGCTTCAAGCTGTAGCTGAAAAAGATTCTTGGCAATTTAGATGTTAGGGGAAGTTTTAGTGTATGGATGAATTTATTGATCAGGCAACAGATGGCAAATGGTTACAGAGGGAAGAGTATTAGAGAACACATGAATTTTAAATCCGTGTTTAATGACCAAAGGCAGACACACATATACGTAGCCACAAGGAAAAGGATTGTCCAATAAGTCCCATCTGTTTTTCACAAGGGAAGTTTCCCCATTTCTTTGCTTGTACTGGGATATTACGACCAGTCACGCCTCACTGATTGGCTTTTTGTCCTCCTCTGGGGTAGATTGTCATTTTTATCTACCAATTGATATCCATGCTTCCTGCCCTGAGCCCACCCTCCCTGGAGACCCATGTAAAGCGGATGAAAACAGGAAGACAATTCCATCCCTCAGCGCCTCCATCTCACACACCTCTAGCTGGCAGCCTATTAGACAGTTGAGAGGAAAGACTATTGGATCCCAATTCTACACACCAAAGGCTGGACATCACTAGCTATTAGACTCAGTTAGGAATTTTTATTTGCTTCTTGAAACATATTGTGATAGTCTCTGGATGCCTTTATTTAAGGCCTTTTTCTGGCCATACTTAATAATTACATGCCTATTGGCTGTCCTGGTAATATTAGTGAAATTTACTATATCATATGGTGTTTTTTCTCATCTTCCCATGTATTATGTTTTTATTTTTCTTTTTAATTTTTGTAACTACAATCATTAAAAAAAATATGGTTATGTGTGTACCTTAAACATGATGACTAATATAGTGAATTCATATATTAATTTTTTAAACAAGTAAACTACATGTGTGTACACAGGTGGGCATGGTGCTGAGTTACCTGTTCAAAAAGGAAACTATAGAACAGTTGAACAGAAGTTGTGTTTGTTGTTTTCAGGCCACTCAGTTCGTCTCTTGGGTCAGAAGAAGGATGGAAGCCGGAGGCTAGGAGGTGCTAGACTGGACCTGCCCAAGATCCGGAAGAACCCTCTTATTGAAATCATCTCCATAAACACTGGGTAGGACACTGACACACAACGATAGAACACATACCATTAAATATTCAGCTTTAACTTAAAATTCAGTTTCACTGCCCCCTGGCATTCTGTTTTATGGTGTTTGTGTGTGAGAGAGGCTGCACAGCATTCTCTGTGAGGACACTTTGGCCGGTCCTCAAAGTTTTTGACCCTTGAAAAGGGATTCTTGAGGGACTTCTTGGGTAAGTCAATTCAGCACTTTGGGTTTTACTTTAGATGGATATGGATAGATAATGTTTTAGATAGCTAGGTTAGTTGGTAAGGCAGGTTTGACTCCTTCCTGGTTACTTGTTGAAATGACCTTGGGCAAGACACTAAAGTTCTTCCTGATGTGTCAGATGTGTCAGTGAGCACACTGCATGGGAACCACCGCCATCTGTGTGTGTGTGTGTGTGTGTGTGTGTGTGTGTGAGTGTATTTGAATGGGTGAATGAGAAGCAACATTGTAAAGCCCTTTGATAAAGTGGCTATATAAGCAGACCATTTACCGTTGACCATGTTTATAGATAGACAGGCGCAGACACATACATGTAAACCTACATTTTTATGGGCTAATTTCCTGTTGTATATAGAACTGCTTGTCTCTCATGGGGCTATTTAAAATGGTTACGACTGACTGCTCCTGGAGCAGTGCTGGGCCATGACTTATGATAATTCATCATATATCCTCCTGAATGTTTTGAGGCTCTGTACATTAATGGCTTGACTCACAAAGGGAGTAACGAAACAACTTGAAGACAAAGCACTGCTGTGTAATAAGACCACATTCAGTTTAAAATGCAGTGTATTGTTTAATTCTTAAGACCTCTTCACGTCCTTCTCTTCAACCCTGCATTATCTCTTTTGTTGACTCTCACTTTTCTTTGTAACAGTCAGGAAGGAGTTTTCTCATAGCATTGTTGAACTTCCTGGGCTAATTCTTCTTCCTGTAACGTGATGACCTACTGACAAAAGGTCTAGTACCTGGTCTTAGCCCCTGGCCTATTGCTGCTTGTTTGTAATTGTATTTGGTGTGATTGTGATACTAAGTGGTGACCTGAGGCACACTTTAAATTCTAATGGTTTTTGATAATTGTGGTTGTCTTTGTGCATAAGGCATAACATTTGGCACAATTGTGTGTTTTTTGTTTGATGTTGTGCCAAGTGACTCAAGTTTTGAGTATCTAATGCTGCACAAAAAATAATAATGCATAAAAATCAATATTGCTTCAAATCATGCATTGCTGCAAATTGCTGGGATGATCTCAATATATAAATATCTATCCATCTATCTATGTAATCTATCTAATCTATCTATATATATATAGCACTGTTTGTTGCAATAATTGTTTATCATATATTTCTTCTTTCTAAACTTGAATTGTCACCAAATCTGTCTAAAGAAGCCAGTGTGCCTTGTTTGAAAGGGTTGATTGTGTCTTCTGTGGTGCTCTTTGTGTTCGACCACAACAGTGTTTATTCTTGACTAAAGTTTCCTATTTACACTCTGTCTAGTACAGCAGTAAAAACTGTTAATCCAACTGGTTTCATTTTTTTTTATAAACTGGCACTGCTGAACACTAAATTTGGCATGCTTACAAAGACAAGATGAGAGGTTTGTGACTAAAAATGCGGCATTTTGTTACAACTGTCACTGTGTCTTCATGTTGGCAAGCATCCACTTGTAAAATGTTTTAAACGCCACTACTCAATGTTTCTGTGTTAGTCATTGTCTATAATTGACCACCAGTGTCAAATGATTGGTTTATTACTAGTTTTGTTGTTATGAAGCTTTAACAGATGGATTCACACTCTGTTTCTGGCCCTTTCACAGTCTCTGTGTGATATTTGGTGATAAATGAGGCTCTCTCAGTCCTTCTTGATTACTGTCAAATCACAGCTATAGAATGATTCTTTCTCTCTTTGCTTGTGTACCTGACTCACTGGCCACTTCTTTGTCTTTGTGCTTTTACTGACAGTTTTGCGTGTCTTACATTTTGTGAGTGTAGGTGCCATAACTTAACACCAGCCCTCTTCCATCAGGTGGTTTGTATCTGGTGCACATTAGCTCAATGTTGTTTTTCAAAAAGCATTTGGCCACTTATAAAACCATTGCTTGTTTCTACACTTAATAACTGGAAAAGTCTTTGGATAGTGGGAGATTACAACAATATGTTGATTTGTTGAATGTTAGGGCTGGACATTGGCACTGATTACTGGATTTGATTCAGCCAATCCAGCATTGATTAATTTAGATTTTTTGATTCATGATGATTAACAGTAGATACATCAGATAACTACCAATCTTGCATTAAGCACTTTTCAGAATCCTAGGAATGTATTTTTTTATTATTTAAAAAGTTGTTAAATGCTAGTTTACTTGAATATCAAATAATGTGAACTTCACATTACAGAATACAAGGTGAACTTTTCTATGGGAACCACACACTGGTTCAATCAAAATTTAGCACTACATGTCAGACCGTTAACGGACCGGCCTCAAGACGCCAGTTATTGCGAGGTCGCATCTACTTTACTTTTAAACTTAACATAATGTTTTTGTGTGCTTTTTAATAACTCACTTTTCACAAACACTAACCCAAATTACACTGGTGTTACTGAAAATCAACATCTAATTTATGCTTTTGTATGAGTTGGTGTTAGTGTCACGAGTTTTCCTTAGTTCTAACATGTTTGTGTATGTGTGAGAGGGTGAAGAGAAGACAAGTGTCCTTTGTGTGTCTGTTTGAACTATTCTTGCACGCTAGTGGTGACATCACTGGCGACATTTGTCAGCTCAAGAAACACAGAGATCTTTGTCTGAACTAAATTAACACACAAGCACAAAATCAGTTGCAATTGTTCCTTAGATTGCCTTTGCATCAGCAGATAAATTATAGTGTAAGACTGTGTGTGCGTGTTTATCAGGAATTGCTCACATTATGGCTGCTTGATTCTGAATACACAGTCACCTGTGAGGACGAGGCTTTCCATGTGGGGAAAAGAAGCTGCTTGATTTAGATTAGGGTAAAACTTTGGGTTAGGCACATAGTGGATGTAGTTGAGGTTAGGGTAAGACTGGAAATGAATGGAAGTCGGTTTAATATCCCCTAAAGTTATTACCAGGCTCTTTGGGTGTTTGTGTGTGTGAGTGTTAATGTGCCTTTATTGTCTCTAGTTTGTTGTCTTTCTTTGTGTGTAAGCCTGCAGGATCTCACACACACACATTATTAAGACAATAATTACACAAATTAGCCAGCACAGTGGTGGAATGGTTAGTTTTGCCGCTTCACAGCTAACAGATCCCCAGTTCGAATCCTCAGCTGGCTGTGTGAAGTTTGCATGTTCTCCCTGCTTGCGTGGGTTTCCTTTGGGAACTCGGGTTTCTCAGCCCAAAGACATGCATGTTAGGTGAACTGATGACTCTAAATAGCCCGTAGGTGTGGATGAGAGCTGGTTGTCTGCCTGTGTATGTTTCTTTGTGTTGGCTTTGGGGGGGCCTGTGGAAGGTGTAGTATGCTTCTCACCCAATGACAGCTGGCATAGGATCCGGCCCCCTGTAACCCTAAACAGGATAAAATGATAAAGATAATAGAATATCAACGCTGTTTTAAATTAAGAGTAATTGTATTAAACAGAAAGCAGAAAACTATTCAATTTTAGCCTATTCCAATTCTTAAATTGGGCAATTAACCTCTTGCTGAAGGCACCTGCTTAGCAGCCACTGGATCATTTGAAACTCTCAGGGAAAATACTTGCACAAGCTTCTCTTGTTTTATTGTCAAAGTTGAACACATGCTAACCAGAAAAGTTTGTTTAATAAAGAATATATAATAATGTATAATAAAGAAATCCCTCAAACTTTTATCCACTTTGACTCTTGTAAACCATAATTATACATTATTATATATGACATTCTTAAATAAAACCCACTTACTAATTTTAGATTGCTCTGCTCAGATTGATTTCATTCTGGGTCAGACAGATGTACCTACTCTACCATCCTTTACACTTTATTAGCACAAATCCTTACAACAGCTTGGCATGGTTTTTCACCTGGGATTACCGTGAAATTTAATTTCGCATTCAAATTGATTCACAATATTAGGTTCATTATGTTGCATATTAATTTCATTTGCACCTATTAAATCCAAATTAACTTAATTGACTTTCCACCAAGTAATTTTATCCACATTAGAAAGTAAATTCAACATATTGCGGCTAGTCCTCCAATGCCCTCTGGTTTTGTATTAAAGGAATCTTATCAGGTTTCCCCTGGGCTGTTAGAATCAGATATTGTGAGTCATCTTAACTTGACACAGTAATGAAAAAATATTCTGATTGTTTCTTTGGAGTCCAAACAGTTTTGTTTTGGTGTTACTGTTTGATCCATTCATTCACTTGGCGACTCATGGCATATTGTGGAAAAACATAAACATTATGGATGTAAAGGATAATTATTAAATATTTACTACAGAATTGTATATAATTTTAATAAACTTGAAAACATACTCTATAACTAACTAATCTAAGTGAAATTTGGCAACACCTGCCATCCATGCAGCTGTTTTTCTGTACGTCCAGAGAATTTTAAACCAACAAAAAGTATAAATTAGTACTTTGTGTGATTTGTATCCATTTACCCCTGCTGAGTATGATGCCATTCACACAGTTTGAATTCTCCTCATGTACAGTGACACATGCATTTGTTTACTAGCTGAAGCTGTTAATGAACTGACAAAGAAATTGTGACAAGACAAACAATAATGCTGACTGGCATGTTACAGAGATATTCTGGGGTTTCAACACTTTGCATAGTTTTGGAATTTCCACTGTATTTAATACAAAACCACAAACTATACTCACTTCTCCCTGAGCACCCTGAATATAGGAAAAGTAAGTAAGCTTTTTGAGATAAAATGACACAAGGGTTGCTTAAGTTACAGAATCACCTAGTTTTGAATGAGCTTTCTACTTTTAAAATAGATTCTGCTAAAGGTAACTTCAAAATCAATTGAATGCTTACCACAGTTATAATAAAATACTTTATTACACTGTTGTGTATGTGCATGTTGAGTGATTCTTGTCAGCAGTGATGCAGTGGAGGCAATGATGTTTAGAAGAATAAACAGGAAACAGGAAAACAGTGCAAGTGTTTTGCAGCATAAGACTGAATTGGTGAATTTACTTTTACTTACTGTGATGTTGGAATAGTGCTCTGCTTTAAAGATTTAAATACAGTTTCAAGATCTAAATTTAATACTTTAGATTAATGCTTCCATAGCATATTTTTAGAAAAACACAAGGGTTCAGGGCACAGCCCGGTTTTCATAGGGCCTCAGTCTGGAGAAAAACATTTCACTGTGTCTATACCATGTTTTTGTGTGTCCCAGTTTTAGCACACTTGATATTATAAGAGAAGCGTGTATGTGTGTGATTTGCCTGAGGCTACAAACGGTCCCTTCTTGCTCTTTGTATATGTGTGTGGATGTGTTGTCAGCAACGGTAAAAGCCTTTTTGTGAGCAGTTTGAATTGTGATGCTTCAGTGTCATAAACAAGGAATTTACAGCCACTCACTCAGAATGGGTCATTAAACGTGTTTGTGTATTTGCTTTTGTGTGTGTTTGTGTGAATGTTTGCTATTAGACTGAAGGTCCTAGAAAAAGAAAACGTTACTTTCACAGTCACAGATCATTTCATTTCATTATCTGTCTCTTCCCTTCTCTCCGTTTAATCACATCTTTCGGCAGTCATAACCTCTGTTAATGTTGCTGTGATGTTCTAAAGTCAGGTGTTAATAGTCCTCTGCTCCAACCCCAAACTAATTCATCGCCAAGTTCGTCATTCTTATCCTTCATCTCAGATCTGGAAGTACATAGATCTCAAAATCCGGAGTAAGCACTACGGCATAATGCCAAGTTTTGTTTAGTGTCTGTAGTGACACAAAGTTCAGAAACTTTTAAATCAGCATTCCTCAGCTTATACAATTTAAATGTTTTTTCCATTACTCATTGTGTAATGATTAATAGAGATATTATTCTTATTTTATGGTGTTTCCTTTAGCCACTTTCAGCACAGCATTATTGTTCATAGGTTTCCAGGGTTGAACGTAGGCCAACAAAATCGCTCGAGGAGAACAAACATGGAGGATTTTAAAAATAAAACATTTTAACAGTCTAATTTTGTCATGAGAGTGACATGACCTATCCAGGGATTATGAAATGTGGTTTTGGAGCTCATATTGTATTTTTTCTTTTCGCTTTGTTTAGCTCAGTAACGGTAACATGTTTATCTTAGCAAAAAGCTCATTAAAACGAGACATTAAGCAATGTTGAATATTGTATCATTCTAGTGTTTGTACTGAAAATTTAATACTCTTGTAGAGTAGAGCTTTAATAAAAAAATATATTAGTTTGAATTCCATTCGTCTTTTCTGTTATTGAATACAAATCTTTTATTGAATACAGTAATTAAGGGAGCTCTATTAGTGGCAATAAATACTAGTGGATCATTTGTCACAGAACTTGCCAAATTTCTACAATAACCAATAAACACTAAAACGTAAAACGCTCATGCTAAGTCAACAAATACAAAGTGAAAGTATCTGCATGCTTTTGTGTGACATCATTGTACGTTGCATCCACTGGTTTCCTGTCATTTGTGTTTGGCTGCCACATTCTTCATCCACACTCCAGGCCTGCACAGTGGAATAATAGGTCTTATCAACGTCCCTGCTGACCTTTACATAGGTTTGTTTTAACCATTGTGACTAATGTGTAACAGCCATCGGTGTAACCAGCTGAGAGAAAAGTGAGTTTGGGGCCACCGTAACTTAGGTACACAGAGAAACAATAAGACAATAGTGCTTTATTATTCCAGTTCCTGACATTTTGTGGGGAATAACAACATACTTATGGAGTGCTAATTGCGAACAGAAGTTTAGTATTTCACCTATTTTACATTTGTAAAGAAAGAAGAAAGAGTTGGTTTTTCACCAAGCTTTGTTTTTCTGACTCTTCCCCCACTTTTTCAAAGTATTTATTATTAGTGCATTTTGCTACGAGTGACAGTCCGATCTTTTTTTGTCCTCTGGTTTATCTACTTTCCCACATCAGTCAACCACAGCCACTTGTAATTCGTCTTTTGACGTAATCGTAATAAGAAAAAAGTGAATAGTCAGGGTCATAGTTAGGAAAATCTTATAACATCTATGATATATATACACACACACACACACACACACACACACACACACACTGACCTGACACTGACAGCATAGTACTGCAGTGATTAGTGCTGCTGCCTCATTTTTGTTGCTGCTCGGCAAAGATATTTATATATGATTTATTTCTAATGTCTTTCTGAATTTGTGTAGCTTGCTCAGTACTATTACTTTGATTAAATTTACAGATATAATAAATGTACATATTTTCTGTTATCATCAGATGTTCATTTAGGTTGAAGAAAAATATTGGCATCATAAATCGGTCATTGCATCCCTGCTCTGTTTTTGTTGCGTTCGCATTAGCCCTTAAAAAGCCTATATTTGTCAACTGTAGTATCTATTTTAATAAATAATGCAAACACAAGTCGCTCTTGAATGGAAATCGAAAAATCTCTTTATGGCTCCATATCCCTTTTTTTTTTTACCAACCGTCACACCAACAGTTAACAGTTAATATACATTGTGTGATAGTCACTTGTCTTATATTATCATAAAGATACTTTTTTATGCACCTAATAGTTGTGCTTTACTTTTTTCTCAGTCAGCGTGTTAACTGTAAGATTTCTTTTCCAAGCCCTTTTTGCAGAAATTTATATGTGGTGATCATCTGAACTTGACACATTGTGTTTTGTTATGCCAGTGTCCTTGACGTGGCGTGGTTAAAAAAAATGCACAGCATGTATTTTATATTAAAGAAGATTACTAAAGAATAATAGAGTCATTAAAAGAATAGAGGAGCCATTTTTGCACACGAGCCTGCTTGAAGGAGAAAGGGGAGTGGGAGAGGGGAAGTCATTAGCTGAGTTAAAAGCAAATTGAATCAGCTCTTTTGTAATTTGAATTTCTCTGGCAATTACAGTGTGGAAGCGAATAATGCCTAGAATGAGGAGTGAGTTTTTACAGGAGAAACACAGGCACACAGGGAGTCCTTTCCCCCCCACCCCACACACACACACACACACTCACACACACTCACACACTCACACACTAACAATCAAAGCAGGCATATCTGCTTCAGCTTGAGACTCTCATTCGAAATGTAATATCCACCGCTGGGGTTCAAGCAATATTCACTGCAGATAATTTATCCATATCTCTTCCTCACCTCAAAAGCAAATACACCAGCCATGTTACACTGCTCTACTTGACTGCATTTTCATTTAGTTGATTGTGGCGCAATGATCTCATCTTTTGTGTTTTTGTTTGCAAAGAGAAGAAGTGAAAATGCATCATTTTAAAACTGTAACAAAAGGAAGAAAAGAATGTGCTCATGTGCTTCAGAAAAGTAGAGCTACAGTGTTTACACAGAGGTTTTTCATCAAGTACTGTATACATCTATGTAGGATTGTAGGAGTGCATGGTTAATAAATGTATAGGCTATTCTGTTTTGCACATATGCAACCTATATAGGCATGTTTTCTTCCCGGCACACACATGGGCACACCCACTCGCTCACACATGTCCACACCCCCACAGCTTTTCTAGCTGTGTACCATGGTGGCCTTTCCTGTTGTTTATCAAACCAATGTATGGGTAGTTTTCAGCTCCACTGGTCTGAACATATTATTCCATTTCCCTGTTTCCCACTGCTTAACACACAAACACATGCCTAAAATGCCCTCTCTCACTCGCTGTCTCTCTTTCTCTTCTGTCTTACCCTCACTTGCACACACACTCCCTCTATCCACTGTGTTTCCCACTCACTCACCAGGAGAGCCTTTGCTCCCCACAGTAAATCCAAAAGATTGATGTGTCTCCTTGGACAAAATGAGATTGTGTGTCATTACAAGGCATTATACTACAGAACCCCTGAGTAAATGAATTAGCCCCAGTGTGTCACAGGCAAACACAGTTCACACACACAGATGCACAACTGCTCATCTTATAGATTATTTACACAAACCAATTACTTACAGATTCTCCTCTAAGAGGTAAATGGTCCATAGTTGTCAAGACAGAACTGTCATCCTAGAGCTGAAAGGATCTTTTTGTGAGGTACACCCAAAGAATATATATATGTGAATACATGAAGGTTGTGTGTGTTTACATATGGCATGCAGTATCTTCTGGGGTGATGCTTTACTGTGCTGGTCTTGAAGATACTTCTGTATATATTCAGTGTGGATTTGTCAATATTGCTGGAGCGTGAAGTAAATTGTTCCCTGTCAAAGCAAAGGTATCAGCTGATTTTAGCTAACTGCATAACAATGTTTTTGATGGGTATTATACACTACAGGGAGTCCCAGCCAGTAGTAACAACATCCATCCTCCATTACCCTAACAGAGTCATAGGGCGGCTGGAGCCTAACCCAGCTGTCACTGACTGAATGGCAGGCTACTTCATCAATAGGTTGCCACGTACTGTACAGAACAGGCCACCACTAATAGTTACGTTCAACCTTTTACCTAACACGCATGTCTTTGGACTCACTCACTCAAACTTCACAAAATAATGCTGCAGCCGACTGGAGGATTTCAATTAGGAACCTCCTATGTGTTAGACGGTACCTATAACCACTCCACCACCACATTTATTAATGTCAGGTAAACTATTCCTGCAGCTTAAAGGACCCCCTGTTGACAGCCCGCTTACTGTGGAAAAGAGGGACTGGCAAGGTTAGGGGAACTGTGTCCACAAGTCAGTCCCGCACACACACACACCTAACATCTGTAAACAAAAAAAGTGGTGTTGCATACACACATGAGGCCTGCAATAAAAGTAAGAAAATAATGTGGTGGCCAGTGACGGAAGCTTAGATTTGCCCTCCAGGTGGGTGTATGTACCTATCCAGTAGGATATTAAATGCCTTACATCAATAATTCACTGTGAGCGGGTCACTCAGCCTTAAAGTCAAGCTTGTCAGGCAGTCAGCTTGTCATTTAGGCATGTTGACAACCAAATGATGTGATCACCTGCCCTGCTGAACAATTCACAGTGGTCAGTAGGTCAGACATTCAACCAGCGAGACAATCAGCTACCTCTGCAGTTAATTAGCCATCTTGTGAGTCCGACTGGACATCAGGTTTTCTACCACTCTGACTTTATCAGCATGTCTAGTGGTTCAATAATAAGCAAACACCATACCATTCTTTTGCAGCAACAATGGGCTGGCTGATCCAGTGCAAACACTCTCTCAAGGTCTGTCTATAGACCAAACAAGAAGTTGGGAAAACATTCACGGTTCCTTTGTAGAAATGGGTCTTTTCGGCTTTATACACTTGCACACTCATATACGTGCATGCACGTGGTGTGTCTCTCCAGTCAAAACAACAAGCAAGGCTGCTGTAGTAGCTAAAGAAATTTAAGGTCAGCATGTGACACACTTTCCAAAGCACAAACACACAGAGCTCTGTCAGTGTTGCAGCACTGGGAACACTAGACTAAATAACAGAATTCAAGAGGTCAGACACAAAGGCAGAATTGAACACTGAGAGGAACAGGCCCCAGCTGCATGAGGGCACACACTCAAACACACAGTGGTCCACTCAAACATAAAAGGGAGCGTGTGCACAAACACACACAATTATATTCAGCACACACAAAAATGCAAAAGCACTTTTTATGTGACATAAAAAGGGAACTTTGTGTATTCATTTCTCCGTCTAACCAGAATTACTTCTTTTCAAGACAGAAAGCAAGAAAGGGCAGAAAGTCTATTTTTGTGGTCTTAACAGTCTTCTCCAGTCAATGGCCCGTTTGTTAAAAAAGACACAGAAAAATGTCACTCTAAAAATATTTTAAGTAAGTCTGTCACATGCCCTTTTTGGGCAGTTTTGTGGGATTCATCGAGTAACGCCATGGCACCCTGACTTGCTTGCATTTATTTTTGTACATCATTTCAAATCCCCACCATCCGCATTGTACAGTAATCTAAAACACTTTAGCTGCGGGCAGGCAGAGCTTCATTCCGAAGAAGTGTTTTGCCGTGCTTGCTCACACATTTTAATTTATGATATTAAGACTGGTGCAACTACTGTATTTTTCAAATAGGTTAACACAATGAATTAACTTAAACATGAGCCAAACTTTCCATAGCTCTCAATGTTGTTCCAAATCCCGATCATATAATGGTTAGGACATAGTAATTGACTGTACAGCTGATTATGGATTTGATTTGGTCATTACAACTGGTTGGAACTAGTTGGTCCTGGTCAGTACCCAGTCCAGCGTAGTTGGTGTTGACAGTCAGCAGAGTCAATCAGTGTGTGTGCTTTGTGCTAAGACTTCCAGATGTTCACGGCCAACTGTGCTGCCCACAGTTTACACAGGTGTCATCAGGTGTGGGGTTCCAGACTGTCAAAGACTTGAAATCGGTGAAATTTGGTAGAAACAGTCTAGTGTCAACTGTCTTTGACAGTTTTTGCTAGTATTCAGGTGTGTCCACAATATGTATTATTGTATTAATATGTAATTTATAAATATATTGGGCCTTTCAGCAACTGCTCTTAATAAGAAATTTGTTCTTAAAATTAGCTTTTTTTTAAACTTGCAATTTGTTCTTAGGTAAAACACGATCAAGAAATACTCAAAAGCAGTTTCACAATTTGAACGATGACATGTTTGTGTAAAAAATAACTGGTAACTGGTTTCTTTAATTATAGAGTTGTATAACCTTATGCAGTATCAACTCTAACATTTTGTTTATATTTTAAATAATACAACTTTTTCACAAATCATTTGACTTAGTACCTAGTGTTGTACCACTGCCCCCTCAGCAACCAGAACAACACAAATAGTGATGCTACTGCTAATGACAGCTTTTTTACTGCTCACCTCCTGCAGCAGCGCCTTCACTTCAGGTTGTGTGTGTGCACATGGCCCTGCAGTTTTATGACCTTTTAACAGCACTGACTGAGCAATTACAGCTAAAATGAAACAGCTCAAACGTGCCCTCAACTTAGGAAGACAACGGGATTCATCCATACAAACATATCTGGGATGTAGGAACACATCACATGTGCGTTTGACATAGTTTTGTTAAGACTTTTCCTATAAGTGTATTTAAGAAAAAAATCTTAAATGTTGGTGAATGAGGCCCATTGTTTATACTGGTTCACCCAGCTGTATTTGTATGCATGCAAAGTTCCCCTGCAACTCGGGTGCACCCAGGTTCATGACAATGCATCAAGGAAAAATTGTGTTTAGCTGCCAGTGCTTCTCTGAATAACTAATCATCCTCTATTCATTGCTGCTAATAGGTCTTACTCCATTGTGTCAACATTCTTTGTTCCTTTGCTCCACATTATTTTTCACCCTCCACTTTGACTTTGTGATGACATTAACAGTAAACCTATGAGCTTGAGGCTTTGTTCAGTCATATAATAGCGGTTTTAAGATTTTGTTTGCTTATATACCCACTCCCCTCCTCTCCTAGTTTCAACAATAATGAATAATCTTGCTTTGCAATTTGCAACCTTGCTTTAACCAGCACCGACTTACCCACACAGTTTAAGCTTTGTTTTCATAATTGCATCTTCAGGCTGGCACAATACAAACCCCCATGAACACACACCCTCACAATTTTTAATTAATGTCTAGACCTAAATGATTATCACTGGGAACCTTTTCCTGCTGAACTCTCTATACTCCAAGGGAAGCTATACTTTATTTTAGTGTATGTGAGCCTATGTGCGTGTAGAGATGTCAGGGGAGGTTTACAAATTTATAGAGGGAACTTTAGGGTTTTCCTTTCTTTGTTACCTTTTCAAAGCTGCAGACAATTCCCTCTCTCACACACACTCACACGCACACACTGGGGAAGTAACCTCTCGTTATAACACTATGATGAACTGAGAAGCAGACAGAAACAAAGGAGGGAAATGATGGAATGTTGATACGGAGAAATATTTGGTTTTAATTCAAGACATAGTTGCCTTAATACAACTGGAGTTGTGTTGATGTTGCTGTTTTTCTCATCAGCTCTTTGATAGCACAGTTTCAGTGCACAGCAATGTGTGTTTGTGTGCATGTGGGTGTGTGTGAGTGAAAGAGAGAAAGACAGATATAAAGAAAGAGACACTCCCACTGTTCTCTCTTTTAGTCACTCGACTCACTAGTTGCTATAGTTTTAGTCTGATCCAGCGGTTGAACCTGCTAATGTGTTGTTGCGATACTGGACAAATGTTGAGCAGTACACTCACACAGACACATGAACACCCGTATACAAACATACATACACACACACACACACTCAAGCAAGATATACTCAGTGTCTCTTGAGATTAATGTTGGTGTGATCCACTCAGCTGGGCCTGATCACATTAAGATGGATGGACCCCCTGGTGGTGTATTTGTGTGTGTCTGTGTGTCTGTGTGTGCATGCAGGGTCCCATCTGTCTGTGTTTTCTCCACAGCTAGGTCCTGTGACCTAGCTGCCATCTTTAGTGCACTCAGCTAGGATAAGCCGTGTCCTAAGAGGGAGAGATGGATGGACAGATAGCTGTATCCTCAGGTTTTTTTTTTCTATGGGGACATCAAAAAGGCTTTCTGTATTTCACTTGTCTTTTATAAAAGAATATAAAAATTTCAAAAGTTTTATCCTTATTATGGTGATCAGTAGCCAACAGTGATAGACTGTTGTTAGACAGCGCACCACACTACTGTAAAGTGAGTGTGTTGCAGTGTAATATCAGGATGTAGTGTCAGGTAACTTTGCTCTTAGGAATACATTTTAAATGGCACAGCTTTTGTATGTGGACAAAGTGACTGTGTATACATGCACTTAAGTAGCCGGGGTATGCAGGGAAATTTCCTTCCTCGGGAACAGCGTTTACCTGCACTTAAGAAGCTTGGCTAGAAATGTATATATGTATATAGGCAGCAGAAGAGTAACCTAACACTTTGTATAAAATTTTCTGATGGTCTTTAGACAGAGTCTGTTATTAAAATATGGTGGCATTTCCCCCTTAATGATCTCTCCTTTCATTCAGCCTTTCAGTCACTCTGAACTTTTGTGTTGCTGTCTGCAGCCTTTTGTTACACGTGCATTTTGTATGAAGCTGAGTAGAAACCTGCTTATGTGCATAAATGATAAAGAAATTGATGTTCTCTGGCAGAAATCTACCTGGGGAAGCCAGGTTTGCCTAATCCCCTGCCGGATTTCAGAAACCAGCTTTCCTGTTTACATGACATTTAAGAAATCAGCTTTCCTGAGAAATACGACTGTAACCTGAGAACTTACTGTACTGCATGTTAATGCACTAAATATCCTTTGAAAGGGCCTTCTTAGTTCAGTGCTGGATGTTTCACACTGCTCTTCACAGAACTCATAAGAAGACCTCAGTCAGGGGGTCTTGGACGTTTTGAGGAGTACAGTACTTGACTGTTCTTTCCCTGGTTTGTCAGTGTTTGAGTAGAAGTTGGAAAAAGTGACAAAATTTGGCAAAGTTGTTTTCTAAAATGATATGGAATCTAATTGATGTAACAAAGAAAATGCACATAAAGCAAGCACACAGTTGTAATTCTCCTTTTTTTTCAAATCTATCTACAGTGCTTTGCAAAAATACCCCTTGAACTTTCCCACATTTGTCATGTAACAACCAACAATGTAAATGTATTTTATTGGGATTTTATGTAATAGACCAACAAAAGTGATACATAATTTTGAAGTAAAAGGAAAATTATAAATGGTCTTCAGTTTATTTTACAAATAAATATCTGAAATGTGGGATGATTGCGTTTGCATTTGGCCCCCTTTACTCTGATACCTCTAACTAAAGTCCACTTTTTAGGAAACAGAGGTTAACCTGTGTGTTATGTATTCTCATTATAAATGCATCTGTTCTGTAAAAGAGGTTTGTTGGAGAAAATTAGTGAACAAAAAGCATCATGAAGTCCAAGGAACACACCAGACATGTCAGGGATAAAGTTGTGGAGGAGTTAAACTAAGCTTTAAACATCTCACAGAGGACTTGTACAATCCATCATCCCAAAATTGAGAGTATGGCACAATTGCAAACCTACTAAGACTTGACCATCCAACTAAACTTTGCAAGGAGAGCATTAATCAGAGAAGCTGCCAAGAGGCCCATGGTAACTCTGGAGGAGCTGCAGAGATCCACAGAATCTGTCCACAGGACTATTATTAGTCGTGCACTCTTACAAATCTGGCCTGTATGGACGATATGAAAGAAGAAAGGCGTGTTTCACCCTGAACAAACAATCCCCACCGTGAAACGTGGTGGTGGCAGCATCATGTTGTGGGGGAGGCTTTTCTTCAGCAGGGACAGGGAATCAGGTCAGAGTTGATGGGAAGATAGATGGAGCCAGATACGGGGCAATCTTAGAAGAAAACCTGTTAGTCTGCAAAAGACTGGAGACGGGGCCGCAGGTTCTAAACATTCAGCCAGAGCTACAACGGAATGGTTTAGATCAAAGCCTTGCAGCTTGTAGCATAAGGTGTTTCTACAAAGTCGAATATGTATTAGATATGTATTATTATTTATTGTATTTATTGATGAAACATTTTGAAAAACCTTTATCACTTTCCATTTCACTTCACAATTATTTATCACTTTGTGTTGGTCTATCACATAAAACCCCAATAAAAGACATTTACATTTGTGACAAACTTGACAAAATGTTGGAAAGTTCAAGGCGTGTGAATACTTTTACAAGACAATGTATATGATGCATAGATACGTGTGATTCATACTCTTATTATTATTATTAGTTATGAAACTTTTTTGGGGCCAATCTATAAACTCAATATCAAACCAATTTGAACGTTGAAAAAAAGTGAAAAAAAAGTGAGAAAATGACTTGTTCTTATTCCCTTTTAAATATTTTGTTCTCCACAAAGACACATATTTAACTAATTATAGTTTTTAACTTTACCAAAAAGCTATAACAGCAGCTACAGTAACTGAAACTGTTGGCAGAAATTAAAGCCAAAAATGAAATAAGTGAAAAGGATCTGTGAGAGTGTATCTTCTTTGGGCATATTTTTAAACCAACAATAAAAACTGGGGGTCAGAAATGAAACGTTATATGGAGAAAACAGCAGCTGGAACCTTTAAAAAAAGCAAAGACTTTAGGTTCCTACTTCTCTTCTTCTACTTCTGCTCTCTTCATGCTGTGTATAACTTAGTCTCAATAAAACATATATTACATATATAACACAATAAAACCTCTCTACTATTTATTAGTTTACTCACAATGTCTTCTTAGTACCTTCTTTTCCCACAGTTCACTTTTAAATTAAAATGGATGAAGTCTGCTTTGAGATGTAGTATCACTAAGTTATATGTGAGTTTTTGAATTGAAACTCTTAACATTTGTTGAAATTATAAATTTAGTTTTCTATCTAAATAAATATTAGTATTGTATTAGAAAATAATGCAATCCCCGTTTTTATATCACTTTTCACAGATATCCTCTTAACCTAACTGCAGTGATTTACAATTTAACAATAAAACATAAGCATGTGTCTTATTCGTTCTGTCTGATTGTTTCTGTTTGCCCCTGTCTCTCCAGGTGTCTAAATGCATGTACCTACTGTAAGACCAAGCATGCCCGGGGGGACCTGGCCAGCTATCCTGTTGAGGAGTTGGTGGAGAGAGCAAGTCAATCCTTCCAGGGTGAGTAAATTATTACTGTCTCTCTCTCTTACACACGAATGTAAATTATGTTTTTTATGCTGCATGATTTCAAAATCCTGTCCTAAAAAAGAGGTG
This sequence comes from Channa striata, assembly GCA_033026295.1. Lineage (NCBI taxonomy): Eukaryota > Metazoa > Chordata > Actinopteri > Anabantiformes > Channidae > Channa > Channa striata. The sequence goes on along the minus strand of CM065175.1, from coordinate 12,499,716 downwards.
CTCAAAAAGAATCCCAGGGCTCAAGTTACATGCTGTATAACTGTCAGTGCTGTTATAATTATTTTAATTTCTACCTTCTTGGTGAGTGTGCGGATCTCTTATGCTGATTATTTTGTGTAAAGGTTTTGGTTCTCGGGGCTTGTTGGTTGTGTTTGCAAGTTTATAGTCTTTTGCTGGTCACGGTGCATGTGTGTTTCCTGTTTGAGTATTACATTTACTGTGTGTGTTTGTGTGTGTGTGTGTGTGTGTGTGTGTGTGTGTGTGTGTGTGTGTGTAAGCGGGGGAGGTTTTACTAACACATGTTGATGTTTTTGTTCTTGGGTAGAGGGTCCAGCCAGTTGAGTCTAGTTTGATGCCAAATGAACAGCTGTTGTGGCCTGGCATCTGTTCCTTAAAAGCAGACTCCCTCATTCCCCAACTGCACAGCAGGCCATGCCTCTTACAGCCCCAGGCAGCTCTGTCAAGGGCAAGTCTGCACATTGATAACACAAATTTCACTTCCAGAGCATTAACTTGTCCATTTTATGACAATGTCCGCAAAACATTTAGGTTTGTGACTGTTGTTTTTACTAAAGTCTGTACCATCTGTGTGAGGACAGACTGAAATAAATCCAAGTTCATTTTCGTCACAAGCCGTTCATATCTAACCCCTTTTTTTTCTCCAAGCTGGATTATTGTAAAAACTCCCTGCCTCTTTCAATGCTGCATTTTAGGTCCTCAGTGACAGCTGGGTTATGTTCTAGAACCCTGTGACCCTTAACAAGATAAGCTGTATCGATAGTGGATACTCGGTGTGCGTTTGCATGCACTTAAGTAACCAGACTACCCAGAAAACTCAGCTTTCTTAATTGTAGAATGCTGTTTATATGCACTTGAGAAACCTGTTTACTTGAAATCCATGTAAACGTGCAGCAGAAGACTAATCTGACTTCTCCTCCATGTTAGATTTTTTTTGGAAGCCTGGCTTACTTATTTAGATTTTTTTTGGAAGCCTGGCTTACTGATTTTTACTTTATAATGTCAGAAAAAGCATTTTCTGTCTGTCTTTTTTTAAAAATATTTCTTTATTGCTGTTCTTGCTTCACTGCAGAGTGTTGGTGCAGGGTAGACACAGGAGACACGCACAGCTGATTCACTGTGCTAACCTTTAAAGTGACTTATTCATTTTCAGTTGGATTTTGGGCAGACTTTGTTTTCAAAAACGAGGCAGGATCGTTCCATTCAGTTAGCTGCTTGTACCTTTCTACAGCCATTCACTACGCACATCCACTGTGGGAGAAAGCTACAGAGAAACATGAATATGCATATACATGTGCATATACATGAGAATATACCATTCTCTGGCAGAAGTCTACCTGGGCAAATTGGCTTCCCCTATACCTTTAGCCCGATTTTGGAAACCTGCTTTCCCTATTGACATTGCAGATAAAAAAAACAGCTTTCCCAGAAAAGCCGACTGTAGGTATTTACATAAGTTTATCTAAATGCAGTCTGTTGTCTTATTATAATAATGTTTAAGTGCTCATGCACAGATGTTAAATGTAGTTCAACCCAAGATTTTGATAACTTAGTTTTAGTTTTTTGCATCCTACCTACATATTTAGCACTTTACTGCTCTGTGCTTCCCCCCAGAATATAAGTCTTCATGGTATCGGCAAGCTCTTGGCTATAAAGTTGTATAATAACAGGCCTGGAAACACAGCATACTTAAAATATTCCCATTTGATTTAAAGACAGATACAACATGCTCTCATAATAAGCATGGTACTTTAGGGGGCCTTTTACCTGAAAAAATTAACAGTCGGCTGAACAGAAGATTTTCAATGATACATGCTACAGAGAAAAAAATGACAATTGTTTTAGACTGTTTTTTGGTCAGAAAGTTTGAAGGCAGTGCTTTGAGAGAGCGAGATTCATGCAGGCACATAAACACACCACTTACACGGTTACAGATTCCTAAAAAAAAGTTTTTAAATATGTTTAAAATATTGTTGTCCTGCAGTATGAATACTTTTGTGGCAGGATTTTTCTGCTCACCCACATTGGCAGAGCAGTGGCCTTTTAAAGAACCTGGAAAATTTATAGCAATGCTTACATTAGTGTGAATGCAGCTTCAGTTTATATCTGGGTAGTGAAAAATAAGAATATACCCTTGACAAGGACATGGCTTTCTAAATCCTATCCAGAGCTCTTTAAAACAGCTGCATCCATGCCACTTCAGTGCCCAGGGGTGAGCAGTCAAGGGCAAAGTTACCAGCTGCTTCAGCCATAGTGTGTGTTTGTGTGTGTGTTTGTGCATATGAGATTTGGATGACAGTGAAGGGTGAAAATACACCTGCCTTTTACACTTGTAAGAGAAAAGTTAGAAGTGCAGAAAAAGCTGTACTTTAAGAAGGCTTGTGTGACTTCTACAATGTGAACGTTTGCCCTGGGTGCTACCTTTGGAAAAAAAAAAATCAAATTAAAAGCTGTCACAAAGACTTATTCATGTAAAACTCAGTGACAGCCACTGCTGATAGTCATTAATGAATGACTAAATGATTGTTTGGTGAATGATTTAATTAATAAATAATCACAACATATGCAGACATGTATTCAAGCAACTAAAGGCAAACTTGTTGTACATTTGATATTGGTTAACCAAATTTGAGGATACAAAGACAGAACTTTAGGGGCCAGATAGGAAAGTTCTCTGTTTCTGTTTGTGTAATCTGTTCAAATGCAGGAAACATGAGTCTCAGAGACGGTTGATTGTTGTTTTCAAAACAAAGAAAGGGGAAGTTGGAGGTTACTGCCTGTCATGATGTGCGGACCGTTGGAGTAAGACAGATAGGTAACGAGACAGATGAGGTTTCGCTCTCTGTCTGTCCACCGTTCTACTTGGTGGGTGCATTAAGAATCCAAGGTGTTTCAGTTAGCCAGCCTTTAAGCATGCACCCACACACACACACACACACACACACCCTCCCTCCCTGGCGAGTGTGATAAGCAGATTTCATCTCAGAATATCCACACCCTTTGGTAGAATTATCTACCACTTTTATGAACCAAAGGCATGCGATTTACTCCATCAAATATTTTTGTTAGGCTTGGAGAATTACATTATGGCAGTGCAGCAGTGCCCCTGTTTCTCTCTCACTCTCACTCTATTAGCCACCTTTTTCTTATCTCAGGCAGATTGAGCTTCACAAATAGACCTTGGAGTTTGATTTGCTATTTGATGTCTTTTGAATAAAAAGCCTACAAATATGAATGCTAATTTTGATTGGCCATTCAGTCCACATTGGGGTATTTCATTGATTTATCTCAGGGAACTTTGAAAGGATTTATGGGATTTATTCAAATGCAATTTGAGGTAAATAGCTCTCTTTCCATCTGAAAAAAGAGAGTGAGTGAGTGCACAGCTTTTAAAATAATCTGAATTATTCAAATGTATGAATGTATAATTTTTAACATCAGAGAGGTTTGTTAATGTATGCAGGTGATGGAAACCGGGGATGTCATAGGAAATGACAAGGATGTGGAAGTGTGCGAGTGTATGGGTGAGGGGGGTGGGGGCTCACAGGCGCAATTTTGTGTGTAACAGAGACATTTTAAGAAACACTGACAGTGTGTGAGTTGGTCTGTGTGTCAGTACACAAGTGCATATCTCAAAGTGTGTGTGTGTGTGTGTGTGTGTGTGTGAGAACAGCTACAATCGAAATATTTAATCATATTCATCTGGAGATGGCAGTATTCTCCACGAGGTAAGTACAGTGTACCAGCAGTCTGCCAACAAATCATTGACAGTTCTCCACCTCCTCCTCCTCCTCGCTTCCCTCTAGTCGCGTCTCCTACCTTCATCCTTCCCTCTTACTTACAGTCCTCCTCCTCTCATTTCTCGCTTCCTAATGCTGCTCTTCTGTCTTAGAGATCATCAGTAGTGGCAACCAGGCACCAGCATATTTTTAGACATTACTGAATATGACATTTACATTTTTAGCCACTGTAATCTCTAAAGTCTGAAATGCTTCCTTGAAAAAAGTAAAATTTTCACTTTTTAAAATTTAACTAACAATGTTTTTCCCTTACGCTAAAATTATGATTAAATCTTTTTTTTTATTAATGGATTTTGTCTATGATTGCTGTTTGTTTTTACTATTTTAGTGAAGGTCTTTTTTGACATTGTGTTTTTAAAACCTGCAAATCTATCCTCTTGTAAGTGCATTAGCTGAACCAACATGGTTGACTCTCTGATATGAGGCCTGTCTCCCATTAGGACTATCTCTCTACAGCAATGAACAACCTGCTAAAACCTGCAGGGCAACGCCTTGCACAATTTTGGCACATTACACGGGAGAGATCTCACAAAAACAACCACAATAACCAAAAACAGCCCCCCAAGAGATATATTTTACCTATGATCTTTGTGGCCTTGCCTTTAGAGATGATGTGTGACCAGGGCTATAATTTAGCAGTGGTGTTTGGTCGTGGGTGGGCTGGGGGCGGGGGGCTTGGCAAATCTTCAGTTGCAGTTTAAATACAGTATGAATATAACTTCAAATGCCAAATGATATTTCCACAGTATTCCACATAGCATAATTAAGTAACTTTGTCTCCTGCCTTTTTTTCTAAATAAAATTGGCTTGTTTGTTTTTCACATCCTAGGCAGGATACAAAGACTTTAACCTCTGGAACCTGCAGATACCCTGTGGTGTAAACATCTTACTGGAATGCCAGGCCGAGGTGCCACTGCTAGGATATAGAACTCTATTTTTGTTGTGGTCTTCAAACCCCCACTGTGGCTGTCGCCTTGTCATTTTATACTGTCAGTAAGGTGTTTTTGAAATGGCCCTGTCTAAAACAGGATGTGACGCTTCAAAGATACAGAGGCACTGCTATCACTCCCACATGACACACTACATTAATGTGCAACATGCGTCTTAGCAATCATGACATGGCTTGAATTTCTGGGCTTTAGTGTCTGTTGGCATAATGACAACACGCAACTGAAACCTTGTGTCATTACTCTTCTTTTTTTCTAGAACAGCTCTTTGTTTTTCACTTTTTTGTAACATGCTTCATGGAATATGTTCTAAGCACACCCACTGAAATTACAATGAGATGTCTGGATGTTGATGTGGGAGATTAGCTGCTTTATATGTACATTATAATATTAAAATCATTTTAAAGGCAGCTGTACCCACCAACATTTCTACGTCGTCTTCTTTTAAAATCTCGTTCTACATGACTGATGGCGTAAAGGCACTGCTTAGCTGGGTGACATTTGACAGATAGCCTTAGATAAGCAAAGGCAGACAGATATGTTGGCTAAATTATTGGCTAGCGCCAACATCTGTGACAGGTGTCAGTTTCTCTTTACTGCACCTTTGCTGCTGCAGCAGCTGACACATGGACAGACTAAGCTGCCAAATTTTGCCAGGGATGATCCTCTGTGGGTCAGCAGCTCCACTGGGGTGGGTGTTAAAGTTTAGTGGTTATTTGAATTACACCTTGGATTTGATTACACGAAGGGTGTGAGTGCTGTGTGGAGCAATCAGCCAAACCATCTGTCATGAACTGTGGGGTACTGAAAGTAGAGAAATGCCGGAAACAAAAGGACAGTGCCATTTGACAGATTTATAGGTTCAAATCATATGGGAACCGTGTATCTTCTCTGGCGGTTGGAAAAAGCAGAGGCAGGTCTGTATGCATACTGTATGTGCCATATAAATTCTATAACATTGTTAAAAGCTCAACATGTGAAACGCTTTGAATCCTGTGACTCTGTGGTGGGCCACCACTACTGAAACATCAACAGCAGTTTTAGGTCTTATGACTTAATTTAATTTTAGTTTCATTGTCTAATTTTATGCTTTAGACATGAGACTAACCAAGTTTGCCCTTGACTGCTCACCCACAACTGAATTCTCAGTTTAGCCTTGTTGCTAAAATAGTTAAAGATATTGTTTCCACCTGGACAAGCCAAACTTCAGATGAGTTTGCAGAAGGCCTTAAGTCATATATTTAGTTAAATATCCAAATGAATGGAATATACAGTAGACAGACGAATATCCAACAGACTTGTGATGAAAGCTTTATTGTATTTCCTGGGCAAACTTCTGAGTGTTATGTAGAAAAAACTTACGTACCAAGTATTATTTAAATTGTGAAAAGAACTAAAAAATAACATTTTTTTGTGTGTTTGGTATCTGTCACATTACTCTAAGTACATTTTGTAGTCCCACAGTCAATCTTTGCGTTGCTCCAGTAATCACTGTTAGTTGGCGATATTTGAATGTTGTGTTTGCCCAGGTTAATGAAAACACAGGAGTAATTCAGGAGGCGGGTAAACATTTTTTCATAGCACTGTATTTTATGGTGGAGATAGCGAGAAGATAAAGTAAGTTGCTTGTTGCAGCTCTGTAGTTCCCATCAACTTTTTGCCGACCTGACAGTATTCGTTGTAGGGATTATATACCATGTGACCTACCAAACCAGGTCAGCCATGTAGGTGCTGCTACCAAGGCCAGTAGTTTTTCTTTTTACCCATGTTTAGTCTGACATCCCCCCTCATCTCTATAAAATTCCCTTTGGTTGTGCCAATATTGTTAGTACCCTGTCAGCTCAGTGTAGAGCCAAAAAAGTAGAAACACAGACATACAGCGCTTCTCTAAACATTGTCCCCAGGCAAGACGAGGACAACCCAGCTGCAGTCTCACCTTAACCAGTGCTCATTATCCATAACCGTGATGCTGATTCTGTGTGGGTGTGTTTCCACTTTGAGTCATCTGAAACACTAGAGAGACAGTTATTTTCTTTTGTCCTACAACTTTTCTGAAGAGCTTTACCTTTAAAGCTTAACCATTGACCTTCCTTTGCTTCTCTGCCTCTGTCGTCTTGCTTTCATTCTGCTTTCCTTCTCTACTCAGACTGGACAAAAAGACAAGAGTGGGTGGTGTGTGTGCATGCGCGTGTGTGTACCGTCTTGATTGAGTGCTGTGATTGAGTGCCAAGCTGGCAGCACAGGCTAGTGAATAGGGGCCCCTTTCACACAAAGGGAGCACGGGATACACACAAACACATACACACACGCAGAACTCGCAGTCAATGCCAGACTGCAGGCCACCAACTGCACACCTGGCATGCTGCTATTATGTCACCAGTGTGTGTTTGACTGTGCCTATGCGAGTGTGTCTATGTGCCTCTGTGTGTTTGTGTGCGTCTCTGATTGTATAAGTCCAGCAGACACCATCTGCTCTGTCCTCTGTGAACTTGGGTCCGTACTTTTATTTCCAGTATTTCGCAGTTCTTTAAATCCCATAAGCCCAACATTTCAAGTAATCCACTGTTCCCACAGTATTGTTTTATATTTTATACCTTGTATTTCTGCTAAATGTACAGAATATCTTTGGCTAAATGTAGCTTTACTGCTGTTATTACTTTCATAACTAAGTAAGCAATAGTCTGACACTACATATATATCTTTACAAAGTCTTGCATGCGGTGGAGGGGAGCTAAGTGAAGCATGCATTAAATGAGTACTCAATAATTCCAATACTATATTTCTAAGTGACAGAAATAGTACAGCTAAAAAGTAAAATTTGTTTTAAATTTGTTTGGGGCCAATAGATGAGACCGTTTTAAGTGTTAATTTTGGCTTTTATCTACAGTAAACATCTTTCTTGCCCTTTCTCACCTCTCCTCCCTGTCATGTCATGCGTCTCTGTACTCTCTCACCTTTTTTCTGTCCTTTTCTCTCCCAGTTCCACATTCAGTCAATAGGTGGCAGTAGGACACTTAGATTAAGACTCATTAAGCTCAAGAGCATGTGCCTGGCTTCCTAGCCTTGTTATTGTCTGTTTGGCTTTACACACTCACATTCTCCTACACTCACATACACAAACACACACACCAGGAGTCGGCTTGTGCCCGTTAAAATGTTTAACTGCTGCAAGTCCTCTGACTCATATTCAGCTTTTAGTTTCTTCCCCCAAAATGCCACTGTGTGAGTGTGTGTGTGTGTGTGTTTTCTGTTTCCCAAGCCCTAAAGCACACTGCTCCTCTGCTGTTTACATACCCACTTCCTCCTTGTTAGTCCGTGCAAGTCGCATAATATTAAAATTAAATGACACACTCTTTGTTATTATAGGCTATAATAACATATAATATATAATATTTGCAATGTTGGTCTGCCTATTTTTTTATACATTTGTGGATCCCCATTTCAGTTCATGTTTGGACTTTTTTATGCCCATGCAAAAAAACTAATGTTCATATTAGATATGACATAATATCATGGATACATAGAGTTGAATTATGTTTGACCTTACACCCAAAACTGCTTACCTTCTAATAAGCCGTTTATTTATTTCTTTTTTGCCTCAGTTATATTCCTCTTCATTTTATCTTTTTCACCCTTTTATTTCATCTTTCTTCTCTTCTTCTTTGCATGTCGCAATTCAAAATTTGGTACCTTGTATCTTGGTCTCAAATTGAGGATATTAAAGTCTTTCACTAAATCGAGCTCTATAAGCTGGGCCTCATTTTAGTGTCTTTTTTGATAGATATTTGTCATTTTTTTCAGTTTATCTGAAGCTTAACTGTTCACATGAAAAACCAATACTTCCTTTGTCCCCCCTCCCTTGTTTATGCCTTTCACAAGGAAAACCTTTGCATCCTGGTTCACAGCCTGCCACTAACAGACTACATGTCTACAAGGTTGTTTCCATAAGCTCCATGAGTCATGTTATGCACACACACACACACACACACACCAGTATAAAGATAAAAAAAAAATGCTACAAGTGGCTCAAGTCCTTAAGTTTGTGGCTGCTTTGAAGTCTAGACTTAGAGCTTGTGAGACTGGAGAATGAGAGATTAATTGGCTTGTTTAATCTACACAGTTCCTTGTTGAGCCCTTTCAGCTTTTTGGCAGTACCACAAACCCGAACCCTTTTAGATACCTGCAGGGATTAAAGTTTCTGCCATGTGGCATATTTCTGTCGTGGATTTCTGAGTAATAAGACCACTTTAGATGAGTGAAAGGTAGTTTATAAAAAGCAGTTTGCTATTAAGTGGCATTGAGTACTACAGTATAATGAGTCTGTTTGTCGGTGTGTTTGTAATGACAATAAACATACAGTATCTATAAAGGGCAGTTGTCTCTGCAGATGGGTTTCGGTCAAATATTTTTAATTGCTTTTCAGACAGAAAGAAGCCTGCCTGTGTGATGCAGGCATGTACTGTATTCCATTCATCTGTCTGTCCTTCCATCCATGCATCTATCCATTCATCCTAGATGCGATTCAGATCCAATCTCCTGACAATTTAAGCACTGTCAGAATGGTCCAATAGGAATTCACGTGTTTATTTTTCATGCGTGACTTCTGCATGCAAGCGCAAAAGTGCCTGCCATCATCAGTCAGTGTCAGCATCTCACAGTCCAGTAAAAATAAACATAGAGGAGCAGAGCATGGACGGGGTGAATGGAGCGATGAGGGAGTTTCACATTTGTTCGACATTTATGGAGAAGCTGCTGTTTAAGTGAAACTGCAAGGAACGTACCATAATCTAGCAGTTTATGAGGACACTGCACAATTTGAAATGTCACGCAAATGACTTTGTTGTTGTTGTTGCTGCTACTACTAACATTTCAATTAAATTTGTGCATGCATGTCAGTTTGGGATCCCAACAGCATTCACATCAGAGTGGGATGCATGTCACCTGCAAAAATTAGGATTAAGATTTTGATCAAGATCACACTGAGATCATCTCTAACCAAACAATTGGAATTAAGGCTTGTATTACATAGTCTATTTATTGTTCCTTTATCTAGGATATTTGAGGTTCAAGAAAAAACCTATACAGGCACAAGGAGAATGTGCAAACTTCACACAGGAAGGGAGATTTTAGTGAATTAGTGAATTAGTGAAGCTTGAAGTTTGTCAAATTTTTTTGTTGCCTAAAGTTACGTATTTACAGTAAGTTATACAATATACCTGTTCAACAATAAACAGTGATTTATTTATTTAAAGAACCAGTTGGTACCAGAGCACCTTTGGCACTGTCAGAGTCACCGTGAACAGACACCATATGTAACACATTTATTATCATATGTACATTTGGTTCATTTGTGTAAACACGCAGTGAATGCATTTTTGTTTGTTCTCAGATTGCGAAGGTACTGGCCTCATATCTTCACCAAACACACTTACATACACACACATTATATGTACACCTATGTAACACACACATCACAATTAATTGGTTATTTTACCTGTAATTAACTTGAACCTTACATCAGTGTTGTGATCAACACAACTCATTACCAGTAAAAGAGAGAGAGCTCAAAAGCGGGAGGCTAATGAAAGCCTGAGGAGTGAGAAAACAGCAGTTGTACATTGTTAAAGGCCCGTATCTTATTTTACTAGTTTTAATGAACAAGGTTTTTTCTTTTGTTTTTCATAAGGATGGCTTCTTGAGGCGAGTTGAAGACAAAAATGCAAAGTCAAAGCATATATTGACATCATTTGATCCCCACTTTTTTTGTATGTTTCCTGTCTAAATCCATCACACTTCACTTCCACTTCACTCCCCATAAAGGTTCTGTCTTTCTGTCTTTGGCTCTGCTTTTCCTTCTTTCCCCTTTCTCTCTTTGTATCATTCTGGTTTCTCCTTCAATGATCGTCCCTCGTTTTTCATCAGTTCTATCTTGAATGTTGATTTGAGTCCATGCAGTGTATCTCATAACTTAATTACTTTCTTGTCTTTATCAGTCACATTTTCTCATGTGATTTCTCTTGCAGTCTCATTGTATGTGTATAACTCTTTAACTTTTTCCCTCTTTTTTTTCCGCTCCTAATTAGCTGCCCCATGTCGAGCAACCATTGGCCTATCTGTATTCATATGGATAAATACGAACACTACTTATAAGAAGAATAAACCCCAGTTTGTTCCTGGAGACATGTCAGCAACTCCTTTATCTCTTTTAGCTAAATGAAGGAGGAAGCACCGCACCAAAATGTTAGTATTGTAGTTATATGCATCTGTATTTATGCATATGTGATTTGTAAAAATGTTAGTATTGTAGTTATATGCATCTGTATTTATTTATTTCTGTTGTATTATGCGGTGACAGTCTCACTTTTGAAGGCACTAAAAATACACACATGTTTACACATTGATTAATGTCCCACCTTTTCCTGATTATTTTGACTTGCCTGTTGGACTGGTCAAATGTCAAGAGAAGCAGGTTTGCTGATGTGAACAATAGCAAGAAGCAAAACATTTAAAATAAAATGAAATATCACATATATATAAGTGTAGATCGAGAAAAAATGAAGAAGGGTCCAGTATACATAATAGAAAAAAGTCAAGGGGGTCTAAACGAGTGGGGTTAGTTGTTCAAATTCGAAGAAGATTTCAGTCAGAAACAATTTGAAAAACAGTCCTGAATGTTGAGGTCTGTCTTTGCCACAACTTGTTGTTCATGCGACTGTTAACATCTGTTGCCATCTGATTGGATTGAAATGCATGAATAAATCAATGACGCTGCCACGTGCTATAGGGCAGACAATTGTTTGCGTTTGTGGTAGTGAAACCAGTGTGTGATGTGTTTCCACCCCTTGTTGGTTTAGGTTTCTGAACTCTTGCAAATCACAGGTGGTTGGTTCACATCTTTGATAATGAACCCTGTGCAAATGAATGAGGAACCTTTTTTTAAACAATAACCTCTTCCTCAAAGTCTTCCAATGTGCGAGTTCGGCTGTTCATCACACTTGTGTGAGGTTCCCAGGTCGATAGCACATAGGCAAACATGGGATCATGCAGCTAAAAACTCCAGACCTGACACATTTTTATCAAAGGGTGGAATTACTGAAGAGATTTCCAATATGTGATATCACAATACAAAATGGTACAGCTTCAGTGTGTGTGGTTTCATTAGGGCCAACCTGTGTATCATTTCGGCATTGTGTTTGCAATGTCACCATGCCGCTTTTCAAATCACAGGGCGTGTTGTATTATATAAGGCAAGTGAACTACTTGATACTGTATGTCCTTCTACAACTTCTCTTTTGTTGCATACAGAATAAAACTCAAACCTATCTTATTTTTCCAAGACTAACATCAAAACTAATTTTAATAGTTAACAACTATTTGATTATTCTCTTTATGTTATAATAATATAAATATTCAAACATTCAAATTCCTGGCCTTTTAAAAGAAATTAAGCTCTGTACTCTCACACCTCTTTGTGTTTTTGTTCTGTTTGTCAACATGTAACCTTCATCTAGACTGGATTACTGTGAAGAATGGCAGGGTTTCTGTTAAGGACTTGTCCGATAGATCTGGACCACTTGGAGCTTTCTATCATACCTTAGAGAAAATTGAATTTTCTCAGAAAAAGTTTATGTATGCTCCGAATTCTCTAAAATTGCTTCTATTAGCCAATTAAGAATAAATTTCTTAATACAACTTTTTCTTTCATTAGACCCACTGACCCTATCTGTTCCAATAACATTGTCTTTATATTTAGAAAAAGACACACACGTCTGCGCGTGAAACTTGCTGCTCTGTATCGTGTTTGTGTGTATGTTCTTGTCTATTTGTCCCCCCATGATATATATTTTGGTAGCATCAGGGCGTCTCTTCACACCCCCTGCAGGTGCCAGTTCTCACATAGTGGACCACCCGTGGCCACAGCCACAAGCTCCTGGTGTTGGATGACATGAAAGGGCTTCAGGGGGACAACCGATACGCACACACGCGCACACACTTGCTCAGAGAAATGTGTTACAAATGTTGGAAACTACTGAATATGTCCTCTAGGAAACATTCCTCTTGCTCTTTCCCATCAAACACACGCTTCAGGTTGTACATGGCATTGCCCTCTGACGAACATGCTTTGTTTTGTCAGTCGAAAAATATTAATGCTTAATCACATGCATAACTAGATAACTACAATACATGCTGAAATAATGTAGTTTAAGTGTATGTGTGTGAATGGGTATAACTGTGAGGAGTTTTCTTTAGTTAGAAAATGATCTGTTTTGAAAGGGAATCCAACTACATTGAAACATAGAAATTATTTTCTTATAGATGCCTTCAATAGCAGTGCGAGGATTTAATTTGTTTCATGTATTTTATCACCAATAAGCCTTGGCAATATTAATATTGCAACATTACACTAAAAAGACAAGCCAGCAGCAGAGTTTCATCCATTTATAAAGTGCTTTTGTCGTACAAGTGCTAAAGACAAAAGACATTTTTAATGAATGTATCCTGTTTCATACATCTCATAATCTACAGCAGTTTAAAAGTGAACATAGCTCAAACGCATATGTTGTATTCACTCATCTGGCCTCAAATTTCATACTCTGTTTCAAACTGCGTAGTAGTTCTAAAGTTTTATTGTTAGAGGTTGTTTAGTAAGAGACCTGGAATATTTGAATCTTTTAATAAAATAATAAGCACAATGAGCATAATGAGGCCAGGGCTTCTTGCTGTGTATTTTGTCTGCGGTGTTGCCAGATAGCACGTTCATGCACAATATGCAAATGAATAAGTGGGTGTAGAGCTGGCATTGTCAACCAAACCAGACAGGTGTAGGGTTACTACATCTCACCACCACCTGGATCTGCCTGGATGAAGTCTTCTGTTGAAGTTGGAAAGTTAAAGTCTTCGATTTTATCAGTCGTTTGAATATTCAACACTAACATAAAAACAAACTGAAGCATTTGCAAACTTTTATATACATATATTTAATCCACAGCACATAATTCCTTAGATGCCTTCAATTTTCCATGTTTCCTCCTCTATGTGTGCATTTTTCATACCTAGTTTAGTGTAAACTGCTGTGGCCAGTGTCCACCACCGCAATATTGATACATTGTTAAATTCACTCTTAATTGGACAGTATGAATACAAAGACATGTTTTTATGAAACTATGTAAAAACCAACAGAGAGTAAAACTGCAAGGCAAAAAGCAGAATCTTACTGTGTGGTTGATATGCAAACACTCATATTGACTTTTAGTGTGGAAACATGTCTGTACATGTTTGGTACATGTTGAGACACGTCTTCATCCTGCATCTGCTTCTTTCAGCCCGTCACTTGCTGCTTTTATAGCTGCTGTGTATCTCAGGCTCCTGCATTTTTTTCACATCTTATAAAATTGGACAAATATTTACAGATCACTTGTGCTTTTCTTCAAAGGAAATATTCTTCACTAAGGGGATCTAGTATTGTCCCATTTTAGCCATTTTTGATTATTGTTCATAAGAATAATACTGCATGAATAACTATATGCAGTAGCTGGTTTTAAACTGTAAATTGTCTGCTTGTATACACTCTGCTTCTCATTTACACACCAATGAGGGCAGCTGTCATGCAGGGTGCTCACCTGCCCCACCATAAGCAACTCAGAGTTCATTAACGTAAAACGAGGTCAGTTTTTGTCAATACTAATAGTGAAGTACAGTTGTGCTGTTTGTTTGCATATTTTGCTGTGTGTGTGTGTGTGTGTGTGTGTCTGTGTATCCTTGAAGACATTCCTCTCAAGTCACACTGAATCTCACTCCCGGTCTACAATTGAAGAAGCCATTGAGTGTTTCTGCCTGACTGGTGTTTCTGACAGCCCTCCCCAACATCTGCCACTCCACAGAAAACCTCATGCCTGATTCCCTCTGACCCCCATTGTATGTTTGTATGTAGGTGTGTGTAATTGAGTGTTTTAGGGGCACAATATATATTTTGTTATATCTTATCCTTGATAGTAGCTAGAATTGTGTTTCTGCTGCAGTCTTTACTGTCATGGGAAATCCAACTGAAACACACCTTCCTGTACGCGCTGCATTTGTGCAGGCATCTTCATCCCTCTGCTACAAAGCCCGGGAAAAAATATTTGTGTCTATCACTCACCAAAGCTGTTTGTTAATCGCCGCACATTTCTCTCCCCTTCACAGCCACCTCAGGCCAAAGTCTGTGGAAGGATGATAGTGTGCTCCTGGTATCTAATAGTGACAAACTCTACTCTTGTTTAAAATTACTGCACACATGTGTATGTTTAGAGCTGCGATAAATCCACCCGTTTCTTAAATCTCTGCAAATCTCTCTTGTTTTAACTCTTTATTTCAGCCCTTGTCTTCCTTCTGCCCACATGTGAAATTGCTGTGCTTTATATTCAGGCTCTTCTTCTTTGTGTCTGCCTAATTTGTTACAGCACAGAGTTTATACAGCTATTGCATTATTTGTATATTCATAAGGATTAATTATATACTGTTAACACAAAAACAATTGAGCTTGTATTATATTGTTGATTACCTTAACATAACTGGCTAGATTATATAAGTGTGTGTGTCAATATCAGAGAACCTCCTTTCCCTACAAAACTTACTGGAAAGCGGAATTGTTGTGGAAAGAGTAATATTTTAGTCAAAGTTGGTTAAGCACCTTTCCTATACAAGAAAAGACAGTTTCATAACCGGTATGTTGTTTGGTAAATTATGTACATATTGTCCTGCCAAGCTATTGGGTAACTCACAACACATGAAAACTGCCTTTTCATGGGCTCACCAGATGACCAGATCTCACTTGAAAGACTCAACTCATGCTGATGTATTGTTATGTTAACGTGGTGTTGCTGTGTCGAGTGGTAGAAAAGGGAAGGAAACTGGGCGGATTGGGATCAGTAGCCCAGCACACGGCCTATCTGTTCCTCAGCTTGTTAACTAAGTACACAAACCACAGCCATTAGTCTAAAGATTGAATGCAGAAAACACCCCCATATGGTTACAAAAAAACTACCAATATTTACATATTAAGATCGTGTTTACGGCTACACATATAACTAAATGAACTATGTACACAGATACACACTACATTTACACATTACCGAATGCATTTATAAAGCAAACACAAAATATATTATAGGCCCTAATGTAATTACCACACACACGGGGCGTGTTTTAAGTTCTTCCGTGGCTGCTTGACAGTGACTAATTCTGTGGATACACTCACACCCTCACACACACACAGGCGAGCACTGGCTGAATAACAAACACAAACATGATGCCTGCTGGTGGATCATGAATATATTAGCATAAACACTGACCAGACATATTATTATTTATCAAATTAGAGTGCCTGCACATGCACAGAGCCAAGCACATAGGCACATGTAAAGAAATTAGGTCAGTGGCATTGAATTAGAATGAATTAAACCTTATTATGTCCAATTAATAAACAGAGTTGTTTGTGTGCACAAGTGTATGCACAGTATGTCTCCACTGCTTTGACTTCTTTAACAGCAGATATTAACCACGACCACCACCAAACCCATTCCCATATCTCATTCCAGGACTTCTGACGTGTGTCCATGTCTTATTGTGGTTGTGTAGAAGCATTTTGCTTTATGATTAGCGTTGATTAAGGACTTTTAGGCATTCTGCTTCAAAGGGATGTGTCAGGATATTGATTTGGGCGTCAGGTTAGAATTGATTGAGGTAAGGGTAAATGTTTCACTACTCTGCAGATCATATCTCTAAAGCATACAGAAATGGGGACCTGGCCTCCACAGCTTCATTTGACACTTTTTCCATCACAGTTTGTGTCTGAGCCTCACTGTCATGTAATTCCGGCCATTCGTCCTCTCCTCTGTTTCATGTCTTGCTTTTTATGACATACAGTGCAAGTTCATTATTTTGATACTGACGTTGGGGAAAATCTCAAAATGTATAATCCCTGATTGATAGGAGCTGCTTCAGCCGTGATGTAGTAACAAAGATTTTTTTTTGTTTGAGACATTTCAATTAGAGCTGAAAGGATTTAATTAATCAGTTGATTGACAGGTGACTGTCAAATAAAAATGCCACATTTGCGAACGACAGCCTTTTAAATGATAATGATTTCGCTTGATATTGTCTTTCAATCGTTGTCTTTCGACCACATTAACATACAATTTATCAACAGATAAATATGACCTATTGTGACAGCTGCATCTTTTACTTCCCTCTCTTGTTTAATTGCATTCATTGCTTGTTAAGTGACACTAATGAGAGCATTTCCTAATGAGAGCTGATAACAAGTCTTGTTGATTGCTACCCAAATCAAGAATAACATTAGTCCCATCCCGTCCTTCAAATCCTTCATTGTAAAGAGCAGTCTCACACTTATTATCTAATGTTTATCACTTATTATCTATCCAACTGCATTATTTTGTCTTCTGTTTTTGGAACGTTCGTCTCCAGTAGAGAACAAATTTTACAGGCAAATAAGGACACTTCAGCTACCCAGGAAAAGCTGGCTCATTCTTTTGTTATATTCCTATACCGCTCCTGCTCATACATTCTACTCTGAATAACGCTTGAGGTGGTTCATCAGCATATATCCAATTTATAGACCTTTTTGTCCCGCTCTGAATGGCAGAAGCTGGATTATACTGTATCTTGGCATGTCTGAGCGGGAGTTCAATGCATGCACCTGTAAGAACACTTGAACCACAGTGTTTCCCATGGAAAGGAATTGCTGAATAAAAATGAATATTTTACTACTACATCATACATATCCCTGTATAATTTAATTATATTTATCACTAATGTCATTTACCATCACCACCTTCATCTTTCTCTACCATTTACTGTAACTTAGGTGGTTACAGGAAATTAGCTGTTGTTGTTGTTTTTAGTCATTATTGAGCAGTCATCCACCTCAGAAACTTCACAAAATGCTTCCTCTATTAAAACCACAATTTCTTCCTAGACTCATAAACACACACCCCATATACAGTGCATTCCAACAGTATTCTGACCTCACTCACTTTTTCCAAATGTTATGTTGCAGCCCAATAATCTTTTAATGTTGCTTTTTTGTTAATCTCCATTCAGTACCCCATAATGACAAAGTAAAAACTGAATTTTAGAAATATCTGTAAATTTATAATTTTATAAAACTAAAATATTACGTGTCCATAAGTAGCATACAAGAAAAAAATTATTTAATTTTTTTAAAAATAATAAACCTAAGTAAAGGGGGTCTGGAAACTTTCGGAATGCACTTTATATTTAGACAAACACTTAGAGCCTGTCTGCCATTAACCTTCACGTACACAAACACTCCAGCCTTGATATATCCAGAGATTCACACTCGCCAGCACAAGTTAATGTCTATTGTTCAGAAAATATGTGAAAATACATTTTAAAAGCAATGTAATTGTTGTTAAATGGATTGTGTAGACTGTCCACTCGCTCCATGTATATTCATGCATGTGAAACATACACATTATGTGCATGCATGTATTTAGCATAAACATGGCTGTGAGAGAATCTAACATATGCCAGTGTGTGTGTTTGGTTAATTCGTGATGATGATGCTACCTGCCAAGACGCCCATGCACCACATCAATACTTGTTGCTCTAAATTAAGCAGCTTAATTACTGCAATTAAACTCTGTTTGCTGTGTGAGTTACACTGTGTAAATGTGTAAGAATGTGTATGCTGGGGATTACAGCAGGGCTTGTGTGTATATGTGTATTAAAACGGTTTTTGTGTGAGTGGATATTTGCTGCTAAAGAAAGATTTTTAAAACTGTTTTTTCATATTGGACACGCTATCATTACTTTTCATGTCAGTATGTAATATGTCATCCACGGGTGGATTATTTTCTCACAATAAAGAGTTCCAATATGAACTATGTTATAGTTAAAATAATCTGACTAAACCAGCATTATTTAAAACGTATCCAAATCTGTCTTGTGTAAATTCTTCAAATACATCAGATAGTCCAAATACTGGCAAAAAGATAACACAGTGGTGGAAAATATGAAGTATCATACCGATTAAAAAAATCATCACTACATGTTAACGTGTAACAGTTTAAGTTAAAACAGCATAATATAGAAAAACTTTGAACCCCTTCTGCAAATTAGGAATGTTGGGAAATAAAGTTCATCTTTCAGCTGTTTCCAATGAACTACTCAAACAAGGACAATTTAAATAGCTTAACACAACTAATGCTACAAGTGGTTTCACCGCAGTCAGCACAAAACGCAACTTTCAGTAATTACCCCAGTTTCAAAATTATTCAACACCCTCATGACAAATCTTGTCAGTGTGTTATAAACCCTTCTTGCACTCACAACCTGCTGCAGCTGTGACGCATAGCCAGACACTTGTTACTGGCAGCGTGACGAATCTTCCCCAATTTCTCATGGGCAACGGCCTCCAGTTCACTCATATTCTTGAGTTTGCATGCTCCATCCATGCAGCCATCATCTTTAACTGCTTATTCATTCAGGTTCACAGGTGGCTGGATCCTATCCCAAATGTCATTGAGCGAGAGACAGGGGACAGCCGGGATAGCTCTCCATTCCATCTTAGAGGCAGCATGCACCGACTGACAACGAATCACACTCAGATTCACACTTACAGACAATTTAGAGTCACCAATTAGCCCAGAACGCATGTCTTTGGACTGAATCCCACAGGAGCTCAGGGGAAACATGCAAACTCCACACAGGAAACCCACACTGGGGACCTTGTAGCAGTGAGGAGGCAGCGCTAACCACTCCATCACAGACCTGCCGTACTGCTACTGCCCTCTTTCAGTTCCATCAGAGATTTTTTTAATGAGTTCAAGTCAGGTCACTATGACAGCCGCTGTCGAATCTTCCAGCATCTCTTCTGTAAGCAGTGCTTGGACTGAGCCACCACCATGCTTCTTCACTGTAGTGTTCTTCTCAGCGGATGCCTAATTGTTTGTCCACCAAATCTTGCTGCAGGTCTTTTTCTCCTGCCTCCTCATGCATCTGTTTGCAACCTCTGATAGATTCCTTTATTTGAAACCTCCATGAGTATGGTCACTCTTCTGGTAACTTTAAACTTGCAATCAGCGCTACCATTAATGTCAGTAGGAACATTGCCTTTGCTGTCTTTTTGTATACATTCCCTTGTTTGTGAAAGCCAATGGTCTATTAACATTTTTAAAAATTGCTTTAACCATAATTCTAACATCCTATCAAATGCGACGATCAGCAAACCCCTAGTTCAGATATTTGATCTTTTGTATCTCAAGCACACCTCGTACAGCTAATGAAGCCTTATAAAATTAGGCTGTGCTGAATTATTGAATAGTTATTGTTTAAAATGTCTTTTGCAAATGCCCAAAGGTTTGTAAATGTTGACAGTACATCTAATTTTTAATAGGGGTTGATTAATTTTGGGTGCAGCTGTAATGTCTATATTATGCATCATGGTAAATGTAACACTACCAAATTTTGAATTGCTATGATGCCAGATCACATCAGCTACTTTATGTTTTAGTACAACACTCACCACTGTCTGCTGCTGGGTGGGGAGGTGGGGAGGTTTTTGTATGAATGCAAACAGCCAGAAGGGATTGAAAGATGGTGGAGGACAGCAGAGGGACTGTGACTGAAGGTTAGACGAGCCTTCCAGTCAATTGCACGGTTGAGATGTGTGTGTGTCTGTGTGTGTTGGGGGGGGTTTGCCATGGGATGAAGCAGTGAATCTCTTCTTGAAAAGTATTCGGTTAAAATTGCAATGTGACAATGTTATAATTTCTTAGTATTTAAGTATAAACTGTCAAGAGGTGATCATTCTAATATCTTTTTATTAGTGTGGTCAAAATGGGTAGTGGAGTCTTACCTAAAGCCATATAAGAAGAGGTGGTTCTAATGTTTTGGCCACCACATTCGTTTTAAATAGGAATTACTCATTCCACATAAAGATAATCCTATTATACTGGATGGTTTACTATTGCTTAAATGATTCTGCTGTTGGTATCTTTTAGTAACTTATTAAAGTATTTTAAGATAGAGTCATAAATGCTTTGCACATAGCTATGTGTTGTAAACTTGGTTGGACAGGACAGGACAGAGTCTTACTAAAAGTTCCCAAACTATGCTTTTAAGAGGGATATGTCACACAGACACTGGGCCCTTTTGTCTAAAAAGTGATAAAAAACACATCTCACTACTCCGCTGAGTGACATTTTTCGGTAATCCAAAACACTGAGTTGTTAAATAAAATGAAATATAACAGTTTAAAATAAGTGAGTTTCCTGGACAAGATCTCCCAAGGAATCAGGGGCATTGGGAACATCTCATCAAAGCATTTTTGAATAAAAAATTGTCTCACTAAGCGGAGTGGTAGGTCTGGCTAATGTGTTTTTATTTGATGACAGCAAAATGTCTTCTAAAAAATGTAAAGTGCTAATATTTGTCAAACACAGCAAACAAATATTTGGCAGTGATGATTGTTTCATGTTTATGACGTTTGACAGGCATGCTGATTAGGTTTTTTGGACAAACACAATCACACTTTTAACATATGCATAACGTTTTCATTTTGTAAATGAGCTCTGTCTCTTATTCTTGTCTATAGTCTCACCCCTGGGGGCTCCGACCCCTGCTTTTTCATTTTCATCTTTAATATCCTCTCCTGTTGTTTCGTTCACACCCACTCACAGTCCTGTCTGCACTGCTGTGTCAGAGTTGAAGGAATGTTAATAGCTTATAGGAAAATCTAAACAAATCACAAAGTGACATGGAAAAAAGTTGTTGAGGTAATAAAACAGGCCACATTTACACCAAAGCATTATCGTTTCTAATAAAATAATTTTTTTACTTAATATCTATAAACTAATGTTGACAACTCTGTCATACACGATACGCACAGCACCAAAGAGGAAGAGCACGCAGCAGCTTTGAGAGCTGGTGGACGTTGAGGAGGTGTTCATACGGATGGTAATGTGGAGGAAAATGCAGCCAAACCCTAATGCACATGTAACAAAGCAAAGAAAAACCGTTTGATTGATGGTTATGTTTGAATCAGCGTTTTCTGCACCCAATCCTCAACTCCCCATTCACTGTTGTTTTACACTCACAAATTCTAAAACAGCCTGTTCTGATGGTTTGATTCAAACACATGTATTGTCACTTGTTGATGGTTAAATGTGTCGTCTGTCTGCACCTGCTTGCCCAATTACACATTAGCAATCTACGCACGTTTCCTTGTATATTTTCTGCAAGAATAATTTGACTTACTAAAGAATTACTTGCACATTAATAAACTCGCACATTTATCTCAATCTTTCTGGAAAATAGTCCTGTTTTTATGTTTTTTTTTGTAACCTTGACCTTTCTGATAAATTCTGTAGAAACATTTCAGACCTGAAACCCTGTCTGTGCTGCGGTCATACCAAAACCAAAGGAAGCAGCTGTGCAGTTTGTATGCGAGCAGATAGAGAAGGGAGAGCTAGCTAACGTTTCCTGATGAAACGGCCACCATTTGTCTGTGTGGCCAACAATAACACCTAATACCAAAGAGACCCAGAGGCAGGCCAAAGGGACTCGATGTATGACTGTGGCCTTGAGTAAATACCTGACACTTTTCCAAAGCTTTGCCCTGTTCAAAACATAATTAACACAGGGGTCACAAGAGCTATTTAAAAGTAGACAATACACTCACTTTCTAGCTTGGCAGTATTATGTGAGTGGAATCACAGGAATGTTGTTTTGGAAGAAACCAATTTAGCTCCCGGGCCAGTTTAATGCAGACCTGGCCTTGTATGAAGATATCACTTGGTCAACATTGTAATAGGTCAGAGCTGTGACGTAGACCGTGATGCTGCTGGTGAGGTGGGTGGCAGGATGAATCCACTCCAGAGATGTGGACGATGCAGGCAGGAGTCAGACCTTAGCGGAGGGGGTGTTGTAATTGAGTCCAAACAAGCTGACACTGGCTGTCTAGGGAAATTGCTGTCACCACCTTATTTAGAAACTGGAAAATGTGACAAATTATAGGGAAAAATGCTCCCTCAATTGAAACATGGTGTTAATGAGCTGCCTATTCATTACCAATCAATGGTAGGTGATGATAACATGTCTCTGCATAGAGACGGTCCTTCAGGTGCTCTAGTGAAGGTCTCCAGTAGGCAACCATAGACTGACAGCCCCTGTGTCTGTAAAGGGGAGATTGTTAATACCTTGACATTAAGTTAAATAAATTGGAGTTAATGAATGAAAGAATCACTTATTGAATTTGATTTTTTTTAAGTATTGTTGCCTTTGATATAATTGTATACTAAAATGATTGAATGTCATGTCCTGAATGTCTGATCATGTGAGTTAGTGGATGTTTATGGTGGTGCATGTGCATCTAAATGCCACCACTGATGAGCTTTGAAAACTCAGTCTGGATATTTGCAGTGTTTTATATATTTATGTACATATACAGATATGTATTGTATATTTATACAGTTACTATAACTCTAGCCATCACAACTGAATGCCTAACTCTAACCAAAACCTAATTCTAACCCTGGCCATAAAACCCAGTCTTGGTCCTCAAAAAGGCTTTTGAAGTTGTGTGGACCAGCTAAAATGTCGTTACAAAACTGGTCCACAGAAGACATGCCCACCTACACACACACACACACACACACACACCGTCCAATTAGCCAAACATCATCCTTACTTTGAATGACCACATGTATCTTTCTGTCTCTGCAGAGCTAATGATAATGATGGTTTTGTGACTGCACACTGCAGATTGTGTTCCTGCAAGTGCAAATGTGTTTTTGTGTGTCTGCACGACACGATAAGTCTTCACCCATAGCTTAAACAGATACTCAACCATTTTCACATCTATGACTAAATGACAGTTAACTCCTAAAGCTCTAGCCATGAGCATTGATTTATCATAAAGCCAGTAGATTGTCCCTTCTTGCTCTGTGTGACCTTCACTATTCTGGAATGCATGTTTATCAGGTGTGTTTTTGATTACTTGTCAGTGTCTCATGAGTTGGGCTCTAACAAAGCCTTGGTGTATTTAGGCTATTACAAAAAGAGACTCCCAAAGGTAATGAAAAAAGAATAAAAGTCTGGTGTGCGAGCTTTTAAGGTTGATATAATATCCAGCATTTACAAATGCATGGTACATGATGTAATAATGCTATTATAGTATATTTATGAAGTCTTCAAGTAATATTTGAAATCAATGTTGATCATGATTTAAATGTGTCTTTTGATATAAAATCCTGTTTGTGTAAACAAATAACCTGTGACGTAGAACAGATGTTTGTTTGTCAAATCTTGACGTGGATATTGGAGCTATGTTGACACTGCTTAAAAACAAAAGACTAACTATGTCAAAGATTGAAAGTACTTCTGCCACGTTTAATTTGACCAACACGATCAGATAGCTACCACAGGTTTCTGTCTATCGACACTAGATGATGTTATTTTAAATCCAATTAATGGAAGGTACTGTAAATGACAGACTCCCTTAAGTATCACAGTAGGTATAAACACAGAAAAGAATGTCCTTTTGGGTATTGAGATATGAATATAATTTTGGGGGTTGCATAGTAAGAGGTATTCAGTGTAATGGAAGTTAAAGAGAGAGGTAAATGTTGGGCAGCCATTCAGAAACACTCATATTTAAGCCATGTTATGTGACCTGATAGAACTTGGATTCGTAAATTGCTAAATAAAATATCTTATCAAATTAAAATGTCTTATCAAAGCAGTCAGAGTTCCGTCCAACCATCAATCGAGCCTCTGATACAGTGTTTTGATCTTCCCTCCTGGTGTTTAATTTTCCGCAGCTCGTTTTGATTTCTGTGGATGACATACTTGTGTTTCCTGCTCGTGTTGCCTCCCTAGTTACATTTCCTGTTAACATACTAACACGCTACATTTGCCGCTAAGAGAAACATCTCATGCAACTGTTGTATTCACCAGGCAGTGTGTATAAAAGAAATGACCTAATATTGAGCAGCGGCGCCATTATATCACTTAGCACAGCGTGCAGAAACAAAAATAATTGTTTCATCTCTTTTGTGTTTTGTGTGTTTTTGTGTACATGTTTTTTTTTTTAGAGGGAGTGTGTGAAATCTGGTTGACCAGTGAAGACACAGGAGCTTATGGTAGAGACATAGGGACAGACCTGCCTACGTTACTGTGGAGATTGGTGGAGAAGATTCCTGAGGGAGCCATGCTGAGGCTGGGTATGACCAACCCACCGTACATCCTCGAACACCTAGAGGTACGTTCTGTACTGTACTGTACGCTGTCACACAGACAGGAAACACGACGAAGCTCCATCCAAACTCACTGATCAATCAAGCTAAAATCCTTGGCTGCTGCAGGGTGTTTATGCTCTACTGGTTTATTTTTTCCCTACAGTCTCTTTTGCTATCTCTTTCTCTGAACAAATAATATTGCTTTGTCTCAATTTAATATACTACATGCCTTTCTGTTTTGCTTACCAAGCAGTTTATCTGCAGAACTCAACTCAATTCATTAGTACAGTTCATTTTCTTCTTTCCGTAATGAGTCAATTAAGGACCATTGTGTCCTCTTTAGCAACCTCATTTTATCAGTCATTATTGTCTTCCCTAATGGAACAATGGACGTTGTTATTCATTCTCTGTCTATGGTTTTGCACATCTGCTTCTTCCTGTCAGACATACATTTTCATCATTGAAATCTCGTTTTATCCATCATCTTTTTGTTAGTTTATTTATATTTATTTTTTTATTATTATTATTGTGTCAACTGGTGTACAATTGTGACAGCCACATCCTGTTTGTGTTCTTTGGCAACAAATCAACTTGTATAGAGGAGAGAAGAGAAAAACTCAGTGGCAAAAGAATAGATGTGATACATAGGAGATATCTTTTGAAAAATTATTTATTTAATTAAAGTCGGGGGCCTAAAGAACATTAATATGTCTCAGTTTTTTATGTCTATGTCGACGCACATACAGTATGCAACTTGTGCCACTGCTCTGTAACTGGAGTAGTAATGTAAACTTTATGCGTGTAAAATATACTTTATCATATATATGCAACTTGGTTTTTCTGTAAACTGCACATAAAATACAAATAGAGGCAAAAAGTGTGTGCATTGTTTAGATAGAGCTCTTGATAATTGAAAGCAGAACTTAAATCTTGCATGTAATAGTTAAGCTGAACAAGAATTCAGCTTAACTACAACATGTTTAGCTGCATTAGAAGTTAATCTTAAAGAAAGATTTTAGTTCTCATGTCTGATTTCTATACATACTGTATCTTCAATTTCATTACGTCTTTTGTGTGCAAATACAATACTACTGGTACAACATGTTAGAGTACGAACTTTGATGTGCACAAGCTGAGCACCGGCCATAGATGATATACTATAGTCACATACCACGGTGACTGACTATATACATACCATGGTGTGTGTGTGTGTGTGTGTGTGTATATATGTGTGTGTGTGTATATATATATATATATACCGTATTTTTCGGACCATAAGCCGCTACTTTTTTCCGACGTTTTGAACCATGCGGCTTTAACAGAGATGCGGCTTTTCTATGAATTTTTCTGCAGCCCTCAGATGGGCGCTGTAGATGGATCATAGTTTTTATTTTTATAATCCAAGACGACAACAGCAAAATATATAATATTTTTTACACCCTCACCCCCTATAATGGAAAACATTCCTATGATGCAGCTTTTAATTTGAAGCCATATCTGGCTATCCGTGAAGGAAATCGAGTGTGACAGTGGTTTCAATGCTCAGGAGGAAGATGAATAGCGATTTGTGGTTTCAGTGCATGAAGCGATTTATATATAAGAAAAAGTCACAGTGGTTTGGTGTTCAGTGGTTTCAGTTCGCAGGAGGAAAAAAATAAAGCAACTTGGTTTTATTAATAAAACCATGACTTTTCTGTTTTGTGTGATCAGCACTTTTACTGCCGTGTTACAGGCACCATTCAGGTTCAGGTGTATGAATAAACACTTATGTCATCAGAGAGAAAACAGCGCACAGAACATGCATCCACATAAGCAGATATTATTTCAATCTGATAATATGTGACAAAATATATATTTCTTTTAAATTTTAGAGGGTGAGGCTTAAATCTGTCCATTTACGCAATGTCATCAGAGAGAATGCATCCACATAAGCAGACAATGTAATTCTGTGTAGATCTGTATGCAACTTCAGTGCAGACTGACTTATTTTGGGATTGTGACCACAACATAAATCTCTTACATAAAACAGTCAAACATAGATTGAGTTGTTTTCCCTGGTTTGGCAACTTGAAAAATGCAAATTCTTTGCATGGGCTAAAGGCCCAGTACTTAATTATCACCATGTCTTTCTACAGCAGTGCTATAGTTTAAACGAAGGATGATGTTCCAAGAAAAGATTGGACAGATGACATATTTCCAGAAGTTTCTGGTTTATTTGTCAGCACTTATTGTAAACCGTATATTACTGTAGTTTTCACTTGCACTTAGCAAAGACAAGTCTCATCCCTGAGGAAATTAATTCAGTATAGAGGAGAGAAATATTAAGAGAAAGGGAGGAGACAGGGGAGAAGCAGAGTGGCGGTAACCTAGAAAAGTAAAAATGAAACAAAACTTCACAACAGATGTACTTACGAGTCACACGATCCAGGAAGATTGGAGATCCTAGATGGATAAAATGAGGGCAGAAATGAAAAAAGAAACGGGGATGGCGGCCCAGGGATAGAGATGAGGGGGTAAAAAGGAGTGAGAAAAGTGCTGTGGGAAGCAGCAATAAGAGCTTGTAATTAACCAGGGGTTAATGGAGGTGGATAATTGTCCCCCTCATGTATAGGTAGGCTTTCTGCTTGGCTACATTACAATTAAAAAGCCACCCTCCTAATGATAGGGAATAACAATTAACTGATAATTAGAAATATACGAGGACGACACACTAGCTTAGATTTGTGTGTGTATGTATTATTTCATATGCGACCAGCTTTCATTTTTAACGTCCCTGCATTCACTTGAATAATATCTCTTTTACTGTAACTCCAAAGACAATTAACCTACATAAAGAAAGACAAGATTGCTCTTCTTTAACTTATCATTTCTTTTGTTGCTCCTGTCCACTGTTTACCCCCTTTTCTCTCCCTTCCAGCCACTGTTCACATCTTCCTCTCTATTTCAACTTTTCTCTCTAGTCCTATTTTATGAATATATCTAAACAATGTTTGTGAGCTACAGCAGGTAAAACAGAAAAAGCTGAAAAAATAGTTTGAAAAAAGTTTTGAAAAAGTCTGAAGACGTCTTCCTATTTGGTTAAGTCGTTCTTTCATTAGGCTGGGGACACATCTAAGGACTGGCAAAGAGTGGACAATTTCACACATAAAGACTTCCAGAGACTTCAGAGAGTTTCGACCAACTTTCACAGATTTCTAGTGTCTGACATGTTCTTGCTGCATGCATGCTAAACTTAAGATATCAAACTAAATATAACCAAAATATAATAACCATGAACAAAGACTGGCTGTCCTGTTACGTTAAGTATTGACAATACTGATAGTCTCTGCTGACTGTCAGCGCTGACTAGGCCGGACTGGCACTAACCAAGACCAACTAGGTCCGACCAGTCGTCAGGACTGAATCACATTCATAATCAGCCATACTTTTGTTGCCGGCCTTTAGTACTTGTATTTTAAGTTTCATTCTCTTTCTTTTTTTTAAATTATAATCCTTTATATTCTACTTGCCTAAACTTTTTTCCATCTACCCCTTGCCTTCACACTTTAGTGTTTCTCCTCATAATTACTTTAACTTCACCTCTTCTATCTTTCATCCAGTTGTTCTAATGGTGGTTGTAATCACAGAAATTAGAAGTGTGGTGATGATGAAGGCCAGATCTCCAAAGTAGATTTATCCTTCATCCCAAGTAAAGGCCAAATTATATCCTGCTGTCTTTTCTTTTGAAGAGCACCAGCGCTTATATAACAGCGTCATACAGAATGGTTGTGATTGAAGCTGAAAAGGCCAAGTAACCTCTCCACTTCCCCCTAAAAGATTGTGCTCTCTCACACACACTCATTCAGATCAGCGCTTTTTCTCTGTCTCCTGCTGTCACACAAGAACACACAATTGCCTCCTATGTGCAGCCTGTTTTTCCTGACAGATGTAGACAGCCCCACAGCACCATTTGCTGATTGGAGCAGTTAACGGCCCGATGGCCTCTCATGGGCCACTTGTCTCTGACATTTTAGTTGATTGCATCGTGCCTTCAGTGGTTCCTTTTGCAGTAGTCACACGTAAAAATATCTTTACCAGTGCTACTTCTTTGTTCTTGGTTCACATTTTTTTCTCTACACACTGTAGCCTTTTTTTTTTGTCCGTCTGTTAATCCACAAGTCAATAAATTGCTAAGTAGCTATCAAAATGAGACAGTATGGATTCTATTGTGTGTGTGTGCGCCTGCATGCGTGTGTGCGTGCCAACCTGTGTGTGTGATTGAATCTAGCATGCTAGTAGAATCAGTAAATGAGGTGTGAAAGTAGCCCCTTTGTACGTATCAATCAGTCAGGCTGAGATGAATGAAATGGCAGTTGCCCATTAAACTCTCTCCTTAGAGATGCATCAGATATGCCATTCACACTCTGTCCATAGCTCTTTGAAACAGTGGCATGACGAATATGGAGCTGGAAGAAGGGAGAGATTTCACAGGATCATAGTGCAGAATAGGATCTGATAATTACGGGGGGTAAGAAAAGGAATCACCTCTCCTTGGAAGCCTTTTTAGCATTTATTTTTACAGTATTTAATCTGAGCTGGTATCATTTTGCCTTTTTGATAATCATTAACAAAAAAGGTCTTTAAGGTAAAAGTAAAAACTGATTTCTACAAAGTATCCCAAAATAATTGAAAATGTAAAAGTCATACGTGATTGCGTAAAGATTCAAAGTATCTTACCTAAAGAAAAAAAAAAAAAAGACCGGTGAACCCGATGTACATGTTGGCCGCTGTACATTGAAAGGAAAAAAAAACAAACATTTGTTCTTATTAGTTGATCAGAAAGAGATGTCGCAAGACTGAATTTTAAGACTGTAAGATTTGGGAAGTTTTACAGAGTAATGTTAAAGACGATAGATATTTATCAGTCCACAGTTGGACATATTGGCTATAAATAGAGATGATTTGGTACTTGGGTTATTGTTTATAGAATAGTCTAGCCAGTTTCACTCCAAGTTGAAAGCACAATGCAGAATGTTCTGTGAGGGGGTAAAAAACCCCAGAGTAACAGCTAAAGGGCTGCTAGAAACAACACAGCACTGTGTAGATCAGCGGCTTTCGACTTGTCCCCACAGGGTTCGCCACAGTGGAACATGTTCCGCACGTTGATTTGGCATGAGTTTTCACCACCCTCCCATTTTTCATCCAGGCCTTGGTGGCTGGGCAGGGCCACACCTGGTGGAGCGGGATTCGATGCATCCCAACCCAGTGCTCTACCACTGATCCTCAGGGCCCCCTAACAGCACGCACTGTGCTTGGCGTAAAAGCAGAACCAACATGAAAACATCATCCTGACAATAAAGCACACTGTAGCAAGTCATGATTTGAGGCTGCTTTGCTGCCTCTGGACCTGGATTGTGGAGCGGAAAATGAAATCCCAAGTTCTCCAGATATACTACTGCAGGTAGTAAGTATCCTGGGGGTGGCTGTTGGTAAGGCAGTCATCCATGGACCTCAGGGTCAGTGGTTCGGTCCCCGGTCCCTCCTTGCTGCGCGTCCAAGTGTCCTTGAGCCAGATGAGCACCCTGCATGTCAGCCAACGCCATCGCATACATGTGTGTACCAAATTACTCTGTAAGTTGCTTTGGATAAAAGCGGCTGCCAAATGACTAAGTGTAAATCAGACTCTATAGGATAATGTCACAGTGGCTGTCTGCAAGCTAAAGCTCAAAAGAAACTAGGTGAAACTGGACAACAATGATGGTAAACCTTAAATTAAGTCCACTACAGAATTGCTTGAGATACATAAATGCATGTTTTGGAGGAAAATTAGCTTTTTCTTCTGACTGTTTATGGGAATGGCATGGTGGGGATCCTGCACGTACTAAATACTCACAATAGTAAACTATTGATTTATGTTTTCAGAATTTCTGCGCTAAATTGAGAAACTGTCCATTTCATCAGGGATTTTTGGTCGTGGGCAGTATTTTATGGCTTAATTCTTTTGATTTTACAAGGTGAACATAGTGAAGGAATTTATGATGGCATAGATAAAAACTGAATTGAAACTCAATCTCTAGTTTGTTTATATAATTATATAAACAAACATCTATATGGTTTGTTGGTTTTTGGTTCAAATAAGCTTATGGACGACTGGTCACACCCATTAATTATAATGAGGGAACAAACTGCTTATTAGTGTCATTTTTTTCCCTAGTGAGATAATCCTCAGCGCAATACAGTAAGATGCCTAAATGCTCAATGTGTGCTGAATTTCCCTTTTACTGCATTCTGATGTGTGCTGTGTGAGGTGCTGCAGGTTCAGTATTACCCTTCAGTGAAAATCAAGTGCAGCCTGAAGTGTTTGAAATGTTTAATACCACAGGGAGCTCGGTTTCTCTATCTGCCGCTGAATACAGTTCCCATCAACCGCGTGTGCCAGTGCACACACATGGGGACCTGACTTATTATCCTGGGAACAGCTTGTAGAATCATTTTCTCTACAGACTCCCTTGGGGGAATGCTGTTAATACTTGTGTGGGTTTCTGTGTACTGTACGATGTTAGTACAGTACTTAATTTAGTTATTTTAGTGCCGCACACACAAAGCACACAAAATAAATGGAACTTACAGTTCCTCTGTCTTATATATCTTATGCATTTCGGTAAAAAGGAAGCTGCAAAGGTGTTACTTAGTCTTCCAACTTCCTGTCTTCACCCAAAGTGTCTATGAGACACGTTGTATCTGCTGCATTGAAATTTCAGCAGAAGTTTGACTGATGTTGCAGCGTAACAGACAATGTGAAGGACTGCCACAGCTGTGAGAACACGACAGACTTACAACCATCCACCGTTGTTTACATGGAGACACTAATTACGCTGTGTACCGTGCACACAGCCCAGGATCAGCTGCTTAGCGCGGCGATTATCATAGTGTTACAATAGTCACGATGATTAGAATGTGTTTAAAGTTGTTTTAAAGGTGTTAATAACACCATGAAATGATAACAGGTTGTCTAAGCTGGTGATCATAACGTTTCAAAATGTTTGTTTTGTTTTTCCTAAACAGTCACTCATTTCTAGTTTGTACACAAAACAAAGCCTTTTTAACGTGGGCTTATTACTGTTAAAATTAATTATTAAAAAAGCATCATATGGATAAACATATATTACATAGCTGATTGTTTTGTAAACCATTTTTTCACCATCAAATCAAAATTCACTGGAATTATTGATAATTTAAATTAACTTAAAATTACATTTAATACCAACAAAGTAAAAGGACAAATTCAAATTCACCCGAATAAAAGCAGAAACTCTTTCTGTTGGAATTCTTAAGTGCTGTAAAGCCACAGCCAGCCAGTAAACAAAGTAAAGGGTGTCATTACTTATTGAAGAAAACTCTTTTTTTTTTCTTGGTCACAAATATGTTCTTTTCAGTTTAATCAGATTTGAGGTTGTTAATATCAGATCTTTTACTCTGGGCCAGTTAAGAATGGTCCTTTCTGCTTTATGTGTCTATCTGAGCTGATCAACCACAGATGAAAGTATTGTTTCAGTGATAGAGATTGCCCCTGTAGGGAGGAGGAAATGTGGAACAAAGAGCAAGAAACAAGATTACACTGCTTAAAATACTTTCAAAACGGACCAAAGAGACAAAATAATACAAAAAAACACTCGGGGGTCTTGTAAATCTTGATTGGCTTGTATAATCCCAGTACAATTTGCTTGGAGATTAACAGTTCACTCACCCGGACATTGAAGTGTTAAAGGGGCTGTTTAAATGCCACTGGACACTGCTGAGGGATATCTGCCACATCACAGCATTACTTTCACTTCAGAACCTAAAAACTGTTGGTCATCGGCAGTTAAACAAATAGAAAAGGCGTCACCTTCACAGGCAGTGGGTAAACCTGCGATTAATATTAATGAACGGTAGGAGGGGACATGGTAAATGGCTTGTCTGAATGAAAACTCCTCCGCTTATAGATGGATTAGTATACCATTTATTGAGAACTTATTCACTCGAACAACATACAGTAGTTTACGGTACACGCACACACAATGTTTTGGTTACAATTTAAACTTCTGGAAGTGATTATTGTCAATAAATCCAATGAGAATTGACCATTATGTTTAATTAATACATATATCAAAATGCTGTTTTTTGCACTTGATTTTATCAAACTAAACACTCTCCGATGAGAGGAAAACACAAAAGGTGTGTCAATCAATAAATCATTTCAATGTATGAATCGACATGGACGTCGCTTTGGACTGCTTTCCATGTCCCCCTTTGTGAGTGCTTGGCCCAGAGACGAGGAGACAGAAAAACAGGCTTACTTTGAGCTATGCTACTATGTCAAATAAGTCTTTTCAATAATACTGATACTAAGCCTGCGCTTGATTTAGTGAAGTAATTCCTGTCTCCCTAGGGATTCATTTTCATAAAAATCTAAAAGAGTAGTAAATTATGAAATGTTTGAAGTGATTGTAACCTGCAACGCACCTTAGATTTGAAATGTAGTGGAGTAAATGTGCCCTCACTCCCATCTGAGGTGAGCTGTCAGAGTGAAGCAGAGCTGTCAACCACTGAGCTCATATACAGTTAAAAAAAATAAGACTGATGTTCCATAAATTGTATAAAAAGGCCTGGGTTTATCTCCTTGTCTGGCTTAGAGATTGGTCGCATCACCATCATGTTGATTATGCCACAGATGTCTGTTCATTGGTAGAAAGCTTGTACCGTTTGGTAGAGGACTTGCAAAAAAATGCTGCCTCTTTCATCATGCACTTCTAAATTTGGACAAGCGGTTGTGTGTTATTTTGTCCAGTGCTGGAAAGCTGCAGCGGTCTTTGTGGATCAGATCACACATGCCTATATATTAGTTCAATCTCTAATACATTTGCACATTATGTAAGTAAATACATTTTTAATGTTTTCACTATGCCAATTTGGGGTTTCCATTTGAAATTAAGTTAAAAGCAGAAGTTTGCAAATTATATGGACTTTCTGAAACCACTGTATACCATAAAGGAAAGACACACGGAGCAGGACCCTTTGTACATTTCCCCTTCACAGCTGCCTTTAATTTTTTCAATTATCTAATGTTGACTGGGAAGATTGTCCTCTATTTATTGGATATGGTTCTTCATTTTTCTTACTTCACTATATTGCAGCTCTGTGGCTGGGGAGCTGAAACGCTTTAGACCATATTTTTAAATAGTTTTTACTGGAACATCTACACTGATAATAGTAGAGCATAATTATCATAGGAGTAAGTTGTAAGAGCTTACACATGGGGCATAATGCATCAATCTACCATTTAGTCACCTTTCAAAATGTTTTAAAGAACACATAAATGCACCATAGCCGTACCATGTTTTTTATTTTTTTGACTCACTCTCTTGCTCACATGCACATTTAGTAGGCTGATTTCTGTCACCAATCAAGCTCCATTTTCCAACTAAATTAATTCTTTCCAATTTGGAGCTTCCAGTGGTCAACCCCCTGTAGCGCTGCAAGTGTGTGTGTGTGTGTGTGTGTGTGTGTGCACGTGCGTGTACATGCACATGCACATGTGGGTGTGCATGTGTGCTCACGTGCATGCACACATATGCTTTTGTGTATGCGTATGAAGTAGGGAACATTTTACAATAGATCTTAATTGAGAAGATGGACTGCAATCAGCACATTTTTGTAGGAAATCATTAAATCATTTCTTCCTCCCCTCTCTTTTTCTCTTTCTCCTTCTTGTGGTGATTAGCATGGTAATGATAGCATCCTGATTAAATCTGTCAGAAAAATCTGACATCTGCGGTCTCTACAGTTCTTTTATTAAGGAGAATTAAAGTAAGAATGAAAGGGAAAAAACAACTCCCCTAATTAATGTGGTATACTTAAAAAAAAATAAATGTCACTCTGGTAAAGTTGCAAGAGACAAAAAGACCTGCGTTGCTACTGGAAGAATCCCAGGGTCACCATACTTTTTCATTTTTGTGGAGACATAAAAAGTTTCACAATTTGTGTAAAATGAAATTTCACAGCAGCTCTTAATTGTCTATAAAAACTTTCCCTTTTGCCTCCTGGGACATACAGGGTTTGACCTTGTGGTCACATACTGTAGCTTTATTTAAAATCAGAGAATCGGGATCATGGTGAAAATAACATGTAGCAAGTTGAAGTACATTGAAGTAAAAATGAGCATTTTTAAATATTAGAGCACAATGCTTAAGACCTGGTTTCTCCATCTAGTATTATAGAAAGCTTTATGGACAGCATGTACTGTTCCCCAAACCCACTCCTTTAGTAAAAGCAAAAACGCACCCAGTGGTCAGATCCTCACTGAGGTAATTATAGACTTCATGTATTTTTCTTTTTTCCCCCTCACAATTTTGATCTGCAATGTAGACCTGCATGCTTCAGTAAAAGCTCTTGACTTTCAGACATAAAGAACCCCCACTGGAGCAACCTTGACTCTTTGGACTTTGGATACAGTGGATACATGAATTCTAAGAGTTGCTTTTCTTCCACTTTCCCAATATAATAAAAGCAGAAATGGAAAAAAAGAAGCAGTCTATTGTAGAAGGTCTATCATGAAAAGAGTGCAGAAAGACTCAGGAATGTTAATGGAACCTTCATTTTATTCAAAGCTAGCAGCTGTCATTCACTAGAACCACCTCTGGGAGTTAGCTTCTTCTTTTAGTATGTTCCCATTGATTTAACTTTATATAGTAACATTAAAATTGTTACTCCATTTAAAACTTTGACCTCAGGTACATGACTCTCATGGCTAATGGACTCCTCTTGTTCTGAATCTGTGCCCTTTTGTGCTAGATTACCACACCATAACAGGCAGACTAATTGTTAATCAATATTTGTTTAATGCCAGCATGGAAATTACAGATTTCCCAAAGTGAGTTTTTTGCATTTTCTCTCTTTAATGCGGATACACAGATGTACAGTTTACAGGTCTTTTGTAAAACGTGTTCAGGTTTCAAGTACTTACCCAACACTGTTGTCGCCGTTTTGAATGATTTTTGTTTATGGAGTTTTCTTTGCACTTGTACTTGATGTAGATGGTGAATCTAGTCAGTCTGTACTTTAGAGCATGTAGTCAATAGAATTACATGTTATGTAATATGTCGACTTGATTTTCAGTGACCTACAGTACTCAGAAAACAATGTTAGTCAAATTACCCTCATTGTTATTTCTCTCCATACAAATGACATTTTAATTTCTTCGTTGTAATTTTCTGCTCTCCCCGTCTTTCTCTGTGTCTTCTTAGGAGATGGCTAAGATATTGAACCATCCACGTGTCTATGCCTTCCTTCATGTTCCTGTACAGACGGCTTCAGACAGTGTGTTGATGGACATGAAGAGAGAGTATTGCATTGATGACTTCAAAAGAGTGGTGGATTTCCTCAAAGAAAGGTGAGACTGAATGTGGACTCAAGTCTTTCTCTAAAAATATGCACTTAGGTACAAAAGTATTCAGTCAGTCGGAGCCATATGCTTAAAGTAAATGTAAATGTGGGTGAGCAAGAAATTTACTGGCCGTTACTTTTTATTTTGTAGTGTTTGTGATACTTACAGAGAGTCTGTCTTTCTGTCACACAGTTGTCCACCTGGCAAACCACTCTTTTATTTTTCCCTCCGTCTCTGTGTCAAACCGGACCAACCATCATGTCCAGCTGTCCTGTCTTTAGTCCAATGCCTTTTGTGGTGTCCCTTCTTGGTCCATCGTCCATGTCAGTTTTCTCGATCTTGAGTCATTTCATTTGAAACTTTTTACTTATCAGCCAAAGCTACTAATTCATGAAAAGCAATTTGTTTGTTTGTTTGTTTGTTTTTGTAGTAATACTATTTTGAACAGGAAAGTGATTAATATTGTAAACTAGAAAAAAAAATTGTGACCTATTAGCACACAAAATATAGAAGAAACATGACAAATGATGATGTACAGTACTGGGCAAATGTTTTGGAACATCTCAATTCTGCAGCGCCATGTAGTACCGCCAGTTAACGTCCAAACATACGTCCAAGCTACGCCGGAGCGACTTTAGGAAAAAAGAACAAGTTGGTGAACTTGTGACACTAATTTATGGGAACTTCTCCAACAGAGTTGGGAAGAACTTTGTGACGAATGTTCGATTTCCATTTTAGAAAGAATGCCACGAGTGTGTTTTAAATCTGCCAAAGGCGGCAACTTGGATGAGTCAAAAGTTTAAAATAGATTTTGTTTTTTTAAATTGTTCTACGATTTCTCTTTAAACTTCAATTGTTTTTTAATTTTACTCTTTAATTTTAGAGTACATGAGACATAAACTGCATCATATAAAAAAATAAAAATAGAATAATAGAATAATTTCTACGACTATGGATTCTATAACTTTTCGTATGTAAACTTCTTAGTTTTCTTACTTCGATGATAACAACAGTTATTTACTGTACTTCTACTAGTTGATATGGAGCTGGTATTATATTTATGGTTAAGGACTACATTTACATCTCCTAAACCCAACAGAATAACAATAATCCAATAGCTAGAGCAAATGGCCTTTTATAATCCCAAGTATGAAAACTGATGTGTATATAGACAAAAATTAAATACTGAAAATTACAACAGTGCAAACATTTGCATCCCCCTTAAAAATTACTAAAAAGTAACAAATTTCTCATGAAACAAGGTGTTGTTTCCCATTTCAAAATAAAAAGATCCAAACTTTTGTTCCGAGCTGTACAGCATCTGCATTAGCAGTGTATGTGTGTAGACGTGTGTGTCATTGTCTGCCTGGAGTTGAGGTCTGTGTTCCTCCCCGTAGTTATTTTGCGTTTGTGAGTGAGTGAGTGAGTGAGTGAGTGAGGGATTTAGCTGGAATCTTAACGCAGTGTGACAAACAGACATGGGAAAACACAAGTAGACCATTAATAATAACATGTATACAAGCTCGCCACAAGAAGGATATACAACCGTAAGATTTTATTTACATAAACTGTTTGGCTAGTCACTGTATATTTGTGCATGGTTATTCACTTTCTGGCTTTTAATACGCAAACACACAGACAGACAGAAACAGGCAGTTTCAGTTGTGTGAAGTCATTACTAGTACACACATCTAGTAGTCTGACCCGTTTGGCTGCGCAGTATTAGCTGGGGTAAAGTTTCAGTGTGGGAGAGAAGCCAGGGAGAGAAAACATGATGGACTTCCAGAAACTGAAAGGATGATGCAGAGAATTAAAGAGAAAATGTAGTGACAAATGTTTATGTGCATTAGACCAATCACTTTCCATGGACCCAATAGTTAATGTGTTAGTTTTTGCTTTGGGGTTCAGTAAAGCTCCGGCTTATCCCTGTTAGTCCGAACAATACTAGTAACATTTACATTTTATCAATGAATGAAACAGTTTTACAGATATTAAAATGTGGACAGTTGCACATTCAGCTATATTCTAACAACACACTAATCTTTTAAAAACTGAAAACCTTAAGTGTTCTGTGCTGGAAGGTTGAGAACTATTGTACTGTGTTGTTGTAGCAGTGGGATGTTGTACGGTTACAGACTTCTGCACTTTAAACTTAACCTGTTCAGTGGACTGAAGACTGATATTCAGAAACACACAGACTAAGTTTACAGCTTACTCACAGAAACCAGGTTTTGTGGGTAATTGAAGAAGTTTAAATAGACACAAAGGAACCGTTTTACACTGTAGGGTAATCCGACTTCCCCATTACCTCAGAATTATTGTGGAAGCATGCTCCAGGGATTTTAACAGAAAAAGCTGATGAGTTTTGTCTTTATGCGTTCGTTCTTACTGCTGCACAGGAAACTGAACTGGCTGAATAAAAAAAAAAAATCTGCACTGGAAACAACCTAATTTAGATTTATTCAAGGCATTTAGTTATTTTCAGTTTTAGGCAGACGTCGGGCAGACATTGATTTTCAAACAACATTGCAACATTTTGTGTAATACTCTTCCATTCAGCCTTTCCCTTCACCTCCTGCCCTGTCTGCAGCCTCTCGTCATGCGCAGATGTTGTAGTAAAACCTTGTTTAGAGACCCGAGTGCACATATACATGCAGGGAAGTCTGTGTCCTCCTGGAAAACTCTCCTTTGGGAAATCAGGTTTCCCTAATCCCCTATCCAGATTATAGAACTAGGTTTCCTATTTCAGTGACAGTTGAGGAATCAGCTTTCTCCACACCGCCGACTGTACCCTGGTTACTGACTGAAACACATCAAACCTCCCAGCTTTTCAGCCTTCACAGCTAAAGATGTTGAACTACTTTATGAAGTTCAGGCAGTGATTGTTTGATTGTGAAATAGCTGACATAGCTTCTCTTTCATATAGTTTTCTGTAAGCACGTGTATTTAATGTGAAGTGCTCATAAAAGGCCTTTAAACTCTTAAAGGTTTAAAGTCCAAATCACTTGTCCCTGGAATAAATGAAATATACAGTATTTCAAATTGAACGATAAATCATGTTTTTCTTTTACTTAAAATTATAAAATTGTTGTTGTTTGCTGTGTTGTTCTATGTGTTGCAGAAAATGAAAACATACCAGTATGCTGCTAATGATATAATGTCATCTCGTGGCACATGCCATGTTTGGATACTGGGTTTAAGTCTTTTCCCCATATATTTTTTCTATATATATTTGTGCTCTTTCATGTCTGATTATGCCATTATTTTTATTGTTAGGTATAATTGCTTTGTTCTGTTCTTTAATATTTTGCTGAATTCACACAAGTTTTGGTATTTTTTTGTTTCTACGAAATCATCCATGTCCACAATGAAGAAAATCAATCTATCTATTCTTTTCTGAATTACATCATTAGTAATTTCTAAGTTGTTATAACTGAATTGTTTTCTGCCATGCATAATTTTAACATTCAGTTGAATAATAATTTAGTTAAAATGCTTAATTTATCCTTGTCTGCCAATGCAGGCCTCATTTCTTTCACTCTTTCCTCCCTGCTTTTATCACTGAAAATCACATAATGGAGTGCAGTCTTTATGTAATGATGTATGGAGAAAATCCTGTTACGGTGGAATAAGGCTGTTACAGGATGCACAAACATGGTCAGGGGATTTTCCACAGTTGTTTTATATTTTACCATAATATTAGGGCTGATTTTCTCCGAACTGCTCTCAAGGATTAAGTGTTTTGGAGCCACAGGGACCGCAGATGAAATGCCTCGAAAAGAATTATTTGTGGGTTGGGGATTATATGTGTACTGTATGTGTGCAGATGAGCAGAATATGGCAGTATTAATGTTGAACGTGAGCATTGGTTGGGTCAAGCAGAAAGGAGAAGACCTCTGAAAATCGGGCACCACAGAGGCCTTTCTCCCTCGCATGCCTGCCAGCAAATGCGTACGTATTTTTCTTTATTTAGAAATTCAGGTTTACCGTAAATTCTGGACTATAGAGCGCACCTAAATTTAAGCCGCCCCCGCTAAAATTTAAAAGAAATATATATTTTGTCACATATAAACCGCATCGGACTATAAGCCGCCAATATCCAGGCTGAGAAATAATATCTGTTGTATGCGCTCATACTCATTGTTCACAGTAGGCATGAGGATGTTCTGTGCGCTGTTTTACCAGCATTACGGTAAAGAGTGTGTTTACGTGTATGTGTGGCTGAATGTACAGAGCCGACAAAAAAACGTCCTTGTTATAATTTTGTTCCATTTTATTCTTCACGATTTTGCTGAAAAAAGATTTTGTTTTATATGATTCTGTGTGACAGACTAATTTGCTGTTGTGCGTCTTGGGTTGCAAAGAATAAAACAAATCAAAACGTGGAAAAAGTAGCGGCTTATGGTCCGAAAAAAATACGGCAAAAATAACAAGTAAAACAAATCTGGCAGCAAAATATGCACTTTAGCAATCAATGTATTGAAGTTTACATAATGTTAAAACCAGATGCCAACTGCTTCAGACTTTTTCACATGGTCATGGTCCCACAGGAGGGAGGATTTGGATAGGTTAACATGTGATTAATCTGTGGAAATTCAGCAGTAAATTCTCACGATGACCCATGACCTGTACCAAGACCTCTGAAAACCTAGCACTCGGTCAATTTCTGTAGGAATTACAGTCTGTTTTGTTTTATTGCTTCACTGGTTTAAGCCATAAAAGTATTGAACTGAACTATTTCTCTGAAGAATTTTTTTTCTGTTACTTACTAAATTCTCAACATGTTATCCTTTGATAAGTGGGCAAAAACAGACCTCATTTCTTCATCTGATGTTATTTAATGATCTAAAATTACATGACCTTCTTTGCCTTATGACGTTTTGATTGTTACAAAACAGATGAAAGAGAAATACCATTAGGTAAAATGTTTCTCTTTATTGCCAAGAAGAAATTCTATTCTAAAATTATCAGTTCACACACAGAACAGGCAAGAGAGACAGGCAAGTCTCTGGGTGGTCCTGGGGCTTTTCAGCACATTATTAGGCCTGTTGTAAAGGTGGAAACCATTAATCTACGAGGAAAACATTTTATCACTTCACACATTTTTAAATATACAGCTGTTATAAACACCCTGGTGTGATTCATGGAGCTGATATGCATACCTTATATTCACAAGCCACTGGGTTTAATCCTGTTGTTGACGAGATGATAACACTGTTTGTCTCTTCTTTAACATTTGGCTAAATAGTAACCCAACCCTATGTGCCCTTGGTCAAAACAAGATATGACTAGTTCTCTCACATAGAAAACATAAGTTAATAGTTATCCTCTTAAACTTTTTTACTTTCTCACTCAGTTCTGTAGCCTAAGGTGGCAAACATCAGTGCAGTTGTAGAGATTGCCGTAATGACGTGTTTGTATCATCACAAAGTAATAGTATTACACAGAATGACATTAATTGCCTGTTTTCAGCCTCATCCCGATTACTATATATACATGTATACATGAATAAGTGATTAATCGTTTTGCATAACTTGAAAGTTATAACTTTTTCGTGACCTCCAAGGTTCAGACATACGCTGGCCCACAGGGACTAAGCGTGAACAAATATAAAAGCTTGCACAAAAAGAAAACATGCTACAAATTTGAAAACAAAACAAATATGAAAGTGCAAACAAAAAGGAAACGCGCTGTAAATCAGAAAACGCCAGGCACTTTCTTTAATTAGTTCCACTTTGACAGTCTCACTTGATGGGTACAAAAGAAAAACAGAGTTAAAGTGATTCTAACTTTATTAAATCCTGCTTAGATTGAGTTTCTTTAAAATCAACATAACTGTTTTGTGCAGAGACCTGGTTCTGAAAAAGGAGTCTTGGAATTCTCCTTTTTCAGTGGCACCTTTAAGTGATGTGTTGCAATGCTCGGTGTGGCGGGAGAGTGACGCTGTGACTGTTGATCACAACCTTTCTGTCTGTCACAGTCTCACTTAAGTGTATTATCTCTAAACAAACGACTCCAAGATAGTGGTGTTTGTGTGCCGTCTCTATGTCTTATGTTTGTGTATGTGCACGTTAGTCATCGCTATTAGTCACCAGGAGGTGACGGGTTATGTCAGACCTCCCTGGGTTTTGGTAGGACACATGAATCGGTAGCGTGACTGCACAGGATGGATGGAGTCTGTTACCTGTTTGCTGTTAAAGACATACCCTCATTAGTTTGCACAGACTTGCAAGAGCTAATGTTTCACTGCAATAGTAGAGATGGGAGGGGCAGTAGGTCCCTGAAGGCAGCGGGAAAATAAAACGCAAAAGCAGAAAAAAAAAAAAATGATTGCGGGGGTTGAAGAGAGGGAAAGAAGGAAGGACAAAAAAGGCGGGAAGACAGTAGCAATGTTTGCCGCTATAACCTGCCACATTGGCGGGACTTGTCAAGATTTTACCCCTCCCTTCTCTGCTCCTTCCCCTCCAGCTGATGATTCAGCACGTAAAGTAACCGAAGGAGGGTGAAGGTGTCTGGGTGTGTTTAGACTCTCTTTGGTTTGATACCCTTATATAACCCTGGATAAAAGAAGAACCCGTACAACAAACAAACAGCCCGCTTTAGTCATCACAGGCTCAGGGAACATGTTGCACACATAAACATTTCTGTGTTGTGAACTCAGCATCTTCATTGGAAATTTTGATATCTATGCACATAGTTCTGATCTTTTCAGTGTTAGCCACGATGTAGAAAATACTAGAAACAAGGAGATAGAGGTAGTAATTGAGAGCAGATAGCAATCATATTATCAGTAAATACAGGGGAATCTATTTCTTTGGTAAATATACTTGCTCAGGCACTTACCAGCCTTCACAGGTGTGGTATGATTCAAATAATGAGCTTGTTGTGCCTTTTGCCACACTCTTCTCATCGTGTGACTACGTCTTTGACTCATCTGTACAGAGGATGTTGTTCGAGAACAGTTCTGTAGTTTAAGCCTCCTGGAGGGTGTTTTTGATCTGGCCCCAGGGAAA
Source organism: Channa striata (assembly GCA_033026295.1). Lineage (NCBI taxonomy): Eukaryota > Metazoa > Chordata > Actinopteri > Anabantiformes > Channidae > Channa > Channa striata. The sequence continues at coordinate 12,456,273 of CM065175.1, read as the reverse complement.
GAAAGCTTCTCTCATCCAACAAGGCCGTTCTCCTGTGATCTTCAGCTCTTTTGTTGTCCCTGAATTCCCGGTGTCTTATTACTTTTTTAGAATTTTCTAAATAATTGATGCGACCACACCCGATGTTTATGATAGGTTTGATGTGATCAGGTGAGCAGCCGATTGTCTATTGGGGTAACGGTAGCAATGTGCTGCTGCTTAACTGGAGAAGCTTGTTATTGATGACCTTTTTTAAACCTATTATCAGAAATGTGCTTCCCTGACAACTTTTGCTGTGGTAATGCTCACTTACGTAGTGAACCTCAAAGTCGGGTCTATGCTTGCATATGTACTAGTTTTTAACTTTGCGTTTGTTTATGCAAAACTTGAACTTTGTGTAGGTTGTGTACTGCATATTTGGAATGAAATCACCAATGTAATCCCTGCATAAGATCCATGGCGTGGAATCGGATGAGATCAGTAGCAACTTTAAATCACCACAACAGTAGCAAAGTTATTAAACTTATCACTACTAGCATCTTTTTACAGTATCTGCCATTTATGTTGTGATTGACTTTTTTTCCCTCCATGATCTTAACAATAACCTCTTGGGTTTGTTCCTATCGGTTCTGCTCATGTTGCGGAGCTATGGACATGCAGCTAAAACAGTGCGAGGATTCCTTCCATCAGTATGTTAAAATCAGAGAATGGTATGGGGGTACATATGCGTTTGCCTGCTGGTTTATGCTATTTGGAAATTAAATCATTTAATCCAGGATGGAGTTAAAGAGGAAACTGCCTACATACCTGTCTGTGTGTGTCACTAAGTCTGGTGTTGTGAACTGTTTGGTTTGAACAACCAGAAACCAACAGAGAACAAGTTATTAACTTGACAACAAGTGTGTGTGCGCACGTTTGTACATGTACATGTGTATATACTTGGACTTGAGAGGTAGAAATGGCTTGTGGATAAGTGGATAATGGGTCTTGGCAGTTCCCAACGAATCCTCGTCTTATTGATACTTCCTCTGGATAATACCACATTTCCTCCCCACACACTCACACACTGATAGCTTCAGTATAATTACAGGGTTTACATTTTCTGTCATTATGTAGTGATAATTAATTATTAGGACTCTAAGACAACATTACCCATCCTTCCTGTTTTTAGACAGAATAGAACACACACAAATGCTCAAGCATAAGACGAGAGAGTGAGAAGGGAAAACACAGATGGACAGAGTAGACACTTATGTAAGTGGTGCGTGTGTGCGTGTGTGCGCGTGTGTGTGTTGTCGAGGAACATCAGAGCAGCAGTAAAACTCCGTGCCTCCCAGTGGTCACAAAGAGCAGGTGGTAAAATAGCTCATCCCGTACAGTATACATGACCCTCCAGAAAATCAGGCACGAACACTTATCTGTCTTTGAACTACATCACCATAAAATCTGGACTGTACATCTGGAGCCTATTTAATTTAAACTGAAAACACTGATAACATTCATTTTAGGATGATGTCATTCACTCTTATTTCATGTTTATTATCAGCATATGTTTTTCATGACAAGTGTTGGTCAGACATCACAGAAGTGGTCAGTCAATATTGTACTTTAGTAACAAAGTATTATTATTTTTTTATCACGAAACACTTTAAAGTGTGTTTGACTCATGAGCCTCAAGGTTATCTGGGTTTCTGCAGGGCTGATGTTATGTTTGATTTACCACAGTTTCCCACGTTTCCCTTTTTCCCTTCAAACAAACCTTATTTGTACACTGGTGTGGTGAAGTACGTTGACTTTCCCACTGAGAATACGCCAAGTACAAACTGAAATGGCTTGAAATCAGATTTACCTGCAGACACAGAGTGTTTGTTCTAATATTAATCATCTAGTATGTTCTGCCTCCTATTTGAATCTGCCTTGCTCAACAAGGGTTTTTATTCATTGTATGGGTCTTAAAAAAAGTTTGCATCATAAAGGACAGAGAAAAACAATATCATGTTACATCTGAAGGTACGTTAGCAATCGGTTTGTCAAGAAGACTAACCTTTATTATTTTTTTTTTGGTATTGATGATGCATCAAAGCAAGATTAGACCTGAATCATCCAAGAGATGCATGACTGAAAGTAAGGTAGCATGGCTGTGAACAGGTAAACAGCTTCTCTCAAACAAAATGAAAAGTCTAGCAACAAGGCGCCAATGTGCTCATTTCCCATTTGCTGGCCACGTTCCACAATTATGCACATGCACACACACAAGATTAACTAGGCACATGTAGGATCACAGTGATGTTTCGCTGTCTGACTCACCTTTCGGTTGCTCTCACCTTCTCTCTCATATCATATTTCTCCTGTTTGATTCATCACTTTTCTGAGAGCTTATTTTCAGCCACACGGTTTCACTCACAGTTGACACACTGTAATCTGTTTGTGTGAGAGTGTGTGTGTGTTTAAGTGACACTGTGTTTTTTGACTTTCCCGTTGTGCAACAGTTGCTGCTGTTCTCAGTCTCAAGTGGAATGTCGCACTTGAGGCTGAGAACAGCAGCAAGCTCTGCTGTTTGTGTGTTTTTCTAAAGTCCCGCACTCGGCGTTCTGCAGGGAGGCAAATTTGCCGCCACAATACAAAGCGTGAAGGTTAAGCAATGTTTAGCAGCGTTGAGCTATTAAACCCTGAGGAATGCACTGTTACCCCACACCGCTTCTGTTCATCTACGGTTAGACGTCCACCAGGTTTGGATTTCAGAAGTTATGCCAGTTCTGTAACCCAAGGCACTCAGAGTGTTAAGAGGATAACCTACTTCTTTCTGTTTGTTTGTACATATTTTCTTCAAAGAATTTTGCTCAAGGTTGAAGGTCATCAAAGAGACTCGCTCGATAATGCATAGAGATGACTATTGTGATAAGAAAGTGAAGCAGAAATGAGCATTTGTTTAAATTACTGTATGATTACCTGTATTGAAGTGAAAAAAGTAAAGTTGATATCCCCTTGTAAGCAGTGTAGTTAACCCTATTTGACATTAAATTTTTTAATTGACTGTCCTTGAAACTTGAAAGTCCATCTGATGTTGCTCCTTTAACTGAAGAAATCAAACATCAAAGGGATGCCATTTGATTTTCCCTGACATATTTTTTCTGAATCTTAGAAAATGCAAAAATGATGTCATTCTTGGGCTCTAGTAGCTGTCAGCTTAATGATTCATAAATGATTAGTTTAAAACAATTAGTCAGTTAATTAACTGTGTAAATTACTAACTTCACCGTTAATCAAAAGTCTTTCCTCTAAAGCTCAGTTTTAGCCTTGTTTTCTGCTGCCGCTTCTCCCTATGTCATGTTTTTGATCTAGTTTCCTAAGTAAGCAGGTCAGTGCAACAATTCCCTGCAATTTCTTCGAATCCGTTTTCAAAAATAGTTATTCCGCTCTTGAAAAATGTCACTCATTATAGATCCTTCACTCCACAGAAAATGTATCTGTTTAGCTATTTGTTTTAGCAAATTATATCATTTGCAATATTTAGACCTTGATGTGAGGCAGCTGTTTTATAGACGGGGACAAAAAAGGTTACGCTAAACAGTTATACATGTCCAACATTCATTGATGCAGGTGAGCCTTTTACGTTACGTTTATGCTTTTATGTTATCCATATCTGTGGAGGGCAGGTCAGCACTGCAAGATGGAAAGACGAATCACATGCTGCTAGTGTGTCATTGAAGGCTGGATTAAATTGAAATAAAGTGCAAAGAGATCATCGATTTAACGCATGACTAAAATCTGATGACGGTCACCCTTACTCTACAGCCCTCTTTAGTGTGTATTTATATGTGTTTATATATATATGTTTAGTTTGTGTGTGTGCATGGATGGATTTGTGGTGTCTGTGTGCTCTTATTACTCCTGCCTCAGACTAATGAAATGTGTGTGTGTGTGTGTGTTCTCATTACCCTTTTCCAAGGCTAATGTTACGTGTGTGTGTGCGTGCATGCTAAATTGAACTGCATTTCTGCTCTGCTGTGTTCAGGCCGTTTCATTAAATGATAAAGTTTACTGATGACTCCAGTGGGATCATTATTTACTCGGCTCTCCATTTATTCCACAGCAGTCACCTCGATCTTTACAAATGACCTGCTAAAAAGAAAGACAGAGGTTATTTTGCACTGCAGCTTAGGAGACAAATGACTTAGTATTCACTTACCAAACTAACGGTTTGCCAGCGTGTTTAAACATTGCATTTACACTTGAATTCAAAATGTGTTGTATACCGACTGGAACGAATGATAAGCTTTGTTGTAAAAAAAAATGTTAAAAAAAGAGCGTAATCATAACGCACAGCCTAAACTTTTACACCACAAATATGTTAATAACAAATATTCAAAAGTGACTTTTATTCACCACCATTAAAGATAAATAATAGATGAAGAGATTATTAAGGACACGACATGACAAAGTTTAAGAGAGGAAGTTCTTAATTCTAGCAGAATGTCAGAGCTCAGTGCATTAAATAAAGCACCGGCTGCTTGTGTGTGTGTGTGTGTGTCAAAAAACTCTTTCCACTATCAACTTTCTGAACCCATGAGACAGACTGAGAGAGAGCAAGGATTTCAGTGAAAATGAGCTGGAGATGCAGGTTGAAAATGTCTTTGACTGTTTGACAGCTTCTCTCAGGCCAACTGAAGCCAGCACCTGTCTCATTCTGTCTTCCAAGCAATAATTTGTCTGTCACCTCTCGACAGTCAGCTTTTACCTCTTTTGCAACCATCAGTCAATAAATGTCTATATAGCAAAATTCCACAATTCAACTGTCTGCTTGTCTTTCACACCTACTGCATTAATTGCTCCTTCTTTCCTTTTGGAAACATCCAATCATCTCATTTAGAACCTCTGTACAATTGCAAGAAAAATTAATTGTACTGTTTTTGCACAAATTGGTAATGAAACGTGATCTGATCACAAATACCACAAACAATATTTCTAAACTGATAAAAGACACAATGTTTCTGTCCTTATTGAACACACCCATTAAACATACAAAGTGATGCAACAAATCTTGTTGAAAAAATGACCTGAAGTTGAACTCATGTTTGGTTTGATTAAACACGTCACAAAGAGTTTTTGGATGCTTGAGGTTTTCCAGATACGTCACCCAAACAAAAAGACAGAGTTGGATGACATTACTTCTATTCAACTCTGCTATGAGATGTAATCAGGTGATTAGGTCATGCGAGCTGTCACTTATGTAGCCACAGCTATTTTGCAGTCATTGACATTTGCATTAGAGCCTCAGTAGGAACCATTGTTTGGCTGCTCAGCTTTAATCTGTCTGAAATCCTCCTGTTATCTGCCAGGACTCCTGGCACCTCCTCAGCCAGTTCTGACAGTCCCCTTCCTTCAAGCTTGTTGGTAGAAGTGTGTGAGGAAAGTGAATGATAGTCAGGTCGACCACTTTTTCTCTCCCTCTTTCTGTCCCTGTAAATTGAGCCGCTACATGACAGTGCCATTACCTCCAGCTGCCGCAGCTAAATCAAACACTTAAGGATCTTAGTGATTACTCACAGTCCTCAAAAGCGTCCTCATTCTTTCCCCTTAGGTTCCTTCTATCTCCCCTTTCATGTAGGAATCTTTTTCCATATGATACACCGGGTGTGTAATGTTTGTCATTTAGTAGGTTCACAAAAAATCTAGCCTCCGAAACTAAAGTACACATCACTTCAAAAATACAATATAGGTAAAAATGATAAATGTGACTGTGAGGGTAGAAAACCACACGCCTGAACAAACTAAAGAAAAAGACAAACAACGCTGACACAAATCAAGATGCAAAACAAGAACGAACTGACCTGGATAACACAATGCAAATGACATGTTTATTGATCTTGGCTGACAGTTTTCCATTAAATGTATTTCAGGAAGCAGTAATGCTAAATGTTAAGCATATGAGACACACAGACATGATGTTTCGTTGTTGTTTGTGTGTGTGTTTTCTGTGGTTTGATCACATCTTCAAAAGAGGGTTGATTTTAGTCTCTGCAAATGAAGCTACTTCTGACCTTTAAAGCGCCGCTATTGTGTATACTGTATGTTTGAACAGGATTTGATGAGGCAATAAGTCAAATGAAGATGTTTTTTTTCCAGATAACATTTCACTACCTGATAAGAGTCAAATTTATTATGCAAGGTATCAGCTCTATAGATGATTTCTGATATTAAAAACTAACTTCACTAATCAAAAAGTATTTTGAGTTTGACCTACTAACAGTGACATATCTGCAGTGTTTTGAAAAACATACTGTCAACAATACAGAAATTACTTGTGCAATTCATTTTATCTTTCAAAACATGCTTTTAATCTAACAATGTGACAAGTGATGGACCGGCAAGTGTCTGAGTTTAACAGTTGTGCTAGAGAAATTACTGTTATAGACAGCTCATAAAATTGAGGTTTATTAATACACTCTTACATGAAAAAAATCAGCTGTATTTTAGACATTAAAATCATATTGTAGCATGCTTTCTGTGTATTAGAGTGGACAGATGACACTTATGAACATCTAACATCGTTTGCAAATCCCCCTACTGCTCAAACATCATTTTCATACAGGGTTTTCACTCTTGTCCCAGCTTCTGTTTGCACAGTTACACATCTCAGAGAATTTAGTTTACATGTAAACATGATCTGATTTAGCCAGTTGAGTTTTCTCAAGGCTGCAACTTTTTACATTAAAAAACTGATTTCCCCACAGCACATTGCTGTTCCTTGCCATGTCTGTCTCCCCTCACTTTGCGACTCCTACATTATAATGCCCTTAGTGTGCCACACATGATCATTTGAGAGAACACACACACTGCAGCACACACTAAATGGGTAGCGCAGTCTCCTACCAGCAAATTAATAGGTAGTTATTTACCTTCTTGTTGTTTTTCACTCATCTGTCCACCCATTGCCCTGTTGTCTCTCACTCCATGCCACACCTATCGCTTATTTTTCCTGCTGTCATTTTTCAAAGTTCACTGAAAAAACTCTTTTATATATAATGAAGAGTGTGCTGTGTCTTGATGGAAACATACAGTAACGTACACAGACACACGAAGGTCTCAGCAAACGAGTTGATATTAATGGTGCGGTAGACAGTAGCATGTTTTTTGAGCCTATTTCAGCTGATTTAGACGAACGTGGGGCTGGCTGTGTCCTTATTGTGCATCTTAATTAAGACTTTCTACAAACCTATTCTCCCAGTGTAAATGCTTACTCAGACTGCTAGAGCACTGTATATCTTTTAGGACTTCAGGGGATGTGTCTGCATTCATGAGCAGCTAAGAATGTAAAGCATAAAGCTTGATTTTATTTGATCCTTCCGACTCTGAATCTATGCAGAGACGATACCATAGGCTTCAGAAGTTGGGAGCAGGTGTACTGTTGCTGTGTCTGTGTCACACTGCCAAACTGCTAGTTGGCAGTGGGGCTTCTGTGCAAGTCTGCAGAGTTTTCTTTGCCAGTGTGGTGAGGTGCTTTATGTGTTCTACAAACAATGCTGATTGAAACAAGCACTTTCCGCGAGTTGCACATCAGGCTCCAGTTTAGGGTTCTCTTTAGGGTCTGGAGTACAAATTACTCCCTTAAGGATTTAGCTTAACCTTTTTTTAAAGTGGCCTAAAATGCCAGATTTTGTGGCAGCTTTACTAAAAAAAAATGTTTATGATGTTTCAAGGTCGCCCATATCCCCAGGAGACTGATTGAAGTAATTGTTTCAGTCCAAACAACACTAATTTTTGGAGGGACTGATGAATCAAGTAAGATTAGCATATTTTTAGCATGCTAGCTGTTGATAAAAATGTGTAGGGACATAAATATAGATATGTAGATAAAATATGTGTGTATTCCTCATGTTTCTGTACTCCCTATATCTTAGCAGACTGTTTATTTTTGTCCTTTTTCATTGTGATCAATATTGGACTTGTTCTATTTACTTTAAACTTGCCACATGTTGCCGTACTTTTTCTATTATTTTCCTTTATTGTATTAGTAAAGAAAACTTTGTCTGATGTCATAGACTAATCAATACTAATCGTTAACTCCAGGCCTGACATACCAGATAATGTCCCCTTTAATAGATCCTGTTCTTTCTGCTTTGTCTAACAGAACACTCCCATTGTTCTGTTAGTGTGTTTGTGTCACTCTTCTTGCAGATTCTCAATTCTCTTTTTAAATTGAATGCTATACAGTATCATCAGATATGTCCTGGTTAAATGATAAATTGCCATGGATACAGTTAGTCCACAGGAAATCTTATTTATCTCACAAACATACTGTGTGTAACTGAGAGGAACATTGAGGGATTTATAGCATTTTTGACACCTAATATACAAATGTCATGCAAATTAGAAAGTGTGGACAAAGTTGAATGGGTTTAGGGAAAAGGAAAAGAGTGTAAGTTTCATCCATTGTTAAAATTCTGTCCAATAGTTTGTGACAAAGGTTCATTTCAGGTTAGGCAAGTAAACATGTTTTTCAGTTTTGATGTTTTAAAAATAGTCCTCTTCCTGTGTTGGTCTAATTGAAAGCAAGTTGAGTTGAAATCTAATCTGCTTTCTTTCTTGAGCTTCTCCCTTTCTTTCATTTTTTTTTGCTTCTTTCTGTTTTTCATACACTCAGTTTTTGAAAGGAGCACAATAACAAGATACATTTCTCCTCTTATTTTAACAAGCAGAATATCAGTGTGGTTCCTGTTCATTATTATCACACATCACACCTCCATCACCCTTAGATCTGACAGAGACAGAGGTGTCAAAATGACAGTGGGTGTGTGTGTTTTTGCTGATTTCTCTTTTTTCTTTCTCTCCCAGCCTCTACCACAGAAAATTCACAAAAGCCAATTCACACCAGTATCCCTGCTCTTTCCCTTAGTATTACATCTCTATGTGTTACTTTGCACTCATGTCCTGAATTGTACATTTTTGTCAGCAGAGGTGTAAATTTTCTTACTACTGCTAGAATATAAAGGACACACTGGCTGCAGTGTAAACCTCCTCACCACCACTACCACCAAGGGGCCCTGCTAAATTAGATATAAAAGTCTGGGAAGATGTGGCATCTGTGTGGGCAAAAAAAAATGCTTGAACGGTATATTTATTGCAGTAATTTTATTAACCTGGTAATTTTATTATACAGACGCATATAATTTGTTACAGAGGATTTACACTGTTGTTTTGAGGGTAGAAAGCAGGAAGAATTAATGAGATTTTAAATATAAACATGTTCGAGGGAAAACAATATTTAAAAAATATACAGTATTTATCTAAAGATAAAAACCTTTGCCTGCAAAAAAAAGTCAGATGCACATCCACACAGTAGGAAACCTCAGCTCCAGAAATGAATTTATCATTGTTTGTGTCTTCATGACACTTTACATGATTAATTATTGTAAGAAGCTACTGGTTTGCAAATGGTCTTTTGTTTTTCTAACAAAGTAAATGAAACTATGTGTTTTATGTAATTTTTTTAATTTTAAATCCAGTCCTTCGGGCCATCTTAGAAGTTAATTGTAATCATAAATAGAGAATTATTCATTTATTTAGCTCTTCAGCCATTGCACACTCGGGTTGTTGTTTTTCATTTATGAAGTTTTACACTTACATAGTGGAGTTGTCAAGCTGATCTAAAAGGTCAAGGATGCCTGTGCCTGCAGGCTATTGGTTAATATTAATGACCATCAGCCAATCGGTACTCATCAATAGGTCAGAGGTTATCATTGGGTTGCAGAGGCAGGAACTTAATGTAATTAAAGATGCATCATGGTAGTGACTCCAGAGAAAATGTCTTTTCTGCAGTTTTCTTGATGTCTTTGTTGAGCTGTCTCTCCCATTATTGGTCTGTTGTATATGTTTATGCGTGTGTTTTTAGCCTTTCTTAATGTCGTGCTGTTTTTATGGATTTTGAGAGGCAGTCGAACATTCTTTATTTTGTTACTTTGCAGTTCAGTGCTTGTGCTGGATAAGCATTTCTGCAGCCATGTGCTTACCTATAAGATCAAGGAATGTGTAGAGTTAAGAATAAGCAACATCAGAGGTGAGATATATTTTTTAAAGTGAATGAAGAGGGGGCAGAGTAAGCCTGGAACACAAGTTTATCCCTCAGTGGGTGGTACTAAATCTAGTTCCAGGAACTTTAAGGGCGGGAGAGAGCAGGTGCTGCTTCGCCACACGTACGCTTTGGCATCATGTGTGACGAGAGCCACTATTCGACGCCACGGGATTAATGGTGCCTGCTTGCCGGACCTCTCGCAATCACATCCTCTGTTGCAAAATCGTGGTTTGTTGAATTCACAAACAAAAAGAACCGGCGTAGGGTTAGGCACAAAGACCTCAGGCTTGGTTAAGAAATAAAATACAGAAAAGATTTACACATTTACTTCCTGACTATAATACATACGTTCATAACACTATGCAATGATCATCATTAAAACGCACCACATCTCACAATGGAGCTGAACTCCCAGTCTTGTGTCGTGACAAAACGAAAGAGTGAACGAAAAGAAGCATTCCCAAATCACTGATGCCTTATAACATCCTGGCTTTGTGTAGCAGACTGCTTTCAATATAACATATTACTGCTTCTAAAGTGTTGATTTAGTTTATTAAAATCTTTTTTACTTATGTCTGTATGGCATACCATTTACAGTCTGTCTTTAAGGAAAAAAGGGCCTGTACTCTGCTGTTTAGGATAATGTTGCCACCATTTGCTAATTTTGCCACTTTTTGATAACTTAATAGCTATTTTAGCCATTAACAATGATATTAAAGGCCTTTGGGATACAACCTTTTCATTGTATGGCATCATGTTAAAACATTACCCATATTTATATAAACGTCATATTTATATAAATGTCATATGTAGAGAAAACAATTGACAGTGATGGTCTAACCTTGGAGTTCTTAAACAAGGCATCAATCAAACCATCCATCAATACAAACAAAATGCATAGAACTAATCAATGCATCTATTCTCATACCCTGCTGGCTACAATTACTCAAGAGAGCCAGCCAATAATCAATAGTTAAAGATTTTTCGCAGTGTTTGCCTAGGGTTTGGATTGAATCTGTCTGTCTCTCTCTTAGGGTCCCAGGTGTCACCATCGCTACAGATATAATCTGTGGTTTTCCCGGAGAGACAGAGGAAGACTTCCAAGCAACATTAGCTTTGGTGGAACACTATAGATTCCCCAGTCTCTTCATCAACCAGTTTTACCCAAGACCTGGTACACCTGCCGCCAAGATGGAGCAAGTACCCGCAAATGTGGTGAGTGCACATGAGCAGGACAGAGACCCTGCTATTAGTAGTAGTCTGACTTATTTCCACTGACCTCATTTTAAAACTTTTGTACCTCTAGTTCACAAAATACAGCAGAAACCAGCAGAAATCATGACCTGACAACAGCAGTTTTCTCCAGACACAGTGTATTCAGTGGCTTCATAAAATGTTCAGGCCCCTTCAGATTTTTAATGCATGGTACATTTAAATTTAAATAAATAAAATAATGATTTCTGTCTGTCACTTTAAACTCTGTAACTTATGAAGAAAAAGTGAAAAATTAAAAACCACCTGGGTGAGATACAGCACAAGTGCCCATAACACGACATCTCAAGCAGTCAAGCAGCAGCGTTATGCAGCTCCTTAGATTAATATATTTTTTTAAATCTCACAAAGAGTTACAGAATTTTTTTATTTGTAACAGTTTGACAAATAATACTACGCATTGAAATACTTCTAGATATATGAAGCACTTTTCTTGTGATTTGAGCATAAATCAGAGGTTTCTCACAGTTAAGATCTAAAGACTATTAGAGCAAGTGCATCCTGAGGCACCACACAGCTCCTGATAGATTCTGTCTCTTTCTCAAATACAAATGAAACAATTAGCAGCTAATGAAGGTATAATTGTTTGCAAAGGTGTGTGCAAGAAAGTATGTAAGAGAGAAATGCAAATTGAACACATTACCATCAGCAGCTCCTGTATTTTCTTGACCTTGTGTCTTATGTTTCTCAGCCGCTTCAGTGTTTAGCAGAGCCGCAGTATCATTTGTAATTCATATATCTTAATTATTTTTGAAAGTTTGGTTCAGAATGGATTCCAAATACCTAAATATTCTTAAGTCAAATTAATTTCCAATAATTATTTCCACTAATGTATTTAGGGTTTTGTTTTTGGTAGTTTTATATTGGTAAAAGAATCTAAACAATATGCTTGGGGCCCTGAAGCCAGTATACCTGCTTTAGTGGTTAAAGCTACACACATCATCAGATCATCAGTCAGCACGCACCTGTTCCTACACACATACACACACAGACATACAGACGTACACAGCGAGTGGTGGCAGTCAGGCGACGTCTAGGCCATGTAGGGTCAGTCATTAATAAAGCGCACCAGATGGTTTGTCTGGAACACAACTGTGCTGAATAGCCACAGGAGGGATGGATGGAAAGTAGATGAAGTAGGAAGCGGAGGCAGAAGGAGGTCTAAGAGAGTGAGGGAGGATGAAGTAAATAAAGGGAAGCAGGAAGAACCACTATAGAATAATGCCCATTGTGAGCCCTGGAAAAAGACTCCCGGGAAGTTTGACCAGCCCTGTGGGTGATGAGTTAATGCAGGGACACAAGTCACTAAAACTAGATAAAGGAACCCTAAAATACATGTGGTGTTTTATTCATTCAGCTAGATATTTCCTGTCATTTTCTGCACGCTGGCTTTGAGGGATTTCAGCCCATATTGCTCTCTACAGAACAGCTTCTACTAATGGTTTTTTAATCATTACCTGCTTCGGGTTCTTCCTCAGCATGTTCACAGGATCACGTGAAACCTTTGAGTCAGTCATTCCAAAACACAAAATCTCCTCTGCTTAAACATTTGTTTGGCTAAACAAATTGTGTGTTTAAGGTTGTTTTCTTGTTGTATGATCTGTTTTTTGTTGGATGATAACTTTAACTAAGGTTTCCTGTAGAATTTGACTTGTAAAACTCATAGCTCTATGAAAGATGGAAAGCCACCCTGCTGTACAGACAGCAAAGCAGTATTAAATGACGATACTGTCATTACCATTGGGAAATGGAATATGGTTCTTGTTCTGGGAATAATTATTGGTCTTCATCAATGATGCTTCTCCTTTAAGCCAAATTGTTCTACTTCTGTCTCTTCCATCTATACAACATTCTATTACTCTAGTGTCCTAGACGTTATCCTGGGGTTATTACACACCTTGCCATTAGTGTGATATTTGTCGACTGATCACTCCTGGAATAGTAAAAATGGTGTTGAAGGTTATAATTTGGTACATGATCTGTATGATAGCTGAATAGTGGAATCCAAACTTTTTAGAAATTATTTTAAACCTTTTCAGCCAACTGCACATCAACAAGTCTCCTACTAATGTCTTCAGAAATGTCCTTTGTTCAAGCCACTTCAACTTCAACAAACCTGTGGCAGTAAAGTCAGACTTTGATAATGAAGACCCAGATTCCTCTACTTTAAATAGGGCACACTTCCCTTATAATAAAACCGAGGTGGGAAGAAAAGCTAAATGTCAGTGTACAAAAGTGAAAAAGAAGAGGTAGGTTTTTTATTATAAATCAGTCCTACAATAGAGAATTAAAACTGCTGCACAAAATATGTCCAGGAATTCATACTTTTTATCATTTGTTTTTCTGTCTGCAAGGCAAAACATGATTCTGAATCAGCTGTCTTTATTAAATTTATATGCTTTCCCCCAGTAACAAGGGCCATTTGTCTCACATCGACAAAATAAATCCTCTTGTACATATTATAAACATTGTAAAGAAGAAACACTTGGAGCAGATGTGCAACAATATCAGAAACTAAGACCTATCCAAAGTAATTACATACCGGACCATAAGCCGCTACTTTTTTCCGACGTTTTGAACCATGCGGCTTTAACAGAGATGCGGCTTTTCTATGAATTTTTATGCAGCCCTCAGATGGGTGCTGTAGATGGAAGTCAGTGCAAACAAAAAAGCGCCAGTTTTTATTCTTAGCGCATGCAACCCAAGACACACAACAGCAAACATCAGCACTTTTACTGCCGTGTTACAGGCACCATTCAGGTTCAGGTGTATGAATAAAGACTTATGGTACAAAATCTTTTGTTGAGCGCAGCAACTCCTGCGTAATTCGTGAAGAATAAGACACGTCTTCTCCTTTGGCTATGGAACAAGCCGTTTATTTTTAACAAGGACGTTTTTGTCGGCTCTGTACATTCGACATGTGTTATACCAGCCACACATACACGTAAACGCACTCTTTACCGCAATGCTGGTAAAACAGCGCACAGAACATCCTCATGCCTACTGTGAACAATGAGTAGGAGCGCATACAACAGATATTATTTCTCAGCCTGGATATTGGCGGCTTATAGTCCGATGCGGTTTATATGTGACAAAATATATATTTCTTTTAAATTTTAGCGGGTGCGGCTTAAATTTAGGTGCGCTCTATAGTCCAGAATTTACGGTACTTAACTTGAATATGTTACAAACCTGAATGACACACACAGTGCACTGTCCCTAAAACATACCTGTTTCAAACAGGTGGCTACGGCTCTGCCAGTTAAAGTCAGCGACGGCAGAGAAAGTCATACTCGTGATTTTGCAATCTAGACATTTTTCACATTGTTTAAAATTGAGTGCAAAATTACCTTGTTCACTTAGAAAAATAGAAGCTCAAACTTTCACACAAATACCACCACACTTGTATTTCATTGACATAATACATTCCCTTTCCCAAACCCTATCTATCACAACTAAATGCCTAACCCTTAAACTTAACTCTTAAAAACCCCTTTAAATGTCCTGTCTTTGTTAAGAGATCCTAACTTGATTAAAAAATAACATTTCGGGGCCCTAACTAGTTTGTAAATGCAAGCACACACACACAAATTTACCAGCAGTATGTTTTTACTTTAGTTGTCTTATTTTCACATCTTTAAAGAGAAAGATACTCTGACAGATTTGAGTGAAGCAGAAGAAAAACACAGAGCTGGTGAGCATCCAGCTGCAATGAGGTCCAGGTGTTCTGTGGCATATCTAGGTCTAACCTATTATGTCTTGCAATAGATGATGTATGAGAAAATGCTAGATGGAGGTTAGTACAGAGGCAGATGGGAAGAATAGGAGACCACAGGGATGGAGGGATGGAAGGAGGGAGGAGAGCATGTTTAGAATAAGGGAATGTGAATGCTGTTAGCTTGAATCTCTATAATCATCCCCAGGTGACTAGAACTTAGCCTTGATAAATGGAGTTGCTGAGTGGAGAATGTGTGTGTCTGTGCGTGTGTTGGGATGCGAGGAAGAGCCAAGACTGAGCATCTGCAGGAGAGAGACACAGGAAAAAAGTGATAGAGAATGAGATTAGCTTTTCTAGTGGGACATTGTTTTTAATTTCCCCAGATTATAATTGGTTAAGAACTCCATTACCCACGAGGCACTAGTGCAGCAGCTGTCAACGTGAAACATCTGGCCAGCCACTGGTAACTCCATCTTCTGGCTCCACTATCATTTATCTATGCTTGGACACACACACAAACACAGGCATACTTAGACACATATGTGCATTCTTTCCCCCTCCCTCTGTCTCAGAATACAGACACTCTCAAACCGCTACCGGGGGAGATAATAACACTCCACTCAAGGCAGTCTAACAGGTATTAAGGTTGAGTTAATGGTTAAGTTGCTGTCTGGGATCAGGTAGGTCTGCACTTGATTAATGAGGGCCCAGTCCGCTAATGGAAAGGATAACACATTGCATTTTAATGCTCACAGTTTTTGCTTGACATATAAGTGCATTTTATACCCAAATAGGTCTCAGTGTATGTCGCTAATTCTAGAGTTGTAACTAGCTGGAGGTGGAGACAGCAACTTTATTCTGCAGGGTGTTAAAGGAAGTCTCCTGAGGCCTGAGTTAAAGAACTAACAAAGTAGTTAGACAGTTATTCCCTTGTTGTTATCTTGTATCTATAAAAGTAATCAGCTTTTAAGAAACCATAGCTTAGTCATTGTTATTGCACTTCAGAATTATGTATCTGCACAGTATTGTGCAGATAATGTTACTTTTGTAGATTTCGTTCATTTTCACATGTTTTTTCTAGTAGTCTGGAGTTTGTGTATGAGTACAAGTGTGTACATCCATGTAATGTCAATTCCCGTAAGATGCAGCATTCATCTCTGGTGCCAACAACAGATGGATTTCATTGTAACAACAATCATTCACCATCACCATGGTGACAGGTTCACAGGCAAACGCACACACACATACACCCAACATAAATACACCCAACATTTTAAGTACGCCAGAGTTTTAAAGTGGTTTTAAATATTTTGTTGCGTATAGCTTGAACGCCTCACATCCTTTGTTTTGGGGATTTCCGTCCACTTTTTTCCTTGAATGAATTATTTTCTTGAGTTGGCAGTATGTTTTGGATCATTGTCTTGTTGCATGATGAATCTCCCCTTAATTTGGTTTAATACATCTCTCTGTAAATTGGCAGTCAAAATGTTTCTGTACTCCTCTGCATTTATTCTGCAGCTGCCATTATGAGTTATATTATCAATAAAGATCTTTTCCAGAAGCAGATATGCAAGCCCCAAGACATGTTACTATCTCCACAATACCTCACGGCTTCGGTGGTTTGGTTAACCGATATTTTCTTCCCACATACTTTGGCCTTTCTGTCACTTTGGTTGAGGTTAAAGTGGATCTCACAAGTCCTGGAACTTTTGTGGCTCCTCACACGTTTTCCAAATTAAAACCTAGTCTACTGGTTTTTACTGCTAATGAGGTGTTTGAATCCCGTAGTATGGCCACTACACTTTCTACCTCCAATGTCTTCTTAAAATGGTGAATTATGTTACCTTCACATCTGCTCTCTGGAAATTGTTGGTTGGTGATGTCACAGTTTTTTTTTGTTTTGTTTTTTTTACAGCTCCCACAGTGTTTTTATCATCAGCTGTTACTTGTTCTGTGCATGTTGCTCAATACAAACAGTATAATACAATTCTTTTGCATGAGATGGCTGATATTTTGCCTTGGCTATGCCTCATGTTTGTGCAGTGGTTTTACAGTTCCCAAAATTTATACAACATCTTTTATAATATACCTTTATGAAGTGCACTTTTTTCAGCTCTCTCGGAAACTGTCCCCCCCGACCCCCCATTAGCAGAAGCATGCCAATGAGCCAAACAGAGAAGTGATCCATGGATATAATATGTCTGTGTTGTACCGACTAAGTACGATGTAGGTTTGCCTGTGGACCATATTTTTCTTTAAATACACATCTATTTGTGGACAACATTTGTACATAGGACTGTCAGAAATATTCTGAAAGAAAGGCTCAGGAAAGGCTTGCAACAAAGCTGAGCAAATAAGCACAAGGTTTTTTTTGTGAAATGCTTCTACATCCATTCTGTTCATTTTTTTTTGGGGGGGGGGTGTATTGTGTATTATTGAACTGGATAAATTCTTTAGGGAGCTCATCGGAGGGTTAAGAAATCTTTACCTGCGGTCTGAATTTTACAATAGCGCTCACACAGACACACACACACACGTGTGCACGCACACAGTTGAACATCACCAAATAGAGTGTGATGGTGAGAGTGATGAAGGGATGGCAAGAGACCTAATGGTGTTGAGGAGTGATGGTGAGAGGATTGCTCTTACCTAAGGGGCTTCAGGCAGAAAGAGAGTAAGGGAGGTTGTGGAGGGACAGACTTGCAAAGAGGGAGGATGGGCAAGAGAGTGTAGACTGAATGACGAGTTTTCCCTTACAGGAGAAAAACAGAGAAGGGGCGCATTGAGGGATACTGTATGTGTTAAGGCAAAGAAGATAAGAGAAAAGGGTATTTTGAGAATTTGTTGCGCCATTGGCAGAAAAAACGAGAGGGAATCAGGTGAAAACAGGAATGAGAGGATAAGACGGGCAAGGCCAGAGGTTGCAGAGAGTGATTGTATGGATCACAAGACACCTGGGTGAACACGATGAGTGAGAGATGAGTAAAAATGGATGTACCAGGAGTGAACAGATGTCAGATGGAAGAAACACATTAGTGAAGGAATGCAGTGATGACAAAAAAAAAGAGATTTCCTGGAGACGTAGAAGGTGACGTGGGCCAAGGTGAAGAATACAGTCGCCACTGTTAAACTCTGATGCTTTTAATAGTCCTGTTTTCCTTTGCTGGGTTTTTTTGGTTAGTTAGTTTTTTTGCTATGTACAGCTGTTTTATGTGTACATAAACTCAATACTACACGAAGTAAAAGTTTTTTAGCACAACAAATTCTCCACTAAAAGGACCACTTCAAATCCTTTACTCAAGTAAAAATACCAAGCATATGATCTACATTTTTATCAAATTCCAAAACTAAAAAGTACAGAGAAAAATGTGCATTGAGCTGATTTAAATTACTTTAATGTAGGTGCTTTCAAATGGTTAACCCATAAGCATACGGCAGCATTTATACGTAATGTTTTTTTTTAAGTTATATTTTTTATATTAAAACCAACAGGTGGTTTTAATGCTGTGGCTAATCGATGTATGTGAGTGAGTGAGAACGTTGGCAATAAATACCAACATCCTTTAGCTACAGCAGCGTGTACATATATCCTTTCCTCTCAGCCAGACACGGCCTAATCAGAGAGCTAATTAGCGCCCTTTGTAACTGCATCAGCCTCATGTAACTGATTGCATTAACAACTGCCACACATCAGCCAGCCACGTCTCAGGCTCGTGTATCTCATTACACATTAAGGACATGCGAGATTAAGGCCAGACTTTAGCAACGAAATGAGAAATATTTTCTGCCACTGCTGCTGGGCATTGTTAATTCTATATTTTATAGATTTAATGAGTTACTGTAGGCATTGTTCTTAATAAAATGATTTTAAGTAACCCAGACGTTAACATGAGTGATGTTGCACAGTATGTCTATATTTATAACATTTTGTTGTTTTATATGTGAAACAAGCAAAAGAGGATAAATCTACTACATACATTAATTTAATGAGTACTTACTTATTTACACACAACCTGAATATTGCCACTTAAGTAGAAACAGTGGGTTTTCAAAGTATCAATTTCACCAAAGTTAAGATATTATCATAAACATATAAGATAATAGTTCTACTGTTGTTTGAGTTGTGTTTTTTAAGCTTTAACTTTCTTTAACATTTCTTTAACTTTTTTTACTCTCTACAGAAGAAGCAGAGGACTAAAGAACTGTCACAACTCTTCCACTCTTACAATCCTTATGACCACAAGGTAAGACCTCGTTCTGTGTTCACTCGATGGGTCACTGAGCTGCATTTCTAATTTGTTTCTCTGCAACACAGTGAAATATTTTCTGTGCCTACTTGTTATTGAGGGAAGTCCAAAAGTCTTCACTTGACATTAGAAGTAGTTATAGGTCTGCATCTCTAATATGGCCTTTGTGGCTCTCATGAGTGTGTTGTCTCTCTGCCTCTTGACAGTAATCTGGTGGATAAGGACAGCTCAAGTGTTCCTGATTACATTGTGAGAGAGTGTGTGTGTGTGGGTGGTTGATTGAATTCTAAAGTCAGAGATAAATCTTCTCAATTGTGTGTACGTGTGTGTATGTGTGTTGTATTTACTGTATGTGTGTACGGGCTCAAATTTTATGAGGCTAACATCTGTCAACAGACTGAACATGTGTCTCTTCAGGCACAATTATGATGACGAGATCCTTGTAACAACTCTGTGTGTGTGCGCGTGCATTTCAAGATGCCTTTCAAAACTTATAATATCCGCCACAAAAATTTTTTTTTACTGTTGTAACAGCTTAAAGTCGTTGTCTCCGGTTACATTAAGCCAAAGTTATTTACCGGGGTCAATCTGACATTTGTGTTGAATGTCTAAATTGGGACGTGAACAGAAGTGATGAGGTAGAAAAGCATGCAACAGAGAGAGTGGTCTTACACTGTGAATGTTGTGCAGATGATGGTAATTGAAGCCCTGCGTGGTGGTGTCACACTGCGTCATTTAGCAGGTCTGTGGCTCGGCCAACTTTTTTTTTTTTTTTTGCTTGTAGAGTTTGTACCTCCAGAGGAGTTCGTGCCTGTCGTGGATGCTGTATATTTGTATGTTACACACTAATTTAAAAGACAAAAGAGAGATCACGTTTTCACTGCAGCCACCATGCACATTTACCTCCTACTCAGACACACAAGCACACACAGGCACACAACAAACACAAACAGAGAATGTGAATTAAGCAAAGTTAGCAGACAAAACATTAACTTTAACCCATTTGCATCTAAATTAGATACTTATTTGTGAACTTGCTTTCTCCTAGTATGTATGTAAGTATGATTCTCAAAGGAGTTAAGAAACCAATTCTGAGCATGTTGTGCTAAGCTGCTTCATCCCATATATGTAGATACTGAACTCTTTGTTCTTGTATGCATTTTTGTGCTCAGTGGTGTGTGAAGTTCTTCTCACCATGCTGATTTATTAAAGTTTAAACAGTGAGTTAAATCATGCTGTTGAATGTCAAAAAATAGTCTGATGATAATAATAGAATTCTGAATAAAATCACCTAATGCAGGAATTGCATTTTCATGTCATGGTAAAAGAAAAGTATCAGTTTAATAAGTAATTGTTGTTTTATCTGTGTTAGCTGTATATTTTGCCATTCTGAGAAGACACACTTTATTTGATGTCCCACTTTAGTTTCTCTGTATTTTTTCTTGGTTGTTCTTGGACTTTTAATTCAAGCTAGGAACATCCAACTAATATTAG
This sequence comes from Channa striata, assembly GCA_033026295.1. NCBI lineage: Eukaryota > Metazoa > Chordata > Actinopteri > Anabantiformes > Channidae > Channa > Channa striata. Next base: position 12,435,491 of record CM065175.1, on the reverse strand, counting down.
AAATAAACAGTATATACATTTTTCCCCAATACTACATTTATTTGCAATGAAAAAAGAGATTACATTACTTTATATCCTCCTTGCTGATATGCCACATGTTTTAATGCTGCTCAACACTCTGTGTTAAAATGCCAGCCTGTGATAACCTTGCCAATGTCATTATCTTGTCCTAATATAAGGTGTCTTCTAGCCTTCATGCAGACATATTTAAACATGTCAGATAGGTTCCATTTTCAGTCATGTTCCTGTTGGTCTAAGCCTTCCATACATTACCCGCTCCCCTGCATTACAAACCCGAATAGCCTTGAGAAATAATTTAGTGATAATAAATCTAATGTAACGCATCCTAGGTCAGACCTAGGTCTGTCTGTGCTCACCCCTGTCTTTACACCACGGAACTGTTAAGCCAAATCAGCTTGTATTAAGCCTGTGTAGCTGGTAGAAAAATAAATACATACCTTTTTACATTAAACTCCCCTGGGTGTCTCCTTTGAGCTTGCAGGTTATGTTAGGATATTATGTGTTTACTGACACATCTGTGTGCGTGTGTGTATTTGAGGCTGGGGGATTCAAAGGGAGAGAGGAGCAAATATACTCATAGGAAAGGGAGAATTTTGTACAACAAGGTCTTTAATAAACACTGATTATGGGAGGGGATGGTGGGTAAGTGAGTTTTTATTGTTCCATATCTCCAGGGTACCAACCTAATGAAACAATATTTTTAAATTAGCTAATTGTTGTTTTTGTCCCAAGCTTGTTTTTTTTCTCCCATGACTAAGTCAGATTCACACATGGAAAATGGCTAAAGTGCAGGTAAAAAGCTCCCAACAATAATACCAATATTATTATTTATTCCTTATTTTTTATTGTTCATTTTTAGGTAAATTTTATGTGTGGAAATTAGTTTTCTTGGGCGTTCAAATATATATATATATATAGACAGTTCATTGGCTTTGTGTGTGTGTGTGTGTGTGTGAGAGAGAGAGTGTTTCAGAGACGCAAGTGTGTTTATGTGCTTGTGTTTGTCATGATTAATGTGAAGTATCCTATAGCCAGATGGTGCTGAACAAGGTCCATCCATCAGCAATGAAAAGACCAGTGGGCAGAAAGCTGGCAGAGGACTCTGTCTAGGGCCAGTGCCCCCCACCGGACGCACACACTCAGACACACTTACACACACAGGCTCTCTAAGGCCTTGTCTGTGCAACTCACTGAGCCGTGTTGGAGCCTAGGATTTTGTTTTGAAATACAGATTTTGGTTGTTTTTTAAAGTGGTTGTAAAAGAAGTGCAGTGTAATAATCCAATCCTGTGTCCTAAAAGGTATGTTCCTATTCAACTCCAAGCACAGTTGTGTTTTTTTTAGCAATTACAATCATGGTGTGATTATGATTGAATGCAAGCTATTTTTTTAAACTAAATGAAGCCCTACATTTATTACAACTTTCAGCGAATCAAAGCAGGTGGTTATGGTGGATTGTGGGCATGCAGAGAACCCAGTTTGTTTTCGATCCTTGTGTTTAGTTACGTTTAGATAATAAAAAAATGAGAAACTAGAGAAAGAATGTGTTCTTGTTCATAGTTTGATATATGTGTTGTGGTGTATTAAAACATGTCTCTGTTTAGCCAGAACGTTAAGCCTCTTTCTTACTCTTAAGTTCCTAAATACAACCATAAAAAAAATGCAATAGCAGCATAGTCACAACATTTTATTCAATAAACTGTATGCTCAGTATCAACGTGTTTGAAACTTGCTATTTGCGGTTAATGGCAACACATCATCCTGATCACATAAACATCAAGGTGATGTGCCAAGTTTTCCAGCAGGCACATAGAGAATGAAAATTGCACTTTTGCATGTACCTTTTTTAACTTGCAGTCAAACGCATTTAGAAATGGGATCGTCGAGTACAGACGGTATTTTCAACCATTGGTCACAAAGTTTTTACTGGAGGATTCGTCCCTAGTTATAGCAACTTTACAGTCTAAAGCCTGCTTTTCTCACTTAAAGGCCTCAGTGTTGCCTCTACGCAAGTATTCCTGTTTTATTCATCAATGATACAGTCAGGGGTGATACACTTTGCTACCAGCAGACTTGTCGTCCTTTTGTTATTGTCGAATGACCACATTTTATTCCCCTGTGCAAATGTGTCCGTGTGTGTCGTTGGAAAGCGTGTGTGGCCACATCGCACACCTACATACTCTCATACTCCCCTTGCAGCATCACAGTGTCATCAGGTGTAAAGTTTTACTCCCCGGAGAGTCTGCCCTTCCAGGTTGAGGTTGTGAAACTCCCATCATGCTTAAGTCATTTTTAGCAAACTCAGTGTGTGTGTGAGAGTCCACGCATTCAGCTGTTTCTGGCAGTGCCAACAAAGCCCCTCTTTCTCCACACTGTCATAGTCTCCTGAGAACACACACTGAGACACACACATGCATTCTCCACGCTGTGTTCATAGGCTTGAATGACAGGGGTGACAGTTCTCCCTGCGGCAAGAGAGAAGGGACAAGCTGTCAACATGGCCCGTTGCACCTGCCCAACCACACTAGACACGGAGAGCAAGACAGCAAAAGGAAAGATGGAAATTGGGAGAGCAGTAGAGGTGGCTAAATGAAGAGCTGATAATGAAAGAGTAACAAGCGAAAAAAGGCATTTACAGAAAATAATTAATTACACTCAGTAATCTTTCTCCCTTCAGTTATTCTAAAATCCCAGTTTCCCTCATGGAAGTTGACATAATTATTTATCATTTGAAGAAAAAGAAAAAAAAATGTTAATTAGTCTAACTAACTCTCTCCCCAACAGATCACTTTTTTCATATTTATGCACATTTGCTAAACTGAACAATTAGTGCACTGCTTTTGTCCCTTTTGACATTTTTAATTACTTTTATTTTGTAGAATGAGTTTTTTAAGCTGCTGTTGTTTTGCATTGTTGTGAAAGGCTAGCCTCTGTCGAACTTGACATTTGCTTGACTCACTTTTTTTTCTCTCTTTCTGTTAATTAACTGACTGTTCATGGCAAGAAAAGGAGCCAGTGGAAAGAGGAAGAAAAAAAAAAAGAGAAATATTGCTTATGGTGATTTGTTTCCTTGTCACGCTCTCTTAACTTGTCTCTCCACCCATCTGTCTCTTTTTGTCTATTCTGTGGGAGATAACAGGTTTCTGTATTGCTCTTTAGACAGTGTCGAAAACTGCATCTTTAAATTTAAGGGTTTCAAGGTATTTAAATTCTTCAGTGCTGTTTGTCTTTTGTTGCAACCATAAAAGACAGTGAATGCATGGCCATTATTTTTAAGCTGATAACTGTCTCTAATTTGCTGATTATAAAGGGTTAAACTATGAATGCTCTTTCAGGATGTGTTCTAAAAAAACCTCTCATTATCACATGAATTCCCAGAAGCCTGTCTCTCACCACATGAGTTTTCATCTTCCTTCCACGTATATTGATCCAGTCGAGTCTGAAAGTGTTCAGACAGTTACACATTTTTTGCTTTCCAAGCACTGGGCTTCATCAGCACGTTGAATGTGAACTAAAATATTGAAAGCTACATTTAAGTGCCGTGTCTCCGGTGGAATCTGAGTAGATTTAAATCAGTGTAGAAAGAGCTATAAGTGAAGTTGAGCCATTTTTAAGGGTTAAGAGCTTATTAATAAAAGCATTAATAAGAGCATATACACATTAAGTCATTTGTGGAAAAATTCTTTGCATTCAGTGACTGCCTGAAGGCTTTGACCATAGACATCAGCAGTACGCATCTTCTCTTTCAGGCTCTCTGTAGTCCCCATCGCTCGCTTGTTATGAGGGATCTTTGCTAGAGCAAAGAGGACTTGACCAATGCATCTCAACCTGACTGAAGTATACTTGACCCTTCCATAATATATCACTTCTTTACCCTCAAAAGCTTTAGTTTGGGTTCTTTGGCTCTGTGTTTATAATTACTGGGCCTCATTCATTTTTACTTAAAGCAGTTCTTGAGAAAAGTCTACATTTGATTCACGACGTGTTCTTAAACCGTATAAATAGTTTGCACCTGTGCTCTTAATAATTCCTGTTGCTCTCACAAATTAAAAGTCTATTTGTTCTTATTTGGGCCAGGTGAATGCCCCATCATTGCCCATAAAAGGGCCTGAGTCTGCAGGACGTGTGCACACACACACTGAAAAGAACAGTGGAGAAAAAGCACTATTTTATTTAGTAATGTCAGTTCTAGATACAAAACAACATGCCAGTAACAGAAGAAAGTGAACTAACAAGACGAAAATATCTATACAAATAACTATGTTCTTGGAGACTCTTGTGACATAGTCCCTGAAAGGACACAAATATTGTTTGTGAAAATCACAATATCTCCCAGCTGGAGCCTACATTGTAAGTGTGTTTTGTTTGTGATTAGCTGACCAGTGTCTGTACCTGCTGAGGAAAACACCCTGTGAGGTTTGCCGCACGCTTTTGCACCTCCTTAGTTCCAGTGTCTCCATCAGTCCTCAGTTAGTGCTAATTTCCACATATTCCACATACTATATGGTTGCCCTATATGTATTTTTTTTCTATCATTTGTGATGGGTTTGTATTTTATCACAATTTTTATTTATGTATTTATTTAATTCATTAATACATTTTTTTTCATTGTGCTGATGGAAACAGTGAAAGTGGAGATTTTGTTAACAGACACCTTATCTGTTTTTTCCCATTACGTACTTATTGATTTTACTTTGTATTACAAAATGACAAAACCACTCAGGATTATTTTTTAAACTCTTCTGTTAATTAATTATCAAATATTTGTTTTATAATATAATTAATTTATGCTTTGATCATTTTAACCTGCTTATAACTAAATATGATATATTCAGTTTTTTCGTGATTGATTATCAGTTCCTTTTACTGTAGATGTCTGATTGATTGGTGATGATCACTTGCTCATATTTATATCACTGATTGGTGCTTGACGCAGTTTAGTATTGAAGTATTGATTTTTCTTGCGGTGATTAATTTCCAATATTGATTATTATTAATTATTGTTAATTATCTGGATTATTGATTAATTTGATGATGTTGTCCTTTGATGATCTCGGCCTACTCAGTTGGTCATTCAGCCTAACGGTGCGTCCTGCATTCAAAGGCACACGTGTTTCGGACACTAGTGTTGTTTTATCGTAACGTGCTGCAGTTGTAGAGTGTTCGTGTTTGAACAGAGTCAGAGCTGCAGTACGTCCAGTGTGGGCCACGTCAGAGGAAATGCACAATGGATTGTTCACTGATTGTTTAGTGAAGGAGAGCAGCTTGCTCAAGTCTAAAACACACCACCATTTTTCTCCATCACATGGGAAATACAGGCCATCTGTTTTGACTTTAAAACCCTTAAAATTGCTGTTGTGCAAAATTTGTTTGGTCTTTGTGTTTTACCACATTATGTTAATTATACACATTTTTGGAACCTCTAGGCTTTTATTTTCTCTTCGATTCTATTAGGACTGTAATTAATTTCACATCCATGGCCCAGTGAGTATATGATTAGACTGTGCCATGACAAATTCAGTGGACAAAACATTAAGACAAATTCATTTATGGCAGTTTAATGGCTAAGATGTTTGTAATATCACTCAACATCTCAATATCTCTACACAAGATAATAAATCTTCTTCTTTCATCAAAGACAAAAGAACAAGTGGAACAAGATCTCGATCTGTTTGATGATGTATACACCGTGTGTACATCCGATAGTCCACCCACATTGCAATGCTCCTTGCCAAAGACATGATTTTTTTTCTGCTACTGTACAGTTACATTATAGTTACGTATACAGTACATGCTCTCAATCTGTCAAGGTTATACAACAGGGATTTGCACAACGCATACATATGTATGGTACCACAGAAGTACAAACAGAGATGAGACTTCATAATTACTTAGTCCATTTGGTGGCAGACAGACATTTTTCTTTGAAATATTCCCATCTTTATTTTTCATATTTACTGCACGTGAAACTATTGCTCATATTTTCACACACACACTAAGCAGCTTTTTCTAAGCACTTTATCATGTGATAATTTTTGCTTAGCTGGGTTTTATGTTTTTGTAAGACCTGTTAAACTTACACCATAATGTGGTCTCCCTGCTGCTCTAGGCTGTTTTAATTTTTGGTCATGGTCATTCCTGAATTTGCTTATCTGCTTTATTTTTTTTACAACATCTGATACAGTAGCACACTAGAGATATTGACAATACATGTCAGTGACTGTTACAGCTCACAACCATGAACACAATAGCATCATGCATATAATCTAATTGCACACATATATTGCACAGTTTAGGTTCATTTCTAGATTATTGCTGTGTCTGCCTGACTTATATATTCTAGTAATCTACAATCGGTAGACTATTTCTTCTTGGTAATTTAATTTTGACCTGCCCAGTTTTCCACATCTCTTTAAATGGATAAGATACAGCATGTTTGCTGAACAGGCACTCACACACACACACACACACACACACACTTTAGTTTGACACCGTGAAATACTGAAATTGAATCAAACAGCTTAGGCTAGAACACATGCAAAATCAAGTTCATGATTTTAGTTAATATCTTTGACCTAGTTTTCAACAGCATGTACTTTATTGATGCTAAGGCTAATGTAAAGTTTGATTTAAATGTAGATATTAGTGAAGAATCTGCCACATGTTTTCCAGTGACATACCTAAAAAATATTGTAAAACTGTGTGGGCCACAGTTGTGATAGTGGGTGCGGACCATAATAACATGGAAATTAGGTATTGTGTGAACAGTGTTCAAGGATTCTACTACTTTTGCTAATTTTGAGTTGCTATTTGTGATACATCTTTTCTAACAAGTGCAAAGTAGAACATTACTCTGAACTGACAAAAACAGCCATTTAACCCAGTCCCAGTAACGGAAAAAAACTGTAAACGGATGAAAACATTAGAGAGCGTTCCGCTGAATCTTTTAAGGGAACCAGGGGTGTTTTTACACTCCCAAGGTTGCCTAGCGAGAAAGGGAAAAAAAAGTATTTGTTGTTGAACATCTTTGCCAGCTTAAAAAGATTTTGGAAAAGTTTTTATAAAATCGGATTGAATTGGGAAACAGACATGAACTGAAAAGAGAATGAAATCAAAATGGCTCTGTTGGCTTGATTTGTTGCATTTTTTTTCTCCTTTTGTAATAAGACCCCTTGATAATATCTGCTCTTTCACACCAGCTCTGTCCCCCTTTTCCTTGCTGTTGCACACTCCCCCTCTCTCTCACACTCCGTCTTTCTCAAAAGTGACACAATTTGTGCTGTAATTGCTTGTTGATTGCTTCAATTTGTTGGAGCCCGTGTGTTATTCACACACATCAACACAGACAGGTACACACTTGGATGCGTACACACACACACAAAACAGTGGGCCTGCGGAAACCATGGTTTGCTGCAACCTTTTTTTAACTGCGTGCTATGTGACTGACATCTGAATGAAGGGGTGATGTTGAAGGAGAAAGAAAGGGATGGAAAAATGAATGGAGAGGAGGTGCTGGGGCTTGTGATGCTAAATGGTTTCCTAGACAGGAGTGTGAATGCTTTCTGATTCAGTCAATAGGTCTCACGTTCAGCCTGCCTTATTTGGAAAGGTGTGTGTGTGTGTGTGTGTGTGTATTTTCTCTCTATTTTCTGCAGCTGCTTGGCTGAGCAAGTGGATTCTTTCTTTTCTCTATAATGAATCACATAAAGCATAAGTACAGTTATCTTATATTTTCATCATAGTGCAAGGAACAGGAATACTGGTCGTAAATAAATACTTTTCTTTACTCAACTTGAGGCAGTCCTGCCTGATGCAGGCAAAGAAACCACTTCCTCATCACTAGTTACGTTAGAGAAAGGTGAGCCATTTCTTTGACTTTCTACTGTTTTTTGTAATGAGCATAATACAGCAATAAATAATTGGAGGTTATAAAAATATGCTTGTTTGAATTTCTTTGATCTCATGAGTGCATTAGTGGGTGTGCTTGTTCAACCTTATCAACACTGATTATTGCTTTAGAGTGCAATTGCTAAAAGTCCCCAACAGGTTTGGTCATTAAAATGATTCATCCTTATTGAGAAGCTGTAGCGGATGGAGCCACTGTTCACAGCTCAGCATCATTACAGCTGATTAATATACACGCTGCATGTGCATGTGTGTCTGTGCATGTGGTTGTTTGGCTGTCAGTTGTTTGAGTATTTCAGCCCTCACGTATCTTACTGTATACGAGTGAGCCAAACTGGAAAAAATGCTGCAGCAGACTGTATGTATTTTGAGCTCTCATGCAGGTCTATAAGCCTGTCCTCTTAAATCTAGTGGACTTCAACTGTGATATCGGGCTGCTCAGTAAAAACTTGAGTGGACTTTTCTATCCTGAACTGGCTTTCTGCCGCCTCAGCTATGTCTCACTTCATGTTCAGTCCAAGTAGCCCACACTACTCATTCAGATACGGCTGCTCTTTATTTAGCAAGTAATGGAGGGAAGGATGTGTCTTTTAAGATCGGACTTCACTTCTTCTACTTATCATGAAACCCAGCTTATCATGATATCACGTATTCACAGTCACACACACTTATCAGACAGAGGACTGAGTTATCTCTGCAGGACTAATTCACTTTGGCTTGATAAATGTTAACTATTCCAATACCTTTGTTAGCTACTTTAGCTTCTCATTTAACAAGCTTTGGAGAGCTTATCTTTCGTTGTAAATTACATGTTTACACTGTTTTAGGTCTGGCAATTATTTATTGATTTTAAGTAGTAGCTGCAAAGCTTGTATCTCAAGTAATGGATTTTTACAGGTCATCCATCTGCCTAAAGGAACTGGATGGTGCCATAACTGAAGAATTGTTATATTGTTAAAGGCAGCTAAGTGGAGTAGGCTACAATACATGAGTTTCTCTTTTTCACACTGCAGCTTTTTACTTGTTCCTTATCCTGTTATTTAATTAACTGTGGTGTATTTCTATATCATCTTACAAAGAAGGAGTTTGCCAGATGTCTGACATTGCAAGACTTGCTGAGCCCTTCAGATTGATTGTCCTGAGATAAAGTTTACTATTTGTCCTTGGTGGATCTTGTCATCCGTGTGGGAAAACACCAGAGGGGAATAACTTCAGTTACTCTTTTCACTCGATGTTTATCTATCTGTTTAGTCAGCAATAACCAACTAGCCACACCCGCTCCAGCCCACCCAAAAGTTTAGAAACAATTACATATTGACTGTTTTCATATAGTGTGTTTACATGGGGACTGGATACTGTATGTATTCAAAGAGTAAAGGTTGGAGTTATTTATTTTTCTTTTAGCCAAAAGGAAATTAATCTAGGACAAATTAAACTCTTGCTTTGAACGTCTTTCTGGCGCTTTAATCATTTCAATAAGATATGCCAGTATCCAATAATACAGGCTGCTGTTGTCAGTATCACCAATAAGTGAGAGCCTGAATGAAATGAAATGAGAGTTTGTATCTATTTAGGTAATGATTATGTAATGTTCTTTCTGCAGCCTGATCTCCCCCCCCCACCCCACACACACACACACACACACACACACACACACACACACACACACACACACACACACATACATAAACTTTATTTCCTACCTGTACTGCTGTTTTTTTTTTTTTTTTTTTAGGATTCAAAGAACATTAAAGTTACTCTCAGGACCCACATAGGTTTTAAGACAAATACGCGAGCACACACACACACGTTTGCGGCTCTATAAATGAGCGAGTGTGTGTATAGGACCAAATGTGCAATCACCTTTGAAGAGGCTTTATTCTCATTACTGCTGAACAAAAACTGGGGCACAGCAGGGGGGGAAAGTGATACATTAACTGACTGCAGGCATTGTGTGTGTCTGCGTGTGTGTGTGTGTACATGTCTAGTAGGAAAAAACTAAAAGCATAAATGGAACTAGTAAAAAGCAGTGTCAGTGAGCAGGTTTATTGTGCTTTATAGTCTCGTTCTTTTTATGTCTTTGTGTGACAAATATTATTCCCAAGGTACCATATACTGACATCTTTGAGAAGCCTTTAAACTTTTTTTATTTTCTGTAAGTAGTTTGTTGAGTTTTAATTTTATTTTGTGCATCTACTATATGTGTTTTCAGGCTTTTATTAGATGTTGGTAGATGGGGGTTTATTGATTTGTACGTGTTGGAGAAAAAACGTCTGTTGGAATATTTCACATTCTTCCTTTTTCCCAAACACTGTAATCTTTGCATTTTTTTTCTCAGGCCATTTTGTATTCTGAAATATTCCATTCATTGGTAGTGACAAAGAAAACAAGTATGTCACTAGTTTAATGTGTGATTATGAATGTATTTCTCAGTCCTTTAACTGTTGAGATATTTGCAGTATTTTATCAGTCATAGCTTGTTTTTCTCACTGAAAGTGTTGATTTGTCAATGTGATGAACAGACCAACAGTGTTACTCAGTTCTGTCAAAACAGAATTATTGAAAGATAAAAAAAAGTCCCAAAACAACAGATTTAGTTTATACATATAGACAAGGAGAAGGTGAGACAAAGGAACAAAAAACAAAGACCTCAATAACGAACAATGAACTGAATATTTATGCCGTTAAACAAAAGAAAAAAATACCTTTTGACACCTATTCACATTTGTGGTGCTTGTTTTAATTTTTCTTTATAATCTTCGGTGAAGTCGTCCCTCAATGTGTTGCGTATAGATTAGTGTGTTTAGTTGTTGTGTTGAAGGCTGTTAATTGGGTGTTTGGGGCTAATAAATAGCTGTAATTAACAGGCATCGTTAGATGAGGCGAAGATGGAAAAGCTGTGGCAAAGCAGCTACAGGAAAACAATGAACTACGTTCACCCAGAACTTATATTGTTCAACGGGACGTTAAGATTAAGTGGGTAGCGCAATCAGTCTTATGGGGACAAATAATGGTTTCCACTTTAAACTGAATTTCCTTTCCGCTAATATGCCATTAAACCAAAATATAAAATTATCACTAGTATTTATTGATTTTATATATTCACATTTTTCAGTAATTCAAAGGTCTTTTGTCCTCGTGGTAATGATGGTTAATAATTTGATGTTTTGTTTCTATTCTTTAAGTGAATTTTTGCCCATTAGTCCTTGTGTAGAATTGCATCACTGTGTGGCATACATGCACTGCTCATGCCTCATATGCTTTGATGAAAGTGTTCAACATTCAGGACAGATTGTGTTCAAGACTGTCTTGCAGTAGCACGTGCTATGATCAAAGGAAACACAGGATATACCATAATATTATGTAAAGCAGATGGGCCTATGAATTTAAAGATAATTTCAGTGTTTTCAAGGATAAACTGGGCTTTAATCCAGTGAGTTCAGCTGATTCTCCTTCAGTATTTTCTTCTTTTAACAGTATCTTTCTTTCCATCATCTCCTTTCATTCCTTCTCTTCTCACCTTCAGAACTTTGTACATTTTTAGTGATTGGATGAAAGGACTATGTCTGCTGTCTCGACTGATTAAAAACCTACGCTCTCATCATTATGATTTCTTGGTGTCTCATCTTTTCCACAGTTGTCTTATCTCTTTCTTCTTCCTTCTTTCCTAGAGCCCAGACTTGTTGAAGCGAGTAACAGTTGTTTGAAGTCTTGCCAATGAAAGAGTGGACGTTAAGCTCATTAAACAGCACCCCCCCCCAAAAAAAAAAAAACAAACACACACACATCAGGGATTTATTTATTTATCATATTTTTTATTCATGATTTTAATTCATGCCTGCAAATAAACTAAATGGACTCAGGTAAGGCTCAAATGCTTCACACCCACTCAGTTGGTGCCTCTTCGACCACACTAATAATGCCTTTAAAACCATAGAAAATCAATTATCTAATAATCACATTTTTATTGCAGTATATAATAGTGGCGTTTAGGTAAAAGCGAGATTATGGACTGAACATTATGCAGCTGTGTTTTTCACATGTCATAAGTAGTGCTGGTGAAAGGTTGGAGGACACACTTTCACTACACAATTTTGGCTGTTATTCTGTGTTTTTTTTTTTTTTTAGGTAATAATTTGATCACTGAATAAATCTTAAAAGTCAGCCAATTATATAAATACACTACTATATTTCTTTATTACATTAATCTGCTGTAATCTGATTACAGTTTGCAGCTAAATTTTTGCTTATTCTAGTCTGATCTTTTTGGTCTCAAATATGAATACATTAGGTATTATTATTGTTTTTTCTGTACAAAATAAACTGTGTAGCCCATAATGTTCTGTCGACAGAAAATCAACTTAGAGCCTATTAGTAATGGTATTACCCACTGCCTCAGCAGACCCACAGACCCATTTTAAATTCAAATGGGCTTCTGTTTTTCTTCAGTGGCTCTATCTTTCTTTTTGCTGTGTGTCTCTATCATCTGTAGGTTTGTCATATTGTTTAAAGAAGTCCATCTTTCGAAGGAAGCTGCAGTGCCCTGAGGGCTTGTCAGACAACTTGATGACATGATGCTTCTGTTGAAAGAAAGCAGGGAGGATCAAATGCTCAGTGGACACCTGTGTGTGTGTGTCTGTTTCTCAAATGTACCGTCTTATTTGAAGTCTTGTTAAGTGATGGGTTGAATGTTCCAAAATGTATAGAGCCCTTGAGATAAGGAATCACCTGGTATATTCACTCAGGGAATTAGCTGATTTGGAGGCTTAAGTAACTTGTTTGATCAGCAGGTTGGTCTTTGATTTCTAGCATCAAAAAGGTTTTTTTTTTCAGCTCTCTTAGATCTGCAGATACAGTGTATGTTGTTTACATTGATACCAAGAAGAGAAAAAGAGTAAAAGCAGAAAAGGCAGAAAATGACTAAGCCCTGCTTTGAACATTATCTATTTACTAATGAGAAAATAATTAAAAAACGGGGGAAAAATGAGCAGGCATTTATGACCACACACTAGTGCAGTACAGTAGTATTTTACGTGGATTCATAATAAATATTGTCTAATCTGCAGCACAGTCCCACAGTAATGGTGACAACCTTTCTGTGTGTGTTGTAGCTATAACTTTGTACAATCTGTCTGTGTTCTGGTGAGCTTTTTAGCACTGTGCATAATGTATCATTTTCTGTTATGAATACATGCAGTGTCTACATAGCTTTCGTGGATGTGTTATTCATAGAGTTAGTGACTAATTGCCAAGAAGTTGCAAAAAATACAGTATTAAAATAAAAGGCAAAAGAGAACCAGAGGTAGCTGTTCACGTTGGAAACAGGCCTGTGTAGACAATGACAGAAGATAAACGAGATGAAATGAAGACTGAGACAGACTAGTCTGGGCCATCTCGTCATCTCCTCTCATGCAGCAGTGATGCGCTGCCTTAAGCCAGTTTTTTCCAGGAACTCCACCGTAAACAAATTAAGTGAGCGTATCCCTACAGCTCTTCTATGTCTATATGTCTATACATGGTGTTTGTGTTTTTTTATTTAATTTAGTCTTTTCAACCCTTCAGTGTTTTGGGTTTGTGCCTGAACGAGGCCTCTCTCTGGTTGATATGCTATTGACGCTGAGGCATACCTTTCCATCTGCAGGTGTGTCAGGACAGTGCATTTTAACGGTTGTACTCGGAGGCATTGTGTTCACAGTAATTGCAAGGCCACTGTGTAATCACATTGTTTTTTTTCATCAGGACAACACATGTTGTGACAACAGGCCTCCGAGCTAACTGAGCTAAGACACAAGCAGCTCATTTTATGCCCCTGTGGCATCAGCAGTGTATACTTTAGGATAACTGTGTTTGCTTTGATTAGCGCACACACTTTTAAACCTGTGGCAGTAGCTATAGGAGAATGCGGAGTAGTGTTGAGGATGTGCCGTTGTTTACTAACTGTGGGGTGAGTTGTCTGTTGTGTGTGGCTTATTTTATTTGATAGATAATGTAATGTAATAAAAATTAATGGAGGTGCTAACTACTGTATGCTTTGGGGTTTTTGTTGAGTCCATTTGGTGTATCCATCGTGCATATAAAATGTCAAATTTTTACCTAATCCCATAACAGTGATGCATAGCTAAACCCTTTAGTGATAACACAAGTTGTTTGTGAATCAAGTCTACCATATGTGAGTAAATATGATGCTACATTTTTATATAATCCACGTCATATTAATATAAACCCTCAATATAAAGGTGTTTTTGCCATCTGCTTTCCAAATTTACAAAGAGCACACAGTGATCAGCAAAACTGAAAGGGCCTTTAAAAGAAGCTCAGCATGACAGACACTCCACAGGAGTCAGTGTGTTGTAGAATATAGTGACAGATACATCGAGGCTGGACACATCATGGACATAGAAATTGTGGATCTGTGCATAACATCTGACCTGTTTGGTGGACGGAAAAGCACCTGGGACTGTAACACCACAGCAAAGCCTGGAGAATTCAGCCCGGGCACATTTCACACATAACACACAGTGGGAGGTGGTCCAATGATAAACGCTGCACGTGTGAAAATCCACTCTATTTCAGTGCACAATCAGCGCACAACAGAGGCACAACATGGTAGAAAAGTCAGGCTGTGGGAAACTGTGTATGTTTATAGCAGGTTGGAGCAATGCATCTAATAAAAAAATGTTCGAGTGACAGAAACCTCTTCAACTTGCCCATTCACTCACATGATCAGTCACTTCTCTTTGCCTTTCATAGTGTTCTCTTCTGCGCTATCACTCACACAAAGTGTGTTGTGCAACACTACTAAACATTATAAATATTGTTATGTTTATACATTATGTTTCATTGTATATAACAATGAGCCACAACATTAACATTGGTGGTTCTAATAATGTCATTAAGAACAAAGGTCACTCTGATCTGTCTGTAGCTGAACAGCCCCAGGAAAATATGTAATTTAAACAATACTGATTATAATAATCATGACTAAACATGTACGGTAATTAATGAAAAAACAGATCACTGATGTTAAACACGAAAATGATTTCAACCACTTTATGAGCTGACAACTGGTTAACACACAACGATAAAGTGGCTTTCATTAGTTTATAATATTATGATTACAACTACATGATTTATTTATGTTTTAATATAAATAAATAATTCAGAAAGCAGTTACAAACAGCATAATTCAGGCACATCTTTCGCCTTGAAAGCATGCCCGAATTCTCATATCACGTATATACAGTTATATATAGTATGTGTACATTATTTTGTACAACAGCACACACACTTCTGTTTTTGTTTCACACATTTGTGTAAAGCTCTGTGTTAAAAGCAGAGGTGCTTGTTTGTTTATGTACAGTAGCACGAGACACGTTTAATCACTTTTGTGTTACACTAATGACTTTGTATGAATGCACGCAGTCTCTGCCTTTTTAGCAGCTAGCACACAGTCATTGTACTTAACAGTAGATTTAGAACAACAGACGTATAGGCCTGTCACATTGGTCCCTACGTCCCCATTCGATTACATTGAAAACCAAAGCATACGTGCAGCCAGCACCTCAAAACTGCAAATGTTCAGGGAGTCAGCTTCGTTGTTAGTGATAATGGCCACAAAGTATTTGAATACAAAAAAAGCTCCTATTCTTGTCATTGAACTCCATCTGAGATTGAACAGTGGGCAGTCACAGGCGTGCCCGGGAGGCTAGTGCTGAGTGTATCGCTCAAGGATACACCTTTATTCATAAGCCTATGCAGAGTCACATTTATAATTGTGTACACAAAAAGACATAGATCGGTATAATAATACAAGCAGTGCTGAAGCCATTTGATCAATCCCTCATTTACATTTGTGCCATTACCCTACAATCAAGCTGGCTCTGCCTGCCAGGATGCCTGCTGCATCATCCACCACACACCACTTGAAGCTAGATGTGCATTTGCTATGCCATACAGTAAATTCACGTGTTCATTGACTTCTTTCTTTACACTTGCATGCCTGCTTCACGCTCATAAATACCCAACATTGATTCTATTGAATATGCACTGCAGTCATTTTACACTGCTGTTAGTCCACATGTCTTAGTCAGTGTTTAAGCCCATCAAAAGACTGTGCTCACAAAAACACTTTCACTATAACCATTAACAGTTGCGATTGGCAGGTTCGGTAAATCTTGCATGTTTGTTTGAAGTGGTTTAATAGGAGCAGTTAGTTATGTATCCTGGTCTTTAGCAGCTGAACTTGTGGTTGATGACTGTTCCTTTGAATGGCACAGATGTGTTAGCAGGCTAGCCCCTTAAAGCTCTGACTGATTACCAGCTATTCTCTTTGATTAATGTTCATTATGCGTGTGTGTCTGTGTGCGTGCGTGTGTGTACACACACTAAGTCAGTTGAGTCTGATCCCCCTGCCATAAATCAGTCAACACCATTGAAGTGCTAATATTGCCCCTTTTGTGATTGCGAGCCATTTGCTCATTCAAGTCTCATCTTGCTAAAGTCAGTCAGACTTTTACTGATGAGGATTATGACTTATCCCTTCTTTTTTTTTTTTACTTTTTAGATATTTAAATGATTCTCTATCTTGTGTTCTCATTTATGTAGAGGCATACAGAAAGTAAAAGGAAAGGATAAAGTAAGCGATTCAGTCGAATAAAGCAGTTGATGAAGACCTGTATCACTCGGGTGATTGGAGATTTAAAAGAATTAATTAGAATTGACTTTACAATATATAATCTGAGAAAAGATAAAATTAAATTTTATTAGAAAAATGTCGACTTTTTACCTAACCCTTAGTATTTTGGCATACTTAACAGTTTTTGCTTTGTTTTATGCTTGTGTAAAACACTTTGCGATCTAACTATTAACGGGTTCATGTGGGGCATGTGAAAAGTAAAAAAGTGCGGTAATTTAATATTTAAATCTTACCATGGTAATAGGAGGATTATTTCTCTAAGAAAGTAGAAGGGTTATTGTGTCAATATTATAAGGAAAAGCCTGGTAAAAGGTGGCAAGAAATACATAATGCCAAAACCAGACACTAATAACTACAGTAATTACCTGAAAACTCTCCTGGTAGTTTCTGTTTAATAACCATGAACCAGAGCGGTGAAATGTCGATCTCCCAAAAATAAAAAACATCCAACACACACGGAGTAGGAAGAATTTACAGTATGTGAGTATTCTGCAACCGTGGCTTAAGATTCACTTCTGGAAAGCTGTCATGTTGTCTGTCCTTATCACAAAGTGGAGACGGGTAGTTTATTCAGCTCAGTTCAGTGGTTATTAGATGGGAACTGCAACATGTTTTTCCATAGAGTTACTGTAGTTCTTGGTGCGTTATTCATCTTTTAATACACAGGTTAATATTTACATTATTTTACAGAAAAATTGCAGTATTACAAATATGTTATGATATTATGCTATTACACATATATTACCACATTATCTTATTACCCAGATATTACCCCTAAACTACCCCACAATTACCCTATTATTACTGAGCTGTAAATTGCTACCCTTTTTTTATTCAATCACAGTCTTGTCACCTATGCAAGACAATCCAATCCAGCTATATGTATAAAGCACCTTGAAATCAATACTGTCGGCAAAAGTGCAGTATTCAAACAAAACACACACAATAAGGCACAAATGTAAACCTACTTAAATTCGAGTAGAGTTTTGCTACTTTATTGTAGTATTTTAACGTTATTGTGCTAAATAGTAGAACCTGAGGACCAGAACATGTACATGTACAAAATGTGGGTTCTGGACTGTGAGATACACATTGAACTACATCTTGACAAAATTAATGAAACAGAAATTTTCAGAAATGTCCACAAAGTTGGAGCACCTCTACTTAATAAATGGGCAGATTTATCACAAGGTAGTTTTATACAAATACTCTATTTGTACTACATTTAAAGACTTTTAAAGGCTCATTTTTTACAATGGCATGACATGGCATCTTCACCATAACATATAGTAATGCACTTGATGAAATTATAATATATACAGTAACCACTTTTCTCCTTTAAGTGTTTCACTTGGAAATCCTGTTTAATGTGTTACATTGAGTGACTGAATTATTTTGCATTTTAATTTCTTGGCAGCAACAAACAATTCACAGGTTATAATCTGTTTTCCAATAAGCAATCACAACAATCCTTTTTTTTTTTTTTTTTTTGAATTGGAGAATTGCTGGAGGTCATACAATTAAGGAGATGGAACCTGCATTAAAGGTCAGCTTTTAACCTAATCAGGCATTAGCAGTTCATGATCCTTACCTTATCCCCATGGCCTTGTTGCTTCTCCGTTTTATTATTATTTTTACCTCTTATCAAAACACATACATACATTTGTGTTATTCTAATGGGATGACTGCAGGGCTAGCCTTGAACAGCAATCACACGTGTTCGGTAGATAGGCTTTCCTATGCATGTATTATTTGTTGTGTCTTCAGGTTTAGCCTCCAGTGATAATTGTAATCATAACTGCCATTCTAAAGGCATTAGTTTTGGCTGCAATTATTCATGAATGTAGTTGTATAGATGTGTGCATTACACATATACTTTCTTCTTCATCTCTTAGCCTTTTTCTTTGTGTTACTCACACATACACATGAATTACACACACTGAGGCCTCAGGGATGACAGACACCTAACAGACAATGAGTCTGACAATCACACCTGACCTCTTATTGATGCTGCAGTTGCAAACACATTCAGCTTCATACACATAAAGGCTATATTGCCAATGGCTTGGCCTCACACAAGAGACACACAAACTAACCGGAGTGGATGAATAAATAACAGTATGGAATTTTCGGTCGCTGTTGCTGCATGTAATATCACGTCAATCATAACCAGTCCTGCAGAGGAAAGAAATATATGATCATTGTTTAACAGTGTGAAACCTAGTATTGGAATAATAAGTGGTTCAGGCCAGAGGGTATTTGTTACATGGTCTGTCAGGAAGTATGTTCCACAATTTGTGCTCTAATGAAAAGTTGTGTTGTATTTTTTGTTCTGTTTTCCCTTTTAGACCTGGACAGATATCTATGTGGTGACATTATACAAGGCTTGCACATCATACCAGCATCTTGCAAGTCTCCCCTATTCTGCTCTAGCTTAGCTTTGTGCTTGATCACCCATATGCGTTCTCCCCCACTGCATGTGAGAGAGTCTTCCAGCATTGGTTGGTCTCATTATACTTCTACCACTACGTCTCGTACACATATTTACATATATATGTACATACAGTATGTGTGTACATATATATACTGTAGGTTAATCTGTCAGTACATTTACATAGACCTAAGTAGTCAGGTTACAGTCAGCCTTTAGCAAAAGTGAAAGGCTGGACAAAAGAAAAGATCAAGTCATGGAGCAGCACCTTCTCGCACCCGAAGTCCAACTAAAAGTGAAACTAACACAAAGCAGTCTGTGGAAAATTGAAGCCACTTCCTCTGGTGGTTCACACTGAATGAGCTCCACTCAGCACAGACACACACAGCAAAAACAAACTCAGCAAAAACAAATCAGGCAGTGACATTTTCTGTTACTGCACAGTTAAATCTGTTAGCTGTGTTTCTACACTAAATCTGAGTTAGAGGAGAAATTTGATTACTGATTTGCTGCATGGACACATAATCAGCTTTTCTATGTGCGTATAAACTTGCTCCCCAATTTCCCAAGAATCACGGTTTCTCTAAGTAGCCTGGTTATTTAAGGGCATGTGAACGCAGTCACTTCCCACCCACGCTGGCAGGGTTCCTTTTATACACTACAGCAGAGCAGCTTATTGGTGCAGTGAACCTGCCTCGAATAGGCAGTAAAAAATAAAGGATAATGTAAGGGAGATTAGATGTGTGTAAAAGTCCAACCCAAGCTTTATTCAGCAGAGCCTAGATACAGTAGTAGAACCAGTCACTGTCAGTCTGTCATAGTACTGCCTACATGACACCTGTATTTGGTTTGAGGCATACTCTGTCACATTTATGTGTTTTTGGTGTTTTTTGGATTGCGTTTACAGGTGTTTCCTAGGCTTCCATTCCAGTGATTCGTTTGGGCTCCTGATATACTGAACAGCCTACAGGCTACTGTCACAGACCTGTGTGTGTGTGTGTGTGTGTGAAAGAGACATCTGTCTGTCTATTTAACAAACTGGATCCGTCACTCGGGTGGCACTCTTGACAGCCTCTCCTTAGCTAAAATTAATGAGGCATGTTCATTGTGATTTGTCTAGGTTTGAGTGTTGTGCGTACATGCAAATGTAGCTTTTGTGGAAAAATTGTCACTGATAGGTCTGTGTAATGTTTGTAATTACAGTAATGTAATTTCATGTAAGCTAAATGTTTTCTTTTTAAGACATTTAAATCAAATACAGTCAAATAGACTTTATACTGTGCTGAAAAGTACAGAAAAACTTAAACCAGTGAAGAAAAGAAAAACATGCTATTATAATTGGTTTTGGATCAACCTGCCATATTACATATGTATTTTGAACTAATATAAGCATGTTTTAGAATGGGTCATCACAGCTGGCAGTAAAGATCAAACTTACACCAATGCTGAACAGTGTGCAAAAAACTCATTGATCTTGATCAAACTTGATCAAGTAAGTTTCGTTACCTCCGCTTTTTTTAAAAACCAAGCACAGCATTTAGTTTGATTTGAGGTTACAGAGAGTTTTAAACTTCATTCGAGGAGCCTGTGTCATACAGTGGGTGCAAGCTGGACTCCAGTGCACAATTGTTTTTGTAGTTTGGAGTGTGGATTGTCTTCCTATTTCCCATTTATTCTACTTTAATAAGTATTTTGCCCACTTGTTTTTCTCTCTTTTCTTAAAACTCAGCTTCTCTTGCTTAACTTCTTACTCTCCATTTCTTAGAATTGGCGATAAACATTTAGTAAATATTTAAATGTAATAATTTATGTGAGAGTTTGTGTGTGTGAGTAGGAGAGAGAGAGGAAGGCATAGCCTAGTGAGTTTTGGGGAGACCCGGGGGGGTTGTAAAATTGATGCAGGTGCACACAGTTCTGTTCTGGAAAAAACCTCTCACACTTCACCAGTCCTGTTCCCAGAGAGAGGGAGTCGGGGTGGCTACAAGAGCCAAGATTGTATTAGAAGTGTGGATAAAAGCCTCAAGGAACACACACACACACACACACACACACACACACACACGTAGGAAGGCTTCAGCCCAGTGTGTATTTGGAGGCTTTATTAGTACAATTGTGATTGAACCAGCCTGAAGAGATGCTCAGATTAGTGGTGTGTCAGACACAGGGTCTGACGGTTTGGTGCTTTGTCTTTGTTTTTATGATCCTCTGTTTGTTAGTGTGTTCGCTTTTAACGGGACAATAAAATCCGATCTTTGGCTGCCTGACCTCACATGTTTTGGGTCTTTCTAACTGTTTCTCACCCTGTCAATAGTTTTACTCCCTTTTCTCTCTCTTTACACACAGAGGTATCAAATCTGAATTAAAGCCAGAGCAGATATTGTGCCTCATTTATCTTCTTCTGTCTATCCATCATTATGCTTCAGCATTATTAATTTCCTCACTGTTCATCATCCATCTATTGTAATCTTTCCATGCAGACTTTATTTTCAGGGTGTCTAAGTCGTCTGAGTCAAAATTCCACTGTATTCTACTGCTGCTCTCGATTATTCCCAACTTCTAATTGTCACTGTAGCTTACAAGGGTTTAATATTTCACACTCATCATAACCATAGTATAATTGTTTCACCTAGACATCCCCTATCTGGCTGTTTATTTGATTGTAGACCTAAAGCGACAGCAACTCATTTCCCCCATTGTTTACTAACCCATTGTTTCTCAGTGTGAGCTTTATTCCTCAAAGCTTTGAGTCTTTAAGTGTTTCTTCTTCGTCTTTTTATTAATTTACTTATGTGTAATCAACAAATAATGATTAACTGGTAAGATTAACTGTAAATCATGAGTTTCTCTCGTGTGAGCATGAGTTAGCTCTTGCTTGTCTTATCAACCTTTCTAGAGGTCAACAATAATTCAAACATCGCTACTAATTTGAACTCACCAATTATTGGAGCCAGTCGTATCAGATTGTAAACTCTGGCTGTCATTAACATGGCTTTCCTGTCTTTTGTGTAGACTGATAAAATGTAAGTTAGTCTACTGGCTGGCAAAGTACTATTTTCCTCTTCCATATTAGAAAGTAAACTTTATATCAGTGTAGTACTAAAAAGCCAACAGTACCGGCAGAAAGATATTTGAATGTGTTTTAAAATTCCGGCAACTGCAGCGAATGAACGCTGCACTGGGAAAAGTGACTCCACCTGCTACTGGTGGCTGAGGTTAGAAGGCGAGACTGGGTGTGTATGTGTGTGAACTGAAGGTAACTGACTGGACGAAGATTTGAAGAGAAAGTTCTGGCATTTTAAAGGCTAATGGAAATGTTTTCGACAAAATCTTCACATTTTTTTAATTCTAACCAATGTAACCTGAATGTGTCAAGTCCACAAACTGTTTTACAGTAGTGTTGTGAAGTGGGGTCGAAGTGTGATGAAGGTGGTCTGTAGTTAGCCCTGTGGCATTACAGCAAGAATGTTCTGGGCTTGAACCTGCCAGCTGGCTCAGGCCTTTCTTTGTGGAGTCTGCATCTTGTCCTCATGCCTGCATGGGTTTCCTCTGGGGACTCCGGTTCCCAAAGACAGGCAGGTTAGGTTAATTGGCCATTTAAAATTGCCGTTAGGTGTGAATGTGAGCATGAATGCTTGTCTGTCTCTTTGTGTCAGCCTCACGATAAGCCCATTCTATACAAAAAACACAGCTCGGTTCAGCTGCCCTTTCTTTTAGGTGCCTCTGTCAATTTACACTGAGCTAAAAAAAAAAAAAAAAAAAAAGATTTCCCCCAAACGTACCCCAGGGATGATTTCAAGTACTGGCACCGCAGCATCAGCGGAATGGAGATATGCATGACAAACAGAGGCTGTGACACACCAAACCGATGACAAGGAACTAGCAATGACAAAGTCCAACTGCTTTGTCTGTCAAATCGTCTTTGTCTGGGCCAACAAGTAGCCCTTCAACAAACCACAAAGATGACAGCTGATGAACATGTAGCATGCATGTTCTGCACTTGCAAGAGAGGAAGAGAAGGTGGACGGCCTGGGACTGTGTAAACACAACAGCATTAGCTTTACATTTTCACACTGCTTTTGTGCACTCGGGTCTTTTCTCGTGCACGGATTCACTCGGCTGGAACACCAATCCGTGTGGTCCCACGCATGGAACCAAGCTAACCATTTCTGACAAACAGGGAGACTGCTCCAACATGGATGGACCATGTCATGTCACCAAAAACTGAACACCTTCTTCTCTCGATGGAAGCGCTCTCAGGAAAACTAACCTGAGTAGCTGGCTTATAATATAAAAAATATAAATAATTCTTAATAACTTCAAGCTCATTTCCCACCAACCACCTACCCCATGTTGTGGGTCATTTACCCAGTGGCGGTACGAGAGGCTATTTATAATGACAGAATCTGGAACTCTGGAAAGGATGGCCCTGTCACTTACTGTCGCTCTACTTTAAATTACTCTGATTTGTGTTTATTATACATTTGTCCATACAAATTAAACAAATCCACCTATAATCTCCCCAGTCTTTGTGGCAAGCACTGAAAAAATTGGTTCTCTTTTACTTGGATTTGACTTTGAGTAAAAAATATATACCCAAACCAACCAGGGTGTTTTTTCCACTTCCATGCTGTTTTTTTTTCAAAGAGAACCTTGAAGAGATCAGAGCATCTCTCTTTCACCCTGTTAAATCACTCCTTGCCATGATTGTCTAGAAGGCAACAAGGCAAAATCTTTTTCTGCAAGGAGCAACAAAAGAATATGTGTGTGTGAGTCTGTTGATTTGTTTGAAGGTGTGTATACATGGATGTACTGGTAAATGTGTGTAAAAATTTACCGAGGTGAACGAGAAAGTGTGTACGTAGTGTGATAGTGAAAAAACATGAAGAAACATGACATACATGAAGAAATGATATTGAATGTGGGTCAAAGTAAGAGAAAGTGATGCATAAATTTACACTGAGTGGGGAGTGGAATTTAGCTTTGGAGTTGCATAAGCCTGGAAGCCAGTGGCAAAGCACTTCCCTAAATTGTAGTAATGAAAAGCTTTGCAGGCAAAATACTTTTTTTGAATAGAATTTTTGAAACAAACAACACAGGCTACACAAAGTAATTTATTAATAGT
This sequence comes from Channa striata, assembly GCA_033026295.1. Lineage (NCBI taxonomy): Eukaryota > Metazoa > Chordata > Actinopteri > Anabantiformes > Channidae > Channa > Channa striata. Next base: position 12,411,318 of record CM065175.1, on the reverse strand, counting down.
TGTTTAATATCATGCAAAAATTCCTTGCAATTTACACTTTACAATTTACTTTTAGGTGATTCCATCTTCATTGCAAGATGTGAGGATGCCATCTGTGTGAATGCATAGTGAAATGTCCCATAGGTGAAGGCGGAGCGCAGAGAGCATGTATTTCAAGGCATTTTCAGAATAGGAAAAAAGTAATTGAATGTGTCCTCCTTGTAGCGACACGGTGTGTCTTTGACACTAAGTGGGATAATTTGGCTGCTCTTGTATAAACACTGCATAGTGTTTAAATATGAAATGTGTGTAAGACATTAAATATGAAATGTTCTGTAATTTATATGCTATGCTGTGTACATTCAGCCTGTACAGTTTGCTGTTTAAAAATAACCCCATGGCTTCTTTTAACTCTGGTTAGAAATAGAGTTCAGTTGAGCAGTAAAAAAGCCACAGATATTGTAGGATATTTGAAATGGCATTTGGGTGAATGGTTTATTGGTGATGCAAATGAAAATGTTGATCACAATTCAAAGCCACAGTTCTCGCATCATTTTTATTATGACGAGGATTAATTATCAATTAAACTCATGATCCTGCAAATCTGCAGTGGATCTGCTACTTATCATGGGATGTTATTCTCTGGATGGGGAAGTAAATACACATCTCACTGTGCAAAGATACACACACGGACTCATTATTTGGTGTTCGGTTTTTCAAAAGATGGACCAAAAATAATGCAAATGCTTTTAACATACACAGATTTGCAAGGAATGGCAAACGCTCCCAAGCAGAAACCATACACATACATTGCAAACGTAGTGCACAAACACGTGAGCAGCTACTCAATGTTTATATAACTGAATTCACAATAGTTTAATATAGTATGTTTCTGTGCTGGACTTTATTCATGTATATTTATCCTCTGTTTCACATTTCACTCAGTTTAGACAGAAATACCTTAATCGCCATATCAGTGCTCCACATTTATTGTTTAGCTTTGGTCTGAAACCTTGAGCGTTTGGTGGATGGACTATTTAACACAGACCCAATGACTTAAATTCTGTTTTGCACAGCTCGAAAGGACACATAATTTTAAAGTGGCACTGCTCAATATGTTTTCTCTCTGACTTAATTTAAGAATATGTTATGAAATGCTTTTTTTTTTCCTTGATGCATCTGGCTGGGAAATAAGCCAAACTTTAAAATCATATTACTTAGATGATATTAATTATGGTCATTAGTCAGTGGTTGAGGATTTTGAGAACAATAAAATTAGCAAACAAGTTCACAACAGCAACATTTTACACTTGAATAGATGTGCAACGCTGTGGAAATTATTTTTCATGTGCTTGAAATTTTATGCTCAAAGCAAAGACATTTGTATTCAACCCAACAAAGCAAACAAAAGGCCCAAATCAAATGTTCAACATTCAGTAATAACGTTCAAAGCATGTTTTATCCCTACTCTTTTTTTCTGAAAATTGCTCTGTTTGCAGGATACAGTGATTTATTTGGTCTCTTTTTAAGTTTGTCAGCACGCCTGTGCAGGTGTTGGAACACAAATGCACAATAAAATCAGTAGAAAAGAAAGGAGAGAAGGATGAGAGGGAGTTCTAGTGGAAGGAAGGCTGGTGTGAACAACAAAGAGAATGCCCAGAGATAGTGGAGAGGGATGGGACAAAGGTATAAGGAGGGAAGGGGGGGAGCAGGAATGAGCACTGAAGATAGGTGTCTGCAAAAATGGAAACACCCTGAGCAATGTGTCAGAGGCAGGAGTTCTGAAGCTCTGACATATAGCTAAGGAAATGATCAGTCAGCACAGTTTGTAAAGGACAGGGCTCATCACTGACGGAGTTAAAATGCAAAAACCTGCCAGCTGAGCCCGCGGGATACAACATTTTCTCCTATTCACCCATTAGCCACAGCGTTAAATCCCACTGGTGGCTTCAGTGTTGTGGTGGACAGATGCTGGCCACGATTGACAGATGTCCCGACATGCGCCGTTTTCGGTGTGTTCAAGTGTTTTTTGACTTATCAAACTGTAATTAAGTAGACAAACAAACACAGGTAGAAATCCACTCAAGTTGAAATGTTGGGCCACAGAAGGAGATGCATTAATCCACACACACACAACATAATATTTTCCATTCACAACATATAATAAAATGAGTGTGGATCCAACCTTGAAGCCTAGTTAAATATTTGTGGATTGTCAATACAGTGGACCAGGGGGAAGAAAAATGTCTCCCTTTCTGTCTAAGTCAATCCTGAGTTAGGTTTATTCATGCCTGCAGTACTTTCAACAAAGTTTTTTTTTTCTTTCTCTATCTTTGGAGTCAACAACATTCTTCAATTTAAAAAAAATGCACTTTCTGTCATTATGTCCCATACAAAATTTTCTGATTGGGAGGCCTTGTTGTAGTATTTGATTTTCTGATGTCCTGAATAGACTGTTTTCTATAAGCATTTGAATTGTATCCTGTCTAGCCTTGTATTTTTTTCTTCTTTTTATTCCGTTTTTTTCTTTCTTTTTTGTAAGGGCTTGAGTTGAATAGTGCTCACTATCCTCACAGGCAGAGCGCTAAAACTGAAGTGGCTCGGAAACCTTGAGATTGTAATTAAATGGTGAACTTCACTAACACAAAACAGGGAAAAACACATGAAAGAGCCAAACTTTGATTGAATTGGGATCCTGATGAATAGAAGCATACGGTATGACCGCGGGAACTTGCTTGTGTCGAATTAAAAGAACGTACACAGTTGATATACATGGCCTGTGTAACATAACCGCTTAACCTGTGGCCATTGCTTGCATACCAAACGGTACGGTAGATATTGAAAAATATCTGCTGCACAAACTACATGAAACTACATTAAGAAGAATTAGTAGAATTATCTGAGTCAAAGTGAAATGAAACCAGCCACCAAAATAATGAGGTGAAATCCATAAACGTTTTTGTTGAACTGTGGTTCTTCTAATCTGCAAATTAAATGTAACATTTTCTAAAGTGTTTCCTTTTTCTGGTAAAATACCACAGAAAAAAGATTACTTGCCTTTACTCAGTTGTGAATCATATCCGTCCGATCACAAAATGGCAAGAAAAATGCAAAACCTTACTCCTGTATTCAGCAAAAAACTAGGAATACTTTGAGAGAAAAAAAAAAGTAGAGAAGAGGTGTGAGCATTAAAGTCCAGTTGTTTAGCTTTGGCTGTTGCTCCTCCTTGCATACACTCACACATGGCCATATTGACAGATGAATACACATTTGCACAAATGATGCATGATGAGTTGACCCATGTTTGATCATTAAGAGTAAGTGTTTGTGGTCTGATTCAGAGCGTATTCAGTTTCATAATTACTGTCTCTACCTCTGGTGCCGTCTCTGTGCAGGTAGGGGAGAGGCAGGCCGTGTTGGTGACGGAAGAATCATTTGATGCCCAGTACTACGTGGCTCACAACAAGTTCTACGAACAGGTAAGATGTTTCCCAAAATACTTTAATACTTTCCTTTGCACCAGCTCATTAGAACCTGCCACTGGACCTTTAGCTTTTTTGCTCCAGTTTCACCCCAACAGTTTCTGTTTAAGTGTAGTTAATATATTGAAACTGCCTTAAAGATAAACGACAGTGCCATACACTGCTATCACCTTGCACTTAGGCATGAAGGAACAATGTTAAGTTTCATTTTTCTATATGACGCACAGGCTTAATTGTAGCGCGTCAATAATCGTAGCCAGGTTTGTCAAACTGTGCTAGTAACAGTGAGTGATATCCTTGATTTGGTCGTTACATTTTTGCTGACACTGGCTGTTGTGGGTTTCAGGAAGTATCAGGAATATTTGTTGACACACACATCTTAGATGAATCGTAAAATAATTTTAGTTGGCTTACACACTCTATCCAACATGAAAAACATATAGTGAAAAAGCTGTAAATTAATCTGCATTTGATGAATTTTTTTTTCATGTGTGAAACGAATCCGACTCGTCCTCATTTTCACACTTAGTAAATCAGAGCAGAAGCTTTGCTTTGCATGTCACAGGAGTACTCACAGCAGGTGTCTGAAGCTTAAGCCTGTATTGACTAAAGTAGGTTAGCTGCAATATCACACATACTCACAAATACACACACACACACACACACCCCATGGTGGTCATGAGAGCATTTGGCAGCTGATAGCAGCAGTACTTTTTTTTTTGTAACACTGTAGTAACATTAAGGTCAGCCCTAAAGACATGAACAGTCCATCCTGCGCACACACACAGCTCTTCACATAAAGACACACACATCCATGTAGCTTCAAAGACCCTGTCTCAACCTGTGAAAATTCACTTTAAAACATCTTCAAATAAATCAATTTCCTCCAGCTTTAACCATCATCAGAAACATGTTTGAAGTTGTGCATTTTATTAGCAGGGAGGGCAGGGCATGGTAATAATTTTTCCTCCCTTCCACTTTCCTCTCCTCCCCTCCTCTCCTCCTCCTGTGCGCCTCCTTCTGCAGGCTATAAACTTAAGTTACAAGTGTCACTCGGTTCATATGTGTGTTCTACAAGTATGTCGTCCTTTGCAGATCTGTACAGTTGTGCATGTATAGACCTTTACATGGCGTGTGTCAATTGAGTGCAGTCGCGCAAAGCGAGATGATATTTGATGATTTCCCTTCTGCCTTTTTTTTGGCGATATTAAGTATTTGGCGTGTAATTTTAAATTACACTGTGACATGAAAAAAATGTTGAAAAATGTGCCAATATGTTCCTCAATGTGCCTAATACACACAATGGACTAAATAGATTACAGAAGCCTGACTCATAGTAAGGTGTATTTTGAGAATCCTCCCCCAGATTTCTTCACTTCGTTTTACAGGTTGGCAGCTTATTGGGAGCACCTAAACTAAAGTGTGCTCTAACAAAACAGTCCTTTAATAAATCCTCCCTGCAAAAAGGTGTTAATGTTTTTTGTTGAAACTGTTTTAAAGAAGTGTTGATTTAACTAGATTATCATTTTGGAAGATGCAGTTTGTGTTGTTGAACTATAATGTGTTTTTACAAAGAGGTGTTTCGGTTATTTAGCCCAGCCACATTGTTGTAAATGAGGTATGCCTGTCAGTAGAATGAAATGCAATTCAACAACGTGCCAGACCACAACTTCCAAATTGGCCATACTCTTGAATTGATGCTTTTTTTTCCTACATTATCACCTTTATGAAGGGTATGAGTTGTAGGTTGGTGTATCCAGTGAAATGTCTCCTCCTTGTATAATGTCAAATTTTTAAGAACCCAGTATTTATGTAAAATACATCAGTTCAAGAAATGAAAATGGGAAAGTCAAGTGTCAGAAAAGAAGTAAAAATAGTAGTAAGGGAAAGAAAGGGGGGTGGGGGTGCCAGAGAGAGTTGTGAATGTGAACAAATGGCCTAGTTTCCCTTTCAGACCATCAGATGGATATCTGTACTGATGGCTGTAATAGGCACCCTACCCACCTGTGTGTGTGTGTGTGTGTGTGTGTGTGTGTGTGTGTGTGTGTGTGTGTGTGTGTGTGTGTGTGTGTGTGTGTGTGTGTGTGTGTGTGTGTGTGTGTGTGTGTGTGCGTGGGTAGCTGAGTGAGGAAATAGCAGGATGGAAGTTGGGGTGGGTGGGGGTTCCAGTGAAGTCGGACAAGCTCTTTCATCATTTAATCATCCTGTAATGGGCCTCGAATGACCCTCACCGTCACACACTCTCACACCCCCACCTCCCCCACAGCCCTGCTGTGACTCCCAGCCCGGTTGCTGGTTACACGTACACACACACACACCGTGGTCAGAGTGTTGAGCAGCAGGTGTGTTGATTAGGCAGGCGTGAAACTGGCTGTGTGTCCAGTTACCCTGTTCTCCTTCTCCTATCATATTTCACCAGCTGGATAAAGACAGACAGATTAATACGGATCCAGCGTGCTGCTGCCGTCAGCGCAGCAATGCTCCCTCCACCTTCTTGCATGCTGTTCTCTGCCCAGTCAGTAGCTCAGCCCTGCAGAGTCTTGTAATGGTTAGACCAGATGATCTGAGTCAGCACACAGCCGGCTGAAGTGTACTTGGGCAAGAAGTTGACTCCCCTACGTCCAAGGTTGCTGTTCTGCTGCTGATCCCACCCACTGAGCTGTGTATGGAAAGAAGCAAGCAAAACATCATTTATAACCATGGATCAATATGTGTTCACATTTGCATCACTATTATTACAGATTTTATGTAAATATGTAATATTTTCATAACTTGTGGTCAGTATAGTGTCCAATAGTTGCAAATAAATTCTTTGGCAACTTCATGCATTTTTTTATGGTTTACATGAAGCTGTTGTCTTTCGTTTGAGAATTAGAATCAATCCTATGATATTTACTAAGAAAGCGAACATTTTAGTTCAGTGATTCATTCTGTGATTATAATTTGCACAATCTCTTATGAATGCAGTTTTAAATCCCAGAAATAATGACAACACCAATCATTCCTCTAGTGTTTACCACAGAGACTGAATCTGAAAACAGATGTAGAAACAGAGTGGATCAGTACTCTAACTGTTCAGCATACACCATCATTGTCAATATGCCAGCTTTGTGGTTAGTTTGAAAACTGTTTTGAAAGGAAAAAGCATTTGCATATGATCTTTATTTACAGAGGTAAGTCATTAAGAACAAATTCCATTTCACACTAAGCCGTAATTATAACTCTTTGTTTTCTCTCCCTTCCTGCTGTGATCAACCGAGATTTATAGTTGCCATGGTGAAATAATAAGACAAACCAGCAAATCCCACTGGTTTATCTCACAGCTGTTGCCGTAGTTTTTGACCTTGAGGCCTTCCATAAATGGAATTGAAAACACTCAGCCCTGTTTTCTTATATGCATGCAGGGACTAGCTAAATAGCATTGAGTGGGAGCATTGGGGAAAACAGTTTTGAGCAGCAGTTAATTGAAAATGAAATTGACAGAAGTGGAGGAACACGCAGAGTTTGTTATTTAGGTGGATGATTGGATTGTTCGAAGTATCTGCCTTTTCACATGCGTGGCAGTAGGATGTTGGAGTTATCTCACCTCTGGTCACCCAATGTGACACATTACTTTCTCCTGCAGCTCATGTGCCTCACAGATTTTACCCACTTTTGGCCGTATTTGTGGGTGTATTTCACAGCCACTGCTAAAATGAATAAAATCACATATGATACTTGTGATAATATTGCATTCAGCAGTTTTTCTATAGTTTAAACTTTGCAGAAACATGAGTTGTGACATGTCGCTCCTGATTTGCAGGTTCTGGTACCGAAGAGAGCTGAGTTCAAGGGAAAGATGATTGAGGTGGACATCTACGAGGCAGGAAAACACTTCTTGAAAGGCCGTCCAGTAGAGGACAGTAAGCCGTTCACTCCCTCCATTGCTGCACCACTTGAAAAAGGAGAGGTGTCTGGCCTGATGCAGGTAATCCCACACAGACATTTGTATACAAAAATCCATAACCGTACCTGGAATTGCTTTTTTTTCTAAACTTTTTTCTCAAATTATTTGATATATGTAAACGCAGTCATCACTGTAGTGGCAAAAACTACAAAACAAGCAGGATTAATTTGCTGAACTTAGAAAGCGTACACCTTAAAATACAGTTTATTTAGTGGTTAACATAAATAATATTAAAATATATTAAACAGAACTACTAGATTAATGTGATGTCAGGAGGTAAATTACACTTGAATCATACAGTGAAATGCGTCGTGGGTAACACATAGTGTTAAACATCTTCTATGTCCTGCTACTGTATTGACTCCAGTCGCTGAGATTTGGGTTTCGGGGATCAGTAGGAAGGTGTTTTAGGCCCGTGACACACCACAAAGGTGACAGCTGACAGGCGTGTAGCATGTATGTTTTGAGCTTTAGCGAGAGGAAGAGAAATGAACGACCGGAGCTGCAGCTATGGACACCGCCGTAAGAAAAGCAGTGTTACCTTTTTCCCACGGCTCCTGCTCACCACCAACCGTTTAGATTTACTTCTAATCGAAGGTATGAACGATAAAAAGCTACCAATTGTACTGGCTTTGTGGATTAAATCTTCTCGTACACTGGTCTGCTAAGCTGAACGATGACAGGGCCGACACAGGTTCATTAGTCAAATTGGCCAAAAAGCCGCCAGTGGAATCGGGACTATTGTGACCGGTGAGGGAGACACAGCAAGAACTAGGCCAGGACACCCACCAACGGCCTGGTGTTGGCCTCTGGTCGGATATTGGCTTGTTCTGTCATGGGCCTTAGCTGGCACTACTCTTGTTTACTATTCACCCAAAATCTTCAGTTCTCAACACCAGCAATCAGTTAGCATTAGCAGAGATTAGAGCCATGTAGCAAAGCTTATATGCAGGACTTTCCTATTTTCATCAAATTTCACACTGAATTGTTTGTATCTGTGTCAGTTTTTTTTTGTTTTTATACTTCTTTTATTAAGTCATTTTTTTCTTGCTGGTATTGGTAAATATTTTGGTGTGGGCTATATTAGGCAACTTCAACGTTGTTGCCTCGGTAGTGCCTTTTTGTGTATGTGCAAATGTGTGCAAGTGTCTTATTCAGGTGATGAGAGAAAAACTACCGAGGACTCACTTTGTCCTCTTGCCTTATGAAAACTATAAAAGAGTGTGTTGACAATAGGCAGTATTTTTGCAGTCAGCAAACGAATAAGCTGTGTGTGTGTGTGTTCGCGCACGTGTGTGTGCGCACGTGTGTTCACATTTTTAATTCACGTTCGCTCCTGCAGTTTGTGAAACACCACCCGCATATCAGGCATGAGATAAGTAATTTAAGATAAGCTGTGACTGGCTTAACTGTCCTCGGTCTTTCTTTCCACCCCAAACACACGCACACACCCCATGTTAATGTATCTGTTTCACTGCATGTTATTTTTCACTGACTAGCTGTAGCTTATAGCTCAGGACATGGAGCCACAGAGCAGAATATGATACAGTTTCTAATTTCACACTCCATCAGCCTTTACTGCCAGACAGAGAGGGAGGAGAACCAAAGAACAGACAGACATGAGAGAGAGGGGGCACTGATGAAGAGAAAGGCATGCAGAGAGAGAGAGTAATGGATGGCAGAGAATGAGATTAAAAGTAAGAAAGAGAAAGGTTTCACAGCGAGCCGAATGACATGTCACTCAGCAATGAAAAGTTCAAAAGTGAGGACTAGACCTTGTAAAACTAGATGTGTCATAAGGTCTGCAGCGCATTCGACACACAAACACACATGCACATTTGTACTAGTTTCACCCTGCATACTTTAACCCCACACTCACATTCTTTCAGCATTCTTTAACACTCTCAAACATTCTCAAACAACACTCCTAATCCTTCATTTTTCTCGGATTGATCGAGTGTCACATGTATTCATAGCACACACAGTAGAACCCTACAAACGTGTCACATTGTTTATACTGTTACTATCAGAGGTTGACTAAAACTACTACTACTTCTCTTTTCCCATCAGGCGTCGCCCCCATTCTTTTCCACTTCACTCTATTCTTAGCATCTTCTTCTCTGACACCAGCTAACCTCATGTCCTCTGTTAGGACATCCATATATCTCCTCCTTGGTCGTCCTCTCACCCTCTTGCCTGGCAGCTCCATCTCCAACATCCTTCTACCAATATAATCACTGTCCCTCCTCTGCACATGTCCAAACCATCTCAATCTGGCCTCTCTGACTTTGAGCTAACACAGGCAACGTGCGCTGTCCCTCTGATGACCTCGTTCCTTATTCTGTCCAACCTTGTCACTCCTAAGGAGAACCTCAACATCTTCATCTCTGCTGCTTCCATCTCTGCCTCTTGTCTCTTTCTCACTGCTACTGTCTCTAACCCATAGAGCAGAGTTGGTCTCACCACTGTCCTGTACACCTTTCCTTTGAGTCTTGCTGACACTCTTCTGTCACACAACACTCCTGACACTTTCCTCCACCCACTCCAACCCGCCTGCACTCGCCTCTTCACCTCTTTTCCACACTCCCCATCACACTGAACTGTTGACCCACTGCACTGCTATGGATGACTCGCATGGTTGTACTTGGCAAGTTTTACGCCGGATGCCCTTCCTGACGCAACCCTCTCTATTTATCGGGGCTTGGGACCGGCACAGAAATCACTGGCTTGCAACCCCTGTGGCTAGATGTACTATCAGAGGTTGACTAAGATGGAGAAATGGGAGTCTTTGTCTTCCAGCTGTGATGCTTTTTGCAGTTTAAACATATTTTAAATAGAACAATGCCTATGCAGAACCCATTATTAGAATGTTTCGGTTTTACACCGTGTATCACTCTGGTGGGTTTGAGGTTTCTGGGGATGTAAGAAAAATGAATGTGACTATTTGTGTAAAAACGTTAAAGCCAGCGGTGAGTTGTATTCAGACTGCAAAGGAAGTGTTAGCAACATAGACAAAAGTGGTAACAGTAGTAAAAGGAGGACAGGAAACCACGTGTGCTTATCCCAAGGTATGGTTTAAACTGCGAATTAGATGAAGTGATAAACGAATGGGGGCAGAACAACAGAATGAGAAACAAGTTTAAAACAATGGAGAGATTGAGGTTGACTGATCAGTCAATGCTGTACTACAGTTGTTTATGTGGATTTGTGTTTTGATATTTATATTCTACTCTCTGTTTGTTATTGAGGTCATAGTGGGTCGTATAATTCTACCGTCGTGCATCAAATTAAGAACTAGTTCTAACTGTTTGGCCTTTCTATTAAAATGAATGAAGTGGCCGAAACATTAAAACCCCCTCTTATTGTAATGCACTGCTAATTCATGGCAGAGCTGCTGTATAGGATTGCAATTCTACAGGTGTACGTAAAAAAGTGGCCAGTGACTATACACATATATATGTATATAGTGTGAAAAACATATTGACAATTAACATACTATTATATTAAGTGATCTGCAATGATCCTTCTTATGATCTGTAGCCCGTAGTCCTTATTGCCTAATGTCGGGTCTTAACGACATCAGACAGGCACTGGAGCATAGTGCTAATAGATAAGTGACCTAATGGCTTGGAAACAGAGCCATATCTGCCAGCCACACTTACTGTACAGCCCTCTGCTTAATGTGCTGTGTGTCCAGTAGCTCTATTCAATATTATTATTATAAATGGGGTCATAACGGTTCTGATTGAACATGCATATGCACACAAGTGCATTCACCACAATCTGACACTGGCATACAAATGCAATACACACATCTAATGAAACACACACACACACACACACATACACACTAGTGGCTGGCCTCTACATATTTTAGGACCGTCTATTTTCAGTTATTCTCTGCATGGGTCCGCCACACACTGAGCTGAGTATGTTTTTGTGTGAGAGGGAGACAGACAGTGAAAGATGAATGAGTGATCAGAAAAAGGCAGATAGACACTCACCCCCATGTCTTTCAGCAGGGTCTGTAATTAGAGGCATTTGGCAGGGAGTGAGATAAAAACAGAAGAATAAGGGCCAGGAGGATGAGGTGCATGGTAACTGGGTAGCTGATAGAAGGACAGAGTTTGAGCTTTGATGCAGAGGAGGACTGCAAACACAAGAAAGGAGTTGTAGATAAGTGGCTGATTGGAAAGGCAGAGGAGCCCACTAAGGTAATGGCCATTTGTCAAAAGAGAAACAAAATGAGACACGTGTCACCGTCAAGATAAAAAGGGAAAGATTGCACACCAGCCAGCTTCCATATGAACGATATTTTTAGAGGAGTGGATTGTAAACGCTTACGTGAATGAATAGATCTGAAAGTCAGAGTGGTCAGATAAATATGGATGTCAAACATGATGATTTACACGCACAGAACTGATGGATGAGCAGATGAATAGGTACGTGGACGTGTGACAGGACTTTGCTTTGCTGACATGGATGGCACGTCCTTCTTTATTCTGTCTCCTCTTTTATGGCTAAAATCCAGGTCTAGTACCAAGAAACTGAGAGTTACAAAAATTTTAATTTGTTGTTATTATTTCCTTATCAAACATTAACTGGGGACAGTGAGCCGAGTAATTTCTGATGGATTTAGTGGGATTTGGATCTTTTTGAGAACGCTTGCACTAACCTGCAAAGAGTCCCTCTGTTTTTACTGTAAACAGCTGTTTCCCATCACAAAACTGTGATGTTTGGGTGATGCTGAACCTCTAGTCTCTCCCTTCAAACTCAGATGTGTTTGATTCAGTAGTCACATGCCCAGTAAGTACAAACATCAACTGCCACAAACACGACAGTGTGTGCACAGCTTGATTTATACTCCTGTGGTTGTAGCCTGTCCCCTCCAAAGTCCTCTTTCTTCTCTGTGTTGCAGTACTTTCAGTAAAAGTAACTGCTGTTCATCTATAGGCTCTGAATCTTGCAAGACCAGCTCCGTTGCAATCCTTTAACACCCCAAAGAACCCTGTTAGCATTTTGGCATTGTGATTTTAGAGCAGACACAGGAGCACCCAAGCATAAAGGTTGGAACAGCAGGAAACGTAGGGGCAAGAGTGTGTGAGAAGTTCTGTTACTACAGATCCTGTATCTGTAGTTCAAATATGGACAGTGGACAGAGTCAGGAGAATCCGGTTCCCACCGGCCTGTAGTGGTCCTTCACACTTGTGACACACAGCCAGAGACTGTGGGGGACACGTTCTTACTTGAGGAAGATCTCTCTTTGGTTTGGGGAAGTGGTTGTGCCTGAGTAAAGCATGTGGGAGTAAGAAAATGATGCTAAAAGTATGTTGATAAAATCGATACATCATTCTAAATTTGTTTCACAATTTCAGTGTCTGTCCTTATTGCCAGAAGTTTATGAATTTTGTCATCTGTCTGGTTACTGTTGTTGTTATTTTGTTGGCAGTTTTGAGTGCTTTTATGTATTTATGTAACCTAAGATGTTTAACTTGAGTTAAACCTGCTACATTTGGATTTTTTTTTCATTATTTAGTGAAAAAAAAACAACGTTTTTTTGTGCAAATGTTATTGATATAAAATGCAGATTGTTTAAAAACGTAAAGAAAAATCTTTCTGTTTCCGGTCCTGTTTGTATCTCTCCATCTGGCAGCCCTTCATTCACAGAAACAGCACTTTCTGCAGAAGAGGGAAGGACAGTAATGAGTCTTTTAGTGGGACACAATAGCAGAAAAAGCACTTAACAGCATGGTGAAGGAAAGAATAAGAGAAAGTATCTTCACCAGTCCTCATCCTCAGATGAAATTAAATGATAGATGAGGAGTGTGTGTGGGTGTGTGTGAGAGACAGAGAGAGAGAGAGAGAGGAGGGCAAAAAAAGAAGCAAGAATGAAAGCAAGAAAGTGAGGTAGATGCAGGAGAGATCAGGAGACAGAAATGCAGCTTGAGTGCCATCCAATAATCAGCTCTTTTCATAGCATACTTTCTCAAGGAGACCAAAGAATAGGAGACAGAGAAGAAAACGACTCTGCTCCCTCCACAAGACAGCAAATTGACAGTCCGTATGAAAGGCACAATGGGAAAAGGACAGAGCTCGGCGAGAAAGAGAGGGAGGAATACGGGTAGTGAACAATGTTCCTCTGTGACCACAAATTGACAGAGTAACAAAAAATGGAGGTGAATGTAAGAATCTTCTGGAGTATTACATTTGCCGGCCTTTCTTTTTCTTTCCTCTGGTATTCTTGGTTTTCCCAGCCTCCTGTGTGTCTTTTTCCATCCGTTCTTATTTGTTTTTCACTGATTATGTCTTTGCTTCTTTCAGTTATGTCCAGTTTTATTATTCCTGTCACTGCCTCTCTTTTTTTTTCTGTCCTCACATCTTTTATCATGCCGTGTTTGTTTTACTTTTTTCATGTGAACTACATAAAGCAGTCATTTTGTGAATGTAGTCAAATTTCTAATTGTGCTTTTACATATTGTAGTAAAGGCTGAGTGGGTGGGATTGCTGGTGCTTTGCATCATATTGCTTACAGTATACAAATGCTAACACACTAAACACAGGTCCATTGGTAAAACAAAGCTACACACACACACACACACACACAGAGAGTCCTTGTACACACACTCTGATGCACAATCCCCTGTGGTGTGCCTGGCAGACTCCCTCTAGGCCCAGGCTGTATCACACACTGGCTTAGTTATCTTGTAGACAAAACACACACATGCCCAACACAAACAGACACACAGATATAGCGCTCAAACAAAATCTGCATTTCACCCCTAACAATTGAACACCTCCGTGCTAATGTGCAGCTGTTCTGGATTGATGCTTTGATGTTATGCACACATGTTCTCGGTATTGTCAGACTAAGAATAAAAAAAAACATCTAAGATGAGGCTCTAGGTCTTGGTTGGTAGGGATACAGTTAATCCTCTCAAATGTGTTTTTAACTTTTATTTAAATTGTCAAAAGGTTTTGCTTGGCCTTTGCATGACTTTGTTTACTCTGCAAGCAAATAATTTGTTTTGCATTCAAAACAGCAGGCGAAGCTATTTTAGGCGTTTGGCTTAGCATGTCAAATTGTATTACATGGCCTGAGCTTTGTGTGTGCTCGAAGAACCAAAGTCACAGTAACAAAGGGATAAATGTTAAACCATCAAATTATTAGTCAGGTCTATTTTCAGTCTCTTCACCTCACATGTCCAGTGGAATTACACAGCCTCATCCTGTTTTGTTTATTTAAAGTGTCCGAGGGTTTTAAATGCCCATTGGTTTGAGTTTGGACCACAGATGGAAGATGTAAATAACAAAGCACTTAGCTAACAACTGTTAGGGAGAAAATATGTTTACTTATTGAGTGATCTTTTTCTAAGGACATGTTTTTGGGATTTTTCTTCCATGTTATTGCAGTGATCTTTTCCCAGTATGGACCTTGTAAACAAACTCCTTTCAGCAGAGTTCTTCAACAGATGAGTCACCCATGGCTTGTATTTAATTTTTTTACCATCCTCTTAAGATCAACATGCTGTTCTGTCCAAGTATGTCCCAGCACTTAATACTTGTTATTGGGATACTTTTTGATCCGCACACAGAAACCATAAAACATGAAAAATAAAAACACAGTCAGATATGTATCCGTGTAACATTTTCTGGAAATGACATGACAGATATGTCATTACTTATTAGTTACTTATTAGTATCTCCTGTGCCGGATGAAGGCGATTGCTCATCTAGTGGGTTACTCTGGCCTCTGGTGACCTCCAAACGTCATCTTTAACTGTGACAAGTTTTCAACACTTCTCACTGACTTTGATTTTTGCGCCAATGTCTCCAGAACAATTGGCTACAGGTACAACTAAACTTATTTCAGTGTCTGAATCCACCAGAGAAATTGAATCCGCCTTCTTTAATCCCAGGCTCAGGAAAACATCTTGCTACTTTGTCACCAGACACACATTACCTTGAATGACTCCCAAGACACAGAAAAGTGGTAAAGTGCTTTAAACAGCAAGCTACTTAATGTAATGGTGTATTGTACTCAGTGGTGGAGCCAGACCACTTTTGTAGATGTGGCTACTACTGAGTGTGAGGTGACCAACCTGCATCCTCCACCCCACCCTGACAACAGCTCTGTGTTTTGCCTTTTTCCAATTACCCTTTTTTTTCAGCAACTTTTAGCAGGTTCTTGAGTCAGATTCAGTGATCATTGGCCAGGCTTTAGTCAGGGCTGGCCGTGACCGGCCCTAGCCAATCCCTATAGATTGCCCCCCTACAGATTGCCGTTCTTATACATCAAGTTAAGTCATAAGGTATGTTTTTGTCTGTCCAATAACTATCTCAGGCCTCTTCGATTCCTTTCACGATGTTGTTACCGAGAGACAGCTTTTCTCTTGATGTTGAGTGTTATAGTGTGCTACCACGCTTGGAGTCTGACTTGTCTGGTCTGCTTTTATGCCTAATTATCATATCACAGTGACTTTGTTTAATCTCTCATTTATTAAAGTATGTAGTGTAGTACTAGTATCTGTCTGTCTGTGTGTGTGTGTGTGTGTGTGTGTGTGTGTGTGTGTGTGTGTGTGTGTGTGTGTGTGTGTGAGAGAGAGAGAGAGAGAATGTTCATGCTCGCATTATGTCTTTGTACCTTTTCATATTGCCTGAAAGCATCGGCTGCCCTGAGTGTCTATACAAGTGCCATGTTTGAAACATGCATTCTGTACATACCTCTGACCTCACTGTACAATTCTGTATGTAGTTACTGTAGTTGTAAATCTATACAGCTTGATCCATTTTTGTCTGGAGATGTATATAAAGAATACGTGGTTATAATGTAAGCCCTTGGGTATAGATTAGCGCGGTAAGCAGTGATGATTACGTAATGAGTGTGGCAGCGTACACTGTGTGTGTGTGTGTGTGTGTGTTTGCTCTTGTATGGATGGCAGTGTTGAGGACTGGTTTTCTACCATGTAAGCCACTTTCACAGGGCTGTTTATGTATTTACACTTGGTTTTAGGGTCCAGGTTGGTGTTAGAAAAGTACATCAACTGTGTGCCACTGCTGTTGAATGTGTGTAAGTGGGACACAATCACTCCTTTTGCCTTAGCATGTTGTCATTACACTAAAAACCACAGCACAGAAATAAATCTGTCAGGCAGAAATAAATAAAAAATTATGCCTTGCTGTTTACAACATGCAAGGTCCGTGTTGAAAACAGCAAGTCTCTGCCTTCATTTTTTTTTATGTCATAAAATTTTAATATGTTCCAACTTTTGTCAGATATCTGCTTGGGTTGGGCAACAGCTTCATTGACTAACTAGAAACAACAAATGAGACCAAAAGGCAGTTAAGAATGACTAAAATAGCACAATAGCCCCACATTAAAAAAATGTGAGCAAACTGGGGTTTTACAACAGTACAACAGTGGGTTTTACCACTGTGGGGATTTCTCACTTCCTGTTTTATAGTTCATAGTGCTGATGCTATTGATATCCCTTCCCATGTCCTGTAGCCTGTTGTGGTTATTGCTTTTGTGAAAGCTATGTACATATACCTATGTACATATACGGATGTAGCATGAGAAAACAGATAAGAAATTGACAGTATGTTTAGATTATGATCTGTATGTTTTGTAAAGTGACAACAGATTAAAGCCAACCACACATAGTTGTTTGCAACAGAGTTAATTTCTGGTAACAGATGAGGAAGAATGACAGGAGGAAAATGTGAGTCACGTTCTCCGATGAGCCTCTGCTCGTCTTTTTATTGTTAAAGCTGTGGAAAGACCTAAAGCAGGCAGTTGATACAGCCAAACACAACCCCAGAGTTAAAGCTGTTCTTTAATGAGGAATCAGCAACAATGGTGGGTCACACCAGTTACTGAAGAGCTGGGTTCACATATTAATACAAATTAGGATGGGATCATTTTCCACTGTAAATATGTGAGTGTATGTTTGGTTTCACTAGCTGTTTTTGGTTTTAGAGGTTGGCATAAAAACCTGGACCCACATTTACAAATCTCACAGTCGGAAATCACTCTAGCCAAAAAATATGAGAATGACGCACTTTTTGGTCCAACTAACTTGGAGTTCGAGCTATTTATCAACATTCTTAACTTAGGAAATCACTTCTAACTCCAGTCACCAGTAAGAAGTGTGCAGATTCAGTGGGGGGGACGGATGTTTCTAACATTTCATAATACAGATCTCAAATATTGTTTGGACAACGTGTAATTTTATTCTTTTGACAGGTGGTCAAACACATCTGACTTTTCTGACTTTTTCACAGAAAAACTGCAGAGTCCTTCATTTGTCCACCACACATTAGCCTATTACAGCTAGAAAAACAAGCTGCACTTACACAAATTGCTGGTTTTGTGAGCAAACAATCGTGTGATACAGAAAAAACAGGAGTGGACTGAGCAGATGAGGATAATTTCACCAGGTCGAGACACAGTGAATTGGGCTAAAGCTTTGCAACACACTTTTCCAACCTGCTAATATACAGTTGGGATAAATCTTATCAAGCATTTGAATTTTGGGTTATTTTCTGTTATCCTATGTTTTGCCTAATAGGTTGACCCTGTTACTTAAGAAGAGGCTGATCAGTGTTTTTATTTTCCATTTTCTAATAAAAACTACAAATCTCCACTGAGAAAAATGTCAACATGCCCCCGCAAATCTATCCTTTACACCTCTAAATGTCGCAAAACAGTGATGTCATATCCTTCCTAGGAGCAGGCCTAGTCCTGGTTAAAAACAAGAGAAGAAGGGTCCAAAGATGACTTTAACGTCTACACTGAGGCACACTGATTTTGATCTGAGGTGTTTAGTAAATAAGGGCCCTGGTTATGGTTTTATTCTTACAGAGATACAGAAAATGATGAAAGGTTCACAGAGAGAGATTCAAGTGCTCGCTGCATAATCACTCCTTTAGTTCCTTTCGTTTCCCGTTGTCCACTTCTAAATACAGCTACTAGTCATTGTTGTTACCCGTGACTAAGAGGCCTGTTACAGTATCTGTTTACACACACACACACACACACACACACACACAGAGCCCTTCAATGGTCCCTGTGTGTCTACAGTGACACTGACAGCTGGTGAGGATCATGTGAGAAATGTGACCATACTGTATTGTCCGTTCTAACTCTCGTGATGGGTTCTGAATCTCACCGTGTCACACAATATTCACAGAGTCACTGTGTGAATATTTGGGTGAGTTGATGGAGGCTGAGTTCCGTTCTTTAAAAGATGCAGTTGGAGCGAGAGTTTTGAAGAGACAGAGACATTTCAGAGTCTTGGAACTTGAGGGATGAGCATCTAACTGTGCTGGCCAGTCTGTGCCCCTGGTGTAGTGTTAGATCATTTTCAGCAGGATTACTTTGCTCCCTTCCACTGCTGTGAGCAGAGAAACAGACATTATCCTTCACAGGAATACACTTGCACACACACACTTACTCACAAATGTCCGAGAGACTGCACAAACTCAGCATGCCGGCTAGCAGGTGGTGAACTATCACTGAAAGCCGCATCTCTCATCTTTTCCTGCCCCTGTTTTTCCACTTCTTCCTTGCCTCATTTCTCCTCAGTTTTTCACTTGTGTCCTCTCTGCCCCTCTCCTCCATCTCTCCCACTGTGCTGACCTGCACCTTCTGGCACGTGGATTTCACCTGTTCTCCCCACCAGTAATAGATTTGCGACTGTACTATTCAGTCCCGCTCTCGACACCATGTTGTTAAAGAATACCCGCAGAGGCACAGACAAATGGACAGAAACACCAGAAAGTAGTATTCTTGCCCTGTCAGAGTAGAAAAAGATCATCATTTTTTGTCTCCACCAGTCTTTCCCTTAGTGTGTCTCCTTTCAGTATTCAAAAAATATTCATCCTGATTTTTTTAAGTAAGCAGAAAAATAGAATGTTGGAAAAATTATTATGCAATTATATATATATATATGCATATCATTTTCTGTCATGTAAATAGATTTTTTGTAGTAACTATGTTTGTTTACATCCAGATTCATTTATGCATTAACAAAAATGATGCATAAAAAAGTTTTCCCAGTCTCTTCCTTCTAGCATGAGTTCATTCCATTTCAAACCAAAATATTTGCAGTGAGAAATGTTACTGCTCATGAGTTTGGACCCCAGTGAAAATTGTACAGTTCAATAAGAAGTAAGAAGCTCAGTTCATGCTCTGTGCAGGGGCCGTACTCTGTAAAAACACACCTGTATGGTTTTATAGGCATCAAAACCGCGTGTCAGTTTCCTCACTAGAGAGTCCAGTGATAGTCCTAACGTTGGACTATCAGGCAAATGTGAATGTGTTGCTCATTCTTCTTCACCTATTGTCTGAAGTGGATGTGTCACATAGGCGTTGCTGGTCATGGTATCCATCCTCTATTGTGTGTGATAACCATCAGAGGGACAGTGGTGTGGGAGTGCAAAGAGGCACAGTACAGACGCCGTGCAGCAGCTCGTTGCACAACCATGTGCGTGCAACACGTGTAGGCGTAGGCGTGCACTGACTCCATTACATGCAAAGACTCACTGGTTACTTTAGGTCTTTTACTTCCTTGTTTCTGTTATTTAGTTACATTAAGTGCAGCAAATGTCGCCTATACAGTAAATGACATTCTCTTCTGAGTTCAATACTGGAAGTTTTTTTAACTAAATCAAAAAGAAGACAACTACAGTAGGTAATATGCAGACCAATGCAATGAAATGTTTCGTGAAACAAAAATACTAATTGCTGTTAATTGCCTGAGCAGCCTACCTGGGAAACATGCAGGAGTAATGAAAGGCAGGTGAGATGAGGTGAGGCAAGTTTTGAATAAGGCTTGAAACAGCTTCTTGAGTGGGAGAGTGACAGAGGGCGAGGAGGAGAAAGAATCAATCTACCTACGGTAAATATCAAAGCCAGCCCTCTTACAGATTTCCCTAGTGAACTTGATTAAAGGTTATTCTAGAAAGCGGCTGATTATTCGCTCAATATTGCCCTGCATAATCTACCTGTGTGATGATAAAACATTTTATGAACTGTCATGCAGGAGGAGATTGTATAGAAACCACCATAAGGTCTTCCATATTGATTTCCAGTCCACTCAGACATGTTGACAAGTGTTGGTTCTCTCATCCAATTTGTTTAATGCTCAAATTCAAAAGACCATATCTTGTGCGGGATTATTTTATTCATTTAGCAATCAATTCAATGTGCTTGAAATCACAGCTCAGGGCTTCACTCTCTGACATTAAAATAAAGTAACTGTGTAATAAAACAGAACGATGAGGCAGAGTGAAGGCCAGGCAGAGTGAAGGCCAGGGAGGGGAAGTTTTTACTGTTCCATCTATGTTGCTATAATATAGCATCTTAGTAAAGCAACAATGAAAACATGTAGGCAACAGTTTCACTATTAGTTGACTTTTTTTTGTTCTCCATATTTTTACATGCCTCTGCAAGCTTCCTGCCGTGCACCTTCTCAGCATTAGCGTGATTCAATAAACAGCAATCTGTAATAATTGGATCACTTCAAAACTGTATTAACTGCTTCACAGAGAGGTAATTGCACCGTAGTTGAAATACACTCATTTACATAGGCAAATGGATGGATTTATGAATGCTTTGATCCACAAAATATCATAAGCAAATGGTGAAAGACTGAAGGTGAGAGGACAAGAGAGGGACTGGAAACAGAAAGAAATGACCGTGCTCTGTGATAATTAAAGAAGCACTGGAGTATCCATAGAGCCTAATATCGAGAGATGTATTTGTGGGTACTTATGGAACAGCAGTGATCCATGAAGGGTAGTAAATAGCAATTTTATGATGATCCAAGGGCTGAGTAAATTATGACCTGGCTGATAGAAAATAAATTAATTAACAAAAATAAATGAAATTAAACCTCGGTAGATTCTCTTTTCTCCTGCTGATTTTTACTTATTTTTTCCTGTCACAATTCTTTAATTGTGTATTTCTTTTTAATGGCCCAACACATTAAGGCTAAACCAAATTTTCTGATTACAGATTTTTGATGCACTGTATCACTGACCACTGTGCTGTCAAACTTCACTCTTTGATTTGTGACCACAGCCAGTTGATTTAATCCAAAAACGATTTCCTAATTATGAAATATGGACATGATTTTTACTCTGATGGGCAATGTTTTCTGTGTACACAAGTTTTGGGGGGAAACAAAGATAGGGCCACTGTGTGGTTTGTGTGTGTGTGTGTCTGCAGGCATCTTAGGGATTATTGCATAAAAAAAAACATTTTAAAATACTGAATGCAAAGTTACAGCTAGCCGTGAGCAGCCCGGTAGATGTTAACTACAAATTTAAATTGTGATCCATTACAAATTTGGTAAATACTTATTTCTTTAAAATCTTCTAATGAGCAGGGAGACCAACCTGAGATCATCATGTTCGTAATATACCAGTAAACAGAGTGTTGAACAAAAAGTCTGTAATGTTTTTGCAGTATCAGGGTGATGATAAATGAACACTGCTCGCTCTGAAACTGTTGTTTTTTTCTCCCTGTAGGATCAGACTGTCAGTGACGTCCGCTCTGCTTCTCTGCCCTCTTCGTCCGTTTTGCTGATCGGCTCTTACAGGCTGGACAGGGAAGCACTAAAGAAGCTCGGGATCGGGCTCACGCTGGCAGCAGCGATTTTGGCCTTTGTTGTGGAGAAATTGTATTGGTGAAGCAGCTTTCAAGTAAAAAGGATTGTGAACAAGACTATCGTCATAGTAACTTGAACAACGTGTCTGAAGACAATGAACCTCTGGTAACTCTGCTCCAACTCAAAGTTACACACACCCAAAGACGAGTGACCCCTTCACACCCAGGGGTTAACTTGATTTGTTCTGTGAGATTTGGTCTGTGGTTTTTAGTACATATTGTTTTACTTTTTAATTAAGCCGCATAGTTTACCACGTTTTAGTCATTCTACTGCAACGCTTCGTTCCAAGCCAAGTAAAGTCAGCGTTATCCTCTGTCGGTCAGTACGTTTACATGGACTTAAGTAACTAGATTTCAGTCAGCTTTTTAAGGAAAGATGATTTTTTTCAAGTGTCATGTAGACAGGAAATCTGAGGAGCGGCTTACAGAAGCCTGTTTTCCCCATGTAAATTTCTGTTGTAGAACTTTTTGCCATGTATACACGTGAGCGGCCTTCTCCAGCTGAATAAATATCAAACCAACGCAGACGTCCTTTAAGTGCATGTTAACGCAGTGGGTGATGCTCAGCGGAGGTGATGGCAGGTTAACATTCTTCAGATGTGTTCACAAACACTTTTTGTAAAAGTTCTACCAGTTTTCAGTAGAACCAATTTAATTAAAGATTCTACTTTATATCTGAGTTTCATTATGAGCTTTGAGCTTTTTCTGTGAGATGTTTAGGGAAATGCTGCACATCACCTTTTGTCTATTGTTCATAGATGACTACAGGCTAACTGTGTACACTGGTAAATCGTGTTTTGGGGATCTGTCAAACAGCCACATGTTGACAAATAAACTAAGCACAGCCCAACTAGTCCGATCTTGACACATTCTCGGGATTATGATCATCTATACCAGAACAAAGTCAAGTCACTTTCCAGCTGGTGAAATATTTTTAATGGTTACTGAGCATCTGAGTTTCCATCTAGTGTGTGTTATGGAATTTTCCCATCCTTCTTTTGATGGACTGACGTGTGATTACGTGTGAGTACGCAATATTTCATTCTTTCAAAAGAAGCAAATATTTGTATAATACTGATTAAAGGCAGCCTTCATTTCAAAGTATTTATTTTTGAACAAGTGACATGAAGAGAACATTTTCAGAGCTACATAATTAAGTTTCTAGGGTTTTAAAATGTAATTATTTCATTAAAGTGGTGGTTGTTAAAATGACTTTGTTTATATCATTTTATGGCTTTTGTCTTATACATAACAGTCACATGTATTTGTAATGTACATCTTCTCCCGCTTCATTAGTAACAACTGGTAACTGGCCAAGTGGACAAGGCTAACAGCAGGGATTGGTGTCCATTATTGACCCATTAGTTTGTCCTATAGGATGTCAAACACCCTGTGTGATTTGTTTTATTTCTGTGCAAACTTGCCCTGGTGCCAATTTAACTGATTGTTTCTTATGTATTTACTTCCCTGTAGCTGTGTCTAGCTGATATCCACCTCTGAGATTTCTGCTGCCACCCCATTACAATGGCAGCGAATTAAAATCCATTTGTGGCGCTTACAGCATTGAATCAGTTGTCCAACAACATCCCTGTTAGTCTGAGTAATCCACAGAGGAGGCTGCTTCCACACACGCTATGACTTCAGGAGAGATTTTCCAGTCAAAACTGTGACTTGGAAATCTGTGGATTTTCCAAACCACCACAAATGAAATTCTGATACAAATATGTTCCGTTGGGTGGAATTAATATGTGGCAGAAAAAGCCGTAATACTTCTATACATGCTTTAACTGGAGGGTATTGACACTCTAATTCATGTGAACTGACCCTGTAATAAAAATATCCAGAACAGAATTAAAGGTCAAAATCAATTTGTCCAGTGTAAAATGACTATATTGACTGTTTCTGATTCACTGAATTACTGATTTTATAAAAAAATTTAACGAGTCTTATAGAACTACTATGGGAAAATCTCCCATCTCTTTGCAGCGTGCACAGCCTGCCTTTGTTTCTTCTTAACGTGTTTCTGTTTTAAAGCACGACAGTCCCAACATGCGCTCTGAAATCTCAGACAGTTAATAATGCATGACCCAATTCACGTGTCACACAGGCACATGTGTCTCTCTGTGCGTCTGAATTTTTATCTGTGCGTCTTGTATATATTCCCAGTCACAAGTATGACTTTCTGCTTTTTTGTTCACTTCTTTGTGTATCAGGTGTGTGTGTGAGTGCACACAGCCTGATGCAGTGTCTTCAGGTTCCTCTCGTGATTAATTTAACAGAGAGCCAGCATTTGTGCATGTGTGGATGACAGGATTCAACCTTTTCTTGTACGTAAATCTCCGTTATTAGATATACCACCGTTTGTAGCCTACACACACAAACACTAGGCGTGTATTGTCCAACTAAGTGATGCATGACACAAAGAAACATGCATGTACCTTGTTTTTCCCTTTCCTTAGTGATGCATGTCACACACACACACAATCACAGTCTACTGCAACTTTGTAGTGCAGCTTTTGTGCGAATGATGCACGTCAAGCAAACGTACACGCAAGGCTTTATATTACCCGATCAAATGATGCATGTCTTACACATAGACACACACACTGGCTTTGTAATATGTGATCAAATGATGCGTGTAGCTCTGAAGCTTGTTACATCCATCCAGCACTGTCCTATATTATTCTGCAGCCATCCATACTACGTGACAGTTCTTTTGATGCTTTGTAAGCACATTTCCTCCCTGTGCATGTCACTTACACTGCATTGTACTCCAATGAAATATAGATGCAGCGACATCCTTTATGTTTAGGAGATCATCACTTACTATGAAATATTGAGCCGGGAACCATGCAGAGGGATCGTTATTCACTTTGCATCATTCATTTCAGTTGTTTCTAATAAAAGCGAGGGTTTCTGAATTTGAGTCTTAGTTGCAGCTGTTGTCAATTTGTCAAACACTGTGATGTCCTATTGATGTGAAACGGAGCGACTTTGGACACATGAAATGTAGCATGTAGCATGTACGCACCTTTGTCATCTCATCTACTGTTATTTCGTTTTTGGATTTAATTGTTTTGAATTTCAGTCGGTTTGGCTTGCACAGCTACATGGTACTCAAAGTGGCGTTTATGATTTTAGGGGACTGAGTTCTCAAATCATATGCTCAAAGAAGCCAAGAACATGCACCACTCCTTCTCTTTTATCTTCCTAGTTACAGTATCTTTCACGCTGAGCTGAGGATCAGGAACACACAATACAATTAGATTTCAGTTTCACCAAAGATGAGTTCTGTTCAAAAAGACACTAAATACACATTCATAATTGAATTGATGCCAACAACTGGCACGAGTTTAGCCGGAGGATCTTGACATTAGCTACCGGCTGACAGAGCTTCTCATTAGCCACTATCTTATGATGTGACCTTTTCATTTCTGCCTAATAAAGAAAAGTTCTCACCATCTTCTACATCCACTAGTCTTTTTCTTAAACTAAAGCTTGATTTTTTTTTTTTACATTGAAAAATATAAATTATACATTGATGTATCCAAAGTCCAAAAGCAATAACAGATACAGAGCAGTCTCATGGCAATATTTATTTCCTCTTCAGGCTTTAACTTACACAATATCTGTCTCCTAGACGTTTGTTATCACAATGTAACTTTTTTTTTCCAGGCAAGCCAATCAGTAAAATATGCAGAGAAAAAGCTGATATAATTACAATGTTGATGTTTGTCAGGTTAAGTCCAATTTAGCTCAGTCAATTTAACACGCTGCCATTCAGCTTCAAAACTGTGCCATTAAAAATTTTAATTTTTCTCCCTTTGTGTTTTAGCTCAAAATTTCACAGACTTCTACAGTACGTGCCAGTCACAGCTACGGCAGCTTCTTATGAGATTACACACACAATAATGTAGAAGATGCAATTAAAATATTCTCAGGATCACAGCACTCACATTGTACTTAGCAATTATGTTTCTCATATACACGTAAGATTCAGCCACTGACAGAAAATTATAAAAATATGAAAATCTGTGCTATGGGTGTGGAAGTGTGTGTGGCTGGAGGGGAACAGGTCGACCTAGCCTAGGGGCACACACCCAATAGCAGGAAGCAACACAGCCTTACAACGGAGACCTGCCTGAGACTATGTCTATTAATAATCTGTGTGTGTGTGTGTGTGTGTGCTGTCCTAATTAGCAGCTGCCACCCTGACCCTGCTTTAGTTTGGAAGAACAAGGACAAAAAGTCCTTTTTTCATCTCTTACCATCAACAGCTTTGCTATTTGCCCTAGACTGTAACACTACAGTCACACAGTGGTGATACTGTGTGTATATAGTTTGGGTGTGCACTGTTCTACACATTACTTCAACTACAGACAATAAATGGCAATTATAATAAAGAATGCTTAAGTGATTATGATTTAATGTTTCATATTGCATTTTCCTTTTTCTCACTCATTATCTGCTCCATTCTGTTTCAACTCTTTAACTTCTCATGTGTTGACTTTGTGACAAGCTTAGTCCACCTTGTCAGAAGGCTAATATCATGTTAAACTCAATATTGCACACATTCTATTAAAAATTATCAACAGAGCATTTATTTGATTATAGCTGAAACAAAATGGCTGAGAAACATCTGTTATTTTAATTAGAATTATGACAGAAGTAAGTTGGACTGAGTTAATACCTACTCCAACATTTCCATGTTATAAATTGACGAGGCAGCAAGGAAGATTATGAAACAGCATATTTGCACCCAAGTGTTAAAATTGGTGAACAACAAAGGCCTTTAATTCCCTGCAACTAGGCCTAAGTGCAATTGCTAGATGCAAATGAAAACCCACGAGTGTGACCAATTAATTTTTGTAAATTTGATGACCAACATGCTTTGTTGCTTTCCATCCCCACCTCCCACCATTCCCTCTTTTTTAATTATTTATTTTTCCCATTTCACCCTGCGCTTCCATTTCTATAGGCTGAGGTCTGCTTACTGTGTGCTGAGCACTTCAATGCCTTCTGGAGCAGAGGGGAAAATGAGTTGGCACGCATATCCATTCCTAATCATATGTGTATGTGTGTGTACATGAGTCTTCATGCCAGCTTCATCCTAGCATTTAGTTTGGTGGCCCTTTGGTGCCTGCATTCAGTGATTGCTGTGTTTTTATCTACACACACAAACACAGGCGTGCATACACCCCGTTGTCGTTGCAAAGCAAACTGGGAATTCACAGCCTGCTGTGTGAGGGAGAGATTGGCTCTGCTGAGTGTCTTGGTGGCTTGCCAGTTCTGTTAGTGTGTATGTCTTTGTGTGCCTGTGGTTTGGTGTGTGTGTGTGTGTGTTGTGTGTTTGATGAGCTTATACATCTTTGACTTTGAGCAGTTGAGGGTGTTCTTGTTCACCAGTGGGACGGGGGACCAAAGTCAATATTTTAGCTCTGCGCAGCATTGTTCTTGAAAGCTCTTTAATAAGCACATAGAGACATGGAGCACTGCAATATTACTTGGTGTTAAAAGCTGTTATTAGTTCGAAGACAGTTTTAAAGACATCGCTATTTGCTTGGCTTTGGAAAATACCTGCTTTGATGTCTCATGACACACCATCTGTCTTGGTTGTGTATTGTTTGCATAAGAGCGAGTGAATTAAAACATTCAATTAAAGTGTGAAAAACTTTAAAATACGAGGTTTTGGTTAGATCATTTTAAATTGATATGACTGACTGTGATATATCCTGGATCAACAGTTTTGCTTGTAATATCCAGCCAAAGTGCACATTACTGAAAAAGTTTGCTGAAGAGTTTATGCATTGAATTATTCTTTTTATTTATTTGTATCTTTATTTTCCGAGCCTCGTTCTCTCAGACGGTTCATATACAGTAGTTTGCAGTCACATTTAAAAAGGGTCAAAAAGTAACTTTGGTAAAACTTTGGTCATTATCTCAAAGTAAGACATTTAGCAGGTTTTAGCTTAATGAACCATCTGAGTTGTTGCATCTCTGCATTGCCTCAATTTAAACAAGAAATATGAAAAAAGGAAGAAGTCACCTTGAGGTCTCACGGTTGTTTTCCTCCTGCTAATGTTTGATTAGAGCGCTTTAGATGGCTGCCACGAAACTTTTTAATGATGTTGTCATGGAAATAACTGTACATTGCCTGAGACTCCTGAGGGCTGGTTTGTTGCCACGGTGAAGAAACACTTCACAAACGTTGCTCATTTGCATAACTACATTGTTAATGTTTAATGGCGACGTTTTCACTATTTTACAGATTAATGTTTTCTAAGGCTGGACTAGATTCTTGTGTTCTACCCTTGGAAGATAATAAACGTGATAACCTCTCAACAGAAGCACTAGATAAAGTACTTTGGACTCTGTAATCGGAAAACTTGTATTCATATATGCAGCAAAATTGTGACTGTCCCTCTCACCCAGAGCAGAACTCTCTCTACGGGACTGTGCAGGCCTGACGATGGCATTAATGGTTTTGACTCATATACTTGACAACTACTAGATTGGACTTTGGTACACAGCGTAGTAAAGCTACACTGTAAGCAGTCTAGCATTTGCATTTAGTGCGGTGCCCAGCTGCCTTCAGTTCACTAGGAAACTCACTCAAGTCATTCAGTAATTACAGTAAGTAGACGTGGGTGTCTTTTTTTATTATTTCTCTGTGTCTTTTTATTATTTCTCTGGATACTTTGACATAACCTGCTTATAATTACAGGCACCGTTCCTCCTTTCTTTTTCCTGATAGTCAATTACACCACCCACTGATACTGTGAATAGTTGAAGTAAGAAATCAATATGAAGCCATGTTTGGACTTTAAAATGAGGCTGTCAACTGATGTTTGAGGAAATTATAAAAGCACACACACAAACACCTCAGATTAAGCAAATCCTGTAAATGACAATAAAACAAACCTATTGGCCGTTATTTAGAAATGATAATCGAGGAGGAAGAGACGAGTTGAGAAGGTAAACATGTGAAAAGGAACCATAAAAGTACATTGAATAGAGACAAAGACTCACAAACTGAGGATACTGGCAGATTCCTGCCATGACTAATGGCAACCAGCACTTAAAGAAATACCAATGTTTGAACCACAATCAAACATAATAGACTGAATGGGCTTTTTCAACACTCCTGTCGATGAGTCGCGTCGATAACTTGCATAATGTTGCAGACAAAAGGCTTCAAAGCATCGTGTGAAAATGTAACAGTAACTTTTATCTGATCTGAACTATAATTCTTACATAATTCTAATTTTCAATACGTTTGGATAATAATCTTTATCACGGAGTGCCAGAGCAATGGAATAAATATGTGTAATAATGGAAAATGGTTTGAGGTTACTAAGAGCCAATAAATACTGGGTTATTGTCACAACAGCCAATCAGACGGTTGAGCCCTCCTTCTGCATCTGACCATCCAATGGCAAGTCTAGCGGGGGAGGTCAAAGGGCATAAGTGTTAATCTCAGTTTGACGAGTAAAAGAATTAGCGTAGCATTAGCTTAGAGAACGGACGCCTCGCTGATGACCGTCACTCCATCTGTTGGTGTGTAAAAGTCTGTTAGCTGGGATGATATCTGAAATAATATCTTAAACCGCAAATGTCTGCTAGCTGCAATGCTAAAAGCCCCATTCTCTCATAGTTAAACTGTTCGTATTAGATTACATTATTAGATTACATTATTAAAATGTAAAATCTGAGTAACTAAAGCAAAAATGTCATCAGTGAACTAAATCAAAGATAGGTTTGTAAAATACTTATGATGAGCAGACATGACCTGCCATTATTATGTTTTAAATAACTACCGGCATTTTTCTAAGGTTAAGAAGAAGAAGCCTGATGCTTCTGGGAAATAAACTGGACTAAATAAAATCTGCATAATTTCTGCCTACATCCTGTGTAGTAGGGTTACATTACACACACACACACACACACACACACACACGGCTCTGGAGACAGACTGTGGCCTGTACAGTGAAGTATTCACATGTACACCTATTTTGTTTTTATTATTTATTTTACTGCATTGTTAAGTTTTTTCATTGAAAAAATGTAAACATTTTTGCCCATCAATCTACAAACACTGAAAACATTTTTATTTTAAAAAGTTTCCTGTTTCCTTAAGTAGACTGAATTTAGTCCTTTTATAGAAGTCCCTTGGGCAGTAATTAATTGGCTCTAGCACATTTTTTCAAATTTTTATGTTTTTTGCTTTATAGTTACTCAGACATTTTATTTGTTAGGTGCTGGTTAAATCCCAGACTCTTCTGGGCATATGCCAAAGTGTCCTTGAGCAAGACAGTGAACTCCCACTTAGTTGCTCCCTGTGATTGTTGGCCAGCAGAGCAGCTCCCCCATCAGTGTGTGAGTGTGTGTGTGTGTGTGTGTGTGTGAGTGATTGTGAGTGTGAACGGGGAAACAAGAAGCAGCGTAAAAGCGCTTAATAAGTGCAGACCGTTCACCATTTCAAGCTGTCATGTACGAAGCACCGGCCTTACCTTTGTAGTTTGAAAAGGAATAGATGAGACCGTTGATTGTGTGGTGATTAGTTTGTCTAGTCAAGTGTGGGAAATGTTTCTGCTTATTTTTGAATGAATGCAGGAACTGTCATCGTGGCCTATTTAAATCACATCTCCTACAAGCCAATTCGTCTATGAAGTTGTCAGACAATAAGTGCACATATGTTTCAATTCTGCAAAAAGTCTGGCACAATCAAACTTTCCAACCCCCTTTTGTCTGCGTTAGTAATATACTAAATGTCAGAAGAGCAAAGCCCACAAGGTTTCTCTCATGACATGACAAAAGTAATCGACTGCTAGTCTGAGGCATTTGTAAGTTATTGAGAGAAATGGAACAAGTTGTAAAACCGCTCCCTGGCAGTGACTAGAGTATGTGTAGATGGATGTCTGAGAGAAACAAACCAGTGAGAGGTTAAAAAAAGACTCAGCTTCAGAACTATTTCATAATTGCACAAAAATGAAGGTCTTACAAGATTGTAGCTTTTGCTGACAGTTTGCTGTGACACATTGCGAAATCACTCATACAGAGTTGTGAAGTAATTTCCACCGCAGCCTCACAGCAAGAGGAGTCAGAAATAAAAAAATAAACAAAATAATTAAAATAATAATGGCATTCAAATGCCATAAGACATTTTCATCACATATTGGTGTCATTGTGTCCACACTGCAGTGTTTTTTTCCTTCCCTTTACCACTCTCCCTCTCTCCATCCTGTTTTCTCTTTATTTTCTTTCTCTTTTCCCAGCTCTGTCTTTTCCTCTCCCTCTCCTGACCGCCCTCCTCCTGTCGTTGACAGCTCCAGTTAATTTAATGTCAGCTCTGCCAGCTCGTCTCATCACTGCGAGACAAACAGATGTGAGCACGGGAGAGTGTGAGAGAGAAAAAGAGAGGTACAGACAGAAAGCAGAAAATTTTAAAAAGATAGGCAAAAGGAAAGGTTGGAAGTGAAGACAAGTTAAAAATAAATATCAATAAATTAATATCCACAAAAAAACCTGACTGATAGATGAGTGTTTGTACTTAGCCTCTCAACACTCCTTTGCCTCATACAGGAGAGGCAATTACAATTTCACAGGTTGAAATTAAAATCCCTGTGGTATTTGTGTTTGTATGTGTGTGCATACTTGTGTACTGCATGAGATAGAGCAGGCTGTCAAAGTGATTTCAAGCTGTTTATAACCTAATCTCACAAAATGGATCCTCAAGCAGCAAAAAAGCAAAAAGAATCTAGCCCCCTCCCACCCCCCAACCCCCCTTAAAACAAAATAAAATACATTTTTTGAATATTAATTGCTGGCTCTTGATGATCGGCTTATTTGTTTGTGATGAGGCTGCGAAAGAAAAGTACCCATAATCCACGTCTCTGTGTCTGTTAATGCTGTCTACTGTCTGCATTAATCGCTCTGTATGCCCCTTTTCTTTGCTCTCTATAATCTGTTTCTCTACGTTCTTTTTGTTGATTCTTTCCTTAGGTAAAAAGATGATTATCTTAGAGTCGGTGTAGCAGAGTTATCTAATATCCACGTTCAAATATCTGATTTCTGGTCCTGCTTTATTTATGTCCCTAAAGATTTATGGTCCACGTAAGGTTTAATTTTCAAACCTCAGCATGTGAGTTGATTTATTCCAATTATAATAGTATCTCCACTTTACAATTCCTCTCTCAGATTCCGTGTGGCATAGCGTGTAGGCTGCAAGTGCTCTATAATCTCTCCATGTTTTCGTAGCGGTCATTAGATTGTATAGGATATCGACCCTTATTCATGTAGGAAATTTTATCTGAGCACAATTGTTTTTATTACTGTACCACTCTGGTTCATACTGACAGCTGGAACAAGATACTGCAGACACATTCTCCCGCTGACCACTCAGCTGCTCTACAGCTCAAAGCAGGACATCACAGCAGACTGTGGCACTGAACCTAACAGCTGGATCTCTCTGATCTTTCACGTTTGTACAAAGACAACAGATTTAGTTGTGGTTATTTAAAAGAGGCAGTCTGCTACCTGTGGATATGTTTCTTCATCAGAGTGGCCTCTGTTCTGGTGCTTACCTACAATCAGATATGCTGAATATAACTGAGCTCTGTGTCTTTGTGTGTAGCTGCACTTTGTTATTAATGTGACCTTTAGTTTACCAGCGTAGCAATGCCCCATGTTGTGTTTCTTGCTTAGAAAGATTTTTAAATTCAAAACAATAAGCATGTCACAGCCGCTGCGATGTTGGTCATGTTTTCCTCTACATGACATTACAAGTTAGGATTCTCTTTACATATTGAATAGAAACAGGGCAGTTTTGCTTCAGCTTATCCGTGATTGCAATGTTTATGGTTGACTTGAGACATGGCATTAATGAGTTTTCTGTATCACACAGTTTCCAGTCAGAAGTTTACAGACACTCAGTAGACATGACATGTCAGGTTTTAAAGGATTTCTTTGAACTGATTTTTTTGCTGAGACAGAATGTTTGTACAGTATACATCTTTAATAAATTTGGTGCACAAGATTTAATTTGGTTTGGGTTTTCTGAA
The DNA here is from genome assembly GCA_033026295.1 of Channa striata. Classification (NCBI taxonomy): domain Eukaryota; kingdom Metazoa; phylum Chordata; class Actinopteri; order Anabantiformes; family Channidae; genus Channa; species Channa striata. The sequence goes on along the minus strand of CM065175.1, from coordinate 12,378,180 downwards.
ATAAACATAAATCATCATGGCACAGGCACATTTTCACTGTGTGGATTTGAGCTTTTTTTTTTACATTACCATGGATGGTAAGACTGTCATCCAAGATAGAACCTCTTAGTCAAAAATCGACACTGCAAGCTCAACTGAAGTTTGAAGCTGGACAAAAAAGTGAAGACAAACTTTTTTTTTTCAACCTAAAAACCAGATTAGGTTGTTTGGCCACAGTGAGCCGAGATAGAGACATTAAACTCCAACCTCGCACTGTACCTACTGTTAAGTACAGTAGTAGTGGCATAACGCTCTGGGGCTATTTTCCCCGTGGGCCTGGTACAATGCGCAGAGTCAGTGGCATAAAAAGGAAAACGGAAGAGTGGTTAAACCAGAGCTATGCCAGAAGCATGCTGATGGCTTCCAAAAGCATTGTCTTAATCAAATGTTAGGCATGTAATTTAGGAACACTGCAGAGTAGGTGGACCACTGCTCACAGGTTTTTGCTTTGGTGTTTCTTGCTGTCTCTTTTAAGCACATCAGTTGCCATAAGCAACACGTGGAAGTGTTCTCTAAGTGACAGTACAGACATTTGCTGCAAAAATGTGTCTTGCTCCATGTCCACAGATTGTGATACATCAGACTGACCAGGAACTGAAAGTGATATTGTCCTCCTGACAATATTTTAATCACTTTCAGTTCCTGGTAAGTTCCTGGTAAGTCTGATGCTTTCAGTGATTCAAATATGACCTATTTTTTTATTTCTTTTTCTTTTCCCCATCTTTGTACATTTGGGCAGTGGAGAGATGTAGAGAACTTGAAATGACAGCATTTTATTTCACTCAAGTTGATATGTCTTCTGTCTATGGTACATCAGCTTTTTTACATGACTTTGTATATATTTATGCCACAATTTTTCTTCACATTGCATGTGAATGCAACAAACACATTCTAAGCCACTGTAGGCAGGCATTCGCTTTATATTACTATCATTGCGATAATATACTTTATACTCAACCTGCTTCAAGCGCTGCTACTGCCCCGAGTGAATAGTTTTTTGACTCTGCACGAGCAGTGGGGAACGGCAGATAGAAATCCCAGAGCAGCTGGTAGCTGAGTGATTACAAAACGCTTCGAGCAGGGCACCGGAATCGCTGTTGCTCCCTCTCCATTCACACACTGGCTCTGCTGTACAGTGACTTGGGACTTGAGCAGAGTTGACTAGGTCACACTTGTGGTACAGCTCTATGTCATCTACATTTTTGAAGCTGTCCCGAGGACATGAGCCAGTTTAAACTCTGCACTGAATGGCACAAAAACATCACACATCCTGTCGATAAACCTTCTGTCTCTCTGTTTTTGTTTATTGTGCCACAATATAGATTATTTTTCCACTTACTAATTTTGGAAAACACGCAGTTTAAAGTGTAGAGAACTGGTGATGAGAACTCAGTTGTTGTCACTTACGAAATCATACCTTCTGATGACTAAGGAGTTCATTATGCTATACTGCTGAAAGATATCACGTGTCCACAAGTGTCCACAGCAGTGGTTTTGGGAAATCAGGCCGTCCTGTGTTATCATTTATTTAGTCTTGCTCATCTACTACAGTATAGCAGCTTTCAGGCTATGGGACCTGTAATGTAGCACTGTTTTTGCACAGATTGCAAATTCTCACAGTTAAAATTGGTTTTACAGCCATTTCAGTCCCTGCTGAAAAAATAATATTCACTCCCAGGAGATTTGGTAGCTTTCAGAGCACACTCAAGCTGCATCAAGTATTATAACATATACTGTAAATGTTGTGTTAAGTGAGACTTGATTGCTTGTGGTAAATGAGTTGTTGCAGGGTCTTAATGTATAAACCCAGCTGAGCGAGGCTCACACTTTGCAGGAGACAGGCTTATAGGAAGCATATTTTACCCAGCATGGGATGGTGTAAAAAATGTATCTCTTTCTCTCCATAGTTGAGTAATGCTGTTAAATATTAATCTAATGTTAGATGCTGTATTATTAGTAACAGCACATCTTGCTGACCTGTACTTTCTTTTAACCACCCTGGAGTACATGCCTGTGCACGTGTGTGTGTGTGTGTGTGTGTGTGTGTGTGTGTGTGTGTGTGTGTGTGTGTGTGTGTGTGTGTGTGTGTGTGTGTGTGTGTGTGTGTGTGTGCGTGCGTTGCAGTGTTAAGGGCATTAAAGTGTGAAAGCGTTTCTAAATTGCCCTTAAATTGCTCTGGGGAGGGGTTAGGTGAATATATGCCCTGCAGGGCTAATGGAAGGAGCATCACTCTTCCATGTAGAGAACTGCAGTTATAGACGCACACAAAATACATATGGGCAAATGTAAAGGGCAAATGCAGCTTTCCGGACCATCTTAGGCAGACTAATCATTCTCTTCTTATCATCTTCCCCTATTTGCCCCTGTCCTCCCCCTTGTCCATCACCATAACTTTATTCTTCATTCTTCTCCTTTTTTCTCTCACCAATGTAGAAGAAAAGAGCCTGATCCCTCCTTCGCTCAACCCCCCCATCTTTTTTAAAAAAAAAATCTATCTCCCTAACCAGTCAGGTTTAATCCTGTTAGTCATGGTAGATATATGGGATCCTGCTCACTCTGACTTTCTTTCAGTGAGACATTCCCTAGAGAGAACCTATGGATTCAGTTACACACACACATTTCTGCAGAGAAATATGCATTTACACATATACGCAGTTATACAGCCTCTTACCATTGTCAAAGTCTGATCAAAATACATTTAAAATGAGGATTTCATGAACTACAGAAAAAAATGGAAATTTGATTTAAAATCCATCATAGACTCCATTTAGCAGTAAGCAGATTTTGGACTGCATATCCACATACTTCATATCTGCATATCCACAAAAAAATCTGTGATCTTTATGTCAAATGCTTGGTGGTATATAAAGTCGACTATTTTATAATATTTTAATGTTAATCAAATGTTTTGCCTTGTGAATGTTTTTACAGTATTCTCCAGTATGTTTTTACACTATGTATACTTTTTCTAAAAGACAGTGAATTATTTTAAGGGAGAACGTTGACACAAACACTGAATGAATTCATCAGTAGACTGCCTTCCATTTTTTATCTTTCCTGTATGTTTTTCTTTCCCAGTAGGGGGCAGTTGCATGCCTCCTGGACCCACAACAGAAGTGTGTGTGTGTGTGTGTGTGTGTGTGTGTGTGTGTGTGTGCTCGCTTGCATACATGTGTTTGCACATGGACCCCATTCGGATTCAGGCCTTGTCTGTGGGTCCCCCTCTCATTTTAATTAAAGAGCAGATGCACTGCCCCTGTCCCGTCTGCCATCCCCCTTTTGTATGTGTGTGTGCATGTGTGTGCTTGTCTTCTTTTGACCCAGCGTGCCCTCACCATGTGCCAGTCTGAAGCCATATTGTCCCAAGGACTGTGAGTGTTATTTGGGTGGTAGATGAATTAGTCGACAGGAGAAAGGGGGGACACCCACGCCTGGTTTTAAATAGTTTAAACTGTTGAAATTGTGTCAAATCACTTCACAAGCAGATAGGAAAACAGAGGAAATTTCAAACACACATTAACACATATCTTCAGACATATCTGTACACACAGAGGTTATGCGCCATGTTTGTAATGTATCAACATTTATATTTAAAAATACTTGCCGGATGCTGGCCTAGAATACAATTGTTTATTGACAGTATAATAGGTTGTTTTGGGATTTCTCCAAATGGTTCCCTCTGAGCTCAAACATTAATTCCTGTGAGCTAAAAGTATACCAGATGTGTGTGTGAGTGTGTGTGTGTGTGTGTGCACGTGCATACTGTATGTGTTTGGAGTGAGAGGCGGAGAGACCAGGCTGTGTAGAAATGCAGACAGTGGGGGAGCTAATTCTTAGCCGTTGCCTCCTATTGCATCAGTTGACAGTCAACAAATAGAGTGAGCTAAAGACCAGCTAATAACTGCTGATAAGAAAATAAGAAACGTTAGTGCTGGACAGTATGATCACAAATGAGTTTTGAGGTAATATTTTGAAGGTTGACGTTTCATGGTATAAAACACTATTGTCTTTTTTTTTAATGCATGTCTGGGCCTTATATAGGTTTGTGGCTTATTCTACTGTCAGGAGTAAATCAAATATAAAAGTAATAAGTATTGATGGATATTTCTAAAATGCTTCCAAATTCAATGTGCATTTACATTTCCTTTTCAGGCACAGGCAAGTTTGAAATATTTCTGGTTGGGTAAGACTCTAATCCAGTGTCTGAAGCCGTCGTTTTTGGCTGTCTGTAACAGGATCGTGTCTGTGAATAGATGAACTGTGATGATCCTGCGTTCGTTACGTTGCTCTACCATTTGTTTTTCCTTCCACACACACTCAGTGCCTGAAAACAGTGTCTCTACAGTGATGTCTGAGGCGATGTTTGGCTTCACTGCTTCCACCGGCCCAATCTGATGACCGTAACCCGCTGATATTCCCACACATTTTCAGATACAGTAGCCTCTTGCTACTGGTACCAAAAGCAACTTCAAATCTAGTGTTTGAGCTGCTTCAGACATTTTAACACCCAAACCTTTCAAACTGAATGCGTAGTTTCTCTCTTGGAGACGAGTTCCTCTGGCTCATCCCTGGTTAAACTTTTTTTCATGCTCTATTTGTTTCTGATATGTAGCGAGCAGCCACCCAGTATGTCGTTCTGTGGTTTAATTGTGTGAATTAACAGCTATTTGTGTTTTCTTTGTCACAAATTGTTGGTGTTTTGTGCCGTTAAAGAGTGTGCTTTGGGTACACCAGACTTCTAACTATCTAAACTGGGGGCCAGTCAGTAGGATCCTCCTTTCCACACTCCACAGAGCTTCTATGAATAATGAAGTACAATTTACTACTGAGTTATTATAGCTGGATTTGAAGTTATGTGATGTGCAGTACTGTGGTAATTTATGCTGTCTGTGAAACTACAGCTGGTATACTGGATGAACTGGTGTGTATACTGTGTACCATCACCATCTATTCATATTGCATGTCATATGTTGCTATGGCAATGGGTCAATTTCTTTCTGTTTTCCTCTTTAAATGTAGTAGCTAGCACACATACAGGATCTTGCTGTGGATCAAAGTGGACAGAATAATCGGCCAGCAGTGTTTTAGTCTCTGGGACTTTTGTCTTTTTTTGTCCCTGTTAATTGAAGAAATGAAATGTAAAGTCTTACATCTCATTAAGATTTGATCCCGATCTATTACATGCCACAATGTCTAAATGCTTACAGCAACAGAACTGATTTTTTGTTTGTGTGTTTCTAATTATACTAATTGGCTCTATATTATATATATTGATACTTCAGCTTTCACTGCACAACCTTTATTTTCCTCCCATCTTCTAGTAATTGGTTATGTTGCCACTGGTTGCTCTGTCTTGTCATTTTTTTGACACATGAGAGTTGAATTCCTGTGCTTTTTAATGTTCTTGGAAAAAAAAAGAGACATTTGGACTGTGACAGCTGTAATACATTGGCTTACAAATGTTCCTAATGGAAGCTATTTGGCAGACAAAATAACTTTATTAAAAAAGTTCAAGGTATTACAGCTCCCAGTAAGTACATGAAGTCAAGGTTCTCCCTGCCTGCTTCTATTCATCCCGTCTTTCAATGTGTCATTTATCTCTTGCAATAAATATAGCGGCAATTGTTTTCTTTTCGTGTGCTGTGTCACAAAAAGAGAGGATCAAAGGCATAAATGGTACGGTGTGTGTGTGTGTGTGTGTGTGTGAGCATGCAGATGTGCATTCCTACTGTCTGCAGTATGTACATTGGTTTGATGAAGTGATTGAAACCTTAGTGGCTGATGCAACAAAATGCTAATTGAAATGTTGTTATGCTACGTGAACTCCTTTTCCAAATGTGCTGCATTTATTCCAGCGTTTGTTCCTGCAGTTTCTCTCTCTCTCTCTCTCTCACACACACACACACATCCTCACGTGCACACTCACACACACTTTTAGGCACAGGGCCCGTGTTGCTACCCAGAGATTTGGCAAGTCACTCAACTCAGGATCTGTGTGTATGCGTGTTTGTTGCCAGGGCATTACAACATCTCTTAGTCCCCCAGCCAATCAAATCACTGCAATAAATATTGCTATAGTTGTTTTTTTCCAATAGTTTTTCAAACACTGAGGATATAACTTAACAAAAAATAGTCAGGTTTTTGCAGGAAAATGTTTATAATTTTGAAAGAAACGATCTGTTCTAATACTTTATTTAAGAAAATCAATGCCGATCTCTCTCACTCGCACTCACTCTCTTTCTGATCTTTTTGATACCTGACTTGCCGCGGATTAATGGGCCGACTTTCTTTGTTGTTTGATTGTACCCTGATTTCTTGCTGTCAAACTAGTACCATTGGCAGTTTTGTTGGGATTGCTGACTGGAAACAGGGCATTATAATAATAATGATAATTAAACATGAATATAATAATAATAATAATAATGCATTTTATTTATAGACTCCTTTCATGAAACGTATATTTTGACAACATTGGCTTCTGCTGCATGGACCCTGACCTCTCGAAAACTTGCATTGACGATGGGGGATGGAATGTTAATGCCACATTTAATTTCGATTTATGGAGATTTTGTCTGGGAATCAGGTATGATTAATGATTAATGTATGTCTACTGCATGTATTTGTGCAGGTACATTATGGGTAAAAACTATATAATCCTGGGTGGTGTTATGTGTTTGTGTTTACACTCTCCTCATCTTTCTAATAAACTTGAGGGGACAAATGAGCTCCCTGACAGTCTACACATCAGTGGTCAACAAAAAATGAAAACCGAGTAGCTGTTTTCCATTGCTTGATGAGTCATCAGCCGGGTAACACAAAGTCTTCATTAAACAGTACGGCACAGGAGACATCCTTCTTCATCATGACCAGGGCAGCCCTTATTCCCAATGTGGCTTGTCCTAAAAACAAACAAACCACAGCAAAGCCAGTTTTAGGCTTGTTATGCCCAGCGTAAAAACAAACAAACCAGTCATCTGTTCTTCTTAAAGCCAGTAAACTCACAGCAATAAACTTTTAATAGATAAAATCTTAACAGGAAATAGGACAGGTGTGGTAGAAATGTATTTTAGATCAACTTTTATCCATCTGCATACAAGCAGTCTTCAAAACACCTGCATGCAGTCAGGCAGTTAGATTCATAATAATGTTTGTTGCTTAGTATAAGTATGAAAGGTTTGTTTGATTTAGAGAAAGTAGTGCAGACTAATATAAGATGCTCTTTGGTTGACTTATTCATATCAGTGCACAACCTATATACTATATAACCTACATACACAATCTATACTATAATTTACATCATACATTTACAAATATGTAGTGACTTCTAGAAACACTTCTTGAGATATTGTTCACATACACAGCAGCAACTAGCATGCATGTAAACACACGTGACTCCATAAATTATTGGGCAAATTATTAGATCTCAAATTAACCATATACTGTAGAAGCTTAAAAAAATGATACTAAACAAAATAAATTTATTTTGCACAATCGATTATGAAAATATATCTCAGTCATTTGTAGGACTGTATCTAGATGTGATTTTGGCACACAGTAAACATCTATGTTTCTTTTCATGCTGCTTTAACAATAAAAGACAACTGTGACTTGAGTTTCTTTTTTGTATTTTAGAACCGGCATAACTAATTGTCTGTACAGCTATGCAGAAGAAGTTATACAGAATCCTGTGCTTTCAGTGTCCTGCTCAGAGGCTGCGAGCCTGCATATTTCGACAAAATTGGATATAAAATATGCATTTGGACCCTCTGAGTTAAATCATAGGCAACAGTCTGTCTGTGGTATCCAAAGATATACATTTGACAATATTGTTACAAGGATTGTTATCCAGCCTAGTGAATATAAGAATTGTTTTGGTGCACTGTCACTTAAAAACTTTGGCAGAGTAAAGGTATTTATTATTCCACTTCTGGCAGCTTTACATTATGTGTCAAAAGTGATGCCCGTGAAATATGAACTATAATGGCGAGCTTTGTTGCTTCATATCCTGATGTATTTACAGTACCAGTGGAAATGTAAAAGCATGGATTCACTTTTGAACTCCCTTTAAAAAGTAAATGGGTGTTTCATGCTTCGTGTAGAAAATAGAGGCAATTGATTTCCACATTTTAGTCAGTGTGGAGAAGCAGGTTGTGATTGGAATTGTTGAAAGCAAAACGAGCAGGCCTAATGTTTTTTTACTGTTTATCTAATATAATCTGAATCAGATGACTTTTAAACCAGTGACATATTCTGGCCAGACAGAACTATAAATCTGGAGATGGTCTGACATTTCAGTATTTGCTCACTAAAATCTGAATTCTGGACAACACTAATGAGAATATTTGAATTAGAAAGCATAAAGGGGATGGAAGAAAGAGATATTTAAAGATTCACTTGCTTCTTTGACATCTTCTGCATGGAACATTGGAAGCTGCACAGAGTTTATGTGATTGAATACCAGTTGGCAAACACATTGGCAGTCTTCATGCTGTTATGAGTGTAAGGGTTAGTGAAGTGACTAGCTTTAGGCAGCTTTGTTGTGCTATTGGACGCTTGTGAAAAATATTGCTAATATAAGTTGTAATAATTCTTTAATAAAGTCTTCATGGTAGTTTATATGTGTTCTACCATTATCCTGCTGATCAGAAAACACTGCAGAAAGGTCAGTCTCTGCTCACTCCTCATTACATTCAGTGATCTTTATCATTTCACAAATGTTAAAAAATGCCAAATACAATATGTTAGGTGCTTCAGATATGGCACCTGTACCCCAACCATAACAACCTTTCTGCCAATATATGAAACCTCAGTGTGATCTTAAATGTCAACAGTTGACATTATTCAGCTGGACGCAATCGATAGGTGCTGTTTGTTGAAATACATTACCTTGAATGACACAAGCAAAGTGCACTATTTGACTGACACTTATTACTACTACAGTAAAACCATAAAGCTGGATGATTTTGTACAGAACTTAACTTTATATCTTCTGTATCTGCACTTTTACGGGTTTCTTCTCACCTCCCATCCTGCTACTTATTTTTAGCTTCTTTTAATAGTCTGTTTTAGTTAAGTTAAAAATTGAGTTGTACTCCTTAAGCTGCCGGTCATCATCTAAATCGGTTTTATTTGCCAGAATAATTGAGGGCTTTAGTTGTATCACTTTCAGACAGTGAGATTCCACACTTTGACCCTTGCTACTGTGAGTGCTGTGAGTGAGATGTTTTTCTTAAAGTTAATTCTTCAAGTACATTTTGTAGAATTTTCCCTGAATGCTTTGGACTTCATTATTCTTTTTGCAAAACCAGAGCTATTCTGTGTGCTAAATGTCATTTAAAAGCACTCTAAAAACTTAATTTGAGAGCAATAATAGCCCCAGGAACAGAGCAGAGCTATTAGAAAGGAGTACAGCGGAACTTAGCTTTTCCACAATTTTTAGTTACAAGTAGGAATTTGGGAGGTTCCACAGTCTCACTCAGTTGCAAGAACTATGCTCCGACCACTGACTGTCAAAACCACGGCAGCATTTTGCTTGATTAAAGCAAGTAAATGAGAAAACATTACTTCAAAGTGTTTTGGATGTCAAATTTGTTGAAGACTTGAAAGGCCTGTTCATGAAAGATACTGTGGCCTGCAAATGCCAAGAACACTCATACATTTACATGTGGGTAGGTGATCAGATTTGATCCCCTGCTTGAGAAACCTCAAAGCAGTTGTTTTGCAAAATGATATTCATGAAAAGCAGTGAAAAACAGAGTTGCGCTTGTTCAGAGTAATAGTGACCCTGCAGGCAAAGTAGAGCAATTAAAGGAACGTCCAGGGGAGAGATGAGAACTATTAACAGCCACAGAGGACCCTTCCTCTCCTCATTTCACTCTCTGTCTCCCAGCTGAGGATTGCGTAGCTATACATAAATGATTAAAAATAAAACATATTGCAGGAGATACTGAAAAAGCACTAATTACAGAGAGAGGAGGTTATCAGGGAGAGATGGGGTTTGGGGAGAATGCTTCCTGTGATCAAAGATGTTTGCTGTTCAATTTAAAATGTTGCATCAGGTATATTTGAACTGGTGTCTTTTACATAAAAATGTACATTTTTACATCAAGTCACAAATCTGTGTTCATTAGCTACATAAACTGCAGTGAAACAGGAAGCTTAGTGTTGATCTAATTGTAGGATGTTCTCAAAATGCCTCATTATCACTAAGATTATGACCACAAATAGTGTTCCATGTTTTCTGTGAGCTAAGATCTTATTAGGAATTAGTAAGTGTCTTCCTTCTGAGAAAATACTAATTGATTGATTCTCTGAGAAAGAAGAGTTGGCTACTATATCAAACACAAGATTCATCTTATAATGGGGAACCTTTTTAAACACAGATAAAACCAACTTTGTTGTCAGTTTGGTTGATTTTAAACACAAAAGCAACTGGGCCAGGAGTATGGTTAAGTTAGGATACATAAAATACATAAATTCTTAATATCACATATGTATATACAGTAAAAAACATTACCTAGGTATCAGTAAGCAATGTTAATATGAACATGGTCAGTTCCTATTTGGAGTTTTGTATTATGGCTCAGGAAAGAGAAACAGAATAAACAGTACTTCCTGTTCTGTAAGTGTTTGGACTGAGAGCTGTGATCAGAATTACTCACAAGAAGAGTGTGACGGTTCCCTCTAACATCCAACTTAGTGCACAGGTCAGTTGGGTTAGTTCAGAAAGCTGCAGAGACTAATTCTAAATTGTCTGTGTGTGGAAAGGTTACTTCAACAGGGTCAAGCATCAGCATTATTTAAAATGTCACTGATACGATGAGGACACATTCCTGTGTGATGGTGTGTTTTTTTGTGTGTGTGTGTGTGTGTGTGTGTGCTGCTGGCTCATGAGCAACCATGGCCGTGGTAGAGAAGAGCTATCATGGCCTGGCCTTAAAGTCACATTTAATTGGCGTATTCCCCCAAGTAAATAAAAAAGGTGGCATTTTCTCTTTGGTGTCTGGACTGGAATGCTAAAAACCAGTGGGCTGAGGTCCCTGAAATGTCAAGGAGGAATAATTTCCAGCGCACACTCTGCCAGCTTTTGTACCTTGCCCCTGCTCTGCTCTGGGAGACTCAGAAAGGTCATTTGAACATTTGACTTATTTTATGTCAACATTTGGCTGAGAATCAATGGCAGCTTTTCATGTTCAAAGATAAGTAGGGCACTTTTAAATGTTGTCCCGTGTTTTGCACCGGGTACTTTTGTACTTGATGCAGTGATGTATTGAGGCTTGGATGTCAAATTTGTACCTCTTTCTTGCATCATCCATGGCTAGGTGTTTCTCTCTCACACACACATACATATAAATACACATGGAGAGACTGAAAGCCCCCCTGGCACAGTAAACAACTTTAAGCACCCTGGAAAACAAATAGATAAAAGCATGCCTTTGACATGAAAACATGACAATTTTCCCTCTAAGAGCCTATCTGAAAAAATAAAATCCAGAGAAAAAAAGGTTTGCTGACAAGAACCGACATCATTGACTAAATCCGTGTTATTTATCATCTGGCACAGCTCTGTGGCCGGCTTTAGGCCAATGCACCATGAATTACCTGCTGCAACATCAAAACACTCACATGTAACCATAAAGCCATTCTCGGCCTCAAAGCATCTTAACAGAAGCAGCATATTTGTCCACTGGCTCTGAATAAAATGATTTCAGAAACCAAGGCTAGATATGTTTAGAGTTTTTTTTTTCTTTTGTTTTAATCTGTGAGTGTTTAAAGGCATATTAGATAATGCTAATCAAATCCAGACTGATCAGGTTTGATGTATTCATTGACAAGGATTTGTGCGCGCTGTTTTCTCTCTAAAAGGGACTTAACATTCATAATAGACTAGAAACACTTTTCCCTCTAAACCCTTCCTTGTTTTAGGATTTATGACTTGCTGGTATGTAGGCTGAAGCATAAAGTGAACGCTTTCTCAACCTTTGATTTCAGTGTTGTGGAGGTTGATAATCTATGTGGGTGTTAGTATATTGGTAATAATGTGTTCACGCAGCACACTCAATCCCTTTTCTAAACATTGGAGATTTTTAAATATATATTAAAGCTGCATGTCCACGCTGCGATAGACCCATCAACACTATTTGGACTTTGTGTTTAAATCCACAACATAGTAAAATCCATTAAGTCAGATTAGAATGTAACTGTCAGTGGAAACATGAGGGAAGAAACAACAGATTAAGCACAAAAAAGAAAAAGAAATCCCACAATTCATTACTGCTTTGACTCTGAGCTGTAAACACTTTGCTGCAGGTTCAGTTCAGTTCAATTCACTTTCACTTCATTTATATAGGCCATTCTTTTGCCATTCTTTTTTTTTTTTTTCTTTAGGTCAGTGTCAAATTAGGCCTTAACACAAAGTGTTTCAAAATTTGATAAGAGGTGGACCATCTTGGGAGAAACGTGTTGGTGCTTCTCTGGCAGTGTTGGGTTTAGTCAGTGGTACCTTCTTATCTCAAGGATAATTCAGATTTTAGTGAAGGGAAATATAAATCTTGGGGAAAAATAATCCAGAATGTGTCAAAGATAACAGCCATTTCCATTAATGATTACATCATGGATTAATTACATCATGGGTAAGGTCCGGTCTCCTCTCCGTCCGGTGTAAATGTGGAAGCTTCCACTGATGCTTCTCAACAGGACCACGATTATGTTTCCACCCACCGCAGGTAGGAAGGGTTAACAGAAATGATGTTAAAGCCGTAATGTCATAGGAATGGCTGTTATGGCGGAATTTCATTTTCAGTCTGTATTTTTGGCTCTGAGGTAAAGCTAGCACACTCAGCCTGTAGGTTACAGCTGGCAAGCCTCACATGCTTTAAACTCATAACCGTATTGCTCATAACAGTAATTACATTTACATGTGTAAGGTAGCACATAACACGACGTTAAACATGCTTGTCTGAGATGCGATCTGTGTGCAGGAGAGAGAGAGAGAGAGATACCAGATTAAAGTGGTCGTAATCAGTACACAGAGTCATTAAATTGACTGCAATTACATTTATTAAGCGTGTCAAATGTAAATATCCAGACATTTTCTTATAATACCGAACAAAATTTCCCGCTTTATGAACATTTATCCTCATAACTACACAATTACAGTAATTTTGTTCATCATCAGAGAAGTTGAAGACAATCCTGCAATCCATTGTTACCTTGTCACTGCCTTGCGCAGCGTTAAGCGGAAACAGGGTTGCGCATTTGCTTCGAAGTACTTCCGGGTTTTTGTGAAAAAGGTCTATTGCTGCTACTTCTTCTCTTTGTCCTGTGCAGCTATGAATGTGATAACTAATATGACTGGGAAGACTGAATGATTTAAATGGAAATATTCTTTGTGCTCCAGCAAAGTATCAATAAGACAAAATAAATCACTTTGACGGTCATATTACAAGTCTGAAGATCTTATCAAAATCTGATATTTAATAGCCCACCTTGGATTTTCACATTTAGCAGGGGTCAAGTGAGAACTATAGAGCCAGACTTTGTTTTGGGAATACACACTGATTCAGCATTAAATTTAAAGGAACGTTTTTAGTGACCGATTTGTGTGATTGAGCGTCATTAACTCCTGTGTGAATAATAATCTGTATTTACATTTATCTTTAGCCACAAGTTTCAGCTTCTGGAGCTCCTAGTTAAAAAAAGATGTTCCCATAATTAATCAGAAATGTGAACTACATGGTGGTTAACATTAGGTGCTGTTAGGTCCCCCACAAACTGGCTTCCCGGCTGCTCTGGAACTGCTGGTGAGTATATTAGGGTAGGTTGGTCCACACCGGCTACGTGGGCCTGAATAACTGGCTTGTATTCCATAGTGTAGAGCTGGGCCTCTAATTCTGTAAGTCTCACCTCCAAAGCTGTAAAAACATTACACTTATTACTGATATAACTATTGATGAAGGGGGCTGGGGAAAAACTAAACGCGAGACACACTAGACAGGTGAGAGAGGAAGAGACAAATGGAGACAGAGAAGCCAGTGTTAACAGCCAACTGCAAAGCAAGCAGACCTAAAAAAGCCGGTTAACTTAGTAAATGTTTCTGTCAATACAGTGGATGATGTAATGCATAAACAGATGGCATGAGTAATATACATGTTTGCTACAAACTATTCATACAGTAAAATCATTAAGATAAAAGCTACGGTTAATCCGTGAAGTCCTCAAACGACAATACAACACAAGAAAGTGATATGTACAATACACTTACTGCAGGAAATCCCCAAGGCTCAAATGTTCATTTTCATCCTGAACACGGCCAAGCACTGTAATATCACAAATACCATTTAGGAGAATAACGAGACAAACAGGCAAACAAAAACTTCAAAACTGATAACAGAAGCACCTTCTGACTGTGTCATACTCCATCAGTGCTGCAGGAGAAAGCAAACAAACCAATTAGAAAAGGCCTTTGCGGCAGAGCCTGAAATTTAAAAGCAATAAACAATCAGGCAGATAGACAGCCCCCAAAATTAGACGCACACACTAGAGGTCTATTATCTCATCTCCCAGTTAACAAGCAAGTGCTTGATTAACAAACAAGGGCCCTAACAAGCTCTGATTGTTTAACGATGGGTTGCATTAGGGGAATGATTTTTTAGACTGATGATTCATTCCAAATCTGGAGGGCATGATGTGGATGCCATCAACGGATCACGGTTGCATTTACATTAATGACACTTCTAACAGGTGCATTTTTGAAGATTTGATTCTGATCCTGAAACTCAGAGATACTGATTTCAAACCCTAAATGTGTAACAATTTTCAAATATTTTCAGTAAGGCCGTCAAGTGATTAGAAATAATCTAATTACACCATCTGTGATTAATTAATCTAATTTTGTACATGAATTTTGTATTTAAAAATGTTTAAATTCAAATAAATATTGGCAGACATAAATCAATGAATAATTAAGACTGACTTTAAACTTCAGAGTATGTTTTATTTCACAATTAAAACTTGTTTATATGCAGAAATGGGAATCTAATAAATTACCTTATTGCTAATTAAAATGCATTTAAAAATGCTTCAGCATTTCATCAGCTCAGGCATGACAAAACATTACTTCTTTTTTTTTATTTCCTGGCTTCCTCTCTCAGCTCATCACGTAAACTTGTGGTTCCCACAGTGGATCATGTTGTATCCATGGGATTCAGTTTCTCTCCAAGTGTCTGTGATTCAGTGTCTGTGACTAATTGAAATTAACATGTTATTTTAATAGCTTTTTTTTTCAGTGGAGTTAAGTTCAACAATTATCTAGTTAGATATGTTCATACTCAGCCACGCTGAAACAGTTTTTTTGTCTCTTGAAAACTACGCTGTGTTTTAGCTTTCAGAATGAATGGGAAGATGTCAGTCACTGGAGAAGCTTGTATGTTGCTTCTATGATTTTTTTCTTCTCCAGTTTTGCTGTTTTGCTTCAAACAAACCACTGACGAAATAGGAGACAATTACATAACAGAGAGGATTCCTTCACTCACCCAAATTGAGTTTAAATTTAAAAGAAAAAACATTAAAAAGAAACCATAAACAGGTTAATTTTGAACATGGATATGTCCAAATGTGTCTGCATAGAAATAATATCGTTAATCATTTTCTGCTGAATTAATCTTAAAATACATGATCATTCAACTGACAAATGATCGACTTTCATGGTTTACCAGTTACTTGCACAGTAAAACAAATCCTGTCCTTCTGAAATCAACCCGAAGAGAACACATACTGTATTTGTTTTATGGAAGTTGGTGCTTTCACCACTTTGTGTCTTGTCAAGAAAATAATAATTTTATGTAATTTCTTTAATGAAATCTCATCAAAACAAACAATCAGAAGTGGAGAAAAAAATGAAATTGTGGGTTTTATGGTTCCTGCCTTACTGCTCTGGTGGTAGAATTGTATCACTCTTATGACAACTGGAGGGTGTTTTAATTGCTACAACCTGGCATGGCTGCCTGCCCTTGAGTGACGTGTGTGTGTGTGTGTGTGTGTGTGTGTGTGTGTGTGGGCAAGTATGTACTGTATGTGGATTTAAATGTGTGCATCCATGCATTTGAACAGTTAGTGTAATTTCAGAAGATAATCTTTTAGAGGGTTGTTGCAAAGACAGATGCACTCGCACAAATATGGACTTTATTTTAAAGGTGCAGCAGTGGCAGGAATTAAGTCAATTCGGATCTGACCTTTACGTCACTAAACTCGAATGTGTTTTGTCCATTTCATCCTGCTGGTGTGGCAGCGCTACAGCTCTCCTCCACAGCAGGCTCTACAGTGAATTATTCTGTTCTGCAGGAGAGAACAGACTTCGCTGTGTGTAAAAGTGAAAATGTACGAACTAAAGAATGGCTGTGACGTCTGTCTGTAATGTTGACATAATGTAACGTTTGTATTTATTTTCCAAAGCCAATAAGAGCGTTGATGGGACATTAAACTTTACTTCATTTCGCTACTCTGTGAGGGTTATGTCTTGACTCCCTCATCATATCAATTACAAATCTTAACTTATTAAATTAAAAATAATTTAAAGTAATAAAAGTAATTTCGACCAAGGCCTTCACAGTATTTGAATCACTAGCTCCTGAAGGCTTTTCAAATATAATGATTTTGCGTAAATATGTTATACAGCTTTTAGTATGTCTAATAAAAAGGAATTTACTGTTGCTAAAATCAAGAACTGAAACAGAATCCCAATTGCAAATATAATGTATCAGATCATACAAAACCGAAAAAAAAAAACCAAAAAAGACAAAAAACAGAACCGAGGCATCTTTAGTAAATATCTTTGGTATATAAACCTCATGTTACTAGTCTATGATTAAATATGCAATAGTTTCTTGCTCATACTTTTCAACTGGAAAATGTTTTATGTGGCCAAACCCACACCTGACAAATCAGTGTCTGCTTTGATGACACAAAAAACTGATCCTCTTTTATTATAATGTGTAATATCACACGTAGTGTGGGAACAGAAATATAGAACATGCACCTGCCATATACACTTTTATATTTTGCTGCATAGCTTTGCTCTCCACCCACATTAAGCGCTCTCACTAATGACCCCCCCTTACTGTCTCACATACACATGCAGACAAACATATTTGCATCTTTCTGAATTAGCTTGATTATTTCAGGGTAATTAGCATAAGCGTATGGAAATTAAACGGGCTATAGTGGCTGGTGGCTTTAAGGTGTTTTTTCATTTGATGTGTGGCTAATTGGTTCCATTTGATGATTTCTTACAAGATACAGTATGCGTTCATCCTGTGTAGTGTATTTTTAGAATAAAATGGTGTGTAAAGTGATAGAAACTTTATTTAATTACATTGAAATTCACTTAAAATGCAAGCTATATCAACTAATTGATTAACAGGATAAAAAAAATTTATTCTATTTAGCCAAAAGTTTGATGGCTCAAAGCTAAAAGCTTGACCCTAACCTCACTGATTTGAAAGAAATGAATCATTTCCAATCCCATGTTGTCCTCTGGTTCTTTCCATCTACAGTAAAAGTTGCACATACACAATAACCCAGCCATGCATTATTGAGGAAAAAGAGAACTCTGTCTTATTCTAACCCCTTGATCACCTCAACCACGATTAATTGAAAAGCCATGAGCCTCTATTCTCCAATGTTCGCAAAAGACTGGGTGACTAAAAGGAATGACATTATTTCAAAGTTTCTTCTTTTTTAAGTGTTCTCTGGCCTTGTTAAATGACCGTGCAATTAGTATGTTTCTGAGAATTGCTACTATACATGAACTTGTTTTAACGGGTTGTTGAAAATTTCATTAAGTCAATGCTGTCAGCCCAGGACATTCAGTGTCTTGCTCAAGGACACATGAACAATGATCAAGGTGTGTTTTTTTTTTTCTGAGAGTGATGTGTCCTTCCATAACATTGCACAAAAGATTATATCAATATGGTCGGGCCTGTTTTAACCTGATAACCTTAACCTCATATTCAAGCATTTCACAAGGGATCCACATCAAGAACCTGAAGTAGATCTGCCATTAAATCATATTTAATGTTTTGTCTGTCAATCTGTCAATCCAATAAGAAGTGTTACAACTGCACCACTATGATATAATCACACAATCAGATATGTTAAGGATGATTCTAAGAAAAACCTGTGTGAGTTTAAAGGTAACGCAAACTCGTGAGATTACTTTTTTAATCTTATCCTGATTTTATTTAGTGAATCACAAGATACAAACTATCACAGTGACATTGTATTGACAAATATGTGAGTATGGTTTAACATTAACAAATATATGCACACATACGCCCTTGAGTGTAGCGATTAATGGTAAAATATCCGTAGCTCATTGACTGTGTAGCTGCCTGCGCCTCTCTTCCTCTGGCACTGTCTCTCGTTCACAAAAGCACAAACTTGTGCTTGCACATACTATAGATATCATTTATATATAATACCGTCTAGTGCTGTACCGTTGGGCTAATCATAAGAGCATCATGCATTGTCACAGAGCAGAATGTTAATAATTGATGAGTCTCATTATGCGCTATATGATTGCTTACGAAATAAAAGATGGCAAAGAAAAGAGAGTGATAGAGATGAGAAGAAGGGATAGATGTTACAGCCTCCTCCTGTTAGGCTGGAGTCTGGCTCGAAGGCCTTTCCTAACTCAAAAAATGCTTCTTTTTCATTCGACTCAAAGGCTACTTTCTGAGCTTTCTGATGAATCTAGTGGAGGGACTGAAAGCCCAAAGATTAGAGTAGAGTTAATGAAACTGACATAGATCAACAACAAACGCTCGCAAAATTTTTGGGGGGGAATATGATGAAAACCTGTAAAATATTTTTCATGTAATGTGATTTCCAAGTGCACTCGTGTATTAGAAAAAACCTGCTTAAAGGCTCTGCTTTTTAATCTTAAGGCCACATAAATCGCTGTTGGATAGATAAGTGGAATACATATCTACACTCAGAAGTCTTGTTCTGTCTAGCTTTTGAACCAAGAGAAATATAATTATCTACAGCAAAGTCATAGCTAATTGGAAAAAAGTGGGAATTACTTTATGTATTTCATGTCAATGTGGCTGCATATTACATGTGAAGTTAATCAGAACGTCTGCTTGTTAATTCACTTTGATGAGAGGATGATAGTGAAAAGATAGACAAGGCGAAATACGGTACTGTATATGGACAAGATAGCCCTATAAAATGAGGGGGAAAAGTAAGGAAAAAAATGATCCAGCACGAGGAAAATGACGATATAAAATATTGGAGGACAAGTGAAATTGGAGAAAAGCATCACATCATATCAGCCTTAATTCAGTTAATGCATAATAGTATATACAGCATGTGAACAACAAGAAAAATATGACCCTGTACTTATGTTCTATTTAAACATGGTGATCATGTGTGATTAATTGTCACACAGTTGGTTTGCAGCAGAGGTTGCTTTGTTATTGTTGGTCCATCAGTCGGTTTTGAAATAGAGGAACAATAAGGACAGCGGCAGCCTCTCTGATTGCTAGAAATCTATTGAAGCGTTTGTATATTGTTTTAATTCACAAATTAGTGAGAACTTGCAAGAATTGTAATTTCTAAAAATATATTTGAAAATAAGGTTGACATGTTCTGTCATCATAATTACCGCACAGTCTGATTAATCCGTAAAAATGATAAACACAGATTTGTACTGCAATTATGTTTAAAGTTTATTGTTTAAAATAATAAGCCAAACACTGCAAAAGATTGGTTTAAACCGATGTTCAGCCAGATTTTTACGTTCCCACGCATCCAGAACTTTTTTGTTTCCTCCTGAAGCTAGAAGTCACTGATTACAGCAGTTTACTGTAAGTGAGGATGTCACAGAATGGTAACAGTTTGTAATTGAAAGTGAAGAAAAAAACTTGTAAATGCAAATGAGCTGTTCATTATGCACCAGTGTTCCTCTGTTAAGTAAAAAGTAAAGTCAAGCTGAAGTGTTACTGAAGTACCAAAATGCATTTCCAGTTGAGTTATTGCTGTTGATTTTGATCGATTTTTATAAAAGAGAAATCAAAGTGAAGACAGTGTGTTGTAATTATGGATAATACTAACTGAATAAATGTGCAGGAAACAAAATGAGAGAGACAGCATTTAAGTAATACATAAATGTAACCTTCAGCCTCATGCGTGTAATAGAAGGCTGCACACAACACGAGCACGACACCTCAAATAAGTGAGAAAAACAACTTTACACATGAATATGTAAAGCACAGAGATGATGGAACAAAACCAGACAGGCATGAATCAACTTCTGTTCCTGAAAGCTGCTTCATTAAAGGTGAGAAAAATCTCTTCTTGAAGTATATCTGTTCACACATAAACTGAGTCCATTTTTATTATATAAGCCAAATGTAATAATATCTGCATTTACATACAAACACCTAAAGCACAGTAATGAAGAACTCAGTTGGACAGCAATCACCAACAGAATTCTTTAATCAAATCCACTATTCTGACTTCTCAAAGTTTGTGAAGGGATTTAATCATTTATTTGTGTGCAGTGGCATTACAGTACGTGGTAGTAATGTGTTATGTTTTGAATAGCACTAAGGAAAATATTTTACTATTGCTCTTCTTTCAATACATTTCCACCTAACACAGTACTCTTATTCTTTTTAACATTTGTGCAACTCCATTTCCACCTCGGAGCATTCCGCATTTCTTAGCTGTAATCACTAAGCCTGAGTGAAGGTCCCTGCCACAATATCACCCATGCCACGGCACCTCATGAGGAAAGTCAATAAACGCTCTGCTGTGAATAGCTGTGGAATTTAATCACTTGATATGGACACATCTTGCAGCAGTTTCTTAAGTTTCAAGGAAAGCTCTCAGTGCAACCTATAGTAGTTCACAATGTGACGGTAAAGAAGCATTCAGGTTGTAAATTTCCCAAAGAGTTTTGATTTTTTTAAAAACTGGCTTTCGTTTGCTGGACAGAGCAAAGCATAAACATCTTGAAAACAAATCAAACCAATATTGTTTTTCTTTCAGATCTACTGCATGACAAATCCATTTCATCTACGAAATTATTTACATAAAGTTGACAGTAGTGCATCTACTTTTTTTCTGGAACCAGCTCTTCCTTTTGCAACAACAGTCATACAGCAGAACTTTCCTCCACACTTGGACTTCAAACTATATGCCTGGATTTATAAGTTCAGGAACTTGAAAAGAGAGAAAAAAAGTCCTCTTAGCCTAATTGCTCTCAGAGGGAAGTAAACAGTTATTAACGTATGGCAAGCGGCGTGCAGGGATTTCAAACTGGGAGGGAGGTGGGAGGAGAAAGTTGGAAACGGAGCACGAGAGAGATGAAGGGTTAAATAAGGAGGAATTGGAATGAAAAACAGAAAGGTGATGTAAGAGAGAGAGAGAGTGGGCATCTCTCCTTTAGTGAGAAAGACGCTTGTGTTTTTAGGATTCTCAACCCCAAAAATATTTCTTTCATGTGCTTCCCCTTCCCATTCCATTCTTATCAGTCTTTCTTTTCCAGTGCACCTCCTCCCCTCAGCCGTTGCGCCAACATTTCAGTTTCTCTCTCTTTTTCTCTTTCCTTTAATTTTTTTTCCCTTCTTTGAATAATTTAATGCAGCAGGGGAGATTGGAAGTGCGTTTATTTTGAGTGTGTTTGCGCTTTAAACAGAATGCTTAATGATTGCCGATGGGAGAGAGACTGCATTAATCCCATTTATGTTGAGACCTTTTAGATGTACTGACACCCGTGGCAGACAGGCAGGGCCCAGGCACTGTGGCTGTGTGTGTGTGTGTGTGTGTGTGTGTGTGTGTGTATGGGGCATGGGGGCTCTTTCACCACATCCACACAAATGATCCCACATCACATCTGTGGAAGAACCCTCCGTGTGTGTCTGTGTGTGTGTGTGTTTGAGAGCGAGGATCAAAATTCCATCTCTGTGCATATACCTCCACCCTCGATCAAGGCGAGACCTTTGGGGCATCCCCTTACTCACTGCAGATGATTTGAAAAACATGAAATTCACATTTTTTTTTCAAAGTATATGTATTTCATACTATTTATGCATTTACACAAATGCAGAAACACTTTGAAAACTGTCACTTTTATATTTGTCTGAAGGAGGCACATATCATTGAATATAACAGCAACAGCTTAAAAATATTTTTCTCAGTGAAGTGTTTTGCTGCAGGTTAGAGCAATAAAGAGAAGTCAAATGATGACTCAAAAGCATTAGCAATGTTGGAAAACTTTTTTTGTTTCAGTGTCAATAGAATTTCCTAAATATATAACTGTTTTCAGTTTCAGAGGTTTTTTTAATTATTTGAACATTAGATACAAGCTACACAAATAAATTTTCCTTTCAGTGTCTGAGAGGAGCTTTGTTCCAGTATAAATGGGTTTACAGAGATGGAGGTACACACTGACTGTTCTTCTTTTTTAAAAGTGTGGCCAAACATTAGAACCAGCTCTTCTAACAATGCACTCCACTGCCCACTCAGACTTAAAATTATCACCTTTCTGACAGTTTCAACCTAGAAGCTGAGAAATTATAATCCTTGTAAAAGTAGAATTCATGGCAGAGCCATTTTATTGGATGGAATTACCGTAAATTCTGGACTATAGAGCGCACCTAAATTTAAGCCGCACCCGCTAAAATTTTAAAGAAATATATTTTGTCACATATAAACCGCATCGGACTATAAGCCGCCAATATCCAGGCTGAGAAATAAGATATTTACATAGAAAGATTCTGTACCATAAGTGTTTATTCATACACCTGAACCTGAATGTTGCCTGTAACACGGCAGTAAAAGTGCTGATGTTTGCTGTTATGCGTCTTGGGTTGCATGCGCTAAGAATAAAAACTGGCGGTTTTTTGTTTGCACTGACTTCCATCTACAGCGCCCATCTGAGGGCTGCAGAAAAATTCATAGAAAAGCCGCATCTCTGTAAAAGCCGCATGGTTCAAAACGTCGGAAAAAAGTAGCGGCTTATAGTCCGGAAAACACGGTAGATTGCACAGGTGGTCATGATGTTATACCTGACCGGTGTATATTGTCATTAGTTAACTTATAGATCAGCTAGTATTCAGTTATTACACCTATAAATGTTATAACATCTGTATTTTAGTGCCAAACAATGTATGTCATGTATCCTGTAGTTATGTACTTGGTTATGCTTGAGAACAAAATAAAACAATTCACTGCTAAAACACGACAGAAAAAACACACGAGTATCATGTTCTGAAAATGAAGATAGTGACAGAGTTGCTGGTCTAAACTGGTCATTATTCAATTAACTAATGAATACATCCACAGAAACATAATTTAGACTAATGTTGGACAACTAATGTACTGGCGCATCTAAAGGCCTCGCTCTTTTCATATTTCATTTATTCACTTTGACAGGGCCATATTCAAACTTTAATTTCACTCATTAATTCTTCTAAATCTGGATGCTGCAACACTATACAAAAACCATGGTACCCTCTGCAGCTGTGTTCACCAGCGACACTGCTGGCAAAGCACTAAGGTTTCTGGCAGTGCTCCGTGAATTTACTTAATATTACGTCTCGTTCAGTGTTTGCCTCCAGTATGGCTTGATGAATTTCTGAGCATATGGCACATTCCTTTGCAGGTCAGCATATGGCAGTGCAGAATTTTGGTTTTTAGTTGTTTAAAAAAAAAGAGAGAGAGAAGAACACACACTTGGTTTTCTTTTCCATACTCCCTCTCTCTCCTGCGCTCCCTTCCGCACCATCCATCTGTCATTTCCTGTAGATGCTAGGAAAGTGAAAACATAAGGAGGGAAAAAAATAAACGAAACATCTGATGAAACCTACAATAGTTTGCTGGAGCCGATAGACCTGCACTGTGGCACTTTGTGCGTGGGACCATTTGTCCATCTGTTTGTGTATATGTAGAATGAAGAATGAAGAAGAAAGAATATACAACGTACAAAAAACCTGCTGATAACCTCTGGTTAAAAACACTAATATGTGAAGTAATTAATAGCATTCAACTGAAACAAAAGTCGGTATACACTTGTTTAGTGAGATTCCCGTTTTATCCATAGAATTTTGTATTTCTGCCATTATTTTTGATAACAGGACCTTCTTTAAACATACTGACCTCAATCTTACCAAAGAACAAATTAGAGGTGGGTGGAAAGACCATAAAAATAGTAAATCATGCCTTTTAGAAATTTTGAAACCATATCCATTAATTATATTAATGCATAATATATAAATTTGTTAAATCAAACAAAAATGTTGAGGATTGAAAAAGTC
Source organism: Channa striata (assembly GCA_033026295.1). Taxonomy (NCBI): domain Eukaryota; kingdom Metazoa; phylum Chordata; class Actinopteri; order Anabantiformes; family Channidae; genus Channa; species Channa striata. The sequence continues at coordinate 12,353,818 of CM065175.1, read as the reverse complement.
AGACAACACACAGCACGTACACACTATCCCAGCTGGTAGTTTATCTCATTCTACAGGACATGGTGCGTTTTTTTGTTTTTTTTTTTATGTCCACTGTGATTGTGTTATGGCTCTTCATGTATGTCCTAATAACTCCTGAAATACTTTGAGACCTTGTGCCTTGGCCCACTAATACACTTCCCACCCCAGTCCTGTCTTTATCAGGACAGTCTCGTCTCAAACTTGTTCAGGGAATTCCTCACAGTGTGGAGCCATGTTGCATTAGACACAACCCAGGGCCGTGCTGAGAGAGCTGCGTCGTTCACAGCTTCTTTTCCAGGCCTTTTTCATGCACTTAGCCTTGACCAGAAGCCGGGCGTCCTCCCTGGTGTTGCAGTGGTCAAAGGTAAACAGATTAGTATTTTTGAAAGCCTGTCTGTTCTTGCATCTAACTGTACTTAAAAACACATATTCTACATGTCACCTCAATTTAGTAATTTATTTGTTGGATGGTTTAATTTTTTATGGGGGAAGCTGTAATCTAATTTGTTCATTTCTGCTTAACATGTGTGATACATCATTCTACACCACAGGCTTTTGTGTTGAAACGTCAGTGACATTAAAATTCCAAGTGTGACATAATGTATGTTTTGAGTAGAGTAAAAGACAGGCTGACATTTGAATAAACATTTACATTTAGGCATTTGGCAGATCCTTTATCTATGCTGTGTTTGTGTTGATCACATGAACAGCGAAAAAGGAAAAAATATGTACATCCTGACAATATGGCTGAGCTGAAGCACTTCCCTGAGGATCAATGTTTTGAAATGTTTTGCAGCTTTCACCTGAGTTTTGAAGTTTGCGGTCACTTCTACTAATAAGGGTTTCAACCAGTTACTTTTATCACCAGTACTTTGTATGTTTAATAAGTGTGGCAAATAAATACAGTGCATGAAAGATGGATTTGTGTTTTGTAAGACTGAGCATATTGTGTTTGTTTATAGCTGAATTGCCAATGTGAGGGAAAGTATTTGTACTCATGTCATACTGTATACTGCAATAGAACAAGTTTAAAGTTGTTTCAATCAAGTATTTTTGTATTGCTACCATTTCAATAAGATAGTATTTTGATTTTAATCCTACACAATATTGAACTTAAAAAATTATCCAACCCTGCAATACCACAGCACAAAATGTGTGTTGACACAATCTGTTATGGTAATTTCATACATTTGTAACCATGATTAATTAGATTTCTACACTTTCTATTTCGAAACCTAACTGAAATATTATCTCTATTACAGCCATCCTGTGGTTGCATATTTTATTATGGCCATTCCATCACCAGTAAAACAGTGTTTCGCCATCATAAGAGTATCTTCATGTCTTGTGTTATGTGTTTTGAGCTGGTTTGTTTTCTCAAATTTTCAGATGCAGCCGGGTTGGCTGCTGATTTTATGATTAACTTTAGCACATAAGCTTCGAGTATATGTTCTACAGGGAGTTTGTGTGTCTTTGTTCTGATCCAGTAATTCCACTTCTGGCCTCATATTCAAATGCTAAATCACTTTAATGTTGCTGCCACGCAGATTAAGTTAGACTCATAATGCTATGATTGCAGACTCTGCTTTAACATACACATACATGTACTTTTCTTTGATGCCTGATGTTGATTACTCATACGCTGTGAAGGGTGATTAGTTTAAATAGATGCGTGGTTGTGTGTGCGCGTGCGCCCGTGTCTTGAAATCAACTTTATGCTAATCCTGTTCCACGCCTTGACAGGAGAGACATTAGCATTGGGATCTAGTGGTGGGAACAAACGGGCGGGTTGGGGGCCCGTGTGGTTCACATACAGTATTTAGGTGTGTGAGTCATTCAGTTTGAGGTGTGTACATGAGAGAAAGGAGCTTTAAAGGCACCGACTGTCGGTTTTCTGCCTTGTTTGCTCCTTCGCTCCTAGTTGGAAGTCAGCCCTCTGCCTGCTTCCCCAGTCTCATTTACACCTACCGGGGTGTGGGATCTGGGAGACTGTCACACACAAGGGACCTTTTCTCAACCATGAACCATATGGCTTCCGAAATGTGTTTGACTTGTGACTTGATCTGACAAAAAGTCACAGCAAAAGGTTCAGCCTTCATTATCACTAATTTAGCATCAAATGTTTGATTTTGAAGAGAAAACCTAAGTGAAAAAATACTCGGGTCAATTGAATGCATACATGCACATGTGTATTATTTTAAATCATTGCTACTATATTTATTCTTGCTTGTTTGTTTATTACATGGAGACTAAGTCCCAGCGGAACACTTGGGGCGGGGTGAGCTAACACACACACACACACACACACACACAGACCTCATAGCCACGGTTGGCTCCATGCCATCCTGTCTGGGTCTGTCTATGTGTAGGGGGCGAGCTGTCTGCCCTCATCAGTGCCAACATGTCACCTATATGTACACTGCTCCAGGGGGACCTGTGTGCGCGCCTGTTTCCCGTCTGTTCCTCCCGTTCCTAATAGGACACCCAGTGACCAACCACGCTCATTGTACTGACAACCCCACTCCTAGTTTATACAGTATCTTGAAACGTGTATCCAATATTTATGGGCATGCATACGCACAGATAATGGTACGTTATAGACACAAAGACATTTTTCATGCATGCTGGTGGCTGCAAATATGTGTGGACACATACACCAACATAAGAACATATGTAAGTGCAAAGATCTGCACATAAATATGCTCTTACATACTTTTATGTAAATTTCGTAGCACCTCACATGTTAAGCCTTTAGATCTGACATGTTTCTAACTGATGTAGGCTCCTGTTACAAGCCTAGAGCAGATGTTCAAGAGTAAACTGTGGGAACAGTGCTGTTCAAAGGTTAACATCAAGTTTAACTTTGTAAATCTGCATTTATGACCGGGGTAGAGTTATGTATTACATATATGGGACTTTCACGAGATTTTCAGAATCTTTCTTTTACTTTTGGTGCATGGAAATGTAGTTATATGCACAATGGGGTAGTGTCAGCTGTTTTACAACATGTATTCCCATAATCAAGTGCTGGCTTTTTACATTGAGATCATTGTGATCTAACCTAACAGAAAACATCCATTGGAAACCAATTTGCATTGCATGTCCCTGTGGTAAGATACAATCTAATGTCCAGTCACATTTCCCATTGGGGAAATTTGATTGTAAACATTTGTAAATGAAAGCAAATCTCTTACAAATTGAAAGTAGATTGAAGTCAATAAAAGGCTTTGAGCTTTTAGACCTAAACATAGATATAAATGTTACATTCACAGCTTCACAGCTTGTGTAGCAACAGAGGCAACAGCTACACAAAGATTTTTTTGTAGTTGCAACTTCAAAAATATAATAAATATTCATATAAACATATGAAACTTGCGAACAAACGTGATGGAACCAGTGTCCAGCTCAGTGTCACTCAGTGCAGTGAGTCCTTGTAAACGGAGGGGCTTAAATGATTATTATTTCATTTTTTTTTACTCTGAAGAGGTTTGTGGGATTAATGAATGCCTAAATGTTTCCCTTAATGTTTCCTATTCAAGTAGTTTTTAAAAGCCATTGAGCTGTCTAACTCCAGAGCCCTACAGTGGTAATTGCCCTTCTCCCTTATCATGACTGGCATGTGCACATAGTAGTGACACATTGGTCTTTGTTGGCATTTGCCGATGAGGCAGAAGGGCAGTAGCATACACTCACGCACGTACGCGCTGACAGACACACACATGCTCCCATGTAGCGTGAGTGTGTGTGCACATGTGCGCGCATGAGAGACACGGTCTTCTTATCCCTAAGGCAGCAATGTTGGGAAGTATCGGAGTCGACAGTGAACGCGCTCAGTAGGCCGTCTGGGCCATGGAACACTGATCTTTATGTCAGTTCAGAGAAATGGAATCACCCTTTTCTCTGTCAGCCAGTGTGTGTGTGTGTGTGTGTGTGTGCATGACAAAAGCAATGAGGAGACAAGAGGACAAGGCCCTGGTTTGAACTCTGTCACTTTAGTATAAGTCACTGCTTTAAGCTGTCTGGAATCTCTCTTCATTTGAGCTCCTGCCATCTTTGCATTCACAGCACTTTTCCCTTCATCTTTTTCTCCAGATTTCTCCACTCCAACTGTCTTCCTTGTCTATTAATAAATGCTGGATTTTGTGCAGGAAGAGGACTTGGTGGGTTCCCCGACAATGCATTGACATATTACTTGGAGTATTATTAATGTATTTTAATAACAGCAATAAGCAGACATGAATCTCTCTCTCTCAAGTCGCATGGTCTCATTACAACCTGAAGCTCTAATCACCATGAAAAGGTGTTTGATCTCATAACACATGGGAAGGATCCAAACATTGCACCACCTTCCACTTGTCGGGCACCGCCTTCTTGCGATCCCAGCTGTACTTCCTTCGTTATTTCAGTCTTTCTCCTCACTGCGTAATTTTCATTGCCACAGCCCATTACCCCTTAGGCATTTGGTGGAAACAGTTTAGTTTGCCTCCACTGATTACAGTGACAGTTCTCTTTCATTATATAGTGTTGTGACTAATGTGTGAACTGCTACTCCATGGCAGTTTATATAGAAATCCCACCGTATTGGTGTTCAGCCGGCCCTTCTTTACGATGGCTCTATCAGTTCATACTGAACTGAAAAAATGTAAGGGCGCTCCACCTTTCTTTTTACGCAGGAACCTCAGATTCAAAGTTATTGTGCATCGAGTAGAACATGACTGAAATTATTATAGTTACAGATTGAGGTTTTAAGGTGATAAGAAGCTCCATAAAAACAGAGATGACTGTGTGGAGGTAGTTGGAGTAAGTCTGGGCTCTGTTTAAGGATAGCAAGGCATGTTAGACTGTGTGACCAACACAGAGGCCCTTCCACAGTATGAGGTGTCCATGGCTGAAACATGTCCCTCAAACAAATTCTAACCTGATTGCAGTAAAACATAATCCATGACAACTTTACTTGACTTTAAATCAAGTCATAAATGCGGTTTCTCCTTCAGTGTAGGAGGGTGAGACTCACAGGGAAAACAAACCCAGTAGCTGGTCTTAAAATAAATTGACCCAAAACTTGGCATAAAAGGATGTTTTCGTTTAGCCCTATAATGTTATAATTTAATGATACAGTGATAAGAATTATGACTATCCTGCATAAGATTCCATTAAAGATTAAGGCAATATTCTGATTAGACATTTTTTATCTGATTTCTGTCTGTAACAAACCTCACAAAACACAGCATCAGTATTAAATCTCCATAAAAAGCGGCTCTGTCCTTTCCAACACATCCAGAAATGTCAATTAACAGCATTGTCCTTCATTTGAATATTTCTGATTATTATGCAGCTCTTGCTCTTACATATTCAAAATGGGGTTCGCAATCCAATTAAATGGGCAATGTACTGTAAAGGCGTGGGCAAACATGATTGAAGGCAGAGCTTAGGATGACAAACAAGAGCAATCTGAGCGAGATGGAAAACCGCTTGCTGCGAAGTTAATGGAAGACTGTGATGATCACTGATGGAGGAATGGGTGGAGGTGTGTGTGTGTGTGTGTGTGTGTGTACGTGAGAGAGAGAGAGAGATAAAGAGACTAAAAGGAAAGTGCAAAAAGAGCTAAGGGTAAAGAGAGCAAAATTAATATTGAATAAGTTTGGAGGAGAAATGTATTTATTGATTTATTTTTTTGTATTTATTTATTTTTATATTTTGCCATCATCCATTTTGCAGTAAAGATAAAAAACAAAATAAATCCATTGTCACTATTAAAAACAGATGCAGTGGACTGTTTAAGAAGCTTCTACCTTGTCTGAGATTATGTTTGCATATACAGATGATTTCAGGGGCACCGGCATGTCCTGTGTGTGTCAGTCTGCACGTATCAATCTGCTGCTCTGTGTTGGGGTGAACGAGACACATTCAGAGCATATTACATTTGAAATTTAGATATGCAAGCTTTACCGAGAGGCAGGCAGTAATTAAAGTGTTTTATTCTGAACATCCTTAAACAAGCTGAAATCAAAGACAAAAAAAGCAGTTAAGGAAATGCTAGTGGTGCAACATATTATTCAGAGAAAATGTTATTTTGCGAGAAAATTTAATTGGCTTGTTATAAAAAGCACAAGCATCAGTGGTGCCCTTTACTACTGCAGTCAGCACGCCGTGTATCTGCAGGATAAAATGAAAAACAGTATGCATCACACTGTGGAAATGCATTTTTAACGTGAAATATTACCTATAAGTAATCATCTTTTTGTGCCTATACATATGTGTGTGCACCTTCATCTGCCCTTGGTTGAAAATGCAGGAATCTGTGCTCAGTAGCGGTCTGATGCTGTTCTGTCAGACTATCTTTCTGATGAATGCCTCGGCGTCCCACTGGCTCGCTAAATATGCGCAGTGAAATGAGCTGAAACATGGGCCTTAATTAAAAAGTGGAGACCCACGAAGATGTGATTAAAGCAACGCTCAGTGGATTATAGTGACTAAAGCATCTCCGAAGGCACACAGAAAACCAGAGATGGTGAAGGGAATAAGCGATTAAGGCAATGCTTTCTGTTTTTCTTTTCATATTTTCTTTACACCATCATACCTTGTAAGGGACAACAGTCTTTTTGCAGTTGTAGCTTCCAGGCTCATATAATGCAGCGTTATAGATCATGTGTTTAATCTCTGTCTAACCCGACTGGATCTGAGCGGGTTTTCCCACTTGCCTCATTTGCAAAGGTTGAAATGAGCACGTGTTTGTTCTTCTCCTTGGTGGGCTTTGTTTGGACGGGTCTGAGCACTGCTGTGCCACTTGTGTGCAGGCCAAAAAGAGGGATCCTGATGAGACCCTTTTATTGGATGTGGTCCGTGTCCGTAGTCACAAACTCTGGAGTGGGTCATTTGTGCTGAGAATGTGATCTGGTCAAAATTAGCAGATCTTGCTTGTTAATTTACGACACATCTTTTTTTACAAAGTATGGTTGTAGTATTTTCAAGATGGTTTTTGAAATGTTGCTACACGTATTGCTATGTTACATACCCTTCCCAGTTGATTAGGTACCTTGCTAGTACCAGGTTGAACCCACGTTTGCCTTTGGAACTGTCTTTGTTATTCATGGAATAGCTTCAACTAGGTGGAAACATTCCACTGAGAGAGACCTTCTTACCATTTCCACCATGAGCTAAACCATGGAAGGATGGATCTGTGTTGTCAAAGTCTGACCCTACGTCCAAACGTTGCAGCAGATATTGAGACTCATCGGACCAGACAATGATTTCCCAGCCCTCTATTGTCCAACTTTAGTGAGCACTTGCCTACTGTAGTCTCAGTGTCCTGTTCTTAGCGGACAGGAGGGACACTCGTTGTGTAGCCCATCTGCCTCAAGCTTTGCCATGCTGTGCATTCAGAGATGCTCTCCTGCACATTTAGGTTCTAACCAATAATTATTTGAGGTACTTTTGCCTGTGTTACAGCTCAAACCAATCTGGCCATTTTCCTTCGAACACTGATGTCAACAGTGTATTTATCTGAGTAGATCCAGTTGAAATACTCTGTTTACCACCAACAATTCAGCAGATTTTACTGACCATGTCTAGGTGCCTACAATAAATGCATTAAGTTGCTGTCATGCAATTTGCTAAATATTTGTGTTAACAAGAAGTTTAACCAGTGTACCTAATAAAGTGGTCAGTGAGAGTTTATTCTCTTTAAAACATGATGATTTTTCAGTGTTCGCTTTTGTGAATTCACATAAGGTTTGTTACATACCGTTACTCACAAGCTGCCTGAGGCAGAAACCCCATTCCTCTAAAGGCGTGAGTGGCGCTGTGTGGTGATTAACAGCGTACTATATCCTTTTCATCGGAGTCAGCGCTCAGACAGTAATGACTCTGGCCCTTTTATGGGCACCGGATTGTTAAGCAACCATAATGATGCTCTTAATAATGTAAGGCTAATCCTGGACAAATTATCTTCTTTTCTCTGCTCTTCTCACTGTAATAACTTAAATCAGTTAAAATATTTAAAAAATATATAAAAAGAGGACTTTTGTGTAATTATGTAGGATTGTCCACAAAACAAAAGTGAATTGAGCTCCATAAGTAGTAAAAATGTTTTGTGTTCAATGATAATAAAGATATTATTGCCCTCTGCTTAAGGACATGATCAGCCGTGATGTTTTAATTTTAGGCAAACAGGGACAAGCTAATATTTCACAAACTGAACTTTGACTGTTTCAAAATAGCCCTTATTGGTTTATATTTTAAATTTTCTCTCTGCATTTTCTCTCATTCTCATGTTCCCTATTTCAATGTAGGAATCCATAGGGAACTGAAGCCAGTTCCCATATTAATCCAATTCTTCTTCACAAAATCAGCATGCTGAGTGGGATGATGTTAGATAACACTAAGATACTGTATATGGACACTGCTTTCTCGAGGTAATCGTGTCTCATTATAGACTGCATTTTATGTCCAGACGATCCATGATCCGTCCCTCTTTTATTGAATCATTGCCAACTGAAATGAGTATAGGATGAAAAGTAGGTAGCAAAGGTTTGAAGACTGACGATGAATTAATTGACCCAGCTTTATAGTAAGTAGTACATTTTATTATTGTGATAAAGGGAGGGATAAATATGTAAAGAGGGTAGGAATAAAAGTAAAAATAAGAGTGAACAGGAGAGGAGCTTGGTCAGATGGGATGAATACAGAAAGGAGGGATGGCTGAATGCAAGAAAAAACAAAGTGAGAGAAAAAGAACATGGAGAAGACGCACAAATTGTAACCAGGAAACTGATGACCATGACAAAATGCACACATTGAAGGAGAAAAACGAAGAGGAAGGGAGATCATACAATGTAAACTCCACCGTGATCACGTAGCTCAGCCGCATAGCACCTGTAAACACACACTAACCGACGGCCTACACCTACATGCATCATAACTGACGTGTGCTCATTACCTGCTTCCCAACCTCCATATCTCCCACTGACAGTAGCTGATTAACAACTTCTGCCGTCCTTTCTCTCTCACCACCTCCAATCATTTCCGTCTGTTACATCACAGCCTGTCCATCACTTAAAAAAAAATATTTGCACATTCGATATGTTGCTCATCTTCGGATGTATCGTGCTAAACTAGACATCATTTAATGGAAGAAACAGGAGGAAATTATAAACCTCTGATGTAAGTGTGTGGAGGTGTGTGTGGGGGTGTGAGGGTTAAGGACTTAAATCTCTTGCTTCACATTTTGGATAGAAAGAAAGTCAAGCGGTTATGAGTCAAACTGCATTTGAAAGAAAGCTACATGCAAACTTAGCAGAGGCAGGTGCTTTCTCATAATTTATCTATGTCTTTTTTCCAGTTTTCAGGCCGTTCACATTTTTTCATACAACTTTTTTATTTATTGAGTCTGGTATTACACATTTTTAAACTGTGATACCACAGTAACGGGGACGCAGCATTGAACCAACATTCATATAATGTAGGTTACCAGCATTTATCCATTAATAGTTTACACCAAGTTCATCATCAAAATCACAAGCTTCAAATATACATAACTTTACCATTTTCTCAACATGTGCGCCGTGTCATTTCACTTGATGTCAGCAATGTAATGGTGTAGTACGGCTTAATAAGACATCCACTAATGCCTTCATTAAATCTATAGAGTAGTGCTGCTTGCATGAGTTGACACCTGACTTGTATGTCACCCGTGCAGCTGTGAGAACATCCACTGTTGAAAAGGTCAAGGTGTCATTGCTTCAAAGAAAGTGAGAGTTTCCATCTGTAAGGCACTGACATAATTGTCACTGTCTGACCTGGTAGCTGTCTGTGTGATCCACGTTCCTTCTGTCCTCACGCAGAGCTGATGGAGACAGCGATTCATCTCAGTAATTGATGAATGATGAGGCCTTGCACTTTCGTGGACCCCAAACACTTGATGTTCACAGTGCCATCAAATGTTTCCCGGTACCTCTTGAGTAAGAACTAGGAGTGTATTTAGGTTAATGGAGGATGTAGCGGTGAGGAGAGTGTCGTTGTGCCTGTACACTGTGTCACCACTTTGGAAGCCCGTCATTTATTCTGCAACACGAAGGAAATTTAAATATATAAATTGATTTGACCTTATGGAGCACTGTCTGTCAGTGAGAGTTTATATTCTCACAAAAGGGATTATAGTGATACACTTTTGTCTAACCTTGATTACTACAGTAAAGCTGCACATCCAAACAACATATTTGTCTCCTTTGCAGACTAGAAAAAAAAAAAACATCTGGATTTTCACGTACATAGTCCCACAGTCCCAGTTTAATAAACTCCTGTCTTCACATAAATCACATACAGAGTTTAAAGCAGCACACAACTCAACAAGCTGGATACTGAGTCAGGACGAAGGAATGATGTGTTATCTATTCTCACACTTTCAAAAACAGCGCACACAATCTCCCGCTCAACTACTGTCCCCTTACTGATTACCTCTGAAGTCGGTCTGGAGGAGGAGGAATAACGACCATAAAAATGTCATCGCACATTCATTGCTGAGAGAAAGGAAAAAGGAGAGTGCTGGGCTTTCACTTTGGTAAAGGGCTTTTTCATCATCCATGCCAAGAATATCAAAGACACATCACTGTTTATGTGATGTTCATGTAACTGTGTGACTTTACAGGCTTGGAGAGGTATTAAAAAACTGTTGTTTTTTTTATGAGACCGTGTCCATGTACAAGATGGAGACAGCAAGAAATTACTAGGAGGCAGGACGTAAATAGGCCCCCCAATGCAGAGCAGAGTGAGACCAGCACAGCCAGGTGAAACCACCTGATGAGACATCGCCCCCCTGCCACACACGCGTACAAAGGATGTCTGTTGGGGGAATGAGGCCGGATGTGTTTAGCAGTGTGATCAACCTGCAAGACTCATCTGGCTCACAAGAGTTCAATTACACAGACGGCACAAAACTATAATTGGTAGCAAATAATCGTTTTCTGGAGTTTTCCTTGCGATTAATAATGTATATACTTATAAAAGACAAGATTGAGACTTGTTTTACAGTATGTTAAGTGTTAGCAGTTGGTTTTTAGATGCACAGTCACAAATAATGAGGAAAAAGTGACCCATTACTTCATGTCTGCCTCCTTTGCATGTGGCCGTGGACATCATTTCTGTGTGCACACGTGGCGCTCAGCTGTGAATTGAGATGAAGAAGCGGCGTGAGAGGGTTGAAGGACCAGTGGGACAACTAGAATTGAAAAGAAGAAGGGGCTGAGTTGAGGGCTTTTGTGGGTAAAACTGCTCCTCACTCCTTCTTACAGCTCACTCGTCCCCTCTCTTATTTCACTCAAGCTGTCCCTCCTACCCTCCTTCATCCTCGTTTATGCCCGGCTATTCGGTGGGACTATAAATAAATTGAGCTAGATGTATGATCAGAAATGAATATATCTGCCTGACGTGCTTCCTGCAACGATTTCCAGGGCAATATGTAACTGTTTGAAGTCTGAGGCGGTGCGAGGTGGTGGCTAACACAATCTTATCAAACCAGAGAGGGCTGGCTAGAGGATCTAAGCAGGCCTCCGCGGTCTGTTGGATATTATTCACTCTGATGGCTTCAAGAGCTTTATCAGCGTGCCAGAAATACAGAGTAGTGAGTAAAGCCTGTTTCTGTATCTGTTGCTGCCTTTGCACACAGACGTTCTTACACATAAACACATAAATACACATGTTTGCACGAGTTGCTCCGGTTATACACGCGCTCAAGGGGATTCACAAATTCCCACACCCCCGTGCATATATATATAGAATTTTTAGGGTCTTCCTTTTATGTTAAGCCTTCTTACCACAGGCATGCAGAGATGGAATTGGACAGGACATACAATCACAGACACACTGCCTGTCAACCTCCTGCAGCCACAGTCACACACACACACACATTGGATTGGTCCCAGCGACTGCCATCTGCGTGTGTTTGTATGTTGGCCTATTGTACCAGGGAATGTGTTATATTAATGTGTGAAAGTGAATGAATGGGTGTTGAAATGAGTCTTTTGATATTTGGAAAGTACAGAAGGTCAGACTGTTACATGCTGTCAGGGCCAACGTTGTTTCTTTGAAGAAAGTTTAGACTGAAGTTTGTACTCTCAGTGCAACTTGGACTTAAATTGAGAGCTTTCAAAGCCAAAATATTTTTATAAGTCTATTTTGATGTGAGCTGTGCATAGTTTGATTAAGGCAGGTACAGCAGAATAGACCTTTACCTGCGCAGTGCGCTCATTCTTGTTGGCTGGGTGGTGCTGTTGCTTCTTTGAAAACACTTGGATCGAACATGGATCGGCAAAGGTGGAGGCTGACATTTCAGTGTGGTTTCATTGTGTGTTTTGAAGTGTTCAGTAGCAAGGTACTCATCATAGAAAAGAGTTTTTAGAACGGTTAGGATTTGTTAAAACATTGGTTTCCTTGGACAAAAATGCGTAATATACAAACTGATTCTACATATTGGAATCAGGAGAGGATTTAGAGCTTTTTTGTTTTTTTACTGGGGTGGCCAGACTGGGTTACACTCTCAAATAATATGGCACATTTGGTTAATGATTTAAAAGGATTTAAAAACGTAATAATAATAACCTAATAGTGTGTGTATAGTGTTTGTTCAGTGTCAGAAATGTCAAATATCTAACTGTCCACTATTGTAGTTATAAATGTTCAGAAAAAAAATAATAAAGAAGAGGTAGAAATGTATCCTTTGCAGAGAGTTGCAAAATCCTATTGTGACAAACCCAATAAAACTTGGTTTTATTGGGTTTTATTGGGTTTGCATTTAAACCATGTACAGAATAGTAAGATTTGATCTATTTATAATGATAGTGATTTATTTAAGCTTCAGATTTAGCCACTTAGCCACACCTTGTGCTGAACGTTTTTCAGCAGGTACTTGCCACCTTGTCACAAAGAGAGTTTGCATTTTTCTTTCTGTTCTTTTATTACAGTGCTTTCAACTTTAGGACACAGAGCCAAGCTATAAACTCACATTGCAGCACCCACAACTGGGACAAGGGTGTAAAGATCAACTTTTACGTGTCAACTTTTACAGTTAATACAAATGCTGCTTTTAAAAAACGCATCTTTTGCAAGTGTCTTGTTACTCTTCTTTGTGCTCGAATTGTCTGTGTTCACGATGCACCTTAGATATCCAATCACAAAACAGCTTCCACCAACTGCACTCCTTCAGAAAAACACGTCAAAGTGTTGACCATATTAACTCCAAACTTTAAACTCTGTGTAAAAATGATTAGGTATTTTTGATAAAACAATGGCATGATAAACATCATGTTTATCAGGAGTAATGAACCTCTCTCCTTGCATGGAAAGGTGACTGAGGAATGAACTCTGACAGTCACAGTGAAGTTTTCAGCAGTCCGTGTTTAGTGCGGTGTTAACAGCTACTACCAGGCCTGATTAGATGATAACTGCAACCTTCAAAGGCAATACCTGAAGCTATAAAGTAACATGATATCACACATAGGGACATCTGTCTTTTTTTCAGGAGCGGTGTTTATGATGTAAGTTCACAAAGCGAAGTCGTGTTACACAGTAACAAGTCTGCATCTCTTCTCACTGTGTGAAAAGGTGAATCAGCTGCTTGACGGGGTCTGTGCACGACTACCTGCTGTTTACTGTTGAAACTTTGGCTGCTTTCTCTGTCTTTTTAATTAGACTCAGACCTTCTACTTTACTATCATTACACAGTGTAGAAATGTAAACACTTTCATTTACCGACAGGTTAATCCATAATCTCAAAGAATTATAAATTATATTTTATAGGTGATTTTGACTTTGTATTAAGTAGCTAAAGCTGTAAAATGAAGGGAAATAAATGGTACGGTATTGACCCCCTAATTCAAATTTGTATCAGCTGGATTGAATCAGGTCAGCCCTGAATTCTACTATATCGTATTATTAAAAATGCAGCTGCATCATATTTTGGTCCATGTGTAAAGGTGAATATTGAATCATTTGAGAGGGAGACATACAAACCCCTAACAGGAAGCTTCGATCCCCGGGCCCTCCTTGTCGACACTGAACCTCCAGTTGCTGCAGGTGGGCCAGATGAGCACCTTGCATGGCAGTATTCATCCATCGTTTGTGTGTGTACCAAATTACTCTGTAAGTCGCTTTGGATAAAAGCGTCTGCTAAATGACTTAATGTCAATGTAAGCTTTGTTTGCCTTAATGTGTTTGCTTTTCTGTAATAGGACTGGTCCAGTTTAACAGTAAATGTAAGTTTAAAAGTTTTATTTTTGCACCTGTGTAGTAAGCTGCAGGCTAGTCATGTGCGATACCACTTCTTCCATTTCTGATACAAGTAAAATTTGATACAGATACCAAAACTGAGCAAAAAAAACAAAAGAGGGAAAAGAGATGGATCCAGACAACAGACCGATGGCGAGGAGGGGACAGTAAGGCTTATCTGTGAGGGCTTGTGCCATTTATTAACAAGAAATAGTTAATAGTTAGTTAAAAATCTCAAAAGTTGCATCCTTGGCCATTATATAGCTATTAATGGTGGCATTACTTACTTTATCATAACCATAATTATTTATTTGACTATTTATTTTAAATAATTTAAACACAGCATTTGCTAGTTTTCACGATGCAGCTTACTTAAGTTGTTTGAACATGAAAACACAAAAATCCCTTTATTGCAGTAAGCATGAAACATTGCCATAACTACACACCCTCCCTGTTGCTGGGTTATGCTGCCACTGCCACAGTACTCACTAATGGAAGTCTTTCTTTCCCTAACGGCACCTTTCTCCTCCTCAAGCTCGTCTGGCTGCCATAGTTCACGTGGCAGGCTACAGGAGAAGAAGTTCCTATCAATCGCATATTATTCACAGCAGACTCCTTACAGTGTCCCCGGTAATGAAAACACACGCATTTATTCCAAATTACTGAGTTTAGATATTGATCTTCGTTTTTAATCTGATAATCAATTCTAGAAGAGGAAAAGCTGAGTGTGGAAGTATCGACATTTCAGGATTTGTCCGTACATCATTACTGAAGACCACTTTTTGCTCCTTTTTCTTGCTGTGGCACATACAGGATGTAACAAGAAAAGGGGCTTTGTTATTAGCTCTCGAGGCCAGTTGTGAATACAAGTAGGAGGAAATGACGAGGTCGAGGTAAAAACACTCACAGGATCATTTTAATATGCACTTTTTCCTCAGCTGTAGCTTATGTTTCTTTGTGAGTGAACTCTCCACTTGGATGGGATGTTATCAAAGAAATATCCCAAAGTACTTTTTTCTTGATTTATTACTGTTGCAGACAAAGAAGAACATCAAACAACATGTTTTGTTGAATGTTCTGTGAAACATTTTTTACTGTCTCATTTCTTAGGAAGCATCAGGTGCACTTCTCAACGTTTTATATAGTGGGAAAGGAAAAGAGGATTGAAATATATGCTAAAAATTTTGTAACTCTCATGTGACACATGCTGCATGAAGAAATAAAAGCTTGTTATAAACTCGAGTACGTCGAGCATGTACACTTCATTTGAATTTATTTATTTATTTTAGCTGGATGGGACAGGTTTATATGCCTCTCTGTCATGGATGTGTGGTTAAATGTGATTTCCCTCATAAAAATCTATACATTTGGTTCTGGCAGGGCATCACATATGGAGCAAGAGAAATGCACGCTGTGGTGCAGACACTTTTCATGCAAGAAAATGAATATGGTCATTTAATGCCTTTGAAGTCATGTTTCCACATACTATCTTGGAGGACACCAGTGGATGGCTTCAAATAAAAATAGGGCACATGCATTACATGTATGTATTGGAGGTTTCACAGTAATAATAAATGTTACCACATCTGAGCATTTGATAGTGTTATGGTAACGTTATGCACATTTACAAAATTTTGGGAGTGACCATCTTCAATCAGAGTTTTATTCTCAGCTTTCTTCCAGCAGAGCAATCAGATGGCTTGTTCAAGGGCACAAAAGTAGCAGGTTTAGGGGAAAGGTAAAGTTAAATTTTCCTTTAAGTTTCTTAAATCTTATAGCATTTTGAAATGACCTTCATTCCTGAGCTCATTTCACACACACGCTTTGTGGAGTAGCTATCACCAGCTATCATCCTGCAAATGGCACACATGCAACAACTTGTCACTACACTCAACACTTTGTGATAAATCTCAGTGAGGCACACTAGTGTCAGGATGTCTGTGCGCTCTGTGATCTACTGTATTAGCGTCTCTCAGATCAGTTGACACCAAAGCCAAAGTGGTTGATTGGTGTAGTTGTTTTCGTCTGTGCTGATTTGCGCTTTTCTAACGCAACGCATGAAGCTGCCGACTGATACATAAAGGAGTTTTTATATTCATTTGTATTGGACCAGTATACAGAACTAATGAGATGTTTTTTTTTTGGTTCTAAGCTTAAATTGCAACCAATTTCCGCACACTACCCGTCGAAGGTTTGGACACACCTTTTTGTTAATTCCTGTCCTTTATTTTCATGACTATTTACAGTGTAGATTCTCACTTCAGGCTTCAGTTAGAGAGAGAATGTGTGTCCAAACTTTTGACTGGTAGTGTATATAAAATATTCATATATTCTGGCTGAAAAACTCCTCCAGGTGATTTCATCCAGAGGAGCTCTAGAAAAGCAGGTTAACCATTATTACAAAATCCATAGTGTGAGCAAAGAGATCTGAACTAAAGGTTCCTCCAAGTGATGTCGTCTGGAGGCACTTTTCAGCTTAATAGCTCAATAACCTTTTACAGCTTTTGCATGTTCTACAGATTGCAGGTATCACTAGTGAAATACCTTCTCTACCTACTGTGACTTACTATGACTTTTAAAGTAAGCTATGATAGGTAAAAAGCTAATTTTCATGCAAAGATGCCATGACAGTCAAGAATACATAACCTAGTTTGTTAATAAAATATTAATAAAAAAGTTGCAGTCTTCCCCTTAAAAAAACGTGTACGTCCTTAACGTCACATCATGTGGTAAATAACATTACACTAAAGAAGTACATGTGACTGTTGCAACCAAATTGTGTGTCATGTTGTCATGGTAACTACTGCAGCTAGTTGTCACCAAGTAGTGAGATATATGTCTATTATTTTTCGCGAAACGTTAAAAACAACCAACTCTCGTACTTCACAGGACAATCTCAGACAAGTACAGTATTCATGCAGACGGATTGGATGAATACTGTCTCCTCTTCTGACTCTCTCTCTCTCTCTCTCTCTCGCTGTCTCACTCACACACACACACACACACACACACAAAAGCAGAAAGCTTATTTGAGGTTATTATAGGATATTAGTTTGGCTTGGGAAATGACAGGGCTCTGCTGCTGTTGCTGCCGTTGCATAGCAACTGAGGTAATTTTCAGCTAGCAAGCACTGCTTCATTTTAGGTGAGAGAAATGTTTTTTTAATAAAGGAAGGATGAGTGGAGATATTTTTGTGTAACAGCCACAGAAAGAAAAAATGTGAAATGAAAAATGAAATAATATGGAAGATAATTTAACTATGGCAAGTTTATTTTGTTAAATTACACAGTGGCTTAGCTTGAACTTAAATTGTCCAGAATAATTAACTTTCATGTTGCCTCAAGAAGATAAACAGCAATTCAAAATACAATATTAATATATGGCACAGTATTACTGTAGATGAAATATATCTAAACAAGTTTTGTATCAAGATTTTCTCTGTTGTGTGTCCGGTGTTCTCAGGTGTGTACAGTTGTCAGTGATTACCTTCCAATCTCAGTTTTAATATTAGAAATGTTTCGCTGTAAAAATATTCAATAATGTATGTATCGTTTCTTAAGAAAAAATGTCAATTAACAGTGTTTCCAATGCAAATATTATACACAGCCCTATTTTCTTAGATTCCTTTATTTTACCAAACAAAAATAAGTGAAATATTTGTTATTAAGAAGACTGTAGTGTAAGACTGCCTAAGCAAATATTGTGCCACATTTACCATTTTGATAATTAAAACAATGAACAATCTACAAGAATGAGCCTCTAAAATGTCACACATGCTTCAATGAGCTCATGGAGATAAAAACATAAAGGTAGGAAATGAGAAAAACAAGTGAGGAAGAAAAGGAAGGAGGAGATGTGGAAGGGATAGAGAAGAGCTACTGTAGAACGAGGAGCTGTAGTGGCAGAAAAGCGCTTTTCTGGTGGGGCAGATTAAACGACGACAATTTCCTGATGAATATATTAACATTTTATGAGGCAAATCTGGGACTGGCAGTCTCTCCCCTTGCATAAATAATGAGCTGGTTTAATATGACTGCCTAGTTGGGAATCTCCCCTGACATGTGTGAAATTGAATGGGATGTTTTGTGTGTGTGTAATTGCAGAATGTGTGTAAGTGGGAGTAAGTGTGTGTGTGTGTGTGTGTGTGTGTTAAGCGGAGGGGGGCAGAAGGGCCGGGTATTGGGGTGTTGGCTTGGTGGTGCATGTGTGCGTAGGCAGGATGCTAATGATTGAGTCGCTGGCAATGCACCAGGACTCTACACACATGTACGTACACATGTACACAGGAGCACACGGCACCTTGTTGATACCCACAATTAAAAGCTTTTCAGCTGCAAATTAGACTGTACCGATTGTATTTGCATGAATGCGTACAGAAGTGTACGGGCATTACAGTAATTCAGACTTTCTCATTGCCACTGGTGCAACATTACAGCCAAGCCTAGAAAAATTCATTGAAAATAATGATTTATAAAAGATACATTTTTTTCTGTAAAGAAAAATCTTTAAATCTGTAATCAGTGTGACATCTAAGTTAGAAAGTCAGTAGTAGCATCCCATCAAAGGTAATTTAAGAAACATTCATTCATGTATATTAATTAGGCTCACATTAATTCACACTCTTGATGTTTCTGGTATTTATTATTATATTATTTTTTAAAATTTATTTCTTTTTTTGGCAATGTTTTTGGCACTCATTTAGTCCTAAACATTACAGCTGAAAACGTTGTTCCATCTCTATGTTGCACATGTTTGAATCAATGTGTTATTACTGTGCTGATGGCTAATGCAAAATAATTATAAATATTTGTATTAATTTTTATTTTGGAGTGGAGTCTTTGATGTCTTTCACACATGAAAGACATGAAAGTCAGGTGGTTCGCAGTTCTAAAGTGTTCAATGCCTTCATTTTCATTTGCGAACAATTGTGCGTCAAAATGATTTTATTATTACTTTCATTATTAAGCTAGTCAGTGCTTCAAATTTCTCAGCTCCAAAGTTCGTCAACAACCACCTGCTGGAGGGTTACGAAACTGCATATATGAAAAAATATATATATTTTCACATCTAAAGCATTCACTGTCTGCGATCCTAATACGTTTTTGGAACTGCTATTGTTAAAATAAGTTTATTTTCACGGCTTTCGTTTCTACATTGTTCAGGGCTTCCAGTCTCGTAGCGGCGAAAGCTGCGAGCGGCTGTAGCAACTGGCTTTCAGCAATCACACACATTTTCTTCAAGAAATGCCGAATTCTAGTAAAAAAAAAACTGATGTAATAACCTGTCTCACACACTGTAATAACCTGTCTCACACACGGGACATTACAAAACCAAAACTCTGAAGCTAAATACAACATGTATATCAGTGTTGCTTTTCATAATGGAATCTGTCAGACTAAAACATTTGCTGGTATTGGCAATATTTATTTGCTACATTTCATACAATATAGCAAAGGCACACTGTAAGCATGAAGCAGAAACACAGCATTGAGATCCAGTCACTGAAAACCAACTGCATGTTTAACTGATGTTTTTAAGCAGACCCATTGAAGGGAACATGTGAGTTCAAGGATTGCAACAATATGATGTTAGGGGTTACATAAAAGTACTACAAAACAATAAATGGATGAAACTGGAAAAAAATGAAAAAATGAAAACCATTTTTTTTAAAGGGCTAAAAAGCATAAAGGGTTTCATGTTTTTCACATCGATACAACTCTCATAAAGACAGGAATCTGTTTCCTTCAGATAAATACCTTGTAGGTCAAAAGATAAAACTGTTGAATCAGATACAAACAACTGTCTTTTTGGGGAAGGTAAAAGTAATAGGCCTACAGCAAAAAACAGTTCCTAAAACAAGCGATTTCAAAGATTTTCCTTGTACTTTGTATGAAACTACAAGAAAAATCTAAGTCTCCTAGTAGCCTACACCTGCCTCCACAGAGGGAAAACATATGTGTTTAAGACTTATAGTGGCTTGTTGAATGATGCAATATCCTGTGGTCTTATATCTCAGGGATTATTGTCCCATGGACAATTTTTTTTGTGACAGTACATCACAGCTCTGACATGTCACTGACATTTGTTAATTGTTTTTAACAGTCTTGTGTTAGGACTAACTGTTAAATTTGTTGTCTGTTGGCTGACTATAGACTTGATGCTCCATAGTGTGATTGATTTTGTTTATTAATTTATTTAAAGTCGCATATTTTGTATTAAACAATGTTTCCCAACAGACATGCTTATGTGGCCAATTCATTGCCAACGATTATGATAATAATTAAATTTCTTGGACATGCAGCTTCTCATGCAACATTTGTCTGAAATGAGGTATAATAGAATTGTGGAGTTTACAAGACTCATGGAGAAAAGTAGGAAAATGTTCTGAAAACAGCAAAGTGCTTTAATTTGTTATCAGATTCCTTAATATTATAAATATAATATATAAATTTCGATTAAATTTTGATGTAATTTAGACAAATACAGTGTAGAGTGAATCATATGTATCATAATTAAAAGTGTCCAAGGGAGCCTGCTTTGAATTTTGAACTGTAACAACACCACACTGGAAGCAGCAGTATCTTGTTCGGCATCCTTCACCTCATCTCTTTGTTCCACTTGTCCACCCAACTCAGCCATTTCTCTGTTTCCGTCCCAGTGGGGTGCTAGACTGGAGCAGCTCAAATGTATGTATGTATGTAAAGATGTAGAGATATTGCAGATTTGTCTTTTGAAACGTGCAACCTCATGCATTTTTTTTGCCCTCTCAGGTGGAAAGAAGCCACCAGCAAAGTTGTGGAGGTTTGAGTGGATCCATGCTGATTGTTTAAAAGAGCTGCTGCAAATGTGGTAAATGCACCAGCAAGTCAAGTGTGAAAGTACAGTATTTAAATTAATAACGTAATGCATGACAATGCAAACATAGTGTGAACTGCATCGCTTCCAGTCCACTAGCTCAGTTTAAAGTGGACTTGACTGGTGCAGGTGTAATTGAAAAAGCCATGACGAGCTGCTCCTCACTTCTCAGTAAGGAGAAGTCACCAACCACATTAAATATTCATATATATGGATGAGAGGAGAAGGTAGAAAAGCAATGAGCAGCTTTAAGACAAAAAAAATATCTTGTGAGGTAAATGGCAAGGTTTCTTTCACCTGGGACAAGTTGATGAAAGATAGCAGAGCCCATTCAGAGCACTTCACTGAGCCTCGCATGAACCAGGCTACAGTATGTCCCTGTTCCCTTGTCTCTCTGTTACTTTAGCCCGTGGATTCCAGGATCTAGTGAAGCTCTAAACTTTGACTCTGGCTTCCTTAGAACAGATTAGCAGCTGAGGGGCAAATACAGTTCATAGATTCTTAGATTTATTCATAGATTCATAGATAGTTCTTAGATAAAGGCCAGTTTTGGAGAAGTGTGTGGTGCAGGGGGGAGGGACAAGTGAAGAGAGACAAAACGACATCGGGTAGAGTAGGAGTTGACAGACATCTGCATGCACATGTGAAGGGTTGGATTTTACCTTGGCAACAACAGGAAGGTAAAACCATGTGGAACATAGATTGGCCAATGTGGTTAAGGTGTGGAAACATCTGAACAGCTTAAAGTAGAACATGACCCTGATGGTTCATTAACAGCCTGTAAAGTGTGTAAGTACGATGTGAACCATTAAGGTCTGTCAAAGTACGTGTATTTCACTGCTGCAGGAGTTTAATAGCTAGATCACAAGTGTGATATAAGGTAATAATAACCAGAGCTCACTATGTTATAGAACGCAGGGTGAGTTCAAGTATTTGTTCTCATCAATGAACTAGTATCCATGGCTACTATAAAAAAAACGGTAGAATGGAAACAACGAAAGTTTAAAAATCCAATTACATACGGATAGCTAACAACAGAGGAGAGTTCATCAATATGCTAAGCACACAAGTTTTTCATATCACTAAGCCCTTTAGAAAATTAATTCATAACTGCTGATATTTTTTTTGCATTTCATTGTAACACATTGCCGCAAGAGAAATGTGTGTGCAAAACCATCAACAGCGAAGGTTAAAATTAAAAGCACAGATTCCCCCTTACACAATTCATGTTAATAAAATAAATTAAAACAACTTATGTTTCATGCTGTTTGCCAAATAAAGAGCTGTGATGCATTTATTCTAGTTATAAAGCTTGTAACATTGCCAAGTCTGAAAATCCACGTCTTGCACCGACACTGGGTTTATGAAGGATGTGCTGCATGAATGCAGGACCTCATATTAGGGATGAGTGCAATGTATACAGGCAGAGGTTCACCCCTGACGTACAGTGTCGATGCAGCGTTTAATCAGTATTATTGATCAGCCACACGGCATCATGGAGGACCTGCGTGCCTGTTTCCTAGTTTCCCTCTGGACAACAGCAGAACATAATCGTCATCAGTCTATCAGCTCTATCAGCTCTATCAGCTGCTGCCTATCCTGAAACTGAAAGTCTAAACACGTCAAACACAGAACAATATTCACTGAACAGGCAAAAAAAAAACGATAACTGTGGGAATCTATTACATCAAAGCTGGTTCATTCATACTGTTTTGAAAACCATCAACATTCATAAAACAAATCTAGCTTGGACCAGATCGAGCTTAAAGGCAAGTGTTCTGATTTGGATATTGAACATTCTATACTCATTATTTTTGGGATTTATGCAGCTTTAGGCAATAAAGCAACTTTTCATGTTGATCTAAAAAGCTCTCATTTATTTTGGTTAACTTGTCATTGATGGTGCTGCTCAGAAACCTGTCTGTAAGCATCAGCAGACATTGAACATGACTGTGTAAACCTCAGCTTGCCTCCCTCTGCCTCCCTTATTAATCAGCCTTGTCTGTATGATACTACAACACGTGGTTTTTTTCAATACAAGGCAGCTTCTTTCCAATCAGGTGCGACAGTGTACAAACGCAGACATGAGTGAAGGTGAATAGTTAAATGAAAAAGTTTTGAAAGATTCAATAACCGAGCAAATGAAGCAGCAGTGAACATCCATCCAGAGAGAAAGTTGTAGTGCAGAGGTTATCCTCATCTATGAAAATGTATTGTAAACCTTAATTTTCTTTTTAACATTAGCTACATCACCTGAATGGTCAGATCTTAGGGTCTCGTTCGAGCGTTTTTTTAATGAAAATGAAACACAACCAGAGTTGGACATTTTTGTCATTTGTAAAAAAACAAAAACAAATATTCACAAAAATATCAATAGTTATTGGGATATGAAATTAATTATTTTGGGATATGAACTTCTTGTTATAGCGTTTGTTCATGTAACAGTGCAGGAGGAAGCATAAAATCCCTCCCAGACGTGCAGAAAACCAACCCCAGCATGTTCGTATCATTTAGGAACATGAAACCTTTGTAAAGTATGTTAAAAAACTCCACAGACGGGGGCTGGGGTGATGGAGGGTGGGCTCATTTGACGCGGCAGCTCTGGAGAGGCGGAGCAGAAAGGAACAAAGCAGCAGTGGCAGTGACAGTGGAGGGCTGTCAGGTTATAAAGATAACCTGAACATGGATACTCGTTTAATATGATCATCTGACGGCGACAAAGACGCCAGTGTCTTCAGATGATTACGTAACTGATTTATTTATGATCTTCTAAATGTAAAAAGCCTCATTACCTCTAATGTTTGTGGCAAATCTGAAAATAAATCTCTCACTTTGATGTCTTTGTAACTTACTGTTGTATGACGGTACAAAACATTAGAAGCGAACTCACAATTGGGACTGGCCCCACATATCGTCGCTGTTTGATTTAATATGATGCAGTTAAAGGACATTTAATGTTGCCGGCCTGGCCCAGCCTAGTGTTAGAGATGTAACTATATTTTTTGTGCTTCATTTATGTGGCAATATCAGATTTCAGTAGAAGTGCATGAAATTTGTAGTTTTGGTAATATCTTACCAATTCAGCCAACATCAGCAAAATATCAGTGTATGAGGAGGAAGTTGGGGCGGTGGAGGGAGCCATATACAGTAAATTAAGTAGGGTTTACAGTCAGCTGGTCGTCACGTAGCTAATGAAGCTTTTGAAAAATCAGCTTAATGAAGTGGGGTGTGTCAAGGGGCTTTAGCAATGAAAGCGAAAGGAATGGAAATGTGGAAAAGTGACAGAACACATCCTCTACAACACAGGAAGAGAATGTTCCAAGGTGATAGAGACATGTAGTTATTTTAAATGTACAGCCTTACCAGTGTTATTACAATAAAAAATATAAATGCCGTGAGCTTTATTACAGACCATGAGGAAACTAAGGTAAGGTAAACCAGCTAAGGAAACTACTACATCCTAATCTATATCCAGATCGAAAACAGGTACAATTTCCCTCATCTCAGTTATACACAATTCAGCAATTAGCCTGATAACTCGCCCATCTGTTTGCTGATAGGGCCTAAACTCACACACTCGCACACACTCTCTTCTCTCACCTCACCTTCCTAAATTTCCACGTCCTTGTCTTTCTCCCTCTCTGTCACACATACGCACCCCCTAGAGCTGGTAGATCAGCAGTCACCCTGGGAATTCCTTTTCACGCTACGTGGTGAGCCACTGGGAGCATTCATTTGCGCGCACACACCTTAATACTGTCAACCTCATCTCTCTCTGCCGCTCGTACATGCACACCCCTTTAAACAGGTAGATCAAGAGGCACCTGGGAATTCCCTTCGATAACGTGCCAATGGGAACATCACATCTCTCTCTCACACACACAGAGATATATCCGCACACATTTACAGCAGCATTTTCTAGCCCATTGCCTAAATTCCACCTAACTCCAGCTTATAAAATCAAACAAAAACTTTTGATGATCTTTATGTCCTTCTGTTTGTCTTATTAATTGTTAATGACAATTATAAACAACACGATATATAAACAACACCTAAAGTACATTTGGCACTGGAGCAGGTGTCCCCAGGTACCTCGGGGCTACTTCCATCCAAACCTTATTCAATCTGAAATATGAACGCCACTTCACCCATATCTTGTGTGTGTCGTGTGTATTTCAGGTTTTTTAATGCTTGCTGTGCTACCATTCTCTAATTCTAGCCTTTCTCATAAAACTGAGCCTAAACTCTCAATCAAACCTCTCACTGTGTGCGAGAAAGTGTGGATTTGCCAAAATGCCCTCAGCTTCCACACATGTCCTCACAGACACGGTCTAAAACCCAAACTGGTCCTCACCATGGATACAAATACACACACGTATTTGCGCAGCTACCTTTGTGAGGACAGTAATTAATGGATTGTATTCCCTAACCCCCACATTAACCAGCACTATTAAATGCCCAGTCCCCAACACCTCTAATCTAAGCGGCTCAACACACCAAGCTGACTGTTAGTCAGTGTCAGCCTGTGTGGGAGCGTCTCAGTCTTTGTGGTGTGTCCGGCACCACTGGTGTAAGGACGAGCCTCAGTGAATTTTAGCCATCAGCAGGGAATTTTAGGCATCACACACTAATTAGGATCAAATCATTTCAGTCTTCTGTTTATTTTGACTTTACTGTGGAAGTAATAACGTGTCCTCACACTACGGTCATGTCGTGGATTATTCTGTTCATGGTGCTCTCTGAGGGGCATTCGCTCGTCATGTCCACCCGGGTTCCACCCCATGATCCAACGTGGCAAAGAGATGCTTACTTTAGGACACTGCATGTTCTAAAACATCAAAACTGCTGAAGTCAATAGAAAAGTCCTTAAAAGACAAACCTGTCAACCACCTCTGCTGTGCACAGAACATTTTTAAAGTCCCTCAATTTTAATTCAAGCCAATTTGATGCTGCTCAGATTTTCCTCCTTTTTAGCTTCTTTGCTTTCGGTGTCACACAGCAAGCCGGCATGTGATTCAGTCGTCCTATTGTTAGTCTCAAGCTAGTCCACAGTCTGTTCCTAAGCTGTCCCTGCCTGCCTCCAAGAAGGGGTGTGTATCAGTCTTATAGCTGTGTACACACGCTCCATATGTGCATGATAGCCTGCACCTGTGTGTGTGTGTGTGTGTGTGTGTGTGTGTGTGTTGTATTCCCTGCTCAGCCCCTGTCCATTGTCAGTGTCATAGCTGGTCCACTGGGTGTTTTAGTGCACAGGTGGTGATAGACTGGCCCCTAATGAGTCCATATGGGACTGTCTGGGAGAGGTGTGTACTTGTGTGTCTAATGTTCTCATTGTGTACATGTGTTTTTTAAGAGGTATAGCCTGCTGTAAGGGAAACAAAACAACCCATCTTGTCTGTAGTGGAGCTGTAACTTGCCCCATAGGATGAACTCAGTGAACCTCTCAAACACTCAAGCATATGATCATGTTGTTTTTCAGGCTGTTTGTGTGCTTTTACTCCGCGTTGGTGCTCACAAGCATGCAGATTTGTACACGTACTCACGTGTCAACCTGCAGAACGTCTACATCAACATACACGTCTTTTCACATGCACATCCTCGGGGCATGGTTACCCGACACTATACATTCCCTCTGTCAATGTGTGTCTTTGAGTCAGGCTCCATATCATTAAGCCATGTTATGCTGAATATGTACATGCTGTTTGTGCGCCGTTCCTTTGCCAGTGGCCCCAGGATGCAGCACCTTAGTCTGTACCTCCACTGTATTCAAGAGACATTTATGAAAAAGCTCTGACTTGGTATGTTCATAAGCAAACACAGACACAGAAACACTTTTAAAAACTATATATTATTCATATATTATTATACCTTTGCCAATTTGTTTTTCAACAAATTGCTTTATATGTAAACATATGCAACCATTCAAAATGTATAAAATCAACAAAAGTCAAACCACAGATACACGTATAATCGGCTTCAAGGCCTGTTCATGTAGACATGAATGCAGCGGTTTAGTTAAACTGAAATTCTGTTAACAAATGAACCTGTTAAGCTTCTCATGGGGTTACTATTGTGAGCACTACAGTAAAACCTTCCTGTGTGTGTGTTTTTTTCCATTTGAGTTTGAAGGGGTTATCTCTTCATCTGTTGACACAACATACTGTGGGTGAGTCACTGAGTTGAGTCAGTGGTTTAAAGCTGGTTTGACCTGTCAGTTACATGAAACCTGCCTCCCACCTTTTGGAAGAGCGAGACGGCAGCAGCAACAATCACACAGAGGTCTTTGTTTCTGTGGAACAACTAAACTTTCAAGTGACAGTTTAATTATGTATGGGACACTGGATCTTCAGTAAACACTATGTGTGGGTCTGTATAATGTCAAAACACAGTTTCAGATCTGTGTCTGCATTATCGGCAAACAACTTTAAACATGTGCAAAAATTATATAAATAAGAATAAACCAGGTGTGAATTTCCATCCGGGAAGTGTGACACTTTTAGCAATTTGCTATTTACACTCATCGTGGGACATACGTTACCCTTGATTGTTAAGAGGTGTTCTGTTAAATGCTTGTACAGTCGTACTGTTTTTGTACTTGTCTTCTTAGTGTGCAGCGGCAGAAGCACAAAATCAGCATGCTGTCATGATATTTAATTGATTGTTAGTTTTTGTTTTTACAGATCTGGAAATTATGATTCTCTTACATCCTTAAAAAACTAAGATGATGATAAAGAGAAGATTACAAAAGGATAGTGTTTGGTTTTCTGCAAAATAAAGCAAATGGCCACTTACCAGGCAGATTTTGATTTCCTTACTTCACCTGATTATTATTGTAACTGATGTCAAATAGTTTAAAAATCTAAAACTAACAACCTTATGGTTTAGTGCTATTACTAAATTGTGGCCATTGAAAAAGAAGTAAATAATGCAACAAAACGTTAAAAACAAACTGGGAATAAAAAACACGGTTAAAGTAGGCCATGTTTCATAGATCCTGATGTGTTCCCCATTTTATGATGTCAGACATCCTCATAGCTTACTGCCCAATCATAAGAATTTAATACAGTCCTTCCATTTCACACAGCAGATGCAGATCTTTCACAAATATAACTGCAAAGAAACAGAAGACAGCAGAAGGAGATCTGCGAACAACTGCCAATGGATTTGTTCCCACTTTGTCTTTATTCTAAAGAGTTTAAGTATACGTCTTATTTAGTGTGAAGAGCCTTGTCATTGTGCAACATTTCACATATTACAACAGTCTCACACATCTCAGTAGGAAGAATTAATTAGGAGGGAAATGTCGTGTATTAAAAGTAAATGAGTGAAATGGAAAGATGAGGATTTAATACGGCACTTCACCATCTTCTGACAATAGAGATGGATCGTACACATACAGGAAACACAGCTTAATGTAAGAGACGTAACTTATGAAAGGGAAGGAAATATAGCTTTATTAATGTAATGTTCAACAGTCAGTTCACCACAGATTCAGTATGATCATTGTGCCGAAGTTAACTCCCTGGGTACCACAATAAAACATGAATAGCCAATAAGGAAGACAAGATCCCACAATGTCCATGATGCCGGAGTATTTCATATGGTCTGAAAAAACGGGAAATTAAATGTACATTTTACATTTTCGACCAGCCTTCAGAGTGCGGTGCAGTGGAAAATAGACAAAATGTCCAATGTACTCTGGCACATAGTGCTGGCAAGTGAAGAGATTATGGCTCAAAAAAATTCTTCATCTTTTCAGAAATTGTATAAAAATAAATGTATAGCTTTAAAAAGCCATGCATTTTAAAAATTATAGAGCAGATTTTTTAAAAAGGCTGTAAGGCAGGGTAAAGGAAAGGGAAGCACCAAATCCACTGTGATGAAATATATAGAAAATGGCTTGTGAGCTATAGGGAAAAAAGCCTCCTTCACTTCACTCATACCATTCTACTAATAGATGCTATTTACTTTAAGAGGAGGGAAGCAGAGTGCATTCACCATCTTCACAAAGTCCTGCAGAGCATCTCCAATTTTGCAGCACTTTTTGGACCGTAATTGACAGCTGGCGTTGTCTGTAGTGTGCTCCTTACAAAAGGAACAAGTCCATCCTCTAATAATGCACTATATGATGTTGAAGTAACTCCAGTCATGAAGATTTTCTTCAATTTCCTCAAGACAAGACATAAGATAAAAGTGAGAAGAACAGAGAAAGAAATTTAAGTGTGGACAGCAGCCACTGTAAGTGGCTTAAAGCAAAGGGATGTGCTGTGTAACTGGCTTTTACAAATAATGGTCCTGCCAAATGATGTGGGGAGACGGCAGTATGGGAGGGGGGGGGGGTGCTACCGGTTGACTGAATGCATGTTTACGCAAAGGTCAACTTTATTATGTTGATATAGAAAGAGCAGAGTGGCCTAAACAAATTTGTCAAGCCAAGCACGCATCTGTCAGGGTTGAAGTGACCAGAGGCAGTTAGAGAAGATTTAGGTTGCCCCTGTACTACAAAAAGGGAAAATAGCACAATTTCAAAATTCACATTACGTACAAAGATCAGAGGTGTAGAGGCTGAGCACAGGGTGCCTGCCTTGGTGGCTGAGAGCAGTAATGCTGTAGTGTTCAGTCCGTTGGACGGATGTATCTTAAATGTTAGTTTAAAAGTCAAATATTGTGGCACAGGAAATTTCAATAATTTCAATAATAAATAATGTCATTCATTTCGGTAAACGTATATTAACGTAAATGCTCACGTGTGAAGAAGTGAGTCTTAAGGTGTTAACTGTGTAAAGATGGCTGGTTTTAGTACAAACAGGTGTGTTTGCTCTGCACTCCTTTTCTCTGTGGGCCTTTCACTGACATCATATATGACACTACCAACAATGAGGTTAACTCAGTTGTGTTTTATTCCCATTGCGTTCTCAAATCAGACGTGCGTTTATAGATTATCGGTAAAACCAGTTAAGACGGGGCTGTGTGGGTATGTTTTAGTCACCGTAGCAATCAGGTGTTTCAGTGTTACTGTTCCACTTTGCTCTCACTCCACTCGTGTTTTTAAAAAAGGAGTCAAAAAAAAAAGAGCTCCTCTGTGTATTCATTCCTTTGGGGAAGCCTGATAAATGAGAGCTCTTCCAAACATCGCTGCTTAGAATGTGAAACAAGGGGAGCTACAATGACCGAAATTCTTTTTCTTTAGGAGTTTAAGGAAATGCATCATTCTGATCAAGCTTATTCAAGAAAGGTGAAAGCAACATAATTCTGTCTCATGAATAATTTATTTCCTTTTCCTCTCCACCCATGATTTTCCCTGACAGGTGCCAATGTGTCCTCTTCCATTACCCATGTCGTTTCCTCGCTTTCAATTGCAGCCCCCTCCTATGTTCCTAACACTGATCCCTGAAGACTGACAGTGACAGTGGAGGGAAGGGATGGATGGAAGCAAGCTGGGAGGGAAAGGAAAATGAGGAAGAACATTAGAGAAAGACAACGTGGAAATGACAGTTACGCTGAGCAGTAATATCAGTGTTTTGGCTTTTGTTCAAGCTGCATAGAAGATAAAAAGGCATCTGCGAGTCAAAAAGCAAGTTTGAACATTGTAGTCTGTGGATGAACAAATGCTCACACTTAAATTTACTGCGTATCCGTACATTCAGCTACAAAAAGCTGTAAGAATGAGCTTGGTAACCCCCAGCAATCAGTCAGACATCTGTGAAGCCCAGCCCACCCGTCAGAGTCACAGAGTGGCTGCTGCTTTTGTTCCAACTATTGCTTCAACCCAAACAGTCACTTGTCCCTGCCCTGGAATACGAGCCATAGGAATGTGACAGACCTTCAGGTAAACATGGGATTAAGGTGGAGGTACAGATTCTGTGTGGTCAGGGTTAGCTAAAGAACATTTGGGTTAACATAAGTAGTTCCATAAGGTAACAGGACCTTCACCATCATCATAGCTGTAATATTTAACTCATGGTTAATTATTTAAAACAATGCTGACTCCTGTTTAATAACTGGAAATAAAAAGTCTTCTGTATTGAAGTTGTGTGTTCAATCGTAATGAGTTATTACTGCTAGGAAGCCTAATGGCACAGTCTGTGTGGTTCTCTATAGGTAGGACAGTGTCTTTGGTACCTCCCCCCCTCCCCCCAGTCTCGCTACAAAACATGTAAAGTAATGTACCATAAAAATACTGGTATAAGCACCTAGAGGTAGATGGATGCTGACAGGAGAAGGAGGAGGATGTAAATGTGGGTGAGGAGGGGGTTGGACAATAGTTGGACACAGATGAAGAGAGGGTTAGGAGTTGCGTCTGGGTGGGAGGGGGGCAATGAGAGATGAAGAGACAAAGGAAACAAGATGAGGAGCATGAGTGACAATAACCCATGTGAAAGTGACTGTCTTAAATGTTTCTGCCTGTTTGTCTTTACATCGTTGGCAGCGTTTAATCCTTAGTGACACATGGACTAAAACGAGCAGAACAGCAGGTAGAAGGAGAAATGACACGTGAGACGAGGAAGTGAGCACGAGGGGAAAGAGAGGATGGAGAGACGTATCGCGTTAGCTACAGAACAGCTTTCCCCGTCTGCCTCTGCCCTTTTCTGTTGCTTTTCCTCTCTCCTTCCTGCTTTCTCATCCTCTCGCTTTCTGTTTCTGCTGGCTGCTTATTCCATCCCCTGTTTTCTCGCTGCCTTTCTCTCTCCCCTCTCTCACTGTTTTGACTCCAGACGGTGTTGAATGTAGGTCACCCTGTCTGGAAGCTCTTCGTTTCCCTCTCTCTCTGTCACTCTCTCTCTCTCGCCGTCCATTCACTCCCTGGTTCTCTGCCTCTGCTTCTCCTCCACCGAGGCTGCAAATTCTCCGAGTGAGCTCGAGTGCCGGTTGCTGGACAGCTCGCCTGACTTGATTCCGCTGTAGTTGATATGAGTTATATCACATATGGAGGATGCAGAAGCTGCACAATCATAAGGCCTGGATGCATCTATAGCCTGGAATGAGAGCGGGAGATTTCCATTGCGTTTTCAGCAGTAGCCAGCTGCTGCAAAGCATAGCAGGAAGAACCCACTGGCATCGCTCCTGCCTTGTCATGCTCTTCCAAAAAAGACCTTTGCAACGTTGCATGTTTTCGCATGCTTTCAAATTCATCATATAGGTCCCAATTTCCTCTTCCTTCTTTCCACTTTTGTCTTATTTTTGGTTGGCAGCTTGAGTTGTGCATATTCCTTTTGAAATGATGATACTCCCCATCTCTTTGAAGCAACTTTCAGCTAGTGGAAAGAAAACAGAAATCCTTGAAATGTTTGTTGGACTTTGCAGCAGCTCTCCGGTGAAACAATCGAAAAAAGCGCCATGCTGTCTAGATTTTGCTTGCTCTTCGTCTCTTCTCTTTCAAAAATATGGGAGTGAACCACAGGAGAGTGTGTGAGTGTGTGTCTCCTTCCCCTGCCTGCCGCAGTGCAGAGCGACTGGCTTGGAGAAGTGAGGGAGGTAAAACGCAGACTGTTGCTAGCTCCGTGGTGGCAGACTGGCAACATTTGTGTGTGTGTGTGTGTGTGTGTGTGTGTGTGGTTGGCTGGGTGACTGCACTGTCAGTACACAGAAATCAGCTGAGGCCATCAATCAGTTGTCAATCACTGTCAACCACAGTCTTTTGTCATAACAAATCGCTGTGTGTATTTGTGGGAGTGTAAGTGGGTGTGGACACAGTAGTCATCACCTCAGAGACCATGGAGATGTGCAACACACACATGGCCCCCGACACACACACACAAACCAACACGTGTGTAAAAATTGTAACTACCACAGTTTAAATAGTCTCCAAAAGTGCAAATAACTAACTCTCCCCAAAAAATGTAATGTTAGAATTAAAATATCTTACTTTATGAAATTTATGACTGGTAGGCCGATGCAAAGTGTTTATTTAATAAACATGACACCTACTTGGTTAAGCAGTATCTCAGAAGCAGATTCTTCTTTACTCATGTTAATTTATTAAGTGCACACAATGCACATGATTATCAAAAGTTTTAGTTTGTCAGCTGCAGTTAAGAAACAGACCTCATGGACCATGGGAAACAAATTGGAATTACAGTCATGATATAGCGCATTATCTTTGCTAGTATGAGTTAATATTTGAATTATATTTGATAATAGGCTGATATAGTTGTTATATAAAATGGTTTTGAATTAATCATATTTAAGTAGATGAAGGCACATGATGGTCATACTTTGAATCTCTACATAGAATAGTTGAGGTGCTCAGAGCCTCAGAAGAATTGCTTCTCAGGAACACTATCATCTCTTCTTGCTTGTCTGTGTGAAATAACAGAAAACCGCAGTGCCCTTGATTCTGAAGTGTCCAGAACGTCAGACAGAAAGAGGATGAAGTAACATACCTGCCATAAAAACCAAGCCTGTTATTTTCCTCTCTTCTGCTTTCTTTCAATTTACTATTTTTTGTGATGCTTCTGACACAAGAGTGCTGACATTTCTCCTTGTCTTTCAGCTGAGCTCTACAGATGGTGGTGTTAGTGTTAGAGAGAACAAGACTTGGTCCCATTTAGCTGGTGATTATTCCCCAGTTGGTGCTGGTCAGTGATTATAATACTCCTTGTGTATATGAAAAGGTTTGAATACCTCTGTTGTTGTTATCTTGTTGTGGAGACACTTGTTGGTCTTTTGTAATTAAACTTTTTTAGAGTTGCTTCTGAGAGTTTGTGCACAAAAGGATGTTTCCTATGGGCTTTGTGTGGTGCACAATACAAGTTCAGTGTGACCAGAGGAGACGTACAGGGAGTTTGTTTTAGCCATTTAAAGTGTTTCACACTAATTGGAAAATGCAACGTGTGATGTGAAGATTTCCCCAGAATAATGAAACATCCAGTACTTATGGTAATGTCACTCAAAAAAAAATTATTGGTAATTCATAATATGTGTTGTGTTAATAAGGAGAACTGCAGGTTTAGAGTTCTCTCCTTCATTCAGGATGTCCTTTAACTCTTATATACAGCAATGGAAGAGAATGTAATGTTTCTGCTCAAAGCTGTTTAATATGGCAGCACGTAGTTTTTGTCATACTGTTGAACTTATATGGCTTTATCAGACAGTTATGGCCATGGACATGCTTTTGCCTGTGCAAATAACAACTAAGGTGCTGCACAGCAAAATGTCATATTACGTCTACTGTAAGCTTTGCACTAAAACGTTATCCCAGTTATAATTCATGTAACAATCCAAAAGCTGAAAATACCCTGGTTGAGCAGCGTCACAACAGCAGAAACACTGATGGTTAGTAGCAGGTGATTTGCTCTTTCATGTATAACCAAGAGTGCATGTGGCATCAGTATATACTTGTCAAAAGGTCTGGGTCAGAAAATCTGTTAGGAAGGATCATCGTCTGTGGCCCAGCCAGAGCCATGAAAGCAGCACATTTTCCTCCCTGTGAAAGCTCCAACAGCCAATTTTGTTCTCTGCCTCCTTCTGTCCAGCAGCTTCCTCAGTCTTACTCTTTTTGTCACAATTTGTAGGACCAGAAGGTCTCCATCTTGTTCTCTTTTTTCTTTTTAAGGTGATAGCCTGAAAAAAGGACTTTATTTTGCCTCCAAATGAGACTTCTGAAGGCAGCTCGGTGGTGGAGTGGTTAGCGCTGCCACCTCGAGCTAGAAGAAGTTTGAATCTACCTGCCTGCCGTGTCCTTCCAGTGTGGAGTTTAGATGTTCCCCCCATGCCCGTGTGGGTTTCCTCCTGGTTTCCTGGTTTCCGTTTACAGTCCAAATACATGCATGCTACATTCCATTAAATATTATGTTGATTAAAACCTTTGTCTTACTCTTTTTGGCATTTTAAAACCCAACTGTGTAATTCGGGTGGTTCACTCACTGGTTCAGCTCAGTTCACCCACCGGTAATAAAAGACCTTCAGCTTTTGGACTAATACAGCGATGATACACAGAGGACAGGATTTTTCTAGGATTTTAGTTTTCAAGAACTGAAGGCTTTCAAGACTACAACTAAACATTCTGTTTATTTCTATTGAGAGAATTTTTGTGACCATGAACATTAGCGGATGCAGTTGCTTGTTTCTGGTCAGAGGAACATTTGAGTGCTGTAGTGCACAACAGTCACTGCCATAACTTTTTTGCATTGGATTTGCATGACATTGCCTGTAAATCAGTGTGAAAAACATTTCAGCTCTGTATTATTTTGATGAATGTTGGGTCTCTGAGCGCTGCTACTACTTGCATTTAGCACAGATTTTTTTGAAAATTGAGTTTATTTAGTTTTAAACTGATTTTATGTAATTCCATCAAACTTTTTTTACAAAAATTAAAAGTTTTCTAAACTCCGCAGTGGCTGATTCATTGTACAGTGTTAAAAGAAAGCAGGCATTTTAATAAAAGCACAAAATCGAACTTGACTTTAAATCAATAAAATCAATAAATGATTTACTATAAAAAAAGGGAAAAATATGGCAATAAAGAGTTAATCTGAAGCTGCATGATATCACATATACAAACATTTGTCTTTCTCATAATGAAGCTTCTAAAATAACGTAAACACATGTGACATCCTCCTAAAAAACCCTCTCTGACTTAATCGGCATGTGTCTCTCCTACTGCTCTTCCCTCCACTTCCACCCCCCACCCACACACACACACACACACACACACACACACACACAAATCCACATCATATACAAGTTGTCAGCCACATCCTCAGCCTGCCAGGTGTGAAGAGGGAGATGGCACTCAGTAATTGGTGAGAAAGCACTTTGTCACTTTGCTGGATGGAGGATAGATTACATACAATATGTTTCTAATATGAGAGAAGACAGAGAATAGAAATCATAGCGATCTTTGTTACAAAAACCCAAAGGCAAACTCTTAAAAGTGAAAAACAAATTACAGTGACTAGTGTGATTGGCATTTTAAGATAACATGCTCTAATTTCACAAAACCAGATATTTATGGATAATCCTCCCAAAAATTGCTGAAATGCCAAGGAAATTATGGATATACTCATGTTACTCAACTCAACCCAGACAAGCCCAAATGTATAAATTACAAATCATATCAAATGAAAAATCTAATGAAATTAAATGAAATAAAAAAAGGTTGTATTTATCCAAAATAATGTTCCAACTGGGCTCATTACCTTTTTGACTTTATTATCATCAGATAATTGCATAATAACAAATTGCCTCTATACTTCGTCAGGGACTCTGATCTGTTTTGTATCTTTGACAGTGGCATGTCCCACAAATTTCAAGGACAGGGTTTTATCTCTCTAGCATCAAAATTTGATAAGGTTTTTCAATTTGTTGCATCCTGCCAGTAGTTGGACAGACTGTTCATTATTGCTTGTCATAAGAATAGACTTTTGTGAGTACGTGAGTGAGTCTCAAGAGATGTGAATGACACACACATGCTGCTGCTGCCTCATCACCTGCGCTTCACTCCTGGGAACCTTCCACATGTGTCATCCGTGCCTTGGGTAGGTGAGGAGGGGTCCCTCTAAACGCATGACATACACACACACAAGGTGTGACAAGGTGACACCATTTCTCTCTGATACCTGGTTTCTGTCAGAGCTCAACTCCAACTAGTCTCCTGACAGGACACACGCAAATTCAAACACACATACAATGGATGCACACGCATAACACACACTCATGCAGCCTAATGCAAGACAGTAAGACAACGTCAAAACGACAAAATGATGTACACACCTCTGTAAAGCTAATGAGTATTTGTTTAATCTATGTCCAAGACAAATAAGGTACATTTGGATCATTTAAATCTGTGTGTTTTTGAGCTGACCACTTGAACATCTGTTTTACTTATTAATGTTCTTACTTGCACTATCTGGGGTTGTTGCAGGCTGTACACACTAATCAGTTTCATTCTCTTTATATAGAGACAGAAGTAGGTATTAGATCACATATCTGCTCCCGATGTGCAACATATGCATTTTTGGGCAATAAATTGAGGCTGCAAGAAATTAAAACTAATGAACTAAACATTTAATGTGCAGGGCCCACTGATGTTGAACTTTATTAAGGCCATTAAACACTCTACATGCCTTTGTGTAAATTGATTTTCTCAAATTTTCATCAGTTTAATATCTAATGGCCTCATATTGCGGAAATGTACATAAAACATTTAAATGCAGTTACAGGGGATGTAAAAAGTCTACACACCCTTGTGACAATGTCAGGTTTTTGTGATGTAGAAAATTAGACCAAAATAAATTATTTTTAGAACTTTTTCTACCTTTAAATGAACTAGAACCTGTACAACTCAACTGAAAAACAAACGGAACGGTGCACGCTTTGACTAATACTTTTGTTTTTATTACAGCACTCAGTCGTTTTGGGCAGGAGTCTAGGAGCGTGGCACATCTTGGCTTGGTAATATTTGCCCACTCTTCTTTGCAAAAGCAATCCCAATCTATTGTGGGGGCATCTCCTGTGCACAAACATCTGCAGATCACCCCCCAGGTTTTCAATCGGATTCAGGGCTGGGCTCTGGCTCGGCCATTCCAAAACTTTAATGCTTTCCTGGTAAAGCCATTCTTTTGTTGATTTGGATGTATGCTTTGGGTCATTGTCATGCTGAAAGATGAAGTTCCTCTTCATCTTCAGCTTCCTAGCAGAAGCCTGAAGGTTTTGTGCCAATACCGACTGGTATTTGAAAGTGTTCATAATTCCAAGGCCCCAGTTCCAGTGACGCTGTCACCACCCCCACCATGCTCCGCTGTGGGAATGGTGTTCTTTTGATGATGTGCAGCAGACATACCTTTTGCAGTTATGGTCAAGCATCTCAACCTTGGTTTCATCAGTTTCATAAAACATTTTCCCACATGCTTTTGGGAGACTTCAAGTGTGTTTTTGCAAATTTTTGCCGGGCTTGGAGGTTTTTCTGCCAACCTAGCCCATAGCCCCGACATATGAAGAATACGAGAGATTGTTGTCACATGTTCTACAAAGCCCGTACTTGCCAGAAATCCCTGCAGCTCCTTTACTGGTGCTCTGGGCCTCTTGGCAGCCTCCCTGATCAGTTTTCGTCTCGTCTTTTCATCAATTTTGGAGGGACGTCCAGTTCTTGGTAATGTCACTGTTGAGCCATATTTTCTCCTCTTGATGATGACGGTCCTCACTGTGTTCCACTGTATATCTAATGCCTGGGAAATTCTTTTGTATCCTTCTCCTGGCTGATACCTTTCAACAATGAGATTCCTCTGATGCTTCGGAAGCTCTGTACAAACCATGGCTTTTTGTTGTAAGATGTGACTGAGAAAAGTTACCAGAACAGCTGAACTTTGTTTGGGCTGAATCAGAGGTTTACTGACTCCTATTTAACATGAGTTTGAATTTGATTGCCTAACGGAACACCAGTTATAAGAGAATGTGCACATTTATGCAACCACATTATTTTAGTATTTGTTATTGCAACCATTTTTTTTTAGTAAAATTGATAGATTTTAGTTTGTTTTTCAGTTGTGTTGTACAGGTTATAGGTCACAAGTTCTGAAATTATTAATCTTGGTCTCATTTTTTTACATCACAAAAATCTGGCATTGTTGCAAGGGTGTGCAGACTTTTTATATCCACTGTAAATCACATACAACATTTTTTCCACATGTTTAATGTAAAATGTGTGTGTGTGTGTGTGTGTGTGTGTGAGAGAGAGAGAGAAAGAGAGAGAATTCCAATTAATCACTACCTTGCTTGTATTTGCTTTCCCCTACAGAAACAACCTTGAAATGCGACAGATGTTCAAATTCACCTTGCTGAACTTCTCAAATCAAAGCTAGACCTCTAATAATGAGCTTGTGTCAGTTGAGAAAGAGGGGGTAAAGTAACACACACACACACACACACACTTAAACTTGCTACCAATCATTAACAGCTAAGCTAGGGTCATACTTTGCAGCTGCTCTTTCTGGATAAGATAAGACTTTGAATGCTGAGTTTGTTTGTGTTCATGTTCTTGTGTGTCTGCATCTTTGTCAGTGTCCACGCCTGAAAACACCTGTTCAAACAAAGCTTTAGAAATACGACTGAATAAATACATTTCATATATACAGTAACTAGCCATCTGTCTGTTACAGGGTTGTAAAAGACTGTTTTGTGAGCACTGACTTTGATGACAGTAAAAATATAATAAATCAAAGATAAATCAAATCTTTACTATAAGTTCTGCAGTTCAGCGATGCATTCACTGGGCTCTGTTCGTCTTTGGGGTCAGGGTTTTGCCGCCCGTTCAGAGTGAACTATCCACTATACTCACACACGCCTTTGCCAATCCAATTGAGCCTTCTGAGCTTCTGATGTGTTCACGTGTTTCAATGTCACACTGACATCTCTAATTGCACATTAAAGCCCTAATGTTTTTCCCTAATTATGGCAGTCATGCTGTGAAGGTATAGTAGAGACTTCTTAGCAATATCTTTAATCCACCACGGACTTTATGTATCAAGACTTTCTCTTTCTGCAGATAAAATCTTTACGCACCAACTGAAAAAGTGGCATGTGTTGTCAAAAAATGATTATATACAACAACACTGGTTATCTTGGTTCTTAATCAAGCTTTTGCAAAAAGGCTAACCCTGCAGATTTCTGTCTCTATGACTTCACCGACCTAGACAAGCCTTTAGCAAAGCCTTAAAATAAGATTACTTGCTAAGGTGAAGATCGTTTGTTATATATCACCTAACTGTTATTCAATGTTTAAACAGTCTAAGTTCTGTTTATGATGGCCAATCAAAGACGCCATTGATATTTGATATGGGAAGAGTTAAAATTTTCATGCAGCTGACTGGATGTTCTCTGAGTGGGAGGCTGGCCATATGGTGTCAGGGTTCTGAATAACAGATGACCTCAGATCAGATTTGTCTTGAGAGGGAGACATAGAGAGAAAAGAGAAAGCGATGGGGGCACTTTGGCAACTCTGATCATCTAACATTGATGCCAATAAAACAAAATGAGCTAAACTGAACAGAGAGGGAGAGAGAGATGAGGGATGGAAAGTAGAGGCAGGGAGCAGAGACGGGGGAGGGAAAGAGAGATGGGGGAGAGGTACATGTACACCGCAGCCGGTAAAATGACGGGGGGGCCAAGTTCTTTATCTAAATGAAACTCACACAGCAAGAGTTTGACACACTTTCAAACCAAACAGCATTTATTTGAGGAAACACTGACATCGCCATGGAAGCAGTGAAATATGTCAGAGTATGTCACAGCCTGAGGGGAAACCAGTGGAACAACACATGAAAGTGTACTCAGCTCGTTAAAGATGTGCTTCCTATTTTTGATGCTGGGTTCATTTCCTTGTCGTTTGCATCAACACTATTATTACATTTTTTGTTCACCGGTGTCTTATTATTTATATTGATTTATTATTTTTCATTGCACTATGTAGTAATAACTTAGTTGTACAGTGGAGCATATGTGAACTGTATATAGAGTAACGTGCACTGTATGTTTAGACTTTACTATGATTTTACTGTGTTATGACTCTTATATGGAAAACTGCACAACTTGCTTTGGCAGAAAGCAAATTTAAAAGCAAGGGAGGAGCGAGAAAAAACTGTAAAGTACACAGGGAAGGGAATGTGTAGTGAGAAAGAGAGAATGAGGACAACAAAGGAGGAGGAGGGGGGACGAGAGACACCCAAAAGAACACCTGTTGAGATTAGGGTTGGCACGCGACCCACTCCAACTCGCGTGGCAGCTGCACCTCACTGGGACAATGGCTGTAAAAGAGTGAGAGAGAAAGCGAGAGGAAAGTTTGAATGCAGTACTTTGTGTGTGTGTGTGTGTGTGTGTGTGGCATACTAATGTATACACTAAGAAAGAGAGGGAGAGGGGTAGAGAAGGAGAGACAGACAGAAAGAGAAACTGAAGTGTGGGCAGCTGAGACAAAGACAAGTATTCTAGTTAACTGTTATGGCAAAACTAGGTGAAAGGTATTATTTATCCTCAGGGAATAGAATAGAATAGAATAGGATAGAATAGAATAGAGGACACCTGCTCAAGGTAGTGAATAAGGTGTTAGCTTATGGGACTTACCAGCTGTCACTCCAGGTGCACTGACTTCCCAAGAGGTTTTGGGAGGATCAAAAAAAAGTATGACGAATATGTATTACACTTTGAAATATTATGACGCTTTACTGAGTACATATTTGAGAAGGAAATCCTCCTAGCGACCTCAGTCCTGAAAACTATCCCCTCCACCAAGACACAGCCACTATAATGCTTTCCTGCGGTTCCTTATTAAAATGGCATTTACTAGTGGTGTGAGTTTATGAGTTGACATTCTTATTTCCATTGCAGTTCTGCTCCATGAACACACAAATTGGAGCCCAATTACCCATTGCTTTACTTGGATGGACTGCAGATATGAGGCCATTTTGAATATAATTGTACCCGGTGAAATGTATCCAGTAACGTTGGTGACTGTACTTTCATGCTAATTTCCCAGTGGTGAACTAAGTCACCTCTGTCTCTCCTTTCATTTGGATAAAGAACATCTGACCATCTTTCTCTCTCCCGCTGTATTACGCACATACACAGTCTGCTTCATGTCATATTTCCATGGCATGTTCATGTGCAGAAACGTGCTCACATGGAAGGCAAACTCATTACAGTGGTGACTTTCAAACTTGCTAACTTCACAGGGCTTTAATTGTCACTTATTCCAGTACCAGATATACCTCAGCACACACACACACACACACACACACACACACACACACAATGCAGAACAGCATCGCTTGGATGCCTCCCTATCACACGGAGACATTATGTAATTCACCCCTTGTAACTGTTCTGGATGCTTGGTCTGATCTCTACCCTCCCCAAATTCTCTGCAGCGCAGCAGAGCCGAGTCCTCTCCGGCTCTGCGACGCCATCTAGCGGCTCTGCATCACCGCTCTGGAGCTCTCAGCTACTGTGTGTCTGCTTCTGTTGCTCCTCGGTCCTTCTTGCATTTTTTGTGGCCCCTTCACTGATTTAAAAGCCAAATCCAGTGCGTATTGTTAAATGGTGAAACTGGGGTTTGTAAAGCTTTTCTTACCCTGATCAAATGCTGAAAAAACTAAGACGGTTTGGTTGAAGTTGTGCCCTGTGATAAGACTGACAAAACACAACTTAAAGTTTGTCTGACAGAAGAGACATGGCTGTTGTATCCGTAACTCTGTCCGTGCGTCGTTTTGTGCCACGGTGGGCACATGTCACTCGTGCGTAAAACGCTCTGTGCGTAAAGACGCGCGCTGCGTGTTGCTGTCACCCCGGGTCTTAACGTGTCACCAGACGGAAAGCTGCACTTGGTGCGGATGTGTGTGCTCGTTCAGGCAGTTTGCACACACCGCCAGCCTCTCCTCCACCTCCCTCCCTCTCTTTCCTCTATCTGGTGCGTAGGAGACCGCTAGACAAAAGGCTGCCCGAGCTGCCTCGTATAGAGAGGAGGAGGTGGGCGGGCGGGTGGGGGGGGTTAATGCGCGGGGCATATACTGCAACTTGGAGTCTACTTAGCTTCCAATATAGCTATATGTTAATAGTATACACATGGGTGGAATAAGGGGGCTCCATGAGCCAGTGTCTCTTTAAAAAAAAGAGAAGTTTCTTGTTGTATTCTGGAATGAGGTCAGACACGAGGCTCCTCATTGCACGCGCTGATTATTATTAGATTCCATTTTTGGCCAATCGGCGCCCAAGGGGCGTGAGTTTGGCGCGGAGGCAGGGTAGCGACAGCGTCTCATTGGTGGATTTTTATCGTCGTTGTATGTCGGGAAGGAATAAATGCAAGCAAGGGGGGCCGAGACTGGAGGGCTGCTTGAAACTCGGCTGCA
Source organism: Channa striata (assembly GCA_033026295.1). NCBI lineage: Eukaryota > Metazoa > Chordata > Actinopteri > Anabantiformes > Channidae > Channa > Channa striata. The sequence continues at coordinate 12,310,843 of CM065175.1, read as the reverse complement.
GGTCTGCAGATGGAAGGCGGACAGTGTCACTCGCTCTAGGTTTCTTTTTTTTTCCCTCCTCCCCAGCATGCATGGCTTTTGTTTCTAGGAGAGGGGAAAGAGCTGATGCAGAGAAAAGCACTTACTTGACACACTGTACTCGGGAGCGCTTTGAGTGTGGCACAGGCTGCGCTCTCCAGCTGCACAGACTTGCTTCAGTCCCCGCACGGCTCGCTTGATTTTATCACCCAGAAGGAAAGAGACTCAGTGGAGGAGAGGGGGCTAAACTGTCCGCGCTGTTCCCCCACAGCCACACAACCTGGAAATTAAACTTTTTTCTTTTCTTTCTGGTTTGTTAACACATCCAGCCTTCTGAAGGCTGCTCTGGACTGAACTCTCATCATCTCAGGAGTGAATAATTTCTTGCGCTTTTTTTTTTTTTGGTAAACTCAGCTCAAACTGTGAAGAGTGGAGGAAATAGCTGCGTTTGTTTTAAAGTGAAGCGCAGGAGCAGGCAGAGAGGGAGAGAAAGAGCAACCGCAGCGCTCTCCCTCTGCGTGTGACCGGGGCAGCATGGTGCAGAAAATGAGCCACACAGAGAGCACCGCCGAGGCGCTGTCCTTTTTCGCCGGGGATTCGAGCGCCGACTCCGGCGCGGGCATGGATCTGGACCCGGCCGCCTCGCCTCTCTCCCCGGTGTCCACAGCCTCCTCGAGCGCCGGGGACAAACTGGGGGACAACCCGGCGTGGTGTAAAACTCCGAGCGGACACATCAAGAGGCCCATGAACGCGTTCATGGTGTGGTCCCAGATAGAGAGGAGAAAGATCATGGAGCAGTCTCCGGACATGCACAACGCCGAGATCTCCAAGAGGCTGGGCAAGCGGTGGAAGCTGCTCCGAGACAGCGACAAGATCCCCTTCATCAGAGAGGCGGAGCGGCTCAGGCTCAAGCACATGGCGGACTATCCCGACTACAAGTACCGGCCCAGAAAGAAGGTCAAATCAAGCGCCACCAAGCCCGGCAGCAGCGGAGACAAGGGAGAGAAACTCAACAGTAGCTCGAGCAACACCAGCACTAAGACGTCCTCATCGTCGAGGAAGAATGCACCCAAATCACCCAACAGCAGCAAACCCCACAAATCACTTTTCGGCAGCAGTAGCACCAAAGCATCACCGTTTGCCTCTGAGCACCCGTCAGAGCTCCACCACAACTCCCTCTACAAGTCCAAGTCTGTCTCCTCGGCGGCCAAGCAGATACTGGATGGCAAGAAGCCCAAGCGGGTGCACATCTTCGGGACCGGCGGGTCCAACTTGAGCGGCAGCCCCACGTCCTCTGTCGTGGTCCCGGCCAGCCCGACGCTCAGCAGCTCGGCGGACTCCAGCGATCCACTGAGCCTGTACGAGGACGCGGGCAGCGGCAGGGAGGACGGAGCCGACTCGCCCGACAGCAGCAGCAGCAGCAGCAGCAGCCTGGGCGGGTCTTCGGAGCGCCACGGCGGGCACACGTACAGCAGTCGGCGGGTTTCCTCGCCTACCCCCTCCGGCTCCCACTCCTCCGCCTCGTCCCACTCGTCCTCCTCCTCTTCCTCGGAGGACGAAGAGTTCGAGGACGACTTGCTCGACATTAACCCCAGCCCCAGTTTTGACAGCATGTCGCTGGGGAGCTTCGGCTCCTCGGTGCTGGACAGGGACTTGGATTTGAACTTTGAGTCCGGCTCGGGGGGCTCCCACTTCGAGTTCCCCGACTACTGCACGCCGGAGGTCAGCGAGATGATCTCCGGGGACTGGCTGGAGTCCACCATCTCCAACCTGGTGTTCACGTACTGAGTGAGCAACAAGCAAAAAACAAACAAACAAAAACAAACAAAAAAGATAAAAACAAAAACAAAAAAACAACAGGCAATGTCTTGCGAGCAAAAATATGACCACAAAGCGGAACAAGGGTTCCTGGTGAAGTGGCTCAAATAGTTTGATCAAACTGCGCCGAACCCACTGAAACTGGCCCCCGACCCCTCTCGTCCACGGAGGAAGGAGGCGCAGGTCCTTGGAAAGCTCAACGTGGCTCTTTCTACTTTCCTTTGGATGCGTGGACTGTGGGACTGAGAGACAGACTGGGTGTCCCGATGAGACCCGCGGTCCGGGACTGGTTGTGAATTGAACAACTAAACTGTGATTGATTTGCACGTTACGCGGTCCGCCGTTCACTTAATCAATGTTGTTGCTGATTGAAAAAAAAAGGGACATTTCACAACTTTTTACCAATCGCCAAGTGAACTCCACCACTAAAAGGTACAGAAATAGGACTGTCCTGCGACATGTTCATTGTGGTGTCCAGAGGGATTTTTAATGAAACCGAGGTGGGTTGGTGTTTCTGTTTAGTTTTTGTTTTTTTGTTTTGTTTTTTTTGTCGAATATCTTCTCTAAAGCAAAAAAACATGTTAAGCATGATCGCCTACTTTGTTCCTATCTTGTGCTGAGATTTTCTGTGAGACTGTCGAGCAGTTTAAAAGCTAGTATTAGGGTTATTTAAATGGATAGGTGGCGCTCGCTTCAGTTCCTCTCTCTCTCTCTCTCTCTGTCTCTCTCTCTCTTTCTATGTCTCTCTCTTTTTAAAAGGACATTGAAAAAATCACCAGCTGTTGTAATTTTTCAAACTTCAGGATTCAAAACGCAACTTCAAATCTGTGCTGAACTTTATACACGCGTTCTCTACGATTCAGGACCAATTTTCTTTAGTGTTTATTTCAGATGATAGTTCTAGAGAAATCCTCACCGATTTTTCATCCTCTGAGCTTTGTTTTGTACATGTATCCAGATGCCATTTTATATGGGATGTTGTATTTATATACTGGGCCAAGCATTTTTGACTTGATCATTTTTTTATTTCTTGTATACATGATCTAGTCCTTTTTTCCGTAGACGGATGTTTGTCTGTATGTTTGTGTCTGTCACATTTCCTTCTCAGGCGAAGGGCTAGAGTTTTTAAAACACACAACTTTTGATTTCTTTTTTATATTTAAATGTACACACTTTTGGACACTTAAAAGAGATGAAACAGTTTGATTATTTTCTCAGTGTATTTTTGTACAAATCTATATAGAAAATGGGGGAGTCAACAATCGGTGTGTAGCCTACTTATACAGCTGTTTTGGATTTCCTAATTTTTAATGCCCCGATAGGCTGGTTTTCATGCTGCCTTCAAGTGCTCATGGAAAGCTCGTAGTTGGGACTACTGCCTTATCCAACAATTTTCCTAGGCCATCCAGCAAAAAACACCATATGAATCTATGGTGCATATTGTTTAACTTAATAAATTAAAGGCACAGAGGCACTGCTTTTTTACTTAAGTGACCAAACAGGCCAAATTCGACATTTAAACGGTGTTCTACTCTCTATTTTGGCAAACTTTGTGCAACTTGTACCAGCAAACAGTGACAAGACCACTTTGTTTTTGAGTCCGTGAATACCCCATGCTGTTTGTGCGGACATGGGATAGTCCTGTCTCACCACCCAGTTCTAAAGATGTACTTAGTATTTGTCCGACAGCACTTGAAAGCAGCACCAGCCTTTGTATCAGCCTACCTTCTACGTTTACAGTGCCAGTCTGCAGGCTCCTTAAAGACACACGAACGCACCATTTCCACAGGCGGTTCCTGTGGACCATGTGGGTTTAACAGCGTTACTATCTTAAGCAGCCACTTGTTTTAGCATTTCCTGTCAGACATCTGCCTATGGCAACAAATAAGGAGATTGTAGCTTTAAATTTGACTTGTTTCTTGGTGTTTTCATGAACTGATGTCAACATTTGCCAATCAACCACTGGATTGAACAGGCTAGAAATATAGCAAGCAAACAACAAGGATGTTAACATCAAGCATATTCAAATTTCTGACTTGAGTTCCGCAACACCTACTTGTACTGCGTTTCTCATTGTATTTGAATATATAATCTTTTCTACTTGTCGGCTAACTAGCTAATAATTGTTTTAGTATCTTTATGGCATGGTGAATAGCATTTGTATTTCAGATTCAGGTTATTAGCTGTCGTGTTTTTCAGAAAAAAATGAAAAAATGAGGAAAAACGTGAACTCAACCTTTGTATATTTGACTGTATTATAAAGCAAAAAGATTGTGTGTTTATGTACGTTGTTGCTATCAAGGACAGGCACTGTCTAGAACTGCTATCTTTTACACATCCTTACTTACGTTTAAGGTGGTCAGTTCAGGACTCTCTTTTTTTAATATATATATATATGAAAGCATTTTTAAATATATTAACTTTATTTTTCATCCATCCTGTGCAATATGCTGTGTAGAATTATCATTTAATGTCTCCCATGCCATAAACAAGGAACCACCCTTTTGAGACTCAAGAGAAAGGGGGCCGGGGGGGAGGGGGAACTCATGCCAGCTACATTGTGTCCATTCACTGCCTGTCAGATTGTTGATATAAACTTGTGTACAGAACTTTTTCAAGGAAGGAAATAAATATCAGCTGGAACTGAAACTCAACAACTGTCCTGTTTTTGATTCTCAAATGTTTTTAAAACTATTTTTGTCCATGTCAGCAGTAAGCAAAATGATGTTTTCAATAACAACTTCTACTTTTGATCCCTAACTCCATATATTGATTACGTTTATGTCTCAATCTTCTGGCATTGCATCAATAAAACACAATGACAGTAAAACTTTAAAGCAGTATTACAGGGTCCATCAAAACGACTCACTCGTTTTACCACTGCACCAGCTTTAGTAGGTGTTCCATTCTTATGGCCTCACATAATTCTCCTGGGCATAAAAAATGACGATTGATAGCTCACCTTGCTGTACCAATTGGTCCCCAAAAGTCGTTACCATGGACAAACTGACAAATGGGCCTGATAAATGGCTACATTTAGGAAATCTGTTCTCATTACAGTTCAACACTAGACCCTAAGCAATAATCATTTGTGTAGAAGGAGGCAAAACGGTTGTTGGACTGTTGAAACAAGGTTTACCTCTTAAAGTTTTTATACAGTTTTCCAAATGCGTACAGTGTCCTCTACACTACCAGAGATGGTATAGCAAGCTTTTGAAAAGTTATTTAGACAGGGATGACTCTGACAGAGCTTTACAGCAAGCTCTCCCTGGAATGGTTCTGTGAAACCTTTGGGAAGCTTACAACATCACTAGGAAGCTGAGACATACATGCACTTATATACAATAGAAGAAGACACTGCAAATCACGATTATTGTTACCATATAGTAACATGCCTTTCATGGGTTTTCAGCTCCTATAGCTTAAGCCCAAGGCTTAAGCAAACATCATGCATTTAAAATGTACCTTAGAGGGTTTCTAGAATGAGACCTGCATGTCAAACGCTGACAGTTTTATGGCTGCCAAGAAGTATATGGATTTACAGAGCAACAATGGATCTAAGGAACTGTGTTGTTGTGCTCACGCTTTTTTCTCACCAGGACAGAACTAAACAAAAAGCTTCTTTTTACCTGTTCATAGAGCCATAGAACATTGATTTGAGGCTTGGACGGGTAAGAATGAAATGCATGACACATAATGTAAAACAAATCAGAAACTGTATGAAAAACTGAATAGACTGGCGTCATGACTTGCAATAAGGAGCAGACTCGAGCATCAAAACCAAAGTAATTCCCTGACCAGCTGAAGCACCACAACATGGGGTCAGTTTGAATGCATTTATGTTGTTCTTAATATATTACACTGTGAAGTGATGAAGGTGAAGAGTCCTTTCACTATGTCTTGATCATCGCTAATTTTTATTATTATTTTGCTTATTGAATAGCCAGTTGTGTTACCTGCTTAGATGTCCTATAATTATTTATTTCTTCCAGGTCCACCTTGAATTGGCCGAATTTTCAGAAATAGCTGTAATAAAGGCCAATAATCTCAGAATGCTCAATTATCAGTTTAGATGTTAAATCTTAAGCTTTATCCAAGGAAAGATGTTCTGTTCTATTCTAACATATTGTGCTGTCTGCTGTCTGTCTGGTGTTCAGACAGTCATGATTTCCCTCCCCCCCTCCAGACCCGTCTTGTGGGGGAAGGGCTGGTTTAGCATCAGTCAGCCAAGGGCCCTCCAGCGTAGCTGACAAGCATGTCTGTCTCACGTATGTGTGCGCCTCTGTTTTTGTGTGTAGGTGTGTTCTTGCACATGCGGTTGAGATGCTGTGCTTAAAATTAAGCATTGACATGGGTATTCCTGCAGTAAGACCAGAAACCAAATAATTATTAATATGAAAGAACTAATGATGTAACAGTGTAATGTCTTCAAATGACACATGCTCAGTAATAATAATTTCAAGCAATATTCAGCATGACGTATGTTTTTTTTGTTACTGTTGCAAATTTTTAAAAATTTTGTTATAAAGCAATTTGGTCATGTGAAATTACTATAAAAGTGCCACACAGATTAGTGCAGTGAATATTAGTGTGGCTGTGGTATATTGTGTGAATGTATGAACATCTGTAGTTATTACTGCTTGTAGCACTATGCACTTTCTACTGTTGTAATGGGATGCAAAATTATCTTAATTTAGCTGTTAATATTAATTATTTCCGCTATATAATGTGACACTCAGCAAGTCATTATAACACGTTGTACCAAGAGCTATGCAGCTTCTAGTGTCTTCTCAGTATAATTTATATGAGCACTCTTGAAAATATTAAATTACTTTAATTGTATGCATGTAATGAGTAGGTAAGAAGCACAGTGAAGTACATAGATTAATTCTATCATAGATAGTCATCAGAGTTGGTTCTGCTAATATCTGGAGTTCCACAGGGATCCATTTTTGGGTCCTTACTGTGTCTCGTTTACATGCTGCTACTGGATCATACTGGATGGTACCAAAAGTTTTACATTCATTACAGCCGTGGATCAGACGGATCACAGACCACAGGGTCAGTGATTTGATTCCTGGACCCTCCTGGCTACGTGTTGAAGTGTCCTTGGGCAAGGCACTGAACCCTAATTTGGTCCTGGTGCATCAGGTGAGCACCTTGCATGGCAGCCATCACCATCTGTTTGTGTGTGAATGGGTGAATGAGAAGTACCACTGTAAAGTGTTACATAGGCATTTATATTAAAATGCTTACAATAATTATTTAACTTTTATTAGTAGGCATGTTCACTGTGTCTAGGAATCATTCTTGGTGTCATGACTTTAGACTTACAGTAATACGATGACAGCAGAGGGGATGATGACACAAAACTGACTTTGTAAATGATATGTGCAACACATGTACAGTATAGTCACTGCTGCGGGTTGCTGATGTAAAAGAATGATAGTGACTGTGTATTGCTGCAATCACACAGTTCTCATATATAAATTTTATCACAGCCTAATTGGTTGTGTGTAACTGCTGAGATTTCGCTGAACATAAAGTCGCTCCGTTCAGCTGGCAGTTAAATGTGTTTTGGAATAATCACTTTATTTCTTATCTTGGCGATGAATATGTATCATAAAAGCAGATAATATCTTCAGTATATGGCATAATGTTCCAAGATTTCAAACAGCTCCAGAACATCTCTGTGTGCATTAGGCTGCTCTAAGCTGTGGGTAGCCTGTTCAGTTTGCAGCCTCATGTGTGGCTCAGCTGACTCCCCAGTTAGAGATATCCAGGCAGCAGCTAGGCCAGAGCAGAGTGGAGCAGAACAGACTGACTGCTGGAGTCAGTGGCCCAGTAAAACCACAGCAGGGGGGCATAAGAGCTCTGCTGGAGGGGGGGGTGAGAGCGCTTTGACTGTATGTCTGTGTCTGCCTGCCTGTAGCTGTTTTGCCCTCTCCCCACAGGCAGTGGACGGTGTAGTGGTAGCAGCCATGGTGGGGGTATGACTATTTCTCACTCTGTTTGATGCATTTTTACACGTATATTCTGTTGTTTTCATTTCACACAGGTTTTCTTATGAGCAGCAGCATTCATTTTTCATTATTCATCTCTGGTTGTCTGGCATATGAATGGAGAACTTAGTGCCAATGGAGTTTGTTATCTTTGGTTTTTTTAGTCTCTATTTGACTCGCTGTCTTTCTGAGATGTTCGCTCCCATTTGGACAGAATCATCATGCAAACCAGAAATCCCCAAAGAAGTTGCCGTTGTCTACAGTTTTCTTTAACACCCATGTTCTTGTAGGTGGGAGTGGTAATTCCTGTGTCTCTGTACCTTGCCTGACTGCAAATGAACCACATGCCCTTCTGGTGGAAGTGCAGTACTACACAAAGGGCCACACGGGCCATTGTTATGTGCATGTAAACACGTGTGTATCTAATGGCTCCCGGCATGTTTTTGCACATTTGAATGTTTGAATGTTTTCAATCTCTGTTAAATATTATACAGCTTATGTATAATATGAGAAGTACAGTACTGTGAAGCGGAAGCCTTCACCTGGCAGACAAACAATTATAGTACAACTTCCTCTACGCTTTTGCTTGACTCTCTTGTCTATTTCACCATCTCCGCTCCCCTCACCCTCCTTGGGGCACATACAACCAAGTCCAATGACTCCAGCACCAATAGCATTTTGAGGTGCTCTGCCTTCTAGCTGGAAATAAACTTGCTAGTTTTCATTTGCCATATTCCTTCCATGAACTCTAAAGGACATTCAGTGACTTTGAAATCCCCTCACTTGTACTTTCAATAACTTTTCGCTGGTGTTGCTTTAAATGTTAAATGTTTAAATATTCTTAAATATAAAGTGTTTACAAACCTTTATTCACTGCATGCAGACAATCTACTATTAACCAAGTGTGTGACTCTGAAAACTAATTGGCTGCACCAGTGCTGTTACTTGAAAGCTGGTTCTTACACAATCACTTAATTATATGTTTTAAATTCATGTAGATTTCCTTGTAAGTATTTGTATTAACTTTGAAATGAAGCAGACATTTTTGTTTAAAAAAGGCAAATAAATAAACCATGATTCAATGTTATTACAGAAATTAATTAACTAAAGGTGGAAACTTCCAAGAAATCCTTTTTTTATTTACATTGTGATATGTTCATGTCAGTAATAAAAACCAGTTATTAAAAATAGAATTGAATGGTAATTTAAGTCTAGATTAAACAACTACCAACTTTGTTGATAGGGTTTAGACAATGAATGAAGGTTTACACAATCAAATTAGGAGAACATAAATATTTATTTAAAGAATGACAGTGTTTATTATGAATAATATTCCGATTACATGCAAAAACATAAAAAAAAACTATAAGCTGAGCATCAACAAAACCAACAAGTCAGATTTTGTTAATCTTGTTTATCTAAAAAAGCCTGTAAACCTACTGATTCCAAGTGATTTTTTTAAAAATTAATACGCCTGCATGATGCAGCAGCGCTGCTGCTCTCTGTCACTTTTTACATTCACTTGCTGCCCTGTGCGTTAGAAAAACAATGAGACCTTTTTTCCTTTTGTCTCTTTCTTTGTTCTGTGCTGCTGCTGTCCAGACACAATAGTAGACTCCTGGCGGTGCCTCCAGGAGAGTTTTTGTCAGCCGGCCCCTGCAATGTGCACACAAACAGAGAGACAAAAGTACAAGACACGGAAAAACAAAAAGATGAAGCAATGAGCGTGTGGAGTGTTAGTAGTAGCAGTGTTGAATTGCCACTTTTAGTGGCCACTGCTGCAGGGAGAGACAGAGTGAATGGAACAGTTCTCAAAGGGAAAAACCTTCATGATGCTGGCAGGTGGCAAACACTGACTGAGTGAAGTGAATTTAAGATGAAAAAAATGTAAAAAAAAAAGACCAAAAATTAAATTTGTTTAAGTAAACATAAAGGAACATTTCATGGCAAAGTGTGAAAGGACTGGGTGAGCTGAACAACTGCTAAATCCAATCCAACACCAAACAATGACGTGCCAGGCTCCAATAATCCCACACATCCTCGGTCCTTCTATATTGTTGTGTGCATAGTTGTTTGACTTTGAGAGGGCGGGACTCTTTGGAGAGCGAAATGAACTAGGCGCGGCCAGAAGGAGCCCCATCCATCTATCACACGTGTAGACAAAGGGGGACTCCACAACACAGAGCTGGATGCGCCCTCTCAAACTTTTTCAACGACGCACGGCGACGCGCACCGGCCCAGCCGCCCCCAGGTGAGTGGACTCCGAGCGGGATCTGACCTCCGCTCGCATCTCCGGAGCGAAATTTCGAATTGATTTTGCGGTAAAAAAAAAGTTGCTGCTGTAGTTGGTGCGTCAGCGCTCAAACTTGAGCACAAAGCAAGAGAGAAAGGGAGAGAGACCTAGAGAAAGAGTGGCAGCGAGGGGAGAGAGAGCGAGAGGAGCGGTCCCCTTTTCCTTTGTCTGATGCGGGGCGCTTTGAGGAGAGAAGTTGAGAGGATGCTCAAGCAGGCATCTGCAAAAGGCTCAACAATGCTCAAGATATCATATTTAGAATTCACGGACAGGGAGCTTTGAATGAGGGGAGATGGAGTTTGTGGTGTTGCTGTATTTTTTTGTCTCTTGGGGATGTTGCGACGCGCAAGACAAAGCGGCCGCCTGTCACAAGTTTGCGGAGAGAGGAGCCTTTACGCACGCTGGGGGAAAGACAAAGTAACTCATATTAATCAATAAATAGTCCAGTTTGACAGATGCTTTTCCTCTTGTCGTAGTTTGTTGTCAGTCGTGCTCGTTGTCTTGCGAAGTTGCCAGTGCAACTGTGGGAATTCAGAACAATGCAATCAGGTGTAAAGTCTCCAAGACACAGAGACACGCAGAGTTCAACTTGTTGCACGAAAAAGTGGAAATGTTCGTAGGCAGGAGGATTTATGGAGATGGAATCAAAACAGGTTTGTGTCGAGAATCACAGAGAAACTTGCAGTAGTTTATTGGAAGCAGAGCAACAGGTATAAGTCGCTGCAGCTTCTTTGTTACAGTAAAGGCTCCTTTGTTCTCCGTCCATACAAAGAAAGGCAGCAGACAGGAGCTCAAATCCACAAGGAAAAACTTTTTGAACGCTTTGATTTTTTCACGGGATTGAAATAATTTTCACGTTTTGTTTTTGCTCTTAATCTTCAAAACTTGAAAATGCGTTTATTTCTCATTTTCTTTTTTTAAATCTAAAAGCCGCCGGAGGATCCCCCGGAACTTAATGACAGGACGCTTATGAAAGTCTTTTGCTTTGATTTGTTTTAATTTTTTTTGCTGTGTAAATCACAACATATGCAGTTTACTTGCTTTTTTAAAAAAAAAAAAACTTTCTTTATTATGTGAAGGTGTGGCCAAGCAACTTGTTTGAATTTGCTGCATTCCATTGTACAGTGGCCCTACCCTAAAACTTTTTATTAAGCAACATAGCAGAAAAATTACACTTGAGCGATTTATTTGTAAGATGACATACAGTGTATTGTTCCTGTTAAACATTTGCTTTTGGAAATGTTTGTTTTTCTGAACTTTTCAACTCATTTCAGTTTTTAGAAGCTCATACCAACTTTGGCACAGACCAGTGAAGTTGTATTTGAAGCGTTAGTTAATTTAATAGCCCTGATCACAATATGTATATGTGTTTTCTTTTTATATTTTAAGCAATGAGCTCATTTGTTGCAGACATATTTTAACTAACCATTTAATTTTCTTTCCGGGATGTGTCTTTAGGTGGATTTTAACACCCGATTAACCAGCAAAGCCTTTTCTCCAGCGGGAGGTTATAGAAATAAAAATATGTGGAAATCAAATGGAAGATGTACACACTCACCTATGAAGCGGCTTTTCAAGACAAAGATGAGGATTAAGAGACCATTCCGTTTTTCCTTTGGAAAAGGTGAAGACTCATCTCATAAGGATTTAAACTCAGCAGCAGCAGCAGCAGCAGCAGTTCCAGGCAGGATGCATTTGAAGCACACATGGGAATCTAAAACTCACGAAAGACACTTTAAGGATTACAAAAAAATGTGTAGCATGTTTTCCCACAAGACATATTCCAGCCCAAAGTCTCTGGGATAGCTGGATTTTTCATTTCTGATCGTGCTTGGCCCTCTGCATGGGTAGGTTATATTACGTTTTACTGGGATGTGGCGCTTGGTGCCTTGTTTGTCTGGCTTGTACCCTTTAACACACACTCGTGCAAAAGCCAAAATAAATTTTATAAAAAGTTATTTTGAAAAAAACAAAAAAAGAAACACACTTCTCTTGTTTGTTATAAAATTCCTATATTTTCCCTCTAACCTGCATATGCTTGGACGTTAACAATCAATGATGTGGTCAGTGATTGTGTCATTTGTCAGCTTATTAAACAAAGGTTCACACTAATTCAATATAAACCATGTAGAGACTTTATAGCCTAGTAGGTTTTGGAATTGGTCACCCTAAGATTCCATTTTACATTGCTGTGATGCAGTTGAACACACTTCGAAAAAGGGACTGAAGCTTCTTAAAAGCACGGACACCTTTCTAAGCAACCACATGACCGCGAGTCTGCCCAGTTCGAACATATAGTAAATAACTGAATGTTTTATGGAGCATATGACGAACATTGTTTCACAAGTTGCACTGGTATACACCGCCACTAAAATGACATGCGTTTTAGTTTGAGTGATCACATTTTGTTAACTTATTTGAGTTGTATGCGAAGTTTATGGACACTTGACTTGAGTTGTCTCTGGAGATGCCCTGTGATGTCACTTTTTCATTTGTAACTCTACCACAGATTTAATTTGCCATGTAATCTGGGGTGTAATTGCTGCTTTTGTGTAAGTCACGGTTGGATTAACATTTCCTCAAATCCTGTACATTAGTGATCGGACAGTGCTGGAGAAAGGACACTTCACATTTAAGATTTGCACAAAATTTGTATTGAGGTTATTATCATGCAGCATTTAGTCAGCTTTCTAAATGTTGGTGGGGGGAGTGATACAAGATGCAAACAGCTTTCTAACCTGAGCGCAGCGTTTGACTGGGAGGGAGAGGGTGAAGACTCCGTCACTCCTTTCACTCGTTTTGTAGCCTCATCAATGATGTCATTGAGAGCCAATGACAACATGCAGCGGTACTTGTCAGCATCCAAGCTCCACCTCCAGTCTCTTTGTGCATGGCGGCCCACATGGTCCTGCAGCATCACATTTTCACCATGTGTTGTCTGGTGCAGAGGGAGGCAGGGAGACAGAGATGTTGCCCTTGGCTCTGTGCTTTGATGTAAATCTGGCATGTCTGCTCAGAAATAACTTGTTTATCACCGTAAGCATGTGCAGGGAAAAATATGAGGAGTGAAAAGGATTATATTTTTATAATAACAATTAGCCGTAATCAGCTATAATCAATTAAATACTACAATATAATTTTGTCTAATACTGTAATTCAGCTAAAACATTGCACAACATTCCTATTAAAACATGGTTAAATGACAGAATGTGATTTTTTTAGCTGTGCCTGTTAACAGCAGAGGTTTAAGACTTTGGAACAACCTGCTCCAGTGGAACAGACTTAGGTCACAACCTGGAAATGAATGGATCAGTGGGGATGTGGGTCAGCCAGTGCTGTGTCACACAGGTGGGACAGATGTAGGTCAGTGGTAGAGTAGGTGCTGATGAGTCATGCATCTACAGTAAGTAGCACAGAGGCTCCAAGGGAGAAAAAAAAATGATCAGGTGGGTATGGACTCCATCTTGTATTGTCCACCCTGTAAAATTACTAACTGATTATTGCACAGTTGCACTTCTGTCTTTCCTTCTTTTTTTTTTTTTGTAAGTGCATATAATATTCTACCTTGTTTTTACATAAAACACATTTTTCCAACCTTTATTCTTTCATTTAATATGTAAGTGTGTATAATGCCCTGGAGATGAAGTTCCAGTTATATCTATCCTGTCCTTTTATTCACTCGAATTGTATATTATATACAGACTAAACCTAGTAGCCAGTTAATCAACTTGTGAGTAAAAGATAAACATCAGGTTGAGCACAACAAATCACTATGACAGGAACAGCCCTGCGCTTAATAGGCGCTGCACATACATGGTTGGTGTAGTACAGACGCGCCACAGTACACTGTACACCACAGCGTGTAGCTTAATGACATTGGTTCTTGTAACACTATTATGAAGTACAGTGCATTTTTCATAACATGTGCTTCATAAGAAAAAAAATTATACCTGTTTTGTAAAGCATTCCAGTGGGATCTAAGCGTCCAAACTTAATCTACAGAGTAACACAGGACAACATTAGCACAGCAATCTGTGGCATCTTCCAGCTCAGAAATCTCAATATCCCTCTGAGCTGGAATGGTCATTAAAATAGTTTCACACCATCTCTTTCTGTGCAGCATACCCTGCTAAATCTGTGTCACAATAATCTCTCATCCATCTGTATTTGCCACTGTGGTAATATAAAGTACTTTATTCTTTTTTATGGTGAAGTCTGATAAAGAGCACAAATGACATTACTGTGCAGCAGTAGCCTCAGCGACACAGATTCCAAAGACATGTATGTCTTTCTTTTATTCTTAGCCAGTTATATCACAGCATGTCCACGAGGTGGACTGATATTATGCAAAGTGTATTAGACTAGAATAGAACGCTAGCCTGAGAATAACTAATTGCAACTATAATCCTAATTTTCTCTGACATCCTGTGGTCAGCCTCAGGGAAGCTATCAGGTTTAGTTTTACCACTCACTGCATGTAGCTCGCGGGCCTTGCAGCTTGTAGTTCCTCACAGAAATAGCTATAATAACTTTATTGCATTGTGACATTTTCTGGTTCACGAAACAAAAAAATGACACTGGTTATAGTCCAGTTTGTTTTTACCGCGTTATACTGTTGACCAGCCACTTTGCATGTTTACACTGCGCTAAACTGAATTCACACTATGTTTCACTTGAAAATGGTCAAATACATTTTGAGCTGGATGTTCAAAGTGGAACAAACAGAATTTGTATGTACTAAATAAATATGTGTCTTGAAAAAAAAACAAACTTAAAAATGAGCAAGTGCTGAGAAACTGCAATAATAACAAGTTGTTTTAATTTTCTCTACAAGCTGAATTTGGGTTGATGTTCCCTTTGTGCATATCAATGAGTCATAGAATAGAGGAGTCTTCACTGTGGGGTACAGTAAATTACAGTGCAGTAAAACATTAGGTCCCACCATTACTAATCATGACGACAGTTCTGGTTCTCCGAGCTACAGGCATTCTGTGGTCATCCTGTTGCAAACTATCAGAGCTTAGTTTTACCACTCGGTGCCTGTAGCTGCGAGATAAGTTAACATGCTCTGCAGGCATGCTAATACATACCCACACTGGGGGACAGGAATAAATTATTTCTTTATGACTGCGCATGAGACGGAGTGTTTGAAGGAGGGAGGGAGAGATGGTGGGAGAACATAGGAAGATGAAGCAAGGAACAGATTTAAGGGAGATGGGCTGGAAAGAAAGGAAGGAAAGAGAGAAAGCAGGGAAAAATTGAGGAAACAGACTTAGAGGGAATGAGAAAATAGCAAGAAACAGAGTCGAAATGGACAATAATAGAATGACAGGAAGTTTCAGGGTGCTCTTTACATGTATATCTGTCTCTCGTCCGTTTATAGTAATTCCCTCACAGTGACAGAGTAGTCATTTTATTTCGGGAAGTGACTGAGGTTAAGAGAGAGACCTAGAGAAAAAATAAAGCAGACCTCCCTATGCTTATTCTTTACAGCCAATAATAACTGAAAGGCTTTTCACAGATTGTACAGAAGTATTGATGCTGTAAGCTCAGCAACAACACAGGCTTTGCTTTAGGAAATAATAGCTGTTCAGATTTATTTTACTGCTTTGACCTGAAAACCATTCAGCCTGCATGTAACATCATATGACCTTTTAAGAGATTTTGTCCTAGTTTGAAATATCCACATGATGCAGTAAGAAACTGCTGGCGTGCAATGTTATAAAATGGGGCAATGAGTGAAATCAAACTGAAACACACTATTATTGGTTTCAGTGGGGAAAAGCAATGATACAGAAACATTTTTAATAGCTGCTTTTCTCCGAGTGAAAATGAGGACAAGACTTTGTAATGTATGTTTGGAATTTAATGTTAGCGTCTCGTTTTATGCTCCTCTGTGCTCTTACACTTCTCTGCCTGATGCACATTTGCCCTCTGGGACTTCAATGAAGTCACAACCAAATTGCAGACAATAGCAAGACAAATCACTTGGAAAACACATAACGGAAAGCGCCAAATCAAAAATTCACAGGATGAGAGCTCACATGGTGTGTCGCGCAGCAGGTTTCAGCGCCCCTGGAGATATTCTCGTGGTTCTTTTCCTCCTGTTGTCTGAGCCCAGGTTACAGATATAGGGACACAATTTCCAATAACTGCTTTAGCCAGTTGTCTGCCTGTCTATTACAGGTCAACGTAACCACCTCCATAAATGCACAGCATGTTGCTGTCTGGGGATGGACTGATAATCTCTCTAAAGACTGGGATTTTATCAAAGCCAAATCTGCTCCTCACACACACATACGCGGACAGGGACGGGCATGCATCAGGGAACCCAGTCACACAGAAAGATAGACTTGCCTGCTAGGCAGACAGACACACGTACAGACCAGGATTTTTATCACAGACAAATCTGTTATTGTCTGGTAGTTAGGAGATTATGAAGCAGCAGTTTTATGGAAACAACACACACACGTGCTTATGTGTCATTAGAGGATATACAGAAGCCTCCAAATTGAAGTGATATCAGTCCTGGTGAGATTAACACTGATTGACTGTGGTTATTATGATAGTGGCTCAGTCAGCAATTTTTATAGCAGCTTTATTTATATGCATTTAATTCCGTTTTTGCATCGCACTTTTAATAAAAAGACATTAATTTACTGCCAAGCAAGTATGTTTTTCCTATATGTTTTCACTAATTGCTTTTGAAGACTTTGAAGATTTTTAAGGTCACACTCGACTTTGTTTTTTCACCCATAGTTGCTTTATTTGCCAAAGCCAATTATATAATTGTATCTACATATTTGCTCTTAATACAGCATGTATCTAACTGTTCCAGATTAATTTATTGCCAGAAAAAAACCTTTATAACCTTGTCCAACTTTTATTTTCCATTGTTCTTTTCTGAATGTCTATAACATATCACCATAAAGAAAAGTGTTATTTTGCCAATAAGAGAACATTGATTATAGGCAACTGCTTGATAACAGCAATTTAGAACATGATCAAACTGGACCTGTGCCCTTACTTGTGCACCACCTAGAAAACTTCTCCGTGCTTTATATAATTGTACTACATACTGTGTAACTAATCATATGATTTACACTAAGTTTAAACACAGTCATTTGAGAATTGAATGAGATAGTTTAGAGACATAACTTTAAATTCAATCAGTAACCTGCCACTGTAAATCACATTTCTGTATTCTTAACCCTTGTGTAGTTTCGGTGTTGTTTTTTCTGAACATCTGGCTTGTTTACCAGTCTGATAACTGGAAGCAAGGGGCAGTGACCCAGTGTCTGTCGCGTTGATCCAGTTAGGTGCAGAAAAGTTCCATGTTGTGTCTGAGTGGAGTCACGCAGTTTATTGTAAAGCCCAATTGAAATGACATCTGTCCCAAGCCAATCGAGCGAGAGCGGTGCCAGACCGCAATGAGCAAAGGGAAGCAAGCATTCAGCACCGGGTCACGTGTTCGACAGCAGGGCACAGTGCTGGAGGGATGATGCTTTTGTACCAAGAACAAATATGTTTAGGCATATATGTCAAGCCTCCCCGGGTGGGTGAACCAGGAGAAAATCTAGATTTCCATAAATTATACTATACTGTGTTTTCACTCTAATTGGAAGTATTTGCCAGGAACTGCTTAGCTCCTTTGTAAACATTTCTGTCATCCTTCCATATATATCCCTCCCCTTTATTGTCCAGTCTTCCATAAAATAATATTTCCCCGCATTCAGCAGTGTCCTGCCTTACCTGTCACAGCCCAGTTAAACACACAGCATAGTCTCTGCCTGTTGGAATCTACACTCAAAGGATAATTAAGTCCTTCCTTTTTGTTTGAAACTGGCACCCTCAGTTCCTAAAAATTCGCCACATTTTGAAACCTCATCAAAATAGCCAGCATTTCATAAAGTGATAAAAGCACAGAAGAAAGACTGTGTATCTCCTGTGATGTAAAACCACAAGGGAATGTAAGAAATGGGCGAACCTCAGTCCTGCAGCCCTGAAAGTGTCACCTTGGGCGTGATGAGACAATACAATCCCACATTTTTGGTCTTTGCTAGAGTGAATTCAGGTTCCCTTTAAAAGCTTGTAGTCTACTTCAACATGAAATTAAAAATAGAATTAATATTCTAATGCATTACTAACCCACAGTGATGTGACCATTTGACAGCTTAGAGCTAGTGTCATGGAGGTATTGTGATGAGCTGCAATGTCTTTCAGACATATAGTATCGCAGTATTAAATATGAAACATACCTAAACCTTTCATACCTAAAATGTCACTGTGTGTGTTTGTGTGATGCTGTGCGCCATGTGTTGGCCATGGCTGGGGCAGTGATAGTTGAGTCGGCTAATCCAAAATGTTATCTTGTGTCACGTCTCTTCTTTGCTGCCTAACGCCTTGTCAGGACTGGGCATTATGGTTGGCCAGTGCTGAATCAGATCTGTTTTGATGGAGATATCTCTTAGCTTAGCTGAATGTGGTATGATAAGTCAGATTGTGTCCTGTAACACTAGCGGAGACATCAGTCTTCAAACTGCCTTTATGGGTATATCACACTCATTTTCTCCTTTGTATATGCAGACAAACGACTCTGCTTTCAGGAAGGTGATATTTTTATTCCCAGATTACAATTGCGATTAAGGCTTTTGCATCTTCTGACGTGTTGCTGTATCCACCCATAACATAATACATGTAACCAGGTTCTGGCAGCTGGACAGCAGCTTGACCTTAACGCTCATAACGTATGTAATGACACGTGATGGAGGTTTAATTTGGATAAAATGAAGTTAAATCGTCAAAAACCTGACCAAATGTGAGAGAAAACAACTTGTGCTCACCTATTTACACAAGATTGTATATGCATATGTCTGCATTCGTACTGGAAACTTTATCATCATTGCCTAAGTTGTGTCAGATGTGCATCAGAGGTCACCCATGTCCGGGAATCATGGTTTTGCCATTTATAGCCATGTGATGGTTAATGTGAAAAGGTGGATTTCCTGGAGGCAGATTATGTCTCTGAATATGAAGGTTTCCCATAAGAGTATCTGCATTGACATGATTTTCGAATCCGGTATAAAGCATAATCTGTGTGCCAGGAAACGGGATGAATAAGCTGAAGTAAGTGCCCTGCTCTCAGTAATGTAGAACTGCAGGGCTAGATCCAAGCCCAGTCACTTATAAATAAAACATGCACCACACACAACAGTGAAGTAGGAGTTTACATTTATTTTTACAGCTATTCAAAATAATAGCCACAATTTCAAACAAAAACATACAATTTAACAGCCAACTAATTCATTATTCTCTGCTATTAATGGGAGTTGGTTCCATTTTGTATAAGGTCAAAAAACCTTGATTGCGACTTTAAGCTAAGCCTTTAAGAGACAATACAAAGGATCCAGTGCAGAATAAAGGCTGACATATTTCTTTTCACGTCTTTTCATATGGGGTCAGTGTGTAAACTCTAGTGGGAATATGGCTGAATAAAGCCAAGTCATGCCCTGTTCTTATTATTATGCATCTAATAACTATGCATCAGCCTTTAGCTATTCTGTTCTATGCTGTATTGCCAGTGCCAGTTCACAAGGTCAAAATCATGGTACTTTTAAATGTCCTTGCTGAATAAATTTAGATACTGACTCAAACTGTGTGTGTGTGACATGCTGACAGTGTGAAGCACTGAGATGTTCGCACACACGCAGTTTTTGGTGAACAGCCCGTAGCAACGATCACAACACCTCAACATTAACCCCCCCTGTTCTTATAAGACTAAGCACCCAGTACTGAATCAAAGTGGACACATATTTCTTGTCAAACAAGGTCAAGGCTTCATCTTTGGCTGGGAAATGAGCTGAGTCGGCATGAGTCATGCTTTCAATTATGCATCGGCCTGTTACCCTGCACTCTGTGACAGACAGGCAGTGTTAACTTTCACATAGCTGTCAGAGGCTAGACTTACAAGTGACCCTGTAATCTGTGGGCGTGTTGTCCTGAAAAGCATAAAAGAGTGAGTGAACCATCAAAACACTCAACAGCCCCTAATACTGGAACATTGTGTTGTCTTAATAATATCTAATTAAACGAATTAAGGCTTTTGGAAATGGACGCTGCTCGTGTACCTTCCTCTACTGCTCTAGTAGAAATGTGTTACATTCCAGCTAATTTCTTAACAGGCCTTATTTGCTCTCTTTCCAAATGATAGTGGCACCGTGTAAACGTCCTAATTGACCCAGAGGGAATGAAGGTTGTTCAAATGCAACTTAATATTCCATTAATGTTCCCATTTACTTTTACTCCAAATTTCCTGCCTTCACATCACCACCTCAGACAGCCTAGAGGAACCTGACTGGCCTTGTTTTGGCTCAAATTAAAATCAGACGCTTTTAAATATTCTTAGGCATGCAAAGTTAATCCCAGTGTGCCAGTCCTGCAATTTTCTTATTTGGGTGCAGTACATAATCCATTTCCATCCTTGACAGTATGCACCATGTGTGTGTTTTGTTGTTTTGAAGTGTATTTTGTGTATTGGTGGTTCTGCGTTCAGTTGTGAGCTTCTTTTTTTCCTGCTGCAAGTGTGTGTGTGTGTGTGTCAGCATCTGTGCGGCTCTTGTTTTTATTCTGATAGACAGAAGCTGTTGTGGAAAGTTCTCTCATGTCCTCAGCTGTGTGTGGTAGTGAGAGCTGCTGACACAGTGAACTGTGGCCACTCGTACGACTGTGTGACATAACAAAACTCGCAGACGTCTTTACTCTGTCCCTCCAAAAAACACTCTCTCCCTCCACCGTAGTCTCGTCTGTCCTCCGATTTATTTCATCTTCGTTTCTCGATTGCCTTACCCCTCCTCCCTGCCTCTTTATCTTTCTCCGACTTAATTTCTTCTGTCTGATTTTCTGCGTCACACAGACACACAGTGAGATGCCGCCGTGCCACAGTAGACAGCGAGAGCAGCGAGCCAGCCTCCTCTTCAGTTCACCGCCAGTTCACTCAGCTCCACGCTGACAGAAATGATGCTACACAGAAATGCAAATTTGACAGTGACAGCATCGGTGCCAGCCACAAATGTTAACATAACTCTTCAAAACCTCAGATACCAATTTGCATGGCTTGAAAGGGTAGCGCCAGACTTTTAGACAAGGGTCTGTACTGTTCTTGTCTCAGTGGAACACGGTATACTAGTCTGTTAGACGGATAATATGCTGTCACTTTGTGCTGATTCATCTGTCCCAGGAGCTTCCGAAGGTCCTAAAAATACTCTCGCAGATCTTGTGAAAGCACAAAACATCTCGTTTGATGAGAATAGTACACTAAATAACATCCCCATTTATTTATATTTTTTCAGGTTCACTCCAGGAACTTTGCAGCCGCTGCTTTGTTGCGTCTCGCTTCGCTTCAGTCATCTTTTACAGTGTGGGTGGCGGCTGATCCGGCTGACTGACAGGCTTGTTTACAGGCTGTTTCACAGTCTCAATGCAAACGCTAAAGGAAGGCTGGTGGAAAGACGAGTTGTCCTTGTCATGTGGAGCGTTTTTTTTCCATTGGACTGTGCCCTTAGCCAAGCATGTATGAATCCCTGCTGAGTTCTGCACTTTCCATCAGTGTGTCTCCCTCATCATCTCGGGCTCCCGCTCACACACCCCGCTTGTGCTTCTTTCTATGTCACTTTGTCTCATTTTCTTTCTCCTTCACTTACACTTTGACTTTCTTTCCTCCTGCCTCTCTCGTTCTCCCCCTCTGTTCCATGCTGGCATGCAGGGCTGTCTTTCAGTATTTGCACTTTAGTTTCCTCGTACCAATGCGGTGTGCCTGTCACAGTTGGGACGCCTGTCTGTCTTTTCCTCACTATGTCTCTTGATCTCTGGCTCCCTCTCAGGCTGGCTGACTGTCTGTTTCTATTTCTCTGCTGTATGTTTCTGGCTGCGTCTCTCTGTCTGCACCTTCCTCCCACTCTCCACCTCTCTCTGTCTGCATTACAGCATTCGAGCATTAATGCGCTCAAGTGTCTTCATATTAATGATGGATTTCTAAATGCCTATTGCTCTCTTTTTCTGCGTCCTTTAGTGACCTGCTAGAGTTTCTGATGTCCACAATGGTTTGTTGATCAGGCCTTATTGCAGGTGTGCGCTGCTTCCTCAGTGAGTCACTGTGTTACAGTGTCACATGCATTCATCTGATATCTGTGAGAGTTTGATACTACTGAGGCTTTCAGTCCTCACATTTCATGTGACTTCCACTGGAAAGATGATGACTTATTACGTTTTAAGTTTTGGATTTCGTGCTCATTCCTTGGGTAACCACATTTGTTGAACTCCCCCAGTAATACCAGAAAATTATTAAAGTATGATTGCAGGGTTGGGAAGGGTACTTCCATTGTAAAGCTGTCCAAAGCAGATTACAGTTTCAAACACATGACTTGTAAAGGTGCAGCTTACTGACTTTAACCCAGCTCACAAAACACCTTCCTGTTGTTGCTTCAGTGCTGTTTCACATGTGGACAACCAGTCACTCAGCTTTTTTCCATGCATATTCCTTCCTCCCATACAGACAGTAACTGCTCAGTTCATATCATGAGAAAAGTAGATGGACATAATATGCTGTGTACAAAAAAATGACAATAGATAAATCAGCTGTAGTTTGTTTCTGTTTTACTTGTAAATTCCAACTTGTTCGTGTCCCTTGATACCCAAGTCTCCACGCGGTGAATGTATCTGCCTGTGCATCTGTGCCAGAGTGTGTCTTTTCTTTATTTGTATGTGTCTGTGTGTACACATGCAGTGTGTGCATGTAATAAGAGTACAGTTTCACCCAGACGCGTCACCGTTCGGACACACTCCCGAGTGTCTCTGTTTGTACATTAGCTTAGTCAACCCACTCAGAACCTTTGGAGCCTGTGACATGGAATTTCCTTTCACCAGTCCAAACCAGTGAAACCATTGTCTCAAACTGGGGAGCCATAAAACTCAATTTTCCGTAGAGGAAGGGGCGGGGGCATTTTGAAGTCCAAATGTTCTTATCTCATGCACTATTAAGCGAGGCAGTGAGGTGTGTGTGTAACATGGTTTAGAGTCCGTCTGTCACAGCCTCAGGGTATGTTGCTTTGAATGCACACGCAGACATACTTGCAGATACACACCTGTGCACATAATATGAAAGCTTGCATATGCAAAAGCGCACATGAAAACAGACTCTGTAATGCATACACATGCACTTCTCTTTCTCATTCATCCACTAACACACACAAACACGCTCACTGCCTCAGGGCTCTATAGCTCTAGTCTGACGGGCCTCGGGTGCGGGCCAGAGAGGTCGACTTAGGCTCTCACTTCATTAATCCCATCTGGGGAGCTAGCAGCTTTTCATGTATATGTTTGCATATGTATTTACAAGTTAGTCAACTTTAAATTGAGGGAACGCATGGAGCTTAAACTATCATTAGATTATTTATTTTCATTTATACAGAAATGTCATAGAGAGAATAATACCTGAACATTTTTTACCCTAGCTTCATTTACATACACCCAGTCATTGCAAACATTGCAGTGGGTTGTTGCTGTGTTAATGATGACTGTCACAAACTGACTCAAAGTTGGTAACAGATTCCAGGAAACGGCACTGTTGCACGCCAGTTGTAATAACTGTGATCATTGTTCTTTATGTTTAGTGTAAGAATACACTAAAATCTAACACTGGTGAAGTCCCGCAATCAAATCCTTAATTCATGGAGGTGCTAATGTTTTAAAGTCTTTTAGAGACGTGTTGATTCAACTGTCTGTTCTGTATCAACATGTAATCTGTGGTGCTGTTGAATTGTGTTATCACAGAGGATAGGCTAAAAATTAGCAGCACCTCCCTGTATGTCCAGTACAATTCAAAAACACCACAAACTATATCTTTAAAACCTTGTCAAAGTGAAAGGACTAATTATTAAAAGTCCGCTCACTGTGCATCTGTATATGTCATTCAGCCGTACACAGGTGCAGACAAAGTGTGTGTGAAGAACGTACATGTCACCGAGAGAAAAACTGAGCAGCAGATAGACTGATGCCCTCATACTTAGAACAGCATCTCATTTTGGATGAAATATTTAGACTTTGGAGCACACAAATTTCCATGAAAAGCCCATAAGCACTTAATCTCCTGTCTAAGCTGCCCTCAGGGGGATTTTCACATCACTTTTCATTGTATTTGTGGAACATGATTTCATATCTATGACATGTAAACAACACCAATTGACAGCTTTAAATTGACTTTTTTGTTCTGCTGAAATGAGAGGGTAATAAATACTGTCCTCATCTGGGCTTTAAAAGTACACTTGTAAAACTGTTGTAACAAATTGGCATTGCTGTCTGCATTACAATATCCTGAAATGACTAACATCGTCCTGCATTCATTCATACGCAGAATCATTGTTATGCACGTTCTGCTAAAAGATATGAATGGTCGTATCTTTAACACTGTGTTAATAGTGACTGTACATGCAAAAACTGGCTGTCATCACCCACCTTAAGCCTAAAAGTGGCTCCTGAGAGAGTCTTTGGCAGAGCAGTGCCGAGCAGTGAGGTGCTATCACAGAGCCTCCGGTGAAACGGTGTATTGTGCGTGTTGGTGTGTGTGTTTGTGTTTTGCCCTTGACAGCTGGCACTTCTACTCAGAAATGGGTAGGGGCTTTGATGGCGAGCGTGTGCGAAAGAGAGAGGGAAGGAGAGAGAGAGAGAGGCTGGACTGTTGGGCTAAGTTAAAGATTAGCTTTAGTGAGTGCAACTCAGTTTGCACAAAAACACGCTCACTCCTTCTGTCAAATGCTCTGACGTTCACGCACACGCGGTGCACGATGTCAGCTGCACTGCAGGCACCGAGCTAACACCTCTCAGTAGTCAACTCTAGTTGGCCAACATCAGGTGTTTCTCTCATATGGAAGGTGGCTGTTGTGTGTGTGTGTGTGTGTGTGTGTGTGTGCATGTGACAGAGAGAAGCAGAGAGGGGAGGCAGTGTTTGTGTCTCTTTGTGTGGGTGCCAGGAGAAGTGATGTTTGATGTGTGTGCGCATATGTGAGGGTGACAGTGGGTGAGGGGTGTATTTGTGTCAGCACAATCATCCTGGAAGCTGAAGAGAAAGGAAGTGAAGTGTGTCTGAGCATATGTGAGTGTTCCTGTGTGTGTGTGCCGTGTATGTGTTTTCCACGTTTGTCTGTCTATCAATAAAAGATGCTACCACAGAGAAGTTAAGGGGATCAAACACATTTACACTGTGGCAGTGGCCCCCTTGTGGCTAACACTATGCAACATTTCATCCACGCAAGAATTGAGCGTGTAGCCGGCACGTGGAGGTCATTCATTAGTTATGAAGCATCCTCCTGAGATGGTTCTTTATTTATCTGGCTTGAGCCTCAGCTGATTGAAAATGTAACAATTAATCCTCGAAACTTAAAATGGGATTTTTGGTTTCTAATACTTTTTTTCCAGTTTATCTCGGACCGTGTTTTTGGAACTGTCACTCAAAACAAGCACACTCCATGCGATTGCTGAGTGAGTAACACAGAGTACGACAGACTGTGTGTGAAGTGCTAAGTGAGCAGAAGACTCTGTAGCAGCCTCTCATAGCATTCGCCAACAGAATGTTGCCTTGGCAGAGGAACTGTCCTTTTTTGCACAGCTAGTGGTACCACTTATCAAATGTGTTGTGTGTGTGTGTGTGTGTGTGTGTGTGTGCATGAGTCAGACCACTGCAGTTCCTACTGGGTATTTCTCAGTTTGTTCGGAACACCAAGTTGAGTCTGAAGATGTAAGTAGTTGCCTGCTCTGCTAAATACAGAATATCTGTGTGTATTCACATAGTTTATCATAGTTTTTTTTTTTATTCTGCTGATAACAACAACTAAACATCCACATTAGAAAGACTCTATTAAGATCTGAAATCAGTGTGCCATTTAGGTACGTGGATATAGCTGTAAACTCCCACACACACCCAAACACTCAAATTCACACACACCACAGCATTTACTGTATACCCATTACTCAAACAGTGTGAGGAGGTGAGGAGCACAATCTTCTGATAGACAGGTAAACCCTAAAGTGGCTTTATCACCAAAGTACGCTGCAGCAGTGAGGGGGAGGAGGAGGAGGAGGAGGAGGAGGAGGAGGAGGAGGAGGAGGAGGGGACCAGAGGGACTAAGAGTTGAAAGCAGCAATAGGGGTCTTTTCTAGTTGAAAGTTTACCTGAGATCACTCTCAGGCTTTGGATCAAGGCGCAGCCAACTGACTCTCAGCTGACCCAAGGCCAGAGAAAAAAGACAGAAAACACATCAATTTCAAACTTTGGGAAGTTATAATCAAAGACTTGAGAGGGAGCTTGGAGTGAGAAAGAAGGGGGTGGATGTGAGTGTTGTTGAGGTGATGAGACAGAGACTTTTATCTTTGCTTAATGTTTGCAGCCGCCCGTCCTCTCAGGTTATTCCTGTTGGTGTTTGTCATACTGCAGTTAAATGATTGAAGGAAACAAATGGACAAAAAAAGTCAAAAGCCAAATGTCAACGTCTCAGCAAACTAGAAGAACGAACAGCTTTGTTCCATGTTCAAGGTGTAGATGACAGGACGGTGACACAAGAAACCAACATGGCTGCTTTCAGCTGCGTAGACAACGCATGAGTCACACTCATGCTCTGACTTTCATTAACCACCTTTCACATTTTTGTAATACTATCCCAAGCTATTTTGATTTGACCCGACAAGCCTGCCTGTTCAATTAATTAAGCTCCGAAGTTGCCACCGCAGCCAGAATTTTAAGTTTAGGGATGTCCCGAAGCTGCTTATATCATGGAAATTTTTTTACCACAGCCTTCTAAATTTGGACGAGCAGGCCTAATTAGAGGTTGTATTTGGTTGCACGGCTTTGGCTGCACCGCTGAGTTTTCATCCGACCCTAAAGCTCACCAGAGGGCTGTCTTCGTGTCTCAGCAGAATTAAGTGCATTCCATCACATAAGTGTTGATGCAGTTCACAGCTAATGTTTTTCCTGCCGTTCTTCATTTCATGCTATGAAAATGTGGTAATACCTTTGAGGGAAGCAGCCCTCCTCTTACGGTACTGAGGCAAAATAAAATGGCAGATGATACAGAGACCCAGTATATATTGTTACCTTTTTTAATAAAACATATGCATAATGATTTTTTTAAAAAATACCAGAGCACAATAATTACATCAAGGTGCAAGTATTTACAGTTATGAAATGTTTTTGAACCAGTGCAGTTTTGATAACGGTAAGCATAGGCTCACTGTCTAGACACGTCCCACAGAAATAACATATCGTGAGGATGATGGACTTCATATCTCATAACGTTAGTCATGTAGGGTATTGGTGTTATGAGTTGTTGCCTTCCACTTATAGTGTATAGGCCTTACCAAAATGAAGATCTGAAGTTCAGCCTATTAAAAGAATCCACTTCATCCTCAGGCCCTTTTTCAGGCCAGCAGGGTTTTATGAGGGTATATTTCACTGACTCACTGCCACAGCTGAGCAGGGAAATCCTTCTCTTCACGGTCTAGTTGGGATGACTGATGCAAATATGCTGCTGCTGAGTCCAGACAGTGACACCATCATCATGCTGACCCAGTTAGAGAGAGCGAGGGAGGGGAGAGAGGGAGCACGATGCCGCGTGTCATTCGTGACTTACACATATTTTTGTGACCCCCACACGTTCTAAACTTGTTTTCAAAGCTATTAAAGCTTGGAGCCCTTCACCACAGCTCTATGTAGTGGGGAGGAGGAAGATATATTTAAGGAAATTTAAGATGTTTGTCCTAAATGAGTGGGTATTTTTCAGGACATGCAAGAATAATCTTTTTTGGGAAATTAAAAGGGTCTAGGCCGTCAACTCAACAAGTTCTTATACCCCGACTACAAGTCACCTGCCAAATGCAGTGTGTTTTCTGCTTTGGTGTTTCTCTTGGTTTTCTCTTGGTCAACTCATATGA
The DNA here is from genome assembly GCA_033026295.1 of Channa striata. NCBI lineage: Eukaryota > Metazoa > Chordata > Actinopteri > Anabantiformes > Channidae > Channa > Channa striata. The sequence goes on along the minus strand of CM065175.1, from coordinate 12,282,736 downwards.
CTGTTACAACGATATTCACACGAACTAGTTTTACCACCCTCATTGTTAAGATTAAATAAAAACAAAACTAGATCAAATTCATTCAAATTTAAGAAACCAATTAAAACAGAGTTAATGTATTTAAACTCTTTTGTGCTGTATGCAGCAAACAATCTGGCTGAGTGTTAAAGAACAACACTCGATGAAGACTTTTTGTTTTTGCCTCTTTCCAGTTGTACCTCACGACCCCATGACGTTACAGCTGGGTTTGGTTTCAGTGGCAACAAAGCACATGTCTGACCACACCCAACCGCAGCATGGCCACAAGTAGGCACTTGTCATGAAAACCGAAGCAGTAGATCTAAGCTTGGAAACCTCATTCTTGACCTCTGGGAAGAGTCATATGGAACAAAACGAACTAAGATCCACTTACTGGGTTTTAGAGCTGAAGGCAGGGGAAAAAAAAATCAGAGACCATTAACATCTGATATCAAGGACTATCCTTTAAAAGAGGTCGTATCAAGTATCTGACCACGTCCACTTACGTAACCAAAGTTCCACACATAGGTTATTAGCCGGCTCTGCGCATTGAGTGAAGACCGTTAGATTTCCCCTTCTGTTATGGTTATGCCATCAGAGTAATTATTTCCAGTGTGTGCACTGTGCAGCAGTTGAAATTGCATGAATATAAATATACTATATTTAAAAGGTTATTAAAGTGACATCAGGCATCTGCTGCTCTTGTTTGTAGTCCATGTGAGTGGTGCTGGCCTTACTTCTCGTTAACCTTTCTTAATACAACCTGCATGTATTAATAACGCCCGTCGGAAAAGGTCAATCGATGTGTGTGTGCATGTGTGTGTTTGTGTAATTGTTTGTCAGAGGGAACGCTTATGAGAGCTATAAGTGATTTGGTATAGGGCGTATAAGGGCTTGTCAGTGAACTGGTGAGGGTAAATTGAGTTTGCTCTTAATAATTAACAAGGTCCGATGGTTTGTTGTTGTGGCGAGCTTGTGTGTCTTCATATATGCTACACGGGAAAACCTTGCTAATGATGTTTAGCAGCCAGCTTAAAGTGTATCATGATGTGTCACTGCTAGATTAAAATACCTCTGCTTTGCTATTTGATTTTGTATTAAAAAAGAAAACTGCCTTTTGAATCGGCATCCATTCATTACATAGATTTTCATTTGTAATTCAATTATAATATTAAAGATAACAACGCCTTCATTTGCACAGAATGACCTTAACCGTGGATTTAATCACTGCAAGATATTGTTAATTATGAAACTGAATTCCGTTTACCCTTAAGGGTTATAATAATGATTGTAAATGTATACAGTATATGTGACCTGGGTGAACAGGTTAAGGACCTTGAATCAATTGTCTCAATGAGAAGTTGCATGCTGGGTCCGAGCTGACCTTTTAAGTGTGACAGTGCTTTCAAATGAGGCACGAAGAAAAGAGCAATGCAAACCAATACATATTTTAATGCTTATGGCATTGTTTTTTTATGTTGTGCAGCAGAAAAAAAGAAGTAAATGTAATTGTGGTCCTAAAAGGTACTTAAAGTTTATTATTTCCTTTTATTTTCCATTCATTATGAATAAAATGTTTGTCAACATCTGTCTTTGCTTGATAGATGGAACATTGTTTGTAACCTTTTCTCGATAAATAGTGTCTGGGTATAGTTGAAAAGAAAAAGAGAGAAAATACTAAGAATACAAAGTTACTCCCTCTGAAAACAAGTGAAAGTTTGATTTGAAATCATAAGCAGTAACCTGGAAAGTGCCTACATTCAGCGGGGTGGAAATATTCCCATTACTTACGATTTGTCGGGACAAAAGGTGATAAGAACTTTATCGGAATGTGTAATTGTGGGCAGGCAGCGGGAAGATTCCGTCCATTGTGAAACTCATGACCTCAAACGTCTTGACAGCACAACAATATACACACTCCAACAAAGAGGAGCCCACTGCAGCTGTGAAGGACGTCCCTTCAATCCTCAACTAAAACTGGATTTAACCATCAGCCGGTTACAACAAGCAACTAAAACTAAGCTTGTGGCTGCCTTTATAATGAATACTAATAATAAGTTTCAGCAGGGATATTAGTAATAAGTGATATATTACTATTATAATAACCCTACACTGTTTCCAAAGTAAGCCAGGCTGCCTATTTACTCCAGCCTTTAATATTTATGTGGAGCTAAGCTAATCACTTCCATGCTACTGTTCCATGCTTATTAGACAGGCTCACATTTATCTTGTTATCTAGTTTGTGTGTGCTTTGCTCTTCGAATTATTAGTTAATTAAAACAATACTGGCATTGGAATCACATTAGGAAGAGATCACTTCAGAGCCAGTGGAGACAGAAGGAAAACCTGCATCGGCAATTCTCCCAGGGCCCCTATACACATGTTGAGTGTTGCATTTTAAATACGAGCCCCTAAAACTCTTTGGTTTTAGAGCGAAAATGTTCTCTGGTGCATCTTGGCACCCAGGCTGTTTGGGTTCACACTGTCCAGGACATAAACTCACAAGTGCTTTGTTTATTTGTATTTGGAACCTGTCGTCCCTGGTGAGTTTGGCCGCGTGGAGACTCACAACACCTGACGCCAGTTCTTGTCCTTCCAGTGAAGCGTGACTGTTATGAAAAGCAGGGGAGTTACTGTACAACGAAGAGCACAGCCAGCTGCGTGAAAGCAAATAGCCTCATGTAAATGGGAGTCCAAAGGGCCGGGGAATTAGCATGCCATTAATGGGAACAGTTGGAAGCGTTAGAGATAGCGCTGAAAAAACTGCAGGTCACATTATCCAAAAAAAAAAAAAAAAAACCGATAACGGCAGCAGGCTGGTCCGTCTCACTAGCTGGCTCGAAAGGGGCAAAGGAGCAATAGGTTCTTTAGTTTTGAAGGGCTCTAAAACATCGATCTATACCTCCAGGAATTCACAGGTGTTTTTGTAAATTTTGTGGCCTCAAATGTACCAAATTGTTATGCATGTTGGAATGTTTTTAATGATCTTTTAAATTGCAAGCTCACTTCAAATTCTCTGGGGATTGTGTGAATTAACTGCTGCTATTGCAACATCTCATGTTCTCGAAGGCACAGACTTACAGCTCCGTGTCAGGGTTCAAAGGCTTGGACCTGACGTGAAACGGAACCTAAGAAAACCTTCCAGAATCAGATGTGCGTTAAATAAATTACAAAAAAAGTTTAAGCACGTACATTTCAGTATTTAGTAATACAAGTTCTAGGCCTGGTTTGCCTTGTCCATCACTGTTTTCTTTGACTCATCATCTGAACGAGAAGACCTGTCGGGTCGCGCCGAAATTCAATAAGTCAATCGCTATTAATTGCCGTTAATTGCAGTGAAATGTGTGATTACTTAATTTTGTAAAACAGATTCACCAACCGAAAACCTTCTCTACCTCTGTGTGGTAAGCCGTAAAGCAGTAATCAATATCATGTATTAAATTTCATTATGAATATTCAGTTATTTTCCTTTCTACTACCTGTTATCCAGAAAAAAAAATAAAACAGTAAACTGTGCCAGAGCTAAAGTGTATTTGGTTGTAAGTCTGCACATGGCTGACTGCCAGTCGGATGTAAATGATTCACTCAACCCCAGCCTCACCCTCCAGGCAGCAGCAGCACCTGAAAACTCCCGGTTTCTTCCAGGTTAAAATAAACCTGTTAACCAGCCTGTTTGTTGTAAAGATCAGTGACTTTAGTGTGTCAGAGCTTAGCAACACACTGGCAAAGTTCAGCTTTCATTTAATTGCAACCCACCAAAGACCCAATTTCGGGTCCCAACCCATGTTTTAGGGAAACAGCCGACACAACCCACTGCAGATGAACATTTCATGTTTTCTCGGTGTGTGATTTCCAATCTGACTGAGGCCCGATAACGGTGACATTGCTGTTACTCATTCCCTCAGATCCCCTGCCTCCGTCTCTCCTAATCAGATTTCTCTGGTTGGGTTATTTATCATCGCCAGCTCTGACTGTGAGTGATGCTTGGCTAATGGGTTTAGCATTCAAATCTGCTGGCTTGATGCGACAGAATCCCAACAAGGGTTGTCAGTCCTGTGGCGGCAGCAGCTTCAGAGTGGCGTAAATAAGGGGGAAATGACATTGTTGAAATATGCATTCGTGGCATGGTTGTTTTTAGATTCGGTTAGACTTGTATTGATTTTAAAGGTGTTAAAATGAAAAAGAGACAGCAAGGGAGAAAAGTGAGAAAGAACGAGGGGAAGTAAAAAAAAAAAGCGCTTTAAATGTAATAAAACTGACACATCTGTGGATGTCCGTCCACCCATCCATCCATCCATGAGCTATTTATTCTTTTTTGCATGCTCATTTCTTTTCAGGGGTGACAGGACAAAGAAGGATTGTGACTCACCAAATGACAGCCAGGGAAAAACAAATGAACGCAACAAAACACAATACGAGGATGCGAGGATGCGAGGATGTGGGGAGCACATGCACGGCAATGAGATCTTGTGATGTTGAATGACAGTTATGGTTATGACAATAATTATAAGCCACAAACCGACAGCTGTGAGAAACTCTGCCTTCCGTCTTTTTTCATCCCTGCACCTGCTCTGTGAGGTAACACAATGTGGTATCTGGTCGTCACACAGGTCGTTGGGTCTTTGTTTTGCACAATGTGCAATAATGAAACTACTCTAAATTACAAGACAGCTGTTAGTCAGATGTCTATTTTGTTCTTTCGGTATGATATGCGGTTGAGTATTAGGTGCCATTATCTAATCTTTGATCTCCCACCATAAATTAATTGAGAGACAACGCGACTGAGTGTGTCTGTGTGTGTGTGTGTGTGTGTCAGACTCGTCAGTCTTGACTGCTCCGCCACCTGCTTCATGTAAATAGCTCCATATGTGTGGATGAAAGGCTTTATGTGGCTCATGGGAAACATTCTGGACACCCTTATCACCTCATCGGTCATCACTACCCCAGTTACAAATACTGACATCACTCCTAACAGATGGGGGAAAGGGGAAAGAAGTTTTGACTCCAGAATGAGGTTATGAAAATGAATGACAGAGAACTTTTTAACTAATGAATCCAAAGCTTAATTCTGCTCCGTAGTTTCTGTGCTGTGTGGTTTCTACCAGTAGATCTCTGATTAACCTTTCCCTGTCAGTCCAGACAAGCCTGAACATGTAGAGATTCTCTGAGGTTATGCAGTTTTTCTCGCTCCAGGATCCTATTCCTGTACACACACACACACACACACACACAACACACAAAGGCAAAAACACGTGATACCAGTTGACCAGGATTCAGTATCTCCATTACTGGTTAAAAAAAACAGGTGTTACAAGAACATCACAGCACATCTGGATGACCTGATGTGGCTGTGAGCTTGAACAACCTGCTGATCAGGTCGATTTTGACGTGGTGCAAAGCGCTTGCAGAACAGCGATGGTATCATCTTCGTGTGTGTGTGTGTGTGTGTGTGTGTTTTTTGTTGTTTCTGTGGTCTGGGCAGGTCTTAGCAGATGTAATGATGATCTGTGCTGGGAAACCAACAGGATGTGCATGTCTTGTCCTGGTTTTAAAATATAAAAAAACATTCAACTGTGTTTCACAATCTACTTAGAGTTCCAAAATAAAAGGATTAGTGAGTCTTACCATTCTCTTTTTACTGGCTTATTAAGGCTTTATAGTGTTTTAATACTGCGAACCTCTGAACTTTATATGCCACATGGACACTGAGTCAAAAATCGACATATTTTAAACAACATCACAGGGAGTGCAGAGTTTTTTAATCACAATATGAGTGATCAACTATGAACCAATTTTGCCTATGAAACATGATATCATGTTTTCAGTTTAGTGTGTAACCATGAAACAAGCCGTGAGCATGTCTACACTGCCAGATGCTTACGCAGTGCACAACGGTAAACAGGTGACCTCCAACGACTTTGTTGCACGACAGGGATATTGAGGTCAACAGTAGTCAACACGTCTGACATTTCAACATCAGTTCCACTAAAGTTTTGCCAACTTGGCTAACTTCAAGGGCATCTGCAACACTGATCCGTCTGGGTGAGTTGTGAGGTGCCTTGTGAAGTCGGCTGTGGTCAACCTCATTTCTTTGATCTGTTTTCCACATTCTGTAAGGGTTTTGAAATCCCTGTATCCAAAGGCTACAACATAATGTCACCAACTCAGTGTGTGTGTTTTGCTTGGGCATCACACAGCTGTATATGGCAGTAACCCAATAAGATTACACGAGGTTGTGACCAAAACTTTTCTACTTCACAACTGTCTTAAAAGACTCTCAAGTTTCATGGATCATTTTTCTAAAAGTCCAAGTTGAGTCTGGAGTCCATCTCTGCTTTGCTGACCCTGATTGGATTTACCTCTAGATCTAGACTCATTATTTTAGAGCCTTGTGCTTCTCTTTCTGAATGACACTAATCACTCTATAAACAGACAATGCTACAATATTTGTCCATATCAGACTTTTTCCAGAAAGATTTTAATGACCATTACTTTACACACAATTACATTTCATTAATCCTCCTTCATATAGGTCGACAGGCGCCTGCATTATTGTATGATTTGGTGTTATTGTTACTATGTACGTGTGTTTGTTTGCTCAAATTATGTGTGTCTACACTATGTGTCTCAGCATGACTTCAAGTCTCCCACTTAGCTTTGTAATTACCTTTTTTCCAGCAATGACTGTTGATTGGAGTTTGGGAAAATCACTGCCTTACACTCACACATGCAGACACACACAAACTAACACGCACAGTTGAACTGTCTCGCAGAGAGTGCGAGATTGGTTCTCATAAGTGTTCTTAATTAAGTTAAAGCTCTACTGTGACATTTATTTGTATTTATATTACGATAATCCATTTTATATTTACGACAATGCATCATTTTTGCATATTATAAACTCCTGAAAACAGGGAAGTGACACTTAGACAGCCTGTTATGTCGTTGAAGAAATGTGCAAATACATAAAAAAGCAAGTGATAAATCTCATTGTTCATGCAGACACGCAGGAGGTAATGCTAAATGAGTGCGAGGAAGTTTTTAATTGAATGTAAGAAATAACAGTTCATTTCAAAATTTACATCCGTCATTACTTAGGAGGTAGAAAGCAGCTGTCAACATTTGTCACAGGGCCAGTGTGACTTCAATTTGACATGATCTAATAAAATGTTTTTGCATTATGAAAAAGTGACTCACTCTAAAGCTGTAATGAAGGAGCTGACATGACAGTGTCGTGTTAGCGCAAGAACTGCTACGAGTCCCTCCGAGCAGCGAAGCACTTTTATTCCGTAATAGCTGCGGAGCTGAAGACAGACAAGCAAATATGAAAGACGTAATTTTGTTTCCTCTGAACGCCTATTAGATGATGATCTCAACGTGCTTTTAGCTCAACGTACAGTCATCACAGTTTAGATGATTGTTTTTAAATATACGTATATGAAAATGTTAGAGAGAGCTCCTCATAAAAGCCTGGGGTTCGTTTTATAAGTTACCGTCTCTCTCCGTGTCAGTGAACCAGGAGAAGAAGGACTGACTTTCTGTGTGTGACACCACCATCACATCTACTGTGTCTGCCTCCAGCTGTCACACACCAGCTCCCCCGGAATCTTTGTCTACTCTCTCTGTTTATCTTCTTCTCTCATTCACTGACTTTGCTTCCTCATCTCGTGTGTTTTCGTGTGTCATTGTGTCTCAGTTGAAATTTAGTTCCTAAATTTGAAGAACATTCGAGTCGTACGTGCTGAGTGATTATTACTGTAATCTATCAGCAATACAAACCGAGATTTATTTATATCACAAATGTCACAGGCTCTTAAGGTTAACATGGATTTTGACAGACTCAACCATGACTGTTCTGTAGTTATTTTACATTGCAGAGAGAGTGACAGAACCAGAAGAACAGAAGAGGTTAGGGAGATAGAACGATGAATACTAAGTGACAAAAGCTTTAAAACTCAATATTTAGAGTGTCACAAAATGTCACTTTAATGCAGTTTTTGACAGTTATAAGATCTTGTGACTAGTCTGAAAAAAGATTAAAGAAAGCAAGAAATGCGAGAGGCCTGTTACGGCCAATGGGTTCATATGATAAACCTCTGTTTATGTATCTGTAGCCCTTTCCAGACTGGTGTGATGAAGGTTGACATTTCTTTTTAGGCAGCTTTTGTCAGTTCCACTGAACACTGACAGGGTGCAAAGATGCCACACTAATGCTCTTTTTACACAGCTATTGATGCCTCAGTATTGAAGATGTGGTGCTTTACATGGCCTCTACTGCGACGTATAACGTCCACTTTATAATGAAATACGTTGCATTCAGTCGAATTTCCAAATCAGTAATGTTGGATGAACTGAGAGAACTGACGTGCCTTTGCTTGTTTTTGATATGGCCAGTTTTGAAATCATATAAAACTCTTTTCTTCCTTTTTTGGTCTGCTACTGGTCTAAACACAACTTTAAGGTTGTGGATACATATGTGTGTATGTGTGTGTGTGTCTTTAAAATAGAGAAGGAGAGAGAGAGAGCGAGGGGATATACACAGAATGACAGAATGTGTGATTGTGGCTATGGTTGAGTCCATTGGCTGTGTGTGTGTGTGTGTGTGTGTGTGTGTGTAATTTTGTGACAAGAAAGCCACAGATTATTGCACATGAAATGTTATTCATACAAAGCAGCTCTAGCGTGACTATCCCCCTGCCACAGCACTACAGCCTATTGGAGAAACACAACAGAACAAATTTCAGTGAAAATAACAGTCCCCAAATCTCCCGAGAGAGATTCTTTACCTTTCTTCATTTCTGATTTTACCTTTTTTTTAAGGGAGGTGCTTGCTGTAAGTGGCAAAGTGGTTTTTAGGAAGAGAAATGTTCTACATGTTTGTGTTTGTGGGTGGGTTAATGTGTTGTGTTACTAGAATGCTATAAATTCAAAAAAAGACAGGATGGTTAGGAGCTTATTTGGTAAAGACTGTCAATGACTGTTTTCATAGAATCTGCCCACAGGTAAAAGACATAGGTCTAATTGGTGGTATGTGTTGGTTTAAGCCGTATAATATATTATTGACAATTTACATAATTCTCATCAGATTTGCTGCTTGGCTGGTTGATTAAATGTATTCAGCAGATCATGTAAGCTCTTTTATCTGTTGTTCTAAACACTAAGTCCCTGTTTAATGCACAGGAAGCAATGCATTAGATTTACCGTGCAACATGGCTTAACAAATTACATATGGAGAATAATATTTGTCAACAGAAAAGCCACTTTTTACTAGCAGCTGGTTGCTTCTTAGTTTAGTTAAACTATATGGGCAGACACAAACAGGAGAACTCACTTGGGCACTGATTTATACCCCTGAGTCCAAATGTTTTCTTGAATTTGCCTCCCCGAAGAAAGGCCTTTCACTCACAGAACGGCAGACACTCCCCAGCTCCTCACAATTACCGTGTGTCCCCACAGAATCACAAATCATACTGTATTCCCGTGATCATCCTCATCCTGCCCTCTTTGTATTTCATCCTCCTTTAATATATCTCCAAAGCACAATAAGTCAGTTTAATAAGTCAAAGTCTAACCAGAGCAGCCAGCAGTGATTCATTGTTTCTAATAATTTTGGGATGAGAATGAGGTTGCTAGTCAATTTTTGTCCCCGTTGCACAGGACACTCTTCACTGAATGCTGCCTTAGTGTCATTAGTTTGGAGCAGGCAGAGCACATTGTACCCTGACCTCTAATCTCTGCATACTGACATACGTCTCTACGATACTGACGTCTCCTCCACATTTCCATCCACTGAGCCTGAAAGACCGGTAGATGCCGAGTCAGACGATGGTCTGGCAGGTCTGAGTCAAAACACCGCAGGCCCAGGAGATCATGATGTGCCCAAACATCTATCTTGTGCCACAAGAGCAGAAGAAAGAGTTCAATATTTTCTGGTGCATGAGTTCTGTTTTTTTTAGATTAAAACAGTATAAATAATAAATAAACTGATAAGCTGGTGAAAGTATTGCAAAAACAGGACCTGACTTCACTTCTGAAAGTTCTTTGCTGAATCTTAGCATTGCTGTGAAGAAACACACACACAAACAAGCCGTCTGCATTGCCACTTACGCACAATCCGTTTCTGCTTCCTCCCTCTCCTTCCCTTTTTGTATCTCTAATTCACGTTGGTTCTCACCTCTGCATGTGCAATTTGCATCTCCTCCTCCCAGTGTCACTTATCCTCTCATTCTGGTTCATTTTGTTATACTGCTTCCATCCACTGCTCTGTTTTTAAGCTGCATCTCGTTGCTTTTCCTCACTTTGTTTTTTTTGTTCAGCTGTTCTGGTTTTGTCTGTGTAATCTCTGTGATCTCTGTGTGAGTTGTTTATAACTTGTAAATGTACCACTTCCCTACCCTGACTCATTTTCAAGGTGATTTTCATTTTTAGAATATATAATATATATATATATATTGGCCGTCACATGTTGTGGTAAACAGTGAGACAGTCTGTGGTTACCTATCTTTTAATTTTTCTCTTTATTTCGTTGTCCTACCATGCTCAAAGTGTCCTTAGATTTCAAATTGAACTAAATAAATCCCTGTTTCCAGTAAAATAAATTGAATAAAGTATTTTCATGGCTATTGGACCTAAGTAAGCTTCTTGTGCCATAACAATAGCTTTTGGCTGTAATGTGTGGCTCATTGCCTGGATGAAATTCTGGTAATAAAGTGGTACAATAACAAAGGACAGAATTGTGCACAACATATTCCTTTTAATAAATAAGATTCAAATGTTATTTCTTCTCTAAGCAAAGTCCTTGGACAGCAGCTAAACAAGTGGTGGTTGCTTAGCAACAAGTGATAACTTTTGGGTTGGCATGCTCATTTTGAAAACACGGTTAATGTAGTTATATCTGTGTATTTGTACATTTTAAACCCCCACCAGTCAGTCAAGACAGCAGACAGCATGCTGTTTTATACCGCTGATTATTTCCATAGTGGTGTTCACGGCTCTGGAAGCTGTGGCTCACTCTTGCTAAAATTAATAAAGGGCATGAACAATCCATGTGAAGCACTGTAATTGTGTGGATGAATATTAAAAGGATTTTTCAAATTCTGATTTCCTTTAGGAGTGTTAGAGATGTTGCCATGTGCCTTGCATTTCTGCATTTCTCATGCACATACAAGACAAATGTCTTTACTGTATAGAAATGAGCCATATTTCAGTCCAACACAATGGCCTTGTATTTTGGAAAGAGAAGATGGAAGAGACAGATGAAAGAAACAGCCTCTGTCGTCTGCCTTTGATGCTTATGATGGCTTCGACTTTTTAACCCCAACTTCGATTGGACAAACGAGTCCCCCTCTCTGTTTGCCTCCCTTTCTCATTGGCTCTCCTCCGTGTCTGTCCCACGTGCCACGCCCTCGCCACTCTTACCCTCTCTTTCTCTGTCTCATTACCTCGCTACCCCCCAACCCTCCATCCTTCACACACTCGCACAATACATTTTTCTTCTTTCTCAGGGCCTGTGGTCATTTTCAGTTTCATCTGGTGATTGAACCGACTCTGTAGCTCGCGCGTGTGTGTGCGTTTGAAACAGGAAGAGTGGGAAACCGAGCAAGATCGAGTGAAGAGGACAAGGCAATAAAAAGTAACAGGATGAGAGAGGGGAGTGAGATGGCGGTGGAGAGTGAGAAGTGATAGTGTAAGAGAGGTAGAATAGTACAGCGAGATATTGCCTTGATCCTGCCCTACTGACCTTCCATCCACCTCGTATCTTTCTTCCTTGCTGCCTTTGTGTCTGTCTCTCTCCATCTCTCTGAACTTCTTCCTCCTTGAACTCTACGAGATTGACCAGAGCTGATTAGTATTCCACAGCCTCATGCTCCATTTGGTATTGTTGCCTAATTATCTTAAGATGTGGCAGATTTCTGCAGCAAAAAGTGCCCCGAATTTTATGAATATTGAAGCCTCACTCGCTTTGTCTCTGTTGGTCTCTCTTTTTTGAATAAAGCTATCGTTCTCTCTATGCCTCAGCTGTCAAGTATCATTCCCTTTCCCTTCTTATATTCCTCTGTTCTATCATGTAATTTGAGAGGGAACAGTGAGGAAAATCCCCTGGTAGTCTGACCCACCGTTGAACCTTTGCCTGCTTTGACAAATCACTGCAATGCAGGCCTTTCATTTCATCAGGGAAAAAGGGTCTCTTCCCTTTTTTTTTTTTAATGTGTTGTGTCTTTCGCCACAAATGGACAGCAGTAAAAAGATCACGTCCTGTGCCGTTACGGTGTGTGTGATATGTGTGCTTTGTATGTATTTGTCCACCTTGGTGCTACTGATGTATAGGATGATTGTGTGTCTCTGTGGAGTCCATTTGTGAGATAAGGGTAGCCATAGTCGAGATAAAGGGAGAGCATAAAGAGCCTTTGTTTTGGCCAGACGTGGTGAGAGGTGTTGCAGACAGTTATAATGATTCATTTGGTCACACTTTAAAAACCTCTTAGTGAGAAAATACACCCTGAATCAGACTTAATAGTGTATAGATTGTATTAGATTCTCAGTTTGTAACACAGAGAGCAATTGTTCAAACATACAAAAAGAGGAACCAAGCTTCAGTCGGATTGGAGCTTTTCATTGAATTCTTATCTTTTCACGTTTCAAGTACAGTTAAGTTAAGTTAATGCTCCAGGCGCCTTGTTTCTGGGAAAATGGGGGATTTTGTTCCTATGTAGCACGAGTGGAGATCTGACGACCAAACCGGCCTCAGAAAAACTTGACTTTGTCACCTAAGCAGAGGACAGTATCTGGGGACAAGCCGATCAATAATCAAATTATTTTAAACATGGTCTTCAGCTCAGTGTATAGTCATGCGTTGAGTCTACATTGTAGGCATCATGTAGGTGGTGCGTAGATGCAGACTGTACGCTGTTGACCGTTGCCACCTCCCCTGAAGTGTAACTGCCCGTCACAGGGATGTGGATTGCTGAATCGGTTCAGTATTTACAGTTTACAGGACATCTTCCCTGAAACCTTCTCTCTTTCCCACTTTGCATTAACTTGAATATAAACTCCAACCTCAACATGTTCCACTCAGTTTCTGTCCCACCAGCATCACATGCACACAGGTGAAAATGCTCACAACAGCAAAGGACATTCATTCGTTGTTAAAACTTCCTATGGAGGTAAATACATTGAGAATACAGTGGAATATTATGGAAAATGTTGTTTCACCTTGGTCTGAGTAACTAGGAGTTGCAGTGAACCTAGATCAAAGGTCATCTAAAACCAAGATAAATCTTCAAGTTATTTCTTTTTTTTTTTTTTTTTAAATCACAGTTATGTCATTTTACCATTACTTTGAATTACCTGGCTATCAAAGATGGATTTAAGCACAATTATTATCACTTGGTTTGAAATGCAGCAAATGGGCAGTTCCATTATTTGTGAGGATAAGACCTATTATAAATCCTTGTCAGGCCCTTATGAACAGAGCAGCCCTTTTGTTGTGGACACAATGAAAGGTTATGGTGACTGAGAGTGAAATTAAAGGGTATAAATGAAACGGAGTATTTCCTGCATGAGGACATTTAGGAGATTGAGATTGTAATCATTACTGTTGTGGCTGACAGAGAGTAAAATGGGTATGGGGGGTCTATTGTGTAACCTAAAGGAAAAACAATGGAGAAATGGAAAGGGAAGAAAGACTGCAACAGAGGGACGGGGGAGAATAAAGGAGTTGGAGCTTAGGAGAGGTGGTGTTAGGTGGTGTTACGCCCCGGCCTAGGGGAAACCAGGATGCAACACAAATTGAGAGTATAAAGCAAACTCCAGCCCTCAGCATTTATTGCTCATATCTTTTTAAAACGGGAATACAAACTACAGGGTGGGTCCAGCAAAATAACAAGCAGACATAACTGACTGGATGACCCTATTCTTAGCTAAATGACAATAAAGATAAACAAAACGTACAATAAACTTACCTAAACTACTAACGAATAAACAGGAGAAAGATGAAATTGAAACAAAAAAGCCAACCCCACCCTTACGAAAGATTTTCTGAATTCTGGGCTGCAAACAGAGTAACATATTGTGGAACATGTTTAGTGTCTGGTGGACTGGCAGTGAGACAGTGGAGAGTCACGGGTCGGACTGGGAGACACTGGATTTGAAAACCCTCTGGTGGAGAAACTGCAACCAATCCGGTCCTGGAGCGGCATCCAACAGAGCTGCCAGCCAATCATCACATTCGACCGCCCGCGTCGTCACGACACAACATACATCAGACACATCCACACACGCTTATAGAGAGACAAAAGGTGCACAGGTAACAGTACATAAGACAAATTATAATCTGTTACAACCGAGGGCGTAACAGCGGCAAGACAAACCTGGCAACTGTAGGTGGATCCGAGGGTCCGAGGAAGGTCATTGATAGCTGACTGGCCTGTGCCAACTTTGTGTTTTTTCACTCTGTTTCTCTTTACATATCTCATCTGTCCCTTCTTCACTCTGACTTCATCCTTCATTCTTCCACCTCTTCTTCCTCTCTATGTCTCTTGTACTAAAATTAAAAATAGTCTCAGCAAACGTTTATACTAGAAGAATTTTATTAGTTCTGTTTGGATTTTTTACTTTCAGCTGTGTGATGGGGAATCTAGTGAATACTGATAATGTTTAGTTATGTTTTGAAGCTCCTTTGGCTTCTGCTGACTTTATCTCATCTCTGTGTCACTGTTAACAGATCAAATCAGATCAGTTCAAATGCAGCTTTGAAGTGATTAATCCATATAACGACATCTAGAATCGCTAGCTGCTCTGAACACACTTGAGAGTGCGCTGGGGGTTTCAGTGATTCCACGAGGATCTGGCTGTATGGATCCCTCAGTCGACCTCAGATGTTTACAGATACTGAGTTGTTGCTTCTTGTGGTCTGACGGTCGACTTTTAACATACGAGAATCATACAGTATTTGGGTGTAATAACTTATCTGCTGGATATTTTATTGGAAATGTTTCTTAACAGGCCTTTCTCACAGCAAACATTTTGACTTGTCAACACGTCTATAACCCGTACCATAAATAAGTGCTGCAGTAAATTTGGTTGTGCAGCTGACAGGGCCCTCATTGTGTTAGTTATTTATACCTGCCATTTTCCTGCAATGGCATGTCTGCAGTGAAAAAAAAACGGCCTGTTTCTGTTGGATTCAGTGTTATTGGAAACTTTTGGAAGGTAAATGTATCTAACATCGTTTGGTCTCTGGATGTGTGGACCGGACTGAAACCAGTCACAGGAGTTTGTAATCATAGTAGTGCTGCTGCCTAGAGGTGAGCAGTAGGTATGTCTTCTTAGGTGACAACTGCAGCGCACCGATTTCTGGATTCCATTCTTTTTTGCTTTTTTATTAACTTATGGAGCTTTTACCACTATTTATGTCCCTATATCCCTTTATGACACTATTGGGGTGTCTCCATGCAGCCTACTGTCCAACAAGCTGAAGTGGAGAAACAGTAAAGTATAATTAAATAAAAATTAGGTAAAGAGAAGAAAAGGCAAATGAGAAAAGTTGTTGAATAAGCTTACAGGTGAGAGGAATGGCAGCCAAAAGGAGGAGGAAGACAATGGTTAAAGTCTGTTTAATCCTGAAAAACCAGATGGGTGTTGATGGGTGTTCTGGGACATGCACTGTAGAATCGGATGCCTGCATGTGTGTGAAAGAGAGTGTTTTTTTAGAGTGTGTTTGTCTGTACTTCAGTGTTGACGTGAACTGCACATCTGACATGCACTGAACCCTTAACCCCTAGCAGTGCAAATCCTTGGCTCAGGATCTGCATTACTTGGCAGGCTACTCAGGAAACAGCAATGGTGTGTGTGTGTTTGTGTGTATTTGCGCGCGTGTGTGTAATTGCTAGGTGTGTGCAGTTGTGTTGGTTTGGTTAGAGATGGGTTTTTGCCTTAAATTTCCTTTGCAAAAACAAGCTGCAGAGCCACTTGTGAAATATTAAAAGAAACATCAACATTTAAACTGTGCTGTATCTCGTTCCCTATTTTTGTATCTTTCAGTTAAAAGGGAAAAGCATCTAATGAAAACTGATCCCAATCTCTACAGTGTGTACCACTCAGAGGTAGATGCAGTTCTGGGAAATGTACTGTTTGTATTTTCTTTTCAAGTGCAATCACTGCACTGCATCCGCACCCCTTCTGTTCACCTTATCCCGGCTTTTGGGATAAGGTGAACTGACGCATTCGTCATGGGGAAAATCATTTACGTCTTTGACCAAGTTCATTTTTGGGTCCAGGGTTATAGCTTGAAAAACCTGTCTTTGTTTATCTTCCACGATGTGAAGTAGTTCTGGAGAAATACCTCACTGATTAGAGGTAGTCAGTTATCTGTAATAGATTACATTCTAAAAGTCATCTTTCCAGCCTTGTTCGCACTATAAATGCTTTTATGAGCCACAGGCCTTGTACAGTATAAGTCTTTCATCTATAAGGCTTTCAGCTGTGTGTTAGCACTGCCAATAAGACATGCTGTTTAAGACTTGGCAGCTAGTCTGCAGCCTCAAATGGTTTGCAGCTGACTTTTGTGTGCAGTGGCTTTCAGGCCTTTCAAAATGTTTTTTTGTTGCAACCAAAACTGATTTTGTGGGTTCAGGTTATTGACCTCCAAGCTGGAATAGTGTCGGTTCCCCCTGCCCCATGTGTAGGACTTTTCCAGAACTCAGTGAATACTTATTTTTAGCTTGTCACGACACTTTTGAAAGCTCATTTTTAATAATATGCAGCACTGTTGGACAAAGAGCAGACAGAGAGAGAGAGAGAGAGGGAGGAAACAGCAAGATAATTTATAGTAATATGGTTAAGATTTAAAAATTGCTATTCAAATAATAAAACAGTCAGATGCATCTGTTTAACTTTCATGACTGAGCTGAACATTACCACATTAAGACTTTGCTTAATTGACTACATGTAATTGTAGAGAGTAGATTTTGTGTCTGTGAGTGTGTGTTTGTGTGTGTGTAACAGCAGTGGTGGAACCTGCCGTGGTAGACATTCCTTTCTACTTGACATAGCTTAGTAACCCCGTCGACACATAGACACACTCCTACACACACACACACACACACACACACACACACAGACACACTCATACCTTGAGTTTTAACAAGATGAGCCTGCTGTGCTTGTTCTCTGTAAAATTGACAACTAATATATACTGTAAGAGCGAGTGAAGTTATAATAAAGATAGAAGGAGGTTAATGCGTGTGTGTGTGTGTGTGTGTGTGTGTGTGTGTGTGTGTGTGTGTGTGTGGGAGAGGAGTGTGAGAGCGCAGGGTAGGGCTGCAATTTAATTATTCACAGCTGAGCCACTGAAACTTCTCTGTCTTTCTCTCTCTCTCTCAGTCTACCCTATAATCCAGAGTTAGGTCATAAACACAGTTGAAAGTTTCCATCTTTCTCGTCCTGGGTGGCCAAACTGTGTGAGTTTGTGCGTGTCTGTCTACATGTGTGTGTTTCCCAGTGTGTGTTTTTTTTTTTTTGTTGTTTGTCTATTTGTGTCTCTGTGGATGGACGTCTGCAGTGTTGTGGCCACACTGTGACCCTTCATGACCCAGGTATTGCTAGTTTCCCTTCACAGGACTCTGTTTGGTAAGAAATAAAAGGCACCAATGCATGATCTTTGCTGTAGTATAAGGATTGTTCTCGCCGGCTGACCTCTCCACAGTGCCAAGCAGCAAATAAATAGCTGACAGTGCTTTAACTATTGACACTAGCTGCAGTTCCCAGGTTCAGGTGGGCTACTGAACATAAAGTTGCTCACTTGATGGACTAAGGAGCTTCTGCATTTGCATAAACCAGAGTGCAGAAACATCTCAGCGTTGTGCAGCGTGTTTAAATAGTGGGTGTGCCTGTCCCCTCATGCTATCCTCCCATTTTCTTTGCATGCTATGCCCACTTTGTCCAGGAATTCTTGGGTGAAAGTGATCACAGGTGGGCAGCTGTTAGAGCACAAGTCTGCCTATCAGAAACCGGAAAATAAAGTGAACCTCGATATGAACGTTTTAAGAGCTGTTTGGCAGCTGTATTTGCATATAGTTGGATCTGCCTTGTCATTTCACTATCGATAAAGTGAACGTGAATCGGGTGACGCAAACAGACTGAAGGTGGGAGCAAACAGAGTGTGGCAGTAGGATGGTAGCGGATGCAGACACCGCTCTTTAGATGCAGAGTATATAGAGAGTCTCTATATGATCCGTGGGTGGCCTACAACACTTTTGCGAGAAACAGGAGGGTTGTTTGAGCTTGATCTGTGGAAAGTGAAACCAGCCAATCCTCTAAAGTCTTACAACAACATCAGAATGTTATTGATGTGCACTATTTTAAGGTAAGAGCTTTGAGAGACTCTCTCTGTCTATCTCTCTCTTAGTCTCTCTCCCTATTTGTGTATGCTTTTAGTCTCGCTGCACAGCTATGTGAAAAAATACGCTGGCTTGGCTAACTTTCTGTAAAGTTAATGATTTAGAAGAGGTGTTGGCAGACTAAATTATCACCCTCTGAAAGGACCCATTGAGATCCCATATGTGAGCCGCACAGTAAAGCTCAACTCAGCCAAGACAGATTGAACGTAGCCCCACCCAAATCAAAGCTGTAATGAACTTTAGCTGCTTAGCGTCGTTAAACCAAATCTGAGAAAACTAAATAAAATAAAATATGGGTCACAGGTGATTTTAAGCCTGGGATCACGTTTAAGGAAACACTGACTGCAGAGGTGGTTTAAGCTGTTTGTGCCAAGTAGAGAATAGCTGAAAGACTCTCTTTCAAGGTGTTGCTTCCTTGAGCACTCCTCCTGCAAGGCTAGATTTAGGTGTGTGCAGGTTATCTGCGCACACCTTAAATCACTTAACTGATGAATTAGATGTTTGACATCTGAGGTTTTTCCCCGCATGCACCTCTTTTGCCAATCCCCCTGTATGAAAATCATGAGATGAAAAATCCCCAAGATGAAAGAGCTGAACATGAGCCAGTGTAATATGACGGCTAAATTGATGGCGTTGGACACACTAAGCTGACTGTTCTGAAGGACTAATGAAAGGTTTCTTTGAGAGGCCATGTCAGCAGGTGAATGAAGGTGAAATATGTAGACTCCCTCCTCCTCTCACCACCCCTCCCCACCTGTGCTCTGAGCCTCCATCTCATTCTCCCTCTCTCTCACCCCCTCTTTCTGGGGCTAAAAAAAATGCTTGCTTTGATAGTCACAGTTATTAGTGACTCCGGGGTGGTCCGAGGCCTCTGTGCATGTGTGACCAAGGGCAACAAACGTCTCTATCTATCTATCTATGTATCTATCTATGTATCTATCTATCTATCTATCTATCTATCTATCTGTCTATCTGTCTATCTGTCTATCTGTCTATCTATCTATCTATCTATCTATCTATCTATCTATCTATCTATCTATCTATCTATCTATCTATCTATCTGTCTATCTATCTGTCTATCTGTCTATCTTTCTATCTGTCCATCCGTCCATCTGTCTCTCTGTCTGCCCGTCTGTCTGTCTGTGTGCTAACAGAGGGAGTTATTCCATTACTGCAACCAGCTACCTTTTGATGGTCCTTCTTGATTTATAGCAACATTAAAAGGCTGTTGCCAGCATTTGCATTTTTATTTTATGCTTCCTCTTCCTTGCATGAAGAGATGCTGTGACTTTTTATTGCGACAGATTCTGCAGGGGGACAGTGTTTTGGTATGTGGAGAGGGGAGGATCAGTGAGACTGTTGCCTGTGCTACATGCATTCCAATGATTAGATTTCAAATCTCACATCATACTTTTACTGTGTGAAAAGAGAAGACTTGAAATTGATGTAGTTGCAGTTTTAAAAATCTTGCTTTCGAGAGCAAAACAGATGCTTGATTTAAAAAAGATGTTTTTTTCAAATTTATTAAAACTGTATATTGATGCCACTGGACATTTCATGACAGAACAATGAAAAATACTGAAATGTTGTTTCTTAAAATTCTAGTTGCTCTTGCCTTGTTGAGCAACACTGTCTTCTATTGGTTCCCTGCTGAATGTTCTTTGCTTCCAAAACATTTAGGTATTAATTCATTGCAGAAGTTAACACATGCAGAATGGTCTGCACATGTTGTCAAAAGTAATCCATAACACAGATTTCTATATTTTTTTAGAAAGCGTTTTTGCTAATATGTTCTCTCAGTATTGATTGTCAACAATATGAATGTGCAAAAGCATTTTTATCAACTAGTGATCAACAATCTTTGTAAAACAGCTCAGAGAAGCACATGTTGCACAGTGTTACAGTATCACAGAGTGGAACAGTGAAGAGCATCACCTACTGTGTCCTTTGTGACAGTAAAAACAGTAAAAGCGTGGATGTGAATCCTGTCCAATCTTTTGCATCTCCCACATACAGTGATGTCAAAATTTGTACTGTTGAAACTGATATATACCATAAAGAAAACATGCAGACTTCTCCATTTCATCATTGTCATCAAAATCTCAGTTTCCCTTAGCTTTCATCAAAACCTTCAGTTTACATTGGAAACACATTGTGTACTCATGACGAATATGACGAAGCGTTTTGACCACTCTGTTTGTAAACAATGACAAAAGGACGTGTCTCTCTGATGCCACTGACATGGTCACTGATATTCATATTTACTTTTGAAAAGTAAATAAAGGATTTTGACAAAGTTATGGGTTGTTGCACTTGTGCTGGTTGTACAAACTGTTTCGGGATATGCACTGGGTGTTTTGAAAATTTTAAGGCTGATTTGAAAAATGTACCGAAGCAACTGAGACAAACTGTAATGACAGCAGTGACTAGATTAATACTGACAGTTCTAATAACAATCTTGAAAAGAGCAAAAAAAAAAAGAAATTACTTACATTCCCATGCGTTGTTAATTTTTTTATTTGTATCCCTCTAAATGAACACCACTATTCACTGTTCAAACTGCAGCTTAAGACAAAAATGGAATCTGACACCACCTTGCTTCGAGCCCCTGGGCTAGTGCGAGACAATATGTTGTTCTAATATGCTAATTTTGCATTAAGGATTCAGTGAAAATGAGCGTGTGAGATGATCACACCATTAAAAGTTAGCATTAGCCATGTAGTATGTTAATCAGGCCAGATGGGACCATTCTGTTTGTGTAAATTAACTCCCTCTATCTCTTCATCATTAAACCTGGAGATAATCTCTGCCAAGCCTCTGAATACAATTTCCTTAGAAATATGATGAATTTGTAACATATATTTGTTGGACTATTTATATTGAAGTATGCGACATTAAGAAAAAAACTACACTACACACAGTAAATATGCTCGTGTTTTAAATATGTGCCTGTATAATGCAGTATAATGCATTCCAGGAGTAATTACATCATCACATACTAAAATTTAAGTGTCGCAACTTTCCTACACTTTCCATTACAAGTAACTGCTCGCTGACAAGAGGATGGTGAGTACTCTGATAAACGTGAGGTCATATGTTTTTCCCAGCATCCGTTTTTGTCCATTTTGCTACCTGCGTGTGTTTTAACTCATTTTTACAGTCTGACTGTAATTTAAGAAACTTACTACAGGAGCTGAAATTCAGCCTACTTTGTTGTTGTGACCATAGGGAATAATTAAGTTTAACACAATTCTGTTTTTAGGCCCTTTTGAGGAGAATTTGAGAAGAATTTATTTTTTTGTTGATTTTTTGAATTTGTGCCTGGCATATTCCACTTAAAATGTATTTATTTTCAAACTGAAATCTTCCTTGTGCTGTTGGTGTAAATTACATTTATTGCACGCCTGCATCAATCCCCTGTAGATCTCCCCCAAATATGAATTTTTTTCACAGCATCTGTGCTATATTTTAACTTTTGATCACTATGCCAATTTATGTGCCACACATTTGAATTTAAAATTTACAAAACAGTGGAGCTTTTCCAGCAGAAAATGGACTATATTACACTTTTTTTTCTTGTAGCAGTAGTGATCATTTCTAATTATGTTTGCCTACCACTCATGGATAAATGCAGGGAAACCAGCTGTCTGCACTGCACCATAAAGTAACTGTTGGCTAACAACAAACTCCCCCCTGTTAAAATCCATTATTTCTATTCCCTGACTACTGTCATTATCCTAACAACACCGAACAAACTCACGCTCAACTCACACAACCCAGGATCCCTCTTTAGCCAAATCAGTATTAGTTTTCCACCACTCTCCCCGGGCATGTTCTGGCTTTCTGGCTCAATAATCCAGGGCATATTCTAAGATCCTTAACCCAGCAGCAAGCCTTGTTTTTGGGCTTTAGTCCAGCTCTGCTCTTGGGAGGTCCTACAGCTCCTCCAAACCCCCTTCAGTCATTTCTTTTTTCTTTGTTTTCTTTTTTTTTCAGCGTGAAGGATTTTTATTTTCAATCATGCTGTCCTAGTCCCCAGGACAATTAGAGGTCGTCACAGAGCAGTTTATAGAAAGTTGTTTTGAAAAGTTGTAATGGTCCCATGTGTGAGTGAATAGGCTTGGAACAGCAACATTAAAAGAAATAAGAGTTGTACAATACAGAAACTGAAATAGGTTGCTTATCTTTTAATAATTTTCACTTGCTGGAAAATGTTGTTTAACTAAAGCCCGGCGGAGTTAAGTTTGTCCAAGAATATTAAACGTTCAGTATAGACATTAATTGAAATTCCTAGCGAGATCTCATTCAAATTTTGAAATGTGAGTAGAATACATTTACATCAGTGATGTGAGGCTTTGACACACATAGGTTGTACAGTAATGCAAAGTTGTTGTAATCCATCTTTATGCAAAAGTGCCATTTACACTACACAGCATGTCCTGCACTGAAGATACAAGGCAACTACGGCAACAATTCCCCTCATTCTTCCTGTATTTGAAAATGTGGCCTCCATTTTTTTTGCACACTGAATATCTGTGTAAAAGCACTGACTTGAGAAAGGGGCCAATCTCACAATACTAAGTCAAATTCAGCTAATTCCCTGCAGCTGTTTACCGAATCTATTGGACTGTGAGGTTTAAAATAACCAGGGTGCACTCATTCACCTTTCATCTGCACCCGTGACTCCTCAGCTAAGCTAAACACTGCTCCCTCTCTCTTTTTCTCCCAGTTATTATCTTGTCAGCGTGAGCTTATTGTCTGATCCAAGCCCGATGATGTCATTTCCTTCATAAACAAGTCCAGCTTCCTCTCGAGGGTCCACATCAGCTGAGCTTATCCTGTGAGTGTCCCAGTGAGAATTGGGTTCATTAGTCCCCTGTATACAGCTAAACTCCGCAGCAGTTTTTATTTATTACCTGCCGCTCCACGTTTGCCCTTCACCGGAATGTGTACGGCTCTGCAATGTTTGACACAGAATAAGAATCAGCTACTGGCGTGGCTGAACTGCAAAGGGCCACTTTAGTGAACCACATGTTATCCCAAACTCAAACCCTGTATGCATGTAGAGTCTAGTTCAGTTTCACTGACTTACAGCGGTAGTTACCGGTTTGCACAGCAGCGACAATCGAATGTATAAACACAACCTTTACTGATGCCAATAAGATTCTTAGCGGCCACAGCGTCACTCTGGTAAAAAGTCACGCACACCTGCTGCTTTATTCCAGTGGAGCTTGTAGTTCTGTAAACCAGCAAGGTAAAGGAAATGACTGCAGAACGAAATGATTTTTTGGGAGATTTTATGGAGTGAGGCACAGCTGTAGTCTGTCAGCATCAACACGGGCTCGGTCACCGTATTCAGCCAAGGTAAGCACAAAGTTTGCCAAACCCAGCCCTCACTGTGTTTCTCAGGGAAGGTTGATATGGGTTAGGAGCTTGAAACTGCTACACACCCATGTGTTTTAGCAATTCTCCACCACATGTGTTATCAGCTGAGCCATGATTGTGGGAAAGCCCCGCAGGCAGAATGACATCATGCAGCGTTTTAACACACACAAGGGTGTGCTAGGAAAATGTAGGAAATAGTAGATATTGCTGAAAACAACCGAAACCAGTGGAAACATACTCAGATATACTGTAGATGGCCACAAACTCTTCGTGTGAGTTTAAGCTCGGGCATTTCATTTGGGTCTGTGAGAGAATTCAAGTAGTTGGGAGAGGTAAATATCTACTTATAACAGAGCAGTAATAAAAGTGAACAGGAAAAAACCCTTTACTATATGAAACTAATGCTGAGGTACGTGGATGTGTTATACTGTGATATACTGCAGCACGGCTAAACGCATTGATTTCTAGGTTCAGATTGGTTTGTGTGTGCTTGCTCTTTAAAACTTCTTGCATAGTCAGCTGTTTAATGTGGAACTGTTTTAACAGTTAAGACTCCTCATCTGTTATTGGTTTAGTCATAATGAGCAAGAAGCCCAGTAGCAGAGTGACTTAATTTACAGTTTACAACTACGCTCAAAGGGTGGAGCTGGAAAATAGCATGGGAATCTTTGAAAATAAGATTGAAAACAATGGAAACAATGATGACTACTTTTTTTGCGCAGGGGATGATGATAATTCCCTCACAATAGAAACCTGAGCATGTTGAAGTAATTGCTTTTGACGAGAATACCAAAACAGTGAGCACAGTGTCTCATCAGTGCTGAGTGGGGGGAACAGAGGATGGACGTTTCTCCAGAACCACAACCTGCATTTCTCATTGACATGTGGGTTGTATTCAACAAAGGAATGACACCAGCCAAATAATTTCATTTATAACATATCAATTTATGTTCTTCTTCAGTATTTTCACTGATTAATGGGC
This sequence comes from Channa striata, assembly GCA_033026295.1. Lineage (NCBI taxonomy): Eukaryota > Metazoa > Chordata > Actinopteri > Anabantiformes > Channidae > Channa > Channa striata. The sequence continues at coordinate 12,257,953 of CM065175.1, read as the reverse complement.
TAACTTAACTTAATAGCCCATAATAATTCATTGCAGAAAACAGATCCTTTAACCAAATGTTATGGATTTGTGCCTAAAAGTGACAACTGCTCTGTAACATGCAGTACTACAACAATTTACTTTATTGTTCAAAATATTGGCCTATTAATGAGTAGTCTCATAAGTTAACATTGTCAGTGATATAAAATTTTATATAAATAAAGCCAAAAGGAAAGAAAGCTTGATCAATAGCAGTATGACTAACAGGATAGTATTTCATGTCGAAGCTATTTACATTTTCACATCAAAACTTCCTCCTCTACTTTATGGTGCATAATTGGGATTATTATTATTAATCGACACATTAACCAGGAGACTAGGCATGGCAATCTTCCCTTTTCCCAACAAGATTGTTTTTTTATGAAAGTGAGAAATCAGCTGGAGTCATATGGGCACATAATCAAGAGTGATGAACTGCTCACGTTGTTAAACAGAAAAGGGAAATGACTGTAGAGAGGGTTACATCATTGTGGTCATCACTACTATGACCACTGCACTGACCAGCACCATCATCGCCACTCTCACCACCACCACTACCATCATCATCATCATCATCATCATCATCATCTTCTTCTTCCTTTAGAGTTCAACGATCTGGCATAATAACTCATAATATTTAAAGCCCTGTTGGAAACATGACATCACCCTCTTCTATAACTCTCCAGTGTACAACTGACAGAGCTGAAGAGCAGGGAAGTCAATGATGTGATGTGTTGGCATATGAGCAGGGATTGTCAGCTGCTTTGCAGTCTACATCTCACAGAGAGACCCTGCAGGAAAGTTGACATCATTCTCATGCTGCAGAACAATAACTGGCATTCCTGATCCTTTGACATAAAATTGACATATGTCTGGAAGAGAGGAAATATATGACAACAATAGAAAATGTTGGCTCTTTTGCAGGAAACTGACGGCTGTTTGGCGTTCTGGAAATAATTGGAGGGGATTGAAGTGTTTTTAGCAGAACGGCAGAGTTGCCAGATTCACGGTCCATGAACTGTGACTGCAAGAGTTCAAACCTTCTTCAGGAAATGCTGTCACACATCTCTGTGCAATGCTCCAAACGTATCTACCCTTTAATGTCTAAAATCAGTTAATAACCCTCTGGAGTGTGACTTTAAGTCTGCCCTTGGGCTAAATGACATAATTCCCAGACGCTGGGAGCAGAGTGCAAAACTGATACAAAAAGGGGGAGACGAGAAGGCAGAAAAATCATAACCTCACTGGAGAGTTATGGTTTAAAACCCTAAAACATATCGTATCTGTTCCTAAACACAGAGTTGCTCACTAAGCCTCCTCCACCCTCTAAATGGTTCCGATTATAGGAAATAAATTGGTGAAACTTGGAAGCACTGGTCCATTTGACATAAGTGCTCAAAGGAATGGTTCAGCTGGGTTCAACAAAAACCAAAGCACTAAAGACAAAATTAATTAAACACCACTGGCTGAGTGAATGCGAACTGACTTAAATAGCTGTGTGTTGCATTAGCACCTTAAAAGTGACAGCATGGTGAGAAACGATGACCACAGCGCTAGAAGGTGTATGTTTGTTAGCTGTCAGCAGTTGGCTAAGGAGAGGGAAACCACACCTGTATGTATTTACTGTAGATGAAATGTCAGCTCATGCATGCTGTCACTCATGCACACACAACTGTAGCAACATGTTGTGTGTTCAGTGAGCGCTGACAGCGACATGATGTCATCTTTTTTTAAATCGGAGGAATATACAAACTGTATGTGTCAGCGTGTGACTTTCGGTCATCCATGTTTGGGTGTTTGAGTCATTTTTAAACACACACACACACACACACACACACACCACACACACACACACACACGGTATTAAACTAATTGGTCAGTTCATTTTATTCCAATGTGCAGTCCCTCTAATAACCACCAGATGCTATTTCTATGAAACTTTTATGCACAGGATAAGCACAAGAATTGTCTGCACTGTTCTGGTATAAAATGTCAGATCCCAATTCATTGTGTAAAGTTTAACTTTTATACTTCAACTGTTAGTAGGAGTGGGGATTTACAAAAATATTTACATTAAAAATATTTAATAATGCCTGCAAAGAAGTTGCAGTCATGTTGGGGCCATAGGTAAACATGTATACATCATAATACCATATGCTTAAAATATGGAAACTACAATAAAATACACACCCCACCACACTGCACATAGTACATATACAGTAATACCCTGTAGTTATTTATAGTACACTTGTCCAAATTTCATAACTTAGCATTCACAGCTTCACCTTCAGCTTAGTCAGACTCAGCCTTCATTACTTTACAACAGAAAAAATTTTTGTTTTATTAGCTAAGCTAACAACCCTGCCTTCAAGAGTGATCACTTATCAGATAACACTCCTTTTGGTGGTGGAATCTGTACGGGCCGCAATTCCACTCGATCCATGAGCAGCCTGTGATACTGTGAACCTCCAGATCCTCTTGTCTGCACTCTGTGGCCTGGACATCACTGGATCAGCTCGGGCCTGGCTTTGGTCTTATCTCTACAAACCTTCAAGGTATCCTGGCAGACGTCTGGCATCCTCTCAGGGACTCTCCACTGGTGTCCCGCAGGGCTCAGTTCTTGGGCCTGTTCTTTTTTTCATCTATACTCCTTCCCTGGGCTCTATCATCCATTCACATTGCTGTTCCTATCACTGCAATGCAGATGACAGACAGGTCTTCCTGTCTTTTCCACTGGACTCCACTGTCTTGTCACGCATCTCTGCCTGTCTTACTGACAACTCTACTTGGATGAGAGAAAGACATCTTTAGCTTAACTTCTCCAAGGCCAAGTTCTTGTCTTTTGAGTTAAATTTTAAAAAAAAAACTTTCGTTCCTGCTCTCTCGTACTTGTATCTCATCAAACGGAAACAAGGAGGTCTGTGATTGGTGGTGTCACACAGCCATTGCTGTACACAGTTTAACTTTTGTCTGCTCTCGGGGCCCCTACTGGTCTGGGGCCCCAGGCAGTTACCTGCCTTGCCTGCTGGCGCGGAGTGCCTCGGCTCAAAGACAGCTCCCACTCTATCCCAGTTAAGCTTGGTCATCTTCTTTATGATATAACACTTTGGGACTGCATCAGTAATCAAATGATTGGAGTTGAAGACCAAAGTTTCAGTTTTTTTATCTTGGCACTCGTCGGAGTTTGTCTCTCTCTAAGTCTGATGTCCTATGCATGATCCAGTCGTGGCCAAGAGAGAGCTGGCAGGTCAAATGAATGGTCCCTGGCCTCAGTTCTGTCTCCTAAATCCTATACACCTAAACTGTAAAAGTGATTAGTTTGTTCATAACAATGTACATACAACCTCATTTCTAGGATATAGAAATATTATAATGATGATTTGTTGACATGGAAAATAAATTCTGAATTGCAAATATATTGACGAACATATTAATATATAATTCAATAAAATGTTACCAGACCACATATTTTTGTCTGCCAGAATATCTGCTCTAGCAGTTAATAACCCATTTTATTTTCTGCTAACATGTTCATTTGTAGCACAACATCCAGTTTGCCTGACTGCAGCTTTATTAAAGCATTTTTGTGTTTTGGCAGGTACAGCAGCTGGTTAGGGGTAAAAGAAAGGTCAAAGCTGGTTTATTAGACAAAAAAATTTACTTCACACAAAGTGTGTCTAACTGCGTCTAAACATATTCACAATCTTTTCTAAGCCCAACGTAAGTGGTGTGTGATTTACTTTAAACCAGACACAGGACAACCCTAACTACCACCTGGCCACTTGTTTTGTGTTAAACATCTTATTCGTTAAAAAAAATATGTTGCATAGGTACATAATCAACTCATTATGTTCTTATGAACATAATCGTGTTTGCAGTTTAGCTGTGAGGAAACATAGCTGGAGACAGGGCTGCTGGCATAGATCATATTCTATGCAAAGCCACTGGGACACATTTGCACCTACTGTGACACTGCAAACTTCAAACGCCATTAGTGTGACCATGTTTGGAGGAACTCTATATGATTGCACGATCTTCTGTTGGCCAATTTAATTCATGCTGTCAAAGGCAGTGATGAAATTGATGTGCTAGGGAGTGTTTCAGTCAGTGTATTGCTCAACGATGATCCCAAGAGTAAAAATGTGATCTGTGCATCCCCAGTCTCTTCTGTATCCTGTCTGCTCCCGTCAAAGCGTCAGAAAAGTGTTTCATTGTGAATGCCCAAGACTTGATGATGAAGTTCTGTCAATAATGATGACGATCTCCCCACTAATAGGATAATTTGTCCTCATATGCCTCTAATGAATTTCCATCACAAACACATGTACAATCTAATTCATTTGAATCAGTTTAATTTCATCATTCTATTGCATGACTCAGGGTGTAGTACCATTTAGCAGGATCAACTGGGGTTCTCACGTGATACATAAAAAGATGAGTAATTGTTTTATTTGTTAGGACCACTGAGTATTTCTAACTTGTGGGTCTGAGTCACGGATATAAAATGAATGTTTTAAAGACAGAAAACAGTAGTAAAAGAGTCACAGCATAATGGGAGGGTGACTCAATCCTCCAAGTGGTAATGGCGTCATTGTCTCAGCAATGAAAATCCGTAGCCTCGAGGTCTCTGTATACCTTGCACTGTGTTTAGATGTGCCTTCAGGCACAATGCAGTTTGGTCTCTGACTCATTTGAGTCATGCTGGGACACACTGAGTATTGTGTTTGAATCAATGAGAAAACAGGGTTGCCAGCTGAATCATTGGGGGTATAATAAAGGTCTGAGTCATTTGCCAAGGTCCATACAGCAGCTTGAGTTTATCAGATCTTAAAGCATCATCACAAGTGGATCTTTTTTTAGATGGTTAGGATCAGTTAAAAACGTAGATTGTGTGTGTGAATGCATTGTATGTTACCATAAGTAGCATTACGTTAGCTCTTACTCCTACTGAGGGATAGCACGGTTTCACAAGACATGATTACCGGTCATAGTTTATTGTGTACTTGCTGATGAGTAATGGGCTTTTTTTCTATTATTTACAGAAATTAATGCAAACACAAGGCCCCTATATATGGTTTGCAGAAGTTGTCAAGCTGATGTATTGTACTGTTGATACATGCTATTCATATAGTAGTTTATCTTATGGTGGAAGTTGCCATCTGCATTTGGTTTAGTTGTTTTGCTGTTCCAGAGGTGATCACAGAATGATTAAATTAGATGGTGAATGTAAATGAAACATGTGACCATATGGCAGTCCCTCTAGGAATTTGCGATGTCGGAATTGCAGCAATTAATTCAGCCATTCCCCTGTGAATTCGGCACAAACCTGCAATGCATAACATCATAAAAACATCGCAACACTCATCACAATTTTTAAAAAAAGCCGTTGTGAAATCAGACATTTTAGGCCGCCACAAGCATAAAAATGTCTGTGAAATCCTGGAGGGACTGATATGATTACTGAAGGGCTTCAGTATGATGAGAAGGTCATACGAAGGCTCTCACCTTCTCGTTTTAGGAATCCCTCTTTGTGTCACCACAAGACTTGTGCACATGTACACACAGGAACTTCTCTTCCTTCCTGTGGAATGACAACGGTTACTTGTTTATCCAGTTGCCATAAAAAACACAATTAACCACAAGTCAACAGTGAATGACTCCAAACAAGCTAGATTATTGCTCTAATTAAGCTTTAATAAGCCCTTATTAAACGTCTGCGGGCCTCGTTAGGTAGTTCATTAAGTCATTTCATCCTTTTATTCCTTCATTAAGTCTTTTTTCTTGTCTCCTTTCTTCTCAGGGAGTGCGGGAGTGGTGAGGTCTGGGAGATCATGACCTTAATTCTCTCTAAGACAGACGGTTTAATTAACGCTAGAGGAGTCCTCACTGGCTCCAGACTCCTACAATAGGAATGTACAGGGGAAATGGATTGCCAAGGTAAGGCACTAAGCTAATGTTTTTTTTTTATTGGAAATATACAGTAATAACCTTTTAAATTACAGCTACTTAGATCCCTATATTTAATCTCAAATTAGAGGGTTACATTGAAAGCATAAAAACACTGTTCATGAATATGAATTCATTTTAGCAGTTTGTCAGAGAGATGACTAATAATTACTTGAGCTCATTTTTATTCTTTTTTCACCTGAGCCTAATAAAAAGTAGTAGAGTAATGTAAATTTATAAATGCATTGCAAACTGCAAAAAAACATATACTGGACTGGAGGATGTAAACTAAGTGACAGTGAGAAAATACATTATGCATACTTCTATATGAAGTTTTCCCACAATCAACCCTGACATTTCAGATGCCACAGTACTCAGAAAGGTCAAAATGGTACAATCATACCATTTACGTGTAGGTTGTTTACAGTCAGAAACAGGAAATGTTGACCTAATAAATTCATAAACTCACGAAACCTAGTTTGAGTGTGAAAGGAATGATGCACTTACCACACCTCGAGAGGAACCCGACTTGGCTAACCAGCAAAAATGTCAATCTGCTACATTATTATTTACAACCTCACAGAATTTTTTAAAAATTAAAATTGCAGTTTTTAAGAAGTTTGGGTTCATTTGGTCTGTATGCTTAGTTTACAATTTGCAGTGTAAATTACAGTTCAAAACAAAAACATTTGTAATACAAAAGGTTTCAAATTAAACAGTGCTATGCAAAATGATATCTATAAAACTGAAAAACGAAAGCTTAGTTAGAGAAAACATGTTGAGTGTTTGCTGTGAGGGGGAGGATTTCCAACACTGCGTACAATATTAAGAGGGAACCATTGCATCAACCAATAAAACATCTGAAAGGCAAAAAGAGTAGAAAAATATTATTTATTGGTTCCTAAAACATGGAATAGTTTATTGCTGTGAGGTGTGGGTCCAGGTGTGTGCGTAGACAGACAGTGATGAAATACAACATGTGGAGTCTGGGCCAAATTTAGCCATCTATTTTGACTGAAGGAGATGCATGTGTGTCACAGAGCAGGAGAAAGTAATAGACAATATGTGTGTGTTTACGCACACAAGCATGTGTTTGCATGTTTATTAGCAGTTTGGATCCTGCTGAGGTGACAGATGTTCATGGCAGAGGTAGGCACAGAGGAGATGCAGTGTCTAAATTAATCCGTGTGTGAGTGTGGGTGTGTGTACGTGAGCGTCACGGGCAGTATTTTTGCCCATGGAAGTCAGAAAAGCTGTCCTTCACCTGTCCACGTGGCATCGTGTGTGTGTGCACGTGTGTGTGTGTGTGTGTGTACGTGCTGTATGCTGACATGATTTAGTGTAGACAGGTACAGGCCTTCCACCTTCAGCTATGAAGGGATTGAGTTTCCTGAAGCTTCAGCAGATGTCCAAACCCGAGGATTCACCCTCTGCCCCAAGTTCATATTGTAGTTGTGTTTTTATTGTTTTGGAATTCGGTGAACTCGTCTTTTCCTGTTAATACCTTTCTGTGCTCTTTGACTTGTTTATTTAGTCACTGGATCATTCATTTAAATTGACTGTGGCTAAGTTAGAGACGAGCACACACACACACACACACACACACACACACACACATAAATACGTGCTCCACAGACTGTTGATGATGACTGAGGATGTAGATAAACATACACCTACGCACAGTCAGAAACACAAGGAAGTGCTGGTTTTGACATTATGCAAAATGAGATCTCCAGTAAAGAAAGTCTTTAGAGAAACACCCTCACATGTCAAGTGATTAGTTACACAATTAGAACAATAAGTTCTGTTAAAAAGCAGAAGCTCCAACTGCTTGTACCTTTGTGTAGGGAGAAATGAAACTTGTGTAACTCAAAAATCTACAGTTGAGGCCATGTGGGTTTAGATGTTTTACATTCTCCAGATTTTACATTTTACTTTTTTATATTTCCCACAAGTGAAAACATCAGAACTATGATGTGTTTTGTATTTGTAAAATAAAATATATCATTTTGTGCTGAATCAGAGATGCTGTAAAAAAAAAAACATTATTAGCCATTTTGTAATCTGCTGAATAGTGTTAGAATGTCTGTCCAAGTTTGCCTCGCTTATTTAAGAAAGGGGGATTATAGAGGATTAAATAGGACATTACAGAATTATAGTGGTCTTCTCCAGTTCAGCAAAATCCAGCCAAGTCTAAATATGGAAGATAGTGGGTGAGATATTTGTTACAGTACAAATGTTGAACCCACAGGATCATGGTATGAAAGTTTGTCTGCTGAGCAAGCCAAGCTTCAGTTGTGTGCTTTTAATTGGCTCTAATTGTAGCTGCAGTCTACTCAATGAAAGCAATCAAAGGCGAGCAATTACAAGACCCCAGTCACCAGCCCTGGGGGCAGAACTTCAGACCGGGAGACATGCGCATGAGCGTACAAATACAAACACATACACACACACATACATACACTCAGTCACCCACACATTTCCTGTGTTTTTCATATGAGACAGTCCTTTCTTCTTTCTCTTCTGATTGAGAGGAAGTGCGGGTCTAATGACTTTTCCTATGCGTCACAAACACTGCATGTGGGAGGCAGACAGCCACGCTGCACGTGTGTTCATGTGAGAACCTCTGGGCTTATTTGCATGTGTTTGTGAAGAGGGTGACACATGCAGGTTTTGGTATGCATTTGGCAGCGGTTTGTGATTTTGAGAAACTTCGCGTTGCGTTTGTTTGTGTTTGGAAGAGAAAAGTTACGTGTGTGTTCATGTGTCTGCAGGATACGTGCACACTTAGCTACTGTGGAGTATTCTGGGTCTTTCTCTGAGTGTCTGTGGTCCTTGCTTAAATCTTCTAAACACAGCTACAACTGATACCTCACACAGTTTGTAAAACTCAGTTTTTCTTTTTTTTTTTTGTGGTACTGCTCGCGCTCTGTATCGATCATTATCAATATTTCATTCCTTAGGAGAATTAGTATGTACCAAGCTAAATTTTCAGTTAGAACTTGTTGTAGTGAGGTATCATATATTTATGATGTTTGCTGCACATATATATTTCAGATTTCAGATTTCCCACCAGTGTATGGTTGCATTACTGCAATTCTTTTCCAACATTAACAATGATGTGTCAAAGTAAGTACTTTTTATAAAGGTAAAAGTTTTATAAACATGTTTAGGGTTTGATTTTATTGAACATCTCATAGGAATACAGCTGATGCAGTGTTTCAATTTATCCTACGGTGGCTTAGTGCTGCATGTATCCAGTCGCATTCGTGCAACTGACACTTTGGGGTCAGATATCTCCGAGCAATGTTAAGCAATCAGGTGTTCTGTTCTACATCACTTCACCAAACGTCTGAATAATTCCTCAGTGTTGGCCAAAGTGAAACAAGTTGAGCTGCGCTTGCAGAACCAACCTACGGCTGCAGTGATTTGCAGCAATTCATCTGGGGCCACAGAGTTGAGTTGGACTCTGAATGTGTGGCGTTCAAATACCAGGGTCAGCGCTCAGCTGTGAGCAAGTGACCAGTGAAACATTAGTTTACATTAGTTCAAACTTTTGATTGAATCCAATGCCTTTACTGAACCTTTCGTCCAAATTCATCCCGCTTCTCTACCTTTGCTCCTTGGTTCCAACTCCATTAATCCCCCCACTATGTCTTTGGCTTACCGACACCCACCCTCACTTTACATCCCAGCTTTTCCCTCTTTTGAACACCTTTCCTCGATCCCCCTCTCCATTCTTGTGGTAATTGGATAAAGCAACAGTTTGACATTTTTTGGAAATGTGCTTGTTGAAATTAAATGAGAGGCATATCTGCATATATATGTGATAAATGTAAAGTTGCAACCAGTTTAGCGTACAGACTGAAAATAGATACTGATAGGTGGATTTATGTATTAACTTTTATTTCTTTCTTTGGTGCAGAAATGGTATTGATTTGCAGTTTTCTCAACAAGAAAGTAAATAAGAATGTTTTCTAAAATGAAAAAAAAGCAAAATTTTCATGTTATAATGTTTTAATTCTCTATTCACAAGAATGGAGAGTTGTTTTCTGTGTTGCTTAATTACACAATTCCCCGCATATATGTATTTACTGCTCTGATGAATACTGAGTCAGTTTTGCTCTTTCACTTAGGTCAACTTCCCAGCGGTTTCATACAGGAGATCACTTGGGGTTGGCTTCTTTGCAGCAACATGTAAAGAGAGTTTGTTATTCTCCCTCTCTCTACTGCTCTCTTTAGCGCTTTGGAAACCCTGTCTCTTCCAGCTCCACATCATCTGCAGTGAGACTACTGTTTCAGCTGACTTCAGTTGAGGTCAGACAGCTAGTGTGTGCTGCCCCGGGGATATGCAGACTGGCTACCAACCAGAAAAGTTGGAAGGAGATGTTCTGGCATTCTCTCTCGCACATTTCTGAGAGCTTGTTGCTCCTGCTGAGCGTTGAAGGCTGAGAAGAGCTCTCGAGAAACCAAATCTGATCATTAAATCAAATAATTATGACCCTAATGAATGAAATACTGTCTGTCTCATTGCTTCTTAGCTTTATTCACTTTATCCAATCTCCCACACATACACGCTCCCATGCAAATTTAGAAGATAAATGTGCCAGCATAAATAAGAGTCATAACAGAATCAGACATCGGTGCACTGGATGCTTCAACAGTAGTGTTTTGTGGTACCTCAATGCCAACTAAATTTGATTAGTGTGCGTTTGTGTGCGCTTGTGTTTTTTTAAACTCACTTGACTTTCCCTGACAAGTTGGATCTGGGTAAACAAGGAGCCAGACAAATAGCTGTGGAGTGAGCGAGAGAGGAAGGGAGAGAATCGGGGTCAAAAAGTGAGCGAAACAGTGAGAAAGGCAAAAGGCGCAGACAAACACTTACTCAGGCTAAACCCTGAAGCCATAGACAGGAAGCTGATATTTTCCCAGACTTGCTTTACTCTGTTTTTTTGGAGTCTGATCCGACAATTGTAGCTTCCTCTGAGGGGCTAATAATACAACAGAGCCATTGTGGAACATGTCGTTTCCCCTTGCTTGATTTAGCAAGAGAGAAGGCGTTTGCATGCAATCTTTCCACTCCCAGTGTGGTTGGGTGGAGTTTTTATAGCCATCAGATTGGATTCTCACACAGCGTCATAATAATGCTCTATTATAGTCTGGCTCAGATGAACTTAAGTATACAGATAACAGTGATCTAGTTTGTAGGCTCTCCATTTCACTTCTCCGTTTCCTGTGTCTCCTGCACTGGTGTCTTTAAAAAACGTATTTGTAGGTGGAGCAACAGGTATGGAAATACAGAAAAATATCCTGTAACTGGATTTTGGGTGTATCATACATGCAGATGCACTGGCAGCCACTCTAGTTCACATACAAAGCAGGAAGTTTGTAAAAAAAAAAACATCCAACGCACATTATGACACATTATTTATGTGAACGGTTTTGATTAGAGCTGGTATTAAAACTTGCAGAGGAGTTTCAAGGTGTGTTCAGTCAAAAAGTAAAATTATTTTTCACCTGGTGTTTCTTTGCCGTGGACAGCAAACATATCATCTGTGCAGATGTTGGCTGTCAGTTAGCCTATAACACACGGTGTGCATTGACCCCAGCGTGTGGGAGTGTGTAACTGTCTGTTTTTATGTTGAGCTCCTTCAGACAGATCTCACTCGTTAATTTTTCTCAAATGTGTCTCTCTGTACATTAAAACAGCAGATCCAGAAAACATGGGAAAACTTGATGAAAACTCGAGACATTCTGAATAAGATTAATAAGCATCTCCATAAGGGACATTTGCCTGAGACTATGAGTTCCAGAGAATCCTGTGTTAGTTAGCAACTGCCAACAAGCAAATCTGCCAATGTGACTGGGTTATTATTTGAATAATATTTTGTTTCCAAGAATAAATGACCTATTTTAATAATTTATCAGTTTCAATAAAGTTCCTGTAACAGGAAACAAACTGCATTTGAAGCCAATGACATTTTTTGCCCCATTAGCAGGAAGTAGTGAGCTGCAGGGAGATTTTAAAAACAGTGAAATATATTCCTATTGTTATATTTCATTAATCAATATGCCTAAAGCATGTATTGCTTTTCACAAACTATATGCACCCAAATCTGATTAGCTAACTACTTCATGTATTGTGAATAGATGGTTTCAGTGTGATAAAATGCTGCTCTATAATCTGATCTTCTAACATCTGGTTTGTATCTTGCCATAAAAACATGATTTTATAAGAAATAAGGACCCAGTTCATAGTGATTGTTATCAACTTTTACTTCCAAATGTCTTACATGGTGGTTTTCTTTCATTTTCAAAGAAATCAAATCATTCATTATTTAAGGTGGATAAGCAGCTTATTAACTTATTTGCATGTTTTAGATGAAAAAGATAACTGAGGACAATATGTCACTTATTTGTCTTGTGGGATAGATCTGACTTTTATTAGACACTGTGTTGCAGGCAGATATAACATTGAAAACAGCTCCACCTCTTGAGACGGTTAATAGGAAATGGAATTTTAGTCCGTCCTAAGATTAGGTGATTTGTATAGTAGGCATGATACAGTCTTATTACAGAACTATAAATTTTCTTTCAAATGAAATATTAATGAATGCACTTGTTCCATATTCACTTGATGCTTTACATACAGTTTATTGAATCAAACATATCGATTTTTTACGAATTATCTATTGAATTTTTTAAAGTGAAAACTCACTTCCTTGATGCACACATGATCAATGATGGGTTGAGAGATTAGAGATAATATAAAGTTACAAGGAAAGCAGGATCTTTGGACGACTAACATGGATTTTATGACCAAGACAGTGCAACATGGATGATAGAAATCTCTGGCTATCCCAGCCTGTCTACCCAGGTCAACCAGTTTCTCTGACTGTGTCTCTCTCTCTCTCTCTCTCTCTCTCTGTGTGTGTGTGTGTGTGACAGTATCCTTGCATGCCTATCCCTATCTGTTCATCTGGCTGCTGGCCTATCTCGCTGTTTGTCTCCATGTTTGGCTAACCATGCATCTTTCACATTATCAGTAAGGCTATCAATTGATATGTGTATGTGTGTGTCCATGGGTGAAATGACCACTGGGTTCCCGCTGTGTTGACCACATGCTCCCTCTATTCTCTTTCCCTCCAATCCTCCTTTTTTTTGACTCCACCTGGCTGTTCTACTTTGACCACCCATGTTGTTTTGCCTGGCTTGGGTTTTTGTATCACACTGAATGGTCACATTATTCAGCCTCGTCCGCACCATGGCTTTGGGGCCCCATGTTGTGTTCCCGTAGGCAAAGGTGGTGCTGCATGAAAGGAATTCCTACTGGGAGACCAGAACAAATGTAAAGTGAAAAAATAATTTTCAAACAAATGGCAATTAAATTATCGATCGGCATCAAACTACTGCAAAATCCTTCCTTCCATCTCCACTGTTTTCTGTCATAGCCACATTCCCCAGTAGATAGAGACCTTCGATGTTTAGTTTGCGTTGCCCAGAACATGTGAATGCAAATACGTGACCAGTTAAGTCGCATGGTCAGTGGGAGTCTAGAAGAAGTAAATCTCTGTGTACCTGTGTACATGACTTTTTTGTCAGAATGGATGTTTGTGTCTCTGAACATGTTCAGAGTGTCCCCTGAAGTGTGCCGGTAAGCCCATTTGTCTCTGACTGTGTGCATGTATTTCTGTCTCTTCGCTCATGTCCTCTAATAAAGCCACTGATTAACTGGGCGTGGACTTGAAAGGACAGCAGATTTTTAGTTTGCAGACAGGAGGTGAATTGGCACATCCTGGTCTAGCCTGATTTGGGTGATTTGAGGATGAGACACGGTGAATAAAGTGAAAAAACAGAGGATTTGGCACAGGGAGTGGCTTTGTTTTACCTGCTTCCTTCCTTCTGTTTTAACAGTTTAGAAAGGATGCCATGCAGACAAAGAGAGTTAAGCAATGCCTATGACAAAAGCAGTGTGATCAATTACATCATGTTATTTAAAACTTGCTAATTGAATTATCCCTTTAAAATATACATCCTTTAATTCTTAAAAAAGCACGTTAATGATGATTAGGTTCATTCAGAACAATTAAAATAAGTGCTTGCACGTCTTTGTCTTGCAGTAAACATGTGCTCTTGCCCTCTTTAAACTTTCTTCCAGTCTCTATTTAAAGAGCAGATGCCAGTAAAACTACCCTGCAGTCTCTCTCTTTCTCTCGGTAAACCTAGCCAGCTGCCTGCCCTCCACTATTCACCTTGTTCTGATTGACACAGTTTTGTGTGTGTGTGTGTGTGTGTGTGTGCGCGAGAGAGAGAGAGAGAGAGCGCACTCTTGCATGCGCATACATGTCAGTGGGCTTTCAGTGTGACCCTTGACCTTTTGTGACTGACAGACTAAATCTAGCCATCCCACCTCTCTCCCTTGCTCTCGTCTCCTTTTCTCCCCCGTGTTTCCTGACTGATAGCCTGTCAGTGGGACAAGTTTTCAGGCTAGGACATTATGTGTGTGTGGGTGTGCGAATACCCCTGAGACACGGAGGGAAAAAAGAGCACGTTCAAGTGTGTGTCTGGGTATAAGTGAAGGTGTGTGCACAAGCTAAGGGGGTCACAGAGGAACGACACAGTCCAGACATCTCAAAAATAACAACCTATGCTGTTGTGAAGCTGTGTGTTTAGCTGTGTATGTGTTTTTGTGTGTTGTCAGAAAGAGTATCTGGTAAGTATTTAGTCAGAAGTTGACCTTTGGCCTTTTCCTTTGACCCACCACATCCTGTTCAACACATTCATACATTTGCACACCCACAAGACCCGGACACTCACACCCTGGGGTTTAAGAGGTTTGTGTTTGTGTGGGCCCCAAGTAAATTCTGAGAATTTGCCATTTTTAAAACTATAAGCAGCTCAGAGTAAGAAAACATGAGGGAAATGTGAGAGATGTGTTAAAAAAAAAAATTCAGACATGTTTTGAAGTTGCTAACACACATTATGGAAAAGCTGCCAACCTTCTGCTTAATTGCAGCCTATATTTCACTATATAGATGTGGTATAACTTCTGTTTGAGTCTGTTATTCTAATTTTTCACTTGGAGCAAAACAGGATTTACATCAATAAGTGTGACAGAGTGGGAACAAGTTGGCAAGAAAACAGGAGGCGAAGCACAAATTGAGAAAAACGTGAAAGATGAATATTATGAATAATTGGTTATAACCTGGTTAATGATCTGTGTTTCTTGGGTCATATTTGAATGTAGAAATAAGATACTTCCACAAATTATGCTCTAAGCCTTGTGGTTACACTGCTATACAAATCTTATGGCAGTAAACATCACAGCAATCCCTATAAAACATAGAGAGAAGAATGCATTGGCATATAACGACATTTTTTTACTAGTCTTTCAAAGTTATCAAACATTTAAAAACACAATTATTCAGAGTGCGGCAGCATAGAACATGAAAAGTGAAATATAGAAGGGAAGTGGAATTCAATAAAATTACTTGAAAGCACAGACTCAATTATGGTCAGGTTTGAGTTTAGCTGGAGGGGAAATTTTCTCTTTTTAACTGATGGCTGTGGGTGAATGGGTTGACTGGGTGCTTGGGTGAGAAATTGGTTTAGGCAGTGTGTGCACAAGTGTGTGTCTGTGTGTGTGTGTGTGTGTGTGTGTGTGTGTGTTAGTGCGAGGGCGCGGCTGTGTGTGTGGCTGTTAACGGATGTCTGTGTGTGTAAGCCAAACAGCCTCTATCCTTAATTCCAGGGTGAACCTGGACTTCCTCCTCTTTCAAGTCTTCTTTTCAACTCAGATTGATGCGAGACGTTTATAGACGAATCATCTCTTAGGCAGCGCGTCCTTACGCCCTCACTTAGATCTTTAATGTCCTTGTAATGTGCCTGTGTTAGAAGTATCAGTAGCTTTCTGCAGCAACTACAGGGCAACATTATTCAACTGTTTGGGAGATAATTAAACTATGTGCACGATTATTCCGTTGGTACCTTTTGATTATAGAATAAACTGAACAATTAGTTTGAAATTGGTGGAGTTTATTCTTTGATTTCATTGGTTTTGTACATGAAGAGACATGATTGGACAGGCATTGCTCTCTGCCCCAGACACCACACATGAGACATGAAATTCAATGTCAAAAGTTAGAATTTTTCTCTTAAGGGGCTTCAATCTCATCTTGGCAACATACATAGTCATTTGTCCCACAGGACAGTTTTCCATGTCTCTTCCATATAAAGAAGTACTGTGTTATCTTCTTTTTGAATGTTCCATGTGCCATCCATGCGAGATGTTGTCTAAGTTCCCAGCAGTGTTACTTGTCAAGACACCAGCTGTGTACTTGTTCAATGTCACCTCACACCAGGCTTGACCCTGGTGACTTTTCACCTTTAGAACGTTGAACTTTGACTTCTGGAGAAATGCCCCTTGACCTTAACAGGTCCTAATGGTGAGAAGAGGACTGCTGGTGACAGTAGGCAGATGGAAACACACACACACATGTAAAGACAGACATGTGTGCTAGCAATACCGAGACACACTAATAGCGGAGTGGAAAGCGTTGCTCTCGGGGCCTGAGGAGCGACAGGAGAACCGTGGGGACACACACACACAGAGTTTAACCTACACAGGAAACTGCTGAGACACGCAGGTCATGTCTGTTTCCATGTTTATGGACACAGCAGACTTGCAAAGGAAGGCAAGCACACAGACACTCGGTATGTGTGGCCAGCTTTCTTTGTTTCACGTACCGTTGAGCAAAGTTTTAACCGAGGCAACGTTGTCTGTTTGACAAAGTAGTGGCTGGTAGCACAGGTCAACCTGACTTTGTTTTATTACTGCACTTTCAGAACATATGTACAATTTTGCACAAACCCCCGAAGAACACACATGAATGCTGCACATGCAGTAGGTAGAAGGTTAAAGTGGACACAGAGTAATTTATTTTGGCCTCCGAGGGCTTCCTTCTCCTAAAATAATGAGCGTCATAGTTTACCCTTTACTAAATCTCCCCAGTAGGTCACAGATGGCATTTCAATTACCAGGCTAAAACATACACAATGTCAATGCATGGCATTATCAATAAACATGCAAGCGGGTCCCGCCTTCTTAGCTCCCCATGTGTAAGCACATACATTTGCAGATATGCTCAGATACATCTTTAGACAAATACGCAAGCATCTATGTGCGCCCACGTGTACGCACGCTCACACGCGCATATTGACACACAAATGCAAGAGCACACAGAGCCAGATTACTTTGCTTATTTGCTTAGCAAGCAATCTTCGCTGGGGTCAATGTTCCTCACCCCTGCAGTGCACCAATCTATAATGGCAGCCCTGTGGGACCCAGTCAAGGCAAGGTATTTGTAAAGTGATCTGAAGTTACTTTCCGGGCTGTGTGGTGTTGAGTTGAGATGAGTGCAATATGCAGCTACAGAGAAGCGACTGTGATTTTTTTTTTTTTTTTTTTTTAATGAAGCTCTCAACCCATTATGTGATGTCAGGCCCAAACTGCCATCATATCTCTTCTGCACTTCCTGTAGTAACTGACTGAGAGAAAATCAATATGTACCTTTCTTTAATTAAAATGTACCAGGAGACAGTGAAAAGTGAACACAGTTATGGATGTGTCCTGAATATTTTCACTGTTTTATAATAGTACACTACAGTTGCTGGGGATGAAAGCTTTCTCTAAGGTGGGAGTGTTAAGCATCATTGCAAATTAAACATTACACACTTTGCTATAAATGCCATTAAAGGCGCAAATTGCGATGCCTTGTCTTTGCAATAAAAGTCAAAATACTCAAACTCCACAACATTCAGCCAGCTTTACAACCCTTAACTACTACCTGAGCCATAATGACCGTATATTTTATTGTATTTATGTAGTGCTTTGAGCCAAAGCAGTTTGCGTATGACTGACCCATTCGTGCACACACACAAACACACGCCAACAAGCTACTTTGCATGGTACCGGTCTGACAGTCAGGTCAGTGTGTTCAGGGGCACTAGACATGCGGACAGGAGGAACTAGTAATTGAATTGCTGACACTGCATTTAGCAGCTAACCTCCTACCTACTGAGCTACACGGAAATTATGCGACAGATTAAACGTTTCATGTGTTCATTTGATATTTGATATATTTATTTCTGTTTACACATGACCTGTGCTGACCTATTAGCACAGAGCTGGAAAAATGAACCGTGGTTGAACACCCAAATTTCCCAACATGTGGTACATTTTAAAATAAAACTATCCAAATGTTTGCATTGTTTCTGTTCATTAGTCTGAAAATAATACTCTGCACAATATTTGTAGTATGGAGAAACGAGCGATGGCGGTGCAAACCAGTGTGATCCTTCTATCTGTGTGACAGCTCAAAGTTGCTTTTGGATGCTTTTATTGTAAAATATTCGGCTAAATTTGTCTTTTTTCGACACAGACTGAGGATGTGACATGTTGAGATCAGAATGTTATAAAAATCTGTATGAACGCAAGTCCTACTGTTTAGGAATATATAATTCTCCATTGATATGCTAAAAGACATTTGGGATCAGGGTTTTAAAGGCAGACATCCACCAGGGAGTTGTGGGCTAGCCGAGGGTAGCTGCATAATCAGCTCCACCATCAGTTAACTGATGCTCTGCATAATCGAGATGGGATTTCTGGGTCAGTGTGCGTATGCATGTTGTGTGGTTGGCTGTTATGATGTTGCAGAGGTGGGGTGATTCTTTTATCTGCATGGATGTGTACATGTCTGCATGTGTCCCGTGTGCTAGTGTGTGCATGTGTGTCAGGGGCACTGACCTCTTTCCCCACAGGGAGAACAGTCCCCCTCTCATTAGGGAAGAGAGATTGAGCGTGAGACGGAGAGACAGACACACAGGAAGGGAGAGAAGGAACAAAAAACAGAAGTTGGGGCGAAAGAAAGACAGGGGACAGCAGAGGAAAGCAGGCATTGAATGTATAAAGGGGTTAAAGGTCACTCATCCATTACCACAATGAGCAGGAGGGGCCGTGGCAAAGGAGGTCGTGAAGTTTTCTGATTCATCAAAAACACAGACGCACACTCCAACTTCCCTCCACGGGGTATATGTCACAATCCAGACTTGACTGTGGCTTAATTAAATCAAGAAGTAGTGAGTGGGTGTTTGAGGTTTAGGAAACAGGGGAAGAAGGGTTGTGGGGGTGGATGGTAGAAGAGTATGTTTATACGGACACAAAATCAGATTGTCAGGTTCCATGTGTGTTTAAGTTCACTCAAGGCTTTGTCTGAATGTGTGTGTGTGTGTGTGGGTGTGCACGGAACATGTGGGTGTATATACACTTGAGTGTGGGATTACTCAAACCTCTAGAGTCTTGATCCAGCCTGCGTGCCTCGTTACACAGCAGGCAGGGTAAAATTTCTTTTAAGTGAAAATGAAATAGCCTTTTCCTTCACAGACCCAGCGTGGTTTATATAAGTTCAGAGACAATACAGGGGAGGAGGGAGGAAACTGTTCGAGCAGCTGTAAGTTGGAGAAAATCAAAGGACGACATTTAGCTCTGGTTATTGTACATATCATATGCGATTTATTAAAGTATATTGAACTCACACTTTGTAGGAGAAAGTAAAAAAAGGATTTAGGGTGAGAGTGGGACTATTGTTGCGTGATGGACAATCATGAGGAAATGTCCTCATAATTAAAAAAAAAAAAAAACCCACTGAAGTGCAGAGTCACCACAACAGACGCCGAAAACCTCAAAAAAAGTCCATCACCCCACGATCAGAGACCGGTGCGGTTTCTTTGGCAGGAGGCTCCTGCACCTAACAATCATAATCTAAGCTCCGTGTGTGTTCAAGCCACCACTAGATCTACAAATGCCTAAAAGTCCAGGTCCTTTAACCATCTGTCACACAGATCTAGCTTTTTCCTATAACTTACGCTTTCTCGCTGTCCCATCTCGTATTCCTGTTTCCAAGCCTGACTTTAGATTGCTGACGTAGGGAAATTTGTGCTGCCTATTTGGGTGCTTGCACACAGTCGTATCACTACAAATGTTGTTGCTAGATGTGTACGGCTGCCAAGAAAGCGAGAGATGGATGGTGTCGGAGGAGGAGAGAAAGATCAATGAATATAAAGAGAAGAAAGTGCAGAGAAACAGCCCAAGGGAAACAGAGCGTTGGACTGAGGAACAGACAGACAGCAAGGACAGAGATTGAGTGGGAGTCAGAGACAGAAAAAAGGGTGAAGGAAAATTAAAGAAACCACAACAGAAGCCCAAAGCCCACTAAGTCCCCTTCTCCTCATGATGGTGGGGTGTGGTTTCAGGGATCTGGCACAACTTCCTACAGTTCAGCTCCTTTCTAAACATCTCATATATACACCCAGTCAGGGACAAAATCACAGTTAACCACATCACAACATTTGGGCGTGTGTGTTTGCATGTGTGTATGTATACGTATATACGTGTGTGTGTGTGTGTGTGTGTGTGGTTAGCTAAGCTGCTCCCAGGCACACACAAAGCATATGCTGCCTGAGCATGTTAGAGCTGCCTCTTGATTTCATCTCCTTTTATTGCCTAATCCCTGTCTTTCTTCTTGTTCCCCTTTTTCTGCTCACTTTACGTCTCCCTGTGTCTTTGTTTTCTCCTCTTCCCCACCGCCACCACCACCACCATGCCCTTCCCAATACTGCTCACTAAGTTTTGAATATAACCTTAGCTGCTCTGCCAACATTTTTTTCCATTAATGTCAATAAATGTCCTTTCCCCCACATCTGTCTTTCTTTCTGGGTTTGCTATCACTGAACCTTTCAAAGTGTCCTTGTTTGTCACAGATGAGTTTCAGATAGTGGCCAACTCACCATATGGGCCGTTCATATACGGGCGGGGTGGGGGGACGGTGGGGGTGTGAGATGATAGTTTGCTCATGAATGTTTCATTCTGGTTTACATAACAGTGGCTCAGCTCTTTGGTAGCACACACTGAATGTATGATTATAAAATTCAATCTGTTCAAGTCTGATCAAACTCTTTCTTCATGTTCTGTCCCTTTAAATGTGCACATCTCTTGCTTTTCATTAGAATGTCATACAATTCCAGAAGTATCACCATCACACTGCTAGCTTATGTTATTTTCCAATTTCCAATTTATTTTGTTGGTACTTAAGCATTTGTAGCTGAGGGTCTATACTTCAAGCAATGCTGTGCAATCTGTAAGACCTTTACATTTATAACAACATGAACATCATAACTAGTGAAATACACTAAAGAATACCTACTACCCCCTAATTCAACATTGTCATGAGATGCTTGTGTCATGTTAAGATTCTTCTCATCATGATGTTTACACTGTTTTCAAAGCTAATATATTATGAACATTTACTAATATGATACAGTTGATTTAACTGTATCACACCATTCCATACGGCATTATCAAGTACTTCAGCAGCCCTCTAGGTTGTAGCTCCGTTGATTGCTAAACTTGTTTTAGCTTATTCAGAAAAAAAACATTATTTGTTGAGACATGAAGAATATCAGTCTCAAAAGGTGATGAATAAATTGTCATAACTACATAGTTTTTTAATGATGGGCTAGAAATCTACTATCCACCTCAAATTCAATGAGCTGTTCTTTGATTGGTGTTCTCTGACACAAATTTAATCGAATTATGTTTTTCTTTTTGGTCTTTACATATAGTGGGACTATAAATGTCCATGGCAGTGGTAATTTTGATGTCCAAGTCGCACTCTAATTCATGGCTTCGATTTTAAAGTTTTTATTCATGTGTCCATTTTTTATGCCAGGTTGTACTATAAAGTCATACTGTATATATCAGTAAGGCAGGTAAGTGCAGGTGCACAGGAGATTCATCTTCTTTATGTCTTGCCTGGAGACAGCAGGAACAGCGGAGACAAACTGCCCAGCCATGCTTCTATGTTCCTGGAAAAAGAAAACGAACCTTGTTATTTTCTGTCAAGGTTGTGAAGCCTGGGGTAACTTTTTCAAAACTTTGGTCGTATTTATTTCCATTGGAGTGCACTACAACCGACAGTAGTAGAACTCACAAAGTGCTTTGTCGACTTATCTGCTCGAGGTTTCTGCAAACCTAAATACCACATGGCGACGTTGTCGTTGCCATCAGCAGGTAAAGTTCTATCCGTTCGCCTACAACTCCTTTTGTTCTCTTTGAGGGCAGATAGAAGCTCATTTGGGTCTGTCTGTCCCGTATTCAGGCATCTCATAAACATCTTGATCAACCAATCTGCAAAACTTTCGCTCTCCTGCCCTACAGTGATTGCCATTAATGAAATAAACTACTCTAGTCTTCTGACTTTATGGGCCAGATTTATGTCCGTGAATGCAGAGCTCAGATTCCATTCAATTTACACATGCAATCTGTAATTAGTCTCTGATTTACAAACAGCAGATAATTAGACAAGCAGTTAGTGACCCAGCCTAGGTGCATTCAGACAGCGGAGGAGAATCGACTTTTCCACTGGGCTGTTCCAGTTTACTTAAACTGAGAAACAGATGTTTTGTGAAACTTTTTTGGAGAAAGCTGCGTGTGTGATATGGACTTGGCTCATACAAAGGCACTGGTATCTGTCCATAAACATTAAATTAGGTCCTCCACTTTATCCTCCAGTGGTCCGTTATTGATGTACATTAATCCAAACGCTGTCTAGTCTCATTCGTTGTAACTGTTTTGGATGAGGCAGTGTGTCTGCTTCACTCGGAGTTACGCTGTTAGAATCCTCCATCAGCTGCAGCTCAGCAGCAGTTTACAAACCACCCATAAATGTAAAAATAGTTCATTTGTTTCCTCGCTGGTTTAAGTGGCTATTTCTGTATCAGATATGATCCATCTTCTGTTCCTTCCTTCTGTTCAAAAGTAGCCACCACAACAATTATAAACATGGTGCTGAGCAAAACATACATGTCTACGTGTTTTTCCACCCATTCACTGTTATCGTACTTACATGTATGATAGAGGAAATACTAAATATTTCCTTGGAATTCTCTCCCTTTCATTACATGCCATTTCCTGTGTCCCAGTGGTCAGTGTCTGACTCGGCTTAGGTCTTTGCAGTGGTAACAACTGGATGAATCGGGACTCGTGCTATGTTAAATTGAGTTTTTCTACCTTTTCCTTTCTCACTCCTCTCGGCCATTTAGTGGACTGTGAAGCTGACAGACGATGGCCATGAATGATGAATGATGACTCGGGGTCTGTCTGGTGCCAACAGAATGCATAATGCAGCACAGATACAGCAAATTCCAGACTGGCAAGAAACATGGCGTATTTCCTGTGTCACACCACTGGCACGTTGTTCTACTCTCAGCAGAAAAGTGACGCCACTGGAAAAATCATTCATTTCTATTGTTCATGCCCAGAATTCTAAATTTAAGCAACTTTATTTATTTGCAGAGTTCTCAAATGGACTCTCAAATAGTTTTATAAAATAACCAAAAGAATGACAGCATTTGACTCACTATATAATATCTATTGAAAGTACGAATATATTTTCCTTTTTTTACCGAAACATTTTTGACCTTTGAAAGGAGATGTGGGAGTGCATCTATTTTTATTTACAGTATGTCTCTGCATGTTGTGGAGAGTGGATGGACATGTGGATATGTTTACACTCTAACATGTCTGTGTCTCTGTATGTATCTGACAGTGAACAGGTATTTGTCTGTACGTTTGTCCATAAACATGTACTGCAGATGCCCGTACAGTGAATATTGCAGATGTCTGTTGTGCCGTGCTGAAGCATGTGCAGATATGCTAGTATGTCTATGTGTGTGTGTCTGTGAGAGTGTTCTAGTATGTAGGTCACCAATATATTCCTGATGAGGTCTAGTCCTCTGGAGAACTGTACTGATATGAGGCCCCAAATTAGACACTATTATCTGTGCATGTGTGTGCATGTGCCTGAGAGAGAGAGAGAGAGAGACAGAGACAGAACTGAACATCGTTATCAGACAGAAACCTCACAGGCGTATGTGTTCAATTTTGTGCACATGCTTTTACTTTACAAAAAGAGCATTATCATGGACGTTGTCTGTGTGTGTGCATGGATATTAAATTGCACGCTGTTTGCGACAGAATTTATTTGTATATGCGTCTGCGTATGTGTGTATGAAAAGGACCTGCTGGTGTCATCTGACAGGCTTGTTGCCTGTTACAACTGACCTGAAACTGTAAACCTCAACCCTCAGTTTTAATGACTGTTGGCTCTGAAAGCCTGCCCATATTGCTGTTACCAAGCCAAGCTGCTAATAAGCCTCAAGCACCACTCCAAGAAAGCTATGTAGCCATTGGAACGGCAGTGGCCATGTGTTAAGGTGCTGCCAAATGTTGAGAACTCATATAATTTTCGTAAGAGGTGTGTTTGTTACATGCAGTATGGAAAAAAGTAGATTCCATAACGTTAAAATGTTCTAGATTTTGAAGTAGAAATGGCTTTTAGGGCAGCTGAATATTTCTGGACTCACAGATGATGTCATGCTTAGCGTTGATACCATAATTTTTGTACAAAGAACCGAGGGCAAAGATAATGGAGTTCCATGTCACTTCGTCAATAAAAATGTGGCTTCGGCGTAGCTGCTGAGCTAGGACAGTTTGTTGAAACATTACATGTAATCCCACTTCATTTCAGGATGTCTACATTTCCAGCCAGCCTACTGTCTGTAAGTCACGGGGACAATACCACAAGCAGTCAATCTGTCAGACCGATTCAGACTTTTGCTAGAGCTCAGCCCAAAAGTTATATTCAGCCCGAGAGAGATGAATGGCAGCGAGAATGTCTACCTTTTAAAAGCTTCATGCTTTGACCAAATCATATGCTGTCACTCCTAAGCTTTAGAAGGCCTGCACTTTTCATCAAAGCTCTTGATGGCTACCTTTCACAGTACAGTCGAATACACCCTCAAACGCTTCCCTCCCTCCTTTCCTCCCTTCCCCTCCCAAAGCTCTTTCTTCTCTCCTCCAATGTCGACACTTGCCTGCCTCCCCCTCCCTCTCCCCCCTCCCTCAATCCTTCCATTCCCCTTGTCCTTAATCCCTCCCTCCCCCTCCCCCCTCCCCCCCCCTCCTCCCTCCTCAATCAAACCCTCAAATCCCTCCAGATTTTTTTTTTCACTATGTATGTGCGACTTCAGTTCTGTCAACGCAGATGAAACAACAGGAATTCAGATTCATCACAGGCATAACCTGCCATGATGATAATCCACTGCTATCCTTCCCATGTGGCGTAAGGCCGATGTTACTGGCCTTTTTGGGATTTATTTGCATATTTGTTTCCCCTTTGTTTCTTTTGATGAATTATTTACTGCAGGGCGAAATGACAGCGGATATCATTGGTGATTGCTGGTTCTGGTGCATGGGTAGCTTTCTCCTCTCTCTAATTATTCCCCTTTCCCTGATTTTCACTGAAAATTCTCATTTAAGTCCCACAGTGACAACAGGCGCGAAGCAGACACAAAAACCACATATACATTTTTTGCATTTCTAGTGGAACCTTTGCATTAGTCTATTGGGAATGCAACTTCCTTTGTTGTCCTAAGAATTAGAGAGCAGGAAAAAAGCAGGGCAAGAAGAAAAGAGAAGGGAGATCAAATGGAAAACGTACAGAAACGTGTACGTCCTGGGAGAGTCGCCCCACACACAGAACAAGAGAGTGACAACATACCCTGCTCTTTATCATATGGCTAATCGAGGGAACAGTAATTGAAAATAATAAGGCCGGCAATTTAAGCCTGTAGTCAAAAGTAACTTCTTGGAGCTGAAGGTTTGGACCACACATGTACTGTAACCCTCACAAGCGGCATTCGCTGTGTGTACCTACAACACTCAGACGCCACATAACACACTGCCACCATGTCCCTATACTGCCCTATCTAGGAATAACAATACATAATTCATGACCCCAAGTCTCGTCTGCAGACAAAAGTCAGTCGTTTGCATTTATTATTTATTGAAAACAACTCACACGATGAATCCGTTAACAAACAGAGCTTCCAGTAAGCGCAGTACCTTTTCTTTTTCCTCTTGCTGTTTGTGTTTTGGCACACATTTAAGTGGGCTCATTAGCAGAGATAAGGATGTGAGGAGAGGAGAGGAATGGCAAGGGAGAGAGAGAACAGAGCAGTGAGGGAGGAAACAAGGCCAAAGGATATCGTAATCATTTTTGTAAAGGTATGAATTAATGAGAGACGTGTGCATCACAAGCTAATTAATTTAACAATGAAATGCTTTAGGGACCGAGTCCTAACTTTTAGGACTTCATCACAGTGATACAGTAAAAGTTCACTAGTTCTACCCAGTGGGCGTTTGAAAGGACTTAATTGCATTCCAAAATGTGGAGCTAATGGATTTCTTTCAATGTATAATATTCCAATCTATTTTATGATTGTTGCATTGCTGCTACAGCAAGAATCAGTAAAAGAAGAATCACTGGCACATATGCAGGCACACCTACACATAAATATGTCTGCTGTCACAGTTACACTTGTTGTGCGGACAGTTTGCCTTGGGGATGGGAGGTAATTTATTGTAGAGTGAAAGGAGCATTTGCTATTCTATGCTAATATAGTCCTCATTTATTCCAGAGTACTTGCATTTTTTTTCCGACCCCACCCTTTCACCATCCATCACTCATCTAAGGCACGAGATATTATCTTTGTGGAACATTTCATATTCGGTCTCCCCTTAGATGGGTGGACGCACACGCATGCGCTCACGCTCACGCACACAAACACACACACGCGCTCAGTCATTTTTGTTAAATCCCCAAAAAATCAAATCTGGTCTAGCAAAGGTTGAATAATTGATGTGTTATGTTAAAAAAGGAATGAAATAATCATAGCCTGTTGGATGTTGGAGAAACATCAAACCCAGAGTTGGAGCTTGGCAGACTTGGCTGAACAGGGTAAGGTCCTTATGTATTTGGAACGGCTGCCCTGTGAAATAATAATGAATAGCAAAGAGTTACGGGATTAGGAGATTTTTGTTCTGCATTGTACCTGACACTCTGTGCGTGCCCACCCATGTTTTTTTACAGAATGACCAGGATACATCTGTCCACTATTAATACAACATGCTTTTCTGAAAATAGTTTTATTTGGTGGAATGGGGAAAACCTGCAAAGATGAATACAGTAAAAGATAAGGCAAATAGTAGGGCTGTGTATTGGCAAGTATCTGACCACTTATATCACAGCACTGGGGTTATGATTTCATTTTTTACACATTTTACACATTTTCTGGCACACAGTGGTTTCTTTTGGTATTGTTCATTTGGTATTTTGATGACAAGATAAAATCAAAAAACATATTATCGCATGCTCAAGTGTATCTACATTTATCTTACCTTAGAAAATGGCTGCCATAGAAAATGACATTAAAATCAAAAAGCGCTGACCTAACGGGAAAATGTTGGTGCCACTCCACAAGCAATGACTTTTTATGGCTTCTGCAACAGCTAATCAAGTAGAAAAACAAAACATTTCATTTCACTTATTAAGTTTAATGGTGCCAAGATAAACAAGCTTTGACATAGATGTCTAATAATATGACAAAAGTAATTTCCTAACAACATGATGCAGTATCAGATGCGAAGTTGCTCATTATAAAAATTAGCAAGATTTTTTTAGCACTAAAATGCTTCAGGGACTGTCTCCCAGAACACTTACTTAATAGCAGAATAGCAATATATTTGTTCTTGTTTCACCTATTAACAGAGGCCACATTGACATGAAAACACAAGAGACTAAATGGTAAGTGTGCGACATGCTCTGTTGTATACACATCCGTTGGCCTTAATGGAGGGTTTATAATCGGGAAGCATTCAGATTTACTCTGGTAAAAACTCATGATGGTGTTGAAATGTCATAATATCAGCTTGAATGGCACCGTAACCTATTAGGCCTTGTTTTAATGGCTATACAAGCCAGTCATGAATATATATGAGATATACAGTATGTATATCTATTTATAAATGCAGGCCCAAGTACAAACACACTATACTATGCATCATCGCTTCAAATGGAGACAACTTGTTTTTATGTTTAGGACTAACTTTTATGATTGTCCCCATTAAGGATGCAACTGCAGCAGATGATGGATACAATCATTGCGAGGTGCTGTAAGGGCGGTGCAGCGGTGCGTCTCTGACTGATATCATTTCATGATTATATGAAGGCTGTACAGTAGAAATATCCCCATGCAGCAGCAGAGGGGTGTTTATTATTACTTTCACCGTTTCCCGTTCGCCTTCTGCATTTTTGCTCACCAGTTCCACTTTGCGTTTAACGAATGATCTCAGGAAATAGGATGCGATGAGGTCAGCGGGTGCATTTGCTCTTTTCTGGAATAGGGTTTGGAATTTGGATTTTAAAGATACTGTACGTACAAATAGGAGACACAGTGCGGCATTCTATCTGTGGCCCATGGTCTTGGTTTATCGTTACTCCTCAAGCCATTTCTGAGACCTCTGGCTTGAAACAGGGCTGCAGTTAGGGGGCTTATTTTATTAATTCACTGTTTCCTCTATTACAGACCCTGTTCTCTGTAGTCCGCATTACGGGAGGACCACCTCACAAGGATTTTCCCCTTCACCAGGTAACCACAAAAGAAGGAAAGAAGCACATTATCCACATGTACAACATACACCTCAAGCACACACACACACACACACACAATCTTTCTATGCTACAACACTGACCACCAGCTCAGCAGGAAACACACACACACACACACATTATCTTTATGAGGTGTTATACACCAGTGACCACCAACACAGGGTCTCAGTGTTCTCTAATCCACACTCAGGCTGAAAAGACCGCTCCGTGCATTGGAGGGATTACATTGTCAGATTAAAGAGAGTTTTAATTTGAGTCATTGTAAGAGGTCTTGATAATAAGAATACATGGAGGCCAGAATACCACTGCTTCTTTATGATAGTGTTAAATATGTCCCAACCTTATTACTGCATTTGCTTCAGCGTCGGTATTTGCACAGACACAAATGTCTGAACAACACAGAGAGAGAAAGAGAACAACGAAGAAAAACCGAGATTGGCCTCAAGAATATGTGCAGTAAAGTGACGAAAGCTTGATGAATGGATGGATGACTGGACCGAGAGAGGGCAGCTGTTCACCATTCCTAAAGGCAACAATAAAACCATGGATTTAAGCATAAACAGGGGTAAACAAATGCAGGCGTACAGAAAAACACAGCATTTTCCTTTGGTCATTATCTTTTCCTCCGTGTCTTTCTTCATCCTACCAGAAACCTGACAACTGTGAAGACTTGCCGCATCTGCTTCTTTGTGAGAGAAAGTAAAGCAACTCTCGTGTATAAATAAGTGCAAAGCATAAAGAATAGTATATCAATCAGTCATGTTGAATTGAGTCTATTTTCACAAGGCCACCCTTCTGCAAGGGGGGAAATACCCCAACCACCTCAGTGGTCCTTGATCTGTTTTACTCACAAACGGAACTTGACCTTTAAAACAGGAAAAAATATCTCAAACTATTGGTTGAAATGCTAATGAATCACTCATGTTAAAAATACAGCAGAAAACAAACATCTCAAACAACACAGTGTGTAACAGACGTAAAATGACAAGACGTGTCACTGTACTTTTGGCTCTATCAAATCTTTATGAATTTGTTTATATGCAACCAACCCCACAAGGATTTCTGAGAAGTTATGTTGTAAACAAAACAGCTGCATAGTTACGGCTTCCAAGTTGCACTTGTGTTAGACAACTTCCATCAAAGTAATTGTGCAACACACAGAGTAGAAAGGAAATATAAGTTCCTTATAAAAAAATCTAGCTAGCTACAGTTACTAGTTTTACAGACAGCAAATACCCTCACCTCACTGAAAGAGTTTACGGTGTTTTGTTCAGGTCTATTTGAATAAGCTGCAGCCTCCTATGCTGTTGTTATTATTATTATTACTACACATATTTCTTAGGCAGTGATGACTGATAAATTAGGAGTGTAACTGGCTTACAGGCTTTATTTGTGACGGACTAGTATTGTAAAGAAAATCAAGTTTGACATTACGATAATAATGTTAATAATTTAATGTTATAATTTAAATGACTTTAAAGTGAAGTAAAGAGCAAATCTTATCTACCAGTTGTACTGTAATGACATCATCTGCACCATCTGAATTACCAAACTAACAGATGAGGTGAGGTATGATCCAAATTCATAAGATGACAAAATGGATAGATCATGAAACAGGAAGCAGGTCTATATTTGGGTAGAATGAAGAAAGGATGGACAATGTCGCAGTTTGTTTCAAACTAAAACACCTTAACTATATTGAGAACTTAAGAGACCTGGAAGAAAATCGGACAGGCAGGGTAAAAGTGGAGCATCCCATTAGACTAAAATTAACTGTTTCCATGGAGAAATGTACACTGGAATACAGCTGCAAAAAAGGCAATGTTTTAGGCACCAAATCGGGATGTGCTTGAAAGTCAGCAAATTGGGACATCCTTGTTGATATGGAGATGCTTTTGGCAAGGAAAATGGTGCACCTCATGTATTATGCTAAAAAATACACATTGAAAATAAAATTCGGATGTTGTAAGTAGGAAATTGGGGGTAAATTGGCACATTCTCCCAGCTTTACATTAATTGTGCTTGTGCTATTGTCAGCGTGTTGCAGGGTGACAGACAGATGGGTGAGGGCTGACACATGTTTTTGGGGGAGTTTAAAATTCAAATGCTCCTCATGTGTGAATGCAGACACCTGGGGTAATCAACTAGCTATGTGCATATGCTGTGAGTGGCATGCAAGTCTGTATTTACCCATAAGCCTCTCTGTCCCTGTCTGTCTTTTTGTCAACATGTCTCCCTCGCTGTCTAGTGTCAGGTACACTGTCATGTTTGCCGACTGATTAAGAATCATCTTGGTAGGAAAAATAAACATATTGCTGTTACAGTTTTATAAAATGAGGTTTAAATTATGGAGGCAAGGTGTTTGTTTCTGTTTGAGGTCCCGGTATGGCGGATCTCAGCGCTATTAAAATTCATTCTCCGCTAATACACTCCCACTCACCCACCTCCAGCTCCCTTCCCCGCTCTCCGTCTGTAGTGCGCTCATTTTCTCAAAGATATCTCTGTCTCTTTGTGTCAGTTCATTTTATTGGCGTGGGGTGTGATTCACTGCCTCTATCCCTCTTTGTTCAGTTTGTCTTCCCTTTCATTCAGTGTCTCCATCCTTCTCTCGCTCCTCTCTTCAAAAATCTGGCATGAAATCGAGACACGAGAGCGCCTGCTGTTTTTCTGACACACTCTTCCTTTCTTAAATCAAAACCAACTGAGGTGAAATCAGGTTATTACCTTAGCCGTGTCTCTCCTCTCTCCCTCTCATTCATTCTTCAATTTTTTTTTCTCAAGGCCAATGAAATTCTACACTTTGAAGAGCCAAGCAGAGGGCAGCCGGTCAGTCCGACAAACGGGTGTGAGTTAGATTTGGAAGGCGAATGGCTTCACAAATAAAGCAGAAAAAAGAAAAGTTTAATGCTGACGTCTGACAGCATTTGTGTGTGTGTGTGCGTGTGCTCGATCCCTTTAAACCTCATGCTTCGTGCCCCACAACACACAGGCCCATCATGTGTGGTGGTGTGGACCGTCTGCTCTGGTTTGTTGTGGTCAGATATTTTTTTTCCTGCCTTTCATCTAAAGAGTGAAATAATGATCGACCACAGTGTTTGTATGTGATCTTAGAGAAAACAGCTGCATACAGTCTGCAAACGAAATATAGCTACCATAGGATGGACATGGATAAGGAGAGAGGGAATAGATGCTGAAGTGATCTAGTAGGGTATGAAGGAGGGTAAGATGAGATCTGTTAAAAATAATACGTTTGATAACCAGGAAAATCTAGGAAAGACAGATTGTGAGATGAGGGGAAGACAGGAATGACGAAAGAGGTAATGGCACACAGGACCTCACTTTGGACAAAGGTAAGAGGAATAGCATAAAAGCAAAAGTGGTGCTTTTTTTCATTGATAGTAAACTTTAAAAAATCAGCCCTGAAGTGATGAATGGATGGAAAAGGATGAAAAAGTTACAAGAAAATAGGACAGGCTAAAAAGTTGAAGGAGAGCGGTCCAAGAAAGCAAGGACACTCAGTAAACAGCATGCCACAGAGTCAAGAGGCTTAAACAACCAGCGCTAAAGACAGATGATAAAGACGGAGGAATGGCTGTTTCGGTGATGGATGATCAGTGACGATGACGGATGAATGAGTGATCGGGCGAGAAGAGATGGAGGGAGAGCTGTAAACAAGTCTCAACGACCTCATAAGAGAGGTGAAGCTGCAGAAGGAAGGATGGATGGTTAGTTGTTATGCAAAAGATAAAAAGAAAGTCAGGAAGGAGTAACCTTCTTCGGTAACCTTGAAGAAGGATATACTGGTGAAGGAAAAGTGAAAAATGATGAAGAAGAAATGAGGTAATAACCCTCAGTACCACAAGATAATGGAAATTAACAAAGCGAATGAAAAAGGAGGAAGGTCATAGCCAATAAAGTAATTATAGTGAGGAAATGTAGATGTTCAAGGGCTGCAAAGATAAAAATACATATAATAAGTGATGTAAATAGAAAAAAAGCATGTCGTCGTTATATGTTGGTTTCGTTGTGATGCTACTTCCTATATTTAACTCTCTTGAGATAAATATAGGAAGGATTTGGAGCTGTGGGATTCATTTAGCTGTGTGTTTTCGTGAGTCTGTTTCTGCCCACATTTTGCCTTCTTATGGGGCTCATGTGATGGGGTCAGACTGACACTTTTGTGTGTCTTCACCCTGTCTGACAAGCTCGGCAGCATTATCCCAAGGCTTGAAGTCTACACAACAGACCCTAATGAACACCTTCACAGAAGTGACTAAAGCCAAGAACATCATTCAGGCCAGTGTAAATATAAGACATATAGATTTTTATTTTTATTTCTAACCATGCAGTCCGACAATCAACTCATTCATGGCAAAGCAGATTCCTCTTTAATAAAATCTGAATTCTATTCGGAGCCCGGCTTTGCATGCACGGGGAGGTTCCTTTCTAGTCCAATTCACCTGATATGTCTTTGAACTGAAGGAAACTGGAACACCTGGTTAAAAGCTGCACAAACATGTGGGAAAAAGCAAACTTCAAAAAGGGCCCCAGTTGACTTTTCGCAGGCTCAAATCTATAACAGTTTTTGCTTTGAAGGGGCAGCGCTAACCACTGATCCACCGAGCCACTTAGAGCCATTTGCTCACAGAACAGAGGTGACAGTGGGGTTAGCTGTGTTTTCCAGGCTGGAGATTTTGTTATTGTAAAGTCACTTTTAATAAGTTTGATTCCAAGAACACATTCCACGTCTCTCTCTCTCTGTCTGTGCACGTCACAATATGTTCTTATAATATGTCTGTTTGATGCTGTTTAATGTTCTGTGCTTTTACTAATGTTAGAGTAACAGCACCACCTTGAAAAAATATCCCTTTTAATAAAACAGCCTACGAATATTTGTTTCATATAAGTTATTTAAAACCTACACAAATTTTACCCTGAGACTGATGAATAAAATTAATTCATATCTTTTTCTGATGGCCTCCGCTCTTTCGCTGTGGGGACTGAACAAGGCTCGGCTGTGTTCATCCCGGCAGCCCGTCCTCTCTCACCTGTGCAAATTACTGCGTGTAAACAGATTGGATCACGCTAGTTTTATGTGGTTAGCCACTTCCCTAGCTGGGACACGGCCTACTCAGGAGAAATAAGCCATTTCCTGTTCGCTGAGGGAATGAGATGCCCAACTGTAACTTGCTGTAATTCTTGCCAGGTGGTGAGTGGATTTTATCGTGTTGGAGAATGTACCCTATTCAATAGGAAACATGTTCATAATTTGGCATCCTTTAAAGTCTTGCTTTCATATGTTTAATGTCCTTAAAACATGCTCAGACTGTTTCAAAACTGGAATAAAAATGAACGTTTTTTTGGCCAAGTATGTTTGCACATGCAAGGAATTCGAATCCAGTTTCTATTGGCTCTCAACATACTTAGAAATAGTGAATAAATCCCAGCATGACAAGAGACATGAACAAAGCATGTGAAAATAACTACAAGACACGTGTGTTTATGTGTATAAAATTAGGTATGTAGCTCAACAAGTTAGTAGTAAAGTTTTATGTGTGTGGTACAATATAGAAAACTTACTGTGTATTTTAATTTTGAGGGTGGTGAAAGTAATGGAAAATGTATTGCACATAGATGTTATTGCACAATGTAGCTCGTTGAATATTGTTGTAACATTGTTTTAACACTGGTTGCAACAATCGTGACTGTTCATCTGAGTGATGGCATGTTGCTTGTGTCTGGTTGTTGTTGGCGTACAGTGCGCAGGGAACAGGGAAGGAGTTGGAACAGGTTGTGTCCAGGGAGTGAGGATTCTGCAGGGATTTTCTCCGCCTGTTTCCTGACTCTGGAGTTGTACAAGTTCTGGACGGGCACCAGTGATCCTTTCTGCAGCTCGGACTGTCTGCCGTAGGCTCTGCACTGTATTTCTACAGTTTTAATTATAAAATATTACCCATATTCTGTAAAAAATCAAACACAAGGTCTAGCTATGCAAATTCAACAAACAGCTACAATTTTAAACACTTTCAGATGGGGCAGAATGAAAGAGGGAAAGTGTGACTTATTGATATAGCATTTCCACGCACAATTGATTATGTTAATACTCTAATAATACAATTTAAATTACAGTATGTGCACAAGTGAAATATATATAAGTACCACATTAGCAAAGGTTGTGTTTACTGGCACGAAGGTGCAGTGCTTACAGTGGCACCGTTGCTTCGCTGCTAGAAACAAAAGAAAGGCAAAGGGTGGTCACACCAAATATTATTTTTGTTCTTAAATAAAAATAAACATTTAACACTTCCATTTCAGAAAGCATTCTTTGTTTAGAGCATTTTTCACACCTGTCTGAAACTTTTGCTCAGTACTGTACGTGTGACTGACACCTCATCCTGCCTATGCATTATGACTTTTCCTGTCTGAACTATGTTACACTTGATTTCTTCTCCTCGACTTCTGCTTTACTTTTCGCTCGCTCTGCAGTGTCTAAGTAGAAGAAGACACACACACGCATAGATTACACTAAACTCCATTTTCATCCCCAGTGATGAAAGCGGTGTGCGTCTCCTCTGACCAGCGGCCCGGCAGTTGGGGGTTTCTGGACCTAGCACTGTTCTCTTCTGGACACATGGTTCTCATGTTCTTGCTGGGATCTTTTAGAGCCCCTCCACTTTGGCCTCCCCTTTCCATATCCTCTCTAGATCATTTCAGACCCCGATACTTCACTCTAGATTCTCATACACCTTCTTCTTGACACTGGTGTCACTTCCATATCCACACTACCTTCTTTTCCTTGTTTACTACCACTCTGTGTGGTCGGTTGGTCAGAACTAACTTAACTGTCTACATCTAGAAATCCTCTCAGGGCCTTTGCTCTGTTATTCTCCATGACCTCCTGAGGAGACTTCTACCTGTTCTTAGGAGCTCCTTAGCTCCTCCTCCGTGCACATGTTCATGCACACAATGTCAGCCACTTGGTTGTGCTGTTCAGATTAGGCTTTTTCCTGCCTGCGTCTTGCATCCTGTCCCTATGTGTTAGACTGTCTTTGCACAATCTGCACCTGGTGTTCTGGTCGGTGTGGTAGACCTCTGCTTATACGCTGCTTTTATGTGGAGTTGCTATAAATATATAGTTTGCAGAAGCATGTGTCAGTAGATGGTTAAACACTTTAACTGAGCAATGCTTTATTTTTTCACCGATGCTTGCTCTCGCAGATATAATGCTTGATATAACTGCACTTATCCAGCCTCTGCTTTACATCATCAGGGTCTGGAAGTCTGGAGACAGGTTACAGGAGCTACTGTGCTTGAAGTCTCAAAAGATCTTCCTTCTGCAGTTGATCTAAGTCAATACATCTTCTGCTCTTCTACTTGTTTATCAGGCTGATCATCTTGCGGATCATTTTATGAAAGACACATTTTTAATTGGTTTACAGCGTATCTTTGAAAAACATATACTCCCTTATCACTTTGTCACAAAATTTGAGTTTTTTTTTCATAACCGGTATTGCATACTCAGACAAAACTGTGAATGCTGCTGATGGCATCTCATCTCCATGACAGCTTATTTTGGAGTCTGACTCCTCCTGATGTACAGTGAGATCCATGTTGCACACTTTAAATGTTCCATTAGGCGAGTTAGAAATTCACGGATAGGAAACATATGCTCACACATTTTGACAACAGAGCAGTAAGTATTGCATTAATTATACAAAAATAATAAAACATTTAGCACACATTCAAATATTAAAACTGGTATCAACCTTTTAAATAGATGGTTTGTAAAATCATTAATACACGATGAGCTTGAGCTACATATATTAGAGCTTTTAGATGGATCATTTATGAAGTCTGTAAACTTTTTAACCTGTTTATGTAAGTGGCCTTACAAGGTCATCTCGAACATTGCTCTAATTTCCAGACCTGACCGTGTGTGTGTGTGTGTGTGTGTACAGTATGCGTGTGTGTGATAAAGAAGCATTCCAGCCAGAGCAGAGGCATGTCCTGGCTAATCCACAGGCCAAAACACAGGCGCTCAAGTTTCCATGACCTCAAATCCATGTTCTTCATACACACACACACACACACACACACAATATTGTTTCTTCCTGTTGCTCGTGCACTCTCTTCTTTCTGCTTTTCTTATTTCCCGCTGTTGTTGCTGCTCCCCCCACCCTGTCTGAATTGCAGCATTTTGTCAATTACCATTTAGTTTGTTGTTAACCCGCAGAGGAAAATCCTACCGTGTTCTGTAATACCACAGGAGTTCTGTCATCTTCACAACAATTACGTCAATTAGCTGACATTTAAATGGCTTCCATAGAGGAGCACCTTGGCTAATAACAGTCCAATGAAGTGACAACCGACCAATTAATCTCACTCTAATTGCTCAGTAGGTGCAGTCAATCAGTCATAATCTCCCCCGCGGCCCCCCTCCTCCTTCCCTCGCTGTTTTCTCTCTTGTTTTCAGCACACACTCCACACTCGGTGACCTGACTCACCACTTGTCATTCAAATATAAACTCGCCCCTTCCATCCCTCCAGAGATACATTCCAGTGTGTTTACATCACGGCTGTGCTGCGAGTCAGCACATTTGACTTCTGCTGTAACATAACACCGAGGGAAAAAACAAGTTGTTGACTAGAAAGTCACTTTAGAACGACTTGAGCAGAGCGAAGGAAAAAGCAGCACTGGGAGAATGGGAAATAAAAGAACTTTACATAAGCTTGACATACATTTGTTTATTTCTCAGATGTTTCCTGGAATTGGATTCAGTCACATAAAGGCCAGAAGTGATCCATAATTCAAAACGGCCTCTGTCGCCTTCCATTTATAATGCACGCTTTCATCTTAGCTCATACATGAGCTCCCGTTGCAGTCATGACTGAGCCACATCTTAGAGTCTGTCTTTGAACAGTTCACAAGCTCAGATGTTATGATATGTGTCATGTGAGATTTACAATATGTTTAGCTTTCTGCTCTTGGCAATGGACTTGCGCACACATGTGCTGAGAAACACATGCTTCAGCACCTTCTTAAAAGGAGATTAAAGCTAAAACGAGATAAAATAAAATGAATAATAGTAATATTAATCATTTGTCAATTGCAACACAGGTGGTGGGATCTGTAATTCATCTCGTTGCTTTAAAGTCCAGTATTTCCCACAGCTGACATATTGTTTGCAGCCTGACCTCGGCATCTTTGGCCAAAGTTGATGTCTCCCACAATAGTTGAGTCGAACATTTGAAGACAGTTTTCAGCGATAGGGAGTGACTCGTGAAGAAATAACTGGCAAAGAAAAATGTGAGTCTGGATTTTATCTTAACCTAAGAGAAGCTTCTCAGCACTTCGGGGCAGTGGGATATTTTAAACACAGTTGAATTTGTTTGTATCACTTGGAGCTTCAGTTTCACCGTAGCTAAATTTATCCCTGAACACAGTTAAAATAGGGCGTTAGTGCAAATGTTTGTGTTCCTGTTTTAATTATATTCGCAGCTGTATGTTCACTGGCAAGTATTACTAATTTAACACGCCGTTTGTTAGAAATCACTTATGTAAAATTATGAAGTTACACTTCCTTATTTTTTTTTTCCATCAGTGAATGATGGCGCATTTCAACACTGCGACGCTGTCTCCCAAAAATTCCGTTCCTATGAAGCTAAACTGCAGACGCAATCAAGTTTTTGAAGGGAACATAATGAGTAAATTACTATGTTCCGAACCAACTTATTTTTAATTGCAATTTGTTTAGCAGTTGTGGGTGGTGGGCCTAAAAAGCGCCGGGCTGTTATCCCACAGACTTGAGTTCAGTCCCACAGTCGCTATGACGTCTCAGCTGGTACTTTAATTCAGAGAAATGTCTTTATTCAGTCATTAAACTATATGTTTTAAAGAGGATGTGTTGTTTGAAGTGGTCTGACACACACCACATCGTTTAATTCTGGGAGCAAGCGAAGCAGTATGGTAAAAATAAAAAGTACTCCAGACATATTTTATTGTTAACACTATCTTCAAACATCTCAACCATCTTAACCATTGTCTCCAAGCTAGTATCCTCTTGATGCCATTAATATTGCTCCTTACTGTATATTCAAAATGTCTACAATGAAGTTTTGAAAAAAAAATTTGTTCGATAACAGAGACATGCAGTGTGACACATATTCTCTGTCATTAATTGAAATCCAGTGCATCGTGACTACTTGTTATGTGCCTTATGTGGCACCATGACACCCCACGATATGAAATACTGTTTGAAAATATTGTTTTCCCTCAGTGATGTTTAATTGTTCCTCCACCAATCTGCATGTTCCCTTTTTCATTCTGGTTCCCACCACTAATTAGGAATGGGATTTAACTGCAGATGACTTTAGTGCGGGATCAGAACACACCCAGCCATTATAAAAAACCCAGGGACCCATAATGTGGTGTGGGCTTGGCCACTAAAACCGTGGGGTGGAGAGACAGGAGGGGAGGGGAGAGCTGCTAACGGTTTCACTCAGTTGCTTTTTGAATTGTTGGTTGTGGCCTTCCTTGCATTTGGTCTGTCATGAGAGGTTTGTCTCATCCCATTTTGAAATTGTTTTCAGTTTGTTTCCTCTACCCTCTTTCTTTTTCTCAAAGTCTCTCATTTCTTTTTTGTCCCCCAGTGTCACCTCTTTCTCTACCCTTCATCCTCTCTCCTTCGTTCTCCCTCCTACTCTCTTCCACCACAATAAGACCTAATATGAACTTTTGACAGGAGCTGGGATCTTTGTTTTATTGCCAGTGTTACTGAGAATGCCCTCATAAATCTAATGCTGTAATGCCTTTGAAACGCCTTCTAGGCCTTGCAATCAAACACACAGACACATACTAAAACACGTACACGCACACAATCACTTTCTCCCATTTTCCTCTCACTTTGCTCCACGTACAACCCAAACACATGCACAATTGCACGCACAGATGCGATGTGTGAGAATGAGGGCTTTGAGGTTGTTTGTGCTCGCATCAGACACAGCAGTTCCAGTGTTTGTTTGCAATTTCCACTGGCTCCGGTCCACTCCACCAAACCCATGGGAATTTGTGGATCAGCGTCTTCTCAAAAAGCACTTGGGCGTCAGAGTGTATAGCTGAAGCACAGACAGAGTGCAATGAGTGCAGGAAAGTCATTATTTTTTACGTGGTATTTCTGATGTATTCTGTGTACCGTGGTTTCTAGTTAAGGGTGGCAGCGGAAAAAAAATGGAACGCAAGACAAGTAGCA
Organism: Channa striata; assembly: GCA_033026295.1. Taxonomy (NCBI): domain Eukaryota; kingdom Metazoa; phylum Chordata; class Actinopteri; order Anabantiformes; family Channidae; genus Channa; species Channa striata. The sequence continues at coordinate 12,218,115 of CM065175.1, read as the reverse complement.
ACATAATTTAGGGGGCAATTTGCCAATTTGCACAAAATAGACAAATCCTGGAAAAAAAAGCATTAAAGCATATATAATTTTTTGTATGTCATTTAGTTTGTGTTTGCTTTCATTTTTCATTAACTTAAACAAACGTATGAACAATACATTACAGTGAGACAGCATGATTAATTCAGCAGGTGTGATAACATACATCAACTAGGGCTCTTCATTTTTATGCCATGCATTTAATCAACCTAAATACTAAAAATAAAACACATACACTCAAACACTGTGAGCTCCAGTTATATGTAATTGCTGTTATGTATAGTTGCTGGTTGTGCAGTCTGTGTGAGTTCAGGTCCCCTGATGATATGCTGCCTGTAGGGATTATTTGCACTGAGCATATGAAGCTTCAGTATATAAATACATTCATAGTGTTTCCCTTTTCACTCTGTTATTTAGTTTGTGCATGTGTCAGGATGTGCAGTAGGACCCCAGAACTGGAAACTTGTGCAACACGTATCTGCTCATGAGAAAGTAGCTCACTGATATGTGGTTATTTTGAACACGATTTGTATAGAAACAGCCGCAAAACCACAGCATTCAACTGAAGGCCAATTTTAGGGTCAGTGTTGAGTGAGTGTCACTCAGTCTGGTACTACACTCAACGCAAACAGGTACATCACACTGCTGTGTCCGTTAGGCTAAACAGGTGAGCGAACAGAAAATTCAAAGGCGGTTGAGGCTTTTTGTCATTTAAGGCCAGTTGCACAATAGTTGTATTGCAGGTAGATATGAAAAACCTTTAAGAAGACAAACGCAGTCTCGGAGTTATGTCTCACCAGTTCAGTGAAAGCATAAAAGCAGTGCACTTCAATCCTGGGCCCCTTGTGTCACTCACAGGCTGGAAGTACAAATCTGAATCTGTGGATGTGACCCGTGTATAACACATGCATGTAAACATCGTTTCTTCCAGTCAGAATGAGAGTCGCAGGGAAAGATCAAGAGATTCAGATGGGAAATTGTTCTACTCTCTCCCCTTTTTTTTTTGGCTGTGTATCACAGTACACAATACCTGTGTGTCTTTGTACACCTCTGTATTTCCATCTCGCCTTCTCACTCTCTGCAGCCCTGATTTTGTTTCTCTTATTGTCTGTGTCTCCATCTCTCTCTGTCTCAATGCTCCTCCAGCTGATTGCATGAATTATTTACAGCATGTAAATCCTCAGCAGCTGCTGGCTGTTTGCTGTTTTGCCCTCCTTGTCTGCCTCCCTTCCTCTTTCAGGTTAACACGGGAGGATGTTTCTCAACCTTGTCACCTCCTCTCTTTCTATCTTCCTGTTTCTGTGCCAGGGGTTAAGCTCGCTCTCTCTTTCTCTCTAATTACAGAGCTCTCACTTGCAGCCCTGTGTCTTCCCATGGGTTTGTATGTCCTTATGTAAGGACTAGCTTGACAACATTTTTCTCTTATAATGATGGGAATTTTCCCTCACAAGCCCACAGTTGTTTGTTTGTGCGCGCGTGTGTGTCGATGTGTCTCAGTCAGTGTATGTTTGTACGTGCAGATATCTGGTACAAAAATTACTACATGGTTTCAGACTCGAAGCATCAAGAGAATTCATTGTGATTAGTTCCTCAGCAGCTGTACCTTGGAGTTTCTTCGAGCTTCAAATGCTTTAAATGTGATCTCAAACTGTGCTGTCAAATTGGTTGTTTTTTCTCCTCTTTGCTACTGACAATCAAGTCCCCAGGCTGGACTGTAAGCATATTTTTTCATGTACATGTGAACTAATTCCATGTTGAAAAGAAAGAAAAAAAAATTGTGGATGCACTTAATAAAATCTATCAAAAAATAGCATGAGGCTAATTCAAAAAGAGGGAGAGAGAGAAAGGGAAACATTGCCTTTGGCTCTGTTAAATAATTTCTTTTCCCCCATTCAGTGTCCATTGTTCGGAGCCGGTGCCGATCTCTCCAATATTACTGCTAATCTAACTTCAAAGGTTTGCAGTCACGACTTTTTTTTTTTTTAATTGTGATAAGGAATATGCTTTCATACCTAAACCCTTCTCCACTGTTCGTCTGAACAGAAGCCATAAATATTGAGGCTTTTTTTTTTTTTTTTTTTTTACTGACAATTAAAATTTGAATTGGTTACATTTTTCACTGTCAGCCGTTTCCTTCACACACAAAGACGTGTGTGGGCCCCTCAAACAAGCACACACACACACACACACACACACACACACACACGTACAGCCAGTCACTGCAACAGTATGTAAGTGTGTGCTAAACCCGTTCATGAATATAACATTTTTGCCAATGTTCTCTGGACATTGAAAAGTCCGCTAAACTCAAAGAGTTCAAAGGCTTCACTAGCTGTGCTTGTCTGGCAGGGCTGATGAGTCACTGCAGGCTTCCCTGTTGTTCTTATGACACATGAGATGCAGGCTGCGCCGTTTTGTCCGGAGATAACACAATAAGATGACTCTCGAGTGAATCACTTGCGCTCCAGTGATTTTGACACAGACATTCTTGAGACTTTGATACACGCACAATACAAGGGGAGTTCCAAACGCCAAAGAGATGACCCCCTCCCTTTTAATATTAGAAACCTTGTTTATTCTCTAGTTCTACTCCAAAACGGTTTCTGAGATGAAAAACAGGTGGGGGTTCAGAAACCGTATTTATTCTGCAGTTCTTCTTTAAAACATCAGGTTGCTGAAGACACTAAATGAGTGTGGTGTGTACCCATGAGATGGGATCTACCATTTTCACGGTGGTTTGAGATGACGAACAGTTAAAAAAAACTGTTCAGTGGTAATTTGCCAAGTTTCAAACTGTTCAGTTGAGCACTAGAGTTGTGACCAAAGAGATGGATCCCTACTGATGTCAACATCAGATAAAGCTTTTAAAATCTTGAGAGAGGTTTCCCTATGTGCAAGCTGAGTGGCTGGTCCTTTCGACGTTAATTTCAAATTGTTCCAACCTTCTCATGCAACAAGTTTTAAATGTGTTGTTGCTCTAAAGTAACGGGGATTAAAGAAATGCAAACACAGCAGTTTGGCCAGAGTTAAAATTACCATCAACTGAATAAAGATGGTTAGGGTTAATAAAAAAGTTGCAGTTTACATAAAAAAGTGACTGGCTGCAACAGCAACAGCTGTTATACTGGACTAGTCCCCCTGTGTGAACGTCCTGCTCTTTATGGCCCATCCACCTCTCCAACCTGCTCCCTGACAAACACTGGAGAGTCTAAATACTATGGAAACACCTAACCAGGCAGTAATATCTTTGCTGGTCACTCCTAGTTACTGTGTTGTATTTCCCAGGAAGACACTCTCCTCCATGATAATGCTACCCCAAGTCAACAAGTCCATAATCATCGTCTGTGACTATGAATTACAAAATGGATCCCCAGATTATAAAAGTTGGTGGCAATTAAAGAATAAATTAGTTGTTTGAGGAAAAAAGAAATTCAGGTTATTTAATTTTATTGTAGTGATTGTGCATTTATAACCTCTGGTGTGTTTTGAGGCAGTGGGATAGAAGCATATTGTAAACATAAGCAGGGATGAAAATGAAAATGTAATATAGGTTATCTTTTAATTAAAATACCTAATTTTGACAAAAGGTTATTAAAGACAGAGTCTTTTTTAACATTGTTCCCACAAACAGAAGGCAAAGGTTAAAAAAATACTGTGATAAAAGAAATCATTGCGTGTGCTGCAGTCACATGAAACATCATCGTCTGCCTGTGTCTAGTATGTACATGCAGATATTCACAATACATCAAAGAAAAGCAAGAGCAGAGTGTTTTCCAATGTCTTTAAAAACATTTCCAACAACCCAAAGCTGTTTTATTTATACACGCAGAAATGTGTCGAGATATGAATAGAGTCTGGAAAAATAACTCTGCTACTATGAAAACAGGTTAAAACAGTTGTGTGTGTGTGTATTTAGTGCAATTCGTCATCTCATCTTCAGACTGCAAGTTATGAAATAGGATCCATATTTGAAAGCATCATTAGTAGTGAAGTGTCTACATCGATGCCATTTACACGTTATCATTTCGTGAGTGACTCGTTCATAAGGCCACGGTTAGCTGAACTTTCTTCTAATGGCCCATCATTTTACAAAGAAGCCATCCTCCGGTGACATCCAGCTTTAAACCACTGCAGTCAGACTGACAGCTCCACACTTCGCTGCAGTAGCTCTCACACTTCACCACAGCACAACTTCAGGATTGTAGACATACTGCAAAATGTTCAAACTAAGTTTCTTACTGACAGCCCTTCGAGTGGGATATGTTCCCAAGTTTCAAGAACAAACTATTAGGTGATGGTGAAGGAATAAAGGAAGCTTGACTTCGGTTCGTTCCCCTCCACCTCAACTCACCACAGCGTGCCGTTAGCACTGCAGTCAGGATGGGCATTGAGTCTCGGCTGACATGGCTGGATTGGTTCACTGCTTGTTTAGCAGTCTGAGCCGAGCATACAGTCTGCATGCATGTCTGCTCTTGTATTTCTGCAGGATTTGTGCGACTGTGTGTGTGTGTGTGTGTGTGTGTGTGTGCCCATATGTGCCTGCATGACCCGATTGTTTGTCTACAGTGTATATCCCTGTGCAGTGAGCGAGAGATGTGAACCTAGTGAGGTGGTTTTTTTTATTTTTTTCATTTTTTTAGGGGTTGCTGTGCACAGTGGCCTCATTACCCAGGTGTTTACCCCCAACCACAGGAAGTGCTTGTCGGTGATGACTGTCTGCCGGCAAACATTGCCTGAGGGAAAGGAAGACAGACGGAAAAAGCGAGAGAGGGAGGGAGCAGAGGAAAGGGGAATCCACAAAAACACTGTCTATCCATCCATCCATCCATCCATCCATCCATCCATCCATCCATCCATCCATCCATCCATCCATCCATCCATCCATCCATCTATCTATCTATCTATCCATCTATCTATCCATCTATCTATCTATCTATCTATCTATCTATCTATCTATCTATCTATCTATCTATCTATCTATCCATCCATCTATCTATCTATCTATCTATCTATCTATCTATCTATCTATCTATCTATCTATCTATCTATCTATCTATCTATCTATCTATCTATCTATCTATCTGTGCCTGCCTATCTGTCTGTGTGTCTGTCTATCTATTTATCGCTATGTGTGTTTATGTGTTTCTGTGTGGTTGTGCCAGTCAAACGTTCACTGGTAGGTCATTGGGTTTCTCCACTCCTTCATCAGTGGAGGGAGGGAGAAGAGGAGAGGAGACATACAAGCTGTTGACGGGGATTTATGAGCCGATAGTGTCAGACTGCAAGCACAACAACAATCTCCCTGTCTCTGCCTGTCTGCTCATAGAAAGAGACAGAGACTGACAGAACGAATGGAAAAGGGGGGGTTGGGGGTGGGGATGGGGTGGGTGGTGGAGAGAAAGTGAGGCAGCAAACTGAGTTGAGAAAGGGAGTAGAACAAGGCAGTGGAAAATAGGAGGTAGATGAAGACAGTGAGTGAGAGGAAAAGGCAATTGAATTTGTTCTGTCGTCCTGTCACAGTGCTTTTTTTTCACACCCTTTTTTCTCTCACCTGCTTGGCTATTATCTTGGTATGAGCTGGACATTCATTTGTGTTTGCTGCTGAGGACTCCTAAGGAACCACGTGCTCGTGCTTTAAAGGTCCGGGGCCGGGGCTCTCCAAATAGCTTTCTAAGTGGGCCTTTTTTTTGTTCCTTCAACATAGCTGTGGGCTGACGTCAGACCTCTGAGTTGATTAATACAGCATTTAAGTTATTAGTAACTGTACAACAGCCACATTCTGTATAGGGCAGTAAATATGACACATGATACAGAGCTCATGGTTCGGTACACTCACAGTACAGTTTAAATAGTTATTTATTCATACATATGTGAATTGACAACTATTTTAAAAATTTCTGCATACTAGTGTTTGTTAGTTTTCATCTGGCCTCAATTCTGAAAATACAAAATGCAACAACACAGCAGATTTTAAGTCACACGTCCTCAATTTTCACCTCCACCCCCTGGTGTTAAAATAAATAACTTAGAGGACAATTGTTTCTTTAAACAAACAACTAATACATTGGATTTTTTTCTAAAAGTTACACTGACCTTTTAAATGTGTGTCTGTGTGTGTGTGTCTGTGTGTGTGTGTCTCCCCTCAGATTTGTCATGGTGAATCATGACTGGAATATTCACTGTTCCCTGGCACACACTGATATAATTGGACTGACTGACACATGAGAGATACAGTCTAGTGTGTAATTTAGTCTAATTGCTGTTCTCAGCAAATCTATATTATCGCCTCTATTTAAGTTTGATGACTTGTACAGCGTTCCCACTTTTACCAGCGTGCTTGTTCATAGATTCGTTTTAGTTGCAGCTGTAGTTGTGAAGTTTATTTTTCTTCTCAACAGAGAAGTAGTTTGCAGAAACCGTTAAGTTCCATTGTTGCATATTAAAACCACTTAGACGACACTTAGAAAACACTAATGTGTTAATTAAAAACAAGTGCATGAAACTACAGCAGCTACAGTGTCTATGTTAATAATTCTCTCACATTATTTTACATGAAAAGTTGGTAAGTGGCCTCAAACACACTGTTCATGCACATATTCAGCCCCTCGGTCATGACAATAACTTTAAATACTGGATATTGTGTAATTGTGCCTATAATGTCATACCCTGTTAAATGCTGAGTTTCCCATAATAATGGTGATACAGATGTGAAGTCTGCCACACGGACACGTTGGGAGACAGACAGCCTGACAGTGCAAAGCACACATACCCCCTGGGGATAATACTGCTTGTGATTTTCATGTCAGTTCTTGTTTAATGATATAGTATTAAAGGGTTGTGATTTATAATGCTTTTTTCATTTCACATAGACGCTTGGACTCAAACTCAGGCCTCAGCTTATACTTTACAACACGCTGAGTAAAGATCTGATGCTGAGTTTCCCATAATTGAGGACATCGTTATCTTCTTTTTCGCACATAGATACTGATAAAAGCTTTTTGATCAGTATCTATGTGCTCCAAGTCAACCAAATGCATGTAAACATGTGCTCAGTCTCACAATGTAGTAAAGGAAACATACTGTCAGTGCTTATTTGATAATATTATCTTTTGTGACTCATGTGAAAAATAAGAACAGATAAATGACTTGCTGTGAGATTGTGTGAATTATTGTTTTTTATAATCGACTGTCTACATCTTTGAACAGGGTCTACAAGTGCTGCAACAGATTGTGCGTTTCAGGCCCCTTAACCAAAGCCAGCCCTGCTTACTAAAGCTGAGCACAACCATAATCTATCCATACATTATGGACACATCTGGCTGCAAATGAAGCAAGCGTTACAGCAGTTGACAGCCTTGATTGGAAGTTGTTGATTTTCTTTGGAAGTTGGTGTTTTTTGGAGCTGACCACCTACTGTAGATCGACGCCTCCCCGTAAACCTGAGCACTTGCCTAAACCTAACTGTCTGTGTGCCAAAGGTCCATTTTCGGCCCCAAATTACCAAACTCCTGGCTAATATCTATTCTGCTGAGGTTGGTGTTTTTTTTCCAGATACTCCTGCACTTTTGTGCACCCGTCTTCAAAAACACCCCTGAGTGCTGTTAAGCTGGCTGCGTGGGGAGCAACAATACAAATACAAATTCATCAGTGGGGATCTTATGTGTAATCGCACGCAACATTACCTCCACACACTCATCAGCAGTGAAACCCACAATGAACAATTACAGTAGTTTCCACTTGTCTATTTTCTACTTATGGTATTAACCATTTAGCATGTTTATGTTTACATGGATTCAAATTTGTGTGTTTGTGATTTATTTTCTATGCACAGCGCAGCTAAGCAAAGGAACGTAGAGATAAAGGTGAAGATAAAGAAGAGAACAGAACAGTGTGATGGTGCCAAAAACAAGTGAAGGTAGATCATTATGTTATAGTTAAATTAAATACTGTGTATTTGTCATAAGGTTATGTCGGACTATTCAATATGTCCATTGTCCATTGTCATACCTTCATCAACTGCATTTCATATATTTAAAGATCAGAATGTTAACAACATTTGGTGCATTTGGAGTCTAAATTTCAAGTATTAAAGATTTATAAGGTTTTTAAATACTATTTGTTGCTGTGAAGACTTTGACTGTATATGTTCTATAATATTAATAAATGAATAAACTACATATTCAGTAGTCAGTAGTAAAGATGTGTCTATGGCCACTAAATTTGTCACATGAGGATATCCTGTTTATTTGTTGTCCATAAACACATGCTCTTATTTATAGGGAAGATTCTTAACTCTAAGTCAGATTCTTAATTTTAGCCATACGTTGCTGAATAAAGGATTTGAATGGTTTCTCAGCAGCTGCATGAAGGCAACACGGTGCAGGAATGATGCAGTTTAGCTCAAAAGAAGCTAAACCTTAAAAATCCTCCATGTGTTTTAAGGCCCTTTCAGTAGCTCAGAGTTCAGAGGCTCGGACAGGCAGGCGGTAATGACGGAGGTGACTTTAGTTGTAAAATGTCTTACGACTATGGTATCATAGATGCAATGTTTAAATCATAAAGTGAATGTGTTCTTGTGGTAGTAATCAGACGTAATGGACTTCAGTAATGTGCAGTGTTTTTTCGTAATTGTTGAATGACACTGAAGCGTCTCGTGTTTTGCTTTTGCATTGCAGAACAACTTGCATCGCGGATCTCTACGTGCCTCACATTTTTTCAAGATGCCTCCAGTTGAAAAAAGTGCGCCCAATTTCATTAGCGTTTTTTTTCCATCGTGCAGTCAGATTAGCTGAGAGGCCCGATGATTGACAGCAGATTGCCAGACACTTCCCCAATTTATAAGCCATGAAGGGACCATGGTGTGGGGCAAAGCTCCTGCAGAAAACATATTTTCAGCCAGTGTAAAACATCCAAATTACGTGAGCTGGTTAGCCATATCATGCCCATGCAGGAATTAGATTCGCGGCCTCCCTATCTGACATCTTTCTGTGGGTATAACCTCAGCAGAAGTTGTCAGACATGGGGCCCCTATTTTCTTTTTCCATGGACAGTTTATCACACTTCCGTTCCCTTTCCCCTGGGCCCCTATTCAGTCCGCCAGACAGGAAAATCAAAGTCTTTGGGACACACCATTACATTGCAATGGCATAAAGCACTGTACAGCATCCCAATGATATATTACCTGAAAGTGACTGAGGTCTGAGCTGAGTTTTCCTTTAACAACCATAACAGGTGAGCATAAATATTTGAATTACACACTGCATTGATTGAAAGTGAGTCAAAAATGATCCTATACATGTCGAATGGTGTGAAATTGAATGGCGGGTGAAATGATTTTACTTGAATGTCTGTGAATGTCATTTTGTTGGAACTGAATGGAGTTGGATTTCATTAAATAAAGTATTTAATAAATCATTTGTGATTCATAGAGAATCATTTGACTTGCCTGGTAAAATGACTTCATTATTTTCTTGGCCAGTTTGTCATACTTTCTGTCAGTCTGGCCTGGCTTCACAGTCATTTTATCAGACGCTGTGAAACAGAGGGAATAAAGCCGGGTTCGCCTCTCTCCAACATATGGCCTTATTCCTACAAGCTGCTGTGTGGATCACGAATTTTGCTTGAAACACAGAATCAGAAACAAGAAAAGAAAAGAAAAGACAAACCAGGAAGAAGAGAGTCCCTATAAGTTTTCTTCATTTTTCCCCCTAAAAAGATCAAAATAAAATATAAACGATTATGTCCTTTGACTTTGTGGAAGATCTACCTTCTTCACGTAGAAGGATCGTGTTTTTCACTGCAGTTACAAGCTGTTTGCTGGGCAAAACATGCAGAAATAAGTTACTTTGAGAGGTGAAAACCCTCTCAGGCCATTAGACATTCTTTCTGGTTCCCATTTTTTGACTTCAAAATTATAAAGAATACAAATGTGAAGCAAGGATGAGAATGACACATTACATAGGACAATTAAGGAAGAATTATTGTCATCATAGTCGCATAAACACCTGTTATCTAAGTCTTTAATTAGGCAAACTTTTGAAGCAATTACATGGAGAACTGTCACTGTACACATGTTATCTTCTAGTTGTTAGCGCCTATGACAGCAGTGGCTCCTATATTGTTTTCCCTCACTGGTACCTCAGCCAGGATGTGCATGAGCCTGCCAGCCGTTAACCCCACAGAGGAAGTGTGCAGGAAATGAGATCAGCCTTGAAGAGAGGTAACGCCTGAGCCTGAGCCACTGACAGCAGACCAATAACTGTCACTCACTGCACCTGATACTGAGATACTAAAAATGCAGCAAATAACAGGAAGGTCAGAATAGAACGGAACAGAATAGATGCATGTGGTGTAGCAGGAGCACTGAAGAGAAGAGCGTGTAATAGGAAAGAAGGGTAGAATGAAATAAAAAAAATCAATAAAGAAGAAAAAGAACAGAGCAGCTTGAAATAGATCAGACAACACAGAAATCTAATACAGCTCAGACCCGAGAAAAGTGACACAGAAAAGCAAAAAAAAAAGCATCACCATGTCTCAAACACAAGTTCTGTTGGATAAACTGTCACAGAGCGAGTGGGTGGAGGTTGAAGTTGCCACTGTATATGTAACTGTAACAGTATGAGGTACATATTTTCCTTTGTGCTGATATAGAATAGCACAGAACAGCACAGAAACCAACAATCTAGACCAAAGAACTGCAGACACAACCAGACTAGAACAAAACAGCCCAGTGCTGTGCAGAAGAAAGAGCGCTGAGTGCAACACAGAGTGTGAGATGAGATTAAAGACAATACGAGAACAGCACCACCCAAACCGACTATCAGACAAATTGTGTTTGAAAAAAAAAAAGAAATTGTTCTATAGCTAAAAATATCAGCAGGGCTGGGTGTAATTCAGTGACTGTGTATGTGTAACTGCCACTGTGCTGTGCACACAGTCACTTTACCATGATGAAAGACACAATCAGTAAGTTCACTGAGGAAACCAGGCCCGACAGCAGTAACTGCACGTGTGTGTGTGTGTGTTTTTATGTTGTGCATATGTATGCGTGTACCTCAGCAGGCGCATAATCGGCCAAATTTTTGTCTTCTCTGACAACAAAAAAACATGTTTTATTTATTTTTTTATTTATTGAGGCAGGAGGGAGGAAAAAATGATGAAACATTTACAGTGCCAGCTATCACCTACACCCACGAAGAAAAAATGTTTTGATAAAATACATAGATGCAAATAAAACTATTGTTCTTCAGGGACAATACACAACTGGGGTGAGCAGAAAACCTGCTTGTATTGGTGAGTTTATGTTTTATTTTACACTGTTGGTTTTATGTAAGTAAAAAAAAAGCTCAGTTTTAGTTTTTAGAACAGATGCAGCTACACTAACACTGCGTACCGCGTTTGCACTGTGCTCCAGAAGGTAAATCATCATGAATATTGCAGTTGTCAATCACGTTTTCATTTACTCTGCTGTCTTGGCAATGCCGCTTGGTCACTTCAACTGCTCACTCATCATCTGACAGCTTGGCGTGTTAAGCTACACAAGAACACGCATTTGTTACACTGCCGCACAAATTTGTGATGGTGTGGAGTGAATGCACAGCCCTCCCATGCGTTTACTCGTAAGAAGCATCTCGAGGCCCGGTTTATGGTTTGTGCTTCAGCATCATTAAAAACAACGAGTTGAAAGTGTTAGTGTGTCTGTCTGTCTGTCAGTAGTTGTACCTTTAGTCAAAAAAAAAAAAAAAAACCTAGGGAGACGACATACAACGAGCTATATGAGCTGAAGCCTGACAATCACCAAATGGCCAAATCTCTGGTGAGATATGAAGAATCATAATCTAACAAGAAATCATTTGTCATAACTGTGAACTGACTCATCATGTCACCAAAATATAATTAATGTATGATGGTGTTAAAGACTTTGTATCACATTATGTGATTCAGTGAATGACTGATGAAATGGGTAAATAGATGAACAAATAAATGAATAAGTAATGAAATGATTAATCATTTAATTAGTTTAACAAACCAAGCGGGTGTCAGAGACTGACAGTGCCTGAAAGCCTCATCACCATATTTGCATAATCATACTTTTGCACAGTGTATCTGACAATTTCACTCGTGTTTCTACATGTTTTATAAATGTGTCCTCAGGTATAAAAGAACTTTTCATTTGTACTTGGAAAATCAAACAAACCTAATTAATAGTTTAATATTTGTTTTAGATATTTTTTCCCCCCCGAGGATCTATAAAAATCTCTCTGCATTAAATCTTGTACTGGTATGAATCTGTTATGAGAAAAATTTACCCCATTTCATATCTATCATGGTTTTTCTCAATTCCTTATACAGTTAGTCACATATTCAAAACAGTTAACACGCAGGCCGAAGCAGAAGCTCACTGCCCAAAATAACATATTTTGTTTGCAAAATGCTCTTACGCTAACAAAACTTTTAACATATGGAACAAAATCATGTTTCCATTCATTGAAACTGTCTGTCTTTGCCATGCAAGACCTACAGTGAGCATCTAGACTCTAAAATATCACATTAATTTTTTTTGCCCTATTGCATAAGATTCATTCTCTTTCCATTTTGTTCAAACACAGAAAAGCTGAACACCGTAAAACCTAAAGTGAAAATACTGGGATAAAACATGACAAGTCTATGAATTCCTAATGCATTTGGTTTCACACATTTTTAACGTCCCTTTTCAAAACAGTCACAGACACACTGACCTAAAACTATGTTATACTGATTGTTCCCGCTAATAGAAATATCTTGTAAAGTTATGAATCCCTAATGCACATAGGTGTGACTCCCTATGCAATAATCTTCCATCAGTGATCAGTCCTTATCATTTCTAAGATGCTTCTTTATGTTGCTAATTTGCAAGTCATGATCAAAGCTGAATGAAAACAGTCATTGTGTTGTTGATAAGATCATGTGTCACAGTTGACAGCGGTTAATGCACTACATAAATGTATATTTTAGCTATTTCAAGTCTTTATTTGGATAAATTTTAATTTTTCTGAAGAAGGAATAGAGTGCAAACACTGTGTCTGAATTGGTCCGGTCTAAATGCCAACTGTACTTTAGATCTTGTTTGTCAAAGCCAGTTGGACGCATGAAGGCCTGCACACATGAATGAATCATGAAAACCATCTCAGGAAATCTCTTTTTTACAGTATTTCAACAGGCCGTGTGAAAAAAAGTGCAGGTGCAGACTGCAGCAGCATTTGTTATCTGTAGTAAAACCGCTATAGGAAGTTGGATGTTGATAGATTTATTTAGTATTTCGTCGTCCCTCTTGTAAGTGTACACATTTAATAAGAAGTTATCTTGTATGACGGAAAAATGGCATTTGCTGCATGTTTTTAATGCTTCTGTAATTGTAGGAGCATTTTTGAGAACGAAACGTGTCACTTTTATGCCCATGATCACCAAAACGTCCAGTAAACTACTTTATGGCCCTTCATAGCCAAACATGGGAGCGCCATGATTTTAATATATAGTATGTGCCATATGCTACAGTGATGTTGCAGACACACAACATGCACTATACGCATCTGTATTTTACATAGATATGTTTTACCTTAAATGCAAGATCTAAATGCCATTAACGCTCTTTCATATTTTTCTAGGAAACAAGGGCAAACTAATTTAGCAACAACACAGTTGGCTGGCTGATGCAACACAGTGAAATTTGAGGAGCATTCATGCACAATAAACCACTTCTGTCAGACCACCTATTGAGCTGTGTGTGTGTGTACCTGAGCGTGTGTGCATGTGTGCAAATCAATGTCAGTGTGTCTGTGTACTCTACATGTGTGGGTGTGTGTGTGTGTGTACCACTGATACACTACATAAAAAGTAGATTCTTCCTCTGTTGTTCACTCCTACAGCGCAGCCTGAAGGCAATTTTCATCACTGCCTCAGTGCTGTAGCAGGTATCTATTGTGGCCCATCAGGCCATAATGCTGAAATTTTTGGCTTGGAGAGTTAAGATCATGTAAATCATTCCACTTAGCTGAAGTCATGTAATTGAAAGTCAAGCCCATAATCAGCCTGTGCAGTTTAGTACCACTGCTGTGGCTCAGTTTCCATGGTTTCTAAGTGAAAAGCTCTGATGTTATTAGATGATTGCTCTGCTTTTTGGGGATTTTGGCCCAGTGGTCACCCAGTGTGTGACAAGAAGATTGGCATCCAAATCACCTCTCTGTTTCCAGGATACTGCTTTGTTCGCTGTGCACAGTAACAGGAACAGTGGAAAAATGGCATTTTTAAGAGCACCACTGAAATTTCCATCTGGGTGTTCGCTATTTATTCATCAGCTCAACTTTCTAATGAGACAGACGCCAAAACACGAGAGCGAACGCCAAAAAAGTAAACGTTAATGAATTAACTCAATAAACAGCTAATTTCAGAGCAGGTTAGACTTTCAGAGTTGCCCTAACTTTAAGAAGCTTTGGACAAAAGCATGCGCCAAAGCAACATAAGAATTGTAAAAATGCAATATTGCATTGTGCAATATTAATACAGAATCACTCACGGAAATAACAAACTCTGTGTCCCTCACGCGACCAATTTAGCAACAAGCATTTTCCTGATAAACAAATGGTTCCCGAGGCAACAAAAAGCACTGCTTTGTCCAAAGCTTTGTACGAGGGAGAGGGGAGCATCGGGACGTCCACCCGTGGCATTAATGTGAGATGCCAAAGGACATAAAAAGCGATGATATTGAACATCTTGTGTGGGATGAAAAGATGAGGCAAATGAGGGAAATACTGAATCTGAAGGGGAACACACTTTGAATCAAAAAGACAGCAATTAGAATAAATGCTCACCAATGTTCAGGTGATGGCCATGACCATACGTCACAAAAATGACATTCTGCAATTTTTTTCCCCAGAGTTTCAACCATTATTGCTCTGTGCTGTAATTTGGTTTTCATTTTTGTGTAACACACTTCTACACAGGAACAGTCAAACTCTCCCTTGGTCCCAGGGAAAGCAGTCTTATCTTGTGTTAGTCTTCCTAATTCATTATTGTAACAATGCACATTTATATGGGAACATGTGTGTGAATAGTTGTCCGTCTGTTTGGCCCTCAAATAGACTTGCGACCTGTCCAGGGTGTCCACCGCCTCACCCTGTGACCCTACATGAGATAAGCAGTTAGGTTAATAACATTTACATGGGAAATAGATTTATTCAGCCTACAATGGAGGGTTGTTTGCACAAAATAAATTATTCTTTGCATATTTCTTTGAAATATCATTTGTGTACATACAAAAACAAATGTTTCTCACATTGTCCCACATTATCACAAAAGGCCACATGTATGGTCCGATGTCTGACGTCTGAATGACTCCTGCTTAGAAAATGCACATCCAGCAGTTTCTGAAATGTTGCTTCCCTATTCCTACTGTAAATTTAGAACAGAGATACTTACAAATTATTGTTAGTAAGTTAGTAAATTATTGTATTGGTCATCATGGACAGTGGTAGAGGGATTTCACATGTTGCTCCATAGTGAAACTATATAATGAATATATTTGCACACTCAGCATTTGAGCACTCAGTAAGATGACAGTAAATGTAGAGCATCATATGCACTTTAAGATGCCCCCCCCCCCAGTAAAACAGACCGAACAGATGTAAATAATCCTAAAATGTGTATTATTACTGAATTTAGGAATCTGTACAGTACAGTGCATTGTAGGCTGAGGTGTTGGCTGCAGACTTTTGGCCAAATCTCTGTCGACTCAGTGATCCATGGACATCACTGAGATGTTTCTGGACCTACGTATCCTGACAATTGGCTTGGCTCAGTTGAATCTTCATCTCATTCATGTTTCCCACTGTCTTCTTCTTGATCCTCACAGCATCAGCCCTGCTCCTCACCACAGAGTTCACGGTGCTCTGCATGGAGTCAATAACCCTTTGGCTATTCCACTTGATTTGTTCCATCTCCTTATTCTTCTCTGCCAACATCCTGTCAGCATTACTTTTGACCTCCGTGTTCAACTGAAGCTGAACAGAGAGAATGTTGGAGTCTTTCTGCTCAAGGGTTTTTCTTATTGGGGAATTTTATATATTACAGGCTATATATAATTCAATAAATCAATCTGATGAAATATCAGGAAGATGTAACCTTGGATGCAGTTCATATGGTATGATTTACTGGAGTTTGTTATATATATATAAAAACACGTTTGTTTGCAGTACAACTTCCATGTGTCTTATTTGGCTTCCTGGAGCTCAGATCCTTCATGAACAGCACAGTGTTGCCCCAGAGCAAGGCCTTTAACCCTGCCGACTCCAGCCGAGCTGCTCAGTGACCACAGGTCAGACTGAGGTTGTACTGGGCCAAACCAGGTGTGAGTATGTGAAACTGTGTAAGTGTGATCACAATATTCTTGAAAAGAGAAAATACCTCTGCTAAATAAATAAAGTTCAAAAATATGCAGATCCAAACTATGGTCTAACATTTAAGGAGCCAGATATTGCAGTATAACAGTAAGCCAACATTTAGATATAATGTCTACAGTCAAGTACTTTTTTTGTATTTACAGATTTAAATATATTTGGACATGTTTCCTTATGGATTTACTATCCGGCTGCAGTAAATCTACAGGGAAACTTTGCTCTCTTCTGAAGATTCTTGTCCTCTGTCCTCGGGCTCTCAGATTGACCCGTGCAGCCTCCTCATGGGAGTTGTTCATTTTTAAAAGCTCAGATTTAGCCTTCTTCTGGGCTGCCTCCAGCTTTCAGTTTGGCCCTCAGTATACAGTATACTGTACGTGTGCTTCCAGTCGGTTGAAACATGGCGTTATAAATATCCCAATGAACAGTGAGTAATGACAGGACAGCCCTTGGAAAGGGTGCAGAAGACATTGGAAGCCAAGACTGGAGCCCGCATTACTGTATGCACAGTACATGTGTTAACCTGTTGGGCAACCAGCCACCACGCGCTGTTGTAGTAATACAGTTATAAAGGGTAAGTGTTTAATTATGTCTCTCATTGTCACATTAAACTATTGGTGTCAGTGTGTTATGTTATATGCAACATGTTGTAATAATATTAACATTCATCCCTGCAAGTGGGATTCTGTTTAATTAAATTCCAATGAGTTAAATTGCGCTTTGAGTGATTAACTGAGTGTTTTTTATTAAAGTTTTTATTGTCTTTAATAATGTTCTTGACAAGGTAAGGAACTGTGCCTTTCTCCACATTAATCATCAGATCTAACAGGTCATGGTGCGTTACGTTATGCTGTGTCATCATATCATGTGGGATTATTGGAAGCTGTGACTGTGCTGGGTGTTCTTGAAGAAATGATAAAAATCACGACTCAATTTGCATATTCACTCATTGCTATAAACATGGTTTATACACTTTGCAGCCATCACAATATCAGTGGCAGTCTGAATTCGGTTGTGTAAAAGTCATTTGCTGTTGGAGCTCACTCTTTGGTTTGTTCTCAGTAAGTATCAGCACGGTGACACATTGCTTGATGTTTTAATTACTATGGATGTGAAATGACAGTAGTTATTTAATTCTTCACCCCATATGGCTGAATATAACCTTTAATTAAATCTGTCACTCTTTTACTTCATAATCACTGTGTCATTTCAGATTCAGTAAAGTAATAACAGTATGGAGCCAAAACATCAATGTATCACAGCTTAAATCCATCTGGAGCTCAGCCATTCACACATCGTTTTCCACCAACTCTGTGGCAATGAACTCTACTGTGTCATTAATGCTCTTGACAGTTATTCAACCCTGCCCGATCGCCAGATAGTCAGAAAGAATACAATTAAAAATTTTAGGTAATTGTATGAAGATGTAAATGTTATATTCTCCGTGTTTCACTTATTCTTTTAAATAATGAAGAATTTGACAGCAATGAGAAGAATCACAGAATCCCAGGATCCTGCCTCTGAAGAGAACAACCTGACACATGTCAACCGCTTCTAACGAATACTTTTTATAAGGGCTAACACAGCGACAACGGCCAAACATTGACTCAGATCATGTTACCTTTGTCTGAGCCTGAACACACCACTAAGACCGCAGCCATGTACAGGAATATTCTGTGCCTGTGTGAGAGAAAATAACTGTCCATGCCAGCAGGTGGTGGTAGTCTGTATTTATCATATCATCATTCAAGCAGAAGACAAAAAACTGTGGATGCAAACTGTAAACAAACCCGTCAACGGGCATCCGACTGGTGCCAGTGGTGCGGGACGCTCTACAACAACTGGGGCGGCAGGCTGCGTGGCGTCTCATGGGCCTCAGACGATTTTAGCCCCTTAGTGCCGGCGTCTGTCGGGGGTCCATGTCAGCGATTGTGCTGCTGATAACTTTTAGCAGTGCTGTCAAAACAAGGGTCGCCCTGTTAATACCCTGTCAACCCAGCGATACATGGTAGAAGGCTTCTAATTTAGGGCAGCTAATTTTGTTTACAACTACATAACACGTGTAGCAGTTATTCTTTAAGGTGGCAGGCCACAGCGGCTTTCTGACAGCTTTATGGCATATTCATGCAGTACACTCCTGACGCTGGCATCTGTATATTATTCCTAATGGTAATATGAAGTAATCAAACATTTACATTTTTTACTATTGTGGAATTCGTCTACAGTCTTTACTCACTGTTGTGCAAGACTCAGAAACACAGAGATGATCAGCTATTAAACATCACATTAGCACGTTCAGAATCAGGCGTCATCTTTATACTGACAAATGTTTAAATAAACCTAAGTCTGTTACTGATTCTTAACATATACACACTGATAAAATGAATCTCTCACAATTTACTAAAGTGTCTAGTGAAACACTAAACAATGTTTTAATTATCATTGGCTTAATAAGTACATTCACTAAAGCCCTGTGCTCATGTATACTGTTGTGTTCGCTGGGCTTCCTGAAGTATTATAGTATTGTACTTTTACTCCACTACTTTAGAGATTCAGTTGCTTTATTACGACTCTTAATACAAAAATGAATGAATAAATGATTATGTATTGTTATGTATTAATCACCTGCCAGGATATAAAGTGGCTAAAATCAGATCAAAGAGTTTTTGTTCCACACTAGAAACTTCCACGCTTAGAAACTTTGACCCTCACTTTTTCTAAATGACCATACAGTAGCTTGTTTCTTGTTATGATCCATAATTTTCAGTACCAAGTAAATTTTCTGAATAAATTTTGATGAGTCTTCAACAGAATCACATTTGCTCGTAGTACTTGTACTTTTGCATTTGTCTTAACTTTTAACACACCTAATTTTGAGCTTTCACTTGTGTAAATATTCTGACGTGGTACTTCTACTCGTAGTGTTACGTGCATGTTGAGTTTCTGTACATCTACCACCTCTGTTCAAAGGGTTGTGAATACAGCACCTTGAACCATGTGCCCCAAGATAAGAGCAAAGAAAAGTTTCAAAGGAAAAAAACATGGAAAAATACTATCACGATTGTGCATCTATGATACCAGATGTTGCCTTTGTGTCATGGCCTCAGGAAACACATGCATTTCCTGTTTATCTAAGTGAATAAAGAGAAAATGTGGCAAAAGACACAGGACAAACCCTACCCGCACATTTGCCTGCATGTCCCCATAAATGCACACAGGGTGCCCGGAAATAACCAAACCTCGAATAATACTGTAATTGTTCCTGCTGTCTTGAATGCTCTCTTCCTCGCTCCCTCATAATAAAAGTCTGTTTGACAGGCCAGTGCAGTATATGTACAGCACAGGAGGGAGTCTTCTATTGCTGCTGAACACAAAATTGTTTTATTGAAGGCTGGGCCCAGCGCAGTGCCTTCTTTTCTTCCCCCTGTGTCTGTCCTTATATTAGAAATGTTTTCGGTTGCCAATAAAAGCATAATGCGGTCTTATACACGCTGCATTTGCAAGTGAATTGCTGGGCCCCATATTGCCTCTGATGGTAATCAGCACTGTGCTGTGACTAGACTGGCCGGTCCAATATTGAGTGTTGATTGTGCTCAATGCTATCTGATGGCGATGGAAGAAATAGGCATACTGTATGTAAACTGAATGCCACACTGCTCGGCCATATGGGTAGCAATAAGATGGAGGCATATGAAACAGCAGGAAGAAATTATTCTTAAATTATAGCCACGGTAGTGCTTGCATGTGAAATCATAACTAAATGGGACAAGCATATGGTGCAGACTAACTTAAGAATGTGTTGTATGGGAAATATGGTTAAATTGTTGTATGAAGAAATGTGTGTAGCGTTTGTGTTGTCACTGAACAGAATATCAAGTCTCTTCCCCTCTGTCTCATTTGTGGCATCTCATTTTCGTTCTAATCAAGCCTTCATTTCACTTTTCATTCTTATCTTGCTGCCAACTAAGCTTATCATTATTTCCACCGTTTGATTCTCAGTGTCTAATGTTCTCTCCTTTTTTTCTCTTGATCACTGGGATGTTTTCACTTTCCAATGGAGTATTTCTCAGTTTCATCTACCTTTCTTTTCCTCTCCATTTTTTTTTAAAAAAAGCAGGTTGTCAGCCAATGTACCTATCAAATTTATCCTGTGTACATTCCACAAACTGAAAAAAATCAACAAAATGACTCGTCCTCCACCCATTACTGGATCTTTTTTCTCGGTGACATCTCAAATCCTGACAGTCTGGTGACAGGTGCGTATATGCTGCTGGCTGTCTTCAACAACACAGAAGATTGAAAGAAAAAAGGGACAGATGTGGGAGAGAGGAAACAGTTAAAAACTAAAAGATTATTGTAGAGGCAAAATAAGACCGGATCACAATGAGGTGCGAAAGTATAGAAAGTAAAGGAAAAACAGGTGGGAACCAACCGTACACAGGTAAATGCTATAAATTGGTTCGAAACAAACTCCAAACCCACACTGCCATACGGCGGGAGTTTCAGAAAGTGTTTCACTTTAATTCATCTGGCACTTGATTTCAGACACTGAAACATTTAACTGGAAATTCATTTTTAAGTGAATTATTAGTCTGAGAAATATTATCTTAATATGTGACCAAAAAAGTATTTTTTAGTAAATGAGCCTTTTAGTAGATCGATTTAAAGAGCCAGACGTGCTCGATAATAAGGCAGCACAATGAAACATTTGTTGAGTGGAAAAGCACGTAGCAGCAGCCGATGGAGGCTGACAGAAATATTCTGCAAACGGAGCAGTAACGCTTGTGAGAAAATTTGTGACTGGTACTCACAGACACCACTTGCTGAACCCAACTCCCTCCTTTCCCTCCCTTCCTCTATCTCACGTACTCCCTCCTTCTTCTCACATCTGTTTTGACCCAGTAAACTTAGCAGTGAACCTAAATGCCAGGCTCCGATTGGCTGCGTGCGTGCCAGTCAGTCATGTGACCACACACACACCCCCTCTCTTTCAGCTCCACCTTCTAGGCTGAAGATGCAGTTTTCTGTAAATATCTCACAGGTCATTTTGGTTTCGATGATGTGTTCACCGCCTGAGCCTGTTTTTTTTTTCCCTTCGCCTCTCACTTACAGCACTCCTCTAATCTCTGCCGTCCTCCTCCGTTCTCGCCTTCTCTTGTCCCGTCAGCTTATCCTCCTTTCTTATGATCTTCTCTTCTAAAGGAAAAAAAAAAGAACAGTCTAACTGATTCTTCCCTGCTTAAGTCACTGATGAGGTCGGAAATAAATTGTTTGTTTTGGCTTAGTCACGTTGATTATGTTGTCATGGATAATTTTAATCACTATTGGAATTAGAAGAAATTGACATTCACCGTGAACAACTACATTACCGAAGTCCCCAAATTGTCCATTGTCATCCCACATGTTTGCTGCCAGTTAGCGTAGCCTAGCACAAAGCCTGGAAACAAGGGAGCATCACTGAGGCCGAGCCAACCTGTCCTGTCATGGGAAGCAGATCTGTATTTACTGCCCCAACACATTTCGGTTTAGTAACGGCTCGACACACAGCCAGCTCGACTCCACTTTCCCACAACGCGGCTCATTCTGCATCGCTCTACCTTCTCCCTTTCCATGTCCTCATCCTGCTATTTTCCCATGCTGTCATGTCCACAGCTGCAGCAGACCTGGGAGGGGACTCTATTCCCTCTCCCGTGTCTCTCTCTCCACCCGGAGAGGGACCTTGAATCAGTTTCTCTCGTGTTACACAGAAAAACTCCAAGTACAACTCAGGTCATTCAGAATTGTCAGATTTAGGTTTGTCTGTGTTGCTCTTTCTATCTGAAAGAAAAAGACAGTCTTCAACAGTTGCTTATGTATCTTTTACACCACAGCTCTCTGTGTGTGTGTGTGTGTGTGTGTGTGTGTGTGTGTGTGTGTGTCCTTATCTCCATACTCTTCATACTGTATATCACCTGCTTCTTATCTTACGTGATACCTAAATGAAAAGACAGCTCTCAGCGAAACTGCTTTGCAAGCAACTTTTGACCTGGCAGTAATACTTAATTCTTAATTCCATTGGCTTTGTTTCAAAGTCTTATACAACACAGTAATAGCCACTGCTAGAGGACATTTTTATGGGTTTGTTTTTAGTTCAGATGCTATCTTTCTTTATTTTCCTGTACTTTTCAGCAGTTAAACTGTGGCGCAACATAGCTGATCTAAATCTGGTAAATGAGGCTTACAGCTCCAGCTGCTGACAATGCCAGACACATATACAGAGAGGTCTGGTGTTGGAGCCCCAGGAAAACAAGGACTAGACATTGTTGCCGCATCATCATTAAAGCATAGATCTGAGACTACGATAGCGTACCGTGGCATGCTTTACCCAATTCGAAATAATAACTGATTCCACCAGATTATTGGGTATTACCATGGAACCTCAGGGCAGCCGGATGCAAGGCTGCATGCACTCATTTTCCACTAGAAACAATTTAGCAGTTGAGTCATGAAATAACCACGGTATGAATGTGCATTTTGTGAGGTTAATAACATTTTTTGTTGCAGTGATGATTAACTTTCCTGAATGTGATAAAGAATTTAAATGGAAAGATATGTTTTCTCCTAATGTCCCATGAAAGGTTCCTGCAGCTACTGTACAATGTTTTATTTACTATTAAACTTGTGGACCGACGTAATGTTAATGTCAGCTTAGATATAATCATTGTCAAATCTTATGAAATGTCATGGTTGGACCAGCCCAATGACCTTACGAATTTCCCCTGTACTCCAACAGGAACACATTGTCTTTCCTCTTTAACCCTGAATGTCTTTAACAAAACTCTTCACTCCTCCTGTTCTATTTTTCAGAGCCATGTTTGATGCAATCGCAAGCCCACAACATTCCTAGAACCGGACTCTATAGAAATCAAAGGATTTGTCTTTTTGAAGAAAGACTGGGAGGACGGCAGTGAAAAGGGAAAACGTCAAAGCCACTGAAATGGAGATGGAGCTTTGAACGAGAGGACAGATGCTCCAATGCAAATAGGTTAATTCAAAATACGACAAAGAAAACATTTAGTTAAGATAGGAATGCATCCACCATCCATCCTGCTCACACCTCCATGTGAATTTTTGAAATGACAGCTGAATTATTACCATTGAAATGACCAGATGACAGCTGGTGTTCACTGCATTTGAACACAGTAGTAGTTATCATGCTGTTAATGTTGCACTGTGGTCACACACACGACTATAACTGTTTTTTGATACACTAATGTGCTAGTTGAATGTGCATTAAATATTGTGTTGATAAACAATTTCAGTGTAAGTGGATATAAACTTTTTCATTTAACTGTACATCTTTAGGAATAAGTACAGAATGAAAAGTGCAAATTTTATTCAGTCAATCACACACACACACACACAAATAAAACTCAAACCACATAAAAGCCCAGCCTGGAGCGTGTGTTTGTTTGTGTATATGTGTGTTTTATCATGCAGCTTCATTTTACCATATGCTGTCCGTTGTCCCCAAAGTCTCAAATTTAGACTTGTCGCCTTTTATTATATTGGCATTAATTATGAAAATGATAGGGAAGATATCTCTTGTATATTGTGTGTGTCACCTCCCTAATCTGTCTCAGTAAGGTTAAAGTGCTAATTACACTGTGACTCTGAAAACCTCTGTCTTGATTTTGGGATCTACACACTGCAACAGGCACAACACATAGTTACACATTGTTGTTTTGGACCATTTCTCATACTTGTGTCTATATAGTTTTGGCTTCATGTGCAAGGGAAAAAAGTATGACGTTTTGATGATGACTAATAAAACCTACTGCATATAAAATAACATTTTTTTGGTTTATCACTCTAAACAAAAATTAACCCTGATGCTATAATTTGTATAAGATTCAGTTTATCAGCATTTGTATTTTGAACAAAGATACACAAAATGTAGTTAGTGTGAAGGAATTTGTATTTGTGTATACATTTTCCACATCATACTCATACACCCTATTTTTTAAATTCCACCTTTTGCTGCTGGTGGCATGACCAGATTTTACAGTCTCTGTTGTTTTTCTCTGTTGTTGTCTCTTTTTTTTATTTTCCTACATCACCCACATCTCTTTATCTCTATCACTTTTACAATAAATAGTTCAGAGGCATAACTCCAAGGGAAAAGCCATAGTCCTGAACATGCTGCACACACACACACACACACACACACATGATCTCTCACAGGGTGCTCTGCTGTGGGTTGCTGTTTCCAGAGACTGGAGGGGGTTCTGGGAGAAGGAATAATGAGCTCATCAGTTCAGCCTGGAGGTAGTGGAAGCACAGACACACACACATAATTTTTCTTCTTCTTTCTTTTTATCCCATACACAGACACAGAGGCAATTACCGCGATCCATGCTTGGTAGGATATTCCATCTCTCTCCAGCCAGCTTTACTGTGACTCACTGTAAAGACTCAGGGCTGCTAAAGAAGCTGCCACCCCTCGTTTTGTCTTTTCCATTTTTGTGGCAGTGAAATGTATACAAAATACCTGTGCACAGTGTGTGTGTCAGCGTGTGTGCTCATGTTTGCCACAGTCGCTATTCATATGCACAAAAGTGTGTGTGTGTGTGTGTGTGTGTGTGTGAGCATGCAAAAATTTACAACTCATGCAGATCTTATATACAGTAGAGATTTTCTGTTGTTTGTAATAGTGCACAAAAAGAGTAAAACAATTAATGTTTGAAGGAAAAATGAATGTGTCTCAGTATTACCAGATTTTTAAGCAAAGCCTGCTCCCATCAGTGAAAAACCTAAAAATGAAGTTACAACCTTCAACAAGACAATGATCCAAAGCACAAAGCAAAGGCAGCCCAGAAACGATTTAAAAGGAATAGGGTGAATGTTTTACACTATGACCTTCCCAGTCACCAGACTTAAATATTGCTGAAAACCTGTGGATAAATTTGAAGAAGGCTGTACATGGCAGACAGCCAAGCAATCTGTTAGACTAGAAACAATTATGCCATGAAGAATGGGCTAAAACTACACCTGAAAGGATAAGAACTCTGATCAGCCGACGACCAAAGAGGTTGGAGGAGGTTGTAAAGGCAAAGGAAGGACACACAAAGTAGAGAACATTTCATAAAGAGGAATGAAAACTTTTGCAAGAATACACGTTCTATGATGTTTTTTTTAATACACTCCTGTCCATTTTTGGTATGTTTGACAATGTTGGGACATTTGTACTAGCTCAGTGAGCATTACAATGTCAAATACATTGTTGATTTAAAAAAACAAAAACTTTGTTTTACCCCATTTGATTCAATTAAGGGGATGCAAAGTTTTTTTCTCATCTGTAAGAGTGAAGATGCTGATACGTTTGTTTGAAGTGATGAAAATTATGAGTTGAAGTTCAGCGTTTGTGGAAATAGATGTCATGAACTAGTAACTTAAATAACGGTCTTGTTTTTTCTGTGCTCACTGCAAAGGAAACATCAAGTGGAAGGTCTAAATCGAACCAAACAAAAATTAAAACGTATGCAAACAGCAGCTGTGAATATTAATGTTATAGTACATGTAATTTAAATGTTACACAACAGAAAAAACCCTCTTCATTTCAAAACATTCTCATCCAACAGCATCAAATATCAATGTACCCCAGGGACAAAAGTTGCTGCTTTTTATGTCCTTTGTATCTCATATGGACACGTTGAATGCTCAGGTATTGCCACCATATGTGACACTATGAAAACACTGGAGCTCATCCCAGCTTTCATTGGGAAACATCTCCAGTCTCAAGGCCAATGCAGAGAGACACACACAACAGACAACCATTCACACTCACACCTAGAAGACACTCACCAAATAACCTACCGTGCAGGTGTTTGGACTGTGGGAGGACACCAGGACACGTAAGGAAGCACAGGGAGAACATGCAAACTTCACAAAGGTTGCAGCCAGCTGAGATTAGAAACAACGACCTGACTGTGAGGAGGCAGCGAAAACCCCTCCAACACTAACCCTGAAATAAAAAAAAATTAAAAACATTTGATTCCAGGTTGATCCCTAATGATCATTTACTCTGCAGCATTAACCACTGTCAACTTTCGCTCTTTGGTTTGTTGCAATTCGTCCTCAGTAACAATTCTCAGTTGAGTTAAATACAAAGACAGACAATGTCTTTGATTCACTTTTTGTCTGTTTTATTGTTTCTGCTGATGTGATAATTTCTGCTTCCCCTTCATGTACAAACTTCCTTGTCTTCTCTTCCCTTATACCTGTGTCTCTCAAACCCTTGGTGGTCTTCCTTCCTCCATCCTTCTCTATCCCGCGGTTGCTGGTTTTTTTTTATTTTTTTGTATAATGATCACCTGCTATGTGGTCTCACAGCTCTGGGTTATTAGATCAATACCATTTCTAAAGCAATAAATGGAAGACAGTACTTGTGTGTATTTTATTCTTTGTCTTTAGTTTTTCATTACTTGCAGAATGTATTAACAAGCTTACTTTTTATCTTTACAGGCTCAAGCTTAATTACTTTCAGGGAAACGTCACTATCAAACATGGAGCAGAATAAGTAACAAAAGCTTTTTTGATTAAGACCAAACTTTTCTGTTTTGAATTAAGTTTTTATTAGCAGCCAGTCATGACTGGAAGCCAGGATGAATTTTCCAATAACCTTACATTCATACGGAAGGTTAAGCTCTCTGAATCCATGGTGGTTAATATTTAACAAGCAAAGTATCACATGGGAATACGACATTAACCTTTTGTTATTGAAGTAATTCCAACTTTTTCACCTGGATGTGCATCTTATTGTCAGTGCAAGCAAACACACACCAAAACCTTTCTGTCATGCTTCTGCTACACTTTGCCAGATAATATTTACTTAGAAATTGAGGGCTGACATAAAGTATGCACCAGTCTTCTTGATTAAATTATAGTATGTCACAGTGGCGGCACCAGGAAATTGTGACTGGGGGAGCTAAGAGGGGGAGCTGAATTAGTAATAGCAGGAGCCAAACATTTTTTTCCTGAAAAATGACAATAATAAATAAGAGTGCTTCTTTGAAATACCTTTTACAATACCAAACAGTGAGCTGAGCCTGTCTGCACAGAAATGGTAATAATTTCAGAGTTATGCACTTACAGACATCTGTCTCTGATCTCTGATTTTTCTTGTCCTTTATTTTTTCTGCTCCTATTTTCTGTTTGGGCAGTTTCAGCATCTGTTGGCTATCTCACCGCTGCGCTGTCTTTGCATTAGGCTCGTAGAATATTAATGCGATCAAACTAACGTGGTTGCGATTAACCAGTGAGCCTGGAACACGCACACAGCAGGCTCTCACGTGCCCCGAAGGCAGACAGAGAAGAATCAAATAGAAGCAAATCCACTAAGACAACAAAGGTTGTAGGTTATTATCCATTACCAGGGCCCAAAAAGAAAACACATGAGCAGGAACACATGTGAACAATGACGCGATAGTTAAACCTCCTGCACAAAGCAGACGACCAGTCCCTGTGTTACTGTTCTATTTTTTTGCAAATTCTCCCTTTTCTTCTGCTTCCTCCACTGCCACCATGACAAGCTCACCTCCGTCTTCTTTTTAGTTTTCTGCCGTCATTAAAACTTTTTGTCTCACAATCAAAATCCAGCTTATTTTGATGGAAGAGCAAATCAATAAACACATAAAACACTTGTCAAAGTATTGACTGCTTGCTTAGTAATACACCGATCTGCTTAGGTCACATTATGTTATGCTTTATATCCTTCTCCAGCATGAGCTGAGAAACCAGTCAAAACAAAGGGACGTAGTTGGATATGATTTTGCAATCATCCCTAATTGTCCCAACCCTCCTCTGCAGGAGGATCCCTTGAAATAACATCCCTATGGTGGTTACCAGGCTTCTCATTATTGAATTAGCGCCCCTACTGTATGCCAGCAGACGTTATTTGATTTTGCATCACTTGTAATCTTGTCCTTCCATGTCATAAGATCAAACATAATAAACACCATATTAACAACTACATTATGTTTTGGTGCAAAAACTATATTCATAAAAAATACTGAAATTTGTGTAAAATAAACACTTAACACAGTGTGTAACTATTTTCCCAGCTATTTTAATATTGTTGGAAACTGGGGCTGACTCATTGTACATGAATATCAACGTTAAATAAAATATAAAAGCTTTAGTATAAGTGTATTTATCAGCAGACAGGGGAGCAGAGTGAGCTGAACCACAGCTCCCAGTAGGTGAAGCTCAGCCACCTGTTCTGTTTTAAGTAGTACACATCAGACATCAGGAAACTAGTCAGAGTTATTTTGGGCAGATAATATTATACAATTTAAGTTTTCACTTGATGTTGTTGATACCATGAATATACAAGTCTAGGTTTGTTCCGTGCGTGCAACAAACTGTACAGGACGTTTCTACAGAGGTCTAAAAAGGTTCACGTCCTGTTCAAACTATGTACAGTCTCAGCGAGCTGTAACTCAGCTTGTGTAGCTTTTGTTACTTTGAGACTGTGGCTGTCTCATAGTCCTATCGTCTCATGCTTGTCTAAATGTTTTATTGCCATCGATTGATGTGCATTGGTGTTAATATTGTTAGTGTTTGACTCTTTTAATCTTTTGTCTTTGGTTGATGTACCTTTTTTCAACTTTCAGTTATCTGTGAAGCACTTTGAACCACGTTATTTATTTAAATAAAGTTTTGATTGATCGATTGATTACAGTTTTTCACACACTATAGACATACAATGATTATAGAATCTATAAATAAATTGCAGAATCAAAAACAACAATAAGACTTACCTCACTTGTCCCCAGGGGGAAATTATTGTTGTTGGACAGCTGCACATGGATAATGTTTTTTACATGTCATGTTCAAGGACATTTGGACAAGTGTCCTGACACGTAGCAAAGAAGCATCGCGAATCAAAGCATCAACTCCAGGGTTCATGGGCAGTTCCTCCTCTGAGCCGCAGCCTCAATAAAGATATACTGTAGAAAGCGGTTTGTCTCTGCGCTGGTTTTGGTAAACTGGTCTGAGTCAAAAATCCACGGCTGACTTTCATTCGCCCTCTGGCCCTTTGTTTTGTTTCACACAGGAATTTTTGACTATGGAAGTTCTGGGTTTTGTGACTCAACCATTCAACTGAATTTCAGCCCGAGTGGATTTACGTAGGTCTAGATAAAACATCACCTAACTTTCACTTTTGTTAATGTCATAATCACTGAGGCTCTTAGAGGTTCCGACCATAACTATAATACTTAGCTAGCAAAGCACTGGCTGGTACATTTCTGTAACTAGTGACTGTTCTTTTTTTGACAAATGATTAAACCATATGTTTAGATTTAGGACCTTGTATTGAACTTTGCATGTTAAAAGTTTAAGGAGGAATTATGGAGAACAAATAAAAGTTTGGCCAATATTTACAAGGCTATTGGCTTTTATACAATGAAGAGACCTTCAGCCGTTGGAGTTAAATGTCTGTGGTGCACGTGAATCCATGCTGCTGGATGACAACTAACCAAACAAGACAAGATAAGATTTTATATTGTCTTTAGTGTCTGTAAGGTGACTATGGATAAATCAGTTAATTTAAAAAATGCCCAAAGCTTTTGATTGGCCAACGTGTTCTGAACTGTATGATAATTTTCTTGGATCCTGCAGATTAGGGTTTAGTTTTGATTTAGTAGATTTTCCTTTTGGTGCCTGCTGTGACACACTGCCCACAGCTGTTGTCACTGTAAAGAAAGAAGAAACAAACTTTTAAAGTTACTTTTCAATCCAGCAGGTTTCATTTTTTCACTTGGAATCTGTCACTTCTAATGCATGCTGAATCATAATTCATTCGGAGAGAATTCTGTGTCTCTAGCTGCAGAACTGAGAGATTCAAACAAGTGTGTTATTACGGGAAAGTCACGCTTTTTTGTGCAATACTCTAAACCACTTACTTTGGCTGCTGGTTTGAGTAGCTAAAACTTGAAACACATCAAGAGTCAAGTGCCCACACAGACATTACACACCTTGATAACAATGAAGCCAAGTGAAAGTTTAATCAGAGAGACACTTTTCTGGGACAACCCTCCTGTGTCTGTTGCCCTGCATCTCTCTCCCAACTTCCAAACTCAGCTGGATGAGGGTCTTTCACTTATTCCATAGTTCCTTCACTGACACTTTACACTCAGTCTCCCTATGCTCCATCCACATCTTCAACCTCCTCCTCATCAGCACCACCAGACTTCTTCAGAAGAACAATGCCTACCAGCTGGTCCCAGAGTTTCCTTTAGATCAGGGGTGGGACTCCTGCGCTTCCTGAGGGCCACAGCCCTACTTGAATCAAACTATCTCTGCTTTAACCACGGCTCCCCCAGCGTCTCATTGACTAAATATCATCGACTGTAGCTCAGCAGCTAAGGCAGTTATCCATGGACTACAGTGTTTTGATCCCTGGTCCCTCCTTGATGTGCGTCAAAGGTCCTTTGGCAGGAAACTGAACCCCGAGTTGCTCCTGGTGAGTCACGTGAGCACCTTGCATGGCAGCCATTGCCATCGGTGTGTGTGCGAATGAGAAGCTGCACTGTAAAGTGCTGTGGATAAAAGCCATTTAGAAAATATTCCTCAAGTGGAAGCATTCAAGGTTCTCCTGCAAATAACATGAGGCACATCAAGGGACCAAAGTTACACCTTTGGCAACGCAAAAGCAGAACAAACAACCCATACAGTTGTTTAAACTGGGTGATTGCTACAACTTTATGCTTTTAGCTTTATGTCTGGATCATGTTTAGATCTGGTCTAATAAAGAGAAAATGAGCAAGCGATACAGCGATTGAAAGAGAAATCATGGAGAGAACAATGGTAAAAATGTTGAATGAAGAACAGACCCGGGGGAACAGACAAAAAAAAAAAACTGCTTAATTATCATTATGTAAACTCCAGTATGGATCATTAATTCAGTGTTATAATTAATAAGTAATTGGCCTACAGCCGTATTTAAAAAGATTATCATACTTGTATTGCTAAAGAGATGTTGTTGTTTTGCTAGTCATCTGTATCTTACTAATGCAAGGAGATGCTAAACAGAGGATATGTAAGTAATTCATATTCCAGTGTTTTGCTTAACGTTAAGTGTTTTATTGCAAACAAGTCAGAGATATAAGTATATTAACAATGAAAAGCATGCTCGTGAACAGTCTTCATGTTTAACAGGAAATGCAAAGCTTGAGTTTTCATCTATGAAAGCATGTATGTATGAATAGATAATAATAGATACTTACACCACTGGGATAAAAGAACACATACCTTTACTGACTTTCCTAAAGGCTGAGCAACAAGGGATTGTGCAATGAAACAAATGTCACAGTCTAATCATAGCCTTAATGCTTTGCATACTGTAACCTTTTAAGCAACAATTTATATGCATATGAATATGGGCAATGTTGATCTGAGGAATGCATTTGCTCCCATGGTAATACTGCCATATGCACTAGATTTCAAGGGAAGTGAATGTAGGCATATAACATCATAATGGCCTAGTGTTTTAAACCTTCACAAACGGTGGAAAATATTTTATTTACCCACTAACATCCAGTTAACATTCTACAGTGTTGTGCATAGATGTTTTGCTGTGTCTGTGAGCCATAAAACATCATTAAGTAAATGTTGGAGAAACCGTCAGTGGCCATTTACAAAAAAAAAGACAAAAAAAAAAACTCAGAGATATACTGTACAAAAAAAAGGAAAGAATAAAAGCACAACCCATTCCGAAGCTTACTTTTCTCTTCTCATGAATACTGATGTGAACTACAATCCATTTGCAGCCACACGTTTGCTCAGTCTGCAATTTATGATTCAAGCTGTAACTACCTCATTTGATCCCATCCTTGTTATGCTAATTTCCTCTCACAGTGGTAGCAAATCAGTTTGATTTAACTGTGCAAACTGTGTGAGTAGAGTACCGTGTGTGTCTGTGTGGCATTTGGGAGGAGTGGTTGCTACCACAGTTTTGCTTGTGTGTCTGTGTGAGTGAGTTGACATGCACGCGTGCATATTCCTAAGTGTGTGTGTGTGTGTGTGTTTTGTCACGGAGCATACAGTTGTCAGAAAAGTGAGAGGTGTTTTTGTGCCAAAGCCAAAGCTCCCAATCTGCATTTTGATGTCATTAGCTTGCCACATCAAGCTGCTTCAGTGGTACTTTAAACCCAGATTGTGTTTTCAAGAGCACTACATGGAATATGGAATGAAAGGCTCAAAAAGCATCGAAAAAGACCCTTATAATGAAATCATAAATTATTTTTGATTTCGCTTGTTTAGTATTCAAAATTTTTTTCAGTACAGTGATAAATTGAAAAACAAATATTGGCTTATTTGCTGTTAGGTTAATCATGCTTTCAGAAGACCAAACATTTTCAGCTATTCATGCTTCATAAGTGGCAGACCCAGTGGCCAAGACAAAATCTTGTGTCTTTCTTTTCCTCTTAATCTGTTTCGCCTACGTCTTCTCGGAGTCTCTCTATCTGGCACTTTGGGAAACATCAGGCTCTTTATTAAAGTAAGGCTGTGCTCTGTTGGTTCAGGTCAAGTCCGATTGTTTGTATTAAACCCTGCACAGTTTGCATGAAGTCATAACCAGGGAAGTATGAACACATATGGCTTACACAATCCATTGTAATTCTTCTGAAATTTCCCAGCAACAGCAAAATGTCACAGTGATATCTTAAGGTAATTATCTCAACAATGCATTCTCGGACAACTTGTAGAGTGGAGAATGTGGTTTCAGTCAACAGAATGTGAAGCGTTGGTATGACCTCTGAAAGAAAGAAAGACAGAAAAAAAACAAAGAAGTGACACACACACAAACACACACATTTCTTCCTGAGAAACTACCAGCCCACGGTGGCCTTTGGATGCCCGTCCCTTTACTTAAAGGTGACCCTCAGCGCTGTGAAAAAACGCACCTCCAATTCTGTCCCTAGATATTACAAAGAGAACAAAAAGAGAAAAGGGAGAGAGAAAGAGCGAGAAAGCGCAGGTGAGGCTGCGTTAACTGTCTGCTCTCAGCTTTTTGTTGTTTTATTCTTTCCTGCTGGAATCTCTGGAGCTCAAGGTTGAGGGAAACAAACCAGAGAGTGATTAAGTTAGTGTGTCTGTCTGAGAGGTGGAGGCCAACTGCGCGTTCCAGGCTGTGAATTTGTTTTTACTCGTTACACAAACTGACTCATACTCCGAAGAAACATGAATTATCAAAATATGCATGTTGCTC
Source organism: Channa striata (assembly GCA_033026295.1). Classification (NCBI taxonomy): domain Eukaryota; kingdom Metazoa; phylum Chordata; class Actinopteri; order Anabantiformes; family Channidae; genus Channa; species Channa striata. The sequence continues at coordinate 12,184,407 of CM065175.1, read as the reverse complement.
CTGACTCCAAAAATGTCCCGTTTCACACAGTTTGTGCCACTTAACTTTGCATCAGTGTGACTGCTCATTACAAGGTGCACAAACTCTGCTCATAGTTATCATTTCCTCAACGTTACTGCTCTTTCACTACAGTCAATTTATATCACATGTACAGTTGTTGTACAGTATGGATCTATGCTCATTGGACCCACTATAAAACCTGCTGGTGCATACAATAAGTCTAACATACCTCTGCCGTCCCTTCTGGAGGAACTGATGCTCTGAAAGGATAAAATAACAATAAAAATACAAATCCACATAAAGAAAAAAAAAACTTTAGATCCACCTGGCTGTGCATGGGGCTGCGCAGCCATAGACCAGTCAGGGTGCACGTGCTGACTCCAATCCACCACAACATTAAAACCACCAGGTGGATTTAATGTTAGGACTGACACACAAGTGTATTATAACTTAAAAGGAGCTTTTTACGCAGCCTCAGATCTAACAGTGGTTGTTCCTTCTGTGTAAAATACAAGACGCAAGTGTGCTGACACACTCATGTATAAATCAGGCCCAGTAAGCCCGGTCACTTCACTCGACACTGACTTAAGGAAGAAATGAGATTTTTCTCATCCTCAAACTCAGGTTCAAGCTATTTGTCTCACATGGGGGCTTGAGCTGATGAGCATGTCACCGCAGTTACCTGCCGTGCCCCCCTTCACATCCAGAGCTTCAGTGTAAAAACACACAGATAAATAAGGCAAAACTACGTTAATATGTGAAGCTGTAAAAATTTACATTGAGCATTAATTGTGTGCTGTTTTGTACCTCTGACTTACCATAAATCAATAAATGCAGTATATGGGTTGATAACGTAATGAGCAAAGCCTGGCTATGAAATTAAGTTTTGGAATTCAAGGTTGAAATTAGCACAGCTGAAGCATTGAGAGGGATAGAGCAGCAAGACTTGTTAATCCTTAAATCCTTAAAACCCCCAAGAAGGAAAAATATGATTGAACAAGGGTCTTATTATTTTAACAAGCTCTAAGTTTAGCTGGCCATACTTGCATTTATCCTAAAATCTATTGCGCTCTCTCAGCATCCCTTCTCTCTCCGTTTTCTACACCCTGAATCCAAGGTGTTCCCCTCCTCTGCTCCTCTTTCTCTCTCTCTCACTCTGTAAATCAATTTTGGGCTTGAGGCTGCTTTGCCTCGCAGGCATCTCACTCTTTGATAGCGTTCCCACCACATCACTGAGTGTATGTGTGTGTGATAGCACCCTCCGCAAGCAGAACAGAGGAGCCAAGCCAGATTTCAAACTTCTTTGTAGGATTTGGGTTCAAACTCAGTCCTGTTGTAGCCAAAACGAAAACTTAAAGACTCAGATTGACACACACACACACACACAACTTTGTATTTGTGCGCGGAAAGAGCTTTGAACAACGGGAATGGAAAATTAGAAGTTTTGTTCTCCTGCTACACATGTGTAGGCTTAGCATTAAAGTAATAGACAGACTAACAGAAGGAGAGAAAAAGAAAAGACAAGGCTTTGAAGGCAGATGTACCTAAAGGCAATGTCCTTCAAAGACTTTGTTGCTCAAAGAAAATTTGGATGAAAAGTGTTTACAGGCAGACTGGCAAGAGAGAGAAAATGATGCATAAAGATGAGAGATGATGAGCTGATTCGCACATGTTGTCATTTCTCAAAGATACACATGCACATACATTCACACACAACCTTTCCCATGTGGCTCCATCAGCGGCGACAACTCACGATGCTCGAGTATCATCTGTACTAATGCCACATTTTGTGATTAGTAAAGAACACATTTGAAAGTGGCTAATCAGCTCAGCAATAATAATTACATATAAATTCATACGTTTGAATTGGAAGAATGAGATGATTTTGGCTTTGAATAACGTGAGCAAATGTGAGCAAAGATGTGAAGTCTGTGTATTCGAGTCGGTCTTGCCTGTCCTCTGGCCTGTAGTGTGACTAGAACAGCTTGCGTGTTTTCATTTAACTTGGGCATAATTCATAGTCTAAGCTCATACGTGTCACACAGTTGTTGCCCGAGCCCTGATTTTTCAAACACTACTGGCTCCACCTGCTCGTATGTTCACTGGAAAACTGCTGTGACTGCACCTTGACAGCCTCGTGCTATTGAACTGCAGCTGTAAACAAATGTATGGAAAACTTTGCAATAACTAAGGGTGGAATGTGACTCATAAGCATCTCGTAAGCATCTCGGACACCTGTCTTGCGAGTGATGTCAGACTTTGAACTTACATTAGCCGAGTGCAGTGAAGACCTCACAGTGGGTCATGTTTGGGTGAGTGTCTCGCGTCCATCTCGTGTGGAATAGCTCCACCTGTTGACTGATAACTGCACAGCTGCTGAACAGCGGCCTGTTGGACGGCGTTACACAGCCGTGGGACTGTAACACATGTGTAATGTGTGGAAACGCCAACCTGAGCACTTTCGCAGTTTGGTCTAAAATCTCGCTACTGACTGAGACTCTATTCAGAAGGAAGCCACATTTGTAAAAACCCACAATCTACCATTCAGTCTGTGTTACATTTGAAAAACAACTACAGCTGCACTGTCCAGCCTCTACAAATAATGAAATCTTTTTTTTTTTTGGCACATACAGTAGAGCTGACTACTCAGACTTTTACTTGTTTAAACAAATGAGATCAGGTCAGATGTTACGTGCTGTGGAAATCCAGCCTGCCCACTCCCGTTCATTGAGAAAGGCCTCTGTAGTAACTCACACAGTGCATCACTGAGATAAAACAGACTGTGGCTCAAACGGAGTCTGATGAATTCAGTTTGATGAATTTTGGGAGTGTCTATATGGTGCTTAAAGATAAATACAAGGCTTGTATGTAATATTTTAGTAATGCCCCAAAATATAATAAAAAACTGCATGTCGTCAGACTTTGTAGCCTAAATTTTAAACACGACCCAAAAAGAACATAAAACAATATGTGTTATTATTATCTATGGAAGTTCCACTGCAAGTTTTTTTATTTTCTGTCAAATATAGCACGCTTGTTTGATATATCCATGTTATAAGAATCAATGTACAAAATGATCAAAACTCCTAAAACACACACACACACACACACACACACAGGATTGTTTGACAAAGTACACGTGCTGTGATTATTTTCTCAACCTTTTTTTCCTGTTTGCCACTGGTTTCCCTAAAGAGATGTCTCTGGCAGTGAGACACAAGATGAATTAAAGCTGCCATAAAATGGAAAGAATCATGTGCCTCTGATGATTTCCTATTGAGATTATGAAATACGCACTTTGAAGTTGTAACATTAAGTCAAAGCATGACATCATGACATGCTCTGGCAGGCGTTGATGTCAGATTTTCTGCCACAGTGTTTAAAGTCAGTGAGCCCTGGTGGGTGGAAGAGATTTCACAAGATTGCCTGAATATAATGAGATGATATATCTTTGAGTAGATATGATCTTTTTCTTAAAATATCACTCCCAGTTCTCTGTTTTATACAGAGAACTGGGAGGTTTAAGACAGAAATGATAAGCAGCAAAGCTTGTGATTTATGTCACAGTGTTGTACTGTAGAATATATGGCATGTAGCTTGGTAAACAAATGGCATTTTCTTCTAACACAGTGTCTCATCACCCATACGTCTTATGATCTTTAAGAAAGCTCTTTAACAAGGACCTCCCAGACAAGTGGTGTGGACTGAAAATCCACCATGTGTTTGGAGCTCAATCTGTTTCCCTGTCTCATTAGACCTGCTGCTTTGTGAATGTTTAATACTCACAGATGAGCTTTATAAAATCCTTTTAGCTTCTTGGACTACACGTATCTATGAGCGTGTTCGAATTTTTTGATGCACTGATGCTGCAACAAGTAGCAGGGGTTTCTAATTAAATGAATCTGTACTTGCACTTGATCGTAATACTTGCATAATATGCCAAATGTATTTGTGAATGGCCTTCTTGATCTCACACAACTTACATGGCAATTTAGGTCGTATGGTTTGAAACAGGCTCTTTGGGTTTCTATGTGGAACTTTTATTCTGTATGAAAACAAATTCAACGTTTCCAAGGAAAACATTTGCTTGATGAAACGTTTTCCCAAAGACGTAAGGGGTCCTGTTTCCCATATTTCCTATCTTCCCTTACTGACTCATTAAGTTCCTGCTGCTTTATAGAACTTAAATACTCACAGATGAGTGCACACTGAACCATATACCTTTATAAAGTGAACTTAATGAGACCAGCGCTGGATTTCATTACCTCATGTCCAACAGAATTCTTTATGATTCTGTCCCAAGCCTGCAGCACTCAGCAAGACACGCTGCGGCAAACACTATCAGCAGCCTACTACTGTATAACTCGTTTAGTTACGCAGATCTTTCTACATGTTTGTGTCTCAGGCCCAGTCACCCACACTTACTTTCCTTTATCTTTATCTGACATGACAGAGATTAAAGGAATATTTCAGTTTAGTTATATTGTGTTTCAAACAGCATCCCTAATTCAATTTTTCTAAATTATATATCTTTTTCATGTGCCAGTCATAAACTTCCAAGCTCCCTATAAAGGAGACCAGAAGGTATTAATGCAAATTCTGTGTATGCATCAATGGAAATTGATATATTTTATGAATGATCATTTTCAAACTGACTTTAAACAGCTGCATGAGTTTAATGCAAATGTTTCTTACACACTTACAGAATAAATAACTCAAACCGAGTTTTTTTTTAATGTAAAACTTCATGTAATATCATGTGAACCAAATAATGAGAGTGGGTAGAAGGGAGACAAAAAACTAGTTTTAAAAAGACAAGCAGCCTGTGGTCCAGCCTGAGCAGGTTTCTGAATATTCTAAGAACACCTAACTTAAAAAAAACATGCCTGTTGATAAGCATGACTTGAAGTGTCATTCCTCTCACTCACTTTCTCCCACATATAGAGGCAGACATGTAGGGGGATGTGTTTCAGTTATCCAGATGTGGTGCTGTGTGCAGGTCCAATGGGACAGAAGAGAATGTACAGTTGGCTTTGGACATATAGTGGGGCCTCTGTGCTGTTCATCTCTGCAAAGTGCAGATTTAAACGCCTGTGCATAAGTGTGTATGTGCGAACCTTAGGCTGCGTGCGTGTGTACGATGTGCTTGCTTGCATTTACACTCACTAACAATCCGTCTCTTTCATGTACACTCATAACCACACACATGTGCCCCTTACTGACCTGTGAGGGATTAAACCACAGCAGGGTTCTATGGCTGTCAACCTGTCCTCAATTCCTAATGTGAGGACACACACACACACACACACGAACACACAAACAAAACCACATTGTGGTTGTCATTCTGTCCTCGACCTCTGTGACCTCTTCCCCAGGCTTGCAGATGTTTCCTGAGACCAAAGTCTATGGGAACTATAGGAAGAACTGCACCTTGTCAGAATTTTACTGCAGTCTTCACAACATACACTGGTAGAAAAAAAAAACATCTTAGATATGCATCAAAATGGGATTTTATTCAACATTTTATAACTGCTGGTGATTATATGTGTTTACAGTGTAAGACAATCATATCCGAAAATATTCACTTTGCATTTTTTATGTAATGATTGAGTGATTATAGCTGGAAATTATGTCGTTATTGCTCATCACATTTAGTTTCCCACATGATGACGGTGCCACCTAGAGGTACATTTGCATGCTCTTGATGAATGCAAATCCTGCAAAGTTGATTTGTACAATGCAGAATTGCTCTATAATAATCAGACACTGGCCGCTCTTTACATCATGAAGAAGTTACAAAATTATATGTTTCTCCCTATGTCATAGATATCACAATAGACATGCTCAGTATTCAGAATTTACCTTTCCATTGTAGTCAAATCTCTTTCAAACCCCTACCGATCACACACACACACACATCTTCCGTTCACCATCTTTCCCTCTCTCCCTCCGGAGGGAGGATGACCCTCCCACTGTGTAACAGTGTGTGATACCACTAACAGCACCTCTGGGGTAATATAGATGTTGCTGTTGTGTGTCTGAGTGTGTGTGGTGTATGACGGACTATATTCATATGTGTGTGTGTGTGTTTTCATGCATCTCTTGAGGTACCCCAACTGAAGCCAGCTGTATATCACAGCAGTCTCCCATGTGTAACTTCAAAGTCGCAGCATGCTCGGTTCAGGCTATTTATGACACAGTCGCAGGAAGGACACATGTTTATGCCAGGCTTTGTGTAAGAAAACCTCTGCATATACAGTATAAAAATACTGCTCGCCTTCCTACTGCCTCTGTGTTCTTCTTTCAAGGATATCATGTCAGTAAGTATTCTCACTGAATTCTGGATCTAAGAGGACTGCAGAGAAATCTCTCCGGCGCTGGACAGCAGAAACCTGCAGTACACTACCTGCATGCCATGTGTCCTTCACACAACTTTAAAACTAAAATAACCGTGCTTTGAAACCCATCTTGCCACAGAGAATTTGAGTCTCTTCGTTGCGTTCTAACTTTGTTTCCCAGTTTTGCCTGAAAACTTTTGGACCGGGTTGACTTGGGAGAGGATGAGATGAGCATTGGAAGGACAAACAAAAATGGCTAAAAAACATGTGGGGTGGGGGGAAAGTGGGGGAATGAAGAGAAGGAAGCTGTAAATAAACTAAATCAAAGAGCTGTGCTTCTCACAGACTACATTTCGACAAGAGAACAGGAACAGTTTCACTCCCTGTTGGCTGTAGTGGATGTTGAGTCAGGAGTCGTCTGGTTAGTGAATGTGTGATGCCTTAAATATTTAGGGTCAAGGGTCAAGTGGCAACCTGGGTCAACCATACACAGGCCCAGCTGGAGGCCCATAGGGATTGGGTCGGTACCTGGAAAAACACTTTTTACTCTAAACCATCGCCCCTTTTTTGAGAAAACTTTATTGAAATACTCTAGTGGATCTGATCTGATTCCCATGGCAAACATTTCCATACCCTTCAAGTAACATTTGCAGAAATATATTGGATGGGTGCTGATATTTTTAGTTAGAAAGTTCAAAACAACTGACATATATGTAATGCAAGTCTGGTGAAAGACTATAAATAAATAAGTCAATAAATAAATTTGCTGTGTAGCAGCGTCTTTGAGGCCTTTGACAAGTTTCTAATTGTTTCCTAATCTCTCTATGACTGTCCATTAATGTTACAACAGAAAATCTGTTTAAAAGAAAAATAATGAGCTTGTTATTATGTCATTATGTGATTTTATCAACATAATAAAGAAACAATTTCAATAAATCTACATAGAAAATGGAAATATGTTTTAGTGGCTCGTGCTCAAGCAAAGAAAGTGTGTTTTATGGTTACGTGTTGTCAGTATTTTACATCTCTAACTACAGTGTTATATATATAGATATATACATATATGTATGCATATATTATAAAAATGTTTAATTGTATTGAAGATTTTCCCCTGAAAGACATTTACTTAAAAACTGCACCACATTCAGTGTTACAACATGTGCAAAATCTAATATCTTACACACTGCTCTCCAATTCTCCTCCCCTCCCACCTTCTGTCTCCCTTTCTGTCTGTTCCTGTGTGACAGAGTCAGTAACATCACAGTAGGAGGTGAAAGAAGGTGCGCTGGAGGCAGGAAGACAGAGGCGAACGGAGGGGAAGGGTGCAAAAGTGCAGCCCGGAATCACGCCTGACAGCAGACGAGAGCCATGCAGAGACGTGTGACACCGCAAAAAAAGAGATGGATGGAAAAATGCTCTCTGCGTGTCTGTCTGTGTGACAGGGTGCAAGTCTCATACAAGAACTGCATGCGTGTGTGTGAGTAATTATGTGAGTATATGTGTGTATGTTTATTTGTGTGTGTGTGTGTGTGTGTGTGTGCACGTGTCTGTGTTTGTGTGTGCATGCTGAGTGGGGTGCCAGGCAGCGGCAGCTGGGAAGGCCTTCCTCTGTTCTCCTGTCATCAATAAATGATCAGAGTGAGCCATCTGGAGAGAGGGAACCACCAACCACCAGGACCTGGCACTGAGCGAAAGACAGAGAGAAAGAGGGAGAGCATGAGGGTGGATGGGGGAGAAGAAGGAGAGAGAGCAGCATGGGACAGGATGAGATAGAAGCAAGAAAAAAAGAACACCGGGCAACATGGGAGAGGAACTTACAAAAGGTGAACAGAGGAAAGAAAAAAGTTTGTATTAAACCGGTTTGAACCCCCAGACAACACACAGTTCAAAACGGGCCCTAAATCATCTGTGGAGGTAGGACAAAACTCCAGCTCGCCCGCGCGCCTTTCTGAATATGTACATTCTCGTGTGTATTTGAAGCAACAAATCGGTTCCATTCTTCAAAGACATTTCACAGTTAAAGCCTACAGACAAAAATGGGGTTTACAAATGCAAAACGAGGAGAGCAACACAGGAAATGCGGAGAAGACAGGCAAGAGAGGATGCTGAGAGGTCAGGAAGTGCTGTGGGCAACATCCTGATGTTGGACCTAAAGGCACAAACACAAACGTACACACAAAGGACAATAGAGTTATTTTCAGGTCAAAAGAACAAAAATGTGTTTGCATTGTGGTCAATTTACAATAGTCACCATATTTCTAAGTTAAAATTGAAACATATACAATATTGATGTATAAAGATTAATATATAAATTGTATTGTTCTATTGCTCAAAGGATACTATATTGAAAGAGTTTTTTTAAATTCAGCTGGTATTTCACTGATGAGACAAAATATGTAAAAATTCAACTCGCTTCAAGACCAAAGGGATTTTTGTGAAGCTGAAGAATGTCTATTCAATTTTAATGGCCACATATGTTTTATCCAGGCATTACATTATTCATTGAATCATTCATTTTCCATATTCACTTATACCTATTCAGTGCCATGAAAGGCAGCTGGCCGCCTTAGCATACACTGAGCAAGAAGCAGGAAACTAAATTTTGCACATTCACACGTTCACATTGAGGCAGGTAGGACAGAGGGTCTTTTTTTGTGACTCCTCTGCTTTTAAATTCTTAAACTTGGAGAAGCTGCTTGTAAAAGCCTTAAACGTTTCACTTAGAGTCTAACAGCTGCTGGATTTGCTGTCACCTTACAGCAAAGGATCATTCCTCTGAATTTTTAAGTGGTAACATAGTGGTGTGTGTGTGTGTGTGTGTGTGCGTGTGTGATCGTGAGAGACTTTTCCTTCAAAAAATGAGCTGATTTCACTTTTCACACCATTTAATAGTTCATTATCATTTGTTACCACTGACTTTGTTCTTCCTACAAGTCTGATAAAGAAACTAAAATCTAGTGTTTGGGGTAAATATGACAGAAGCAGGTGTCACTGCTGATGAGAAAGTCCACCCAAAGAGGAGGATTGGAAAGACGAGTGGATATCAAACAGGATTTTCAAGGGAGAAATGGTTTGTTTCCCATGTTGGTCCTCTGTTATCCTAAAACACATGTCTCTGAACTGTGGAAGAGAATATACTTGCACTCCGCACAGACGGGCCCCAGCCAGCCAACATACAAACCAGGGCTGCCAGTCTACCGGTAACAATAGCAAATGTATAATAGAGGGACACCAGGTGGGATATTATTCAAAAATGTTTTAACAGTAACCACAGTATTCAGTCTTTATTACCAAAATGGCTAGTCTCCATAGCAACAGAGCCGGGTTTAACTTTTTTGAGGTGCTCTGTAGTTGATTGTATGCTGTAAGCATGATGTACAGTACTTATATTCATATCATATTTATATATGTATTTACATCACAGCCCTGTCATTCTTCCAAATTCCTGACAGCCAAGTTATAGAAATACATTAATATGCAGATTGCTGTATAACGTCATGTTTTAATACTAATAAACCTGAATAAATTGTAGAAAAAAGCATAGCCAAGCCAGTCAGAAGTAACAGTTCACATTATTATGATTTAGCAAATAATGTATGTTGCACAGAAACTGCTATCACTAGTGCAGCTTTTCCTTAGCAACACTAATATCAATATCTGTTGACATTTCAGAAAATCTGCTCTACACTAGAGATTTGTTCATCATCTTTTATTAGGCTTACTTTCTAAAAGTAATGCTGAGAATCTATTCCGTGCCTTTGTTACTTCGAGGCTGGACGGGTGTGAATTCCTACTATTCGGATGTTCCAGTAAAGCTCTAAAATGCCTCATGTTATTTAAATCAATGAAGTGAGAGTATTCGTTTTACATACAAAGTCCTTCATGCTCAACTGTGCCATTGCACCTATAGTGCTTATAGAACCCATAGTACCACGTTTGTTTTATTATATATTTCCATTTCTATTCAACACGCTACGATGGTAGCAGGACACACCGCAGAGTTTAGGCAAACCCTTCTCAACATTCTGACGCTGTCCAACAGACTAAAGTTGCCTTGGTGCGTCCCAGCTCTTCATAAGACGAGTTTGTCCTCTTGACTGCCTCTGTTTGGTTTTGACTTTAATATGTAAAGTGTCTTGAGATTATGTTGTTCTGAATTGGCACTATAAACAATTTAATTAAATAGAATTTTACCAAATAATTAAAGCCATGTATTTGTACTGTTATTTTATGTCCTGCATATGCACATTATGTTATTTAATACCATAAACACATATGGCCAAGCAAGCTACTGAAATATGGATATTTATGTTCCTTTTTCATTTTAATATAATTTCATAGTGGGCTTCCTCTTACCCTGGAGTTACTACACTAAATAAGGAATTCATATTAAACACCCCGCAGCTATACTTACCGGTGAACCCTTCTCTCTGATTGTGTATCTGCATGATTGTATGTCTACATGTATGCTTGCTAAATGCTAATTTGAATATGCATGGTCATTTCAGATTTAATTTGCCTCAGCATGTGACTAATGTTTGCTCCAATAAGTAGTACAAGCCCCAGGACATATAACCTAGCCATCCTTAGTTTCTAAAGAAGCTTTTATCATCCTTTGATGCTAAAAATGTGTGCGATGATCAGCCATTTTAATCTAATTAGATAACAGGGGTCGGAATGAACAAGCCAAATATAAGTGAGCCACACGCCATGCTAGAAGCATCTACTGCAAGATGATATGATGTAAGCAGAAAATAGTAGCATTGTGTGATGCCACTCTTCTTCATTTAGTCTCAAATTATTATTTAATTTTGAAAACAGTAAGTGAAGACATTGGTAAAGTAGTTTCAAACACACCATTCGATAGGCATTTTCCAAAGGTAAATAAATGACAGACAGCAAAACAATAACCAACAAATGATTAAAGATTTTTGATTTTGGTATATTTTTAACAGGTTTTGAGAAACATTGTTGTGGTGAACACATCATTTGTCTTTCTTTGTCTTTTCCAGGCTGTTTTTCCCCTCCTGTCACCTTGCTGGTTGTGATCACTAACAGAAAGTGTCATCTTTTTGGGTATTCACATGTGCTGGAGACCACCTGCAGAGAGAGCGCTGCTGCTGACAGCTTCACACACACACACACACACACACACACACACACACACACACACACACACACACACACCTTAGAATGCCTGTGATGTAACCTCTACTCCTCCTTGTCAGAGTAAAATATTTTATACAAATGTTTATGCAGGACAAAGAGGGAGGGGGTCAGCAGCATCAACGGTTTTCCATTTTCTTTCATCATAAAACTAGATCCTGAAATAGAGCATCAAATCAAATCTGCCTTATGCAAAAAGCAGTTAATATGACAGTCAGTGATAATCTGCGGACTGGCTTTAAAAGTATTGTAACTGACTCAGTTAAAGCCTAAGCCACATTAAGTTTTTTTTTAATTGAACCATGGAAGACACTGTGCACTGAATTAAAGGGAGAAAGCAACAAGTCCGCTGATGCCGCTAATACTCTCTCTGACAAGCAAATCAGCATATCAAAGTGGATTTTCTAATTTCTTATTCTTAATAAGGTCGGCTTGTGGTTTACTGCAGTAGCTTGTGTTAAGCTGACACTTCATATCAAGCAGTTGGCACCTAAAGGCACAAGGAGCTTGTCCTGACAGCTTTTCATGGCGGGGAGACGGCTGAACCACAGACGGCTTCTGTTTTCCCCCAGACTCCAACTACCTTTCACAGTTAGATCGTGACCAACACCTAGAGATCACAAATATGGTCTCCAGTCTCCAGCACTGGAACAAAGGTTGAAGAGGAAGTCATTCTTTCCTTGTGTTTCTTATCACACAATGTTGAGGATATAAGAGATTATTGCATAAATCAGCCCTAAGGGAGGCAGACACAGATATACAAGCTGCACAGACTAGTGCTCAGCATGGGACTGCAGAACAGTTATCTGCTTTTGTTGTGCACAGTGCAGACATTAGAAACTCGGAACACAGGGGGTGATCATCACTCTGGAGGGAATCATCTAGACAAAAAATAAACTGAACACACAGGTCACGAGTGACTGTTGCTCCAGGCTCTCAGCCTTTTTGGATTATATCCACACTGGCCGGAGTTCTGTCTGTTGCAAACACTTTATTTTATTTGTTCCCAAAATCAAAAGAACGTTGTGTATGTTCACTTAAATGTGTATGTTTGTGTGCACATACACAGTTTAGTTAATTTGCAGGCAAAATGTTACTGTTGTCATATCAATTAGAAGAAATAGGAGAAAGGAGTCATCTGTGCAATTCAAATGGGCATTACAACACCATATTGGTATAAACTATATTCCTGATGAACTGATGAAATCAGTAATCATCTTCCCCTCCCACCTTCACCATCTCTGTCTATTCCTCTGCTGTTCTAAGTAAGTTGATTAGCTGTATTTAATCCAGCTCTCAAATGTGTGAAAGGTAAATGTACTGAACTTGGTTGTGAAATGTATTTTTACTTGCAGCAGTGCATGAAAAATGTTTATACCTGTCAACAGGTTTTCTCTGCACCTTTTTCTGAATTGCTGCCTCCTTCTGCTGTGGTGATGTCATTTCCTCAATTGTTGCTGTGGCACTTGATGGTTTTAAGTTAGTGTCACTCAAAAATAATAAGTAAACACGTAAATGGGTTTGTTTGCCTTACAAATAACTCTAACTTGAAGAAAAACTACTAAAAGTTCATATTGTAGATTGCTGAGTAAAGTTATTTAGAATAACTTAAATACCTATTATATTTTACAGAGTAATAACAGGTTTTATCTGGAAACGACTTTAGTCTGCTGGTATTTCAATCTTCATCATTCAAGTTTTTCTTGATAATGCACAAATTTAAGCTGGGAGAGACTGGACGAATTCAGGAATTATTTACCGACCAATCCATAAAAAAACCCTGAAGGATAAAGACAATTTTGGGTGTGTATTTATCGAAGTAAAGACTAATTGTCTTTACAGCCTCCCAGGAGTTAGAGGTTTCTACTCTCAGCTGATTCTAGTTACACACAATTTTAGTTTTTACATCAGCCATTGTTGCTCTCATAGGATGTCCCATTCTCTCAAACAACACACCAGTGTTTTTATTTCTTTTTCAAGACAGTGCACATGGTTCTGTTGGCTGTGCCCAAGGTTTGTGCAGTGTCTGATTGCATTTCCTTCCTTCTAAGAATCGTGAATTTGTATGGAGCCATTGTACTTGGTACAGTCTAACCCTGATCTTCAGGTAAACCTGCCCTGCTTGTTTTCCAGCCCACCCAGTGGTGATGGGTTCACACCTGGATCAGGTGTGTTCTGTCAATCAGAAGATTGACAATACCAAAAGAGATGAGGGTTGAGTAACCGGTGACAAATCATATATATATATGAACATTATTGATTATTGTGTGTGTCTTTGGTAACATTTAACTATTCAACTAAACACTAGTTAGACACTGGAAGCATGTTTACATAACAGCAAAAAATGAAAGTTAATTGATTCGTAATTAAAAACATGATTTCCATTATAAATATCAGTTATTGTGTACTGATAAGTGTTGGCATGGATGAGCCAAGGTTCCACAGTGTTATGTTCAGCACGAAATAATTCCTAATGGAATGTGTCCTGTAATGTAAATTTGCCAAAATGCCAGAATTAATAAATGAAAAATACTACATCAGTCATTTCAATGGGCATGTTTTTAATAACTAAGCCTTAATTGTGTCTAATATGTACGTTTGGTTCGACACATCGCTGACCATCTCAAACTCACCTATTTTTTTCTATTTTTTTCCTCCCTGTCGCCATCCTTTCTCTTTCCTTCTCATTCTTTATTTGCCATGTACATTTTCCCTGTTAAATGGAATTATGATCAAAGAGTTTGTGGCTGCATATTGTGTGTCCTAACATTAGTCACACATCAGTGAGTTGAATTTTGATCTGCCTCGAGCGCCACAGACTAAAAAGCAAGGCAGACAGAGGGAGCAGGGAGGAAGTGAAGGATGAGGAGAGTGGGGGTAAAGAAAGCCAAAATAGGAAACATGGCAAAGAGTGAAAACAATGTCGTCTCGTGCCAGGATCTCTCTCTTTTTTTTTGTATATTGTTACATTTGTCTACACCCCCCCTTTTCTTGCCATCTCCTTTTCTCTCTGTCTCCCTTGAAGCTTTTCAGTTAAAGTCTTGGCTGCCACCAAGGGAATTGGAGGATAGAGGATGTGTGTGTGCGTGGAGGTGTGGAGGGATGGTAACACAGGCGAAGTGAGATGGAGACAGAGACAGAGAAAGACAGTCATACAGTAGGTGGGTTGAATAATTAGGTAACCTAATAAATCTTGTCTAGTCTTTGTGATAACACAACTGAAACACAACTCCCCACAAATGCAAAAATGTGCAAATTTTCTACTGTGACATGCAAAATTAGAACTAGAATATGTCATTTTGTCAGTGTTAAGGAATTTCAGATATACAGTATTTGCAGCCTTTTGTCCACTATGTTTGTTCAGTTTCTTCAAAAGTGCAACCTAAAAACATGTATTGACTTAATAAAAACATGTTTAATCTCAGTCTTCTTTCATAAGGTCCATACACTAAATACCTGTCAATGTTTTTACCAATTTCATAAGCATATATTTAAATGTTTTCTACACATATTTTTATAATTGAGGCTACAAAACAAATTTAATTTAGTGCTGGAGTGACACTTTAATTTGTTCCACTTTGCTCTGCCCAGCCTCCCCCTTCAACCATCTGCTATGCTCTGCAACGCCCTGCACAGTCCTTCAGTCATTAGATATCATCAAATCACAATTAAAAAATGAATGCTACTAAACTTAAAGCAGGGAATGTTAGAATTGGTCAGAAGGATGAACCTCACTAGAAAACTCATCCAGCTTCTTTTCATCTGAACACAGCTGATCCAGGTGATCAGCCGTGGGTAGTTTGAAAACAACTAGTCCCCTGGTTTTCAACTATGGAAATCGGCCACCCCTGCTCTAATCTAATTCTAAATGTCAGGCAAGTGATCAAAAGGATGATGTATTGCATTGTATCACTTAATCTGTGCTGTGTATTATTGCTAGCATATTAAATATAAGTTATGCCTTTTTGATATATTGCCTCATTATTGGTTTGTTTCTCTTATCTTTCTTTTCAACGTGTGAGTTAGTCACTGACACACTCGGGTCTTCAGTTTCTCTCACACTCTTTGCTTTATATGTCGCATCAACAAACCCAAAGCTGTCATGAAGCTGTTGCTTATGCAGTTTTTGACACTAAAACCTCCAAGGAAGTCATTAGTTTGTGAATACCCGTGCTGTATATGCATGTATATTTGTGCACACTTGTAATTATGTATGAAATTTTGTTCATTTATTGCAGTAAAATTTGATCATTTTCCAGGTGAAGGAAAATAGCTTCGGAGAGCTTCTTCAACATTCAAACCTTACCCATATCCAGCGAGACAAGTTGGATGTAGGCCTGTGACAAGCCCATTTCTGTTGTCCATAGCTGTTTGTACAAATCTATTGTGCAGCCCAAGCCGGCCACTAACAGGCAGACATCCCCCGCCTCACTGAAGCAGCACTGACCAGGCCAACCTTCAGTGACACAGCTACAGCACACACGGGATCAACATGTCTGTGCTAGACGACCGGAGTTCAGGGGTCCTGGCTCAGGAAAAATAATTGGGCAGCAGACAGACAGGCCATAGTCAAGCCAGGCCAAATATATCTATGAAGCAGACAGACAGACATAAACTAGGCAGTTAGTGAGTCCAGTGAGGCCAAAGCAGCACTGACCAGGCCAACAGTATTCTGACATCCAGCACACACCGGGGGATATGTGGGGACTGCTGTGGCACTTGAAACTGCTCTGATGGTGGGCTTCCCTGTTAGTGGTCTTTCACTCATTACTCTGTGATATGTCCAGAATGTCAGCTTTTAGTGACACACGTACACCAAATAAATGTAATTTACAATAAACAAATCCTTCACATGTATTGTATGGCAAAAATAAAGGAAATCCTGGCAGATTTTTAAACCAGTCAGAAAATATATTTGCTACAA
Source organism: Channa striata (assembly GCA_033026295.1). Classification (NCBI taxonomy): domain Eukaryota; kingdom Metazoa; phylum Chordata; class Actinopteri; order Anabantiformes; family Channidae; genus Channa; species Channa striata. The sequence goes on along the minus strand of CM065175.1, from coordinate 12,167,979 downwards.
ATTGTGAAGGCATATTCAAATAGAGATGGTCCAAGCCTGGCAAGAAAACAGACCAACAGTGTTGTCATGGAAATAAGTAAAGAGAAGAAAACCTTATTTCAACAATTCAATGTTTTGCAAAGTCTTAAAAGGAAATTTCAGATTGCTTATGTTTAAATGTGGAAAAGTCTTTCAGTTCATTCCATACTTCTCTTCTGGGTTAAAACATCTAAAGTGGCAACATAAAACCCTTAAAACGGTATTATTTTTTTTACTATAAATCTCCTTGTTTGGATCATCTGGCCTAAAGCTAATATGTAAGGACTCATCCGTATTTGATCAAACTACTCATATTACATATCCTCACCATGTTTTCATTCCCACCTGGGCAGGCAAAGGTGAAGCCTCACCTTCCTGTGTGGAGAGAGACACAGTAATTGTCCATCAGACAGACATAGTCCTGCATACAGCGTGTGTTAGACTTTGAAGACAGAGTCATATTAGAGGTAAAACCAAACTTTATTTAAAAATATCAAGGAGTGGTTAAAACCTGCAGATTATGTAATTCAGCAAAGGTGGTTTAATCATTTACACTTATTTTTTTTTCTTGATTGTGCCAAGATGCTAAAAGTTAAAAATTTGTGATCTTTTCTTTTTTTTTCCTTTTTGGTCACTTGCCAAGTGCCGTAGCTGTGTTCAGTGGAACCTTTAAAGGTTTGGACCTCGTGCTCCGTTGTACACTTGACATTACTGCGTGTGTCTTCCTAATGTCCTTTTGAAGAGCACACCCAAATATAGAGTAGCTAAAGGGATTTGGGCCAGGTTCGAGACAGCGCATGTGTGTATTAGCGGCCCCGGGGAGCTCAGCTCAGACCAAATTACCTGTCAGGGGTTGACATCACCTACCCCCCAGCCAACCATACACAAAGGACAACTGCCCCTGCTCCAAGGTCTGTTGTTTCTTTCTTTCAGCATAGGACAATCTGACAAAAAAGGTGCCCAGTGTCTTCCTCTGGTGCTAGTTACCACTGCAGTGTACTGACACTACATCATATGCACATGACCACCCCCATTCCACACACATACACACACACACCACATAAATACACCCTATAGTGAATGCTGATGTCCCTCTCTGACACACACACACACACACCTAAAGGCACATGTGTCAGGGGTCTTTATGTCCTCAGGTCCCTAAGCCCCTGGCTGTCTCTCATCATGTCACCATCACTAGTTGTGAATGGATGGCCCCAACAGACACTCATTCACACACGGAGACACACCACAAATTGCCCCCGAACAAGCGTACACACATACTTTCCATATACAGTCATAATTGAAAATGAATGTCACCCATAAGCATATTATCCACACAGGAAGACACAGTTTCCTAAACAAATCTCTCTCTCGCTCACATACACACACACACACACACACACACACACACACACATGCACACACACTATGACCCCCTCACAGTCAGCAGAGAGTGAGAAGATGGAGCCTGAACCAACATGTCTGATTGGGTTGCACTTGTCAAAGCAGCAGTAGGAGGCACAGAATGAAGCTGAATGTACTGAAGACTGTTCTCTCAAGGTCACTGATTTTTCAACTAGACTTCCTACAGGGAAAAGACTTAACTGACTGACTGTGCATACAATATATGATGCGCATAATGTATTTTTAACAGTATGAACAAAGCCATATAAAGCCTGTTGGCTGTGGTGAGTTCACCGGCTTTCTACAGTCGATGAGGTCCTGCGCCCAAGAGTCGCATGTTTTTTTTCTCAGCCATAAACTTAAACGACTAATTTGACCCAGTGAATAAATACATTTAACGATTCAACATGTTTCTTCTGAAATAAAATCTAAGCTTTCGGCTGTGTAAACTACCATACTGTCTCCAAGTCTTTCTAAGAAGCACTAATAGAGCTAATAGTCCCAGTCTGTCTACATATTTTCTATTAAGATCTAATGTAAAATCCAAGTATAAAAAAAACATTATTAAAAAAGGTTTATTTACAATTTATTTCATTAAAACATTCTATTAAAGGGCAGTAATGAATACAGTTAGCTGTGTGCAATGTCTCAAAAATGTCAGACTTTGCAAACTTTCCTATTTTTGTCATATTGACTCAATGCTCTGTGTTTATGTTGGTCATTTTTTCTTCCAGTACAAAGTTCAACAGGACATTATTATGACATAAAGCCTGGAAAAAAAGCATACATTTTACACACAGAGAGTTTTTACATCAACAATCTGAGATACTTAAAGTGTATTTAGTGTATTTAAACTAAGCTTTTTTTATTGCACATTTTCCCTCCCAAAAGTATTGGGAGTATTGCAACATAAAACTATCTACGTACAGCAATTTAATACACTGAGATGTTTTTTAGGACAGTAGAAGAAAACATAACAAATATCTAAGCTTAGGATGTTTTTGCAAAGATAATCAACTCCTGCTTACTCACAAAACGCATCATGTGATTTATTAAAACACAGCGAAAGACTGAAATAGCTTTTTTTCCTGTGTGACAACACTCCTGCTCCATGCTGAAGGGCTTTTTTTAAGACCTCAGAAATCCAGCCAGTTATTATTTTTTATTTTTTTTGATGTGTCAGGATTTCTTTTAATTTGGAGCGCAGGGAAGTAAAACGGCCACAGCTCACTCACGTGTAAATGCTCTTAGTACAAGTTTACATAAATCCATTTCCAGTCAGGGACAGCTGGACTTAAAGTTATTTAGTGATGCTGCCAGGCGATTTATTTTTATTTGGTCTAATTTACATGGAGTTTTCTTCATCCTGACTGTGCAGCTTCCTTGTTAAGATTGATTGTGTGCAGGGAAGATTTGCCCCTTTAAGCAGAGTGGAGTTTCAGCATTGAGTCAGAGTCAGGATTGACTACCTGTCACCAGGTATTGATTTCCTCTCGCCTTCCTAGTTCATAGCAATAAGCCAAGGGTAAATCCCAGGATACCACACAGTTCCTGCATGAACAGGAGCTGCAATTCACTAATGCAGTAGTTTAGTCATATTTTTATCCTTTGATATAAAATCCATGTTACACTAAGTAACTCTGGAACATTGTCTCTGCACTTGTAACACTTAAGGCGCCATCATTCAGATCTTTATCAGTACGCATTATTTTAAACTTTTCGGGAAGTGATTAGAACAACATAAAAACAAGTGATTTTTTTTTCTGCCCGAGTCAGAGGTATGAACAATCTTTATGGTACAAAGCAGATAATATGCAAACAGTGAAAGATTTACCGTTAAAATAGATCCAAGGCAAAGCAGACTTTCAAGCTCCTGAATTATTATGTTGTGGTTTTCATCAGCTGATTAGTGATTATGATTGTGATGATCCCAGTGGTTAATCAGTTCTCTAAAAGAATAATGAGATGATGCTTGTTAGCAAGCCAAACACCTGCAAGGGCAGACACAGTGTGTGTGCGTGTGTGTGTGTGTGTGTGTGTGTGATATGTGTATGCTTGGATGTGATCCAAGTGGGGCACTAATACCTGCACTTGTTGCCACTCTAATAAGATAATCTGGCACAGGTTCCTTTCCCCTCATCACCTACACTATATTTACAGTACGTCTCTTTATCTTTTAAACACTGCCAAGTATTCTTTGATTTTTTAAAGGTATACCCTGCTAAATAAATCCACTGACAAGAGCCCTAAAAACTAAATGAAAATGGCAATATAATTTTTTTTTGTGAGAAATTTCATTTAGTGAATGTTAATACTCACTTTAGCGTTTATTATGGATGTCCATGTAAGTCACACCACAGTAGAAGAAATATCCTATTTTCACTGCTGTGGCGTGAGCCCAGATAAGCTATAACTGTTACATATTGTAGTTTGCATGTGCACATGTGAGATATAAATGTAATATGTGTGTGCATTTGTATATATTCTAGACTACATACACTTTATCCAGGGAAACTAAGTCAAATCAATGAGATGTCCAGCATCTTCCAGATCCTCAGCCTTAGCTGAAAGCTCCTGTCCAAAGAAAGCAGTAATAGCCGACTGTACAGTTATTATCCTATGGGAGAGATACTCACAGTTCCTTCTGTCCTGACAGTTACGTCTTGGCCCCCTGGTATTTCCCACATTCCCCCAACACACTCCATCCCACTTATACTTCCAAATCCTCAAGTAGGAAATAAAAAAAATGTCAAAAACATATATACATATAGTTTCATCAGATTTGTTTAGCTTGTATGTCTATTAAAAATAACTTTATGAATGAGTGAATTAAATAACCCAGTATAAATGTTAACCACAAATTGTCTATTGCTTTTTGTTTTGCATATTCTTGATGCATGATAAGGCAAAGATATTTAAGTTGATTAGTGCAAACAATCAGATAAACATTGAAAGTAAAACAAAACAAAAATGAAATGAACACATTCTGTCACAATTTGAATGGCTCTAACGTCAAACTTGCCTTGTGTTTTGGTTTTGTCCATTGCACTGAAATATCGCTGACACATAGTTTCCAAAGGAAAGTCCCTTTTCTGCATTGTTCCTCAGTGAATGTCAGGGAATATTAGGGGCAATGCAGAGGGACGGTGGAGGGTGAAGGGGAGCATTTGATGTGCACCGTGGGTCGAGGCAGACGGACCCCCCCCTGCTGAGTGGCCTTGCTGTTGTAACCTTTAATTACAGCTACACTGACAGGGTTGCAGATGGTCCGGCTGAAGAAGGATTAAGGACACATGACAGTACACATACTCCATGAACATATCTCCATCTTTTTTTCTGTTTGTCTGTACTTCTTTTCTCTCTTGCTTTATGCTTTACCCTTTATTAATTTTGGTCTTACTGTTTGCCCTAAAGCCCCAGGAGAACTCAATCATATGACAGTCGCAATTTCACAGTTCTCATTTTAAAGTGATTATAGGATATTTCTTGTTACACACCTTCTTTCACACAGCCTACATTCCATTATTACATGTAGCAGGTTTTTTTATAGATTAGATGTGGACTGGACATATTTTAACATAAAGGCATGAAGCTGCATTAGCAATTACATGACACAGTGTGATGTACATATGTTGATTTAAAATGTTAGGTGATTGGGTGTCATGGTACATTTCATGTTACACTTGCCTCATAATTTAGAAATTTGACACACTGAAGCATGTAGTAGTATGGTAATTTACAGGAGTATAGTAGTTTATATAATACAGACCTCAATGAAGAAATGCAAAGGTAAAACCAAGTATGAGACACAGAATGGATAGATGTTTTTATTCTGCTGTATGATTTATTCCTTCCTCCTGTAATAATAGAAAACCTTGCATTTATGCTCCTGAAAACCTCTGGTATGTCTTTTACACAAACATTAGTTGTGCTTTTACTTCTGTGGGATGTTCTGAGGAAAAGCTCCCAGTAATTGATGTCATTACCATGCATCACCTGTCATTGCTTTGCTAAATGCACAGGGACAGAGACTCACCTAAGTGGCAGCGAGGAAGCGTCAGGCTAAGTAAAGGTGGAACTAAACAATGGAGTGCACTTGGATAATAGCATGCATTTGTACAGATGTGAATAAGGACAGAGTTAGAATGAAGTAAAGAAGGAAAAAAGAGGAGCAAGAGAAAGGCACGGGAGAGGAATATAGAGGAAAGGCTAATGAGAGAGAAAAGAGCAATCATTTCTTCAAGTGATTGCATAGATGAGGGATAATTTATTATGAATGTGTGCCTAGCTTCCTTTGACTTAGATGCATTAGTTTTGCCCCACAACTGTTTCTCAATAGATCGCTGGAATCGCAATTTAGTCCCCCAGTATTATGCAAATGGAACTGTTGGCCACCTCCTAATTCATAGATTGCACTCAGTGGCCCCTTGCCAAACCATTGTTCCATAATTAATGACTCATTCCCAGTTCTTTCCTCTGGTAAGGTTATTGCTATTTACAGCTTAAACCTCTGAGGGTGAAAAGGAGCAAAGACTCAGAGTTGCTCTACACAATCAATAGAACATTTGCAAAGAACTTAAAACCTGAAAACACATAAATGATGCACAGTAATAATATGATGTGAATGACAACAAGTCTAACATATGATTTACAGATTGTTATAGCAATTAGTGTTGCTATGTCACCTACCAGTTGTACATAATGAAAAACACAGTTTAATAAATATATAACATCAATAATCTTGGTTCATGAAATCATGCATCCAAGCAAAGAGAATTATACCATCTGTTGTTTACTTAGTTTTAAAGCTCTGGGGATAGCTCAGATTGCTACGTGGTGGGTGCATTATTCTGCATCTGCATCGCTTTGCATTCATGCATCTAAACACCGTGACACATGCACAAACTCAGAGATCAAAACATGAAGCAATTAAGATTTTCTTTCCTATGAATGTAATTTCAGTTCACAAGTATGAAAGCACATGTGTAATGTAGGTTGAGGTATAATGAGACACCTACAAACTGACTGACATATTGACAAAAGCAGGATGTGTGTGTGGCAATAACTGTAATATACTAAAACAAACTAAATTTGTTTTAGTATAAGTTAAGTTTGTGTTTTTTTTTTTACTTAGGTACAACATTGTAGGTCCATTAGATTAAATGATTCCATTAAATTTTGCACAATTGCACATGATGAAACAACAAGTGGCTTACTGTTGGAAATGGTCCAAGCAGAAATCAAACAAGTCCCCATTAATAAGTATCATCAAGGCAACTGGTCTGCTGAACAAAGCTGCCTGGCATGCACACATGCACCCACATGGAAATAAAAGTTGTTGCCCATGATTGTATGCACACACATACAGATCTGCTGGGTGACAAATCAGCTTATGACACGACAGGAATGCAGACAGACAACCATGTGCAAAAATGCCCATCCATCCATCCATCCCTTCACTCATCCACTTATCCAACCATTCATTTGTTCACGCGTCCATCTGTCTGACAATTTGCTTATTGGTCCATCGATCCCCCACATCCATCTGTCAGCTTATCCAGCCATCAAACTTGGTTTTAAATTTGGGTCTGAGTCAGTTGAGAAGCCAGGATGCAGCAGTGAGATTTAAGATAATGTGCAGGTAAAGTATGGACAGTTTCAGAGCACACTGTGATTATTATTCTTAAAGTAAACGTACTCTAGAGAGCAAAATTACCAAAAATGAAGTCAGAGAAATATATGAAAAGACATATATTTTGACAATGAACTAAAACAAATGTTTGTTTAAGATGTTAAAAACAACATTTGGTCCCAGATGCCCATTTTGAGACCTTGAGAAAACTGGACTTGTGCCCATCTAGTCAAAGTAATAGTAGCATTATATTATATTTCCTAATACCATCACCCCAAAAATGAAACAAAATAGTTCATTTAGGGATATCACTGACTTGGAAGGTTTAAAATATCCAATTAACGATCTGTGTCACATATTTAAAGATCTCATCTATGTGGAATTGCACCTCCTTCTTTGAGCAATTTTGTTTCACTTATGAACAGCAAAACAAGAATGACAAGAGCTGTTTATTGTGCCCATGGAAATGAGGAGCTGCCCATCATAGAGTTTTTGGGCACACTAAGCGGTGGACTTCTCCAATTGCAGCTATGGGTGTAGAAACAAGTAATGTCTGTTTGCAACAGCCCCGACAGACTGATTTCAAAATTTACCATGAAATGTTTTTGTGCTTTTCCTCCGAACCCAGATTTCAGTAAGTAGCTCATGTGGCAATAAGAGTTATTGTAAGATGACCACACATTTGCACAACTTGAAACATTTTCAAAAACTCCTAAAATAATTGATTCTAGCCTCCAGCCGACAAAATCACATGGAAACTCAGGACAAATCAAAGTCAGTCTAGTATACAGTATAATGTTTATGACTCGTTCATTCACACCAACCTCGCTCCGTATACTACTTCAGGAATTTTTTCCTTTGGTCACGTTGGCTTAAAAATCCTTCCCATGTGTTTTGTAACACATTGTTGGCACAAACAACTTATGAACTTGACTATTGACTGTGAACCAGAGTTACATTTTGGTGGCTTGTAGTGACGGTACTAAATATCAGGGGGGTTGGATGGATGGATGAATCAACTAAACACAAGACCTTGTATTTGTGTAAAACCAACAACACCAACAAAGGTTGTCTGTTAACACAACATGCCAAAGAACACCATTAGAAAGAGGAGTTTAGATGGAAAACGGAAGTCTGGTGGACAGGTGGTGGACAACAGAATAGCCAAGAAGAAGAATTCATTAGTTGATCTGGTTACATAGAATCCAGATTTCCGTTTCCTGATTTATGATTTCATTGTTCTTTCAGGGTGAAAACACAGATTTAAATGCACCTTAGATTTAACCCTGATGTCATTATATCATTTCCCTCACTTCAGTTTACATAAACACGCAGCTTGTTAACATGAACTGCGGATGTGTCATCTTTGATGACTCCTGTGTTCTTTGAGTAAACAAGAAGTAGTCAAGCATTTTTACTCTGCAAACAGATCCCAAACCAAGAGATGGATCAACACAAAATGCATATCTAAGCAAAGATTTATCTACAAATCACTTTTCATCTTTAATTTGATGTTCAGTAGTTTATAAATACTTGAACATATTTTCTTTGTGTAGTAAAAAAGATACAGTAGTTAGGCTGTATACTTTATTATAGGCTTTCATGTTGTAAAGTGACTCTGCAGTGAGGTGTTGCTGAAACACAAAAATGATAAGGACGCCTGCCTGCACTGCAGTTACTCTACTGATATTTGTGTGAATGTCAGAAAACCACGCCTTCTAGTGTCTATTTATGTTTCTTATAGTATATTTGGAAAAAATGTACTTTAGACATATTTTAGTTGTACACTATATATCTTTTTTTTATTAATAAATGTGTTTAATTCATTTCAAATTCTAGTCAGATTGCACAGCACAATGAGTTTCCTGCTGGGACACTTGCTTACCTTACCATTCCCTGACTGTCTATCTTGCTGTAATTATGCTTATCCTCTTTTGGGGTGACCCCCACACTCCCAGCCCCATTTGCCCCTGAAATCTTTATGGATCCTGAGCCGGTTGTCATGGAAACAAGGAGTACGCCAGGCACATGGCCCCCCGTCTGAATACAGTTAATATGCAGCCTGATTTATCCCTCTTTCTAAGGGGGTGTGTGCAGGCGTAGATGAAAAGAGGGGGGATTGGTAATTGGGATAAGGAAAAAAAGGAGGAGTTGGGGAAATAAAATTAACAGTTTTTACATGCATTTAAATTTTGTTATGTTTGGCCATAAGACCATAAGAATGTGAAGCAGTTTGGGTACGGTTAGACGATGTATGGATGCATGGATGGACAGACTGATGGGTAGGGATAAACAAGGATAAGGATGTGGAAAGAGGTGGTTTAAATCAGCCTTCGGCTTCCTGCAAAACAGTTTTTCCCTTTTATTCTGGAATTGTGACAGTTGTGACAATGTAAGGATGAGTGGCTCCATGGGCGGGTTTAAGGGCGTGAAAGGGTAAATTGATAGAGAAACGATGCATTAGCATCACCTGTGTGGATTCTGGAAAGATCCAAAGCTCTTCTTAACCATAGCTTGAAATTCAAAATGACAGAAAATGACTGGATTTTTATTTATCGACAAATTGAGAAAATAAAAGACATCTCTGCTACGGTGGGGTGAATATTATCTGTGCGTTTTTAATTAAATCTTGAAATTATTCTTGAAAGTGAAGCATATGTAAATATTTCTATTTTTGTTCATCTATTTCTCTCTTCTGTCCCCTCATATGTCCATCGACTGCAAGAGCACACATTATCCTTCCTCATTAAACACAACGTGAGAGCCCTTCAGCTGCAGCAGAGGGCTTGATCTTACAAGGGGGCCACGACTCAGAGAGACCAGAGTGAGAAGGAGAAAGACTGTAGACGAAGAATATGGGAACATAAGGAGGAGTGAGAGATGAGAGATGAGAGGAGTGGAAGAAAGAGAGACGGAGTGAGAGAGGGGCAGCAATGAGAGCCAGGTGACAGCCACACAGAAGCAGTCGGATGGAAAGAGCCAAATGCAGGAGCCAATTAATTCCCTCCACATGTTTTGAGACAAAAGCCTGTGCACTTGACCCTTCTGTGAGCTCGGGGAAGAAAGGGATGGGTGTGGGCAATCGGGGGGATGGGTGTGGGCAATGGGGGGGTGGGGGTGGGGACAGAACTGTAGACTGTAGAAGAAGTAAGAGGATCAAGGGGCCAGAAGAGAGGGATGGAAGAGGGAGGAGTAAAAACGCTCGGAAGGAAATAAAGATAAAAAAATGAATGAAGTAGGAGACAACAAGGTCTGTAAACAAAGTGAAGGCATCATATGCAACTTATGCAAAGATTTAGAAAAAGGTCTCTGACTATTGGGTTTTTTTTAAACAATTTTTTTATTGACCTTTGCCTAGCGTCCCTATTGGTTTGGGATGCAAAAGGCCTTGGGATTGAATCCTGCCCCGCCAGGTGTGGCCCTGCCACCAGGGGGCCACCTCGGTGCTGGCTCTAAGTCCAGATAAAATGGGACGTTTGTGACAGGAAGGGCATCCTTGTGCCAAATTGCCGTGCGGAACACGTTCGGCTGCAGCGACCCCTGAAAGGGACAAGCCAAAAGCTGTTGATCTTTGTATATTAGTTTGCTTGGTGTGACTTTTAGTACAATTGTTCTTTGTCCCTTTGCTGTCAGGAAGGACACTAAAGGTACATGAGATGATACATGAGATACTGACAGTTATTTTTTTTAACATGCTATATAAACCTTATACCTTGGATGTTGTCTTAATATTTTACCTATGTTGTCCATTGAATCAACCTTAAGAAAGACAATAAAATATAGCCAGGATGTTTAAAAAGAGGGTAAACATAGAATCCAAAGAGTTGAACGTTCTTGGCTTTGTCAGTAGTGGTTATAAACTGCCCCATGGTTTTTACAGAACTGTTTGTAAAAGGGGACGGAGGCCATGTTCACACAGACAAGCCTTGTAATAAAAATAAGATAATAATACCTGGTGTAAAGATAAATTACAACCAGGACACGACAGCCGTTTTTTTTTTCTTCTGCTCCTTGGTCTTATACTGTACACGAAAGCTAGGCACAACATCGCAGTGAGTTACACGATGACATTGCAACAAATTGTAAAGGTGACGCCGCTGCTGCAACAACAGAAGTGTAGGTTTCCCACTGCTACTTAAAAAATGTCTTACTGTCCTTTCATATCTGCAACAACAGGCAGCAAAAAAAAAAAAAAAAAAAAAGACAATTTTAACAAGAACATCCCTCTTTTTGCCAGTTGTCAATGTGCTGAAGCACATATTAACCCCAAGATCAGTATATGTGTATGTTTACTCATTCATACAGTGCTTAGTTTACTAAGTTTAGCAATCTGTTGTGAACAAGCTGAAAAGAACAGAAAACCACTTAGATTATTATTCAACAAGTGAAATAGACAAAAATCTTTGTCTGAACTTCACCATGTGCTTTTAGTGCCTGACTTTAATCATGGTTTAGTCCGAAATAAGTCCAAATTTATCTCCAAGACTGCACTTTTTAGGGAAAAATTCATCTGGGAACATTTTATTGATATGTTCAGAATTAACATATTTCCCGCTTCTCGTTTTTGCACATTGTCAGAATATCATCAAGTTTAAAATGTTTTCCATCTGTTAGAAAACATAATCTGGCAGAAATTACATTTAAATTAAAAAAACATATTTTTCCTGTTTAGTTGAAAAGAACTAAATTCTCTTAAGTAAATGTGCACGTACTTGCCTAAATATTGCAGCACTATAAGAAGAAGCGCTGATTGACAAAATTCTCTACTGAAGTATAAGCACAAAGTACATGCTATAAAATTTAAAATTTTATTTTAAAATTTAAAAATTAAACTTAACCCTTAGGAGTCTGCAGTTGTTTTTGAAAACTTTTCATTTTTGTAGAATGTACCATATGAATCAGGCAGTTGAACTGCACATTCAGGCGTGATCATAGGGTTTTATTGAATTTTATGCTGTTAATAACATAAATATGCAAGTCGAGTCCAGATTTCCAGTCCAGTGAAAACATTGGCAAAGAAAACTAATAGTAATTTATTTAAACTAAGTCAACAATTTGGTATGAAATACAGGTTGGAATGTTGAGCTGAGGGGTGCAGGTTAGATTGGGTCAGAAATGTGGAAATCATGGGCATGTTTGGTAAGAGTTCGGTCCTATAGGTGAGGATAACTATAAATATTGGGTAAATTTTGGAGATGAAAAATAATTTGCTGGTGGGGTTCAGGCAGGGTTTAATCAGAGCAATTTAAACTCTACTGTGGAAAGCACCTCAACAGCAACTCTTTACAATGAGATAAGCTATGGAGCATCTTTAATTAGCTATTAGCTTTAGGTAATGACAGATGGTTAATCTGCAATTATAAATATTCATTTGTATATTGGGTTATTTATATAATATGTATATAATATATTAACATAATCGTCACCTTACAAAGGAATTACAATAGTAACTGAAATAGTAAGACAAACATAGTAGGCCAATCCCAAATTATAAAGTATTGAGTAAGTCAACTTAGTTACTTAAAATACTAAATATTAAATATTAGATTAGACTATGGCATATAAACTCAAGATTTAACAACATGAAAGACATTTGCAGCAAAACATGCTGCAACCTGTTGACCCAATATGCAGATTTGCATATGGACATAGGGACATGCCCCTACCAATATTTCTAATATAATATGGTTTATTTTTGCAGTTACCATCAGTTCTTTAATGTAACCTAATCTAAGTAGAAATACTGACCGATTATCAGCCTTTTATTAATACTTGATAAGTCAACTGACTGCGATCAACAAATGTGAAGTTATATTTGTGTCTTTGTGTGTGTGGAGGAGCTGCACAGCAAAGCGCCACAGACAGCAGTCGGGAGACAGGCCCCAGCTGGGGGGGTGACACTCACGTAGAGTGTAGTGTATCGATACACACAAATATAACAGCAAGTAAAAAGCGAACAGAACTGCTTAATTACAACACATCAAAGTAGCATATACATGAAAGAGCAAAGTCAGCTCTGCCCTTGGTGATCACAAGTATGTGTTAACCATAGTGAGTTTGTCTAATTGCTAATTGCTATGAATACGCTAAAACAACAGCTGTCTGTATGCTGGGGTAGATGTTCAGCCTGATCTGTCACATAACTTAATAACCGAGGAAGTTCAGGGTCTATTAGCAGCCTTCACACTGAACCTGCCCCCTCTCACCCCCAGCTGCACCAGTGAACCACCTCCCATGGAGAAAACAAAGAATACATATATTAGAGCAACACTGGGGCGATTCTGGGTGATGATGACAGGAAGTGAATTATCTAGAGTGGACATATGTCAGGTGTATTTACTGTGGTTAACTCGTGGCTATTTCCTACAATCAATGGTCAAGAAACCGTGGCTTCCTTAAGTAACCCTAGGTAAGCACAGGGATGCTACAAAAATGTTTGCCTAATCTTTGCTAAAATATGTATTTAATTGTAGCCACTCTGAGTTTAGCGTGTGCTTTGGAGTTTTATAGTCAGTAATTTTGTGTACATGAAATCTGCTGAAACAGTATTAATCACGTGGACAGGTTCATTTTACCTGTTTAGATTAGTGATGAGTAAATAAAAGGAAGCAGACAATTTCCTATTTCTTCTGATTTTCATGAGGAAAAGAAGTGTTAAATTATGTCTGTATTTGAAATCTCCCAGTGTTTTTTAACCTACTATTTCAACTCTAGGCTCCTGCTTTACAACGTGACGCCAGTTCACTTATGCCTTTACAAAGTTCAGGCAAAAATTTTCAGTTACTTAACTGAAACTGAAAAATTTAGCCTGAACTTTTCAGTTTCAGTTAAGTAAACCTTAAGTGAAAATCAAAATTTTTTTTGAAGCAGGTTGAACAGCTATTCTAGGCGATCCTAGTAGCCTTGGACAAACTTCCTATTGCTTTTTAATCACTTAGTTTTTACACTTCAACACAGAGAGACATTGCTGAAACTGAAAATAGGTCTGAAAAAATTAATTTAGAAAAATTACAAAAATTTATAAAAAAGCATTTCCAGTATTTAGGACTAATTTCTACGACACTCCATACCCCTGCATACAAATCACAGTCACCTATGGAACGACAAAGCCCTTAGACAGCTTCAAGGTAAACAAATACATGATCCATTGTGCTGGTGGGACCAAGTAAAGGTATCACAGTTGAGCAGTAAATTGAGTTGATTTAGTTTCAAATGAAAGTTGAGGAAACTGGAGTAATAGTTCTGCTAATTGTAACCACTTTTCTTTTGAGTGTTTGAATTCCTATGTAAGGCTCTGGTTTATACAGTAATTATTGTTTGCAATATATTATTAATTTAAACAATGGTGGTAAGAATTGTTTGGTGAGGCTTAATTCTGGTTCACCAAACCAGTTCCCTTTTGTTTGTTGTTCGGCCTTAATTCTGCTCTGTCAGGTTGTGTTACGACAGTGTTGTAACTAACTAAGTAGAAGTATGTGGTTATTCCGTAGATGCCTTGTTTGCCATCTGCACATGACTTAATCAAAGTAAACAGAGTGGATAGTCAAAGGCACTGTTCTGTGCCGTGTCCCATCAGCAACACATCTGTGCTGCTACAATAAAATGCTGCAGAGATTCAGTGATCTGATGGAGAAAGTTTCATACAGCAGCTGTGGTCAATAGAGTCAGTACACACAGAATCAGTTACACACCATGACAAAGACAGCTTAACAAAGGTCCTGTCTTACCCACATTTATTGCTATGCTTTCATCATGCCAGTACCTTTCAATTGTGTTTTTGAAAAGTCTTTATTTTATATATATTTTAATTGTATTTTTAAAAATAAACACTGATGTTTTGCACAAGGACTGAGCTGCTCACAACATCTTTCGAAGCCTGGATCCTTTCTGTGTCGTTAATTATAGACTTGTATTTATCACATAGCAGAAGAGACATTACGTGTTCAAAATTCAGAATCAAAATACCTTTGTGTCAATGTATCATGTTGCTGCTTCTATTATATGTTGAAAAACACAATTGTGGTTGTGGAAAATATTTTAAAAACATTGAAGATGAACCCTACATGCAAACCCGGACCCAAGGTAAACTTGCAAAGCTCAACATAAACTGATTTATATCCCAAAATCAATTTGAGACCTGACTTAACCATTAATACACCACCTAACTTCTAGATAGTAAAGCTTAGGGGATAGAATAATGTCAGTATTGGGAATAACTTATAAGAATACAGATAAATAGTATGCTAGCAAGTCTTGTCTTTAGCACATGGTATGGTACTATATTCTGTGAATTTGTTACCTCAAAAAGAGAGTACATTTTCAATGCACATTCAAGATACTGCGTTAGGTGTTTAAATCAAAAAACACCAACATAAATAATTTTAAAGAATTAAAATAGAAAACAATGTTTTGAGAAAACGTTTTGCACCATTCATGTTTATGTTGTGGAGCCCCTGTGCTCAAAAATACTGGTCCAAAATTTTATTTAGCTTTTTAGGAGCGCATGGCTCCCCACAAACAAAAGTCAAACTTTTTCAAAGTATCTTGTGTACAGGAGCACTGGCATGAAAAGCAGATATAAGTGCTAGTTAATGGTATTTTAACAGCGCCGCTGCATTCTGCCCTGCCTCATTTTTGCAGTAGCAGCACTTTTACACCACTGTGATTAGAGAGGAAGGAGAAGCCACTCATCATGTAGTGTTCAGCATTTTTTGGTGAGTGCTGAATGTTTGGAACACATTAAAAAACATGAGGTGAACTTTCTGCTCACCTGAAGTTAGTTACCTGCTAAAGCTATTTAGATGAAAAAAAAAACACAAACATTGGAATAGACACATTATGAATATAATAGCACAAGTGCTTTAGACAGCTGAGCCACCAAACTTTGCTGATGTGGAAGTGGAGGTAAAAAACCTGGTTATTCAAATGTGAGGAACAATGAAATGAAAGACAACTTGAAGATCTCTTAAACTAAAATAAAAATGAAATTTATGGACCTGATGGCAAAGGACAGATGGACTTTCCCATCTGTGTGTCGCATGAGAAATGGTAAACGACAAACAAAATCCTACCTTTGATTGGCTGATGGACTGTCTCA
Organism: Channa striata; assembly: GCA_033026295.1. Lineage (NCBI taxonomy): Eukaryota > Metazoa > Chordata > Actinopteri > Anabantiformes > Channidae > Channa > Channa striata. Next base: position 12,151,828 of record CM065175.1, on the reverse strand, counting down.
CCCCACCCACATGCTCAACACCACATATAAAGAACACGTCTCTGGGACAATAGACTGAAACAATTACTGTGGCAAGGGAAGCAATCTGATGCTGGGGTTGTCATTAGACGGGACCTGAGGGCAAGTGATTGAGCAAAGAGTGCTTCCCCGAAGAGCCAGTGTAGAGTCTGTTCTTTCACTGAATTCTCCTTTAACACCCTTGTGTATCATCCTTATTTCCGGCTTTCTTGCTTCTTTCAAATATATGATGTCTTCACAAAACATTTTTGCAGCATGGTTCCACATTCCAGACTATAACAGTTTTATTTGCAGTGGTTTAACACTGAAGTTTGAACTGTGTAGAATAATAGATACAATTGAATAACTAGGACGATGGTCAGCACTATTCTAACCCTTACTATTCTTTAATGTTTACTGTTACTAATCGCTGATTTGTCAGCGTCCCTGATTTAAACACAATGCGCCTATGACCAGCTGCAAAGAAATCAGGACATTGTTTTGTGGTACTGACAAACAACATTTCTCACATTTTTTTACATAAAGTAATAAAGGACACCCTACAGCACATTTGTTGCACCAACATAATAACATAAGATGAGTTTTGCTATTTTCTAAGCGGTGGTCTATGCTAAAATTGTGATACATGATTTACTGTATATTAAATGTGCTAAGCAAAAGTTGAACTAAAAGACAACCCAACATAAGTCACAATGGAAGTGTAGCCAGCTGAATTGTACTGCTGATAATGCTTTGACTTGAATCCTGATGAAGTTAAGAAATTACAATAGGGTATCAGCATAGGTGCCAACAAAATGAAAACATTTTTCTTGCCCATGAATAAAAAGAAAAGACACCAGAATGCACCATCAAGGTCAGTACATCAATATGTGAGGGAAACTTATGACAAAGTAAGTTATTGAGAGAAGATGCTAGGGCAGGGCTCTGTGACTATTTTTTTATTTTTATTTTTTCTTTTTGTGGTAAATGAATGAATAGAGGCTCAGTTATTCAACCGACCTCAACCTAGTATTGAATTATAAAATCTGGTTTAGAAGGTTTAGAAAAGACAGCCTGCATCTACAAGCTGACTGTGTGTTCAGTCCTAATGTAATTAATCTTCAAACAATGTCTGTAATAAAGATATTCAGTTTTTTAAATGCACATTAAATCTAAAAATACTAAAGTTTAGTATCAGTTTCTATACTAAACAGTTTGCTGACTTTGGGGCTAAGCTATTGTTCAATGAATGGCGGATTGATTCAGTGATCTGCCAACCCAACCTCCCTACAGGAATTTATCACTCATGTGTTCAGAGCCAGTAACAGTGTATACACAGCAGGCACGCGTCACCTTCTTTGTGCATCTGCCTATTTGACTTTAAACCTGTTTACCACAAGATAGGGCCCAAAACCTCAGGAACAACAAAGTGCTAGTCACCATCTCTTTTTTTTTTTTTTGTGGCCACTCTTAAAATTGTACATCAATAAGATTAGCATAAATAGTCAAAAATAAAGTCAAACCAGTGTTGTCCCATGGGTTCCATACAGCCCCATACACAACGAACTGCAATGCAGGATCACATTTATAGGCGAAATAAGTTATTACATTAAAGTTTAAGTCATTTGTGTTAACTGAGTATTTTTATAAAATGTAGGTGTCAGATGCTGATCACATGGGAATGGATTTGAGGTAACGTATTGCTGCCTTATTGCGAGCAATAAGCAGTTTGAAAACAGATCACACACTGGTACCGTTTCAACCTGGCTCTGTCATGTTAATTACAAGTTTTTTGGGAGGTCCTCTTCAGATTTGTGTATTTGTGTATATTTTCAACAAACCTTTACTTCAAAGCACTTGGTCGAGCGGTAAATCAAATATTTTTCCAAAATGAGAAATGATCATTTTTGAATGTATCAGTTATGCCTATAAAGCCATAATAGTCCACTTAAGCTAGTGCTAACATGATATTTAAAATCAGTTCAACAGGGCTCCTTCAGCTTCCCCTCTCCCTGCTGTTCTGCACTTTGCTATATTTAACCCAGTTATTCAGGTATTTGTCATATAATCGCAATAAGTGAAATGATCCAAAATGTACTAGTCAAGCAAAAATAATTGAAATTCTGAGACTGATTAGAGCGTCTCCTCATAAAGGTACTTTTTGGCATGAAGACTCTGACCTGGGACCACATGGTGTGAACATCAACCATTTAAATGTCATTTAATCAATGTTCCTCTTCTAACAACTTAGGTATAGATGCATTGTTCTGGTGCAGGCAGAATGAACTGGAATCATGTGACAAACAGTACTCAAAAAATGATCATACAAATATGTTCAATAGTAGGCAAACATGAAATTGCTTCAACACATACAGAAGACAATTGACAGACAATCGAGCAGACCATGACATCATTAGAAATTCAGACCTGACCCACTTTAAATTCCCTTCATAGTGAGAGTGGGCTGTCAAATGCAAATGCACCAATAGACACCCACACAAACAGACAGATCATAGAAAATGTAATTCAGAGAGAGGTAAAGTTGAGAGTCGGGAAAAAGAAAACTGCTACAAACAGGGAAGAGCTCACTGCTGAAGTGTTTGTATTTCTATCAGTGTTAAACACTGAGGCAGCAGCAGCAAACTTTTGCTTTACAATAACGCGAGGCGAACAAAATTTTATCAAGTTTTCAAAACTCAATAAGAATAAACTTAACTAAGCCAAAAAAATAAAAAATAAAATCAAAAACCAAACAGCACACCATAACTTTGCTGGTGTTTAAATATGACGGCTATACACAAGTCAATCACATTTTAGTGTTGTCTACATTGGCTGTATGACTGGTCTGTACATATACGTGTGTTATGACACCTGTCACCGATCAGCATGTAGTTATGTTTCTACCGGTTACAAACCTTGACCAATTGATGCAGGGTGTGCCCCCAAAACAGTTGGCATTTGAAGAGGGTGTGTACACAAATGCTATTAAAACAACACTTTATTTAACCAGGATGTTTATTAATGAAATACTTGTCAATCATGTTTAGCATCAAAGTATTAAAGCTTGGCTCTTTATGCACACATGCAGATCAGAGCTTTTACCAGACTACTCGAGAGGCTGCAGGTAGGTCTTTGCTCATTTCTTTTATTTTCTGCCATATAACATTTGTGATCATATTTTAAGCATAGTTTATTAAAGTCATACTGGCTTTATTATGAGTTGTTTGGACAGCTTTATGTTTCATAAAGGTTGGTTTGAGTGATAATTTCATGTTCAAAAAATAACCCTAAGTCAGGGGTGTAGTTTGCCTGTTCACAGTAAGAATATGTTTATAATAATATGTTTAAAGGCTACATCACACATCTAGTGATTTGAATAATCTTTGGTGTGAAGCAGTTGGATTTTTGGAAGTAATCCGAAAAATCTGACCCCAAGAATCCCCCAAATTAGACGGGGGATGCAGTACACACTTTATTATTTCACTGAAAATAAAAACACCTTGTTGTGTTGTATTATTATAGTAAATAGCCATATTGAGTTTATTTGAGAAAGGTGAAATTTCCCTGTTTAAAGAAAAGTAAAGATAATAGAGTAGGTTCTGTTTAAGTGACTATGATAAGTAATCAAAATTATAACTTCTTTTGCCTTGCTTTTAATCAACTGATATAACAAGGCTACTGCTTAGTGAATAAGCTGATTCTTTCATTCCTAGCATGACTTTTTAGAGTTTAGGCAAGAGCTAAGGCTGATAATCTCAAATAATTCAACAGTATTGTAGTTTGACACAGGTTGGACAGCAAACAGAGGCCAACCTAGGCATCCTGGACTTACTGATATGTTGAAATCTTTAGCACCAAAATAAAATTAATGTAAAAAATTGATGAAAAGAGAGGAAGAAATTACAACCATAATGCTAAGTCTTCAACTATCTAAAGTCGCCTATTTCTGAGGTGTCAAAAAGTGTCCAGTCCATTCTGACGCTTTGAGTTCCCGTTCACATTGGGGACTGATGCTTAGAGATTTCATTGTGTTTAACTGGAAAACTTGATGCTTCAATATTTGACACCCAAATCAATGACATAAAATATGAAGACGAGGAGTCTCATAGGGAAGTGGATGGTGGTGGTGGATGATACAACAAGACATGACTTTTCAAAGGAGATCGAGCTTCAACTCTAGTGTGAGATTATTGTTTCACAAGGTGGCACACGTGGTCATTATAGTAAGGAAAAATGTGTGTGCCGTTGTTTGGAGTGTTTTGTTTTTATGTATTTTTTTTTTTACTTAGCCTTACCCTGAAGTTTCTGTGCCCAACACTTCCTGTTGTGGTTTCTTAACATAATGTACCCTGAAGTTGTTTTCTTTAACCCTAATGTAGTTTTTCTGTGTAGATAAAATGGTTCCTGTGGTGTCAAAAATGAAACGCCCCTGTAGCATCTAATACTGACGCCCAAATGTACCTGTACTGTCAATACCAGACACAGTAGTTCCCAGAGTGTCAAATAGTGGCACTCCTTGAGCGTCCAATAGCAAATGCCCAAGGGTAGCTGTGGTGTCAACAGGACATAAAAAGCAGCACAATTTCACACCTTAGGAAGCGACAACATCTGAGGCTGTGGGATGAGAACGTGTTGGACTGACATGTTATGTTACATTGTAATCTGATATTTGAACAGAAGAAGAAAAAATAAAGCTAAGTCAGATTTACAGAAATGCGTGAAGTATGCATGAAACGATTACAGGCAAAATAATAAAGAGTATATACAAAACTTTCTTGATTCACAGGAAGAAAAATGCATACATGCCTCAATAACTCAAGGTTTAATAACAATCTGTTTTTGTGGAATAGGGTGAACTTTCAGCTCAGGATGATTTCCCCGACGGTGCTCTTGGTCTGGTTGGCTCTTCTAGTACAGATAAGCAGCTCCTTGGGTGAGATTATTGTTTTAATTGGTTCCATTAAACTTTTGATATCTCAGATGATGTATTTGTTTACAAAATGATCAACAAAAAAAGGTAAAGGAGAATATTTCCAACTTTTATATTATGAAGACACGAAAGTAAGCACATCAATCCCCTGTAATGTGTAGTTTTCATACATTAAAAACTTGTTGTACAACTTTTTCCAGACATTAACATTGCTAAAGGTGGCAAAGTGACTCAGTCTTCTCTCTATGGGGATGCTGTTCCTCAACGGGCCATTGACGGAAACCGCGCTAGCAACCGGGAAGAAGGTTCCTGTGCTCACACACAAAAAGATCTGAATCCATGGTGGAGACTGGACCTTTGCAGCCGTTTAAAATCAAAACTGTCACCATCACCAACAGAAAAGACTGCTGCTCTGAAAGGCTCAATGGAGCTGAGATCCACGTAGGAATTCCCTCTATGACAATGGCAACGCTAATCCAGTGTAAGAGCAAAGCCTAATTTTAGGTTTGAAAACTTGTTTCAGACCTTTTGTCATTATCATAACATACAACATTGTCAAGAGTCCCTTTAAGTTAACAGTGATATACTCATAATCAGTGTTGGACTGGAACTAATTACATTACAAACAGTTACTGTCATCAAAATAATTAGTTACGTGACATGGTTACATTTTGAGAAAAGTAACTGGAGTACTCGTTAGAACACTTTTCCATTGCTGAAAATGAAATCTGCTTTGTGATTCCTCATGCATGTTGTTTTATTCAAGACCTTTATAATGATGCTACTATTATAACACAGGCAAGTCTGACCCTGACAAACTGCCAAATTTATAGTCCTTTATTGTACAGCTTTACATTTAAAAAATGTAAAAGTGGCAGCCTAGTACACAGGCCGAAATCACATACCTGAACACAAACACATACATCACTTTCACCTTAAAGTTATAGGCCTTTTAAACACGTATATGAATGACTTCAATTAGAGTCGATATGCTCTATGTATTACTCCAGCAAACTGCCAAAAACAATAAATTCTCGATAGACTATTGTCATTGTAATAGAAATTACAGAAATTGGTAGTTTGAATGTAAGGGATTACATATTTGAACATGTAACTAAGAAACGGATTACTTTAATTGTGGACCTAACGCAATAGGTTAATGGTTAAATTGAAAAAGTTATCAGAATATTCTAACATGTTACACCCAACACTACTCATAATGTTATTTTTTTATCTTCAGATGTGCTGTGATTTCAACTATTGAAGCTGGGGTCTCAAAAACATTTGATTGTAATGGAATGGAGGGACAATATGTAAACGTTGTGATTGCTGGGAAACAGGAATTTCTAACACTGTGTGAAGTGGAGGTTACTGGTCATCCTTCAAATAACACGGCTCCAACTGGTGAGTTATTTTAAATGTCCAGTAGTTGACGTTCATGAAATAGTCCTAGAAAATTTTGAGTCCAACTGACCAACTGCCCATTTTCAGTGGATTTAATTAGATTGGGACATGCAGTGTTACTGTAACATTGTCAAACAATCACTAACAACACATTTTACAACTTTTTCCAGAAACTAATATTGCAACAGTTGGCAAAGTGACTCAGTCTTCTCTCTATGGGGATGCTGTTCCTCAACTGGCCATTGATGGGAACCGCGCTAGCAACCGGGAAGAAGGTTCCTGTGCTCACACACAAAAAGATTTGAATCCATGGTGGAGACTGGACCTTCTGCAGCCGTTTAAAATCAAAACTGTCACCATCACCAACAGAAAAGACTGCTGCTCTGAAAGGCTCAATGGGGCTGAGATCCACGTAGGAAATTCCCTCTATGACAATGGCAACGCCAATCCAGTGTAAGAACACAGCCTAATTTTAGGTTTGAACACTTTTTTCTGATAGAGTAAATTATTATACCGTTCACAATTTCAAACTCATATGTTTCATTATGACAAACATCACCGGTATCTAATTACACATACAACAATAAGCTCTATTCAGAGTCCCTCTAAGTTAACATTGATATACTTATTTCTCTTTCTTCAGATGTGCTGTGATTTCATCAATTGATGCTGGGGCCTCAAAAACATTTGATTGTAATGGAATGGAGGGACAATTTGTAAACGTTGTGATTCCTGGGAAACAGGAATTTCTGACACTGTGTGAAGTGGAGGTCACTGGTCAACCTTCAAGTAATTTGAGTCCAACTGGTAAGTTGTATTTTAAATGTCCAGTAGTTGACATTCATGGGATATTCCTAGAAAATGTTGAATCCAACTGACCAACTGCCCATTTTCAGTGGATTTAATTATGTTGGGACATGTAATGTTTCTGTAACTTGATGAAACAATCATTAACAACAAATTTTACAACTTTTTCCAGACATTAACATTGCTAAATGTGGCAAAGTGACTCAGTCTTCTCTCTATGGGGATGCTGTCCCTGAACGGGCCATTGATGGAAACCGCGCTAGCAACCGGGAAGAAGGTTCCTGTGCTCACACACAAAAAGATTTGAATCCATGGTGGAGACTGGACCTTCTGGAGCCGTTTAAAATCAAAACTGTCACCATCACCAACAGAGAAGACTGCTGCTCTGAAAGGCTCAATGGTGCTGAGATCCGTGTAGGAAATTCTCTCGATAATGATGGCAATGCTAATCCAGTGTAAGAGCACAGTCTGTCTTATTTTAGGTTTGAAAACTTGTTTCCAATAAAATAAATTAGTAAACTGTCCACAGTTTCAAACTATTTTTTCAAACTTATTTTTCATTATGAAAAAATCCCCAGTATCTAATTATATATACTCTGTTCAGAGTCCCTCTAAGTTAACATTGATATACTTATTTCTCTTTCTTCAGATGTGCTGTGATTTCATCAATTGAAGCTGGGGCCTCAAAAACATTTGATTGTAATGGAATGGAGGGACAATTTGTAAACGTTGTGATTCCTGGGAAACAGGAATTTCTGACACTGTGTGAAGTGGAGGTCACTGGTCATCCTTCAAATAACTCAGGTCAAACTGGTGAGTTTTATTTTAAGTATCCAGTAGTTGACATTCGAGAGATAGTCCTAGAAAATTTTGAGTCCAACAACAAATTTTGCAACTTTTTCCAGACATTAACATTGCTAAAGGTGGCAAAGTTACTCAGTCTTCACTGTATGGGGATGCTGTTCCTCAACGGGCCATTGATGGAAATCGTGCCAGCAAGTGGAAGGAGCATTCCTGTGCTCACACACAAAAAGATCTGAATCCATGGTGGAGACTGGACCTTTTGCAGCCGTTTAAAATCAAAACTGTCACCATCACCAACAGAGAAGACTGCTGCTCTGAAAGGCTCAATGGAGCTGAGATCCGCATAGGAAATTCCCTCGATAACAATGGCAACGTTAATCCAGTGTAAGAGTTATATGAGTCTTGATTATGTGATGTATGTGTTGATTATGTATTGTTTTGTCAATTATTAAATCTGTTAACTGATCATATTTTTACCTATATTGTTCTCTACAGTAGTACTATATGGATATAATGCCACTATATAAATATAATATATGTCTGTAAATAAACATTGTTTTACTTCTAATTCAGTTTCCTCCTCCTTTCTTTAGATGCACTGTGATCTCATCTATCCCAGCTGGGTCCTCCCAAAACTTTGACTGTCATGGAATGGAAGGCCAATATGTAAACATCGTGATTCCTGGAATGCAACAATACTTAACACTCTGCGAGGTTGAAGTATTTGGTACAGAGTCAAATGAGTCCAACGAAAACGTTTTTGGCTGAGTCTGAAATATCTCTATGTACAAATGTCCAGATATATGCTAAGCATTTTTTCCCCACAGTTCTTCTGCTTTTCCTTTAAACAGAATATCCATCCTTATGGTTAAAAGAAATGTATGTTAAAATTGTTTTATGTCTGTTTAGCATATTGTCCTCTACTTTACATTTATGTCGATTTCAAATTTGTCTTTATTTGGCCTTAATTCATAAATAATATAATCTTTACTTCACAGAACTATGCCTTTCTTATGGAGCGGTGTACTTAATGTACACGACTTGATGTCATGAAAGATTTTACTGTACCTTGTGTTTGTACTCATGGTGGCATATGGATTAGAAACATACAGTAAAATGCAAATAAACTCTGGCCACTTGTTCTACTCTTGGAAGCATTAATTCTGATTCATTCTTCATTTGATTTGATTCTACCAGTGCATTGCGGAATCTGTTGTCACAGATGATGAAAACCTCCCACAGCATCACAATCATGTCTGAAAAAAAAAGTTGAAGAAAAGAAAGTTGATTTGAGTTTACCAGCCAGTTATTTGCATTTAAAGACATACTGTATAAGCAATTTCCATGTTCTTGTTTTTTTATTGTTAGCATTCTTGTAGTTAAATTATTTATTTAAAATGAATGATTTCAAACATGTTTTTTCAAATTACCTACTCTCTTCATTAAGTAAAATTTACTCTTATTATTTGTTATTCTTTATGACAATGCAAATAAGTATTTTATATAATTAAGTAACTTTTAATTGAAAAAGTTAAATACTGTAGCTTTATATGTATAAGTACATGCAACAATTTATTCACCTAGATGAGGCTTTAGTTAGTCAAGCATTATCACGTTTTAGTAGAAAAAAGTTACATATTATAGCTAAAATCCTTCACAACTATTAATTTTAATTTTTGTGTCATTCATTGGGTTTTTGGAGTTGGAGACATTTTTTATACAATATTTTTAGATTAAAATCCTTCACTGTGAAACATAGATACAGTATATATACATATATATATTTCATGTTTTTTTAAAGTTACACTACATCACCAATACAACAAGAGTTGGATAGGTTGTTTTTAAGAAAGTAATAGAAAATTCAGGCAAATGTTTTTAATCATTCTTTTAACAAGACATTACTAGTAGCCTACAGTAACTGCTTAATAAGATCCCTTTAGGGTACACAAAGAAAGTTGTAAATTATTAACCCTTAACAGATCCTAGGGACATTTTGTGCCATTCAGTCTTCTATTTTTAAGCCATTGTGGCTGTGTTAAATGAATATAGCTAAAATATTTATTTTTAAAAGAGTTTTAAATTGTTCTTTCAGCCCCTTAAATTTGCCTAAAATGACCAAGTTACACACAGACGTTGATCCTAAAGACAATAAATTTCCCATTGAAAACCACTGACAATGTCATTTTTTATCCCACATTTCTGTGAACTAATGCATTCCTTTATGATAAGATTTAATTTTGGACTACTTGCGTCTCATTATTCAATTTTTTTATTTTTTCCACCAGATGGAACTACTTTTTCCTTTTCAAAGCATGCGGCAAAATTTACTTGCTATTTATATTTGACTTGAGTAGATTTAAAAGATTGAATCATTTAAAGTGGAAAAACACATTACTGCATAAAATTTCTACAGACGTTTTTGGGAGTTGACATCATTTGTTATTGGGGAAAATGTGTCAGGATTTTTCCTACCCATTAACCCTCTATATTTATTTATTTATTTATTTTTGATTAAATTAAATTGTCAGAAAGGTGATAATCCTATTCTCTCTTTATTATTGAGGTCAAAGTGAGTAGTCGAGTTATACTGGAGTGCATTATTAGAAAAGGTGGTTCCAATGTTTTGGCCCCCCTCAATCATTTTAAATAGCATGGACAAAACTTCCATCCCCCCTTTGTGTTGCCTCCAATTTCCTTTGTACTCCATGTACCTGGTCATAAACTTTGTCCAGATGCGTTATATAAGCAATCTAGAGGTGTGCCCTAAAAAGATAACAGCATCATTAGAGAGGGTGTGTACAAAAACTATGCAAAGCCATAAAAAAGAATATTTGATCAGGATGTCCATTAACCAAACATATGTCAACCGTACTCTGCACCAAAGTATAAAATAAGTCCTCACAATGCACACATGCAGATAACAGCTTCGTCTGGTGTACTCGACAGCATCCAGGTAAGTTTTCTTGGAATAGAATGATCAATTTTATTGCCTTACATTATCAAAGTCAAAAAATAGATATATTGGAGATAGTGAAAAACTACAGTTAGATTTTTATAATTTTTTATAGACTAAAACTTTATTTTTTAAAAAAGGCATCAGGTGGTGATTTAAACAAAAAATTGACTCAAAGGAAATGTTATAAGAAGTTTTTAAAAAGTAATATTTCCAGCAGTTAAACTAAGAATGTTGGTGCATGAATAATTGGGCGTACTTTATTTGTTTATATCAGATTATGCAGCAGATCTCTAGGAAATGATATGCATATTCAAATATTTATTTAACAGTTATCCAATTTCGCCATGAAAATAGAAATTTTAGAGCTGTGGTATTCTGAAAGCTTAAATTTGGATAAAATAAAGTAGGAGGATTGAGAAAAAAAGAGCTGATAACACAGATCTCAGCTTTGGTTACATCTTTACTGCGATGTTTGGAATTCTTGGTGATGGAGAGTGGCTACAGTGATCATTTTGTCAACAGAAAATATATGATAAACTGTGAGGTCGTAGATCCACATTGTAAATTATGAGCAGCTTCTTCCATCAGGTTAAAAAACACTAAATTCCAGTTTCTGTCTCAATTATTTGACTGATTCTTTTCTGGACCAAATTAAAAATCTACTGTTATTATTACAGTTTCCTCAAAGGACTAAAACTAAATCAAAACCTGTGCTAACGTTAGCACTGGTGCAGGGCAAAGTAAATATAGACAAACAGATATATTCAAACATAAAGTATGTGTGGTGTGTGGACTAAGATTTATCAAAAATGTGTGCATATGTGCATGTATATGTAAATATAAAATTTTTGATCCAAATTGGAAAATATTCATACACCTGTCATTATCATCGGGTTCACTAACATTTTATCAGTTTTAAATGTGGTCAAATTTCAGCACGGAATGATGTCTCCAGCTGTCATCCTTGTCTGTTTGGCTGTTCTGGTACAAATAAGCAGCTCCAGTGGTGAGATATTCTTTTGATTAAATCAAACTTTTGGCATTTATTCAAATAAAGCCCAATTTATTGACATAGAAAACAAACAAACCTGTTATGAATGGGTTTTTAGGAGCCTACATGCAGGAGGCAGGGCAACTCTTAGCAGGTCATGGAAAAAATACACTAACAAAACTAACAACTACAAATACAAATATACTCACTCAATTACAAACTTACTGTAAATTCAAATCACAAACTGCACCAATCCGCAAAGGTAGCAGGGTGTCACATTAGAATCGGACATGACGAACAGACAAGTCAGTAAAGACAGGGAGCTTAAACACAACTGGGGGAATCACTCAATAGAGACTGATGTGAGTCTAAAAGAAGAGAAAACAGAGTGGACAGATTTTTAGTCTTATCTTAGTCATATAATAACAATGCAATTGAGTTTCATAATGAAGAAATAACGTGTTTCCAAAAACCTGAGCCAAACATACAAAGAAAGTTTCACTAAAGCAATGTAGTCTTTTTTCCTCTGCCGACACTGTTTCAAGTATTTTCCGAAGCTTTCTAGTAGCTTCATGAGACAATCTCTAGACCCTCCTGAAATGTTCCAGAAAGACCATACACCTGCTACATACACACTGGTGTGTACCAGTAATGCAGTACCAGCAGTCTACAGTCCAACAAAGTGGGACTTCATGTCAGGGTTTAATATTATCAGTATATGTATATATGAACCAGAATACTAATACAGAATAGACCAGCTACAACAAACGTCAGGCATTAAAATGTTTATAATCTGAGATTAATGTCAAATTCCGTGATCAAAGATAATTCAAAATTCTATTTATTAATGTATTTATTAATGTGTCTCTCTAAATGTGGCACTAAAGCACTGTCCTGACTCACCATAAAGAGGAATTGTAATTTAACCGAAAAATCTCAATTAGAGCCCCAGATGAAAACTATGGATAATGTTTAATGTGATGAACAAATGTAATGTTTCTGTGTCTTTATCAAACTAGCATTAACAGCAGATTTTACTACATTTTCCAGACACTAATATTGCAAAGGTGGCAAAGTCTCTCAGTCTTCAGTCTTTGAAAATGCTATTCCTGAAAAGGCCATTGATGGAAATCGTGCTAGCAAGTGGGTAGAGGGTTCCTGTACTCACACACAACATGATCAGAATCCGTGGTGGAGACTGGATCTCCTGAAGACATATCAAATCAAAACAGTCACCATCACAAACAGACAAGACTGCTGCCCTGAACGGCTCTTTGGAGCTGAGATCCGCATTGGAAATTCCCTCAGTGACAATGGTAACATTAATCCCAGGTATTGTCATACATTTTTAATTAGGATTGCACATTTAATAATTTCTGTAATGGGTTATTAATACACACTGTATCTTATAAGATTGTAAACATGAACATGTTTCATTACAATGTCAACATGATTTGTTGATTACAGCTAATGCTAGAGTTTATGTACTGTGCCTAAAAGTTAAATATGTAGTCATCATTTGCTTCTTTAAATCTTCAGATGTGCTGTGATCTCATCTATTGAAGCTGGGGACTCAAAAACATTTGATTGTAATGGAATGGAGGGACAATATGTAAACATTGTAATTCCTGGAAGGCAGGAATATCTGACACTGTGTGAAGTGGAGGTCACTGGTCAACCTGCGAGTATCATTAGTCCAACTGGTGAGTTGTATATAACGTGTCCAGTAGATTAACTTTAGCACATTAGAGGAGCAATCTAATTTGCCAGTTGCCTTTTCTCCACACATGCAGTGGTTCTGTGAATTTGTCAAACTAACGGTAATGACATCTTACAACTTTTTTCAGGTGTTAATATTGCTAAAGGTGGGAAAGTGTCTCAGTCTTCAGTCTTAGAGAATGCTATTCCTGAAAAGGCCATTGATGGAAATCGTGCTAGCAACTGGGTAGAGGGTTCCTGTGCTCACACGCAAGATGATTTTAGTCCATGGTGGAGACTGGACCTCCTGAAAAAGTATAATATCCATGCCGTCACCATCACCAACAGAAAAGACTGCTGCGCTCAAAGGCTTAATGGAGCTGAGATACACATTGGAAATTCCCTCGCTGACAATGGCAACACTAATCCAGTGTAAGAGTGCTTTTATGAAAATTGATATTACAATTTCTAACTTATTAGTAAGAGGTATAGTTATAAGGAATATCTGTAAGTCAACATTGTTTGTCTATATTTTTCTTTAGATGCACCGTGATCTCATCTATCCCAGCTGGGACCTCTCAAACCTTTGTGTGCAATGCAATGGAAGGCCGATACATAAACATCGTGATTCATGGGAAACAACAATTCTTGACACTCTGTGAGGTAGAAGTGTTTGGCACAGTATCAAATACTTCCCATGAAGATATCTGCGGCTGAACTTTTGCTAGATTTATGGTGTGGTGTAATCATGTTTGCAAAATTGTAGTAGATAATGTTCCAATCATGTTTGTTGTGCTAGAATTTACAAAAATATATGTTTGTGCCTGTGGTGTCAGAGATTACACACATAATCACTTTGAATGCTTGTAATAAAGATAAATTGGGATTTCTTATTCTACCATATTATTTGAAACAATTTTGATAGAGTTTTGTGTGTTTTTACATCTAATAAAAACTTTAAACTAACAGAATCACAATTATGCCTGTGCATAGATCTGTTTTAATTAATTAATAAATTGTGTCTGCATGTATCACATATCAAACACATCCCTTCAAAATGCGATACAGTATTTTTACCTGTGTTCACATGCAGCATGCCTTGCTTTTTCTGTGTGCATCTACTCTCAAGATGTTCAGGTACAAAACAGTGTGTAGGTCACCGAGGAAAAAGGACTATTGATCTAAGGAGAGTGAAATCTCAGAAACACTAACATTTAGCAGACACTTTTATCCAAAGAGACATGCAGAGTAATTTGGTACACACAATGGCGATGTAAAATGGCGAAATTTACTAGAAACCTAAATAAAACCTAGCACAAACCTCAGACCAAAAGCAAACTGGTAACAGAATCCTCATAGCGTAGACTCACAAGAGTCCCAAAAGCAAGGATCAGGTAAACGAAGGGGAAGGTAGATCTTTCAGGGAGTAACGACAATGAGGATCTGGCAGAAAACAATGAGGGGCTCTAGGTAATGAAGCTGAGGGAATGGACCAGGGACAGGAAGTAGGGGAGCAAGGCTACAAAATAATAGTCCAAAACAGGAATGAACTCAATGGCCGAAGCATAAAACAGGGGCATGTTTCTACCTCTCATAACCTATCCTGTATACTCCAGGGCTCAGTCCTTGGTCCTTTTTTCTATTTATACTTCTTCTCTATCATCCACTCACACGGCTTTTTCTATCATTGCTATGCTGACGACTCACTGCTCTTCCTGTCCTTTGAGCCAGATGACTCTCACTGCCTGTCTCTCAGACAACTCTGCTTGGATGAGACAATGACATCTTCAGTTTAATCTCTCCAAGACTGAAGTTCTTGTCTTCCCAGCCAGGCTTTCGACACAAAACAAGATCAGCATTTATATTGGATCTGCAGTTTTTGTTCCCTCTAAGTCGGCCAGAAATCAGGGTGATCCTCAATGGCCAGCTAAGCTTTACGGACCAAATTTCCTCAGTCACTAGGGCTTGCAGAATTTCCCTTTACATCTTCATTAAGATCAGACTCTACCGTCATCATGTCTCGTCTCTGCTGATGTGGTTACCGGCATGCACGGTCAAACCAAATCAAAGATGATCCAAAATGCGGCAGTATGCCTCAGTTTTAATCAGCCAAAAAGGACTCACGTTTCACCACTCTTCAGATCTCTGCACTCGCTTCCTGTGGCTGCGCGGAAGTTCGAAGCTCTGTCTCTTGCCTACAGGATGGTCAACTCTACAGCTCTGGCTTACCTCAACTCAATCATTCAGGTCTACAATCCCTCCCTTACGCTGCGCTCTGGTGGTCTGCACCGCACAGAAAACACCAAGGAAAACTGTTCAGCTCAGTGATCATTGTGGAATGAGCTGCCAAACCCTGCACACTCAGCAACCTCACTTTCAATATTTAAGAAACTGCTAAAACTTTTGCATCTTCCTATGCACTTAAAAAATAAAAATAAAAAGGTCTCCTCCTTCTTGTACTCACATCTCATAAAACAACAACACTTTTTCTGATAGCACTTTACTTTGATGTTTTCTCCTTGACTTAGATTTTTGCTGCCTTGTACCTCACTTGTAAGTCGCTTTGGATAAAAGCTTCTGCCAAATGACTAAACGTAAATGTAAATGTAAAAAAGTGACCAAAAGAATTTGATGGGAGAGATGTAAAAACCAGTGCAGTGTCATTTGTAGACCACTCACTTCACCACTTTGGTCCAAATTGAAGTGTCAAATAGATTTCTTATTGAAAAAAAAAAAACCTGCCAGTGATATTAAATCATAAAAAGTTCATTTAGTAATTACTGTCATTCGTATTAACCAACTACACTAGCTTGTCTGCAAGTGCTGATTTTCTTGATGCTGCTTGTCCTCCTCAGAGTTAGCTCATTTCTAAAATGTCTTTGCAGTTGAAAGAGAGGAAGAACATACTGTACTGTATGTGGAGCATTAATTTCATTGAAGATTTCTGGATCATTTGGAGACAGGGATATGCAATTGGTGTGCACAAAATAACTTCAGCTCTGGCTTTCTCTACTTTATAGCATAAAACAGTAATTTGATGATAAATTGATTGAGTCACTGTATGTTTGTGTTGCTGGGTGAGTCTCCTCACAGCCCCACTGGTGGTTTATAGGTGGTGGGCTGTCTTGCATTGTATTCTGGCCATGTTATAATGTTTGGTTGATGTAACCTTCCATCCTCTGGGGGATGGATGAGACACCAGGGGAAATCTTCCACTAACCACTGGCATTTTTTGCTTTACATAGCATTTAATCTGTGGATAAGTCGACACCAACACTATGCATGCTTTCTGTAAACTGTGTGTGTGTCTGGCAGTGCATGTTGGTACATTTTTTCCCCTTATTTAATGTGATAATCTGCATCAATGACAACTTGCCTCAAAAATATTTTTATTTAATTTTGTCAAGGCCAGCTGGTTGTTAAGTGCAATTTATGTTTGTCCTGACAATAATTGTTAGTGAAAAAAAATCTAAAACACAGTGAGCTTTATTACTGCAGAAGAGTTGGTGATCATAAGATTCCTAAAAATGAGAACTACAGAGCTTACAAAGATTTCCCAGAAACCATGCACTGAGGAATGCGGATTCCACAAATGAGGAGCACATGGCTGCACTAAAACACAGCACAAATCTTCACAGACCTGTGAGATCCACCATTACCAGTAACTTTTAACCCACTGGCTGGTCATTACCCATGACAGAGATATTCATAAAAGACAAAGAAGACACAAAGAAGTACACACACACACACACACACACACACACACACACACACACACAGCTCCTTCTTTCTGGACAACAAAGCTCAGAAACTCCAGCTGTACCCTGACAATGTCAAAGATCATTTGGGTGTAATGTGGACAGAAACTGGGATAGTGCAGCTTGTGTACAAAGGAATGAACTAAATGCTTGGAATGTGAATTTATTTTATATCTTGGCAATACTTTTAGCAACAGCTGCTGTTTATAGATCAAAGTTCTAGAGAATCATTTGGATGGACAGATCCTGCTACTTGGACCAAATGTTTATGGGTAAATCGGTGGATTTTTCATTTTCACATTTGTGTTCTTCAATTTGACAGTGTGAATATTCTTATAATTGAGTCAACTTTAATGTCCAACCATACAAAAAAATCTTGTTAAAAGTCACGTTCAGGTTCACCTACAAGCACCCACTCAACAAGCAACGATTTTCACTACACAAAAAACACACAGGGGAGACATACACGTATCACCAAAGCCATAAGAGCAAGGTCAAGCATGACAGCAGGCAGATGAAGAGCCACTTAGGAGAACTGTCTCTTGTCTTTTCTTCTGACACCCCAACCCCCATTGAGAATTGTACGCTCAAAGTGCCTATTGATAGAGAATAAACCATGAAGTCATTGTTGCCTGTCATGTCACGTGGAAGAAAAATGAATGGAATAAGTGATATGGTAGAGAAAAGTAGACTGTAATTGTGTAAAATTACAATTTATCACTGAATTACTAGTGAGTTTATCATGTTGAGTGTCTTTGGGGGATGTTCTCTCATCAAATTACCGTGACCAAGCTAAAAGAGTATGAAGACACATTTAATGTTATGCAGAAAGAACAAAAAATGGAGATTGGAAGAGGAAACAACATAAGATAACCTAATAAACTGTGCAGTAAAGCATACAATGCGTGAAATACAGTGAGTGGAATACAGATTTCCTTATTAAGTTTGATTTAGAGAATGAAACAGAATAGAAACGAGAATAAATTATGTTTGACCACAATTTACACCCCTAAACCAGCCTTCCACCACACCCAAGGTACACAAAGCCTGAACACACTAGAGTTGCAAATGAATGCTTTATATCATCAGAGGTTAGAAGAGGGATTGGAGATTCAGTGTCAGCTCGATATTGTTGATTCTGCTCTACAGAGCAGGCCTATCACCTCTGAAAACACTGGAGACCCACTGGTTCAGTGCAGATTATAAATATGCATGAAAATCAATACATGTTTGGCAGTGGGGGAGAGAAAAATGGAGAAAAACACAGGAAGAGAGCAGAGGCCCTGGAATGTTCATCTTCATTTATTACAGTCATTTATTCGCTTTCTCTTTCTTCCCTCTGCTGCACATGTGCACACACTCAGCCCCCCCCCGCACATACACATGGACTCAGGCGCAGACCCACATATGCATGCACAGCAAGAGGGAGAGAGAAAGAATATGTCCAGATCAGCAAATTATTCATTCTTTCTCTGCGACTGTCCCTGTGGGGCTGTGCAGTGTGTGCAACAGCAAGTCCACTCCTCTGTCGATTAGCCCGTCTGCGTACTTGTCATTTCGGGTCCATAAGGGGGGTCTAAGAAACAATCACTGGTTCATTCATTTATTGACCGCCATCCTTGATGTTATAGCATTTCAACATAATTCTGGGTTATTTATCTTTGTTTATTACAAAATTATTAATGATTATTCATAAATAGGAACGTTTTATGTCTTCAGCCATAGAACTAAGTGAAGTGCATCACTGATCCCAGACTGAATGGATACATATGTGTACTTTTTTTTCAAATATGTATAAGCAGAGATCTAAACTATGCATCAATATGAGCACACTTCTGTATGTGCACGTTTCTCTAAAACTATTGTAAGCATCCACTGTTTTGTTACCAGGCAGACTAAAGGTGGACTTCAGCTTGAAATATTGCAGCAGCAGCCTTTGCCCAAAAGGATACATCCTAGCTCCTTATTCCTGTTTTATGACTAATAATAATGGTCTTACTTGTCTTGCTTAAGCACCTCTCCACCATTCATTTAGTGTGCAATTTGGTGTATTTCCATCCATCAAAAGCCTCGACAGAGACTCAAAGTGTGCCCAAATGACCTCTATGCAACATTAACATTTGACAACAGACAGTATAAATGCACATTTGCCATATTACAACTTATCTTTGTTTAGTAATTGGTGACACTGGGTGGCTGTAATATAGCCCACGGGGTCATTTTACACTGTAATGGTAGCAGGTTGTCATAGAGGCTGGATCATTGTCACTCTTCCCTATCAGTCACTGTTAAATAGTGTGGAAAACTGTTTTTTTTTTTACTGAATTTTAGTCTGTCTCTGCTTTGTAAGTTGCAATATTTGTGAGCTGAATGTGTTTATATATTTATTAGAATAAATATAAATAAATTACATTTTGCTTTAAAAGGTTTTGTCTATGACCCTTGCTTCAAGACTGTTTAAACAGCTGAAGCTTCATAAACAGCTTATTCCAATAATGCACACTGTTTATAGCAAGGATGAGCAGTGGGTAACAAATTCCTTTAATATTCTATGTTCTTTGTATATTTACATACAGTAAATATCACAACTAGTAAACAAGGCAAACTTCATGTCTCTTTGCTGCTGATGATGGCTGTGATATCTTTTTGTCATTAGGGGAGATAAATGCCTCCCCTGGTCTTGCCTCTTTATTGTCTATATTGTGAACCTTGCTCTCTAATAAACATTAATTTATAGTAAGCCCAACACAATGGTCTCTGTGATAATAATACAGGCATCGTGGCATCAGTGTACATGTATCTGATTAATTTAGTGTGCTTTCTGGGAGCACTTGAGCGTATTCCCATATCCACTGAACAATTCAGTCCTTCCCCACTCTGACTCTCTCCCTTCCCACCTTTCATTTCCTCACGCCTGTCTTTTATCTCTTTTTTTCTTTCCTCTCCTTCCTTTCCACACACAGTCTTCTATTCTCCTTTTATTTCTTTCGTCCACTTTTTTTTTTATTTCTATCTCTCTCTAGCCACCTCTCCATTTCTCCATCTCTAGCCTCTTAATAAGCTCTAATACATGCAGGCTATTGGCTTTTAACGTGTATTCCATATAGACCGAACAGGTGCATCATTAATCTAAGCCCTTTGCAGTGTTAGTTGTGTGTAATGGTAACTGGATAACACATTGTTTCCTCTGTGAGCCACGGCATCCATATTATCTACCATCACTCGCTAATAAATTACAACTTGGGATGTGGCATTTCGTCTCTGTGCCTAAGCATTGTGTTGCTGGACTTCCCTGGTGGATGAATGAATAGAATACCAGCGTCTCTAATTACCCCTCCTGCTAACACCCACACATACTCTTTCTTAAGTTTTAATCTGGTTACACATTATAGACCAGATAAAATGACCTAAAACTGTTACTTTAGCTCTCTTCGGAGACAAAATCTAGTTCACCATCAAGTGGCAGAGCTATACAGACTTCATTTACATTATAGTTGCAGAATGGAGCAAAGCATGTACTGTGCATTTCCAAAGGTGTCAAACCCTATTTACTTTTTTATAATTCTGTTATGTTGCTGCCTGATACTACATTTGTTAATTTTTTTTTCTCATTAACCTACAGTCAGTACCCAATATTGACCAAGTGAAAATTTAATTTTAGAAAAAAAATAAAATAAATGTACATAGGTATTTAGACCCTTTACTTAAAGGTTTTGCCTTTTTTAAAGGACCTTTGACAGCATTACAACCTTGAGTCTTGTGGGGTAGGTCACCACAAGCTTTGCCCACCTTTGCCCACCCAACCCATTCTCTCAAGCTCAGTCCAGGACCATCAATGGACAGACATTTGCAGATCTCTTCAGAGATGTTCAATTAGGTTCAAGTCAGGTCTCTTGCAGGGCCACTTTAGGACATTCACAGAGTTGTCCCTAAACCACTCCTGTGTTGTCTTGGCTGTGTTCTTAGGATCGTTGTCTGCTGGAAGATGACAATGTTGGAAGAATCAGAGCACTGTGGAACAGGACTTGATTGAGGATATCTCTGTACCTTGTTCCATTCAGCTTTTCTTCAACCCTGACCAGTCTTTCAGTCCTTGCTGCTGAAAAAATACCCTCACAGCATCATGCTGACACCGACATGCTTCTCTTGTAACGTTTAAAAATGAGGCCAAACATTTTAATGTTGATTTCATCAGACCAGAGAATCTTGCTCCTCACAGTCTTAGAGATATATAGATTTTGTTTTTTTGCAAACTTCAAGAGTGCATTTAATGTGTTTAGATTGAAGAGGAGGCTTTCTTCTTGCCACTCATCACTGGAGGGCTGCAATGATGGTGGTCCCTCTGGAATTTTTTCCCATCTCCACACAGGATCCTTGAAACTCTTGGTCACCTCCCTTACCAAGGTCCCTCTCCACCGATTGCACAGTTTGGCCAAGTGATCAGCTCTTGGAAGAATTTGTGCTGTTTTTTGTGTATTCTTCACAGAGGTGTGTGCCCTTCTGAGTCACGTTCAATCAATTGACCACAGGTGGACCGTGGTCAAGGTACAGGAATAACTCAGCAACGATCAAGAGAAATGGGGGCACCGGAGCTGAACTTAAAGCTCAATGTGACAAAAGCACTGTCTCCCCTATGGAACCACTGTTGTATTGATATTTACAAGAGCTTTAATTGATTTGTCATATTTTGCAGTAACCAAAGCATTTGCCCTATTTTACATTCAATTATCTATAGATCAAGGGCATAGAAGTCAACTATTGTTATCTCACTTGATAAAATACCTTGGCCAAGATATTTAAGTTTAAGTCATTTCAATGTGCAGAGTGTAGATTAATGAGGAAAAAAAAAAACTATTGTAGTATTAGGCAGCAACACAACAAGTGCTAGAAAATTAGATTTTATAAACATTATGTTGAAAAAAACGAGGAATGGAAAGTATGATCATTCAAAATGATGCTACCAACTTTAGTTATCGTAGAACTACCTTAGTCCTGACATCATCTGTCACTAATGTCAGTCATAAATCCTAAAAATATAAGAAACATTTGTCTTGGATCTTGGAGCCTTAAACCCTTAGACTAGAATCTCTACCCAGCAAATTAACTTAAAAACTTATGGACTTATATACAGTTAAATTAACATTTCAAGAGACATTCTCAGAGTTAATTTGAAACTGGTGTTTTTTCTGTGTACACGGTAAACACTTAACTGTTTCCTGTGCCAACATTCTGTCCTACAGTATTTAACAACTCTACAGTTGCACATAGGAAAGTAAAATAAAGCTCCTCTCATGGTCAGAAAAAGAAAAAATATTCCCTTTGAAAGACATCGAGAAGGTCGTTATGTTACACATGCAGTCTCAACTGTGATCCAGGCAGGTTGTTTAAGAGCCTCTTTAACCTTGCACTCTTTACAACATTTCATTTGTCCCAGGGTGCACGGCAGATACATTCTCAGCAGCCATGCTATGTAACTGCATCACTCCCCAGAAATAAATAAAAATGTATAAAACACCATCTGGAAGAATTTGGTTGTCAAAGTGACCTCTGTGAAATGTGGGTAACAACTTTATATTTTCATCCATCTGCCTCTTCCTTCCTTCCTTCCTTTCTTCCTTCCTTTTATCTTTCCATCAATTCATCTGTCTCTTTTTTTTTCTTAGTTCACTAATGCAACAACAACCTTTTGTCTTCACAACCAAATGGCACCCCGTGGCTTTATTTATGTGAGGTTCAGTAAAATATAGGGTCTACAAACCCACAGTAGTCCCAAAATGGGGTTACTACCTATTAATCTCTGTCAAATGCTCACTTAGATGTCTGGAGTGAACTCAAACACACACACACACACACGAACGGAGCAAATCTGTGTAAAACATTTACATGTAAACCATTTTTAAATCTTGATGCATTTGTCACTGTGACGAAATCTTCATTTTGTTAGATTTTTCATTTCTGCAGATTTTTTTAAGACTGACAGAATTTTTGTTGTTGCTGTTGTTGTTGTTGTTGTGTAAGAAATTACATTAAACTGTTCATTAAAATTAAAGACCATCGTTAAACGAGACCTGAAACCGAAATAAAGTAAAAAATGCATTAGCAAATTCTGTGACATGTTATTTATTCACCTGAAACCTTTAGTCAAGTGTAGAACCTATTTTATCCAGTTATTTCGCCTCACAAAGCCACTGTTGTGTGTTTTGTTCTGCAGGCCCGACGGGCTGCGCACACACAGACGCATAGACACGTGCACAACCCAACAATGATACAATTTGTTGTACTCGGGCCAAGTCCAGGGATAGCCTGAGGACGGGGAACAGTTGGCTGCCACATTTGGCTGGTTCCACACTGTTAGTCAGATACGGGCTGAAGTGTACAGGGGGAATAGTCCTTTAAATTATACCTATTCCACTGCCTGTGTGTCTACACTCAAGTGTGTGTGCACTGTATGCAAATGTGTAAAAGAAACACACATTCAGTTCTGCATATATGTTTCCACACATGTGCTGATGGGTATAATTAGGGTTGTGTGTGTGTGTGTGTGTGTGTGTAAACTTGCATTTGCCTCTGTCACTATATACACTGTTGTTTTTTACATAAAAAACCTGTCCTGTCCAACTGGTCCATTACTCCTGCTAGTGAAAATGTGTGTGTGTACTCATGCAGGCTTAATTTACTGATTCTCACATCTTTACGTTCACACCGCATTTTTTGTTAAAGATCCATTTCAAAGAAAATGAAAGTGTGTGTTTATGTTCACTGCTTTGCAAATATCATCATTAGTGAAATCTCAAATGTGTTGTTAAAACGTTCTTAGGCCCACAGCATAGCCACATTATTTCCTTGCTTCATTTGAGTATTTTGTTCTTACATGTTTTTTTTCAACTTTTGACCCCTATCCATCTATTGTCACTGTAAAATCGTCAGTTTGTTCAAAATACGCAACATATGCTGTTTATTTTAAACATGTCTAATTTACATATGCTTTTTCATTTTGGTATATACTAACAACAGCTGGAAGTATTGTCTGTATTTTATAAACTACCTTCAACACACTATATACAATATTTCTTTGCTTTGTAATAAATTCTTCAGACTTTGTAGTTTTCAACAAATGTGAACACATTGCATGCTATGATCTGCAGGTAGATTCTGTCTAATTTATGTCAAAAACATGTACAGCTGTAGACATTCCCCCAAAATGTGCTTATTAAGAGAAATTAGAACATCCAGTCTCTTTTTCAGGCTTTGTAAGGCCTTTTTTAAGCAATGGTGAATGAGGAAGGTGCTTAATTGTCCCATTTAGAAAGCATGACCTTGCTGGAATCTAATTAATTAGTGTAGTATGAAGGTTAATTAGTAACGAAGGATGTCCATGCATCATAAAGCCCCTTGTCTTAACCCACTGTGGCACTCGGGCAAAAAAACAGTCATCAGTCACCTTAATGCTGAGAAAAAAAAAACAGTTAGAAGTGATACTTACATTCAGTATTTACATCCGAGTTCATTTTTGTCCTGCTCATGTTCATTGACCCATCCCATCATTAAAGACAAAGGATCTACCAGGTGGGAATCTGTATTTGAATTTACAATGAGTTAATGAGGTGTCCCATTATATTTGATTGATGAGGTTTGTGATGCAGAAGGTGAAAGATGCATTTGCTTCACAGTTTGTTTTTACAAACTGAAAGGTTTTGTGGTCGACTATTTTCCTGGTCTTGGACACAAAGGTGGAAACCTGGGACCTGTCTACAACTACCTCCATGATAATTGTCTTTACACTTCGGATAAAATGTATGTTTTTAATGTTTATATTAATTAATGAGCTTAAGAGCTTCTTGTATATGGATTTTTTTTTATTTTGACAGATCTTTTCCTCTGTTGTCAGTCCCAATGCTAAGCTTAGCTAAATGGCTGCTGACTCCAATCGCTTATACATTACCACACAAATATGAGAGTATTGATTGTCTCACTTTACTCCCAACAGGTAAACACACCAGTATACGAGAAAAAAGGTATACACAGTGATCCCACACTCAAACTGGGGATGGTCTGTAAGCACGGCGGCCTACTGGCAGCATCATACCAAATTGGGTTCCGATTGCTTTATTAGGCAGTGTGGAGCAAGCAGGGTAATGGAAATCAGTTGGGGTTCTTTTTAATATTTATAATGCCAAATAGTCAGAGTGGTACATCACACGAATTTCTTGTTATTTATGTCTGCCAGGGTGTGTAAATAACCTTCTAAACTGAAAAGGTTATTATGACAAAAGGGGAAATTTCATGGGTAGCTACACATGAATTTTAAATCATAAGTGAACTTCAAGGGTGGTAGTAGTTTTGGAAGGCTGTGCTGAAAGATACTTACCACACAGATCAATTCATAAAGCTGTAATTGACTGTCAAGTAGTGAGGGGAAAATGTATTATGGGAAGTCCTGCAACCTCTTCTTGTGGAATAAGTGTCAGGTTTAAATGCACAGACCTGCCATTAATGTGAAAATAGGACAAACAGCACAATAGGTAAGTAGTTGACATGACAGTGAATTCTCAGTTTAGGTTAGTCTGCTGGACATATATCATAAACATAGATACAACAGTGCTGAAATAAAAAGATCTTACGGGCAATAAATTCACGGCTATTTACAATGCTAAGGTATTTGTGAGTGGGGAGTGCTCATTCAACAATGTTTTTGATCTGTATAAAATGCCTCTAGTGCAAGATTTATGTACATGGATTATGCCTTATTTATACTTTAATGCAGATGATTCATCTCAGGTGGTTACTAACAATGATAAACAAAGTCTTTCACTAATACGGAACTTTAAAGAAATTCTGACTTTCTAAAGTGACATCCATTATTTCGTAGTAGGTTCACACTATTTTGTAAAATAAATGGTGGGTTTTATTAGAAAAATACTCTGCTAGCAACATTTTTAGTTCCAGTTCTGTGTTTCCTCCTGCTCTCTTTGTTTTTTTCATTCTAAACTCCAGGGCCTTGTTATGTTCAGTTAGGACTTTGAGTCAGTTATCCATATGCCCTTACATCCCACCGGGAACCATCCTAATAAGCCTCTACTTCAAGCTTTTCATAGGATTTTGCAATCAAAACCATGGGAAATGTCCCAGTCAAGCTGGTTCTCAAACTGCTGAGATTTGCACTTTTTCTGTCCTATCTGTTGAGAGGTAATTGACAGGAAAGATAGGTAAGAAGAAAGCAGGGGGAAGGAAGTGTTTTAGTACTGTCACAGGTATATTTTGCAGACCGGTCATGGAGGGGGTCTGCGATTGAAGAAATTCATTTCAGGGAATTGGTGATTCGAGGGCATCTGTACTGTACATAGTCGATCTTTGATTAAGTCACTTCAGGTAGCACAAAGGATTCCGAGTGGTGTGACAAGCACCACATACTGTCTAAAGAAATGGTGGGTCTTTTCCTAGTTTATAACTTGTAACTCCCCTCCACTTGTTCAAGAGCTTTTATTGCACACACCTTCAGCATGCTGTGAGAACCTCACTGAAGTATAGCTCACTTTGCATGTCACTTTGTGAATGAGTCCAGATTTCTAACAGTCAGCCAACAAACAAACATCAAATTAATCTTTGCTTTGTCCAAGTCTTTGGAAAACATCATTATACAGCAACGGACCTTAAAACATTATCTTCTGATGAAAACAACAAAGTCTGAATCACACGTGGAGCATATTGTGTCGCACACAGAAGGCACCCTGACTCGGCCATACCTGGCAAACATCAGTGCCGCTTCAAAATTACATTAATAACATTGCCTCATGCTCTTAATCATATTTCTGTCCAATATATTTCCACTTTTTAAATTCCATCAAATGGTATAGATGGGAAAAACACAACAAACAACAATATCTTCATTCTGCTATGTATTTTAAATACAAGGGGGATGTCACTCCATGATGCCTTTTGTTCCTTTACTAAACAATTAAAGATATAGGGAAATAATAAATAAATGGATTTGGTCAACAAGTGAAATAAATTTCCAATTACATTCGACTAGTCCTCACAACCAACATCAGCAGTGTTTTTTTTTATTCTCCACCCAGCATACACACAGAGTATGTTGGGTTTTTTTTCCAAGATATTTTTTCTGACTCAGTAAGTTATATAACGTGAAGTGAATAATTCGAAAACTGAGACCAAGGCTATGAGCCTTCTTTTTGTTTATCTTGAAAATTAAAATTACTATTCAGCGTTTCTGTTGTGTAAAAGGGTTCTTCGTTGTCTCTTGGTATCCTCAGTTATGTGACTCTTTTGATTTCACCTATGAACTCCACAGACGCTTACATTCTCCACACTAGAGAGAACCACCTGTAATTCCCCAAGAGAGTGAGTGTTTCAACATTTCTAGATGCAAATACCTTACCTAAGGCAGTAAAGAATTCTTGCAACATTGATTGGTCTTTTCTACAATTGTAACTTTTGATTTCAGAAAAAAAACCTGACTCATTTTCTATAAATCAGAAGAAACTTTAAGTTCTCGTAACAGGTGTCCAATGAAGCATATACGTCAAATAACTGATCTTTCTCTGTAAACTAAAAAACAACATTTAAATGATGTTAAATTCCAGCATTTATGGAGTCTTGATCTAATGCTTTCTCATTTTTGCTTTCATCCATATCAGATCTGCTAGTGCCCTGATTCCTGTCATTGAGCCCCAATCTTAGTATCTAATTCTTTAATTGGTTGTTTAATTGGCTCAAAATAGGTTCCACAGCAAACCTTGAAAAGTTACAACAAAAGCTAAAAGCTCAACTAGACAGAAGGATTGTCTCTCAAATGTAACTACTGGAGTAGTGATAATTACAAGAACTGTAATAGATTCGTCATATTTTGCAGTACCCAAATATTTGCCCTATTTGGATGATCTAGAGAACATTAAGGGTTGTGGAGGCTACTATTGTTGTAGATAACACATTTAAATCTCTGTATTCTTGGTTAGAAATGTTTTGCTACTCATCTAAGCAGCTTCTTCAGCTTCTTTAGAGGAAAAGTCGGCTATGGAACCCATATGTATCACCCAGGGTAGGCCTTGTTCCACCCTGGCCTGACTATGCTCGTTAGCTGGGAGGTGAGAACAGGGTGGAGTCATCGAGATGCAGCGATTACAACCCTAACACCCCTAAAATGGGGTTTGTAAGGTGTGGCCCTCTTGGTGAATGTGTGAAGTGGTCTTTCATCCTACTGGGGATGGATGAAAGGGCAGCATGGAAAATGGGAGACAGGTGGCGCCTGAGGCCTCCTCCTCTGTTGAGAGAAGGATTCTCCATCTGGGTATCTGCTGATGGTTTTGTTAAATGGAAGGTATCTTGTGCTTCACATATGAAACTGACAGTGCCCCTGTGCAGAATTTGACTTTTTATTTAAGAAATATTTTGTTCATCATGCTAAATACCATACATGGGCAATAGTAATTAAAAAACTTTAGATTTGTATATATTTTTAGTTTTTGTGTTTTATTCCTCTCTTTTGTTTTATTCTTTATGGTGAGCCTGAGTGTCATGAAAGGCTCCCTTTAAAATGTATTATTATTATTATTATTATTATTTCGTTTTGTACATTGTGGTACTGCTTGTGCACCTGTTCATGTGTAAGTGTGCTCCTTGTGTAAAGCAGAGTTGGGCCAAGGTGTTGCAGAGGCTTTGCAACTCTTGCATGGCGATGAGAAAAGGGGCACTATTTGATGTTCTATAATTATGGGAAGCAAACCCTAGTCTGGCACACTGACCGTTTTCATGTTCTCCTTAGCTGTGAGTGTGTACATGTCTGTACCTGTGTGTGAAACGGAGAGAGAGAGACAATGGTGTAAAGTGAGAGAGCAATAGAAAACTGTGTGAGGATGGGGGCAAAAGGCAGAACTGTGGAGAACAAAGGTTTAAAAGTGTCTCGAAAGAGAGACCCTGGTTTTAAATCTGAGCGCTTGCCCCCATAGAGGGAGAGTGTTGCTAGTGTTATATAAAGTGTTGTGCAGTTTTATGCATATACATATTCTCATTCACAAATTCACCTTGTTGCAGCCAAGGCAATAGTGATGTAAGAATACTGTACATCCTCTGCTCTGTACATACACACTATCTGTTTATATTAATATCATTTTGTCTTTCTCTGGAAGCATTCATTCCTGGAGTGACTACTGACAGGCTTATATTTAATTTATTACAAACTTTAAGCACTTTAAAAAAAAAAACATGTAACTCAGCTTATTTACAGGACGTATTCCAAGGCTTAATGTGAGTTATATATTTTATATATCATCACATTGAATTTGGAAACATTTGTATCACTTTGCTAATAAAATTTAGTTATATAGATTTTATAAAATATTTATTTGATGAAACACATTGACCAGCAGCTTTATATATATATATATATATATATAGAGAGAGAGAGAGAGAGAGAGATTGTATGTGAAATTCCTTCCAGTTGCAAAATTGCCCATCTTCATTCACTGTGTATGTTCTGTGACCTTTAGTCGTCTGTTTTTTGCACTGACTGACTCATGAATCACCCTCAAACGATATATCACTTTTAAGTTTCTAATCTGGGATATCTCAGTTGGCTTCTCTTATTTCACGACATCCATTAGGCTCACTTTGGTTGATGTTACTACAGGAAAAAAAATAACAATCATAAAAACTGTCCTTTGGTGTCCTTAATGACTGGGGGATGTTACGGCCTGTTTGTTGATATTGTAACCTACCTCCCTGATGACCTTTAAGACTTTTAACCCTTTTAAAGATGATTTATTGCAAATACACTTTATTTTTAATTATCCTTACAGCTAGGTGTCCAACAGATTTGTAAAGCCATTACTGAAAATCAATACTCAGCTTTTAGGTGATGAATTAATTAATGAAGTGTGAAGTTTACCTTGAGCGAAGGCTCATTGAAGAGAGAAAGAGACACCGAGAAGAAGAGGATGAAACAAAGAAGAGGATATGGTTGAGGTGACTAGAAATGATTCCATATCAGTTTGTTTGGAGCATTTTAGCACTCCGCTAATTGCACTTAATTTGTGTTTTGATTGAAATAATTTGAGGGCAGGGCTGGGAAACAAATAGTTCTCTGCTGGAGACGGGTGAGTAATTTCCCCCTCATGCCTTTGGCAGCCAATCTCCCAGACTGGCTAAATGGATCATTATCCTAGGACCAATTCAATTGAAAGAATTTAGTCTTTGCAGCTCGGCTGACTAATTTTCCACCCTTTGTTTTCTTCATTTTAAGCTATGTTCTGTGCTTGTGCTATTTCTCCAAATCCTAAAACCCAAGGCTAGAGATTCTTTAACAATCTGGGGCTAAAAATGTCAGTCTGTTATATACCTTTTAACCATTTTGACCATAAGGTAACATGGTGGTTGAGCTTTGAAGATGGCTAATTTAGTCTGCAATTTATTTCACAATCATAAAACAACCTTACAGTTGATGAAGAAAATACAAACGCTAACATAAGCCCCTTTCAGACATGCACTGGAGTTCAGTCATAATCCAGGCTTCATCCGGAGGAGGTGTAGGTGTGAATGCATGGGGACAGAGCAGACTCTTTCTTTTGGAGTGCAGGGAGCACTACTGAAGACCCTCTATGACTCTGTGGTGGTCTCAGCCATCTTCTATGGAGCGGTCTGCCGCTGCAGCAGACAGGAGGAGACGGGAGAAGCTGGTCAGGGAGGCCAGCTCGGTTTTGGAGATGCCCCTGGACTCAGTGCAGGAGGTGGGAGAAGCTCTTTTCTCCCTGCTGCTGTCAGACTTTACAATCAGAGCTGCTCTTAGTGAACCAGTATCACTATTAGTCACTTTAAAACCGTTTTTGAACTGTGCAATGCAAATGACTCATTGGTGCAATTACTTTTGTACATATTTGATATATTTTTATTTTTATTATTTCCTTTTAGATTGTGTATACTGTGTTGTGATATTATTTTTTTGCGGTACACTGCACGTTCTCTACTGCTGTGGCATGTAAATTTCCCCACTGTGGGACGAATAAAAGTTTATTTTGTCTTATCTTATCTTAAAAGTCCAAGTCTCTGGCCCCGACATTATCGGCATTTCACTGAGGCAGAACCCTAGTGCAAAGAAATATTTTTGTGACCTAGATGCTGTAAATAGTTATACATTTAATAAATAATATATAATATATATTTTTTTAATGTATGAAAAACATTTCACGAAATCTCTATCCCATGCCTAAATCAAAACCCACTGTGGCTAAAATGTCTGCTATTCTCAGACTGCACTACCTTGCAAGTAATAGTCCCCATTATTCATGGCCTACAGCAGAGGTCACTGCCATAGGGTTTACACTTTTTTACTGCTCTAAATTGAAAGTCAAGAGAAAATGAATCGAGACCCTCACACTTGAAATGAGCTATAGGTTTGACTTTGACTTGTCCTCAAATTGCAAAGTTAAAAAAATAGTTTCATATGTCATGTGGATTGTGCTAGAGGTCAGTACATGTACTGATGTCACAAGTAACGTTGGATGAAATATCCAAATGGTCATTTCTTAATTTTCTGTTTTCTTTATGGTTCACAGTTCTTCTCTTTGTCTGCAAAACTCAGATTTTATTTCACATTTCAAGTTTTTGTTTTAATAAAAACATATTCTGCACACCTCAGTGGAATGTGATAGATATAGCTTTTTACAAAAAAACATCTGCATTAATTACTACTGCTGGCCACAAAGTGTGAAGCAGATCAGCACATAAGAAAAGCTTTTGCCACAGCTTCACTTCATCTTAAAATCTGATATTTCTGATGGCCCCTAGAAAAGTTTAGTGAAAAAAAAATATCACCTCAAGCAATAAACTGGCCACCCATTCCAAAGCAAGTCTTCAATTTTCCACAACTGCCGAAAGCAAGTAATTTCTGATAACACAGACATCTGATAAATATTTGGCCATTTTTAATGGCCAGCAGATGAATTAGGGGTTATGGCTTGAAGCCTGGAACCGCCTCACAAGTTCAAGGTCTGGCTTTTGAAAATTGAAACGTTTTGCCATAAGATTGAAAAATCCCTTTTAGCAGATGTTCACTTGGTGGAGATTGACCTTTTCATCTTCCAGGTGGTGATATTGTTATCACAAAGGACAAAATAATTCAGCTGACTCTCTGGTGCAGGTAGGCACAATTGGAAGCTTGTATGAACAATAGTAGTGATAAATATATTTAATACAAAGCTGCCTAAATTACACTATA
The DNA here is from genome assembly GCA_033026295.1 of Channa striata. Taxonomy (NCBI): domain Eukaryota; kingdom Metazoa; phylum Chordata; class Actinopteri; order Anabantiformes; family Channidae; genus Channa; species Channa striata. Next base: position 12,119,254 of record CM065175.1, on the reverse strand, counting down.
CAAACTAGGATATAAATTGCATTCCTAATACTGTACAGATTAAGAATAAGAGGGTTATTTGCAGATGCTTTGGCTTAATGCTAACCTGAAACTTTCAAAACTATGGTATTCACACATCTATTCACAAACACCAAACATGATGCTTTCATATGCAAAACAGACTTCTCCTACCAAGCTATCTAGCGCCAATTAGAATCCTATCCACATTTCCTGCCCTCAGTATTATGCACATTTGCCTGTTTCATTATTTTTGTAATTACAGGCGAATGGTGGAGTCCGATAGGATTTTATGTCTTTCAATAGCTCTATTGTCTGTCAGGCAAGATGGATTCTACCTTAGGGTAAGCAATACATCAGCTTTTCATATATATTGTCTTAAGCATGAGGTAATGGAGCACTGATCCATCCACGTACTCTATAATATTTGTGTGTTACATTATGGGGCATATAGGAATTCTACTCGAGGTCCACTGGATACTTTATGTTTTTATCCATGACCATTAATCATGTGCGCATTAGCCACAATACTGAAGGCCCTATACCCTTAAGGAAGGTATTTTAACCCAAAGCACAATCTTTTTACCAATTCTATCCCTGGAGATATTGCTGTAAATACATAGAAGGCGTAGCATGAGCAGCACGTTAGCAGAGCACCTCTAGCAGCAAGGGTTCGGTGTGTGTATCTAAAACCCTGTAATATCACTGTGATTATACACACAAAATACACTCGGCTGTCAAGACATTGGGATCAAAAAAATAGGGACGTGTCTGTTTCCAGGGGTGCTCTGTGCCAGCAGGCGAGGCAGGCAACTGCCTTGGGCCCCAGCCCAGTAGGGGACCCTGAGGGCCGACAAAAGTTAAACCATTTACGGCACTGACTATGTGCAAAGTTTGCAATGACACTACTCGTCGCACACAATACTTTTTCTGTGGTAAACGAATGAAAGCTGTGCCTGAAATTTGCACCTGTGTTCTAAGTTATTGTATAATGTTCATTGTAGTGTGCTTTGTCTTGTATTAAGATTGTATTCCATATCTTAAGGCCCCAACAGACTCTAGGGTCGACACTGTCTGTTGCATGAGGCAAGCACAGTGTGAACTAAACCAAGCTGGTCCAACCACAGTGGTGCCATAACCATAACTAGGTTTCAAATGTTTCTTTCCTTAACAAGAGACACCTGCCAGCCATCATAAGGTTTCTTAACCTTATGATGACTTTGTGACGACTTTGTGGTCATGTGTGTCTCTGCTGCCAGGTCACTGCATTTGTACCCCCATTTTAATAACTACTACTTCAATTTAAACTTTAAATTTGTTAAGAGATAGATAGATAGAATAATAGATAGATAGATAGATAGATAGACAGATAGATAGGAAAACCAGGTAATGAAGAAGGGGTCAGGAAAGAGGAGGGGTGAAGCCAGATCCAACTGACCTAGTGAGATCATTCCTTCTGTTATTCCCTAGTTTAATATCAGCTCTGATTCTAATATATATTTATGAAGCTCTCCTCTGTACACCAACATCCTAGTTACCACAGCAGCAGGTGTTCTGTCGATGCAGTGCACAGCTTTGGTCTCACAAACACACACACACTCACACACACGCAGTAAAGCATATTAGTATTACAAGATACACACACACAGACAAACACATTTTTCAAGCAAGCATTCCATGTAGGCTGATGAGCTTCACTTTTGGTTCTTCCAAGGTCAAAAAGAACTCCATGTCTCATTACAATCTACAGGTGCTTGTCGAATCCTAGTGTGTGTGTGTGTGTGTGCGCGTTTGCGTGTGCATACTGTATGTTTGCCGTTATGTGCAGTACCTGAGTATGTCTTGTGTGTTTGTGTTGATGTGCAGTGGAATAGAAATGAGCCCTCCGAGTATGGCTAACGGGGTGCTCACCCGCTCTCACAAGACAGATAGGATCTTAACAAGCATGAGACTAAAAGGAAAGTGTGTGAGTCTGTGTGTTTGTCCTCTGGCCATAAATTTCTTTTTTTCTGATTTCTATTGCATCAAATCACAAAGGTGATTCCCTTGTTTTTCTGACTTGTGGCATAGCTGTTGGTGAGCTCAGAAAGCTCTTCGATCAAATATTTACCAGTATACTGTATATTCTGGCTCACTGTTATTTATGTTCTTGACAGACGTACCGAACCTGTGCTTTACACAGACAGTGAGACTTTGAGGAAAATACTGCTTTTATTTTATTTATGGTTTGTTTGAATTAAATACAAAATAAAAACAAATCTATTGTGAAGAAATTTGTTCCGCTACCAAGTATTGTATCTGTATCTTTGGTCTCTGCACAATAGACTCGCACCTCATCCTAAAACTTACTGTAAAAACAAATAAAACTGCCATGACCTGTAAAGTGATATCCAGTCCAATAATTCTAATAATTATGGATCTATCACTCACTCTGATATATATTGGCTCAACTCACGGCTGAACGGTGCCTTTTAAGGCACTACAACACTTTCAGTGCATAAAGGCCTGATGTGGTCAATGAACGCAACAGTGGCACAACACAAAAATGTGTTGAGAATTGACAGTAGCAATTATACAAGGGTAGAGAGTAAAGTTAAGAGTGACAATGTAATTCTAAACATTAGGCTGCTGTACAACTAGAATGCAAACGTAATTATGGTGACATATGTAATTATGTCACAAATATGGATGATTAGAAAATTATGTATTGTAAAATTAGCATTCAAAATTCTCTGCATTCTCTGTTAGTGATTCACTGTAGTGAATGTTCAAATCATCATTTTTTTTCCACATCCAAATAACTCACCAATGTTTTCTTCTAAAGTAATTTATTTTCATGTTATATCTTTTATTCTAAACATATCTGAACTCACTGTGATTTGGCAACTTGCTCTTAGTCCTCTTTTTGTTTTGATCCATGATGTCCACTTGTTTATCGGAAGTGATGATTCCAATGTGTCACTGCAAAAACAAAATGATGAATATTTGCAATGCTTGTGCTCATCTTGACACAACAAGTACTATAACTTACACGACATACTGTAACATATAAATTTCCCCATCATGGGATCAATAAAGATACCTTACCTTACCTTACTGTTAAAAAGTTCTGCGTTGTAAGGTTCCATTAGTTAATAGCAGTGTTGGAAATCTCAACAAGAAGATCTCGTTAGTGGTTCCAGTGTTTCATCGAGCCACGTTTCAGGCCTGCCCAAAGAAAATCATGACCACAAGAATTATGAAAATTGCTTAGTAGTACATCTCAATAATTTTCTGACATGTGCAATGGCCTTTTTAAATTAAACCAGTCACTTTCAAGCAGAATTATTTTGAATTTGTGACACATTGTGTTATTGGCTAACCTAAACTTTTTTGAGGGTTTTGTATGGATGATTGTACATGATCTATTAATGTTGCATGATACCAGGCTTTGTATTGCTTTGCCCAATTACATCAAAGGTAATTCCGTATATGATCTACAGTATACGGACATGTAGACACATCCAAGGAAAGAGTGATTGGCATCTGTACACGCCAAATTTACAGTGTTACACATTTACCCTTAAGCACTACACTGGCACGTGTCAGGTTTTGAAATGGAATGGCACCAAAAGGACAGTAACGCCACATTCAGCTTTGTCTACTGAAGTGAATTTGCAAGCATGGTCAGAGCCAAAACAACTCGGCGCATCCTGATGTTCACTGAAGTGGCACAATACAGCGGGGATGGATGAAATGATGGAGGAGGGAATAGTGGGAGAAAGACACATCGGGGAAGTCGAGGAGAGCTGGTATCCAGGATGTATTCACCCTTCATTTAACAGACAAACTCTCGCCACCTTGCAAAAAAACATATAAACATAATACATATTTTGACTTGCATGGAGCGATTTTTACATTCTCAGAAAAAAGCAGGACTGTACTTTGGATATTCTGTCAGTTCCACAAATGTCTTGCTACAGTGCTTGTTGAAATTGTGTTATATTTCCCTTGTGCTTTAGGTTGGTTTCCAATTTTTGAGAATTCCACTCTGTGTACAGTATGTGAGAGAAAATCCTCGCTGGTGGTGAAGTGTGATGTGACGGCATAGCACTGGTGGTTCATTGCACACTGAAATAGCAGGGCCAAATGACAGCCTGGATTCCAGTTGGGTGGGAATGTGCTGCTGAAGCATTTTCACAATCTTCTGCAGATTTGTGGTCCCTTAGTTTCAGTGACCAATTGCTTGGATCTGAGATTTTATTTTTCTCTTCAAGGACAACCAAATTCATACAGTATACATTTAAAAAAATACACATGCTGTCATAGTCTATATAATTTATATTATTTGACATGTATATTTTTTTTTGCTGATGCACATTTATCAGTTGTTCTTTTTCACAAACAGCAAAATGACATTGGCTTCTTTTGCACTCGACTGACTTGTTTTCTTTTAGACACGTATTAACGGCCTGCGTCTTGTGTGGGGACATTGTGCATGAAATCTGTGCACTGATGAATGTGCCAATGAGGCATCAGATGTTGCTGCATCACCTTTAAAATACCTGTTTCCATTTGTGGTTTTGTTCATGTACCAGTAAACGCAGCCCACACCATCACACTATGAGGCTGTTTCGCTGTTTTACTGTCCAGCCACTTGACCCCCACACACACTGAAGGAAGGTGACATTTTCAGATGAGAGCACTTTCACATTTATTTTATTATTATTTTTTTGTTTTTTTGCGGCCATTGTACTTTGGATCTGTTGATGATTGGTGAACACTGAACGGTGTTTGAATTCCTTAACGGTCAGTCGAACCTGCTTCAGTGCATAACAGCGTGTTCACCACAGACACGATGTTTCATGAAGCTGTGCAGCTGCAGCCAGTCAGAAGAAATGTGTTATTTTTCATCATTATCAGTCAGTGTTTGCTTTTTGTGTGTGTAGTTTTGCATATTTTGTAGTTGGCATATTTGTAACTAGCAGTGTAAAATTATAACATATTGGGGCGATGGGAAGAACCTGACCACAATTTGTTCATGGCCAGATATTATTTAGATGTTACATAAAACAGTAGTCATAAATGATTTAGTTTATTGTAAATTCTAATTAGTTGAGCTTACTTGAAAAAGCCTGCAAGCATTGAAAAAAAAAACGTAAATGTAAACTGAAATAGGAATTTTATTTCTACTTACAAACGTTTATTAAGTGTAGTACAGTTGCAGTTTAGTTTACGCAACTGAGAAAAACAGTGTACACTACTTAAAAATGTACTTAGGACGCCCTCATAACTCAGTATGGAAAAATATAATTTCAAACAAAGTCTTTTCGAAGTGGACTGGACTGTGGGCTGTCTTTCAAATGACCCATTTATTTAAGTTGGGCCAACTAACAGACATTGCCTTCAACTTTCAACATCTGAGTTGCGGTTGCTTTAACAGTCTGATTTACTTATTCTAACCATGCAAACTCATTGCTTTAAAAAGAGCGTTTAAAATGTTTAACAGTGTAACTCCAGTATTCAGGACTTCTGTTATACCTGACTTTCTACTTTAATCACATTGTCTTCAGCAAATGTCAGCAGAGGATTTTCCAAAAACAGAAAATATGTCAGTGGTCAATTGCACTGAGTTTATGCAGCAGGATTCTTTGACTCTATTAATATACACTTTTGTAACCTTGTTAATACCTGCCAAAAAAGTTTTTTTTTTTATTAAGCACCTTTGAAATGTGTGTAATACTGCCTCTCTCTGGTTAAGTAAAGTCACTGCCTCATTTGTTCTTAGTGTACTTAATAGTTTTAAGTTAGCTAAACTCGAAAACGATGAGTAAAGAGTTTTTTGCAACCCGCAATTACCTTCTATAACTTGCTAAAAATTAGTAAGACCAGCATTTTTTGAAAACTGAGTAAAGTTAACTAGTTAATATTACTATTGGATTTCACACAGTTGTTGGTCTGTTTACTTACTGTATATTTACTCCTCCCACAAAAATGAATTCATCTTCAAGTCGACAACTTTCACGAGCTTAACTAGGAAGTTTACCTTTTTATGTGAAACAAATTATTAATGTTTTCTTTTTATTCTATATTTTATTATTATTCTATATTTTCTGAAGATGGCATTGGGGTATAGTCATTAAACAGTATACTAATGAAGTAGAAGCTGTAAATCTTTTATTTATATGTGATACGATCTGTTTTCATCATTCTAATAACCTTACCAGCAGCTTGCAAATTGTCAAATACATCATTTATATTCCCTCTGTAAATGAGATTAGTCTTTTGTTTCCTCCTGCTTCTCTCAGCCTCACTGACTATCCTACACAGCCTGATCTATTGTAAATCACAGACGTTCCAAAAAAAGGGCAATAGCCAAGTGTACAATCTCCACAGACTACTCATCTTTCTGTCTCCCTCTGTCTTTTGCTTTCTCTTTTCTTTTTGAAAAACACTCATTAGGAACTACAGTACATATACTATTTTCAATGATTCTGGCTGAGGGCAATATGTTTTAATGATGAGCTGATTCTCTGAGTGCAGTTTTCGGCTTTGCCAGCCGGAGCAATAATGCCTTTTGCACATGTCAGGGTCGGGGCCTAGTTGTAATCTGAGGCTCATTACAGCTGGTGAGGCTAAGAGCAGAAACGGAACACAACTTCTCCCTGCAGCGCTGAATTACTTTTCCACCACCGGGTTCCCCTCTCCCTCGTTCACTGTTTCTCTCCTTGTCTCAGCTGCTTCACTGTTTGTCTTTGATCTCTCTCTTTCCTGTCTCATTCTCTCCCTCCCCGTCTCTCGCAATCTCAATATCTGGCCCCCGCCCCCACCCCCGCCCCTCCGCCCATCTGCTTCTCCATTTATTTCATGGTGTCTGTTTCTTGCTCTCTCCTCTCCTTCGTTCTGTCTCGGCGCTCCTCGGGGGACCTTGCGGAGTGCACTGGGTTTGGAGTTGGAGGCTAGTTTTATTGAGTTTGCTCAGGGTCCTGGAAAGGCCTGTTTACCAATAAGGTCATGATGAGGTGCATCGAGTGTGTGAGCAAATCCTCAAACCCCTCTCCGGCCAGCATGTGTGTTTCCATACTGTTGCAGTTTGCTGGCATCATATTAGATTTCTAGAAGAGGGTTTATCTTGCATATTGAAAGGTAATCATGGCGTTGACAGATTTGTCGATAAAATTGTCAAATGGATCTGGCTTTCCTCATAAACTTTACATCTTACATCAATCGCACAGTGCAAAAACTTTTTTTTAAAACACAAATTATGATAGACTGTTTACAGCCTGAACTATGTTTCTTGCAACAGTTCAGGAAAACTAAAGTTTATAGTATATTTAATTGAAATATAAAAAAACAAAACAAAAAACAATGCGTATAGGCATTGAATACCCACATACACTAGAGCATGAAGAGCACAAAGTGGGGCCAAAAAGTACTGAAGAAACAGCTACGTGATGCTGTGTTGCTGTGTTACATGTTTTGCAGGTTTATTGTTTATAGTCACTGTTGGCAAAGTAACATGGATTAATAATTCTATTAGCTAGGGACATTTGCTCAGAGTAAACAAACAGTAACAGGTGGTTGTGATTGTGAGTTTGTTTAAAGCATTATTTCAGTGACAAGGATAACACACGTCTTCCAAAAATCTGAGTTGTTTTTGCATTTCTTTTTACATTTTCATTTTTCACAACAAATAAAGCAAACTTTTCTCTCTCTCTGACAGATAGAAATGTGGGATTATGTTAAAAATGGGAAACTTTTCTTGACTCTTTAATGTATATATGGATAATTTATCCTTTACGGGGATTTGTGTCTATCAAACAAGAGTGAAATGTTATATAAGAAAAGTATATCTGGGTGAAATGTATTGAGCCGTAACTGATCCGCTTCCTTTCTGACATTCTTTGATATAATAGAGGAGCTGAGGAATTGACTGGTGTGGACAGCTTTTGAATGTATGAATGCTCCAACCCCCGTGTCAGAATAGCCTTTGTTCAATATTAATGGGGTAAAAACATGATGGAGTGTTTGGAATATCTACACAAATCTATATCTATCTACCGATCCATCTATTTATCTCTATATATATATATGTTTTTTTGTCTTTGAGAAAAATACAAAATGACACTACTCCTGATTAGGCTGATTAGTCCCGTTAAAGGTTTAGTTGTGAGTAAAAACATAGGAATCAAACTTTATTTCTTTTTTGTCTGTAGGCATATGTATGTTTTATTGTAACATACATTAATATTTTGATCTTTCTGGGGGGTTGGGGACATTTATATCTGTAATAATATAATGGCAACCTGTTCCTTTAAGTGCAGCATACTGTGTTTTATTTCCTCCTTATGCACCTTTAACATTTAAATTCATCTCAACAGCGATCTTTCATTACTGCTGAGTCAGTGATTTGTCTAGAATTTGTCCCAATCGGACTCAACTTGACGTCCTCATACCCTTGTTGGCACGCAAAACAATAATAATTTTATTATGCAATGCTGTACAAGTACAACAGACAAGACATGGTATATATGCCATAAAGATTGCGGGGAGTTGGGAGGCCTGTCTGGATGATGTAGTTCATGTTTCTGTGTGGGAGACATGGTTTCAGTTTTACGGTGTTGCTGTTATGCAACCCTACTGCAAGCAGATATGAAGACAAGCTGTTACCAGATCCTCAAGGCTTTGAGTAATATTAACCATTACAACAGTGGTCACAAATAAAATAAAACCAAAACTAAATCTAACAATAAGGCGTCGGTCCTGTGTGTATGTGATTATGTGGCTTTTTTTTTTTTTTTTTGATTATACTAAATGTGAGATTCCTGTATGTCTTTAAGTGAGACTTTTTATATCGTGTATTGGCAGTTTTACTTTTCAATCAATGTCCGCACCATGACACGCTTCTACAAATTTATGATTTCTCTTGATTTCTCATGACATCTTTTAATTAGGCAGAGCCTCCCAGACTCTCAACTGGTTTTCATCCCATGGATTAATTAACACCTGATACAACTATAATTTCCCTTTAAAATAACCTGCTAATCAAGGAGGTTTAAACTCATTTTCCACACAAAAAGATTTCGGATCAGCTAATTTTCCACAATAAATTATTAAATCTTTTTTTTTCTGTCTCAGTTGTTTACTATGTTCCCTTTATTTAGTCTCAGGACTTATGTGGAAATCTGATTATATTTTACATTACAGAAATGGAAATTCAAAATGGTTTATGAATCATAAACTGTTGAAATGTTACACCATCTCCAGTCAAATAAATGTCGGCTGTACTCTATAAACACACCCTTGGTTGTATAGTCACTAGGAGCAGCCCCCAACGTTTACTGTAAATTGCAAAAGTTTGGTGCCTATAATGACAGAGGCAGGATATGTAACTTCATATTTTAATCTTCATTATTCAGATAGAAGTGTAAACGTTGGGTTGGAGGGAAGTCTGATGATTACAGTCGTCCAGTGACACAGCCACAATTTATCATGTAAGTCGACCAGCAATGACAATAGCAGGTGACCCAATTTCTCACTCTGCACCAGCATTTGATTGACTAAAAATGACTTACTCACCCATTTCCAGTTGTACTTCTCTCAGTTCAGTTAGTGACGGCGAGTTGAATTCTTCAGGTTTCATGTCATTAAATGACTGGTTTGAATCAAATGACGTGTAAAAATTGTGTTTGGTCAATAAGACTTAACTCTCCTTTTTCATTGCTTGCATGTATGTTCTCTTCTTCCCTCTAGATCCACTCCCTGTTGCTTAGAGAATTAAGCAAATCAAATTACTTGTTCTTCCATGCTGTTAATGTTATTAGAGTTTACAGGACAATCACATACTACATCACTGTTATAGCTGTACCTCCAATGATTATAGACACGGCTGTAATTGTTCCTATAATACAGGTTTGTAGCTACCGTACATTACTTGCTCTCCTTTATGTGACTACATGCATAAAAATAATACTAATAATAATAAAGCACTTTGCTGTAGGCTTTTCCTTTTCTTTTGCTGTTCATTAAATTGTTAGATGAAAACATGCAGTCAATTTGTTTCAATTATTTTTTTTTTTTACCTTCCCTGAAAATATCCATGTAATAATCTCCACTACCTAGGAGGTGCACCGTATGTATGGACGGCGGTTCACTTTACGGGTGTGTTGCCGGAGGGTCCAGCAGAGTGATGTCAAATGAGTGTCTCCACTGAGCCCTGACACAGTACGTGTTCCAGCCACGTTCTTCAGACATCCTTCACAAAGACCTTAAAGATCTGCTTTAATCATAATCAGTGCATCGACCTGAAATGGCATAATGATGGCAATGGTGTTTATGTCCACGACTGTGACCTGAAGTGAACTTGTGTGTGTTAGTACACACGTCGTATTGGGCTGTGAGCAAAGTCACAAGCTAATGACTTTTTGTAGGACATTCATCTAAAGAGATTTGTATAAATATAATATCTGTTTTTGTTCTATGTTGTTTTTTTGTTCTAACATGTCACAGGGAGTCCCAATTGTAATTAGAATTTTGTTGTGTGACAAAAAGTTGCTCCAATCCACATTTTTATATTACCTTGATGAATGTGCAGGATGTTGAAGCGAACACTGGTCATGATGAATGCAGGGAATTAAAATGTAACTTTCTTTCACTGGGCATTTTAGCTCTTTTTTTGTTATTGGTTAATGGTGGTTCAGTCTTACCTCTTAACAGCAGGTAGCTTTTTTAAAATAGAAAAGGTCAGCTAGGCAAAACCTAAAAAAACTGTAAAACATAAGGCAGTGTTTTCTAGCCTGCTTGCACACCCACTTAATGTGATGATAATGTGTCAATGATGCGTATGCTGATTTTAAGTGTCCAAACATTCAATGAACGCAGCTTTAATGAATAAGGTGGGTGATTTTTCCATATTTTTGTCACTATCAACAAATCTCATAAACGGGTTATTAAACAAGCAATGTAACATCTGGTGATTCTCAACCAGATTTTAGTTTGTTTGTCTGCGCCATTGACCTCCAGTAACATTTAAAATGACAACAGTGAGCTCATACGTAGGTGGTGCCAGATGTTTGTGATGGTTAATGGTAGTACAAATGAATAATACAGACATAGTATATGCATTTTTTGGTTTTGATTCTATGCTAAGTACCTAGCCCAAAGCTGTAATAGCACCAGGCAGTTCAAAATCATGATAAAACATGGAAAGGAAGAAATAAGATCAGCACAGACTTGATTAATGAGCCATGAAAATTCCACATCTCCCTTACAAGAAAATACTGAGTTCTGACATTGTGATGTTTGTTGTTATCGTGCAGCATTTCTTTGTCATTTCACTTGATTTAATCAAGGAAAACGCTGTGGCTAGTTTTGTGTAATTGCACTACACTCCAGTGCATGTGCCCTGCTGCCACAGAAGGACAAACGTTTCATATAGTACAATAGAGATGTGTCAGGATCAGTTATAATAATAAAATCAACACAGACCTCTCTGCTGGAGTTATTTTTCCCTCCACGTGTGCATCGCGTGCACTGCACTTAAAGTTACAGCACAAAAGATGTGGGCAAGGGTGAAAAACAGAGTCCAAGAAACTGTTTTCACACTGGTCTGTTTTATTAAAACCTGCAAAAACTGTTTTCCATAACTATTTTAAGGAGGAGGCCTCCTCTTAATGTCATTGGTGTAACTGCACTGCACATTCTCAACACATCCGTCCTGTTTCCCTAAAATGCTGCATGCAGGTACAGAACTGAACAGAAAGTTTTCATAGCTGCAGACGACGTTCGATGTCAGAATCTGTCATGTTTATGTGGATTTAATAAAGTACTTTCTTTGCCTTTTAAGCATCGTTTATCATTAAGCATCTTGTGTGCTTCTTCTGTTGATAGAAACTGAATTTGCTCATGTTGATAAAATCACCACAATCCCAGGATGCTGGAAACAAAGCTGCTGCAGAAATAGATGTTAGTGCAAGAAGACCAACAACTTGATTTGTGCTGCTATATCTAGTTAATCATCACCTGGTTGTTCCTTTCACTTGTGCTCCATGAACTGAAGCGCCGGGCTAATCATTATAATTAGTATTAAAATGTGACTTTAGCATTGTTCAAAGACAAAAAAACGGTGTTTTAGTATTTTTTAAGAAAATACTTTTTTATTCAGGGGTATTGCTTTTTGCTTTTTAGTATCAAATGAATTTAGCCTTGTGAATTATTAGTTTGATGTATTTGACATGTTTGTCATCTCCAATATGTGTAAAATTCATGAATTCTAAATAATGATGGTTATTTATGATGAATGGTGATGATACAATGCCACAAATGCTACTGCATAAAATAAAAGAAAAATCATCATGTTTCTATTTTGCTTGCATATGTTGAAAGAAAGGCCACTTTATGCTCTATTTCAGATGGACCACTCCCTCTGTGGCAGAGAATGGACCAGAGCAAAACAGTTGTCTGATGGCTTGAGCTCCCACCCTGTTCCTCCACAAGCCCATATTCCACACAGCGGGCTGTGAAATCATTTTGCTCTCCCTCGGAAGAGAGCCCCCCATGCAGAAATCCATAAATTCATGAGCATCCACCATCGACACGTGAAAAGAAAGGATGTGGTGAAAACCGAGTGTGATCGAGAGCAGAGGGAGAGAGAGAGAGGGGAAATGAGAGCAGAAGAAATGAAAAAGGAAAAGCAGGGGAGGTAAACAGAGAGACAGACGTGTAGCAAAAGAGGCCAGCAAGAGTAAAAGGCGAGAAGCTGGAAAGGCAGTAAGAGAGGAGAGGAGAGGAGAGGAGACAAATGAAGGCTGAACAGCAGCTTGAGCGCTTGGAGGGGCCCAGCATGAGTCTGGTTTGAACCCCCGACCGATTTAGCGCTGGAAGACACCGACACAGGAATATCAAAACGCACTCACGAACACACGAGCGTTACAGCAGTGCAACACAATCTGAGACTCATAGACACATTAATGATTGCACTCAGCTTATGACCGTCATACACATTCAGTTCTTCACATGCATGAACGTGCACACGTGCAACACACACACACAGCTGCTTGATGCCTTCACTTTGCTCAGCACAGCAGCTCGCTCTCCCTTTGCTCCCTGCGAGCCCCCGGTCGGCTCGGCCTCTCGCAGCTTCTCTGTCTCCCTGAACTTCTTCTGACGTCTTCTCATCTTCTCCCCAACTCTGGGATGTGGCGCTGCTAACCCTGACGGAGTCCCACACATGTGGCCTAAGTGCAGTAGGAAAGATAATGTTCCCCACACACTGTGACACTGCTCACTCATTCTTATATAATCTGTTACAAAGTGAATTGCCTGAAGCCGAAACTTTGATGATTGTGAAGTTATTCACTATTTTCTTTTTTTTTTTGTGCAGCCACTAGGCAGAATTTGGTCTACATTACTATGACAGTGTTTTAATACAAACATTTTAAATGGGAAAGTGGGACATTACATCAACAGTGAGTTTAAAAGACATATTTGAAATGTATAGGCAAATATTTCTTTGACTGGAAAACTGAAATTTATATTTACCGTAAATTCTGGACTATAGAGCGCACCTAAATTTAAGCCGCCCCCGCTAAAATTTAAAAGAAATATATATTTTGTCACATATAAACCGCATCGGACTATAAGCCGCCAATATCCAGGCTGAATAATATCTGTTGTATGCGCTCCTACATTGTTCACAGTAGGCATGAGGATGTTCTGTTTTTTAATTACAAACGTTTATTTTAAAATGGGCCGAAAAAAACGTCCTTGTTATAATTAAACGGCTTGTTCCATAGCCAAAGGAGAAGACATTCTTCACATCAACAAAAGATTTTGAGTTTTAAAACCTGAACCTGAATGGTGCCTGAAATAAAAGTGCTGATGTTTGCTGTTGTGCGTCTTGGGTTGCATGCGCAAGAATAAAACTGGCGCTTTTTTTTTGGATTTCTCTTCTGACTGCAGAAAAATTCTGAAATTTATAAAAGCCGCATTTAAAACGTAAAAATTCAGTTCATTAGTTGGTACACTCTAAATTTAGTTATATATTGACATCACTTCTACAGCTGGCACTCTGGAAATTGTCCTAATAAGGAAAGTATTATGAGTAATTATTTGATTTTAGAGCTGCCATATGAGCAAGAACAGCACGTAGCACTTCATCAGCCTGGCTTTTAGTATCATGCTACTGTAGATGGAAACACTCCCGGGCCATAAGAAAAACCCATAATCAACCAAAACAGGAGTCTGAATGCGGAGGGTGATAGAATCTACACACTTCTCATTACTCAAGAGTCAGTGATAACTTTGGTAACACAGACACAGACATCAACATCTAACACAGAGTAGGTTACTGTACATATTAAAGGGTTAATACTGTCAGCCTGGTGAAATCTGGTGGTGCCAGTATAATGCAGTGGGATGTCAGGACAGGTCAAAGGTGAACTGAGCAGAGACAAACAAAAAGAAACAAGAAAAAAAGTAAATTCTTTAAAACCTCCCGACTTATCACAAATGATGCACAACTTCTGTAACAGCTCCTCTGCTGCAAATATATCGCACATATCTGCAAACCACCTTCAACTTTCTACTCCGGCCATCATTGTCCAGATTTCTGAAAGATGAATAAGTTTAGCGTAGAATTAAAGCTCACTGAAGGAGAAGAAGTGGCTTTAAATTAAAATACAAATGCAGCCCCATTACCAAGATACAGAATTAGGCCTGTAAATGTGAATTTGATTGAGATTTTAGACAAAATTAATCAGGAATATTTATGCCTATGATAAAAATCACCTAGTTATACATATGCCTGGTGGCTACTGAAGGAAAACACGTGACACCTCCTCACAATCGTTGTCATTTGACTGATCAACATGAAGATGATCAATCAAATGACAATTGACTGTCAAGTGAGTGATTATGCTCATGAGTTTGAACAGGTTTTGCTTCTGCTGCCTTCTGTGAACCAGCCTGTGAGCCGTAAAACTAACTAACGGTAAGTCAACCTATGACAGCATGGAAAAAGCAGGTGTTTTCACAACACATTGAGGGAAATATTATTTTTTGTGATTGTATTTGTTGTGTCAGAAGTGAAAAGAGCTTGTAGAAATAAAACCACTTTTTGTCAGTCTGTAACATAAAACTCTTGGTTCTTTAATAGAACCTGTTTTCAAAGGTCTTGTCTGCCCCCCTCAGGCTGTCCAACAAATAACATCCATGCAAAGTTATGAAGTCAGTCCATTGTCCTCAGTGCCTCTATGATGTCATGACAAACGAATAGGGACAGAAGGTGATAATTATTTTTCCTGCATGATACGTTGTTATTCTTCTTGTGGTGATTTATTGAACACAGAGAATTCCAGAAAACAGAGTAGGAGAAGGGAGAAGGAGAGGTGACGTTTTTAAGATAGGGTTAGAATAATTCCCTCGCTTCCTCCCAACACTGCCTGAACACTT
The DNA here is from genome assembly GCA_033026295.1 of Channa striata. Lineage (NCBI taxonomy): Eukaryota > Metazoa > Chordata > Actinopteri > Anabantiformes > Channidae > Channa > Channa striata. The sequence goes on along the minus strand of CM065175.1, from coordinate 12,103,828 downwards.
GCAGCTCTTTTCATGGATTAAAATAAGACGTCATAACATTTAGGTTTTTGGCAAATGTTAGACGTGTCAGATCACTGTACTGTGGCAGTAAACAGTCCTAACTGATGGAACTTACCACAGCCGCTTAAAGACTTCGCACACTCAACCTGAGAGCATAAACTATCATTGTCAAATATTGCATTCAAATTCAACTTGTATGCTTTACTGTGCAGAATCCTAAATGAGTTATAAACATTATCTAAACCTTTAGGACACAATTTTGTTTCACAGATGGATGCGAGCTGATAACAGATAACGTAAAACAAAGGGAATTTTTTTACTACCCATTTTAATCTTTTGTTTGGGAAGTAAAAACTTTGTTTTGGGCCAAACTGGATATGTTCTTTCACTTCATTTCACTATTCTGAAAAACTGTCTTCAAATACACTGGATAATGAACAATTTTGTGAGAAGACAATGATGCATTGTGGCTTAGGGATCAGGAGCTATCAGCACTTACAAAGGATGGGAGAAGGTTGAAAAAGCATCAGTTAATATTATTTATATGATCACTCTTCTCCACTTTGGCCATTTTTATATTTATAGCAGTAATTTTTTAAACAGTGAGTTGCTTTTAAACACACATTTATGCCATTAACTAACACAATTAGGTCGTGCACACTACTTAAAAAAGTGGGCACGGTGAATTGCAACACAACTCTTGCTGACAAGTTAAATGTCCTTTTTTTGCTGAGACGTGCCTGCAAATTGATGTCAAACTTATCATAGATTTATAGTCGGTGTCCTGGCTATAACCCAGGGGTGTAAAGAAATACTGGGAAATAATGCTTGCTAATGGGAAGGAAATGTTAAATTATGCAAATCAGTCTCAGAGCCATTAATGGTCATAGTTTTTTTTTAACCGTTGGTGTGTGTGTGTGTGTGGAAGTAGCTTTCGTTTCCTCTTTTTTCCTATTAAAGCCATTTGGCATGGGCCTCAAATCTATAGGGGAGGTGTGTTTAAGTTAATTGCTCCTCTCTCCCTTGTTATTCTGGCCTGTGTTGGTCCTAATGAGAGATGCCTTATTGCAAACTTCTTGGAATGATATTAGCATTTAATAGGGGACAATAAAGTACATTGGGGACGCAGGATTTGATGCGACAGAGCAATTAGGACTAGGTTTCTTGCTGTCTTGAAGTGTGGCCTACACTGTGCAGGCTTGCTAATTTGGAGCAGGGCTCAAATGTCCTGGGCCATTTCTTGAGTGGTGAGGCTCTTGAGAATTGGACGCGAGCTGCTGGCAGTGATCTTTTGCTGCTTCACTTTGTTCTAAAAAGATTTTTAACACATTATGACAAGAGGAGAATTCCAGGGCAAATGTGGACATGTCTGATAATTGTATTCCATTTTGTCTCCCCATTTAAAGATTAAGCAGTTGTAGCAGAATGTCTTTTAATTGACTACCCTGCTGAGTGTTGTGTAATTTCGCTTAGGTTCACTTTGCACTTGTTAACACACTTTCTAGTAACTTGTGAATTGTTACTTCAACTATTTGCACTTATGATTTGCTGTAATGACCAAATCTGTCCTAAAAGACAAATCTGTAAGATCTGCAAAAACAAAAGTAGTATCACTTTTGAAGAAATAACCAGCGTGTGTTTAGCGAGTCTGCTGTTAGTAACAGCTGCTTATGTAGGTAGAGCTGAATTAAATGTTTACATGAATCATATGTCAAATGAAATGTCGCCTGGCAGAGATTGCCTAAATATATCCAGAGAAGTCTGTAATCATACAGGGCAGTGCCGTGTATGTCTGTAGAAAAGGATCTTCAGTCTATTCTTAAGCTGCTTACAGGCCGTGTAGAGATGTGTGTGTGTGTGTCTGTGTGTGTGTGAGTGCTTACACCTCAATGTCTTCACCAAGAATGTCAATATGGAGTATGTGCTTGTGATTTTGTGCTGTGTGCGAGCATTTGTGTGCGCACCCTTGTATCTGTGCTGCTTACCCACTCACATCTTCTGCTGAGGTGTCATTTGGGTGCTCTTAACACACGGAAACTGTTGATACATGATGCATTCAGACTTAGCTCCACAATCTAGCCATGGCAGAACAAACTCAATTGGACTGTGGGAGGCTAAATACAGAAATCTGTAATCCTCCGCCCAGCAGACAATCAATCCCTCCACCAGCCCTTGGATGACTCCACAGAGTGCCCCCACTCACCTCTTGTCTTTGCTATTGGCTGCCTGTGCACATTCATACAGTATGTGCAAGAGGCTTATTGAAATTTACTGTCAGCCTGTGGAGCATATTTTTCAGGATGTGAGGAAAATGTGAAGATGTCAGGGAATGCTTATTTATATTTATTAATGTATCTGTGCATAATAGCATGTGTTTTGTCTGTTAATTTTGTGTGTATGAATTTTGAATGAATAAGTGGGAAACACAACATTTTGTTGCAAGCTTCAGTGTGGCTGAACTTTGATCCATGAAATAACTAGACATTTTCTAACAAATTTTAGACGAATGTGGAATCAATAAAAACAGTGAGGTGCTTGGAAAAACTAAACTTTTTCTACAGCATACATTACTAATTTGTAAAATTAACTCCAACTCCAGTCACATCTCAAAAGAGCACTCGCTTGAAGACGAATTTAGATCTCTGGAAAAAAAAAATCCAGATTAAATAAAGGTCAAATTTTCTCCAAGGAAATGCAAATAATTTTCACCCTGCCATTTTTTGGTCTGACCGCACCTTTAGGTTCCATTTGGCTCATAAAATATGGTTTGTGTGATGCAAATCTCCAGGCATTCAGAATTACCAACAAATAGCCTGTTTAATAACTTCACAGCATGTTCATGTTGGTGTGTAAAGGTGTTTGGAGTATTGGCAATCTCCAGGGTACACAACCCAAGCAGTCCCCTCATTGTTAGACCAGCCCTCTTTGAAACCCTCATACAAGCTGCTGATAGATGTTGTTGGCAAGAACATCTGGTGGGCCTGCCTGTTCTCAAACTGATAGGGAAAGGAGTTGTGGCGCTAGAACAGATACTCTGAATGAGGTACTAAATCAGGGGAGAGCAGTGGATATGCTGTTCTACTTAGCAAATGTAGCACTCGAAGGACAGAAGAAAGTCAAAACGAGGGGCCCCAGAATCACGCTGAACCAGATGTGACATTTAATTTCATTGTCAAGAACAACACACTGAGAACATCCTTTTCAAATAATTTGATGACAAATGGTGACAAAATAAAAAAACAAAAAAGAAGAAAAGAAAAGATTTTTGGTTGCAAATATCTGTGCGTCAATGTGCTGATAAACTGAGGCGGATAAAGTGGATAAAAAAATTGCGCCTGCAAAAGCCAACTTCAGGTAATTCAGTTTGATGCTTGATAAAAAAGTTCCTCTGTGTTTTTATCGCCAGGGATTCTGTCCTTGCATGGACTGAAACTTGTCTGAAAACCCACAGAAAACTGGCTTCGGTTGCTCATCAAAAGATCTCTGCTTCTCTATTGATTTTTTCACATGGGCAAAGTACAGTATACGTCTTGGCTGTGAAATCAGTAATCCGTGTTCTCACGCATCTCTCACCATCATCAGGAGACTGAGATACCTGCTGGTTGTACCTCACGGTGTAACACATTTGCATGAACCCTCGTGTGAGCTCGATAAAAACGACAAACTGTGAGATGACCTACTCTGAAAAACGACATAGTGAACGATGGCTTTCAAACACTGATGCACTGGACAAAGTTATCGTTTTCAAGATGGTCCTTTGGGGTTCTTACCCATGTCTCTACACTTCTTCCTGAGCCCTCGCTTGCTATGAAAAGCTTCAGTACTGCTGCTGTTTTATTGCACAGAAAACAACCATTGTCAACAACAAAGTGCCAAGCTGGCGGGATCACAGAAATTAGCCTCTCAAAGATGTGATTATGTCTTTGCAGTCTTTACTGGTCCTTAAAGCGATAATGAATGACTCACCCTCATTAGGTGTGTGGATGCGTGTGAGATTTTCATGAAGAGGCTTTATAGCAATGAGAAAATAATTGGCATTTCAGTTATGATCAGACTGGAGGCTTACAGCTTGGAGATGGCTTCTAGTCTGATTTACACTTCAAGAAAAGTGCACAGACAGAAGAAAAAAAACATTCCATGTCTTTGATCTGGCTCATTGACAAGACTCTAGGAGGGCAGTTCCCACAGATCAACAAGACAGACATTTTAGTCTATAGGTTGACTCAAAATTAGATTTAATCGAAATACAAATCATGGACACCAAAGTCCCCCATAAACCAGAACTTCATGCATTTTCCATTTAGAGATTCATCAGAAAAACGTATTGCATGTATAAACAAGCTTTTATTAACATAAATGTCATAAAATAAAACTGTTCGAGAATATGAAGCATTCTTTAATCGTATTACTGTGGGTCAACATGTGGACAAGGAAATTATGTGCTGATCTATAGTACACAAAATAATCAAAAAGGTTAACCAAGGGTTCTGAAGACTATGCATAGTAAATAACAAATAAACAAGGGCTTCTGTTCAAGTTCAAATAATATCTTTTTTTTAATCACTACAGCACGAATAAACTGAAACAGATGCTTTTGTTATTCATAGTGCATCTTTGTTGATGCTTTTTTCCTTAATCAAATTAGGCCAAACACTAATTGATTGTAATGGAAATGAGTTGACCACTATTGTGAAAAACTGCCATTACCACATGCCCTAATCTTTTTAAGCTGATGGCTAATTGTTGGTCTGATTGCTTGGCCTTCCACTGCTGTGGTTTCCATGCTAATACACTAATTATTGAACAACATTGTAGTCTTTGATAATTTGATCACCATAGACACTAATGAACCCAGGTTACGTTGATATTTCAATTCTAATAGCTTCTTTATTTGATAATTACTGTGTTCAGAGTATGGTGTAGAGGTGATTTTCTAACCAATGTTGACATTACAGAAACACGAGCTATACGATACGATGCATTAGTAGGTCTGAAAAAGACCAAGGTTTTTTATTCATGCAGTGCATTTCACACCTTTTTATTTGGCACAGGTGATCATGAAAATCCAGCTTTCCTGTTTCATAATAATTCAGATTGTTTTTCATGCAGTTCAGTGTTGTGGAATTCCCTCTTTTCCTCCATCAGATAGTGTTACCTACCTGAGCGATAACAGTGGTTAAGTAACATATGAATGAATTTGCAGCCAAACATGCTGTAACTTTGGAAAACCCCAACTTCATCTGTGTAACAATGGAAGGCATCTGATCGATTAAAGACTGTGGATTTTATCTCAGTTAAGTGAAAAGTTGAACATTTTCTTTCAAATTTCAGTCCATACAAGGGCAAAGTACTATTATCGATGAGTCACACGTTTTACAAAGTGATACATATTACAGAGAAGACAAGTCTCACTAAACTGTCAGTCTTTAATTAGTGTTAAATAAGTGCGTCTTTGTCCATGCCCAATTTTATGGCAGCATGGATTTAATTTACCGTTCATTAAAACTTTTTAAAATATATATCTTTAAATATTATTTATATGTTGTTCGGGCCATAGTACCCAGTAAAATACCAAACACAGGTTTAATTTCATACATATTTAGCCTAAAGGGCATTGCATAATAAATATAGTCCTTGCTGTGATACTGTCACAAATACATATGTCTGAAATGCCCGTAGAGGTTTCACTGTGTTATATTGCTAGGCTGTGTTCAGAGTGACTATACGCAGTCACAGTTTCCCGTGTTGTCATAATCCATTTTTAATCTGATTGCTATTGGGTTACAATCTATATCCATCTTTTCCTGGTTCATTCTTACATATGATGCTGGTGGGAAAAAGGAAAAGGCAGCATTCAAACCTGATACCTACATTGCATTGTGTAATTTGCATTGTTCCGCTGTATCCATTTCTTAGGAGGTTCTATAGTTCTGAACATATGGTAAAAATGACCAGGCAGTGGTTAGATGTTAGGCAGGACCTAAATATGATTTTAAATGCAATCTGATCTTCGAGAAAGTTCTAAAACCTAAAGATAACAGGAACTCATTTCAAAAAAAAATTACCAATTAATGATCTTATTTTTAATTTTCAACATAAAAGCTGATCATGACAACACAGGCTTGTTGAAGTGTGAGGCTGAAAATGAGAATTGAGGCTGGAAATGAGGATTTTATGTTTGGGAATGACCACATTGTACAGGAAACCTCAACGTACAGTACAGTATAAATTACAATTTTGTCACATTCATGCAGAAATTATTTTTCTGGTCTTTTGTGGGATGGTCATCAATAGAGGTAGACAGGAAATACTGGGAAAGAGAGGAGGCACGACATGCAACAAACTGCCGGGGCCTGCCAAGGTCTTACAGAACCACTATGATGCAGATGCGTTGTAAACTTGATCTTTATGGAGGCTATGCCATAATAGCTCATACATCCACCTCATGAAGTTGAAAGACGTCAAACCGGGGTTTCAAAAGAATCAACATTCAGGCCTTATCAGAAAAGGCCCACACCCTGATACAGCAAAGCAGAAAGCTGCAAAGTGAACCAAAGAGAAGTTTGGGAATGTGTTATTAAAGCTCCTGTTAATATTAAATAAATTTAGTTCCAATTTCCTGGCACAGAGGGATTTGAAGTCACCGTGGTTCATTTCATTGGCCTTTTGACATGACTAAATGAAATGCAGAGGAATTCGTTTTACTGTTATATGATGGGCAGACAGGATTCACAAAGCTGGGGGCTGCTGCCAAAGGCCAACCAGAGTTTATTCTCCATTTGATGTCTGCAAGTTGATACTAGACAGACAAAGAACGGAAAAGAGAGAAAGTAAAAACATTTCAAAAGTAAGAAAGTTTGAAACCAGAGACTGGGAAATAACTTCTACAAAGCCAAAACCAAAGAACAAGCCCAATAGCGTGGCATATTTATAATGAAAGCAATGGAAAGGGAGCAAGAGAGAATCTCTGCTTTAGATGATGCCCCACCTCGCTGCTGGAAACCAAATGAACATTCAGATTTTCTTAAGCATAAAATGGACAAATTTAAAGCTTTAGCCTGACACAGGGAGGATTAAGCTGGTTTGACTGGGCTTAGGATGAGTTATCACATCCCCCAGCCGGACACTACATACGCAGGCTGAGTCGAGACGAGAGGACAGAGAAAGAGGACTTGAAAGCAGGTGAGGGATTCCTGGGGCATAATGCTGACTTGAAAAAGAGTAAGCTTCTGTTCTTTAGGCTTTATTGGTCACCATTATATAAGGTGGGACGTGGGATGGGGGTTTGTAGAAGAACTCGCATGATAGCTTAGTAATTCTCTGTCAGAATAGGCAATATTTATTTTTCCCGTTCCGTCGAAACATTAACGTGACACATGTCTGGATTATCACATCACCTGTAATGTTTGTATTTTTGCAAGACTATTACCTGCGATGTGAGCTGTGTTTGAAACATTCCAGATGAAAACGGGTTGCTGCTGATTAACTTTAACTGTCACCACATGAAACATCATCACACACTGACAATTCAATTTCTCATCCATTAATTGCTCTATTAGTCGGACCCTTTAGATCCCACAGCTGAGGTCCCGTAATTTTAGTCCGTAAACAGCTCTGTAAATCCTGAACATCTCCTTTAGAGAACCTTTCAGAGTTGTGTTACCTCAGGTCACTGATTTGAGCTCTATATATGAAAAGCTTCAGTGACACACACACACACACACACACAGGTTTGTGAGACACAGACCATAAACATAATCCATTTAAGTACAAACCTTAAAAACCTCTCTCTTTGTTGCTTTTATCTCCACAATGCTGGGGCTTGATCGAAGATGGAATCAAACCCCCGCGTCTCTGTGCTTCATAAATCAAGACCTCTGTCATTCTCACCAGCCCAACACATTTTTCCTTGGAAATGAAGACACAGTAGAATCAATTAGGTTTGATGGACCTGATGCTGCTGCCGTGGTCTTTCGCGTGAAATGCAGTTTAGATTGTGTTATTGCTGCGAGAGTAAAAAGGAAAGTTTTATTATTACCACAGTGTTTCATAATGTAATATTTGAGGAGGCCCAGCGCTCCTATGAAGATCCGTTTCATTGTCGTCAGCGTCTTCAAACATCAACTTTACACACGTCAAAAAGAGATCGGTTAAACGTACGGGGATAGAGTTCACTTTATAAATTCCTATTTGAACCAATTTACAGTAGCTTTTCCCTTCCCACCCAACTGATACTCTTATGTCTGTGTTTTCTGTAAGCACAAGCAGAGAGAAGCAGATTTTTATCCGGTGGGAGCTCCAAACACCACTGCATACTTTCATCTTTTGCCTTCTGATTCACAGTAATAGAAAGATCTATTGACCGGAAATATACCAGACACCATCCACATCTAATACTGTTACTGCATTTTACATGAAAGCTGCAGAGATTAGGCTGGCAGTGCTGTGGACAATCAAAAAGGCTTAAACTTGTGTGCACCTAATCTCCTGTGCAGATGTGTGCAGGTTCCATAGCTGATATGTACATGTTTTCTGAACTTATATTTCATTTCCGTGTGAGCTGCTGAAATAATCTACAAGCTGATTTTTTAAAGACAGACAAAAGACAGATAAAAGTATATATAATTTACTTTTCGTTTGTGACTTGTGCCACACAAAAGTGCATACGCGTTGTTTTAATAACTCTGTTTAGTTTTATTCTAAAAAGGCATGCTTGCCTTCCCATGTCACTGTTAATCATATTTAAATGTTAATCTTTTATACCAACAGTAAAGATTCTTGACTTCAGCCAAAATGCCCAAAGCACCTGTCACACTTTAAGCAGCTTCTTCCTTGTGTAAAATTAGTTAAAAATATGATGATGATGACAGTGATGATCAGACAAAGTCATAAAGAGCTCTGTCTTTTGCTGTAGATTTATAGTAAATAATAACACTAAAACTGTTTATAGTAAAAAAAAAGTAGAGAAGGAGCTCACCATCATATACCACAACATAAGTGATAGTCTGCTCATACCCATCAGTAGAAATAAACGATAATTGTGGAGAATTTTAGTTTAGCATGAAAAAATATATTGTAAGTGGTTTAACTTAATGATTTCACTATATTAGCATATAAGAGATAAACCCATCTTTTCACAATTCCTGCTTCCTCTTAATTGTCTAATAATCTAGCTTCAATGCCACTGTCATATTATTAATACACAAACCAGAAATTATGATTCCAAGTGTAAGTCTCTGCACTGGGGAAATAATGATGCTTTTATTACAAGCACAGTCATATATTTGACTAGGCCATAAACATTACTTATATGTGCTTCTAGGTCTAAGCATGATTAACTTCCTATGAATGGGTATTATCATACAATTAAAAACAGTAATAAATAATACAGAAAAACAGCAAGAAAGGGACTGTAACTAATGACATACAGTGTAGTCAATATATAAACCACTGTGAGTCTTAATTCACGGATCGTCTAATTACCAAGCTACAAATACATACATCATAGCAATGTATTATATTTCAGATAAAACAAATGGCTGAATACCTCGTAGTCTAGCAGAGAAAAAGAAAACAGTCCAGCACATTCACATACCTGAGTAAAAAAGTGATGTGAATATGCAGTAAGATAAAAGATAAAAGTCTGGAACTTGGGGCATGTAAACATGTAAATCATAAACATTAACTTAGTAATTTAATCTTTCTGTATTACTACATTCTTTTTTTTTCACATTCAGTGGAAACACACAAAATGAGTAATCTTCATCCGTCTGAGTTAGCTTACTATATAAATTCCACAAAATCATTCTGTGGAGGTCTATTGAATTATCTGTGCTCTGTGCAAGATAACACCTCAATATGCAGGGATGACCTGAAGTCACTCCTCTAACACCTTCCCAAACTTGACACTGGGACGTAGAACAGAAAGCAAAATGACAATGACACTTGAGGAGAAGAGATTAAGAGATAAGCAGCAGGTAGATAGAAATACAGAAAAGGGGGGCACGAAATATGTATCTGGATGAAGAACTTTCTGTCAGATCCATCATGATGAAAGTCTTCACTGGGCAGCAACCACAGGCCTTTATGGCGAATGTTTTAAACGTCTTTTCTTAAATCTTAGGAAAATGTGGATCTTTCTTGTTGGCAATGAGATGAGTTACCGGGAAAGTTAATGCAGTGCAAGAAATTGTTGAATTTGTTCAGTGATGGACAATTTTAACAAAGATGGCAAGCATAAAAAAATTATCATTTGAATATTTCAGTGATTTGTATGAATTGCTCATGTGTTAATCACTTTGTCCTTAAGAATAATGTTACTAAAAACAATTATTTATTCAAAGTTTAGAACAAAATACAAATAATAGATGACAAATATTGCCCATTATAAGTATCATTTATGTTTTATCTAGCTGAAGAAAGCTGTTGGTATGGATCATGTTCAAATAATAACATTTTAGCCTGATTTTCAAGTCAAAATTGACTTTTGTGTAATCCTCTTTGTTCCCTTCATAATATTTATGTCCCCACATGTTTAGCGGACATCAGGATATCAGCAACAGAGAATGTTCAAATAGGATCTTGTGTAAGACACTGAATCCCAACCTGTTCTCCACCTGACTTTGACATCTGACTCTTATGGGAAAAAAAACATACATGTGGTTATGGCTTCTATTCAGCAGATCAACACATACAGCCCAGCATACGACATTAGGGACTTTGCAATCGGCTTCGTAGTTCCACGTGCCTACAAATGAACACATACAAACATCTGTTAGGACGCTGCTGAGCCCAAACGCCATCATTCTAATTCCAGACCGAAGCCGTCCTGGATCCACAAGAGCCAGTCGGCTGTTGGATAGTCATACCCTTCAAGCCAGTGACACACTGTCTGTCCCTCCCTCCCTCTCTCTCACACACACATGCATGTATACCCCCTCTCATCCCATCTCCTCACCTTGCTCCCAAAACACCCTGAAACAAAATTTATTCATTCATTCAATCATTTTGGCCTCTTCACTATTTGAGAGGAGGTGAATTTGCCCATTGTGCTGCAACCTGTGTACCTCAACCCCTCAAGCACTCTGGCCAATTTCTGCTCCCGTGCCATCCCCTTAAGAGGAGAAAGCTGAAATGAAAAGCCTTGTCCTTCTTTCTCCCTCCTGTTCTCCCACCCCCCGCCATCATCCTCCCATCCTCCACTCTTCTCCAAAAACAACCCATAATGGGGGACTGGAGGCTGTCTATCTATTTTTCTGCCAAAAGAGGGGAGCGAAAGAGAGAGTAAGTGAGAGAGAGACCAACAGTGAGCTCATCATCCTTGATTAGGCCTGTCACCACCAGGTAGGAGGCAGCAATTAGCCTTGGCCAGGCCTGTTCCGCCGAGACACACACATGCACACATGCCCACACGTGCTCCCTTGCACACACATGCATAAATTACGCAGACACAACAGACACCCATTCAGACACACACCCATACACTTGGGAGACCGAGTGAATGAGTGCGGCATCTGTTGGAGAGTGATTTGGCTGGTGAAGTGAAAGAAAGGATGGATAAATGTGTGGCAAGGAGGAGAGGAGCAGGGGCACATTAGCATAGAGAGATAGAGAGCAGGAAGAAAAGTCATGAGTTTTTAAAACGGGTGATGAGAAAAACAAGAGGACAAGTGTGAATCAGGGTAAGGAGAAGAGAAAGAAGGTAAGGATGAAGGATGCTAAACCATGTCGATGGATGTGTAAAAGACAGAGGAAGTGGTATGAATAACAGGAGCAAAAGGGAAATTAAAAAGAAGAGCTGAGCTGATTTGATAGACAACTTGCGATGTGACAAAAATAGAAAGGACGTGGCTCTGCACTGAGGGATGAAGAGGTGAGAAATCCTGCCTGAAAAGGAAGAAAAGAGGGGAGACTAGGAGGGGAAGACAGATGGAGTGAGGGAAGGGAAAGGAAAGGAAAGCAGGCATGGGGCAAAAAACAGGAGGAGATGAGGGGTGGCGAGAGAGGGGAAGGAATAGTGGGGCGCTGAGATGGACGAGGGAGAGGCGATTGGCTGTTTGGTTTTGATAGCATGTGCCAAATCGATTGTGGCTGACTAATCCAGTTAGTTATAGCAGAGGCATGCAGAAGAGACGCTTATGGTGGTGTTATGGGGGAGGTTATAGTGTAGGGGTGTGTGTGTGTGTGAGAGAGCGTGTTGGTCGCTCCGTAACTGTTTGTCTGGTGTATGTTTCCTGCCCTGTGTGTTTGCATGTGTGTTTGTGTGAAGCATGTCCAAAGCTGACATGAGGCAAAGCTACTGCCATGCTGTGAGAGAAGTGCGAGTTGGAGAAAAAAACGGCGCATAAAAATCAGGAGTCACTGAACAGCTACCGAGCTCATTTAACTTTAACTGGAAATTAAGAGACAAAATATCAGAAGGGACCAGCTTTAATATGGCGTGTGGGTTTTTATGGATATACATATATTTGTTTGCTTTTTTTAAGTACGAATTTGAAGCAGATGAGGACAGATGGATTTTGCTGGCAGATATATGCAGTTGCAAATGTTTTGTTTTTCCTCAGTTGAAAATGGAGCTGTTGGTAATTTCAGTTTCTCTTGTAGCCATTTCCAGACCATCCAAGAAACCTGGTAGAGAATAACACGTCCCTCTGTCGTATTGCATTTAAAGATATTGTCAAAAAAATATAGCTGTGGGCCACAGTCACGAGAGCAGCAGTACTATAGGGTACTTAGCAGGATCTGCCTCTCTAACCTGGTCTTTACAATGAGCCACTTATGTAGAGAGGGAGTGCTGGCATGTTAAATCACTTCATCTATAATTGCCTACATTTACTTCTCCTCAGAGGGCCAAATGTAAGAAATTCTCCCAGGCCCAATAAATGCTGCCGCTGACCGCATTTTTGATTAGGGGCTAGGGGCGGAGGAAAAGGTTTGACGCTCATTTTTCACAAACAATTTTTCCATTTTTCTTCACAGGCAGACAGTTGGCATTAGATTAGGGCAGGCCTAACAGAGGCAGGGCTGCTAGAAAATTGTGCAGCTTGAAGGGCAAATGCCCCTCTGAATTTATCAACTTATGGCTCCAGTGAGCTGCAAGGGACGATGATGACCTTAAGATACCCTCCTAAGGATGCCTTTTACCGTCACTCCGTGCTGTACGCAGAGGCCCACTACAGGTCCATAGGCTACCAGACTGAATGAGCACACTGTCCCACCCCCCCACCCCAAATTTCATTTTTAATAAATCTGTAAGTAAATTAGGATTACACAGCTGTGGTTGTTTTATGCCTTTCATTACAACTGGACCACTAAACTGTTCACTGCAGTGGACATATGCACCAATTTTCATTCATACAACAAAACATTTTGTTTTAAAACTAGTATACAGCATAAAATGTTATTGCATTTGAAGTCATCTGGAGCTGTGCACTGCGGCTCTAAAAGTGTCACTGCTTGGCTCAGTTGCGATTAGCAGAAATACAGTAAGTAATAAGATAAGAGCTGATGAAGTGGCAGTGCAGAATGGGAGTATTGTGTGTATTGTGCGTGCGTATGTAACATGCAGACAGTATGCTTTTGTGATTTCCCCGAACTCTCAGTCACATTCTGTGACAACTTCATACAAAGAGCAGTTGTTCTATCAGTGCTGTAACTCAACTGGAAGGACAGGTACAGTGGAAACACACACTTTTCCAAGCTGTTCCGAAATAGACTTTATTGCCGACTGTAAGGACGTGTTGCATGGTTGGATGAAAAGCAGCTGAATGAATACATTGTGCCTCAAAAACATTAAGTAAAATATATGTGACATGTGACCAGCAGAGCAGACGGTTACACACTCTCCAACACACACGTTGGAGTCAGCAGGGGAAATGTGTCCTGTCATTGTGCAGGCTAAGCTATAGACCTGATACCACAACTCGCACATTCTTCTTAATACTCACACAATAAAGTCAGTGTTCAGGACTGTCACGGGTGTCCAATTATTTTGCACCACCAAAATATGTTTTTCCTGTATTTATTGATGAAACATAGTGAACATTTTGTGCCACGTCATTGCATTTGCATAGCACATTTGAAACAAATGTGTGCACAACCCCATCATCATCATAGTTCATAAATTAATGCCAAGGACCCAACTGTTCATGTCCATCATTCCCACGGACATATTACATGGACATGATTTATTGCTGTGTGATTTATTCCTACTTTAATTATCATGCAATCTAGATTATAACAACACTCATTAGTGGCCTAGAGTGAAAGGTCACTCCTACTAATGCCTACTAAATGAAAAACGAGGTGTTTCAGCATATGCTAATGTCATAAATAGCAGCAACTATGCAACGCCATGAAGTACTGACCATGACCCACTTTATCATATGATCTTTAAGGTCATATTTTACCTGTAGAAAGAGGAGAAAGAATAAAGTGTGCTTCAGGGTGACACTCCAGAACCACTAGAACACTCAAAGCCACATGGTTTAACTCAATACTACACTGTCCACCCAATTTTGATAGCATAACGTAATGGCTGTGGAGTCTGTGACATTACGGAGAAAGGTCTCCACGTGTTTATGCTATCTTTCCCCGGGCTTGATTGCATCGATTGCATCATGCTTGAAGAATGATAGAGGGCAGGTCTCGGACTAAACAGGAAAAGCACTTCCTCAACCAAAACCAGCTTCACTGTAACGACGACTAGAAACCACTTAAAGATCTTTAATTACACTAAACCCTTGTGGTAGCAGGGTTTTTGATTAACATGGAGTGTTAATTAGAATAAACCTAATTGGAGTTAAACTGAACTAAAATATACAAATCTTAAAAGCCATGTATTCTGAGGGACAAATTTCAGCTGTTTTTTGCCTAACTGAGGAGGGAATATTCATTACTTTTATCAAAATTAGGCTCTGTTTGAATGTTGATCTTTCTTCATGAATCACCTGAATCATTCATGTATGTAAACAATTCATAAGGCACACCCAGAAGTCTCTTTTAAAAAGTGTTCAGTGTTCAGTTTGATCCATGAGATCTTTGGTTGCCTTTGGCAGGTTGTATTATTTTAGTGTGTGATGAATGGAAATCTGTCACACATTTGATAGCGCAAAAAGCAGTCATGCATGGGTGGGCTTTCACTTCATATAGGGTCCTGACATTAATGGAAATTGCCTCAAACACTTGCTGAGCCAAATCAATGGAATGTCTGTTTTTATTGTTTGCATAATGCCTCTAAAATTGAAATTGCTTTGTTCAACTCTGAGATATCAATCAAAAGATTTGTACATGACAATTAGGGGATATTTTAGAGTTGTGACTTTGTAGAGTACAAATCATTTCGGATGCATCTAGTTTGCATGTTTGTGTGAGTGCATACTGTCTTACAATGCATATTTTTATCTGTAGGCACAAAAAAAAATTGCCTTAATCTGCCCTTAAGCAATATCCATGTGTGTGATGACTAGATTTATACATGTACCCAACTTGCCATTGTTTTTTTTTTTAAATGCATTGTGTGTTGGACTCCGACAAATCATCAAATTAAAAATGGATGTGTAACATGTAATCCCTATAGTGTTTGGGTTTGCCCTGGGGTTTGCTTGAGGTTAAACTGATTAGATGCTCGATCAGAGGTGGCAGTGGCTACGTGTCCATGTCAGTAGTATCTCCAGTATTGACTTGAGATCAGAATATCTTGAACAGTCCAAGTCTTGTTTTAAAATCATGGTAATCAAAATCGCCAACAGGTGTAGAACCAGTGGCATATTTTTACATGTGTTTACAGCAGTAACTTTACCCTGATGGTCACACAGAAGCAGAACAAGTACAGTTACATACTGTGTAATTATTACAGACAACCGTGTCTCCAACAGAAATAGTTTAAAAAAGTAAATTTAAATATGTTCTCACATCCAAGATTTTTCTGCTTTCTTGTTGCCAACATGAAAACTAACTGTAGAGTTGCTGTTGAGAGTGCAGAGGTGGAGTGTTTCCTAACATGCCTGCAACACACATTAGCATGGAGGTGACCTTCTAACATTGGACAAAGTCCAACACTGAGAGCACAGCTGGGGCTTCGAGAGAATCCTGACCACCTGCTCATATCCTCACACCCTAAACAACTCCAGAAAATAAAATCAGCTCAAAAGCCGGAGGTGAGCTCAGCTAAAGAATGTGGAAATGCTACAGTATCATGTATGCGTATAACGTAGTGAAAGACTGAAGTGCTGTTAACGACTATGAACATATAAAACACGAAAAGGACAAAAAGGAGAAAGTAAGTAATCAAATAAATAAAAGGTTAGATATGCAGAAAAAAAATTACCATTATTTTAATAAACTCAAGCTCAATACATGTTTGGAAAGAAGAAGAACCGCAGTTTTAATCATGGACCAGTGACGCATTGTGTTATGTGTAGTAATGACAACTGTCCAATCCAATCTTTGTTCCTAAATGCAATAAATCACATCATATATAGCTAGATCTAATAAAGAAAACTCTGATCTTATAGAAATCAATGCAATTACTGCAATCAGCAAAATTACGCTATTGCCATGGGAGTCTAGAACTGAGCGAGCCAAACATACGAGTTCCAACCACATGATTGCCTTTGCTTTTGCTGTTCACGCTGTTAAGGCTGCATTAAATTAGAATCCCCTTTCCTAACCTCAGGTATTGAAGAGCTTAGCAGAGCCACAGCTGATTCAATTCCCGACATATAAAAACCTGTGACTTAGACCTGTAATCAATGGATAATTTCCACATTACATGTCCTGTGGACTTCTGTGGTGTCGAATGCAATCAAAAGTGTCAAAACCTGTAAAACTTCCTCTCAGTGTGTGTGTGTGTGTGTGTGTGTCTGCGTGTGTGCATGTGTAAGCATGTGTGCACTTAATCTCACCACTCAATCCTCACTATCGCTCCTTGCTCTTTGAACAACAAATGGAACCAACTGCTGTGGTGTGAATCCAATTTTCAACACCCGGTAGGTGTCATTGTGTGCCTTATGTCAATCTCTCCGCATTACGTATTCTATTCACATCACGTTAATTAAAACATTACTTTCACCCACAGTAATCATACCTAATATCTCGAAGCAGAATGTTTACCTAGTGATAGGTTTTATCACCATCTTATATTAAAAACATAATTTTCTCAATATGAAATACTGGAGTTCATCACGGTAAAACTCTATGATTTCCTTTCAACTAGAAGCATCTAATTTTAAACTCACTGGCCACTTTATCTGGTACAACTTTCTATTACCGGGTTTGACCCCATTTTGCCTTCAGAACTGTCCTAATTGTTCATCGTAAATGTACAAGGTGCTGGAAACGTTCCTGAGAGATTTTGGTCCATGTGGAAATGAAAGCATCACACGGTTGCTGGAGATTTGTCAGCTGCACACCCATGGTGAGAATCTTCCATTAGGGATGGGCGTACAGATTCTCTACAACCGATACTTAGAAATCTGACACTTGATATTTTGATATTTTCTTGTCATTTTATAGGCATTTCTTTCAAGTATTTATGTTTATTATTTTTTCATATTTCATATTGCTCTTACAATAAAGTTATTAATGAACACTGTGCAGTCATGGGGATTTCCTTTATATATATATAGTATATTGTATTTATATATGTTGTAAACAAATGGCATGGTATCAAAAGGAAACATTTTGGTATCACCCGTCCCCATCTCTCATTCCACCACATCCCAAAAATGCTTTATTGGATTGAGATCTGGTGACTGTGGAGGCCATTTAAGTGTCGTGTTCAAGAAACCAGCTCAAAGATATTTTAGCTTTGTGACCTGGCGCCTCATTATGCCGGAACAGCCATAAGAATATGGCTAAACTGTGATCATAAAAGGATGGACATTGTCAACAACAATCTCATCATTTATCATTTACTACATCTATGATGTTCCACTTATCCAGAGTTGGTCCATGGTTGCAGCAGGTTTAGTAAAGCTTTCCAGAAGTAACTCTCCCCATCAACAATTTCCATCTCCTCCAGTGGGATTCTGAGGTGTTTCGGGAGCAGATGAGATATTTACTCTCTCCAGCTTGTTCTCCTTCCAGCTAGGCGTGGTTGAAGAACTCCAAAAGGAGGTGCCCAGGAGGCGTTCCTACAGACGCCTAAACTCCTTCAACTGGCTGCTTTTCGACACGAAAGAGGACGGGCTCATCCCTCTGAATGTCCGAGCTCTACACCCAATTCCTAAGGTTGAGCTTGGCCACCCAAAGGAGGAAACTAATTTCAGCTGCCTCCATTTTTGACCTTATTCTTTCAGAGCTCATGATCTTAGGTGAGGGTTGGAATGTAGACTAACTTGTAAATGAAGAGCTTTGTCTAATGGACTAGCCTTTAGCCTTTAGCCTTCATCACAGCAGTTTGGTAAAACACCTGTATTACGGCTGATGTCAGTCTCACTCTCCCTGTTGTCTTTCTATCAGCTTGAACATGTCTGGCCATTCTTCTTTGACGTCTGGCATCAAAAAGCTATTTTTTGCCCAGAGAACTGCTGCTCATAGAAGGGTTTCTCTTTTTCAGACCATCCTCTGTAAACTATGGTATGTATTGTTGTGCATAAAAACCCTAGTAGATCAGCAGTTTCTGAAATATTAGGACCTTTGGAGTAACTTAAATCCTCTTTTTTCTCCTGCTCGTGTTAACCTCAGTTAAACAGATTAATTTAATAAAATGGTTGGTGAGTGTGTAGTAAAAAATCAGTCACATGTGTTATTGGCAGCCAAAGAAGGCCTGCTCACATCTTTCTCATAAGCAGGCTCATGTACAAACAATAAAATATCAAAACACAACAGCATTTCTTTCGTTTACTATAATGTGTATGGCATTTGCTTACACATGCCTTTAAAACACAGAGCCCATAAATTAAAAAATTTCCAGTAATGTAATGACCAGTCCTAACGCCAGACATAGGCAAATGTCACAGCTCGTTATAAAGTGTATTTTAACCCCCGTACTCTCTTAAGGCACGAGAATAAGAGAAATGATTAAATTTCTCTCCTTTTCTTTGCTTGCTAATGGCATTACATCTCTTTCTTATGCCTCAGTGGTGCAGACAGCAGTCCCTCAGTAATTAAGTACAAATGCTACAGAGAAAAAGAGAGTGAGAAAAGAAGAGAAAGAGGCAGGCTCAGCTGGTTCCCTGAACATAAAAACAGGTCTAATTAACAGCGTTGACTTCACACATGAGATTGACTCAAAGGGGAGTGAATTGCAGGCAATTACTCATACACCATAATATCATTTATAGACAAATCATTTGGTAACGTCTGCCAATTTATTCCTTTCAGTGCCAAGAACATTCTTCACAAAGAAAAGTTTACATGTTGCGTTTATATGTATTTTCAAATGTCTTGGGTATGATTACATTCGCGTTTATAATATTTATTCTTAATACGTGTCAACATATGAGCAAATCTTGCTAAACTGTTGCCTGAATGCACCAGTTTGGTTTAAAGCATGTAAGAAATTTCTTTCGTTTAAATACAGAAACCTACAAACACTGTTATAGGGACAATGGGGCACGTCTATTGCACCTAAACCGTGGGCCGGCGCGCCCCCTTATTTTGCTTTTGTACAAAGCTGTTCCAGTTTCACAATAGGGAAGTTACCTGGTGTGTGGATAGTGCTTTGTCATCAGGTTTGTCTGACAAGAGATGGAAAAAAACGCCTTCACAGTCCTTTTCCCTCCTTTTCTTTTTCACAGGGAGGCGTGATAAATGGCTAGTCAGCGTCCCACCAGAGAGTAATTTAAGTCCAGCTCTCGCTGTCTGTCCATGCCTCCTGTTCCTACCTCTGCTACTGGTTCCTATTATTTTTGTCTGCCATCGCTGGCGGACCCTCCCCACCTCAACACACCCCACCTCAACACACCCTTTTGCTGCCCATCCTAACTGCATTGCTGTCTGTTCTGTTAAGATGCCCCCCCTCCCCTCCCCTCCCTCACTCCCCTTCTCTCTCTCTCTCTCTCTCTCTCATCATCTCTCTTTTCCAACCTCCCTGAAACAACAGAGAGAGAAGCCAACAATATACTAGCGGAGGAGCAGGTATGGGTTAAAAGGCGACTGCAGCCTAGTCTTCCAGGAATTAAAGGGAAAGAGCTCGGGGAAGCGGGGGATAAAGACGGGGCCTGTTTAAAATTCTGACACCTCTCCGCTATAAAGTAGGATTTCTGAGCCACTTGGGGCACAAGGAGGAGGAAAAGAGACTTAAGCAGATGCGGAGGGTAAATGCAGGGCTTTGTTATTTCTGACAAGCCCACAGAATGGAAATGTCATTAACTGACTGTAAATATTCAAACTCCATCTCTCTCGCTCTCTCTCTCTGATAGACATTTTTACAATGTTGTTTTGTCTTTAGGCATATTCATGGATGATCCACTTTGTGCACGGAGGAAAAGAAATTCTGAGACTTATATCAATAATTCAGGCGCATAGGTAGAAAAAAATATGGGAAAGGCTCCCCATGTAGAATTATTCATTTCCATGCATTGTGTAAGGGTGAGCCTTGAAATAGCACAATCTCTTGCATGGTATAGAAGGAGCACTTTGTGAGAATGGTGCGTTAGCCAGCTGCTTTACATTATGCTGAAACAGTTTCATAAAATTTCCATTTAATTGCTGCAGTACACTTTAGGACTTTTCTCGAAGTTTATGGTGTGGCCTTCCATTGTATGTAGTGCACTACATTGTATTTTTCTGCAGCATACTTAGCCACAAGGATGCATTTGCATTTTTTATTACCGTACAATATATTTTTCTTTCCTACCTTTGTCCAACTACATTTGCCAGGTAATACGAAAAAAATAAACAGAATAATGAGAATCAGAGATACGTTATTATTCCCAAATTAAATCGCTTAAAGAAAAAAGGAGAGAAAGACACAAAGAGATTTTCAAACAGTGAGACTCAGATGTCCAAGACCAAGAAAAAAGCCTTAGCGTAGGTACTGTACAAACTAGGCACAAAAGACAACCCAAGCAGATGACAACATTTTCAGCTAACATCTTCAAGGACAAATGGAATAGTGCTGGCAGCCTCCGAGCACCTTAGGGCAGCCAGCGGAATCACTCTCTGCCACCAACAACATATATTTGTCATTTAGCCCGTGGCAATTCAGTTCCCCTGAGACATTTGGAATGCCTCATCAAATGATACCGATGTTCCCTTTCGCTGGGTTTGTGTTGTGTGCCCAAATGCTGCGAGGCACATTCATCTTTGGAATAACCCAATCCCTTTCTTTTTTCCTCCCCTTGTGGGTATGTTGAGAGGCCTGCTGATTTGGGTTATTTGTCCCATCATGCTGAACACACGGAGTGTGTACACTGTAGGCTGATGTTGCTGCAGTATGCTCCACATTATTGCAGTGCAGAGCACTAACAGACTTAAAACCCGCCCAAAAGGTGACTTTTTTATGCTGCTTGCTAATGTTTGTAGATGGAAATATCCGTCGGTCTGCTACAGTACTTTAACTGAGACTAGAGCGTTTCAACAAGTACATGATTGACCACTTTGGATATTGATTCGTTTTCACATATCAAACAAACAATAGATGGGTAATCAAATTTTGACTATGAATTCTGGTGAATGTGGTTATAATTTATGTTAGATGCTGTCCATGATATATAAACATAATAACTTACCAGCTTAGCATTAGCAGACATTTATGTTTTAGACATAATTGGAGACACAATAACACTGTGAAACTGGGAGTAAATTATCTGGAAAAAAAACAAAACAAAGAAGAAACGGACACAGACGTACAAGACACAATAAGTGATGAAATGAAATGATGATTGTATTGACCCATATATACTCAGTTTATGGATTTCATTCATAAACTGAGTATATATGGGTCATTACAGTACAAGGAGTTAAATAATGATAACATCTTCATATCATAAATTTGTGTGAATTGCAGATCCACCAAACAAGGGTCAAGATATTTATCTAGAGTTTGTGTAGCAGACAGAGACATTTGTAATAGAATAGGCACCGTCATTATACATACGTTGAAAGAGAGAAGGATCTATTCTACCCACTGTGGTTCTGTGCAGGCAGCTCGTTATGAAGAATGGAAAGGTACTGAACATCAATAGTATGCATGACTTCTTTTATGAGCCTTGCACACAGATAAATTGGTGACATTTGGCCTTTAATGGGCTGGCTGCAAACTCATATCCCTTCTAACTACTGAATGAGGACTTCTAATGAACACCCAACCAGCTAAGAGAGTTAGTGGCGAGGACTCACTGAACTGAGAAACCAGGAAAGGCAATTACCAAGGTTCCCAAACAGTGCTGATGGAGGATTGCTGCCCAGAGCGATGTTTTTAACCTTGGTTTTAGAACCCCGGTTTTTTCCCGCCGCAGCTGTGGAGCGATTTTCATTATTAAACAAATGACATTAAACTCCTTTTGGGGCCTTACTTTCACCTGATCTGCAAAAATAGTGGTAAATCGAAAGTAAAATGTAACTCAGAAAAAAAAATATATATATAAAAATTGTGGATATCAAATGTTCATGTGCAAGCAGTTTTGAGTCGTTAATCATAGCCTAAGCAACCAAACCTCTGGGTCAGCTCATTCACGATGATCTGAAAGGCCACACAGCACCGACTAACTGATCCAGCTGTAAACTTGCTGAGGGGGAACACATGCCCCATGTTTCATACTTCAGCGCCACTTTTCATGCCTTCATTTTTAGCATGCGGCCGTGCTATTGATCTACGAGCTGGGTGATTGGACGTTGCGATTAATGACCTCAAATGAAAAAAGTATTCCACTGAGGTCCATTCCCTGAAATGCCACTAGATTACCTTCCACCTTCCACCAGAGCTTTATCATCAGGCAGAGGCAGGAGGACCGAACAAATGATGGCCCCCGAGTCACAAGAGAGCTGTGTAAGTGTAGAGGTAAGGTAATTTCTGTAACGAACGGAGTATCCATCTCTCTGTTTGTCATTTATTCATTCCCTCGTTCGCTCTCTTCCTCTTTTCGCTGTCCCGTCCCTCCTTCCCTCCCTTTACTCACCCCTTTTCTTTGCTCAAATCTCCAAGTATTTTCAGACTGCCGGGCAAGGTACCGCCGGGACACAGGGGACCATTTGGACTTAGTACATTAAAGAATTCATGATTTGAAACCACCGCAGCCCACCCTGACAACTCTGTGATATGACTTTTCAGCGCCTGAAGCTCCTTCCTCTTTTCTTCCCCCTACCACACTGGCTTTCATTCCCCCTGACGACTGACATTGATCTATCCTTGAGTCTTTTAGCTCCAGGACTCCCATACCTTAAACTTGTGACTCCTGACCATTAAAAGAAACAGAGTAGCCGATATTTATGAATCTGTCCATAATGATTCCCTTGTCCGTTTCTCGTGTCACCAACTGTAAATTGGCCTGTTGGTACAGTATCGGGCACATATAGCGACAGACGTGACAGGAGACTGCTGAAAAAGAGATGAAATGTCTCAGTTTGACACATGAAATCAATCTTTAAAGAAAGTGGGGGTGTTGTTAAAGAGAAAAAGTGACAAGGACACTGACGCCAAGTAGTGTGTGTTAGAGCTGAAATAGACCTAGTGTATACTTTCAAAAGATTTCAGAAAACAACATGTTTGCCACTGCAAGTGACTTTCTGCAAAAAAATTGTTTTGAGAATTACTATCTCTGATAATCTACACGGTAGAGTTTAATGTTTATTAGCTTTTTCCAAATAGTGAGTTTATTTAAAAAGCTCAGTATTTTATGCTGCATCTTTGGACTTTACATTTCCAGAAAAATTAACACAAACACTAAAAATAAAGTATTCGCATCTAGGCTAAAAACTAACTGAATCCTGTGCACAAGGTTGCTCCAGGCTACTGATATTCATTAGCTATATCATAGTTAATTACTGCCTCCGCGTTCAAACAAGCCTCCCTGGAATATAACAGGTCTTGTCTGACATACGAGTGCAACATGATATGCCAAAATACTGCGTCGTAGCCAGGCAGCACCTGTTTGCTCTTCACAGGAGGGGATGACATCACCCGTTTTCTGCACACAAAGGAGTTCACTTTCAGTGGCAGAACGAAGACACTGCAGACATCTGCTGTTGCAGTGGCTTCATTCATAAATTCAAATCACCAAAACTAAAAATTATTTCAGGGCAGTAAACAACTTATCACCTGTACATCACTGCAGGTGAAACAAAAATGATCAATGCACCACGCTCAGAGCTTCCAGCGTTTCATGCAACAATTTCAACAGTTTCAACTGTTGCTTGAAATGCTTCACGCTCCCCAAGTCAATCCGATGTATACACACACGCACACACACACACACACACACACTCAGGCACACACAGACACACAAAACACAACAACCAACCAGTCTTTTGTTGTCTTGCCGAAATGCAACATTATCATGCAATTGACGGGTAATTAGTTAATTGTTTTGGCATTTCAATCAGTGTGCCAACTCTTTAAATGCCAGAAGAGTAAAACACGTAGCATTTAGACAGTCACTCACTCATCCACTACCTTTTCATTCAAAATTTACTGCACCTCTAATTCTATTTTTTTTTTTTTTTGTGAAGCATCTTGTTTTCCTATGACCACATTGCAACACTGTGTTTGCTGCACAATGATGGGATCATACTGCCATCCTCTGGCCAGATTATGGACTGTCGTAGTCCTGGATTAGGAATTGGTCTCGCCATCTGAGACATCTGGTTGCAGCCACATAATGTTGCCCAGCCCCAGGAGACTAACTCTCTCCTTTGCTCTTCTCCTGTCCAGGCCCGTTGTTTCTGTTCACTTCTGTGTTTGGAACAATGAACATCTCTGCAGAACCTACCTGGTCAATGCACTGGATGCAGGGACGTTCTCCCACTCCTTGAACTACAGCACCCAACAAGCCCACCTCTCTGTGGGCGGCATGGTACTCTCAGTGTGGGTTCCTTAATGGCCATAATGGAGGACAAGACCATTTATTATTACTGGGGGGTGAGGTATGTATACAGCTACAATTAAGGAGAAAAACATCCCGGTGCTTGTAAAGGGCAGTAATGTGACTCTGCGAGTGATGGATGCTCGCGGAATGAGTCTCGCAGGCCAGTGGGAGTATCTTATTATCTGAGGCAGGTGGGGGATCTGTCATTGAGGTAAATTAGAGAACAGAGAAGGAAGGGGGGAAAAAAGAACGAGAGGAGAAAGAGGCAAGAAATATAGTAGGTATCTTGAAATTAGAGAGAAGCAAGAGGATAGGGGCCAAGTAAGGAATGTAAGAGATATGAAGAGAAGCGGAGACGCAGGTTTGCTCCACCAGTCAGTTGCATAGTGACAGCAGGTATGACCAGTGGAGCTGCAGTTATTTTAAGCATTTATTTATGAGCCTCAGGAATGAGTAGCACCAGCAGTATGCCCGTATGGTTGCTGCATTTACTGCCCACTTTACCTTCACCATATTCCACTGAGAATAACCACATTGGCAAAATGACTAAAGATCATTTCACATTGCCGGCAACAACTTTCCCTTTTAACAGTGGGAGTTGCCATGTTTGTTCACAGTCAATGTAAGTATTTTCCATTAATTTGCATAACTGATGTGCATGTGTAGTTGTGTTGCCGCATTACAATCACAGTGCTAGTTATGTATGTAGTCTAGACATGTATATTGTTGTTGAGGTAATCATATTTGTATGCATAAATATTTTACTAAACACCCTTTTTTTTTTAATCATTGTGGAGCTGCAGAATCTGTGGTCATTAATTTGTGCCGGCTAATACATTCTTGTAAGTATGTGCATAACTTGTCCACATAGGCTTTTTAAATAGCCATCTATTTGAATTACTGTATCCAGCAGCATCTACAATCACTGTTTTACCCTCGGGATTCTGTATGGGTGGTCAGCAGCAAGCAAATCTCAATTACACTGACAGGTGACAGTGAACTGAATAAATTACAATTATGCCTGCAGAGCACAGGCAAATTGACTATATGTGCGTCCATGTATATGTTTGTGTGGGCGCCTGTACATGTGTGTCCCCGTTTGAGATGAACAGCCACATGCATGAATTCATTCTGTGAGGCAGCAAATGCCAATGAGCTGCCTAATAGCACTATTAGGCTATGACAAATGAAAACACTAACTTACTGCAAAATGGAGATTCATTGGTTTCAGTGCAGTTGGTTTCTTAACCATCGCTTCTGGGTCAGTCTTATGATTATGTATGTCTGTGACATTTTGAACTACAGTTGATTCAAATGGAACATTCATACCCATGGATCACTGTTATTCAGATTGTACAAGAGATGAAATTGTGGAATTCAGTGTTCGCAGATTTCATTATCACTTGTGATCAGTAATGTCCAGCTCTAATACAGAACAAAGTCTGCTGCAATCACGCGTTCTGCAAAGGTTAACTCTACACCGTGTGACACTTTCAAATACCCACATTTTATTAAATTATGATGGATGTAATTTAATTAAACTAAATTCAAATGACACACAGAAAAAGGAGTTTAAAGACGCCATGCTGATTCACAAACACACTGGTAGTTGGTCCCCTTTGTACTATTAGAGGTGAAGTGCTTATTTCTGATGCATCCACCAGTTAATTTTTGGTAAATTCACTAGATATTGTCTTTATAAGATGGAATAACCCATACTAATGAAAAAATAGCAGGAAAATGAATGAGGGTTTACATATAAATTGGTATTTTCAACATTCAAGAAAACTGGGAGAGTATGGAATATCCCATTTTAACCTCCCTGATATGCTGTGTACACACCATGTAACATTTCCCCATCTCACCCTTATCTGGATAATCCAAAATTACAAAAATGGGAATAAAATGTCATGGTCTTCTATCTCATGCACATAGCCGTGACATTTCTCAAGCATTGGGGTAAAAAACTGTTTATCCCTGTATCTCTGTGTGTTTATTCCATATTTGTGCTTGGCTGTGCCTACTTTTGTGTGTGGCTCCGTGTGCAGGTGGACTAAATCTACATTTTTGGTAAATGTCCTTGATTTGGAGTGTCAGTGGTGTGACTTAAGAGTCAGCCCAGTTTAATAAATAAATACTGTAGATAATCCCCAGGCTTGTGATGGATGCACTACGATAAGGAATTTATTGTCATACGAGCGCGCTTTCATTGATATCATCTGCCAAAACAGGGAGAGAGAGCAGGAGTGAAAATAGAGGGAAATAGCAAAGAGAAAGACGGACACTACTGTGAGACAATTAGTCATAAAATGAGACAGAATGAGCACAGGCAAGAATAAAAAGCCATTCACTTAATACAGAGAGAAGGAACGACAAAGACAGCAGGAGCAGGAGATAGGAGAAGGCAGATGGGGGACATTAAGTCAAAGTTAAGTAACCATCGTCTGCTTCTTTATCTCACCCAGATATGCTAATCCAGTGAGCCTCTGCTGATATGAGTTTAACAGTCTGGCTGGTGTGTGTGTGTGTGCATGTGTGTGTGTGGGTGTGTGTGTGTGAGTTGGAGAGTAAAAAAAAAAAGAGACCAGTTTGTCCTTTTTCATCATGCTCCCAGTTATACCAGCTCTGCTTAGCCAGTACCGAATGACACAGTTATAATCTCACCGAAATGGAAAAGTGAGTATAAATTACCCCCAAGGCATGCAGAAAAATATGACAGTCCAAAGCAAAGGGTAAATATGAGTAGAGCGTATGTGGGAACGGCGACGGCTTGTGTGGAAGGATGGGGAAAAAAAATGCAATAGAAGTTTGACTTTACAAAGAAATTGATTAACGTGTTTGTATGAAAGTGTCGGTGCTGACAGGTTTCAGGAAACCAGATGCAATGTGACAACATGTAAACATGCATGTGCAGAGAAGCCGAATAAAATCATGCTTTTTCAGCACACACCTGGGTTAGCTAGTTGCCTATAGAATATTTATTGTTTGGCTTTTTATATATTGTTATTTGACAAACAGTGAAAAGACTGGCATTTAAAAATCACTATACTGAATGTTCTCAGGATTGTCCTGGATCAACTTATTGAGCATCTGTTGTCTTTTTAAAGTATCTAAGAATCCACATCAGAATAATGTTATTATTTGCTGTTTGCATTGTGCATTTCTGTAAAACTAATATTTTACCCTGTGTCTAAAACACACGCACACACACACAAACATACACACATAATTTTAGTACTGTTAAGGCTACAATATTCTTGACAATCAAAATCTACTCTCAATTACCGACTTTATCAAAACCTGTGGTATCTCATCAACATGTACAAGGTAGTTACAGAAAAAAATATAAATCAGAATGTTAATCATTTGTTCTGAGAGTGGTTTTAGATGAAATTATGATTGCATCATATATTTTACAAAGAGAAGGTTTTTTCGTTTTAAACTCTGTTAAAGTGTCCAAAATACACACGATTCAAACGCCTGGCAACATGAATATGCTCAGTAAATAACATGACCTGCCCATCGGACAATTATGTCCTAAGAGCAGCCTGGGTCTCATCTCATCTGAGGAGATGTTGTGTTATGACTCCCTCCTCATCAGGGTTGCTGCACTACATCCTGGTTTGAGATTTAATGTAGACACCGGGAGAAAATGGAACCATGACATTTTTCCCTGTGGGATTTAACAGGTACCTGTAAAAACTCAGTACATGCAATTACTGTAGACACATACAATTATTGTCAAATCATCACTACGTTTGCTTACATTTGTGCGCCCACTTTCACTTCCTCTCGCTATAGCTCTGCCTCTCTGGAACCTAAGTTAAGGCATTAGGCTTTGTTTAGTTTCATATTCTTTCAGGGCCGACGTAGGTCTGTCGTGTTTTACCCACAATACCTTTCTCTTCCACGCTGAGGGACACCATTTTTTAATGGTCACAAATGCCAATATGTCAAATGTTCCGATTCAGTTGTGGCTTTTAGCTCTCAAATAGCTGACCCATACATGTGAAAGTAATATAATCGGTGCTTTAACATCTGACAACCCACAGACTTTTATATCACATGGCTCTAAGTGTATCTTTAATTCTGGTACCAATCAATTGGACATGCATCTTCCTGTCTCTAAGACTTGACCTAGTAACACATTTAGATTGTAATCTACACATAAGAACATGTCACGGCAAAGAAAACTGCTACCGCACTGAAAACACGGTTCAATTAAAGCTTGTTTTACTTTTAGTCAGTCCCGGCTCGCCCCTCACAGCTGAAGGAAGGTAATAACAAACCCATGTAAATGCCCCCATGCTATGAAGTCTGTGACACTTCTGCGAGCGCAGACATGTCCCTGAACCTATGTTCACCGAAATGGGCACACACACACACACACACACACACAGAGAGAGAGAGAGAGAGAGAGAGAGAGAGAGAGCAGAGGTTCCAAAACCCTTTTACTGGTAAAAATGACTATTTCAGGCCCCGGTGGCTAAAGTGAATAAGGCTCCATTAATTCTCTCCCTCTACTTTTTAACATTCCTCTCCATTTTTCTTTCAGCTTCTGTTTATTTCCTTTCTCGGCTCTTTCGCTCTTCACCTTTCCCTCTTTTCTTCCTCTCCACCACCTTCTATCCATCTAACTCTCCTTCTCAGTTCTCTCTCTAATATCTCCCCTGCAGCCATTTTTGGGTCTCTACAGGGAGGGAAGCAATCTTAGATTTATTTTACCTCCAATTTCCAATTTGAGAGACCCCTGCTGCTGGAGGCGAGTCTTCAGAAGGCCTGATGTGAGATGTCCTGTTAAATTAAAGTCAGTAAAAAATGGCAAAATATTTCAATGGCTCCCCATGTTTCTTAATAGAGCAACAAGACCTGAGCATCCATGTTCTGTACACAGAGTAGTATGCATCGCTTACATCACATCACCACATTAGGGATCTATGATTCAGAGCCTATTACTATGGAGTTCCTAAATGACACGAGAAGGAACATCATTCAAAGAGGCTCAAACCCAAGGTGCAACAGAAACCAGTCCAGAGTTTAAAAGTCCTGAAAAATCTTAACATGATTAATAACTGAACAGCTGTCAGAGATGTCAGGGTTGTTTATAAGATCTGAAGCCTTTGAACATGCAGTGTTCGATTCTCGAGCAACATTATTTGTTGCATAATGTGTCTTTTACTGTATCTCAGTCTCTGCCAAAAGCAACATTCAGCAGTTACAGTGGGTTTCATTCACAGTGTAATGAAAGATCTCTGGGTCTTTGTGCTACTGCTATTTGACCCCCTGCAAAATAAAACCCCATATATTCCCAAAATGTCCTTTGATACCCCATCGCCAATGAAACGAATACAGTCTGCCTTGTACTCTCCATATGTCCAGTCTCGAATCCCCTCACACAAAAGAGCCACACACAGACACACGAACGCACACACGTATACACACACTATTTCTTTTTTTTTTTTTTGCTCTTGATCTCGCAGAAACACAAACCGTCTCTCTCTCTCCCAAAAACACTGTCTTCCTCCCTCTCTCATGCACACACTACTCACACATTCACGCTCGTACAGGCCTCCATTTCCAGTATAAAGCCTGGAGACAGGTGTTGGATTAGCTTTCTGGAAGAAAAGAGCTGAGCTCCTTTGATAGGAGTTGAGCTGGCCTGGAGAGCAGGGAGGCAGGTGCACCGCGGGAAGAGAGAAGGGGAGAGAGGCGTGTGTGTCAGAGGATGCAGCCCAGTCATCCCATCTATTGAGAGGAAGAGAGGGGCCTCTTGGCAGAGCCGGTTTGTGTAATTGGAGAGCTTGGTGCGGCCAAAAGTGAAGCATGGTTGGCTGTTGCCACATGGTGACAGTTGCTTGCCAGCCGGCCTATCTGTGTGCATGTACAAACACACTTGTGCGTGCAAAAACACAAATATCCATCTAAGGAGACATTTGGACTTTTTTGTGCTTTTCATTGACTAACGTTGGTTTCTCATCGCAACCCAAACTAGACTATAATTCTCATCTCTGAAACTAAAAGTGCACTTTTCATCATGATTTGTAAAACCAAAAAATTTTTTTCAATCAGGATACTTCATCTGCACAAGATAATAAATACTTAACTCACAGACTCAATGCACACAAGCTAAAAGCCTGTAACCACGGTAACAGAGTGCAAAGTAGGCCTCTTCCAGATGCTTTTGTTCTTAAGGACATCCCTTGGAGATTGTCTGCCATATCACCACGGGACTCTCTTTCTCTCTTTCACTACAGTATATATCTCTCTCTCACACACACACACACACACACACATATACACAAAGACAGAGGGAGAAAGAGAGAGAGAGATGGCTAGGGAGAAAGGAGGGAGAACGGCACCCCTAATCCTCCAATTTAAGGCTTTTTCATTTAAATGACCAATTACAGGGACACATGGAGAAAAAGACAGGAGGACAGCCCAAGTAGAGGGGGCTGAGGAGGAGAGTAAACTGAACAGCAGATGGAATCAACAGAATACAAAAAGAGCAGTGGAGAGGAGGAGTTCAGAAGTGTGTGTGTCATGTTAAAATCCAGCTGGATCCGACCTCGCTCCATTGACGGTGTGGCAGGTGCAAACTGAGGTTCAGCACAGGTTCAAGTTAAATTCAGCTGGACAAACCACCACTCTTCCACAAAGAACTTTTTTAGAATGTCTTTGTCCATAAAATACAGTCTGTGTTTGTTTGCACTGGCAAACATTTTTACTACTATAACCACAAACAGAAAAGTCTCACTCTAGTTCACCTTATGCAGAAGTAGATACTGTAATTATTAACAAAAAACAAGTCTTTCACTGTGATTCTGATTATACTTCATCTGTATTCTATGACAAACAGTAAATATTCCCTCTCATAGATGTATGTGGAAGCCAAGGTTACATTTCTTATACAGATTTTGACTAAATTATACAATTCAGCTTCCTATTATTTCCTTTTTGGCAATGCTCATCTGCAGTACATTTCTTTAAAAATGTCTCTTGTGTCAGTGTGTGTGCATGTGTGTACAGTATGTGTGAGTGCGTCTGTGGGGTGTAATTCGTTTCTTTTAAGTGTGTCTCTCATAACTGATGTTGTGCCTGGAGAGCAAAGCAGGGACCGGCTACCCATCATACATCAAGCCCTGTAGACTGAGGACTGATGACTTCTGTACTCAGCGTAAATATTTGAAGGGCTACAATTAAAATATGTGGTGGGGCCTGTAGGTAAAGAGTTGTCAAAGCTTAAACATATCACTTGGCATTATTTATAAATTATGTATGATTATGATAAATGACACAAGATTCAAGAAGAACTGTGTATTTTCCACAAAGCAAATCACAGACTGAAACAGTTGTACCCAACATGGCCAAACTATTTCTTACATAATATAACTTTAATTCACATCTTTGTATGTGGCCCAAAATAAGACTAGTGATGTATAATTTCAAACATCACATCAGTGAAGTTTTTAATCATAAATTCAGACAAAACTGAGATGATCATTGGCCTGGTCTGACACGGACCTTTTGCTGACATGTTTGATCAGCACATAAAAGACACGTTTTAACCTTCTTGAGCTAAAATTTTAAATTCAAAACTTCTATTAAAGACAGATATGGATACACTAATACACACCTTTGTTTCATTCATACTTGATTGTCATGATGTTTTTTATTTCTAAATGAAGGGATCGAAGATGGAGATATTGTTTGTTTTAAAACACCTTGAGACAAATTTGTGTTTTGTGATGTTGGGCGGCAAAACTAAATGTTTCTTTAATTCAAAAGTAGAAAAGTGGTTGTTTTTTTGGTTGTCCGAGTCCTTTTCAAAGCCCTTGTTTTCAATAAAGAAAATGTCATGTTTCTTTGTTGAGAGATATTGACTTTCAGTAAAAATACATCTTCACTAACTGCTTCCACTTTAACTCCAGCTTTCTTTAAAAAAAAAAAAACATTTTATCGTCATGTGTCGACTGCCCAATGACTTTAAATATTCATGTGACTCATCTGTTTAGAGCGTTAACTTAACCGAAGTTGGCCTTTCGCTGTTTGTCAGGTTTACACAGCACACAAGAGTTTCTGTGTTGCCTCACTTGTACTGACCATTCTTTGAGGTTCTATAAATGTTCATACAGTTTAATGTCTGTACAGCTATAACTTTGACAGCTTTGTCCCACAAAGAAAGATTACATCCACTGAAGCAACACTTTTTTGCCTCCTCCAGTCAGTGGTTTATGAAATACAACATGGTCCAAGTGGAAAGTCCAAGCTTCCAGCTCTGCTATGGCAGAATGACAGAAGAATCAATACAATGAAGAATGGACAGCGAACCAAGGCTAGATTCATTTTTCTGCAACATCATTCAGCATCCAAACACTCTTTTTACAGCACTTCGGAACTTGTTACTTTTCTTTATTCCTAAACTCCATAAAGCATGTGAGTAGAATTTTATCCGGAATAAAGCAAGAACAGAAATATGTTTGATTTTGTTTTTCATTGCCTTTCTATATATTTTTCCTGCTTTGCTGTTAGCTCTGCTAATTGAAATAGTCTTGCTTTATTTAGTTTTAAGCCATCTAATGGATTCTTTAAAGTGCCTGTTGCCTCTGTGTCTCATTTATGTAAAGTCCCAGATTGAATGTGGCTGAATCAGGTCCACAGTCAGAACCAAGAGCTTCTGACTGTGGACCTGAAGGATTAATAATATATTAGCAGCTACAATTTATTTTCTGCTAAAATATACCAGTATTTGCAGTGCAGCAACTGTCACATATAGGGTTGAACTGAAGTGGTTCATTCATTTTTATATAATCTGTAAAAAGCAGACCAGTATTTAGGTGAAAGGAAACAGGAAGCTATAATAACGTGGGGGTGAAGTCAGTGCTAAACTTAAATGTAACTTTAAATAAAATTACACAATAATTATTTCGTTGTTAGACAGAAGAAATAATTAAATAATGTGCTGGATTTGTTGAAAATGTATGACACCTTTTGTAAATTTTGATAGATTATTCCCTTCTCATCTACAATTTAAATACAAATAAAGGATGTGAAAAAATAAATTGTCAAAACTAATTCTGTGTACCTCTAATTCTGCAGTTATTGTTGTTTTTACAAAATAGAAAACAGATATTACTTCATTAATCCCAAAGGGAAATTCCAGTGTTGCAGTAGATGTTTCACAGAAAAAATTAAATACAATAAGTTAGATACAGTAGGACCAAAGCAGCTTATAGACTAAAAGCTGTAATAATAAATGCAACTTATATTTTGTTTAAAAAAACACATAAATAAAAATACAAACATATTCACTTTTGTTGCAGAACAAATGATGCCCAGTAGATGTCAGCCTTGCTAGTAAGAAGGTCTTCATAAGTGCCACACTTGTGTTTACAGAGGCAAATATTGTAAATAGCGAATAATGTGCAGAGCTGCTTGAATGATTCACCAGTTAGTCTCATTACAGTAGCTACACTATTGCTAGCACACACTATCCTGTTCCCATACAACCCATTATCTGTGAAAAGGTAATCACAGCATGATGCTCTTCACAAAATATGACACAAAACGTAGGCACATGTGAGTTTTTATTTTCTGCTCCCACTACAGTAAATTAAACTTTAAAAACGACACTGACTAACATTTGTTTCTGCTTTAAATATGGTGGTTACACAATTTGCAACACACTGCATACCACAGTGTTTTAAAATGCAAAAAAATGTCATGAGGTTAGATGAGCATTCCCATGGAAACTCGGAAAACATCATTCTTGTCAAACTATGTTTTGACTTCTCATACTGAACCACAGAGGGATGATCGGGTTGATATCAATCAATCATCCGTTCTCCATAACTAACCTACCATGGTTTCATCCGTCCTAACTGATGAAGCTGTGGTCTGTCCTCACCAAGGCAATGAGTGAAGACTCTGCTCGTCCATCCATCCATTATCTATAACCACCTACCCTGTCCAGCGTCTCTTGGGGCTGGAGCTTCTCCCAGCTGTAATTTTGGCGACTAGAGGTGGGGTACATGTCAGAGGAAGGTGGACTGGAATCAGGGAGCATCTAGATGTGAGGCCGAACCACTCCAACACTGTGCTGCCCCGACAAAATATCACTCTTTAATGCACCTTTGAAATCAAACGTAACCCTGTTCTCAGCCAAGCAAAGAGCAGACAGTTGGATGAGTAACCTCAGCGCCTCCCCACCCCACCCGTCTTTTATCAGCCATCAGAAACGCTGAGCCCCTTCTGTTACCACATGTTAGCAACTAGGACACACACCAAGCTCGACAGGATGCAAACAGTGTGTCGTGCTTGCCAGGATGCTGCATAAGCCACCAGACATTTCAAATAAAACCTGTTTACCGTCTCGTCTCATGTTAGCAACCATTTGCCACCGTCCCTTGATAATCCACCGAACGAACCAGAGGCACCAAACATTTTCCATCTCTGCAACAAGCCAATCCTTCCGAGCAACACTCTTAATTTACATAATCAATTAACTCACACACCCTTTTTGTTTACACTCAGTTCAAGAATTGACCAATAGGCTTCATTCTACCAGCTCTGCACTTACCTTTTTTCTCCAGGTTTCATGCACTTTCTTCTAAATTACAACCATTATCTGGAATTGACTTTCCTGCCGACCATATTCATGTGCCACATCACAGGTTGTATATTTCCAACTTCCTACTTGAAAAAGGATGATATAGACTAAACTCTGACTGTGAAACTTTCAGATCAATTTCAAGTACCTCAACTTTACCACTTTAATATGGCAGTATCCATGGAAACATTTTTCAAACAGTATGAAATGAATAAAGCTCTCGTAATGAAGGGCGAACAGTCTTATTATTAAATTCCAAAATGAATGCAACATAAGGTTTTATCTTACACTGATCCCCATTTTACTGATGTGTTACTGTAGCTCTGCTAATACCGTGAATATTTATTCAATGGAGTTTGTTATGATCAGTAATTTTGATATTGCTGACAAAATACATATGCCACTGACCATTATTATTACCATTGTTATTCTGACCATACTTAATTCAAATTGTATCCTATGTCAAAACAGTAAGAGAAAAATTACAAGCTTGTCAACTGCATTTTGTTACAGAATAGAAAAAGAACATTTCCTATTAAGGTTGCATTTATTTTAATTAGACATAATGCTGTGCTTTTTAAAACATATATTAAGGGTGGGAGTAGATGACGCTGTGAGTCTGACATTATGTCACATGAAGACAAACTCTAATGGCCTATAATAACGGTGGATGAAAGATTTAGTTAGGCAGTTTATTAATATGATTATTTTCCCATTCAGAACAGGTTACTCATAAAACAAATATGTGGTAATGCTTATTCAAGATGTTATTACCTTTGAAAAAGGTGCTTGTCATCCCACTGTACAGAAGAAATCTTTCACATCACAGTGAACCTGCAGCGCTGCTAATGTAGGTTCCAATGTCCGGCCATGCAGCCAGACATGACAGTTGGAGCAGGATCGCTTGTTTCTACCGAAGTGATCCGCTGGACAGCTGAACATCTAGTGGCTCGGTTCTGAGCTACAGTCGTGTCTGTTTTACAGCCTAAACATTTGTATCACTTTACACCAAAAGAATACTGTGAGGCATTTCATATTTATGGTGGTGCTCGGAGAATTTGCATATAAACAGACTGTGAGCCAAATACATAACCGATGTACACACAGCGTGCGATTGTGCGGCATGCCATTAGTATAAATTTTCTATTGTTTATTTGGTCTATGACTGATAATCTCTCCTGAGACACCCCCCCCCCACCCCCACCCCAAAAAAATAACCCGTCTTCCTCTCTTTCTCTCTAATGAGCTGTGGTGTATTATCAGTCATTACAGGAAGCCTGATTATCCAACTGGCATTCTGCACACGCTCACAGAGAACTTCCTGAAGGTGACCTTTTCATGTCTCCATAGAAACCACCTCTCGCTAGTCAGAGATGCTCGGCTTGTACACAGAGCGAGAGAGGAAGAGAGCAAGAGAACAAGGTAGCAGAACATTTTCTTCCCAATAAAAGTACATTGGCTTTCTACGATGTGATAGCACATGCACAGATGTTATTGTGATGTGGAAATAAAAGATTTTATTAACCACTATTAAAAAGACGTAACATTATCTATTATTAAATGCTCGTAAGCTTACATGTCCCATATAATAACATCACAGTGGATCTATTTTACTTGAGAATCTTGGAAAGTCTAATAATTGCTTTGGCCTCAAGGAGGTTCTCACAAAGACAGTTACTAATGTTGAGGTACAATAAATACATACAGCTTATTCTAATTTGAAATACCATGTCATCATTTGTACATGTGTGTTCATTTGGGTAAAATCAAATCCTCTTCTGTAGCATAAAACTCCAGAATTTGCAAAGTGTCTTCACCTCGGAAAAACTCTTAAGATCTTAGTCTTAGCCAAAGCTGCACCAACCTTCTTTCTGTTCTCTTTACCACCTCACGTGTGTGTGTTCCATACACACAAACTTTTTTTTCTGCCAGCAAACAGCTGCCTAACATATGTCAGTCAGGAGCAGCTCAGCTCCCAGTGATCTGCTGGTCATTAACAAGCCTCCATACTGTGAATAAATAGGAATTAGTGGTTTTCTGCCAACTTGTTCTTTACCTTAATGGCCCACCACATATTTTATTCTCCCTGTGTGCGCGAGCCCTCTGAATATCGCTTGACCCTTTCCCCACTGACTGAAATTCCGCCTTTTAATCCAAGTAAAGACTCCATTGATCAGACCTGTCTCCCGAACCTCTTTGGGGGTTGCAGATCTGCAATATTGCAATATTTTGCCTCCATTATTGGCCACTGAAGGTTAATAAAAGTTAATAAATGTTATTTGTTGGTGACAACTTAGTTAAATCTTCATCAATGAGATATTAATAGGAGAATTTAAACCCAAAATTTAGCTCAACTTAACAAAACCTAAACCTTTTTTTGCATAGATCTTTTTGCAAAGATGTTGAGCTTTCAACACTTCAACAATAACGCACTGATTTCCTGATGGTGACCACATTCAGTGATAAAACGAAGCAAACCTCCAGTTTGACTGACTGAGCTGCAGACTCATTCTTTATTGAACAGGAATTTTCATATTTGAGTCACAATGTGGTGTCTTTCTATGATGCATTCCACAAGAGCAGCACTGAGACGGTGACTAAGAGTGTACGTCATTGACAGGGCTAATAATAGATTGGCAGGAGTGTGACTGGGACTGCGAAAAAAAAAGATCAACCAATTGTTCGACAGAAAATGAATTAGTTTAACGTTCATAAAGGGGATGTTGTAGTTTATCAGGCAATAGGCAAAGATAAAAAAATAAATAAAAACATCCAAAGGGTAAAAATCACAATGTATCTGGCAAAGTTGACTGTGACAAAAGATAATTTTTCATAATTT
Organism: Channa striata; assembly: GCA_033026295.1. Lineage (NCBI taxonomy): Eukaryota > Metazoa > Chordata > Actinopteri > Anabantiformes > Channidae > Channa > Channa striata. The sequence goes on along the minus strand of CM065175.1, from coordinate 12,065,412 downwards.
CAAAATGATCCACATCCTTTTTCTTGCAGCTTTACACTGATTTGCTTTGTGCGTGTGTGTTTGTGTGTTTGCTTCATTGTGTACCTACTCTGGATTTAGATGACTCAAATGCTTTTCCTTCATCCTCACTTTGTTTCTCCTGTGATTTTGTTCAAAGTCATCAGTGGTGCATCCATGAACAGTATAAAATTGCCTCGTCCCTGTAAATGAGCGGAGTGAATCGAGGTGTGTACATGCTGTAGGCTTGTCCCTCAACACATTTTTCCACTGACTTTGTTATTATCAGCTCCCCGGAGCAACAATGAGTGTTTTTGCCATCTATTCCTATAGAAACATGCCCTTATCTGTCTGTCTGTCTTTCTATACTCTTTTTGTAAATGGCTTCAAATGAATTCATCCAGTATTCCTTCTATGAGTGTCGAATGTTGAATGAATGATTTTTTTTTTTTTTTTTGTGTGTTCAGCTTGTGATTCCAAACCCTGGGCCTGCTGGTTATTTATATCCACCAGTGAATCATATAGTCTCATGCATGCGACGCCTGCGCAGTAGACAGCGTCAAAATCTGAATCATCGGTGGAGAGAAAGAGAGAGAGAGAGAGAGAGAGAGGGAGAGAGAGAGGTGACTGTAGAGTGATGGGACCCGGCTGAAGAAAAGGCAGCGGATCGTCCCTCTCCGAGCTGGTGATGACAGGTAAATGACGATTTTCTACATGATTTGAATCATATTCCCCCCGGGCTGCCTTTGATTGTCGCTCGCATATCTGGGATTCATCAGTCCGCAGAGAGTGTGTGTGTGTGTGTGTGTGTGTTGACGGTGACGTCCGTGCACATGATGTTCTCTTCCACATCTGGACGTGGATTCCATGTGAGGAGCAGCAGCGAACAAATCTCTGCTTTTCAACTTTCTGTTGTTGTGTCTTCAACACAATTTGGAATGAACGCGACCATTTACAGGCGCTTCGAGCGTTTCCATCCCAGTGCGATGAAACTTCAGCCATGTCCTACAGATGTGACTTATTCTTTTTTTCATTTTCAGTGACTGGTGCGTCTTTGTCCAGGTGCTCTGAACGGAAGTGATGAGCCTGTCTGTCTGTCTGTGTGTGTGTGTGTGTAAGTTGAATTGCACAGCGTGCCGTGTGTCTCTGTGTGTCTCTGTGTGTCTCTGTGCGTCTCATGGGGGCTGGGAGGACGAACGGATGAGGTCTGTCTTCAGACTGGCGTCACTCGTTCCGCCTGAATAATGGCGTTCAGCACCACGGCCAGCTCCCGCTGATGGGACTCACTCTTTGGACTCTTTCAGTCCGGAAACTGTCCTCGTTTTTTTATGATGACAGTGTTTTTAAAACGATTGGTTGCCGATGATGATGATGATGATGATGATGATTTTGGGAGATACGCTTATGTCTGTTGGAGCGCCTGTTTTCCCACAGCTCACACACTTCAATACACAAATTTCAGTGATGATTATGTCACATTTTGTTTCTGTTGCTTGGTCAGTTTTGCCTTTTACAATGATGGTACAGTGTGTTTCTGTTCGCTTGTGTGTCGTCTTGGTGCACAAAAGGGCACAACGTTCTACTAAAGGTTACTGTTAAAATGGAAGGACACAGACTGAGTGTTTATGACTAGAGGTCATCAACAAACTGTCACATCTGTGTTTGCTTTTATTTGGCAGGATGATGAATATTTAATCTTCAGTAACTATGGGTACAGAAAGACTTCACAGCGTCTCGCTTTAGCCAGATGTTAATGAGCAGGTTCAAATAAAGCAGTCGTATGAGTAACATGATGTTCCAGGGAACAGCATGTCCCCGGTTAATGCAGCAGTTCACTCATCATCCTTATATTACGCTGCCAGACTGAAACCCCGTTGTTTTCCAAAGCACAGTGTGAATTTATGTTTGTGTCACGCAGAGACGTCACTCTCCTGCACACTCCTTCAGGAGAATAAGACACCGTATTACTTACTTTGTTAATTGTGCCTTTTAAGAAAAAAATGTCTTCAGATATTTGAGCTACCAAGACAAAATTCCTTTGGCTCAATGTCAGGCATTTTCTTCATCAAATAAACAACATACAGGCTGTGGAGGGCAGTGGTTTTCTTCCAGAATTTAAACACTTATGAACTGTTTAATATTAAGTTTAAGGCAACACAGCCTGGAGGTTAAAGCTGCTCTTTTGTGTACAGGCCTCTCCCATTTATCACCATGTAACACTTTCATGTACCGTTATGACTCCACACCCTGTATCAGCAAATTGCACTAATATTGTTTAGTGTAATACTCATGGATGTACAACTGTATAAGTAGTTTGTGGATTGGTTTACCAGAACATGCCTGCATACAAACCTGATATAAGAGGTGTGCAACCATTGGTATTTTGTTTTACATTACGTCATCCAATAGATTTGGCTGATTTACATACCCATCATGATGAACAAGAGGACATATTTAGGGCACTGGTTTTGCTGAAGGACAGTTTTCTTAATCACCTGCCACCTGTAACATACGAGCGCACCCCACTGCTTTGGAACCGTGACGTACTGTAGATTCGAAATTTGTGTCACTGTGACGTAAAGCCTTGCCTCCGTACCTCTCGATTGCACTTAGAAGACACATTGCTAACACAGGGTTTAATGTTTCATTCCCACTTCTGTTCCCCAGGTACGGTGCAACAGAAACAGCAGTTGAGATTTAGTGCCGCTGCCAAATACTTGAAACATAGTATGGCTTTTTTGTAGAAGCGCTGAACTGTGTGATGCCTTTGGGTTTTAAACAGCTACTGGGGGAATTACAACTGTTAAAGAATCTATCTTTATTTTGATGTCATTTTTTCATACACAGTCAGCAGAAAAAGGAATGGCACTGTTTGCAGTTTTCTGGCTTTGTGCACAAATTGGCCAATAAATGTGACTTGATTTTCAGTAAAGTCGCAGATATCAACAAACACAATATTTTTAAGCCACTAAAACACAGTCGTCCATGAAATGTACAACGTGATTATGGAAAAAGTGATGGCAACGCTCGGCTTTTGATATCACTGAATGTCAGCCAGAATCAAGTGTTAACAGAGCTGGAGTCAAATCAATGAATGGAGTTTATGTGGTTTCAAACTACCTCGATGTTCACAAACACTCAAACCGTGTTAGTGTGTTGCTCACAGCCAGCACCAGCTGATGCGACACGTGCCTCGCAGAAAAGACATCTCAGACGACCTTCCGTGAAGAGTTGTTGATTTTCATGTAGCTGGAAAAGGTTACGATGTAATCTCAAAACATTCATCAGTCCACACGCAGACATATTGTCTATAAACGGAGACCTTTTGGTACTGTGGAAACTGTCTATTGAAGTGGGCATCCAGCCAAGATCACTCCGTAGGATGAACACACAGGGCTCAGTTAAAAAGAACCCTATAGTAACAGCTAAAGACTTGAAGGATTTATTGGAGTTGTTTAACATTTGTGCTCCTTGCAGCCATGCGTGAAACACTGAACGTGGTTTGGTGTCTATGTGAGGATACAAAGGAGGAAGCCATGGTTCTCATAAACACTACTGTCAGGGACAGATGAATCAAAGGTAGAATTGGATAGGACGCATTACCCATGGTGTAAAAAGAGAACAGCGCATCATCATAAAAACAGTAAAGTATAGTGAAGTGAGGATAATCATTTTTCAGCAATTTTTCTTCACACAAACGCATCAAATATGCTCATCGTTGTACAGAGGCAGTCTAAGTAAAAAAGAGGCAGTCGAACAAAAATTGTTCTGAAAACAATAAACTGTGTTGAGCGGTGCTTTTCATATAGTTGATCACAACATTCTTTTAACTAGACTGAGGAAAGTTCATTGTTAAATTTCAAGATTTTTTCAACAATGATTCTTAAATAGGTCCAAGTTTTCACGAGTGAGCGATTTCCACACCACCACTTCAAAAATCCATGCTATCCCCTCAGAGGTGCCATCAGAACACACAGCATTTCTTTCCATAGCTGTGCTGATTACTCTCAGCTTCATGTGTCCATGTCTCTGAATGACCCTGGACCAGCTGAAGCTCTTTTCCTCTATATATTTTATACATAGTCCCTAAATGTCGCAAAACGTCTTAAAGCTCCACCAAGATAAAGCTGTAAATACTAGTTATTGGTTCAGAGAGAAACCCACAGTAACAAAGTTAGATTCTGTGGTGCTTACCCTGAGCCTACAGGCCATCTGTTGTCATCGTTGCCTCAGAATCAAAATTTTAAAGCTTGTGTAACTTTTTATCATCTTAAAAGTATTTTAAAATTCGATTGTTTTCCTCCGGCAATACCGTGACCCATACATATGTTTTTGCCCTGCAGACTTGACTATGCCTTTCCTATCTGCGTTACCCTTAAAAAGTTATTTCATCAGTTACAGTTGGTTAAGTCTGAAAGGGCAAATTTTTAAAATTAATACGCTCATTGTCTTCCACTCGGCTACTTATTTAACTTGTTTGCAGCGTATGAACCAATTTTTGCTTAAAGATCCTCTTGCATTAGCGCTTTAGTTGATTCAAAGTGCAGGATGGAAGATCTTTGGATGCGTTGGGACATTCTGCCAGAGCATCTGGGAACAGCAGGTCCTGATCTTTATTAATGCACAATTAAAACCTAGCTCTTTGTGGTTAGTCATTTATTTATTATTTATTTTAAATGCTTAGTCTTTAATGGTTTTTATTTGCAACTGTCTTTTGTCTGTTTTATTGGTTTCTATTACGCTTCACTGATCATAGTATGTTAACTTTTATACTTCTTCGAAATATGCATTCAATAAATTAGCAGGTTACTGATGCATTAAAACATCCAGGCCATCATTTTCTGCATTCCACTGACATGGTATTTAATCTTAAGAGAAGGATAATGTCGAATTTCATGGCACATTTAATAAGAGCAAACATGGAGAATGTGATATTAATCTCATTCTACTAAGGTTGCCCACACCGTCGATACAAAGTTACATAATTTTCTGGTTGTTTGTGCACATGTTTAAATGTATATTGTGTATGTGTGTGTCCGTGTTTATGGATCAAAGAAGGATAAAAGCTGAAGAGAGTCTGACAACAGACCTTGTGGGTGGTTGCTCAAAGCTTTTCTGCCTTCATGCATTCATGCATGTACATGTTCTTCCCTATTTGTTGTGTGTGTGCGCATGTGTGTGTGTGTGTGTGTGTGTGTGTGTGTATGTGTGTGCTCAACCAGGTAGACAAACGTGAAGGATGACTTCCTGCTCAGAGATCTGTGGGTCGGAGTATAGTGAACAAGCTCAAGCAAGCGGGACCTACCAGCAGTATGGAGTTCGCTCCTACCTTCACCAGGTACAACACAGACACACACAGACTGTCACAAACAAAAACACAACCACAAACCCTCTGACTTCACATTCTTGTAAGACAAACACTTTACTGTTTGAAACCTTGGATCTTGATCTTTTGTGGCTTTCAGTTCCCATATCTGAATTGTAAAAGATCTCTCTAATCTCCAACCCAGTTTTATGAGGAGTGCACAGCTTCTATCTGGGAACGTGATGAAGATTTTCAGATTCAGAGATCGCCTAGCAGGTGGAGCTCTTTACTCTGGAAGGTGAGATTGAGCTTTACTTTGCTCGAAGAAAAGCACATCTTATCAGATATTTGTTGCATAATGCAAAACAATTCAAGCAATAATTTGTGATAAAATAAAATGTGCCCTCTTAAATCCCATAACATCTTTTATTTTCACCAGGTCTGTCTCGCGTTCGGCACCCTGATACTGTTTGCAGGCCTCATTGTTGTTTCGGTGGGTTATGCCACTCCAGCCAGGATCGAGGCATTTGGCGAGGATGATCTCCTTTTCGTTGACAGGTATGTGACCACAGTAATATAGTATTTTAATGGTAGTCTCATATTTTATATTCCTATGTTGTTACATAATGTAAGCAGTTGCATTGTATATTTGGACTAATTAGCTTGAAGATCATGATGGAGAGTCCAATGTTTTATGGGAACGTCCTATAGATGAAAAAAGTCTTGTCTCACATGCTTCGACAGGTATTTATTTTTGTCTAGAAAACAGACTGAATAGAATATCAGTCATTTTGCAAAGACTATATACCACAAACTTAAAACTTAGACCTTGTGACATCTGAAAAGATTCTGAAAACTATTTTCCCAAGGTGACATTTTGCACTTTTTGTAATTGGTCACACATATATTATTCATACCTGTCTAATTAATGCTCTAAATCTATTTTTCGATCAGCCATGCAGTCAGTTTCAACCATGCACTGGATGTATGTAAGCTGACCGGTGCCGTGCTGTTCTGTGTGGGAGGAACGTCTATGGCTGTGGGTCTCCTGTTGTCTGCCTTTACCAAAAGCTACTCCAAAGAAGAATTGTATCTGCAGCAGAAATTTAAGGAGAGGTTGGCAGATCTACATGCTACAGTTGGTAAGATTTCATTTCCATTTGCTATATGGTGATGTTTTTCTTTTTTATTTGATTTTCTTTTTTCTTACTTTATAATTACTTTTACATGAATATTCCTTATATGGTTCAGTAACAGACGTGCTCTGTGATAGGTACCCCCATTATGAGAGCACCGACACCTGGGGAGGGCAAAGTGCCAGTCACACTTTCCAAAGTGCAGAACATCCAGCCAGCAACCACAAAGTCGGACACCTGACAGAAATCCAGATGAAGACATAAAGTGTGTATGATATTTGACTAAAGTGTGGACTGTGTGTGGGTGCACACACACACCTGTGTGCATCTTCTCTTTTGAAAGGTCAGCTTACATGACTCATTGAACTGGTCCTTTATCTTACTTTGCTGTGTTTGGTATTAAAACTTGATTTTAAGGTAGTAAATGTGCAGAGTTAATATAGCTGAGCAGTTAAAGGTTGGTCTTCGAACATCCGTTTAATAAAAATTATATTAAGCTAGCAAAGCACATGCAGGTCTTGAGCTCTACCTAGAAAACAAACCACTGAAACAAATCAATAGGATATAGCCGCTACAGGATACAGCAGCAGAGATAGTATTATTTCAAATGAAGCCCATAAAAGTAACTAAAGAAAGACTGTAGTCTGATTTAATAGACTAAGAAATTTACCACTAACTTCACATTTACTGTATGTACACGTTTTATTGGTTTTATAAAAGACCTTTCTTCAATCATAATTAAAGCTTTAGTTGCCTAAACCTAAACACACAGACAAGTTGAGCTTTGGTCTGAGCTGTGAGCAACATTTATATAATAAACATAGGTCTTTATTAAAAAATAGATATGTTGTATAATAATTCAATTTTAAGCTTAGTTGAATAGGAACTTCATTTTTAAGGCTGTCAACAGAAGCACTGAACACACACAAATGTCTCTGCTCAATACCTAACAGGACAAGAGAGGATGAGTTTAAACTGGATTGTGATGACTGTTTGTATGTCTTATTGCACTGTGTACATGCAACAACCGGCAAATGGAAGCCAGACGGTCACACATCATCAGAAGAAATTAGGCAAAAAACAAATTAGGAAAGACCTGAAGGGTAAATTTCACACTGACATTTTCCTCTGTCTTGTTATGTCTCTAACCTTGTCTGCATCGGTAAATCATCAGACAAAATCGATAGGAAAGAGAACAAAAACAAATGAAAGATTTATTGAACTTGACACATTGTTGTTTTGCCCATTGCCCATTTCCTTTTTTTCTTTCAAAAACACGGATATAGACGCACATCTATCCATCCAAGTTTTGACTCCAGATGCTGTCATATAGACCAAAAATGAGATCTTAAAAATGAGCTGCATGAGGATGCTACATGTTGGAAAAAGGTGGAGCAAGATGTAAAGAAACAGAAGCCATGTTAGATAACATGAAGATGAGGGGAGCACAGACAGTTACATCCTGTTTGACAGCGCTCATTTTTTGTTTGTTTTCTGTCTGTTATGATTCTCAGAGGATTTAAACATAACTGCCTTCTTGTGCTTGCATACAAAAAATTGAACTTATAGTGTATTCGATATGTTGACCAGAAGCTGGAGAAGAGACAGTTTGTAATACTGTAGAAATTGTGAAATCAGCAAAGTTTTTCTATTTGAGTTGCAGATTCACACGTAGAGTAAGTGCAACAATAAGTTGTATATTTTGGACACAGAGACAGTGTGGGTGTAACCAAGACCCCCGTCTTTGTGGTTCATGTAGGTACAGCATGGCAGGGCAAAGTGCAATGTTTTGGCAGATTATGAAAGGGAGGGCGTGAACATAAATAAATGCAATCATCCAGTCACATCACTGGTGTCTCCACTTTGGTGCAGATGCTCGTGGCGATAGCTCAGCAAACAGACAGAGATTTGTCCCAGGAATTATTGCTGACTGGAATGGTTAGTTCTTAGCAGCCTAGAAAAATTTTGTCAAGATTTAAAGAAGGCAAATATGGTAGACTAGTCACGTCAAGTCATGTGCATTATTGGGCATACATTATTCAAGATATGTGTCCTGGTGCCTTCAGGTGGAAGGAGGTATTAATGGAACTGAAGGAGAAACCTTTCATACAGTATATAAGTCTGTAGACGACAGATGCTGGACAAATTTATCCAACCAAAGTGATGCTAATGATGCCAACGTTTAAATAAGAATTGTTTTAAGCCAGTTGGGTTACAGTATACTGGGTGTAGAGTGATACGTTAACATGTCCGGTTTACAGATTAAGCCTCCGGTGCATTTACTCTATGGATGGTCTGTGGTTTCCAACAAAATTCCAACAGCTTATTTTTCTTTGCCTCATTTTAATATTCCAGTGAATAAGGTCGGGATAATACCAAACTAAAGGGGACAAAGAGCAAAACAGAAAGCAAGAAGTTTGTTTTTATTATTTACAGTATTTATTACAAGCTTTGCATAAGTTCAAGGTCCCACACTGTAAAACACAAGCACAAAAAGCTGGTAATGCATACATATGTTTTGTTGCTTTTTAAATCATTTGCTGTATCTTAAGTGTATTTTTAAAGATGATTTCACACAGTTTTTTGTTTATCATCTAAATGAATTACACACAGATCCAACACTTTGTAATGTTTAGAGCAATACTGACGTGACATCAAGCTATTGTACATGCTTCCTAATGCTGCAGGTGCTTTCTGCTGGAAACACCTTCCTTTGCTGGCTATGCCCATGTAAGTTGACCTTTTAATATAATTCCCACAGCCTTCACTCCCGTTCTTTTTCTTTTACTTAAAAAAAAAGAAATGCACACAGAAATGCATAGCTATTACTATAAAGAACAATATGGCAATTAAGATCATCTCAAGGAACTTACTCAGCCACTTTATAGCTGCTAATCTACAGTACAAGAAGAAGAAATACTAAACGAGCTGTAATAAACAAAACTTCCGGTGTGTCCAGAACATAAGTAGGAGATCAGTAAATGTGCTGACTAGTAGTTCCATGCTGTCAATCGTGATTTCTTTTGTTTGTTTTCGCTAACTGACTAAACTTAACCTCTGCATTACAATGCCCGATTCCATTGTGAAGATCTTTTCTGCCCTGAAACTCAAAAAATGCTGTCTCACTTTGATCTAATTCTTAACACTGTCTTCTCATGTAACAGTAAATAAAAGTTATAGTATAATGTACTTGGAGATTGGATTGGATTAAATGATATATTCTCTATCACTGCCCACATATACAGTATGTCTATTTTTCAACACAATAAAACTCCAAATGTCTGCAGCTCAAAATGTGTGAAGAATATATTTATCCTTTGATTATAATTGTCCTAAATCAAAAAATTGTCCTGCAAACACAGAGAGAGAGAGAGAAGGAGAAAGAGTGAGCAGAGGTTTAAGATTTTCATATTTTAAAACACGTAGCAACTGAAATACAGGATTCGACCCTGTATTTCACTGCATGTTGGAAAACCAAGTAACTATGTGGTTGGATTTTCCTTAATAAAATAATTCCAAAGTGTCAGTGGTGGGCCAACATGCTAAGCCTTATGCTGAAACTTATGCTGTAATTAATCCAACCAGGAGCCTCGTTTAGAGTAAGTGCAGAACATTGTCTGGGCTATTCGTGCGTCTAATAACACAGCCACACACACACACACTGTACACACAGACACACAGTGAGAGGAGCCAGAGGAGATAAGGCAGGATTGATGGGGACTCCAGAAATAGCACCTTGAGGATCCTCACCCCGACCAATCAGGATGTATGACTCACACACTCACACCAGCCCCCGCCTCCTCTGCCTCTGTGTGTGTGTTGCTCTTTGCTCTCTCCTTCTACCTCACCCTCTCTCACCTATGTTCTCCCTCTCTTGTGGGATGATGACTCACAAACACACTGACAGCTTGAATCCCAATTTGAATAGCTGCAGGGATGGTGGTGTGTGTGTGTGTGTGTGTGTGTGTGAATTAGATTACTGTCCAGTGTCCTACCTGTGGGGGGTGGTTTATAGTGGCTTTATGTAACTTTGTTCCATGACTGAATGAAGATGAACAGACTATTGTTAGAAACAATCTAAAACATTGTTTTTTCTTTTTACCACCATTAAGCATCCATTTTTAATATGTTCTTGCATTAGAATCTGGCGGACTCGATGGACATTCAATTGCCAGTATATTCAAATAATGTTATGAGTAACGAGCATCCTGACCACAAGAGCGACTGCCCACTGTCTCATTTATCATTAAATTAAAAAGTTTTCACGTGTCTGATTTAGCCAACAATCTGTATGTAAGTCAAACTGGTGCAAAAAGTTATTATTGACACACTTCAAGTATTACTTTTATGGTTTGAATAGAATAATTTGGAATGACAAGACAGGATTATAGAGAGGCAGAACCATCCCAAGTTTCATTCAAACATTTTTTATAGATGCACATTGTTTCTGTCACGTTTTACCAGGAATTACATAGATACATACATGGAAACAAATATTCTTGAAGTGATTAAGTAACAGAGGATTGTGATTTGGATTAGTTTTGCAAAGTAGCATTTTCACAGTTCAGTAATAACACTGCAATAATTGGTAATATCTAGGAAATAACGAGGGATTAGTAATATTAGTATTACTAAGATAAGGCAGGGTAATATTAAATCTTAGAGAGTTAAAAAGTTACTTGTATATTTAAAAAAATTAACATTATTGTGGTATTAATAAAGTTATAAGCTGGTAATAGCTTGGTGGAGACTTCTTGGCAATAGGGGGCTCAAAATCCATGGGTAATACTGTGGATGCCAGAGCTGCAGTAAATTCATGAAAACATAGTTTCTTTGTAATAACCATGAAAAACGCTGTAAAATGCAAAATATCCTGTTATTACAACAATATGAAAATTTTTATGAAGTGAAAAAATAGACCATAGTTATTCATTATAGGTTAGGCTTCCACATAATTACCCATGTGTCTTTGGGTTCTTCTTAGCGATATACTGCTTATACTCAACTACTTCCTGGTTATTACTTTAGCAGTACCATCACATTCATTTATAATAGATAATTTATGAGTTTGATAAATTGATGATGATGGTATCATGTCATTACCCTATTACTTTGTTACTTCAGCAAATATTACTGCATTATTACCCTGTTATTAGAGAGCTGTAAAGTGCTACTAACCAAGCTTAGCATTCACATTGCATTCACATACATCATTACACATAGATTGTTGTGCTCACTTATATATATATATATATATATATATATCACTTTTGGAAACAGAGAAAAATACTATAAATACAAAAACATATTTAAAAACCAACAACTAACAGAATCACACGTTAAAAAATATATTTATGGATTTAAACATAAATTGTATATCTTTGAGTGTTCCTGCATTAATCACTAATGTGTACAGTGAAACAATAAAGCCACCCAAGGTGTAACAGTATGTTTGTCTACAGCTTTTATTTATGTCTTATTCAGACATAAGTGGTGTTCACGTGAATAGCTTTTAAAAATATACCTGAAATGTTTCTCTCTGTGTGCGGGTGTGTGTCTATTTGACATCAATTAGCATTCAGCCTTTCAAAGCTTCTACTACTTGCTCAGGAACAATATTCTTTTCAGTGCAGCTTGTACAAGGCCGTCTAATAAAACATCTGTGTTTGCAGTCAAGTATTTTCTTCGCTCCGCCACCTTTTGTTGTTATTAGTTTTTGTGTGAACTGTACTGGAAAAGTTTTGCTTTCTATTTTCAGCACTAATCATGCAATAACTTTGGCATGTTCTCTTTCTATCGTTTCTTTTCCGTGCCTTTATTTGGATTCTTTTCATTTTCCCATTTCTATCCATCTGCCACGGCATCTGTGCGACTGGCAATTATTTTTACTTCTCGTCAAACTTTGATTCGTTTTCAACCTCATCATCCTCTCTGCTGACCTCTCCATTCACCCATCTCTCCCCTTTGCAGACTCGCAGAAGTTTCCTCGCCTCACGTCTTCTTCCTGGTTACTGTTGCTACTGCTACTTCTGCCATTATCGTTCTCCTTTGTCTAATTATCTGTCTGAGCCTCCCCTGGGTCATCGCTGTTTTCTGTATTTTTCTCTTCCTCTCCTGTGTCTACATCATTATTTTCGTCATTACTGATATTCTCCATGTTGCCATCGTAGGTATCTTTCTTCTCTTCTTCCACATTTGTCTCTTGCTCGTCCTTTTCACCCTCAGACGACGACTGCCTTCCATCCTCTACCTTTTCACTGGTCTGGGTCTCATCACTGTTGCTATTGCTGGTCTCCTGCTCTTCACTTTTAACCTCCTGCTCGGCCTCATCTGTGACCTCCTCCTTGATTTCTCCTTTTACCTCCTCCTCTTCTCCTCAGGTCCGGCTGTTGCTTCTTCCTCTCTGTCATTATTTGGCTCATCAGTTTCCCCATTCTCTTCTCCACCCTCTTTTTCATCATTTGCTTCCTGGTTTTCCTGCTCTTCTTTGTTGGTTTCGTCTTCTTCTGTGTTTTCAGCAGCAGTCTCGTTCTCCCTACCTCTTCACTGTTCTCCTCGGTGGTTTTCACACCTTCATCTGCAGGTTGCTGTAATGCAATGACAGCAATAACTTAAACCTCAAAATATTTTAACAGGCAAACAGTACTGTAAGTCATGGGCATTTGAATTTTTTTATAATAAAAAGACAGACACAGACAGCAGGAATAAAATTGTGTTATTATGTTATGTTTATACCTCTTCAGCTGGCTGTTCACCAGGGGTTTGGTTGTCAGTGTTAGCATCAGCGTTAGCATCTGTGTTATCATCAGCGGTTACTTCGTTGTTAGCATCGGTGTTATCATCAGCGGTTACTTCGTTGTTAGCATCGTTGTTATCATCAGCGGTTACTTCGTTGTTAGCATCGGTGTTAGCATCAGTGTTATCATCAGCGGTTACTTCGGTGTTAGCATCAGTGTTAACATCTGCGTTAGCATCAGCGCTAACATCAGTGTTAGCATCATCAATCTTTAGTTCCAGGTCATCTAGATAACAGAGAAGAAGCAGAGACATACTAATTGGGAACAGCAAATAAGTAATAAAAAATAATAATTAAAAATACTTCAAACTGTTTCAGTGTGACATTATGACACCTAGAAATCCATGGTGTCAGAGGCGACATCCATAAGGTTAGTGACAGTCTAAATAATCTACATTTATTCTATTTTGCACATGCTTATTTAGACCACATAAAAATGCCACAGATCTGTATGAATTGCCTTAACAATATGATATTAAGGACTAGAAATACTAAATAAAGTAGAAAACAAAATCATTTGTAGCACTGTGTTTGCCTTTAATTCAAGAGAAGCCATCCATTGGTTAATTCACGTTAATATAATGCTATCTTGTCCTGTAAAATCATCACGCCATCAAATTGTTTTTATTCCCCAGTGACAATTTGCAGTTTAAATATTCCTTTGTGTACTCATTACTTTCAAAACCATAAAGCCTACACTTCTCAGTCAGAGCCCATTACATCATTTCAGAAATCCATAACATCCATCTAAATACGAGGGAATTTTTTCATCCTCCAGTAAGTGACTTGGTGAAATTACACAGCTTGTATTCTCCAGCTGCTTCAGGCCTGAACAAGTGCAACCCAACAGTGACACCTGCTGGTACAGAGGCAAGGTTCAGTGTTTCAGGCGAGGAAACAACCTTCCCAGACAATAGACGTGCTTTTAGACCAGGAAGTATTTTACAGGCTCACTGTGGGGAGTGGGCTGGATGTTCAAGGTCGTCAAAATACAACTCTCACATTAGATAGCTATAGTATTTATCTTCAATTATACTGTCACACAGGAGGAATCGTCCTATTAATTAGAAGTTTATTAATTGAGATGCTGTTTTATTTTTTATGCACTGCTCTTTCACTTGCTAAGACTGCACATACAGTAATAGTCAAATATAAAAATAATCCAGTCCAGTTAAAATTCTTAATTCAGTCTGTCCCAGTGCTGTTGTTTATAAATGCCACTGTTTTTGACTTTGGAGTAGAATGTGAGATGCACATTGCACATTTTGTACTTATGTACGTTGTGTGTGTCTCACAATGTGCAAAACAGACCTAATAATTAGCACTGCAAACTTGCAGTATGGTGTGAAATAAAGAAAAAAAGGAATATGATGAGCGCTAATAAAAGACCACAAGATGTTCTTCTGCTGCAAGATAAATTCTTCCGTTGGACTTCAGAGGAAACACCTGTCATCACTGTGGATCCTGCTTCATCATACAGTAATCATACCATAAGTCAATGCCAGCTCCACACTCATTTCCATTTAAGCAATCAGCTCAGCAATGCAGGTTTGCTGGAGTGCAAAATGATTACGAGAATTTTCAGTTTTCATGTGAGCATGTGCACCAAAGGCTTGGTAGTAATTAACCTTAAATATCATAAGAGGAATACAACTATACGCTCTGATAAACAACATAATTACACACTTGTTTTGAAACAGTGGATGCGACTGAAATTCCCAATCAGTAATAAGTGGCAAAATAGTGGGAGAAAAAAAGAACAGAACAGTGTAATTAATGTCTTTAATATCAGTTTCTCTTTCTACACATACAAGTTAGAGAAGAAAAATGACTTGGGTAGAGATTAGAAGAGTTTAGGGAGACATTTAATGCATTTCAAATGCAAAACTGATTGAAGTTTAGCTATGGTGGGAGATGAAACGTCATGGTAATAATAATGGACCTCTTTAAGAATATTTTATGGAAATCACCAGCATTCATTAATGCTGGGGTCCGAAAGATTGAGTGTAAGCAGTAAGCAGTGGATGAGCCACTACGACTCTAAACATCTTAACACGATTTGGGGATGAAGCACAGGCTCATGAAAATGCTAAATCAAATTAAATACAATATTTAGAGTCTCCCCCTCTTGCTTTTCATTAAATCCAGTATATGGGGGTTCTGGCACTGCAAGTCATTGGACAGATTTGTGCATGTGTGCAAATGTGAGTATGTGCCTGTCTATCACACATGAGCGTGCACACACACACACACACACACACACACACACACACACACACACACACACACACAGCTTCTCTCTAGTTATACATCACTGGTTCAGAAACACAGAGCACATCCAGCACATTTCAGAGGTAATGCTACATCTCATCGATCAGTGTGAGATAAAACTTGGATGAAACTTTAAGTGGGTGTAATTACTCATGGAAATGGCTGTGGCTGCCATTCTTATGAAAGGTAAAGTTATAAATGACTGTTGTTCCAGAGAAATGTAATAAAACACAACTGAACAGGCAGTGATAACAGGTAGTAAACTGCAAGAACCTCCCACTCCTTAACAAGCAAACACACACACACTCTCACACACACACATTCTGCCTGCCTTGTCCTTGCTGCTACAAAATTGTGGTTTTAGGCAATTACTTGTTTTTTTTTTTTTTTTTACAAGAAGCAAGACTTTGGTGATGTCTGTATATCTGTAACACGGTTTTACATTTCTTTGATCTCCACTTGATGTGGTCGTCCAGTCTTCCAACTCCTAGAACACTGAATTATTCTAGTGTGCAATTTGGACAAGATTAGAAGAAGTAAATACATTTCAATAAAATACGCATGGAGTCTATTAATCAACTTTTTTTCCAATAAGTAAAACAACAATATGTGTTATGGTACAAGAGAAAAAACTTCCTGTGTTTCAGTCTGCTCAGATGAACCCTGAACCTGAACTACACTGTCAACACTCGGCCTCAGAAGATTCTTGTTTTATTCAAGTCCTGGCACAGTGTAAGCAAACAGATACACCTTCTCATCTTGTCTACAGGAGATAAGGGATTATTGCCAATCTTCTCTTGTTTACAGAGTTGTAATGCGTGTTGGAACTCAGCAGGGCAGTGGAGAATTAACCAACAGCTTTTCTTTTGTTGGGGGGAAAAAAAAAGATGAAAACTGGTATTCCAATGGAACATAAGAAAGATAGAAAATGTTGATGTGCATTACATCAGTGTTTTCTGTCCTCCACTGCACAGTTGGAGTGGACGACTGTGCCTTGCAGAGACGTGTGGGGTCTAATATCATGTTTAAAAGCTTTTCCACTCTTCCAGGAAGCTTTTCTGAGTAAAAGCCATACACTGCAATCAAGTTCTTAACTCCACAGGAAATCTGTAGCAGACCAGGGCATGGATACATTTTTTTTTATTGCAAATGGAACCACAAATAGGTTTATTGAAGATGTATGTTGCTTTCATCGGCTGTGAAGTCACTCTGCCGGAGAAACCCGCTGTTTTTACTGGCGTGCAAATCATTTCCTTCTAGTTTCCTTGTAAGTTGTTGTATCATTCCTCTAGGTGCTCTCAGTGATGTGACCTATACTGAGAAAAGTGTCCTGGGTAAAGTTTCTCTTAGGGTTGAGAAAAGACTAGAAACCCATTTGGAGGTTTTCAAAGAGTGCTAAAATCACAGAAACAGACACGAATTAATGGGAAATGATTGATATTTGCCTTGTTTGAATTAAACTTGTCAGTAAAAAAATCTGTATCCAGCACTCGCTGACAACGTGACTGACACACAGGGTTGTTCACAATAGGTTTGGGGAGGGGGTAAATAGATAAAGTCTGTATACAGTGTATTAATGCTTCCCAAACACTGTAAAATCGTTGTCTTGTCCTCTACAAACCAATCCTACTGCCGTGTGAAATTAAACACTCTGTTCTGATGCGTACAGTTCTCTTCATTGCCTGATTTACCCCACTCAGCACATGTCTGACTTATTGTGGGACGTAAAACAACATAGAGAAATGGTAGTTATTAAATATTACCTCTCACCAAGTGTGGTTGAGTCACCAAGCAGGATCCTTTTGAAAGATTTAATGACTGTTTGACCAGGTATGATGAGAGAAGCCCAGCTCTTATTGACAGGCAAACAATCTCCTCCTTTATGTAAAAATAATTTTGCTTATTCGTGTGTCTCTCTCTGTCTAATGCATCTACACAACATATTTTGTGGTAATTTACAGGTCTATAAAGCAGAAGAACACAGAGGAAGGTATCGATAGAATCATTAAATCTGGGCTTCCTGACTCGAAAGTCACAACAAGAAGTTTATTACAGGGGCTTATCATTGATTTTACAGTTTAGTTTACTCATCATGAAAAGACACTATTTAACTTGTAACAGTCGTAGCTTTTCTTTTCTATATTTGGGAGAAGCTTTTCTATGCAGAAGCTTTTCCAGAGCGATTGTGACTCAGGAGGTAGAACAGCCGTCTATTAATTCCAGAGGTTGTTGGTTTGATTCCTAACTTCTCCTTTCACATTCATTTGCTGCTAATTTAGATAATGTCTTTGTAATGCGATTTGTGTGAGTATAGAAAAGTATAAGCAATGAAGCTGTGGTTAGGAAGATATACAGTATGTCCACTATGAAATGTCTTATCTAATGTCAATGTATAACATTCTTTACGTTAAGGTTTCCATTCCCCATGTTTCCACCATATATGAGAATACCTGAATACATTATAGCTGGAGTGAACTTTTTCAGAGAGAAAAATGCTCTTTTTATAGAGCTTTGTGCTTAGATAGCTTTGACATTAAATCAGGGAAAGCTCTGCTTAACAATGTAGCAGTCAGACAGGCAGAGTAATATTTATAAAGGTCATGGCTTCAGTTAAATATTTTAATAATTCATGGAGTTTGTTCTCTCTTGTTTTTCTCACAGTTGCCTGAAATGTTACAATCCAGGATCTTCATTATATTCAGAATGGCGTCATACCAGCGGAATATGAACTGATATTAAAAGTGGATTTTCTTTTGTTTTAAACACGCGAATAAACTGTGCACTCTCAAAAATGTGCACTCTCACGTTTAATGTTACTTTAGTAACATTTAGACAAGAAATTTTGATAATTAAACCACAATACAATGAAAGCAATATTCTTGGAAATAAAATAACGCTGATTTCAGTGTTAACACTGGTGGTCCTAATAATCCAACGAAAGACAAGGGTCAGCAGGGTCAGGGCAGCTGCACAGACTCAGATGCAGTAAAATGTTAGACACCGTGTGCAGAGGTGGTTCAATTCATTACTGGTGTTATTCACCATTACAATTACTACTTCAATCTTTCTTTAAGTAAAAGTAGCAATCAGATTATTTTCATACACAAGGAAAAATGCCCCACTAGGAAAACGTTGTGTGTTAAATTAGGGTAATTATGGCAAAGCAACTAATAACAACTAATGATCAAAAATCAGTGTGGATAAAAGGTGGAGATGATGTTATTCACTTAACCCATAATAATACATCAGCAATACAATATAATATTTGTATAATAAAACTACCAGGTGGTAGTAATGTTGTGGCTGATTAGTGTATTTCTGTCTGCAAGATTTTTGCTCAGATTACAGAGAAACTCATCTCAAAGTAATAATGTTAACCTGCACAGTGTCAGATATTTACTCTTGTCAATGAGTTACTGTATGTTAAAGCTGTTTGAATTTGTCTGACTGATCCTGCAGATGCTGGTGTTCCTATAACAACTACTCCAGGTGTGGATCTACCGTTTTAACCTCAAAGAAGTCCTAAGTCGTCAAAGCAGACTAGATTAGAAAGTGACAGACATTACGGAAATTAGTGTCATTGAAAGTGTCACATGTTATCATAACCCCATACTTTGTATGTCACAGCCAGCGCTGTTGTATGTCACAGCTGAAACACTTGTTAGCAGATTAATGCAGCAGATTAGCACAGCTACCCTGCTCTTTAATCCAGTAATCCTGCATCAAAGGGTCACGAAGAACCTTTTCCTGCAGTAGTGAAAAAGGGGGAGATGAAAGCACGGGAAAAAGCGAGAGAGGGATAAGGAAGGATGGCTGTGTTGCTTGAAATCTGACATGCAAGTGTGCACATAAACACAGGCAGGCGGTAAGTGCACACATGCTCTAAACGTGGTTGTTCACAAACCACACTTTTTAAAAACTTGGAAAAAAAAAAACTTTCTTTAAATGTTGCCGTCTCTCATCCTTTACTGCTTAGCCTCTTTTTTTGAGACAAGCACATGATTTAAGACACAGTTTTTTTGTGTACATATCTCCCACCTCCTCGGGCTGTTTTGAAACCCATTTCATTCTTCTGACAGGCATTATAGATACATATGCTAAAAGGGCTAATTCCCCACGGCGGCGTCACATTTTTTGACACTGGAAGCCGAAGGTTGATCTGGTTGGATGTGTTGTGCGCGCGCAAAGGCACGCACACACACAGACGTGCTCACATATGCGGCAGTCTTCACTTCTTTCATGTTCAGCTTCTAAAAAACACTAAGAATGTTTCCGTTTTATCTTTTTCCTTGAAAAATGTTTCAACTCAAAACTTCCTTGAATCGAAGAAGTCTCTTCAAGAGAAATAATAGGAATGAACATTATGTGAATCCATCATGTAGCATAAATTGAATTACGCCTGCCGCAGTACAATCAAAGATGAGGCCACAGAGGGAATGAAAAGGAAGCGGCAGCCTATTCAGAACATGAGCTTTTGTGTCCTTGAGGCTTAAGTGGCAGAACTTGGAACTCAACATCTCTAGACCTGGAGAAATTAAACA
This sequence comes from Channa striata, assembly GCA_033026295.1. Taxonomy (NCBI): domain Eukaryota; kingdom Metazoa; phylum Chordata; class Actinopteri; order Anabantiformes; family Channidae; genus Channa; species Channa striata. Next base: position 12,045,366 of record CM065175.1, on the reverse strand, counting down.
AAAGCTATGGAAACATCACTGCATTGCCCTTGCTTTCTTTTAGATGTTCTTAAGCTTCTGGTACTTCTGGTACAACGCTTCTTTACAAACTACTTGACAAATTCCTCATAATTATGTGCAAGCTGTTTAGTTTGCATGCCACAGCAGTCATTTACACTACAGTAATGTGCCCTGTAATTACTCAACAAAATCAGTTTTTATAAATATATTGTAGATTTTTTTTAACTACAGCTCACCAGTTTCATAATGGTGCCCCAAAAATGTATTTTCATAACCAGTCTCCCCTATACACACCCCAGTACGCTGTTACAGTTTCACTGTGTGAATAATAATAATAATAATAATTGCTCAATGGTGACTACATTCTTGCCAAAATTGGTCAACTAATCAATTGGACATTGCATATACAGTACAAGCTTTAAAGCAGCAGATGAATCGTGACACATTGCTTGTTTTGACAAACACCAATCTGTCCTGACCTGTAAAGGACCCGTCGGTGACCCCCCCTCATTAATGCACGGACAAGACATGTAACTGTGCAGATACTCAGAGCTTATCGTATGTCCTGTCTGCCTGTAGACTTCCCTCTTTCATTCCCTCTCTCCACTTGTCCGTCTGTGCAGTACCCGTCTGTATGTCCATCCTTCCTATATAAAGTACAAGGCTCTTTTGTTAAGTTTTAGAGCTGCAATTTGGCTTCAGCAAGGGGTAGAGGCGAGTCAAATTCTGCTTTGACGACTCTAAATGGAGAGATTATCCAAATGAAAGGCAATTATCCAAACCCCACCCCCCCAACCTACCCTTGAAAGTCTCTCTGAGACACTTTTCCCACCTAGTGCCCATGCTTAAACCGGCCCAATCTACTCACTATATTTACTATTTGATTCCACCTGTGTTCATTCTTTCTCTCTTCCTCCTCATAAAGATCTTCTGTCTTCATCAACTCAACCTTTTATTCCTTCTATTTTGAAATCCCTTTGTGACCAGCGAGGGAACGGTTCTCCTGACGAGAGAAAAACTAGAAAGAACAGCAGGGATGGAAGAAGGCAGAAGAATAAAAACGCCAAAGGGAAGCAAGGATGTGATTTGACGGGTAAAGATTTGTAGCATGCAACAAGGATGCACGAGAAAACACAAGGAAATGAAGAACACGGATCCTGTCTGTTCTTTGGCAACAACTGCTAATTGGCTGTAAACATAGCTTGAACATGGATTTGATTTTTTTTTTCTTTATAGAAAGCAGCACCCCAATTAAAATAAGCTACCACAAAGTATACTTCTGCTGGCTGAACAATATGACAGGCAATGCGTCTTGTTGGTTGGGTCTTTTAAGCCAAATGTCTTTTTTTATAGTAAGTTCAAATTCATTCTATGACCTTTGCTGCATGACTTGCCACACTGCCTCTCCCCTTGTCTTTGCTGTCACTCACCACTGTGTTTACTGTAATGAAGCAGAAAACTCAAAAAGCTTTACAATACACCAGACAGAAGCTGCTGGAGCTATCCTCAGCCTGGCTCCCAGTATCTGATAGACAGTGAGTAATGGGGACTGGCCTACACACACACACACACACACACACACACACAAACTAACCTCGCTGTCACAACAGAGTTTGCACAGAACAGAGGGAGAATCTCACGTTGCGGTTTCATTCTGACATCTCCCACCAAAAACACATTTATAATAATATGATGCCTTCATAATAATCTTTTGTTTCGTTATTATGTTACACACACAGGGATCTTGGTTTCATGCTGTGTTCTTTCCATAGCCTCTGCCAGTCAGCCAGTGTTTTGGCTGTGCGCTTTCTGGCACCACCACGGGATATGTTTACCTCATATACAGCCAATGCAGGATTAAAATACCACAATAAATCCTTTATGCATATGTGAATAAGTGAATAAAAGTAAGATGAATGCGGTGATCTCACTAAGACAAACTTGACTATGACACTAACTTTACCCTCTCTAGGAATTAATTTTTTGTTTGGTTTTTTTGTTTGTTTCTTTGACACCAACGGCCAATAATGGTTTCTGCTCAAGTTTGCTTTTCAGAAGTCAAATGGACATTTGTGCATTAATGTAGTTTGAAGAAAAACTGAATGAACAGCAGGTTCATACCCCTGAACCTGCTGAATGTTACATAAATCTATTCAGCACCTTGGACAGAGACTCTCTCTAACTGCCCGGCCGAGACTTCAACTAAAGAAATAAGGAAACGCAATGTTTCTTGTAAACACGATGGTATTTTGCAAAGATTTTATAGGTCAAACACTGAAGGGTGAATGAAAATGTGATATGCCCTCTAAGCTATTCAAACCATCTTCGAATGTCTGATCTCGTTTTCCGAGCTGTTTGTCTGTTAATTTAATCTTTGGTCAATGTCACCCAAGGGGGACCAATAATGCAACATGCTTTTCTGTGCCTTTAATATGACATGTCACACAGTCTGATGTACAGAGGATTTTGAGGGTGACATTACGCACACACAAAGACACGCAAATATACATACATGCACACGCACACACATTCCACATTCCACATTCCTCTCTTTTGATGCAAAATGCCAGCTCCCCTGAACCACAGACCCAATTCTCCACGCTCCTTTAGTCTTCTGCTGTCAACTCTCCTGCCAGAGGAGAAAACAGGCGACATCTATCATAAGCCACAAGATGACGTAATGCGGTTCATGCTGCAGCAGGCGCTACAATAAGGTCAGCAGCAGTCAGGCAGACTAAAGCCTGTTCGCTCTAAAATATAAGATAATGAAATGAAAGAAAATGTTTTAAATACTATTTTAAATCGTTATATCCGTTTATAGTAAACACCTGTTAGGGTCCTAGGACAACAACTCATGTTAATGACTAAATGAATACAGGCTGCCAGTGAGTACAGGTGTAAAGTCTAACCGGAGAGTTTGTGTATGGCATTATAGTAGACTGATCACAGGTCTAAGAGATGATGTAATGTGTTTCTTGTAATAGTGGCTAATGTCATCATCCTAGACCTACTTTAAGTATTTCTTGCTTCATGTTTTTGCAGACCAACAGTGCCACTGTGTGGACATTCAAGATTGGAACAAGTTACATAAGATTTCAAAGACCATGCATTACATCATATGTTATTGTATAATATGACTCTAAGTCTGTGCCACAGGTTGTGAGAACGGTTTACACAGATGAGACATGCATACAGAATCCATTCACTTCATCCTGGATTTCTAAACAACAACGCGCACACACACACACTTCTTGCACACAGAGATACTGTCTATTGCACTATGGTACATGTAATAATACAACCTGTTATAGATAAAAATGTTAAGCATTATTTTTATAATTGTTGTGAAGTGATTGCATATATCTTTTTGTTTTATAATTAATGTTATAATAGGTTATTACTATGGAAATATTATTGTTTCCTAATATAAAATGCTTGTCAATAATGTGAGCTGGTCAGCTAATTAATAGAGATCAAATAATACTGCTGCATAGTTTATTGCTTTCTTTTTTAACAACAAAGAGCAACAACAATAAAAATAGACGGTATGTTTAAAGGTGTAACTATTTCCTATCTGCTGACCTTGAATTTAAGATTTCAGTGCTGCACTATACATTACCATTGTCGGAGTTGCCGAGGATCACGCTTTGTCCACTTCTTCTCTTCCTGAGGGAGATGAGTCTGGCCTGGGAGATCTCTCTGACAATGGAGACAAGGTGTTCCTTGCTGTTGCCATTGTCAACTGGAGGAGAAACCTTGGAGTCTTCGTCTCTGCTTTCACTGCACTGAGACTTGGACTTACTCTTGGAAGGGGACGTCTAGTGAGTTGATGAGAAATGTGTGAATGCAAGGAATAGCAGGTGTTATTGTGCCTGAACATTTCAGAGACATATTTGTATTGAGTTGGAGACAGTGAGGCTGGCCAAGGATTTGGGCTGTTATTAATCTAAAATATCTGAATAATGGATACAAACAGCACACGTCAATTCTTACATCTCCATTTTGCTTGGAGAATCTGTAGATAGGTGGAAGAGAGTAAGCCTTCATTCTGTACCAAACAAACACAATTAGCCAGATAATTTTACAAATCTCAAACAATATTTTTGAGACTTAAATATCTAAATGTTTATTTTTTGTTAATTACATATATAATCAACCAATATTACACAGTGTAATTTAAATACTAAGGGTTTAAGCTTTTGAAATGTAAAAAAACTGTATAACTTTATGTATGGGTGTGCCAACTAGCCACAGTATTGCTAATTTCCCTAAACTCCTTAAATCCCACATTTCTACATTCTTATATATCAATAACATGTATCACTAGTCAGTCGTCTGATGTTAAATTAATAATTACACAAATATTGTGTAAGAAAGAGTCACACCTTAAAATATTTCAGAAATTATGCCATATAGTTACTGAATACATTCAAAAGAAATGTTGTTAGAAAGGTTGTTGATTTTACATTATGTTCAAGGTTATTTTACTCATTTTGAAAAGGAAAATGCAAAGCAAATAACACAATGTAGATGTGTGGGGGGGGGAAATGAAAAAGATAAACGAGCATCTTGAGCCGTGTTGTCGGTTTTGTTCCTCTAATGTATTTTGTATAATGTGGTACATACCCATTAACCCTCCTACTCTCTCTGGGTTTGGTGAAAAGAAGGTCACTGTACATCAGCTTCTTAAACCTTTCTCTCCCCACAGCCACATAAAGTTGGCCACTCTCCAGCTGACTCCCATCCGCCACCTGATGGCCTTCATAGGTGTAGAGACTGACAAACAGACATACAGTAAAACGTCTCATGGTTCCCCCCAGGTGTTCTGATGTTCTGACAGTACGTTGCCTTTTATAGAGTCACTGGTCATTTATTAACTCAGCTGATTCACTAACAAGCATGTCTGTATAGTTATGTATCATATTGCAAAAGAAGAACATTATATAAAGAGGTCTATATCACATACATCTCTTAAGGAAGATTGTTCATTTATAAAATGTGTGCACGTTCTATGTAATCAAATGAGATCATCTGCTCTAATACAGTTATTCTTGGTGTCAGTTGTTATAAAGTATATACAGTACAGAAAGTAAGTTATGATGTACAAAGAAAATTACAGTCTTTTGTTCAGTATGCACATTTTTTAAAGTGGTACCTTCGAACACCTCCCAGGACCCTCAAACCCATCTTATCTGTGATCATCTCGAGAACCCTGTCAAACTGGCTCAGCATCCTCTGGTGGATCAATATCCTCATTGCAGGGTTCAAGACATCGCCATTTGCTACAACACTATGTAAAGAAAAGACAAACATGGCATGACATTGATGTTGTCTGGTCAACAAGCGTGACTTTCTTATTTTACCTGTTAAATAACCTGTAGACTGTGATGGGTGCCTCCTATGAAGGTGCATAGTGTTGGCATCCAAATTACAAAGTAAAATTTGCCAACAAAACCAATGATTTGTGACTCAGCTGTAGCAGTGAACCATTATTGGTTTTAGACGGCAGTAAATGAACTTACAATATTGTGCATGGCTCCTTGATGGGTTTCAGAAACCGAGCGGACACAGTGATTCGATTGTGTGGCAGCGGTCTAGCCTAGAAAAGTGAGATGAAAATTAAGGAAATATGCAGCAAAGATTGTCAAACACACAGCCGCCTATGCACATATGACATAGCTGTTAAAGTTCATATTCATCTTCAACATCTACCTAGAGCTATGTTCTTGATACTGTAGGGATCCTGTACTCCCAGACTGGTGGTGCCATGTACCAAGTGGAAACCTAGTAAGACTAATCTATCTTGTGGTTGTACTAGGCTGGTTTGGGTGCCTGCCCAGTGTTTGGATAAAATAGATTATGCCCCTGGATGAAATTGCACCAGCTCTTATTAAATCCATTAAATCCAAGTATCTAGTTGCTAACAAACCAAGTGATTAATTAAATGGAGCAGCACTTCAGAAGTGTCTTAGCTGGGGAACTCTTGAAAACTTTAAGTTTTACCATAATATACTAGATTAAAAGATGTTTACCAGCAAACCAATCATGTGACTCCTAAGGGTTATGACTTCAGTAATGCAAGTGTTTTTGGAAAATATCTACATATCTATAGCACTGCCCAGTCAAGGTTAATGAAGAACAACAAAAAAAAATTGTAAGTCAAGCTATAGCATAACATTAAATATTTTAAATTGTAGTGTGTCAACAGATACACAAATGGACAGTAGTGCTTAATATTTTTCTGCATTCATGAGAGAAATGTGTGTTTTACAGTTCATAGTATTTACCGCTTAGAATGAATGTAAATATTTAATATTTATATTCTTTTTTTGGGGGGTAACCAGTGACATTATATGTGAAACTCAACTTTGTAAAAACATAAGTCAGAACTAGACTAAGTTTGGACTTGAACAACTAGTGATTACTATTTACTGTATGATGAAAATCTATATATTTCATAAATATGTAATGGCTAATAAAACTAAATGAAAAATGCTTGGGCCAGTTACTGTGTGTGATATACTGTATGATGGATCTCTGGGTTCTCAAAGAAGGGAGCTACGAATGTTTTAAAAACTTGTTTGGAGATCAGTGGGTCCAGATGGGATTTAAAGAAGATCTTGTTTCCCGGTGGAGTCTCTGAACAACAGCTTTGGGGATTTTTGCTTTAGGGACAGAGGCAGCACTGGGGCCAGTTTTGATATATCAGTGGGTGAGGACAACATTTAAGCCAACGCCAGCTCCTAAATATAGCTGGACATGTCAGGGCAGTCAGTGCAGTAATCCTCTAGAGCCAGACCTGCTTGAAGGTTCAGATCCACTGAGTCATTAATGATGACAAAAATGTTTTTGACAATTGTCTTGCCATTGTATTTCAGTTTGTGTTGTGAAGAAAACAAGATTGTGTGACCCCAAACATACCCTCAAACCAAGGACACTGAGCTACTCTGCCTGTTGCTTGTGTAAAGGCAAAAGAATGACTTTTGCAATAATCTGAAGTTGTGAGGTTGCACTGAGTGAACCCTGCAGGTCCAGTCCCCTAATACTTGGTAACCTACTGTGACTCTAAGACTGGGATTTGTATCCTGTGAAAGGAAGCGATATGGGAGGAGGTATGTTAAAGGTCTTCTGGGCTTCGTTAGGGCAACCTGGTAACCGAGACGTGAAGTCCAGTAGCAGAATTAAAAATGTATCAAATGTATCATAAAGCACAGTGTTCAAGATATTTAAGTAACATAATCTGACATTTTTAGCTGTTTCTATCATGTAACAAAGCATAAGGTACACACACAAAGCATATACTGTACGACACACACTTTGTCATTATTAAGTGTCAGCTCCACGTGTCTCGCTAAACAGCACACAAATAATACAGACAGAATGAATTTTAATAAAATGATTTTAAATTACCCAAAATGCTGCTAGCTGAAAAGTTGAGCTATCAGAATTATTCTTTACCCATTAGCCTTTATGTATAACCACAGAGACTATTATAAATCTCATAGCTGGTAACCAGACTGACAAAAGAACAAACAGAAACAACCAAGGCAAGGCATGAATTAGTCTCTTTAGGAGTTATTACACTGCTAAGATCTGCTTATTATATTGAGAGTCACACGATCATCCTGGTGGATTTTAGATCTTTGTACAGCTTTGTACCTTTTGAACTTTGGATTTTTTAAATATTTTTTGAACATTTGGATTTTTTAAATATTTTTTTAAAAACACAATGTGTTAAAAGTCTATCTGCCCCTTTTTATGACGTCGCTGCAGTTTTAATACAGAGAGAAGATTAGCATCTAAAGCATTCGCAGCAGCGTCACTGTTCTCAAATATTTCGTCAAATAACTGGAAATGATTATGTCGTTATTTGTTGCTGCAGAATAATGTCTTAATAAATTCAGACCCATGTGCTTTCTTTAGCAATAAAGTGTTGTTGTTCGTGTCGGTCGATTACTGTGTTGGTAAGAGCGCGTTAATGTCTGCTACTCTATTCTGCTGTAACAGCTGCAGCAGCAAATGTAAAGACTCACTGATAAGAAGCAAGATAAAATGATGCATGATATGATATGATACTATAGAAACTGGTCCATAAAGATGGCTTTCCCCTTCCTCCACAAGTATGCGTAGCCTGCTGCTGCAGCCACTTAAGAGTTCATCATTAATCGACACAATCGAGCAGGTTAAGTGGGGCAGTGAGGCGGAAGCATGGCCCTTGGAAAGTAAATTGTCTCTTTTCATCATCGCTAGGTAATCACTGCAGCACCAACAAGTCTTTGAGGTTATATGTGATAAAAAAGCTTCTTTTTTATGGGTGATACGACAAAATCAAGAGCAGAGTAGTGTGTGATTCTCTGTGTATGATTTAGGTTTTTTTTTTTTTATTAGGTGTTAGTGCACATGCAGGATCCATCACCAGAAACAAAGTCAACTCTCCTTTGGAAAGATGACCTGCAGTTGACTTTCTAAAAAGATGAGCCTGACTTTCAGCTGCTCTTATTTTGGCTGTGACTTCACGGCTGGTCTTTAAAGATGCATTAAATAGAAGGATGATTATGATCTAAGAATCAATAATTCATGGCCATTGATACAACAACAAACGTATTCCACATAGATAATAACAGAGAGGAATAGTAAACATAACACCTTGCCTAAAATATCTTTCCATAACCTCTCCGCAGTGTGTGGGGACAGGAGTGAAGAAGGGACGTTCCCAAAGTTTGGACTGAGACGGGATATTGTAACTGAAACCCTGCCTCGAAAATGTAGCTGCCGGATGGTTTATTCATCTCTAAAATTAAAATTCAAGTAACACTAAACATAAGGGCAATTTAAACAATGAATAAAGTATTAACTCCCACGTGGCTATGAAGACCTTATGGAGTTTACACAGCAGGGAATTACCAGAAATGCATCTTGAACTTGTTCCACTCCACACTGCATTTCTGTCATGCATATAACTGTACTGACTCTTTGTTAAGATGCTTCCAGGCACCAGTGTGCAGCTACTGCAAGACCAGGTAAAGCAGAACCTGTGGATCTTCACTGGCAAGTGTATATGAGGACACAGCCCACCCTGTGACTGTCTGAGTGATTCTCAAAACCACATAGATTATGTAAACAGCTTTCATATCCGCAGGTTGTGTTTATATGATGCCAAATATCATAATTATTGGCTATTCCAGACAGAGCTGCCAGCTATGATAATGTGCCAGGGTGACAGAGTGATGCAGTTAGTGGATGAGGAATCAGCTAAATTAATTCAGTGCATTAAGTTGAGGCCTGGTCTATGACAAATACAAATCAAAACACTGTGAGTCTAAGATGTGACACTGCACACAGAATGGACATTGTGCTGCATTGAACATGAACTTACCTTTTATGACTCATTTGATGTTTTTACATTAAAAAATTAATTTAATTGACATTACCTGCATTGGAAGAGTGTGCAGCAATCTTTTTTTCCTGGAGCTAATCTGTTGGTAGCTACAGAAAACAAAGGAGAATTTATAGAAGTTATTCATAACCAGCACTCTGATTTCTCTGCAGCAGTGAACATATATATGTGTAGATATCTGAAAACATCTTTGTCAAAGCATGATGACAAAAGCTTCCCGCTCAACTGTTCTGCAGATGCATTCTATCACTACCTTGTTGCACAAATCTCATTATCTGCAGCATAAGTCGATTTATTTTTAGGTCAGGCCATAGCACACTTTCCTGCAGGGCTCACCTGCCTCGGGCTGTGACTCAGCACAGGTTTTAAAACTGTTGAGTCACATAAACTTTAGGATCATGGCTCAGCCAACAGTTCTGATGCTTAGTCCCAAAGTTCATATAGAGTTTTTATAAAACCGACCAGGATGCATTTCTACAAGCATCCGTCTGCTGATGGTGTTACTGCTGGTAACTGAACCTCGCCTTGTGAAAACAGGCTGGTTGTCCCGTTAACGTGTTTGACAGGCTGATTATAATAACCTAACCACCGAACATGACTTTAGGGGAACGGGTTTATATGAATAATCCACATCATAACTCACTTGAGCTTTTTAAATCTCTCCCGTCCGGCGGCCACGTACTGCTCCCCGCTCTGCAGGCTCTCCAGACACTCCACCCGGTGGCCTCCTCTCGGGGTGTAGATGTTCCTCACGGCTCCGAACGGAGCCTGGATGCCGCCGGTCACCTCTCTCAGCAGGGTCTCAAAGTTGGACACCCTCTTCTGGTTTATCACGATCCGGCGAGCCTCGAAGTACGGGTCGCCGTTTCTGAACATGAAGACGTTCTTCACCACCGGCTGCGCCAGGAAGTTGGGCTTGTCCGAGCTCATGTCTGTGCGTAAAAGCCGGCTGGCGCGCGAGGAGCGGAGATCCTTGTTCTAATTAACTTACAACAGGTTGATCCCAGTTAGCAGCCAAGAGCTTCGAGGCCATTATAATGACATTTGGAGCTGACTGAAAACGTTTAGAAGCAGTTTACACAGAGAAGACAGAGGTTATTGAATTAATTTAAAAAAATATATGCTGGAAAAAAACATAAATGTTGCTCAATCTCGACGTGCGGAGGTATTCGTGCGCCGGTGCGCTGCAGCCGGGCGGTGCTAAAAGCGAACGGCTCTTTGTGGCGTCCCCACGATGTGAGCCGAGTATCACGGGAGATCACCTGTTGGGACGTCACCATGGAAACCCGCGGTCCTCTCACCGATGACAGGAGGCCGCGCACAGCCGCAATTAACAGCCGCCGAATCATTAACTAATGAGAAACAACATGTTTGTTCGGTCCAACGCGCAGCAAATATTACAAAGGGACGCGGCGCGGGAATCTGCGAGCAGAACATTCGGAGACAAAGTGCGGACGGATTTAAAGGCTTTAAGAGCCGCGTGAGAAAGTTAATTGGGCACCAGGAGAGAAAGTGGAAACCCGGGTTACCGTTGACATCCTCAAACCGCGACCAAAAACATGTTTGTTTCGTGTCCTAATTGTCGTGCACAGAGGGGAGATCTGAGCTCCACCTCGTTCTGCAAACTGTTAAAACCATTAAAAGCCAGAGGAATTCATGCTGCATCTTCACTATTCAAGGAGTGCTGTTATATTTATAGTATGTTTTATTTTTTTTATTGCTGAGTGAACATCCTTATTCGTGTATAAGAAGCCGTTTAATGACACTCAGCGTTTCTGTATTTTCCACTTCCATTTCTGTGGAGTTTTGTCTGTTGCTACATGGAGCTAAAAGCCTGTCACTCTCATCATACAATATTTACATTTTTGCTTGACTACAGTATTTTCATTCCAAAAACATTCAGAGGAAACGGTGAATATTTATGGATTTACCACCTGTCAAAATCAGACCTGCTTTAATTGTGAGATCTGTTGTCCTTTATTTATATGTTTTATAAGTACTAGGACATTTTAGTTGAACCATATTTTCAGAATTTGACTTGAACACATATGCCATCAACAGGATCTGATTTATACTGTTTAAAGTGCTCAGTTTTTACTAGGCAGTTCTTATACTTTTATTTAAAGTGCATTTTGACAAGTTATACAGTACATTTTTATTTTTAGGAAATATATTTGCCCTTTGAGATTTTGCACTTTTACTGTTTCTGATCATCAGCAGCAATCAATAATCAGGACTAAAAAGCCCCAAATGAAATGAAATGAATAGTGACTGGTGCACATACAAACTCCCATTCTCCCCTGTGATTCTCCCATGAACCCACTTGATGGTGCTATACGTGCATTAGAATTTCCTTTTCAGAAGAATTTATACGTGTAAAATATTTACAGAAATGCAGACCTACCGGATATAGATAGACTTAGGACAATGTTGATGAAACTAAAGTATTGCATGTATTGTATTTATGTGGTGTTTAGTTTTTCATAGAGTGACTGGAAACTCGGGGCACAGAGTTTTAAATGAGACAATGCATACACTCCTTAAAGTCATGGGTACAAATTTTCTCTGGATTTTTTTTTTTGATAAATACAAAACATATTATACAGTTACAGGAAGTGTATTCTATTTTGTAGAAGTTATTGATAAGTTTCATATAAAACATATGAAGGACGTCATCTGCCATCTGCTGCAATCAAGGTATCATATGTCACAGAGGCCACAAGTGCCTTTCTGCAGTAAGGCATCTGGAGAGTTGCATGATCATGTTAAATATGGTTATGACGAATTTGAAAGTGCTGGGGTCATATGTAGCGTGTTTGTTTCAGCAGCAGAGGGCAGTGTACAGCAACTTGACCATCACAGGCACAGTGAGAAATAAGTTGAGTGCAAATCCACTGTTTTATGTCAGGTTCTGTTAAAAGGTGTAAAAAAACAAAAATTATTTATTCAGTCACCATATTTATCTAAAAGCAAGTGCATGTAAACCAACAATTTTTTCACAATGTGGGAAGTTATTGTAGAACTCAGGACTGTGACAATTAATTGTAATTTGTTAACATCTCAGCATTATTCAGTTTCATGGTGTTACATTTATGTATTTACGGGTTTGCCGTTGACTGCGTGCATACACTTTGACACAATGTCAAGTGAAGGACAGTATGGTGTGTCTCTAAATAAGAAAATCCAATTTCCTCCCTCCGCCTCTCCTCGTGTGTATGCTTTCAGTCTCAACACTAGTGGCAAGACGTGAAATCACACATAATTGCTGTTGTTTATTGGATGTGATAATGGCACCTTTTAAACCCTATCCATGCACAGTCACAATTGCTTTGCAACTGTCCTGGCTTGACAACATTTAGTAAAGCACAGAGCAAACATCTGTCATATCCCTGTACCCGTGTCAACAAATAGATCCCAGTATAAAGGTGGTGGTACGAGTGAAATCAAGATGTTATCAGCCATGCATTGTGAATGAGGTTAGAGCAAGTTGCATACATTTGCAACATTATCAATAAAGCAAATGTCCATTGTTCAGTTCATCTGATCTCTTCTAAGAAAACTGCTCTGCCTTAAATCCTTGTGACTTATGCTACAGGTAAATGGCGTTTGAGCCTTTCGAAAAAATAAACTCGATATTGGTCCGGCCACCTGCTAATTAGAGCAGATGTCAATATATACACGAGCTGTCAGACAATAATGATCCACGGCTTCTGTCTTCAGCAGGTCCCCTGTCTGTGAAGGTTCTCCCTGAGACATCGTGTTTCGACTCTCTCGGTTACTGTAATGAACATTGTTGATTCAAGGTCATGCCGACCGACTGTGAAGAGGCCACCAACAATTATAGCTACTGTGTTTAGACAGAAGACATGAATATTGATCTGTTTGGGGGGCTAGACAACTAATGTGTCATTTTGAAATATTGAACAAAATTTTTTGCAGGTGTTAATGATGAATTCAGAAGTTTACAAAGTACTGCAGGGAAGATGTGTTCACTGCAAACATGTGCAAATCAAAAGTGTAAGAACCGGGGATGAGAAACAGTAAAAGAGTTTCTTCCAACCAGGCGCCATTTTGTACAATGACTCAGCAACACTTTGCTTTTATACGAGTATCATACTTTGGGTTTATCAGTATATGAATGATCCGCATATATATTCCCAAAATTTCCCTAACCCCTGAATAGAGAAGAAGTTGTTTAAGTGATCAGAAAAAAGGACACGGCAACATCTAGCGCAGTATGTAATATATGATATTAGTTTAAACAGCTTCTCTTTTTTCTATTGTTGATACAAAACACCTTTTTATTTTGGACCTCCAAAACATGTTATGTATTTAAAGATGTCTTAAAAACGTCTTAGCTATGCTCGGCTGCTTAGGTCACATCTTATACGACATAAGACACAGTGTTCAAATAAATAAAATGAAGCAATGTGCCTGGTGTGTCGTCGTGTGCAGTGGGGAAGCAAAATGGTCACTGAAAAAGTAATAATTGAATCAAGTATATTTTATTCCACAGTACAAAACAAAGTCGGAACACGACAAGCCACAGTACAGCAGCACAGGTATACAGTACATTTTGGGACAGAACCGACCCTCCAGTGTGTTACATGTACCACAAAGTGAAGACAAGTCACTGCTGCCCCATTAAAACAGGTTTCATGGTTTCAGTTTAAACCAAAGCAGTTCTGAGAAGGAGGTTTATACTGACTTTTTATGGAATTCTTATCATGATCTTTAAGGCTAATATGTATCAACTTCACAGTAAAGCAATAATTCATATATATGTATATATACTGTAGGATCTTGTTAGTCTTATTATTTCATATTATACATTGCAATACAATACAAGCTCCTCTACATTACATTTACACAGAAATATAACATGTAGTACTTCATATATTACATTACACACATCATTTGCAGTTCAAAAAAAGCAGCTTTTTCAACAGTCTTGAAATACTAAAGATTCTGTAAACAGTAAAACTTTATGCTTTCTGACGGAAACGTGACTAAAACCAAACTGTGGTTTACTGATCGAAAAAGAAAAAGTTGGTCAAATATTTTAATGTAAGGAAGAAATATCAGATATACCTTGTTCATTTGTTTGTTTTGTGTTGTTTTGTGTGTGTTTGTTTGTTTCAAGAAAGTAAAAAAGTAACATAAGAGTTTTAATTAAAAAAGTTTAATTCTAAAATAAATTAAATGCAAATTAACCTTTTACTATTGTTATGTTAGCACCTATTATATAGGTATGTATCAAAAATTGAATATACTGTAGTTTTTTGATAAAGTAAGCAAAGAACTACCATGGAGGTTTACTTTATTTTGTGTCATTTGAAATGACTTGAATGCACTTGACACAAAATAAAATATGAACTATTTGCATCCTTTCGCCCGTTGCTTTATTTGCCAATGGTAGAAGAACATTTCTCAGGATAACAGGCTAATAGTAATACTACATGTAAACCTTCAAGATAATTGTTTTATTTATGGATGTACTGTATCTTTCACCAGTGATGGAGAGGATCAATGCACAGCTTCACACATGCACTGTTGAAATAAAAGATCACTACATTTTCTATGAGTTTGTAGCTTGTTTTTTGTTGGTTTTCTGTTTTTGTTGGCACTTTTAAACTTTAAATCCACCAACACCCTCACTGGGATCAATTGAAATGGCTATTTCTTTCTTCTCCTTGGTTTGTCAGACCTTTGCTGTGCATGCATTCATTTACCAATGTCCATTCTCTCATTCTCTCTCTCTTTCTCTCGCTCTCGCCCTCTGTAGCTCTCAGACTACCAGCCAGTGATGCAGCTGTGGGAAAAATTGAAATATGCCCATGAAATAAAACACAGCATTATGTCACTGTACAACCTATTATACAGTTATATTGAATCAAAATTGGATAGTTATCAGAGGCATAAAAATATGCGTATTTGCATAAAATCTGCAAAGGTGTGATGTTTACATGCATGTCTCAACACTTACAGTGAACTGCCGAACTTCCCCAGTGTCCACCAAATGATGCTCTGTCTCTGGGGTGATTGCATAAGCCAGTCTCTGTAACAGCAGGGAGGGAGAGCCATAAAAAGGGTCACAGTAAACTGTACGTAATCTTTAATAATTATAATAAAGCAACCCAATGACATAAGAATTGCAATAATGGCTGATTTCTCCTTTCAGTTTGTTTACTACTTAGAAATGTGTCATTTTTTGCACATGTAAAACTTTTAAAAAGTCACTTTTCCACACAGCAGTTAAAGAAAAGCCTATTTCATAAATGAAACAAAAAATACAATTTGTGATTTTATTTTGGACAGTTATCTCATTTTAAATATTTGTGTATGGCAAAAGTATGTGAACCTCTTAGCACAATTCATTTGAAAAAAAATGACAGTCTGGTCTATCAGTAGATGGGATGATGGGAACTTAAAGTTGTAAAGTAGTTGATGCTCACTGAGATTCCACAGTTTGGACCCTGACATTGACTGTGTACAAATGAAGAGCTTCGAACACCACTGTCACTGTCTTTAGGAGTCGTCGACCAACAAAGATCACACCAAGAGCAAGACAAGGTAATGTCTGAAAAACTGAAGGCCTCTCTTGCATTATTTAATATGAAGCGTTAATGAGTCAACGAACACAGCAATGGTGTGCGTGGCAAATTTACAAAGCGAAAGCCACTAGTCTCTGACAAGAACACTGCTTTTGTGGAGTTTGTGGATAAGCCCGAAGCTATTGGAAGCATTTTCTCTGAATGGATAAGACCAAAGTGTAACTTTTACAAAACATGCACAAGAATTTTACCACATCTGCGAAACATGATGGCGGCAGCATTGTGAATTGGAGCCCAGGTTGTACAGAAAAATGTCAAGGTGTCCATCCATGAACTGAATGTCAACAGAAAAAGGCTCATGCGGCAAGACAATCACCCCGAACACTCAAGTTGTTGACTTAAGAAAGGTGGAAGCAGTTTAAATAGAATGTTTTGGAATGACGGGATGAAAGTCATGACCTTAATCCTATAAAAATAGAGTGGAAGGACCCGAAGTTCAGACTTAGAAGCCAACCGAAATCTCTGAGTCGAAGCTGTTCTGTTAAAAGAAATGAACTACATGTCTCAGCTGGCGTGTGGGGCTGATAAACCGTTACTGGAAACATTAATAGTTTAAAATATTTTTCTAAAGGGGCATCACATCAGTTACTGTAGGGTTCACATGTTTTGCTTCACTTTTCTCATTTGTTTGGCCTCATTTTGTGCCGTTTGTCTGTAAATCTGATCATGACTTTAGGTTATAATTTTAAAGGGTTCACAAAGTTTCTAGCACCACATTAGCTCAGACTTACATCACAAAACTTCCCAGGCAGCGTGCAGAGCTTGTAGATGGCGTAGAGAGGCACCATGGTCATTGAGGACATGGCCAGACACCATCCCACCATGTTAGCCCACGGAGGAAACATGTAGGAGCCGTAGTTTGGAGGGTTGAATGTGGCAAAGCTCACAACCACCATGAACTGAAGGAGAAAAGCTCATGAAAAATCAAATTTCTTACCTTCAAACTCCCTCTCCACCACAAAACAAAGATTACATTATGTTTCTTGATCTTTTTTAGTTGTGCAAAAGGAATATTTTCTTATACGTCCTTTGGGAAATATGGGTCAGAGTGTGTAGTTGAGACACTGTGTAAGATCTGGGCATATTAGTTGTGTCAAGCTGTGTATGTGTATGAGGCTGTTCGTTGTGATTGAGTAAAGATTAGATATTAGAGACAAGCATTAATGTTAGGATCAGCTGTATTGAGCTGGGGTTCTGAAAGAGTGACTTACCAGAAGGAAGCAGGGGCTGACAAACTTCCAGCACAACCTCCAGTACTTGCCTGGCCGGTGACCAATCATCTCCTCAATGTCATCACTAAAACGATCCACACCTAAAACGTAAAGATGTTCAATGCAAAAATGTTATTAAATAAAAACAATAGTTGATTTTATGTTTATTTAGCAAATGTTTGAATCGCATAAAAATAATGTTCACATCTGTAACTGAAGCTAAAGTGACTCTGCTAATATAAGCTGCTGCAGCAGTTGTGCCTTTTCACAATTCTCCTGCTGTCATCAAACCGACTTCCAACGTTTTTTGTTTTTCTTTTTTTTTGTCTTCCTGTCTGAGGGCAAACGCTCACTACAGAGGAATATATCTAGAATGACTAGCAGGTGGTCAGCACAGCTAAATGCACTTAGGTACTGGACAAAAGACCACAGTGAGCAGGGGTCAAGGGTTCCCGTCAGCACTTAAGAGGAAAGGGGAAAGGCCCAGTGAAGCCTCAGGCTTGATTTATCTGGCTTGGCAAGGTCGAGACCCACCAATGTGGGGCAATATGCTGACCCCACCGCCTGGGGCCTGGTTACTATTTAGCCCTTTATGAATCCCTCCACAGTCAGGTTCAGCAGACATTGAGACAAGAAACTCAACACAGAAGTTCATATCCACTGTTTTGTCTGACCTTTAGATTGTTATTATATTTTGTGCCTGCTGGTGTTTCAAAGACAGGGTCAGATTTTAATACTATGAACTAGCAGCTTTTCCACCTGAGATCTACCAATACAACAGACGGTTGTTAGCCGTTAGTTATCAGAAACTATCGCAGAAGAGTTTGCCGTGGTTATGACAGTAGTCATGGGTTTTTGGTTATTATGCTGATTAAAATGTTGATTTCTACTGAAGGATTTCTTCCATGTTGTTTGATTCACTTGAAAACAATTTTTTTTTCAATTGACAAACATACAAATAAGACAGACAATAGTGTGTTCAACAAATGCAAACTAAAACATTTAGCACTATGGAAGAGATGGAAAATACATAATATATATAAATTAAGTCTTCTAAGAAACTGGAAATCTGGATTGAAATGGACTTTGAGGTCGCCCCAATTTGCAACCATAACAATCTACAATCTAGCTGTTAAACTGATTTCCGTTTATCCCTGACAAAAGGGAATTCCATGTTTCCCTGCTGCAATGTTCTTTATGTGGTGCCTCATCACTGCCAAGTGAACCCAGAAGCAAAACTGGTCATGGCCAAATCTCAGGCCATTTAACCTCAGTCACTTGTCATGAACCCAAACAATTCAGACCCAGAGACCTGAGCAGAGACTGAAGAGGCCAAAACCATTAATGGAAATAGGCCGTCTGGCAATAGTGTCCTTATATCTAATAAAAGTTTGTTGTATCAAGGCACAGAGCATCTTTAACAGGAGATTTCTCATCAAACCCATAACACAGCATCAGCTTTGCTTGCCATGAAAACACGAAGGTTCTATTTTCCTTCCTCCTTCCCGAGTCCATCTTTCTTACCATAGAACCACGCAATGCCAATGGCTTCAATAAGCACTCCAAAGAGAATCGATGTCCCTGCCGCAAAGTGGTCTAGCAGGGTAAACACATACATCCCACCCTGGAGGGACAGAGAGAGACAAAGAAAAAACACAGCTTATAGAAACTAAACAAAAATCTAACTCGCCATCCTTTGATTATTAGATTAGTGTCACAACTCGAGTTTGCAGAAATGACACAATGTATATGAATGGCGGCAATCACATAAAGAGGATCAACATGCAACAACAGACTCCGTAGTATGATACTCACATTTGTAACGCAGAAGAGCGATATGAGGAAGGTGGCGACAACAATGAAGAGGGTAAACAACTCTCTATGTCTATGTAGAAATTTGAATTCATCTATCAGCCCTGTGATGACAGACTCCATCCCACCCATCTAGAGGAAAACACAAAGTCAATGATGTGTTAAGTCACTGTAAATTACATAGATTTTAAGTGGACAATTGTTGCACTGAAACTACAAAACATTATTAATAGTAATGTCACACTTTCCAATGACTGGAAGACTTCTGACACGTAATATTACAGTACAGAACTAATATATTCCACTTCAAATGTTCTGTCTGGCAATTTTAATGTGACAAAGATGTTTGTGTGTATGTGGGCGAGTGCGTGCTCACAGCACTGTCAATGCCCAGTGTCAACAACATGATGAAGAAGATAACTGCCCACACTGACGATCCCGGTAAGGTCGCGATCGCTTCTGGGTAAATGACAAACACCAACCCAGCACCTAAAGAGCAAAAAGGAAAGTTGAAAACACACACACACACACACACACACACACACCATAAACAATTGCAACAAAAATCAGGGAGGAAGTCATGGTAAAAAAGTTGTTTGTCTGTCTGTGTATGTTTCTCTGTGTTGGCCCTGGGACAGACTGGAGACCTGTCCAGGATGTAGCCAGCCTCTTTCCCAGTGACAGCTGAGACGGGCTCTAGCCACCTGTGACCCTAAACACAATAAGTGGTCACAGATAATGGATGTGCTCATTTTAAATCTGATACCAGTAACAGGGCTAAAAAAAAAACTTAGTAATGCTAAAAAAGAAGGAAAAAAAATCCTGGTGACATATCTCAAAGCTAATTAGCTTAGGTGGAAACAGGTCACTATCATTATTATGTACAGTATAAAAACAGTATCCCAGAATCTTTTTTTAATAAGGAGAAGGATGAGGCTCACCCCGCTGTAAAAGGTTGCCTGGGCAAATATAGTTCAAAAAGTTTAGAAGGAAGTGAAGGAAGAGAATTTGGGGAGTTCCCCATCAACAGTTGCTTCTATCGTTATCTAATATAAATCTTTGTATTGTTAAGAACTTGAGATATGTCTGTACTCAAGGGACATGGCCAAAAACAAATTCTGAATGGCTGCACTGCATTAAAAGAAGACGTGATTCCGTAGTGGAAATAACTGTACGGGCTCAGGAGCACATATGAAAACCACCGTCAGCGATACACAAATTCAATTTAATAGACCACAAATTCAGCCACCTTCTAAGGACAGAAGCTCGTTTAGGATGGACTGAGGTGAAGTGGTGAAGGCTGAAAATCATTTTTAGAAAGAACAGACTGTACTCTGGGCTGTACCATTTAATTCTTTAAGCTTGTATCCTTGCATTCTGTTCACATTATACACAGAGACAGAACCTTTGTGGAAATGGGTTCGTACTTACAGCATATGTCAGCAGGACATATAGATCTAAATTTCTAGCTATTATGTACATGCATATCATCCCAAACACAAAATCAATACCATACCATCTCTGGCACTTTGTCCAAGGCTACATTGTGCTTGTAGGACATGTACCCAAGGAAGGAGAAGACCACAAAGCCAGAGAAAAAACTTGTTAAAGAGTTGATGGAGCTGGTGATGATGGCGTCTCTGAATGAAGACAGAAAAAGAGTTCAGAATAAACACAAAAAATACATCAGCTCGTCTTAAATAAAGGCAAACTACTTCTAATAGTGTTTCAGGAAAAAAGTGAACTGACTGAAAATAAGCTAAAGTACAAATCTTCAGCGTAAACGGCGTCACGTGTAAGTTACCAGAAACATTAACAACGGCGACAAAGTGAGATAAAAGCCGCGTGTTGGATGTCGATGATTTTCAAAGAGTCTTGATTGGTGTTAAGGCCGTCTGCTGCACAGCGTGGTGTCAAAGACATAGTGGGTTTCCAGGGGCTTCAAAGGTTATTGTAATTCACCTGCTTGTGTTGCATGCGTGTGTGTTTGTGTGCATGTGTGTGTTTGTGTGCGTGTGTGTTCATGTTTAGAAGCACCTTGCCTCCGTAAATCCCTCCAGCCTCCTTTACCTGTGTGGCTTTACCTGTAACAGTTGTTGCTGAATTTGTTGTAACTGGAAAAGGCAATTAGCACACCAAACCCGACTCCCAGTGAGAAACAGATCTGTGTCGCTGCCTCGATCCAGACCTGGGGAGCGACAGAACAAGCACACTTGTGTGAAGCGGCAAACAAAAGGCACAGGAGAGGAAAAAAGCCATTATTAGGGATAATTGCAGGAAACTCATTCAACTGCAGTAGATGAAAGAAGCTTGTGAATACGGGGGGTAATTTTGCAAATTACTGCTCCATGCATCTTTCTAATCTAATTCTCCGATCGCTCCCATGCATCTCTCTATCCCTCTCCATGGTGGTTTCCCTCTCATTCTGCATAACTGAGTCTTTCAGTCCCGCAGGCTTACGTACTGAGCTCCTTATTGCCTTGTAGAAAACGCAGTTGTTGGGTGTTATTAGGTTTTACAGATAGGAAAACATTTAGAAATGGGTTACACCGACAATCTTTACACCAAAAATTCCTCTCTAGTAGCACTTGACATTATAAACCAAAGTTGTATTTGATGCTTTCTTATCACGGACTGTTGTGTAAATGTGTGTGAATTGTCTGTCTGCGTATGTCTCTCTGTGTTGGCCCAGAGACAGACTGCTGACCTGTCCAGGGTGGACCGAGCCTTTCAAACAATGACAGCTGGGATGGACTCCAGCCCCCCGTGACCCTGAACAGGATAAGTGGTTAAGATAATAGATGGATGACTGGATGCTGCCTTCGTTCCTCCTTGCTGCGAACAAAAAACTGACTCGGAATTTAAGACCACAATTAGTGACGAAATTCTAAAAGACTGTTTTCAAGAGATGGAACTGATTCGTCACTGCGAGCAAGTTTAAAATGAGACTACACTGACCCAGTCTTTCTTTCTGTTGTTAGTTTGTGATGTGAACAATTGCCACGTTTAGCTTTGCATGTTACCATGACACCCTGTACTCCACCTCTAGCCTTTGAAACTGAAATCCCCAAAGCATTACTTAAAAATGCCTTTTATTCACTGTCGCCACCCCGTGCTTCTTCTTCTCCGTCCCCACCGATCTCACCTTAGCGTCACACAGTCTCAGGAAGTCCACGGAGAGGTATGCCTTAATGCCATCGATGGCTCCAGGCAGAGTGACTCCACGGAGCAGCAGCACAGTCAAGACCACGTAGGGCATAGTCGCCGTGATCCACACAACCTGCAAGGGTCACGCATGTTACACACAGACACGCAAGCAGAGGAAGGCCACACACATACAGGACAGAGCCACGCTCACACACATGCAATTTAGAGTGAAAGTACACGATTGTAATAGAGTACGTTGAATGTTTAATGGAGTTAAAGGTGCAGTATTATTAATATCTTTTAATTCCTTTGAAGGTTCTCACATAGGAAAAATGTATTACTTCACATTTGAGTTTCACATAACATGACCACTGTTTAATTTTTTTACCTTGCCAGAGGTCTTGACTCCTTTCCAGAGGCTAAAGTAGAGCAGAACAATCACCACAGCTAGACAGGAAGTCAACTGCCAGCGTGGACGACCCAGGTCATCAATGCCATTGCTGTCCTGGATGTGGAGCACTGCTCGTCTGAAGAAAGGAGCACAAATGTTTTACATTTAGAACATTCTCCTCATGAAAAACGGATGCCCAGAAATCTGCTATCACCTGTTTTTTTAAACAAGTGCTTTCAGCAGACCTGCAAGCCGAACCACGTAACACAAGTGCCAGAGATTTTCCTACAGCTCAGACTATGATTAATTAGACACAAACAAACTTTTGCATAAAGATGACTATTGTAAATGAACAGGGATCAGCCCAACAATTTCAACCAGGGCACCTTGAAAGTAGGTGAAGTTTTGCCAGAAGTTCTTGTTTCGATTTGGTCCAACTATGTCTAGTATGTCAAATGCATCACCTGAAAGATTATAAAACCACTGAACACTGACTACTTGATTTGGATCATTTCAGCGACAGCCTAATAGATGAGATGGAACAAGATCAGCCTATGTTCATCAGCCTGTGGTCAAATTGTCTGCAGGTGCTTCTGTGTAAATAGCACACTGCCATTTCAACTAGCATGGATGAAATACTCAAACTGTCACAACAGAACAACCCCTCGTATGTCGGAACAGGAGACACCTGGTCAGCTACCCAGGGAAGGAGGCTGCAGCAGCTAAATGAAGACAGACTCCGGATTCGGTTGGAAGAAAATATATCTAATATTTCTTCAGCTTTTTTTTTAAAATTCAAACTGCTTCTGGTGCATTATCAGAATATGCAAGTGATATAGAGTAAAGCCTTAGCAAAACACAAAAATTCTTTGAATGCTTGACAAAATCGGGCCAACTTACTCAAAGTATTCCTGAGCAGGTGTGGCCTTGTAAATGTCACTGACTGAGTTGTTGTCAGCCCAGTCGGAGCAGTTCGGACTGTTCCAGGTGTTGTTACAGTGGACCCAGGGTAGCTCGCCGGTGAACGAGGAGAAGAGGTAGAACAGCGCCCAGGAGATGATGACGTTATAGTAGAAACCCACATATAAAGAAATGAGGATCACTGTAAAGCCAACACCTGTTTGGGGAACACCAAAAATTAGACAGTGACAAAGATACAAAGTAAGGCTGTGCCCCATTGTATGCTGCATATTATCAATAATTCCACTCCGTGAAAAACATTTCTCATCTGATGATACTGACTATATATACTGTAGCCGCATAGGTGCAGGAAGAGATAGCACTAAAAAGAGCTCTATCATTTGGAAAAGGGTTTGGGAATCCTACAGTCCATAATTAGCAAGTTGGGCAAAAACATGAGCAAACATGTTGCTGGAAGAACATTTTTTTTGTCAGCATGTTGAGCTTACCTTCCTCTCTATATACCTGCCTTCAGGTATATAAACACACCCTCAGTTTTTTTCATGACATCTTTAAGATGTCCACCGCACAAAAACCTGAAGGAAAACTTTCATATTCCTGCTTTTAAACATATGTTTCCTTGCTTGTGGGACCCACCCTCTGACTTCTCTTAGATACCAACCACAAAGTCCCCTTGGCTGTTTGTGGTTTGATGATGCATAAACTCCAGTAAATAGGCAGAAAAAGTCATGCGCTGCGCTTACAGTTCAGAGTTTGGCTCCGCTCTGTTAAACAGTCACTGCCTTCTGTCCGATTCCTGCACAGCACAATCTCTGGCTCAGTGTGAGTACAGTAACCTGTGGTTCTTGCCTGCAGTCTCACAGAAGGCACCACGACTTCTAAAGGCAGCCCCTTCATGCCTTAATTATCACACATCTACCCTTTCTAAAAATCTGAAACGACATCCACTCTTCTAAGGCTGGAATTACTGGTTAACCTTTGCTAAGAGACATGACCACGGCTGTGCCTTATTGATTCCTTTGTAATGTGGATGTGATATTTGTCCGAAGAATTGTGCCTCTTATTAGCACGGCATGCCACCGTGCTATCTCCCCGTCTGTCCGTCTCCTCTTCAAATGCATTGATCCTGAGAGGAAACCAGCTTGTTGATTGGAATAATTACTGTCAATATGTGTGTGTGTGTGTGTGTGTGTGTGTGTGTGTGTGTGTATTTGAATAATTACTGTTATCCCCCCACTGAGAGACAGAGAGAGAGTGAAGCGTGTGATTATAATGTCAACATGCTCAGTGTGGTCCCTGACAGACGGCAAATGTTCACACACTCAGGAGGAACACGCTCACACACACACACACACACACACACACACACACACACACACACACAGAAACCCATGTAACACATGTGCACACTGTGGACCACCTTCAGACCAACAAGGACATGACCATCAAAAGGCAGCGGCATGGCTCTGTACTGTAGAGCAACAGATGCTTTGGCTGGTGGGTAATGATGTTTTTTTTTTTTTTATTTCTGAGGTGCAAAAAATGACAAATTCAAACAAATTACTTACAAATTAACATAACAAAAAAAAGAAGAAGAAACACAGCTTGCAAACTGCACAAAAAGCCTGAAGCAAAGTCTTATTTTCACTGACATGTCCTGTGACTGTGCTCACACGTGTGACTTGGTCTTTAATGCTTGTTTCTCCATTAGCATGTTTGGACGGCGTCCTTCGAAACGGTGCTTTGTTTATCGATGTGTTAAATAGTACGCGGACGATGTGTCAGCCGGTGTTCCCCGCCGCAATTTGACAGAAGGATTTGGACAATCAGGACAAGAGTCTAAAAGCCCAATTTTCATTTGCTTTCCATCTGAGTGCCAACAGAACCTGATGTTCCGAGGAAGATAAATAATGCCTGTCGCTGCTCAACGCCGAGACAAGCAGACAAAAGAGACTGGCATGTGGACAGGCAGGCATGTGGGCAGAAAAACAGACAGAAAGACATGTAGATATTAGAGGACGCGTATTGCCAGACAGAAAGGCAAGTAGATGGACATGAGAGACATATTTAATGCACATGTGCGAGCGCTGCAGCGAGGACGTGCAGGTGTTAGGAAGTGCATTTGCATGCGTACATCCTTCACTGGTCACACATGTGTTTGTGTGGGCAAGCGTCTGTCTTCACACATCACGAGATGGGACGTACGGCCTGATATTTCTTACCTTTAAATATGGGGCAGATCTTCCAGACCCCTGCTGCTCCCTCTCTGTTGTACTGTCCCACAGCCAGCTCCATGTAGAACAGAGGCATGCCTGCTATGACCATGAAGAACAGGTATGGCACCAAGAACGCACCTGCACATGCAGAGTAACATTTTTACTATTGCATTCAGCGTTAAAAAAATAATATTAATAATCATAATAATCAACACAGGCAGCAAAACTCAAGTTTTCAGTCAAATACAAGTCACCATGTCAGTTACAAGTTCTGTTTTCAGATTAGCCTTTTTAAGGGTTGGCAAAGACGTTATAATCTGTCACAGATGTGCTGGGAGAGCCATCGTGTAGGAAAAAGGTTATCATCACTCCTCCTAAAACAAACTGTGAGCGTAAAAATCAAAAACAAAAAATTTGGGATGGCTTTCAAAATCTCTTCCTACAGTTTAAGGTTAATTGCCTCAAATGAAACCCAGTAATATTTCTCCAAATATGACAACATGTTCGATTTGGGGACATACAGCTCCAGGGTCCCCAGAGCAGAGTGTCAGCCTTGACCATGGCTACAGTATCATTTACAGCTCTTAAACATAATGAGAGCTCTATGTTAAACAGCTGTAATTAGTGGCAGTGATTGTTAGAGCTAATCTATTCGGAGCAGCTGTGGTGGTTTTTCCGCTATTTTGATCTCTGTAAAAGGTTGAGGGGGAAAAAAAAAAATCACAAACGTCGGACAACATACGTAAGGATCAGAAACAAACACGTCCGCAAATAATGTGTGTGCACATGCAACGCACAGAAGGGAAAGAATGAGTTTATACATTTTTCTGTTATGTATTTCACTCATTTCCTATATTTTACTGTTCAACTACATTTTGCTACTAATCACATCATCCTTTTATTTTCTACCCTGAGAAGGTTTTAAGTTTAGCAGAACAAAGCAGCATTTGTACTATAAAGAAATAAAAATCACCCTCATCCCCCCCAAAGTCTTTGTTCCATCTCACCTCCTCCATTTTTATAGCAGAGGTACGGGAATCTCCACACATTGGCGAGGTCCACGGCAAATCCAATCACAGACAGCAGGAAGTCAATTTTCTTGCCCCAGGTCTCCCGCTCCTCCTCCCCGCTGGGGTTAGTCTGAGTCAGCGTTGGAGCCACTAAGGTGGTTGAGGTGAACTGAACCCCATTTTGCTCCTTCACAAGGATCAGCTCCACCTTAACGGTTATGAAGTTAATAACAATCAGATATAACACACTCATGTGTTTTGTTGTTTTTTCATTCTAACTTTTATTTTAAAGTTTACAATAAATCAAACATTTTTTAAAATGTTGGCATCAACCACACACAGAAACAAAAAGTTTCCCCTTAATTTCATTATTCTCCCACCTTCATAAGCTAAAGATTTTTCTTTGTCTATTGTGCTAATTCTGAAGGTTAAAGGTGTCTATAAAAAATTCTTACTTATATATATTTTTATAATATTTTTCCTAAATGAGACTGGATTACTTGTGAGTGCACTGACCTCCTTGGGGCCCATGGTGTTGGAGGTGGGTTTCTCTGGAGCTACAACTGAGGACATCAGGCCAACAGGCACCTTCTCTGTCAGCATAGAGTGGTGCACAGGCTTCAAAGTGTTCGTGCAGCTGACGTGTCCTGAGTGCACGATGGGGGAAGACATAGGAGAGAAACTTTATGGAAATAAATATATGTTATTATATTATAATATTGAAACGCTGAAGCTGTATTAAAAATGTACATTTTTTCCAAGCATTTTTAAATATGTTTAGCAACCTGATGGCAAGTAAATAAAAGGTGTTGGTTTCTAAAATGTGTGAATTAATTCCCAGCTTGTTTTCTTTGGATGGGGAATGAGCACAAGGAGAGTGTGATGGGATCTGGGCTGAGAGGGGTGGGCGAGTCCCCCATCAAGGCCATCACATCGTGCTCATTTCATTTCACACTTGTTGATCGCCATTTTGCTTACAGATTTGGCCAACCACATCTTGTTCTCCATATTAAGTTCAGATTTTTTACAAAAATGACCTTCATAAAAAATGTGTTAGTATTAGGTCAGATTTATTCCCTAAATACAAATATGTGATACCAAATTTTAAACAATCGACACAAAATCTGCTGTTTTTTTAAACAGACATTTCAGACAAAATTGTTGCTGAAAATTAGAAAAAAAGCATCAAATAAATATTTTTAGTCTTTTGAAAAATTAAATAATCATTAAAACCTTTGTTACTCCACCACACTGTGACAAATATAATCACTTATTTACATTTTCTATGAAGATACTGCCAAATGTTGTATTCCTAAACATGTAAATATTCCACAAATATGCAATTAAAAGATTAATTCTCTAAGAAATAAAATGTAACACTTACCTTTTAAAACTGAAAACTCCTCCAGTTGTTTTAACACTTTAATTCCAAATTGCTGCTGACCATATTTATGCAGACCGTTGTTTGATAAGTTAGACTCGGACCCTGATGGAAGGAAAGACGTTGAAAATGAAAAACAAAAAGAAAAAAAACCTAAGAAAAAAAAGGTCACAGTTAGTGAGGAGATGAGGATTAAAGACAGAAAAAAGCGAGTGATCTGTGACTCTCCCTGGTTCCGGTGACAGGCACACAGACAGCAGAGCACCCTGTGGTCTGGTATGGGGATCTGTCTGCAGGACCACTCTTGAAATATGAGAAACAATCAACAACACCCCTCCACCCCCCATCACTGTCACTCCCCTCCCTCCCTCCTCACCCGAGTTCCGTCTGTTCCTCCTCTTCTCCCTGCCGTCACTGCGTATTTTCTCACCTGATTTTACATTTTGCAGGGTAATTACAAACCTATAGAACCTATAAGAAGCTTTTCCAGTATAATGTAAATCCACCAATGACCAAAGGATGTGATTGCCAGCCATGTCAAAGTTACTTGGTGTGTTAATACCTCAATTCTCAATTTGACTGTAAATTCAGTCTTCACAATAAAACTAATCAACATTATTGACAGTTAAAATAATGTGCATATGCAATAAACAATGACCTTGAAATTATAGTTTTTTTTTTCAACGTTACATCATCCCTTAGTGAAAATAAACTGAAATATCTTTAAAAAAATCCTAAGTATAACCTTAATATTGACATTCTAATTCCAATTCAAACATTTATATTGGCTGACTTTTACCACCAAAGATCCGTATGGGAACGAGTGGGAAACAAGTCAAATTTAACAAGCTTTTACCTTATTCTGACTCATATTGATAAACTTAACCCTGTTCAAAGCCCCCCCACGCTGTCAATTTTAGAAATCTTATTAACTCTAATGTCAAACAGGCATAAACACAATTAACTGACAAAAGGAAGTCAACAAACTGGGGCTGGAGCATCAAATGACATAATCAGCTTGGTTCACCACGGACAAACTTATGACCCTTGTGTCTAGAATGACTTGTTGTTTGCAGGCCGACCCTAATGATCAATGGGCCACTAATCCCCAATGACGCGCACAATGCACACACTTTTTAAAGTGCAGCCGTCCATCAGCAGCCACGGGCCTCATATCAGAAATTGTTTTGTTGATGTCAGCCTGTTGGATGTATGAGGCAAACATAATCAAGTGTCTTGTTTTCATAAATGCAACAGCTGAGACCCAGGTGGGGGGAGGTGAAAAGGAAGGAGGAAGAGAAGAGCAAGAAAGAGACGGGTGAGGCAGAGGAAGGAGGGAAAGGAAAGGAAAATGCCAAATGAAAGGAACTGCCTGTGGGGGGGTATAATCAATTTCTAATCAATGTGCAAAAGTTTGCATCCCCTTAATTTAAAATGGCAGAATGAGTGAAACAAACGAAAAAATTCACCTACATTGATTTTCTATTAGTTGAGGGTTTGGACTGCATATAATTTTCAGTGGAAGGAGAGGCGAGCTTAACCCTAAACCTAATGTAATATTAATGCACATTCAGCCAGTAAAATGTTTTTTTATCATCAGAAGTAACAAAAGTGGCCAATAAGTGTTAAAAAAATTAATCAAATATGACAAAGATATCAGAGTAAAACTTCACACTCCACTCAATAAATGACAAATAAGTTTTATTTCCAATAAACTAACATTGTGCATAAAATATTATGCTAATTAAATGTTTTCAGCCACTTTCAAATAAATAAATAAATAAATAAAAACAGTATGCAAACTCTTGCATGCAAATATACAGAAAAACTGTGTGTTAGGAATAATAATAATGTGGAGCCACAAACATTCTTTCCACCTGCTTTGCTTATTCCTTCAGCAAATAAAGCCACAAAAAGAGAAATGAGGACACATTCTTTGTGTACTGAGTCATGACTATAACCACTGAATCCAGACAATTCAATCTTTGCCCCCAAATACAGACCACTGCTGTACCTGCTGGGCAATGCAGTGGGAATGAAGTCTCAGTAATAAATGTCACGAATAAGAGGATCTCGGAGAACCAACTGGGTTTAATTATGAAAACATTTCATTAGTAAATGTTCGCTTCAGACATTGACTGTTGGAAACCACAAGCACTTTGTTTCAGCATAGCAAGCATGAGAACATATAAGAACCAATTACACACAGGACAATATACAGAAAAATATTGGCTAGTTTGCTTTCGATAAATGTGCTACTTTTTTCAATAAAAAAGTTGCATTTTACCCTTAGCGGAAAATTGATGTATGTGGACACACATCATGGCACAAAAGTAGGGGGATGACCAACTCCCCAATGTACTAATCCAGCCAATAGTTGTTGGAATATTCTCAAGAAGTAGTAAAAACATTCACGGCCTAAAGGCACTAGATAAATGATATCTGGACCAAAGTCGATACGTAATGCCATTTGTAACTAAAATCCTAGAATATTGTGCAACAAAATTGTGTCAATGAGCCTAATGCACAAGGAAATAAGAGAGAGCAACTGAAAAGTAATGCAACACAAGTCAAATATGGCAGATATGCAGGTAAAACATATCAAAACATTTGATACTGTGGCCCCTCTCCACAGAAGTGGGCACCCAGCTAACATCACTCCAAAGGCACAACACAGGCAACAACTGAACCGTAGAGGAAGAGCTAAAAATTAATTGGAGTTAATGTGTGTGTTCATAAGTCAGCCATGTGCAAATCATTAACCGGGCATTGTATTCATGCCAGGACACTATGGAGGCGGCCATGGCTTAAGGAAAAAGAAAACCCGAAAAAAAAGGGCTGAGCTGAAACAGTTGGGTACAGAAGAATGGTCCAAAATTCCTACCGAACATTGTGCAGGTCTGAAGCCCAGCTGCAGGAAGCGTCTGCTTCCTATCGCTGCCAAAGAGGGTTCAACACGTTATTAAAACACTGTTGCCATGACTTTTCTACTATCACTTTGTATGATGAGTGTGTTCAATAAACACAAGATCATGAGTGTTTTATTATCAGCTCTGAAATATTGTTTGTTGATATTTGTGACTTTAAACATCAGATCACATTTCATGACCAATAGCTGCAGAAAACAGCATTTGAACTTAAATTTTGTTTTTTACAATAAAAGAAATCTAATATGTCTGATGTAAAAATCATATTTCTAATATCTTATGTGTCAACACTGACACAAAAAAGATGTTCTCTACCTAACCTCAAGAGGGAGACATTTACTCAACAAGCCAACAGGTGAAGAAAGACACATGTCGTACTTTGTACTTTAAGCGCATGTTATGTATGCATATCATATCTAAATTTCAACACAATGTAATAACTGTCCGATCAACACTTCATTTAACACCACCAAACAACCACACGCACACCACCAATTATCACTGTGACAGTGACACAATTGTGTGTTGTTTCATTTTTATTCAATCTAAGAGTCACATTAACAAGTCATATCATAGCAGTCCTGAACAGACAAATTCAAAGTAGCTTGCAGTTATGACTCTTCATCAAAATGCATTAATAAAATAAAACCTGTTGAGTATATTAATGATAGGAAGTAAAGCTGGAGAGTTCTCTTCCTTGGTCCACAGACAATAAGCCATCAGAAAGACAATATCACACTGCTCGAGTACACAAGTCTTTCGTCTTAGGCTCATTGCTGGACAAATACATGACGAGCAGGCAGCAGTAGCATAAATGATTTCTCTCGTGCAGGTTTACACTTTGTCAAACTGATAAGTAGAGAAATGAAATTCACCTCAACTCAAGGTATCTCAAATTATGAAAAGTTAAAAGAACAAGACCCAGTTTTTTCAAGGTAGAATTGTTATTGGGTAAGTAAGTGAATGTTGTAACGCAAAAATTTCACTTGCTGATAAATGATGTAAATTATCCTTTAGACATTCAAATAGAAGTTCCTATTTGAAAACTGATTGCAAAAGGCGATCCTCTAACCCCGTATATTTCACTCACGGTCAGGACTTAAAATATCAGTTCTTTGAATCTATTGTATCACATATTCCACACATATTTACAGAAACAGCACGGTTTCCCTCACACATACAGGGTGAATTGTATAGTTGACCACCTATTGTAAAAACCACACCACTTTGGACCACATTTAATACTTATCCATTCCACGGTGCAGACACGTTTTAGTCATTCAAATGTGTACTGTGTGTTGCCACGTCCTTAAAGCTTAAAAAGTCATGTTGAAGCTACAAAATTCAACAATCCTGAGAAAAAGCAGAATCGTAGTTCTAAAACGTGTCGTGGATGTTTAAACTAACCAAATTGTGTTGTACAACCACAAATGTGGGGGCAAGGGATTAGTTAATCTCGTTTGTGAAACCTAATTTCTTCTGTGCTCACATTATTGTTGAAAAATATGAATGCAAAATCTATGCCTAATAACACAATTCAGCTGTAACCTAAATCTTAACATGCTTTACAATGTGATATTTCTTTAAAAAAATAAAATAATCTAAAGTGCAAGCAAAAATACAATTTAAAAAAGACAAAGTAAGGGCAATACAAAAAAAATAAACATAATAAAAAACAAATGTTGCTTTACAGCTCTATCAGCCACAATATTAACGCCTGGTGGTTTTAATGTGCTGGTGAACAGGGGTCAGCACGGGCACTCCGACGGGTGT
Source organism: Channa striata (assembly GCA_033026295.1). Taxonomy (NCBI): domain Eukaryota; kingdom Metazoa; phylum Chordata; class Actinopteri; order Anabantiformes; family Channidae; genus Channa; species Channa striata. The sequence goes on along the minus strand of CM065175.1, from coordinate 12,012,566 downwards.
ACGGCCACGCGGCCCACAGGAACCTGCGGTGCCCTGTGTTCTGACACCTGTCGATCATAGCCAGCATTATCTTTTCCCATGACCTGACCTTTCTCTCCGGCAGAACATTAAAACCAGCGGGTAAACTTAATGCCGTGGCTGACGGGTGTACAGTGTGTGCGTACAGTCTGGAGTGTTTGTGTCGTTCGGCCCGTCATGTGGTGGCAGAGATCTCACCTCAAGGCCTGAAGAGACACGTTAACACACTCACGCTTAGCTCAGTTCAACCTGCACGCGTCGAACAAAATCATCAGTGGAGAGACACTTTAAACAACACAAAAAGTGTACATACGAAAACCCAAGATTTCTGTCCGATTGTGACAAGATTGTCTATACATTCTGTTTAAGCATAAAAATTTTATATATTCAAGGCTATCGTTTTCCATACGAAAACTGCATTTTGTTTCTAACCAGTCAAATCAGCAACAGTAATAATATAGCAATAAACTATACACTGTGTAGGAGGAATACAGAACAAAACAACTGCAGTATTATACAAAAGAAATTAAATGTGGCTCATTTTTCACTATTAATACAATCTGCAGAGGAAAGAAGATCACAGATCTCTGTCATGGCAGTGAAAATAAAAATCATTCATATACGTATATCAAAAATTCACAAAATGTCCTGCATTTGGAATATTCAAAATACATATCAGAACTCTTCAAAAGCATAAAATCTTGAGAAGGCTTAAAAGATGTGAAATATTGCTTCACTGAAAGCCAAAACAGGGATGTACAGTATGTATGGTCTTGAATGTGAAGCTTGCTGACATGATGAATTATACAAAAAAAAAAAAAAAAATCTGGCAACAAACTAACATGTTTAATTTCTGCTCAGTAGAAGTATTCCCTTAAACAATTATGTATAAAATGTATGATGTAAAGCACTGTATGTATATTTGGAGATAATCCACATCATAATCCAATGTATATTTTAGGTGAATGTTTTAAGTCGCTGTGTCTGCTCATACAAGATATAAACAAATGATTAAAATGAGCATCAATCTTTCACCTGAAAACTTGTGAATGCAGATATTATAAGTGTCAATTGATTGTAATTTTAGATTAAAACTAAAAACATTAGTGGACAAAATGTATTGGGACAGTTTGTAAGTCAACGAAACAATGAAAAATTTGCAAATAAATGGCTAAAACTAATAAACAGCTCCATTATTTGCTTGACCTACTCTGTTAAAGATAAAAACTATAATCTTAAATATTCCTTCCTCATGATTTCATTTGAAAGCCTACCCTATGATACCGATAATTATCAATACATTTCATTCCAATTGGATAAAAATGTGCAAAAACATTACCAAAGGTGGATACTTTCCAAATCCAGGCAGGTCAAACGTAATCAGATGCAAGAGTGTTTTTGGGTGTGTTTGAAAACCATAAAAACAAACAATAACAACAAAAAAAAACAACATGCCTCTGTTCCTCAAAAAACAAAAATCATACACACCCAACATAATAGTTTGATGGTTACAGCCAATTAAGGAGTGAATGTTATTTCATTGTGCAAGACAATGCTGGGAAACCGTCTGGAATATATGTGCTGTGAAAAAAGGAGGAATGATTAAACTGTGGCATTACGCATATTAATAAGTAGATTGCCCTTGCCTTTGGAAAGACCAACTCAGCCACCAAACTTCATGTGCTTTCAAGAGCCACACCTTGTGATTTTTCCCTTAAAGCTATCACACCACTGACTAAAAGGACAGTACAAACATGAGCGGTGACAAAAAAAAAAAAAAAAAAAGTGCGTTTTTGGTCCACATAGTGTAAAGTTAGCAGTAAAAAAAATATTTGAATCTGCTACCTGAAAAAAAACAGGAAGCTAATGTGTTCATGAGTGACTGAGCAAAAAGAGTACGGATGTAAAAAAAAAAAAAAAAGAAGAGGAAAAAATGACAAGACATGCACATAACTCAGTGAGCATCAAAAATGACATCATACAAGTTAAATTTTCATTTTTGTCACTGAACCCTGAGGTAAATCAAATATCGATTTGTGTGTGTAAATATATATAAAAAAACAGGCTCTTAGAATTCTGAACATAGACTCACAGCGACCTGAGTTCACCTCAAATGTGGCTACTAAAGCGAAATGCTTCAAGTGGTCAAAGAATTGTCACTGGTGCCCTCAGGCCTTCCTCTTTTAGATATTCGATCCCCAATAGTGCTCAAAATTACAGGAGCCCATGCATTCTGCACATTTACTTCAAAAGGCAGCTACTATTAAAGAGAGAAATTAGTCAAAGTTACAAATAAACACTGACTTCACTAAAATGTGTTAATTATCCAGGGTTTTTTTTTCTTTTTCCCCCTCATTTAAAACATGCAGTCAATATGGATTTGGAGGGAAAAAAAAGACATTTACCCTGGTAAATTTAATAAGTGCTTGCCCTTCAAGTATTCAAGCACTGGATGTGAAACAGCCATTGTTTGGCATTTTGAAAAACCTTGCTATGGAAGCTATGAAAACAATTTAAAAAAGCGAACAAAAACAAAATGAATTTATAACAAAATAAACTGTTACAAGGCTAAAAATAATCTCAGGAAATTGAATGGACACAATACTAATAAAAAGGGTTAGGTAAACTTCACTTTTCCAATAGAGTCCCTTACTGTTCCATGTAACACGTACCCAAAGACACTCCGCCCCTTAGACGGCACCGTCTCGCCAGGAGAGGTGGTGGTTTCGTATTTGAAAAACGTTTAGTTCTGTTTCTTGAGGTGTCCATCTATTGTACCTTCGTGGTCACCGGGGCTGAAATCAGGGCAGATACCATTAGCTGTTTTCGTGGTGGCAGTGGTTTGCAGGTTCAGGGAAGATTGGCGGGGCAATGTTTGGTGATGGTGGCAGGGGCTGCTGTGCAGATCTGCATTTTCTGTATACAGGTACTCCTCAGCGAAGTCTGGGTGCAGCTCCACAAAGCTTCTGAAATCCTCTGAGGAAAGACCACAAGAGGGTGCCAAAGACATTACAAAGGCTTAAAAGGCCAGGAGAGAGTGACATAGCTGTATATCATAGCCTCTGATATCCAAGCAAATTCAATGCAAAGATTCCACTGCAAAACAGTCTGATCTAAAATTATTCAGGATGTTCAAGTTTAGGTCTTGGTCACTTACCAAATGTGATCTTCCCTGTGTCTTCGGCATCAATGGCAGTAAATAGATGTGACACACTGAGGTGAGTCACTCCCAAAGCTGTCTTCAGTAAAACTGCCAACTCCGTCTCTGTGATAGCCCCATCATCCTCTGCCTCAAACATCTGGAGAAGTTAAAAAGGTGGAAAAATTAGTCTCCTTGGCTTTGCCTTGGGGCATCACTCTGACAGGGTTGTCAGATTAAGAGCCAGTGAAAGGTCCAGTAATGGACTGAATATCCTTTATCTGAAATAATACATAATAAAGCTGTAGTAGATGGGTTCATAAGCCCTAAGGTCACAAAACTTGTTAAACTGTAAGAATCATATCAACTGCTTCAAGTAAAGACATAGAAGTGACTCAAAATGTAGCTATTAGAACAAAGAAAGGGGAAAATATAAGGTTTTTTGAAAAAAATTCTCAGTTTTCAAGGTCAAAGTGGGTAGGGGAGTTGTAGTGGAGTGCATTATTAGAGGCGGAGGTTCTAAACTTTTGGCCACCCTATTCAAAATAAATGATTGTAGAATCAACAAGTTACAAAATATGGGAAGCGACTATTTCAATATTCCACTTGCAAAACCTCAGACAACCTACAGCATGTGACATTTTAACGCAGCAAATGTCATGCTGATCCTCAGCAAGTACAGAAACTCTTCTGCCTGGTGGTTAGATAAGCATACAGCTCGAAACAGAACATACCTTAAAGGCCAATTTCATCGTCTCCAGAGTTTTGGCAGGTCTGCATACAACTGATAAGGCTATCACATACTCTCTGATATCCATGCAGCCATCTTCATGCTGAGCATAAAAAAAACACAAGAAAAAAATGTATTATGAAAGAAGACAGAGCATGTAAGCAACACTAATTTATTTCACAGAAAGAGCTATGAGTTCTGATTGTTAAGGTCACAATCATGTTGCTGTAATAAAGCTTCTATTGCTTGTTTGGGTGACTCTACAGGACGGGCTGGTCACTATACACATTTCTAGCCATGTATTGTCCTGGTGCTTCGTATTTGCAGCGAAGTAAAATACAAATATTAGTACTTGTATAAATGTATTATATTTAATCCAGGTCACAGAGGAAGATTGAAGTTATGAGGGAAATATCTTAGTCTTCACCTCATCAAAAAGAGAGAACATATCTCTCAGCATATCTGAAACTGGCACATCAAGGAAATGGGCAAATTTGTCCAATCCCAGCTTCTGCCATTCCAGCTTCCTGGCTCTGTTCCCATACTCCTGAAGAACCTTCTCAGTGTTCTTGGGTTTTAGCCTGAAACAACAGGGGAAAGGAACGTCACGTTAACATGTGAATTAATGACTATACGGTGGAATCGTGTAAATGATGAAAGTGCAGTCTGTTGGGGTTGTATTAAAATGCTAGATTATTTACAGTGTAGTTTGCTCAACATTAAATTGAATAATTTGGACCAATTGTTTCAATCAATTTACATTTACTGCCAGGGAATAGTTCCTATATTAGAATAACAATCAATTGACATTGCATTTTAATCCCAGCGTTGATCTTTGCACCTTTTCGTAGTAAGCAGAAGCACAGGTGACACAGACACCTCGTAGTAGCCTGGACGCCTTACGTTTTTTTTTCTTTAAAATTGCATGCAGGTTTTTTAAAGACACAACACACTGTCCATAATATAGCCAGAAAGTGACTCCAGGTGCCTAAAGTGTTCACAGAGTATTTTCCATATCTCACCCCTGCCCCTCACTTAGCAGTCTGCACTGAAAGGTTTGACTGACTCACCCCAGCCTCCTGACAAGCTTGGCAAACTCCAGCAGACAGGTGTCGACTGGCAGTCTCAGCTGGCCTTCCGCCATGGCTAGCTGGCAGTCGTCAAACGAATAGTCAGTGATGGGAACACCAAGGGCTCTGAGCGGAGAACAGAGGAGACAATCATGAGACACCACTGTGTGCAAATCAATACAAACATTGTTTAAAGCTTATAAAGGCAATGTAGCAACCAATATGGCTACTCTGAACCATGTTTATTTTTACTAATTTAATTACTTTTTTGTCTACCAGCAGATGTTTTCCATCTTGAGTCGATGGAATGAAACAGCATGAAAGCATAGAGTATGCAGTTAGTATGTGGTTTTTAAAGAGGTTAGGTTCTCAAGTTTTAGCCCCCCATTCAATTTGCATAAGGTGGCAAAGACATTGGAATCATCTCTTAATATAACGCACTTAAGTACAACTCCGTCACCCTCTATGACCTCCATAATGAACAGTAGAATTATCAGCTTTCTGGCAGCTTCAACTTAAAAAATCATAACCTTGTTCAAGTTGAATTCATGGCAAAGCTGATGTGTTTGGATTGTACTAGATTGGACAGGTGTACCTTATAAGAGTGGCCAGTGAGTGTTTATGTTGACTATAGCAACTTTCTTATTTTGAACAATTATGTTCATGCAAATAATTGTACTGCTATTTCAAATGAATAATAAAATAAATGTCTGTTTTCCTTTTACTTGTTAAGAGAGACAGAACAAATATTACAGATACTGTGATTATAAATATGTCACCAAAAGCAATTAGGTATTAAGTCATAAATCACTACTTGAACCACTATTTTGTATGCTGTCTGAATGAGTTGCCATCTCTAATTTGGGGGGGGCACTTACTTGGCCATGACACGTCTCACATTAATAGCAAAGAGAGCAGGATTCTTTTTCTCCTCTTCTGACGGGGTGTAGATAGGAAGGAACTGCAAGGTGAATATGTGAAAATAAATACAAGTGTCTCATTCTTACAGTGAATAACTTGCAAATACAAATAAACACAATAAGAAGAACAAAGGTCGTGTGACTGTACTGCTGAAATATAAAGAAGCTCTGGGAAAGAATAAAGGGGATTACAGTAAATTCAAATATTAAATCAAACAAATGGAGTAAAGGCATTTATTTGCTTAATTAAGGAATAAATATGTATTCAATTCCAAATGGGGTCCATAGTACCATGCATGTATGAGCCGTGTATAGAGAGATACTTTCACGCTTACCTCAATGACAAACTCGTTGTGTAACTGGCAAAGCGTTAGCCACAAGATTTCAAACCTGGATAACAGGAGATATTTGTTCACAAAAACACAAAAAAACATTGACAACCTCAAATTAGGTCCGTGTTCTGTATCCCAGCTAAAGGTTAAGAAGTATTTAGGTGAGTGGTTATAGCAAATCATATGGAGGCAGCATTATTATAAACCAATTTTAAGAAAATTTCAGCTTATAGTGTAAAGCTCATGAGCTTGCATAATTATTTTGTTAGTTAATGTGATGACAAAGAAATGAAAATACGGATATGATCTCTACTGCATCTAAATAAGTAGAAGGGAGTGGAATACAAAGTAAAAAACAAGTTTGTATTTAAAAGATATACTCACGCTCCAGGTCCTTGCCACGTCCATGTAATTGTGTCCTATAAGAAGCACATGCAGTTTATATCATATTTAACATACAATCCACTACCTCTAAAAAAAAAAAAAAAAAAAAAAAAAAAAAGAAAAAGATTTTTTTATTCCATTTTATTATCATATTGTTTAATTTATTTTATTTCAATTTAAACTGACTTAAGCCTGTTTTACATATGAACTTGGGACAATGTCAGGGGAAATCCTCTGTCCTCTGACATTGTTCGGAGCTGCATGTACCACACGTAACACACAGAGGAAGATTGTTTGAGCCAGACGTGTTCTCATGGGAAAACTCCACTTCATTTTAGTGCACGGTCACTGATCACAGGAGGCACAACTGAAGTTTCAGTAAACTGATTAATTTTTTTTTCATTCTTAGGATATGTGAGTAATTTCCCTACCACTTTTGAAACCAAGTGGTCTTTCACAGCACAAATCAACTACTTTTGAACGGCTTACTGAGTCATATCGTGATCAGCTAGATTTCCTCTTGGGCTATTTCAAAGTTGTTTTTCACACTTCACTGAAGTTTTCTCATAACCTTATATAGATTTTAAGTATGTTGGCCTTTTTGAACCTGCTAGTAGGTGAGTACATGACCGAGATGGTGAAACCACATAATGTCTGACAAAGTCAGCCTCCCACGAGCATACAACTTGCGGTCTTATCTAGTATCCTTTTAGTGAAACTGGTTAACTTGCACTTACTTAATTAAAGCTTTACATATTTAAACTTTATACTGTACCCATGGGCCATTTTAAAGCACACTTGGGACTAAATGTAAATGCTAAATCAATAATAAAAACTGTGCAAACAATTTCAGAAAAACAAACATAGCATGCATTAACATATTCTCTGTACTGGATTGTGAGGTCTTTGAACAGTCTACAGACTCCTGTGAGTACAGTATATGAACCTTTGCAGTGGACGCAGGCTATAAACAAACCCTATTTCACCACTACAATGACTAATTATTTTAAGGCTTTTTGACACAAAATATTGAGACACTACACTGTTTTGGCTAATCAGCCAGCCAAAAGTAGCAATGCCTTTTCTTGCATCATTCAAAGCACACAGGAAATCAGACAGGCGCTGATCAGTGTTGCTCAAATTGTGAAAGTTGCAGCCAAACTAAAAACCTTAATACTGTATAGATTTTCAAATGCTGTAAATTTTGAAAGTGCTTATGATCATTAGTTTAACCTTAGAAGCTTCAAAAACACACTATATAACCAAAACAATAGTTGCTGACTAAGTAAGGATCTCATTAATGCAGGGACACTATTTTGAGTATAAGACTACAGTAGTAGACTCTGCGTCACACCGAACATTTTCTGCTGCACTGTTACACACACATGCACAAAATACATAACGTGGAGTTTTCTCCCCCCCACCAAAAAAAGCGCCTTTAAGGTGTTTTTTTAACAAAATTTTCTTTAAAAATCTTACCAGTTTATTAGGGTAACGTATCACCACAGGCTGCACTGGTACAGCTGGGATAAATGCCCCTAAAAAGGAAAAAAGTTATATATATAGGTTTAACTGTATACTGTATAAGTGATCTTTCTGTTACAGAAAACTACAGGTAAATGTCAAATCAAACTTAGTTTCACATGCACAACATATTTCATATAAGTTATTCCTCTGCATGACACACAATGCTCAAGTTAAATTGGACCTAATTTCAATGTGTGACTTCATTTAAATGATAAAGTTACCAGGAAAGGTTGAATTTTAAACATTAGTGCAGGGGTAAACAACGGATACTGACTTTAAAAAAAGCAAAAAAGAAAATAAATCTGAACCAAAAAAAACAAAAAAAAAAACCCAACAAGACAGGAGAGCAATTACCTGGCTTAAAGGTGATTAAACAGGACCTATTGGTGCACGTTCCCTCTGGAAAAATCATTATCTATAGGAAAGAGAAGGAAAGTGTTTAGAGATTGAAGGAAAAAAAATCTCCACTTTTGTACATTTATGTACATCACTGGGGTGTTTATGGCTGTTGGTCCTGATGAGGCTGTAGGTCCTGATGACGTACCTGTGGAGGTGTGGAAGTGTCTAAGACAGACAGCAGTGGAGTTTCTAACTGGTCTGTTTAACAGGATTTTAGAGAGTGAGAAGATGCCTGAGGAATGAAAAAGTGTTCTGGTGCCGATCTTTAAGAACAAGAGTGACACGCAGAACTGGAGCAACTACAGAGGGATAAACCTGATGAGCCACACAATGAAGCTGTGGGAAAGAGTAGTGGAGGCCAGGCTTAGGAAGGAGGTGGAGATTTGTGAGCAGCAGTATGGTTTCATGCACCATAAGAGCACCACTGATGCCATTTTCGCTTTGAGGTTGTTGATGGAAAAGTACAGAGATGGTCAGAAGGAGCTGCATTGTGTCTTTGTGGATTTAGAGAAGGCGTATGACAGGGTGCCGAGGGAGGAGCTGTGGTACTGTATGAGGATGTCAGGAGTGGCAGAGAAGTACGTCAGAGTAGTTCAGGACATGTCTGAGAGGAGCATGACGGTGGTGAGATGTGCCGTAGGTGAAGGAGTTTAAGTACTTGGGGTCAACAGTTCAGTGTGATGGGGAGTGTGGAAAAGAGGTGAAGAGGCGAGTACAGGCGGGTTGGAGTGGGTGGAGGAAAGTGTCAGGATGTTTTGCGACAGAAGAGTGTCAGCAAGACTCAAAGGAAAGGTGTCCAGGACAGTGGTGAGACCAGATCTGCTCTTTGGGTTAGAGACAGTAGCAGTGAGAAAGAGACAAGAGGCAGAGATGGAAGCAGCAGAGATGAAGATGTTGAGGTTCTCCTTAGAAGTGACAAGGTTGGACAGAATAAGGAACGAGCTCATCAGAGGGACAGCGCACGTTTCGTGTGTTAGCAACACAGTCAGAGAGGCCAGATTGAGATGGTTTGGACATGTGCAGAGGAGGGACATTTAATATATTGGTAGAAGGATGTTGGAGATGGAGCTGCCAGGCAAGAGGGTGAGAGGACGACCAAGGAGGAGATATATGGATGTTCTAACAGAGGACATGAGGTTAGCTGGTGTCAGAGAGGAAGATGCCCAGGATTGAGTGAGGTGGACAAGGATGTTTCGCTGTGGCGACGCCTGATGGGAAAAGCCAAAACAGAAGTAGTAGATGACAGGGGTGTTTACCATGACAATGAGTGAAATCTGAAAACTGGTCAACAGGAAATCTGTGGCTGCTATACCAAGTTCCTAAACCAGTGACGATATCTGTAGCTCAGTGTCCTTCAATTGTTTGGCAAATTATGTCTGTTAATGTTAAACTCCAGTGCTGTTTTGCATGTACTTGATAGTTGCAAACACTGAGGAGTGTTTCACAACTGTGAGTGTCACTCGCTCACCTGAGGCCATTCCCCTCCAGAGTGGGCTCTCCGTTTGATTTCCTCCACAGTCTGCCTTCTGGAGTCCTGGTCTGACCGTGATACAAACACTGGCCTGATGTACTTAATCAAAGCTAGAATTAAAAGAAAAAAAAACATAATAAAACACAAATGACTATAGAAAAAAGGTGCTTCAGTAAAGAAAATGGCCACTTGGCTTTGCTGTACTCAAAAACAACAGGTAGTGTGTTTCACAGCCAATGATCAACACGCAGCTTGGTAGAGGTATCATTTCATTAGGGAGCAGGCGAGGAGAAAGAGCTGGAGCAAAGACAATAATTTCACGCACCAGCCCACAAAGGGAAAACAGCTGAATCTGGTGTAATATAATAAAAATGTCAAATACTACTTTTTTTCCAATATGTAATGCTGAGATTACAGAATCAATGGTTACTACATAAAAAAAAAAATAATAATAATAATACTAATGCAATAGATAAAACTTTAATCACCACCAAAGCCCCATACCCCAATTGTTTCTTATAGGGAAAATTATATTTTTATAAATTTTATTCTTATGTAGTCTGAAGTTGTTTAAGTTGAAGTTATTTTTGAAAAAACTAAAAGTATGGACGATGATTTTATAGCAGTTTTATGTATGTGTACATTTTGCCAGAAAGGTATCCAGAAGTAACAAAGTGAATAGAGTATAAATGAGCCAGTTGGTCACCAACTGAATAGAATTTTGAGAAAATTATCCAGAATCAAAGCATTTAAATTTAAGCAGCGAGCCCATCCTCACCACATATAGGAAAAAAGTCATCAAAATGTCATACTTAGATCCTGCATTTTAAGATTACACATGGTCATGAGTTCCTTGAAGCTGGTTGCATGAGTCAGATGAGTCTCACATGTGAACTGATGGCTTCCCTTTCTGATAACAGGATGGTAAAAAAGGTAGCTCCAGCTACAGTAAAATGTACATTACAGTAAACATACAAAGACAATCCAGTCAAACATATGACAAGTTAGGGAGAGCGAGGGTAAGATGAATAAAGCTGAGGGCCACAGGAATAAGGAACCGATTCTTACGGTGAGTTGTCTGCCAAGAGGAAGGGATTATAGCTCTAGCTAGTATCCAGAGACAATCCAAACACGTCACTGTGGCTGATCAGGTCTTAATGTTTATTCTAGATTCCGCTTTCTTAGCCAGGCAGTTGACGTTGTGTTCCTACCGCAGTACTAGCAAAACTAGTGGTAGTCTCTTAAAACAACCAAAATGAATTTCATAAGAGAAAAAACTAATATAAATACTCACTTGACAAATAATTTTCAATAAATGTGTTACTGAAAATAGAAAAAAATAGGGAAATTTTTGTCTTTGTATTGTGCAAATCAAATCAAAACTTTATTAAGTTAAGTTATTTATAATTTATAATTATAATTTCTTTTTCCTCTACCGTTACTATCAAAAAACGTTGGATACATTCATAGATGAGCATGTCAGAATTGACATAAAATACAAGCACAGCCACACTAACACACACAGAACCTCTCAATCATGGTTCCTAATAGCCTGCTAATTCACCAGCTAGCAGTTGGCTTAAACATATTAACATGTATGTGTAATGTTGGTCTAACGTTACTAGAACATTCTACACTACAACACACCTGTCATGTGACCTGAAAGCGCAGACTTTCTGATAGTGACAAGCTATTAATATTCAAGCATCTTCAAGGATTTCTAGCACTTATACAAACCCTGTTAATAATTTTAGTGTAGCACAAAATACAGAAATAAGACATCTGAAATTATGGTATCCAATAAACTGAATCTTAAATGTCATGTAAATGGCAAATCTGGTTTCTGAGATCGGGGGAGGGGATTAGGCAAACCTTGTTTGCCCAGGTATATTTCTGTCAAATAATGTTGATTTCTTTGTCATGTATATGCTAAGTCAGGTTCCTAATCAGCTTTCTACAATTACGCATCTGCCTAATAAAAGTTGCAGACAGGAACATGCAGCTGAGTGAAGGACTGAATGTTACGAGAGGTCGTTAATTGAGCAATGTGGCCTCATTTTTAAGACAAAGTCTACACCTAAAGTCCAAAATACAATGTAACTAACACAAAGTGACGCATAAAAGTTTAAGTCACTTCCCCCCGCAGATTTTTAAACTCAGAGTTCCTGCTGTGGATCAGCTGCTGTGTCCCCCCCCCCCGATTTTCTCCCTCTTTGCCGTGGCTCTTCTAAGACACAAACACAAACTGGTTTTTCTATTACTGTAAAGTTAAAATCTGTACGCCAGGCTTCCAAAACAAACATGTAAGAGAGATCAGATTCCTCTTCTGCTGCATGTATATGCAGATTTCCAGTAACTAGTTTTCTGTGAGGACCCTTTTTATTTAAATGCATGTAAACATACAGCCAATTTAGGTTTTTCAGAGGTATATGAAGTTGCAAGCTAGTTAGTAGAATCTTGTTTAAACTACTATTTGTACTGTGTGCAAATGACCAACCGTACTGTGACCTTGATATAACAACACACTACAAAAGACAACACATGAAAATAGACAAATCAAAAGGAACCATTGAAGTGCGTGAAGTACATTAAAAAAATGTTGCAAAAAGGGAACAAACCATTAAATACAGGAACAAAATCCAATAAGAGTCAAAAAGCAAAACAAATGATTGCCTCTGCAATTTTCTGTATTTGTTTGCCTATAAATCCATTGCAGCCAAATTGGTGGACAGGTTTTCTTAATGAGCTTGTGCTCATGTTATGTCTAGTACACAGTATTACTTGATTCATTTCTTTGTCTCATAGACATAGTGGCTAGAGTCACTGAGGTAATGTTACTTACTGCCCCAAACAGGTATATCCTTGCTCTCTGCCTTCATGACAATTGAGGCCATTGTCATTGTGACTGGGATGGCATCAAAGTAGGAAGAGTGGGGTGCCAGGGTGAGGATGGGTGCATCTGCAGGCATTGCCCTTTGCCCTTTCACAGTTATCCAATGAAAACCTCCTGCAAACCACATGACCCGCATGATGATCTTCAGAATTATGTCCACCAGTCTGAAAACAAGATGATAAATATGTGAGGTGGACTTTTTCATTATACTGGAAGTGCACCCAGTCGGGCCTGTCTTCACTGCCATGACTGGTGACATGTCAAAACAACTGCCACAACATATCTTCCTTAAGGGTTTCCTAAGAATGTCACTGAATTGAACGTATTAGGAGCACTGCTAGTTTTACTCAATAATGCATATACAAAAAAGTACCGGTAAACATTTCTGTGTTTGTTAGACGCTGTAGTTTATATTCTGCAAACAGTAAGAATGATTGCTAAAAGGAGCACTGTAGATCATAATTCTATTGTCGAGGTTGAAAAGTGCTGTAATAACTTGATACAGGTTAACTTACAGTGCTTGCTTAGGAAAAAAAAAAGCAAACACATATGGATAAAGGCACCCACCTCCTCCAGAGGCACTGGGGTTCAACTGTAGCCTCCGAGCGCCCTACTGAGGCCAGGAAGGCAAAAGGCCAAGCCAGCAGCATCATGAATGCAGCTATAAGTAGACGGATGGGGAACAGTGTAACTGTCATTAACGCAATCTGTGGGAAATTAGAGACAGAAGAAAGAGAAAATAGTTAGAAAATAGAGGAAGACACAACTACATTTAAGTATTGTCAGAATTGTTGGTACTGTTTCATTTTGAACAGAGTCTGTGCGTATTTCCTTTTAAATTAAGCTATCATGGATGCACTAATACATTTCTCAATTTGATAGGTGCAGTAACCAAATAATGGCTGAAGATGTAAATGACAAGTGCTTCACAATATGTGTTCTATCTTTCAGATGTTTGTTGTATTCGGTTGTCAAAAAAGTCAGACTAAAAAATGCACAATAAATGCCTTTCCATGTGAAGCCAAAAAACTGTAAATACTGTTCTGTCATTTAAAGCTTTAAGTCATGGGTGAAAGTCAAGAGGAAACTCATCTTGTTGTATTTTATTTAAAAAGCATGATAAAGAAAAGCATCTCAGATAAACTGATAAAGCAGTTCTGCAAGCATAGCCTCTAAACACAGCTGAAAACAGAAGTCCTATATTAAGAGCTTTATGAATTAATGACAAAACAATTTAAGTTATTATGAATCCTATATGTAATTTTCCTATTGCCACGAACAGAAACATTATCATGTAAACGTAACATATAATGCACAAAATTTAAGCAATAATTGGCACTTCAACTTTTGCAGCCAACACTTTCCTTTGCTGCCTTTTGACTGATCCCAGAGCTTATCTACTGTCAATATTTGTTCTGATAACAACCACCACTGGGGAACATAGGGCCCATGCGCTTCCTTATCTTATCTGGTGAACTACTGTGACACTATAATCAATTTCAACTGAAAATTTGCTTATTAAAAGTGTGAAACAGTGTTGAAAGTCAGTCTTACAGTAAAACCTTTTACGTGCGTTTTATTTTCCCCCGTACACATACTCTTGGTCTAAGACATTATATGCAGTGGTGTAGCCAAAGCAAACAAACCCACAAAAATGTCTTAGAGCTGATTCACCAGAGCAGTTCTGATGACTGCTGCTGCTGATTCTACAAGTCTCATACAAAGTCCCATGTGTCCCATCTCTTCACTACTAATCATACCCTCATCTGTGCCCTTTTGGCCATTAAACATGTTAAATGGTGTTGGCCCGTCAATGACTGACACCACTCTGTTGGCTGATCAGCTAGTGGATAGTGGAGTGCGTGACAAGAGACCCTGGAATCTACAAAAAGTACAACTTGTAATGCTGCGACTTTTAATCAGACGTGTCGTCGATCAGAAGCAGTTACACTGCCTGTAGTAAATGGGTGGTGTGCAAACGGTTAGCTTACGCTGCCTTGGTAAAGTCCGTATATAAACAGTTTTTTTGGTTTCTCCTTCTCTCACACAAACCCAAAATGTACAGAGCTACATTGTCGTCAGCTGTCATCCTTGAGGTGCGTTCAAGCAACAAGAGGACCTGACGCAGCAGTTAGTCGTTGTCTACACTAGTTCTTGTATTTCAGCTTGGTGTTTCACAACACTAACATGTCAGGTCAAACGCTCCCATAGATGTGTTGTGATCTGGTGACTGCAAAGGACATAGTCATCCAAACATTTAGTGACCCCCTACGGATAGGAGAATTCTCATACTGGAAGAGACACTTTAGGCTGCTGTGTTTGTGTCTTTGTAAAACAGATGGGCAGAGTGACAAACAGACAGAAAAAGAAAGAGAGAAAATGCATACAGCTGACACACAGCACAGCATGTCTGAAAATCTGCAGCAGAAAGTGACTCATTTATCCCTGTTTCATACATGAACTCTGGACAATGTTAAGAGAATTCAGCCTTGGACATTGTACAGAGACGCTTCAGACGTGGCGCTTCCCGACTGAGAAGCGTCCAGACATGTGAAACTGCACGATGTTTGAGCGCGATCAGCGAGAACAGGGATGCACTACATGATATCAAACTTAAATCTGTAAAAACCTGTTGTTTTACACAATACCAGAGCAGTGGATTTAATAAAAAATAAAGGTTTTATCACTCGACTACAACTGCCGTTGAAGGGTAGAAAAATCTTTAGCTCACACACATAAAACAGACATTGCACTCGGCGGCTTAAAGATTATAGCCCATTACAATTCCGAAAGCATTTCACTGCAACAGGTGTAAAGTCTGTCTGAATTTTTGGGGACTTTGTTTTAAAAACAAGGCAACGTCACCTCCATAATGATATCATCCTTCATTTAGCCTTTTGCTTAAGGTCAGCACGCACTTAACAACTATATGGGCCAATATGAATGATTTGGTCCAGACAACTGGTTGGACATGGTTTGTCCTGGTCATTGCCAGTTTGGCATAGGCAAAGATTTTCTGACAGCGTTTAATTTTTACAACTGGTTTTGGCAACCAGTGCTGTCACAGCTGAGGGAAACTGTACATACAACTTCACCAAACATGACATTGTTTAATTTTACCTTCATTTCTCTCTGTTGGCTCTATAGTTTATGCTGTCCTTGCCTTTATGCCCATTATTTTGTTGCTTTTTGTTTAATTTTTTTGCCTCTAAAAAACCCCTTTTATCTCCCAATCTTTTCACATTGCCAACTTAATCTGGAGTCAGAATAAATTGGGTCTGCTCAAAATTTTATATTTGTTATGTTTTGCCACCTATTTATTCAGGATTTTCATTTAATTTCAAATAATGTGAATAAGAGAATTTGAAATAACCACCATACCAACTTAGTTTCTCTTTCACTTCTCTTACATTTAGTCATTTGGCAGACGCTTTTAGGCATTATATTAGGATATGTTTAAATATAGGCAATACGGTTTGTCACACAAGTACAAGAAATATTTCTGTGAACTAATAGAATATAAAGCTACCAATGGAGGGCCTACATATAATGTAAATAGTTTATACTACAGAATAAACAGGGAATTCTTGTTTTGCCAGTTATGACATTTACATTACGTTTACATTTAGTCATTTGGCAGACACTATTATCCAAAGTGACTTACAGAGTAATTTGGTACCCACACACATACAAAATGTGGAGGACACATCGACGCACAGCAAGTTGGGACCATGAATCGAACAACTGAACCTGTGGTCCATGGACGACTGCCTTGCCAACTTAGTCACAGCGTGGTGTTAAAGTTAATATGTTAAAGACGCAATGCAAGTGAGGTCAATGGTTAACAAACTTTAACGCTTATCTCAGTAGTTATAAAGACAACACTAAAGGATCAAAACCAGGTTGTATTTTTAACCCAATGTTTCATAGTAGAGATGTGTATAAGCTTCCTGATTTCAAAATAGATGTTTCACACATAAATGCTTGAACAATTTCCTTAAAACAGTGAGAATCTACTGTGAAATTTATTTTCCCAAACTCATTGGACTCTGTTCTGTTTAAAGTCATTTTGTGTGGTATGAGGAGAAAGATTAAACCGCTCTTATTGTTAATTATTAATGCACATAAAAATTCTTTTTTTAAAAAGTAAGTTAAGAAATAAAAGTATTAGAGTTTCAAAAGTTTGCTAGATGCGCCTTTAAGTGCAAACATATGGATGAGTAGAAAAAATTACAGTTAGTTACTGACACTATACCTAGAGTGGTTTAAAAAAACCTTTGATTTCTGCCTGATGACTCTAACTACTCGTGTGGAATACATCAATTGCCTTGTGTTAAAATACTGAACTGTGAGAATAAACTATTGACCCATCGCTGCTTTGGCAGATCAAAACACATTTAGCTCTTTGTTGGCTTTCCCCAATAAACCACATAGGAATGTTAATTAGGCTTGTCAAAGCTGAGCTCAGAATTAAATTATTGTTAACATAGCATCTTGCCCTTTAAAACTTTAACAACTTTTAGAGATTAGGACTACTTTAGTACTGTGATGTTTGCTGATAAACCGAAATAGTAAAAACAATACTGTAATACTTTCCCACATTAGGGTTGTGCTCATCAAAATTTTAGCTCATCAAGGCACAAGAAACAGTGTCTTTATGTGGATTGAAAGGTCAGGCTAGTAAATTTGCATGTAGCATACTAATGAGTATCTGCAAGTACTCATTGATCTGTGACCGCTTCGGCAGTCAAACATTTTTTTTTTAGATTTTACGTGTCTAACAAAAGGTGGTTGCTACCAAATAGCTAAATAAAACTATAGAGGTTGTCGATAAGAGTAACCCCCACCACGTTAACACAGGAGCTCATCCACTCATTAAACTGTCTATACAACAATGTTAAGTTTTTAAATCAAGATCAGTAGCTAGATAAGGTCATGAAGAATAAAAAGGTTCAGTAGAAGAGATAGGTGCACTAAATCAGTTTACAACCGGATGTTTAGTGGTGGTGATTTAAGTTTTGCAACTGTGGTGTATTTCAATTATAGCCAATTACCTTCATAAAAAAATGTGCAAGTATAATAAACTTCTGTTTGTTATACATCTTATTTTAGGCTATAATCCAAATGCCATTGCAAAAATCTCATTGGCTTTTTGATGAGGGAACCATTGAGATGCTAACTCCCCAGTTAGCCTGCCCCCCTCAAAAAGGTCATCTCTATGTCTCTATATTACTTTAGTCTCCTCATTGGACAGCTGTTTGTCTGTCTGGTTTTCGCAGAGTATAAGTCACAAGCGATGGTCTCGACTGTATGGCTCTAGAGACTGCAAGCAGCAATGCCAATTTGGCTTATTACTAACAGGATAGTTTTAAAATCAGCTTTAGCCTCTAAGCTCTCAAGTCTTTAGCCTGCACTTAGAAGCAACAACCTAATGGGCTGATGTCAAGCATATTTGGTTGGGTTGATCCAACAAAACTATTCTGGTTTATTGTAATCTGCTGTAGCAGACAAAACAAACCCTGTGTGCACATTTTGTATTATAGTAAAAATTATTTGGACATCCCTAATTTAAAATATACTTGATCCAAGTTATATTAGAAAACCTTTTGCAACCAGGAGTACGGGTATGAACCTCCCTTCGTAACACTCACTCATACCTGTGACTCTAGAAAAACACCATTCATAAAACTGTGACTCGAAAGCCAGACTGAAGAGTTATTGAAAATACACCACAGCTGTGTCCCAATTCCACAGTGTTTACTAACCCTGTACAAAAAACTGCACAAAATTGCCACAAAACTTTGCAATCTAGTAAAAATCGTCTGATTGGTTACACCGGTGAGTCTCGCTTAAAATCTAAAGCACTAAATTTAATTTAAAATAAATATATCTGCCCTGCTTCCAGTGCTTTCTTTTACAAAAAATAAATACATATATATATAGTTACACACTGTAGTTTATGGCTAGGGTTGAACATGTACACACGCCTCTCTGACTACTAAAGATTTTCTGAAAGAATATACATACGGTGAGCTACTATAAGCCCACACAGGCCTCCAAAGTTAGAAGTAATCCCAGTTTAACAAAATGAGATCTCCCAGTGCTCAACCATGTACACGATGAGTGGGGGGGTTCTATTATGTGCCCATAGTTCAGCATGTTGAAATACTTGGAAGTACAGAAGACATCTGTCATGGGTGCAATGTAAATGAAATATGTTAAATTTACATACTTGTCTTGTGATGTTTGTGCAAGCTTAATTTGAATTGCACAGTTAAAAATAGAAATTAAAACAGAAATACAACAGCTGCAAGTTTAAAGTACCCTGCAAGATAACCTGCAAAAAGTTCCAAATCTGATTATCAACAGCAAAATACTGGAAAGCATTTCTTTGCAGTGAAGCTGGACCGTGTCATTGCGTGACTGGTGTCATTAAGATGAGACTTTCAAAGAAAACGAACGAACGTGGTCAACAGTTTCCCATCGTCCACTTCCACACGTGTTTTCTGCTGCTGGTTGCGTGCGACACACCGTGATATATATATATATATAAAAAAAAAGACAAGAAAGAGAAGCTGGAAAATGACAACTTTATATACTACATTTTCAAGACAAATGTCCCGGTTTATCGATCCTGTAAAAATATGACATCTCGGTGAGAGAGACCCCCCAAAAAACGTGGGGGCTTCTACTAGCTTAGAGGGAGTTAAAGAGCAACAAGCTAGGCCCCTTCTGGACAGGCGGCGGCCATACTCAAAATAACTGTATCTCATTTTAACGGGCTGTTAGCGGGCTCCTTTTCACGTGTAATGTGGCTTGTTTGTGAAATACACATCACGACTTAGCTCCCCTTTTTTTTTAAAAGGCTCCCCGTCCTCGGAAACAACGTTAAACTGAGGCAACAAGGCGAGAAGACAGAATGAAAAGAGAAAGCAACATGTTATGTCGCTAGTGTTAGCCGGCTAGCTAACACTAGCTCAGCTGACTACATACAATGAGGACGAACTGCCAAGTGAAATGATGGTGACCGCCTCCCCGCTGCGTTACGTTAGCGCCGAAGTGTTGATGCTCCGCAAACTCCTCGGACTGCATGTCAACATATCGATACCGGAGTAAATGATTAGCAGTTAAATAAAAAAAAAAAACCACTGGTAATATTACCTTTGCCTTTTCCAGAGGGGTGAATTTCAAGACGTGCACAAAAGGGTTTCTGAACGGGGGAGCTTGGTCCATCTTCTTCCCATCTCCTTCCACCGCACAGTGTCTGTTACTGGGCAACTTCATCCTCGCAGCCGTAACTACCGTGAGTCCAGGTCACAGCGTTAATCCTCCAAAACCCCCCAAAAAAAGTGATTCTCCGCGAAGGGAAAGATTCTCCACGCAAACGCACTTTTCCTTCTCCTTCTCTTTCTGGCACGGTGGCTAATTCAAGTGGCAGTGCAGGCTTGTTACCGTTATCTTCCCGTCTCGGACAGCATGGAGGAGGGATAACTGTTAGCCCGAGGATTAACTGGGGGGGTATTTAAAGACGCCAAGATCTTCCTGTAGAGTGCGCAGGACGCCTTCCTCCACGCCGCGTTCCCCCGCCAGCCCGTTAGCTCTGGATGCTAACGGAGCCACGATTCCGCTCCTCCCACAGCGCGCATGCGCAAGGCCGTCCTTCGCCTGTCCGTGTCACTGGGATCATGGAAGCTTGTCACATGCCTGGATTTTCAAAGTGAAACTGTCATGGAAGGGTGTTCCACTTTTTTACACATCTATCTGTCTGTCTGTCTGCTGGGTCATATAAATGTGAAGAATATTGGACAGAGTTGGCTCTACAGTTTGTTCCATAACTTTAGTTGAATTTTCCCATGACAGTATTATTTTTCTACAAATAGCAGTAGTGTCCTTCAGATTAAAATAGATTCTGTGTTCCACTGTAAAGTAGATACAAATATTTTATTTTAAAGAATACAAGGATAACAGATAAAATGTTGAAAGAGGAATTAGATTTTTTTTTATAGCGGCTCATTTTGAATTTAATACAGATGACATGTCTCAACCACCTCCATCTAGTTAATAAGGAGGCAGTGCTCCCTTGTTTGCTTAGAAAATGAGAAATGTTAAATCTATTTTTAGCAAACATAGCAGACAAGAATTTGTTTTCGGCTTGTCACGTGGTTAAAGAGTGGAGTCATAGGAGTTGGTGGATGAAAACGACATGTATGGTTCATTTTAGCCAAATCAGGCTTCTTTGTGTGTGTGTGTACACATGAAAGTCAATGAATGTAATGCTCTGAGTTCATTGGCTTTTATGAAATGACTCATAACTGCCTGTTATAACATGTCAACAGTCTTACATTCCAAAATATTTAGAATTACTTTTTTATGTACGTACATAATCTTGACCACATTAGCTCTTGCACCTGTCAAAGCCAGACAACCAAGTCATCGTGGCTCAGGTCTGGTCCACACTTCCATCTGGTCTACAGACTACATGGACAAATGGCACATGGCTGGAAATCTCTTTCTTGGATACAATATTGGAAAAGAAAATGGCACAGCAATAATTAAAAAAATGTCTTTTATACTGTATTCATCTCTGCATGTTTCTGCTGTGATGTCACATGCAGCATTAAAGGTGAAATGCAATGTCATTTGGTCTAATGGTCTACTAACACATGTTTCCACCAACATCACTATGTGGGATGGAAATAAATATGCACACACACACACACACACACACACACACACACACACACACAGACACACACATATATATCTATAAATAATGTGATGATGGGGTGAGTGAAATCTTAAAACCATTAATCTACTAATTAATTTTAACCAATAAATATAAACAACTAATAATTTGTAAAACTTTATTTCAATTAACTTGTCATCACCGTGAACAAATGATTGTGTCACAATGTACAAACGAGCTACTCAAAGTACCTTGTGTTGTCAATATAATAAAAGTTTCATGTATATACTTAGGCTTTGAATACAGTGATTGAAAATACACACAAATGCACTTTTTCAGTTGGTATAAATAGATTTCGACAATACACATGTTTTTTACAGCACTGCATAATACAAGGGAAACAAATAGAAAAGCAAACATAGGAAGCACCTCTTGGCCAGGACTGTACATGCAGCACTGTATGGAGAATTTATAATTCAATACATGTACTAAAGTGCCTGAAACTGTTATAATTTAGGTGCTTTTTGTCCTCTTTTAGTTTTCACTGCTCTTAACTTGCATTTGTTTTTCTGTTTGTGTGTGTCCCTGCAGTATTCCTCCCTTCCTCTGCTGGTTAACAGTGCAGTCACCCCTTGCCTTTCCTCATCATCACCCCTGCATGTTTATATTTAGGCCTTGCATTTAGTTTTTGGGCTGCTAGTGTGTCTTGGTTTGTTCTGGTGCGGCTCCTTGATCTTGTTTGGCTTTTCCCAATGTCCAGCCCTTACTACAGTTCCTGAGTCTGTTGATAGATTTGGTAGTTCAGGTTTTTGTTATAGCCTATGTCTCTCTGCCTTTGAGTTAATATTGTTATGTGGGTTAATATTGTTATAGCTTGTGAGGGAGTTTTGTTATAGTCCAGGTCTCTGCCTTTGAGTTTATACTCATATGTGAGATAATATTGCTAAATCTTTTTTAGAGAGCTCTGTGCTGAGTATTATAGGATCAGTAGTATGTGTGATACTAACTGCATCAGTAGTTCATGTGTAAATAAACCTGTTGCGCTCTTGGCGTGTCTCAGCTTCTGCTTTTGGGTCCTCTAGTTAAAGTATCTAGTTACATTAACCCTCACAGAAACAAACTGTAGTTGCAATTTTAATAAAAAAATAAAAAAGTTTTTATGTTGTGCAGAAACAACAAAGGTTGTGGATAATGTGAATATTGTTTAAAAAACCTTAACTTTCATTTGAGAATTGGACTTAATCTATGAGGGTAAATTATATTTCTTAAACATAACGCTCAGCAATGCGAATCTTCATAACTGAGTGTATGCCTCCCTCTAGTGGTGAAAACATCACAATACAGAAACTATATTTCCCTGTGTGGAATACTACAGCCCCAGTCACATATGTCCAAAGTAATTTATTATTAATTTACTTTATAGCGTTCAGGCAAAAGAAGCTTTCTCAGTGTATTATGAGATTCATCTGGATTTAATAAAGACTCTTTTGGCTGAATGCCATAAAGTGAATCTAGAATAAACTGCATTAGCTTTGAAAATAAGTTCACAGCATTCATGATGCATGATGGTGATATAATGTGCAAGGTATTATTTATTTACATGTAAATGCTAAACAATACGCTACCCTTTGATTGAAATGAAACAAAGGTTAGCAAAAATTTATAAAAATTAATAAAAATAATAAAGAGAATGCTTTATAAAGTCCCTTCCCTTTGTGGGAAAGTCAGAGTAAGTCTTGTTGTTTAAATGTGTGAATCTAATGTATGGTATAGAGGTAATGTAAATACGGCTTTGTTTTTATTCAAATTTATAAAAATAGATTAAACAGAGTGCCAAAGCCTCATAAAGCCTTCATTATACTGAAGTACTTTAGATAATTGCTTTTTAGTCACAAAAGTGAATGAACTGAGTTGGAGAGAAAGCTGAAAGAATCATTTGCCCGATAGTGCAAGTCTTTACGCTACACTTTATAAGATAGTATTTGCTTGCACAACGGTTTCTGAAGTACCAAATTCGCAAACCTATTGATTTTGACAACATGTTCGTACACTGCAGGGTCTCCAGCATGTTGTGAAAAAAGGTGCTGTGTTTTGGATGTTGTACTGTAACACATTTGCTTTGTCCTCCTCCTCTCAGCAATCATGTTTTGCTTGCGACTTTTGTAATTGCAAGCATGTCAAGATCAGCCAGTCAAACATACACATGTGCACAAACATGTGGCATGTGCACTTTGCGGGAGCAGACACACAAACACACATGCCATTCAGCTTCATATTTTAATTTGGGTGTGGGGCATGTAGTCAAAGTGCCCTGTGGGCTGACCGTATCAGGTTGTGACATTTGCATTTGACAGGAATCACATCAGACAGGGTTAATACTGGAGAGGATGGAGGGATAGAACAAGGAAAAAAATGTGGAAAAGGTTTTCCTCATTCCTCCTACCTTTCCTTCCCCTCTCTCTTTCCCCTCCTTCAATTCCACAGCTGAGGTGCTTAAATTAAAAAGGAAGAAATGCAATTTAAAGACATGGGATAAACAATCACAAAACACTTGTTTCTGGAGGAGACACAATTTCCTGGTGCCTTGTCCAATTTCTTATGGCCTGGAGGGCTGCTGCATGCGTTTTAACACCTGGTTCTACACCGCTGATTAAAATTGTAATGCC
This sequence comes from Channa striata, assembly GCA_033026295.1. Classification (NCBI taxonomy): domain Eukaryota; kingdom Metazoa; phylum Chordata; class Actinopteri; order Anabantiformes; family Channidae; genus Channa; species Channa striata. The sequence continues at coordinate 11,988,331 of CM065175.1, read as the reverse complement.
AGTGTTGAATCAATCCGTATGACATTTTGGAAATACACAAGTATCAGGACATTTTATATATACAGCATTTTTTCTCTTGTTTTCATTTGGAACCAGAAAGGCGCAAGGTGGTGACTCACACTGGGTGTCACTACTATGCCTTCCAACTGTTTAAAGAGAAAAAAAGGAAGCTTCAATATCTTTAACAAGTGTAAATATGCTACTATCACTGTTATACATAGTATTTACTCAAAGGCACATGTGTGGTATAGCTTAAAACATAGAATTTGATTATTACCAAGGTTTCTTCTTTATAATTAGGAGCCAAGTTTGATTGCTTTTCCATAAGAACAATTAGAGTGGAATATTGTGGACTTGCTAGCATTTTTGACAGACTGTTTTTGAACCTTATCCCAATCCTAAACTTAAAATAATCACACGAACACCAACCAATGGGCGAGTGTCTACCTGAAACAAAAGGGAGAAAAGCCACACATCCAATCGATCAGTGTGGATAGTGTAAGCAGATGAGACCAGGTATAGAGTAGGAGGAGTAGAAATATAAATGAAAGTTATCATATTAGAGTTGCTAGACTAAGTGTAAGCGAAAAAGAGCAAAGAGAATAAGAAAGAGAACAAATGTCCAGATTTTTGTACCACTATTACACCGGTATACGCCCTCAGGCCAAACATCTGAGACGGAGTGACAGACAGACCGATGTTTGCTTCACATCACAGTAATGTTTTACCAGGCTCTGCGCCCATGTCAATCAATGGCCGGCATGTTCCAAAACATATTCAACACACAAAGAGAACACTTTGGCTTGAGGAAATGGATTTTGCGCACGATTGGCAGGAGACTCTCTGGATGTGTCAATCACCAGAAGCCCTTTGTTTTACCCCTGTCTCAAGCTCCTAGAACAAAGACATTTCATTTTGTGTCATGTGTCTTTGAATGTGATATAAAAACATGAATTCTCTGTTTTACATTTGGCTTGAGGAGAAAGCAACACTTGTTCTCTGTGAAAAAAAAACAAAAGCTCCAACAAAAAAGTAAAACGCTGCAGATTTATCCCAAGGAGGGGATTTTGTGTGAAGCCTACAGGTGAGAGTTGAATGCACAGTAGTCATCTCAGCGCAGCACGCTCTGGTGAAAGTACTAATCTATACGTTTCAGAATACGGTGATGACGAGCGCAGGACAAGCAGGATGAGGGACATAGGGGTGCAGTTGGACTGCTAGCATTTGAAACCATTATTTCACACAATGGTCATTTGAAATCGGAGAGAGGCATCAGTCTCTTCCCTGGCATCGCATCTAAGCAGCTTCTCTCCTTTTCCCCTCGTCTCTCTCTCTCTTGTCTCTTGTCCTTTCTTCCTGTCTGGCCCCTCCAGGTGCCGCGCTATCTCACAGCAACCACGGGAATCCATGAGCCGTGTACATCCACGGCCCTTTGAAAGAGGAAGCCACTTTGCTTCTCATCTAGGAAAGCACCTTCCATCGTCCTCTGTGCTCCTCGGGGAGATGAAGGGGGTTCCTGCGAGAAGAGAAGAGTGGGTTTTGTTACCAAAGCCACATGTTGGGCAGGACAGCCAGTTGTAAGACAAGAAAGATCTTTGTGGTGAACACAAGTGTTTGGCTGTCCTCTTGCATGCCTGTCTGTCAGCATTACTTTGCTGGCTGGACACCTGTACTACAGCAATTTTACACAAGAAAAACAAAGACATGTAAAGGATGTAAAGGGAGATTATAAAGTGTGTGTGTGTGTGTGTAAAGAATTTAGTAAATGGTGCTAAGTGCTGTCTTTGTAAGAGGAGCGTTTGAAGGGGAAAATCATCACCTTGATGGAGTCAACCTCTCAGTATGTGAGATTTATACACTAGACAAATGAAATTGACGTTTGACATTTATGAAAAAAACATTGCTCAAAACAAAATGACCTTTGACCTTGTGAGAGAAGTAGATGATGTGTGAGCGCTGAGTGTCTGAATGACTGAGATTTTGGAAATTTCAACCTGCTTCACTTTCAGTGGATTTTTAAAAAAAGGTAAAAGAAAAACGATGGAATGACTCCAGCACAGAGGAGGACGGATAAATAGAGACATGAGCCTGCCTGGGAATGAAAGGTGGAGGTCATGGCTTTGGAATGTGACTAGATGATAGAGAGCAGGAAGAGGAAACAGATAAACTCTTGCATGCTGCCCTTGCACACACACATGCAGACATACACACAACACAGAGACACGCACCCTATTGTGCTATCATCAAAGGTCGAGTGTTAGCTGACAGAAACCACCAATCTGTCTCCGTGCCAAAACCATGATAAGGCACTAGGACATTGGTGACCTGTGTCCGTGTGTGTATTCGTGTGCGTGTGTTCGAGACAGGAGCAGGTGATGCACAAGAAATCCAACCTTTTTGCTTTAGAAGACCAACGCTAAGCTACAATCTGTCACAATCAAGTTATCCAGTATTGTAGACATCTAACCTACTCGCTGCAACATCAGGATAAACTTTGATTTCTGAAGGATGACAAACAACTGCCAGCATCATTTTGGACTGTAGCTGTCCTGCTTCATCCATTATGGGAAATATTTCTAAATTTGTAAATGACTGAAAAAGACACATCCTTCACTTCTCCTTCGTTAGATGAAAGCCAGTCCATCATTCTCTATATTTGACTTTTATTCATTTCTGTCTGTCCTTTCCTCATAGTCAGACTTTTAATTCACAGACAGTGAGGCAGTAGCATTAAAAGAGGCATGTCGTTTTTTTTTTTATTTTTTTTTTAAAAGCTTATTTGCTTATTTGATTGGATACACTCTCTTGAGTGTGTTTGTGTCCACTGAGACAAATAGCCTATAAAACTACAACTAGCTGGTTAGCGTAGCACTTGGCACAAACACTGGTAGTGGAGGGAACCATTTATTTTGATTCATTTAAAATTTGGAATTTGTAAAGCTCACAAATTTTATATAACATAGTTTAAAAATACAGCATGTTATGGAATAACAATATACAGTATTTGCATTTGCTAGACATGCTTCTTTACTAAGTTCTTTATTGCACCAGAATTAAAGACACACATATACAAAGTTATGTTTAGTCAAAAATCTGAGATTTTTAATTAGTTAGTGAGAAGTGTGTCCATTCATTCCTACTTTTATCCCTTTTTCTGTAGGTCTGTGAGTATAATCATGTAAAGCTACACATCAAATGAAACCTTTAACTCAATTAGATTATGCGTTAGACAACTGAGACAAACATATCAACAATCGGAGCACATTTCAGGCCGGACAGAAGGTACAGGAGAGTTGGGCAGAGAAACAGGGGACTAATTCTCTTCCTGACAAGCGGAAAGAAAAAAATGTAGGTAAAACAAAATTACTCCCTTGATAGGAACAAATGGTGAGGATACATGAACAAATAAAAAGTGTAGGAGGCATGTGAGGATGATGGCATAGTGGTGAAAGACTGATGTCACATCTCCTCTGTCCATTAGTCTTCTTTTTTTTCCTTTTTTGGGGGGAAGGTTTTTAGTGTCTCTACATCTGTCAACACAGCAACAAATGAGTCCTTTCCCTCCACCCTCTCTCTCGCTCAGACAGTCTTGTAAGCGTGTTCTCCTCTTTGGCAGATACTGTTTAGTCTAATTGACCATCTATGGTGATGACAAAGATATCAAAGCAATGGGATTTTGATTTCACGCTGATTTTTCCTGCAGAACCCTTCTATATTATTCACTCTGTCATTTCCTCTTCTTACTCCATCTTCTCTAGCATCTCTAGGTAAAGTTTCTGATGACAACCCAGTAGGTCGTGATTATGATTGTAGTTCAAATCTTCAGACTCGAAAAAAATGTGAGTGTAGATTGACTAGGAAGAAGGATCTCTTTTTGCTTTTTGGCACATCACATAACCAAAGGCGAAGACAATGTCTATGCTAGCTGTGGGTTTGGTTCTTTTCTTATATATAACAGTAATATTCTGTATATAATTTTTTCACTGGTTTATTTACAAGGAATAAACAGTATCACATGTCTAAACAGCCATAAGTGCAGGAATACCTACAGTACATATGCGCTGTCAGCTGCTACAATGAGGAACAAGTTGAGATTTGTTTTCCTCTTGCAGTACTAGATATGAGCAAATGGAGGAGCTCTAGTGATGTCCTTCTGACCACATGGGACGACCACAAACACAATGTTTGCATGTGTGTAAACATCTTTATCAGCATAAATGTGTGTATAAGCCTCCTTACTGGACATGTATATGTGGTTCTACTGCATGCACGCTGTGTGAGTATATAAAACACGGTTGTCTGTCTTTGCATTAAAGGGTTAAGTGGTTTTTATGTGTTTGCTCATGCATGTTCATGCTTAATACACTCGGCATGTGCATGTGTATTTAGTCGTTTTTATGTGGTAAAGGGAATCCATTATATCAAAAACAAGGTGTTGCTAGGAAGAAATAAATAATTGCTGCTAAGTAGCATCACACATTGGTGAAATTTTTATCTGGGCATCATTTATTAGTAACCTAAGTCAGGAAATATAGTATTGGATTCATGGTGTTGTTTAGCAAGTAGATTAGTAAAGTTTAAATCTTTTATTGAGGGGAAATAAAAAACAAAACAACAACTCAGAACTTGTTTTTTGCAGCATTAGTGTTTAAAAACATACATAGAGGATGAGGCATTACTAGATGTTTAATAGTCGTAATATTTTCCAGATGACTGCTTGGCTTTTTGCAAGAATTCAATATGGTGTCTACTTCACAGGTGATGCACGACTTTTTAAGACAGGGTTCCTGAAGTTAACAGCACCAGCTCCATAAAGGAGACAAGAGTTTAAAACGGACATTTAAAAAAAAAACAGAGAAGTAAAGTTGAAGGTCAGTATTCAAGGTCCCATTAACTTGTGAATAGGAGGGAAAACAACGATGCGTTTTAAAGGAAAGCTAACATCATATGGGAGGATTGAACAGAGTTATGAATAGATCATGTAATTTCCCACTGTGGATGTGTAATGCCACTCAACAGTAAACAGATAATCAAGCAGAAACACACTTTGGTCCCAACTAAGACCCAGCACTCTTGCAGGCTGTACATGCTGTTCAAACTTCCCCAGCACAATGCTTGACATTGGTCTTGCAGCAAAGAAAACAATGGCCCTACATGCTCCTATCAAACTCTTACTTAAATCCCCCTTTTTATCCCGCTTTCATTCTCTGTCATTCTGTCTTGTATCTGGCCAGGTCTTACAAGTCTCCGGCTGTGACACAAGGGGTTCCGTGTTGTCCACTCCTAACAGATTACACAAGGATGCAAGACAAAAGGAGAGCAACACGGCCTGTGCATTCATTTGCCTCAGTAAAGACTGAGTGAAAGAAGGGAGTCTAGAGGCTGGGAGAGAGAGTGAGGTGGGAAATAATAATGAAAAGAAGAGAAAACAAAGAAATTGTCATTTATGAATATGGATATTTATGGACTCGAGCGAGAAAAAAAAAATCTGAAAGAAATAAAGGGGAAAAGAGGAAAGAAAAAGAGAAGCTTTTCTTTTTAGTGTCTCCAGTTATCGCCGGCCCAGGCCGGCATCTTTATTCTACCAGGAGAAAATGCTAATCATCAATCTCAGGCTGCATGCTACGTCTCTGTTTAATAGCTGATAGGGAGTCTCCACAGGCTGCTTTGCTTCTTTGTTTAAAATGACATATAATGGGACTGAGCCTTATCTGTGTCTCAGTGCATTCTCTCTCTCCCAGCTCCTCTCTCTCTCTCTCTCTCTCTCTCTGCGTCTCTCTGGGGTTGTTGTCCAGTGTAAAGAAATAAGGACTAGCACGCCACGATTGATTTTGAGCCAGGGATAACTTAATCCATCAATTTAACATGAAATGAATATGCAAAAAGTGAGGGTGGGGTGTGTGGGGTGTGTGGGTGGGGTGTGTGGGAGGGGGGGGTTAGGAATCCTCAGCCAACCTCTTTGACAAAAAACAAACAATGACAAAAGAGAGGGACAAATAAATGAAGATGAAAAGAAAGACAGAGCGTAAGAGAGAGGAAGAATAGATGGGAATAGGTTTTGGATTACTACCTCCAAAACCTATACTGTCATCTTCAAAGAAAATCCATCAGCAAGTGTTTTCTTTTTCAACATATTTCATAATGACAACTAAGATGTACCGGAACCAAATTACAATCATCCATTGTTGCACACATCAATACATTTACTAATGAAAATACACCTCGACTGTTACTTCACTTAAGACGAATCACTTGAGCTAGACCTGCAACGCTCTCGGTAGCTTGTGCACATAAGACAATTTTAACACCAATGGAGATTTGCTGTGAAAAGAAATTTGCTAAATTGAAACACAAGTTAGAGTGGCCATAGTGGGGTGACACGTTGGACTGGTTTCCTAAACTTACCCACTTTAAAATGTCGAGGTAGCTAGACAGGTGTTTGACTGGCAGTAGTGCTAAACTGACTCACACTTGTGTGCAGGTGGTGGTAAAGTGAGAAGATGAAGAATGGAACAAGGCGCCGACAGAAGGCAGGATAGAACAAAACTGTCTGCAAAGAAACGTGGACGCAGGTTTCAAACCTTTGTGAAAATCAGTGCATTTACATGGACTTAGGTAACCAGGTTACAGTTGGCTTCTTGGAAGGAAGAGCACATGGGACAGCTAGCTTCTCAAATCGTGGTAAAAATTAAGGAAAAACTGCTTTCCCCAGGTAGATTAATGTCGCTGTCTCTGCAATTTATATGTGTAAACTGGTTTCTAATCTGCTTTGTCTTTAAACTTTCACATTTTTCTGACTAAAGTTGAGTAAAGTTTATTTTACTTAAATTGTAAATGGCCATTTATTTAGCACTTTAATTCAAGGCACTTCAGAATGTTGCTTGTCATTCCCCCGTTTACAGACACACACACACACAATGGCAATGGCTGCCATGCAAGGTGGTCACCTGACCCACCAGGAGCAACTCTGGGTTCAGTGTCTTGCCCATGGACACTTTGACAAGCAGCCAGGAAGGACAGGGGATCAAACCACTGACCCTGTGGACAACTGCCTTACCCCTTAGTACTGTACTTAGTGTTACATTTTGAAAATTTATAAAATGATAACAATGAAAAAACAAAAAATATTTAAGATTTTAAACTGATGCGATTAACCTATAAAATCTTAAAAAGTCCATTTGTTGCTTTGGTGTTTTTGGGGACTTAACTGTGTAACTAATTTTCTCGCCCGAGTCATCTGCACATAGTAGACTCTAGCTGAAACAGGGTGTATTTTTGAAGTAGGATGATTACACATCATAACATAAACAATAATTTTAGCCATGATATTTTAGCCATTTCTCTACCCTCACATGTAAGCACTAGGCTTCGAAAGACTTTAAAAACTTGCGCATTGACCCTTTCTGAGTAATGAGTTTAAATGTAAATCAAATAATCTAGAAAGATATTTCCATTTCCTCACCGTCATGCACACAGGTTGCTACTGTTTATGGTGGTTTCGGGTCAGCTGCTTGTCTGTCACATGATCAGGAAGGAAGGAAAACATTAACATTGAACATGGGCTAGAGCAGATGAAAGCTCTTGGCCTGACTGTCAGCGCTGTGAGGTGATGAGAGATGTCATTACTTATTCATGAGTCCTAAATGCAGAGCAGAGGAGATGGGCATGGCTGACCCGGAATCAAAGGGGGTGGGCCACATTTGTGTGTGTGTGTGTGTGTGTGTGTGTGTGTGTGTGTGTGTGGGAGGATATTAGATGAAAGCTGTGTAATTGTATCGTACTCCGTGCACCAGCTGTGATACTGACTTTATCTACAGGGCCATATGAAATAAACAAAGAGCATATGCAATCTTTATTCAAGAAACCTGTTCTTCCATCAGGCCGACAATCCAAGTCTGTAACAGAGAGGGAACAGGAAAGAACTTTAAAACGTGTGTTTTCACTGGGGTGTGTTGCTTGATACACCTGTAGAATTGTGGAAATGTCCGCTCACTGCCTATGATCAACAAATGTGATATTTACAGCGTAGAAGATTTTTTGGGTTGATAGGATGGTTGTGGCCTGAAACAGGTCAAGGAATTCTTACAATTATTATTGATGACTTATTATTGGCCATCACTCTTTTGGTGACATCTGTGACTGTAGTGAACCCATTTTAGTTAGGAGGAATTTGGGTTGGTTGGAAAACACAGGACTTTCTCAGAGAAGAGCAGAGTTCTAGTCTGCTGCTGTTGTAACCAGTCATATGACACATGCCTCACACCAGTCACTATGTTTGCACAGTTGTAATCCCGCATTTCTGACTATTATACAAGGGGTCATCTTTTAAAAATAGTCCAGGTGCTCACATGAGAGAGCAGTGCTTTTGTGGAAGAATCAAATTCTCATCCCGCAGAGTCAGATAATGACTGAGGTGTCACATTTTTTATTCTTTGGCACTTTGATACTTTATGGGCACATCAAGTTAAGGTTTAGTGAAAGGAAAAAATGCATCAAATCTCAACGTTAAATACCTACATACAGTGAAAACTTTACATACATGCTTACACATGCTCTATAATAAGCAGGTTTGTAACATTGACCAATGATCATCATTACAGTGCACTGGAGTCATTTCCCAGACTCCTGTGGGGGAGTTCTGCGTCTTGTGGTACCGTCTAACCACCATGAGCACCTGCCAACATTAGGTACCACAAAGTGATGCTTTTTATGAGAACGGACTTAGATTGGAGAAGTTTTTGGATTAATTATTGCATAATGAAGTTGAAAAAAATCTTTCATTGATTGTCATGGTAACTTTGGAATGGTTGTGTTAAAAATTAATAGCAAACTTTTCCAGCTTTAACACCCTTTGTGATTCCATCATCAAAGAAAAATTAATACTTTGCTTCTTCAAAATGCAATTTTTAAATACTTCTTTCAAATAGTAAATAATGAAGTCAGCAACATTTTGCATTCACTACAACAACCGTGTTTGAACTCTTCACTTCTCCACCTTCATCTGCTGCGTTGAGTTACACTGGAATGCTTCGAATGAGATATTCTGAGTGAACGAGCATCTTTTCTAATTCGGCTCCAGTTATCAAGTGACTCAATTTTGAGCTGAATACAGCTCTTGTGTGATCACAGACCTGTACACAGCTGAGGGTGCTACTGTTTCAAAGCAGCTGGAAATGGCCTGTCATCACAGGGATGTGCATGTGTGGGTGGTGTGGGGGATAATGGATGGGCATTATGCGTTCTGTGTGAAATCTTAGGAATATCATACACTCACATGGATATTTGATAACAATAGAGTTCAGGAACTCTAGTCAGACATCGGAACTTGTGCAATTGTATATAAACACACACCAGGAGACAAACTCCTAAAGTGAAGACATAACATCCATGAATAATGGCTTTAACTATTAGTAGTGTGGCGCAGGCCTTGCGACGCAGTGAGAGGGCTGCTTGATTTGATGCAGCTGCCTGTGGATAAAAAATGTAAACTTAATTCCAGGCTTGTAGCTAGACAGATGATAGCAGGTAAAAAACCGAGTCACCCCATGTTCCTAACCTGATTTACAAACTCTGCTCTCTGTTTTCTACCTACCAGACTCCTGAGCCAAGGAGTCAGAGAGGTTACACTACAGGAAATGAACTCAATATCCCGTAACCAATTCTGTTTGATAGAGGTGGCTGTAAAATATGCACGGCTGGATTCCGTGGGACAACCCCACCAGCCTATTATTGACTATTCATTTTTCCCTGCTTGTCATTGATGTATGTGTGCAAAGGAATAAGTAATGCATATGTATCCCATAGCATATACTCCTTTTTAAATATACATTGGCCAAGAAGTAAAAAGCTGCACCAATGATTTTTCCACAGTCCTTATCTGCATTTGCAGGTTGCCTAGATCCATCAATGTTTATGAAGCAGAGGCCAGAGTAATTCGAGCACATTTATCCAGCTGGAGCACGCGCACACACATGTAGACACGCACACGGAAACATACAGACACAAGCATGCTCACTTAGAGGGACTTTTCCATTATGGCATGAATATCTCTGGCATGGCCAGTATATTTTTCCTCCTTTCCTTAATATCCAACCAAGACAAAAATCTTGAATTATTTTCTGAGAAAAAAAAAAATCCCAAATATTTTATAGTAGATAAGGGGAAGATATGGCAAAGGGAGGCTCCTGGCTGGGCGTCACTGGAAGATAACTAGGTTTTATTAATGACCTGACACTGGAACGGGCTAAAGTAATTAGGCTGTTCCCCCTCTCCTCCTCTCCTGCCCTCCTTCCCTCTTTCTCCCCCCCTCGATAGATGGGCGAGCAAATTTTGGCGATAGTTTGATAACCAAAGGGACACCAGCACGCTGCGGACAACACAGTAAAAAAAAAAAAAAAAAGAGCAGAATGAATGAGTGCAGGAAAAAAGAGGGATGTCATTGATGTTATCAAAGTTCATTCGAATTGCCGGAGGGAAAGCAAGCCGCCTATCAGTTACATTCACCTGTGAATAGTTAATTGTCCAGCACATGCATATGGGTGAGTCATTAATAACATTTGACTAATGGTTTAATTCTCTCTCTCTTCTTTTCTCTTTCCCTTTTCTATTTTCTTTCACCCTCCTTCCCCATTTCTCCACTCTAAAAAAAGATGAACTGTTACTAATGTTTTTATGTTGTGCACCATATATTTTCTTTGGCAAAGCAAATAAAAGCATCACAGTTTGAGCGCCCAGGTCAGTCCTACAAGACATATTTGTAAGTATTCTTCTTGAGTTTGAGATTGGGTATGATGATGGGTACATAATATTTTTTGATATCATGATAGTGATGACAAAGAATGAGACAAAGAATTTATAAAGAACTTATAAATGTATTCTTCATGACATATTCCAACTTAGCAGTATTCTCAATGTTTAATGTTTATACAATTGCTCAAGTAAAACCCAGTCATGGTGGTAGTTATTACTTTACATACACTGCCTGGAGAAGGAGATTGATATTACACCTTATAGCCAGTATTACACCAAGTAATGGGTTGTGGAAGAATTTTACCCCATCCTGAGTGTCCTTGTTTGTGCTCATGCTTATGCATCTGGGGCTCCTCTACCTGAATGAAGACTGCCTGGTATCTCTAAGGATGGCCCACGCTTTGTTCCTGCAGCAATGTTCTCTCCATATAACGAGAGTCCGAGGAAGGCAGACAAAGGCTTGTGATCTTCTCCACAGTCCTAATAACTCTCTGTGGAGCTTCCATTTCACTTTGTAAAGTACTATATGTCCAAAAAAACAAAACAAAACTAAAACTGCAGTTTATTTTAACCGCATTTTGACCACAACTGGTCTCCGTCAAGGCCTGCTGAGGTTCCCTAAAATGTGCAGGCGAAGAACCTTAAACATATTAAACAGCTCTACTTTAATCCCAAAGGCTGGAGGAGAGGAGTTTCTGTTCTGAAGCCAAGGAATCACTCATCTGTCTGGCCCATGTTCAGGACAAGGTCATTGTCATGTCCATATGCAGACACTCTGTCCACCAGGTGCCCTGAGGGGTCTTATCGTGAATGAGTTCTAGGATAGTTACATCGTCTGAGAATTTGAAGATGTGGTTGTGATTTAGAGTTGATGAGTAGTCCAGTAAAACAAAGTGGAAAGAGATTTCAGCAGTTTCAGAACCGGTATGGCTGGCGAAACAGCTGTAGTCTAAGAAAAAGCAAGAATGCACATGTGTTCCCATAGTCCTGTTGTCCTATCAGCACAAAGAAAGACATAAAGGAAACCTTCAACACTTCTGTATGTAATACTTGGTTATGTTCTTTATGACTGTCAGTACAATAAACGAAAGCTGCCTCACATAAAGGATAAAAACAGTGGGAACCACCTGGTCTGCCAGCAGCTGTCAACTGTCCAAAATTACAAATTCTGACCAAATAATATTTCAGCTAATAAGGCCATAATGCAGTGATTTATTGCTTTGTACACTTTGCCCACTTTTGCTGTAGGTACAAAAGAAATAAAAACAGGCTACGATGCCAGTCAATGTTTATATGTATTTCAATGTGTGTGACATTTACAGAACAACAAAGCTCAAATAATACCATCAAACACGTGGTATACAGCCTGATACATTGCACATGTGCTGTTACAGAATTCATTTTCATCTTTGGTAAAACAAATAGCATATGATAAAATCACCAGGCGAAGAATATTTCATATAATTATCTCCTCAGGACACACCACTGCTGGGGATTTAAAGGCCCATTTGTCTTTTGATCCATTAGTAGAAACGTCTACAGCATCTGTCTGAGTCTCACGGCAGCTGTAGGATGGAGAGGCAGAATCTGAGATACATGAAGACAGCCAGTTGTTCTGTTAAGTGTGCTCCAGCAGACCACCAAGGGTGTGTGTGTGTGTGTGTGTGTGTGTGTGTGAGAGAGGAAGACATGCTGAAAGCTAAGCGTCTGATTATGGCCTTGACATTGTTTCTCAATATGAATGTGTCTCTGCATGTGTATGGCTTGACCTCATGTGCATGAGTGTATAGATATGTGTGTGTGTGTGTGTGTGTGTGTGTGTGTGTGTGTGTCAGGCAGTCAGGCTGACAGAAAGAGAGCAGCATTGACTCACTCCAGATAAATCCAATGTCCACTTATCACAAAGAAGCGGATAAGGAGATTATCTCTAAATCAAAGGTTTCTCGTGCTATCTGAACTGGTACTTCTCTGAGCTGGACGGACAGGCAATTTCTCCATCTGCCTCTCAGTCTTTTTGTCTTCATTTCTATATTATTCACACACTTACAGTACTTCCTTGTCTCTTGCACTTTCTTTGTTCAAAGTTCTCATGTCTGTCTGTCTGTCTTGGCTCTTGCTGCTTCCTCTCATCGTATTCTTTCGCCTTCTCTTTTTCTCCCTCTAGTCTAAATTGCTCAACACCAATTTCGTCCAGACACCTGAAGCCTTCGAGATGAGCTGCAGTTCAGATGTCTTACCCTGAGTGGACGTGGAGGAGCTTTATTAATCCATGAAATTCAAGCTTGCTCAGTACTGCAATCAGCAAGCTATTAGTTGATGAAGAAACCATTCATGAATTACAGATTTCTTAACTGATGCAGAGCAAACCTCTACCAACAATCACTTTGAATGATATGATACAGTACAATGTAGGTGAAGATTTTGTCGAAGGGTTTTTTTGTTTTAAACATTCCGCTACCGACCCAAGCAGCTGTAGTTGCAGTTTTGAGTAACTATACCAAGAAGTTTCTATTGTATGGTGTAAACTAATTCATTGCTACGATATGAACACTTACATGATCAGCCTGAGCCTCATTTGGAGAAACGTGGCAAACTGTGGACTTGTGAATGAGCATTTATTGATCTTAGTGTGTTTGTGGTGAGGACTATTGTCTCTATTTTACTATTAAATTATTTCTATGCATTTGAAGACTAAATGGTGGACTTTAGTATAAATGTGTTTTTGTAGTAAAGTCATCGTTTATTTATGTGTGAGACTCATAGGTCATTCAAATCAAGCTGCGGCGATTCTTTTGTGCATATTTGTGTGTGTGTTGCATGTGTAAAATCCACAAAGTCATAATTGCCTCAGCTTGCAGTCTTAGCTTTGTAACAAGACAGACTAGATGTTCTTCACACAGTACAATGATGGACCCGTGATTTAAGATGTAGTACAGCAGTTAAAGCTCGCGCGTGTGTGTTAGACAGACAAGATGTTCTACAGCCTTTACAATGACAGATCTGCGGTGCGAGATGCGCAACTGGATATGTGTGTGTATGTGTGTTTTGTTGAATATGATGGATCAGCCTGGGTTGACATGATGTCCAACAGGAGTGTAGTACAAGCTCTAAGAAACCATGTTGCTTCTGGTCTACATGCACTCTGCATTTGCTCAGCTAACTAGGTTTTCTCTTGTGGTAAGAAACCAGAACTTTCACCTCCGGGCAGCTGTCTTTTTTCCCTGGCATTCATTTGCTTTTGAGACTTATTTTTTTCGACCCTTTATGTTTAATTTTTTTATTTAGTTTAATTTTGATATAAAATATTTTTTTATGCTTTTTAAATGTCATGCATTAATCAATATGGCTTGCACACACTGAGGTGACAAATGAAATATGCCAAACCATTCTTTGGCATATTTTGAATGACACCGTCAACAAAAACAGAACATTTTTGGTGCTATTAAATTACAGAGATTTACACTTAATAAAGTCTGAATTCCAAAGATGAAGCTGTTCAGTATCTTGAATCTTTGACATGATGTTCTATCTCTAAATATTACACATAAACAAGAACTTAACTTTCATTCTTTCAGTCTTTAAACAGTGAATAGTTTTAAGAGGTCTGTCTATTTAGCATTTTATTATGCTGCATGTGTGTGTGTTTGTGTGTGTGTGTTTTGGGATAATTAGGGCAGAAATGTTGCTGGATTAAATATATTTTCCATGTACTGAGCTACTACAACTATCTGCCATCACAGCTCAAATCCCCACAGAAAAGCAAGGTCTCTCTTCCTTCTCAATTTACTTTGTCTACAAGGGCTGGAAACTCCCTGCAGAGCATCACTGCATTGAAACACACTCAGGCACACCCACCCACACCCACCCACACACACACACACACACAAAGGGCCATTATAAAATGCCGATTTATATTTCATACGTTCCTGTTTGAATGTGTTTGGACCACACACTTACAAATGGAGGCGACATGGTTAAAGTATTTATGCTATGCAACGCAACAGTCTATCTATTAGTAATATGAAGGAGTGAAGGGAAACATATTCTTTGTCTTATATCCCATTTGTTGTCAGGATGGATTCACTCATTCAGCAAGATGCCATACGGGGATAACAAAAGGATCATGAGGGGCAGAGAAGAGTGTGTGTGTGTGTCTACATGTGTGTGTGTGTTCTCAGCAAGAAGTTTACTTACTCGTCTATGTGAGTGCTGCTTGGGTTGAAGGGCGATGTATCTAATTGCTAATATTGCAATAACGTTCAATAACATGCGTTTCACTTTTCAGGGCATTTTATATTTACCTATGCTGAGATGGAAAGTAAAGCATCTACTAGGTAATTAGCCTACATCAAGCTAAATAATCATATATTTGTTCACCAATTTTTATGTAACCTGTTGTTGAAGTTCCTTTCGATTAACTTAATGCATACTATATTGTATATTGTTTTCAGACCGTTAGGTTCCACACAGGTGCTAAACTCCGACACAAAGATTTTCAAAGTGTAATCTTGAAAATACACAAAATGCAGTGCACAGATTCAACACAAGCAATAATTGTTAACCAGTCTGGTCCACGGCTTTTACCATTCATTCAAATTTATTATCAAACCAGCCACAACCAGATGAGGTAATTAGCAGCTATGTTCTTCCTGTAAATATGCTGACTTACAAGTGTACTGTATTTTTCTAACATTGAATCTATTTGTTGAATCACTTTAGGAAACAGATAAACTAACATAACCACAGGGGTAGTAGTCAGGCTAACATCATGTAAACAAGAAAAACTGGATGCCACATTAGACTAAATGACAGTTAAATCCAAGGCAGTGCTGGTAGCGATATGCCAAGTAACAGACAGCAAAACAAAAGGAGAGATGTTTACAGCAAGAAGATGTGCCAGGCAGAAAGGTAGGAATTAATAGTTACAAAATGAAATCTTGCTCGGATCGCATGTTTACCTCTGGTTAAATGCATATTAAATGAATAGTTGGAACTTTAAAATAAAAGCAAATAAAATTTCAAAGCCACACTAAGGTGCAAAGGGGCTTATTGTAATCACAACATGCTGGAACATAAGTTAAAAGTCTTTCAGAATTTATATAACATGGAGGCAACATTATTTTGCATGTAAGCGAAGAGGGAAATTTGCATGATATATGAATTACTTATAAAGGCACAAGTTTTAGTACTGTAGGCACCAATCAAAATTAATTATTTCTAGTGTTAATTTTTTATCGTCTCAACACATGACTCTGAAATGCATTGTCACTTAGCATCCATTTAATTTTTCATGGCAAACTGCTTTTAAAAAAAGTCACCAAAGAGAAAACAACAAAATAAAACCATAGACAATGGAGCTACATACAGTGGTCACACAGAGAGGGACGGTTTCTCATAACATATTGGCAGTTATGGGCAGTTTCAATGCCACACAGTAATTCTGAATTAACAACAGATGAGTATGTTCCTTTATATAAGTGTGTGTATTCTCATTAAATCAAATGAAACTGCACATTAAGGCAGCAAATTTAGATATTTAACAGCCAAGGTCATTTTTCTTATTCAGAAACTTGTGGAAGAGTGTCCAATGTCTCTTTTCTTGTCAAATCAGACATGTGTGATGTGACAAATACTAAGTAATAAGTATCTTACAAATCATTTTTGACTGTAAATATTTAGTAGAATTACCCACACTTTTAAAAGCAGGTATGGTGCATCCCTGGTGCAATTTCTTTCTCTTATTCTGTCATATTGAGTTGAGTATGGTTCTTCCAGTTACAGTATGGTTTGAAGACCTTTTCTAATTGTGCCCACAATATGATAATGCTAACTGTGTACGACAGGCCCCATGCATATTAAAGACATTCATTTTAGTGTCAAGCCATGACAATGATTTGTCTGAAAATATGCTCAATTAGCTATTAATCCTTTACTCTTGTGCAATTAGCATTCTTTGTGGAGGAGGGAGAAGTGGGTGTGTGGTTATAACAGTTTGGGTCCAAAGGTACTGGAGGTTTTCAATCTGATCAATAATACAGGCCTTAATGAGGCACAACCTGCCTCCAGCTGAGCAGATTTCATCCAAAATTCATTAATTTCCTGTTTTATTAATCTGGAGCCACAAGCTGAGATGTTCAAAGCTGCAGGAAGGCCTGAACCTGTTGTGCAGCGAAACAGTGCAGATAAGTGAGAGGGGAAGGAGAGAGGAATTATGGATGCACGTTTGCCAACGCTTGTTTTGGAGCCCACGCCATCACCAACCTCAAAGTTATCTGGAAAGTCACATAAAGTTGCCGGGAAAATGTGTTGCTGTTACGGCATGCACGTTAGGGGACAGTAGAGCGTGTTAATTATTAGGAATGTGTCTTAAAATGATCATCACTTCTAAATAATGGAAGAATCGAAGGAAAATATAGGAAGAGGACGACCAAGGATGAAATATATGGATGTGCTAACAGAGGACATGAGGTGAGCTGGTGTCAGAAGTGGAAAAGGATGATTTGCTTAATTATAATTCATGTTAATTATTAGGAATGTGTCTTAATATGATCATCACTTCTAAATAATGGAGGAATAGAAGTAAAAATACAGCCAAGAAAAAGTAAAGTGGGCGATGGGGATGAAAAGATTAGAACACACACAAAAAAGCAACAAGTTAAGAATCAACGTTTGATTCTTTTTCATCTTGGCTGCAATTTTTTTTCCAAAATCCCTCATTTCTGTATAACTTGTAATTTCCAAAAATTGTCAAACATGTGAAACGTGGGAGGTCGTTGCTCTTTGTGCAGATCTTTTCCAGCTACTCCCTTCTCCACCCTCTAGGACCTCCTATGGCTGCCCTTGCTTTTATTTGCATTCATTTTCATGATTGCTCCATGCCTGTCTCTCTTTCCCCGCCTCGCCCTCCTATTACCTGCCTGTCCACTCGGCTTTGCGTCAGCCTACAGACAGAATTCACCATATTCACCTCCTTTTCAAAACCATAGGCATGGTTGAGGGGAGCTGTAGTCGAAATCGTTCAAGTGTGTTCATTCACTTTTTTTAGGGGCTTGTCATTTCACAATTCTACCTTTTCCAACGCTGCTGTCGGATAGAAGAGGATTAATAGGCATCACCTCAGTGCTCTTCAAGCCTGATTTTTTTCTTGGCCTTTGAAAATATTAATATAAATTCATTTTTTCTGTTGAATTTATGTATTTTAAAACATCTTTCCAGGCTGAGAGGATACCAATGACATTTAACAATCGATGAATGGTGGAGCAATGAAAGGTGCTTCCAACAATCTAAATAGGTGAGATTCACATGTGTGTTTGCGTCTCCTGTACATCAACTTCTTAAGGTGGAATTAGGTGGAACTTAATACAACAGGGATTGATTAAGTACCCTTTTTTAGATAAATTTTTAAATGATACAGGTACATCATTTAGAGATTCAGACATTAGTTTTGATTTCAGTGCAGTATAGGATCATAAATAACAGTAACAAACAAATAACGATTTATAGCAATCTCTGAAATAAAAAAGAGAGTAAGAGGTAACATTTCTTCATCCAGTAGTTGTTTGGTCCATCCATTATCTGTAACCATTTCTCCTGTTCAGAGTTGTGAGGGACTGGAACCTGCAGCCATCTCTGAGTGAGAGGCGGAGTTAAAACCTGGAAAGAGGCAACATAGAAAGACAACCATTCACGCTCACATTCACACCTATGACCAATTTAGAGTCACGAGTCAACATGCATGTCTATGGACTGTGGCAAAAAACTGAAGTACTTGGAGAAAAATGTGCACCAGAAATGAGAACAAACTTAAATGTTTGATGGACGTGTTGACCACCTAGTTCAGACTTTTGGCTGTCCTAGAGTTCTGGATAGACAGGCGTGAATCACATGTAAAATTAAAGCAAACAGCTACTTACATCTTCATTCCCGGGAATCTGCCCTCACTTGAAAGCATATACCAATCATGCATAATATAAACTTCTCTGGACATTTAAAAGTTTGCTGTGGAGTCTCGGACCAACCTGTCAGCAAGCAGTCCTGTAAGTTGTCAGGTGGGGCATTCATGGACAATTAAAACTTAGCTGGGGGAAAAAAAAACAAAATTTTTTAAGGAACATGCAAAAAAAGTGATAAATGACACCTTTATTTTAGGGCAGACATTTATTTTTTCAGCTATTTGAGCCACAGAAACTCTTCTACTTGATTGGTCGAAACACAAATCCATTGATTAGCCTAAACTGGCCACTGATAACCCAGTTGTTTGGTTTTATTTCCTGCACCACTTTGAAAGGTCCTGACCAACGCAGACTAAGAACCATAAGAGCAGCAGTTTTGGAGCTGCTCTGAACCTTATCAAAGTCGCTTAAATCCGCATGCTTCCCAACTCATTAGGGACGAAACGTTCACTTGCTGCCAAATATATCCCACCCACTTTAAGGTGCCAGTGTAACGTGATTTTCCGTGTTATTCACTTTACCTTTTATTGGTGATAATGTCATGGATGACTGGTTCAGTCTACCGCGGTTTTTAGGTATCAAATTACTTTCCTTAAGGTAGACGACAGTACAGGTAAACACACACATGGAATATCTGCATTTGTGATCTATGGTATCATGTCAATTCCATGTCAAGGATCTTTTTGAGGCCTGGCACTATTGTGAACAACAATGATATATAATGACATTATAATATTTATAAGATTTTCCATCTCTCTCCTCCCCCATTTTTGTTCTCCTCTCCTTTCCTCATTCTCTTTCCTCTTTTCTCTCCTGAATGCTGAAGGTGACAGACAGACAGTCTTGTCTCTTCTACCCAGCTCTTAAATACTGAAAAGGTTAATTCCTTCAGTGTGTGCAGACCTCGTTTCAACCACAAGGGTTATATCCCTGCCCCCATCTTTCAAAGACAGTGCTTAAAATTTTAAAAACTACACGTCCTAACCAATTTAACTCCAGCTGATCATTCTACAAAAGCACATGGTGCAATAAAAAATGCATTGCAACCTATCTTGGAGAAGTTTTTAATGGCTGGGATGAAGAAACAGAAAAAAAACAAACATTTATTTCACAATGAGGACAACCTACAAAGTTGTTTTGAGAAATGGTTTTACCAGATTTAAGAAAGAAGCCTAGTGCCTTGTTTGTCGTAACAATGAGCTTTCACTTTTTCAGAATAACGTCTGACCATCTAATTCATTCAAACTTTTATCCTATTTACATGTAGCCTATGCTATTACAGAAATAATATGAATACCCTGGTGGTGGAGTGGTCACAGCCAGAAGGTTGTGGGTTCATAGCGTGAATGGTTGTCTGTCTGTGTATGTCTCTCTGTGTTGGGCCTGACATGGACTGGTGACACAGCTGGGATAGACTCCAACCCTTAACAGGATCAACGCTAACAGATACTGGACGGATGGATCATGGCTAATGCTCCACCTACACTCTCTTCATTTATTGACTGACAACCTCAAACTGTAATATCACAGAGTTCTAACAGAGTTCTGTCGTGATGTAGCCAATTTACCACACACCGATAATAACTACACTTTCATGTAGTAGATGAACCAAACCAGCTATGAGCTGATTATAACCATATCTCACCATTCATTGGCACGGCGACACATTAATTGAGTTATTGCTCAATACTGTATTAGTATTGCACTAAATTCACAAAATAATTCAAACAACAAAGAGAAGATATTAAGTTATATATTATAAGTTCGCTTCTGTGTGTTTTGTGCTCAGATTTTTCCTGTCGACAGCTAATAGATGAGGAATGGGAAAAAGTTTGTTAAATTGTGAAACATAAAATAAACATGTAACTTGTAACTAAGAAGAGCAGGAGACTTTTAATAAGCCTACAACAGCGAGCAAAGGCCAAAAATGAAGATCACCTGTAACCGTGGAGCTTGTCCTTAGGTAAATTTTCCTGTGGCTCTCCAACTCACTTATACAAATATGAGTGATATGTCTATATCAATATAGAAATGATGGAATACAAAAAAATTAATTATATGGTTCTTTTTATGCACAAATGGCTAAATTGTTTTTACGCAGACACATCATCACTGTCTTATCTAACGTGAACTTTGCACACTGTCGACAATGCAGCTGCAGATGTTTTCCTCACCTACACTGCTTTACCTACTCGGTGCCTCTCACACACACACACTCACACACAAAGCGCCCATGTGAGTTTCATGCACTAACTCAGTGTCTTCTTATCTCTGGCTTCCTAACAAAGAAGAAAAGTCTGCTGGATGTACCCACGCCTCCATCCAACCGCCCCTGCCGCAGCATCCCTGCGCCGCGTACGAGTGTCCGGGTGTTATCGCTTTTTGCCATGCTTGCTGATCAAAGTTTAAGCTGATTCGGTGACAACCCAAACCGAGCCACCCCGGCATTTCCTTATAGCGTGGCTCCTAATCTGCCAGACTCGGGGAGAGACGGAGAGTGGTCCGCTCTCTAATTCGACAGAGAAGCGAGGCTTGAAACAGCACAATTAAAAAGATACTGTTGTGTTTACACTCACTGGCCTGTGTAACCAGTGAATGAGGGACATAAACAGCTTAGCTGCAGCCAGTGTAAGTGGCCTACGTGGGCCTCCTCTCACTGAATATGAGAAGAGCTACTGTATTCTGTCACACCGCATTTGACAGGAATTTGAAATCTGCTGCATTATGCGCTGTCCACAATAAACCTTGTGTTGTTTGAAAAGCCGGCATTAAACAGCAGAAAACTGGCACGACAGAAGGGAAATAATTTGATCTTGTCTAATCTGGCGGACGGGGGAAATATTGTTATCCCTTCCCTGCTCTGCGGTTGCATGTGTGTGTGTGTCTGGCTGGTTGTTGGTGAGTGTGGTTGCGAGTTTGTGTCTGTGTGCTTTTGTAGAGTTGTGCACATGGATTTTTTTTTTTTCATATTTTTGAAAAGCATTATTCTCCTATTCAGCCCTTTATGTGAAATTGTTGCTACTGTCTTTTCTGTTGAGGTTCCCATAGGTGTTTCTCAAACATTAGATAATAACAGGAGACTGATTTAGAGCTGAAAATCCGTTGTACACACACATGTGCGTGCACCGTGCACACATTTGTGCTCGGTCCTTGTGGGCCTATCAGAGCCTCATTGTAAAAGCGTGTGGTTTTCTGAGGGGTGCAGATGTAAATCCTCACATTCTCTGTGATATCTCTGGCATCCCGTTGTCTCAGTCTTTGATCACCTATCTTCTGGGAAGCGATGAGTGCTGAGGTCCAGAAACCACAATCAACAGACACATTAGACCTCTTGTATTTATACCCGCCCAGAAACAATGGACCTGTGTCAGAGCCATTGTTTCCCCCAGTGACTCTCAGAAAAGGCTTTGGAAACCAAAACAGAAAAACTTTCTGTTCCACACACGCTCGTTCCATCTTTTGCCACCATTGTTGTTTCCCTTCGATAACAGGCTTCAACAAAATCCCAAACTAATCTTACATGCTTTCATTCATTACCGTCCTGGTTTAAAAAAAAAATGCCTTTTTGGATTGTTGCTTTAGTAGAATCTTTGTTGCTGTTTTCATGCCAAAATTTCACATTCATTCATTGTTGTTTGGCATTTTGTTAGATGAAAGCTGTTCTATAGTTATGAGAGCATAATAGGTAATCAGGTGTCCCTTTCTCACTTTGTCCTTGTTGCTGGAGGGATCGGGGATTGATTAGCAGGGTGCACTCACCCAGGGAGAGGAGACAATGAGCAGGCTGGATTGTCTTGTGTACTACGGTAAACTAAGAGGCTCATTATTATCTGCAGAGTGATAAACCACATGAATGCTTCAGATATAATGGTTATGTAGCTCGTTGTCCCGTGCATTCCTACAGTTTAAAACATGGACTTTTGCAGAATTCACCATAAGTTTATCCCTATAGTTTTTCCCCTTAAAGGACTTTTATTTTTATTTCAAATTGTACATTTTATTATTCCACGGAACAAATATTTTCTACTGTAAACTGGAGCCTTAAACAGCATTTAAGGTCTTTAAACAGTCGTCCATCAGCACCACTGTCGACACTGTAGACCGATAGAATCACCAGGCATCACACATAAATTTGGTTAGCTGGCTTTCTAACAAATCTTCCTTCCTGAAATACTCTTGCAGATGGGGAGAGCTGTGTGACTTATTTACCTGTCCAGCCTCTGTGTGTACAGTGTTGTCAACAAGATGTTAGCACTCAAAGGGGAAAATAACTGCAAATATAAACATGGTGAGGTACATCCTGAGGTGGAACAAACCTGCTTTTTTGACAGCTTGACAGTCACCTGAGGGCGAAACAGATTCCAAAATCACTGTCCAACTGGCCACACATTGTCTTGCTTTGTCTGACTTATACAGACACGTACACACAAACGGGCACACACACAAACACACTTACACACACACACACACACACACACTTACAGCAGTCCGCAGAGGGGCCAAGCAGGAAAAGAAGCAGTCTCTGGCTGGGCAGCTGTACGGTCAGGCAGAAATATCTGGATGTTTCCCCTCCAGCAAACTGCTAGTATCAGTGGTGACAGATAGACAGTCTGACATTCAGACTTTCTCTTTCTGTCTGTCACATGCACGCGTGCACACACACACACACACACGTACAATGATTGACAGGTGGACATACAAGATTGACAGACAAAGATATGCATTTTGTAATTTACATGTAGGCAAGACATGCACAGAAACTAATAAAATTATATTCTTCATTTTATCAGTTGAGTTTAAAACAACATCTACCTTTGCTACTGTTCAGCAGAAGCTGACGTCACACATACATTTTAACAGGATCTAATTAAAGTAGCTAAATGGAAGTAAATAAATAAATACATATAATAAAAAAGAACATTCTTGGGCCCAAATCCAAGTTCTCCAACTTTATGCCATTATGTTGTTCCCGTTTTAAACCATAGAGGTCACTGTTGCTTTACATACTACTGAAAACAGCTTGAATCCAAAGCTGTCGACTATCTTGAGCCTCATACTTTCACACAGATAGAACTGAATGGTGCATAGTTTTAACATGTTCATTGTGTTCTTTATACTGTCTCAAAATGTATCTGGTAATCTGTGCAACTGCAGCTCAAATTAAAATGTTTAGTTATCATACAACACAAAAATGCAATTTTTCCCTCTGTAACATATAGAGAAGTAGATTTTGGTATGTGGTTTTAAAACTGTCATGCATACATGAAATAGTGTCTCAATTGTAAAGGATTTTAAGCACTTAAGGTGTAACCTCAAAGTAACCCAGAACACTTAGCAAAACACTTAAGACTCCCTTGATGTGGTTAGATTTGCTGCGATGAACATAGCTCAAGTTTTTAGCTAAATTAAAAAATCCTAGTCGAAAATCTGCACCTGTTTCAAGCGAGAGACCAAACAAATAACTGAGTGTAAAGGGACACACAATGTACCGAGGTATTAGCTCTAAATTAAAAATAACATTTGATTTTAGCTCCATTTAGCATTCGCTTAACTTCTGTTTTGTTTCAAATCTGTTTCATGCAAAAACTTAAAAATGAATATGGTTATAATTACAAATTTAACTGAACAAATTTAACATAAACACAAAACCAGTGCACTGAGCTGCAAGAACCTGGAGATGAACTGGGGTAGTTTGAACGTTAGTTACCAACAAACTGCAGTTCAGCAGCTGCAGTAGTGATGTCACTTGCTAATTTATCCTTATTACAATTAAGATTGTGTGAAAAAGGTGAACGATAAAAGTCTATATCTATTTAAAGACCAACAACAAGTTGGAATTTATGTCTTGACAGCAGCTCTAGCTTTAGGCTATAATTTTAGCTTGTGCTCCTCTTTGAACCCCCTGTCAGTACGACTCACCTGTCTGACTACATCCTGAGAAACACAGCACTTAGCAGTCATAAAACACACACCCTGACATAGTCATGTTCATCTCATTGTTTTAATACTGTTTATTGATTTAAGCTGCAGTTCTTCATGTAAAAGATGCGTTTGAAAAGGGTGATATTTTTGTGATAAATATTTTCTGAAGCACAAAGCGTTTAAATGTTCAAAAAGCAGAAAACACTGATGCCAAAATAAAATGTCTTTGGCAAACAGCAAATGATTGAAACAAACAAGTAAATCTGCTGCAATCTGCCTCCATTCATTAGAACAGACACAGTGAAGGGACGAGTACGTGTCTGTGTGTGAGGCCTCCATAACCCAGACACGCTGTGTGAAAGTATACAAAGTGTGCAAGTGTCCGTGGGACATGCTAAGCAAGTTCAGCACACCTCTATACACGCTGACAACCATGCCCACATTTAACACATGAACTGCAAGTGCCAAACATTCAGGCTCTGCTGGCTTGATCTTGGGGTTTGCACACACACACACACACACACACACACACACAGTGTGTGTCCTGGAAAAAGTCACTAGAGACTTCGTGCCTTGGCATTTGGCCCACCATCCTATTTCCTCTCTGCCCATCTTTCCCGAAGTCTCATTTCCATCACCTGACAAACACAAAGACGGGATCCTCTCTGCCCACTGATTCTGTTAAAATAACCCTGACTCTGCCGTACATTATTTAATTGTGTGTTTCTCGGAGTGTCAGAATCTGTCTACCTTACTTTCCTGCTGCGTGTTTCCGCACACACATACGTGCTCGCACAGAAACAGAGGCAGAGAGATGGCAGACTGCCACAGTGGTTTTCATTGTGATCTTGTTTAGTCAAATAACGAGTTGGAGGATTATGAAAGACTGTAATTAGGTGTTCCTGAATGAATGTGCAGAAGAGTGAGTGACTGCGTGGCGTAATCCTGACTTACCTTGTTAAAAAGTCCTTAAGGTGAGTTGGCATGTCATTGAGGCTGTAATGCTGTACCCCTAGCGGGGAGTTTTAAGTCATTTTGGCATGTAATTATCAAAGGAACACTTTGTGATAGATGGCAACGACGGAGAGATCAAGGGAGCAGGAGGAAAAGGGAGAGTGAGACACCCAGTCTGAACCTCATCATAATTAGAGGATTTCTCTGACTTTGATCCAACGGGAAGGAGTTTTCTTCTGAATCCCTTTTCAAGTTGATATATTAGACCTATACCTGAGACACATCCATGCACCTGTCAAACATGCTATTCTAATTAGCTGTCAAAGGGAAACCTACTAAACGCTAACCTTTGGTGATAACAAAGTGCTAAAGTCAAAGTGTGTGAAAAAAACAATTTCCTGCATCGCATGTGGAAATGTTGTTGGCAGTAATGCTTTGAATATACCTATTGCTCTTGACCCCATTAGCCAAAATGCTGCTTAAAGTTGAGCATTTTTATGTCAAACCTGGGCAACTTTTACGTGAGGTTCAATTTGATCTGAGGCTGCAGTGGGTCAATGCTGTCACGCGGAAATTAGTTTGGTGCCCGTGACGAAAAGCCAACACTGAGAACAACAACACTGGTTAGTGTCAATAAAGATGTGTTGGACATTTATGAGGAAGCTTCTCAGATATATGTAAGAAATGCACTTGAGCATTGAGGCCTGAGATATTTTCAACCAAAGATATGCAGGAACCATGAACAGTATGAAAAAATGTTCGGATTGAATTCAAATCTAATTTCCAACACTTGGTGAATGTCCTGCAGGGCAATTATGAACTTGCACAAAGGCCTCAGCTGTACAGTGCTGTGATTTGAAAGAGGACACGAATAGATTGAAGAAAAAATCATGTGAAGCGTGCTGACACTAAAGTGGCACAATAAAGTTCAGTGAGGAGTCTTTGCAAAATGAGTTACTGAAGACAAACAGTGGCGTCGTGACATCTATAAGTCGTCGGTTTCGCTAACTGAGAACAACCTAGGCGGGTAGAATATTACAGCACAGTTTTCAGTGCCATTGGAAGAACTGGCATTCAGTATTTTGGTGCCTGGCACTTATGTGTTTCGTATGAGAGGGTCTGGATATGCGTCTTAAGGTTGGAGGTCTTGTTATAAACAAGCTGTGAAAGCTTTTGCAGTCTGTGTCTTTCGTTTTCTTCTGTAGTGAGCACTAGTTTCACCAAACCTGAACTTAGTACAGATTACTCATCCCCGAGTGAATTCACTGATCATGCAATTTACCTTTTAATGAACTATTGTGAGTGTGAAACTTAACAAACGAGGGTTTCAGAACACACGTGGGAGAACCTCTTCAAGACTTTTTTTTATTAAAAAATCAGCTTGTACATCTTTAGGCCTCAACATGCCCGTTCCCCGTCAGGTGCAGAGTTATCATTGAACTGGTGCCATGCAGAGGAAAGGGCATAATGCTTCAACGCAGAGATGCAAGCCAAATCTGTTCTGTACATATGCATAGCATTCCTGTTTAGAGGATGAGTAAATATGGGACAGAGGTTAGATCAAACACAGAGACCTGTGCAACTTTTTGCTCTAATATGCAACATTTCCACATTGGTAATGGAGAGAGCGGCAGCTAACAGAAGGATAATTATGCATAACTGCTCATCAAAGGCCCATAGTTAAAACTGAAAGACCTCAGCTTTGAATAATAAATTCATACATATCATTTTCTTGTGTTACCAAAATAAATACTTCCTGCAATTCAGTTTAGTGTCAAAATGTTTTATTTTCTGATTTATCTCCAAACAGAGTTCACTGTAAGTCCTCAAACTCGGTTCAAAGGAAATAGGCCTTTAATGGCAGGATTTACTAAGAATTTAACACAGCACAGACGTTTCTGGGAACATTCCTTTAACAAAGCAGAATAAATGCCAGGCCACATAGAAAACACAATACATTACACACTCCGAGAGAAATGTGCCAGGGGACAAACACTTTCGACTCTTTTCTTTATCCAAGTCATATTTATTTTATTAGGTGTATTCTCCATAGGCTTCACGGTGGCAGGATACCCGTGCGCTCAGACATTCACTCACGTGCGCACACGCGACAGGACCCCAGATCTCCACTGGTGCATGTAGTGGTTCTGTTTTTTTTCCCGTTGTTTTTTTTTTTTTTTTTTCTATCCACGGAGGATCCCACACACCAGTATCCAGACATAATTAGTATTAGAGAAGACACAAAGAGTAGCACCTAATGACTACAAACATCTATGTGGTTGACTTTTGTGTGTGTAATTGAAAGGGGCTAAAAATCAATAGCATTCAATGAAAACTAATTGTGAGTGGGATGCTGTGAGGCGTCTATTAGGAGAGGCAAGAGCAAACCACTTTGAAGATTCTTCAGTCGGTTAGAAAAGTGCTCTGAGCGCAAATTGGTGTGAAACTGTGCGTGAAAAATGGCTGAATAAAATACCCATAATTCTTCTATTATTTAGTAACTTTCAGGCTACATGGAGTGATGGGAAGCAGGTGGAAAATAAAAGGAAGAGAAAGGCATTGTCTCTGCATTTTTGCGGCTGCTGATTTTTGCAGAGGGCTTGTTTGTTGACGAACTGAAGATATGAGAGTAAGAATTTAAACTGTCACACCTGTTTTACTTAAATGCAAGCGAGAGTTTTTAAAGCTCTAAAATCACACATTTCTATCATTTATTCAACAACTTAGTCTTACCTTATCTTTTCTTATCCTATTTGTTGTTTTAAGCGAGTAAAACCTTTATATGTTACCAACATTTATGTTATAGACCACAAAGCTTTGAAATTTGAAATACCACAGCTGTTTGTCTGACAGCATTTCTGACCTATAACCCTATAAACCCTGCAAAAATATCACACATTTACCAAACTGATTATTCCTATATAGACTGAATAAACAGGATATCGATGTGTCAAAGTCAAACACTCAGGCCATCAGGAGAATAGATACCGACTATAGACATCTGCCAAGTTCACAGGGGTGCGTGTTTGCACTGTGGTCGAGTTTGAAGCCTGCAGTAACAAAGGGCAAACACTGACAAGCAAATTAACACATCCTTGTCAAGGAAAGGGACTCCACCTTTAATTTGTGCCAAACAGATGGTTTAAATCAGTCCTTCTATGAGGGGTGGTAGATTACAGCCCGCATAAAACAGTTTATGCATATTGTCAGCACTTAGGTCTCCACAGCTCTGGCTCTGCTACACTTCAAACATCACCCGTGGTCCTGTACAAACACATATACACGCTCACAATTACACAAAGATTACGGAGAGGCCACTGCAAAACAGCCGCAGCCAGTTCTCACTCGCACACACACACACGCACACACACAAAATGTTAGCTGGCCATAGTCTTTGGCAGTGGCCTTGCCATAATCTCTCACTAATTATATACACAGCCAGGGCTTACTGTTACAATGCAGAGACCTGAGAAAATACAAGCTGCTAATCTTATTTGCACACAACTGCAATAACCTGCCAGGTGAGGAGACAGGAGAGGAGAGGGCGATGAAGAAATAACAGGAGAGAAGAAGAGAACAGGATAACCATTTTAAAGCTGCAGTGAAAATATGTAAATTATTGGCATTTCACTTCTAAACTCTCGCTCCATAAAAAATGTATAAAAATACCGATAAACATACATAACACATCACCTTCAGAGCGATTTCACTGTTATTCTCTTTAATCCTGTAGCGTAATCTAATTACTTTCAGTAAGATTATGATTTATTATAAAGCATATGCAGCCTGTATGAACCATAATCTCAGGGTGTGGAAAATATATGCAAATCTTTGGAATTACAACTAACGTTCATGTAATGTAGTGACAGTGAGTTGTTTACCCTCAAATATTAAACTCAACCTCACCTGCATTTTCCCTCCTATCTATAACGACGCTGCTCCCGTTTAAAAATTCTGAATTCCGCCCCTGGCCTACTTATATACAGTGTCAATGACAGCATTTCCATTTCGGTCCTCCCTTCTCGAGCTGTGTAAACAGTCTATATGGAGAATGGCTTTCTCCATGAGTCTTTGTTTCCACTTGGATGCCCTGTGATGGAGCAGAGACACTTGCATACACACACACACGCCTGCACGGCTACACACACTATGTAAATAATGCATGTGTCTTAAAGGGTTTCACCCCACTACAGCTGACCCACTTCAATTAGAAGGTTTCGCACTTATCTTTTCTGTCCTTTTGCATGTGTTCTTTCTGTCCTTGTTGATTTTTCTGTGTGCGTTTATCAAACCAAATATGATTTGGTCCATTTTTGTCCTGTTACACAGTGTTGTTGCATTTTTGCACCTGTTATGATGACACAGCGTTGACATGCTCAGACAATTAAGCTCCTGTATCACGTTTTTAACTTTTCCACATCATAGCTGTGGTGCTAACGTTTAGCTTCATATCAGGTGTTCAGGCCATGATGATCCCTTTGTTCTCTGTGGGATGTCATCTGAATAAATATAAAATCCATATCCTAATTATCTTTAGCTGAAAACATACGTCAGGTTTGGCTTTACCCTGCTCTCTTAAATTTTGTCTCCTGATCTCATAAACTTGGGGGCCGTGTGTGACCCTCACTGCTCAACCTTACCACTGTCTCTTTGTCTGACCCTCTTACTCTTTCCTTACTTCCACTTTCCATAAGTGGAGGCCTGGTCCTGGGCTAGACTCCTCCAAACACATCTAATTACCCCAAGCATTTCCCATCCATCACATTATCTTTCAGACGTGAGATATTAGTGCTCCCCGTTCCATCAGCCAATTACCTGCTGCCTTCTGCTTCAGTCACCTGCATTGCAAATGTGACCTTTACTTATAGAGCTGATTGCATGTTTCCTTTAGTGTGGGAGAAAACGCAGGATTTTGAAAGTGTGTGTGTGTGTGTGTGTATGAGAGAGATCTTTGAAAGTGTGTGTTAAGGAAATGGAAATGTGTTTGTGCACATGCATAGAAGTCTTCATGCATATTATTTAAAAGCTTGCATGCTGCAGCTGTGTGTCTTTGGATGTATTGGTAGAATGAGTAGAATGCACTCTGTGCCGTGTTTGTGTATATGTCCCTGTATAAAATGCAAATGTGTGTGTGTGACTGGGCCATGGAAGTGTGCAAACCCCTCTCAGTCACCCTTCTGACCCCCCTTGGCCTCCTTCATGTGACTGGCTGTCGTGAATGTTAATGCTCTGTGATGGCTGTGGAGCAAATAAGTGTTTCTGACACACTACAGGCTCCCATTACAGGAGCAGGCCAAATGGGCTCGCTAGTGCCTTAATGAGCAGGCAGGTCAGTCAGCCGCAGCCACTATACCAGTCCCGCACTCTGCTTATGCAGGGATGAACCTCAACACGCAGGAGCAGACCCCAGGAATAACTGACTTGTGGTCTGAAAACGTCCTTGAGGCTTTCGCTTAAAACTGTACACTTAGCATTTAATTAAACCCATTCAAAACTAAAATGAAAATCAATTTAAATAACTAAGTAACAAAGAGTGTTGAGATTGGGCAAGCAAGGACTTTCAAAACCCACAGATGGTTGATGTGGATAACAATATGCTTCTACTACTCCTGCAGCACAAAATTGTAAGTATTACAGTGAATTTACACAAGTTTCAAATGGAATACATAAAACAAAATGTTTCTCATAGGTATGTTTGCTAGTGCACATTTGGAATAATTACTTTGACAATTAGAATAAAAATATCAAATTTTATTAATTCACCCAGCAAACAAAGAAACATGTCCGAAATCTGTCATGACCTCATCAGAGAGAAATATATCTCTTAACTTAATGCTCCCACATATTTGCCTCTAAGTAATGTGTAACTGATATTTCTATTTTTTTGATAGAAACTTTTTTTAAATAGAGGCTTAAATACGCTTTAAGCCACAAATGTGAAGGGTTTTTTATTTATTTTTTTGCTGGACCCGAGAAAAAAATATTTTTTAAACCCGCGTACTGAGGTAATTTTGAAGTGGAGACATGATACTTGTCAAATTAGGTACGGAAAGAGCAAAACATTACTCTGGAAGGCAAACCAGCAGCCTTGTCCATCGTAAAGTCCCAGTTAGCCTGACAGCCAGTGGACACTGTAAACCCCGTCACAACCAGTCCAATGCAGTTACAAGCCTGTGAACAAAGACACTGTCTCGCTCTCCTCCCTCTGGATCGTCAAGAGAAAGTACAGCTTGTAGGTGGTCAAACAGTTATTTCGGAAAGAGCTGGAAAACACATCGCTTGGCTGACTCATCACAATTTGGAGGGGAAATTAATCCCCCTTCCTCAACCCGAGGAGAGGCGAGATCAAATAGAAAGAAAAGTTGAGGGAACGGAGAGAGAGACAGAGACGAGTGAAGACGGAGTAGCCGGGAAGCGGACATTAGGCTTGATTGAGACACATGGCAGACGGAGAATCACCTAGCGCGTCAGAGCACATCCTCACAGTTGGCCGGGCTGTCTCTCAAAACTCTCCAAATAGTCTAAAGTCGACCTGTTGGAGTTACTGAGTCGTCACACTACATGTTGTAGCCCAGGAGCAATGGGCCCACAAAGGTGTCTCCTCTCCTCTCTCTGTGGGACTTGTTAGAGGTGCTATTTTGGAACCTCTCTGCCTTCATTCTCGCTGCAGAAAAACACCTTGAGACACACCACATTCTGCCACATCATTTTCCTGCTGGAAAAATCCAGGGGATTTCGTTGGGTTTTAAAATTTTCTAAATCTTTCTATAGCAGCTAATGCAATGGCAACAGTAATTTTGTCGTGAACGAAGCTGCACTTGTGTTCAAGACAAGCTCAACATCAAGTTTTGAAAACCCACAACTTTCCTTCAAAGATCCAAGATTCAAAGGACTCTCCAATAACAGAACAGAAGACAATAAGTAGTGCACATTACTGCATTAGCTGAACTTTAGCCTTGAGGCAGCATGAGGAGTTTCGAACTTCCACGGGGCTGCTAATGTTTTCCATTCAAAGCAACGCTTCCCACGTCGCACTGAGTCAGATGACATCTGTACACCATTTTTAGATAATGGAGTTGCCAATGCAGAAACTCTTCCGCATAATGAGACTCAAAGGATCCCTACACGCTTAGATGGTAAAGCCCTTACAAGATAAAATACTGCAGATAATTTACAGAAATACTAATTGGCAAACAATTTAACAAGACACCTTATTGTTAGACATGAAAGGGCAGAAAAAATAAGGTCCAATGAAAACACAAGAACGCTGGTGAACAAATGCTGCAAGTCCCACCTTCTGTAATATCTGCACATATCGCAACCACTCGAAGTTAAGTTTGACAAAAGGCAATTTCAACTACAACATTGTGCAGGTATAAACTCTAGACTCCCACATGTAAGTCAAAATCTCTCCACAGCCGGACACCACCTCGACACTGTGAAGAACACAATCATTTTGTGTCAGTCTAACTCTGAGATATTGGACTGGGCTAATGTGTTCATACTTCATCTAATGAGTAAAACGCTCGGTTTCTCAGTTCATAAACTTATGCTGTAGTCAGTGATCAAAAAGAATGTGTTTTACTAGACCACTCAGGCCGAGCAACCTATTAATTTTCACATCTGTGTGTTCATGATGATGTTCATGACATAAACTTTGTCATCTCCCTGTTTCACAAGTGTTCCGACTGATCACCTACGGACGACCGTGTGCAGGCCAAAAACTCTGTGTCATCGTAGACTGTTCCGTAAACTGACTGCCTGTGTGACAAAAAAGGAAAACTGGAAAAGTATGTGATGTTTACTCACTGACACTGTTCGTCAGTCACACACACTGTTTTCCATCGTGTTTTGTAGAGCACATGTGTAAAATGAACTGGCCTTTACTTGGTTCATCACACACTCCAAACCTCCTTCCTGTGAAACTTTGTGCCTTTAAAATCTACGTCAGTGAGTCATCTCAACTATGGCTGCAAGACATCTCCCAAATGGAATAATGTCGCTATTAGTCATCTTATGCTACTGGTAACCTGGATAGAGTATTTATAGTTTGTCTATAACTATACTGAATGTCAGCTTAAATGAGAGCAAATTATGACACAACGGCCAAACTATTGGCTTGTTAGGTTTTATGGATTTTGACCGTAATCGTAATTTCTAACTATTTTTCCAAATCTCTCACACACTGATTTGTCTATGATGACAATGTTGTTACTCTAAGTGTTGAATTTATATTCCACATGAAACTTCAAGGAATATGATGTAAGTTTAACAAGAGTAAATGGGAAGTCATCTCATTTTATCATGTTTTGCATCAACACACAACATATTCAGGTGCAGGAATGAATACTGTGAGACTGTGAGAAGTTAGAATTACCATGTAATTACATTTTACCATACTATTACATTTGAAAATATAGGTGCTGTTGAAATCAGTATAAAAGAGTCGCATGTGGCTGAGATGAATGTCTAAAGTGTAAAACAAAGCAAATACTTTAAGAACTGACTAATTCTTTTCTGTAATTTATGGAGGGCTACAGCAGATACCCAATGTTTCTAAGTTATTTTTAAAAAGTTTTGTGTGCTGCGGTGTATGGAATGACCAAATCCTTTACAGTTAAACACCCACCCAGCACTTTATGAAACCTTTTGTTTTTAGAGAAACCTGAGGGTCTCATTTGTATGTTTCCTTGGACCTCCTGAACACAATGGAAAATGGAAGCAAAGGTCAGTGTTAAGTCTCCCCTGGCTTTTGTTCTTTAAAACAACAATATTGTATTGATCTGTCCTGAATGATAAACACAAATGTGTTGGTAAAACACAGTCTCTTTTGACCTTTAGCAATTACTTCAACATGGCTTTAGTGGTACAGGGGATGAAAAAAAGTATGATTTTTTTTTTTTTTGTGTTTAACTTTTCAGCATTTTACTCAAGTACAGCTGCACTGCATAACAATTGATTTTTGTTCAGTTTCACAGATTTACCATTTAGTCATAATAAATGCTTAATGATTACAAGATGTTGCGGTGATAATACAGTACACTTACTGTACATCTGATCCACACACAGCTCTTAGGAAAACAAGATTTGACTTACTGCTTGAAACAAACTATTGTCAAAGAAATTTTTTATTTTTTTTTTATTTGACCTGGTGCCTCCCCCAAACATCTACCTGCTGAAACAGTAGGTGTGCACGACATGAGTACATTTACAGCATAGTAATCTTGAATAAGGAGTTGAATCTCATTTCCTTGGTGGTGGTTAACTCGGGTTAAGTTTTCTGACAGTTTTAAAGTGTGCTGTGATGACCTGTGATAAGAAGCTCTTGACATTTCCTTGGCCCTGAAGAGGGTGAGAGTTTACCAGCCTGATCTCTACAACCAACACAAGGTCCCCAAGTGAAGCCAAACTCTAATTTTGGAAGTATTTAAATTAAAACAAAATAACGCAATTGCTTATTTTTTGGTTTAGGAAGGTAATTTAAAGCCATTTGTGAACATGTTGTCCTTTTATATGAGTAAATGTAAAAATATGACTTGGTAACATTTTATCTGCACACTCAAAGTTCAGTCAGCCAGTCCAACCCCGTAAAGGACTGAGACGGTGAAAAGCAATGAAGACTTAAACCTCTTGACCTGCAGGACAACTGCAGGGAGGTGATGGCAGCGAGGGGCTGATAGAGGCCAGTCACTGGGGCCTAAAGCCACATCCTGGACATGTTCTTTTGGCAGCAGAGGCTCTAAAAAAAAAAACAAAACAACCACGAACGCACACACAATTCTCCCTCTCACTCACTCCCTTACACTTAAACACACACATTTAGACCATATCTCCAAGTAGTGGAGGAAAAATCAGAGGAGGCACTTCAGATTTTAAAACCAGTGAGGGTTATCAGTGTAAAAAACACCTGATCCTAATGACAGGAATAATCTGTTACTCACCAGTTGCGTTGGTCACTGTGTCGAAATCGTAGCTCGTACACGATCTGGTCCACTTCAGTCTATTTGTATTTTGACTCCACAAACTGCTGGACTCTTTGTTTGCTTTTGTATATCAATATATTCATTTGCTAAGATCAGCCGTGCCAAGCATTCACATCAACTGACATTTAGATGTAATTTAATACCAAATGTTTTAGGAATGATATGATTACACACCTACGGGCTGTTTTGTTTATTGTAGCCGTGAATGTATATTTTTCTAATAGTAATGTGCTTCATTTTAATTGGATTAAAAGGCCATTCCATTGATTTTTGAAAGGGGCTACAGTCGTACTGTGCCTTCTTCTTTTGTGTGTGTGTGTGTGTGTGTGTGTAAGCCTTTGTGTGTAGTCATGCTTCGTTTTTCCATTTAAGCTTTGATCACATTACTGCTATTGTGACCGTATTACTGTTACTCAATGAATAGATTACATATTCAATTAAACCTGATGCCTGCGTTTGAGTGTGTGTATGTTGATGTGTAATGATGTGTAAATATATTTATGGTTCGGGGTCACAGGGGTATTAACCTCACCCACACTCACTCTGTCTCTGGGGAATCTCTGTGCTGCTGATTGTCCTGTGTTTCACTCACCTTTCGTGGGCCTGATGTTTGTTTCGAGGAAAAATAAATACCCAGAAGTTCCATGACTTTTAGGGTGTTTTTTATGGAAAAAAAGGGGGATTTGGAGACAGTCATGCTGCACAGGACCAGTGGACCTCTTTTTTTTTCAGAGAGTGAGATAAAGCCCCTTTAACTCATCTAGCTGAGAGGAGAACGACATAGTGCTGCTTTTTACCAAATGGGGGCAGGTATTCCAGTGAAACGTCCCATCAGTCAGCCATATGCCAAAGGCCTACATCTTATTCAAGTTTTAAACCTCTAATTGGTAACGTTTAAAAGCCGTTTAAGAGTGGCCTTTCTTCTCCCTTTTCTCATTTCCCATTTAATGTGTTGTGTCAAAGTCTATTACCTCAGTTGGACGTTTCTGTCCCTTAAGTTGAAAAAAAAAAAGAAAACGAAAAAGACGAGAGAGAGAGAGAGAGAGAGAGAGAGAGAGAAGCCATCAGCTGAGGTTTGCCAGGTCGATAAAGCTTTTAGATTTGGAGATGTTTTCAGGGGGAGCCCATTTCCTGCGGCTAAGAGTTGTTAATGGAGCTTAAGGAATTATCTTATGACTCTCAGTCTGAGAGCAGTTTATTTCAGCCCGGGCCCCGCTCCGGTGTCGGAGTGGCTGAATATGCTGCTGTCAAAGCCGCTTAATGAAAAGTAACGCGCCGCTGATTACACTTTTATTTGGTCTCTATGTAAAAAGCTCCTTTTAATTTACCGTCCCGCTCCCCGCGCGTGTGTTCGTGTTTGCCACGGCTGGATGCTTCAGTTATAGCTGACTTCTCTCTCTCTCTCTCTCTCTGCCTCCCTCCCTCCACCTCCTCCGCGTCTCTTTCCCTCAATTAAAATGCTACTTGGTTCGGAGGTCCACTAAAAAAAAAAATCTGTCTTCATGCTAAATTAATTAAATGTCCGGGGCCATATTGTCTTATTAGTGGGGACTTTAATGTTTTCTTTGCGGGGCTCTGAGAGATGGGACACGCATTTCTGCGTGTACCACCGCATCCGTCATGTCTGTCTGGACCTGTCAGAACATTCATGTCCTTCTTATATTTCATGTTAGCTTTGCTGTGGAAATGCTGCAGGCAAAGGTTTTTTTTTTTTTTTTTTTTTTTTTTTTTTTTTTTTTTCCGGGGGTGAGAAGGCAAATAAAAACACACAGCCTCAATGCGATATGTAGAAAATCCCTTTTGTCCACCACAGCACTTTCTTGCAAGAAAGAGGGGGCAGTGGGGGTCTCAATCGTTTGTGCTTTTCCCATTAAAATTCATCTCTGATGCCCCCCCTCCCTCCCCCTCCCAGGACAGACAGAGTCCCCCGAGAGCTCCACTTTCGCCATTACTGTCAAGTACCCTTGACTCCTTTCTTTTTGCCCTTTTATCTACAACAACTAATTCGAGTTCCTTTGCCCTTTTCACTTTTGGAGACGTGAGTGCCTCTGCCGTAAAGCCCCTTTCACTTTTCAGAAGAAGAACTGTGTTTTTTTTTCTGTGCAGCCCCCCAACCCCCAACCCCATCTCCAGGAAATCGAGGGGTTAGTGTCAAAAGGAAAACTCCTCTCTAGGTGTGATTTCGCAGGGCCTCTGTTTTGAACCCATTAACGGACGTATGGAGAATAACTTACCCTTCTGACAGCTGCATCATGGACGTTGTTGAGATGTTTCGATAATATTATCAGGGAGCAGAGAGGGGAAATCAATAGCCTGACATGAAATATGACTGGGAACATCCCAATTACAGCCTGTTTAGAGGGAATTAATGAAGCAGATCTTAGATACTGATATTGTTCTGTCTTCGGGGTTTAGCTGCCTCATTTTCTCGCTGTCACTAAATTAGATTTTTATATTTTTTTTTCCTGAAAAAAAAAAGATGGGTGGTGGGGGTGTGTGCTGGGTTGAGCCTGTTTAAACTCGCTGAGAATGAATTGGAATGATAAAACAAAGTGATTTATTTAACAGTAAAACTAGTGGACCTGCTGAGCCGTGCAGGAGGCCGGACAGGAAGACCGGCAGATCAGGACTCTGGTTCAGCACCTTGGACAGCAACGTCCACCACGAAGCCAACATCAAAAACGTCCAGAAACCGACTGCTTTTATTTTCAGTGAACAAAGTTGAAACACTCTCATCCACCTCCGAGGAGAGCTGTGCATTTGTGAGACTTTTCTTTTTTCTTTTTTTATAATAACAGTGATTCTCAACTGCTGAGACCTAAATAATAATCAATTACATTTGCATGCGCACATTAAAGAAAAAAAGGAAAAAAATCATGTAAACCTCAGAACTTTTCCCAACATGTAAACTTGCAGTTATACATTTCGATAAATTCTGTGCGTGCGTTGGATCTAATAGCCAAACCGGATCCGGGATCTCACTTGTGTAACGGCCCATGTAACAGTATGAATCTACCGTCGCTTTAAAAAATCGAATAAACTCAATGAAGGGACGTGACGGGGATTTTCCATCCGACTTTCAGCCACCAACAAAATGTCTGTGTGTTCTTTTTAAATAAAGGGCTCATTTGGTTTCGTTAGGAGCAGAAGAGTTTGTTGCCAGTTTTTGGGAAACTCATGCCACTGTCTTTGGAGGAGTCTTGGTGCTGCTGCAAGGCCGCCGCGCTCCTGTCCGCCTCCAGGACGGCGCCTTTGGTGTTCGTGGTCCAGGAGACGGTGGTGTTGGTCAGAGCCTGGCTCAAAGTGCTGTGCCTGAACAACGGGTCGTGGAAAACCCCGTCGACCCAGTTTCTCAGGGTCGTGACCGGCGAGTCCTGCCTGTTGTCCAGGCCGGTCACGGGTGAGGTAGCGGCGGGGGACGGGGTGAGGGAGGAGGGCGGCGGCTGGCACCTCAGCATACAGGACGGGTACTCAGTCTGGTTCAGGGACGTGGCGGTCTGTGCCAGAGACCAGATCCGAGGTTTGCCGTCTAAGATCTGCTGCTGCTGCTGCTGCTGCTGCTGGTTATAACACGCCTTCGCCTGCTGTCTGCTGTCCGCTTGGAAGTCACCCGGGTTCGTTTTGAGGCAACTTTTGCTCAAGTCCTGCTCCCCCCCCAGAGGAACCGGGATGGAGATTTTCAGAGACGCGTCCTTGATCAGGTGATCGCTGGGACAGTCGGCTGTCGTCGACATGTGCGGGTTCATGTGGTACCGGTGCTTCAGCTCACACTCCGAGCTCTCAGACTCCAGGGTGTCGAAATCCTCCAGGTCGCTGAGCTGGAGGTCCTTATCAGGCCGGCTTCTGGTCTCTGGGAAGCAGGAGAACGAGAGAGGATAGAGAGGAGACAGCAGACATGTCAGCGAAACAGATGTGGCATCAGATCAGATAATGTCAGTCACACTGGAATCAAACACTGAACCTGCAATCACGCTTTCAAATACCACTTATGATTTGTTATCAAAACGATCGTAGCCTTTATCTCAAATCAGTATGAATTTAATCTACATTATTGATTAGATTTAGTTGAGATCTGTGCCGGAAACATTTGTGCCATATCAGTTTATAAAAGAGGCAACAAAAGTCATATTTTTACTAAACATGTATGTACAGAGAGTTGGCCTGATGCTCCAAGGTGTTTTTTTCTTCTTTTTCTTCTGAACTAAACAAACACAGTTATATGTTTATTTATGGCCAGTGCAGAGACTGAGAACAGCTGATTATTATGGACATTTTTTTAAAAACAGTATAAACAATAAATGTAACTAAGTGAATAACAGTAAAATCACTGACACATTGTAAGGCCTCAGTGTCGTTTAAGTGTGATCTGTTTTCACAGCGCACTGGTTGTGGAAAACCTAAATCTTACATTAACAGTCTCAAAAATATCATAGTTTTGAATATTAGAGGGCCGTAGTTTATTCTGTCACACTTGTCTGTAGTAGGTCCGAGTTGAAAATACACAAGTTTCTCTTCTTTTTATAAAATAAGGTTGCACTACTCAGAAACCAGTGTCACAATCATCATTCTTTTACTCATGACTATTACAATTATTTTGTTATTATCATTGCAGTTATTATCATCATTATCAAATATCATCAGTGTGGCCTACTGAAAATAAATAAATCAAATAAAACCGCAAAAAAAAGTTTATATCACTACGTGTTTTGACAACATGACTGTGCATTTTAGGAATTCCGTCAAACCACTAAGCTGCAGTTTGCTTTGATTTTTGCAAAGAAATATTTCCACACTAACCATCATCATTGTTCTCCCGTTTTATCTGCTCCTCCTGGGATCCATCCTCATCCTCGTCATATCTCTTCTCCTCTGAGCCCTTGTTCCTTGGCGGCCATGTCATCTTGTTCTCCTTCTTGAGCCTCCGCCTGGCATTTGCAAACCAGGTCGACACCTGTGTCAGGGTCATCTTGGTGATGATGGCCAGCATGATCTTCTCGCCCTTTGTTGGGTAAGGGTTCTTCCTGTGCTCCTGCAGCCAGGCCTTCAGGGTGCTGGTTGTCTCACGTGTGGCGTTCTTCCGCCTTGTTCCTCCATCCATGGAACCATATCTGTTAATAAGAGGAGCACAATCACAATGATAATGAGAGGGTAAATAACACGTGGTGCTTGTTGCATGCCAATTTCTAATGTGTTGCTCTAGCAGTTTCTCTCTTGAAAGCTGCTCCGGAGCCATCTGTTTGTTGAGCACCTCTTATGCATAATTTTCCTCATACACCTGGCATTCACTTATCTGCTCGCATAGTCGTGTAGACATCATTAAAAAAACATGTCAGTTAAGACACATCATTTGGATGCTACAAAGTAAATGTGCTTTCTGCTTTTTGTTTTTTTTTACTTAGAAATGTACCAATAAAGTTTTTTTACGGGTGATATTGCCAAGTGTATTTTTCCGTGTATTACTTGGAATAATAAAACCATATACAACTCCCTCCCTACAATCTCCTCTCCCATAAATATCAACCATAGACGCACATTTAAAATGCACAGTGTTGATTTTCAGTAAGCAGTGAACTGTAAAAATCCTCTCAGAGGAGGCTTTTATGGGGCCTCTGTTGCTCTGTAGTGTAGGTCAAGCACTGCTGAAGAAATCAAAAGCAGAGGAGCCCTGCACCTTTCCGTTCACCGTGTTGTTCCCTCATAGACAAAACAGACTGTAAAATTGCTTTATGGAGTGTCATGATGAGCCCTCAGGTCAAAGGAGCGTGCAGGCGGTGAAGCTTTGCTCTGGGCCTGTTTGTATTTCCAAGTGTTGCGGCTTGTGTTGCGTTTTTGTCTTGGGTCTTTTGCTGATTGTGCGCTTATTAGGATTTGTGCAGACATGTTATAAACATTGTGTCAGATTTTGACTGAATAATAACAGATGCCAGCTCACAGAGTTTTGGCTAATCTCGCTATTCAATGAAGTTCAACACACAACCGTGTGACACCAAGAAAGCTGTTTGTGAAGTTCTGTCAGTGCTGGCTTCTTTAAAGCTGCTGGGTGTATGCAAACAGGATGTTGATGCAAAAGAAATGTAATATTCAGACTCTGTTTTTAACATATCACACACTTAATCTGCTATCCGATTACTGGGAAAACCTTTCAATATAGAAGACATGCTATTCAAAACACTTCAGAGGCCTCATGTCTTACTATGAAGGGTCCTCTGCACCTCATCAGGAAAACAGTATGTCATCAGGTGAAGGTGATCACATGATGGGAGGGACTCTGACCCATCAAATACTGTAAAAACCCACCTAACACTGTTCTTTGAAACTTTCTTTGGTCACTACCTTATTCACATCCTGTTCCTTTCAGTTAATTAAAAGCCAAAGTTTGTGAAGTACGTCGATTTAAATGAGTTCTAGCAAGATCAGTCACCTCTCTGTCCTGTTCCACATTGCATTCAAGTAAACGTAGGTTGCAGTGGTTTGTTGTTTGCACTGATACTCGAGTTTTAAAATATGAACCACAGCAGATTGGCATCAAAAAAACAACATACCTGTCATACTGATACTGTCCCAGGGTAGGATCATAAGGGTAGTAGGCTGTTGCCTGCGTTATTCCTGCATGTGCAGAAGCTGTGGCATCTTTAGTATCAAACGTGCCCTGCAATTACATAAGAAAACCAGTGTTGTCAAAAATGGCATGAATAGAAAGTCCATTTTGGTTAATTAGACACCGCACAAGGTAATGAACAATTACAGAATAGTAGTGACTATATTATTTTAAAGTTACTTGTTTATGTAATTCATTAGAGCTGTTCGTGTTTTACAGGGAACCATCAATGAGCCAAGAAATAGTGGACTGAATGAAATATGGAAAAAGAAAAAAAAAGTGTTGATGTAATTGAAATGTCAAGAACCCTTCACAGACTTTTATAAGAGAAGTTTTTCAAATAAACTAAAAGGGAACAGTTTGTATACAAGTTTGTTGAGAGGGTTCTGGACAAACACTTTTATGAGATGGTTAAAAGAAGGTTTACAATAAAGTCTAAAATGTTTAATTATTCAAATACTCCTCACAATATCCCCGACTGACCAACTGGTACAAGAAACATTGCTGGACTTTAGAAATTTAGTTTTAGAAAAACATCATATAAAAATCCATGTGTTCATTATTTTATCAAATAGCTGTTAGTTCAGTCTACTAACTGAATTTAACTTGACTTAAATAAAAAAAACCCTCTTGCTTCACTACCAGTGAATTAAAACAACCTT
This sequence comes from Channa striata, assembly GCA_033026295.1. NCBI lineage: Eukaryota > Metazoa > Chordata > Actinopteri > Anabantiformes > Channidae > Channa > Channa striata. Next base: position 11,945,511 of record CM065175.1, on the reverse strand, counting down.
TTTGCCTTATTTTATTACATAAAAATATACATATTGAATAAAGGGAGCACATCTCCTTCTTGACAAGCATTTTGCCACAGAATAGTTTCCTTAGAGGATGCTGTGAGGATGTTAAAGGGAAGGGCTGGTGTTGCAGGAGAGGTGTGCCTGGCTCGACTCTCAGCACCATGCAGCTCCATTAATCAATGCCAAGCTGGATCAGATGAAGCGCTTACCAGCGAGTAGAAAGCCGACGCGTCCGTGCCATAGGTAACGTAGTTCCCGTAGCCTTGGCCGCCGGTGTAGGGGCTCCCGTACACGCCCAGCGCGGCGGCGGAGCTGAGTTCGTGCCTCGCCGTGGCCAGCAGCCGGCTCTCGTACACGGGGCAGTAAACCGGCGTCTGCCCGGACGTCGCTACCCCGGAGTCCGCTATGGATCTGCCGGTTGACTCGCAGCAAGTGGTGAGAGAGTTGGTTGTCATCAGGAACTGGGTGGAGACCGGGAGAAAATGTGTCGTTTTCATTTTTGTTGTTTTTTTAGTTGGAAGGGATTGGTTTGCGTTTTTATTGCCACATTAAAAAGAAAATCCGGTGCTGAGCTCGAGAAGCTCGCTCCCAAAGTTAGTTTATCACTTTTATTTTAGTTTATTTTAATGAAAAGATCCGACTTGCCTCATAGAAAAATTACAAGATTTAAGTAGATTAAAAGCAGTTTATCCAGAATGGATTCGCAGCTTTATTTTTTTCAACATCAAATAATCTGAGCAGACAGACATTTGGTGGTGAATGACGCTTCATATTCCTGACATGCATCTGCGCGTAAAACGTGCCCAAAACGAGGCCATCTATTATCTTTAATCCAGATGAAACAACGTGCGTTAACAACAGATACACGTTTCCCACCATCGCCCACAGAAACCCACAGTAATGCCCAAATGAGGTTTTTTATGGCTCAAAGCCAAAAGCAAAACAGCAGCTGGGCTATGGCGCAAAACGCACACAGCATGTGCAGAACAAGTTGGCGTGTGTGTTTCAGCGCAGATAAACATATGGCTGACATTAGAGAGCCGCGATTATCTTGCAGAAATCACTGAGCAGTAGGTCGGGGGTCTCGTTGGTTTCGACTTACCCTTGTCTTGCCTTCTTTTTTTTTTTAAATAAAGCTATAGGAGCACAGGTATCACTGGCTGTAACGCAAAACCTTCCCGATGGCACCGTGAAAGCCTCCCTCAGCCAAAGTGCGTAAAAGACTCGAGCTTAAATCGATAAGTCGCCACACACCAGTAAAAAGCAAAACAATCTTTTAACTCAGCAAAGGAAGTTGCTATGCATGGACTTACTTGTGGAGCAGATGAATAGGGATATCCAAATTGTGGATATGACATGGTAGAGAGGTCCCCCAATATCCAGAAATGAAGCGAGACTGAAGGTCTCCACTCTAACACAGGCTGCGGCTCTGTTTGACTGTACCAATTGATTGGTAAGCACAGGATCCTAGGATGCTTATAGGGCGAAGCAGAGTAGCATGTTTAATTTGTGTAAAATGCCCCCCACTCAAATGCCTTTCAAGGAAAAAAATAAAAAAATAAAAAAAATATAAAAAAAGAATAAATGAAGATAATCCCTAAACTCTTCTTTGTCTTTTGACAATTCCTTAGAAAACAAATAAACGACCTAGGTGGTATCTTTGCCTAAAATAATGACTTTGTTGTCAGATACATATTTTGCCTTATAAAAAAGTAGTATAAAAGACGTCAGCAGCAGGGGCAGGTTGTTTTAAACGGGGGTGACTCTGACGTCAGAAGTTTCCCACTCTAAAAATGACCAGACTGTAACTTTAATATGCGTTTTCTTCCCGAGGATGACGAAAAAAAAAAAAAAAAAAAAAACAGAAAGAACAAACCAACAAAAACAGGCACATCAGAGGAAACAGGAGACATATATAATATGTTTGATTCCCAACACAAATCAATCAATTGGGCCAATCAGTGTCTTGAATATGCAAACGTATGTATCCATTTAAAGGCATTAGATCTAATTAAGTCCATTCCTGCTCACTGAGCCCAGTCACACGAAGAACTAACTGCTTATAAATTAATTAGTAAAGAACATATTCATACTGAGCACAGAAGCAAATCTGTCCAAACTGTCAATCTACTTTATTTGAAGAGTGGAATAAACCAGTACGCAGAGATCATGTTTTGGTTCACACAGTTAGTTCAAATTCCACCTGGAAAAATGAGCACAGTATTATGCAGTATTAAAATAACCCAAATCTGTCTGTCTGTCTGTCTGTCTGTCTGTCTGTCTGTGTGCTTTACTCAGGTAAAGTCCTGAAACTGCAGCAGCCAAAAGCACCAAACCTGGCTCGGCACTGGCGGTGCGCGCTGCCTTGCTTGGAGAATCCTGGGTTGAGACATGTGGGTAGCCCCGGGGGTCACTCCTCAAATTAATGATGATGTACTCCTCCCCTCCTCCTCCTCCCTCTCCTTTCCTCTCCAGCTGGATCTCTGCCTGCCGGTGACAGGTCGATTGAGAGTGATTGATGACTATCTAGGGGACCGGGGCCAACATAATAATATGATACCGACACATCGCAATAATTGCTCGCTTTCATTTACAGATGAAAGAAGTAATAAAGAGCCATAAAGAGGATTGTGCTTTGGTTAAGTAACTTTTATCTCACATTTTTTTTTTTCGTTCTGCTTTCTTTTGGGAGGAAGGTGGGGAGGCTTGGGAGGGCGGGCTCAGTAATATGTCTGTTCTCTCATTCATTTTGACAAATTGAATTATAGGGGGTTAGTACCTCCGAGCAAATGGCTGCATTAACGCTGTGAACAGGGGGGGTCAAAAGGGATCAGCCAGCGCTTTTTAATTTGCATTAACTCTAATGCCACCTTAACATTAACAGCCCGTCTGAGCCATTCAAGCATACACTCACTCATCTCTCTCTCTCTCTCTCCCTCACACACACACACACACACACACACACACACCACACACACACAAAGCTCCATTTTGTCTTATTAATTTGGACTTTTTTCTTTTTAAAACCTCATTGGGCCTAATGTGACACATCACAGTGTATTAAGGCAGGGCGGAACCTCAGTTATCTTCAACATCATCATCATCATCATCATCATCATCACTCCCCGGGAAGGGAGGAGAAAGTGTTGACACGGCGACGCACCTGACGCACACGTGCCAAAAATGAAGTGGCGCCTGATTCCCCACAGAAACACGGAGAACATCCAGGTCTGCTCAGCTGACTTCTGCTCCTCTGGTGTGTGTATGTATGGAACTGGGCTTGAGCCAGTGAAAAACATCTGACAGATACATTCACTGACCTGCCCGTATATCCTCCCTCCTCCCCTCGGCGTTTACCTTTTCATTATCCACTGCGTAACCCAGTGTTATAAGGCGCCCGTCATCAAATATTCAGGAACACTAGTATATGCTTTTAGAAGGAAAAATGAAGGCGAAGCCAAGCGTTCATGCTTGTTTAGCGTTAAAAGATTAAATGAGTGGCTTTTTTTTCTTCTCTTCCATTGATGCAGGGATGTTGTAAGTGGAACTAGAGATGGACAAGATGCTGAATCCCAGTTCAGGACAGTAGGAGTTTATGCACTGTTTGTGTTTGCTTTTTCAGTTTATTTAGTTATAAAATTTCACGAGTAATCACCAAGAGTACTTATTAATCATGCAAGTATTGGTGATTTTAGGACAGATGTGTTCAGCAGTAATGTAATGTGGGAGCGTCCCTTATGTCCTCTGAGCAACATAGGTCAATTATTGACTACTTATTACTGTACAACAGTAATAAGAAGTCATACACATTTGCAGTCATAAATGTAACCCCAACCATCTTATAAGCCTGCAACGTTCTTGAATATTTACGTTCATTTAGTTGTGTATTCAAGCTTCAGTTTTTGCCTCATGACATCAATCTCAAAACGCTGTAATCTGAATAATAACGGTGTTGCACACTGAAGTACGCCTGCTAATTTGCATCTCCTTCCCAGCTAAACTCATATTAAAAAGTTCCCCAGAAACACTGTAATCATGAAGGTGTCACTTCCCTGATAATCTGTCGTTGATTAATGAGCCATAAGGAGGCGAGTGCGTGAGAGCCTGTGCGAAACATCGCCAGAGAGAAAGAGAGAGAGAGGAGGGGAGAGAGGAGAGGTGGGAGGAAGAGGGTAAACGTTTCTCCCCAAATTTAAGTCGGCTGAGGTGGCACAGACAGGCTGCGGAGCAAAGGTCACTGATCGTGTCAATCATGCACCACTCACTCTTTTATGACAATGATGGACGCCTACAGCCAAGGCCACGGTGCCTGCAACCAAGTCAAACTATTTGTTTGAGTGTAATTTACAAATAAGTAGTTTGCCAAATGTGGGAAAACATCTATAATATAAAATATACTGTGGAGAAAGGACATAACCCTTGGGCACAGAGGGGTTAAGCAGTATAAATAATGTAGATAATTAATCACAAACTTGGTAATAACAAATTCCAAGTTCTCTAACATATCAAAACTAAGTTTTTCATTTTGACTTATTGACAATGTCTTTTCCCAAATACAACCTACACCGTTTTTGTGTCTTGGCAGGTAATTTTCCAGATTAAGATTGAATCAACTTAAGATCGGAGGCAAAAGACCAAACTGAGGGTTGTCAATCAAGTGTGATTCAGTGATAGTGCTGATGTTGACCCTCTGCCATGTTCAAACTCCCTAATGCTGGTTAGCATCATCTGAAAGAAACACTTTCTTTTTAAAAAACCTGTATTCGTGGGAAACTCTTCCTTTCACCTTAGTTAGTACTTCCCTTTTTCCCCCCACAGTTATTAAAAATAACATGCCTATGCATATTCTGAAGTCTACAGTCTTAAAGGGTTCCGCATTGCTTTGTTGGAGTACTTTCTGTCCCAAACATGTAAGCTACCTAACCCTCCATGAGGACAATGTCCCTGCACCTGGGTGTCTTTGGTCCACCGTCTCATGTGCGGGTTTGTGAGGTAACAATGCAGAAACCCAGACTGACCTCAATCGTTTGGGACAGCTGCACAGACTAACCTGCTTGGTGACATGAAGCCTGGAGCAGCTCCCAGGCTTTCCAACGGCTTCCATGTTTGTGTTTCTGCAGTCATAGAAATAATGTCCAAACCTTCTTACACTCGCACAGACACATTGCTTAGCCAGCAAAACATTAGCCTACCCTACTGTCTGCTACAGTCTTGGAGCCACAAATGGAATATTGATCGTCAATGATCTTCTCAATGTATTTCTTATTTCTTCTCTTGAACAACACAATGATTTTTTTTTTTTTCCCCACACACACGTCTCCTCTTTTGGCCCTAAAGCCTTAATGGTTTTTGCATGAGTTGAGTTGTAGGCTGGGCTCCTTCGGGCATTCTGGATCAAAATGGTGACTTTTGTTGTTATTGCTCAAAATGTCTAGGGTGCTTCCAAGTGGTAATAAATATGTTTGGTTGGTGAACTGAGCAGTCAAGTAAACATCTTTACCAGCTGAGCTGAATTAAAGTGCTATTCGGAGTGTGTCAGCAAGCACTTTACAGTGCAACTATTTATTCTGCATATGAAATGATATTTAGTAAAAAAGAAAACAAGAGACTGAATAGTTTTTTTTAATAAAAGGAATCACACTGAGAATAGATATTTCATTTAATTTCTGAATATACATAACACAAAAACAATCCTTGAGACAATCATTTGGGCATCCATGTTATTATTGCCATAAAACTGTGCAAATACTAATTGTTAACTGTATTGAAATTTAGTGTTGTGAACTTGCATACATGTATCATCCTGGGAAATCATGTGGAAACTTTATTTATTTATTTATTTACAAAGTAATGAGTATTATAATTAACAGTGTGCAATATATCTGGGGGAAAAAGGAAGAGTTTACATGGGCTTAAATGCAAAATTCTCCATTTTTCATTATTATTATTATTTTTTTCCATTCCATGATACTCTCATCTCTCCTTCCTTTCTGCAGCCTCTCTAAGAGGTTTAGCATGTCAAAGTTCTCTTGGCTCATCCATTATTGATCACCACGACGGGAGCATCTTCACCGCTGCACTTAGTTAACTAGCTATCTGCAATTGTTCCCTTAGCAACTGGTCAAGGACTGAAACACAAAAGTACTGTACAGTATGTCGACTCCTGAGAGCCAAAAATGTGAACCTATTGTATCTCGGTGTTGTCCCCTTGTTAACCGAACTCAGGATGGATGTCTTCCCATTACATGCTCCAGTATGAGATAAAAAAAATCAAAGTCCTAAGTAATATTAGTAATATTTGCACCTGCTCCTTGCTCATCTTTTTGTTTATATTGGCCAAACTAAAGCAATGATTCAACATTTTTTATGTAACATTTATTATGTTGAACCATATTTCACTTTTCACTTGCAAAATATTTTACTTGTAGTTGTCTGTTGTAAGCAACAAATCATTTTTTTTACCATAAAGACAAAGAAAAAATGATCTCCCTAACATTATATAACGTTTTTCTCATCCCGAGAAGTTTACGTTGCCGCAGGCTGCTCTTTTAAAGTCAAATAATACGTGGGCTATATCATAAGCAGGCCCCTTTGTTTTAATAAAGTGTAATATGTTGTATACACATGCAAATTATCTTACATTTTAGGATGGCAGCCTATCGAATGTGCAAACTTTTTAATTTTTGTATTTTTATGTTTTCTTTCTCTTTTTTTACTTCACTGCAGTGCAGTTTTCTTTGGCCCTCTCTCACTTGGAAGAAATATGCAGAAACAGGCTGGCTGGCCAAACAATGAGACATGTCAGCCACCTTTCTGCCTGAATGTGTCCCGTTCCCCGTGCGTGTGTGTGTGGCTGCATGTGTTAACCAACGGCAGACCCATCATGTCAGACACTGGAATGACATGATCATAGTGTGATGCACACACATACATACAACCGGGGGCCAGATGGCGGCTCTCTCTGCGATGACAGAGCCCGGACCAGACCAGTGACTCTGCCATTCCCCGACACCTGCGACCACCACCAGTGCAGCCAGTCCATCTGCAGCCACCAGCTTCTGAATATAAATTCACAAGCCAAATTTAGCAAGAAACATTCTGATTTACATTAATACACAGACTGTTATACAGCTCTCGGGCTGCTGCTTGTTGTTTTTTGGTGTTTTGATGGTTTTAAAAGGAGCAGAATGAGAACTCACAGCACTCATACTTGTTCTCATCCATGCAGTCTGGTAGACTTTGACTCTAAATAACCTGTTGGTGTAAAATGTCTGTTTCTGACGGATGGTCTGTACGTGATGAACCCCTCCTCTTACTGGGATTGGCTTCACCTGTTAGCAAAGGTTTATAACTTGCTGAACTGCATCAGATTCGCTGTATCTTTTCTCTTTTCTGTGTCCTCCTCTCTCCTTTCTCCTGTTGTCTTTATCTAAAAATAACCACAGGCAGAATGAGCAGAAATGACTTGTTTTCATCCTTATCCACTATCTTTCCATTTGTTTCTGCTCCTGATGCGCATGGGTATTATAAAGTCATGATCTTCTTTCAATATTCACCTATATAATATAACAAGTACATCGAGCATAACTGTGTTAAGGGCCAGGGAATGTGTTATGGGCAGTGATTATCCTCGTGAAGACGATGCAGCCTAGGCAGGCACTTACAATCATTTATTCATAATGCATCCACTGAAACACAAATGCACTTTATTGTCTCATTCTGCATCTTATTTTACCCATAAACCAGAAAATGGGCTGGGTTTCTAATGAAAGAGCCATGTTAATATCAAGGCAGATAAGGGCTGGCATGTGCAGATGGGGGCACTATGTGGAAACCCAATCACAAGTTCCTTCAATCACTCAAAACCAGAACAAGAGGGAATGGATGCATTTAAATATTTTCCCCTACCTGGAGATATTAAAACTATGCAATTTTAATACCTATTTAACATGCAGTTGCTTTTTGCGCCTTTCATTTTTGCAGTTCAACATAAAAAGCAGGCAGGTAATGCAGGAGTAACAGTGGCAGCTATGGGCATGACATGATTTTTCAACCAGCCACTCCTGCAGTATTTCTTGACTTTAATCGCTGCATTATAACCTTACTCAGAGAGCGGGCTTATTTCTCCCAGCCCTCCAATTCTGACTTTTGTCTTTATTCTGTGGTCGTTGCTGCATTGAGATGTGGGCCACATGAAGCACTTTGCTCTTAGTTTTTTATTCCTCCAGTTGAGCACTTCTCTGCGTGAGAAAACAGTTCTTTTTAGTCTTTACAAATTTTAGAAGTGGGAAATGAATCTGCAAAGACTATTCACACGCACCACAAAGGCAAATGTCCAGGATCCAACTAGCTGTGCAGGACAATGCTAATAACTGTCCAGGAATAGCACCGGTAAATGTGTGCTGATTGTGGATTCATATCTCCATGAATTGCTACACAAACACCAAAGTACCATAGAAAAAGAGTTAGGTAAGGTGTAACTATTATAAATGAATTTTAATTAATTTTATCACACTAAAATATACCAAATAAATAACCAACCATATAACATTTCAGTTATTCTAAGTTATTCTTGTTAGAAGATAGGTTTGGTAATTTTCCAAATTAATAGTGTTTTCAACAATCTTCATACAGACACTAAATCCAATAATGAATTGCAACTATACATATTTAATGTCTGTTAGTCTCAAGTCAGGATTAGCTTGTTCTTCAAGCTGGAAACTCCTCTGTTGTCCAAAAACTATTAAAAACACATCAGTCAGACTCACTGCTAAGAGTGATACAATATCAAACAAACAGAAAGTACAAACTACAGCCTCGAAATGACAATAAAGCTGAATTGAAAATAAAGTTTGCTTAATCCAATATATTTTATGTAAATAAAATGTTGGGGAGATTGTATTAATTAACTGGTGGTATAAAATGTTAATGTGCTCATCTTTACACAAAATTCTTGGGACACAGTGTTTTATTAAAACATTTGCGATATAACAAAACTGGAACCCATGCTTATTACTGAGAAAAGAGTGCAAAAATGTGCATGGACATTTTTAGGTAGAGTGGGAGCAATTAGATATATAATCTATCCGTGTTGAGGGTCTAGCCTGGGATCAGGCAAACTGGAAGACGATTAATGGAAGGCGTCCAGGAGGCGTCCGAACAACCTCACCTGGCTCACTTTGATGTGAAGGAGGAAATGCTCGACTCCAAGCTCCCTCCATACACTTTCTCTAGGGCTGAGCCTGGCCACCCTACAGAGGAAAACGCATTTCAGCAACTTATGATCTTATATGTCCAGTCGCAACCTTGAACTCACGACTGTACATCTGGCAAATTGCATTATCAAGACCTAGAGAAATTGGGCAAAAAAAATGAAACACACAGTATTTACTTAATGATGCAAAATTTTGAGCTAAATTAAGGATAACTTTGATAATTTTCCTTATTATTTGTATCTTCAATTATATTAGCATTGAAAGGTAAATAACTGTAACTGTGTATTTGTGACCATTGTAATATGTTTTGATGATTGTGGCAATATCTAACAAGTTCAAGACCAAATGCTTAAAAGTGAAAAACATGTCATAAAGTGGAGTTTTTTGCCTGGCTAATGTTTTTAATAGTTTATGAAGCAAAAAATGAGAAATTAAAAAGGTATGTTGTCTCCTAAGTTTGTAAAACTATACTCCAAACGTTATGTTTTTTTGAAAACAAGCATAATATGTTTTCTATGAACATAGTTGCAAATACTGTGATATTAACTATAAATAACATTTGTTAAATACTAGAAATAAATGACATACATTTTATATGTCTGCTAAATATCCATTCTCACAGCACAACATCCACTTTGTCTGGCCACAGAGTTATTAAAGACGTTTACAGCTGTGTTCAGCTGGTTGGTTGGCTTTGTGTAACAGCTATTTCATACTCAGCATATTTAATTGCTTTTAAACAAACTCACTATTCTTTGTCTAAGCCACAAGGGAGTGGTTTTCCTGTCTATATCTAATCAGACAACCGACTCTGAAATTGATCTTGTGTTTGTGGTTTGACATTCCTGTGCTTTGTACAACTGCCACCCACCCCAGTCACCTCATGGACAATCCCTGCACTTCTTACCTTCCCTACAAAAATGGTAATTTGCAATTTAGTTTGTATAGGAAGATCATTTTTAGGAAACAGGGTTGTACGAGACAGAGACAAACAAGTTAACACTGTTTAACGACTAACAGAGATTCCCTGCGACTTGAGACAATTCATTGTTGGATTGGAGCCCTTGTAAACATTAGAAAACACAAAGAAACTACTTTCAGTGATATAGTTCTTACATTTTTGAGTTAAGATTTGCATTTTTGCCATTGTACACACCTAACAGCTAACTCCTTTACAGCTGCTACCTCACCATGAATGAGCATCTGACCACGGTGCTGTGAAAGTTAGTGTATCCCAAAGTCTTTTGCTCTCAGTTTGATCACAGATTTAAACTTTGAAAACTAACAAGAAAACATAACGTGCTCGATACAAAAGCTTGCTATAGCTCCAGTGACAAACTTGTGGTTGAAAAAAAAAAGATTCCAAAGCGTTTATAAAGTATATCATCTATCAGTTACATTATTTCCCATAAAACACGAGATTGTGTGTTCGTCGGTGTCAGGGTCACTTTGAAGAACAAAGTAAAGAGAACATGAACGATGATATGAATATTATGAAGGAGTGGGAAGAAGAAGGAAGTCATTCTACCCGTCCACATTCCTTTATTTTCCACTCCACCGATCACATTTGAATATTTTCAAAGGAGTGCCTATGTTTGCCTTATCATGCATTATTCTAAGGCATTACCTTGTCCTTAACACTGCAATAAAGATGGCTGGGAAGGCTTCCCCCCTTTTCACAAAGATGCACAACAATAATAATATTCATACAGTACCTGCTTTGAAAGAGGAATCTTTCGTTTGACTTTATAATCCTTTTAAAGATGTGGATGTTAGGAGCAGGCATTTGTCAGCAGAGTGTGAATGATACTGAGGCTGTTATATATACAGTTTGTATGTTGAGGCAACGGAATCAGTCAATTCCACTATCACTTCAAGTGTGAATTTCCAAATTCATGTAGAAATCATACAATGACAATGGGTAATATAGTAGTAACATTGTAATGTAGTTAACTGTTTGCGCAGTGGTTGGTCATTTTTTGTGGAGGCTAATACAAATATTATAAATAGCTCCAATAAGAAGTAACTACTTTCAAATTAAAAGCATGTCCTAACTTTTGACAGAAACTTTGACAGAAAAGTTGTATTGAGACTGTTTTAGTTGATAATGAGCTACTTTCAATTTGTCATTAGTTTGTTTCCTTAGACAAATCTCGCCTCCTGCCTTGTTAGACCTATTTCCACGCTATCCTTCCCTCTTACACACACACACATGGACAAATATACAAAAACAGTAGGTGTCGTACCTTTATCATACACTTGTTTCATTAGGGGACAATGTCTTCAACATGTGTATTTGCCAAAATGATAAAAAGAACAGTGCTTCTGTGATTTGACATACTTTCATTCTACTACTGAATTACCACTTCAAGAGTGATGCTCTAGTTAGGTTTTTATTTAATTCCTCAGTCAAAGACGTCTGAGAAATGTTTGGTTAAAAATGTTGGCCAAAGGCCAAAAAAAGGTATTTCTTAAAGTTCAGGAATTGCATTTTTTTTTTCCATTGGCATTTGCTTTGCAGCGAAGGAACCTACACATGTGGGAACTTAGTCCATCTTGCCCACGGACACTTTGACATGTGGAGGAACCGGTAATCAGAGGTGCTATGTTCCAGCATGCAAGGCTTGGACACCCAGGCCAATTTGGGCAAAATTCAGACAAAAGTTAAAGTATGTACATCACTGCCTGCGTGTAAAGTTTGCAATGACAGTACCAGTCACAGACGTCCCTAAGAGGGTCCCGAACCTCACTCAGGTCTAATGAAACAATGAAGACCAGCTGGAGAAAATAAAGAGGAGTTAAAAAACAAGATATTTAGGTTACCAAAGCAGCCTCATGTGTCCAGATTTGCTGGAGTCGCCAAAAGCCAACTTGTTAGCTCAGCTAGAAGGCTTTGTCCAACAAATCTAAGTCAAGCTATGAATGTTAAAGTTATGAAATTTAGATACAAAGAAATTTGGGCAGGTGTATTATAAATCACTACTGTGTATTACTGTAAGTTCACTGATCTGGCTTTACATCATGACCACCTGAGCAAATTATTGCAATTCAAAACTGTGGCTCTGCCATAAAGTCTGCTTCAGAGGTGGCTCTAATGTTTTGGGCACCCTTTTTAAAATAAATGACTTCACTAACCACTTTGACCTAAATAATAATCAAACTCCCAACCCTGTGATTCATGGGCAACAAATCTAACAACTGAGCAACGGCCTCCCCTTTCATATTAAAACATATTATTTGTGTTTTTTTTTTAAGAATGCATTTTAAGTATTTTTATTTTTGTTAGTTTAGCATATTTTCATACTTTCATGCAAAATTAAAATCATTTTCAGATATTTTCATGTTCGTGATGTGACTTAAGGACATGTTTATATTTTCAAACTACTTCATTGCTTCCTCGGTTTGTTTTTGCCCCAGTGCTCACAGACAGGTAATATGTGTTGGCCTTTCACCCTACATGTCAAAAAAACTTTGAGCTGATATAAGAAACAATCATATTTTCTGGAGAGATAGTTGAGGGAAATGAGAGGGTCCCCTGGCCTGGTGATGGAGATTTGCTGCTTGAGGGTTTACACCTTTCTCATACACCTCAAATAAAAAAATGCTTGTGTGACATTAGTCTTTGTACAAGTATAGGGCCCTGAAACCATGAATAGAAATACATTTCGCAGCTTCCACCCTGACCCTGAGCCCTATAGCCCCCAGCCATTAATGTCACACACACGGAGAAACGGTCAACTGTCCAAGCCCCTGAATGAAACCTTTGCAGAAAGCGAAGTCTGAAGGTGGGTTAGACAGGCTGAAAAAACAGAAGGGAAAGCAAGAACCTTCCAGTGCACAATGAGCTGCTGTTTGTCTCCTTAACATTTGCCTGCAGTCATGATGCTTTTTTGTCTAGCCTCTGGATCTACCCCCCCATCTCCACCCCCACCCTTTCCTAGTTTACCCCATCACTCTCCGTTCATCTGCCTCTCTCGCTTGCTCTCTCTATCCACTTTTGCTTCCGAAGGCTAAGGATTCCTGCGGCCCCTCTGAGAAAAGTGTGTGAAAATGCACAATGCAGTCCCCCGGCGTGCCCACCCCCAGCACAGAGTGTGAGAAGAGGGCCCTGCATTTGATGCCTGACTGACCAAATCTTCTGCCAGATAGTTGGGCCTTTCTATTCCCAGTGGCATGGCGAGAGTGTGGCCTGAAGTGGTGTGGAAGGAGAGGGGAAGGCACAGTAATTGTATCAAGGTCTGTAGAGATTTCCCACCGATCCGCCTCCCCGCACCCCTCCTCTCCTAAACCGCTCCTGAACCGCTTCTCAGTTAAAAGGGAAAGGGTCCCTGGGCAGCATGAAGCAACTTCTCAGCAGAATAACCAAAAAAACAGTGTGCACTCATATATGAATAACGTTCAATTTATCACATGAAAGCCCATATATTGAATACAACACCTTGCACTGTCCCAATACCATCTATTTTTCAACACTTCCAATGGAAAAAGAAATAAAAGCCGAGTTTAATTCCCAAAGTCACTCTGGAATTGTATTTTACCAAAAAAAATCCATGATGTAAACACTGGTTCTTTGTTCTAAAACGATAATGACATCATTTACATATTTGCAGTTGAAAGGAAGATTTTGTCCATCTTGAAGCTGAGTCCGTCTGTCCTCTGCTTCTGTTGCTTATATTGCCACCGGCTTATAATAGTATAGTGGCTTCTTAAATTCTAAAGTGGATTCTTAAATCAAACGTCCATCCGGTGGTAACAACAAGAAACTGTTCTGACAACTGAAAACAGTGACGACAACTATTTGAAAATTCCAGTGATTGACATCCAAAACCCACAATAACAGCACAGAAAGCCAACAACGGATCCAGCTCGGTGATACCCTTCTCCATTTAAGCGGCTATTGTAATGCTAAATATTTCATTAGTTGATGAGCAGAGAAGTTCAGAAGGCTTTGGGTGATAATGCCATCCACAACATGTGCTCATCTAATATGTCTCCAGCATGAAAGTTTAAGTTATGCCCACAAGAAGGAGAAATAGAGACACATTGGCTGCATAGTTTTCATTGTAGGGATAAAATCCCTTTTGGCCAGTAGTCATCAGGTGCAAAATATTTTCATTTTTTCAGGTCTGTTGTGCTGTTGTGCTTTTAAAATTACAGTCATGGGAATAACCAGGCTGACACTAGTTAAAACTAAGAATGCAACTATCCCCACCCTCTTCTTGCCCCGACAGTGATCGTTGTTAGGGTGGTGGGTGAATCCTTGCGGATAATCTGCCAAGGACATGCGAGATCCGACACACTGGCATGCACCAAGGGAAACGCAAGAATTGGCCGAAGGATATTTACATATTCACATGTCGTGAGAGATTACTTCAAAGAGCTGGAAAGATCCAACAGAACAAATTTCAACAAAACTAAGAACAACTTGTGCACAGTTACGTAATGGCAGCCCGGTGGAGTGGATCAGTGATACTCAGACACCTTTAAAGGATTTCCTCTAGTGAAGGAGGTTTGACTTTGCACCATAGCGGAGGAGCAGCTACAGCGAGGATCAGATATCTGCAGTGTTTTTCAGGAAGTCAGAGTTTTCATCTCTCTTGGACAAAGATGCTTCAAAGGGCATCTGAGCACAGTTTTCCGAGAACTCCCCTTCCAATTTAAAGCGCCGTGCTCAGCACTGCACATTTCGGCATCTCTTCCAATTCATTACCCCTTTCCCCACATGTATTATTCTGCCCACTACGCGTTCCCTTTTGTCTCTAGGGGGCAAAGTTACTGGCGGAAGCATTTATTTCATTTACCTTTTAAAAGCTACAATTTAGGGCTCAATATTCTCTCTCAGCTCCGCGATAGCCTGGGATCTATCAGAGTGTCTTCCTTCTGCTTCGACAAGCAGTGGCACTCACTTACTTCTACAATATTGTTCGCTTTTTACATGAGACAGGTTCATGCAGTCTATTTAAGTTTATTAGAATTATTATATTTGATAAATTGTATATCTGGATCTATATGTTTGGACTAAACCCTCAGTTGTTGCTCTAATAAATTGTTGGTCAGCTTGATTTTGTGGGTTTAATGTTCGTCAGTGGGATGACGATTTCAAAAGCTCTTTTTGTGGCTGACCATGTGAAAATACTTCAAATACATTGTCAGTTCTGAATTTAACATTCAGTAATCGTTGGTTTGCATCAAACTCAAGATAGATTGTGAGCCAGTACGAGCTGGTGACATGATGTTACAGTCTATAAGACATGACTCTCCTCTCTCGCTTGCTTCTGTGGGAGAGAGAGGGGACATTATGCATATTTCAGACTGATTTAAGGAGCCTCCTGTGGGTCCTTTAAGTGCCCCATCATATTTATGAGGAAAGCATATTATCACCATCGGGAGACTGTCACAGAAGCTCATGGAGGAGATGACTCTAATTGTTGCTGGCGTTTGGAGAACGAGCTATAGTGGCCACTGTTTTCCCGTCAGCTGAGAACACAGGTTCCTGTCTGGCACGGCACACGCTATTGGTGGCGACCAAATCTTAACACATATTTCACTTTTTGTGTTTCATGACATGAGTTCACAGGTACACTCAATGTCTGCCCTCTGTTTATGTGTAAAAAATTAATTTTCAATCATCACAAAATGTTTGGTGACGGTTAGTCACCTTAGATCGTAGCTGATTGACATCCTCCGCTGTAAAGGCACAAACTGCCATTTTGATCATTTATAGGACTCCAAAGTACAGGGAGTAAAATGTCACAAAAGAGAAGAGTTGAACATTTCATTTCAGTTCAATGTTCAGTCAATTCAAAGTTTTAACTTTTCCAACATGGGACTCTAGTGGTGGTACAAGCTTTCACATACCCATATATATATATTTATTCTCTTTTTCTCTCTCTGGCCAACATTTTCTAACACACACACACACACACATACGCTCACACAAACTCACAGGCGTGCACTAGACAGGCACAGACAGTGGGACTGTAGATGAACACCACAGTGGTTCATCGGCTGGACAGAGACATAAATCTTGGTGCCCTCAGGACAGGTGTTGGAACCAGGGAGGGAGAAGTTTAAAGGCCCCCACACAGCAGCTTTGATTCACTGTAATTGTCACAGTACAGGAGAGAACATCTCGGTCGTCTCTCCACAGAGACCACCCCAGTTAAAACATGTTAGACGGCTTTAAATCACAGTGACTCCGTGGAATTAAGTCGCAATTAGTAGAATTCAACTTTGTAAACTTCTGACCTTTACTCAACAGTTACGGTATAATATCATAAGTAATCTAAGGGAATAGTTTGTGTGATTACTTCTTTTTCGGCTACAATGTCACTAGTTCACTTTATAAACCCAAAGCCAAGTATAAGTACAAAAACGACTCAAACGGCCAAACTGTGCACCCAACAGGATTACAGTTGCAGTCAATATTAAAGTCCCCAGTCAAGTGTGTGTGTGTTCTCAAGGACAAGAGTGCAGCAAGAAAAAAGTAAACTTAAATCAAAATATCTATAGTTTTTTTTTGTTGTTGTTGCCATGAATTTGTGTATGAGCTGCTATAAATGTCCACACTGCCCAGATTGCGTTGTCTGTATAGGTTAAAATGGGAAAGGTTATGTCCACACATCAGTTCATCAACTAACATCATTCATCTTTAGTAGTTGTGTGCAGTTGTATCTGAGAAATCTATAAGATGATTGACAAGTAGGAATGTTGGTGTGCACTGCTGCATTTGTCCAAGCAGGCCCCGATTGCATCAGTCACACCTGGCGACTGCCTTGGGCTTACCAGCCTGTAATTTCATGGCTCAAAAGTACAATGTCTCATTCTGTCAACATTCAGTCTTGATGGAAGCTTGCTCATTTACTGTGGGATGTCTCCTGCTATTATTTCCGTATATTCTGCAAATGTTGCACAATATACTCACATTATTCTAATTTAGCATCACCTAAATTCTCCTTGTCGTTAATGGAAAGAGACTTTGAGATAAAAGAACAAAAAATGTGTTTTGAGAATAAGTTTCTGGAGACACTTTTCAACCACGGTGGTCCACAGAACCTCGGCAGCCTTTGTTGGGAATGCAGTCCTTCTCTCTTTCTATTTATTGCCTCCTATGCACAAAACGTATATGACAAATCACCCACAAGGTCTCTTCAAGAGCACACTGCTTCATTTATCTCTTCTTCTTTTTTCTGCTTACATAATTATAAAGCTAACACAATTCACCGTCTGTCCCATCCTGCTATCTATGTCTAAGAAATAATTAACAATAAGATATGCCTCTGCTCGTTTAATCGTTGTGTTAATGGTTTTCAGATAATCAATATGCATATAGTTGTACCTTTAATTAGGATCAATATGCTTTGCTTAAGTAATACTTTATGTTAACAAGACATGCCATTAGTTATTGTGGGAGTCTCCTGATGACTTTGGTATAAGGATTTGATGCCTAAAGAATTTATATGAGCTTTGGCTAAACACAGTTAATAATTAAAAAAGTGGCAGGGAGTTAGTAAGTCTGGTTTATAATACATTAAATACATTTTAAAAGAAGCCAACATGTTCTGATATTTATTACCCACCATTAATCACATTTCTTACATTTTCGTTAATGACTCAATTTACTCCCATGAGGTTTGAAATTGTCGCTCTTACAGAAAAAGACAGAGAGACCTTTTAATTGCAATCAGAGCTTAAGAACACTTATGTCCGATTGTCATGTTGAACTTTACCTTCCGCGTTTGCTGAAGTGCCCGGGGCAAAAGCAGCAAGAGTTCAAAGGTTAAACAAAGTGTTATGCTTTATTGCCGGTAGAAAAGTAATTTTCTATCAATCGATAGCAAATAATAATAAACCCTGGAGGACATAAATGATTTATTATTGTCTTATTCAAACCCATCTAAGAACACAATGGAAAATGTTATGTACTTTATGGATTAACTTAATTAAATTTTCTCAATGTTACATAAATATTTGTATTAAACTACTGTCATTTATGAAACAAAGTCAAATATCAATTTATGAAAAGCCATGCTGAAATTATACACGTGAGTAAGTGCACAGTGTATGCGAGTGTGTGCACGTGGCGGCTCATTTGTGAATATGTGTATCCTTGTGTGTTTCTCACTGCGACAATGGAGACCTCTTTAGATTTGCCGCTGATGGCGTGTCACGCTGAAATAGATCCCCCTCAGCACTGACACCAGAAGTCAGGCTGCTTGATGGTTCCCAACTTGGGTCGCCTCTCTGTGATTGACAGTTGGTAGATTGCCTGCCGACCAAACATGAGTGTGAGAGAGACACAGCCTAGTCAATATCCCCCCGCCTCCTGATGTGTTTTAATGCCTGCACTTGCATAGAGTCAACACCTTCAAATACACACACAGACACACACAGAATAATGTTATCAAAGTTAACTTTCTGTCTCTGCGATGTTACGTGATGAGTTTGTTGTAGCGGGGATCTGTGCTTTTATTTAATATTGCATTGCATATCAGTTGATTCAAGGAGGTGACAAAGTGAAAATGTTCCCCTGTATACTCACGTAACAGTGCTGAACTGTGCTCTTACACCACATGTGCACATGTTAGAGATTTGAAGAGGATGGAAAACATTTGTGGCATGAAGATACAAGGTTTACGTACTAAAGTCAAAATGAAAATGGCCAAAAAGAATGAAAAAAAAGATGCATAAATGTCCAACATTAATGCAAGTGAGTGAAAAAGACAAAATAAAGGTAAATGAAGAAAGTTTGAGAATATGACAATCAGAAGAAAATGCAGTATAAGTGAAAGATACAGAAAATGTAGAAAAGTAAAAAAAAAATGTAGCATTAGAATGAATAAATCTAAGCAAGAAAAACACTCAGGGAGTAAATTTACAGTGTAGCACTGTACATTTTATTGTTTCTTTTGTAATACCTCCAGTATGTATAGACGACATACAGTTTTATTTTGATAGGGTTTGAATGTACATGTAGCATGCACACACACACACACACTCTCATACACACACACACACACACACACACACTCACACACACACAGGCTGGTGAACTGAGACCATCATCAAATCACGCTGAGCATTGTTACATTTGAACAGGAGAGGCAGTGGGCCGGAAAGACCCTGTGTTAGTCTGAGGGAAGGTAGGAGAGGGAACAGTGTGTGTGTGTGTGTGTGTGTGTGTGTGTGTGTGATGAAGGAGTGGAGTAAGAGCAAGGAGAAAGACTAGGGAACGGCAAGAAATGGCCACAATACGCAGAAGGAAAATATATAAAGAAAGAAAAGTGGTAGAAAGAGAAAAGACAAGAGGACTGCAGGGGGGGACAGGGCAGAGAGCAAAAAACAGAAGAGGAAGAGTAAAGTGAAGTAAGGAGGATGGCAGAGCGAAAAAAAGAAGTGGGAAATTGGAGTGGAGAAAAAAAAAAGAGCTGAGGAGGAGAGGGGGTTACGGAAAAGGCAAGGAGGCACCCAGGGGAAGACAGAGGAAAAGGGTTGAAAAGGTGGGAGGAGAGGAGAGGTGTGGAAAGGAGAGGGTGAGGTCAGGTGGGAATAGCTCCTGTTGCTGCTGTAGGTCAACGATGAATTCCTCCTGCTTTGCTTTCCAGATGGACACTCCTCTGCCTCTGTTTCTAACCCCTCCATGTTTCTTTCAGGAGGATTATCCTCCATTCCTGTATGGATAGAGGGGATTGGGGAGGGGGGGGTGAAGAAACACACACATGTGTATATTTATTTAAAGATGGATTGTCAGGGTTTAAATCGCACGAGGGAGGAAAAAAAAAGAAGTGAGGAAGAAAGAAAGACAGAGAGAAAAGGTCATTCTGTTGGTAGTGACCAGAGGGGCTATTTGGTGCAGGGAAATTACAGCGTATTACTTTTGTGACAGAGGAAATGTAAACTGGCCGTGTGGGTGTGTGACCTCTCTGGGAGGAGGAAGGGGGAACTAAATGGACACAAAACACCCCCTGGGAAGGTTCTCAATTCCAATAACGTAACTAAAACAGGTTTACGGACGTGGCAGCGGCTGATTGTTTCTTCGTCGGTCACTGCGCCACATTTCAGGATATGATGGGAGTGTTTGTGCACAGGTTTGAAAGTCAGGTCAATTACTCAAGCAAGGACGTCGATGGCGATTTTGAACTGCCAATAAAATAAAATTAGAAGAAGCATTAAATAATGGATTTGATAAAATGAATGAGATCAAACTAAAGAAATACATTTGCAATTTTGAGTTTCAAATTCAGTTTTACTTGACATCAGATACAGTTCAAAATTCTACCTATTTTGTATAACAAAAAAGAGTTTGCCTTATTTATTGCATAATTTTATTACTATTTATTTAGTCCATCTTTATTACAAAGCTCGTGTCTAATAAACATATAAAGTTTAACAGTAAATGTGATGTGACGCTGCTGACAGACTTCTTGGCTCAGGATCTTGTGGAAACAGTATAAGAGCTGCCACCTCCTGGTCTCTTCAAGTATTGCAACTGTGCTGCTCAAAATCACAAAACATACTTGTATGACTCTCTATGGGCTTGTGTTACAGGAAGCCAACAAAGAAATACAGACACACATATGAAGCAAACGTCACATCCAGTGTGGGACTCAGACGAAGTAAGAATCCTGCCGAGTGAGAAGTCAGATGTTTTAAGTCGCAAATCTCGAATTTAAAATAAATGAAGGGAATTTTATTTTCTAGTTGACAATATTATGTCTCAAACTATCAAAGGGATTATCATGAACAAAAAACACTGAATCATACAATCCTTATAAGCATGCAATGACTCTAAAAGGAGAAAAGAAACACCTGGAAAAAGGCGCCTTGTCCTACATGAGGTATACATTGATTGATGTAAATGTAACATTCTCCTGTGCAGCAGCCCATTAACGCAGAACTAAACACTCTATAATGCGACATCAAAACCTTAACAGTTGACTGAGTCCAGTCACAGCGTATCAATGCTGCGACATTTAAACACGAGTGTGGACATCACATCTGCATCATGCAAAACTAAAAGCAATTTAATACCACTTACGCATCTGCTGCAATAGTCACACGTGTATAACAACACAAATAAATTCTCTCTCCCTCTCTCTCTCTCTTTCACACACACACACACACTTTGCTTTTCTCACTTTCATTCACTTTACGTGTAGTTTGGCAAATTCGAAGCACAGGGAAAACTGCTTTTCATTTTAGTACAGCTGTATGGGGAATCAAAAATTATTGTTTGTAAAATCGGAGTATGTGCATGTTTAGTGCGGCAGTAGTGTCTGACTCTTTTCCATTACTGTTGATTAGTTAACCTTTAAGACAACCGACGCTGGTCTTTAATAGGTTGCATGCTCCCCTCTCATTTCTTTGTCAGGAAATCCATACAGTGACTGAAAGAGTGAAGAAGGACAGGTGATTAAAAAAAAGAAGAAATAAAAAACTATACACACACACATACACGTCTTATTCATTTTCTTTTTATTAGAATGCTTAAATTTCATTCCATTTTTAATCACTGTTTGATTTCAAACCTGTTTACTGGACAGCAGAATCAAAGGATTAGAAAATGTGTGGCTGTGCAAAATTTTAGTTTTACCAGAAAATAAGTATATTTTTACATTCTGTAATGACTTTTGGTTATGTTTTTTAGATGCTTTTTTAAATTTGCTTGTCTGTGACTTTGCAGTTGGATTTATAACTTTCTAAAATCTATCTCATTACCTACTTGTTTTATTTCGCTGCACACCTGACCTGAGAGGAGTCACATAGTGCATTGTTCCTTTTTCAGCTCATAACTATGGTTCAGTTCACAACCTTCTCCTAATAGCTTCAGTACGTTCTTATCACGCACTACGGTACGCCTGGTCGTTGCTATTGCAGTTACAAAATGAAGCCAGTCTTTTTAAATGTCGGCATTAAATCGACAAGATTAGGTTTAAGCTAAAAAAAATCACAAACATCTTCTGTCAGTTTAAACTGCTGCCTCCCAGTTGAAGGTCCTCTGCTTCCATGCCCACCCGTCCAGCCTGACCTCCTCCCAGTTCACAACGTTCACTCTTCCATTTCTGTGCTACATCCTCCAGCCACTAGAGGTCACCTCCCTCTCACATGTGTGGAAGGTAAAAATCTACCTACTGAACCATAAATATGAGCTGATAACAGTTCCCTAATGAATGGTCAAATAATGACCAAACTGGTTGACTTACATAATTTTGTTCACAAAGTATGGCTCCATGAATAATTCTCTGCTAGAATGTTTTAGTTCATTGGCGATATCCAACACCGGCTCAAGTCGCGTGTTGTGTTCATATTAAGGAGCAAAAGTAGGCAGATTTAGTTAAAACATCTTTTTGATATTCATAACCTCAAACTACACATAGCGTCTAAATATATAATCAACATCTTTGTAGTATTTTTATGTCACAGAGAGGAGGCAAATTGAAACCAAAGAGACATGAAAATAACGTTTTTCCTGAAAAGATGTTTTCTCGTCACTGTAAAGTCAGCCGCACACACACTGTGTTCGGTAACATGTTTGTAAGCATAGTCCGGTGGATTGAGGACTTTAGTTTTGGTGTTGAATTGATTTTGAGGACACACAATTGAGAGAGGACACACACGGATCATAAAGACGGCACAAACACACACTCACAGCCTCATTCTTTGACTGTCCCGTCAGTTTTGGTGTGCTGAGTGTTGCTGTATCACAGGGGTTGCGATTACCGTTAAAGGTAATAATTTTTCTCATTAGGTTGAGTTTAGTCACCACGGCGAACAGAATTCACTCAGTAAAAACCATAGCGGGACTACAGAGGGAGTTTTCAAGTTTAAAATAATAACTGATTAGATTAGACAATGCCACTGAAAAATGTTACTGGATTGTGGATTTCAGTGTTTTTTTAATTTACTCAATATATCTGCGTTTCTTAAATTTTTACCTTCAATGTTTAATGTTTCTTGGTTGCCTCCCAACTGTAAATATGATGTTGAATACAAAAGCAACAATTTGTCACAAACATTTTCCAGAGACGCTGAGAGAGGGAGCTAAGTATGGAGGCTTTAAACAGACCAGCGGAAACTTAAACTGCCTGGTTGACATCTGGTGCCTCTAGTGGGCTCAGATCATAATCAATAATGGAAGGAGCAGAGCGCTCCCTTACTCCCTCATGTCTGTGCGCTCCATCCATCCCATCACTTCCTGTCATTCTTCTGTCCAATTATCTGTCCAGTGACCAGCCACTTTTGCCATTCAGCATAATTTTTACGGCAAATAAAACAACTTTAATGTGACGGCTCTAACACAGATAAAACTTTTGTCACAAGATCCTGACAAGTGATTGGTTCAAGTCCGCTAAAACTGCAACTGAAAAACCCCTTATACTTATTATTTCAGGCCTTTAAAGGCCTTTCTTACTCTCCTCTGCCTTCGACAAATTCCACCACTACAACCTTCCCCTCATGTCTCTTCTCTCTGAAAGCCCCTCTCTCCTCTGCCTCTTGGCCTCCCCAGACCACCCACAGCAACAGATTATCCAGTATCTCTGTCTGATTACTTGCTACACTCCGTCTCCTCGCCCACTCCGACCTCCCGTCCATCCTTCCTCCGCTCTCCAAAATATGCCAGGGCCTTCCCTGACACTCCCCCATGTCCTCTCCCCCTCTCTCTGAGCGTCTCCCCTCTCCAGTGACGCCCCTCACACCAGTAGCAGATTGCTATACTATTATCCCCTCTTCTCCTCTCTAATCCCCTGGTCACTCTTTAGGTTTCAAACTCCATTTGGCTGATCCATAGGCCTCCCCGTGGCAAATGACTCTGAAGTGGTTTGGACAATTGTAGACAGCTTGTTGGAACGACAGCTGCCACATATTCTACTTTTTTATTCATCTCTACATTGATTAATGGAGAGGGGGGTCATGGGTCAACCTTTTATTGTGGAGGGAGCTTGACTTGAAAACAAATAAATACTGGTGGTATTTTGGCTCTGATACTTGACTCTTGTGTTTTGATCCATTGTCAATAGTGGTTCCATCTATTCCTGGACCAGCTGCCCGAGACATTGGCATAAATATTAAATGAACTGTGATTTGAGAATGTATAAATGTATACAATATTGCTTGTGTTGGGGTTGCATGAGAGACCAAAAGTTATATTTAAAAGTGTGTATAAATATGATTTTAGACAGTCGTTTGTTTTTGTACAGCATAAAGTCTAGATTGCATTGCATCAGGGATTTTATAGTTTACATCTCCCCAGAAAAACAATCATTGCCTGAACAACCGGAAAAATAAATGTGTTCACAAATCCAAATCAGGAAAAATGTAACCTTACAGGCTAAAATGTGTAAATTATTTTCAAATTATTTTTTTATGGACATTAAATCCCAGAGATCATCTGGTGGATCAGTCATCAAAACCTGGTACAATGTAGATATGTGCCTTTGTTTGAGGGTATTATTTTAAATTCCATTCCAAATTCCCAAGTTCAAATTTAAACACGTTTTAATGTGAAAGGCATTTTGTTTAATCTGCTCATGGCACATTATATCATGTATAACCAGTTCACTGTGCACAAAAACCACAGACAGAGACAAGTGAACACTTTTATTTGGGCTCATACATTCATTTGCCGGCTGTCAACAGTAAAGGAAAGAATCCACAACCTGTGCGACCCAACGCTCAGCATCTTGCAGTGCTGATTGGCAGTAATGCTATTTAATCAAATGTCAAACAGCAGCGGTTTATGATACACAGGCCAACCTTTGAGTCGCTGCTTCAAGTGAACGGAATTCGTGTGCACACACTAACAAACACAGTGAAACACACTTGGAGGTGTAAGCACACACTCGCGCTGAATGCCTTTACTGAGCTTTCAGAGCTCTTAAGTCAATAATTTTGATATCGGAAACACTGTTCTTTTCACTGTGTGTGTGTGTGTGTGTGTGTGTGTGTGTGAAGGAAAAAAGAAGGGGGAAAAGTCATCACTCGGACGTCTTGTTTATGCCATTTATTCGCTGTCTGCAGTATACATCCAGGGAAACATTCTCACATTTCAGTAACTCCCCTGCCATTTCAGAAATAATTGGCCAGTTCCTTGTGCTGAGCCAACTCCACATCAAGTCGATTTTTTTTTTTTCATCCACATGCAACCGAGCTGCCAAAGTTCTCTCCCTCTCTCTTCTTACTGACAATGTGTCAACACAAAGGTGTCAGCAACAATAACAATAAAACTGCTCGGTGTGAATGATTGAGATCTCACTTTAGTCTGGTGCCATACCAGAGACATCACAATGAAATACACAGTACGCTCTCGTGCAATGCAATCTGTTACAAAGACCTCGTGGTGTTTCTTACGCTTGTGGTTTATTATATTGAAAGAAATTATTAAAATGAAAGCAATTTCACCGTATCAACTTTCCAGTGGGGTGTATTTCCATGAAATGGTCATCATTTTTCTTTATCCTTTCATTTTTTTTTAAATGTCACACAATTCTCTCATTTTCATAAGGAATAGAGTATTAAGAGCTTAAATTGTGTGTGTACCCGCACAACCTGTGTTTTTATTCACGGGCATGCCTCTGTGTGTATTTGTGCTTAATACAGTAAAAATCCCTGCATTTTGACATTTATCCTCATGTTGAATCAAGTCAAACTCACACACCAAGAACTGCTGAGCTAAGGATAAATTAGAACAAACTCATTGACTCTGTTTTGATTTTCTCCCCAGGCTCACTTCTTTCATTATCTCCTCATTTGTTCCTGTCCCCAAAGTAGCTCACAGTACTACACACCCACTTTCAATCTCAGTAGCTGTCACAGAAAAAAAAATAAGTAAAAAATAAAATAAAATATGTACAGCCACCATGGGCTTCACAAAACTGAAGAAAACTGTCAGTGAAGTGAAATAAATGTTATATTGTTATATGAAGCAGCACAAACACAAACTGAAGATTTAGTCTTTTCAGTGCACTCAGTACAGTACTGTTGAAACGGATGTGTGTGTTCAATGTTCATCAGCTTTTTTCATTCAAAAACAAAAAAATACATATTCACATTTGTCCATAAACTAACTCCAGCTCAAATATTTCCACCTGTTTTTGCTCTGTTCACCAGGAACAAGTCCAGTCTGAGCTTGGCCATAAATTAAATCTTTGTATTTGTTAAACTTTTTTATTGACCCATGTTTTACCCGTGTTGGAAATCTTGAATTCTTAAACAAGAATGATGCAGACAGATGTGTCTACAGTGTATGGTATCCTGTTTTTCTGACCAGCTGTATGTCCCAGGGGCTTATCAATTATCATCCATGGACAATAAATTGTTTCTGCATTTGTGCTTTGTACTATGGCTGAATTGCTCACTGCAAATGTCATCGCTTTTAACAAGTATTCACTCTCAAATTTATCATTATGTTGGACATGTTCTCCTGGATGACATTACCTTTTTACGCTGCCAGCAACTCTTCAACACATGCTTAATATTACAGTGAAGGAGCAGGATCTCCAAAACATCGAAAAAAAAAAAAACCTGGATCATTCTATGTCTTATCCTCTGTTCACCTGTGCAGTTCGGCCTCAGTCAAAGAGCTCAGCTGTCAGGTGAAGTCACAACACGAGAGAGGCTCTGTGTAGAGTTATAGGTAAATCATATGTATGCAGAATTATGAACAGCTGGGTTTGAACCTCCTTCACATTTACATGGAGAGTGCTCCTTTGACATATTTCTGCATAACTTTTATTTATCTGCGTCTGCCGCTGTAAATTTATAACTCTACTGCACCAGTAGTTTATATGACTTCTCACCCAAACACACCTCAAGAATCATCCACAATAAACAGTGGAGTTCTGGATTAATATTGGGGTTGTACTATTTGCTGACATTTGCCTAGAATTACTTAGATGCACCAAGCTAAAACTTCAAGTCCAGACGTCCAGAAATACAGAAGACTTGTAACAACCGTGACTTGTATGAGGGTAATGAGGTTCAGTTTTGATTGAAACTCATAGGAAAAATGATTCAAGTGCATAGAGTAAAAAAGCAAACCTTTACATATTTGTCAAATGCATGTTTGGACAGAGTAGCCATGATTGAGATCTCACTTTGTTTGCTGGGTTAGTGCTGGGTGAGTCTGAAGAGGGAGAGTGTTTCAAGATGTTCGTACAAATTGAATATATTGTGACACATACACACACAAAGACAAAAATGCTCTTTTCAGCAGCTATTTTCAACTAACTGCTCGTAATTCCCCGCAATGGCCCCCGGGGAACAACTTTCCTTTCAATCTGCATTCATTCTTTTATTCATCCAAATACACACACACACACACACACACTTGGAGACAGATGATACCGTTCCATCATGGCTAAAAATGAAGAGTTGCTTAAATGGCTATGTCAGTCCCCCACAACCAGCGGTAATAAAATATCTCCAGTGTGCATTCTGATCAGCGGAGGAGTGAAGAGACACAAGCTGGCAGGGTTAATGGGGCCCATTCCACTTAAATACCATATGAGTGACTCTGGGGAAACAGTGATGGAGACGGAGCGAAGGGGTGGGGGCACGGGAAGAGAGTGGGACTTTAGCCAAATGATGGAAAAAATACTAAAGTGAGGGAGAGAGGATGCAATATGGGGACAGAGGGGGAAAAATGAGAAGAAGAAATAAAAATCTGCTGTAGGGACGAGGTGAGAAGGAGGAACAGAGACAGAGGAACGGGGTGGGGTGAACTGGGGACAGACAGAGGAGGGTGGTTTTGAGTCATCTGTTCATATCATACTTTTATGAATAAACATAACAGATATAAATTAACCACTAATGGAATATGTGTCACTTTCATTACAAATGTACTGCATATTCTCATTTGGTATGTTGCATTATTATTGTAATTATAGTTTTTGTTGGATTATTGAACATCATCCACTGAGCCTGGCTTTTTACTTGTACTGAGCAAGTATTTACACACACACACACACTCACACACACACATTCCCCTCTGAATCTCTGTGTCAGTTGAACAAGCTGCATCTGTGAACACTGATACCAGCATTGATCCAACCTGGGTCTTTGTAATGGACTCCAATAACAACTCAATTACTGCTGGCACACTGATTAGTGTGTGGGGTCGACTATAAGATTAGCTGCAAAGGAGCCCACCAGGACGCAAACAGGCACACACACCTAAACATTCACTCTTCTATAGAGTGCCATCAAGTCCGCTACTGGGGGGAAATATATGCACGGACACACCGACGGACAAATTCACACAGTCAAACATGCACGCACACACACACACACACACACACACACACACTGTGTCAATAGTCATTGAGCATGCAGACAGAGATTAGCTGGGTACAGGAGAACAAAGGTGTCCCCTCCAGTGGCAGCCCAACATCGTCCTCGTCAAATTTCGGACCAGTTATTGATTTCCCTTAACCCCGTCTTTCTCCCTGCGTCTCTCCCTCTCTCTCTTTCTCACTCGAGTTCCACAGACGACTATGAGGTGAACTGGAAGCGCATATGCACTGTGAAGGGGGAAGCCAGTGCGTAGTGACATGGCGACCACTGCACGCACGCGAACACCCCGCGACCACTCTCTCTGAACTCAAGTTCAGTGAGGGATACGTGTATTTGTCGCCCCTTTTTCTACAGGCACAAAGTGGGGCCTCCGTTGCATCGGGGGTAAAACCACAAGGCAAATTAAATCAATGGGCTTCCCACTGGCAGATGGCTCACTTTAACACTCAGTTAGCCTTTAGATAATTGAGGCGTTGACTCTGCGGCAGTCGTAAAAAAACGGATGGGTTGTTTATACGTTTCACTGGAATAGATCAGCAGAGGTTAAATAAATGAAATCCCATTTGTCAGGGAGAGGAACCTCGGTAATAATAAATGCCCCGCTCCACGGCCCTTCTCTGCAAACACCTCCACTGTTTGGCCTCATAAATAGAGAGGGAGAGGGAAGATGTTGCCCACTCGCCCCAGCCCTCCGTGCAGCCTGGCTACAACACCATTCTGCCATTGATAGGGTAGTCCTGCTTAATGAAACGCTCCTTCCTTCCCCTCTTCTCCGCTTGTTTTTCGGCCCTCCTCCCTCCTGCATGCAGTGTGATAAGTAGCGAACCAGCGAAGCCTGTAATTACAATCTTACCGAGGAACCCTGGCCCAATCTGTGTATAAATCTCGCCATCCAATTACAAGATGTAATAATTTTGCAGTCAAGCTGGTAATGAGGTCTAATACTCATGCATGTGATAATCCCCCCTGGATGCTGACTCTATCAGATGTTAGCTTTGTAATTATACTGGCAGAAAATCATTATTTCATGTTCAGCAGAAAAATGAGCTTGGTGGGGGGAAGTTAATTTTCTCTATGCTCTGTGAAGCATAGACTAAATTTTAATGATCTAATCATTACCCCCAAATATCCCCGGCTGCAATTGACCCATGTAACTTGTGTGAGGCAACATTTTGCTCGTTTAAGAGTCCCTGATATGCAGTAAGGTTTGCCAGGTAGGAGCCTTTTTATTTAGTAATTATACCACAATAAAACTATTATGCTAATCATATGGAAATCGATATTGTCGGGCCACAGTGTCATTTAACAGCTGCACGGAACATAAATCACATTTTTAATTGTAAGCTGTTAACATTTCCACATTATTGCTTGGCCTTTTTTTTTCCAAGTGTCTGTGTGTGTGTGTGTGTGTGTGTGTGTGTGTGTTCTCTGTTTGAAGGGTTGATACCAGCAGTGAGAGAAAAGGTCAATCGCTAGTGTCTACAAGCTGAGAACATCTCTGTTTCATCCTTCCTCGCTCTTTTTCTGTCTGATGTGGACTGATGTAAATATCTCCAACATGACAGGTGGTAGCCTGAGTAATACATGTGACTATGTGCATTGATATCTGCTGTGATCTATAAATCAGTGAATGCAGAATACACCACCTTCATCTTTCAAAGAAAATATTGCATGCTTATCTGCCTTTTTAATAGGCCTAAATGTCCCGAGACAAACATTTTAGCACAATCAAAGCACATATGTCAATAATTAATATAGGTGATGTGCAGTGAGAAAAAGCTCAAGAATGTTATAAATGTGTTTTCATGTTTACATTCTGTACTTGTCTACTAATAATTAACTAGTTGTCAACTTGTGTTATATGATTATTGTGTTGAGTACACATAAAAATGAGGCTGGTACACATTTTTATAAAGACATCACAAATCTTTACTTTAAAGCCAATCTATGTATTTTTTTGTTATGATCACTATTATTATTGTTGTTGTTATTGTTGTTGTAATGATTAAAATAATTTTGCACTCGGTTTGTAACAGGACAAATGATGGAATGGTTCTGCTCATGACAACTTAGTTCTTAATTCTGTTTCATTAACAATTCCTAATGTAGCATATGCAAAATAATAACTTGAGCTTAAAAAAAAACTATGGGGAATGTTGATTTGTCACTGTTTACACTTTCACTACATTTTGCACAAGAGCCCATCATAGGTGTTCTCTAATTATTAAGAAGTGTTTATAATTATCACAATAATCAATATTATTACCTTAACTGAAATGCAGTTTTTCTGTTAATCAAGAACACTCTATTATTAATCAGTTTAATGCAATTGTGCTCAGTTTGAAAGTGAACGTCTCTGTCCTCGAGTACATGTGTGGAGTTCGGTGTTTCCGAAGAGCCGCAATGAGCAATTGTAACAACCTGATAAAACAACTACAAGACAACAGGATGCTTAAAACACCACACGAGCAGACAGGAGAGAGGCGTAATGCACAGAGGTGTCAGGGAAAGTAAAATGTGGCATGCAGGCAGTGATAAAAATCTGAGCTCAGCTGTCCAGAGGTCATGGCTGGCGGAGCACGAGATATGGCCCTTAATAGAGATGATTGATTATGGCGGGGCAACCTCAACACATCTGAAACATGAGGAATTATTAAAGAGATGATCTTTTCTAAATGTTTTCTTGTTTTGGATATTGAGCCAAATGCAAAAAGTATTATATGCAGTTTATATAGGGCAGGCAAAGGAAGAGCAAAGGTTGGGCTTTCTGACAAATGTTGACCTAATCTCAGTGTCAGTAAATGTCAAAGATGTTTTGTGTCCCAAGTAGAGATGAGTGCTGATAAATGCAGAGTGCAGTGACCAGTTTATGATCGTTAAACATCTTTCATATAACACCCATCGTACAAGTTATCTGACTATTGGTTGTCGTTAATGAAGTTCAAAGCTGATTACAGTGACGACAGTACACAGTAGCGTGCGTGTGTGAGTGTGTGGGGGGGCAGGATATTTATTAAAGTATATGGTATTTAAGCATCTATTAATATTGTTTTAAGAATATCCTGTCAATGTGGGTGAGGATTATCCCAAAGGTGAAATCAAACTAAAGTAAAACTGATATCTGCTTAAATTAGAGCCTCCTATCAATTATTAGATATGCAAATTGGTAAGCATATTCCAGACTTTTCCTGTGCCCTTGACATATTTGTTGTCGTACAATGGGTGTCATAATATAAGCAGATTATGTTTTCATATGTGGTCCCTCGAGAAGTGATACTGAAATCAGCATGCATTGCACACTGGGGTTCACCTTTTTCTCAGCATGATGGATGTGCATCGCACTCCAAAGTGATAAGAGTTATTATTTGATGATCAACCATGCGTTGTGTAGCACACATTTAGTAGTCCTCATAAATAAGGTTCACCGAATCATGTGCATGGACTAATGCTGATGCTACAACATTACATCAAATAGCAGAAACTGACATTCAGGTTTTAGTTTTATTTGATGTTTGTAATGTGTGAATTCTGAAAAAATAAAAATGCAAATTAATTAGCAGGATCATAGCAGCTTTGGAACTATTCCACTGCATAAAAGCTGTTTTAGATTCTCTGCATATTTTCTTAGGAAACAGACTTGCACTTCCTATTAGATGTTATTTAAATCTTATTCAGGGCCCCCCGTGCATCTGGCTTCCATGCTTTGTGAAATTTATTTATTGAAAGTTTCGGTCACACACGGAAAGTTAAACAGATGGCGCAGCACTCTGACACTTACACACACACACAGGCACGTTTGTCTTCCCATGCTTGTGAGGACACTCGACATGATGCAGTCCCCAGCCCCTTACCCCCTTACCTTAACCCCGACCATCACCACTGAGTGCCTAACCCCAACCCAAACCTAATTCTAACCCCGACCCTGAAACCCAGTCTTGACCCTCTAAAAGCCTTTTGAAGTTGTGTGAACCAGCTAAAATGTCCTCACAACGTTGGTACGGAAACTAAATGTGTCCACAGAAGGCTATAAAGACATGCCCACACTAACACACACACACACACACACACACTCACAAAAGGGTGTGTGAGAGAGAGCATGGGGCCCCTTTGTATCCTCCACTCTCTCTTCTCCTCTGCTACACTCCATTCTTTCCCCCCTTCTCCCGATGCCGTTATATGTATTATCTTTATGCCTGCCCATCTCTGGACACGGACGCCTCTTGTTTCGCCATTTTAAACAGATCTAATCAGCAGTGTGTTAAACAAGAGTGGATCTTTTATGCATTGGGTGTTAGGACAAGCAAATCACTGCTGTAGATCAACCGAATAAACAACTCCACCCTGATTCAATTACAACAGCTGGGGTCCGTGCTTTTATCTGGCGCAGACATCATTTCAATCAAAATGTAAAATAATCCAATCCAATAGATGCTATAGCTGAGATAGGATACAGACTGCTGAGCTTAGTTGTTTTATTAAAAAAGAAAAAGAAATACAAGGCGTTCTCTGCCCGTTGCCTTGCTCTCTCTTTCTTTCTGACAGCTATCAAGAAGTTCCCATTCCCAAACTCCATTACCTTGTGTAATAGCATTCAAAACTGAATTGAAAGGAAGGAGAGGGCGAGATCACTGGCTGTATTTTTATTACTCAAAGCTGTTTTTCAGGACACAGGCTGGTGCACTTTTATTCATTTAATTAACAGTAGCATCAAATTTTTCTTGTCCCCCTCATGGACCCCCTCGCCTTTTTTGTCTTACAGGCAACAGCAATTATTGTGTAAGATCATACAGTACTTAACGGGAATTGAAAAGTCGGCACAGGCGGTATTAATAGCAAGTTAATGTAAATGTTTTCTCTCTAAGTTATGGATTTGATGGCAATAGGATACAGGCCACTGCACTTTAGCCCCCTTTAATTAACTGAGCAGAATGCACCATGACAGAAATTTGGAACAATGTTAAGAAGGAAGAAAGAAAGAGAGAGAGAGAGAGACCGAAAATGTTCGAGGAAATTGAATGTACAACAATGTTAATAATACGGCTTGGTCTATCTACAATAATGTAATCTAATAGAAAGCAATTAATTTAGGACACAGGCCACTGCACTTTTTGCTCATTTAATTAACACATGGGATGTTTGCGAGGAGTTGGAATATAAAGCTTTATAAAGAATTACACCTGCCCTATCACGCCGTGAGATGCGGAGGCTAAGCTCTCTCCAAGGGAAATTATACACAGTCTGAGCGGTAATTTAACTTGTTGACTAACATATGTAATAAACTGTAGACAGTGTGTAATTTAGGTTAGTGTATTCTTTATTTTTTGCAGTCAAAACCTGACTAATGCAAACATAGACTTGTACATTTTGTATCATTGAACCATTGTTAAAATTTTAAAATGCTCATTTTATTGCTCTAATGAGTTATTACGAAAAAGTAACAGATTACATGGAAAAATGTTTGTCAGGACAATAATATCTTTTTTCAATTTCTTCTTCAATAATGTTTCTCTTTTGTTTACATTGTGGTAAAAGTTTCTTTTGTCAGTGAGAAAAGGTGTTTTAGAAGCTTATGTAAGATGTTTTCATACAGCTTGTTTCTCTGCAGCTGCTCATGAGATTGCAAATGTTCTATTTTGCATCTGGCACAAAATCTGAAGAATGAAAACATCCAAAGGTTAAGAAGAAAGGTCATTAATACAAAGATGCCAACAAAAAACCTCCAACTGAAAAGATGACAAAAGTCTGGGAATTATGTCAGTAAGTGTCACATTTATCTTCATCAAATTCCAAAAAATGAGAAGATACTTAGTGGTTTAATCTTTGATCTGCTGTAAACAAAACACAGCAGCATACTGTTCGCATCATATCCCGCCTGCTGCGTGCTCTGTCCCGGCGCCACCACTCACCTAAATAAAACAAGTTTTCCAAGTATGTAGAACACATCTGGCACAGCCGATCTTCTATCGTCTGCTACATGTGCAGAAGGGCAGCCGTGGTCCTTTAGGGTGAGTAGCATTTGCATACAGCTAAATGATCTGTAAACTCAAAACAAAGAGTCCTTTTCTTCAATTTCAAGGTAAAATCTTGGTTACATTTGTTCATTCATTAATCTCACAACATGCTATCTTAAAAAAAAGTCCAAGCACATTTTCATAACCAGGGTCTGCTCACTTTTTCGCCATATAAATGGTTTGGTGTTAGTCGGTTTTGCTCTTACTCGCTGAGGCCAGTCTCCAGTTTATACTGCTGCTTGTTCACACACCAACGAGGCAGCAACTTAATTGACACTTAGACGTGTGGCAATGAAGCCGGGAATCAAACCAAAGACTGTGGGATTGGTAGACGACCGCAACCTCCTGCACCAGTAAGACCTGCAAAGGCCTGCAGTGTAGCCTCCTCTTGCCATCTACGTTCACCTCTCCTGTAACTTTGTGACGCTTGCACAGAAGTTGTACCCACACATATTGACTAATAACATGCATAAAACTCCCTTTTACATTGAAACGTCTCAGTGTCGATTTCCTCCCCCTTCCTTTTTAACACGAGCATAGTAATGGTTGTAGAAGTGAGGAGGAAAGGCACACTTTTCCAGCTTCCTTACACCCAAACAAGCATTTTATAATTCATCACCAGGCCATGACAGATGAGTCCTGCTGGAGAATATTAGAAAATGTCTCAAATCTCATATATATGCTAATGGTATGCTGAGACCAGTTGGGTAGTGTGGCAGACTTTTTTAATCTGCTCTTGCTACTACTAGGACCACTGAGTGAAAGTGGAGGAGACAAGTCATTGCAGCAATTTATGATCAAACAACTTTGCTTTTGGAAAGAGTTAAAAGAGACGTAGAGAGATAGCAAAAAAAAAAAAAAGAAAAAAGACATACTAGAGAGTATGGCATTGAGACAAAAGGGGGCATGGCTTGTCCTTGTAATTTTGCAAATGTTTAATACCAAACAGCCGTAGCTCAAGCATCTGATGTTGACTTAGTCTTGTCAGCGCTTCGAAGTCACTGTGCTGCATTGTACTCCATTTCATTTTCATTTTGATTTATGGCATTTGTGTTCTGTTGAATTCATAATGCATTACTGTTAAGCCACAAACGTGTAATAGAGATATTACTGATATAAGCATATGCATGTCCAGTGCAGTTATCTGCTCAGCTGAAGAAACAAAAAAAACTAAATTGTGGTTTTCTTTTTCATAGGTTGTATTAACGGTGATTCAAAGCAAACATTATGTTGGTGCAAAGAGCATAATTCTAAATAAACATATTCCATACAAAACAAAACAAAAGGAATACACTTGAAATTAAGCTGACAATATTCCACCGAAGGTTCTCGCTGATAAACTTAATTGCATAATTGAAACAGACGCCTTCTCCACATATAAAACCTGTTTGGAATAAGTCGCCTCTTATGAGGAAAAAAGTGTTTTGTCTCTTTTTATCTGGGGTGAAGACTGCAAATTTTGAAAATGTTTCAACATTTAGTTATGTGTATAAGGATGTTGAAATGGTGTGCTGGTAATTTGATGTATTATATCTGAAAATTGGTCAGATACAGTTTCAGATTTGCAAAGTCTACAGTCTCCTTCCTGTGAGTTGCCCTCTTTTAAACCTGTGCACGTCTATGCAAAACATACACTAAAAGTGATAACATAATCACTCAAAGCCTACGATTCCCTGCTCTATTGGAGCTTGTGATGAGGCATTAATAACATTGAGGCTGGTGCTTTATTTTTCATAAATTACATATGTCAAAGATAAAGCTCCTTTGTTGAATGCCCATACGTTGGGTTGGGCATTGGGATAATAAAGTTTACATAAAGCTACGGACATTCTTTTCTTCCCGTTTGATGTGCAAAACAAAAGATGCACCAACAGTTTGAAGCACATAATTTTTCTTTGTGGAATCTTTATTTCTGCCATAAATGGGCAAAAATAACAGAAAAGTCAAAACACAATTTTAAGTTGACTTTAATTGACCCTGTATAATTGAATAACCTCTAATAAAAATATTCCTAAATGTATCAGACAGCTAAAATGTGTAATGATTGAGTGTGTAATGATTGATGTCATTATTATTATTATCATTTAGGAAAAACATGCAACATTGCAATATTATTTACAACTTGATGGAGGCATTATTTTGCACAAAATATGTATTAGCATCCATCTCATGAAAATTACACTGAAAATCATTTTTGTTTTGATATTTAGGGATGCAAATGGATGCTGTCTCAAAATGCTTTGTAGTTTAACTGGTGTTGGCGTATGGGGGGATTCAGTGCCAGGATTACTTTCAACAAGGGTAATTTCCAGTTTATTGTAAACTCTTTTACCTGCTCACTGTACGCAGCGCAGAACTTAACTAAATTTCTGTCAGGTGATTAATAAAAAGCCAAATCAAATGTGTGGTACAGTGCGTTTTCATATTTGGCTTTACAGCTGTGATCGAACTCCAACGCCCGTATTCTCTTACGGAATGTATTATTCCTTTGATACATCAATAATTCGTTTGATTGTACTTGCCTTTCTTCACATTATACAATGTCTCCTTTCATTTGTTTTGATTGTGTCCAGCTTCCTGTTTTTTTTTCTGTCTCCTCACTCCTCCCCTTTGCTAAGGAGACCTGCCTTGTCTACTGCCTGACAACAGTGACAGCAAATTATTACATGTCATTACACTTCTTAAATCACAATTTACCCAGGCTCAGCAAATTGTTCTCCGGTGGGTGCCACGGGTAATGGAAACTGTCTTCTCCACTGTACGTCCAGCGCCTCCCTTGTGCTGTCAAAACCACACTGTTTGTTTCTCGACTCGGAGAAGAAGCCACCTTCCCTTTGTTTTTCTTCATTCTCTTGTTTCCTTCCTGCTTCTCATCCTTCTCCCCCCCACCCATCTTTCTGTGTTTTCTTGCTTCGGTTCTTTGTTCCTTCCTTCTGTTTGCCCTCCATCTCTTTCAGGTTTTCAAATCAAAATGACTCAGTGTGTGTCCTCACGCTCACAATGTTTGTCTCTAAATTGGACATTACAGATAACCTAAGGTGCAGCAGTCGAGTGTCTATTAGATTTGTTTCTGGGTGGTGCAGTACTTACATCGTGTTGTCTTACTCAACTAAGCCTCAGATGGTGCCAATTAGTTGAGCTCACAACATACAAAAGGAAAGTTTCTTTCTTGCCGAAACCAGACAGATTTAGACCTTTGCTCACCCGGTCTCTTCTAGTGGTGAATAAAATATTTTCCCCGTTCCGTAGTGGACTATCCGTGCCCTTTTGGTTTGACTTACAGGCTCCAATATGTGCTGGCACTGTTCATAAGGGGAAAGTCTACCCTGGGGGCATTAGCCTCCAGCCCTATTGTGAAGAGCTCTTTACCACCTTTTTATGTCTCTCAAGATCTACATGTCTGTCTCTTTCGGTGACTTCATTTGGGATTTGTGAAAGACATCTCTGCGCCACATTTTTCCCCTTCTGCGGAAAACTTCTCTGTCACTCTGGTTATGTTAATTCCATCCCGTCTTTTCTTCTGCATGGTATCTTCCTCATCTTTCCTGTTCTTGCAGGCAGCTAACATACTGCATCCTTCCCTTTTTTGGTACTCTAACAAACCAGACAGAGGCCAGAAATGCTGTCTGTGTCGTAGGTCCACCAAGTCATCTTATTCAACTGTAACTGCATATTCCCAACATTTTCTGTGAGCTTTGTCGAAAATAATTTGGAGGAACTGGTGGGTCAAGACGAATGGCCCCGGTGTTAAGTGCCCCAAAGTGTCCAGGGATTTAGACCGAAGGACAAGTGTTAACGTGGGCAATCGAATGAAGCCGGCGCAAGAAGAATGGAGAGATAGCGGTGGTTAGAGTCGGACGGGGAATGAAGCACTTTATTCCCTGATCCTGCTTCGTTATTCTCCCGCTTGCCTTCCTCTGATCTTCTATACCTTTGCTTAACATCCAGCCCTCCCTCCCTTCCTGTTCCATTACGCCTCAGTGGGAGAATGATGATGAATCGCCTGGCTGCAAGGAAGCAAAATATATCAAGTCCGGGTGGGTTTGGGAATTGGTTAAGTACTTCTGCAGAGCCCTGACCTCATAATCGCTTTGAGCCTGCAAGGACCTCCTGATTTATAAAGTAGCCGTTGATTAATGCCCTTTTAAGTGGACAAGGCAGGCCAAAGACGCAGAGGCCCAAGCACTCAAACATGAACAGCGCTTGTAAAAAAAAAGAGAGCGTGTGTATGTGTGTGTGTTGTCAGTGTGCGGCTGTGGCAGAAGTCGATGGAAAACATGCAGTCAGTGTGTGAGTTTAGCAGTAAAGGTAATTGTGGCAGCAGCAGCTTCTTGCCAGTCAAATCTTCTTGGCTATAAATCATTGCCGTTTGGCCTCTCTTTGACACCAATTGCTGCCTGTCCCCAAAGCCTGCCTAAAGCCTCTGTAGGTCAGCAGCAAACCCTTTAAATACATCTTGTCAGACAGACTGGCTGGGTGGATAGCTGCTGCTGCTGCTGCTGCTGCTGCAATGGAATAAGTGATGGTAACGGCCATTTAAAATAGCAACGTGTGTCTGTGTTACCGTTGGTATCTCTCACTCTTCCTTCCAGAATAAGCAGAGACAGATGTAAAATTAGTTGCAACTGTTCTACAAAGCCAAAAAGCATAAACTACCTATTTAAAAAAACATTATATTTAGAAAAGTTAAGAAGCATTAATAAAAAAAAAACCTGCATTTGAAGCTATTTCGCTTTTAGACACAAAACAATTATTTATTAAAAATATGTACTTAGCTTACATATTAAAGTCTCAGTATTTGTTCTTCTATATGAGTAAATGAGGCTGCAACTGTATTGACGAATCAAATACAACCCTCAAAAGACATTAACTAGATTAGCAGAATAGCAATACTCTTCTTGTACTTTGAACCAAAATCTTTACTCTATTTAATGGTATGAACATTTAAAAAAAAAAAAAATACAGTGTCTCATATTTAATCATATTTTTATTTAGTGTTAGATATTTTGTTTAATAACCAGATGGGATACGCTGACATGACCTTTAAGCAGTCCATAGGTCATGTCAAGAGGTACCATTCAGGGGTCAGGGAGGCAGACCAATGTCTGTCCCACTACAAGTCCACACAGAAAGACACCTTCTGATTTCTTTAGTTTACTCTAATTAGTCAGTGTCACTTTCCATTTCAGAGACACTGTTTCAGTCATTTTGCTCAACTCTCCCTCCTTCTTCTATTAGTGAGACTGTCTTAGTTATATATTAATAAAGGCTTATTCATTTATGCACTGTTAAATGGGGGGGAAATCAGTGGTGGGAAATGACAGACGTTTGCGTGTACGATTATTAAATGTAGAGTTTAAAGGGGGTTTTAGAGAAATATAGATTTTCTAGCATCACGTTTCATAGCAGTTACAGAAAGTAAGTATGAGTATGTAAAGCACTGGAGATTCTTTGTTACTGTCTGTGGAGGCAAAGCTGAATAAAACAGGTATGTTATTTGTCCAGATAGATACACAATGTTGACCACGTTCCGCTTCACTAGCCTACGGTGCACCGCACCGACGAAGTGACATTTTGAAATCTATTTTTCTCAACGTAAAACTTTCCCCTCCTTGTCTCTTTCACAGCACTGTGCTCTCAGATTGACAGCTTGCTCTCTGGGTTCTACAGGAGGGTTTGAAAGGAAATTTGCTTGGGCGAGTTTTTTCCTCCCCTCTCTTCACCTGCGGCAAGCGAGATGGCCTGGCGTGTGGGAGAGATGTTGGCGATGGGGGGACGCGACTTTGCCTTGCAGTGGAAATGGCAGTGTCAATTAAATATCACTTTCAATTTCCTTGTTTTATGATCCCCGGGCTACTAAGCACCAATAATCCCCCCTCGGCAGGCCCTCCTACCTTGTCTAGAGGAAGATTGATTACACTTGTCGCCTCCTATAAAAAAGACATTTACATGAAAATAAGAAAACAACTTCTTTGTTTGCATGGAAGTGAATCAAGGAAAAAAGCAATTCCCAATTTGATTTTCATACAAAGGCGAGGCAAGATAACAATCTCATGG
Source organism: Channa striata (assembly GCA_033026295.1). Taxonomy (NCBI): domain Eukaryota; kingdom Metazoa; phylum Chordata; class Actinopteri; order Anabantiformes; family Channidae; genus Channa; species Channa striata. The sequence goes on along the minus strand of CM065175.1, from coordinate 11,904,932 downwards.
CGTCTCATCTGAGTGAGTTTTGGAGGTAAAGCAAAGAGAGGGGGGCAAAGACGTATGTAGATTGAATAAAGCTAGCAAATTATTTTCATGCAACGTTGATGGATGTTGTCTTCACTCACACAATGAAGATGTCTCCGATTCTGTGGCAGAGATTGCTTTCGACATGTGTGTTACATGCAGTGTATTCCACATATTTCTGCCCTGAAGATTAATCGCGTAGAAGATACAAAATGAAAAAGTTTGACTGGAAACATTTCAATAATAATATTACACGCCTTAGAAATTGCTTTAACTCCTATGAATCGTTTGTTTTTTATCAAGAGATAAGGTGATATTTAGACATACTGAACAGTGGAAAGTTTAACGTTGAAGAGAGAGGCGGTTTAATTTTTCTGTTACACTCTATTCTGTGTAATGTGTCAACATGTATTTTGAAGTGCTATTTCGATTACTTTCTGTATCTGCTGTTGCATTACAACCACAATTACTGTGGAGGCTTTCAGTGCCGAGAATTTGTCTCGTGTCTTTATGTCTTGTGGATTTTTCTTTGTGGTCATGTTATTAGTATCGTTCCCAAATTTAAATGTGTGTTGTACTAACGTGTTTCTTTATCAAAGTCTTTGCTCACCACACTGTGTACACAAAGTTATTTCATAATGCTTTATCAAGTGCATCAGTATAATTTAGCTGGAATTAAAATCACACTGACATTGTCAGAGATGCTGTTGGTCGAGTAATGTGTTGATTTGCTGTTCGCCAAATACTCAAAAAGGAAAACTAGAGGTTTGCTAATTTAAGTTTAGATTATTGCTATTGTAGGAGGTTAACACATACTTGTGCCAGATGTGACTCCGTTGGCTCAATCGATTCACCAGCTGTCATCTGTACTCCTCTGTGCGTCGTAAAATATGACACCAACTTTTACTTTATTTCAGGGTCAGTCATAAAATAGGAAAACATGTGAAACATAAGTTACAAAGTTTCTAGATTCAGTAAAGTAATATGTTTGTTAAGAACAAACTGGCACAAACCCAGTGCATCTTTTATCACATTTATGGTTATGATGAAAACAACACTGTGGCAAAAACCAGGCTCGTCTTTTACAGCACACACAGGCAAAGAAGAGTTTGTGTGGCAAAAATGCATGCTAATACTTTTTATTAACTTTCATGTATTAAAACGTTTAAGAATTTAAAGTAGTCAGCACGGCTGACCTTCAGTGACCTTAGCTGTCCGTCTTGCTCGCTTAACTGTACATATGTTTGCCTGAAATTAAGTGATGTCAAAAAATAAAAAAGTCGAGCAACACCACAGTGAAACTTGGAGTCCAAACGGCCCTCTCCTTCTTTCTCTGTGTCTTTCACGTGATAACAGCTTAAACAGATTTTCCAAAAAAGATAATTGTCTTAAATGACAATAAGGCCAGAATAACATGTAAGATTGTTTTTACTTACTGCAATTTCATGTAGCTGTTTTCTTGTAGCTTTATCTCAAACATGGTGAAAATATTTCACACACAACACTGCCTTGCAGTGGCCACTTCTGAGGAGATCAGCCTTTGGATACATGTTTTAATGTTACTGTGCACATGCTTCCTCATAAATATACTCACCGTGAGTGTTTTGCCTTATTTGGTGGAGTATTGCGTCATATTTGACATTGTTAGATTAATATATTGATACGTGCAGACCATGTTGCTGTAAAACGGAATGACAGTAAAGAGGTCGTACTGTATATGTATTTGAAAAGTAAAAAGGACAGAGACAGAAGAGTAGACAGGTGGCAACATACTGAGTTAAATAAGAGTAGAAAAAAAAAAGGATGGGTGGGGTGGAGGGGGTCAAAGAGAGAAAAAGGGATTACACCGGCCATTATCAGATAGGGCGACCGTAGGTATTTCTCAAACAATGGCAGCAGCAGCTGATATGTCCATGCATATATGGTAAACACTAAAGAGAGATTAGTTTAAACCAAATCTCCTCTGTGCACCTTTAAGTCTTTTGTCAGTGCCACAGCGGCTGTGTAGCAACCGGGTGTGTTGAGCATGTTTACACAAGGCATAAGAGCATTGGTGTCCAATAATTTGTGTCTCACATGGTCTTTCACTACTTAAACAAGGTCAGAGCAGCATCGGGAACAACTGAGCTCCTACGCACACACACACACACACACACACGGGCACACATGCAGACGCAACGGTCACATCGAGGCTTTGAACAGGGCCGTATTGTGCCGCTCTGTGTGTGTGCTGAGATAAGCCAGGCCCCTAATGCCATGCATAAGACACTAATAAACAAACAGTGTTTAAATTGGCTTGAAAGGAATCAGTGATGCATAGGAAGTACCCCAGCGCTTCAATGGCTTAATCTGCCACCTTCTCACTTTACTTTTTCACATTCTCACAACCGATTAGGTTGTAAATGGACAGAGGAGAAGGGATTGGGATCTCCTTGACATTAGAACTTTACACCCTTGCATGATTTAGTGTTAGGTTTGATGGGACCAGTGGTTAAAGAACTAAAGGATCATTTTTGAGAATTTCTAATAGTCTGTTTGACTGTTTGGTCAGATTTGAGTATGAAACTTATCAAAATTGCTGCAAAGTTTGTTTTTTTTTAGCTGGTTTTGTCTCTAAAAATAACTCGGATAGAGTCACCAAACTGATCTGTGAAATTTGGCAATTCATGCAATAAGTAAAATTAAATAATCTCACACTGGACCTTACAATTGGCCTTTTCTTATATTTGTACAAAAAAAAAAAGCTCAAATTATTCCATAGAGTTTTGCACATTGAGAAAAAGAGGAAAAAACTAAACAAAACACAACTGTAAAAAATTAAAAATGTAAAATCTCCGCAGCATTTTGTTGGGTCCAGTCTTATTTGCAGTGTTGTGGAGCTCTGCTTGTCAGCTCACTAACTCGAGTGCTGTATCTCTGTGGGATATAACGTAGTGTCATAGTGGCACAGTGGCAACTAGAGGGCAGACATGACTATTTGTCTTCACTGTGTGTGACTATGTGCTTGTGTGCCAACATGTGGATAAATGTGTTTGGATTAAATTGTCAATTTAATTAATTTGTACTTAACTAATTTTGTTGCTACTACTTAATCTGTTCATCAGGATGTGTAGTTTGATTGGAATGCATTTTTTCATCATTTATTCATCTTAGTAAATTATAATTCAACAACATAAATAGCTTGATATTCAGACAAACTGAAAAAAAGCATATACTAGCATTTCAAATGAAATCTCTGATTTATGATTTCACCATGGTGTAGTATCAGCATGCCAGCAAGACATTACAACAGTGTGGAGTCCTCAGAGTCATGCCTTGAACTGTAGTAGTTATTGTGCTTTGGAGAACAGGCAGGGGGTGAAAAACCACAGTTCTTCCGGAGAGCGATTCATCAGGTTTTTCCCAGAGCCCTCCCGGGTCAAGTTTTTATGGTGCCTGTTTGGTTTCCAAATGCTCTTTTCTCTCACCCCCTCTCAGCCACGCTATAGTGTCCAAACTTGTCTACATTTGCTTCTCGTGTTTTTGTGCATGGTAGATGTCCTTTTAAAAAGACCAATCTCAAATAAGTCTTTATTCTTGTTTTGTTGGCTCATATTCTCTGTTTTCATGAACTCTGGCCCCAGCCATGGCAACAGCTAGAAAAATGTTAACATTGATTGACAGGATTAAAAAAGGCCCCCTTCCCCGGTACGCATTTCAAACACTTTGGGAACAATGGTGCTTGGTGTGATTGAATTAATGAGGTATTGCCGACTGTCAAAAGAGCACACATACTTTACATAAACCTGATTATCTTTGCATGGCAGAAATAGAAGAAAGGGGGAAGCGAGGGAACTGAAGGAGTAGGATGGAGGGAACCGAGAGGAGAGGAGAGAGGTAGGGAGAGATTTGGATTTCAGTGGGCATCTCCCAAAAAAAAAAAAAAAAAGGCATCAAAGTGTGCGCTGGATGGTGGGGGTGGACGGGCGCTCACAAAGTAGTGATGCTCTGGCTTGGGTTCGCCTTGGCCTCTCCCTCATGCCTGAGCTCTGTTTAGCATAAATCAACCATAGGGGCTTTAACAAATCTATTCAAGGAGCATGGGCCTGCAGAACAACATAGTTTTTCACAAGCCACCACCCCCAAGCAAGACGTTTTTTGCAGGGCAGCCATTGTTTCGCTTGAACTGCAAAGAGATCTCATCGTCTCCCCGACCCCCGAGCCCGAGGAAAAAGAGCAGCGGTGCCCTTAGTGAACCCATGAAGTGACACCCGGAGTGACTGCCAAGAGTCTGACTAATTCTACCAACCTATTGAGACAGGAAAATAGAGCGGAGGAGCGGAGGGTGGGATGGAGGGAGAGTGAAGGAATGGATAGAGGTTCTCTGACTGAAATGCTTACCAGATCAGCAAAGTGAACCCTCTGAAACGTGAGCTAATTCTCTATTTAATCCTTTTAGCTGCTTTTTCTCCCCCTCTCTATCTATGTCACTTCTGTCCTCGCTCAACCCCCCCCCCCCATCCTTCTCTCTCTCTCTTTACTCTTTCTCCCTCCTGTCCTTCTTTTTCAACCCTCTTTTCTGAGGGAAGTGTCAGCAAAAGTTCTTGTCGAGCAGCAGAAGAAGAGCTGAAGAAGGACAAGGCTTCAAGGAATGACTTGGTGTGTGTGTGTGTGTGTGTGTGTTTGTGTGTTGGCTAAGTGAAGGGGGTATGTGTGAAGAGAGCTGACTATGTAGGCTGCTCTTTTTACTCTATGTTTTTTCTCCAGAAAAGCTCTGACAGCTGCAGTTTGAGTTCTCGGGTTGTCAAAAGTCATCTTTGTTAGTTCTCCCACCCAATGAACGGCAGCGGATTAGGAAAGGAGGCGTGTTTGCACATTGAAGTCGTAGTCGTAGGTGGGCTTCGCCTCAAGTGGTTTTCAGAAAGAAAAAACGAAAATCGCGCAACATTACTTCAAGGGCCTCTGAACGAAAAAAAAAAGAAAATTGCACATTATTCCAGAGGCCCCCTTTGTCTTACCCGCTAAACCCAAGCATATCAGATGCCTACAGATCCCCTCCCCTCCTGCTTCAAAACCTATAGCTGAGAGCCTGCATAGAAAGATACAAATTGTCCCTCGTGCTGTGAGGTTGCCGGAACATAAATTGAGGGGAGAGGCATTGTTGTCAGTGAGTAATATACTTAGCTTTATTCATAAAGAAGAGGCGAAGATTAAAAGGTGCTGGCTGGTGGTGGAAAAAGAAGTGCTTGACTGTGAAGCTGGTGCAGGAGTTACATATGGCCTAATGTGGATTTTTTATCTGCAGCAGTTGTCAGAAATATATATCCCTAGGCTTGTATCCACTGTGCATGTCATTGTACAGATATGAACAAAACAAATGACAAGCATAACAATGCATCACTATCAGATTTGTTGCCAACTGGTGCAAATCAATGTTGGTTTATTACTGCTTAATGTTTAAAATGTACCTGGATTTTTTTTTTTTTTTTTTGTAAAATTGATTTCTTTGTGCTGTTTTATAGTTTACTTCTTAATTTGCATTAACAGCCCTCAGACAAATGTTCGCACCGTGTAAAAGGTGAACAACCTTGGGTTAGCAGAATCCCTCTCCTCTTTAAAGCTCGGTTTCTTCTGTCTCAGTGAATGAGGAAATAAAATGGTTGTCAACCAGTTTTGTTAGGCAAAATGCTCCTCTGTGCAAACATGTGTTTAAGATATGGTTTCCAGCATAGTCGGTTGCTTGCTTGAAAGCAGCACCACTCACAAGGGTTTGAAAGGCTAATCTCGTTCTTGGCACCTCTCTTCTTTTTTCTTCTCTTGTTGCCTTGCCCCTCTCCTCCTCGTGCTCCTCACTGTTCCTCCCTTAAGCCTTTTGGAAAGGAGAAAAACACAGATTGGCTTGGAAATGGCTTAATTTCACAATTATTTATCAGTGAGCCTTTGCAACGACAATAAAGCTCAAGCATGAGCAGCAACTCATTGAAGGCTTTTATGCGAGTGACCCTAAAACACTGGCTTACTGTTAGCCATAAAACGCTTGTGCAAGCTTGCTTCTATTATACCGATGCTCTAAATGACTCAAACATCATTCCCTCAACTAACCAGAGCCTTTTTAGGGGCTGTCATCGGAGTCGGTAGTAAATTAAAGAGAGGGCCGAGCAACAGCCCCTTGACTTTTATTGAGACCAGGGTCTAATTATTTTTCACTGGACCAGACCCTTTGTGTCACTGAGTGCTTCATTTGCAGTTTGTAGTTTGCATGAACCCTGTAGACATTAACTCTGTCCTCTTCTCCATTCATTACAATGCTATTAGTCTCTGCGAATTGATCAATATATCATGTATAGAACATCTTGAATGTGGATGTCTGGCTCCTTTGTGAGCCCAGAGATAATGGTTTCCCCATTCATGCCGGCTTGTAGGAACATGGAGATAAAGCAAGGCAGGGAAGAGTTATACTGCTTACAGCTATGGAGAGGGAGCTATCTCGTCCAGATTATAAGTGGGTGAACTGAAAACGCATAAAAAGGGACATTTTATTGTGAAGAGAAGAGCAGCACTGGAGGAGGGTGTAAAGATCTGAAAGACTCAAACTGGCACCTTTTATTCTCCTCAGGCGTACAGGAGGAAGAGAAATCATCCATCCATTCTGCTCAGCTCAGCCTGATTGAGCTGTGCCTGCTATGTTGCATTGCCAGGCGCTACCGAAAGAACTCGGGCAGCTACATATGGGGCATTTATTTCATATTAAAATGTCTTTTACACTGAGAACTTTCTGTATTTTCTCCATAGTTTTTTTCATTATGTTGACTGTGAATGTTAATAATACTGTCAACTGTGTCTGTCCACCAAACATGAAGGATTGGTGGACAGACACGGTTGTTATTTCCTCTGTTTCGAGCCTGCAGACTGTTTTTCAGTGAATGGATATCGTAAGTTGGAATGTGATTTATATATATATATATATATAACTTTTCAAAGTAAATCACTTTTAGCAACGTCCTTTCGTGTTTTATGCACCGAACACAGACACACACAGACACTGGTAAATGTCCATGCAGCAGTGATCCATCAGTAAAGCTACAATTCTCAAGTGACCATTGCTCTAACTCATCGAAAATGAGCAATACATGCATGCAAACCCACTTAGAGTAATACTCCTGCTCTCATCATATTTTCCTCGAAGCTCACCCTCTCTTCGTGCTTTAGTGTCATGCCTTACAGACGGTGTGTGTACTGTCTGCACCCCTGGAGAAGGCGGACACAGAGGAAGGTCCTTGATAACATTTATCGTCAGAGAATAAGATTTGTTGCCTTTTCCAAATCTCTAGAGGGCAGTAGTACAAATGTTTTATATTCAGAGAAGACTTGCCTCTGCCGGTGATAAGCAGCAGTGATGCAATTGTGTAAGAGGGGCCAGGGTTTCTTATACAGGATGGAAAGGCCTTCCCCTCATAAATAAAATATGAAATAATAATAATAATCTTTGTTTCTACATGATGAGGGGGTCGCAAGAACACTAAATACCATTGGGCTGAAACAGATTAGTAGGATATCAACAGGAGCCAAATGCAGGGTTGCAAAGATCTGATTCTTAGCCACTTCACCCTGGCAGAGAGCAAACAAGTAGATTAGATTTTTTCAAACACTTGAAAATAAGAAAATGTGGATGGAGATTTTACTTGACCTGCCCCATAATGTATATAATGGTAATTATTTGTTTTAATTAGGCAATGCAAGATCAGTTGTGTCAAATCAAGGCCAAATTATTATTTTTATCTTGCTTTGACATTCCTTTCCCTTTGGAGGCTGTAACTTCAGTCTGATTAAAGATAACATATCTGGAAAACAGAAAGCTACTTTTACTCCGCAGAGGTAACAGATGCAATAAATTCACTGGAGCAATGTCAAACTCTCTCTCTTGTGTTGTTACTTGATATTTACAGCGGTACTCGGGCCTAATCGATGATGTAAATGCATCTCTCTCTTGGCCAAACTCTTCTTCCTGTGGAAGCTAACCAGTGTGCATAGCTGTCAAACAAACAGGACAGAATCCAGCTCGCGCTGACGGTCCTATACATGAGTTCTGACCTTTAAAATATGCCAGCGTGAAAGAAAAGCGATACGTTCCTACACCCGTACGCACGCATGCAGGTACATGCATTTTAGGAAAGCAGGACGACACAAACTGTGATGCGCACACATATGCACACGTGCATACACATACTGTACATACGCAAAGCACACACACACATCTCTGGCTAACGGCCGTGGAGCCTGCGTTTAAATGAGCTTTAATTTAGCACCCTGCTGGCTCAATTGGGATTGTAATAGAACACATTACACCTCGTCCTGCAACAGAAGAGCTCTCTCTGTCTCTTCCCTGCGTTCTCTCTCTCTCTCTGGGCCTCACTCTCTCCGTCCTGGGAGAATTGATTTTTCCAAATGCAGGAGAACAAATCAAAGGACAGAACGATTGTGTTGCAAGGAGGAACGGTAGACATAACGTTGTAATCAATTTGACTATTAACTCACCAATGTTTTCCTTTAGTCTACAAGAATTTTTGGGGGTCTATTATGCAATGCGTTAGAAACACATTACTCTGTAGTAATTGCAAACTTGATAAACAAAAACAGGGAGGCTGCGCTGGTGCAGCTGTTAATATTGTCAAGAGGTGAGTCGTGGAACATGCATCAGCATTATAAGTAATCAAGACAAGATGTAATTGGATGCAAAGTCATTTGTGCAATCGCAGCCAGCAGCACTTGTTCTGCCCTGAATAAAGACTACTGTACTCACCGCCTGCAAAAGTCATTCAGAGGCCTCCCTGACTCTGCATCCCTGTGTCCCTAATTTCTGAAGCCCATTTCAGTGACACCCCCCCATCCCTGGATGACATTTTCCCCATAAGGAAGTGAGATGAGAAACTACAACTCTGCGACTAAAAGAAACATATAGTGCAAAGTGACGTATGACCAAAGCAGCGTGTTTTTTTTTCTTCCCAAACAGAGACTTCTCCTTCATCTTTTGCCTCCGTCCTGCAATATATCCATCCTTTCCCGTCAAAGGAGCTCACCTTGACAGCTCCTCCAGTCACCCTGTTCTAAGTGGATGATTAAAAAGAGATGGAGGGGTTTTACTGGGGGCTGGTATGCGTGGCATCCCAAGAGCCCCCGCTCCAAGCTAGCCAAGCGGAGCGAGCTACAGCTGTCCTCCAAACAAGCCCGCCATCCTTTATTTATTTCTGCTGAAATATTGATGCATGTTATGAAGGGTTTAAAATAATGTGTCTGCTTTTTTTTTTCTTCTTTTGCCCCAGCACACAGTTTTCTAATGCATAAATAATTCCTCCGTCGGACACTGCGTGGACATTGGGTCCAACACTTTGGGCGGGGTGTATCTGTTGTATCACATTCTTTCTGCCTGAGAGAAAATACCCATCCTTCGTAATTTCCTACACTTATACAATCGGTGTTGACAGTAAATAATTGATGTATGAATTTAGGACTAAAACCCGAACACAATATGACTTCATGTCAAGGGTTAGTCCCTGTAGATTTGAAGCCAAATCATCTCGCAAAATGGATTCTTCCTCTCCACAAAAGAGGTATCCTTTTCGACTTCCTACCTTTTATTCCTCCTCATAGCTGCCTCCTCTGCTTCTCATCTGCAATCGTATCCAATAGAAGGATGAGACCTGGGTCTTGCTGTCCTCTTGATGGGGTCTTGCTTTGCATGGCTGGTGATAACTGACGGATTTAGCCTATTATTAGATGAGGATGTGTGTGTTTTTCTTTAAACACAAATGGGTTTTTCACACTGACAGGAACCCATTTTTTGATTGTGTTGGCGCAAAAGAGTACGTGTCAGGCACGGTATTGGGAGTGTCCACTCACTTCTCATCTCAGTTTCTGTGTTGTAATTGTAGAATTATGCCTCTAAATTTAGTGGTTAGATCCATTTGTGAGATAAGAATACAGGCAGAAGAGATGAAAAGGTGAATGGGGTGGAATAGTCATTTCATTCTCTATGCTTCAATTAACACGCTGTGGCCAGTACAGCTGCTTCAGGCACTTCTGTGGAAATTTGGTACGACACGAAGACCACAAGACAATTACAAGAAAATTTCAGCTATTAATTTGGTTTTCAGATATTTTGTCTTAAATGTAAATAATAATGAAGATGGTTCAGGTGATAGATCAGACTAATAATTGCTTGTAGGCAGTTACTGACTGATGGTAGAGAAATTGTTTTAAACGTGTTAATAGAATAATGGACTGGGCCTGATTCAAACAAATTGTCTTGAACAGAGAACAATCATGTTCTATCATGTTTGTTGCATCTCTCTTGATGTTTTAATTCAGTTCAGTAGAAAAGACATAGTTTCATTCTCAAAATAAGTTGTGTGATTGGATTAATCCTAATTGTCCTTTTGATAGATGTACAGTTGTGTGTTGTACTGTACGATTTATACAACTAATACTGCATATGTAACAATAACATGTATGACCTGGTTATATCAGCTTTCACACTCAGAAGAAGGCGTGAATATTAGTACTGGAGATCGATCAGGGGAGTCATAGCGTGACACCATGGAGACGATAGACATGCCAGCTTGTTGAGAAACTGGACCAGGGTAAAGGGGAAATCCTGCAGGACCAAACAGCATGAAGAGGAAACCCTGCTGACCTGCAGACCAAACTGGACCCCACAGAAGAACAGCATGGCAACCGAACCGAGCCTCAGGCCTGATGCCAGGAATCCAGTGCAGTCGGCAGTTACAGCGAATAACATAGCTGAAGCTTGGAGGTACGCTCATGACCTTGCTTATCCAGTCCGACAGCTGGTCTAGTGTTTCGTTGTGAAGCATACCTTTCCTTTTCCCGTGTCACTGACTTATAACAACGTTAAAATGAGCTAACTATTTTTGCTAATGTTCTGAGCTCGTGATATTTATCGGAAAAGTACCATCTAACCCCGCAAGAACATCTTTCTTAACCTGACCATGTTATCAGCCCATAGTTATTGCGTGATAGGTCGTCTACTCTCTACTGGCAAAATTATTATGGGCAAGACGTTTGGGAAATTGCCGTCATCTAGTGGCCACAGTAAAAACTACACGTGCCAGAACTATGCATGAAATTTATAGTGAACCAAGACTTTGCAGGGATGCGGCAGATACGTGGGTGAGAAAACACAGGACGTAGAGACAAGAGATACCAGTTCCCGATATTGTTAAGTTCACTTTCATCAGTCGCTGTTGTTTTTCTATTTCCCTCCTCCAACAAAAACTCTTTTTTGATTTTTGTACCTAAAGCATTTGCTTTCTGTAACAAAGCCAAACAACAATGGTTCACATGATACTAACCTACTGAGCCAACTAGTGTCTGTTGCAGGAACCTACTGCCCCAGAGCTATGGTGCTGCTAACAACAGATAAGGGCCATTGAATAGCTTGATAATGGTCATTGGTGAATTCTGTTGAGTTTACATTCATATCATCTGCTCAGTCAAATGCTTTGAAACTCTCCAATTTCTCAAGCAATTGTTTCCGAACAGACGAAATATAAACTTATTCTGTGAAACATTTTATTTTCAATTGGTGAATGGCTTGTTTCTGAAATTCACAATGTTGAGATATTTTGTGTACGAAGTGCTTATAGAAGGCAGAGTTGTCACTACATTTTAGAGGAACAGAAGATTATTTTAAGCATTTTATTCACTTGTCATATGTGCTGCAGTCAGATGATAAGGTTTTGTCTCCGCAGAGTCAATGTCTAAATGCGCCTTTACATAAATAAGACGGAATACAGATTCAGAATTGCTTACAATATATTGTCTTGTTCACTGTAGCCAGTACTGCATATTTTGCTGACAGATGTGCTTAGACATAAGTGAAAAGTTTTGCAAAACTCAAATACATTTTGAGTAGACTGCATTTACATTTTAAAATAAGCAGTGTAGGGTTTTGTGCTCCCACTGGATTCTGTGCAGGCTCTCACAATTACATTTTATCATTGTGTTTGTCATCATTTCTTTCTAAAAATATAAGTTATGTTTCTGTATCTACAAAAAAAACAATATTATACAAATCTTAATTTGCTGAAATCACAAAATATTTTAGCGAGAGCCTAACTTTTTTTTTTTTTTTTTTTTTTGTGACCCTAAACCAAGACTGTGTCACACTAACCAAAAGATTCAACCTGAAACATTAAAGCCTTCAGTGATGCTCGCCCCATATCTGCTGCACACAGAGAGAGAATCAGCTTTAGATTGTTAGGGGGGTAACGAGAGAGTGAGGGAGACAGATATTGTTTTGATATGAGATGGTCAGTCACCAGACCCTCAGGGATATTCTCTAGTCATTTATTGTGAACAGAAATGACCCTGAGACCTGCCCTGACCTCTCTGAAGCTGTTGGATCTATGACATTTTGCCTTTCCCCCCCCATTTCCATTCTGCTGCACTGGCTTTAGAAACCAGAAGTGCTCGGGGCTAGATCCACGTCCTGGCCTGCCGCCCCCTCTTTAGATTGCGTTGATGTGCACATGTGTGTGTCCAGGCCCTCTAATGTACCCTTGACCACCTTGCACTGTAATCACCACACATGGCTGCCACCTGCCTCTCTCTGTTCCTCTCATTCAATCCCGCCTTCTCTTTCTCACACCCCCACCTATGCTATAACCGCTATGATCTCAACAGAGGATCCTAATGTTTCCAGCCATGATTAATCTGATAAATAATAAATATATCAATCTAGACTCTCGACAAGGACTAATTCTAAGCAGCGGGAAGGCACAAGCCCCCTTTAACTGTTGCCTGTAGCTGCCAAATTAATTATTTAATGATTAATTCTTTAGGAAATGGGAAAGTTTTGATTAATACGGTCCGGGCATCTGTCTTCAGTTGTTTGATGTATGTCAGAGAATTCAACCCTCACAGGCTCCCTGTCCGACCTTTACACACATGCACACACACATGCAATTATGTATGCACGCTCTCGCAGCACACATAAACATCCAGGTTAAAAGAGAGACATTTTAGCTCTTATGAACAAGGCCAGAGGCTACTGTCACTGAGATCAGATGCTGAATATCTCGCAATAAATTACAGCTGGATCTCAAACGCCCTCATCCTTGAACCTTGAACATGTGAGCTTTGGGTAACACCCCCACACAAAACCATTGTGTGTGTGTGTGTGTGTGTGTACATTTGAGTGAGTTTTCAACCCTGTTTACTAATGGAAGCCTCTATGGCCCCTAAGTCACTATACATTTTTAATGAAATTAAATTGTCACTTCACTGTCCTGTTTGCTGTTTGATAGGGAAAGAAAATGCTGAATTAAATGCAATTGCAATAAACTCTACGTGAAGTCCACAAGAAAATAAAAAGAATAAAATACAGGTATAGTCATAAAGCATTAAGAGTCAGTCACACAATACACAAAAATCCACGTTGTTATTATGGTCTTCATGCACCCAGCTATATTGTTTTGTAAATTTAAATATAATTAATAATTTTATTGTATGCATCATTGTAAAATGACACACATTTTTTATGTTGATGATGCTGGGTGAATCTGAGAGCTCATACTGTTGCACTTGTTGCCATAATTGTGTGTTTGACACAGGAGTCTTGACCAGAAATCACACCATGTATGTTACTATATTTTCTTTACTTTTTCTTCTGCATATGACCACAAAATAATATTATATACATTTTATACATGACTGACATTAATTTTTCATTCCTTTATGTGTTGGACAGTAGCACTAGACTTTTATCAACTAGTGGTGACAAATGAAGGGCAGGCTTTAAATTTAAGCCCAATGAGTACGCTTATTTTGTCAAAATCACCCTCAAGACTTTAAAATGTTATATTTAAAAAAAAATTAACAAATAAATAAAATGTAACACTGGAAAAAGTCATGTTTGTCTAAATGTTTGAGCCATTGTGATGATTAGTGTGTCTCTCACATGATTCAGCCCCTTTCCCTTCTCACCTTTGCTAAAAACCAACCTGCCCTCAGGGTGAGGGGAGGAGACCTTCCTTTAATAGGGCCAACAACCTGACAAATCTTGCTCTGTCTTCAACACTATATTTTCACACTGAGACACACAGGCACAGATACACATACACAAACATAACACACTCGTAAACACACACACGCACACACACATAAAGAGTAAAAATGAGTGCTTCCATTGGTGAGAAAGACAGGAGGCCGGCAACTCACCATCAAAGTGACAGACTGCATTGTCCGAGCGAGCTTTGGTGGTTGTAACAAGCATCAGGACATTAGAGCAAATAAAAGCAGGATTGGGAGTGTCATCAATCAATCGGCTGACAGTTGACTTCAGTTTGTTTGTCCCACACTCTGCATAATAAGTGATTGGATCTCAGCTAATTAGATATTGGGTAATCAATCATTGCCAACAAGGCACTTGGCTGGCTGAGGGACTCTCCCTTTGCGTGTGCCGGTTGTCATGAAATAAATTAGAAATAAAAATTATTTAGTGCCAGCCAAAAGGTAATTCCCACCAGTGGGCTGCCCAACCGCTGCCTTTGTGCAAAAGAGACACATGGAGGGAAAAAGGAGGGGGTCTCATGTCCTAACCAATTACTAAAATATTTAGTTGAGGAATTTGCATAATGAATTAAGCAATGAAATATTGATATATTTGCTTGGTATGTTATATTCTGAATAAACATGCATCTAACAATATGTTCACATGGAAGAAAACATTTTTCATATTCGTTACATCAACACCAGTGGGAAGGTGACGATGAAGATTGATTTTTTTTTTCCTAAAATCTATCAGCAAATAATCTTAACTCCATCTCTTTCCTCCTACAAAAATATGCAAATGTACTTAATTTAACTTAATTGATTAAATATAATTGTTTTTAAAACATGTGTTTTGTGATAACTCTTCCGTTTTAGATCCAGTTTGGAGCAGATGGTATGATATCAGGTAGCCATCCCTCATGCCTGCAATATCACATTTGAGACTCTACTGAGAGCAAACTGTGCCAATGAAACACACACTGTATTTGTAGTGTCACAGATTGTTCCCACCTTCTCTCTTCATGCTGTCAAAACGTCTCCCTCACGCCCAGCCAAGACTCTGGAGGTACATGTTTTGCTCCTCGTACTTTTCCTCTTTCCTCATTTTATTTTTTATTTTTTACCCTCAGGTAGCCGCTGTAGGATGCACAGTGTGTGTCTCCGCTAACACAGCGACACACACAAAACATGCAGTCGGGGAAATCATAAGACACACAACAGTAAGAGAGAGAGAGAGAGAGAGAGAGAGAGAGGAAGAGAAAAAAAAAGAGAGAAAGAGTGAAAAAGTGAGTGTGAAAACAACCATGTGACAGAAAAATACAAGCAAAAGAGTAAGTGAGGAGAGAAAGAAGTTAGGAACAAATGAAGGGATGAGTGATACTGAGACAAGAGAGACAGAAAGTGAGAGAGGGAGACCACTGTTTGAGGCGCAGGAAACGCTCCTTTATTTATTTATTTTCACACAAAGCCAGAATGTAAGTAAGTAAAGCAGCCAGCTGGGCCTCAGTCTCTCAGCAGTGTGTCGGAGCCTGTCACCGCCACTGCCACCAAGACAGCTACAAGTTTACAACAGCTGCCGACTAATGTTTGATCAGTGATAAAATATGCCGGGGTGACAACACCATGCTGCCCATGCATTTGTGGGGGCCTCGTGCATTAAAAATTCAGTGCCTGGCAAGTATAGAGGGCCCTGATGGTCTCAGTGCTGCTGCTGCCGCTTCTCCCCACCCGCCGCTCTCCCTCCCCGAAGGCGTACCCGGGGACGGAGACAACTTCACAAGATGTCAGAAACCATCTCGGTGTTTGTGTTCACCGGCTGAGTTTTCCTCTGAGTCGACCCGTCCTCACGTCAGCGTTTGTAACTGAAGGACCACTGCTGAGACCTGCACTGTGACACAGGCAGAGAAGAAGAATTAGAGGATAAGTAGGTAGGGCAAATGTGGATGTTTGCATTATGGAGGAAATCACTATAAAAAAAATTGGGAAATGTGGTTTTCTTTGTCCTAAAATAAAAAGTGAAGAAAAATGTATCATAGCTTTCTGAACATGGATTTGGTTTATTAAATGGAGCTTCTTCACTGAAAGTAAAAAGGCATTATTGTCCTTTTCTTTTCTGAAGCACTTTGTGCTGTCTGGTTGTCTGTTTGCCCGTGGTGAAGCCAACAACGTGGGCACGCCAAGGAGAATCTCCCGGTAAATGTCAACTGTCAGAGAATTGAAGCCTCCTCATCAATCGCCCTGCCGTGGAGCAATAAAATCCCCTCCGAGGAATACCAGGGAGTCAGGGAGAGGGAACCCAGGAAGCACGCAGGGATACAGAATAAGTCAAGGAAGTCGTGGTCAAAAAAAGAGAGAGAAAATATGAGCGAATCAGATTTCTCTCCCCAGTGACAAGGTCCTCTGACAGTTTTGTTGCCTGCAGTCTGAGCAGTGAGCTATGATTGCCAGAGTGCATTAGAGGCCCTGTGTGTAATTTGACATCTCAATATTGAAATAGTAATGCATCCTCACACAGCATAAATTGCTGCCTAGTAATTGGATTCCAGACATGAGGTGCAGGGAACTGAGATGTCCTTGCAAGCTCTGTAACGCTGTGTCATGGCGGCTGGTCAAGAAGATGCAGTGAAGTTGAAATTGAGAAAAAAAATAAGGTTTGGGGCTTGAAATGTGGATGTGATTTACACATTCATGGAGTATATGCCCATGTCATCTTCTTTACTAAATGATATTTTGGGGGCATTTAAAATGTGGAAAATGCTATAAAACTGCACATGTATATGTATCACCTTATAATGTCACACCTCATGTGTGTGGACACACACCTGTGCAGTGCAGTACACACAACGCGCCCCGTGTTCCTTTGCTCCTCCTTGTTCAGCTGTAACTTCTTGCCAACCTAAATAATTCAGTCCAAGTGAGAATCAGCATATCTTACATCATACTTAACATGCCAAGAAGAGCAACAGACAAGGTGCAGCAGGCCAGGCTTCAATTAGGTCTTTTGTTACAGACAATAGGGAAACAAATTCATTTTGTTACATTGCCCGCTGCATTGTGAGCCATCAATTTTGTACCTGGCTCCTTCCCTCCCCTCCTATCATGTTTTTTTTTGTTTCCCTAATGCCATTGACGTCTGAGTCCACTCTCTTTCCCTGCCTCATTTTATCATTACACCATGAGCCCCAGGTATCAGATGCTTGTGTGTGCATGTGTTTATGTGTGTGTCCGCAGCCCTGGGTATCCTGTTACCTGGGATCAAGTGACAGCGGAGCCTCAAAAAGAGTTGGCTATTCTTCAGGGTCACTGAGATACTGCTGACTAATTGGATGAGGTGTAAGTCAAGCCAACAGGCCTCCGACTTTGAAGTGGCAGAGGGAGAGAGAGACACAGCGAGGTGCCGCACACATGTCACTGTTTTATTCTATTTTTTCAAAAGCAACTGCACTCCCACCTGTTCTCACACACACACACACACACACACACACACACACTTGCACACATAGCTATCCACTTTGTTTACGGTGGTTCATCAATTTTGCAAACAGATCTTTGGTTTCCTTATGTCAAGCCACTTGCTTTTCTTTTAGCACTCCCTTGTTTGTTTGCTGCTTTATTGTGCACACGAGGGTAATTGACCAAAGACGTTTTCCTCTTTATGAGTAAGGAAGTGAGAAGAATATGAAAACTGCCTTATTGTAACCTTGTGAAACTATCTAACAAGGTGTGAAAGCGTTATTATAGGAATACTCTTTAGTTTTTGGTACTTTATCCTGCCTTTCACTCAGTGACAGCTGCAACCCCATGACCTTTTACAGGGGAATTTGACTCTTCAAGAGAACTTAAGTTTGGGAAAACAAAAGCATTATTGTTTGGTGAGCGTGAGCACAAATGAGGAAAAGTGAGGGCGAAACTAAAGGTACATCTGTGCCTGGAGGTTAAGTTTGTCATGTGTCAAATGTTTGTTGATCCTGTCATTGTGCTTTCTTTCCAAAATGACATTCCAAAGGGCAGTAAAGTGATTATTTGCAAATAAAATACACAAATTATATATATATAAAAACAATCAAATGTTGTCACTCAGATGTGGTGATGGACTGTAATCTGAAAGTACTATTATCAGATTAGAAGGAGGTTGTCACCAGCTCTCACTTCTTCTGGTCTAAAGAGTTAGAAAAAAGATTGTCAGTAAAATAAAATAAAAAAATAGGTGCAGGGGCGAGAGAGAAAGGAAAGTTACAGCAACAGCTGGTGTATCCTGGGATGCAGGCCAGGATGTTGACTCTCTTTCACTTCCCATCTGCTTTCATATTACCTACAATCCCTTGTTTACACTCCCCGTTGCCCTTACTCTCTGCCCTTACTGTATATTTTTATCACACATTCTAACCTTTAAAATATTCTAACAAACTACTAAAGCAGGGTTAGTTAGTTATATAGACACACGGAGGGATTTGTATGCTCAACATCTTGCCACATTGTTGCCTTCTTTTTAAATGTCAGGACATGCCATATGGAATGTAATCACGGAATGAACACATGCGAGTCCCTAATGTTGGGTGCTCTATTCACCGCGTTCAATTGTCTGTGCTTTGGTAGTATTATTTTTTTTTTTCAAATGGTAAAATCACAGAGAGGCCATTGTACGTTGCCGAGTAGACTGACATGTCCCACATTGTTAAAATAATCCATTTAAAATGTGTGAAATAATTTAGTTTCCATAATCCCTAAAATCCCCAGTAAGTATTACAGGGTAAGAAATAGATAGAAAATGACTATTTACACAAGAAAGGAGGGAATCATTAAGGGTGTTTCACTGCAAGGGTAATTTGACATGCAATTTGCAGTAAAATGCTTAAGCGGTTAAAAAAAAAAAAAAGAAAAGGCTCCACAGGCTTCTGATCTGCCTCTAACTAACTCATCCTGCCACCCTGCATTGTTAGAAGTGCACTTGCCCTCTTTCTATTCACGCGGGGCTTTAATCTTGAGTGGGTAACATTGGAGTGGCTGTACAACTGCAGGGACTTTTTGATTTGGGAGTGCTGTTTATTAGCTTGAAGCATCTGGGCAAGGATCTTGTGATTAATTGGGGTGAGACTCCCCTGATATAACAAGGTCAGCCCTGGCAAAGCCTTCTTCACTCTTTCCATTTACATCAATTAGAAGTAAGAGGACTGGAGCTGCGCCTTGGGCCAACACACACACACACACACACACACCAACACGGAAAGGACAGTAAGACAATGTCTGTGTAAGAGAGCGTGTCAGAAAGTGAATTACTGGGAGTGTATGCGAATACGAGAAAAAAAAAAATCATATATGTTGCTCCAGTCAGTCTTAGTTTAAGTATAACTCAGAGAGTGGCCTTTAATTAATTTAATGCAAATGAGACTTTTTGCTATATGTTTCTGTGCCACTTTAGACCACTTCACCACTGCCGCTGTGCCACATCAGCCAATTAGAGAGCCAGCATGTCACTGCTGAAAGAATAAAGGATGGAGCAAAGTGACTCATTTAAAAACAATGTAGGAAACGGTGCCACATTAAGACAAAGTGAGAGCGAAGAGCAGACGTGTGCGATTTTGAGTTTGTCACCTTTTTTTTCACATTTTCAACTCATCTTTTTTAAAATCCTATTTTAAACCACATAACACAACCTACTCTCTTGTCCGCAGTCATTAGACTGTGTTTCAAATTAAGAGTGTCAAACCATCCTCTGGCTTATGTTTCTTGGTCCCTGATTTACTTTATATTCATTAGTAAATTGTATTAGTGATTATATGCTCATCAGCTCGGTATTCCCCTCTGTGCCAACGGCGGCCCACGCGCTCACTGTAATCATGATGAATGCTATTATAGAGGCGCGCACACACAAGCACACACTGTCTGATTGTCTCACACACTGTGATAACTATCTAAATACAGCGTGTACAGTAGAGGGCGTTTTCCATTCCTTCAGACAGAGGGCGGCCTTGTGTCATCCACCTCTCTCTCTCTTCAGCTGAACCGGATGAGACGTTCACAGTCTCTGCCTTTAGTGGAATAATTTTCCACAAATGCAAGGTTGTCGTTTGTTGTGATTTTAACATAAACATATGTATAACACAGGTACAGTTCTTTCATTTAGCACAGTTGCAGCTTTCAAGTGATAAAAAGCAGTGAAGCTGGTCAGATTTGTACAAGTGCTTTAGCCTTAAAGTGCACTTGAGAATGACGTTGAGTTCCCAGGAACAAAAAGTCTGACTTCAAACAGAAGCTAAATTAGGTTTTCGTTGTTTGTCTGTCACAACACGAGAAGCTCTTGTCATTTCAGAGTTGAACAGACCTACATATAATAATTTAGCAGAGATATAAGATGGGCCAAGCTCATGACATAATGAGGCCAGGCTGATCATAATGTAGTAAAAGAAGAAAAACAATAGTACGAGAAAAGAGAAGAAGGAAAATATATGACTGACCACAACGTTTCCTCCACCATCAGATAAGGAGACAATACGTGGGCGAACACATGTTTTCGACTGTAGATTATGACGGAGCACAGTTATTTCCTGTAAGAATACACTTTCAATTTCCTGCCCGGCACTTTAGTTTTATTACATTGATAACATGATACCATCGGCCGTAGCCATGGGGACGAGCCAACAGTGCTTACAATAGAAGAGAGTGATAAGAGAAATGATTTGAAAGACAGAATAAAAGACAGACGATAGGATAGGGATGAGAACAATCAGTCCCTGTCAGGAGTCTGGTTAGAGCCAGTGTGATGATCATAATTACTATTATTTACCTATGAGTAACAACGGGCTTGTGTTGTAGTTTTATGATAGCAAACCTTCTTTCAGGTTTGATTCTTGAGTCCTTTGATTGAGTTGCTTTCTGGATTCAGTGAGCAGTAGCTTTTATTTCATGGCTGCTGTCGGCTGCGTGCGTTGGTCATTGGCTGGAGAGCGTGAACAGGATTTCACTACTGTTAATGACCGTTTAAAGTCTATTATGACAAAACCTCTGTTTGGCAAAGACTGTTTTGATGACATGGACAGAGAAGAAATGAGATGGAAATGCTGTCGTGTGTGGGAGCATGCGTGTGAAAATGTGACTAAATGCCAATTTGCTCACCCGAGGTTGTGTGTGTGCACACACTAAACAAGCCCATATCTCTGTGTGTATTTCTCTTCGACCTCTCCTAAGTCATTGTGTCCCCTCAGGCTTCAGTCAATGACCCCTTGTTTCCACAAAGGTCTACAAACCGATTTCCTAGCAGCGCTGCAAATTTCCAGCCAGGTCTTGATCCCCACTTAGACCAATTGGAATCAATTTGTTATTGCAAATATAAATTTGGTAACTTGTAATATCCAGTGAGCCAGGCAGGGGAGGCCACTGGCAAAGGCCAATGCTATTTTCACTTCCGACCCCTCATTGAGGCAAGCCTTTGTTAGCTTAGGCATTCAGCTGCCAATCACAGCAGAGTTTTTCATTAAATTCACTTGAGAAACTCCCCAGGTCCCAAATGGGCAGCCACCACAAGAATTCAAGGGATGGGGGATTCTTTTGAAATTAACGGAGGAAGAAATGCTGACCTGGTTTAAATACATCCATAGGCACCAAGGGGAGTATGACTTACCGACCACAAGTTATTTGTTTATTGATGTACGTGTTTCTAAGAAAGACATGTTTCTGTATGATACAGGATTTAAGTGGGTTATCACGGGGCCTGGGGGGAGTTGGTCCTGCCACAAATCAGTGCTTTTTTTTTCGTCTTATTGTCTTTCAGCATTGCGCTGAAACCACCTTTTAATATTTCTGCAACAGTTATTTGTGAAATGTAAAATTTAGATGGAGAGTCTGAGTTTCTGGTGTTCTTCAGAAAGAGAAATCATTTACAGTTTCTACTGGTTGAAATTAATATATGGACTGACTGTCTTCACTGTAGAGGTGAGAGGGGACAGGATTGGACAGGTGAAGTGTGAATACTGGCTTGACTCTTTGGCTTTAAGCAGCATATGTGCACACACACACACACTCACTTTTGGCTCAGTCTGATTCCCCTTGAAGCAGTTGACATTTCCCCCAGAAGGATAATTGAGGAATAACATTTGCGTTACAATTTAACATGACCCCTGCCGTTGGAAGCCCTTTCATATTACCTAACTGAAGATGGCTGCTGACACCCACTTAGGAAGGGGGGGTATGTGTGTGTGTGTGTGTGTGTGAATGTGTGTGTCTATAGCTCTGCTTTTAGTTTAATTTTTGTGTTTGTACTTTAATTGCATGTTCAAATGAATGTATGTATGAGGTGTGTGCTTATATGCTTACAGTATGTTAGTTTATATTTAAGTGCATGTGTGGGTTTGTGTGTGTGTGTGTGTGTGTGTGCTCCTCCATAACTGGCCAACATATGGGAGGTGGATGGATGGCTTCAGGCTCTGTGGTAGGGTATTGTTGATATAGGTGGAAAGAAAAGGAAAGGAGCTTATTAATACAATGGCAGAGTCAGTGTCAAGAGGAGCTGCACTGACCTTTTCAAGTCTTTGCCTAGCAACTATTAAAAAAAATGTATCAAGTTGGGGGATGGTGTGTGTGTGCATGTGTGTTTGTGTCGGTGTAGCAGTGTGCACATTTATATGTGTGTGCAAGACGCAGAGGTAGTGACATGAAGCAGCCGCTAAAAGCTAAGGTTAATGGATTGACTGTTACCTGCTCTCGAGGCTTAACATTGGCCAATACACAAGGGGAATCATCCGGCGCTGCTTCAACAGCCTCAGTGCTGCTGCTGGGAGGCTAAATTAACAGAGCTGCCGCTTGTTTGTTTTAGAAATTTTGGAGGGTTTATCTCAGTCAAGGATACAAGGTCGAGACACAGTCTTTAATCACTGTACCTCACAGTGATGGCTTTATCCTGAGATGCTGGGTGGTGCTTTCACTTTACGCTGTGTGCGCGCAGTCATAACGCTCAGAAACGTTTGTGTGATGAATCAGACTTAAATCACATCTTATAGTTCGTTAAGGCTGAAATGTCTGACTTCATCGAGGTGACTGCTTGATGAAAAGTATAGAAAAAAATATAGCAAAATATACATGCATCACAAGGTCGAGGATATGTAGAGGTCAGGGAGTTCACTATCAGGGTGTCCAGAAAAAAATACATTTATATTATATTTCTGTGTTGGACTTTAGAGAAACATTTAGCAGAAATTAGTCAGTCAGTGGTTAGGTGAGACTGACTGGATTTTACAAATGTTTGCTGTCATCTTTGATCCTTTACATTTAATTTGTGGTTGATTTAGTGTCTTCTGGTGGCATGTGGTAATACAAAAACGTGGAGAATCGAGTGTCTTAAGTACATTGACATAAATACATGCTGATTTACTAAACAAGGCATTTAAAAATTTCAAAGTAAATGAAGCTGACATGAACAAGTTAAAATGGTAAAATTGGTTTGATTTCCAAAAGCAATTAACAAAATGAAGGGAACCCCACAGTCACATAGGACCAATGCTGGCAATTATGGAAAATTACAGTATTCAGTCCTTCAGTATCAAAGGTTGCATTGCAAAGTAGCCCTTCTATATAAACTACATCTTCACTCTACAATGCTATTCCCATTCCTCTTCATCAGAGCAGTCAGGCACACCGTTTCACACCAGCTCGCTCCATACCGACTGCCTCCTACTGATAAATGAGAGGATTAGTGACTGGTACACTTTATTAAAAAGTAATAACAATTTTTGTTGGCACCCTTCACGTGGTAAGGAGTGCCATGAATCACAGGATATTGGCTGTCTGTATCTGATGAATGCATCGTTTACCAGCCGAGCAGTTATTTAGTAGCGGCTATTAATTTAAATCACATTTATCTCCCCCCTCTACCTCGGGATGGGGAAAACGCACGCTCTGCAGTGGACAGAAAGCTGAGAGCAAAGAAATAGACTTTACAGAATGAATTTGGAGGTATTATATATACATGCTGTTTCCTTCAGGATGCTTAACCTGACAACTCAAGATTTTGAATCTGTGTATCATTCATCATCATTGTAGAAACAAACTATAGTGTTTGACAACTGAGTGGTGGTGACTCACTTAAGTGCTTGAAAACATAAAGTTTTTTTTTTTTTTTTTTTGAAAACCATGACAATAGACCTCTTGTCATCATTTCAGCTCTGTGCAGAAGGGCATCTGCTAACTAACATGTCAATAAATTTCTCTTTGCAAAAACAAATCAACAACATCAGAGACACAAAAGGTTTGGATGTCTGTGTTTGAATAATTGAATCATCACACACACTCATTAGCAGGCTAAATCATGACTGGAAGACACTGTCTATCTTTGACACCCTCTACCCACAAGACCATGTCATAAAGTGTTGGTGGTCCCTCATTTCCTTTTTCCTGTAAGAGTTTGAAGGCTATCCAAACATGAAATGGGAAGCTGATGTAAACACAAATCAGCTTTAGCCTGACATAGTATTAATTATTCAATAACAGTGTTTCAAGAATGAATACTTTGCCCATGGCAACATATTATGAAGCATGCAGCCACACCTGAGAAGGAGTTGGGCAATGAAGGTGTTTACAATGTAAAGTCTAAAAATAACAAAAGAGCTTTTTACTTACTCACAGTCTTAGTTTTATAAAATTATTGGTACTTTCACTGCACAGGAAATTCACTGAATAATAATTTAGCACAAACCTGTACAGCTCCCTATACTGGTTTTCACAGTAGAAAATATGTGTAAAAACAAAATTTAATAGGCTTTAATATTACAGCAATATGGCCATAGATGTAAAAGAGTAATGTTCACTGATAGTGAACATGACTTCTGAGTGACCCCAAAGTTAACGGGCTACAACCCAAACTGCCAGTTCTCCCATAAACAAGCGGAGGTTCATATTTACCATAAGTCTGAGCTTAAACTTAATTAAATAGGCAGATAGGAGCATTTAGGCTAAAAATGTGTGCACCTCAAGCCCGAGTGCTGTATATACAATGTCATGTTTGCTTAACCTTCCTGTAGACTCCAAAGGTGCGTCTGGTAATTGAAACATAACAGAATTAGGTTACAAATGTCTAACAGAGCCCTGTGTGTACAGTAGAAGTCCATACACCACTGAGCTTAGCACATGTTTTCATTTAATTAGTTTTTCATTTGGCCCTGAATGCCTAGTGTCAATATGGGCAAACATGTTGGTGGAGAGGATTTTCTGTTTGCATGAGTTACACCCAAATATATGTGTCCATTCGCTTTTTCTGTTACCCTCATTTTGTAAAATATTGACAAGCAAGATCTTCATGAATGCCGAGGCTGTGATTTCCCCTTTGACTGCCTTTTATAGAAAATGTACAGAAAAATTTTAAAAATTGCATATTTCAAGACACTGGTGTTGTTGCCTGTATGATTTTATGTAAGTGAGCATGTCAGAACTGAAACTCAAAGAACAAAAGCTAGAATATGGCCTCCTACAGTGCTAAGTGCTAATGATGTTTTTTTTCTTATCATTTGTGTGTTAAGTTCTTTTGCTTTGCATTTTTATCAAACACAATAATGAGGACAGGTATCAGAGCAGAGACATGTCCCGCAAACTTTTTCAGGTATGGGTAAAATCAGGCATTTGTCCACAGACCACAGGGTCACAGAGTGGTTTTTGTCCCAGTCCCAGACACTGGCCCCAAGTCCTGCTGGGTCATGTGAGCAGCTTCATGGCAGCTCTGTCATTTCTGTGTGAATGCAACATTTTAAAGTGCTTTAGATTAAAGCGCTATGTAAGCAGACGTGTTAAACGCCAAATTGTTAAACGTTCATATGCAAGTCATGTTAATAAGATGTTAACATGATACCAGTAGGTTTGCATATTTGTGTGCTTGCATTATTTTATTTAAGTGTATAATTTAGAGTATATATATATATATATTCTACTAATGCAACATACCCAAATAGGTAAATGAATAACGCATTGATTAATAAAAAATAAAGTGTACATACAAGAATGATGTTCATATTTTCACTGTTAGTTTGACAAAGTTGACTTTGTGCTGCACTGTCACT
This sequence comes from Channa striata, assembly GCA_033026295.1. Lineage (NCBI taxonomy): Eukaryota > Metazoa > Chordata > Actinopteri > Anabantiformes > Channidae > Channa > Channa striata. The sequence goes on along the minus strand of CM065175.1, from coordinate 11,878,827 downwards.
CTGCCCTGATGATTAATGCAGAAGAATTTGACAGAATTCCAGGCCACATGTCCCTCCTGGGCGACGAGTGATAATCTGCCTGCTCCAGGCAGCTTTTGAGCGGGAATGGATGCTGCACAGGGCCCACTGTCCCAGGTGAAGAGCCCCAGGGGCTGGGGTGCCTGGAGGCTGCCCAGGTTCACAGTTATTACTGACTGTCTGGCCCAGCTGGGGAGGGAAGAGCACAAAGATCAGTAAATGTAATGCTTGCATTCACTGTGGGGTTGTGCTCTCCCTGTCACGTACGTATGTCTGACTGATTTTCTGCCTGTCTTTTTCCCTTTGTGACCTTTCACACAGACACAGAGACAGACACCCTCTTTCAAAATAATAGTTAAAATGACATATCCATAACCTGACAGCTGTGAAGCATTATACTGACATTGTTTCTTTACTGGTTATCATTTTCACCTTGCGACTATGTGTAACCAACACTCAATAAAGAGACTTTTTGGTTCCAGCAAACAACCAGCATTTTGTCAAGATGTTTGAAATAACTGAGTTTTAATTGGTATTGTAATTAAGTCCTACAGCCTGAGAACTGTGAAGGAATGAAAGCTGTCAGAGAGGCAGCGTAATTTCTAGGGCACAAATCCGACACTAGATGGCTGCAGATAATGGAGAAAAGGAGCTAATGATACACACATACTGTAGGCAGGGTGACAGAGAGAGAGAGGAGGAGGAGGGGGGGTGTGAGAGACTGGTATAGAGTCTCAGAGCAAAAGGCGAGTGATTAAATGAGAAAGAAAGAGGGGAAAGAGAAAGACCACAGGCTGGGATTGATGCTGCACAAATGCAATTTTTATAGACAACGTGTCACATGTTGACATGAAGCATAATCAGAGACGCAATGAAGAGCCATTCAAAACCAAGACCACAATTAATGACTGATTTATCCAAAGTTCAGGCTTGAGGACAACCCCTAATCAACAGTGTGTGTTTAAATGTTATGACTCAAATCTTTTAGTCGAAACAAAGACATTTTACAGTCCAGCAGTTTGATTGTCCGCACAGTTTTGAAACAGGATATGCAAGATTGTCAACCATTGTTTCCCTTCACAGCATATGGTGATTTAGAGAAATCAAAAGAGCACTTACCTGATACTTGAACTGGCACATAATTTTTTCAAGTCATTATAATATTATTAGTATTAGTATTAGTAGTATTGCTATTAGTCTATTTATAAGGTCCAAAAACATTACAGCATAAAATAATACACCAAGGGAAAAAGCAATGCACACTTTTGAGCAGCAATATTTCATTTCTGGGCCAAAATGGGTGGTATACATCTCTTTGTCTATGGAAGGATTAAGCTATTTCACAATCAATAGAGCAGTCAGAATACATTTTTATTGGGTGCATTACACAGCAAATGAATTGTAGAGCTTGGTAAAAGCCAATTGGATATGTGATGGAATATCTGTGAGTGTCTGTGTGACAATTGGTTATATTTCCAGAACATGTAGATTAATGGCACTTTCACAGCGTGCCACATCTTGGGCATTCATTACACACACACACACACACACACACACACACTAGCACTTCATTTTCTACCATTCAACACACAAAGGAGGTTGTAGAGAGAGGGATAACAAGAGTCATTGATTATCTCTAAAAGGCGAGAGCAGGATCATAATCTCATAAGGAGGGGGAAGCCCTGAATGTACTTTAAATATGTTCTCAGCACCTCTGAAATATTTATCACTTTTGAAATGCAATTGGTGCATTTGCTTGGAGTTTATAACATTTTCTCTCACTGCTGCTGAGGGAATAAATGGGAAAAGGGGGGATATAGAGGATACGCCTTTATCAGGATTGGCTCAGACAGACTTATTAAGGACTGCTACAGTATGAACAGTGGTGGAGGCTCTTGTCTAAGGTGCAGATCACAGCATGAACATCACTGGAGAGATTGGTCTTATAAACCGTGGGCTGTGCGGTAATATAACAAATTTCCATGGCTTTGGGACTTCTGTTTTATTTATGCGTTGTGATTTCAGGGGGAAGTATCTCCATTATTGAGATAAAGAGGCTGGTTAAAGTACAGGTATGCTCTAAAAAAAATGACGATGTTTCACACATCGTAGAGGAATGAGAAAAATATACCCAGACAATGACGCCAACACGAGTCACCAGAGTGTTGTATTCCCTAATAGTAAGTCAAATAAATGTGATGTCAATTTCTGATGTTAATATGTTTAAATATTAAAAATATTTTATATGTAAGCGGTATGTTACACTAATTATTAGACTGCTCACACCTCAATGTATTTTATTCATTCACACCACTTCTTAAAATCCAAAAGTATTTTCTCCTAACTTTAAAATCAAACACTGTCAATATGTCAAGCTGGGAATGTCAGTCACAACAACACAACCAAGATGTTCGAGAAGCCATAATTGAAATTATCCAGCCAGATGAATGGACCTGACTGACAGAATGATGGGGGAAACTCGTTTTAAGATATACGGTCACCCTTGGGAGAAAACATTTAACTTCTTCTTTAAATAAGAAACCGATGCCCACTGTGGCAGCAGATTAACACATCTGAAAGTAGGTTTGCTTGGAAGCAAATATTGTTTTGATTCCAAATGACACACACAAACCCAGACACACACATTTGTTCATTCTCCAATACATATATGGTCAAGAAAGCAGAGGCTGGTGATTCTGGTATTATGATGCCCCAAATTATTTAATCAAGTTATTCAAATTAACTGAAATATTACAGAATTAACTTTGTCCAATAGAACTGTTGACAAAGAGCAGATCTATCTACCATTGGATAAAAAACATGCACAAATATTAGAAACCTGCTGCTACAGTGTAAGTAACTTTGATGATTTGTAGAAAACATATTCAAATGCATCCGCATACTTAGAATTTTGATAGTGGGTTTCATCTCATTACTAATTTATAGAACATATTGTATAAATTGCATAAATTGTTGATCAGCAGCTATTGTCAAACATCACACATAAATTGTCAATACCTCTGACAAATTTACATTAAAAAGTCCTCTGAAAAATCCCTAATATTCATTTCAACCTACTGCTTCCCACAAAACAAAGACTTTTTTGATTTTGTATTTTCCTCTGGTCCATGGTCAAATATCAAAATAGAAGGTATACAAAAAAAGTGGCTGACACACGGGGGCATCTTAACAATCGACACACATAGCTCTCCACGAGTTAAATTAGACTCTCCCTGAGTGGGAATTTGATTCTTAATTCAGAACTTCAGAGGCATGTTCATTACATTGGCAAACAACATCCAACAATGAGTGATCTGACATCAACAGGCTTTGTTGTTACAAAAATGCAAATACTCACGATGCAGGATGGGAGCACATACAGAGACGGCACACATTCCTCCTTTCAGTTCAAATTAAGGAGAAAGCAAAGAAAAGTGGTTCCACTGGGACATGTTATCCTCTTCTCTGAGTTTATCTGGGTAAAGAAATTATCAGAGTAGCTGCTTTTAGACTCAAATAAACAGGATTATATGGAGATTGTGATAAATTTGTTTCTGGATGAGACATCAACGCATCATTAGGCCTCAGAAACTAAGTTTTGCAGTTAATTATTGCGGTTGACACACTATAAGTTTGTTTAGCCACACTGAGAGTTTCTGCAGACAAACACTCATTTCATGAAAATGAACAATGTTGTTTTTCTACTGTGGATAGTGGAAGCCAGAAAGTCTTTGTTTGTGTTACATGACGTTCGGCAGAAGCCTCGAAAAATAGATTTCCAACAATATCTACATGTGCAGTAATTATCTTAAATTAAACCATCAGGTAGAAGAATAATGGTGAGGTCATTTCTGAAGACCTCTCCTCAAGAACTCGTCTTCAGAAATGACCTCACCATTATTCTTCTACCTGATGGTTTAATTTAAGATAATTACTGCACATGTAGATATTGTTGGAAATCTATTTTTTGCTTTGGCACGGGGCAAGTTTTGTTTGTCTTTTAAAAGTTACTTTCATCACTGGGGCACATGCCACTTTGTATTTGTTCAGTATTCAGGCAGAACTAATACTAGAGGGAGCGATGTATTTATCTCCTGATGTCGGTAGCAGGGCTCCTCTAGGGCTGGCCTGGGGCCTGAGCAGCACTGAGCAGGACAGGGAGTCTCTACAGCGCTGCTCATGTATTCAAGGGACCAAACAAGCCACAGAAGAACAATTATTTGCGGATGTGTCACAACTTCCTCTCGCATTTGTAACTTTGTTTTTGAAATGTTAAATTAGTTGGTTTAATCTTATTTACAAAAAGCTTGTTAGGCAATTTGCCTTTTAAAGTTAAATGCTTATCTCACTTCGTGTTACACAGCAGAGATTCCGTATCAACGTCTCCAGCAGTGGTTTAATTATATTCAGGTTAATCACTTTTTTGTTATATGGTGATCATTTGGGTAATAGCCTACATGGCTCTTAAAGGCACACACAAAGCTTCCCCACTTCACACTTGGGTGCCTAAAGAGTGAAACCACCTTAATTCATCATTATGGGACTCCTATCATGCTCTGCAGCATAATAATACGTTATGCATATGACCTATGTTAATTAATGATATATTCTTTAATATTAACATGCTATGGTCAAGGTAAATGAGGACCAAAGTTAATTTAATTAAGGGTACAGCTTCATGTATGCTTCAGTGGTTTAATCTAATTGTGGGTTACTCATTGCCCATAATTTCATACTTCCTTGGTGGTCGCTTATTAGCATAAATACACCTAGCAGAAGGAGAGGAGTTCCTGGAATCCTTTGCCCAACAAAAACTCGTAAATGTGTTTTTCTTTTTTTTAATAAGTAATTATAGAAACAGTAAACTTGCTTTTCGAAGTGATCTTTCACACCAAAGCTTCACTGGAGTTTTGCAACTTTAGATTAGATGAGACTCGTCTTTATTGTCTTGAAGCTCATGAATGCAGTCGATAACAGTTGATTGACTGTCATCACTCTATATGGAATGTAACTTTTGTGTCTTGTATTTTCTATTTCCCCTGAGGCATTTCCTCAGGAAATCCCAGCCAACAACCTTCAATCTGGACCCAGGCTTCAGCTTCGTTTTACACTACACTAATTCAGGCTCTTGTCCACTGAGTGACTTTGTCTTTGTCACATCTGGTTTCCAAAAACCTACCTGCGTAATATTGACCTGCTTATGCTTCAGAAACTGTGCCACGGTTTGACATTTTCCCTGCAGAGTCCAGGTTAACTGAACCCACAAGCATCAAGCCTTCTTTGTCTGATGTTTGAGATGCAGAGGACAACTAATTCCCATTAGTCATGAGAGGTTACATTAATGATCCTTTAATCCAGGGTAGAAGAGAGAAGGACGGCCGTGGTATTCTGAACCAGGTTTTAGTTTCCAGACCATCTCATGTCTCACTACGTCATGTTAACACCGCTATTTGATATGTCAGGCAACGTAAACATATTCATTACAAACAACTACAGCTTCAAACACCCCTAGCTAAGATCCAGGCCCAGATAATGAAGCGGGGAGAGGCAGAGGATGTCGCGTTGTTGTCTAAGCACTGTCATTATAACATTTAAAGGACAATATAGGATTTCATGACTTGGCTGGGCACAGTGACAGTGCCGGGCAACCTACATAAAATGCCCGTAGAAGACACAGTCCAAGCCCATGGAGATCGATTTGAATCCAGGACACGTGAGAGTTTAAACTTTATTTATACTAATATCACATTAAAACCATCATGGGTTGCTACAGTTACCAGTTTATAACAATCTATTTATTAACCTCACACATTTCATTTTATCATTTTGTGGACCAGCTATAGAAAACCCACAGACAGATGTTCAGTGTATAAAAACTGGAAAACTTTCTTTTTCCAGATGTCGACGTGCTGACCAGATCCTCGATCTGTTACCCACTTTTAAATAAAGTGCTTTCTTTTTCTTCTTGTTCTTCTTTTCTTCCTCATTATTATAAATATTATCAGAATTTGATTATTTCTCTGCCTTGCTTTAATTATACTGTAATTTGTCAGATCTTGTGAGTCAAAACAATTACTCACACTCATTCAAAGGGTGATAGAGAAGCATATTTTCCCTCCTCTTCGCCTCCTCAGTGAAAACTGCATTTGTGCATATCTATGCATGGTTGGTCAGCCATATAGATGCTCATCTGTGTCTTTCATCAACTTGACAGGTTTTTTCTCCCTAGAAAGATAACATTTATTATAAGCGTAAGCAATACATATTGGCCCGGAGTAAGTTTGTGGCACGTTCCCGCACCTCATAATCACAGCTGTCTGCAGTTAAGTATACCCCATGATCTATTGACTCCATTTTTTATTCACTGCATTTCCACCCTGGTAGGTAGAGGGAGTCAGTTAAGCAGCACAATGTAGAGCAGCCATATTTCATACAATACCAGGGAATTAATAAAGGTTGCCATGCTGCCACATAGTCAGTGATTAAGCAGATTTACACTAGTTTAGACTTGATATGAAATTTATATTTTTAAAAAAATTAAAGTAAGTACAATATTTGTATGATTTTTAATGGATCAAATACACATTCAGTTTTTAACATATACCAGGCGCTGGAATAATTTAACTTGATGCACATTGTACTGGGGGTATGTTTAAATTCATTACAATCATGATTTATTGTTCTTCTGTTTTGTAGAATATGTTAATTAGACCCTAAGAGAGATAAACCTAAAGCAAAAAAAAAAAAAAAAAGAAATAGTAACATAATAAAGGAATTCACCAGGAAATTAATGTTTTATTAATTACGTTTAAGATAATATATTTTAAGGCTAATTTCATTCCTTTTCATAAAATAAATACAAGGTAACAGTATCTCATGAGAGAAGCCGCAACGTTCTTTAATTTATGATGAAATTAGTTTTTCTACACTAACTGCCACTGTGCCGTGGGACTTCGCATTGTGTGTGTTCTGATCTCATATTTTAATCACTCCATGGGAAACACACTCTCTTGCCCCCAACATTACGCTAATATTTATTTTGGTTTATATTACCCATGTGTTTACAGCATATATGCCGGGGTCAAATGAGAGCCAGTCTTACTAATGTGATCAAGTTTCGTGTAATTTTCTTCCTCTTTTCTGTTTATTTACAGTACACGGAATCCACGGAATCCTTAAATAACTTTAGGGATCGTGTGCGTGTTGTGACATTTACACAAATTCCAGGTTGAGATCATTTCTTCAAGGCATGCTTATCTAAGACATCATGGAGGGACCGTACACAGTTAAAAACCAGTGTGATGAAAGAATTTCTCCTGAGGTACCCGAACATGATAATCTCACATTGTCAGTCTATCCCACAAAACAACAAAGCATAATTGTCATGTGGGTTTGTAACATTTGTTTGGATATAGAGGGGAGAGTTGCCAGTTTTACCAAGCCAGTCTGCCATATGGCTTGTGCTGGTACGTCTCACAAGTGCCCCTTGTCATATCCCAGCCTAACGGCTTTCGATTACCAAGCTGTGGCAGCTCCTTTCCGAAGCTGCCACTACTTCTGGCAGATTATAATAAAGACGACTCTTTCACAGTATGAACTGCTCTCTCATGGCCAGGAAACCAGATGTATGCAAGCACACTTGGTGAGCGCAGGCACAGAACACAAATAATACACACAACTGTATTTCCCTCATGATCAAACACACACACACACACACACACACACTGTGTTAACAGCTTTAGCAGGCTGAAGCTGAGCTGGGCTGTGTGGTGCCTGAGTGGATGAAATAATATAAATGGATATTTATATTTTATTATGATTTTATACTGGCTTTAGATTTATGTACCACCACAGAAGATTCTGAAACACGTGTCATTCCCTAAGATTTGCTGCAATCCAAAAGATCTGAACCAAATTTCTATCTATTTCTTGTTTTTTAATTTGATGTTAGGTCAGAAAAAAAGTGAATAAATGCTTTCTGCATTGACTGAAGAAATCTTTTTTAATCTACAGTAGTAGAACTAAAAATGTCTTTTTTGGGGGGGTGCAATATTTACTTGCAAAGGCATAGAACAGCCAGGAACCATAGTCATCGTCTCCGTTTCCTGTCCATCAGCAACAATGGGCTCTAATCAATTAACTAACCACAAACTAAAACAGTGCACCACATTAGCCGGTCACCCTGACTTCGGTAACCTGCCACCTTCTTCACTCAGATGACTCACCTCAGTGAAAGAGCATCGCAACATCCAGGACAATATGCTTCAGAGGCAACGACAATGGCCATTTGTTTGTCTGTGCGCTTGCGAGTGTGTATATGTGTGTGTGTTCTGCAGGTTTTGTTCAGCCCGTCACACTACACTTGGCTCCTGGTGTTGCCAGTAATCAATACAGGCCTGAAATCACCTACTGTTACACGCCTTCCATACCGCCTGTTTTGTCCCCGACTTAATAATGAATTAGATCCCCCTTCAGACGCAGTGGTGAGTCTCTTTGTAGCCACTCATGACACACACTAACACACACACACACGCAATTCATGCAAAAGCACACACGTACTGATTTTGTAGATGCATACAAGGGCTTGCATGTTTATGTGAACATGAGAAGACACACACTCACACACACACACACACACACACACACACACAGCTTGGCTAGTCAACATCAAGGCCAACAATTCTATTGCATTTGGTAATCACTGATCAATAATTCAGAGCCTCTTCTCATCATAAAGGGTCTCTGGCTTCCTCACACATGTGCCAGCTGTACGTGTGTGTGTGTGTGTGTGTGTTAAGCCTTGTTTGACATCTTTTTATCTGTCGTTGAGGTTACCAGCTCCTTATCACACGGGGATGTCTGGTATGACTGCCAAACAGTGAAAGGAAACAACTTAGTTAAAGTTGTTTTTCAGAACTTGACTTTTGTTCCTTCCCTCCCCCAGTGATGTCACATCTAACGATGGAGCGCGTCTAACGCCAGTTATAACAGCCAGCCCAGTAATTTGCTGTGTAAGTCGACACGATGGTTATCTACGTACAGGGCACCTTTCATTTCCTCCACGCCGGGCTTTGCCTCAATTCATGCTGTCGTTATCTTTCTCACTTGTACTTTTGGTAATTTGTCCAGCATGGGTTGACTCGCTAAAGGTCTCCAGTTTCACCCTCACCGTCCACCCCCACCCCTCATTTCTTTATCTGAAGAAAATTCTGATTAAATGGCTTGTATGTTTCATATCATCGACTTGTGTATCTTATAAAAAAGATAAGTATGTAAGTAGTTTAAGGGATATAATAACTTTCACTTATAAAACATTTTGTGTGTGTGCAGCTTATCTTTTTGTAGAACAAAATCAATCAAGCAGTAAAATGGATTTTTTTCAGTGGACGTTTTGCTGTTCTGTTCTTCCATCATCTTCATATTGCATGTCTTTCTTGTTTATTCATTATTTCCTCCTTTAATCCAACAATATCTTTACTCTTTTTTTGCCAGTTTTTTTTCCAAAGTACAGTGAACCATCATCTTTGCTTGCAAAGATCTATTCAATGCTATATTTTTTACTTTTATTTAAATATTTATATTTTTCATTCAAATATTAAATTAAAACTTATAATACATTTGCCTCATCTCTTCCCTATTTGTCTCTTTTATTTCTTTGTGTTTTTTTTTTCTTTCTTTTAAACAAGTGCTTGAATGCAGCTTGTCTTTAGTCAATTTGCAAACCACCAACACCTCACTTCCTCCAAGGCCAACAACAGACAATAAAAGTTTACACATGGACAGTTGAAAAGCTTTTTTCGAAGCACTTTCGTTGTCTCGTACAGTGTTGTGTCAAGCGGCGTTAGCTCAGTTTAGTTGTGTTGCGTGCTTGTGCCTGCCCATTGAAGGATGACTCTTCTCACGCCTGCCAAGGTCATGCTGTGCACATGATAAATAGAGAGAGACGGTCCTGGTGGTTTATAGGAGGTCCAAGCATGACCCTGCAGCTTCCCTGTGGTACTACAGCACCGGGCTGATTTCCCGGAACAAACATCTATAAACAATGTCCTGAAAAGTTTACTTGACAAGCTTGATGAGAGGAGGTTTAAGGCAGAGAGATCGCTTCCTCACAACGAGATATATGATAACCATGCAATATCCAAAAAACTGTCTTTGTAACAAATGGATGGTCACGAATAATTAGTGTTGATAAACTTATGAGGGGATAATCACCAGCCTCCTAATGTAATCTCCTTGGATCACTGCTTAAATCACCCCACAGGAGAAGAAGCGAGCAGGAAAATGAAGAAAAGAGGAGGGAGAGAGGGAGAGATAGGCTTACACAAACAGTGTTATGAAGCTGATTCTCATCCCTTATTTATTTATTTCCCTCCATGCTTCACCCCTCTCTTCTCGGGCTAATTCTAATGAAGAGGCCTCAAATGACTTCATTTAGAGTGAAGTTAATTGGGTTTGGTCCTACACGATCGCACTTCCTGCCTCGATACTTCCTGATGTTCTCCTCCTGATTTCGACGCAGGCGGGAAGGGGGGGGGGGTGCAGAATATGAAAGAAAACAGACTGAGATTGAGAGGAAGATAGCAAATAACAGAAAGATGGAGCGTAAGATGAGAAAATTAAAGGGAACAAGAGAGAATAAGAGGAAGTGACAAACACACAGAAATAGAGATGAGTAAGTGAGTGAGGGCTTCATATCGGGCATGTCACCCCCGTTAGCCCAGGACTGTAATTAGATCTGGCAGCCACCCCATAATGATAAATGCTGGGATGATGAATGGAAATGCAAATGCATGTGAAGTAGCACTGGCCATCAAAGGGGGAATATCATTAACACTTTCCTCTTGTCAAATCCATCATTGTCCAGAATGTCTCCCTGTGTCCCGCATGTCCCACCAGCTACATGGGGGCAGCTTAGAAGTTAAGGAGGAGTCAATGGGGGGGGGGTGTTCAAGAAAGCCAAAGTAGGAAACAGTGCATGTATGGCAGCCAGGGGCCTGTTAATAATGCTGTGCCACTTTGACAAATACCTAAAGTAACCGAGATTTTTAAATATTTGTTGTGTAAAGAATTTGTCGCTTTTATTGTGTGACACAAATTTTGGCTTGTCATCATTTTCACACTGACCACGTTATTACAGACAACTGAAACAATTATTAAGTTATATAAAAAAACACTTTCAAGTTGTGAATTTATTTTCAAAGTTGTGCTTATGTAAAGACAGACATTATATTTGAGCAAACACTGCTCAACCTCTGAAAAAACTAAGGACACTTCTTCCAGGCTCTAACCATTAGCAGGGACTCGCACGGGACAGGAGCAATACAAATATTGATGGAAGAAACAGCAGATGTTTTTCTTCCTGTCCCCGTTTCCTTTTCTCTGATCCTCTCTCTGTCTCTCTCTCTTTCCTCTGGACACCTGCTACATTACTTGAGCACCTTGTTTTCCGCCCTTGCCAAGTTCCTATTCTCTGCCAAAAAAACAGCAGCCAGCACTTCTGCATTCAGGACAGCGAGGCCTGCGCCCACTGGATTTGATTACAGTATATGTGTGTGTGTGTGTGTGTGTGTGTGTGTGTGTGTGTGCGTCTCCAGACATCGTGCACCTATGGTACGAGTCAGTTTATGCTAAGCTAACCACATGCATTTAAGAGCTCACATGTGTAGCCGCTGCCCTGTCAGTGTCCTGTCTGACCTTCTGTCTTTATGTTTGCCCGCCTGTACACATGTCTGTTCGCCAGTGAGGGAGTGATTGCAAATGATGCCAATCTGTATTTATTTATTTATTTATTTTGTACCCAAATGCAATAACTGGATTGACCTCTGAGTCACAGACAGGATCCAATTACCTGCTCAAGGAGAAGTGTGTAAGTTATACATGACTAAATCGCACACCATTTGTCACGGACAAAAAAAAAAATCTAATAAATAAAACGAACTCGTGCTCACCATGTTCATCATGGACTAAAATGTTTTTTTTTTAACTATTAGTAAACCTGATGGGTTAAAACGTGTCATTGCTTCAGAGTAAGAACATAATAAACTAGGTCGTGCTATTTTCCATCATGCTCTACTTCGCACATTTTGGACTAAATCTAAAAAGTAAAGCACATCTACGCAAACATTTAGGTTCTTAAAAAAGATCGCCGAGTATCCCAAAGCGTTTCTGCTTACCTACAATGTTAGGTAAGTAGACCTTACCCTCCACTGCTGCTTTGTTTGCATGCATTCACCTCTAAACACTTAGACAAATGTTTAATTGCGACAAGAAGGCGGGGGTAGGTAGAGATGTAAATCAGCAAAGCAAGCAGTGGTGTCTTTTACAGGGGTTGTGTGAGCCAGGGCAGCTTTGTCTGACACCTTGCACTAAATTATTGAGTGGATGGGGGAAAGAAGCAGAGAGGAGGACACTGTGACATTAGTGCATGTTGTTGTGGCTGCTGCTCAGCCTAGCTTATAGCTGGACGGATATGGCATGTGTGTGTTTGTGTGAGTGTGTGTGTTTGTGTGTGCAGGTAAAATTTCTAGAACTCGCTGTAGTATTTATTCTATTTAATAGGATAATAAAAAAATAGCATGCAATAAAAATGTAATATAAGTAGCATGTATGGCTTTTTTATTAATTTCTGGAAAAAGGAATTGTAAAATGCTTAAAAGTGTTAGTTGTGAGTTAATAAAACTTTTCACTTACTTTTTTTAAGCATCATTTTGATACACTTGAAGTTATTAGTGTGTAGTGTTGTTTATTGCACAGTGAATTGTTATTGCTTTGTGAAGGTTGTAAGCTCAGATTGAAATGACAAATGACACACTGAGAATGAGAATAACAATAGAGATGGAGAGTGGAGAATGGGCAGTAAAAATTACCTGTGGGATAAAAATGACTCTTTCTGTCAGACACTCTGCGATCGTCATCCTCCTTAGACCCAGACACTGATCTCATCTGCCGTAATAATGAGGGCCTCTTGATCCTAATCAAATCACTCATTAACTATTTAGTGGATCAAAAGTTCAGTGGACCATTGTTGCTGCATCAAGCATCGACGGCAGCTAAACCACTTGAACTGAACACATACCCACCCACATCCACGCAACCACCAAGAGGAGCAGGCGAACGCACGTGTACTTGAGAGCGACATATGTGCACTGTAAACGCACTCAGTCACACACAGGGACACACACAGACTTTGATGAAGTCAAATTAGAGTACAAGGGTGGGTGGGGGGTGGTTGGCTGGTGTGCAGCTTATAAATAATTTGGCATTAGTGCGACTCTTCTTACGGCTGTCTGTCGGCAACTAAGAGGTCACCTGGGCAATGAGCACGAGAGTAGAGCAACATCACTCAAGCTGAACCAAAACCGGATCAGAACTTTTGTTGTGATTAGTTTCTCTGTTTCCCGTCAATGTCATTTCAGCCTGCAGAGTAACGAGCACGTGATGTGCAGTTATAAGAGACATTATGTAATTACTCAGGGGATGTAAGTTTTAGGTATTTTAAATATAGTGTTAGCGTCTGTTTTACAATTAATGTTTTACAATTAATGACACCGTACAGTGCAATTTGTTGTTTATCCCAGTCTCAGGGAACAAGGAAGAAACACTGTAATCTGTCAAAGATGACGCCTGTCAAAGTTAGAACGCTGGCTGCGGCTACGTAAAGCCGTGTTTCTGTTAGAGGGTAAAGAAGAGTCTCTGGACTCTGCGCTGTATGTATCTCACTGTCAGGTAGAATATGAATGGAACTGACAAGGTCTAGAGTCTCTTCATCCTCCTGTCCACTGTAACGTGTGTGTGTGTGTGTGTGTTGCTTGTGCAAGGTAAAACATTTCTGACACAGCAGAGGGTTAAGAGATGCACACATCAAACGCACATGCAGCGCACCCTCTACCCGCCCTGTCTTGTTTGTGTTTCAGAACAGGACATCTCGAGAAGAGTTTCTGATGGACCTATTCTGCGTTTAAATCTTTCATAGACAGACGCCCGCTGAGGTTTGCTGCGTTGTGTCCTCAGGACATAGCCCGAAGCTAAACACTCTCTTACCGTCGGTGGTCTTTGCCGTATTACAATGCTTTTCCTTGTTCGTCGGACCTCGTTGGCCCCAAAAGAGTGTCCTGTAATGGAATGGACTCGCACCTGAAAGACCCAAGAGCAAATGTTAACTAACAACAGGAGAAGTTAAGGAGACATGAAAGACCATTTGTCATTTCCAATAACAGGCCGTGTAGCGACCACAATGACTAGTGCTCTTTGTTTTTGGGCATGATTTATTCAGAGTTGTTGTTATGTGTCTCTGACCCCAGAGAAAAGTTTTCTCAAAGAAAAGATAAGGGTCCATGTACCAATGTATTTCCCATTTGAAGGGCTTTAAAGCCCTGTGTAATAGAACTTTAGGACATTTTAGTAGCTCCGGTGATTATGTGTTGGATCTATTTATTAAGCATTCAAGATTGTTGAATTTTTCATCTAGTTTTTGTAATGAAAACAAATAATGATGGTTTTAGGGAATTTGAGGATCAAAAATGTTAATTACATAATTGTATGTAAGAAAACTAAAACTGTTAGGGTTAGGGGAATAGTTTTGGTGAAGCTCTCACCATCACGAGGCTACAATAAAGAGAGGGGTTGGTAAAATATAATGTTATAAATGATACATAAATTCAAATTTATTAGCATTTATTAGCGTATACTCAAGAAATGTTAAATATGTCAAACATCTGCCAGAGATCCTGTTTCAAGAACTAAAAAGTAGAGGAGCAGAGGAACCGTCCAATTCCTCTTTGACTGAGTGGACAAATGCTTAGCAACACAACAAAACACACACACACACAGACACAGACACACACAGGCTTGAACCCATACACACAACAACCACACACACAACGTACACTTCTATTTCTCCAGGGCTTAAGCTTTGATGTGACGCTGTCTTACGCCTGCCAAGGAGACTGCATCGCAGTCCCAGCCAAGACTCTTCACCTGCAGCTATAGACATCTTGTTGTCAGCCCCCAAAGAAGCGCACACGCACACAGACACATGCAGCGCAGTTGTCTCATTCTATCTCTCCCTTACACACAAACACCCACGAACACTCATTAAAGGGCTCAGCCTCAGATCTTCTACACTGTGTCAGTTTCCTGATAAACCATTTGAAAGAGAGACAAAAAAAAAGAAAAACAAAAGCAAAGCTTATGTGAGATTAAAGTGAAAGGGGAGGAACACTTATACAATAAAGCAAAACCAATTAAGTGTGCGTTAAGTTGAATCATATTCCTGTATTTTCTACCATAGTTTTGCTTTTTTAAAGGAGGCAAAATATTTCTCATCCATAAATGACTTTATTCATCTACCTCGACATATTAAACATCTTAAACATTCGTCATTCACGTGCATCCATGGACATCACACAGACACGTGTCTTATATCGGGTTCTACTGTACGTCCCCTTTTCCTGGATGTGTGGATCCAGTATGTACAGCTCTGTGTGTACCCCTGAGGACGCAACCGGACAGTTAGAGCAACACAGCTCAGCATGTTTTCTCCAAATCCAATTATTACTCCCCACCTTTGAATTCAGAAGCGGATCCACAAAGTCCTAAAGCAATTATGAGACTTGGTGAAGGAAGGAGAGAAAAACTGACAATTACATTTACTTTGCATTGTTTTTATTCACATCAGCATCTTGTTGTCTTTGGTTTTGAATCCACAGAGGAGGATCCCTTATTCAATCACTTATTGATTTTATTAACCAACATTTAATGGCACTAAACTCTACATTAGGGCACAGCAGTTGAGTCTTTCCAATTTGGAATAATTTTTAAAATATTGGAAAAAAGACTGGAATTGAAGTAGCTGAAACTTGTCAGTACATGGAGCAAAGTCAATCTACAAACATATTTATTCAGCGTACAGTTAGAACTGAATGGGAAAGGAGAAGATGTTTGAGAGAAGCCTGCAGGGCTGAGCATCTACATCCCCTTTCAGACATGCACTGGATTCTAGACATAATCTCAACTTTATCCGGTGGAGGTGTATGTGTGAACGCATCAGCTGGATCTTGATAGTAAATGTATTTAGATGTAAATTTATTAAATATAGATTTAGTAAATTGGTAGCATTGTGCTCCATTGTCATCAAGGAAAACTCTGTCACTTCCTCTGCTTTTTTTGCTTCATGTCCCGCCCTCCTGGTTGAAGTGCACAAGCTCCGCCCCTTCCTCGATTATAGAGAGAATTTCTTTACAGCTGAGAACGCATCTCGTCTGGACTATCTCCCGATGTTGACTGCATGTCTGAAAGGGAAATGCTAGATAATGTCTGGACCTAATCCTCTTCACATTCATGTCTGAAATAAGTGACCACAAGCTAGTAATGCTACAAATGTCATATTTCATAAGGCTTGACTTCAGGCTCCCCAAACAGTTTCTTGTCTTGCACTGTTTTCTTTGACATAAAGTCACCTCCCCTGTGGCTGTATTTGAATCAAACAGAGGTACATATGTGGGTGGCTGAAATTTGATTATTGTTATTTTGGTGCCTTACGCTCTGTGACAGGAAACGATTACCACGACATGTCCATGACATTCTCAAAATATATTTTAATAAAGCATGTTTTAGGACAAATCATTTTAAGGAGATTATCTAACAGATTCTCTTATGGAGTAAATTAGCACACAGTTGTTCCAAAGTATTGCAGTAAATTTTCTCAGCCGGTTAAGACAATATTGAAATGTTAATTCAGATGTGGAGAAATCCAAATTCCAGCACTGTGGCAAAGACTGGACTAGGGACTGGGAACATGCAAACCATCACATGAAGACATTTTTGCTGTCTTGACAAATTGAATGTGAAGCCACGTTCTGTACTCTGTGTGAGATTTTGGGGGAACTGTCTGGTTTAATTACCTAGGCTAAGCACAGAACAATGCCATTGTTGATTTAGCAATGATTTACTGTTAAGCCAAAGACAAAGCTATTTTTTCCATATAGACAGTATCCCATGATCCCCATTCAAACGTGTAATACCACAGGGACATAAAAGACAACCGGGAGTCTTATACAGTCAAAACTAACAACAACAGCACCTCGTATTGCTCATGTGGTATAATCCTGACTAACAACCTTTTGATGGCGATGAGACGAGCATTGTTGTACAACCCGACGAAGCTTTGAAAGAGCTCCTAATGCCTCTAGTTAAATATGTCACTTGGCACCTTTCCCTCCTCCCGACTCTTCTTGCTGTATTTGCATATCAGTTGGACGGCGTTTTAAAGAAAAAAAAAGGGGGGCGGGGGTCCAGAAGAGTACATTAGAGAGATTGGCAGAGCAGGTACATCAGATGATCAATCACACTGACAGAGCTGAGAAAACTAGATTGGCGACAGTTTGAGAGCTCCTCTTTCTCTGATGTTTATCAGCTGTGTTAAATGTGCTTTGTTTTGTCTTTGTTTTTTCATTTTCTTCTCATGTCCAGTCTTTCTTCTGTTTCTCTTTTGTACTGTTTCCTTATTTGATATATGTGTATACATTTTGTTATTAAAGCAGTTTTACTGTCAGCCAACTTATGTTAAAGCACAGTCAAAGTCTTGACAAGCTGGGCTTTTATTCCTCTCTGCTCTCATTAAAGACTTAGTGTTGTGATGTAAGTTTAGGAAGTGTTGTTTCAGTTCTGTTTATTTTGTATAAATGCCGCTTTTCTCTTTTCTTAAGCAAGTTATGATCTTCCTTTTGGCTTTATTGTACGGTGGCCCTGAGAGCTCAAAGCACTGCAATTACAGGAAACACATGCAACTAAATTAAACACAAGTAAATACATTAAAACTTCAGGCGCAGCATTAGGAAATGCGCAGCAAAAAGCCATAACACAATAGAAATGGCTTCGGGAGAAAATAAAAATACATTTACAAATCTAGAACTTTTTAGTATCCCCAGGAAACAACGCAATGACAAATATTGTCCACAACATTTAGATTTGTAATGTTTTTAGTAGCTCCTGAAGCCATTTCTATTAGCATGTCTTAATGCTGGGCCTGTGTTGTCAAATTGGTAAAGTTGTTTGTGTATATTTATATAAGTTTATAAGTATATAAACATAGTTTTTCATTTCTTTCTAGTGGTATTCATACAATTTTGGAGAGCACACAGAAATTCAGCATGACATGTGCCTTAATATCGACAAATTCAAAACTTTTGATTTCCGCACATAATTGACTGGCCTCCTTTACTAAGTTTTTTACCTGGGTCATTGCAAAGGCAAAACTGCTCCCTCCATGCAAACCACTGACAACAGGCATCACTGGCATGTGTGTTTGTGTGTCTGTGTGTGAGTGTACAGTGTGATGCCTGGCAGCACCAAAAGGCTGTGAATGCTCATATATTTGTGTGTTTGTCCATGTGTGTATTAGTGTGCTGTGCTGCTCTAAGCTGGCCTGGCTGACTGCTGTGAGTCTCATAAAGCTCTCAGTTTGATGACCAACTGAGCAGTAAATTAATTAATCATCATTTTATGCCTCATCAAGCGCTTTGCCCGCACCTCGCCACAGGAGCCCGTCCCAATTAGCCAACAGTGGAGCCAATTGTTTTGTTTTGCTTAGATATAAGAGAGAGGGCCAGATAAAGAAAGAGAAAGAGAAAACATAAAGAGCGGAAGAGGCACGAGCGTAGAATGTAAAACTGCTGTCGCTGTGAATTCTGGTGCATGTCTGTGCGTCAGCTTTTCTTGTGTTTCTCATGTGCATGTGAGAGAAAGAGAGAATATGTGTATGAACGAGGGGGAGGGCAGAGGAGGGCCTGACAAGCTAATAAATATGTCATCTGTCTGTGTCAAGAGACCACAGGCCTGTAACTAACAGAGACCCACTGGCCAGCTCAGGTAGAGACGCAGAGACAGACAGACAGACAGACAGACAGACAGACAGACGGAGAGAATGTGCTTCTGCAGCAACATCCTCAGTGACCTGCCCCCTGTAGCGACTGTAGTTTATTTAGAGCTGAGGCAGACACCGAAACGTCGAAGCAGACCGCATCGGCCGCAGCGTCTGCACACAAACATGTTTAGTGTTGTTAGAGAAGGTATGGGACGAAAATCATGCATGCAGATATAATTTTTAAAGACTAAAAGAAGGGAATGAAGGACAGACATGATGCAGTATGGTTGCATGTCTCTTGAATGCCCCCCCATTGCATTAACAGGCAGGTTTACCAGCTTCTGACGCACTGATCAAAGTCACACATGATGCAAAGTATGAAATGAATTTTAATATTTGTGTGGCATTCTTTACTTTGGTAGCAATTCCATTATAGTGCAGGTGAAAAGAAGCAAAGCAAACAACCAAAAAGTGTGTCAGAGCATAGTCGAAATGGTGGACAGATGTCCCACAGTCTAGGGGGACTCAACATGGCCAGTAACAGGTAATCAATTATATTTTCAGCATAAAAAGCAGGACCCGGGATGTTAAGCCTCGTCCCGAACCGTGGGAATACCTCCAGCGGCCCTGAAAGATGACACCACATTATATTATCGGCCTCTGCGGAGGCTGGACCCACTGGTCCGAGGCTGATGCGAGGAAAAGGGCCTGTGCAAAAAAAAAAAAAAAAAAGCCGATTGTCACTACACATTTTAGTAATGGGTGACAGAGAAGCAGACAAGATGACATTGTGGCAGTGCAGCCGGGAGGAAGCCAGCAGCCACGCCACGGGCAGGGACGGAGGGACGGATAAGCAGATGTTGTTCATCACCCAGGGGTGGTGGGGGTAGACTGTGTGTGTGGGATTGTGTGTATCTTTGTGCATGTGTGTTCGAGGAGTCACAAGGTGGAGGTGGTACATGATGTAAAAGTGTGTTTGCGTGCATGCGGTAACGTGTGGATGTGTGTAGCGGTGAGTGCGCACTACACTACTTCCTGCACCTGCAAAGTGCTGGAGGGAGAAGCACCTACAAAAGGCATCTGGCAAGGAGAGCCAAAACAACAAAGGTAACCTTGCCTCTAGTGATGTACACTCTGTACAGACGCTGTAGTGTCGGGGAGTGTTATGTGTGTTTTCCTGTTGGCAAAAAGCCTGGTAACCGCTGACTGTTGAAATCCAAAAATTATGTTTTATCAAAGGCATACTTTATCTTTAAAAAAGTAAAATAGATTCAAATCATTGATGTAAACAGTTTTCCTTAATTTTTGTGATTGTGAGCTGCCTGTGAAGAAACACAAAGTCAGTAAAGACAACGGATATTGGTGACGCTTTAGATCACAGCCGCTTCTTACGGGGTAAGTACAGCGCACTTGCTGTGTACTTGTTAGTAACAGGGGTGAGCCTCCATTGAACATATGGATACGTATTTGCTGTTTCTTGATAACAATAAGGTCTGATGTGGCCCAAATGTAAACCCCATAGAAAGTGTATATAGATATAATAACATACCTATAAATCAAACTGAATAGATGTCCCCTGTGGTCACCTGTGGTCAGGAGTTATGGCTCAATTAACTCGACATAAAGTATATTGGAAAAACCTCCAGCAGGTCTCAGCATGACATCACCACTGTACTGTTAAGTGGCATCAGGTCTGCTGAACAAACCCGTCCAGCCTCTTCAAATGCAACTGATATCAACATTTAATGGGTATTAAGTCATTCCACTATAAGTCAGTGTTTTTACACTTTTTCTTTCAATGCCTGAATGATAAATGTCGTGTTTGTCGTGCTCATTTTGTACAATTGCTCCCTGCCGCCGGTGTAGTGGATTCTGCAACATGATACACATTTCTGAGTTTTAGTACTTTATGTTTATGTTCCTTAGCAAAGATGGTCCCATTTTAACAAAGGGAATATCTCAGCAATAATGGTAGTGTTGTTCTGTACAGTGAGTCTGTATCACTTTATAAGAACCTTTCCATAATATGGTTGTATGGAAACATAATTCGACTAAATATGTTCCCTCAACATTTTGGTCATTCATGCTGATTGCAATGACCTGACACCTGACACAAGTGTCTGCAAAGGATCTGGGATCTAAAATAAAATAGGAATGGAGGAATCTACAAAATGAATGCACAGAATGAAATTTGTGCATTTCTTCATTAATGAGAGACAGGTTTGGAGAACTGGATGGCCAGGAAAAATTAATAATGACAGGAAGATGGTCAACACACAAATAAGAAAAGCTCTTGGCAGCTTTGGTGGTGAAGTCATTGAACATCCCCATCTGTGTGTGTGTTTTTTTAGTAACATGTATTTGCCAGATGGAGAGCACTTCACTAAGAAAGGCAGTGTAGTCCTTCTCTCCAGCATCCAGACCTGAAAAACAGCACACGTGACCCGTCCCTCTGCAATACAATGCTCTGCAAATTAACTATGTGAATGTAAAACACTGCTTATGCTTTTAATAATATAAGGGAAAAAAGAGCGAGGAGTGAGTTTAATGCTAATGTTTGTTATATTAAAGGTCTGGCTGTGAAGACAGAGAACTTTGGTGGTGGAGAGATTGAGCTAAAGATGTTCTTCTCTCGCCCAAGCAGAGGTTTTAGAGAGACAGGCAGAAATGAGTGAGGAGACAGTTGAGTCATCTGGTGGAAAGGACAGGAAGAGCTGTGTGTCGTCAGCATAGCAGTGGCAGGAAAAGCCATGTGAGGGGGAGATAGAACCAAGGGGTAGATGGAAAAGGAAGAGGGCCAAATACTTGGTAGCACTTCAGCACATTTGTGAAGATGCTGTGAGAGTTAGAATTCTGACTCTGCTATTATAGGAAGGGGGAATCAGGAAGACCTGAGCCACACCAGAACTGTAGAGATTCTCAGAGTAAAAGACTGCAGATAGACTGCAGTTTTTTTTTTTCATTTCTGCCACAAGAAAATTGCCATGGCATCTCGATACTGACCCTTTATTCTTTACTTACCTACAGTAAATCACTTTAGATGATCAGCCAGATGTTTAAAACAAAGAAAGAGGCTGATCCGCCGCACTGTTACAGTCACTGGTCACCATGGTTGAGGACGGGAATCACATGGTAAAAGTGAAAATAATCTGCCTGCCACATTTCTTCTCTGCTCCAAGATCTTACTTACCTGCCCTGTCTCCATAACAGTCGGTTTCCAACCCTCAAGGTCACTATAGATGATTATCAATCTGAGAAAGACAAGGGCAAAAAAAAAAAAAAAAGTAGAGCACAGCACAGCATCTCATTTCTTACACAAATAAAGACAAACTTACTTATACTTCAGCAGATGGGATATAATTAGAGACTACAACACATAATGGAAAATAAAACAAAAGCATTTAGTCTTTTAGGGAGTGTTAACCAGCATTTGGATTAATTACCAGATTCTCTTGGGACTTGAAATTGATATTGGGGTCTGAAGGACTGATGCTGGTAGAACGGCTTCATGTACTCGTCTACTGAATGCCAAAAAGCTGACATAAGAATCTATTAGATGAAGCATCCGCAAATACAGAAGACTTGTTTTATAGTTTCTTTCATCAGTGTCTCTAGCTGGGTGAGACATTACTTCTGGAGTTTGTGTAGAGTAGTAATTACTCACGGGCGTCCAAACGGGCTTTGAACAGCCTTCATGTGGTTGTCTAAACTCTCTGGTAATCATTGTGTCACCTGATGTGGTCACAGAGTCCCACCCCTGTGGCATCTACTGAAGCTTAGACAAACTGTAAAAGGTATTAGCATATGATTATTGAGGAAAGTTTGCATCTTTTTAGCCTTGTGGGACCGTGTCAGATAATTTGCCTCACTATAAAGCAACACATTAATCTCAAGAAAGTGAGATCAGAGAGTTTTAACTCTGCCAACGACGATGTCTGGATCAAGCCACAACAAGTTCCTCAGGCTGTGGTTCCTCTAATGGCTCAGAAATATTGACAAAAATAAATAAAGTAATTAATTAATAAATAAACAATTGACACAACACAGTAGTTTCACTCCAGCAATTTTGCATTTTTACAAACTGCTCCTAAAAAGAGGAAAAGTTTCTTATCAGTAATTTTCATTTATTTATTAATGACTTTTTCAAGCAAGAATTATTAATAGTATGTATATGTCATTTTGGGAGCTGGGAAATTTAGTAATAGTTTTTTTCCCCCATTTTTGAAGTTATAGACATTTTCTGACAAATTAACCCATTAACAAAAAAAAATCTGTTGTCAAATAATTATAATTTAGTTTAAAGGACTTGAAAATAGCAATTTTAAAGGATGGTGATAAAACATTTGTATTTAATCTCACATGCAGGACTGCTCAACAGTTTCTGTATATGTGACTTTTAATCAGCCTTCTTGAGAATATCGTTTTTCTTCAGTTACTACATGGGTTTAAAAAACATCTTTTTGGCACAGCAGTTGCTTTTCCATTGGTTGGCGATCAGTTCTCATCCATCTATAAAAGATGCTCCTATGTGTATTATTCCCAGCCATAAGTTTAATTTGGCTTGTTTTATAGTTGTCTGTATTTCTACAGTAGTGTTTACAGCGATCTGCTTCTCTATGTTTAATCAATATGGATAAAAAAAAGAGTGAAATCCAATGCAGTACTACAAAGAAATTGAGCTTTTTTTATTAAAGAGAGACAGTATTGATTGTATGCTGATTGAGGCTGCCTTCTATGGACCATTTAGTTTCACCAATTATTACATAAGACAGATGCAGACAAGAGCACATGTTGGAAAAGATCTCTAACTGCAGTGTGTGTATAGTTGACTGGGGAAAAAAAAAACTGTTTAAAACAATTTTAAATGAAGTGATAGTACTTGCATCATAGTGGGAATTGGTGGCAGACAGATGTACATGTGGAGAGCTACATGGTCTGAGATTTTCCAAAAAAGTAAAATGCAAAAAAAAAAAGACAAACTTAGATGACATCAACATTAGAAATTCTGCTCCTGCAGTGCACAGTTCTATGTCAGCATGCACACAACTTCCTCTGTGTGCAATTTGCACATTGAGTAAAAGTGGATCATTTTTGTTCATGACTTTCTTCTTCCATAAAGAAAACAAATATGAGTTCTTCCTACGATCACGACAGAACACATTCAAATTTCCTCACGGCTGAAACTACACTTTTTCTTGAGGTCTTGGTTCTAGGCAATGCCTTCAGATGATTCTGGAAAGCCATCACAGCAAACTCCGTGTATGATCTGAGGTTTGTGATCATCTCGAGTGAATCAGAGAAAGTTGTTAATTGGCACAATCAACTTCAGACTGATTCCCATTAAGCCCATCGTCATGAGTGAAGTGTTGATTTCAGAGAGGTGTAACCTGACCTTCATCAAAATCCTGAACATCATTCAAGTGCTCCAGAAACAGATCTGCTGAAGATCACATGACACTGGAAAACCATAAAAAAAGGTAAAAGAAAATGACAACTGACAGTCCTCTAATGGGCCATTTCTGATTTCAAAGCGCACACTCAAGCTCTCCCCACTCATCTTCACTTCAGAGAGGCCTGATTGACAGCCGGTTCAAGATGGAAGTGTGGGAACTGCTCTCTCCCCCCACATCGTTTTCAAGTGTCTGTTATTGCCTTGAGAAGTTTCTCCTACTAGAGAGAAAGAAAAAAAAATACTTGTGGAAAAGAAATGTATCTTTGCTATTTGAGCTTATCTTTCCATCAAATATCCTGCAGGAGGAGTGTTGGTGGTAGAGTGTGCGCAGGTGGGGAGGTTATCAAACTGTGGGTGCGAGTCAGTGTTCGACACAGTCAAACTACCCTGATGCCCCGCGTAGCAATTTGTCAAAGTGAATTGTGGTCAAGAATCTTATTAATAACTTTATACATACAAAAAAGTCACTGCTCTTTCTTGTCTCTGCTTGTTTTCTTCTTGTCTTTCTCTCGTCTTTCATCTGCTGTTTTCCATCTGTGACTGAATAAAATTTAAAAACGGTAAAATCAACATAAAAAGGTGCATTTCACCCCAGTGGTTCACTAAACAACTCTATACTCCTCTATACTCCTCCAAATTTCCATCTTTCTTTCCATGCCTTTCTCTTTCGCCTCCCATCATGCCTCTGTGGTGGTTTTAAGATGCTTCTTTATGAAAAACATTGGATTCCCTCACAGGCAAAAAGCACCATCTCAGCTGCAGGGCTTTGATAAATTGCTAGCCAGGTGCTGCTCCAATTTGTCTTCATCATTAATTTTTACTGGGCTGTAACCTATCTGTCATTGAGCAGAACCCCTGAGCAGAGGTTTTGATGTGTGTGAGTGTGTGTGTGGTGGTGTGTGTACTCGTTCAGCTCGCACTTGCTTAAACCCTCCATTAATTGAAAGGGCCTGAGGCTGTTAGAAGAGACGTGAACTAAAAACACCTTTTATTCGCTTCGGGTTCTTTTGTGTGTTTTGAGTGTTAGTCATTGAGGGCAACATCTGTACAGTCATGATTTACTCACCTCGAGCTTCATTGTCTTAGAATAACAGTGATGTCATGGGAGAACTTGGCATGGCTCCGCTTAAATAAAGAGTTTTTGGCTTGTCTTCTAATCACAAACTGTGGACAATGACTGTATTGTACCTGTGCATGAGATTCAGGGATGTGCGATCCTGTACACGTGTGGGAGACATTCTATAATTCCCTTTCTGTGTATGTTTTAAACCTGACTTCCAGGATTTGCAGACCCTGTTGGCAAAGATCTCAGCTTTAAGAGAAAGACTTCTAACAATTTATGTGCACAGCTATTGAGTGATCCGTTGCACAGTCAATTGTGACTGTGTTTGCAGTGGGTGGAGGTGTGCAGGTGTTATGGGGCGAATTAAGGTATTGCCAACTCAGGTGTTCATAATGAAGTTGATGTAATGCCCCATGATCTCAGTATTGATAACGTGTGTGTCACACCACCAAGGGTGTTGAAATCAACATGCTTAATTGCTTAGTGTGTGTGTCTTTTTTTTTAATCACATCACAGATGGTTTGTGAGAAAAAAACAGAGATGGGGAAACAATGGGCTTTCTCTCTCATAAACACATAACCCCCCCCCACCCCACACACACACACACACAGACACACACACACACACGCTACTTAAAATATGCCTGCAGACACACTTGTGGGTAGACTCTATGTTATCTGCCCCAGCCTGCAGATTCTTAAAAAACTGTAATTCCCTCTGTTGCGTGTGTGTGTGTGAAGTAAGAGCAGAAAGGATTTAAACAGCATCCTTCTCCATCTGCATTGCAAAGCACATGTGGTAATTGACAGTGGAGATGCGGCAGAATAGACAGCGAGGGGTGAAGGGGGTTTGTTTGGCACATGGGACAGTGGGTGATTTCTGTGTGTGAAGACATGAAGGACACAGACACCATCCACGCTATTCCCTGGGCCAGCAACAAAGCTTCATTTCATGGGCTTTTAAGAGTCAGGGAAAATAGGAAAGACATTTCTGAAATAATCTTTTAGAAATAGGGTTTTTTTTTTCTTTTTGGAGGGTTCATAACATTTAACCCATAGATGTGCTTGCTGGTGCTTTAAGTACAAAGTTCAGACTTGTCACAATGAAAATCAGACCTACGTATCTTGTCAACATTAAGCCCCATCACCTCTTACTGCAGCACATTCCATAAAAGTGTTCATTGACAATTTGCAATCCAACATTAACAACATTTGCATTAGAGCGGCATGCAAGTTGTAAGAATATTATAAATCAAGCAATTTCTTGTTAATGAAGCCCAAAAAACTTATCTTGAAATATTCTATTCTGAAGTTTTAGACAGGATTGTCGATACTTAATAAAACTAGTTTGAAAGTTTAGATTAGAGTCTTGAATTTCTTTCAGTAAATTAACAGTTTTTTTTGTTTTTGATACATCATGAGTTCACAGTTCAGGCACATGAACATGAATCATGATTGATCCATGAAGAGCTGGTGTGTTTATCTTATCATTTTGTGTTTTAAATTATTCTTTGAATTAAAACTCATCTTGAAGAAAACTCATTGTGGTGCACCTTTTCATACATCCAATATGTTCTAATTATTGCCAACAGAGACGATCCCGGTATTAAACCTGACAAACTGAACTAAACTGAAACTCAACTTGAACAAAAGTGTTCTTCAACCATTCTGTTAATCAACACTGGCGGTTAATGAAGTTTTAATTTACACCTAATCAGATCGAGTAAAGCATGCCCAGTCGCCTCAGACCATACGTGGAAGCAGAGGGGCCAGAAGACTGACTCCTCTGAGACCACCACTCCACTCTCATTAATGTTCAGAGGCCTCTCCCCCTCCTTGTTAGCACACGGCTCTTCAAATGCAAGTCAGCGTGTAATTTAAATGTTATTTTAATGTCATATTCTCTTTGTTGCATTGTTAACAAATGAGATTGACAGGCGAGATGGGGAAAGAAAAAACAGTACTTACCATGTGAAACCGTCTGCTATACTTGAAGTGTCAAATTTTTGTACTTAAACCAATATACCATAAGTCTTAATTTCCCATTCATATTTGTTCAAAACCATCAGTTTTAAAAAAGCATCTTCATTATCTTCAGTACACACAGTGACCTAGAGTTCCTTCACACAGATACAAAATTCTCCACACAGTCGTGATATCCAAAGCTGACACCTTCTTTTTCTTCTTTCGGCTGTTCTGTGAGCGTACAAGACGGGGACTTACTGAACGTTATGGATTCTTCAAAATAACTTGTCAGCTATTACGGTGCAGCCAACTGTTTGTCATAGATTCTGTTGCAGACTTCTAAGGGTTCGGTGAGACACATGGTGAAGAAAGGCATTTGTTTCTATCAGATACCAAAGTTTTTATTGCACAACGAAACCAAACCAGACTCAGGCAAGTGAGTGAGTGCCGTTCGAGAACTCACTTTCACTCTCTTATTTTCTACTCCTGCAAGTCTCTCTCGTTTATATATTTACATATAGAGCACATTAATTACCCTGCATACAGGTCCATTTGTATTAAGGCTGCTGCTAACACCTGCAATCAGAGCTTCAGCCGCCCACTCCCCGTCCCCACCGATCATAAGGCAAGTCTGAGTCTGAGCTGTTTTCGTAGTTGCCACAGTAAACACCTGGGAGTGTGGTACTATCTACCCGAGGAAAAAGAACACAACAGAGATGGGCAGAGAGATTGATGTGAGGTTAAGGCATTTCACGTGAAGTTGCACTGACATGCTTTTAATTAAAGTTTTCCCACACACTTCTGTTCCAAAGACTTGTGAGGTAAAAATGAATCATCATGTGTGTGTGTGCATGTGTGTGTGCATAAATGCATAAATATTGGATTGGAACATTTACTAATACAGTTACGATTACTTATTATTATTTAATCAAGGTGAGGGCAGATCTTCACATTATACAGCGTCGAACGTTGAAACCACATACTATGCCAAACCATTTAAGAGCAAAAATATCTATGAGGAGAGTGTTTTAGTATGTTGTACATATTCCCTGAACTCCGTCCGTGTTATGGAAACAGATTTGAAAATAGAATAAGCTTCTCCCCTGGGGTGACACCTCTATACGTGTGCATTCTTATATAAAGTCCCCCCAATCAGTCACCTATACTGGAATAACAGTGTGTACATTTCCTTGATATTCGATCTGCTCTGCGGTCTCTCCTGCTGAATTTTAGTCTCCTCTCAAATGTGATTCAGCGGATCATATAAGTCATCCCTCACATAGGCCAAATGTCCTAACTGCATACTTTCTCATGAGATGGAGAACTCAATCTGTGCATAGTGTGAAATCTACGATATGTCATAGCGGCCCCGTCAGCTGTGCCATTCATTCACGTACAGTATTGTTGACTGGAAATAAAGATGGTTTGGTTTCACTCTTTGCTACGATGGGGAGGCTGATAGGTCAGATTCCGCGTAAGACACTGTCAACAGAAAAGGGTCTTCTTCATGATATACCACATTGGTGATGTTAAAGGTGAGCATTAGAAGAATCTAATTGAATGGAATCTCAAAGTTTTCTTGGTGACACATTGAAAGGAAAGAATATGGATTTTTGTTTGTTTGTGTCATCGTTTGCTTTAGCAAAAAACATAATTGACCACTAAGCGCCAAATCAGTCACGTATTCTTTGGAGTAACTGCTACGAGAGTATATGATCATAAACTAATATGACATCTGTTTGCAAGTACATATGCAAAAAATAATAATAATAATAATGATCTTTAACTAAATTTTACTCTTTGGTTATAGTCATTGCTGCACAGTTGCTTTAGTGACAGAAAACCTAAAAGTTTACTCTGGTGTAAGGTCTTATTAAAGCTCCATGCTTCATGCAAAGCTTGTTTTGGCAATACTTTCTGTTCTAGAAATATTGAAAAGGTTTTGACCAAGGTCTCTTTTTGAATGAATAAGATAATACTAATTAATGCTGCTTGATTGGTGCATGTTGCAGAATTTCTTTTAATTTCATTACATCTAATACCTGAAGTCCTGTACAGAGCCAAGTGGAGCTTAGCAGAGCATTGCAGAGCACGGAAGGGGGTGAGGTGGGGCTGTGCTACGCAGCATTTTGAATTCCATGCCAGCACTAGTGTGAGTTGCATATTGGAACTTTTAAATGTATGTAAAATTGCAAACATTTTCCAGTAGTGCATGTAATTTTCCCATTTAGTGTAAAACACAAAGTTGGGGATCTATGATGACAAAATGCAACCGTATGAAACATGGGGAACTGCTGTCGGTTTAGTATCTAGAAGCAGTAGAACTCTTTTAGAATGTGGAAAAATGCTGAACTGTGCTTAGTCTGACATTAAAAGCCCTTTTGGATTAAGCCTCTGATAATAAACATAACATTCGAGTGTCTCTCTCTTTCTCACTCGCTCTCTCTCTCTCGACTGCTGCTCATTCAAACAGAAGTAACGCCAACTGCCAGCAACACATTTTGACATCTGCTGTTGGTGGCAGTATTTCATGACAAACATCCACACTGCCTGTCTACATCCACATTTGACACAAATGTGTAGCCATCATCACGCTTTCCACAAAGCAGCTACAGGCCGCTAAGCCGCAAATCCTATTTTTGACCACAGCCGATAATTCTTGCAAAAACCAGAGAGTCAATATTTTATCACAGGGGTACAGCAAACACATGCAGATGCATTGTTAGTATGTTTTCCTCTTAAATATTGATTTCTAAGCCACTCTGCAGCCATCTGGTCTGTGGAGTATATTCTGCATAAAACATACACATGTGCACACACACACACACGCACAAACAGGTGCACACAGGCACACACACACAACTAAACAGAGCCATGTGTGCAAATGTATCCCACACACACACACACACATAAAGATGAACACATGTGTAAATGTGCAACAACACATTAGCAGGATTCAGGATTCTTTCCAGTATCTACACAAAGATGCACAAGGACACACACACACACTTGCACTCGCCTCTCACGCGTCCTTGCTTGGAGGGAAAAATCCGTCTTTCCAAAAATGAGTAACAAAGCCCATGAAAGAAAGTGCAATTTTCTTTGTCCTGGACTCCAAATGTAATTGTACGTGTCCTTCTAAACCACATGTTGCCTGCAACAATGGCCTTGTTCCACTCATTTTCCTCTTTCTCTATATGTCACCAGCGAGGTGCCTTTAGACCGTTCCGAGCTGCAGATGTTGCCGCAGCACCACCTTCCTCCTATACAAGCACTTTTTAGAAGCATAATTGTATTAGAATGCACCTTCAATCCTCTGTAACAGAAAGATGTAAGCCGCTTCGCTTGCTTGTGGAGGGATCAACGGTCGCTCTTTTAAAAGCCTTGCAAAGCTGTCTGTGTGTGTGTGTGTGTCTGTGTGTGTGTTTCTGTGTACATATACAGTGTGTTGTGTGTTATTATGGCTATTCTAAACACATTCCTTCACCTCAAATACACAAACAGACACACACGCGCACCTCAAACGCACACACACGTGGAAAATGGACGGTATAAGCAGAACCACCTCTGTGTGGTGTGATTAGGTGTAGCTTTCACTGAATTGTGCTGAGCACAGCCAGGGCAGTGCTGAGGATTGAGTTGCCCTGTCTGCACAGAAAGAGAGAGAGAGAGAGAGAGAGAGCGAGAACACGCCCACACACAGGCACACACAGGCACACACACACACACACACACACACAGAGCCTGTCTGTCTCCACCTTGTCTTTAGCCAGTCGCCAGGAAGCAGCTGGCCTGAATATCTGAGTGCCTTTAATGAATTGAAACCTTTTGGGTGCAAGGATTCAGTGATTAAATGCAATAAGACTAATATTCCTGTGTGGGTTGGGAGGCGAAAGAGGATTGTCCTAGGAGAGAGAGATGGAGGGAGGCAGAGTGTGCTTGGCTCAAAGTGTACAACTACACACACACACACACACAACACAACCTATCCAACCACCAGCACCACCAGCACCTCTTGGGGAATAACGCTATTTAGAGCAGAGGAATATAGTTAGAGCTTTCAGATGGGGAAAGGATGGAGGGAGTGATGCTTGCTGTTAGAGATGAGGCACATTACTGAATAAAATGTGAAGATTATGTTTCATTTGGATTAAACTTTGAGTTTGAAAACTAGTATCTAAGACAGTGGTCTTACATACTTATGCAACTAGTCCTGGACAGCTGCACATTTTTCACCTTTTCATAAAACTGCATTTTTGTATATATTTTTTTAACTTGACCGGCCCCCCCCTCCTCTTCAGGCACCCACACACACACACTACAACCCACAGCCAACCAGGTCTTTGTATCCTAAGCTAGTGGTGCTGCACCACACAGGTGGTAAAACTGACTGAGCTCATGATATCATCATGTCGTTCCACATTTAAGCCTTTTGTGCAGATGAGACACTCAAGTATGTCACTTCTTTGTAGTTTTTTTTTTTTTATCCTTGTAACAACCATTAAAACATTGTGTAGTGACTTAAAAACCTCAGTTTGCACAATTACAGTTCGATGTGCCAATGCAGTGGGTTGACAAATGATTCTGCATTGTTTAAAGCTCACTCTGGTTTGTCAAAGCGATGTGATCAGTCACCCAGAGGCTCGGGCTTTATTTCAAAGTATCAGACAGGCTTGACCTTAATAACAGTCCAGAAAGTAAAGTCAGATGAAAAAGTCTCACTGCAGGTTAATGATTTAAAGCTCTTTGAACTGCCTTGTTGTTGAAAGGTGCTATACAAATAAATTTGCCTTGACATGCGTTACTCTGCAGTCTTGTTCAAATATCACCTTGGCTCACACATACCTACTCACCACTGCTACACATCTGGGTTATTATTAGTATTAGTATTCTCATAAGTAGTAGTAGTATTGTATGGGGTGGGGGGGGCAGAGACAGATCACACATACAGTAGAAGCTCACATGGAGCAACTGAACGTCCATGAATTAAGCCTGTTTTTTGATCTTTATAAACTTCGTCCAAAATCAGTGCTCAGTGGTAAATTTTGGATTTTGGGTTAATGAAAATGTATTTTCCATTCACAGTTTCATTAACAATGACATAGCTGATAAGTCTAAGAGTTTGAAAATGTGAGCAAAAATTTAGAAATGGCATTGAACCGGACCAGATTGATACAGTATTGTTATTTATGTTTTCTGATAGGATTGTTCTGCAAACCTTCCTGGTCTAAAAAAAAAAAAAAATGAACTAGAAGTTTTTTAATTGTAATTTGGTTTGAGGAAAATACCACCCGGCCCGTTTATTACCCAGGGTATATCTACAGTCAAAGAAACTCGAAGAGACTTCTCCAGCTGCCTTTGATTTATTACGTCTAGATACAATTTCAAGTGACATGTGTAAATAATATTCTTAAAAATGATGAATATTTTGGCATCTACTGTAAATAGTTGCTCAAACTGTGCCTCGGGGCATGTTTTCGGAGTTATTTTAATGAAATGAACATCTTACTGTACTGTCTTTCTTCACTACATTTACATTTGATAGGGGTTGATTTGCAAACTACCCAATTACTACATGAAAGTAGCCTGGAAAGAATTGAAAGTCACGTTGACACTAAAATGTAGGATTACAGAAAAGCTTTGTTTAATTAGCTGACAAGTCTGACAGAATTATTTTTATTAGGAATCACTCCCCTGACATGTCTCACAAAGAAATAAAAAAAAAAAATCTGAAACACTCGAAAAGCACATCTTCTCATGTCAGCTTCCTCCACTTGTTAAACTCACTGATGATAAGTCATATTAGACATTTTTCACATATTGTGCTAACGTGTCGAAATAGACAATGTTTGAAATTTTAATGTATGCTGTGTTTACACGTTTCCTGTCTAGCGACTTTTTGTCATAGTGTGTGTGCGTGTGTGACTGTACTGAACATACTTCCTAATGTCGTATTGCAAACATATAACATAATAACACAGAGAGGGACAGTGGTAACACATGTGTAACAGTAGCTTCTTTACTTGTTAACGTAGAGGCACTGGCCACTTTATTAGGTACAGCTGTACAATCTAATGAAATCCTATACAGCAGTTCTGCCATTAAATCTACTTTTACAAGATTATAATTTAGTTATAGGGGCATTATATTAAGAGGTGGTTTTGATCCTCTCTGGGTGGCCAAAACATTGATAAAACGCCCTCCAGTGCAGCTCCACCACCCACTATGACCTCAGTAATGAACACATGGGAGACTTATCACATTTCGGCCAGTTTCAGCATAAAATCTGAGAAATGATATGCTTGTAAATGAAAGTGAAGTCAGTGATTGTATGTCTCATAATATTTGTATGTCTTACAATGTGACTCTGTTACTTAGATTGTCTCAGACTTAAGTAAAGTATGACAGTCCAACACAAGGAGTGTCTGTGTGTGTAAGCATCCACGGAATTACCCATTGAATCGCACAGTGACGTCTGTACAGGTTCTTACATTTTAAAATCGAATTCAAACGTATAGAATTCCACACACAATACAGACATGCATGCGACTATACTCTTTTTATGCCATACCTTGTGATTCCGGCTTCCTTTAAACCTTATTCACATGTCGTCTTGCATTTCAACACACACTCAAAACATGTGTTACAATGTCTGGCCAAATTCAGACATTAAACAAAAAACAAGAATAGGACATTTTCTGGAATAACAGATAAAACCTGTATATTGTTCAAAAGTAGTAATTAAGCAGCTATAACACAGGGACAAAAAAGTAGACACACAATAATCATGCCAGCAGATTCCATTGTGTATGTTTTATACCTCACCTTTACATTCACCTCTACAGTTTCCACAATCACCCCCAACACAAACTTGCAGGCTTTACCTGATTTACAGCCCAAAGATGCAGTCCACTGCTCTAAAGTGTTTACTCCCCACAGGCATTAAACATAACTGTCAATTAGGAGTGGAAGTCAGGACTCCTAATGGCCTTGTTTAGAATGTTGCATGGACAAGCATTAGCGTCTCTCAGTCTGAATGTGTGTGTGTCTTTGTGTGTGTGTGTGTGCACAGCTTACGCCCCTTGATCATCCAGACTAGTGAACATTTCACCTGACACCTTTACGAGAGGACAGGACCCGGGACTCATTTTTAAAGTTCCCCCGTTCACTTTGATGTGTGTTATTGAACACACCTGCACCTGGTTTGTGAGCCACTCGCTTTCGTCTCTCACTCTCCCCTGAATGTTAGTGCTACCAACCATCCAGTTAGAACATCAGCAGGATTATGGTTCCTTTTAATGACCAGGGCTATTATCAAATATTTAAGAGTGTCATAAAGAAAACTTCAATCAAAAGATTATTTTGTTTTGCTCTTTATATATAATTTATCTATTAAACCTGAGTTTACAACTATGCTACTTGTCTTGGACAGCTGTTTTGAAGCAAATTTATGTCCCAGAGTAAAACAAATCAAATTTAAATAATAATAATAATCAAAATATATCAATAGATTATTTTCAGAGATCCATTGATATCATACCATTAAGAAAAGGGCTACTTATTCTTGCTGGTGTTTGCCTACAAGAGACACAGTGATTCTCTGTATTAATTGAATCTGTCACTAGGTCATCTGCTCTTACTTCACATTAACTCCATGAACTTCTATAACTCCATTTGTGGAACCTAAAAAAATCCAGTATTGCTGCAATAAAACTTTAGCAGCAATAACTTTCTATTGGAGCAGTACACAGGTGTGTATCAGAGATTAATGTCTAAAGCATTTTGGAGGAGAAAGGGTTGATGGAAGGATAAAGGAAACAAAGAGCTCATGAATTATCTGCATATGCTAGCTGCTTATTTGATCAATGATAAGGGGAATGAGTCCACTTGCTCTCCAGTCTACTCACATAAAGCCTGTCAGCCCTGCAGATACCATCAGTTTGTCTTTCATTGACAACTAGTCCTTAACATGGATGAACACGCCTGTGTTGGTGAACTATACTGTGGGATTATGACTGTATTTGATATGCCATGCATGGAATTAAGGATATCCAGATAAGTTGAAAATGCTCCTTCACTCTAAAGCGTAGGCTTAGCAAGGCCTTACAGTATTCTTGGCAATGCAGCAAATTGCCTGTTCTGGCCTTAAGGATCAATATTTAGGCAGTGTCAAGGGCGTCCGGGTTTCTTCTGTTAATGGGCAGGTTCTTCAAGAGAGACGGAAATTCCACCGTGCAATTGTGACAAATTGTGGCATAAATTCTCGACTGTTTCATAATGAGCTTCACAGCTTGAGGTTTGTCATGTGCAATGGACGCCTCGCTCCCATTTTCACCTGCCGTTGCTCTCAGTCAAACAAAGAGGTGGGGTGGAAGTTTCTTTTCAAGCGTTCAAAGGTGACCGTTTGCTGAGCGTTTTTTTTTTTTTTTTTTTTTTTTTTTTTACAGAAACAATAACTCTTTTTATTGAGAACAAATGTTGACATTTGGAGGGAGCAGCAGCGGGTGTGAAAACAAGACAGAGAGCGTGAGGCAGGGCCCCTGTGTGCTGTGGAGAGAGCCTCTGGTGCTATTTGACAGCAGTGCTGGGTCCCCAAGGGAGCCCACCTGAGAATAAAGCATACATTTCAATAAATCAATTCCTAATGAAAGTGGAAGAAGCAGCTCGGCCAGGGGCTACAGTGTCCGTGACTTCTATACAGGTGAGTTTTGAGGCAGTAGTGATTAAAAGGGAATTTAAACAAAAATCAATAATTGTTTCAAAAACTTTTTTTTTTTTAAAAGACTCTTTTATGTCATAACTGACACCCTTCATTGCAAAGTACACCATAAATTGATGTCTCCAATACTTCTGAAAACCTGAGTTTAGGTGGGTTTACCCTTCACTACATCCCCAGTGGCCATCAAATATGACTTCATAGGATGGGTGGGGAGAGGGGTGGAGATGTGTGGGGGGGTGGGAAGTAGAAGGAAAACCAAGGTGAAAGGGAGTCCCCTGAGATTTGGACAACACTTAAGCTCAAATTCAACTGGAAAATGAAGGATTAGCTTTTAGTCTGGCTGGGAGCAGGGATGGAGGTCTCTTCTTTGAGGATGGGAAAATCATATATTTGATGTCTGAGTATTCATATTTGGGAGTGACAGTGTGAGTAAAAACTGTAATATAACATGACGTATATAGTAATAATAATAATAATAATAATAATAATAATAATAATAATAATAATAATAATAATAATAATAATGACGATGCGTTTTGTTTTCCTAAACTGATTAATTAGCTGTGTCTTTAGCCGCCATAATAACCCAGCCATGATGAAAAGCAGAGGAAAGTCTGTCCGATTAGAGCCTATCACACAGCCCATTGAAGCTGGCAGATGCTTAGATAGACTTTTATGGATTGCTCAATGCCGCGCCGTAATGAAGCAGGCAGGGCTGACCCATGCTGAACCAGGCTAAAAAGCTCCAGGGACGGCCCGCTGGGAGCCCATAATGCCCAATGGGTCCCGCGGCAGCATTAATCACACTGAAAAATAAATGTGAGTCAGGGCGAACGGGGGGAGGAAAAATGAAATAAGTATGTCGTTTATCCCAATCAAGGTGCTGAATGTGTGGCCGAGGGAGATTCCATGAGCAGAATGAGGCCCTAAAAGAAAATGATGGTCCATTTAGGAAGAATGGATTGCGCAATCTGTGAAAACTCATAATGTTTATGAAAAGCGAGATTCATCAAGCATTTCCCATCTGCGTTTGACTGACAAAATAAAAGGACAATGAGCAGTGAATAATAATAATAATAAAAAAGAAACATCAGTGTTAAATACAGCTGTGCTATGAATGAAAGAATGACTCCCCAAGATTGATGTAACAGTTGGGAAAACAGTTTAATATTTTCTCCTTTGAATAATGGATATCATACCCCGCCAGTACATCTAGACCAGCGCGTTTTATTTTATTTACATTCAAAGATATAAATTAGTAAAAGTACTCCTGATAACAAGATTGTAGCTTTTCCCAAATGCGTCTCAAATAAAAACCGTCCATAATATATATTTATATATTTACAAAACAAGCAGACGATGTCAGTTTTACCATTTTTGCAATACAACTTGCATAAATTATAGGCATCATTTCGCCATCATTTAAAAAAATAAATATCAAATGTAGGCTATTCCACTTTGAAGTCCTCAAGTTCATTTCAGTCCCGTCCCGCCTTGAGTCCCAAGACGCCTCCTTTTACAAATACGGTTTCACAGAAAGGCCGAATTGTTATTTTCCACACGTAAATATATAGGTTATTAAAATAATATACTGTGGCAAATAAGCAAACTATAGGAACCTGAGAAATAACATGTAAATCACATATAATGGGAGATCTTATTCTTTTTTTCAAACCAACAAATTATCATCCACAATGCATTGAAACAAAATAGTCAAATAAAAGGCTCCAATAACCATCTGACAAACGTGTGCGCTGTGGAACGAGTGTCAGCCAGTGCTGAGCTGAGGAAGCAGCTTTCATTCCCACTAAATGGTGGCACTATATCCGGTTTGGAGGAAGGTTAAGGGGTTAAAACACGAGGCTAAAAGGTGGCGTCCTTTCTGGCTTATAGTCAAAGCAATTGTGACACCTACCTGCGGACCATGGAAGTAAAAAAAAAAAACTAAACCAAACCAGAAACGATCGAACGATCAACCAGCTCCCTCCACAAGCCCAGAAAACACAAACTTTGTCAGGCTGACAGAAGCTAAAACAAATCTGTTCTGCAAGTGCTTATTAAAAATCCCCACTGCCTAATTACTGCTATGAAATTCTTCATGCCATCCGCCGCCATGTGGGCGAAGCTTTGGATGTGCGCAAAGCGAAGGAACCACCTCAACCGCCCAAGTGACGCGCTGGACGATGAACGCACAGAGCAAACGGAGCGATTTGTTTGCTTTTGGCTGACCCTGTGTAATTGTAATTATCCTAAGCTTAGAGATAAGGTTCGGACTCACTGTGTGTGTGTGTGTGTGTGTGTGTGTTGTGTGTGGGTGAAAATTAAAAATAGCATTCCTGCTGAAAGCTATGGCAACATTTCTCTGCTTATTGGATTCACAGGCTGTCAGTGTGTGTGTGTGTGAGTGTGTGTGTGTGTGCATGATTGATTTGGTTGATTTGAGGTCTGTCCTTCATGAGTTTATTTTAACGTGTGTGTATGTGTATGTGTGTGTCCTCTTCCACATTTGTTTGCAATAGGCTTTTCCTGTTACTTCAGTTCCAATGCGAGTGTATTGCGAATTAAAATCCCTCCTTAATATCTAAACGAGACTCAGACGAAATAAAACAGTCAAGCAAAAAATCAGAACATTTATAAAATTGATTATTCCAGATAATTAACCTGCACTGAAAACGAAGTAAAGGCCATGCTTTGACTGCTCTGTAGAAGTGTTAGTGCGCAATTTTCTCTCATTCTAAAATCGTGTTTCTCTTAAAATAAGTGAAAATCCCAAAATAAGAGTCAGATGGTGCTACTCGCTGCTCATAACTTCAAAAAGTCTTAATTGTCTTGGAACAAACCATAAACAGCTAAATCATCCATGGTGTCAACGACAATGACACGTGAAAGTGACACAAAGAACAAAAAAGGAAGAAAAAAAAAAGAAAAACTGTTGATTTGCATCGGAAACAAGTGAACTCATTCAACTTCCACCACGGAGCGATTCCCCTCCGGCGTTAGAAAAAATACAATCTCAAGATTCAACACTAGATTAAATAAGATTTGAAACGCGTATCGTTTTTTTTTTTTTTTTTTTTTTTACTGCGTCAAGTTATTACGTACCTTTCTTTGCTTCTAAATTTGCGGCTCTGAAATGCTGCTGCTGCTGCTGCTGCTGCTGCTCGACAACTACAATCTGGTTTGGGTGGTTTTTACCGAGGGGGGAGTCTGGCCGCTGTTTGGGGGTCGTGCTCGCCTCCAGGGCCTGGTGAGAGGAGCTGAGACCCTCGTTCGCGGCAGCAGCCGCGGCGGCGGCGGCGGCGGCTGCAGCAAGACTCACTCCAGATGAATTAGTAAAGCGCAGGATGCCTTGGCCCTGCAGGGGGCTGAAGTTGCCATAGTTTGTGTAATTGCTATAAAAGGGGGAAGTGTAATAAATAGGCCTTCCAAGGATGGAGGGGGTCGGGTAGAGGGAGGGGGGAGTGGCAGTCGGGGACGTGGTGGAAGGCGTCGGGGGGGTGAGGAGGCCACCGCTGGAGGAGGGGCAATTTGGTTGCCCCGGGTGCCCCAGTTGCTGTTGCTGATGTTGCTGCTTTTGGTCCGAGGTAGCAATCTCCGCCAGCGACCACAACTTGGGCTTGACCGTAGGGTTCTGAGGCGCCCCCGAGGACGGTCTGCCATCAAGGCATGGGGACGGTTTACTGGGGCTAAGGTTGCTGCTGACGAGGCTCCGGGCCAATTCCTCGCGTTGGCTGTGGAGGTGGTGAAGATGATGGAGGTGGTGGTGATGGTGATGACTGAGGACTGGAGCTTCTACTCCAGTTAGAGGCGACGAGGTGACAGCTTTAGGTGAAAGCTGAACCCGCGGGTCGTGGTTCTGCTCGTCGACGTCCTCGTTGCATTTGTCTCCGGCTTGGTCAGAGCCCAGCTCCCCCACACGACAGCTGACCTTCTCCCCGTCAGACTCGGCCGAGCAGGAGTGGTCCGTCAGAGTGTCCACATGCAGGCTGATGCCTGAGGACAATAAAAACAAAACTATCTTTAAAAAATTGAAAAATGAAAAAATAAACAAAAACACAAATATAAATAAAAATAATAATAATAATAATATTGGCCTAATTCTTTACTAAATATTTCAAGACATCACGTTGCATTTAATGTTCATGCAGGGCCTGTTTTC
The DNA here is from genome assembly GCA_033026295.1 of Channa striata. NCBI lineage: Eukaryota > Metazoa > Chordata > Actinopteri > Anabantiformes > Channidae > Channa > Channa striata. The sequence goes on along the minus strand of CM065175.1, from coordinate 11,838,590 downwards.
AGAGTATGTAATTTGTGGTGTTTACATGTTTCAACTAGGTTTAAAAAAATTATAGAGAATAACAACATATTTCCCACAATCATTATTTTCATAATATAATAATGTCATTAAGAGAATATAATTAATGACATATTCAGCCACTACTGCTGGTGATTGCTAAGTTGTGTAGCTTTTCTGCCCGGGACCTTCCATTAAATATGTTGGATAAAATAAAATGTTAACATGTATGAGAATTGTGTTTTTTCATACATTTATAACCAATAAAAGAAAGCTTAAAGGGAAAAAAAATCATACCTAGTTAAGTGGAAGTGATTTTCTTTATTTTTTTCCATAGATTATTACTCTAAGGTTTATTATTGGACCAAATAAGTTGAGCAGTAAATAAAAGGAGGCATCCACCCCCCCTCTCGCCCCCTTTCTCCCCCATCCTGGCCTGAAACGTTAAATGGATCATTGGCTCGGTCTCCACATTCTAACCCCACCTTCATCCTCTGCTGAAGCCTCGCTGTTATCCAGTGTCTTTTCCGAGCGCTCCAGCTCTTTCCTCTCTCCATCCCCGTCCTCGTCGTCCTCGTCTTCGCTCTTGTTCCTGGGCGCCCAGGTCATCTTGTTCTCCTTTTTGAGTCTCCGCCTGGCGTTGGCGAACCATGTGGACACCTGCGTCAGCGTCATCTTGGTGATGATGGCCAGCATGATCTTCTCCCCTTTGGTCGGGTACGGGTTCTTCCTGTGCTCCTGCAGCCAGGCCTTCAGAGTGGCCGTGGCGTCCCTGGTGGCGTTCTTGCGGTACGCCGGGTCGTTGAGCTGGTAGGGGTAGCCCGGACTCCCGTACGGGTGGTAACTCAGTGCCCCAGCCATGCCTGTCGTGTGCGCGTCGTATGGAGAGCTCTGGGGAAAAGTTGGGAAATGGCATCGTGCTTTTTAGTAATGAGCTTTAAACTGCAGGATTGTTTTAAAAAACGTGACCACACACAGTGACTCATAATGAGGCAACTTGTTCACAAAGCAGCTTCATGTAGTTTCTCATTTTTGTTAACAAAATAAAGAATAAAACATATTCCAAAAGCCCCTTTTTTAAAAAACTCTTTTAATAGTGTAACAATGTAGCCGAGTTATGTGGAAACCTGTTGGAACAGGCGAAAATTATTCCTTAATGAATAAATTAAGATTTTAGTTTTATGGATTTTATCAGTAATTGTGCATGGTCATAAAAATAAATTGTTAGTGTCACCTGAAAACAAATCTTTCTAAATTGCAAACAGAAGCAGTAAACACACTGAATAAAAAGAGGCCGCAGAAATGCATGGACTAATAGTTAACTAATCCTTATCTGATTAACTAATAACACAGCTACCATTGACACAGCAGGTAAGACAATAAAAAGCAAAAATGAATTTTCTGTAATCACCTTCTAACTTCCTAATTTCGTTCACCGGCTGCTTTTTGTTTTGCAGTGGCAACGTGTTAACGTATCTTCTCTTTGCAGCATTACAAATCCCATTAGCGAATCACTTGATATGCACCTTTCCTTAAACGATTAAAGTGCCCTGTGACATTAGCACAGAGAGCCACGCTTTTCATGTCCCCATTCCGTTTTATCAACTTGGAGAAAGGAGTCAGCGACTTTGGAGTTATGGTTGTGACATATTTAATCAATTCAATGAGGAAAAAAAAAAACACGAATCATAGGTCGGTGTTCAGTTTTACATAATTAGCTGCCCGGTGAGTGTTACGCGTTGGTCACGTCTCCCAATTTACAACTAATGCTTAAAACCCCGTTTGAGCCAATTCAAACTACGAATGACATGAATAAAACCATAGCTGTGAATATATATCTCTGCTCAGAAAGTTTTGCGAGCTCTGACTGATTTATGAATGGCGACAATAACGTTATCAAGCCCCTCCAATCGCGCTGCTTGCTGCGAACACATTTTACGCACTTAACGACTTTATCACGCACACACATTTCGCACTGCACTGGAGTTTCATCATGCGCAATCGTATTTCAAACGTTTTACCATGTAGGATGGGAATCCCGTGGTCGGATCCGTGGAGTATGACAGCGGACTGGAGAAGCCTGCACCGGCCGAGGCGGAGAACGCCGCCGATCCGGGATAAGGAGTGAAGGCAGAGCCGGAGGACGACCTCGGCAAGTCCTCATTCCGCGGAGCAGCCAGCGCCGAGGCCCCGTATGCCGGACACGAATAAAGAGCCAGAGAGCCCGGAGGCTGGTAGAGGTAACCCTGAGGATAGGACATCGGAGAGCCCGCTGTAGGTCGCTGATTCCAATTAAATTAAAAAAAAAAAAAAAAAAAAAAGACAAGAAAAGAAAAGACGCGCTGGGCGGCGGGAAACAGCAGCCAATATAATAAACAAATCAACTCAATAATCAGTCGTGCAAACAGTCATCAGACAATGAAAATTAAAAAAAAAAAAAGTCCTCCCTCCGCAGCCCCCTTATTGAGGAAAAAAACCCCCCGAAAGATCTGTTAAAGTGGCCACATAGAGGCAATGTGGCATGCGTCTTGATCCCCTAGCGTCCGATGTTTTTAGTACGCAGCGCTGTGAAGTGAGGAGTTAGGAGGGAAGGAGCCAGTGGAGTTTCAGACACACAGAGCATTGGGGGAAACTGGAGCTGTCACTCCGGCTCATCTGAATATCCCATCCCCGCCCCTTTCTGCCTCGTAGAAATGGAGCCTCGCAACAAAACCAAGACTTCACACTGCAAAAAAAAAAAAAAAAAAAAAAAAAAGTAGGATCCAAGTCCTTTAGGTTAACGTCGGATTTTATTATGTTTGGAATCTGAATCAAATGGCATGTGCAAACACTAGATGTCTTTTAATGTAACTGTTTACAAAAATAGTTGATCCACAACTGTGATTTTCTGTCCATTGTTCGGACAGGTGATCATCAAAATCAGAAAAGGTTCTATAGATTTCTTTCAGTTACCATCAACAACACAATACGTCATTCATTTACTTCTTTTGGTGTTTTTCAGCTGATTTCTACAGACTGATGTGAAGGGGAAGGAAGGCAGAGAAAAAAAATAGTTCACCTGTTTTGTTAAATGCCTTTATGCTGCTTGTTTATTTCCATTTTTTAGGTTCATGTTGATTGTGTCTGATCACAACTTATGCTGAAGGGGAGGGGAGAACACAGGGAGGGGGTGGGGGTGGGGGGGGGTATAAAGTGACCGGCGCTCCGCTCTTGCATCCGGCCGCTTCGTCCGTGCAGTTACCAAAGACGCGTCCGTGCCTGTGCGCGCTCCTCCGGCAGTGCGCGCTCTGACCTGTGGGAGGCGTAACCAGCTCCTTCATTTCCACCACTTAGCGTATCTCAAATAAACTCATCCCTTAATATTACATTCATCAGGATTAATAAAGCTGCTGGTGGCGAGTGATTGTTGCTTTTTGAGGGACGGTCTCTTCACTGACGCCACAGCAGCGGCGTCGTGCGCGCTGGTTTTGGATGAGTTTGCGTCTTTTTGCGCTCACCTGTCCGCTCTGTGTGCCCGTTCCACTGTCTGTAAATCGGGTTTTATTATTCTGGCCCTTTATTATTGTGATCACAGACATTATGACCTCTGTTGGGGACCTGGATACAGCGCAGCATGGTGGAAAGGTGATAATGGTTTTGGAGTGTGTAGTCAGGACTGGTGGGTTGAAGAAGTCGTTCCGATCAGTGTTCGCCTGAAGAGACGTGTCCATTCATCAGGTGCTTGTGCCTTTACTGCAGTGTTGTAAACACCAACAGAGCAAAATCTAAAAAGGCACAATTTTGTTTGGCTGTTATGATCTAATCACAGCCATGATGAGAATGTTATAATTAGTATTTCCACTTTAGTTTGCGTTGTTAAACTGAATGACAGTTTATCTTGTTTTACATAAAGTTATCACAGCATGTTGGATAACGGTGTGCACGTAATATATATTATAAACATAAAATAATGGGCACCTTTTAAAGGATGAGTTGCAAACCAATTTCTAACATCATTTAGTCAGAATAAATAAAGTCAGTTACTGGCACACGTTTTAACCATCAAATAGCTGCATAAAAAAGACATGAACATAGAGCTGACACTGTCATAGTGTGACTGACTATATGTGTATAAAACAGTCCCATCACTCACACATGACTGTGACATGATATGAAAAACAAGCAGATTATTGAGAAACTGACATTACAGGAAATTAACTGTATTGCATTTTATAAAATCACTAAAAAATATGGAAGTAAATTCATTTTTTTTATGTTTTTGTGTTTTAGCTGTAATTTCTGCAACTGGATAATGCTCTTAAAATCCGTTAAGTACTTTGTTGTAACAGGCAAATTGAAGTATCGCAGGAATACGTAAGATATCAGTGTATCACGGCTGAATGATTAATTATGTATTGTAGTTGGAACATTCTCTGTTGTTTTAGGCTTAATGCAGTTGTACATGTTTTTTTCAATTATTTATTCCTTAATGATTTATAGTGCGTCTGCCATTCGAGACATAGGTCATATTTTTATTTTTATTTTTTCTGGGGACGTAGGTACGTTCATTGTTTCAGACAGTACTAATCAATCCCAGAAGAGTAAATAGCTATTCTTTGGAAGAGATTGGGTCAAGATATGGCTGACTGGGAGTTCTGTGTGGCCCACACCAGGGGGCACTGTCTGCTCTGCACACAGGCCATAGGCTAGCTGTCAGTACTGTACCATCACAGTGAGTGAAAGGGAGAGTGTGTGTGTGTGTTTTTTTCTTATTTTCACTTGTATGTGTGTAACTGTAAATACCTGTCTCACATGCATATTGTCAGTGTGAAACTGCACCTGTTGGCCTGTTAAGGCGTTTAACTTGTGTGTGTGTGTGTGTGTGGTACATTTCAGGTCTCAGTTTCACACAGGCTTGGCGGCCTTCAAAGATATTTTAGTCCCAACATAATGGAGATATAGAAGATGGAAGAAAGGAGATTGACAGACATAGAGGAGGAGAAAGACAGACAGACAGAGAAATAGACAGAAGGCACGCAGGTGAAGTCAGTATGGAGAGTACAGGCAGATGCAGAGAGGCAGAAAAGTGCATTTGGTGAGACAGACAGATAGCAGACAAGAAGAAAACATAGACATACCACGTTCTGTGTATGGACACTTTGGTATGATACACACATTTATTATGTTGTGAATTTATTTTTATATTACAAGAATGTGTGAGAGCAAATAATACCTTGTGTCAAATTAATTTAACTGTATTAAAATTCAAAATAAATGCACATTTTGAATGCACCCTGCACTAATACATAATTAAAATTAAAATGTAAATTTGTGAATTTAAATGTGTTTTATTTGTTATATTAAGTCTGTTATCACATTGTAAATCATGATCTCAGAATACATTTGTATTATATTTACTTTTTTTCTCACTGGTGATCATTCCATATTGCAGTGACTTTATTAAAAATGTCATTTTTTAATAAATGCAATTGACTTGTCATCTATTATTTCTCATCAGAGATTACAATTTAGTAATGCAGGACTAGCAGATTTACATGTTACCTGATGAATGTTAACTGCCAACCCTGCCAATTTCCTGAAATTTAAATAATTACCTAAAGCTTAAAACTTTGCCGTGTCATTTGTTTGTGCACATATGACTAAATAAATATTGTTTTTTATATATACTTTCTGATTGTCTACAGTTCAGCTTTTGTGGATCTTTTGAATTTTATCAACTTATGTCTTCGATTAGAGTAGTGGTGTTTCTGCAGGTGCTTTTGGGAGCTATGTTGAGTTGAGCTCGATAAGTGTGTGTGTAATTTTGTGTGTCTATCACTCTGCACATCTCTAGTTGCACTACTAACAGGCCAGTGTCACGCCAGAGAAATGTACTAGTTATGTAGTTATGGACAAAGCTGGTCTGAAATCAGTGTGGTTGGGAATACAGGAGCATGATTACATGGCTACTGTTCACAGTAAACACTGCAGCCATGTTCTTTGTGCACCTCGAAAACCTTGTGTGTATGTGTGTGTGTGTTTGTCTCATTGTAGCCTTGGAATCATAGTGGTTTTATATGGAGAATAGTGTTCTTCCTATCTTCGCTGGACAAAGTCCCACGTTTGCATCTGTTGACAAGAGAACTATAGTGTGCTCTAACCGCATGACCGTTGGCTCTGCTAAATTTTAAAACATTGGAAGAGCTTCAGATGTTTTATCCTTTGTAGGCTGGTGCAGCAATGGTCAGTGTCCACAACTTTTACACAGCACACTGCAAGGGTATTTGTCTGCTCATGTTTGCGCGTGGGTGGGCAGAGGGAAGAAGGAACATTGTGATCTTTAATTGTGCGACTTTGTTAGTTAGGCTGTCGTACTGTCAGACTCATACGATCAAAACAACTTCTCAAACTCTCAAGCCCAGTGTCAAAAAAACGATGCACTTTGTGTCTTTGCTTCATTACAATTGTCACACTTGCTGGATTTTGATGCACGTTTATTAAATCATTCTCTCCGATCTGATTTTTTATGGGAAAAAAATCTGTCTTTGGTCTTTTATTTATTTTAAAAAATTTTATATATATATATATACATATATTTTGCACAATGAGCGAGGACTCAGTGAGAAGAGGGGGCAACTGTGGAGGTTGGGCGGTGTGGGGGTGGGGGGCGTTGGGTGGCAGACTGGCGACAGGCCGTCATCTCTCTCCCTGCTTGGCATCTGCCCACTGCTGCCAACCCTCCTCTAATCAGCAGCCGTCCATGTGCTTGGCAGTGAAGGGGGTTTCGAATCAGCCCCTCGCCCCGAGTTAAAAACCCTAAACCCTATCACTTTGTAAACGGCTACCTTTAGGGCGACTGAAGCAGGGACGCCTCTGATGTGCTGAAGTGGAGAACACTGGTTGCCACGTTGCCTTGAATATGTTACGCTTCTAGCATTGCTGTTTCTCTTGCTCTTGTTTATCATATTTAAAAAAAAAAAAAAATCACACAAGGCAATGCTTTCTGTAGGTTTGATTTGTTTAACATGCTGCTAACTGACATGGATGTTGGGAAAACAGCTCACAACCAAGAAAGTGAAGCAGTGAACTGATGGGCTTGAAGTGTAATTCCTCTTGAAAAAAAAAAAAGGAGCCAAACAACAACTGCACTTGTAGTGTAACACAACTCTTTATTGTGTTTTATTCTGACATGTTGTCTGAATTGGTTAGACAAGCAACACCATGTGTCTGCCTCCTAACTCATGGTTTAAACAAACTTCTCACAAGTGCTGCCTTTGCAAACAGCAAATGTATAATTTTGACAAATATTGTGTCCAGGTTTGACAATAAATGTCACATAGAGAGGTCCAGTAATGGAGACACCCACCGGAACGCTCTGGTTAACAACTCTAATTACTATTATTATTCTCCTAATGTTTATTTAAAAGCAAATCATACGGCCTATAACAGTAGCATAATGCTACATGGCTCAATCATCTGCAGAGTGGAGGCTGGATTTAGGTGGGATGGCTATTGGCCTCAGAAATAGCAAACACAAACAATGGGCTATGTGGAAAGGAAGAAGAAGAAGAAAAAAAAAAAACACAAATTACTGGAATTATGTGCAGCATGGTTTTCAGACACACACACATCCAGACGAGCTGATTGACGAACCAAACGAGTCGCCGAAAATCAAAGGGAAGAAATAAAGAAAGACACAAAATTGGAACAATTTGAAATGGACTAACCCTCTCCGGTGGCTCTGCAGCCAAGGGTCGAGCAGATAGGGTTGCCTAGAAAGAGTCTGCTGACAGCCAGTGTCACTGAGCTTTGTAATCATTGTGCTGGACCTGATAGGGTTACTAGCAGCTAATCCAGGCTGACCTTGGTTAGGTACCCTGAATGAGGACGGCTTTGTACAGTCGGGACAAGCTAACAGTATGACGGTGATGCTGACATATAATGTCTGTGTGGGGACTTGCCACCACAGCTCTTTTGTTGTGTTATCAAGTTGCAAGTCCCAGCCAAATACACACACACTCACAGACACCAACACACACACACACACTTTCTCTCGGGGTGGAAGAAAGGTGGCATTTAAATTGTCACTGGGGAGAAGGTAAGGTTGTATCTCAAGGTTCATGAGGTCAGCTCTTGTGTTGGATGGTGTTCCAGTGAGTTCAAAACAAATCCTGTCGTGATGAGATTTCATGTATTTGCCACGTAATGCCTTCTCTGGCTGTGTCCGCACTGGATGTTCTATAAATGCCAGCACACATCTACAGCATGTTCCTACCAGGAGTATCTTTAAGACAAGGCCAAATGAATACTCCTACATTTTTTTTTTCCACAGCATTTATTCGAGGGAAACTTTCATTTCTTTTCTTCTCAGGAAAAAGATTGAGAATGAAAACTGTTGCTGATGCTTAGTCAAATTGTATCACTTTACATGACTGCTTAGTGTAAATATACACAAAAATTTGCTAAACTAAAACATGCATCTGCATATTTTGTTTATGCCTGAAACTCAAAATGTGTGTTTTTAATTGACAAAAATACAGTAATTTTTTTTACAAGATGTGTTTTGTGAAAGAAGGCATATGTGTTGAATTGTTAAATAACCATGTACCATGTGATCGCCCGACGACCCAACGAGTCTTTGCAACACACTGTGTTAAATCATTATTGGGAAGTGGGAGACGACTAACTTAATGTCACACATTAATAATAATTCATATATACACACCATCTTAACAACTCAAACCCAGGACCCACCTTTGGGCTCTAACCGGTGTGAAGGCAGTAAAGAGAAGTCATCCTTGCTTTCCTCCTGCCAGGGATAGCTGTACCCAGGAATGGGATTCCCATCCCCTGGAGCCCGCTACTAATCCACAACAGGCCCACTGCTGGATTACTGGGGACATCAGCTGACACGTGCTAGTGCACAAACATGCACGTGCACACACGAACAGAAAGACACATCAGTGCATACATACACGCGTGTGCCAGCCATGCAATATGTGCAACATACACTCACATGTGGGCACATCAGTTGTCAGACATACAGTATAAGCATGGACGGACAAACGCACACACCAAATGCTTATACAAAGACAGACACATCACACGCATAATCAACACTGGGAATGCAGCTTGTGGCTTCAATACATTGGCAGGACTATATAGAGATTGCCATATTGGAATTGGCAGTAATGTCTTAGTCTGTCCTCTATTGTCCCTGCTGGCCTGAATACTACTGCTTGTGGAGTTCTCACTGTGCAGTCACACGTATTTACCATATCTAGGATTATTTATCATAATGTGTTGTGTTATGACTTTCTTAACAGTAACTTGTTATATCTCAGTGCTTAAATGTACTAATTTTTCACAAGTAGAAACCCCTATAAAAAGAAAGAAAACAATAAAGCATACCGTAACTTCATATTTAATTTGAGTGCATTTGATTTAATGTTAAACATATATCTGATAAGTTCAGGGGTGGAGCCAGAGGGGTGTCCTGGCATGTCACTGGCCACCGCCACAGTCTGTTCAGCCACTGTAGAACTCTCAGCGCAAGAATTTACCAAATCTGAAGTTGAAATAAGTTATGATCATTAGAAACATTTAAATGTTATTATATTGTAGAATTAACATGAGCTTTGCAGCAGTTGGAGCATCTCAGGGGGATGCAAGGGATGGATTTTTACCTACCATAGCAGGTTGTTATTGTTTGTTTATGACTATTAGAAGTAAAAATTATGGAAAAGTTAAGTATTTGAAATTGCTAACTTCTCAAATGTGCCACCCTATTTTGAGAGTTTGCCCCAGTTTAGCCACCCCAATAAAACATTTCTGGATCTGGCCTGTATGTGTCCTGATTACAGATTTCTGAAAAGAAACCCCTTTACAAGTTAATGTAGGGAACTGCATGTGATATGGACAAAAAGCAAAAGACACAAACAAACAATGATATAAAAAGAATGACGGTCTGTATGATAATGCTATAATGAGCAAATGCTGACACAGCAAAATGCAAGAAACCAATAATCAGGCAACATACAATATGTGCACATGTGCACGTGCACCTACTTACTTTTCACTGAATTTCCAAATCCAAATAAATGTTGTCTAACAATAGGATGATCATATCCAGAACTAACTAATGCCACACAAAAAGCTGGTTGTTAGAAAATGTCAGCACCAACATATAAATCAGCTGCAACACATTTGAAATGCAGTCAGGTAAATCTCAGCCCATGATTAGGTCAAGCGTGGTGGCAGTTTTTGTGGTAAACACTGTTCCGCTCTGGGGGCTAAACGTTTGTGTCAGTAAAGAATAATTACACCCTTCGACGTTGTATCTATCGTGTTAATCTCGGTCTGCAGCAGCCACTTTATTCTCTCGTTTGTTTAATAGCTCACTAGCAGCTTTATTGTTTCAAAGTGCTCAATAGCAAACCTGTAAATTCTCTGTTCAACATTTGCCCCCGTAGCGTTGCGGTTCACCGCCGCTGAATGTTGAAATAAAGCAAACAGCCATTGATCTGCAATCAAAGATCCAGGACAGGAGGTCATTTACATGTAGAGAAGGGAACTATTAGAAACTGTGCTGCAAGGCATGTGTGGAGTTACATTCATTTAGCAGTGGTCCGCTGGCACTATTGACTTACCTACACAAGGTATATGTCAGAAAAAATCACTAAGCTGTTCAGAAATATTGTGTTTAGTAGTGGTAGACACTGTATGCGGCTAATTAGAAATGGATGTGCATGTGTTCTGCAAAAAAACAAAGCCGAGTTAATTATCCCGGGACCAAGGGAGAGAGACACAGACTTTATACTGTGCGACTTGATATGAGGCACAGGAATCAGATAGGAGGCAAATGGCTCTCGAAAATTAGGCACAAGCATTTGTTGGCAGTTGGTCAAGTCTTCAGCTACTCCTGGAGTTCAGAGTGCTTATGAAGTGGGTTGCAGCTTCTGTTTGATCATTAAATTAGTAGATATTTCCTAGATTTGCCTGTTTGTTTTATTTATTTATAGCAAGATTATTAATTATTTACTGGTCAGTGTTTTTTGTCAGAGGGGAATGATCATTGTGTGTGGCAGGGTAAAAGCTCGCGATTTTTATTTGTGACACTTTCCACGGCATTGACAGCCACTTTCTGTTTGTTTCGAAAGCAGTCAGTCACTACCGAGGCTGGTTTAACAGGTTGTCATCACAACACAGCTGGTTAAGTTTAGTATTTTGGCAGAATATTACTTTTCCCTTTCCCAAAATAATATAAATAGTTTTTAAAATAAATGCAATAAATAAATAAATTAAATAATAAGGAAAACAACATACTCCAAGATGAACATAAGGCACCTCTGAGTTGAATCAACAATGGAATATTTAAAACTTACTTTTAGAATTACAAGCTTGTTACAGACATGTAGCAGATGTGGAGAATATCACATAGAATGTGTTTATTACTATAAAGGACAAAATACATGCACGCACGAGTGTTCTTCATCTGGCAAAACATTTCAAGAAATGCAAGGAAATTCACATTAAAAGCACATCAGTCACTCACCTCCCACACTCGTGTTAATCCTAACCATGTTCTCTCAAGTGACACTTGTGAAAACAGGCAGACTTTAAGATTGTTTCATTTAACCTCATTCCCTAAGTACTACAAGTGTCTACTTCCCTACATCCAGTCAAGGTCAATTGAGTTCCCCACTCTGTTATCAGTATGAGTTTTGATAGAACAGTGCAGATAACAGAGTAGTCAGAAAAAAAAAAAAAGATGGAAGGAAACCGAAGATCAAGAGCCGCTGGATCTCAAATAATTATTGCACCTTCTTCTCATAGCAACGGATTTATTTCTAAACTTTGACACAACATGTACTTTAGCTCTCAACACACTCAGCTCCACTCAAAGCAGTTAGTAGTTAGAGTGGAATCATGTGGCTCCTGGTTTGGAAATAGCTTTTGTGTCTTTATGGATTTTAAAGATTTGTTTTTCCTTCTTGTTGTGATTTTGCTTAGAGGATTGTGACCTTTTAACAAAGACCCAGAATGTGGATGAAACTATAATATAAAAATGGCTTGGCAAAAATTCAAATCGAAACAGTAAATCCAGGAGCACGTTTGTAACCTCAAAGGCATTTTGACATTTTCTGCCACTGAAAGAATTCCCGATAGCTGTCTTTAAGACGTGATTGCTTGTTGCCAACATCACAGAAGACAAGTTGCGGGCGCCCAGCTGGCAGACGTAGCTTGCTGCAAGGCCTTGAGTCGGTTGAAGAAATGAGTACGGGACAACAATTCTCTTATATCTAAGCCACTATAATGGTTTTCTTTAATCATATTTACCAGTCAGGAAACATTCAATAAATAGCAAAAGCAGGGTCCAGTATAGGTCGTTATGAAGTGGTTATAATATTGATTCCAGTGTAAGCACACAAAGGACCAGAGCTCCACAAAAGCAGCTTTGATTTTTATGGTAGGAGCAAAAAAAAAAAATTTGTGATGTTTCAATCTTCAGTATTAGAATCTTATTTAAAAAAAAAATCAGCAAATAGATGCTGTCTGCTAGTTTAAACCACTACAACACACACGCCTACACACTGTAATCAGCACCTGCCACGGACGATGGGATCGTCACTAAAAAGTCTCGATCTAACCAGGCCTTTTCCCATCATGGCACGATTATGTGACTAGCCCCGAGTTACAAGCAATAAAAGAAATGTCTCTCCTTTTTTATTACATCTCCCCAATCATGAACAATGGAGCGTTTGCCTCTGAGCCATTTATTCGGCTCTGATGTATGATTAGCGCGGGGCAAATCAATACCATGTTGGATGATCTTAACAGAAAAGTGCCGCGATTTCCCCTCCGTCACAGAGCCAAGCGCTGATATTTGTCTGTCAGCAGTGACATGCTATCTCTGGCAGGGGCACCGGGGCCAAAACACAGGTATTGATCCTGTCGACATTGATGGCCCTAATGGTATGGAGGATGAGGGAAACTGCCTGCCACTGGGAATGTAATGCACCGTATGAAAGGCTCCCCCAGACCTGTGCAGAGAACATTACGTCCATCTGTTTTTATTGTGAATTATACTGAAGGCCCTCACTGAACATTGTGCAAAGTGAATAGAATAACGAGGATACATTGGAATGATCCTCACTTAAGGAAAACAGCCAATGCTTTGCTCTGCTCTTTGCTAATGGTTTGTTGGGCCCCAAATGAAAGGCGACATTTGTTTCGTTTGCATTCAATTATCAACAGCTCCAGCAAGAAATAGGTTCCATCACTTCTGGTTAATAGAAATCTCTCATGAATACTGTGTTGGATTTTATGCTTTTGTAATGGGACCAATGTACACATCTTTTATGGTTACATGCAGCTCATAGATTTAGATAAAGTATTTTACTGACATTCACATAATTGTCAACAGATTTTACATGTTTGACACATTTTCAATAACAGAAATTAGTAATAAAGATAAATTCAAGAGATGTAAGAACAAGAAACATTCATTGAAAAGCCAGCAGACAGTCCAGACCCATGATGTACATCAACCCTGAACACACACATTCACACACCTCTCATTGTATATGTGTAATTAAATAGCACAGTGACAAGTTTGCAATATGCAATTAACTCCATAGTTGAAAAGAATTTTAAAAAATGAGCTAAATGAAATCCATGACCACTAACTTTCCAATGTGTGCATGGAGACCACTATGGCAACTTTAATGTACATACAGCATATTTTAATTTATAGGTCTATTGCTGTGCATATGAAGAACATGTGAATGTGCATGTGTGATGCATTACTGTGTGTGTGTGTGTGCCCCTGTGTGAGTGTGTTTGCGTAGAGTTAATGCCCCTGGCTACATCTCCTCAGATCTTTTCTTGTTTATGTATTTCCCTTCCTAGACGGAGGCCCCAGGAACATGCTGGGGGCTATATGAACACAGAAAAGTAGGAGGAACAGTTTATTTATTTATTGCCAGGCATTATCAATCAGCATAAGTATCAATACAGCTAAAGGAGGGAGAAGGCTGGAGTTCTCTTAGGACAGAAAATGATGGGCAATGAATACGTGAAACATAAACCTTATGCCTGAGATCTGTCACAACAGGGTGCCGCTCCGAAGTCAGTGGAACAATTTTAGGTTTTAAAGTTCAATTAAAATTAGAATAAGTATCAAAAACTATATTTTAAGGAAGCGAAGCTACTTTTCATGCAACTCATTGTTTCAACAAGTTCCACCCCCGGATTGAATGTGTGTAAAACCTGCCGGTAAAAGCTTCAAACTCATCACACACATCACACAGTTACAGCATATTCCTCACACTCTCATTAGCGATCACGTGTGACTCCGGCCTGTCAGGTTTTCAAGGCGAAGCCGTCACCGAGGTTAAGCTACAGTTCACAACACAGAGCACAATGCCATCAGATAACTTGTCAGTCATGTACTGCTGAAAAAAGGCACATACACACAAGCGGACACACAAAGATGTGCCAACACATACTCTGAGTGCTTCTGGATAGAAACAGAGAGTGACAGTGATAGAATTTACTGTGATGGTATCAGCAAAGCAGCCATCACAGCTTTGGCAGATTGGAAGGCCATCAGGACCCATCTCTCTGGCTCTGATCAGTGTTCACTTCCTGACATCAGCCTGCAATGTTAACTCCGGGCCCTGAAAGGGGGCTATGAACCATGATCAGCGATATCAAGCCACCAGAAATAGAAATCCATTTTCCTGCCTTGAGCAGTAGGGGGGCAGGTGGGTGAATGAATTTCAGTGGCCCCCTGTTCTGGTCTGGTTGGGTCTTAGTTGGGTCTCTCTCTCTCTCTCTCGCTGCTTCACCACACAGGGCCCTTCAGCTGTTTTCCCCTCTCCTCTTGTTCTGAAGGTTAAAGGATTAGGAGCTGTGTTTTCAGACCGGATTGCTGTCCTGGCATGGATTTAGATTTTGGCCACACATACCAGAAACTAGAGCCCCAACACACGTGCAGGTGCACATACACACATGCAAACAGACGCACAGAGACCACCAGCCCCACCACCGAGCAGGAGGTGGTGGGGATTAGCAGGAAATACCACAAGATGGTGGCCAAAGAGTTTTTTTTTTTTTTTTTTTACTTCTTCATGGTGCTAAATAACAAAATGAGAACAAACCAGAGGTGCTTGTACCAAGTTGTTTTTCTCTCTGGCCCTCCTCCCTCTCCAGTCTTCCATCCTCCTTCCTTCCTCTGATCCTGTCTAAACATGCTGACCAAGTGCGATGTGGCATTTCCAAAAGCAAAAAGCCATTAAATATAAACACGGTGTGTGTGTGTTTCTTTTCTTTCCCATCTCTCTGCATTCATTTGATTCTTTTCTGTGGTGCTTAGAAACTTATTGAGATGCCTGTATGGGCCTGAAAAGTTGTGATGAATTATTGATCCATGACAGCTTCATCAAAGCGCTGTGTTGTACACGTACTGTGCGTTTCTTAACACTGAATTTACAGAGAACCGACACTAATGCGTTCGTGTCGTCCACACTTGTTTACAAATTGGGGCAAGTCGGTGGACCCTGGATTTTAAAAACTGACGTCCAGGTACTGACAGAACTGCCCTGAAAGCATCAGCGGGAGCAGAGGAGAAAGT
The DNA here is from genome assembly GCA_033026295.1 of Channa striata. Classification (NCBI taxonomy): domain Eukaryota; kingdom Metazoa; phylum Chordata; class Actinopteri; order Anabantiformes; family Channidae; genus Channa; species Channa striata. Next base: position 11,822,977 of record CM065175.1, on the reverse strand, counting down.
GTTTCTGTGTGTTTGACTGTGTGTGTTTGGGTTTGCATGAGGGAAAATACACCAGACTTTAAAAAATGTATGAAGAACACAGCCTTTTTCTTTTCCCGACACAGAGAAAGAAAGCAAACGGTTCCCAGAATGCCAGGGGAAAACACAGTTCAAATAGTGTGAGGGCGAAGGGAGCAGATCAGAGAGAAAGCTGTTTGCAGTTCAGGCCTACAAGGCAATTCTTCCCCCGACTCCCAGGTGAGGGAGCTCAAAGAGAAATAAACCTGAGGTACCAATTTGCTGAGTTTTGTTCAATAGATGGGAGTGCCTAGAGATTTAACCCGAGTGCACAGGAGCCAGGGCCAGTAAACAAAATTACTTAAGGATGGTTACATATTCTCTTTCTGTCTTCCTTCATGCTTGAAGGAGACAAGCTCTTTGTCTTTGCGCTGCCCAACTCGTGTTTCATGTGAGCGCAGGTACAGACTCTGCATAGAGCACAGGCGACATGCTGTCTATCGTCTTGATTTTGTCGAGTTCTGCGCAGTTTTTCTCGTCTCAAATCTTTTATTTTGCTTCTCCGCTCGTTTCACTCACGCACGAAGCGCAGACAAAAAAGCCGAACGGAAAACTTTATCAAAGCAGATTTTGCTTTGGAGGGCCCAGAAACGGCAATGTATTTACAGTGTATGTTGGATCCTCTACCACTTTGTGGGTATAGCATTTCTTATCAACTGCTGGGTTTTATGTAGCTGCGTGTTTATTTTCATAATGTGATGCTGATTTATGTACAGACAGTTGTGAATAACTTTTCATACAACCATATCTTCTCTCCAGTGCACATAAATGCACTCACGAAATCTGCAGGTTTGAATAATTGCCGCAATGAATATTCCACAGCAAAGATAACGCGGTGTTATTTTAAACCCCGCAGACCTTGACGTTGCATCACAACACTCACGATAACACCGACTGTGACATACGTTGCAGGACACCTCTCACCCGTTTCACCGCGCTAAACACTGAAATTAATTCCTACACGTCACCACAGCCAAACCTGAACTCCCTCTACTCACATCAGCCTCTTGGAACAATCCATTAATCCACTCAGATCACAATCTACGCAGATTCAATTATTCCTGAAACCATAGCCATAATACAGACCCCTGACAGGCTATAAATTCCAACTAATATTTATTTGTAATAATGCCAGGACTCTCTTTGTCAAAGCCCGAACAGACAGGTGGAAAAGGCAGCGGGCAGAAACAGGGCAGAGTCTATTGAAAGCCCCCTGCTGATTTATTAATGCTCACCCATTTAAAAGACACTTTGTTTGCCCGTGCCTTTAGTCTACATAACCCTATACTGTAAGTGTGTGTGTTTATGGCCATAAATCAGTGTTGTTGAAAAGCACAGTCTTTCCCTGTGTTAACACTGTTCTGTTGGCATGCAGAGACTGTATCATTTCAACACACTCAGACTCAAAGTTCACAGAAGGCTCAAGACGCAAGGTTTATTTTGCCTATGTTTAAATATTTTGATGAAACCCTCTGCACATTGGTGATGCTTGAGAGGCCAGCTCAGAGTCGGGCATACTTTTTTTTTTTTTTTTTATGATTGACTGCGAAGGGGAAAACAAAAAAAAAAAAAAAAAGATAAATGGTTGTGAATTAGAAAGAAAGCGAGTGAATGCCTCAGAGACTCAAGATGTAGAATTCAGATGTATGGTAACAGATGGCAAACCATGCAGAAATCAAAAAATAGTTTTCATTTTTCTTTGATTTTGCAGAGGTAATATTAGATGCAAATGAAACCCATACTACAGAATGGATGGTCTCAGAAACAAAGACAAACATCACTTGAAGTTTGCTTTCCCTGGCGCCACTTTTTTTGCGAAAATGAGTATTGCAGATTGCTTCATCTGTTTGTGTTCAGGGCATTCATTTCTCGAAGCTGGGAATTACAGAGGAGCAGGCTCCAAACAATCATCTGTCAAATGCAGAGAAGGTCTGGAAAAAAGCCATCATTGTTTACACTTGACCAACATTACCAAAGCCACATGAAGAGCAAACAAAGTAAGAAAAAGAGGGATATCACTTCAGCATATGAGTCGTCCGTGAGTTCTTTGATCCTAATTGCAATATGTCTCAAAAGCCAGATCCCAGTAGCTTGTCGTTGTTTTTGGAGTGAGAGAAATTAATTCTCATTGTGTGGCTGCTGTAATGTCACAGATGAGGACTGCCCTGACCTGAGCTTGAACTCATCAGCTGAAATGAAGTTGTTCACTCGGCTGTAGAAGACAAACCATAGTTGCTGCGGATTAATCAACCCCATCAGGGGCCTGTGCGATGGAGGGCTCATGTTGGAAATGGCTTCCACTCACTTCCACTTTGACCCCAGGAAATGGGGGCTGAGAGGGATCATGCATGAGTAAAGAGCAAGACCTGTTGTACAGTATGTTTGACATATTAAATTATATAGGGACTTAAATTAAATGTCTCACCTAATGTATAGCTGTGGATTGGTGTGTACGTGCGCTTTATTTCAATTTCTGTCTATCATCATTCTTTTGGTTAGTCTTTCATTGTGTCTGTATACAGGGGTGTTGTTACAATGCAATTACAGCGCCAGGCATGTTATGATTTTTGTATGATTTCTGGGCTGTGCCATATGCGGCACAGCTGTCGCAGAGAGCAACCATGCAAAGAAACTGTAACATTTTCTACAGTTGGTGCTGCTTTCCAGATGTCCTTGAAAACAAACTTCCGCCCAAAAAAATAAATAAAAAAAAGGACAGAAGACAAGTTGGTTTTGGAAAGAGCTGTCATTTCTGGTACAGTTGAAGTTGGAGTAGTCGCTCTGGCTATTTATCAGTCAGCAGGAAGCATCTCTGCTGAATTTGACTGCACATTTTAAAGCCAAATGGTTGTATTTTCGGGGGAGATATCAAGACAGAATTGAAAACATTTAGGAACAACTCAAGAAGGAGTTTTTTGACAAGACAGCCAAACAATAGTTGTGCTACATCAAACGTATACGCTGTGATGTTTCAGATTCTCGTATGACACAATCCTGAATTTTCATGAGGCTGTTTTCTACACTCATTACTTTGTAAAGCAAAGGGAAAAAAAAAAAAAAAATCTTTGGTTGTGAAATCGACCAAGTCCATCAAACCTCGCAAAGCAGATGTCCTTTGCTTAACTTGTGTTTTCAAGTACTTTTCATACACTGCTAACTAAATTCCAATCCTTTGCCTTCAGTCCAATGTTGTTGGCAGTAAGTGTAGGTAAGTCAGTGTAGCTATCATAGGCTGAGATGGAGCTTCACAGGCTAGATACTAAAAGCCATACATTATGTAGCTGTCAAGGGATGTTGATTTGTCAGAGTCTTTAGAATTTCCTGGGTATTGAAACTAGAAGCTTTTTTGCTTTTGTATGAAACTTTGATAGGCGGAAGAGAATGGAATATGATCCCATTATTTTCTGGCTTTGCACAAGCCTGACCATATGATTTACTCACCGCCTTCTAAACACAGAGAGAGGAAGCATGAGGGGAAGAAAAGGAACGGGCGAGAGAGAGAGATAGACAGAGAGAGAGAGAGGAAGAGAGAGAGAGAGAGAGAGAGAGAGAGAGAGAGAGAGAGGCAGCCTGCTTGAGTCATTGCATTTGCACGCATTAGAGTTTGCAAGAGTAATGTTTTGGAAAACAAGAATAGGGAAAAGTAGAATGCTGCAAATGGCTCTGCGTGACTGGATTTGGTTTGAAAAGGATATGTACGCTTCTGAAGAAAGGTTTCCACTGATATATCCACCTGAAAATTTTTAATCTCACAGCTGAAAACTTTAAATACAAAAGCTGCTCTTCAGGTTCACTTCCTCTGGTTGTATTCGCGATTGATGCAGCTTAGAGTCTAAAAACTGATTACTCCTCCCAGCTAGACACCCGATTCCAACGGCTGTGTAAACTTGGTCAATATGCAGCAATTAGGTTAAGCTGTTTGGTTTAAAATTACTAAATATTTAAAAAGTGCCAATAACTTTTCCATTTGCACCATCAGTTAAAATCAGTTCATCCACTACTGTTACCACAATCTGCTGTAATACAGTAAATTTCCCACTACAAGAAACAATGAGTAAATATTGGCTGAGGATAAGTGCAGTTGGATTGTTGTTCTCCAAAGCTGCTGGGCGATGTTACAATACTGGGAGCACTTCACGTCTCCATCCAGCACCAAATCTCTTCCAGTGTTTGTCATACACACCATTGTTGAAGTACTTACAAAGATTGAAGATTATCTCCCCCTCGCTGGGCAACGCATGTTTGCAGCAGAGTTTCACATGTATAATTCATTGGGAAAATAAATTGTCAGGACTTAAAAACAACACAATGCATTTTGTACTGGGCAACACTTTGCTTTTTGCCCTCCAAATTATTTATTGTTTCCTCGACTCCCTTGGGCCTCGGTCTGACCTTAAGCAACTTCTAATTGGCTCTGCTACCACACCACTCTCTGTGTTTACCCACCCCGCTGGTGTTCGGTGCGACACAGGCTAACAGAAGCGGTGCAGCCTCGTCTGTAAATCCACCTAAAAATAAACACTTTCTTTCCCGTTGCTCATTATTAACTGGTGTATTGCTGCCTATTGATCTTCAGATAAATTATGCCCTGAGCTGACTTTTAGGGAAAATCTGACATCAATTGAAAGGTTATTTAGATATAAACAATGCTATTATGCCTCTTTTATAAAGAACAAAAACAACCATTTTTTTTCTGAAAGAGGCTTAAATCACATACTATATTTCTAGAAGTATATGGTTAATACAAATGATATGAGAAATAACTAGTGTCAACATGGCAGGGAAAGGTCGTCTTTTAGAAGTAACATTTGCTTACATGTGCTACCTGATGGTGTTAATAGTGGGATTAACAGAGGTCAGAATGGGGAAAAAATGGCCATGATTGACACACAGTTATCACAACTTGCTGTGCAGCCACAGACTAGTCAGGATGGTCATGTTGACCCTTGACCTGTCTGCATTAAAACCACCAGGGTTTATTAAAATGCAGTGGCTGATTGGTGTAGATACAACTTAAGTGCAGCAGCAAAATTCACATCCATAGTCCTTGTAGGCAAGTAGTGTTGTTATGGTTAAAGATGAAATATGGCTCTTTTTTTTAAAGTTACATATAGACTGTAGAGGTGCTGTCAAAGCTTCCTGTGATTCAGACCCAATGAACAATGTCATCCTGTAAGTTTAGTAGCACCAGCAGAGACATATTGCTGCAGGGCAACATCTAGCAGCCACAGACAACATGGCATGTTTACATCATATTCATACACACAAATGTTTGTAAGGAGGAGGTTTGGGTGGATGGTCAACAAAGCAGAGATCACACCCAAAGAATACTTGAGTGTTAAATAACCTCCTGTTGTTATTTTGAATAAAGGGGGTGTAATGTTTTTGATGCCACATACGTGGCTCTTTCTACTTTCAAGAGCAAGTTCTCTGTCGTATTTAGCCATGTAAATGTTTTACCTAAATTTACCTAAATAAACTCTGTGTATCCGTTTGCACAGCTTTAATCAAACGTTTTGGAATGTTTCTGAAAAGAAATTGTGTTACATCAAATTGATGCTGCTGTAAGAAGCAGCAGATGCCATTTTGGTGCCTGGTGAGATGAAATGTCAACAGACACCTGTAGTCAGGGGTTTGACTTTCAGCACCTCCGGTTGGACGACTCCTTGATGCGGAGATATTAACTTTTAAATGTTATTGAGACTCACTCTTCTAACCAATTAGACAATTTGGTGTATTTCTGCTTGATGGGTGGAGCACAGTACATTTATTTCAAGTGATATGCAAGCATATGTAAATAAGAAATCAAAACATCCAAAAGTAAACAAAAACTGAATTCAGAAGTGATTGTTTTCATTTATACCTTTTTTCATTACCTTCTATGAGAGACACTGAATATATATCATGTATTCACTGTTAGTTGCACAAACAAAGGAGACATAAGTGAAAAAACTTGACTTTAACATCTGTGTGAATTTGTAAATGGACATTTTACAGTGTAATGACTATCATAAATAATCATCATAAAAATGTTCAACTGGGTGCAGTTAAGTAAGTGGAAGTCTTACTAAGAATGCTGTTGAGCTCACATCGAAACTGATACATCATCATCACTGTCATTATTATTATTATTATTATTATTATTACTATTACTATAGCTATTGTTATCATTATTAACTGCTTTTCTTTAAAAAAATGCACGATTTCCATTTCTTATCAGGACACCATACTGTATATTAACATATGAGCAAAACATTTTGTACTAACCACTGGGAAGAAGCACAAATGTGCGATGTCTCAAAGATGGATGGATCGTTCTTTGAGAACAAGAGAAGAAATATATATATAAATAAATTGTTTCATGCATATCTCTGGATAACACAATGAGAAAACTTTATAGGCTAATAGAATTATCTGTGCTATTCTCCATCTATTGTTTGATGTGGGAACTCATCAGTCATGCTGCCTTTATGCTATTACACACACAAGGCGAACAGGGGGAGATGGGAGGGCTGTGGCTCACACAGTGTAATTACATAAACAATAGTATGTGATATGTTATTAGGAGTGGAGAGGGGAGTTTGGGGAAGTGGGAAGTGGTGGTTGCTAAACTCCTCTGAGGTCTTTGTAATTCCCTATTTGATAGTAAGGCTTACAGCAATTAAGATGTTTAATTTAAGGATTTAAGCCCTAAGAATTCAGACAAGAGGAGAAAAAAAATAATAATAATAATCACGGGTGGTGGCTGAAGTTTGGGGTGGATCTGACTACATTTGAATGTTGATAATTCTCTTTCCTCCTCTTCATCTCCCTCTCTCATTCTCCCGTTGGCCCCCACCCCCAGCCCCAGCCTCTGTCATCGTCTCTTTCTCTCTCTTTCCCTCGCCCCCCCCCCAGTCCCTCTTGAAGTCTCCGAGGGACTGAGAGGATGTGAGGAGAGTTGATCGTTGCATTGCACTGATAAGCAAAAAATGTTTCCGGAGCGTAAAAGAAGTCTGTGGTGTGTGAGAGGGATAAACTATAATCTGCAACCACACACTGAACTTGACTGCTAGTATTTGCATTGGAAATCAGACGGAAGTTATGCTAAGCTTTCCCCATTATAGCTCGGTGTGCGTGTGAAAGGTCTTCCCCTCCTTCATTTGAATATGGCCTCTCATGCATTAGAAAAATACACATTTGGAAGAGTGGAGGATGGGATAACAATTTATGAGGATGCATTTTTGAAATGATCTCCTAGCGTGGTACACCCATCCCCCTCCCAACTTCATATAGCGTACGGTATATAAACCGAAACCCATTGAAGAAGCCAAGTGAAGTGTTTTATTGAGAGTAATGTGACTGAAATTCGCATTTTTCTTTTCATTTTGCTTCAAAGGATAAGAAATGCAATCGTCTTACTCAAGCTTACTGTTAATGCAATATCATTTTGTATATGTTATTAATGAATATGTTTTTTTCTTTCTCTGAATAACTTTTTTATTTAATAGGATAAGTTAACTAAGATAAGCTGTCAGTTCAGATCATTGAATCTTAGAAACCCTGAACCACTGGGAATTCAAACCCTCTTTGTTGCCTTATTTTCACAAATTAATGCTTTTTTGCTCACTCATTCATTTCTCCCTTGACTTTCACATTTCCCTAAACTCTCTTTTTTTTTTCAATTCATCCAGAACCTTTTTTTTTCCTCCCAAGACCCACCACAGGAAATGTGTTCATTTGATCAGCCAAAGTGTTGTGCAGGATTGATAAGATTGGCAATCAAAAGCATTAGTGTTTCAAAGCGTTACAATTAATGTTCTCATTACGAAAATACAGTGAATGAAAGGAGGTGCTTCTACAAGGGGAAATCACATTGCCGCCGTCATGCAAATTTGTTAACGCGAAGAATCACAGCGGAGGGTGAAGCTGAAGGGGAACACTACAGTGTGGAAAACCTGTGGTGTGTTGCCCATTTGCTTAATGAGTTAAACCGTTTTTCCTCTTTAGATTTGATCACCTGACAGTTATTCCACATTTCACAGGTCATCTCTTTCGACGGAGGTGTAAAGGACACATACACCTGCATCAAACTACTGTTTATACCGGGTTTGCAAGCAGTCATTGTGCGTTTTGTCACAAGCTTTAATGGGGACATTAGACTCCGTGTCTTGGGACCACACACGCAGCTTCCTATATACTATAGTAATTTTCCCTCTGACTTACCTTATAATCATTGTTTTCAGTCCTCTGCCCACAGGATATCTATAATGACTTGATGTACATTGAGTTTAATTATACAGCTAACTATACAGCTACACCTTTATCAGCAACTTCGGCGTAGGTTCAGACTCACAGATGTCAGATCTCGGCTTGTCTTAACACCTTGTTACAGCAGCGCGAATCACACTTGAACTTTCCCTCTACATTTGTGAAAACAGATTTCAATCCAGATTTTAATTTCTTAGAGTTTGTTTCAATTACTGTGGCCTTTTAAATCATAAACATGCAGCAAAAGCCATGATGAAACTAATGCTTAGATCTTTACTCAAGAATGCAGGATTTAGTCAGCTTATCTTTTCTAAACAAATAAAGAAAGGCCGTCCATTTAGGAAACAAACAATTGCAAGCTGGTTGAATTTGTTTCTTGAATAAAAATGATAGTTTTAAAAGACCAATGATATAAAAATATGAGTCACATACTTAAAGATTGAATGCTGATTGTTAAACACGGGCATCATGGGACAGACATTTAGTGCATCTCCACCTGACTAGACATTGAGATAAATAGCATCTGAAAAAAAAGAGATGTGTGAAATTGTGCAGATAATCTGCTAAATCTCTCAACACGAAAAGATAATTGCTCCAGAAATTAGCTGTACCTGAGGTCCATTTGTTTGGTCATGGCTAGTTTCATATATGGCCATGATCGGATATTAGCACTAATTGCAGCAGGGTCAGAGTTCTTGAAGGTCGAACATTAATGTGTAGGATCATTGAAATGCTAATTATAAACAGATTAGAAAGTTACGGTTCTTTATGGGAAGCTATTTGATAATTGAAGCACTGATTTTTGTGTAATAAAGGATTATCCATGAGCAGGGGAAATTAAGGTTTGCCTTTTTCCCTGTCACATGTTTAATTGATTTTTTTTCTTTGTTGATATATTTTAGTTTTTATTATTGATATATTTTTGAGCAACAGTCTCAGGTACTGGGCATACCACAGCAAAATGGAAAACATACTAAGGTGCTGAACGGTTTTCTTTTTTTTCTCCATTAATATTTACAGGTTCAAATTTGGTTCACGAGCAACAAAATCTTGAAATGCTGACCTGATTTCGGTGGTGTTGTTTCGTGTAATAAAAGCAGTGAGTATTACTCAACTGTCACCTTGGAGGAAATCCACAGTGGCCCCTCCAACTCACTTCTCTCTCCCTCTCACCTGCCCACTCCCTCAGACTTCTAGCTCTTCTTATCAGTAAGAGAAGTTCCCATTTAGGGCTAACTGAAAACCGTTTATTCACTGCTTCACCTGAAGCCGTGCTTTTACAGCAAAGGAAACCACACTGTGTGTTCTTTTGTCTAGTGCACACTACCTCACACGCAGATACACACACACACACACAGCCACACACACACACACCTTACAATCTGAAGACACATACACTGTTAGCTCATTTCCAGTCCTCTGAAGCCGCTCTTCTAAACAGCCTCTGACCTCAATTTGAATAGCGCACACACTGAACACAGAATTGAAAATGGGACAGAAAACTTGCTTTGGGCTTGATAAACTTGGAAATCCATGAATGAAGTTCACATACTGTAAGCTCAATTTGGACCAGCACACACATAGACAGTGAAATCACAACGTAAAATAAAGCCAATAAAAATACATTGCAGAAAAAAAAAGGATGCATTGCCTCGTCTTCAGACTTGACATTCTTCACTAAAACAATGGGTAGCAGTTGTAGTGTTGCTAAAATTAGTGTAACAGCAACAGAAATCGTTTAACGTTATGAAATCCAGGTAGTCTTTAGCCACAGCCTACTTTGCCTCAAGTGACATTGCTCGAGGCAATTATCAGACTTCACACAGCTCCCTCTGGAGCCACAAAAGGTTTTACACAACTTTTTTTTTTTTCATATGCTGTCGCACGTGTGCAGTACTACTCCCGTACACCCGTAAACAGACTTTGATGTGTAAAACTGCGTTGAGGTCGTATTTTCCTGTTGACATTAATACAGACAAATACATCATACAGATACGTGTTCCACCTTGCGCAACTTGACGAGCGAAAAGCAAAACTGGACAAATCCAAAATGTCAAGGAACGGCTTTACGGCACACAATGAATCCGGTGTCAGGTCAGCGGCCTCCATTCTGCCCCTCGCAGGCCAAGTGATTTCTTACTGGTGCGACTACAAAGCTGTGTGGATTGGCCTCAGACAGTATCTTTTCTTTCGCACCGTCTCCCTCAGCCATCGCCTCCTGCTCTCTGTCTCACTCTCTCTCTGATATCTCGCCATAGAGAAGCAAGGAGTCTTAAGGGGCTCAGGCTGACTCAGCAGATCAAGAGAGAGAAAAGCACGAGTAGCTGCGAGGCTGCCTGTGTACACCTGTGTGTATCTGTGTTGGTTTGTGTGTCCGTGTGCTGGTAAGATAGCCGTTTTCTTTTTCTTTTTTGCAAGTGGCTGTGTGCTCGTCGCCAGGAGGTTTGAACCACACTGCCACACTCCTTCTTGATGAAATTGTCATCGGAACATGAAAGCATGAAAACATCAAAAGAGACATTTAATTGCGCTTGTGTGTGTAGAGGTGGCAGCGTGTGCACACGCGCGTCCAGGGGCCTGAGACTGTACGTACGCAAATCCTCAGGCCTCTACGTGGGATTGTATGTGTTTTACGATATTTTATATGCAGATGTATCAGTTACTATGTATTTATTTCACAATAAGCTTCTAACTTGTTGCCTAAGCGACAGCAGGGCATGTCTAGACTGTAAACAAACGATTAAAGTAGGAGTGACTTATTTGTTTTACATACCAACATAAAGTCATATTTATACCAGTATTAAAAATGTTGCTAGACTCCAGCCATTTTCTTTTTTAGTATGCGTCTTTCAGTCGCTGCCGACTCTGTCTGATTTCCCGTCTGCTTGTCTTCCTTGGTGCCTCTTTCTGCCCATCATTTGTTCCTTCTGTCCCTCCATCCCCCTGCCTTTCCATCCATTTATCTGCCCGTCAGTGCTTCTGTCCACGACAAAGACAGACAAGCCTGTGCATCTCTGATCACACCCCACCCACGCACACCCACCTCCAACCCACCCACTAGTTCTGCCGAGGCGAGATTAAACAACAAAGTGGCTCGATTAATCCATTTGAAGTGATGTGGCATTAGGGCTTGGAAGGAGATGGGCTAACCAACGCACAGTGCCGCAGCTGTGTGGGCTGCAGATAGAGGGAGGGGGGGTAAAATTAATTGACCTCCACGGTAGCAATTAAAAACAAAGAGGGGAGAAAACAAAACAAAACATGAGCTTGTGCCTGTGAAACAACATGCTACTGCTTGGATGAAGAGATGGGAAGAGAAATGGATATGATTCGGAAGTTCGTTGTGGTTGGGGGACAAATTTGGAACTGGACCTCCTTTCTGAATAACACCGTATAGACACACACTTGTCCAAGCACACTTGACCAAATAAAAAACACATTTTTAAAAAATTAAATACAGAAAAAATTCTAATAATAATAAGTGTCACATTTCCATAACTTTAGGGCTTCATCACAGTCATCTGTCAAGAGTTTACCATTAACACTCACTGGGAATCTGTGAACAGAAATGGATTTGAACTGTCATCGTAATAATGGCGTAACTTCAGGTTATAATAAAGTCTTACAAACATATATTGCTCGTACTATGTCCCATCTCTGCGGGCGTTTATGAATCCAAGGCGAACGGTGCTCTTTGACTGTGCAATGTGTGTCTCTTCAGACCTCTCTACTCCAAGCATCTCTTTCTGACTGAGCATTCAAATTGAAATACAGAAGGCCTCCCACAGATCCAGCTTGTTGTTTCTTGTGTAAATGATGTTGTGTGTTCAAGCGTTCGTTTATTCTTAATCCTTACTTTATCCTCCCTGATATAAACCCAGTGATTTTTTTTGGCAGCAGGGCCAGCAGCGCAGCAGAGGCATGCCAGTGGCAAAGGCTTCCTTTGATCCTTCATCTCAACCACACACCTGAGTGATGATGGCTCTGCTTGTAGCGTTATCCCTCTGTACTCCGACTCTTTCATTACGTACCCCTCCCATGAATGCTGTCATTGATGGCCAGTGGAGACACCCATATTAAATGTGCTTATGGGTGTTTAGAGGAGATCATTTCGGGAGCTGATGTTTTGTCTTGTAAAGTTGGGCAGTGATGGGGGCTCCAGGGGGTTTTCAAACTCTTTAATAGCTTATATTTGGTAAACAAGCTTCCTGTTTGCAGAGCACATACGACTACATACGATGTATTTTTAGTAATGCCGCGTAACACTGACACTACACGTTATCTCTCTGTCTGTCTGGGTTTCTCACAAATGGAAGGAAGGAAATACAGACCAACTGCTTCTGTTTGAATTTGTCAGACAGTATAAATTAATTTGGTGTGTATGGGTCCAGTAATTCAGCCCTTATACAATGTGGCATAGGCGCTAATTGCATTAAGCACTGTTTTTGATTAAAAAGGGTTCAAAAGACTGTTGTTTTGTCAGTGTAAAAGTTATTAATGATAGCTGCAAACCGTCAAAAAGTGTTTGGTTTAAGTCCCCAGTTTCATTTGTTTTTGACATTATCGTCCAGATTTTCATCAAAAACACTGATGATCACACTAGTCAACAACCAGTCACACAAAGACGACACCTGACTGGTGAACATGATGGCAAATGTAGATGGGAAACACAGTAACTGAAGACCTAAGGCCGATTTAAACCCTCCATCGAAAAATGTCATTATCGTCGCAGGCGTGGATTCATCCACACGTGTTACTTTGCTACTTGCACAGCAGACTTACGGGTCCACATGAGGGCAGTACCCCATTTAACAAACCTAAAATAGCAAAAAATTAAGAAACAACCCGGAAACAGAAGGCAATGCACGTGTTCTACAGTTCACAACACTTTGCATCGGTAAAGGTAAATGGGGATTTTAACGACAAAATGAACCAGATTAACTTTTTTCAGACCTTTGCAGGAAACTACTGCTGAGGTGTGGACCAAACATTCACAGAAGTACAGAGCCCAAAATAACAAGAGAAAGTATGTAAAGGCCTGAAGAACGATGCCGTGACACCATCAAACAGTTCGGTAGCTATATCACACATGACAGCAATACAAAGGAAAAGACAGAAATCGGTTACAACATGTACTGCATGGTTTTATGGTTATGGCTGAACCAGCAATGGTTTGAAATAATGAAATCGGAACTTTGAAGGATGACTCTCTTCCTATACTGTCCTATACTGAGCGATCATAGTTGTTCAGTCCTTACAGTCCTGCTGCTGAGAAGCCATATGACCAAATCTGTACAAAAGTAAAGCTGCCAGTCACATCTACGTCCATGTGATAAGAACTGCTTTTAAAAATACTGTAAACACACTGCTTCTTTATGTTATCTGTGTACTATGTTAAGTTTTAATACCATAGTATACCAGAAAAGTTGAACTTTTTGATGCAAAAATCTGAGAACATCTGCTTTTTGTTAACATTCTTAAAACCGCTAATCCAGCCTTGTATTGGTCATTCCCTGACTTCTCAGCTGACTCAAATGAGAAATATGTACTGAGCGTTTGCTCCTGTTTCCTCCCATTTAAGATTATGTCATTTTGATGTACGCACAGTGAAATATGGAAAATATCAGCTGTCTCCTGTAACAATTTAAACATTTTTCAGTTCTTATGGCCCCTAATCCATCTCTATTGGAGCATCAGGTTATTGTGTTACAGACATATGTCTTTTGAATACCCTCTGCTGAGGGGGGGGGGGTTGGATTTATGACGGACAGAATACTGCACGGAATTAAATGTTCACCAGAAACTAGTATACATTTGTTGTGTGTTCCATCAAATCAATATAATATATAAAGATAACCTCTTTTTCATTGGCACTTATGTTTGTGAAGTTTGTTTTCCAGTATACGGTGCATGTTGCTCTACATATGTATAACTTTTTAAATTTTAAATAGAAATTATTTTTCTCCTTCTTCTTCTTGTTCTTCTTGTTCTTGTTCTTCTTCTTTTTCTTGTTATTATTACTAATATTATTTTTTCTGAAATAAATTTCACTAGGACACATTTTCAAAATTTTAAGTTCACACTATACTCAGAGGCAATAGACAAATATCGTGCTTTGGATTTTGCTCTGCTTTCCTGGTTACATCCAAACTGGCACTTTTTTCACCAAGGTGTAAACAGCATGTGAAAGCATTTATTATTTTAACACTTAATAACAGACAACCTCAATAGGTCCCCAGTGAATACTATGTCTTTGTGAGGAAGTGAGTGGGTGGGGATATGGAATGGGTAACTGACAACAGTAAAAGAGGGGGGAAAAAATGAAAAGGGGTTAATTTGGTTTGGCTCAGGTGAGGTAATTATTCCTTTCCCCCACTTCACTGCACACCCATAATGATTATTAACAAGCTTAAAGTACTCGAGGAGCACTGGGAGCTGGTGGCTAACAACACAAGGCCCAGGAAAAGAGGGAGGGAAAGAGGTATGGATGGTGGGATGGAGGGAGAGAATAGGGAGGATGGGAAATCATTATGCTAATGAAGCTGGCCTTAATCACACGGTGCCCATAATAATCTGCTGGGAGGAACCCAGGTTACTTGGGTCACTGGTTTGTTCTATAGCAGGCCCTCATTGCTGTGTTTTCTCTCTCGCTGATTTCTCACTCTCCTTTTTTTCTTATTCTGCTTTTTTTTTTGCACTTATTCTCTGCTCTGCTTCTTCGTGTGTGTGTGTGTGTGGTGTTGGATTTGGGGTCACAGGGGTGCACACTGCTCATGCATTCACACATGGACCCACAGTGTGCATAGATTTAAAAAAAAATGTGGATGAAAACAGTTTAGTTGTTTGGTTTATGGATCACAGGACACTTAACATGAACCTGTTTAAGCTTAACCAATATATTTTTGGACCAATATAATGAAAACAAAGAAAAAACAATGTGGTGGATTCAGCAAAAGAGAACGGAAGAAAAATGTTTTATGGAAAAAAGTTTAATGTTCACAGTAGTTTGTCTGTGAAGCTCATGAATACGATGAGTTTAATTATCCAGGGCATCATTTAAACAGTAGCTAGCTTTAACTAACTGTCCTGTGTGTTGCCCACTTACAGGAAGTTGGGAGTATTTAAAAAACAGTCCATTTTCTTTGAACCTCTCAAGCTGAGTAAAACTTTAACAACAATAACTAAAAGACATATAAATATGTGAATCAGCAGGAACAGTTTAATGCTTTTTTTGCATTATTATAAGTGTTTCAAAATTGCTCTCTCACTCACCAGTTCATAAACTAGTGTGAAGCTGGGGAACAGAATCATGCTAACACCTCTATAGTAATATATAAAACAAACAAGGTTGCCGTCCAATATCATCCTAAAAAATAAATATTATGATTCCCTCACTGGCTCACAGAACCCATGAACCATAATATTTGACTTAACCCTTTCAATCATGCAGCGTTGGACATTAAATTGTCATATGCCTGCACCCAACAATCGCAAGACAATTATATATTTGAATTTATGTCTGTCCTAGTTGTTTTACATCTTTTTTGGGGGTTTGCTTGTGTTGTTTGCTCCATCCAAGTTACATTTATTATTTTGAACTGAAGAGCAACTTTTTGATTTTAACCTTTGCTATTTAAGACTTTGTTTGTGAAAATAATAATAATAATCCCAAATGTTGTAGGAACACAAAAACCATAAGCTTAGCAACACAGGTTTTCAAATCTCTGAATGGATTCCCACATTTCCAGACGGCACAGACAGATCCTACGGTTCACCTAATCTGCCTCCATGTGCTTCCCCTCTCTTTCTCTTCCTCTCGCCGTCTCACTCCTTTTCTCTCACTGGGCTGGTATTTCTTGGACATCTGTTCTTGGCAAGCATTGCAGCAGCACTAGTGCTGCACACTGTCCCTGGAGGACAAGGAAGGATGCAGGCAAGGAAGTTGGAGGGAAAGGAGGAAGGGAAGGAAAGACAGTAGGAGACCCGAAAATGAGTGAGTGAAAGAGGAAGAGGAAAAAAAAAAAACCCACACCACACACAGATCCACACAGCAGTTAAAACATTAAAAGCAGTACGGAAATGGTGAGGCAGATTCGGAGTCTGTTAGCGGTAATTGTGAGAAGGGGGACCACCACCAGGGGACGAGCCCTCTGGGTCACACAGCAGCACAAGGCAGGCTGTCAGGGCCCAGCACGGGAGTTGCAGTGACTGGGATGACTGAGATTAGTGCTCGTTTCTGGTTTTAGGCTGCAGAGGAAATGTACGTTCAAAGCATGTGGCACTCAAGTCTTCACTGAAGCGAGTGTGTGTTGCACACTGCAGCCTCAGAGCAGCAGTAATGTCTGGTAACATCTGGAGAAGAGGATAGTAACACTTTTTCAGAAGATTTAATAAAACGGTTTCTCGGTTTGCATTCTGTAACCATGAAAGCAAGTTTCTTTTTCCATTTTTTATTTTTATTTTTACTTTTAGCACAATTGTGCTTTTACGAAATAATTTCTTTCACACCTACAGTTTCTCCAGAGTTTCCAGTGTGAAGCTCGGTTAAACAGTCAACAGTCAAGAATGTTGAACTGCGGAAGGTTCAAAGTAACAATTTTAAGCAATTACAGATGGTAGTTTGGAGAGAGTGAGAGGCCGAAAGACGGACTGAGAGGTTGTCGAATTGTCTGGACACATAATTGACAGGGAGATCAGCAAAGGGAGTGAGACAGCGTGAGCGGTATCTTGACAGGCTTCAGGTTAAAATGATTAATTACCTCCAAGGCTTCTGTGGGCCTGGCAACTTCCTCTGGTTGCTGCTGTGTTGTGTGCTACAGGGGCCCGAGGCCCAGGGCCTAAGGTGACGCTGTCACAGTTGCTTCTTTGTCCAATCACAGACCGAAATTAGTCTCTATTCATATTTCTTTCCCCTTATTTACTTCTGTGCAATAAGGCTTTGGCAAGCATCACATCAGGTTCATGCTAACTTCTATAGCTGCTTGTCCCAAGCGTCTAACTTTCCACCCTCTTTTTTTTTTTTTTCCTAACGAAGAAAATAGGCAAAATCATGCAAAACAAAGTCGTGTCCTCTTATGTTTTATGTCTTTGTTTTTAACTTATTTAACCATGTTTCAACAGCAGGGTATTTCTCCTCCTCTCTCTATCTTTCTCTATCTCCTCCATCCACCCCTCTTTTATCACTCTCAACCCCCTTTCTCTCTCAGTCTCGCTCTACCACGTTCCTCTTGTACCCTCATACCTCCCTTCTATTTTTTTTTCCTCGAAAAAAAAATTTGGTTTGTAATTTATTATTTGCAAGAGAAACTGTTATCACAGTCAGTTTGCTATCGTGGGGCACTTCATTAATCACCTAGCCCTCTCTCTTCATTTGTTCCCAGATAGGCTGTGGTTCGCTGGGTTCCAGGTACTGATATAAATATGGTGGTAAAAACACTCCCTTCCTCTGTTTGTCACCAAATGGAAAAAATACAGAAAGTTCCGTGATGTATTCAGCAAAAGAACTTTTTGTTGTTTTTTACTAACCAAATAGTAGCAAAGTATCGTCTTAGGTAAGTTATTTTAAGACGATAAAAGAATCAAACTTTGTTAAAAACACGGTTAACGTTACTACATTTGGAGGGCATGGCATGTGACCCCAGCATATGGGACTGATCAAGATCTTTTTTCAGGGCTGTTCACCAAGAAGTACAGCGAACACAGCACATATCTTTTTCAAGTTAAGCTTTTTTAAAAGGTGTGGTGTCCAAACAAAACAGCAAATGTTTTAAGGATTAGGTTTTGTTTCAAGGAAGCCTATGTCTCCGTTTAAAAAATTATAGGATAATTTTCATTAATTGTGCACATTCCGAAAGTTTTTATTATAACTAAATATTACTAAACATACTAATTATAGTGCTTGCAATCATTGAAATATTGCAAGTTCTAAGAAGTATTTGCTAATGGGGTCTCGATCTATCCGTCTGATTCTTTGTTTGTGTGTATCCAATGACCCACAAGGGATTATGGGAGAGTGAGTGAAAGGTGGCCTTGAACTGTAAGGGGATAATCCTATTTTGATACCCCATAAAGAACCCCCCAATTTACCATTCCAACAACTGGCCTGGCTATTTAGTTAGGACTGGTGAACTGGTATTGTTGGTTTCTCTCAACACTATTTGGCCTTTTTTCCATTTTTCATTTCTCTTAACACTCTTATGTTTATCATCTTTGTTTTCCCAGCACTTCTCTCTCCATATCTGTGTGATGTGACCATATTGCAGGAGTTGGATGGTCACGTAGCTTAGCAACATTAAATCAACCTTAACATTGCATTTCCAGCATCTCTCGTGATCTTGTGTTGTGATGAATTAGCAGAGTAAGTTGTTGTGGTCTCTGTAGGTAGCATGCTTCATAAGTGATGCATGGACACATTATAAATACATACATTTTATACATTACAAAGAGTGGGACTGCTTATAACGTGCTCTTTTACAACTTTTCTCAATATGGGATTCATATAAGCTTGTCCAGCCTGCTTCTTAATGTAACGTTACCCTGAAGTTGTTTTCTCTAACCCTTATGTTGGTATTTTCTGTACATAAAGTCATTCCAGGGGCATCAAATACTGATAATAAAGTCCACCTCCAGCATCAATACTGGACACAGTTGTTCTCATGGCATCAAATAGAGACGCCCCGAAGCCTCGAATAGTAATACAAAAGGGTACCTGTGGTATCAATATGTCAAGCCAAAGGACATGCAAAGGCTCAATTTGACGACTTAGGAACCTCAATATCTGACGCTGTGGGACGAGAACGTTTTAGTTATGGATGTTTTCAAAATTTCTTTTGTATTAGGGCCTAAATTCTAACTAGGAGTTGTAAAGACTGATTTACATTTACATACAGCAAATTTCCTTTGAAGGCAGCGTGCTAATGTGTAGTTCTAAATTGTGTTACTGTACATCCAACCAGTTCTTATTCCAGTGGCATCAAACAGTTTCACTTTGTCCAGTGCCTTTATGTTACATACTGATGCTTAGGGTACCCGTTTGCGTCAATGACTGACACCCATTGCAGTAGAATGGAGTCCCTAACGCTTCAATAAAGTGACAAAGTCTCGTAGCAAGGGACACTGAGTAGTGGATGATACAAGGCACAGGACTTTTTCCTAGGAGACCAGGGTTTCACCTTGAGATGTTGTGCACCTTGACGATGATCGTAACACAATGTAACACACGCGGTTATTAATGGAAGGAAGTACATGTGTGCCATTGTTACTGTATGCAGCCTCATGTTTTTATGTAATTTTTGTCATGACTTAACCATAACCTGAAGTTTTTGTGCCTTATCCTAAAGCCGTTTTTGTGTGTATATAAAGTTGTTCCTGCAGGGGCCTGGATCAATATAATACAGCAAAGGACATAAAAAGCAACGGAATTTGACCTATTAGGGAGCATCATAATCTAAAGCTGTGGAATGAGAACATGCTGATATATCATTAACTATCTGAGCTACTTAATGATAAAAATTTTATTATTAAAATCAATGGCATCGTAATTATACATGCAGCCTATTCTTGTATGCAAATGTAATGTATAGATTATATAATTCATACTTTGGTAGACTTTACCAGTGCATACATGCTGCTACCTCCAGCAGCTACAAATATCAGCAAGAATTCCATTTCTCAAATGCTTTTTATTTTCTGGCTAAATCAGCTATGAGCTTTGGTAATTAAATGTGTCCTCTGGGTATTTGTGCTCATGGTGATGTGTTGTTTTTAAAAATGAGCTAATTTACTTAGCATCAATAGTGGCTTTGTATTGAGCAGCAGTGTTGTTGCAGGGGAGATGAGGAAGGCGAAAAGGATGGAGAGGGCTGTAGAAATGAAGTTCAATTCACAGGCTGCGGAGTGGAAAATGAAAAGTTTTATATTGGCCTTTGATATAGAAGAATTAGGAGACTTTGAATAGATATGTGTTTAGTAGATACAGTATGTGTTAAGCCCCTTTGTGGGCAAATGACAAGACAGCAGCAGCAACCTCACCTTTTTTCCCACTGACTAATCAAACCATCAATTAACAATTAAGACAAAATTCTGTAAAAATATGCTGTTAGTCAAAACACAGCCAACTGCAGGCTGATAAAACATTAGTACACACATATCCAGACATTCAAGAGACAAAAACTTTAAACAAAGAAAAACCTAAGTGGTTGATATTTTTTTATGGAGAAAAGAGAACATATGATAACAAAAAATGTGATATTTTTACATATCTGTAATGAGACACGTGACGTGTTTGCCAGCTGTCGTTAAAAGGGGCTATGAAATGACCCCAGCGCTGAACAACACGAGGCATGTTTAACTTTAAGAGACTATCGAAATGACGGGGATTTTTGTGCTATACTGGAATTGAAATAAAACTTAAATCTCCCCAACTAAGCCAATTTGTATGCTTCATTGTGCACTTGTTAAAAAGGAAAGATGATGGTGAGTGGAAGGAAAGAGGGAGGCAGCCGCGATGGTGTTGCTGTGCGATGGCGGTGGTAGAATAGGTTGGGGTGGGGGTGGAGGGGGTGGGTGCATCATTGCAATTCCCAGGGCACTCAGCAGCTGTGATTATATGGTGAAAAAAATATCTGTTGCTTTCAGTTTGCAAAGGTAATGAGAATCTAATGAGGCTTGACTTTTTTTCCTTCCTCAGTGTTCACAGCCATTTGACTCTCTACTCCAATACAGCTTCCCTGAGGAGAAACATGCGAGAAATGGTTCAGTCTGTCTGCACTGCGAGTGTTGAAGGATAGAGGGATGAATGGGTGGAGGGTGTGAGGCGGGCGTGAAGTGGAAAAGCGGTCAACAGCAGTTGAGAACGAATGAAAAGACTGAATGAGAGAGGGGAAATCATCGTGCAAAGAAATGTGTATTGTGGATTTTGAGGATTGAGAGAGAAAGGAGCAGACGCCAGGTTGACACGAGTGTGGATAACCCTTTTTCACAGCATGGACGAGTTGGGGATGGCTGCTGAATGTATATGGAGGTTGTAGATGGACAGTAGTGAAAAAAGAGACATGTACAGGTGGCCGGAGAAAGAACATACTGTATATTTACAGACAAAAAATTTCAGATTTACAATCTACATCAAGTTTTAATTATATCACAGTTTCAGGGATGTTGCCTCAGCCTGCGATACTAGAATTTATAAGACAAATTAAAATGGGATAAAGTTCCATTAAAAGATGCAGGTATATTACACTAAGTTCTTTAAAAGCAAAGTCACAGACAAACTGTAGATTGAGAACATATATTTCATTTATAGTGTATAATGTGTCTCAATAATTTGTTATTTGGGCGTAAAGGAAAATAATTGAAACATTAGGAGTTATAAATCAAAAAGTGAAGGTTTAAACAAGGCAGATTCAGTCCTGTCTTTAGAAGTATCACTAAAAGTTTTACACATCCTTAAATGTTTGAAGTTTGAGCGTACTCTGAACTCGCAACTTATTATGGAGAGCTTCAGAAGTTTGCTAAGTTGTTTATAAGTTGAAAGTATTACCCACACAGAGGTTTTAAGAGAGAACTTTTTATTTTCTTTTTTACTTAATGAGGATGCAGAGCTCATAAACAGTCCCGGTATTTTGTTAGAGTTTGTGAGCCATCATATCACATGCAATGCAGAATTTGTCCCTCACGGCTGGGAGGTAGGTTGTACTGGCACTGCATTTTTCCGCTAACTGGCAAATCATAACAATGTAGGTAATGAGTTGGGTCACATTGGAATGCCTATTCAGCTACTGAAGCATCATTAGAGTGCATCATTTGACATATTTCTCCTACTTTGTGACAAATGTGAGTGTCTTTGAAACACATCTGTGGCATCATTTTCTTTTGCTGTTCGCTTTCTTGAAAAGTAGTTTGATTCCCACTGCAGCAAACCAACGTCCAAAGTCTAATGAACGTCTTATTGGCTGGCAGGATTGCCGGCCCTGCCCATTCTGTTAATGATAAATTGTCGTGCATTTAACGGTACCCAAACCTAATTCTGACCCTAAATAAAGGGATTCTGAAAAAAAAAAAAAAAAAGTATTTACTTGTTAAAATGTAGCAGCTATAGTTCAGGAAAAAAATAAAAATAAAAACACTTGGAATTTGAAGAATTTGTGTCATGAATGTGAACTCACATAAATATCACCAACCTTTCTGCCCCCCTTTAAACTGTGTTAGACTTTATTGCAGAAATTAGCCTGATAAAAAGATCTTAGAGGGCTCTTCCTGGTGTTGACCTTGCATTACGCTGCCAGGCCAGGGCGACTTTACATCCACTATATTCCTCCCCACCACCACCACCTGCTCCTTCTTTAGTTTGACTTTTAAAGTCAGAGGCGCACCGACGCTTTCAGGCGGCCTTAATGAGCCCTTGTGGTCCACTGGTGATAGGACTGTTAATGAGAGCGACATCTGAAAGAAAGGAGACCTGGGTGGTGGAGGTGGAGTGGGTTGCAGAGGGAGGATGAGATGAGGCGGGTGGAGACAAACAAAGA
Source organism: Channa striata (assembly GCA_033026295.1). Lineage (NCBI taxonomy): Eukaryota > Metazoa > Chordata > Actinopteri > Anabantiformes > Channidae > Channa > Channa striata. Next base: position 11,800,148 of record CM065175.1, on the reverse strand, counting down.
GTTAAAGCTGTGCCAGGTAAGCATGAATACTGCCTTAGATCTTGAGTGTAATTTGAGTTAAGGCTTTTTTTTTCCCCCTCAAATTGTTTGATTTGTTGGCTTAGTGTGTACTTGCATCTGCACGTGTGTGTGTTTAAGAGACCTTGGGCCCTTTCAAGAGCATTTTGCCGGCGTCCTTGTTGAGAATTGATTGTCTTTGTTGTGGTAATCTGAAATTAATTTGCACTTGAACCCATCTTTCTTCTGGGCTCAATTTTAAAACACTGTCATAATTATGTGCCCCCCACATGAAAACCAAGAACTAAGACACTGATATGACAAGCCAGAATATTTCACTCTCCTCTACCCCCTCCCTCTGTCTTCACTCACGACTTATCTTACAAGGTAATAAAACAAAATGTTCCCATGCGTGGGGCTTAAGCAAAAGGTATTTGCCTGAGGGGGAACAGTAATAAGCGCTTTATTGCTACACATTTACTCGTGTACTTTCTCAGTAGGTCATCTCATGCTCTTGAATGATGTTAAACTTTGGTTAATGCAAGCTGAGTGCTGTCAATGAAAAGCGGCGCTGTGATGACGAGCAGGGGGGGAACAGGCACACAACACGCACAGGGCAAACACAAGGATATTAACCGACTTAAGCAGTCAATCAGTCAACTTCTTCTCTTTCATTTTAATGTATTTAATTTATCGTGGTTATGTATAGAGTTGTATCAGGTTTCACCAAATTTCCCAGCAGGGGCGAGCACACACACACACACACACACACACACAAACACACACATATTGGGGTTGTTAACAAGATTTGTTTTGCATTAGTCTGTTCTGACAGGGGGTATTTGTAATATAAAACTATTTAAGACTACCTGCTAACATCTGCTATTGATCTTAGCTGTTTGCCTACCCCTTTGTTCCCAGCATGAGCTGCTAATAACCTTATCAGCCATCTCTCTTTTTTTTTTTTTTTTAGCTCAGTCTTGTGTTTGTTTTGAGGGATTTTTTTTTTTATGGGTAGAGGGAGTATTATCTCACTAAATGCGGCAGGAATCATCTTCAGTGATTTCCTGTGGTGTTGCCTTGTGCTAAAAGGGCCTCACAGGTCAGTGGCCCTGGGCTGAAATTCTTTCAGTGTGACACCTCAGAGAGATAAGCAAACAGAGAGTGAGACCCACTGCTGAACATAATTAGTAAGAACAAACATTTTTCAAATAGCTCTTTTATTGTCTGTACTGATTTGGGAATGGGACGAAACTGGCTTTGAGTGCAGTTATATTTGTCTCATGTAACTATGTAAATTTATTGTAAATTTGATTCTCTTTTTAATACAGTTGTATTTGCAGAGCTTCTTTACTTTTCTGCTATTATGACATTACTGTTTTGTTTTTTTGTTTTTTACCAGTTCAGTCATTTTATTTTCCAACTGCTTCATTTAAACATTGCAAACTAAACTGCAAGAATTTGTATTTTTTCCATAGGTACTATACATAGTTATTAGGATAGCAATTGGATTTTCAAGCAAACTCATCATAAACTGTCATGAGTATCTCCTCTCTCAATGTTTCCTCCTCTTTCCCGTCTCTTTACACTGCAAACAATCTAATGAAGCAAAACTGCAATGCAAAATATAGAAACCTCTGCTAATTGTCTGTCGTCCCATTGATTGAAGGCTGTGTGTGTGTATGTGTGTGTGTGTGTGTGTGTGGAGTATCCCCTACAGCGAGAGCTGCTGTCTGCTGACAGACATGGCCTGCTGCTAAAGCCATTGCAATAATCATAAAGATTAGGTTAACAGTAGGAAACAGCCAGGGAAGACAAGTGCTCACAGTGAGCTGTTATTTTTGCAGTGGTACTCACAAAAATAACAGCGTGCAACAGTAGGCTCGCATGCTATGTTCGACATAACCCTGGAGCTCCCGTGTGTGAGTGTATGCGCATTTGTCCATTTTAGGTGGAAATGTACCGTATGTACACTGAGTATCATGGCACGCATTGATTAGATGTGGTGTGGGATGTTTAAGTAGCAGTAATGGGGATATGCAAGGACTGCGTTCACGTACTCCGAGAAACGAGCTTCCCTGGGTAATTAGGGAATAGCGTTTACATTTACTTAAGGGATCTGGTTAGAGGAAGTCTGCGTGCACATGCAGCAGACGAGATTCTCCGTCACCTCTGACTTATTCTTTGGAAGCCTGGCACAGAGATTTTCAGCATTCAATAACAGAAAACACGGCTTTATGACTTTTCGTTTGTGTGTGTTTATGTTGCAGCCGAGTGACAGGACACGGGGAGAGAAAGGAAAAAAAGGGAGACACATGCAGCTGATCCACAGCAGGAAGTGTCTGAATTAAAAAAAAAAAAAACACTTGTGGGGGAAAGTGTCCTATTTAGACTTCTACTTTGTGGTACATTTTCTTTTTTAAAAACGAGGTGACATTATCCCACTAATGATCACTACTGTCATTCATTCTTTCACTCAGCTGTGTGTTCCTCTCTGCAGCCTTTTGTTACACACATGCGCAGTTAGAGAAAGCCAACTAGAAACCTGGTTAGGCATATAGAAATCAAAAAGTCGTATTCTGACTTTCCATAACCCACTTGCCTGATTTTGGAAACCCTTTTTTTGCATAAAAGATAAGAAATCAGGTTTCCTAAAAAAGCCGACCTGGCTGTGACCTGGATACTTAAGTCCATGTAAACGCATTCAGTGTGTGGAGCTCTTCACCTGGAACACAGTAGAAGGGTTTTATGGCATTGTACACATTTGTTTGGAATAGATTCAAATTTTCAGGCCAATATATTATTAAATTAATAAGACAAATTATAAGAGACAGACAACATATTACAATAACATTCAAACAAATGATTTTGCAGTGAATGGATGCAACTTTATGACCACTGCACACACACAGTCCTTTGCTGAATTGCAACACATTATACACAATCAAAGGACAACAGTATATTGTTTTAGCAAACTGCTTTCAAAGCACTACACTGAGAACGTTGTCATGCGAATATGCTTGACAGATCTCTTCATAGTGAGAGAAGAACAAAGTAACAAACAAAACAATGCTTACCAGAAACAAAACTTGTGAAGATGACATTCTGTCACTAATTGAATCTGATGTCAGGACAGAAATAGCGAAAGACTGTTCATTTGTTATACAAAAACAAATTTTATTATACATAATTCACTTTATGCACATTTTGTTATTGCAATTCACACTTTATTACTGTCTCAATAATCATTCTGAATATGCAAAAGCTTTTAATAATTTAACAGTTCAGTGTTTATTTTCAACACGGCATAGCTGAAATGAATTTGTTTGAATTTTGTCTCAGTTTTGTTTATTTCCTCTTTTGATATTGCATGTTTTTTTTATCCCCCTCTAGAAAGTGTGTCATTTGAAGAAACAGTTTTCCGATCCTCAAATAGATCATCATTCCTCTTGAGTTAGAATCAGAATACATTTCCCTCACAAATGTTAAGCTTCTCTCTTCATTATATACAGATAAACTTTACTGCTTTCAAAGCTTTGCTGCAAGATATCGGCTGAAAGCCTTTGAATGTGGCTACATGGTGTTGCCTCATCTAAAGACTTGCTAATGTCTTTTCAATCACTCCACATTTTTCTGGAAACTTTATCTCTTGATCCCTGCCTGTTATGTGCTTTAGGTCCAGCATGTGGCCAGCAGCTTTTGACTGTTACGTATCTGACATAAACCTCAGCGAGTCGCCAAACAACAGGAGCCATATTATTTTTCCACTTTACACTGCCTGCTTTTAGTGATAACATCTTGCGCTCATAGTGTTTGACTTGTACGTTACTGACACCAACCTCAAAAGAGGCTTGCCACATTTTACACACACACACACACACACACACGCACACAAACACACATGTACCACAGTCTCTGTTAGTCAGTCTTTTTTTTTCCTTCAAATGAAAAAGCAGACACACACTTGATAGCATCGACCAGCCACAGCTGGGCTTTGCTCATGTTCGCAAAAGGCCACATTTGTTTCCTGAGAAGTCTGAAACAGGGAACAGGAGGTACCACAATGTGTGTGTGTGCATGTGTGTGTGTGTGTGTGTTTGGTGCATTAACATGGGCATATCCATGCATAACAGTTCTGAATGTGCCAGAACTTTAGAATAGGCCAGGATGTCCCCCAAAAAAAAAAAAAGAAGAAGCAAAACAAAGCAGCAACACACTTAATCTTCTCTCTTATCTCTGTTCCTGATCCTTTTGCAGGCAATTTTCCATTCCAACCACTGATCATTATCAATCACTAACCCCACATAACAGATTGTATCCCCCATAACAAAGCTACTTCTTCATTCTCATAGTGTTTGCAATATTTACATTAAGACTTACATGAAACTAAACTATAGATGCATATTTAAATTATATTCAAACTGACCCTATAAGAAGATAGGTCGATAGAGGCTTTTTTGTTTAAACATTGTTTGGGAGAACTGATACCTAGCATACCGTAGCATTTTGTCCATTACAGCATTTTTTTCTTCTTGCATGTTAACACACATAGTTCCACACATGTAGGCTGTATGCATATGAGGTAATCAATAATACCTATTAATAAATACATACATACACACACACACACACACACACATACAAATATGAAACATATCATCCTGCACATAATTACACACACACACACATATATATATATATATTTTATATAATTAGTTTGACCTCATCATAGGTAAGTAAAGAAAAGTGGTCTTTATTAAAATTATATTTTTTGTAATTTGTTTTGTAACTATTAAGCTACATTTTATTTTATTAGCATCATAATATTTAGCTACATATAACCTAATACTGTTTTTTTTCATGCATTTATCAAATAAAACCTAATTATTCCAATTTATAGTCAATATAATGATTTATTACTGGTTAGAATTAGCATTTGGGTCTGTATACACTGAACTAGGCCCACGTCTGTGACAGCATGACATTGTGACTGTGTAGAGGACAGGAGCACTGCTCTTTTACACCTGCCATGATATTAGAGGCCATGGAACTACAGCGTGGCAAAATGGTGTTGTTGGTAGATTGTAAGAGTTATTATAGATTTACTGTCATTTGGCCATGCAGTTCCCCTGGCTGTGACTGAGTGATAGGCTGAGGCCTCAGGTAGGAAGCAAGAAGACAAACTGAAGTTAACCGGTGGATCCAGCCTCACCCTATATCTGCCTCCCGTTACTTTCTTTGAAAGCGTACACCCCTCCGAAACCTCCCCCCACTGTGTACTCACAGATGGACGGACAAATGTGAGTAACTTCATAAAACGTTATGTAAAAGCCCAGGTAGGCCTCAGACCCACAAGCAAACACATACACAACTAGACACAGGGACAAGAACTGGCATGATGGATTGTTTGTGTCAGTGTCACATTCAACCTGGTGCTGATAAGGTGCACTAGACCGGACCTACCATACCCAATACCAGTTCAGCCTAATAGCTCTCACTCTTTTTGTTCTGCTCAGAACCTGTGTACGACGAGTGTGTGTTTTAACGTTGTTTGATTCTAAGCATGTAAGAATGGATTCATTTATGTTTTGTTCTGCTGATGGTTTCTTCTGTTTTTTTCTTTCTCTGCACTGTTGTCTCATTCCTTGTTGGGTTTTCTCTTTAAATGTATATAAGCTTGAATTTACATTGTAAAATCCAAAAGCTGACCTACATTACTTTGTTTAGTTTACTTTACTCAGTTATCAACAATATGCACTTCATATGCACCTCTGCTGCCTCACAGCTAGAAGATTGCGAGTAGAATATATAGGCAATGACAGTACGACACAAATAGGAGGAAGGGGTCCGGTACAGTAGGTACGTTTTGATGGTGTCAAAGCAGCCTGGTGCTGTTCATCAACCCTGTGCGGTTGACTACAGAGCTTTAAAATTTTTAAAGCTGAGCCTTAAAAGTCCACTGCTGCTGGGGTCTATCAATTGCAAGATCTTCCCATAGTAGAACAGTATATAGTAATATAATATTGTCATACAATATAATAATGTTACAAAATCCAAGCATGTTCATACAATTTTTTTGGGGGCGGGATCAGGCTTAGTAAAACACGACTAAAGACACTGTGACCAAAATAGAAAGACGTGTATAGTAAAAGTAGTCATTTAAAAATATGTAATTCTTTTGCATAGCTTTAACTAGTAAAACAGATTACTCCTCAAGTGACTACAACTCAGACTTTCAAAGTAGACCTAAAGTAAATTTTAATGCAACTGTGTAAATTAAACTGCAAGTAATTGTAAACAGAAATACGATTCATATTCCATTTTAAGGTAATTGGTTTGCATGCATTTGTAAAGTAAGGTTAACCAGCCTGAATTTCCCTTGTATTATGTAAAGTGCCTTGAAAACTATATGAATGGCACTATATAAATAAAGTCAAAACTGAAATAGAAAATATTGCTACACGTAAAAACACAAATGTCTGCATGTACTGTATGTGCCTGCATCACTTACTGAAACAGAGCAGTTTTGCACGTCAGAAGGGTGAATTGAGTACCTGCAGCAGCTTGCCACCTGTCTTTTTGTTATCCATCACAGGATGTGACACCACAGCTTGAGTTATTCATGGTGTGTATGGTAATTCCACTTCTATCACTTTAGTGATAGGAAGCTGATACTGTGAATGAGAAAATGTGAATGGTGTCAAATCTACTCAATTATTTTTATGAATAGTTTCTTCAAACTGCTCTGAAATGACTATCCATCTTGGCTCCTGGGTTTGGCAAAGCGGCCGTATCATCTCCGCGGCTGTATGGATGCTCACACACAAGTGAACCAGGCGCATTTAAAAATCTCTGATGTATGTGTAGGTTGAGCATAAGCAAACGTAGCTTTAAACAGGCCAGATCGTTAGACAGTTCAGCAAATTTCTAATTACTTTACGGTATATGGTTCTTCAGCTGTGTCACGTGAGTTAAAATGGAGACACCTCTGTAAACAAAGTAAGTGAGCTTGTTTGGTATTGTGTTCTCATTTGCCCAATTAGACCAGCAACACTGTGCTCTCCCTAGGTGCTAACTCGCTAAATGGGAAATTACACCATAAAGATAAGGGAGTGTCGGAGAATGTTTAGGGTCTCAGAGTAGTGCTTTCAGCACGGCTGCTCAACACAGCCTGAGTAGAATTAATGAACCCGCTGTGGCAGGTTCCTGATGCATTTTTAAACAGCTCCTTTTCATTCCTGCAATGACATTTTGATTGCATTTGTTTCAGCAATAACTGTATGAGAGTGAGTGAAGAAGACACACACAGACACAGACACACACCTCCTAAAAATAAATACATCACTGTTCTGCCAAAGTGACTTTGACATGGGTTGTACCGACAAAAGTCACATTAATATGAGGATAGAATTAATGGGTTTTGCAGAAAACTGTAATTTGATACCAAATAATGCTGAATATTGTGAGTGTAACGCTGTGAATTCCAAAAAACTGATGTACTTTAGGGTATCTTATTAAAATTTGTAAATTGCTATTTCATAGGACATCAGATGCAATGTATGTTACAGAGATTCAAACGTTGATTTTGTATGTCCATGTGTGCTTCTGTGGAGGACTGTCATGGTCATACAATATAATAGTGTGTGTGAACACAATTATTTTAATATCTCCATAGAGAGGCAACGTTGAAAAGCAAGGGAACTGGACAATTTAACGACTTACTCAATTAGTAGTGTTAGTGGAAGCAGATATTGAGAATCATTTTACACCCTTGTGAAAGGGTTGCCCTGGTGTTTTAATAAAAAAAAGTGCCACAAGAGGGATGGATGTAAAAAGAAAAGGGGGGGGGGGGGGATGCAAAAGTCAGAGCTACTGCAAGGCACCATGAGATAACAAGCACCACAATCTCAAGTTGCACATTGTTTTTAAATTCTTTTAATTGCATCTTCCTGCCTCTCATCAGGGGTGTCGACCCTAGAAGTGGGGTATGAGGTCATTCTCTAGCAGCAGCCTTTGAAGCTCAGGCACCTCGCTCCTTTCCCTCTCCCAACCACTTTGTGTGGCCTTGAATTGCAAATTGTTTTAAAATACGCATAATGAGCACAGTGGCAAAATGTTGAGGCTCTTTGTCTTCCCCTCACTCAGCCTTTAGCACAACTAAATGAGTTAAGATTGCTCCATTGAATTACAAACGATTATTTTACTTACTCCTACCCAGTGCATGCATAATGAAAGAGAGAGGAAGATGGAGCAGAAGCTCCAGTGATTGTGACTGCGTGGACTGTGAACCAGACGCATGTTCATCTAGACAAAAATGGTGATTTTAATGATGGTACCTGAGATTATTGTTAAGTAAAGTCTTGTGGAATATGTGTAATTATGTGCAGGATGATATGTTTCATATGAGAAGATGACAACCTATATACATTCCTCTGATAGTCAACTTCCATTCTTAAAAATCTTTGTTCTGAAATTGCAGCCATCCAGACTTCGCTATCTCAGGTGATGTGAAGCAAGGAGCAACATGTTTAACAGGCAAAATTAAAGCTTGCCATCATATCCCAAAACTGTAACATATCTCAGTTCTGGACTGAAACTGTAAGCGAATACTCCAAACATGTGTCAGTAACTGCTGCAGTTTTCGACTATTTGCATGTTTTACCGGTTAGTAGAACCCAACCACCATTACAGTTCACCATACAAATAAATAAACCACAAGTGGTGGCTCAACAGGTCTAGCCTGGCAGAAATTTGGACATGCAGCGCAGCCTGCCAACGTTTGAGTGCTATTTCCTTTTTCTTTCCAAGCCTGGGTTATTACATTGTTTTGCATGGGCTGGTTCATTCCAAAAAGCAGCTGTTCAGATACTCTTTAAGGGAAAGAGCTTGCTGTAAATGTTCCACACCAGCAAAATACAATGGGTGGCTGATTTTGGAATATCAAGCTGTTAGTCAGTACCTTAAATCAAGTAGTTACTTGCACATCTGTGATTGAGGTGTTGTGCAATATTAATTAGGACATCACTGAGCCCTTTGTTCAAGAAACATGTTTCAAAAAAAAAGAAACAGAACCACACATAATTACACTGACTGTTAAATAATTGATTGCGCAGTTTAACAACTCACAGGATTCTTTCTTGCCATTAATGCAAGCTGAAACGCATACCATTAAGACAGTTTAACATTTAAAAAACTTCAAGTATTTGTAATATGATTATGTCTCAACAAATTGAGCCCCGCAATAATGAAACTAATCATGCAGTTACAACATTGAAAGACATTTGTTTCAACTCTCTAACATAAACTCGGCCCTGGACACATTTCACTGCATGGTCACCTCTGGCACAATCTGGGAAATGTGTACAGCAGCCGTCCCGTTGTGCACTGTGAAACTCCAATAAGAGCTGCCTTCAGTGCCAAACCAAACATTTCAATTCACCCAAACAAATCACTCAGGTAATCACTCATTTACGTGGCTTGCAGATTTATCAATAACACTTAATGCTGCGACACGGGCCAGAGGTCCGAACCTCTGGCGCTGCAAGCTCATTGTCTGTTCTCCCAATATTGTAAATCTAAAGTCATATTGTCCTGCCGTTATCAATAACTGACTCGACACTCCCTTTGACACCTACACAGTGGACAAGATGGCTACACGCCATTCTGAGAAGCGATTAAGCTCATCTTTGGGAGAGCCACGGTGACATCATTGGCACTTGAAAAGCTGCCTCTAAACTCAAAAAGAGCATTAGAATGCATTTCATGCTCAGCTCACTGAAAAGTGCAGAGCTGAAATTTACACCTTATTTGATGTCCGTCTCCCTGCTGTTAATTGGTAAAAGGATCCCTGACCCTTTTGATCTCCTCTACAATCCCCTAAATGCCCAAGTCGGCTAAACTGTTCAGCAGGAGATATACCCTGCAGTTGCCCAGCAATGTAAAGTCTCTCTCTCTTGCTCTCTCTCCATTTTTTTTTTTTACTCCATCCTTTTCGGCTTTCTTGCCTTTGGTTTACGTCCAGGCTGTGGAGAAATAAGAGATGACAGTTGTTACAGATATGCTGGTTTAATTACTTGTCAGCTTATAGTCCATATCTCTGCTGCCCAACGCTGAAGCTTAACTTTTTCTAGTAGCTTAAAGCATGACCAGCCTCCAGTGCTTTAGTATTTAGCCATAAAACCCAGGAAATCTGAAAGATAAAAAATCCACGACCAGCTTTTCTAATTTTATGGGGGAAGAGTGGGCAGTTTTCTGTCACTGTTGGAATTGGCTTTCTCTCTCTGTTCCCCTCTGTGCAATAGTGACAGAAGAAGAGGGGCAAAAAGAGAGAATCTTGTAGAGAATGAAATTACATCACATGAAGGGGTGCATTGGTGTAGGATAAGCAGAACATTTCTTACGGCTCGTGTGCCAGTGTTGACACTTTTAAGTCTGTTTGCAAATTGATAGATGTGCTCGAGCCTTCTTCTTCTTTTTTTTTTTTTTCTTTTAGAGGAGGGCCATCCCGGACTCTCAAATCCAGTTAAGGGTATTTGAAAAACACAGCTGCTTATTTTGCAAGCTTCACCACTTTAGCCATAGTGGCTGCTATCTGTAGGTGTATACAGGGTGTACTTATGAAATTTAACACCTGATGGTTTATTGAATTTTGGGATTTATACGTATTACAATAACCAAGATAAGTTTTAACATAGTAAAAAAAAAGTGTGTAGATACTGTATATACAGATTTATTGATTTGGTTGTTTATTGAACTTAACTAAAACTTTACTTTAATAAAATGTATTTATTGCAGCAATCTTGGAGTAAATCTTGCATGTAGATGTAGATGATAATGTTGATCTGTTGGCTCTGGAGGTTCTTTTTTGAGCTGCTGCTGGACAGCAGGCACTTAATGCACCTAAAGCCTGACTGATACAAATAAAATGGACTCAACCATAAAAACAGCTGCTGTACACCATAACAAAATATGTGTTTCAAAGTTATTCCACAGCTCAATTAAAAAAAAGACCATTATCACCTTCAAGATATGGCTCATTAAATATCATCAGATGCTTTGTGACCTATTAATAACATCAATGCAGCGATTGAGCCATAGATTTAATTAGAATGCATATGGTGGCAAGAGAAGCCAATTGATTGTGTAAGAAACATAATCCACAGCTCTTCTGGAAACCATTTGAGGGGCTTTGTTATTAATTTCCAGACCTCAGAAAGCATTGGCTCACGCATCACTCAACACACCTCAATATTTCAGCAGTGAAGCAGTTTAGTCAATCATCTTTCCTGTTCCGCTGCTGCTGCTAACTGCTGTAAACCCCGAACTATATTAGATGAATACGTATTAAATCAAGGAAAGTCAAGGAAATTTGTATTAAAAAATATATATTAGAAGCATTCTAACACAGGTAGGTCTTTGCATTGTGTATGGTTTGAAATGATAATGTAATTAGACAACAATTAGACATGTGGCTCATTTCCTCAGGACTGTATATTTGTTACACATTAGGATAGCCCAGTCCCCAGATTGAGGGTGGTTTTTTATTTAGGAAATGAAATACAGTTTTGCAGAGCCATACAGGGACAAGGATGGATGGCAGCGAGCAAAAAGAGAAGCAGAGTTTTGGACACACGCCTGCTTAGGGCCCATTGTTCAGGGTTCCCTCAGTGTTTATCCCTGGCTTTGTCTCCCACCATGATACATACTTTTCATTGAAGCAAAACAGATTATTTGTTACCATAGTTTCACCATTGCTCAGTTTTACAGCAAAGCATAATAGGTTTAAAGGGGCAAAAAACAAATCCATGCTTCTGGATAGAAAAAAAATGAAATAAAAAGATTACCTGTTCTTTTCATCAGTGATGATCACATTGTCAGTGTATGATAGGAGCTTTATGTTTCTACATAGTCTGTTTGTCATGGAATCTGACTGCATTTTGCCTTTAAGGCTTAGGCTGTGTTTTACAGTACACTTTGAACATATTAATTTGTTAGGCTATGAAAAATGTGTGTGTTGTTTACAGCAACACACTGAGGACAATCTGTTATGTTAGTCTGTTTGTAATGCTCATTATCGCTTTATAGGTGATGTAAACGTGGACGTCAAACATTTTTTTAGAAACATTTGGTGCATTTTATAACTTAAAGCAAATGAGCATGTAGCAAAAAGTAGCAATGAACATTTTTTCTTAGAAATGTCAATTTTCCTTACCAGAATCTGAGCACATGCTTCCACTGTCCTACAAACACCCCTGTCATTCTGTATATATTACACCATCAAATTAAAGACTATTGTCACACTCCACTCATGCTTCATTCTACTGTACTTCCACTGTGCTGTAGCTACAAATCGTGCTGATGATCGTCCTGCATCACTGAGCAGTAAGATTTTTATACATACTAGTAATGCATTATTTTATGACCATCATTTCAATGGGTTTTAGAATGGATCATAAAGCAAAACAGTTTGCAGTTCCCCTACAGAGTCTCAACCCAATAATGAAAAGCCCAGATCAGCTGACTGCTAACTCTATTTACAAGCTCACATAATTCCATTGTGGCAGCACTATCAGAGTAAATACGCTTAGTCCAGTGATGCATACCAACGCGGAAGATGAAAGCAAGATGAGAGAGGTCACGTGACGGCAGAAACACCTTTTAAAACACTTAATGTGCCTTAGCTGATGTCCAAAGCATGTAGGTTATTACTGCAGTTGTGTGAAAGCTAATTAATGGATAATTTGAATAATATCCAAGATGCTTCATTCACACAGTTGGTGGCTTTGACCTTCGCAAGCCTAATCATTTCTCACCCTGAGCGCCTTTATTTATTTATTTATTAATATATTTGCAAAGAGAGGCCATCATCAGTATGATGTCTGTTTATTTTGTGTGATCAGATTTAAATTGAAAATTTTCCTTGAAGGGTAACATTACGGTTAGTCATGTGTGACGACTGGCAAATTATGAATTTTAAATTACAATTGAATGTTAAGGCATTTCATTCTTTTGTTGCACTGCAAAAATGAAGATGTCTAAAATCGATGAAAAGTTTCTATTTGTTTCAATTGAATACTGACAACTAGAAACACTTCACACATTAACCGTATCAATTATTATGATACAGTGTTATTAAGTATCTGCATGCATACAAACTAGCAGGGGAAAGCATGTGTTAATAAATCTGATGGAGCTTTGAGAAAAGGTGTCCCAAATAAATTGAGACTGGAGCAAACATTTGAGGTATTTTCTTTCTTTTTCCAGTGAGTGAGTGAGGGGACCAGCAAGGGAATATCTTTTAATATCGCTCCAAGCAAAGATATCTCATTTAGACATGGTTCAAACAGTTATTAACAGTATTGATTTATGTTTGAGTGATTGGAAGCCAGGGGAAGAAGATGAAGTCAACCGTCATGACCTCTCGCCTGGGGACGGAAACTGCCTGATACAGATCATGGCTGTCTCACATGTGAAACTGCTCCTGCCCGTGACATCTTAGATTACTGGATACAGGCTACAGTGAGATAACACTCGGTGTATGATATTGGTGTAGTCTTTACATTGCTTACTCTCAAAACACATTGCTCTTTGTTGAAACATGTCTGCTGTCACTGTATTCGCACGTGCATTTTGAGACAAAGGACACATTCATTGGGCCCATATTTCTATATTTCTGAATATGATTCATGTTGTTTAAAAAAAAATGTTATCACATTTTGCTTCAAAGTTTTCTGTGCAAGAGCATATCAAAGCATATTTGTTGGACACTGTATCTTTTTTTTCGTTAACATGAGCAGAGCATGTTGTTTGTACTCCCTGAGGAAAATGTATGTACACTATATATTCCTGAAATCTACATGCGGTTATGTAAGTACAGTAGTTACAGTGTGATGAATTATTTTGGCCAGCAGCACATTGTTTTCTCTTTACTTAAATAGCTGAAAGACACAGCTGACAGTAAGATTATTAAACAGCAAATCCAATATATTTTTGGCATTTTCCCAATCTCCCCTTTTGGTTTATATCCCATTAACTCAACTGGAGGAGCTTAGCATACCAAATCTGTTGTTAATTATTTCTTATACATTCCTCAGAACCTCCCCTGGATTTGCAGTCTTGGCCACCCAAATATGTGTGGAGTTGGCTAAAAACAGCACAATAAGAGACTGTCAATTTCAAAGGCGGAACTGAGCTGTTAGAGATCATAAAACATTAGTGTGGCATGTCATTAGGTTACTAAAGGCTTATCCAGTAATTATATTAAGGACATCACCATGCAACCATTTAAAAAGGACCCGTTTCCAGAAATAGGATTTTACAGCCCTCTCATGACTTGCCCTTAGCAACCAGCCACAGGACAAAATGTCAATTAAGTGGCTGTTGAACTAGAAGTTTGTGACCAAAGAGCGATAAAAATGGCTTTCCTTGTCTTAGAACATGGGTTTTGGAAGTTCTACAGGCCCAGTCTCTTCTGCTGTCAGTGTTGTAACAAAACAAAACTCTTTCTGTTCAGTCAGATATGTTTTTACGCTTACATTAAAATGGAACTAGAGCTGCATGCACTTGTTTAGGTACTCACATGATTTGGCATCACTGTGTCAGAGTGGGAAAAATAAAGCAACATGTGTTACATTTGGAAAATACATAGAACTAATTATTGTTTAGTTAAATTTCCATATCTCTTTATTTTCCAAACTAGTGGTATGTCAAGGCAGTAGCCAAGTCTGCACCTTCCAATGATGGGTTTGCTGAAAGAAAAAAAAAAAAAACTTGAAATGAATGCTCCACGGTCAAAAACTTAGGCTTTTGATCCAAGAAGAGGGAAGCTTTGAGGGTAGAAATAAATAAATATTGTTAAATGGATACGTGTTTGCATTCAACCTTACCTTTCTTCAGAGCACATATCGTTTGAAGTCTTGTTTGTTCGGAAGCACTCCCAACTTATCAAGTCCAGGAAATTCCCCACTGTACTACTGCCTAGATTAGAGCTAGTAATCCAAACTAACCCCAGAAATTCAAAGAAGAGGCTCAAAACTAATATTTGTGCTCATGTCTCACAAGTGAGCCTATTGTTAGTTTTTGACTCATAAAACGTGAGCTGTCATCTTGGATCTGCCTGTGATATATAGAGCGATTTAAGTATAACTACTGATCTTTTCCAAACATGGCAAACGGTGCCTCAAAGAATGCTCATATAATGCTCAACAGGACTGTGACTGTGTGTTTTGGCTGGTGGTGACTCTTGGTGCATGTTTTCATAATGTGCTTATTTATATGCTCAACCTCACATGAACAAAACACACATATATCCAGAAGGTGTGTTCTCAGACCACACAGGCTTTCGTATGTTTCTATCTTTGTGTCACACAGCCGGCCTCGGTTTCAGGGTCGGGGACCAGAGCGGAGAGGTGGCTCACGTTTGCCAGAACCCGCAGAAGACGATTCCAGATGATTCCTCCGCATGCCGCTGTCAAAGGAGGCCGTGATAAATGAATGGGCTCCGGTGGACCTCACTGTTTATTCAGAACTCTTGTTTCTGACACAGTTCCTGCACAAAAAGCCAACGCTGAAGTGTGCCAGCATTAAAACGCAACCTTACCAGACAACAATCAGCCACCAGGGGCTTTTATGCTTCTTTTTCCTAATCTACAGAAAAAGCACGATTGTTCTTCATTGTAGAACTTGGGGCTGAGACCTGATCGGGACCAGCAGTGAGGTGCAGCCGACTGTGGAAGGCTTTCCACTACATTAGAAGTATATGAAAGAGCAACTGACCAGGCTTAGATTGATATGGCTTCGTGTGCACAGGACAACATATGGGAAAGCAGTAATCCTCTCTCTGCGCTGGAACTGTGGGTGTTTTTCTTGGGGATTTGAGTATAGGAGAGACAAATATGGATGGCCCCGCAGTCCTGGAAAATGGTGCAGACAGCTGCTGTTACTTTGTGGATGTGTGTCCTGATAAATAATTGTTTCCTATCTGTCATAGCCTCTTTTTCACGTCCTTGCTGGCTGAGAATGCTATGAAAAATTCCGCCTTTGAAATGCTGCTACACATGCGGTGTAGCACAGCCATTTTTTTGCTCTGCATGTAAGACACTGCTTCCTCTCCTTACGGGTACAATACACTGCTGATTTCCTCTTTGTGAGAAGCATCAACATTTTTTAGCAGTTTCCTTTTCTTTTACTTGAAACATTTTAGGTTCATCTTGTCATGGCTCTTTCCAAGCACATGTCCAACCTTAAACGTTTCATTGTCTGCTGAGATCATGACAAATCAACGTTTTGGAGAAGCACTGGCATCGTACACAAAGTAAACAATGCGTCTATTCAAGATCAGCACCATGCTGAAACCGACTTAACATGAGATACACATACTGTTCCTTAAGATATTGAGTTTGTGCTTTGTTTCCACTCCAAAATCACAAATTTGATGCAGATACTGTAGATGGAAGAACGACCCTTTCCTTGTGTGAGGAAAAGAGACTGAATAGGATGTGATGCAACACAGTGTGTTTTAAATGCTTCAGAAATGCCTCTCATTGAAAAGGGTTTTGTTGACAAGCTCCATTCCCTTGCAGAATAAATGATGGGGAATAGAGTATGGCCAAAAAAAGATCAACTAAATATGAATATGCATATTCCAACAGCTAAGACTCCAAATCGCTTTTCATGGGGGAGAATGTGCACATTTTCCTCCCATTTATTAATTCCAAATCCTATTCACGGCCAAAGAATGGAGGTGAGTATAATTGCATATTTTGTCAAATGTGATCAAATTAAACTGGAAGCAGAATGAATTCTGTGTATTTGTATGCTAGTTTTTCAGAAGTGGTGTCCTGGTTTTAAATCCCCAAGTCTCAAGTGGGCACATCACAGAACCAACACAGTTTGGCAGCAAGCTGGCAGTCTTTGCTCGTATGAGGCCCAGAATTTAATGAGCATGAATAATGAATACTACTCAACATGCTGGTGACTGAGTAGGCTGCCAGTTATTAGGTCAATGAAGGCCTTGTTTAGCAGGGAACACTCAATGTCTCGCTGACTGATGGACTCCCACCATCCGTGGATGCGACACACTGGAAATAACTTTTCAAATGCAGCAAATCAGCAAGTGGCGACAGACACCAAATATCTCATGAAACCTGTCTATGGTTTCTGTTCAGACGTCCTAGTCCTAATGGTATGCACTGTGAATTGACACCACTTTAACTCGAATTCTTGTTGCATTGTATGTGTGAAAGTTGCTGCATAAAATGAGCATTAAATAGCTGCACAGCTGCCTATATATTACATCATCCTCATAATTCCAGTTAACAATTTTATAGCTGTCATTTTATTTAAGTATTATTATTAGCATTATGAATTTGACTAAAACCTTTTTTTTTATATTATTTACAGTAGAGTGTCATTTATTTCATCAAATGTACTTTATCTTTCTCGTCTTGAAAGGTAAGAGTCCACGCCGTGCCCATTACTACAATAAATGTATTGACTTTTAAAGTACACGTTGCCTAGAACTACCTGGTAAAAACCGGATTCCAGTGCAGGGAGGTGCTTTTTTGCCCTGCAGCTACAGCTCCCATGCAATAGATGCTATGCTACTTGCGGGGGATTTAAAGGATAAAAAGGGTGGTGTGAGAGGAGGAGAGAAATACTGCAGAGAGGAAGAGAGAGCATCCAGCAGCAGCCGAGTGGCTAAAGCATGTAGATCAAATGCTCCAAATCTGTCAATCAAAACAGCTGTCATTTCAACAAGCACGGCATCGAACAATCTGATGATTAATTATTGACAAGCTCTGCCTTTGTTGCTTTCTCGCACATTCTCTTTCTGCCTGTCTTGGTGCCTCTCCCATCACTTTATTTCTTTCCCAAAGATTAGACGCAGGCTCCAACATGAAAGCTGCCGACCTGCGTTTGGGTCTGTCACAAGTGATTTCGCTGCCACGGTCCCCACCTTCCACCCACCCCTTTAACGGGATATCCTCTCTCACTCTCTCTTTTCCTCGCTTTCTTCCTGTCTACCCTCCCTATCTTTCCACCCTCTGTTGCTATGGCACCTGCCAGGTCGCCACAGGGACCCTCATATCTCCACTCATCCGACTGCTCAACCCCGGTGTCGATTCTATCCAAACCGGCTTCATGTCAGAGAGAAGCAGGAGTAAGACCCCTCACTGTTTAACACTCCAGAAGTTAACCGGGGTCTCTCTCCCTCCTCCTCCCCTTCCTTCCTCTCTGTCCTCCTCCACAAAGACACCTTATTTTCTCCTCTCAAAATAAAAAAAGACATTCCTTGCCACATTGAGATAAAGGTGGTTTATATATATCACACACACTTACACACACACTTTTTAACCCCAGGAAATGTATTTAACAGGTTTGTTTTTTTGATTTTGCATATGAAGATTTGACAAGACAAAAAAAAGAAAGCAAAATGCAAATCAATGATTTTTACAAACTTGTTAAACTTTTATTTTATTTTTTTATTTTTTTTAAAGTAGTATCTCTACTTTTACTTGAGAAAGGCAGTAATAACTTTCCCGACTTATAATTTCCATGTGACATCTAATAAATTTAGCTTATGCTAACATAAAAGTTACTGACCTCATGATGTCATTTAAAGGTTTTTTATGAATGAAGAGAGGTGTAATTTGTCATGTGTAAGGAAGTTAAAAACAGTTCTGTGGAATTAGTCAATTTGTTCTTCGTTTAAAAAAAAAATTACTCATCTGCATAGCCGGGGTTGCCATGTCTCTTGTTGTCACTGACATCCTGTCACAAACACGAAGGGCCCTGGCGGAACCACATCCCATCCAGGTATCAGCCCCTTTTCCTGTCTCGGGCCATATGTTTCTGCTTTTTGTGCCAGTAAAATCACATTTACTACAACCACTGCTGGTTGTTTACAGAAGTTTAAGCTCCTCTGATACATTCCTGCTTATGTTTGCATGCTTTTTAGCCCCATAGATAATACATGAGCTCACTTGCTTTTTTAACGAAGGGGAGATGCTGCCATATGCATGGGAGAATAAACGAAGACCTAAACTGACAGCACCATCTGCCAAACACAGTTGACGTCAAGAGAATGGCCCCCGCTCAACATTTTGCCCAGCTCTCAGGAGGATGCCACATTGTCATCAGTGCTAATACTAAATATTAATAATTTGTTGACCCCAAAGTGTTTAGAAATCACTGATGCAGACACATATTGCCCTTCTGAATGGCATATGCAGATGTCAGGTGAGCAGCGCCGGACTGGGCTCCTCGGTGAGTGAATGCGTGTGTGTGGTGTTTTCTAGGAGCTCAGAGACTAGACAACTTCCACCAGGACTGTCATGAATATTACATCGTTCCATATTTCCACGTAGCTCCGCCTCTCTGTCTCTATCTCTCTGTCTCACTTTCACACACACATTTTTACACACTGCCATCTGAGAGACGAGCTTAAGCCGAGCAGTAAACCATTAATTTCAACTAAATGAGTCACTATCAACACTTGTACTAAGCAGTAAGTAATGAAAACGACAATGCAATAATAAAGAATAAGAAAGAATAAATGTGTTAAATAATAATATGGTCTTTTTTACATACTAAACAAGGAAAGTTATTCTTCTCACATATAAAACCCAAAACATGCATTCACACAACTTCTGCAAAGCATAACACTTGCTGTGAAGGCTACAATTATTTGTTGCTATTTACAGTTTTATTAAACCATATAAAGTATTTGTTTTCTTAAATGCAAATGTTTATATAAAGTTAAATAAAAAAGTTTTTATAATTTAACCCTCGAATATAACAGGCACTGACATTAGTAATTGTTTTTGATGGACTTCTCAGACCTGACATATCTCTCCAGACACTAGATGCATTTCACCTTGGCACCTGCTGTGATCGCTTCTGTTTTCCTCCCATATGTCTTTATTAGTTCATAACTGATGGGGACACCGCGGGATGTCACTTGATGAGGGGCACCATGTCAGTGAGACTGATTTATTCCCAGCATTTGCTCTGCGGTCGTGCCAACTGACCCAGTCCAACCCGCTTCCCACGCCAGCCCTCCGCACACAGACCTTAACATCTTGGAGAGCGCTGCTTACCCTCAGAATAGGATCCACCCCACCAAGGTGCAGTAACTTTATATGTACGACATCCCGCGAGTCATTTCACAGATATGATTGAATTTCGCCTGAGATGTGAGTTGAGGATGCAATCAGTGTTTTTTTTTTTTTTCTCACATACTGTCAGCATAACCAGTTTCTGCTGATGATTTCACCATGAGTTCACACTTTTTATTAATCCTCTGAGCACAAGTTGGACAGCGAGTTTCACAGGTTTGTCAGAACATAGTGAATAGCAAAGCTACCATCACTAGGGTGGTAGGGAGCGGAGGGCAAGCACCAGGCTACGATCAGGTTGCTAAAGTCTGTCGATCACTTTCCAAACTGTTACAGTATGTGGTCCTTTTTAGCTAATTTATTGACTTTCTTTGCTGCAGGGACAATTTCTTAAGAACTGTAATTCGAAAACATCAACTCACAATGATCAAAAATTAAATTTCTTTTAATTAGTTTTGAAATAAACGTTGCATAACCATAACACAGTTGTAAGTATTTGGATCAAAATCCACACATCTCTCATAGTTCTTCTATCTTATATTGAGCTCTCATGATGATATAACATTTTTTTTTTTTTACTCTGCAGGTTCATTTCAAAGAGGGTATCAGTGCCATGAACGTCTTGTAGATGAGTTGAGTTTGGCAGGAAAACCTTGGCTGTCACTGTTCAGGAAGCAACAGCTCTATTACCCTGCTAACATAAGCTTCCTGGGCGTTTATACAGTCCCCCGCCCATTGATTGCAGCAAGTCACAGGGCTGAAATGCATTTGTTGGCAGCAGTAGTGGCAGACACAAAAGCATGGGTGGGTGTCAGCTTTTAATTGTAACTGTCTTGCAGAATGGGTGTTGTTTTAATATCCTGTATAGATTTTTATGTAATACACTTACTTGTGAAAGGCAGCCCTGAGCAAGAATCAATTCAGCCCAAAGGATCCCGTCCTCCTCCCCTTTTGTTAAAAGCCAATCTTGTTTTAATGATGCATGAAGAAATATTCAAGCATTGACATTTCACTGTCAGGTTTCTTTAGAAAAATCAATTAAGATAATACAGCTTTGACCCAGTTATCCAGTTAATGCTTATTAGGGATGTAATATGATTTACTGTCAGCATTTATAATTCTTTGCATCTCATCCCATTAGCCCTGTGACTGTTTCATTGAGCACCGTACAACGGTCACTTCTAGGAAACTACAGTCGCTAGGAGCTGATAAAATGGAGTGGAAAGGAGTAATGACATTGATTGGGATTGGTGGGCAGGTTAAATGCAAGGCCCCTGAGGCGCTCTCTGCCTCTCTCTCTCTTTTTAGCTTTCACCCGGTCTGTCTCCTTCTGTCTTTCTTTTTCCACCATCCGTAACAAGATGGAGAGCTGAATTTCACCCGGATGCAAAATTACACATTTGTCAGTATCATAGGAATCCAGCAAGGGAAATTTATTGTCATTTATCTCAGTTACCTTAATTATCTGTTCTAGCTACCTGTCATGCCAAGATGTGCTGAATTGGATAAATTCAAGAGTTTAACTAAATCAGCACAGGGTTTCCCACTGTCCCACTGTCCATGCCACAGAGTCAGTTTTCTGGATTTTAAAAGTGATTAAAATATTTTTTTCAACAAACATTTACATATAAAGTTTTGTCTACCTAACATTAATCTCAACCTGGATATGAAAATGTTTTGCAAGTAACATACAGTATTATCTAGAAAGACAAATAGTCATAGAATAGATGAAATAAACTGAAATAGGATAGCAGGATACATAAAAGTAATTACCCACAAACTGCACAGAAACTTTCATCCAAACATGAGCTTTTGCCAGAATAAAAAGCGAAAATAAATAAATAATCAGCTAAATTAATACTTCTGTGCACAGCAGAAACAAAAGGCACCGAGTCCCAGGGGCCACTGTCAAAAAGCACTGATGTCTCTATAACAAAAATGTTAAACCTGTTTTACTCCCGACATTCTTTGCTGCAAGTACTAATTGTTAGATGATTAGATTAAAACGTTAGTATGAGAAAGTCAGTGTTTGACTTAGTGCTTGGACCCCGCTCAACTAACTGGCATTTAAAAAATGACAACTGTGAAGCCAGGGAGCTGCGACGTCACTGCTCCCCGCACTGAAGGAATGGCATAACTCTGACATCAGGGGCGGATGGGACAGGAAATTAGTGCAAAAGAACTCATCACAAGGTTTCTCTGTACTTCTGACTATGACAATTTTTAATTAATAGCAGAGAATAACTTTATCACACTCACATGTTACAAACACACACACACACAATATCCAGTATATGTAAAATGTAGTGCTGCTAATACCTGTGCTGCCTGGTGCCTCGTATCGTCTTTCTAAAAAGGTCAAGGGTTAACTGTCAGAAAACGTGACACTTTCTCACTCTGCCCTTTAAAATATTTGCACAAAGGAAAAAATACAAAAAGGGAAATAATTCCAACCGGTTCAAGGTTAAAATGGGGGCTCATCAGGAATTTACATTAATTCAAATTGTTGGACATAGTAGAAACAAAGCCAGTGTCTGACTTTAATAATATGTGTGTAAACCTCCATATACTAGCAATAATTACAGCTGTATGTCACACAGCAATTTATTTTGTAAATAATAAGTACATATATACAGTTAATTAAGAGCAGTATAGCCTACAAAGCTGCTGCTAATTGTGGTGTTTTAGAGACAACACAAACCAGAAAAGGCTGTGCAAAGGTGTACAAAGGCTGTCTGTTGTTTTCATTTAAGATACACAAACTCAATTACAATGCTTACAACCAAGGAATATGAAACTTGCATATTTTAACCAACGAATCCATAAACACATTTGCTTTAAACCAACTCTTGTTTCACTGCTGCTTTGTCTCTTGCTTTACTTTTGCAGTCATAAGCCAAAAAGCCCACATCCCTCCGTACCTTACTAAATGCATATCGGCAATCCACTGACACAAAGGCATCATCTGCCTGTGTGTACAGAGCAGCAGCAGCCACTTTGGATCCTGAATCTCAATGGGCTCATAGTGCCTCCGACGCCCATCTGTTCCAAGCCAGCCAGCGAGCCACTAAGCAGCAAACTTTGATCCCCATGTAGATTTTTTCCAAACCCATCCGGATTTGCCTGCCCCTTAAGAGCCATTGTGAGGCCGCCCTGCAGTACAAATTTTAGATTCATTATGAGTGTGGGCGTAAACCTTTGTATTCCCCAAAGCATAGATGTATGCAGACAACATATTGCTATTTGGTAGCATAAAAGCCTAAGAGCATTGTTCATTGTTGGTTCATATATCACAAATAGCTCCCTAATGCAAAAAGAGCAAAACACTTGCCATGAAATACCAGTGGTTACCATTAATTATTATAGATGTAATTTTTTTTCAACATCACTTATAATTGACCTTAACACATATTTGTAATCTTTTCATGTTGACTTATTGGAGAAAAGTACAATAAGACTATTGTTTAATTTACAGACACTTGCAGTGTGGTCTACATTTGACCAGACAGGGCTTTGCATGTTTAATGTGTATGCTTTTTTTTTCATGGACCTTACAACTGAATGCTCTTTTTATCATTTAGACTATACAGACATGGAAAAGCGATAAAATATAGTCATTTACATTCATACTTGTAGCTTCACAATTTAAATGATCTTAGAATTCAAACAATACAGTGTTTTTGGTTTCAAGTGTGCATTTGTGTGTCTGGGTTAGGTGTTTGTGTACCTTCTTTTACCCTTTCCTAAAAAAAAAAAAAAAAAAAAAAAAAAAAAAACTTGTCAAGATTATCATATAGAAAATGTGGGTGGTCAATAGGTGACAGGCAGGCATTAATTCCAAAATACATAATTATGTTGAAAATGTTGACTGCGCGGTGACACCTTCACATTTTTTTCGTTTCGTTTTTAGAGACAAGGCAGCGACATTAGCATTGGTCATTAGTGGCAGACACATTCGAGGAGTGTCGAATACAGAGGCTCATACACAGACCCTATTTGGTTACCTGTGTGACAGGCTTGTTCAGGACACCAGAAACAGCTGTCCTGGCCTGTGTGAGCCGAAATAATTAGGCCTGTCATCTCAGTGCTCTGATTTCCCCTTCAGCCCGCTCCACAAAATGCTAATATTTTGCTTTCATTGTCACATTCACCTTGACACGGATATTGCCTTGGCGCATAACTGGATGAGATGACTCTAAATTTGCATTGTTCGTTCTAATAAATTTGCTTCCTCTGTACCTCATGGCAGGACCCATCAGATAAAGTCTCCCGGAGTGTCATCAATCATGGCCCGGGCTGACAGACGGCTTTCGCCTTCATTTGTTACATAGAGGAACATGCTTAATTATTTGTACTGTAATTAGTTGGGAAAATGTCAGGAAATGTCAACTCTCTGTTTGCTGTGGAAGGGCTCTGCTTGAAAGCCGCGATGACTGAAGTGTCATTAATGCCACGTAACAAGACGAGGATCAGCTGGGGGAAGAGGGACGGGTGGGTGGGTGGGTGGTGTTGGGGGGGGCTTCTTAGAATGTAATCATGGAGGGAGTTAGAGGGAGACACAAATCAGCGGTGCTAGCTAGCATGATGGGCATCTTATTAGCCAAGCAGCCAGCCTGCTGCATTTTCAACCACATCTTGTTTCCCTCCGCTTTTCTCACACTGGCACGAAATAAAGGCAGCAAGTGGGGAAAAGGAATGAAGTCAAGTAAACAATTCCGGCTTCCCACTCGCTGTCAAACCGGCCGTACTTTGCTATGTTATATTGCCTGTCATAAACAGGCATTATGCCAAATACATAAACAATGGAGAGGCTTCTCGCAGGAGCCCTCCTTGCTAAGGCAGAACTTTTACAATGCAATTAATAGCGAGTCAAACTGTTCCCGCCGAAATGTTATCACTTGAGCAGTTAGCAGGGTGATTATCTGTCAACACGAATGCCGCTTTGGTCTTTTCCCCCTGAAGCCAGGCCCGCATTATCATCCCATTTTCTTGCTTTAATTATACAAAATAATTATTTTGTGCAAAATTAGAGGACAAAGTCATTAAATAACCTTCACAGCATATTATATCACCGCTAATTATTGCACTCGGCCGCTAGCATCTGTGAAATACATATTTTAGTGCCTATTTGTTTTAGCGACAATTGGCTAATGTGTGTGGACAGGCCACTTGAACACTTATCCAAAAGGCGAGGTAATTTACACTTGTTTGAAAACGGGGGAGGAGACAAAGGCAAAAGGGAAATAGGAATCCCATAAGGGACATCTTTTGTTTTGAGAGAAAATATGTAGCATTATGAGGTCCCGAGGGGGTTTCGGTGGCCATTCGTCTTTTCAAGGCCTCGCAGTGGGAGCGTGGCGGAGCAAGGCTCAGCCTGCTACCTTGCCCACCGACAGGCACTGATGGTCATCCAAGAAGCTCCTTAATTAGCCTGCAATCTGGCAACGACCCGTGTTCCTGAGATGTGGCAGCCCTGTTTAAATATGATGCCAGATGCAGTCCCACCTTCAGCATGTCATCTCATTGTCCTAGGAAGCCAGGGGAAAGAGAGAGAAAAAGAGAGAGAAGCAGCACAACATCCCACAACGCAGCATGTGTTGTGGGATGTTGTGCTTACTCTCCTTTCCATGGCTCCTGTTTTGCTTTGTGTCTTTCAGTGGGCGCGTTTCTTCCTGTTCGGGTACACCCAGCTGAGCGGAGAGACACGCGGTGACCTCCACTTTGAGAATTCATACCATTTCGGTGTGGAGATTCCTCGCCAGCGTTCCACAGTGTGCAGCGTCTCTCACATGATGGATGACGTTTTGATGTCATGCGTCTGCAA
The DNA here is from genome assembly GCA_033026295.1 of Channa striata. NCBI lineage: Eukaryota > Metazoa > Chordata > Actinopteri > Anabantiformes > Channidae > Channa > Channa striata. The sequence continues at coordinate 11,774,210 of CM065175.1, read as the reverse complement.
TATTAATCGACACGCTCAAAATAATAAGTGTCGCATTCGCAGGCACAAAGTGTTCACGCAGGAGCACCTGATCTGACCCTGTTGACACATTCGCCAACTTATTCTGCTTCACGGAGACGGCACAACGTGAAAACACTGGAAAAAACATATTCAGCAAACCCATTAAATCCAAGTGAGTTTGGCCTGCTCTCACGCAGACACACTGTAATACTTGATATTAGACTAATCTGTGATTCAGTGTGTAGAGCAAGAGCAAGTATTATCTAAAATGGTGTAAACATGTCCCAGAGCCGTCTAAGATTCCCTTCTTATAATAGTTTTATTTCAGAACACATAAATACTGGATATGCTGTAATACTAACAGCAGCCTCTGTTCAGCTTGTTTGCTCATGTACTTCCTCTAGGATTTGGCCGTCACAGCACACAACTTTGTGTCGCCGCTCTCATAGTAGATGTGGATAAGCTTAGAAGACCGGGGACTTTTTATAGACTAGTCAGTGGAGCTCTTTCATGCCATATCCACAGCTTTTCTCAAGTACAGTGGAATCACTGAAGTCCACTCATACTTCATCTGCTTTGCAAATCTCAGCTTTAGATTTAATTTGAAAAAAAATCCCTTTAGAGGCTAAGTGAAGATGCAATTGTGGGACAGAAATTGGGAAGATGTGGTCACACAGTGCATGTAATTGGCTAACGTCTTGGCAATCAATCAGCTGTATGGTGAACATGAATTGCAGTACAGTACAATTTGGGTTTGGAAGTACTTTTGATTTAAAACTAGTCAAAATCACAATCACCTAAGAGCTCATACTTTATGTGCTGATTCTTCAGCAGATTATGTTGAATATCAGCTCTTTTTTGGATTTGGATATCAGGGTAAATTGCCCATACATCACCCGCATGTCACATAGATTTATCAACACGGACAAATGGCATCAACTTGAATGCAAAACTTTGCATCTGCAAACCCCATTCATTTGCTGCCGCCTATATGGAGAAGGGAGATAATCTAATCAATTTTCAGAGGAAAAAAGAAAAAGATGCAAAAACAAAAGAGAGAAGAGGGGGTCTGAATATAACATTTAAGAAACGTCCAATTGTCTAAGCAAATGTAAAACGCCAAAGCCTCTTAGAACATTGTACGTCTTTATTTTGTAATACATTATCATGCATATTTCATACAGGGAGATTACTAAAACAGAATTGTGTGTCTTTCTGTTGTATGTCTTTATAATTACACCTTGAAGCCATAGCTGAAAATTTTCCTCCCTTTTTTCTCCATATTCATGAAAAGCAGACTTGTAATTTGATAAAGAGAAGCTTGTGTTCTCAACTTCATTCAAACGGCATCATGGCGCTGTATTAAAGTGGGCATCTGTGTTCTTGCAGCATTAATCTCTTCAAGCACATTCCAGCTGCTGTGATGTGCAAGAGGGAGATAAGTCTTAAACAGTCTAAAGCTAAGCAAACCAGACAACTCTATTATTGGCTTCATAATTGCTTAATTAAACTTTTGTCACTAATCATTATGAGGGCAATAGAGCTGTTATACAGGCTTTCTGTTGAGCAGGAAAAAAAATCAATAAACTGTGTTGGGGAGCTGATCCCCCTTCAAGTCTCTCTCTCTCTCTCTCTCTCCCTCTCTCTCTCTTCCTCCCTCACTCTTTTTGTCCTCCGCAAATGAAATTCATTGCTGCCGGTTAGTGATCTGTAGGTCTGGAGCTCGACTGATATGAGCTGCCATCACCATTTGAATTGAGGGGTATTCAGTAGCACATGAATATGAACAAATGGCAAACATAAATCTCTTGCATGAAGTACACCTTCTATCCCTTTATTATGGAACAATTGACCCATCTAAAATGAATTCTAATGCCAGGGAAAGCATTTAGATTTAAATTACACCGTGGGTCCCCTGGACCTGAGAGATGACGGCATAAAAAAGATTAATATGCTAATTATTTTTTCCTCCCCTCTCTTTATTCCTCTTTTCGACATTTGCGTAGGGTTATTGTGATCCTTGTAAATAAGATGACTGTTTTGTCAAGGAATGACTGCGAGGTTCCTTTACGTAAAGTATGCTTTAGATCACTGACATGCATCTAGCCGTGGCATTATCTTTATTGGTTTTTTATTAGCTTGTGTTTTTTTTTTTTACCTTCTTGGAGCACTTCATAAAATGTGTGTTCAGATGTGTGAGCTCAATATGCAAATAATTATTTTCTCGCTGCTGACCCAGAAACTCTATCAGATGCACAGAGAACACGATGCACATTTTAACATCATCTCTATCTGTCTTTCTCTCTCTCTTTTTGAAATGTTTTGTGTCCCTCCAGAGCAGTCGGAAGCTCCTTTAGATGGGCCATTACAGGGGCCACTGTTCATTCCAAGGTTCTGCCAAATGATCACAGTTTAAATTATGTTGTTTTTCATTTCCTTTAATTGGCCTGGCTTTGAAAAACCAACTTTTAGCTTTGAATGCGTTGCCATAGGCAGCCAATTGGCAAGAGCGCAATAGGGGCAAAAGCCTCATTTCATAATTTGTAGGCACTTTAAAGTTGGCTAAGCCTCTGTGGCAAATTGAAAAGTGTCCAAAATGTAAGAAGGGAAAAGGGCTTTTTGACTGTGCATCACCATGAGAATACTTCACGACATGGTGCAATGTGAGCCTTATCTTGCAATTATTGTAAGCATTATGTGTTGGGAAAGCTCATGTGACTTACAAGCCTTTATCAGGCTTTTCATATAACATAGTGACTGCGTTGAACCAAGTTGTAATTTACACCGCTGCTGAGAGTCAAAGTTTCCCTACGAGTCATTTGTTAGTGGCCGTGGCTGCAGGAGTCCCTTGTCTGCTCATGTAAACATCACAGCACTCATGCCGGGACCTATGCAAAGGATAAGTCCCTCTAGAATGCGATGTTTTCAGCAAGATTGGACTCGACTGGTTATATTGGCAAAATAACAAAAGCATTGTGTGCTAGCCAGCTTTTCTTAACATTTGAGAAAAACAAATCCTGGTCTGGAACTGTACATATACTGTATGAAGGGCCTGGTAGCACTTCATTTAGTGTTTGTGGGGAATGCTGGGAACACTGTCACCTTTCTACAACCAGGAAGCACGAGTGTGCAAGCTATTCTCTTGGCATGCGTCTAAATTCAAAGATGATCTGTTCCACATGGTACCACAACAACTACTGTTCCACTCGGGCAAGCAGACAGTAGAGGCCAGACTGCCATCTACAGTTATACCCTTTACCGAGGAGCCAGTTTCACACTTTTGCTGTGCTGCCGTTACGCTGTTGCTCCACCACCAGTATGAAATGCGTGAAAAATCCTGCAAACTATGACCTCCGCTGTAAAGTTTTATTACTGTATTAGTTGGACAAAGATAAGGGAAAACTCCAAAAAGTAGAGCAAAACAAAAAAAAATTAAAAGTAATCACTTAATATGTACAATAGACTGGTGTTTTTCTGTCAAGAAATGGGCCTAGTATTCCAAATGTTCTGGAAAACAATCACAAACTAATTCTCAAAAACATCATGTAGATTTTAATGACTTTACTCTGGAACACCAATTACTGTATTGCAAAACTCATAATGAGAAATATTAATTATAACAAACTAGGGGGGAAAAGTTATCCTTGGTTAGTCTAAAACTTAAAAATTTAATAAATTAACTTCCGTCATGTAATGAATGGCATTGCTTTCTGCATCTCAGCTGAGAGTGAGAGACTGTGTTAATGAATTGCTTCAAAAGCATCTGAAGACAGACTTAATTACAGAGCCCAACAGTTCTTGCATTATTATGCCATATATCCCCAGCTGAATACAATTCAGCAGCTAGATAAACAAATTTCATGGCAGCCTTTATAGAACTACTTTCTGGCCAACCATTGATACCAGTGTTTATTCGCAGGGCTGCGTGAAGCGTGGCAGGCATGAAAATGTGGCATTAAAAGTAAAATCCTTCATTTTCATCTCATTAAAAAGGGAAAAAAAAATAAATGAGTATGATGCAAATTCAAAACCATGGCGGCATACAATACTTACAAGTCTTCCATATCCCTAGCAATTGTTCATTATGTGGTGAAGTGAATGGATGTGGAAAGACAGAAATGGTGGGATGATACAGTGTACATGGAGACGGATTTAAATTGCTGGTTTCTGGAGTCAGTGATCTAGAAAATGCCTATTTACCAGATGATGTTTAGACATGAGTCTGGATAACACCGATCTTCGAGGCGTAATGGCCTCACCTATGGTATTTCCCCTAAATCAAAATTCACTCTTATGAAATTCACTCTGATGAAGAAAAAAAAAAAAGAATACAAAATCACAGGTGTCTTTCATGCAGCAACATGTCACATATCACTTTGGTTCTGTGGACTTTTCTCTCTGCCTCAAACTATGATCAAACAACAGGAGCATTGTGAGTTAAGTGTGTGTGTGTGTGTTGTTTGCAGCTGCGATCCTTTTGTGCACACACACACTCACACATAAACACACATGGTGAGGCACTTCCTGTCCATTCTGTGTGTGTAGCTTTATGAGTATGCGCCCTGAGAGAACACTGGCGACAGTGCCCACGCCCTGAGGCCCCGCCATGCCGTCTTACACCTCTCATTTTCAGTCTGGGGAGTTCAGCCTTTGTGCAAATATCTGTTTTTGACTCAAATAACACAACAAGTATGTGGACAGCTGTATTTTACGCAAATCCTATAAAATTATAGAGGAATAAGCGTCCAGAGAAGGGACGGAAATCTTTTTTTTCCCTTGAACTCTAATTGCACCAACATGACACTTTTTTTTGGGGGGGGGCTGATTTTAATGACAAAATGACCTTTTAAAATGTTTTTTGTTTACCTAAATTAAATAAATGCACAGCTATAACACTATCAGCTGTAACGATTTGAGTTATATCATACTTATTATGAGTTTGACTAATGCGTTTTCTTTAAAAATTATATATATTCATTTATATATAGTTGTTTGCTTTTATTTAGCATGTACCAGTCATTTGTCATATTACCTTATTTGCTCCTGTTTGAGATTTTAAGTTTAATTGCCAACACACTCATGTTACACTTTTGTCTTCCCATTACAGGACATTTATCTGAAGTCAAACTGTGTGTTGTCTTAAAATGTAAAGGAAAGCGTTAAAGTGACTCTTTAAACTACAAGACACACAAGCGGAAATCATTTAATAGCACGTTTGTTTCCCCCCTAATCCTTAAGCTTTCTTTAAAAAAAATGCTCACTCCATAGTGAAACATATAATTGCTGGCTTGCCAGCTCACAAAGGTATACCCAGGTTTTCCGCCTGATAGAAGTAGCCTGGTCAATTAAAATAATTATAGTATTTCTGTGATAACTGCAAGGTCTGGGTATTTTGGAACATTTAGGGATTTGCAGTTGCACATAATTGGACCTGTTAAGTCCAACTCCTACTTTTCTTATAAAGCAGCTGATTATGTAGAAGTTCATGCAGTCGTTTGGTGATGGTTAACTTTAATGCAGTTTTACTTAATCTGCAGGTCACGGACATGCATTGATCACAGCTCAGGCATGTTGTGGTCCCCACAAGTAACAGTGATGCGATCAATGCTGACGGTATGTTTTGAAATGTCAAATTATATTTATGCCAAAAATCTATGTACTTTTTAATCATACCAAATGTGCCTTGGTGTTAATATCTGCTAAGATTTCATTTCAGTGTCCTTACTGTAATGTACTATCATCATCATCATCATCATCACCATTCATCATCATCCACCAAGTCATTATCACTCCCACCACTGTGATCCCTATCAGTCATCCTCTTGCTAATGTTAATGATCGCCAACAAAGCCAACTTGTTCTGCCACAGCTTTTTGTCATTTCACATTCCTTGACAACCAACACAACCCTATGTCCCATCACAGCCAGTCTGGTCCAAGACCTGGCTCGCTGTTGAGCTATTAGCGCCAGTGGCGAGCCAACCACAACACCATCCGCAGTTGGAGCGATAGCCCCATTTCAGTGTGGGGTCAGCGACTCAGCCATATTGTTAAGATGATTGTTCTGCCAGCCTTCTGTCATGGCTGATGTGGCTGGAGCGCTTGGCTTGGTAGCGGCTGCCTGGCTCCTCATTGCCTGGAAAGCGGCTTTGCTGTAGGCAGCTCCTAGGCTTTAAAACCCTTATTGTCTATCTTTCCCCCGGCTAGCCCCTTTTCTCCCTCCGCTCCCTCTATAGGATGGTCTGGAGGCAGAGGAGGAAAGAGAGAGGGAGGCAGAGAAGGAAGGAAGGAGGAAGGCGCCAAGCAAATTCGAGGGCCTGGTCCAATGTATCATGATCAGCATAGGCTTTCACGGCAGCTATTGCCTGTATCCCGCAGCATTGTTCAGCCCCTTTCTCCCTGGCAGCACTTTCGTTTGAACAGAATTTTGACACTGCAGTGGGGAATTCTGCAGATTAAAGGGGACATATTTGGTACGCTTCCTTCTTGGCACTTTATAGTGTTGGAGGAAGGTGGAAATTTTTAATCAAGGCCTTAAGGAGGACTGGGCAGCAGTGACATTAAATACTTTGTAATATATATTTATTTGCCTTCACTCAGATGCAAAATAGCCGCACCATCAAATCCTCATCATCTATTCATCCATGCACATATCAGTATATTTATGCCAGAATGTGAGCTACCATACAGAAATAAAACAGTCTTTTATACATATATACATATTAATTCTCTTTCATTACTCCCTGTAAAGTGTATCTTATTGATTAATCGAGCCATGGGTGCGTGCAACTTTCCACAGATACGACAATAATGGAGAAAACGGCACCATTAGCTGAGCAACAGCAGCAGGACTTTTTATGAGCTTCTTGTTTCATCATCTAACATGCCTATTGTTCAGCCTCTCTTCTCTCCCTCCTCTCCTCGCTCTGTCTCTACATCCTCCCGTGTCCTTGCCCTCGGTACGGAAACACACGTCTCAGAGCATCATTCTCGCCCAGGTGTGGTTAACCCTTTCAGATTCCTCAAGATTGGGCACACTCCCGATGCCTCATCTTTGTGCTCAGTGGAGCAGCCTGCCTGGCAACTGGGCTCGAAATGTTGTTGATTGCCCAAATAGTTGTGTGCTACTCTAAGTGTGTACATATCTGCATTGTGTGTGTGTGTGTGTGTGTGTGTGTGTGTGTGTGTGTGGAAATGCTTAGATTCTTGGAGAGAGTGATTCATTTAGGGGCCCCTCTCCTCTCCTCAGCTGCTCCCTGCCTTCCCCAGTAATTAGCCTAGCGTGGCAGCCACCTCTCGCTGCTCAGTCTGGGAGAGACACTTGACACGACAGACATCAGAGAGATTTTTTCAGGAGGCTCTCCCGGCGCCCCAACAGCTCTTAATTAACCACTTAGGTATCCCCACTCGTTCCCCCAACCGGCACTTTCCAAATGGTAAGGAGGTACTGTGCCACGGATCTAAACACTGGGGGAAGCGTGCTATCAAAAGATCTGGGTAAATGAAGGCTTGTGTAAATTATTTTTAATGATTCCCTCCTGGCACATCATTATGTTTGTAGTTACACACAGGCACTTCTGAGACAGCTCATCTTCGCTAAGGTCATCAGCAGGACCAACTGTAACTAGCTGCTAGTCTGTAAATGGCTTATTAATTAGTGCTGTGGTTTTACATAGCTGTGAGCTCTGATATATAGTGCAGGGATCGTAATTGTGCAGAATCGAAAATGATGATGATGATGACGACGATAACCCATCTCGGAGCTATTTATGCAAATTGCCTTCTCATATTAGAAAATCATTACCTATCCAAACACTGCAACACTCAGCCTGTGTGAATTACAATGATGGATTTTATGATAATTGCGATTTAATTTTCTCTCTCTCTCTCTCTCTCTTTTGTCTGTCTAGAGTTTGAAAATAATTTGGCCATTGTGGGCGCTATTAATTCTGTATTAGTTAAAGCTGAGCGGATGAGCTTATTCATTTTCTTCTGAATTGAGATTGAGTAAAAGATCATTTTGTGAAACAAGATTCTTTTTTTTTCTTTTTCTTTTTTTTTGCCTTTAAGAGATTGTGCTGTCCTCTTTTGATGACTGGTTTTGCCTGGTAGTTGTAAACCTCTAATAGCTGTTATTAAAATCTATACTAAATCAATATGAATTATGCTTAATGCCGAATGCTTCAATAGGAAAAATTTAAAATCTGCAAATAAAAAAAAAATCACAATGCAAAAAACACTAATGAATATAATCCTACTTAAACATATACTGACATAATGCAGACCAGAATAACACAACAAAGAAAAATAAAAATGAGAGTGATCAACAAGTTCTGGAAGACAGCAATTAATTTTAGGAAATTTCTGCTTCCCTGTCCAGTGCCAGGAGATACTGGGAGGGTTGAATGTAATTATCTGCAGAGCTCTGCTCTAACAAGTGCTTTGTAGTTCAGCATTCAAATCTCACTGGAAGTCTTCAGAGAGGCAAAACCAACTTTGCATTCATGAGGGGAGCAAATACTACAGCAGCCCTCCATAACCTTGATGAAATGTGCATTTCACCTTAGGCTATGAGAGGAGAACATAAAAACCCAGAATCATTACATCGAAACAGGTTCCCTCCCTGACAACTTTGAAACAACGCAATAGCAGATCAAAAACAGTTGACGGTTTTGATTTAATTTATTTTTTTTTTTTCAGGCAGTTCAAGGTTTACACAGGCAGGTCAGTCTACAGGAGCCAGAGGGTGAAATGGAACCGACTAAAGACAGCAGTTTACAAAACATAAAATTGAGGGCGGATCTGCGGTTGTGATTTTACACACGCCATGAGCAGGGGGTCTCCCTGGCTCCGTGTATCGGTTCACGCCATCGAGCTCAGCCACCCTCTGCTGTCTCTCTGAGAACGTGTTGGTATGCTGACAGTACCCAGGCTGCAATCAACATCTGCTAATTTCTGTCTATTAACCGCATTGTCGTAACACACGATCATCATGTTTTGTTTATACGGCTGAACTGAGACTTATGACCTTAATCCATCATCTGCTTGTCATATTTTTATGTGTTGTCTGTGCAGTTCCCCGCAGCCCTAAGCAAGCATATTACAAGGCCCTGTTTAAGTTATTGACCAGCTGCTAGAGCCGTGCCCAGCTGAAGAGGTCATTGTGTTTCTCCCTCTCACTCTCTCTTTTTTTTTTCCTCTGCACTCTTTTTTTTTTTTTCAAAAACATCACACTGTAGCGCAGTCAATGCCAAGCAAAATACAAACCGTATGTCCTGGAAAGCTATCGTTTGCATCCACTGCGCCTGAATATTTCAACAGGCCCCACGTCTTCGCATTAAACACTATGGTGGATACAGTGGGGAGATTTTGAATGTCTTTGTTCCTTCAATAAATGCTGTGAATGTGATCATAAAACAGTTATTTCACAGATTTACTTGCTGCTTTCGCGGCGCAGGCATTACATGTTTTGGGCAATCGCTGACAACTTTGAAGAGCGTGAAACTCGTATTTCAGTGTCACATTTTGATATTAGTGGGAACAAAGACAGTGAGTGTTCAAATCTATAATTTCAGATTTATGTTATGCAGCTGTTTGAATTGAAATGCCATAAATGTTCACCGGTTTCACAGTGACCATATCGTTATCAGGATCCAAATGTTCTGCTTGTCGTGATGTCTTGCGCTCCGTGGCACCAGTCAGGAAACAATTGGCCTTCAAAATGTGGAGAGTGATAGCCCGGCATTTAGTACTACACCAAAACTGACGAGAGCTACAGGTTGTACAACAGTGACTGAAATCTAAAATGACTGTATGTTCAATAGGCATATCCCATCACAACACATTTTATCTATTATCAACTTTTTTCTGCACAAATATTTACTATTATTATCTTATCTTGCAAAGACCTTAAGCGTTCTTTAAAGTCGAGCATCGCTCGAAGCATCACCCAGTATAGTTCTGAATGTACGTGTAAAAGCCACGTTCTACCAGCTGTGATAAATGTTATTGTTACGGGGTTTCTGCCCACTGCTTAGAGCATTTGCCCATTGTGAAATGAACGGGTTCACAGTAAATGTCCTCTTGAGAACAGTCGATGCATATCACCACAGACTGGAGAGCCTTTCCTTTTCCCTGCTTGACACTGTGTTGATAGACACGGGCAGTATTTTTCCTTGTTAAGAAAGGGCCTTGTTTATTCTGCAGGTAACGATCCAAATCCACCAGACATTTGCCCCACAGGAAGGGGTACGCTCACTCAAGTTTGTCATTTCATTTCTACTGTGAAATCCATTAAGTCCACACACTGTGGTTCTCTTCTTTCGTTGCTTGTACAATATTTTGTCGTTTTTTTTTAGATTACCTGTAAGTAGGATTTTCTTCCATAAAATAAAGTTTTCAAAAGTGTGTCAGTCTCAAGAGTGCATTTGCAAACCGCTTCGTGAGCTTATCCCAAAAAGTTGAATCCGCTAATATGTTCTGTGTTCCTCTTTTGTTTCACCGGGGTTCAGTACAGTGCAGACAAATGTAAAACTGTGAAACACGACTGGGTTTATGGATTAGACATTCTTGAGCTCATATTCACCAGTATTTCAGTTGATAGAGCTCCTCGTGCTTCTCTAGGTAGGAAAGGGAGCGAGATTTTCTACACATTTGCTCCCAGTTGGAGTGTTGTTTTTTGTTTGTTTTGTGTCTGTTTCCCCCTCTCTGGCAGATTTCTGGCCAGCCATGTGAAATTAATCTGAGAGAAAATAAACAACGGAGCCCAACAACTAATACAGTTAATTGTCTTAGTGCTTTTCTGGCTGGCCGCTTGCTAACAGCTGGTCATACTGGCTCATGGCACCACTTCAGCCAGCCTTTGAGATAATAACTTTTGCATCTGCCAAAGAAGTGGCTGTTACTGCCCACAGAATTTACAACTCACAAGTGGAAACACAGACTCCGACAGAATTTTCTATGCATGGGTCTTTGAATTTTATTAATGTAATGCAAACACAGTCCTTCTAACACATTAAATTGTTGATGTTATGCGAATACACTCCGGAATTGCAGATCCTCATTAACATTATTTGCATGTTAATCTGCATCTTTTTAATTAGTGATATTATTTATGCACATAATTTTCGCCCGGTGATGCCAAGTCGCAGGCACATTAATTAATCTACAGAGATGCCAAACTGTTTTTCCTCCACTTTTATTTGTTTACACCGTGTTCTGGATTCAGAGGGAAGTTGGAGGGAAAAAAGGGGGAAAAAATGCCTAAAGATGAATAAAAGTAGAAAGACAAGCTCAACTAAAAGTCCTTTTTGTTTTCATAATTCATATTGTAATATTAGCCAAACGTCACGTGTGTATTTTTCCTCTCATCTTCCCTCTGAGATCGGTTATTCAGTTACACTACCTTGATGTATTATTAAAATCCATAATGGACTCCTGAGGCTTCTCTTGCTTCTCTTCTTCATTTACAGAATATAGTCAGTGTTATTCTAATCTCCCTACAACACCGTCATGCATAGGCAATGAGCCCCCAGCCCCAACCCCACCACCTACCCAGCAGCCCCCATGAGATCACGCACCTCTCCACACAGCCACCATATAAACACTCCAACACGGCTCACAAAAAAAGTCTTAAGATGAGACCTCAGTGATGATACTTTATGCAAAGCAGAGACAATAGCAGTCACTGTTTTTACTGCTACACAACTACAGAGCATTTTATCAGGGAATTAAAAGACATGCAAAGGAAGTATTTGAACAAAGAGGCACCACAATTTTGCAGAAATCTAAAATATATTAATTTTGTTCACCTGATCACCACTGATTGTACATGCTTGTTAGCTAAGATGGATTCAAAAAACTTTATCATGCATATAAGCGCTCTGCTCTTCACAGCGGGGTGTTCACACACACGCACACTAACACACATACACACATTTATATATCCACACATATATTCTAAGCCATGTTCATCACGTGTTGCTGTGTGACCTGGAACCACTGCAGAAAACTCACATCTGCGGTGTTTAAACTGCAGCGTTTAAAGGGGATCCAGATTTGCTCCACTGAATTTCTGCTTCAGCCGTCTACTTGTTTGAGTTGCATTTTTTGTACTTCATCACTTTATGTTGTATCTGTTTGGACTATTTGTTCTAAATGGTGTTTATTTGCATGTGTTTTATACAGCTGCTCTCAGGGCCATGATATAAATTGTCAAATGGTGTTTATTAGTCAGTTCTGGATCTGGACTCAGAAATCAAAAATTATGAAATGAAATGTGGCAAATGAAAAAGTAAAACTGAAATAAAAGCAGTCATTTCTTTTTAATAGGTAAAATACACATACCAGTGATACTTACCATGGAAATGACCCGTCGCTGCTATTATTCATAATAATAATAGCATTCATACTGGCCTATGTTAATTTCTATTAGAAATAAAGGCTGATTAAGACTTAATTTCCTTAAGTGTTTTAGCCTGGGAGTTGTGTTAATCAGCTTTGTATACTGATATTGCAAAGGATATTAGCCTCATCCACTGGTGAACATAAATGCTGAATAGTAGCACTAGGGTGCAATTACATAATGCGGAACCCCAGTCTTGCTGCTTTGTTATCCTTTTGCTGGAGACTTTCCAAAAAAGCAACAATTCATTCAACACTAATAAACTGAAAGCACAACCACGATTAATGAGATATCCAACAGAGACAATTCCTTAAGGAGAAATAAGTGATATCACCATTAAGCAGTGTGGTTTTTACACACACACTTTAAACGTACAAAACCGGGCAAACATCTGGTGAGTCAGGGATTCGGCCTTCAGTTTTTTTGTTTGTTTGTTGGTTTTGTTTCTCATTTCCAATCTGGCTACAGCAGTAAAAGTTTCCCATTCCACAACAATTTGACATTTTCCATAAAAAACATGGCTCCAGTTTTAGAGTGGCTATTTATTTCTGTACGGTTTGTACTGTGACTTTTCACCAACAGTCATCTTTTGCAAAAAAAAAAAAGGGTAAATGTGCAGTAGCTTTGCAAATATGGTGCTGTAAAAAAAGGGCAGCTCCCACCGTGGCTTTGTTGGAGTGGGTTACAAGAGGCGCAGTGAGCAGGCTCCTGATGTGTGATAGCCTGGAAAGATGATTCATAAGTTGTAGAGCATCTGAGCTGAGATTCTGTGGCAGAAGATGTCAAAACATATCCACAGCTGGATCATATTCACAATGACCGCTATGTTATGAGCTTCATGGGTTTAACTTTAACTTTCAATATCTCACTGTAAAATCAGAGTTGTACGCAAAGTTAACATGCATCTTTTTTTTTCTAATTATTGGCATTAACAGTATCCAGTATGAAAAATATAAAAAATGTCACCTTTGTAAAAGCCTGCTGAAATGACAAGTTCTGGTCTTACACATGAGTAATTACCCTGATCAAATCTCATCTGAGACCCTCAATTCGTAACAGCTCCTCATCTTGCCAGTGCATGTAGTTATTCTGTTATGATAATACCAGGCCTAAGCTCTTAACTTCAGAAGGCATCTCTTTTGTACCGCCACTTTCCAAAGACAATGCAGTTAGTGACAGCAGTGAGGCAAATCCTTCTCAGGGGTTTGTGTGGAATTTACAGGCTTACAAAGCACTTCCAGTGGAACAACTGATACTACAGGTAATTTGGCATATCATGTCCAGGAACCAGATCTTTAGGAGAGAATGATGAACAAATTAAAAAAAAAAAAAAAAGACAAAAAGAAAAGAAAGAAATCTGGTGGGAAAAGGGCAGACTAAAATCTTGGCATTCCACTGGCCATTCACATGAAACTGATAAGTCTGAAAAGCCAGAAGACTCCCATTTTTCTTCTCCCAGTCCCTGCCTGTGAGAGGTTGATGAAAGTGCCTTTTGTTTCTCAAATGTCTCTCTGTAGTGTTAAATTGTAGAATAATTGATATGTGATGAGGATGTCTTATAGTTAACTATGATCTGATCAAACATCAAACATCAACACAAAATTTGTGAGATAACCATGCACAGGTACATGAAAACCATGGGGATGCAAGACATGATTTTTGTTATCCCCTAACTGTTTTGTGAAAGGTTTTCCCTTCAGGTTTGTTTCTTTCAGATTTTGCCATTATAAGAATTGTCATAAAAATCTTTTCCCAATACCTTCCTGCTATACCTTTAGCGCATCAAAAAAATCATTTCACAGACCTCATTCTGCCCAATCCTGGGAAAACTTAAGATAATTTGTAATTATTATTCCCAATTATTGGAGAAAGGGATATCCCCTGAGCAAAGCAGGGCAGTTTAAGATTTCTGCAGCCAGCCTTGTTGCAGTCATTATGGGACTGCAGATCAAGATGTCCCCTTGACCTCAGTGACAGACTGAGGTCTAGTCCCTGCATCATAATGAACAGGCTTGATTTTCCATACCCGGGAAGGAACCGAAATGGATGTTTAATCCTAAACTAACCACACTGCACATTGCATACAGTGTTCAGGTGAAAAGCGCTTTCCACCACCCTATAATACTGTGGCAAACAGGGTCTGTAACCTGAATCACTGGAAAAATAATGCTCTAAGCCCCCAGTACTGTATAGGCGTTACACCACAACAATGTGTTTCTTTCTTTCTGTTGATGCCTCGGACTCCTCTTTGATGCAGCTCTGAAATGACTGAGCGCCATAGGCTATTTTCTCCCTGTTCAGGCAATTCAATAGCCGGTCTGTCTGGCCTGTTTGTTTTCGGCTAATTGCCTCAAGATCTAATAAGTTAGTGATGATGTATCTCAAGTCACCCATGACCCCTGCCAAAAGAAATATTATGTCGCACTTGCCCAGGGAAGGAGCAGGGTCTTTCTTTATCAGTCTAAATATTTTTAGTCTCCTGAACTACCAGTTGTAAATTTTTAGGTCAGTATGTGTTAAAGTAAGGTCACAGGAACCCTGTAATGATGATATTCTGCAAGGCATTTAGGACAAGAATGGAGGAAGGCAAGACCAGCAGGTTCTGGACAGAGGAAGCGACAACAGTGAAAGTTGTGGTTCAGAGGATGTCGTGCCATAAAGTAGCTGCGGTTTTGTTATTTTCTGCTGTACATCCACGGCTACGCAGTGTTCAACTGCAGCAGCTGGGGGCAGCTCTTACAGATATTAACATACAACAACCAGTAATTACTGGAAAGGTAGCAGCTCTGTGGACCCCACAATCACTCATCACAGACATTTTGACAGACTGCAGAAAACTGTTAAAATTAGAGCTGGGTGGTTATTTGCAGCATCTGCTGCTTGAACGTATTTGTAACATGCTGAAAGAGTCACTTCTGTGGCGGAGCGGGTACTAGTTCTACCAGCTATCTCACGAGTATCTGTTTCCAACAAAAGCACTTTTTTCTGGACAAACTTTAGCATTTAAGCCCTTCTCAAATTTTAAATCAAAACTGGACAGAAACAGCCACCGAATAAATAAATAAATAAATAATGGAGCTAAAAAAGATAAACACTATATGGAGTATGTCCACACCTCAATATAAAGTTACTTGATTGACTTTTGTTTATGAAGAGAAACAATACTAGTAAGAATACCGCAGCAGTTGCTGCACTGACCATGCAAGGCTCATGCATTTTGATAGGATATATTTGTGTGGGGGTATTTATTTTTCCCCAGTGAAGTATCTATGATACCTCACCTCCTCCTCTTTTATTTTCTGAATGACAGACAGCAGTCCAAGCCAAAAAGCCATTTCACCTGCATTAATACACAATGAATAATTTATAAGTCCCAATTATTTGGTATCATTTATGCAAAGAGTGTCACACAAGGCATACATAAAGCATTAAGGATGGTTAACCCATAAAGGAATGGGAGACTAGGAGAAGAGTGGAAGGTCACACCTGAAAGTCAGGTTGATTTCTGTTATTTTTTTTGTTTTGTTTTTTTTATTCTCCCCTATTGTGTGTCGTCATGTTATTTCACTCTGGGAAAACTACCTCGCTGACCTCCTCGTATTATTTACAATACAATACCTGATACAGTACAAGCAGTGTGGACATGTCTTCATACACTCAAGGTGTATTTTGTATGATACAGTTGATCAGTTTACGTGGACAGTTTACAACAACACACTGTTTTCCTCAGCTAAAGGAAACTCAAAGAACACAAAGAAGACAAGCAGCGCAATAGCACATCAAACTTCTTGTTTACAGCAAGGTTCAGCTTTCTACATATTGTGTTGCCATAAATTTACAATCACATTTGATTGCTGGACCAACAAAGTACTTGATTTTGCTGTGATCTTCTTATCTAAACAAACGCAATTATGGTTGGGATAGTGGCGGTGCTTCCCATGAGATGGACTGTCCCCCCTTGTCACTGACTATCTCCCTCACTAATCCTGTCTTAGAAGGGTCTCTGTTAACAGGGATAAGGCATTGGCCTGGTATCCTAGGCTAGTAAGCTAAAGCTTATGTACAAAATGCTATTCAAGAGGCGCTGCCTGCAGCTATTGGAACTGCGTAGATGTCCATATCGTTCAGCCAGCCTAAATATGGAGGAATTTAGCCATGGCTAAATCTTGGAGACTGACACGGACATGTCTGCTGATAAGGAACGGGAGCCTATGCGGGGGTCTTATTTGGAATCAAATTGATGCGTTATAGTGTCTGGAACATTGAGATCTGGTCTTTCCCAATGACAAATCCATAAACTCTCCAGCAAACATGCCCCTACTGTTGAAATCCCCTCCAAATTACTCATGCATTACCGCGCAGCCAATCAGGATGCTCCTTCAAGCCATGGAAGACACTGCATCAGACTAGCTTACAGGAGTAATTCTGCATTATGCCCGCAATTTGTGCTCATTGACAGTCAAGCCTTGTTTCAAGTTTTGCTTCAAAGTCATCCATCGTGTACTGTAAACAGCGATGGAACAGTGGTGTATGTTTACAGCATCATGGACTATTATGGTACAGCACTTTTTATTTGCAGTGTCTTAAACAGTTGGCTGAAAGTTAAATCATTATGAAAGGTCACGTTATTGACCCCGACGTCTTATGGCAAAGTGAAGTGCTTGACACCAAACCTCAGTCAATTTACTCCTTCTGGTGTGAACAAAATACTTCTCAGTTTCACACATTTGGATGGATTAGGCTTTTAACACTTGGTGAAATCCAGCACTTATCCTACAAACACTTGTGAAATGTATGTGACAGTGGATCTATATTAAGTGTGACTGGGCAAGCTCCACCACCGGAAAAGGCAGCACATCTGTTCCCTGGCGTGATAACTTTGAACAATAGTCACACACTCTGGTTTTCAGTGACAAATGGCCAGTAAACAGGCAGTTTCAGATTTTAAGAATGGTTTCCCGCAATAGCCTCAACTGAAGTGCATATGTGGCACAGACGTAAATCTGCATATTCTCTAATGTGATCCATGAGACTAAATATTTGTTGATATTCTGCGTATTTATTGATATTCTGTGCTCACTTCCCATGTTGAAAGGGCTTTTAACATACCACAACAATCAGGGGCAGCTTTGTATGTATGTCACTCACATTCCTGCATATTTTATTTTACACGCTCTGAGCCACATTAATATCACACTCCCTTTGATGAGGGATGGTGCACAAACATTAGTGATACAGAGAGATAGGGTGCGTGTGACATGCTGGCTGCATTTAGATATGTGACCTTCATTTGGGGTTTCAGAGGCTTGGTAAATAACACCCACAAGGGTTAATGGATTTCATATGCTCTCTGGGATAACTGCTGCAGTCACCTGATGCAACAGTACATGCAACCTTGCCCTCCAGGAAATGAGAGAAGTCTGTCAATCAACCACTGCTTCCTGCTGTTAGGTCTAGATACATATAGAGACACACACATGCATACACACACACACACACACACATATATACAATACACTACTTCAACCAGAACCTTTAGACACTTAATTGACATCTAAAGTTCAGGCCTGCATATGCTTATTTGTCCACTGGGACTGAATGGCTGCTCTATAAAATCTTCCAAGAAACTCAAAATGAATAAACAGGCTTTCCACTGGAGAGTAAGTTTAGCTGAGGTATATAATAATTGCACTATTGTCTTTTGGTAGTTTCAATTATATTGGTAATTTTTGAACTCTTGAACTGTTTATCATTGTACAGTTTGGCCATAATAGAGAGCCACTGCACTAATCACAGCCTGGTTTGAGCTCATTTAATTTTAATTTAGCTACCAAGCAAGGTAAAAGTAGAGTGTCATCTAATGTTGTACTGTATTATTTTGAAAATATATAAGAAAAAATAAAAGTTATGAGATTAAACAGAGACTTTACACATTTTCAAACAATCTGCAGTGAGTTAAGGGTAAACTTTAGAATTTGGGACAAGCTGAAAGCATGGGTACTTCGCATGCATGCGTGGTGCACTTTGCTGTCATTACAACGTAGAGAAAAGGAGAATAAGGGGTGAAGAGGTTTGCAGACACATGGACAATGTCATTATGGAAAAGTAAACACTAAATATGACCACAAAGAGTGTGATTATATGTACTGAGTTTCGGCAGCTCTTTCCAATTGTCTGACACCCCAAAGTTGCTGGTTTGATTCCTGGTTCCTCCTGGTTACATGTCACAGTGTTTCATCTATGTGCAGCTGTGTGACAACAATTTCCCCATGGGGATCAATAAAGTATCACTTCTTCTTTACTTGTAAACAGATACTCTGGCTCCAAATGCGGCAGAAGAAGCTGTCCCTACCAGACTTTCCTGTCATCGTCCAAGATTGAATTCAGCCACTGCTAAACAGCTGATTCCTGACTTACAAAAAGTAAATTTCAGCAATTCTTAAATTCTCAGCAACTGTTAGAATGAAGACAAACCCAAGTTCTCATATGTCCATCAACAGAACCACTTTTTCCAGTATTCATGCTCTATTTGAAAGTCCAAGCATCCATGCCACCAAACCATACGTATAATCTGAATCTCATATGTTATAACATTAGACAATAAAGCACTCCTGTGCCAGGGTAAAAGACTTCAGCATCTTTATGGCCTCCTCATATCCTCACATTTCTCTCTTCCTCCATCTCTGTGCTGTCTCTCCCCACTGTGCTGTAAGTGTATTCTGCATCTGACTGAATTATTGCCTAGCTGTTAGTCTTTTGGCTGCCGTTCCTATTTGTGCTACAAAAAGACATGAGATTTGCATTACACTCATTTCAGATGCTTGCCAAAATATTTCACATTAGTTTCAGCTGGATGTGTGAATTATTGTTCAAATTTGATGAGCTTAGTAATGCAAATAAAGGTCACATCAGAATTTCCAGATGTGCTCGTGTCAGTGAACGTGAGCGTACTTGGAAAACAAGGATAACATTCAAACGGCAATGTGTTATGATTCTGTCATACTAAACTCATCCGTCAAAGTCCATGTTTTCAAATGGCCAGTAAGAGAGACCCGGATTTGGATTGGAAGAGCCTCTGTCAAACCGTAGTTTATCCCTTGTGTTTACAACCTACAAAAAAAAAGGTCATTGATATAAAAAAGCAAAACACTCGAACCTGCTCAGAGCGGGGCCTTTTCTTTATCTCGCCCCAGCATTCCAGCAGCGCTCGAGGGGTGTAGCAAGCAGCAAACTAGCAAGAAAGAGCAAGAAGGAGAGAGGGAGGCGAGCATAAAATCTGCATGCTGGAAGAAACAAGATGGACATAAAAGATGGACTAAATTGCAGAGAGGACTTTTCTTGTCAAAGGCTAATGGAAACATTTCCACACAACACAGAGAGGGGAATGGAGGCTCCATTATCACAGCCGAGCAGACGGAGCTGGCAGCAATTCCAGAGAAGCGCTGAGATTTGCACACTGGCCCAGCTTAGCGCCCTCAGCCAGCCCCTCAGGCCTCCACCTGAATAATCTGTGTCAACAGGTTCCAAAATGCCCAGAAGAATCACATGCACAGAGGCAGAAAAACACTTACAAAATAATTGTCCCTGTGTTTTGTATTTGTCTTCCCCTCTATTTTTTGCCTTCACTTAAACGGTCTAATTAAGTAACAGCAGCCCCCTGAAACCCTAAGATTTCTATTGTACCTTGAGCACTGAGGACTTACGGGTTGTTTGCCAGAGGGGTCCGAGACAACTTTCAATTTCAAAACCACTGTTCTTAAAGTAATCAGAAACCAGGCCGCATGTCACGAAAAAGACAGAAAATTACAAGCAAGGATGTGGAAAGAACAAGAGGCAAAGCCAAATTGGGAAGTCCCAGTTTCACAAACAACACAGGGGGATTCAATGATCTGTCATCGTGTTCCATCGTTGTTTTGCTTGAAAATACTGTCAACTGTTTAGTCAACTTAGAACTGCCCCATCTGCACAAAAGGCAGGTCAAAGCTGTCTGCTTTTATGCATTTCATCTCTAACCCAAACCCATGTCCCACGAGGCCCGCGAGAGACTGATTCAGCGGGTAGCATTTTCACTGACAATTCCTCAAGGCAGGGGGGCATTTACTTGCTCCCTGACACCCTCCTTGCCCCCGAGGATAGTACCAAGCTTCACTGTCTGCTAGGGCCAAATCTTTGTTGTCGGTGACTGATAAGTAAACAGGAAATAAATAAAGAAATAAATATGGCGATAAAAGCAGACGATGAAGGACAGGATGACTTTTTAAATCTCTGGCTGCCATTTCGTGATGTCAGAAACCACCAGCGCACATTTGGCGATTAAACTGGAAGCGGTTTAATAAGACAAAAAAAAAAAAACAGCACACTATATAGGCCTCCGTAATCAAAAACAATCTGCATGCAAAATGGTAAACAACCAACTTGAATCAGAGCGATGGAGAAGAATCTGATGACTTGTTCATCTCATCTGCCTGTCTTCCACTGGAAGTCATTCATTTATAATAAGTCTAGCTGATAAATGTTTTAATAAACTTATTGCATAATTCATTTTTTGGCAGGTCTAGTTTTAATTGACTTATTGCAGAATTGTACTGAAGATCAAAAGCCTGATTAAAGCAATGTATATATTAGTGTCCTGTGGTTTCCCCCAACACCATGTTTCAAGGAACATCAGAGAAGAAGTGCGTTGTGAAATCTGATCAATTATTTACCGACAAAATTAATTAAATAATTGATTGGTATTTTGATTTTGACAATGATGATGTCAGAAACACTGACGGATAAGGTAAAATAGAAAAACCATCAGGATTGTGATTCAAAACTAAGCAGCCGTCAATGAAAATGACCTTCACTGTAGTTTGTTCTATTGCAGGGACAGGATTGGTTTCTGAATGATTCGGTTGCAAAAATGTAATCCCCCTATTCTTTTAAGAAGCAGCAACGTTGACAGATAAGACAGCATTCACACATCAGGGCTATCTGACACCTAATTACACAGCTCTTAATAAGGGTTTCTCTGTGTGTGTGCCCTGAGTGCACACTGTCTCACAGCTATAATTATCTTGTCTCGGTCTTTGACAGTGTATTGTTTAACCTAGCTACAGTGGGGATTCCACATGCCTTCTGCCAGCCTAAGTACAACCTGGTGGCCACTTTCTTTATATGATTCTGACAAAATACCTGAAATTACCTCATGGGTTCAGGTTTAACAGGTTTTGTTTATGTCTAACATGCCCCTTTGTCCTGAACCCATTCAGCTCAATCAGACGTGTTTATATGCCTATTTCGCTGGAAAGTGTATTAAGGAGATTTGTTGGAGGATGTTTATGGGTAAAGAAATGATTTTGGCAGGATAAACAGCAGACGTCTTCCATCAGCATCCGATTTTATATGTTTGAATATAAATTTAAAAGAGGAAAAAATATGTGTATAGATGTGTTGATATGTGCAACATGTGCATGTTGCAGCTGGTAAAAGCGCTGCTAATGTCAATCACTTTCAAACACAAATTTCAATTTGGGGTATCTTGTGATTTTCTCCCCGAGGCTCAATAATGTCATGTTTTATAACAATGTAAATGTTTATTTGTACAGCACATTGCTGATGTTGTTATTATATTATATAGTATATATACAGTTTTCAGTAACAATTTAAAAATTAACTATGTAACCACATGCATGCACAGTATTAATAAAGTAACCAGAAAATGGCTTGGTCTTAACAAGGGATGTTGTCTTACCTGGAAACACAGATGGTACGTTCTGTGTAATAATCATGAGTATAGAGATAGGTATGCAGAGTATAAGAAATTCCTAGTTTCTACTTAATTAGATCAAATTAAGTAGTCATACTTAATAGTTAGTCCTGTTAGATTAAACAGTAAGACTCTAAGAGGCATTTATGTTCAAACACACCTGGTAGTTTCTGAGTCACGAGTTATGACTCTCATATAAAAGTTGTGAATCACACTGAGACACATCCTTCTTAATTTCCCCCTCATTAAAGACATTATAATAAAGGACCACTTGAACCTAATAAGTGTGATAAAAAATCTGAAACCTGCCATTGGAACATTTATTGAAGTTGTGCAACTGTAGCTTAAAAGTCAGTTCATACTTCCCACATCAGTATTTGATGATTGCAGACTCCCAGCCACGGTAAAATCCCAGACCGAGCTAATGGTAACAGCAACATTTTGTGCTTCGGTAAAAACACAAAAAAATAAGGTAAAACAAACCTTTCTGCCAGAATTAACTTTGCCTTTGATTATAGCAATGTGCCAAGAATAAACATAAGCTAAATTCAGTTTCTTTCTCAAAAAGATGTTAGAAATGCAAAATTCGATAAGACACAGATCCACTAAGCAGAAGAGGTCCTGGAATCAGAATCAATAAAGTTGTGATGGTGCCCCCAGTGGTGAGTCATACTGGTTTATCTTTTTTATCTTGTTTATCCAGCCATTATCTACACTGCTTATCCTGTTAAAGGCGGCAGGAGTGCTGGATCTCAGCAGTCACGGTTTTTTATTTTAGTCAGATATAACAACTAAACATGCATTTTTCTACAGTCCAAATATGACACCATTGTTTTGTAGTCTACTTCCCCACAAATGTAGTATTAATAGAAGCGTTTCGTGTCATTATCATGTCATCACGTCCATGGGAGGCCAAAGCCCAAGTAAGCTGAGATCACTTTTGAAGCCATGCCATCCATTTTAATTACTACAGAAATGAAAAATGAAAAAATGAAATGAAAGCAACCTGAAGCAGCTCTGCTTCATTTTGAAGCTCTGTGTCATGCTCGTTACACCGAACTACCAAGAATTTCCAGTTAAATTAATTACTCTATCTCTTGCTGTTTTTGATTTTATCTAATATTACACTGACATTAAGTGGGAACAAGTAGTAACTCTGTTTCATGTCGATTACACAAATGTGTTTTACAAACGTATGATCCCTCCCACATTATCTTGGGAGGGGTCGGCTGCCTTGTCATTTCTGAAATATTACCTGGATTATACTGTGCTCTTAACAATACATAATTAAAAGTGCCAAAGTTGGGCAGCTCCTTTACAATAACAATACTAACAACATGTTACTGTTCCATAAAACTAGTACACAAATCAGACCTGGTGCTAAATTTAGTTTAAACTGAGTTTAGTTTAGTTTACCACTCCTAAACACAATGGTTAACTCACACTTGACATCTGCTTTAAATTTACATTGGTTTGGCTTCGCTGTTGACTCTTGGCATTCTTTCTTTGCACATGCACACAAAATACAGTATGACACATCAAAGTGTGGGTTTCACCATCAAAGAGCAGCGAGAGTGCCACTTCTCCGTGTCAGTGTTTAAGCAGCCATTGTTTGACTTCTGTTTATCATTGAGTTATAGCATTAACGTTAAACATAATAACAAGAGTATCAAATCTGAACAGCGACTCCTGTCTTATCCCGACACTCCCTGCTTATCTTTAATACATATCGGAGTGAGGCTGTTCCTGGGCCATTCTATTGCAGCTAACAGCTTGATAACAGAGCTTTAAGACACAGTAAAAGGCTTTATAACACTTTGTGGGACTGCAACACCAGTGGTACTGGACCTTACATTTAAAATGATATTTAAACATTATTTGGTTTTTAACAAGCAAATAGAATGTTTAACTTTCCTCCTTGTTGATGGAGCCCACGTGTGAAGTGACCCCCCATAGAATGAGAGTTTAGAGCTTGGACACGGTTTGAAATTAAACTACTTGTGAACTTGTGAAGTCCACCTGGATTGAGCGACAAGTGATGCTGGACCATGCCCGGGCAGAAATGTGCTTTTTCTTCCAAAGTAGTTTGTATTTACAGCAGCACAATAAAGAAGGGTTTGGTCCAAGTTTGGCTACAGCATGTGACACTTGTTTCATTTGAAATAATGGTTTGACCTTTCTCCAACATAATCATGTGCCGAGAAGTGGAAAGAAAAGAAGTGATAGTTAAATGAGGAGACAATGGAATTGGCATGTAATGAAGGCAATGTTTTATGAAATTTACAACCTTATATTTAAAGTCATTGTCTCTCTTTATCGCTTCAGTGTCCTCTTCAGTTTCCTTATTTCCCCCGCTGGAATGTTATATTTAAAGTTACCATTTTTTTTCAGCCTTCTTCACTGTTTATTCTGGACTCTCACTGTTTCTTAAAGTAGCAGTGCACCGGAAACATAATTAACCTCCCCAAATTCTAACTGATTGTCAATTGTTCATGTATGCAGAAATACTGTTTACATTCACACAAGTTATTGTAATAGGTTTTGAGGTAAGATATATTTTTAAAATTTAAAAACTCAACATACATAATATGACAGTTACTTCAAATCAATGATTTAGTGTCCACTATACAGCAGATTTTATATACACCACTATTCTTATTGAAAGCATCATGGCCGGCAAGATTCACCATTCAACTATGAATCATGTGTTTTCATGTGTAGAGGTGTGCATTTAAGTTTATCTACTAAAAACAGAATCTTCCCCAATATTCAACTTAGAACAACATCTTGTTCTGGCTATGAAGACATATGTATTATACATTGATTAGCCACAACATTAATATCTAAGCAATGTATGTTCTGACACACCACGTCAATCATGACCATGCTGACCCCTATTCACCACAACATTAATACCACCGGGAGATATTATTGTTCTGGCTGATTGGTGTATATTGTGTATATCTGTGATGTAGGATGGATGTTGTCAATATTTTTAAAGAACATTTTTAAATCTTACCCTGAAATTCCAAAATTTGGAGGATGAATTGTTGATGAAAATATCAAATCTATCAAATCCAAATACATGCATGTCAAGTTAAAAAAACAGGGACTAGTAAAAAAAAAATGTCAAGACTTTTTTTATAATAACAAGCTACCATTACTGACTAACAAAATTGCAAAGATATTTAAATCAGAAATTTTACCTATTCATAAAATTTTCAACAGGTTAGAGAATAGCAGAATGTTTAGTTTTTTTATATATGCATATAATGTTAATGGTCTGCACTCCGCGCTTTACTGCCTCATTGGTACCAAAAGCACTGCTTCTCATTCAGCCCTATGGACTTACCAGCATGCAGCTGGCCTTCACTCCATCGGAGCAAGTTGGGGTTTAGTGTCTTGTTCAAGGATACGTTGACATGTGACAACAGGAGCAAGGAATCAAACCAGCAATCCTTGGATCGGTGGAAAACTGCTCTACATCCTGTGACATTCACCCCATATGCATGAATGTAGGTTAGATTTTAAGTTGTTTCCTGCTCCTGAACTCACATTTTTAGATACACAATCACTTAAGAATGGATTTTTCTTAGCCTTTTTACTATTCCCAATACAGAATCCACTGCAAAACATGCAGAAGGCATGGGAGGAACACAGTGAAGTACAGCATACATCCTGTGTCACAAAGATCTGTCTCAGTCACACAATACTTAGAAAAAACATACGGGTAAACGCAACAAGAACAACCTGGCCAGACAAACTTACTTAAACAATGTTTAAACAGCATATTACATATACAATTCATAGTGCTTTACATATTGTTTTCCTTTAAGATAAGAATTACCTAACTCTGTTAAAACCCCAGCAGGCTGCACCTAATTCACAGAATCTTACAATATCTAACCTTTTATTTTATTGGTGCCCTCTTCCTTCACTCTATTTGGGCTGAGCAAAATCTATCCTAACCAGCCAGGCAATCAGGACAGTCTCAAGGCACATAGCGGCATTTAGTCCCTCCATGCTCCCAGCCATGCATGTGCTAGGGGGGGAAACATGTCACATCCTGTAAATAGAAACAAACAAATAAACGTTGTGAGGCCCACGAAGCTGCATCTTGTCCACTGATGTTCCTTGGAGTAGAGCTGCAGAGGAAGCCAATCTTGTGGTCGACAGTGCAGAAACGCCACCCTGCACCTTTCAAAATCTCTGCCAAAAGACTTGAACCCATTGACCTCTTTCAATATTGGGCAAAAAAAAAGCAAAACAAAAGGCAAATTCCAGCTGTGTATTTCATTACATGCAAGAGTGCAAACTGGGCACACCCCAATATTCTGAATAGAGGTGACCACCTCATGAGAAAAACACAATTCCTGCAGATCCTCGTTATTAGCGACCAGACCACGAGACTATGACCAATCACTGGGAAGCTCCTGATCATGCCCCAGGAACTGCCAAGTTCAACCAACATCCTCTGCAGGCTTGAAAACCAGGAAACTTCAGGAAGCATCAGAATCACTGACAGCATCTGCACCTGGACATGATCTTATAGATGTGGAACAGGGTAACAGGAAAATGGATAGAGGGGCGGCAGTTCTTTCAGCCCAAAACTGGGTGCTAAACCAATCCCTCACCACATGCGGCATGAAGCTGCAGCTGTGTTCAACTTGCTCAGAATATGAACCATCCTGACCAAGAAGAGGTGCTTTTGGTCTACACCATTAGATTCCTGGAGATGCTCAGAAGGTGTGCTGAGCGCACTTGCTCTGTGTCCTGTCATTTAAGGCACCACTGCTGGAAAACCTGACCACAACACTGTCACCATGCACAAGAGGCACAAAATGCTACACCACCTTTCACATGGTGGGGAGTTCAAACTCATTTATGTGGGGGAATGTGCCACGTCATTATCTTCCTATTGTTTGTTATAGAAGGGTCCCCTGCCTCACTCTCTTGGAGAAGTGTCTGTAAACACCAAGGCTTGCAAAGTGGGGCGACCCAAGGGAGCTCACCATGACAGGGTATAACATGGGGATTTCTCCAGTATAGAGCTCGGTGCAACCCAAATGGCACACACTGGCAGTGTACAAGTGGGAAAATCACCACTGAAGCCATGTCACATGGAGACCTCAGATAGGGGGCACAGAGTGAGCATGGCTATCATCCTCAAAAAGCACATGAGAGTCACAGCTAACGCCACATGGTGAGGAGAGATGCACTGCAGGAAAGACTAGGAGAATAACAGTAAGGTAACCTCTCGTACTGGTACCATGTCCCCACGAAAGGTGAAGCACGGGAAATTCCTGGTCTGCAGAATGAAACATGGGTAGGTAGGTTGGGATAAATCAGTTGTACAGATGGACAAACTGCAAGAGCCGTACAGTTGTCAGCATGTGAAACCGTTGCACCAACATTGATTTGCTGAACTGCGACAGATCAAGAATGTGACTCATCTCCCCTGAATTCTTGGAAACAAGGAAGAAGCAAGAATAAAACCCCTGGCTCTCCTCCTCTGACAGGACTCTGGAGATCATCTGCATTAACAACACTAGCTCTACTTCCAACGCACACACCTGTTCCAGTGAGGGGAGATGAGTCTCCACCACACCACTGAAAACCAATGGGGGGCTGGTAAACTGCAGATTCGGACCTCTGCAAGTCAGTCTGTCCATCACTGACCGCCTTTTCCACTTCGGTTAACACACTGAGAGTAGTCGACCGAATTGGATGACCCATCAGTGGCGTTGATATTTTTCAAAGTGGAAGAGGGGCATATTCTTTCTTGCTCAAAGTACAGACTTTGTTCTGAAGAAAGAAAGCAGGCTCAGTTTGGGAAAACCATCCACTTGTGTGACAGTAGAGTAAGGGTAAACTGCGCTTTAAGCTATGTGGAGGCCAATGAGGCTGCCAAAAAGCAATCAGCAATGGTGTGAATGCAAGGACATACCAGCAAATGGCAAGGTTTTGGTTCTGTTTTGAGTTGTAATGAATAAGGTAGATTCTTCCTTATGAGACCTGCACCGGTGCCGGGGTAATGGGAAGAGCTCGGTTTCCCTGAGCCCCCGGGCTGCAGCTGGTCTGTGTGCCGCCAGAACGTTTCAATAGAGGTTCATAGAAATGGCAGGAGGCCTTTGATGTCAGTGCCACACCACTCCTTTGCTCCCCATGCAGCGAGGGTGAAAATCATCCCTGAAAGTGAGGCCCGTGTTGCTGTCTCAAGGCATCTCGCCATGCTCTTGTCATGAAATCACTGCTGTTCTCCTGACAATAACACTCTCATTGTGCTGGCTGTAGAAAAGAAAGGAGTAAGGCTGTCCGACCTGCCGCTGTATGTGCGGAGCATGTGGATGTGATTAAAGACACCCACTTTAGACAGATGAGAGTGCCCACTCCAGGTGGGCATTGACAATTTTCTTCAGCTGCTGGCACTGGGAGGGGATAAGACCCAATAGAGTGAAAGCCTAGAGGGTTGCGTCCTATGAAACAGATTTATGTTTTCATAAACAGGACTAGATGCACTAGTCTCTTTATATTTGGGATTTTGGCCTTTTTCTGAGGTGAATTATGGGAAGATGCTGTATTACAATAAAGAAACTTTTGATTTATGGAATTGTCAATATTTGTTTGCACTTTGCATTTGAACATAATCCCTAAACATGAAAACACATCAATTTGTGAGTCATGTGGCCTATGATGAGTTGGATGGAAATTATACAAAACAATATGTATAAAAATGCTCTACATACTACACCTTAAATAATTAATGTTCATTTTTTTTGTTCTCACGTATTATTAGAATAAGTTTTTTAGTCATAACATGTTAACAACAAAACTCATAATGCAATACCTTGCACAAAATGTAATGGAATACTTATGCACTAATTTTTACTTAATTATGCACAAATTATTACGTTATTAACTTTTATCCACATATATTCAGTTGTCAAATTATGAATCAGTACAATGTCTCTTGTATTTGGCCCACACACATGAACTATACATAAGAGGAGTAATTAGTATTTTAATTTACAGTCCCTTTAACTGTGAACAAAATTGGTCAAAATAATTTGAAAATATTGTACAATACTTTGGAAGCAGAAAAGAAAGAGGAAAGATGGTGAACAGTACAGAAGAAAAAGGGCAAAATTACAGCGTAATGTTACTGTACTAATTGACAGCAAAAAGTGGTACTGTCTCTTTTCTTAGACACTCTGTGTCCTTCTCACTGCCCCCAAACTAATTTCTTTCGGTGTGGTAAAATGAGATTGCAACTTTAAGCCATAACCATAAACCAAGTGCCAAGTAAACTGAGAGTAGCAACCACCGCGACAACAAACAAACATGAGACAGCGGGTACAACTCAGTGGGCAAAAACACACAGATGCATTCGTATCACCACCTACACATAAACACAGGCCCACAAATCACATAATGAAGGAGGCGTCCTGAGATGGACATGCAATTTGACTTTTTTCAGGACAGATTTTTTTCTTTTTATAGTTGTACATGCAGGAGACACACAATTTAATTGCTTTATGTGATGTATCAAATCATCACGTAGTTGTTTTTTTAGGAAGAAGAAACTTGTGAGACAAAAATATGGCTTCCCGGTAATTACATAAATAAAAGTTATTTTAAATGGCAGCTGTATGCAATTTTAGTTCTTCATCTCAATGCCTCATTTATTTACACTCACACACACACACACACAGAGTCTCCTGGTGTATTGTTCTGACCCCAGGCCATCCTCTCTACACTGCATCTGACCTTTCAGTGTTGAGCGTTGAAAGGAAAAAGCTCGTGTGCTGTGAATAGTTCACACTATAACCTGCACAAGACACACACACACCTTCCTACACTAAAACCAGTTCATAAACACAGTCTTACACACACACACCTGACTAAAAGGCTACTGCTGGGTGCAAGAGGTCACTAGGGGTGAAATCGATGGCTGTAAAACCAAAGGTGATAAATTACTGGGTCTGGAGCCCTGAGACAAATTGCAAGAGAAGAAAAAAGAAAAAGAAAAAAATGTTTTATCCACTCGTCTGCGCTCTCCTTTTGTTTTCTTATCGTAAATCTTAATACACTTCAACATACTAAAGTGTCTGTTAAGTGGAGCGGTAAATTCCATCCAAACTTTAATAGTAGGTCTTGTTTTCTTTTCTTCTTCTCCTTCTTCTCTCTCCTTCCTCTCCCCCTCCTCTGATGGGTATACAATAGATTAGAATTAACTGTGTGGTTTTATGCCAGGTGTTGCTATTGTTGGAAAGCAATTAAGATGACTATCATAAATTAATTTGTGCAATTTTGACAAAGTGTCTTTTCCACGCTGATGTTTGAGGAAACACAGTAGATCCCTCTCCCCTTGTGTATGTGGGAGTGTGTGTGTGTGTGTGTGTGTGTACATAGGAGTGTGAAACCTTGCCTCCTTGTGTCTGTACATTTAGATCTCTATGAGCCATAATGATGACTTTTCTGGCTTTAGGGTCAGAAACTTTCACCTACACAAAGTCGCACACATCTCTGTCTCTCAAACTAATTTTATCATCTTTCATTGTCTCTTTTTTTCACTTTTTTCTCTACCAGGCAGGAAATTTAACAAATAAATTTAGCGTTGCTGTGTCTACGTCTCTCACCAGCAGATAACTTAGTGGCTTCCTCACTCAAACTAACTGCTTGATAATAGAATCATCTCTATTCAATTAGGGCTCTAACAGTCTCCTGCCTCAGCAGTCCAAAACGCACACAGCTGATTCACACATGCTCCCCAGCCTTTTCTCTCTTCCAACTTTAATTCAGCCAGACACCGGTAATGTTGATGATGGCAGTAGATGCTGATTGCTCTTCTTTCTCTTCCTCTTACTCTCTTTCTGCCATTAATCAGCGGTGAAGGAGAGAGAGAGAGAGAGAGAGTGAACGATACAGGGAGTGAAAAAGCTGCAGGGTCTGGTCGGTCAGCCGCACCGGACTGAGTAATTAACTGGCATTAACTCATTTAACTGTCCCAGATGTGGCTGTGAATATCTGAGCGCTGGAGAGACATGGAAGAATGGAAGAAAAGACGGGGGGGGCGGGAGAAAGTCAAGGCCTGTCTGCATCCTACTGACAGCAGAAGACAGAGACGGTAGAAGAAAGGAAATGCGATGGCGGAGGACTGTGTATTTGTATATGTGTTCCTAGCTGTGCATGAACTGAGTATGAAAACTGGCATCAGAGAGAGAGAGGGAGACGCTGTGTGTGTGTGTGTGTGTGTGTGTGTGTATGTGTGTACAAGTAAAGACATGATATGTGTGTGTTCCAGGAAACCCAGGCCTCAGAGTGTATATAATCCCGATGATTTATACACTGCACTGCTCAAGTTCCCACCGCCATCTAATGAAATGAAATGCTGTCACACATTTTATAGTTTCTGCTTTATTGTGATACTTAGATTAAATTATTTATGTCTATGAGTAGAGCTGCAGAGCAGCACTGTAGGAATCACCCTGTAGGAAAAGTCACAAGTAGCTTCGCCCAATAAGTCTGGTTATCACCACGTCCCCCCTGCTGATGTAGGAAAGGACGGCCAGGTCGGATTACACGAGCTGATTACACATTGGTAATGTGAAACAGAGGTTTGGATTTTGGGAACGGTTGTTTGCCTTTCCTGCTGTTTGAAGCTTTCGGCCGGGACTACTTTAAACAGGTGTTTCACTGAGCTCAGTTGGTTCATCGTGATAAATTGTGGGTTTTAGATTAGTTTTGATTGCTCATTGATTTCAAGGGACTGTAGATGTCAGCTGCAAAAAAAAAAAACTTACATCATACCAGTAACTTGACTTTCTTTAGTATGTGTTTGTGTATTCTTTTAGTCATTAGCATGTTTTCATTTGATCTGCTTCGGTACATCTATGCCTCTAGGGTAAATATTTGAACTTCTTGAGGTGGAATTGATTTCACTTGCCAGAGTCTCATTGAAGCATAAAAAGTGGACACATGGCTGGCGTGATAAGATAAGAAACTTCTTGTGTTTTTGCCGGCATTTGAAACATTTGTGTATTTCTTTGCTCAGGTGTTATGTTCCCGAGTTTTTTACAAGGTAATAATAAAATATGTGCCACTGCATTCACATGTACACGCAGGAAACACAGCACTTATTTTGAACCACATGCCTCTTTGGCACTGTCACACAGTGCTATGTGTAAAAGTGATTGAATTGAAATGACTCACATTAACATTACAAATCTAACAACTGGTTGTTAGGTAAGGTAAAATATGTAAAACATGTGCTGGTGTAGGCGAGGAACACCTTTGAAATCTGAGACAACTGCTTGATAAATTGTCTTTCACAGTAATTACTTGGGTGGGATTTTCACTGACATTTTTTCGTCTTTTGTTTTCTGGGACTCTGTTTTCTGGATGTTATCTGTGCATTTCTTTTAAGCATAAACTCAAGGTCTCCTCAACTTTAAACTCAAAGTATTTCTGTCGTCTTTTTGCTGTCGTCACTGGGCCTGCTAAATTTAACCTGTTGCAAGTAGTTATGCAAATGACCTTTGCTTCTGGATAAGAAAACGAGGTTAAGTAGCTCGAGTAACAACTACTTATTTCATCAAGGTAGTTAAAGACGAGGAATAAACTTCTTCATAATTGCATAACTGACACGGGCCTGTTGTGTAGGCCAGCGTCTGAAAAAAAATTAAAACAAAGAGCCATTATTCATTTTGCTGCATGGGATCTGCTCCAGAACAACTTCATTTGCATTTATCCAGTGTCGGGCAGTGAAAGAGAGAGAGGAAAGCGTTCATCTGAAATGATGCATGGCTGACACACTGTGAGTGATAAAAGTAATCACTCTAGATGCCATCTTTGGAGTGTGTGCCCGCGTTGCACGTGCGCGCGCGCATCGCTGCGCACGCATGATTAAATACGCTCGTATGTTAGCGCATGAGAATGTGTGTAACGTGGCTGCCAGTGAGTCTGAATGAGCGTGTGCCTGCATGTGCGCCTGCACCTTTTGTGTGTTTGACGGCGTCTTATTAAAGTGTCATTTAGACAGACACTTCTCAGAGTCTGGCCCCAGGCAGCCTGATAGATTGTAATCATGGACTAAATTACTACTTTCCCAAGCTGTAATCACAGGATATGTGTGTGTGTGTGTGTGTGTGTGAGTGTGCATGCATGTGTCTTTGTGTGAGACAGACAGAGAACCTCATCATTGTTTGGCATGTGTCTGTTATGATTCGAGTGAATGTAACAATCTGCCTGATTGATTTAGCGCTCACTTTGTAACTCATCTGCACCCGCACACAGCCTTCACTTTCACGGGATTATGGTGCACATTTTAAATTCCTTTACAGCTTGGCATACATGTCCGACAGTATTTAAATTATCGCTTTGTCTTTGCTTTATCTCAAATAAAGCTTGTTTTGTCACTTTGTCAGCAACTTTTGGTACTTTGGTAATAAAGTCATCATCAACCTAGATAATGTTATTAGTCAGATTTTAATGCTTTTTTGTTTGACCACACAACAGAGGAAACCTTAAGAAAAACATAAACCTCCCAGTGTTTGCATTTATGCTGGTCTAAGTGTTGTACATTACTGAATTTACGGTACAAGAATTACCAGAGAGCGCAGGGAGCAGTCGCGGCTTTTAAAAAACTCCACTCCTTTGATGTGACAGTGATGACGGTGCTGTCTGCTGACACTCGGCCTTGTTGAACTGTGACTCCAAACTGCTCAAGGTCTCTATCTCTTTTGAGCTTCCATCACTTGACTATTTTAAGATACCAGGAAGAGATGAGCACGCGTACACACACGCACACACACACACACACACAGGGCAATTATGAACACACGTGCACTCGTCTGCCACCTGAAAAAAACACATGGACACACATACACAGAGTCTCCACACATCTCCTGCCCTTTAGCAAAGCACACGATGACAAGAACTATCTTTCCTTTTAACCTTCTTGCCCCGCTCTTATGTGGTTATCACTTCCCTCTCAGACTTCACCCAGATTATGTCTCTTCACAGCTCGGCCACTCAGAGCAGGATGCCGGCAAAGGAAAGGAACCAACTGAACCAACGGGAGACGTCATGTTGTATTTCTGATTTGTGACTCATGGCAATTAAGCTCACAGGCTTGAGTAATGAGTTGTTAAAGAAATAAAATGGGACATTAAAAAGGGCACAGATGCCTGCTATTAGTAATATGATAGTTTTGTATTACACTGAACACTTTTGGTTTTATTACTCCTGCCTGTAATGCAGCCTACTGTTAAGCTGTAATGCTTTAGGATGACATAGTATCTAATTTGAAGTATTACTGATGAGCAAACACATTAACACGCACACGTTCCTCCCCTCCACCCCCTGCTTAAACCCGGTATTTAATTTCCTCTGGCCTTGTCTGTTTGGCCAGCGAGGTGGTAACTTGATTGGTCAGCTGTGTACCTTTCCTGTCTGATGATTGGATTTGATTCTCAAGTGTCCGGAGCACACCCCGGCACACCGGGATGAAGTAGATTAACTAGATTTTCTGTTTTTCCATGCTCTCTATTTCTCTCGCTCCATCCCTGGCACTGTTACTGGAAGAAAGTGATAATTCCCCTGCACTTCAAACACAGCCACCTAACTAAGACTCAGCTTAAGTCTCCTCCAAGGAAAAGCTGCCTGCCTGCACACAGATGTCTCTGATTAAATTGTATCTCAGAGAGAGAGAAAAAGGAGAGAGTTCTCCCTTCAGCTCTCCCCCTCCTTCATGTTCCTTCATGCTCCCTCTCTCGCTCTATAACCCCCCCACCCCCCCCATGTCTCTATCTGTCTCTCTGTTAGCTTGCTCAACTGGCTGTTGCCAAAAGAGCCTTGGGCAACGAATAAATTGCTTTGGTTTCAGCAGACAGAGAAGTTGGCCGAGACAAGCTGAATCAGTGCATTAGATGCGAAGGCCCCCTCATAGACTGGAAGTTAGCCTTTAGCGCAATCATTGACCGTGAGTGATGATTATGTCTAATTGAAGGAGACTTTCGCTACCTGTAACACAGCTGGGGGGTCTTGAACATATTGGACGGAGGAAAACAGGCAGCAAGAAAAGAACAGAATGTACATTACGGGAAATGTTGGAGGGAAGGGGGATAGGTCACAGAGAGAGTTAGAACAGGGAGCTGAGGAATGATGGAAGTGTAGATAAAAGACAACCGGTAATAACTAAGCAGGACTCCAACATTGTCTAATGGTGCCATTTGCACATGGTTAATATATTTCAATTAAGTCAGATTCGAAGCATGACTAGCAGCCTTCTTTCATGTAAAGGCTGTGGGCTTTTAGCGTTCAGTGTTTAGCTGGTTGAACAAATTTGCTTGCTAAATATGTGTCCGCTTAAAATCTGCTTTTAACAAGGAAAAGGCATGCAAAAATTAGTGCTAATGAACTGATTTCCAGCCCATCTATTGGCCTTTCAAATTACTCCCAATGGCCACAAAACTGTGCATTTTAATGTGGCTGGACGGAAGCTCAATATACAATGCGCAAAAGCTTCCAAGCAATTTAGAGGAAAAAAATCAATATGTTCATTGTGCATCAGTGGGAAAAAACACATTCTCTCCAAATCTGAACACTGGAGATAACAGGATATCATGCCATTTTCTTCAGGCTTCATTACAGTTACTGTGCCAGTGTTCGGAAGTGTGTGTATGTGCAGGTGCACGTGAATTTGTTTCCTTTCGAATGTGTGTGACAGAAGCATGTGTGTGTGTGTGGTTGCGGAAATGTGCATGCTTGCATTTGCTTGTAGGCCCCTCTGTGTTTCTGTGTGTGCAGGAATGAACGCTCGAGCTGAGCAGACTCGTGCCAAAGACAAAAACAGGCACAAACCCCCCAACCCCGCCCCCCCCTTCCCTCCATTTCCACATGGCACCGGGCTCCCTGGCATGAACGGTGGCCACGGGAGTCGCTTCAGATCATCTAGGAGAGTATTGGATGGCCGTGGCTGCCTTTTGCAATAACCTGGCAAGGTCCAAATTCATTAGGGTGAA
Organism: Channa striata; assembly: GCA_033026295.1. Classification (NCBI taxonomy): domain Eukaryota; kingdom Metazoa; phylum Chordata; class Actinopteri; order Anabantiformes; family Channidae; genus Channa; species Channa striata. The sequence goes on along the minus strand of CM065175.1, from coordinate 11,738,036 downwards.
ATTTGGCCCCAGCTCCAGCACTGTAGTGCCCACAGCATTTGGCCCTGCTGCGCTGTGCTGCACCAGGCCGAGCTGCGGAGCGTTTTTGCCGGATCCAGAGAGAGCCATTAGCGGCTGCTTGTGATGATGGTTATGCTCCCCAGTGTCAAACACAGATAGTTGCCTTTGAATGATTTGAGTGATTACCCTTTTCACACAAGCAGTGGAATAATGGGTTAGGTGAGAGAGCAGATAGAAGAGCAACGGGGCGGAGGAATGGGAGAAAGAAGGGCAACTGAGAAATTTAGATTAGGGTTCACATGTCATTCCATCCATTGTTTGAAATACAGTAAAGTCTGTTGTCTAATTAACCCCACACTAATTCATAGTCTATGGCAAAAATATATTTATTTGTGAATATACAAAAAAATAAATATTACACATACTAACAATATGAAATAATAACTACTACATGGAAATTTGTGGAAATTCAGAGGTTTGCTTATGACGAAGGTATCACTCAAATGTAACTTGCTATTCTAGCACACCGGAGGTGCTTCTGTCAGATGACCAGAGAAACGCCGGGGGGCCAACGTGCTGACATCAGAGAGCAAAGTTGAATCAATACTTTGCCAACGAAAGCAAGCAGAACTGAGGTGCTGCCGAGAACCTGCCCGCCGATCACAGCTCGCATCGTGCAGCTTTATGTGCTTCTTTGAGATTTTGCTCCTCTAGGGTTGCTTGCTCAGTTGAAGTTAATGTTGATGTGATCTGAAACCTGCAGACTTCGCTTTAATCTTTCTGTCTACCTTACAATGTGAAATGCAGTTTTAGTATCTCTTTTGTCTCTGTTTCAAACCTAAGATCTTTGTTTTTTGTCACTGATGGTTTTTCCTACATATTGCTTGTTGAATACACCGTTATCTACATGACTATGCTGTTCCTGCTTTTTTTGTTTTTTTTTCCCCATTATCTCTTACTGTTCACAGCAAACAGCTACACAGCGACTAATCTTTACCTGCAGTTTTTGTACTTTAGCTCTGGCATAGTTTCAACTTCTGAGTTAAGCTGTGGAATGTTGGAATGTTCTTGACTCAACATGCAATTATACAGTTAGAGCTATAAAATCCTCATCGCAAAGGTGTCAGAATGCAAACTTATCCAATATGTTAAGTACATGTCAGTCTAGTATATAAGTTTAAATAGAAATGTTTAACATTTAAATGGAGATGACTGGTAATCAAGGTCAAATCAAATATAATGTTCTTTCTAAATACGGTAAAATGTATTGATTCCCCAAGGAGGAAATGCAGGTGCCACAGCAAACTGAATAAAAACTATGTCAGTGAAGACACAACAGACCAAGGGTTAACGGGTTTTATGGACATAGTTGTGGTGTTTTCAGTCAAATTACACGTATGTTTCTCAGCTTCAATTTAGTTTAAAAGCTCTGCAGTGAAAATTTGCTGCTTTGCTGTTTCTCCAAAACCTTAAGGTTAGAGAAAACTAATTCAGGATAGTGTTATGTTAAGAAACAATAATTGGGTAGGCTTATGCAGAAAGACTTCAGGGTAAGTTTAACTCAGAAGACAAATTACATAAAACCAAAACGTTACAAACTGTGACAATGTCACACATGTGCATACTGAATATAATAACCACATGGATCACACTGTAAAACAATCGTCAAGACAAGACACACCATCTCGCACCAGACTGGAAGCCTGGTCACCTTATGACACTTTTTCTCTTCTTTGTTACGTTATTGATTCTGGCTTTTCCTGGCTTTCTAATTAACTACACTGAAAACTTGGAGCATCAATCACAGAATGCATATCAGTATTATTATCTTATGTGTCTGCATGTAATGCAAAGGGACTGGACAACATGACACTTTTTAACATTACAGGAATGAGAACAGATCTCATCACAACATCCAGTTTGCTACTACAACATAAATACTTTTTTCATGGTTGTGTTTAGGCAGTGACCGCGCTTGGTTCAGGTTTAGCCAAAGATTGTAGTCTGGCTCCAAAGTAAAAATCTCACTTCAGACATAACCCATGTGTCAACGTTTAAACAAAAACACAATCTCAGTCCAACCTTTAACACAGTGGTTTTCTTGCTTAATTGTACCCACCCTTATATTGTGGAATGGAATTCAGGGTGTCTTGTGACAATTTAAGCCTAATAAATATTGTAAAACAGCTCTGCTTTGTCACTGGGAATGCAACGCTATTAAGATAATAGCGCAACAGGTAGAGTTTATCAAAAACCTATCATAAACCACATGGAAGGAAATGTTGCATTAACATGCAGACAACAGCAACTCACATGTGTGCGGACAAAATGCCAACACATGACACTCAGAACACACAGTGATATAAACACTGAGTCCTCAGACAAACAGCTGGTTCCAGATGGCCAACAGTTCACGGCGTTAACTGATTTATGGATTTCATAACAGCCACACAAAAATAGTAAAAGCTGATCAAGCCAATCGTAACATTGCATTTTTGTCTGTGGCAGATACATACTGCATGTATGTGTGTCTACAAAGGCTTTTGTAAAAAAAAAAGAAAAAGACAAAGCGTGTGTGAGTCCAGATTCTCTACATCTGTGTGTACTTGCTAACACAATCCCATTCTGCAGTAAGGTGGAGCAACGCCATAAACAGGGGGCACCTCTCCTATTTGATAACAGATAGGCTCCCGCAGGATTGGCCATTATTCCTTTGCATTTGGCCAAGCAAATGAACTTGACAGATGGCTGTGTCACCCAAACCCTTGACTACCAACCTGATTATGCAGAAAACAATACAATAGAATAGAGCAGGGGAATCATTACTGGAGGAAGCGACCGAGAGTTTGAGAGCACACCCCAACACCTCACCCACAGTCGAGGACAATGCAGCACAGCCCAACAAAATTACACTTGTGAAATTGAACAGCAAGAATGAGTTTAACATAAACTGGGTTACGGTCAGGCAATCTGTCATCAGACTAAAGCCATTGTCTGGGGCTGCTTGCATGGCATATGAACTCATCTGTCATCTCCAGCTCTATTAATGGCCACAGCTCAGGTTTTAAACTGCAGCGGTTTACTGGCTGGGGCAAGGCTCCCCTGCTCCCTGTATATGCTTTATGAGCAATGTGTCATTTTGTGTATTGGACGTGTAGTGGGGAAGGGAGACTTCTGTTTGTTGAGATATATGGTCAGAGAATGAGGGCAAATGTTTGTTTTGTAAAGAAACACATGTGAACATTTTGTCTTTTCTCACGTTTTATTATGCGGTTAAAAAGTCCTGTTATTTGAATTTTTTTTTCTTATAAAACAGTTTTAAATATATTAATTGTTCTATTTCATTCCTTCTTCATTAACCAAACACCAATGTGTATTGCAGAGTAAAGTTTGTCCTTAAAAACTTTTTCAAAGTGAGCCATTCTGGACACAGTTGATCCCAAGTGAATCTAGTTCTCAAGGTCTGGTCCAAGCAACAGGCCACGCTCCACCCAGTCTCTCTGCATCTGTGATTAAGCACAGGAAACTCTATGTTCCCTGACCCAGCCAACAGATGCCACACTTGGGCAGGTGGACATCCAAACTCAGAAAGGGTTTACACCACAGATCGCATGGATCTGGACTTCAGACAACATCCACTGTGCGGGTGCTTTCCGTTACACCCTGACATCATGGTCACATCTGGAAGTGGATTTTTTTCACATTAACACTGTCCGCGTCGGCCCTTTCTTCTCCTACATCTGTTCTACACTCTCCATTCATTTACGCTGGTCATTTTTACATTTTAACATTATGTTGTTGTGCCATTATTGTGAAAGTGGCGTGACAGTTGTTCTTCTGGTTCTACAGGTGCAAGGTTCAAGGTTCACAACAACCCGTCACTCTGATGTCAATTTGGCAAGGAAGAAATTTAATGGGCTCATGAGTGACCATTTCTAGAAAGCTCTATAATAAAGCTTTGCATTCATTCAGTGAATTTTTGATGCAATATGTAACATACCCATCTTTTAGGATTTGAAAATAAATAAAAGTAAATGTGTCCTGTTTAATCTACACAGCCAGAAGAGCCTGTATTCACATGCAACTGTGTGTAAGTCAGTCATCTTTAGATTTACATATTAGACAATCCTTGATTCAGAATTTGTATCAACTTTCTCTTGTATATTCCATGTTATTTCTTTTTTATTTGGGATGGCAGTGGTCAAAGTCCGACTTGGATCCAGCTAATAAACATTTCTTTAAAATATAACTAAATATTGACAGTAAGGGTTTTTTTTTTATTTAAATTGCACCTTTGTCTTGCAACACTAATAGTAGAAGTGCAAATGATAGAACACATACCTGCTGTCCATCGAGATTTTGCTCTGTCCCTGAGGAATTTTTGACCTCATCTCAACCACTTGCACAAACACAGAGACGGACTTTCACACATTCTCTCAGTCCAGGTTGTGTGAGTTTCATTAAGTGCATGTTTAAACAGGTAAAATACACTGTCTCCACTGCCCAAAATTCTAGACTGTTTAAGATAACAACGTTAGATGAATGTGCCTCTCATTTTTTTACCTGAACTTCAACCATGTGGTGGCAACAGGGTGCCTTACTGCTTCAAGTTCAGCTGCTGAACTTGGCGGTTTGGCCAAAGTATTCTTGAAGCGCACAAGTAAACAAAACTTAACAACCTCTGAATGCCATATATAAAAACCCTCACTTTTGTGGTAGAAAGTTTGTTCAACCTGTACCATTTCCCCTCCTATCGGCAAATGTGTTTTCCTGCCTATGTTGCTGACAGTGTGTCACGCTGCGTTGCCAACTCTTAAAGCAAACCAACAGTGGCCTTGTGTCAGTTTAGCACCCCAGTGTTAGGTATGTACACACAGCAAGTCAAATCAAAGAGCGTGTTTGTGCTCCTGCACAGTGCAGGTTTTCAGTGGGGAGAAATAAACCTTAAATAGGAAATCTCACACTGTCTTGTAAGTGGGTTAAAGGAGGCACAGTCTGAGGAGAGGTGAGCGAGTAAGGAGTGAGGGAAAGTAAAAAAAAACAACACCCACCGCCTTTAAAAGACTTCGATCTTTGGTGTGATGAATCACAGAGTTGCAAATCCCTTTTTAGCTAATTGCTACCAGCATGTGAGATTTCTCCCCTACTCCTCCTCCTCCATGTTCAATATCAATTTTCAGGGCCGGCAGAGAGAGATAGCCCCGGTCTGTTCCCCTGAGTCTCACCAGTGGCCTCGCTGATAAAAACTGCACTAACAGCACTTAGCCGTTTCAGACACTCGGAGAAACAGACACACACACACACACACACACACACACACAGACTGTCTTATTCACAGCTGTGTGCGGTAATGAAGGAGAAAAGATGGGCCAATCGAAGTGAAACAGGGAACAGGCTGGTATCATCTGCTCTGTGACCTTCTGAGAGGACTGTGTGTATGCGTGTGTGTGCTCTCCTCAAGAAGTCTGGAGGTCAGACCTGTGCTCACTGAAGGGAATTAACATTTGTCTGCTTTGCTAAAGACAGGCTGTCCCCCATGGAGAATGCAGGAACTGTGTGCAGATTGGTTAGCCGTAGCCTGTTTTCATTTCTGTGTAGTTAACGGTCATGCAGCGCCATTTCCTGCAGAGCAATTAGCTCTAAGATACCGTACATGGCTTCATTTCATTTTGAAAAGTAAATGAATATACTTGACATCATAACATTGCAAAGTTCTAGTTCTACTTTTTCATAATTAATTAAAACTCACGATGTACAAAGGCAGTAATATGTTTGCGTGTGAGTGTGTGTGTGTGTGCGCGTAAGTTCCTCTGTCAGCTTGACCTTGACTGGACTCAAGAGGAGAGGCGACACAGTAGAACTCCCCCGACACCTTCTGCTCCACTCAGGCAGCTGCCCTTACAATTAAAGGACCACCTCCACCTCAGAATCCACTGTGGAAAAGTGTGAACCCAATGTTCTCCAGTCAATAACAATAACCATACACTGTACAAGTGCGTGTGTGTGTGTGTGTGTGTGTGTGTGTGCATCTGTGGGTGAGGGAAGAGTGTTCACGCATAACTTTAAAAATGATCAACAAAAGGTGAAGCAGAGCCTTTAAAAAATATTTGAAGCTATATGTATCTGGCTAAAGAAATTAATTACAAGTGACATTTTCTTTTAGATCTTTTTCTAACTGGAAAGAAAAGAGGCTTGATTAGTTGCTACTGTTGACTGTGGTCTCGAAACTACATGTGTGAAGTGGCACAGTGTGAGGTTGATGGTGTGGTTGATGATGAGACACAGCTAATAAACAACGTCCATTTATTTTTTTGTTTTAATATAAAACAGTCAGACATGCTAACATCAGATTAATATTCCTTAATATTTTAGTGGCAACAAGTGTAATGAACGAGCAGACAAGGTATGAAACATAGAAAATGTTATTTGAGTGACAAAGTCAAAATATATTACATATATTCACGTGTCTAATAGATTTAGTCTTTCGTTGTGCTGTTGGTAAAAGAGAAATCACACTATTCCGACTCAGGCCTACTCCACTACCACACTGGTCAGTTTTGCTTTCGTGTTATTTGGTTAAACACGGGGTTCAAATGCCATGATGAACATTTCTCTTCTCTTTGCACCTTTTTCGGTCCTTTCATGTTTTTGTTTCATCTGCGACTAAGAAGCTTTTGCGGGGCTAAAGTCACCCACTCCCGTCCCTGATTATGCAAAAAGCTTTTAAAAGAGGCAAGGTGGAGGGAGGTCTAAACACCCTGCTCCTTCCCACTCTCTCCTCTCTTTTTTTACTCTAATCTGATTTCTACCAGGCATCTTTGATCTAGGCCTAGACCGCTGGAAAGCAAGGTACCGGGGCCTTGCCTCTACAGATGAAGTGAGTATGGAGATTAGCAGCCTCCTCTTACAGCTTTAGTGGCTAATACCTGATTAGGGCTCGGAGTCAGCGAATTGTCTCAGTGCTGGCTATCAATGCAAGCATTGGCTCGAGGGGGGGGGGATGTAGGACGAAGGGATGGGGTGGCAGTGGTGGTAATATAGGGGAAAGAGGGTGTGGATGAAGGTTGATTCCGTAATGGATACTCATTTTATCCCTACCCACTAAGAAGATTAGGCCTTGAGGTGTCATATTAGCTGTGCTCTCTGGGCCTTTGGTGGTCCGCGTAGCTTTCTAACGGTGCTAGTATCGCCTCTCTTCTCTTGTCCAAGTTGTGGAATGTTGTCTTGTTTTACTATATACTACTGGCTCACAATGGCTTTAAGTAATAAATACCCTCTTTTCTTCCATAAAGAGGCAAGGTATGATCTGCTGTAATGCACAACATCTGTTTCAAATTGGAGAGAAATTGCCTCGACTTTAAAGAAACAAGCTGCACAATGCATACTTTTAAATAAGATATTGCAAGACTCATTTGATGAACGAGCTGAGATAAATTGCAAGTGGGTTTTTTAAGTGTTTTTGTTGCCTGCTTCCCTTTTTCCGACGTAAACTATGTTTAAGACGAGTTGTGTGCAAATTAATTTGTGTCATATGACTGACTCACAACCAGCACAATCTTGAGTGTTTTCTTACACTTTTAGTAAGAGTGCTCCAAGACATAGCTGGCAAAGAGGTCAAAATGGAGGCTATGAAAGTTGGAAAAAAAATGTGTTGTGATAGGCTGCAGATATCTCATTGCAGTGGAGGGCTGTTGCACTCTTTCCATCTTGGTCTCTCTGACTCTCACATTTGTTTTATGTGTCGAGCTCTAGCAAATACAAAGGAGAACAAACTTGACTGGTTCCAACACTTTATTACTTGGGTTTACAAATAAACTGCAATGGGGGAAAATGATAAGTATCAAATAAATAAAAAAATATTTAATCATGTCTGAGAATAAGTCCAATTTGCAGCTGGTTATAAGCTTTATACTCTGCAACATGGGAATGAGAAATCAGTCAGTCAGCAGCCTTTTAGGTACAGTTGCATATAGAAAATAATTAAAACACTGACTATTATTTTACAGTGAAAACATTGTGCATGTGCTTACAATAAAGCCACATTTCAAAACCACAGCAGTACTGCATGGAAGCATATTCGCACGCTCATGTATGCACACATGTGATTTTTGCAGGCATTGCGTATTTTCCTTGCTTGCTTGTAACAAACTGCAAAAAAAGGGCTAGGTGTGGAGGGTGCAAAGAGTTGGAGACAAAGAAAGACACAAAATCAGTAGAAAGGTGGAAGAAAAGGATGAGGAATAGGGGGAAGCAACTTGACTAAAGCCTCAGCAGCCTAATTATCCTAAGAGCTGCATCTCCTTGTGAGTATACTCTTTATCTACTTACAATCTCTACCTCTTTGTTCCTCAGTCCATGGCTCATAACACCTTTTAATCTCTCTGTGTATGTGTGTGTGTGTGTGTGTGTGAAAGGAGGGGGCTAAATTGCATGCTTGCACAGCTGTGTGAGAAAGCCTTATTAGTGTGATGCTGAACCTCTGGATGGGAAATTAATAAATAAAAAGGTGGAGATTAGTTTCATGCGTACACCATTTTGTTTTTAGGAAAATTAGGCCTGATGGACTTAACTGATGCCTGTGATTAGTCCCTCGTTATCTGAAGCCTTTATCTCAACCGTGCTAGTCAAAGCAGCCTATTTGTCTGCTGACAAACTCTGGCTACCTGGTAGTTTAACGACAGGCTGTATGAGATTAATTAACTAAAGAGCAGAGCGCTGTTTGCTGAACTACTGTGATGTCTTATTTTCGAAGAGGTTCAGCTGTTGTCTTTTGTGTATAGGCATTTTTAAGTCTGTTGAGTGTATGTTCATTTGCACAGTGTTTGTTTCATGCATCCCCACAGTGTCTCCTTGTCCATTTTGCATGAGATACGTAGTGGCCCATCCACTCTGATGGAGAAAAACAAAGTTAGCTTAACTCAGTATTAAACCCAGTTTTGTGGCTGTGAACTTCCCCCTCATCAGCGGTGGCCCTCGACCCGTTTAGAATCCCAAAGGAGAAGCCAAGTTAACGCCTCCGCTCCCCCGTGGTCGGCTAATGAGAAGGGGCACGCATTGCCACAGTCCTCCTTTCTCTTTTCCCCTCGCCCGGCCCTCGCAGAGTGGAATCGATCCCTAATGTCAAAGGCCTAACATTTCTGGCCTACTCAGCCAGGAGTCCCGCGCTCTCTCTCCCGCCCCTCCTCTCGGCACCTTCCACCTTCAACACTTCAGAGCCTGAGTAAAGCAAAAGGTTATTGCTAGATCCCTTTTCTCTGTGCGTTAACTCTTGTTCTTTTTGATCAGATCAACTATTTAACGGCCTCTAAAAGATTATAACAAATTCCAAAGAATACCTGATATTGGACCTGCAGTGAACCACAAGCAACCATTCAGTGCTATTTAGTGAGTGAGTAGCACTGATACCGTGGCACAGGATGCAGCTGACACAGCCTTTGTTATTTTCAAACTTCATTAATAATCTATGATCTCCTTGTGCTCCTCGCCCCTAGAATGGTTTCAGGCTATTTACATAAATTGACAAGGATGCCAAAAGGCTTGCTGCAATTTTTCCAAAGTATTTAGCCCCCAGAAGATGCAATAAAAATGGTATTTATTAATTGGATGGTATCTGAGTTGTGTTTACGTATTTCACATTCATTTATTATGTTTTCTTTGCCCAGTTATGGAAAGGCATGTGACTGACACAAATACATTATTCTATTTGTGTGTTATGTCCCATGGGCCTGTTAATTATTTGTTTTTCTTGAGTGGGAAAATTTAAAGGAAATACATCACAAGACTCCGAAACCCGAGGAGGTTTTTTTTTTCGTCTCCTTTTTTACTTGCCTTTATGCTGCTCTTCCCTTATGTCTCTCATCTTTGCATGTGTTCATAGGAAATCAAACCATAGTACATTTAAAACACTAATTAAAGGCAAACATGATAAACAAGACTTATAACAGTGGAGAGCATTCCGTTTATCCTTTGAGGTCGGTCTACAGTATAATGATTTCTCAGCAACGAGAACTCTGAGTTTTGTCAACAACCTTCATACTGAAATTTATCGGTGTGAAAACAAAATAAGCAGCGAGAATAAGTATTAAATATAAATATTAAACAATCAATTTTGCAATTTATTACTCCGAAGTAATGAAACCTCTGCAAAAAAATTGAGATTTGTATTTAGCTGTCAGGACCATTTTGGGTGAGGGATGATTGACATTTTGCACTGTCTGTCATGCTGTGGTTTGACTAGTCATATGTAGTCAATCATTTGGCAGAGTGTAGACTAGAGAATGCTTTTTGCAGTTTGAAAATCTATTTTGAAGCTAGGGAAGCACAAGGACTATCACTGCTCATTTTTTTCACCTTCATTCTTCAGATTTTTTTTTCCCTATTTGAAAGAAACTGCTTATCAAAATTGTGTGGTTTTCTAAACAGGAAACCCCAAATACACATGCACGGGCATAGACACAACTGCTATTCAGTTTTTGGGTGGTTGTACACAGTATTAGGTGGAGCAAGATTTGAGCTGCAAAAGCCCCAATGCTTGTTCTTTCATCCACCAAGGTTGGAGAAAAAAGTGAGCAAAAGAATCTTCAATTTAGTGAGCACAACCTGAGTCATTATTAGAAATGACAGTTGAACCTGATGAAATTGTATTCCCAATTGGAAAACCAAATTGCTATCAGACCGACATGATTTCCTTGTGCTTGGACCATGCTAATTCTGCGTCAAAACATTGGTAAATGTATTTAAAAGCCATAATAGCATATTACCATGCAGTCCTTCTTCGCCCTCATACGTGGACCCTATTAATCTGGAACTTCGATTTGCATGTAAATGTGGTCAACTTTCATATCATCAAAATACGAGTCCTACACCATCAGCAGGCCAGCAAGCCGCATTTGTGTGTTTGTGTACATAAAAATGCAGTCGGCAAGCTTGCATGTGAATGTATGCATGTGTGCTTGTATATGCACATGCAAATACAAATTTGCATGTGCATATAGTGGACGGGGGAGAGTTTGCGGCTAAAATGGTGCTTTGAGGTTTGATGTGCAATTACTGGCATATATTAGGGATTTCACAGAGGTCAGACAAGCGTGACCAAAAAAAGTGCAAGATATGAAGAGATAAAAACGGAAAACTATTCAATATCAAAAGTGTGTGTGTGTGTTTTAGTGTGACTGGTGTAGCATGGCCAATATGCCTGTAGTTGATGGAGATGCTAGAGAAGCCAGATGATGCCATTGGATCATCATGGCGTGCTATAGGTCTGACAGCTAGAGAGCCATGTTTCTTTTTATCAAATCATTAAGAGCTAGTGATTAGAAATCAAGCGGTTTTAACAGTTTAGAGTGTATTCTCGTACATTTTCGGTGTTCACTTGTGTTTTGTGACATTAGCTTTGCATGCTAAATGTGGTTCGAGTGACAAGAGGGAAGCCAAATTTAATAGATTCAGAAGCATTTGCAAGAGTCACCTGTTGCTGTAAATGGGGAGGTGAGATGCTGACAACTAGCCCTAGAGCTGGTTCATCCTCCGTGTATTATGTTTTTAGGTTATAAGATGAATGTCATATTTAGTTAAATTGCAAATGCGATTACGTTTTGCAGGGAATGAAACTGAATTCAATTCTAGATTCTTGTTATTAGTTATAGGGTGCAAAAACACTTTGGTCGAGGTTAGAGAAAGATTGTGGTTTTCTTAGTAAAACATGCTGTATGTGATGTTGCTGTTATGTTTTTCTCTTTGAAAGCAAACAATAAAAAAAGACCATAATAAAAGTGCAAAAAATGCAATTTTGTTGGGAAACAATTGTCTAAGACTAGTTGATGTTTTTGGTATAATTGAACTTTACATTTGTCAAGATACCGTCGAAAGGAAACAAAATTACATTCCATAAAAAATCACATATGTGTTTGCAGTTTAGTTGTGTAGAAACCTTTTCAGAACAGTGTTAAGAGGGAGGAGATAAAGGGTAAGACAGCCAGCAGTGCGGGAATCATTTTCTATTTTAATTGGTCCCAGTATCCACAATTCATCCTTATTCCATTTGCTGTTTCACCTTTGTGAGGCTTCCTCACCCCAGGCCTCTACAGCCGTTTGTTACAGCAAAGAACATAATGATTCATTTAATAGTACTAATGTTTTACTGTCTAAACTTGACTCACAAAAAACAGAGCTTATGACATAAACAAGAAACAAAAAAAGAATGCCTAATCCCACCTGAAAGTGTTCTGCTTTTATCCGAATGGTTCTAATCACCCGAGGTGCTTGTCAGATTGATGCCTCAAAGATGAAATCATGCACTTTACCAAGGGCACCAGGGTCCGATCACAGCTTCAAAGAAGCACTACACCTCTGGTCAAACTTAGCCATTAGCTGTGCTTCACCGGGTCCTCTGGCCCTCCCAAGACACAAGGAACCAGACGTGTGGTAATGCCCTTAATGAAGTTTGTCAGGGAAGCTAATAGCATATTTTTGGTCATTGGTGACCTTCTTAAATTACACACAAAAGCTTTCTACCCTTACCTGACATCTCCTAAACTGTCAACATACGTGCACATACACACAGAATGAGCACAGGCGCTCCTGTTCACTGTAGTTTTAACGCCCATGTACAACCCCCCCCCCCCCCCCGAAGTTGAACGTTCATCAGAAAGTTAGGCAAACTTGATCAGCCCCACCCTGATTGGCTAATGGGCTTCATCTACTTCAGACATATAAAGGATTTCATGATTGGATTGTTACTCTGACTAAGAAGTGTTGACAACACAATCGTCCCAGTTGTGACCATCCTGAACAAATATAATGCCAAGATAAAATAAACCTGTATGCGTCCTTACAGACATACTCTAAAGGATTAATAAAATTTAATACTGAATTGCTATAGTCTCTTTACAGTGTTGTTTGATTTGAGCAGTGGCATTTTCACCTTTAGTTTCTTGTTATCTGTGAGGGAGTATAAGTGAAAAGATAGATGGGGAGAGAGAGAAGAGAAGGGAATGGAGGAGAGGAGCATGGAGACTGAGGAGACTAAGGAGGCAAGCCTACTTTCCATCATTATCCTGTAAAATATCATTTGATTGGCTGCTCAGTGGCAGGGGCCCCTGGTGGCTGCAGCTCTGTCATCGGGCTAAGGAGAGAAACACACAGCTTTTCACTTTTTCTGTCAAAACTAGCTTTGCCCAAATGGTATCATTTTAAATGCCATGACAGTGGAAGGTGGAAGGGAGTGTGATGGGCCTAAGGGTATACATAGACCCCATATGCTAGTGACACTGATACAAGTGTAATTCTAGACTATTAGAGTGACACGGAAGATCCTCCCAACCCCAGCTGCGCACACACACACACACACACACACACACACACACACACATAAAACCTAGAACATGAAGCAGCTGAACTGGGGGGTGGCTATGTGGAACAGGCTGTCATGCCATGAAAATTTAAGAAATTCTTTAACCTGGCTTTGCCTACTCCCCTCATCCTTTCAATATTTTATAATGCCAAAATGATTTATTAACTTGAGACAGACAAAAAAAAAAAACGAAAAAAAAGGTAGTTGGGCCAGGTAGAGCTACAGGGACAACAGCGGGGTAAGACCCACAGGGTGCCACATCGATCAAAAGACAGAGGGAAAGGGAAAGAAATGATTTTTACCTTATTTTACAGTGTTTTTCAATAATGCTTTCACTTTACCTGATTCTAGTGAGGTTGCCGAGGAAGAATATTTCTATTTAAATTTAACGCTACATCAGAAACTGGAAGAATTATTAATTTAGTTTATTTTTTAATGTCTAATTACATGTAACAGGACAGTTTCAAAAGAATATTACTTATATTTAGTTTTCAGCAAACACACACAGAGACATGAATGCACACAAATACACTGCCATTGTCATATTTTTTGTTTGCAGAAATCAGCTGAGTGATACAAAAACATTTAGACATGATAAACAACCCAAAAACTATTGAAAAGAGATCCAACAGACACATTGTCTCAAAAATAAAAAATGAGTTAAAATGGATATAAGTATCTAAAAAATGAATCTAAATCATTGTAAGTAAACTCAATATGACCAAAAAGAAGAGGTGAGGGGGGCGTTTTTCTGCTTGTGCCCAGATGGGCAATTTCTCATAACCCATCCACAGTCACAACATGTTCAGTTTATTTGTAGCCTGGTGTTTAATGTTTGTCACTTAGAATAATACAGTCTCTAATGTTTATGATTCGATGGATCAAATCTGTCAGGGAATATATATCTATCTCTGATATGGCTTGTGATTGCCAGAGACATCATTTAGCCAACAATGTCACAAAGGTCACTAAGCAAGGATGGGGTGAGAGGGAGAAATATGGCAGTGGACACATGATACCTGAAAAAAAAAATCCATGTTGGAGAGAGAAACAGAAAAAATAAAAAGAAGTAGAGAATTTGATAGACAAAGTAAAGATACAAAGACAGAGAACAGGAAGAGAGAAAAAGAAATGAAACAATATACATGATACACCCAAAAAAAGAGATGGAGATCCATCAACAAATAAATGAGACGGAAAGTGAAAACCATCAAAACAGAGCTTAAGTAAAGGAGTACTGAAGCAGATAGGGCCCATGGGAGCCGGCGAGAGAACAAAAGCAGCCCTTCTGCTAATTGACTGCAGAATTAGCCCCATCTCACCCAGTGGGACTGTGGCGAGGCAGTGGCAGATGGAGGCAGACTGGACACCCGAGCAGAAAAAAGGCCTGCGAAACCTGCCGTGAAGCTGCTCACAATTGTGGGTCACAACACCGCAACACGCTCCTTGTTTAACAGGACACGGCCAAGCATAGAGAGAGGACTGAGGGGGCTGGGGGAGGATTAATAAAGGTCAAAAGAGGAGGCTGGGTCTACTGGATGAGGAAGAGAGAGAGGATGGGCAGCGCTGAGGCAGGGAGGATATTATTATTTATGACTCCTATGGGTGAATTCACAGCCTTGAAGTGTAATGTGCTATTTCAACACATATTTAAATAAAGAATTAATTATAGGTTTGTCAAACGTGTACAAAGACCACATTGGTATTTCAGGGTGAATATAAACATTTAGATAACGTAACTAAGTCGAAACTAGAGATAATTAACTGATGAGTCAGCAATATTGGCAATTGATTCATCGTCACTGATATATTTTAATTTCTAACTGGTTCCACACTCTCTAATATCTCTGTGTCTTCTGTGCAAACTAAATGTTTTGGGCGTTTGTACCTTTGGACCAAAAAATAAATAAATAAATAAAAGTCAGTATTTATGCAAAGTATGCAAATAAGCTGTTACTAGCAATATTAACCTGAAAGAAAGTCTACATAACACTATATAAAATAAATAACTGCTACAATCTACAAATATATATATATATATATATATATATATATATATATACACATGGATAGTGGTGTGATTTGCAAAGACCTGGGCAATCAATAAATGGAAAATTTACCCCATTGTCACAAATTATTTATAAATTCACAGTTTTATTATGTCAACTTTGAGAGCTAAAATAAGTTATTAAAATCTGAATCAATAACTCTCCAGATGTCAGGTTCCAAAAACCTGATAAAAGGATGGATGACAGCAGTACACAAACACACACACTCTCACCATACCCTGAATAACCAAGTAGCTACCTTTACTATGAAGTTGAATTACATTGCTCAAAGCACTTTTTTAAAGTGCCAAAAACAGCCCTTCCTCTTTCTAGGGATTACTCTGAGGAATGTATTTACAGTTTCTTTCTCTCATATAAAGGCTGTATGGAAATCAGAGGGCTACAGACACCACTCATAGGCTGTTTTGAAATTCAAAGAAGGTAAGAAGTAAAACTATATTGTCCTTTTGAGGATGCAGGAGGATGCTTTCCATTCTGCACTGCACCATGACTGTCATAGTAATCTGATATGACAAATTCACACACAGTGGATTAGCTGCCGGTGGTGAAAGCCAGAGCGGTTAATATTTGTTGATGTTGCTTTTATCCAGCAGGTCTGGTGTCCCTGGGCTGTGGTTACCCTGATGATGAGGACAGGAAAGAGAAAGGAAAGGAAAGCAAAGCAAAGGGAAGGGAAGGAAAGGAAAGGGGGAAGGAAAGAAAAGGGAAGGAAAGGAAGCCAAAGGAAAAGAAAAACTTATTTTCTGGATAGAGAGAATAAAAAAAGAAAACAAAACAAAACAAAAAAATCTCAGGGCCACTGGGCCTGCTCATCACTTTGTATGCTGTCAAAATCTTTGATGTTCCCCGACTCTTGATGTCGGGGGCTATGAAAAATGCTTAGCTCAATTTAAGCCTCTCGCAAAAAAGGGCTAACAACTGTAATTAAATCATTAAATTCTTGTCTACGCTTCACAGAGCATAGAGAAAATTAACTTCCCACCAACCTCATTTTCTACTTGAACATGAAATAATGATTTTTTTTTCTCAAGCTCATATAATTACAAAGCCAACATCTGATAGAGTCAGCATCCAGGGGGGATTATCACATGCATGAGTATTAGACCTCATTACCAGCTTGACTGCAAAATTATTACATCTTGTAATTGGATGGTGAGATTTATACACAGATTGGCCGGGTTTCTGTAAGATTGTAATTACAAGCTTCATTGGTTTGCTACTTATCGGAACTTCACAGAGAAAACAACTGGTAAAATGAAATGAGCATTTCATTAACCTATCGCCTTATCAGGGGAAAAACCTGTGTAACGTTCATGTATGCATTAACATAAATAGGATCATTCATTCTGCCGCCAGATAGCCTAGACTGGAGTTCTTTTTTTTTTTTTATAATTATTTATTTATTTTTTCATGCACCGAGTATGGAGGGTACAGAGAAGAGGGGGTGGCTGTGGCGGTGGTGAGGGTTTGATTACAGTCAGGGTGGGAGGGGAGGAGATTGGTGGCAATATTCATTCATTTTCACAGAGTTTATTTAACCTTCATAATCCTGTGTTGATGGGGAAGGGAGGGGAAATGGACACAGAGGGGAAGAGGGGGAAGCAATAGAATGGAGGAAAAAAAAGAGAGAAGGGGAGGGCTGCAAGGGGTAAGGGGAAAAAGGGAAAAAAATAAATTAGTTGTCTAACGTTACAAGGGATGAACTCAATATATCTATTACTTAAAGACTAACTGACTGTGAAAGTGCTCATTTCACGAGAGACGAGGCAGCGAGCTAGCGGGTACTCGCGGGGCTCTGAGGTGACTGCTGTTCCCCTCCTCTCGCTTCCCTCTCGCTCCCTCGCTCAGCTTTGATGTTTCCCCTTTCACTGTTAACAAACTCTGGCCGTGTTCCCCTCTTGCTCAAACACAACGGCAGGTGCAGATTGGATGCCCACATAAATAACCTCCTCACACAATGACACCGGGGGATCGATCCAGATTTTGATGGGTGCTGCTGCTCATACAAAAGGATTGTGTGTGTGTGTGTGTGTGTGTCTCTTTGTGTGTGTGTGTGTGGGTGGGTGCACGTCTTTATTTTCTTGTGTGGACAAATTTTGCTTCAATGCCATTGTTGCGAGGACATTTTTTGCCATTGTGAGGACATGTGTGTGTGTTAGGATGGGGGTTAGCGGAAAACAAATGTCCCCGGATGGGACAGAAGGAAAGAAGGTGGGAAAGGGGGCAACAAGCATGATGGAAGGGGGCAGGGGCGAGAAGAGGGGTATAAAATGGTTCAATTACAAGGCGAACACTATTTCTCTCTTCTTAACAAGAGATTTCATGGTGTGGGCCAATGTTTGGCAGAAACAGCTGAGTGCCACTAATGCTAAAGCATTACACTGCGCCAGATCAGCTGGTCCCTTTTGAGATGGGAGTCAGTTGTTATTGAACTTCATTGTCCAGAATGGTTTCTTTTTCAGCTGGGATCAATGATGCTTCAACATGTGCGTGATATAAAAAGCCACGCTGCAAGCTGCCACCCACTCTGAGTAACACCAGCACGTGAAAGAGAGGAGCGGGTTTTTGTTCCTTCACATGGTTTTTGACTTGTCCATAGGTGAACTGAGTGATCTCATTGTTAAGGTCTCATCACCTAGTGTGTGATGGATCCAACAGATTTCACAACATACTGTAAGAAGCAGAATCATTGTTTATCTTTGTTTTCTTAGGACGTACAATCACAATTAATGACAAATCCCCTCATGTTTCTTGCCTGTATGCTAAGCTATGCTAACTAAAAATAGGTGTTTGCTTCAGTTTTTTTCATATTCCTTTCATATTATTTGAACTTTTCATTTAATGCTCTGTGAGAAAGTGAAAATTAACTGGTCATCGGCTGTGTGGGTGAATTTGGCAATTCAGCTCACAGTATTATGTGGTCATGTTTTCTTTTGAAGCGGGACTCACTAAATTCATGTTCAAACTACAGATAGCTGAACTCTTTTGGAAAATATAGACAAATGTGCTGATCGTTTAAGATATTTGGTGTGAAACATGAAAAAAATCCCTGCAAGTAAAGTGTGATGTCATGAAGTGGATGTGATTTAACTGGCCTTTACTGACTCTTTCAACCAGGACAGGCACAATCCAGCAAACCAAACGCTACATAAAATCATAAAGTACACGTCAACTCCAGCCATCTTGGAATATAAATGCAGTACGATTAACCAATGAACATATGTTTTGTTCCAAATGGGACATCAATGTTACTGACTGTCTAAACAGA
This sequence comes from Channa striata, assembly GCA_033026295.1. Taxonomy (NCBI): domain Eukaryota; kingdom Metazoa; phylum Chordata; class Actinopteri; order Anabantiformes; family Channidae; genus Channa; species Channa striata. The sequence goes on along the minus strand of CM065175.1, from coordinate 11,719,348 downwards.
GAAAAAGACGATTCCATATTGTTTGTCCCTGCTCAGCCACATGGGGACGTCTAATCTTTGCCACAAAGAACTAATCTAGTACATCAATAGCCTGTTTTGTTTGTTTGTTTGTTTGCTTTTTTTCGGGGTTTCTGCTCTATAACCACCCTTCCTTCCCCAGCTCTGAAGTCCATAACTATTATTGCATAAGTGAATTTGACAGACTGCTGTTTTCATAACACCCGGTGCTGGAGGGCAGGAAGAATGGTTAACTTACTCAGAAGCCATGACAACGTCAATAGTGTAAATTCACATCACCTGCGGTCCCAGCGATGTCAAGAACTATGGTATGAAACATACTGAGGATAGTGGTGATAAATATGAATATTCTTCTTATTTTTTCCCTGAAATAAAAAATAGTTTCATACTAAACTTCCCACAACAAATTGCAAGTGATTTTTTTTATGTCTGAGGTCGGCAACAAGCAGATAGCAATATCAGAAAAGTCAGACGTGTGTTTCTGTTTTTTTTTTTTTTTCATTTGTTTGTTTAATACTTGTCTGTTTATAACCTATTAAACACTCCAGGAAGTGAAACCCCCAAGCAACTGAACAGAGTCAGTGTGATCAGTGATCAAGGTGATATCAGTGTTGTTAAGAGTGAGAGGCCGAGGCTTCCTGGGGAGCATGTCCAGCAACATAAAAACAGCAGGTTTCAACTACTATCAATAGTTTGTACAAAGACACACCAAAGCAAAAAGCAGAACAACATGATAACTGATGAAAGAAAGAGCCTCATTAAAATTCTATGTGTCATGCTGTCTGTTGATCATTTTATCTATAAGTCTATGCTTTACACCACTATCAAAGGGTATAATTTCAAAAGAATACTTCAGCGTAGCCAAATCTTTTTTTTTTCCCCAAGAAGGCCCTTCCTTAAAATTCAATTAACTCTGCTGATAAATAAACGTGGGGATTGTATCATCTGAAAGCCGATTTGCATGCTCCCATTTCTGAGGAAGCAAATAAACATCAGAAACAGGAGACTAACTCTTATGAATATTCCTGATGGCGTTTCAAACCACTGTTTTGAGTCTCCCTGGTTCAGAAAGCATTATTTATTTATTTATTTATTTATTTATTCATTTTTGTGAGGCAAATGGAAGATATTACCGCTTTCTTTGTCTGATGTCTTTGTTAAACACATTACACGTTAATGTTACTTTGCATATTTCTGCAACTGAATTCTGCAGATGTGCCCGTGTACAGTATAGACTTCGGCTAAGAGTCTATGGCTTTCAGCATCTTGGCTCTCTGGAAATGTGGTGATTATTCATGGAGAAGTTAAATACCAAGTAATGGAATTAGTTTGTGGATTGCCAAAATGGTTAATTAGATGCTGCACTCTTCGCTGTTGTGATCAAATACATGCTGACATCTCCACTATTCCTAAGCCTAAACACAGCCTGGTTTTAAGTAGAAAGTATCTATATTGAATAAAGGTAAATTAACGTGACAGTATTAGATTAAATTAGGAAATTGCAAAAATCTTCTCTTCTCTAACCCCGTAGTAGAAGTTGTTCTTGAGGTCGCTCAGTGCAGTTGCAAATAGCTGAGTTTATAATTCAAGATGTCTCGTTTGTGGAAAAAAAAAAAGACAGAAACCCATGAAAGTGTTTTTTTTTATGCGAAATAGCCTTTAATAAATATAATCTTAATCCTCTTAACGCCCTCTGCTCGATAAACAGCACTAAATGTTACATCCTCTTTTCCTCCCCTCACTCTGCGTCTCCCTCTCTCCTTGGCTAGCTGTAGCTGTTCATTAGCTCCAGCCCCTATGGCAATGAGAGTCTTTAACCTCCATTAGATCTAATGTTGATATGTTTTCCCAGCAAAGAGCCAAAACAATTAACACCCCTTCTCACATTTCTCTCCCCTTGGCCCCTAACCACATCAAAATCTGGGCCCACCCATTCATTACCCACCCCTGAGAATGCCCTTGGGGAGGAAAAAAGTCAGATCCTTGGCTGTTGTCTTTTGTGTGGTATGCAGTTAGAAGCCGGAATGAGTTAAAAGAATCTTGTCGACCGTAATGAAGCACTGTGTTTTTCCTACAACTTTGCCTCGATGTGGCACCAAGCGGTAATCATGTGGATGAGCTACTTAATCAGCCCATGATGAGGTAACACCTTCTGTGCTTAGTGGTCTTGTACTTTTAGCAACAATGGTGGCAGAATTTGCTTCAGTGGCCCATCATAACCAAATTACAAACCAACATGGGCGTATTTCAACTTTGACTTAATCATTCTAGCAACAAGTGTGTTTCGTGCCTGCTGTATCTTTAGTTTTATATACATAACTAAGAAAAATGTGTAATGACACGTCGGATAGAGTTACTAAAAGTTAAAACCAAATATTGCAGTAGCATGTCAAGCTGCAATGCTATTAATCTTCTTTTTACTGTAATATCTGCAAACGGCAACTAAAGCATAAAAAAATTTTACTCCTAGAAATAAATGTCAAAACTAACTTTAAATATAAAAATTATAAAGTTTCTATAACCCAAGTTGTTTTGATGCTTAAAACTGTTGGCATCAAAGTCCTGCAAAAATTAACCTACATCCCCTGTAAAAACTCAAATGACAAAACGATTTTGTGCTTAATAAATGTATTTTCCCGAAGACAGGGTTGCATAGTTTTTATAAATTCAAATGGGAGAAAAAAAACATAAAATGTTATACTAGAATGCAATTTATTGTGACAGTCATTCTACTTTAGTAGCAGTCCCATTTAAGTTTATGCTGATCAGCACAGACACATGCACACAAAAGAAAGTACATTAATTTAAATGTATGTCTTATTTGATGACTTCAGTATCATCCATAATGAGTCCAAGTATGTCCAGACATGTTGTGTTATAAATGGAAAGATTATTCAGTTGAATTCAAATGATGTGTTACCTCCTGCCTGCTGCAGGGATAAAAGTACACAGCAAAGAAGGGAGCTGTGCTGCACATCCAACTGCTGCAAAACACCTTTAAATTTGGCAACGGTTTCAGCTCGGCTCTTTGTCACGTCAAAACTGGGAAATACCACCCCTCCAAGCGTTTAGCTGTCAAGTGCAAAACATCCTGACCTTCTAAGACCCAGAATAGACCTTTTATTATCCTGGAAATTCCTAGTTTCCTTACCTATAGGTGCGGTACAGTTGTCTGCGTATCAAATGTCTCACAGTAACACTAGCGGCCCTCTGACTGTAACCCACAGCTAAATAGTTTGGTTGCTCTGACGCAGTTCAGGGAGGCCGTTGGAACCGGTGCATGAGTGTGTGCACATGTTTGTGTGTTAAAGGACGGAGGTTTAATAGTTGTGATAGTCTGCTGATATCATTGATATTCATCTAATCTTCGCTCTTCAGGGGCAAAAAGGTTTTGGTTTCAGCACTTAATTTGATAATCTGTGAAAAAAAAAATCACAAAAGGAACATTCTGCAGATTCTTAACCTTTCCTCAACTTTGGCACTCCCAGAGGCAGGAAAGGAGTATCTTTCACCACAGTTATTAGTTCACAGAGACACCCTTGACCTCTGCGGTGGTAGCCAACTGTCAACATAACTGATGTTATTGTAATGCAGGTTCACTTTCTTTGACTTTTATTGGAGTCGCTCAGGTCTACGTGTCGACTGGGTTCCTTAAAGCCTGGCTTTAGGAATATATAGATTTGAATTAAAGTGAATGAGGGTAAATTACACACTACACATTCCTGATCTTGGACTAACATTTTAGTTTTACATCTCATAACAAGTTAAAATGCAGAAGTAAAACAGGCAGTTTTTAAAAATTAATCTAATCTAAAGTAATAAAATATATTTTAGTAGGAGAGGCACAGACATATCCAAAACACCTTAAGCTATTTGCTTAAAATTAAGTAGTTTTGTCTTTTTGGATGTAGTAAGCTGTACATCTTCTTAATAAGAAGAAAAAAATCTATAGATGGTTTCATTACAAAATGCTGCTGTTAATGTTTTACAAACACATTTGTAAAAAGGAGCAATTATTTAATAAAATGTACATAGATATATGTGACTCATGACTGATTTCTTGATTGTGTCTGTTCTGTTCAATAGCTATATTAGTTTTTCTCCAGAAGACAGGTGTGTGGACAATAAAATTGTAAAGATGAAATAGGTAAATTATATTTTGTAAAAGCACAACACAAGATATTTAATAAAAGAAGTCATCCATTACCTGAGTGACTTATTACACAGTGGCCATTAAGGCGTAGCAGCTTATGAAGAGCCTCCTGTAGATTTACATGATAAAACTATCTGATATGAGAAGCCGGGGGATTTTTTTTTTTCTTTCTTTCTTTTTTTACAAAAGGAGAGAGGATGCAAAAATCTCTAACTTATGACGCTTGCGCGTACGTGTGCGTGTGCGTTTCCGCAGAGATGGATTCGGCTGGTGAAAGGCCATCTGTGTGGAGGTAATGCATTACAAGTGTACGTGTTGTGGAGAAGTTGGGTTTTAAAAAGGGGGATGGACGACGAGAGGATCCGTCTGACAAAGTTCAGACCCCCTCTCTCTCTCCCTCTCTCTCTGTCTCTCTCTGTCTCTCTCTCTCTGTGTCTCTGGGTTGAAGCGGAGGAGCTTGTAGTAGTAATGAGAGTTTAACAAGACCCAATAAATCAGTTAGCAGTGATGGTTTATTGCCCTCAACGCGTGTCACTGTTTACCAGATTTACTCAGATTTCTATTTTTCGTTTTTGCCCTTTGTTTTTTGAAAAAGGGGAAAAACGCAAATCCAGTTGCAACAACAGTGGCAATATGTCTCATTATTATTTTAGTCTTGTATTCTTGTTGTTTTTGACGCATTTTTTAAAATTATATTTATTATCTATTTTGATCATTAAGGCCATTAAGGGTTTTCGATTTTTTTTTTATTTTCTATCTTTTTTTTATCTATCTATCATCTCATTTCTTTTTCATTTCTATTTAAGGATCATTTGAGTCCCCTTTACTTCTTCACCCAATCACCCCCCCCCCCCCACACCACCACCACTGCGCGTCCCACCAACCCACCACAGCCATCATATTTAGCCCCCTGCACACATTTCCAGCGGGTTATCACAATTGCCATTCCTCCCCTCCTTTCTGATGTGTTACCCAGATTACCATCAGTGCCCCTCAGATATTTTTAACAGATCTTCGGCGCTCGGCAATATCCACTCGGAGCCATCTGGTGCAGATCAAAATCTACTGGCTTCTTGGGCTTCAGTCGTTAAGGCATTAAATCTAGATCTACAGAGTAGCCCCCCCTTTGACTCAGGAGGTGGGTGATATAAGAATCAAATCAAATAAAAATAGAACTGTTAAAACATGGACAGCCCCCTCTCTTTCTCTCTCTCCGGTGAGCCACATGGCTGCGTCAGGAGTGGACAGCAAGGGAAAGTAGAGGTTAGTGTCCGAGCCTTTCTTTTTCTAAGCTGGAAATTGGATAAGCGCTTCAAAAGGGGGAGACCAAAAGCTACAGCATCCGACTTTTTTTTTTATTCGCTTCAACCCTTATGAATTATTATTTTTTTATTTGTTACGTTTCTATATTATAGGAGAGAGGAAAATGTGAAAATTTAAATGATGATTTTCTTGCGTATGTTAAGGATAAATAAATACATGTTTAAAAGTTGGAACGCTATTTTTTTTTAATTACAGGCTGAAAATGAACGTGGGTATTTTGTGGTGCGCACAGACCTGAAGACTCAGTGAGCTGTCAGTGGCTTTTCCTCATTCCTTTTCACTCAGAACAAGGAAAACGTGAAGTGGCTCTGTTGTTACAGAGGACAACAACAATCTGGTTTAAATCCACACATACGCGCAGTCACACACACACACACACACACACGCACAGATGGAAATGGGGTGAGGAAAAAAGGAAAGGAGAAGGGGAATTAGGCTGATTAAACCTTTATGAAGAAATCAAAGGAAACCAAAATAAAACTCAATAAATAGAACGGAATTGAAATTTTCCTAACTGATTTTAGATTTTTTTAAAAGCGCCTTAAAAATTAACTATGTAATTTTTAGGCTTATGTATCACTGAGATGGTTTAAATACAAGGGTTGATTTATATTGTAATTTTAATAAAAGTTTTATTTTTTGAATGTCTCATTCTGGTAAACACAATAAAAAAAACGCCGCTTAAAAAGTCGATAACTTTTGAAATGATTCAATAAAGAAGAACACAAGGGGAAAATCTAAGTTGAAAAAAAAAGCGATTCTTTAGACAAAATTAGCGTGTGTGAGTCAAATAAACGCACCAGTAGTCCGGGATATCAAATACTAATTCCTGTGCAGAGAGGGTTTTTCCTCTTTAATTACAATTTAAATCTATTCAAAGTAAGTTCCTTCTTCTGACGGGTTTACTTCCCCCTGTGTCGGACAGCTGTAAAATCGTGTAGACAGGTTGTCATACAACAATCAAAGCCTTCGGTGAATGGACTCTAATGCTTGAACATTTAACATACAATAAGTCCAAACACGGAGAGAGAGAGAGAGAGAGAGGGAGAGGAAGAGAGAGAGAGAGAGAGAGAGAGAGAGGGGGGAGAGAGAGAGAGAGAGAGAGAGAGATGGGGAGAGAGAGGGCGAGGCCCCAGCCAATGTGCTCACTCTATATTCACATTATCCACATTGCTCCAAACGAGGAGGAGCTTGCAGGCTCAAGTAGGGGATGCCAATCAAAGCATCAACTTCAAATTGTATCTGAGAGATCAGCCTGGAGACCTCAGGGCCAGGCGCGTCAGTCGGAGCGCAATTGTTGATCAGATCACATCTAGCGGACTTTGCGCAAGGAAAGACAGGAAGCCGAGATTTAAGAGCGTGTTGTGACGACTGCACACCGCCGTGTGTCTGTAGTAGCTGCGACTTTGGCTTAAACACCTTCCCCTTCACTCCTCCTGGTTATTTTTTTTTTCTTCTCTCTTTTCTCCCGCACTCGTCTTTTTTTTTTTTTTTTTTTACGCACAGTTTGTCGGACGGTACAACTGTGCGACGGTTCGGCGGTGGACATGTCTTTCCCGCAGCTCGGCTACCCGCAGTACCTAAGTGCCTCCCAGGCGGTCTACGGCAGCGAGAGACCGGGTGTTCTTACGCCTTCGTCCCGGGGAGGGAGCAGCGAAATCGGGGGGAGTCCGTCCGCCACCGCAGCGGCGGTCACGTCGGTGTTGGGCATGTACGCCAACCCGTACGCGCACAACTACAGCGCGTTCCTGCCCTACACCAGCGCCGACTTGGCTCTTTTCTCACAAATGGTAAGAAGAAATGTTGTCTGCTTTCCTTTGGCTGGAGTTGCACAGACGATTGTTTACGCTTCGGGTGCCTGGTACCGCTGTGTGAAAAGAAATGCCATAAACTACTGCAGTAAGATTGCTTAGAAATACATTTTAGTGTGTCAGAGATTTTTATGCCGATTAATATTCAGGCGATGTGTCCAAATACTGGTTGGATTTTTAAAAGTTGAGTGGTTTATTCGGCCAAGTTACCGATGTGAAAAGTTTGACTTGAGACATTAATCCAAGCAAAAATGCAATAGGAATTGAAATTATTGTTTTGCCCATAAAAGTCATGTAAGCATAAATAGTGTGAAATTCACACCAGTCGCGTGTGTCTGTTTGTTTTATTTTTTTTCTATATTGTTGGAATAATTGAAAAGTTGAAATACAATTCACTCCAGAAAAAAAACGTGCAGTAGGTCTGCGTAGAAGAAAAGCTTTCAGTCTTCTAAAAGGTTGATAAAATGGTGAAAAATAATCTCTTCTTTATGACAAAAGCTCCCAGTATGCTGCAAGTATGCAATGCCTCTAATCCTGCAGGGTTTCCTCATCATTCTGCCACGTGGATTTTTAATATGTCCCGATAAAGAAAAGCCAGACATTTATTGTCCTAAAATACAAGTGGCGATAACAATTAACTTGCAGAGTGTTAATGTGTTGGCTCGTGTGTGCGTCTGGCCCAGAGACAGGGACCACTGCGCTAAAGCTGTAAAACAAGGGGTCTTATCCCACAATGTGTGTTCTTTAAACTGATGGACGTGATAGTAGAAACGACAGGAGACATTATATTCAGCGGAACATGAATGTGCATCATGTTGGGGAAACGTAACTCAGGCCTTTAAAGTACTTTGGCAAACTTGGGGAGTGAAGAGGAGAGTTTGTGTTTGGCAGGTACAGTTGGAAGCCGGATATGTGCAGGCCATCTGTGTGTGTTCACCATCACTCTGCGAACTTCTCTCCTGCCTTTTCATTGTATTTGTCTCGCTATTAGTCGGAGGTTTATGAAAAATGTTTTCTAATAAAAGGGCTCAACTTTTCCAGTGAGGAGCTGTGCGGGCGCAGGTGCCGCAGGCCTTGCATGTGGTTTGCTGCAAGTTGAAAAGCTTAAAGCTCAGAGTCAGGTGCAGCTGTGATTTGGATTTTTTTCTAGATCGATGTCATTTTACTTGTTTGGATTGCAGATAGTGGCCGAAATGAATTTGAGTTACAGTGTAAAAAAAATAGTACCAGAAGATATTTTTGCACAACAATGGCGCCTTTATAATAATCCTCAATTGTCCTTCATTTTCTAGGGATCCCAGTATGAGCTGAAGGACAGTCCCGGCGTCCACCCCGCCAGCTTCGCAGCCCACACCTCTCCAGCCTTCTACCCATACGGGCAGTTTCAGTACGGGGACCCAGCCAGGCCCAAGAACGCCACCAGGGAGAGCACCAGCACCCTGAAAGCCTGGCTTAACGAGCACAGGAAGAACCCGTACCCGACCAAGGGGGAGAAGATCATGCTCGCCATCATCACCAAAATGACGCTGACGCAGGTCTCCACTTGGTTCGCCAACGCCAGGAGGAGGCTCAAGAAGGAGAACAAGGTGACCTGGGGGAACAGGAGTAAAGAGGACGGGGAGGACGGCAACTTGTTCGGCAGTGGAGACGAAGCGGAGAAAAACGAAGACGAGGAGGAGATTGATTTGGAGAGCATAGATATAGACAAAATTGACGACAACGACGGGGATCAGAGCAACGAGGACGACGACGATAAATCAACGGAGGGGAGCAGGGACCACAGGGGCGGCGTCGGGGCGGGCGGGGAGTTGGACAGCTTAGAGAAAAGACGGGCCTTTGCCCTGCAGGCCCACGAGGCCTTTGACAAATCTAAGAGCACAATTGCAGTTCACGGGGGAACTAAGGAGACCTCGGACAGCAACAACAACAACAACACCACAAGAGTTTTGTCTCCGGACAGGCCCGGGAGCTTTCCTCTCCCGTCCAACAATAAGCCGAAAATCTGGTCTTTAGCAGAAACCGCCACCAGTCCCGACAGTTCGTCTCAGAAACCCACGTCCCCCTGTGGCCCAGCGGCCACCACTCACCCATCAGCCCCCCACCACCAGATCCAAACCCACCCGGCCTTCCTCCCCAGTCATGGACTGTACACATGCCAGATTGGGAAGTTCCACAACTGGACAAATGGGGCTTTCCTGGGCCAGAACTCGCTGCTGAATGTGAGGTCGTTTCTGGGAGTAAACCAGCACCATCACCACCACCACAACCACCACTTGCCAGCCCAGCAGCAGCAGCAGCAGCAGCAGCAGCCGACATCAGTGGTGGTGTCGCCGGTAGCGGCTGCAGCGGCGCTCAGCAGTGACAGCAAGGCCCCGCCAGAGACGCACAGTCCCAAGCACATAGGTAGGAGACCGGAAATGCGACTAACGTTTCTTTTCCGTGGATTCTGTGTGTGTCGGTCCAGCGGTTCAACTCAGGCTCGTTTTGGTGGCAATTACACACGGGGCCTACACATTTTTTTTTTATGTCAAATATCATTGTGCGCGCAACGGCAACGACTCAAGCGCACAAAGTTCGCACACGAGACACACAATATTTCAACGTCGCTCCCTTTATGTATATTTGTATATGTAAAATCATAGGCCTGTATTATTTGTTCAGCAGTACCAGTACTGAAAAGTGGCTTTGCTTGTTTCCTTTATAGACCATGAAAACGTTGTAAGGTCTGATTCACCTCCAACACCGACCCTGAAGTCTTCCTTTCGACCCATCCACGACAGGTGAGACAACTTTTTGTTTTTACTATATTACTGCTTATTGTGTTGCAGGTTTTCACAAGATAAGAATTCGCTATCGACATTATTTCTATGAAAATTACTAGAGCATTAATGATAATACAAACAGATCATTCTCTAAGCAGTTTAACCGCTAATAAAATGATATAAATTATAATTGATCTTGCAACATCAGGGAAGTTCCATAATTAAAAATAGGAATTCAAGTAAATATAATTCACATGTGCATTGCAAACCCTAAGCAAATTTTTAAAACGTTTACAGCTGCTGATGTTTATACCTGGCAGTTATAAACATTTCACGTTTTCTGCATAAAACAATAATAACTACAAAATAAAATAAACAAAGATAAGTGCAGCACAGTTTGCTTTGCGGGTGACAGGGGGTCTTGACTCCCATCCCACACACACCCACCCCCCCCCCTTTAATTCCACCTCTCTGGGGAGAGTGTGGCTACTTATCAAGTCACCGAGTAAAACGGGCTTTGCCTGGGCTGTGTGCTTTTCCTAAAGACCCATGGGAGACCCGGAGCCCAGGGGAGCGCTCGTCCAGAAAGAGGAAAAAAAACTTTACCTCTGTTTCAAGTGTTAAAAACAGCCCGTTCCATTAATGCAGCACATTTAGGCGAATTATGGGACGGCTTGTTGATCATGTTTACATAAGGATGGTTGAATTTTTTCACACGCTAAAATAATTTCGAGGTGTCAAATAATAGCAGTGTATTATTATTATTATTATTATTATTATTATTATTATTATTATATACAAAGTGAGTTGGTAGGGGAAGCTGCAGTGAAATCTACTCAGCCACACACTTGAAATGCATATTGAAACCCGCTGTCCAAACACGGCGGGGGTATTTATCTCCCTCTCTGTATTATTCTTTATCCAGATCCTCTTTGCCTTCCAGCGCCAGAAGTCCACAAGACGCCACGCAACGGGTCCTCACTGCCCTCTCCTCGGCTTGATCAAGACGTTTTTTTTTTCGTGCTTGGAAAAAAAAGAAAAGAAATTTTGAAAAAAAAAAAACAAAACAAAAAGACTTTACACTCCCTGAAAAGGACAATGAGAAATAATAATGCAGCGTAGCATTCAGTCGGTACAGAACAAATGGCGTAATTTGGTAATATCCTGTGGATGGATGGATTATTTCCTCTATTGTTGTGTAGCCTATAATCGCGCCTATAATGTTACTCTCTCCACTTTTCCCACATAGGCTGGGACATTTTGGTAGGCTTTTTACATTATTATAATTATTATAATTATTATTATTATTATTATTATTTGTCTCTACCATGTGCTTTTGGTGTCCTTTCTTTAATGTAAATAACAAGCGATTTAAATTTGTAAATACGAAGCGTTGAAGGAATTTGTCCAGATCGTATATTTTGCCTAATAAAATAAATGAAATTATAGAGAAAATTCATGGTCCTCAGGCTACATTTATTTGTACTTCATTATTATTATTATTATTATTATTATTATTATTATTATTATTATTATTATTATTATTATTATTATTATTATTATTACCACCATCAAACTATAGCCCCTACTGCCAATTTTATTTCAAGAAGGGTGGGAATGGGAGGGAATAAATATTGGCAGTCTGCAGCCAGGCTTAATTTTATTCAAGTTTGGGAGGAAAACAGCGTGGATGCATTGAGGTGCTAATAAGTGTCCAGATGGTTGCTGGTGACAGAAAATGGACAGGAGCAGCTGGGAAGGTCATTAAGTAATAATATGGGAACGCCCAGTCCAAACAAAATCAAATGGTTAAAATCTAATCTGTCAGAGAAAGAAGTCGATTCAAAGATAAATTATTAATATTCTCTTTTTCGAGGGGGAGGAGCAGGCTGACACTGTCGGCCCTATGGAGCAGGGTCAGTGTTTGGGGGTCCTGCCTGTTCCGGGGCTGATAGTGATCATTAGCCTGTGAAGCAGCTTCTCTCCACCTCAATCTGTAACCAAAAGCAAATATTGATTCACCACAACAGCCTAAAGAGTTTAAGCACCGCAATCAGCGAACGCGCAATGATTAGTTGTGATGGGAAATTATGCCAAGAGCCTTGATTTATTTTTTTTTTTTTTTTTTTTTTTTTCGTTCTTCGATTTACAGAAGCCTGGTACTAGAGTATTATTTTACAATCGTGATGTCAGACTGGAAATAACTGAAAAAAAATATTATTTATACAGCAACAACTGGATTTTCAAGATGTGCCCTCGAATAACCAACGCTAGTTTGGTTGCGGGCTCGTTTTTAAATGACAGTGTGGCGCAAAGTGAGCAGTTCCAGGATTCGATGGGTCTAAAACCTGTGGAGGAACTTATGCACATCTCTTTTGCAATATCACAGCGACCTCTATAGGCCATGAATATATTGCCAAAGCTGAAGCAGCTTTCACCATCCAAAAACTTATAAATCACAGGCAAATAATTGCAGGCTACTAAATCGGTTTTACCAGATCAACCCTACACGCGCTTTACGCATTAAATATATGCTATAATAAAAAAGGAATACAATGTCTAGTTTCTAAGTAGAACTTTGTCTATGTGGGGGGACATTATGACAACAACTTTACGTAATATATTAATTAAATATAAATATTATTTATTAGTGCCAAAACTATATTTTATTTATAAACATTGATATACAATAATTTTTATGTTATTTGGAATGGCAAAGCATCTATAGCTTCCAAATTAAGTCATTATAAATAATTGGCCAAATTTAAAACGCAAACTGCAAACAGGCAAAAGTGATTTTTTTTTTTTTATGGTTGGTAAACGTTAACTGGACCATATCTGCGTGGCAGAGGGGCGTTTATGCGCATATATCTGTGTCATTTCGATGGCCACTCGCAAAGAGTCACGCAGTGAAGGAGAGTGTGAAAAATTAACAAAGGTCACTGAAGGTTTTGCTGACCGCAGAGGGGTCATTTTGTTTATGTATTTACAATAACTTCACTTCACTTACAACACAAATGGATCATAGGAAAAGTGAAAAAAAAAACAAGGAAGGACATTTTGAAATATATGACAGTAATGGTCCAAGAATGACATTTAATTTCCCTGTGTCACTCTTAACTGAACAACCAGCGTTTTGTTTTATTTCCCTCCTTTGTACGTAGAATTGTTGGTACAGAATATTGTGATAAAATGGGTCCCAGCCCCATCATTAAATACTGGGCGGTCCAAATTGGAATAATATTAAACTAAGCCCGAACTGACCCTTAACAATATCACTTATGCTACAACACGTGCCTTGGCAATAATGATTCTAATATTGCGGTGGAAAAAAGGCAGGTGTGTAAAATTCATATTCCCCTCCCTCCCTCCGCGCTCCATTTGCACATGACATCCTCTCATGAGTTGGCTTTTGGGGCTAAAATTAAATAACCTTTCGGTGTCCCATTTATTTCTTTTGTACTGAAACAGCGTGGGGTTAGCGCAGAGGCGTTAGCTGCAGGCCATAATATTGTGTTTCCATAATATATACAAAATTATTCATTTAGTAAGTAGATGTACAGTGGATTGTCTAATGGGTAATGAGCGGAGTTGGAGCTGATAATTAGGCTGTCACTTCCAGCCATTTCTTCCCTGCATGCCCTGGGCCACGATGCGGAGGATGAGGGAGGGGGGGGGGGTGCGAAAAGAAAGACCATGACATAAAAAGGAAGAGCAGATAAATGAATTAAATGTAAATACAGAGCTAAAGCATAATGCTCTGTGGGATTACAAAGGTATAATCAGATTTTTAAAACACTGTTTTGTTAGACACAATAACTAACGCCTCCATTGTGTAATTACCCCATGATGTCTGTAATAATAATTACTATTTTAAATAATAAACCATTTACAATGAATTAATTTGCTCAGGTATTGGATAAAATTAGTTTTGGGGTTTTATTAAAAGAAAGAAAGAAAAAACAGCCAATGAAAACAATTTCTAGCTGCATTTATTAGATGAAAACTAAGGGTAGAAGAGGTTCGATTGTTTTATCGGAGGACTGAGACCTAGGAACGACTCGGGAGATATGCAAATCGTGGCTTATGCAAAGACAATAAGTTGTTGACCCTAAAACAATTTAGCATTCTGTCACAGGCTGTGGCCCCACCAAAATACCGCAGTCTTTTGTTGGTGGACAAGGACCATCTCCCCCTGCAACTGAGACGTGTCACACTGTGGCAATCTATTCATTTTAGTGGTGAATTGTACATTGTGACAGTGTGTGTGTGTGTGTGGGTGGGTGTGAAACAGGGACTGTGAGGGGGAGAGAAGTGACTGCATGGGGAGGAAAGTTTATCACTGTCTTGTCTTTTTTGGCAGAAGCAGGCTATTCTTACAAGAGACTCGACCCCTTGTAGTCCAACAACACAAATGTCTTTGCCTCTTCCAGCACCCTCCTCCGCTTCCCTTCAACATCTCCGTTGTCTTTTTCTCAAAGATGCCCGCCCATATCTTCGCCCCTCCATTCCATTTCTCTGGTTTCGTGAGTGTAACACTGGTCAGACGCTGACACAAAAGCTGTCCGGGGCCTCAGTCCCGGCCCCAGTCGGGGGGGGGGGGGACACACACACACAACAAGCAACAACAAGTCACCGGAGCCCAGCATCAGCAGCCGCAGCAGGGCCACCATCGAGCCCTGCTACATCATGTTTAGCTGACTACTTTGCTCCTGTTCCTTGTTTCAGCAGCACAATGGCAGTGAAAGGGACAGACGCCTTGGTCACAGGCTTTTCATTCCGGGAGCGATAGGCTGCTGTAAGACACAATTCTTGCCACAGGAAGAGGTTGGAGGATTTGGTTAGAAAAGGGAAAGCGGAGGGAGGGAAGCTCTCGGCAAGGCTACACTCAAACACAAATAGCAACAAGGAACTGGTACTCGCCTGACAACTGGCTGGCTGACTGACTCACTGCCGGTTCAGCAGCAGCAACTTACGACAACTCAACAACCCATGCAGACCCCTGCTGACACAAAAAAAACCTGGCCTGGCTCATAGATATACTAGAAATAAACACGGTCCCCTCGCTCGTGTTTGCCTGGTTGTCTTTCATTTGGCTACTCCAAGCAACCTCCTTATGTTTTGATGGGACAAGAAAGAAAGAGATAACAAAGCAGCGGAGTAAAGTTTTGTCCGTCTCAGCCGAACATTCTTTCTGACTCTGAGTGAGGAACACAGGAAAGCTCTTTCACTCCTCTGCAATGAGGACAATATGCTTATTTGGACCTCAGTCAACGGGCCGTGCCAAATACTGGGCCACTAATTAGATGGCCTAATCTAGAAATATTATCCTCAAATCTGATATATCCGAGTTGAAATGGTTTATTTTAGGAGACCTCGGCTGAACATAGAGGTTCATTATTATCTCCTTGTTTGCTACATGTTTGTTGATCAAAGTTATTTCCATGTGTCTGTTGTTGTTAAAAGGGTATTGACAGGGTCCAATATACTCACATAAGTGCTCATGTTCAGACACACACACACACACACACACACACACACACACACACACACACACACACAGACTCAGTTGTAGTCAAGTTGTACTTCTGTTCCCTTAATGACTCCACGAACCAATTAAAGCTGCTCTGTCTTGGGCTCTCCTGAAGTATCCTTACATAGCAGCTCTACTAGAACAGGACTATATTTAGGGGAGAAAGCCTCCCTCCACCCCCACACCCCCTTTCCATTACTTACACACACACACACACACACACACAAACACTGTGGAGCACTGGTGTGCACACATTCCTGGTACAGTCTGTTGGAGGATCCAAAATATTTTGCCTTAATTATCCTTCAGTATGGATCATGTTCTTCAGGAGGGACTAGTAATGATGAGGGTATTTATAGTCATTCATTCTCTCCCTGTAATTATATCCTCCTCAAAATCGGGGTTTTTACATTTGGCATGTGCTTGAAAACGTAAATTAGACACACAGCACTGTTGTTGAGATCCCTTTGAAGTGAACGCCCTCCCCAAACACGATTTGATGGAAAGTTTTATTCTCTTTGTTAGCGCAGAGTTTGTCTTTTACCATTTGCTGAACAATGTTTCTTCAGTATTGGTTCAGATTGATTTTGCCACACTAATTCTCTGCAATAAAAAAAAAAAAACATAAACATTTATTTGCTGCAATATCAGCAAATTTTAAAGATTATTATTATTATTTACTTTCACCTTTAGAACAATGATGTTTGCATTTCAGCGCATCGCACAGGTATCACAGCAATGACAATTATTTGAAGACACACTGTGTGTTTCCACTAATAAAGTACAGGTTGTCAATGTCCTTGCACCATTTTCTTTCTCCCTGCACAAAAATTTCCATAGTGACAGATAATAAAGTCTGATTTTCCTGCCTTCTTTTCTGATGTGATGCCATTGTGGTCTGGGCTAATTCCAGGGGGCTGTACAAAGGGAAGTGCGGCCATCTGAAGTGTCACACTGCAGCTGTGGCTGAAGCACAGGAATTTAGGATGCTTCTCTTTCCTCTTACTCTCACTGAACTCTCGCAGCACATGTGCTCTGCAGGTGATATCAACTGCAACTCACCATCTTAGTGTTTGATAATGTGAAATATTTTTTTTTTCTCTCTGTCCAACCTTCTTTCTCTGAAACTAACTCTTCTAATTTTCCTCTTTTGTGTTGGAAGCTTGACCACTTGAATGTATATGTGCTGCAGCTGTGCAGTGTCATTACAAAAACATCTAATTTTATTAACAGCAGATGGAAGTTAGTGTAATGGATCATTATAGCCTAATGGAATTAAAATTTAATTAAATTATTAAACTACTACTAAAATATTTTCATTCATTATGTAACCTCAACACTAATGTATTTATTCCAGTATTGCCTCACAAATTGTCCTGTACTATAATTTTTATTTGTGCAGTTAGAACAACACCTTGACATAACATGTTGGAAAAAACCTGCTAATAAAAACATACAATATGATTATATTCACATTTCCATTGACATATGTTAGTTAAAACGGTGCTTCATATAAAACCAACAAATGTTTGATAATCAGTCAAGGCCAGACAATTTCTAATCATTTCCAGAATGTATTAATAAAAGCAAAATTACCATCATCTATCAAAACTTGGTCGTAGCATGTCAGTGACACTAACACTGTCTTTGACTGAGTTATCAATAATTTCAACTGAAAGGAAACATAAGATGTATTATACCCTCCATCCCCTTGCCCAGAGCACACAATTACAATGTCAGAAGCTGTCACCTGAAGTACAGTAGCCAGTACATCCAATGCCGGGTCACCTGCCAAAGCTGAAACAGAAGAAGAGTAGAACAAGAACACAATGTGTTGGAACTATCACTTCACACACACCAAAACCTGAGCTAAACAGAACGAGCCGGTCAACAGTCAGACCAGCTTACAGTGATACCTTTCCCCTCTGCCTGAACTGGAGGCTCTTTCTTCACGCCTACCGTTTCCCCCCGCACAGTACCCGGCGGAATCGTAGTCAGGACACACGCCGCAGAGTGACGGGAGTTTCAACAGAAGCTGGCTATGTCAAATATTAACTGCAGAGCCATCCACCATAACAAGCACTGGGCTGCTGTTAATGTATGTCATGCAAATTATGTGGGAAAAGACAAGCTTTTGTTTCCCTACAAATCCTGCTGGGGATGTTTTTTGGTAAATCATTTATAGGTGTGTATGCACAGATTCCTGAATACTGGACACACAAATCAGCAACGACTGGGCTCAATCTACAACCATTTAAAAGCATTGCCTGCCAGCAAAGACAACATGAGATGAAATCAATATGGAACATAGTGCATCAACTTTAATATTCTTTTGAAGTATCGGCACATCAGAAAATGTAACACGTTTTAAAAAATAGATTTTGAAAAGGTTTATACAGTAAAAAATGTTGGTTATCTGCCAACACATGGAAATACAATAAACTAAACACTATCAACAGTGGTTCAAGATGTTGCATGTGTATGACAGGCTTTAATTTATGTGTTAACTTTTGTTTGATCACATGTTATTCAATCCCATTATCTTATTTAACTGCTTGGCTAATGTATTCAAAGAGGATGTGGCCACACGTATTTTTGTTTCGAGCAGTGATAGCAAATGCCTCGGCCTCTAACATGCTATCCATGTTTTCCCTGTTGTCAACGTAATATTCGACCACATACACCACTTTTCTCTACCAGAAAGCTCATTGTGCATGCAAACAAATGTCCTCAGATCAACATGCATTATTACGGAGACCAAAAAAGTTCTGGATAGAAATACAATATGCATGAGCTCTGTTATTGAGACCATGTGAATCACACGAACAAAGCATTTTTTCATGGCAAATCATGTTCACATCAAAGTCTAAAAATACACATCCACATCTTGAGGAAATGCCATCACGTTTTCTCTGTGATCTGTCTTGGCACATCTGTGGCCAATACCGTCTAGCATGTGGTCAGCTCAGTTTCTGCTGCTTTATCTCTGCTGCAGGAAGAACCACTGCATTGTACCTTAGGCTGCTAGTGCACACATGAAAACTGTCGTTGTATGTGCTCATCCTCACGCATGTTATGGACTTCCATATATGTATATATATATATACACACACACATACATACATATATATACATATACATACACGCACACACACAAACACATACACATATATATATATATATAGAGAGAGAGGTATATTTATTTTATATACTTGTATATTGTATATATATATATATATATATAATATATATATATATATATATAATAGCACAAAAGTATAGTAAAAAGCCTTGGTCGAAGCAAATCTAGCATGCTGTTCAGTTAGCTTGCCTTCTGAACTTCTCCAACTGTCTTTTAAAAGATAAATTAAAATTAAAGATGATTAATATTTGTCTTTTTTTCCAGAACCTAACATGTGAAATGCAGACTTTGTATTTTTGGCAATAACTTGCGCACAGCCTTTATCAAATATGGTCTCTAAGTGGCTTCTGTGCTGGCTTGCTCTATACTTTGTCCAGTGAATGTACATTTGCCCATTTTTTAAGCCATGCACACCTTGTGTGTCCTTCCATCCCAGTAATTTGCAGTATGAGCTGCTGTGCCTCCATGCAAGAAAAAAGAAAATGTTACATAGTGCCTTGCCTTTTAACTAAGATTAGTACAGTTCTGATGCACTGCAGCCTTTAAAATATGTATCAAAGCCGTTCAAATGCCAGCAGTTGGTATGTGGCAGGCAGGGGTGTGGTGGCTTGGACGATTTGAGTTATCCCAACTTCCAAGTCCTCAGCAGGCTACCCCCTGCCTGTAGTTGGCTTGCCCACTATCGCAATCACTGGTCCTTCACATGAAAAAAATGAGAAGTGCGGTCAAAAACGGAAAGGGAGATTGACAGATAGAAGGACCGAGCGAGGAATGAAGGCAGGAAGCACAGTGGCTCTATCTTGTCTCTGAGCAAGTTCTGCCACTTGATTGCCCAGCTGCCTGGCTCACCCTCCCTCTCTCTTGCTCTTTCCTTGGGAAAGCACTTGCTGAGAAAATCTTTATGAACTCGCGGGCCTGTCGGCGATGCTGGGGCTGCTTAAAAACCTGCCAGTCTAACAGCTGTGTGTATGGGCTCGGCCCCGGATAAAGCACTTGGAAGTAGCAGGGCTTACACCATAGGGTGAGTCTTTATGAGGGGCCCTCCTGTGTGGCAGCCGCTGCTGGGGCTGTTAATTGGCACACTCTGAAGTGCTGTATATCTGCCCTTCATAATCCAGACACAGGCAGAGGCAGCGGGAAAAAGCAAACGTTTATCCAAAGCTCAGGCCCAAGCTCAAGCTCCGCTCGCTCTTAACCATTTATTTGTTTGGTGCACATGTTGGATCACGAAAAAAAAAAAGCTTTTGAAACTTCCGTCGAAATCTGTTGCTGTACATTAGAAAACATACACTTCAAAGAATTAGCAGTTATTGTACTAATCAAATATTTTCCACAAATAGCTGCAAACTATAGTATGTAAACGTACAGCGTGCAGAGCACCAATGAAAGCCTGGCTTCTATAAAGCAGCTTTGCCTTGGTGCACCATGGGAGGAAAATAAACACAGTGGTCCGGCTAAAAACTCCAGGATACTATTTCCTCCTCAGCTGTGTTTTCTTATGTGCGTGTGTGTGTGTGTGTGTCTGTTGCTGTGTTACCTGGTGCTGGTGTTAGCAGTGTTTACTAAGTCCTGCAGTGAGATCAAACATGCTTATGTCATAGTAATTAACATTCAGGCTTTTCTATTTTCGCTGCTGCACTCTGGTGCTAAACTTTATCAAAGGCTCCTTTCTTTTGCACCTTCATTTGACAAGACTACCAATCTGGCATTCACTTGTTCTGGCATGGGACCTTCATTTCTGGAAAGACTTGAAAACAACTGGTAATGACGGTTTTGTGACTGAATGTGACATTAATACAAATGATCTGTTTCCTTTAAAAAACATTCACCACTCAGATTTTTCCATGTCAAATCTGGCTCAGCTGTTTAATATGACAATCCAGCTAGCATAGGATTTTTTTTTTTTTTTTTTTTGCCTGACAAGCACCAGAAAGTAACAGATGGGAACAGATTTTGAAAGAGCTCGTGCTCCCTGTCTGTTCAGGTCAGGTTTATACAAGTACGGTTTAAAATTCAATTGTATTTCAAGACAGTGGATTAATAAAAAAAAGAAAAGTGTTGACCAAAAAAAGTAATGCATTGAGTAAAAACACACTGTACAGTTCAGTGGTGGCAATGGTTAGCAGAAGCTTTCTTTGCCTCAAAGCAGGAAGCAAATTTGTTCCTTGTTTGGTCAACTTAAACTGTGGCTCAATGGGGATATTACTATTCAGCTTATATTGCTGTCATATGTACAAATATGAGTGACAACAAGAACTCAAGCTTTAGTCATTTAAAAAGGTAAAATTCAGTGTAACAAGTAATAATTTCAGTTTTATAAATGATAAAACATTGTGGATTTAAGTGGTGTAGAGAGCATTTATACTTAATGACATATTGATGTTTCATTAATTAAAAGATTATAATTGTATGAAGCAGCTAAACTACTTTGCTTGCTTGTAAAGTGATGGTTTAAAACCCACTATTATTGAAACCAATTACAACTAAAGCTGTTGAACAGCAAGAGTTAACTTTAGGGTTACATTTAGGCAACAGAAATAACTTTGGTTAACCCCAATCCAAAGTTTTGCATTACGGTTGAATAAGAAAAACTTTTGCTATAAATGATAACTTACCATTAAAAAAATAGCAGAGCAGAGCCTGAATGTGGAAAGTTGAAAACAGATGTAGATGTAGATGCCTTACCACTACCCCAGCCATCGTACCCTTACTTTCCAAGGCACTCTTTCATTGTCATTCCTCCTTGTGTTTCTGTTTTTTGAAAGCCAACTGTTTCCTTCATGCGCTACCTTGGGCTTTTTTTTTTTTCTTGCACTCACATTGATAGCACATAATACTTTTACTTTTTCACAATTGTTGAGGAACCAGGGTCAGTGTATTTTTAAATAATTTCAGAAAGCCGGGCTCTCTGCGGTACCTGTTTCAGATCACCGTCTCCCAGCACTCTCTTCTTATTGAACACGGTGCGCTGGTGCCAGGAGTCATTCTGCCTGAGCTGGTGTCACTTTTTCTACAACGGGAGGTCTTTCAATTCAGAATAAATGTCTAAATATGGCTCAGCTTCTGTATTTATATGGAAGTGACTCCAAACTTTACATCAGTGCAACACATAGGCTGCTCAGGTAATGCTGGTATTGAATAAAAGCAGCATAACCACATTAAAACAAACATATTACCGGTGTTAATATTCTTCCTTTTTCTTAAAAATACATCACTCTGTGGCTATTTGGAACAAACTGACTCAACGACGGGACAGATGACAGAAGATAAGCCACACAACCTGCCCATGAACCTATGCACTCAGCAGATTTTACTCAGATGACAAACTGATTTACTCCAGCTACATCCTATTCCAGCCGTAGCTACACATGATGCACATATGAAAGGCCGACTAAAGCTCAGCCATCAGCACATACCAGCGGATGGCTGGAGACAGCTGATACGACGGGTGGCTTAGCAAAAAAACCGAGAGCGCAAGTTGAAAGGGTAGAACGAGGCGAAGAAAGTTGGACACAGGAACGAAAAATATGTTATAAAATACAAGAGGAAGAAAGGGATTAAATAATAGATAAGACGCAGGACAAAAGAAAAGCGGGAGAAACACATGAGGGTGACAGGGGAGGGAAAATGGCAGGAGCCTCGGAGGAGAAGAGCAACCCATAAGGTTACCAGATGAGCTTTAGCTTAACCGCAATCCTTAAAACGGAGACAAACATACGCCAGTGTCTCCTGTACGCCTTCCACGGACGCCCCTAAATGATTGTAAACATTAGTTCTCGGGAGAAGGGAGGGCTGCCCGGGGCCACTTCTGTACGCTGGATTGCACTACCTCAGCAGTAGTGCTAGATAATCACCAACAGATAATGTTTGGTTAGTACAGACATTTCTGAGGACTGATTTCACCACTGATCGCGAAGGCAAGAGTGTTTCAGACTAGCTTTGGCAAACGGCTCCGAATGCTGTCGTTGCAAACCTGGAACGTGTCCTGTTGTCAGGTTTTGATTCTTGCGGCTTCGCTGGAGCGGAGTTTGTCATTCCTCAGTTATCACGGAAGACAACAAGAATTAAAGTACCAGCGCGGAACATTTGTAGAGTTTACAAAGAGGAGCTGGGGTTAGGTTTGGAAAGAAAAAGAGAGAGAGACAGAGCAACGTTAGGCCTGTGAGGACAGGTTTGAATTTTTTTTCGGATGTTTTTGTTTCATGTAATACAAGTTTATTGGTAATAATATTTTATAGGTTTCTTTTTTTAAAACAATTGATTGACTTTTATACCAACAATATATTAATTCTCCACACCTTGCATTTTTTTCAAGCATATTTCTGACTCCCAGCCGATGCCACAGGTGTTTATACGTCTTCTGTTATTGTGGCCTAGAGGTTAGGTTCCTGAAAAACTCCACATTGCTCTGAATCAGCTAATTATTTACCAGATTTGACACCAAACAAATCCAACCTCTCCGAGTTTACACTGAACAGGCTGCGGCTCTCTGGTGTTCTTCACAGATGAAACATTGTGTATGTCACACGCCGTGCGTCTCCCTTTGTGCCTTGTTTTCATCCCTCAAGGACTACTTTACGTTGTTTGAAGTCTCATTTATTTTACCTACGTATCAGCTTCAGAATTGATTAGGCCTTTCGTACAAACACCCGCTGCACAGTGTTGGTTTTACATGGACATTTGGAGGCAAGCTCCTCCTCGCCCGAGCCATTAAAGACACAGTGCGTCTTGACATTATTACCATCTCCGAGCTTCCCCAAAGGAATACAAGAGGAACCGAAATGTAAACAAGCCCGACATCTGAAAGGAGATATTTTATTCAAACTTTCACATCCTCTTTTCTAAGGTCGCTTGAAAATGGAAACCTGGAGTTTGTTTAGATTAGAGCCCCCTGGGACTGCTAACATTTGGCCTCCAAGTATTAATTGGTGAACTGGCAGAATGACTACAGCTGCCTCAGGTTCCTGTAGAAAACACGAGATAAAAGATGTCGGTGCACTGGAGCTAGTCTTATTCTAAGACTATTTCCAACTGTAGAGTCTGACGTGAATCATGCATCTTTAAGGAAGGTCTATAAGGGTTTGAAAAGCAGCCAGGCCCAGAAATGACATTCACTGGGATGAAAGTCCCTTCTCTGTGGACAAGGACTGATACTTACGTTAAAGCATCAAATTAGATTAAACATTTTCCATGTGATCCTGAACAGACTCTCTCGTGTATTATTCTTGTTTCCATCAATTTTATTTTGCGATCTGATTTATTGTCCCCAGCAAATCATAGATGGATCAAGTTTAATGTTACAATTTGTCATGTGCTTTTACAAAAATATGGGCACTTGTTATTAGGTCACGTTAAGTCACCTTGGGGAAGGGAATTCGTATCATAAAGTATTCAAGAACGTCAACGACGCAAGATTCAGGGCGTCTGGAATGGCGGCCTGTCTAAACAATGAGAACATTGTTATTTTCGTAAACCTGTTGACACAAGTCTTTGAGGACTGAATTATGTGCCAGACAGCTGTTTCGACATGAACTCAGGAGTAAAAGCGGAAAGGAAAAAATTAATGTGTAAAATCTCAGTGAGGCATGGTTACATTATCCAGTGTCCCAGGCAGTATACTGTAATCAAACAATTAGAGGGGAGCAATTTACCGCATGACTACTGCTGCACCCGGTCAGCTGTAGGGTCAAGGCTGACTCTCTCACATGTAATATAAACAGAACAATTACCATTATTAGATGATATGATCAAGTTTCATGGTTTGACCTATGAACATGCATAGGAGAGAACATTTTCACAAGATTGCCTAAAGAGGAAGTTTCCCATATGGGTCATGTGGCTTATTAAGTGCGGCAGTGTAAGAGAAACGATGTAGGAGGTGATGCTGCAGTTTTCATGTGTGTGGTTAAACCGTGTGTAAAGTAACTAAGTACATTTAATTAAGTGCTGCACTTAAATATCATTCGGGTATTTCCGCTTTACTTGCACATCGCTACTTCATACTTTGGCTGCCTAAAATGTTTTAATATTTTGCTCTTTTAGTACGGTACCATGTAAAGCTGGGCCTTCTAAATGGCGGCCTACAGTCCAAATCCGGTTCTCATTAACCCGTCACATTTTTTACAATAAGTGCTTTTAGTTTGTGTATTTAAAAAAAAATTGAGGTAATAGTTTTGTACTTTTACTAAAGTTGAATGCAGTATTTTAACTTGTAACAGAGTATCTCTACATTTTTCTATTCATGCTTTTACTAAAGTGAATGCCATTCATACACCAACATTATGTCAAGCTCTACTCCATCATTAAATAACAAAATGAATTATATATATATATATGTATATATATATATGAATATATACACACACACACACATATATATATATATATACATATATATAAGAGGGAGTCAGTCTGTAGAAATTAAGGAGAATCTCTCAGGAAAAATAAATGGGGGGGGTTGCTGTAGACACATTGCATTGCTTTCAAGCCTCGCTTTGTTTGCCTTTAAAGAGAAAAAAATCCAAAGAAGTAAAAGAGAGGAATAGAACAAGAAATGTAGAAAGTGGCCCCCTCTTGGCAGCCCAGTGTCGTCCAACAGACATGCTTTAGGGGTTGCATTGGTGGCATTCTGGTAGAGAATCAGAGTAGCATTCATCCGAGCATGCCACACAGAGTCTCTGTGGCCAATCCACGCTGGAGGCCCTAGGACAGGGAGTTTGGGCTGCTGAAAGCTTGGGACAACATAGCTCAACAGCAACACACACACACACACACACACACACAAATACACAGAGAAAGAAAGGCTGGTTTCCCACAGGGCAGGGCTGAAAGCTACACCATGTTCAGCTGGTACAACATGATGAAAGTGAACTGGAACACATTGTGCTGGACTGCCACCGAAGGGACCTCGCTTCTCCGGTGATCTTTTTTGAGCATGAAGCAGTGTGGCTTTTCTGTGTGTAAACCCTACAATGTCAGCTGAAGTTGGTGGAAATACTGCTGCCGTGCAGCCATTCAACCAATCGATTAAGTGACTTAAACTTGTGAAGCAACTGTTGGACAGAGAGGGATTTCTGTAAATCTTCTGTAAGCAAGTGTCCATGCATCCATAATTGGTCATAGGAAGCCATTTTGCTGCAGAGGGCTTCCATCTAGTTCGCCAGACAGCACAGCAGCAAACACTTTTGACTGCATTTCTTTTTTGTAACATTTAAGGATTGACTATTTTTAATACTAAAATCAATATTATATTTAAATGAAAATTAAAAACTGAACTGTCCTGTTTTTTTTCATCCGTATTTATCTGATATTATTTAGAATCTCGTTCAAAAACAAACTCATTAGAACTTGCTTTTACAATGTTCAATTACTAAATCAACTGCTAGTCAACAGTGCGGATCCCTCAGCCACATGGATATACTCGGTGTCAGCCATGTTTTGAGCAAGATTTCATGTGTTAGGGTCAAAGGCGACCTCTTGACACAGGGAGTTTATACATGCTAATGAGGCCTGCACTCTAACCTCAATGCTAAGTGCACACACAGGCTTGCTCCTTCTGTTCGTGCAGGATCAGCATGACAGTCATTGAACTGAGTGGTGAGGAGCTTTCATTCAGACGCCCCGAAACAACACAAACCAAAGAAGAAGAAGAATGAATGAACGGACGAAAAACAAAAGGAGCAGGTCTCACAAGAATAATCTCATTTTAAATCAAAACTTTGGAAACACATGGAATCCAGTTTAAATTAAAGGGCTACACCACATTAGGTTGTTTCCTCCATTAAATAAGCTATTTCAGAAATATCCCCTATAATGTTAATACAAATTAATGCTTTGTTTGTTTCAGACATTTAGAATTTTCTGCATTGTCAGGGTAGTTAGATATAAAAATGTGTGCAATATTGTATTTATCAAGGGGATAATTTTGTCCATAAACACCCTTGCACACACACACACACACACACACACACACACACAATTGTGTGCTCTGGAAAAAGTTGCAGCTTTGAAAACTCACTTTTCTCAGCCAAACTTCTTATACATATTTGCAAGAAAATCAAAGCCTCTTTGTGGGGCTGGCCCTAATCCTTTCTCCAGCACATAAAGGATGTACCTTTAAACTGGCTTTCACTCCTCTGACAACCATGCAAATTGGTGAGAGGTAGGATGCCATCTCACTGACATTGTTTGTTAGAATAACACAGCACAGGGGGAAAGGTCCCATCTCAAGCATTCCACTGAAGCCCTCCCCTCTGTGAAGTTGCCTGATGAATTGTCACAAGCTTGTTATTTGCCATTAGTTTCTAGCATTTCTTCCTTCTGTTGGCCAAACTAATTCAATCACTTTGGGGGGAGTAATCTCAATGAATCCCCCAGGAGGTTTGGGGGAACTTTTATTCTTTTTTTCCTCTCTCTCTCTCTACCAGTGCTGTACCTGACCCAGTTTATTTGAATGTGGTTTCTTTCTTATCGTGTCATTTTGTCCGGAAATATTGCCGCAGTTCTGTAATTGTCCTGCATTTTAGCATGTTAGCATAATAAAATCAAATAGAGCAATGCCAAGAAGCACACCATTAAAACATTTTATTTTTCCTTAAGTCTTAATGGAATCCCAGCCCATATATGTTCGGCAACTGTGTTCGTTCTGCAATAACAACCCGTAATTTCCTCCTCGACACAGTCCTGAAACGGACAGACATTTCTCCTCTGTTTACTCACAATGATCACCCCCCTAAAGGGCATCAATCAGAAGTCACATTGTAATAAGATCCAGAAGTGTGTGCAGATCAGAGCAGGGCACTGCTAACAACCATATCCTTTTGATAGCAGTGTGACTAAGAGTTTAATTTGGGAGCAGCCATCACTTCAAAGGGAGATGTGAGTATTTTCCTGCTTATTTGCACCCCCAATGGGGCCTATACATTATACTATAACCATGCCCCAGTCCTCCGCTCATGCACTAATGCCATCCTGATTGCCTAATTTCTCATGTCAGCAACTTCTTCTGGGGAGAGAGAAGAGGACAATTAGGGGACAATTGAACATGACTGTGATGGGAATGTTCTGTGCAGCAGCAGGCAGTCTGCAAGCCACCACACTGTAGGCTGGTTTTGGTTAGGAAGAAGATGTTTTTTTTTTTTTTCTTTCAATACATGTTTTTCACAAAGTTCATCCTCAGGACACATCAGGAAGTGAGCATGATGGGCAGGCAGTAAGCAGTCACAGAGGGAAGACCACAGCTTCTAGCTAATTAAAAACATTTAGACACTCCGAGCAAACGGGCGGAATCACGGGTGGTTTGGTTTGTTTGACTATCCATGTGGCTTTGTGCATGTGTGTGTCACACCTTACATTTAACTTGCTTATTTACTATAGTTATCTTGGGAATACATGAAAAACACTCAGTGAATCCACAAAATTCCCAGTTTAAAGACACAACACGAACTTTCTAACAAGACCTCAGTTTCTAATTTCCTGTAGTGAAACATATTTCCAGTGAGGTTACGAGACTTGACAATTGGGAAGATGAAGTGACCATTGGCAGGAGACAGTATGAACAAATTAACCAACTAAGGTTACATGTACCTAATGTAGCTGTGGTTGCACGCTCTGATTTGTTGAGTGTATTCATGTGGAAGGGCAGGAACTCATAAAGAAACTGTCTTGTGACATTACAACCAAAGACCAAAAATGGCAAATGAGTGGCTTTAAATTTTAGAACATGTGTTTTTTTTTTTTCTTCTTCTGTAGAAACTCTCTTCAGACTGTGAATTAGACACAGTCACTACCAACAAGCCTAAAATCTGTGTGTAAAGTAAAATTCAGTGATTTGTTTCCACACATTAAACACTTGAAAAATCTGAACTATGTAGTCAGACTTTTTTTTTATTTTTATCATTTTTGGTTTAGGATTTTGTGAGGGGGAAAACTATGGTGCAATGCTTAACATGACCTGGTCCCTGACAACAAAGTAAAACTTACACTTTCAAAAATGCCTTTACATTTTTCACTTGCTTACACTTCAATGAAAATCATTGTTTGTCCACCAGTTAGTTTTGTGGTAACATTTGAGATGGTGCAGTGACTCTGTGAGCGAATCAACAGTCACAACGAGTTCTGACATGTTTAGATTAACAGCAAGACAGAGAGATCTAAACCCTGTAAGGGTTTTTGGTCAGCAAAGAATCTAGAAATAATCTATTTTTTTTAACACTAGTAACAATTTAAGAATGTTACAATTGCATATTTACCTGCTCTGCAGTATTTGTACTTTTATTTAATGGGTGCTTGAAGTTTTCAGATATTAAAAACTGAATTGTTGATTATCTTTCTGTATCTTTCAAATTTAGAAATTCACAATTATCTACAGTGTGACAAACTCAGAGGACATTCATTGGTGCTTTTACTCATATCTGTGAAGCTGAGGATGAAATGTATTTTAAGAGTGCTTTTGAAAATTAATAGCTACAAAAATACACAAAGTGCTATCACATTTCAAAAATGTCATACCTTTCAAATACTTTCCAGACAACAAACTCACTCTGGTGCTGGGATCTAGAATTTCACTGATACGGTGAGTCCTTACTTAGCACTTAGTGATAAATGTCCTATTACCGATGCCAAAAAACACAACATCAAAGCACAACTAAATAAAGCAAAAAAGTGAACGTCCAATAATTCCCAGTTACAGCTTGACAGTGGCATTATCTGCTTTTGAGGCCATGTCTGCATTATCTTGTGTTATTCGACTATTTGTCATAAAAGAGCACTTTCTTTTGTCCAAACAATCCAGTCCGTGTTGCAGGTCTGGAACAGAGGACTGAGAGCATTCTGGTTTATCTTACCTCTACGCAAATAAACTATGATGCTGACTAATAACTGGTCTGGAATGTGAGGAGAGCTTAACTCTCAACTCAGCGTGTTGTTAAGCATAATGAATATCACAGGCCCCTCTGTATACAGTACCACGACTTGGTTTACTTTACTACACATGGCTGAGGCCTTTAACTGAACATTGACCCCTGGCTGAGACAAGAGAATTTACTCGCGCATAAATAACTGACTGGAATTAGCATAATGATAAAGGTGATGACTCATAGGCCAGTTTTCAAAGTAAAGGTTGTGGGAAGTATCATGTTAGAAAGTGGGAAATGTAAGTTGAGTGATTTGGCAGAGAAAGGTAAGTAGTATCTTCATCAACAACATCACAAATGCTATAATTTTTTTTTTGTTATTTGTTGTTTGTTACATATGTTACTATATTATATTACCTTGTTGTAGGCATTGTGGATATTCCCCATTGCAATGCTCATTAATGTATCAAAGTTATTTAATTTCAGTTTACCACAAAAAAAAGAGGCTTTATGTCCATAAAAAAGTAGGCAAAAAGGTTCTTGCCACTCCGTGTTACGAGAGGAAGAATAGTGGAGTATCACGGCTGTCCCGCCTGTCTATCGTTAACAGCAGAAGACACAGCGAGGCCACTTGGTTCCTCAGCAGGCTGTAGCTGTCAGGCTTTCCAGCGAGTCGACAGCCTGGGTGATAAGACCACTTTAAAAGAGAAATATCTGCCTCTCCTCCCCTTTAAGAGGAAATCTGCTTAAAATACCAGGGCTGTCTTGTATGTGGCTTATGGGGGGCATGATCATTGGTGGCTGCTCTAAGAGAAATAAACCTCAATACAGCGACTGTCTTGCTCAGTTCGTGGTTCGGTGACTGACACAAGCTATCAAAAGCAGAGAGGGATGTCGCTGTTTCTGTCCCAGTTTAAGCCACATATCTGCCAGGATGCACTCAACGCTGGATGAGCAAATAAGCTTTACCGTGGGATATCAGCTGCTAAAGGGAGTGATCAATACACCGAACGAGAGTTGTGAGGTAATCACCCGCGTTTGTTTACAGAGTGATAATAGTGTATCTTTCACGGAGCCCTTTTCATACATATTTATGAAAAGAAAACAGATCATGAAAAATGGCTGAAAGTTTGGAAGCTCACATCGAGATCAAGGTTGAGAGGATCAAAAGGATGTCAGGGGTGATGCATGAAGGACACCAGATAGGTTAGGGTTTGAAAGAGTGTTTCCCATCCTTGAATGTATGCTGTTGTGGCAGTGTAGGGTCGGAGCTATAGAAACACAGCCCGACTCCCCTGAGCCCTCTGTCTCTCTCTCCCCTCCCTCCGTGACCTAATTCCCCACAGGTTTCCAACTGCCTGTCAAAGTTTTTCACCAACTATCAAAATGAGAAGGGCTTTGGGTGCTGCGAATACCCTTTACATTCAACCTACTTGTAGGTATCTATTTTGCTTGGAGTTGCAGAATTGAGGCAACATTCTGATGAGGACATGTGGAGGTCAACACCTCGGTGAAAACAATGGCAGATGCAGTAGCACAATATAAATTCACCGTGGCATCCAGCCTCAGCTCCGACTGTCAGCAGCATCAGAGGGCATCAGGGGAGCCCTCCGCAAAATTGAAGGAGGGGTTGTGGGGGGGGGTCTAGGAGAAAGGCAGCAGAGTTTGTAACAGTGTCTATTACGCTGCAGAAGAATTTGCCTGGGAGCTCGGCTTGACAGATTAGCCCAGCGCCCAGATGGGGCAGTGCATCGGTGAAACAAGAGCTACTTTTATGAGGTACGTAACACAAGCCTGGGGTAGCCACGGCAAGGCCTGGTAAGCGATCCCTTGATGAAAGTGAGGGCAGTGCTCCACCTTTCATGTTTCCATAGGTTTTATTTGGAGCGCACACAGACGGGGCTGCAGACAGAAATGACAGACAATTAAGATTGCACAAAGGCAAGGGAAATTCAGTATCGGGCTACATGACCCCTGCTTGCCGGCAGTATTTCAATGCATATGGCTGCCTTTTGTAATGAAATTCTTAGGGAAAACCTGTGTGTGTGTGTGAATGAGAGAGACAGAGAGAAAAGGAGAGGGAGCGAGAGCAAAGAGGGCCCGAAGCTCAAGCGATGGGTAAAACATGCAGTTATATATACCTGGCAGATTCCAGTTTCTAAACCCACCTTCATGCATCAAAGAGCCAAAGCAATAGACGGGTGTGGGGATTAATGTGGAAATAAACCTTGGGCTTTCTACATATCAAAGACCAGATAAGCTTATGAAGTTTAATTCATATGTTTTATTCTGCTGAAAAACGGCCATTTGTGATGATGGCTGGGCTGTCCCGGCGGAATGATAGCACACCGATAACGATCCGGCGCCAACTCCTCAACTGAATCCATTTCTAAGGAGAAAGGAACAGGTTTGAGAAATATAAATTAACCTCACCTTGCTGAGAGTGAGAAAAGGGGGGGATTCTCCCGTGAATGTCCACTGACAGGGATTTCTTCATCCCAGTAACTAAGACATCTAGTTCGAGCCATAAAAGGACGACGCCGCAGACAGGCGGTATGTGGCTCCAGACAGAATAGAGCGTTTTTTGGTGGCAAGAGATGTCTAAATCTGGGAATGAATTTTATATTTCCAGCGTAATATCAAGGGCGAGCAGGTGAGCTTCCTGGGTTTTCATTCTGCAGACACCTAATCTTGATCTCTCTGCACATGTGGATGAGGGAATGAAGTCAGACAGCATTGAAAATGTTCCCACATTGGAAAAGAATTAGAATGAACTTGGCATATATATATATTTTTTTATATAAAGTTCTCAGATGAATATCCCCAAAACTAATGAAAAATATGTACTACCTGTGCAGATAAGTGAGGGAAATTATTATATATTTTTTTAAACATTTGTTCTTACTCTATAAACATTTGCCATTTTAGCTGAAATATGAAACCTCGTCAACTGTCGGAGCAGGTCTTCAAACAAACCTTCTGTGTGGGTGAGAAACAAGACAATCACAAGGTTTAGTTTAATTTCTAGTGTATATAATGTTTAACAGCACTGACATATAATATTGCAGAACTACATTCTATCCCCTGCCTTCGTCATACACACAGCTACATGACATGTATACAACTCCTATGTGCCGTTATATTTTCTCATAATATATCACATTTCTCATTCAAAATGAACTGAAGACACACATACAACAGGGCCAGTGCTTATTATGGAATTAGTCACACTTTTGGATTATCGCTCTGTGTTTGCTTTGTTTGGTGGAGCCTAAGAATGAAGAAACAAATCTATCATGTTTGAACAATGAAACTAAGCCAGTTTTGTTACAAAAATAATATCAAAGGATCAGGTACAAAATGTTTCCCCCTCAGAACGGCCACCAGGACTGGAAACGCTCTCTCATTGGGACTGGAAGTGATTACAAAATGTTCCTCTGTAGCTACTACTTTTCAACAGAGCTCTGAAACTCCATGAAAAATTTCCTCTCCGTTTTTTTAAATTATTTGTTTTTTTAATTCAGAAAGCTACTTCGCAGTAAAATTTCACCCAGGAGGTTTTTATAGGATTGTTCCTTTTAATGAAGCGCTAGAAAAGCTTTTCTTTTTTTTTTTCCTTCTCTGCCCCCACCCCCTTATTTCCATTCAGTTAATCAAATTACACGGCATCTTTAATCTTGCCTTATGAGCCAGTTTATTAACTTAAATTCTTCAAACCCTGCAGCAATGAGTGGGTGAGATTCAAAGGAGATCTATACACAGCTCAGGGAAGCCACACATTTGCCTCGCTTTGACAGTCAGGCATAGTGATGATGACACCTCTGATGTATTTTTCACCACAAACACCACTCAAAACTGATATTTACTCTCAAATGGAAGAGTAAACATATTTCAAAATCACAATCTACAAATTATATAACCAGCTTTATTAATTTTCCAGGGAAAAAAAAATAAAAAACTGATGCGAGAGCAACAACAGCACGCAGCTTGGGACTGTTCAAGCCCTATAGGGTGGAGTTATTAATGGATGCAACTGTTCTGCCAATCCGTTAATCACAACCACGCTGAACCACACCATATATCACACAGCCTCGCTCAGACAGCCAGCCAGCCAGCCAATCACTCAACCAGCCAGGCACAGAGGCAGTAAGCCAGCCAGCCAATAAACTAATCAGGCTGTAAGGCACTTACTCAGTCAGCCAGTCAGGTAGCCATTCAGCCAGCTAGATAGCCACTCAGGTGGTCAAAGCGACAAAGTCAGGCCAACGGTGGTAGCTACAGTCGACCCGCCCGTGGAATCAGTCAGCCAGTCTGTCTGCCAGCCAAAGCAGCCGGTCCTGGCCCGGGTGTTGGGGAAAACAAGCAGTATGCAATCTGTACACCATAAACACAATGTGACACTTAGCACCGGGTTGAGCAAGATTTATCGCACACATTCTTGGCTCTTCAGTTAATATACTGCACTCTCCTGTGACCGAACTTTCACTTCAAGCTCTCAGGCAATGATTCCGCGATACCTCTGTCCCTTGCCATTAACATCTCCCCCCCCTTTCACTCACCAGAATACTTTCCAAATATCTTACAAGTAGTAAATCTGTTTTTGGGATTAATACTGAGCAGCATGGCATTTGAGCCCTTCTTGTCAAAGCCAAACTAAATCTCTCTAAAGCACAACCAAGTTACGGTTTTAAGGGCTTGATGTATGAAATAGTGCATTGGTATAAACAGGGTTCCACAAGCAGGTTGGTGGCTGGGTGTATAGTTGAGTCAGTACGGGGGTGGGCAGGGTCATATTTCCTTGAAGTTGTGGTGCTACAGGTTATTTTTAGACACATATTTTAAAACATTTATGTTTTACTCAAGTTTCACTGCTGCATATGAAACTGCAGTTGCAGCAGTTTTATAACTTTTATACTAATAGATTCCTACTCCATGACCCAGGAAACACTAAATCATCAGATGTCATATGTCAAGAGGCATAAAATGATAAGAGGTTATCCTGGTTGTCAAGTGCTGGAAACCGATGAAAACATTTTATTGATTTTGAAAAAAAAAACACTTATTTAAGCTCATATTGTATATATATTTAAATTCCATTCTTGACAATGGTGGTGTCGTATAGTTCAGGAACAGATTTTGAACAAATGTTGCAAACGTCTGCAAAGCCGCATGCTTTCACGGATCGGGTGGTCTAAGTGGAAGGTAAAGTAAAAAAAAACATCTTGCATTTAATGTCTAAATTTTGCTGAAAACTACATTACTGAGATTCATGTTTCAAAAATCATGTTGGAATATTTAACTCTGACTTGATTTAGTTTAGACCTTAATCAGCTATGTGACTAGGTTATTCTCCAGAGAAAGCATTTTATTAGAATAATTGGTTAAATAATAAAACTCTAAAAGCTGTATTTAATGTTGAGTATTTATAGCAATAATTTCTGTATTGTAATTAAATGTTGGATGGGTGGAAAAAACATAATAAAAAGGTTTATTTTCCTTCTATGGCACATTTATAATTGAATATTGTGCAGCCTAAAACAAATAACTCTTAAGTATAAAGTCAATCACACATCCAGATCCACAGTTTGATTTGAACTACCCTCAGTTCCAGTTTTACCAGTGAATTCCTGTTGTAATTTACATCTGTAGGAGATGATCACAGTGTTTCCAACGAGATCTCTGTGACATGGTGTAAATACAGCAGTTAGATTTGGTCACCATAGTTTCTTTGGTAGCCTCATGTAAATATGAGAGAGTGATAAGCTTCCTGTAATTCAAGTACTGCAACGAGAAGGGTAAACCTGAGAAAAATCATAGGTTGGTATTTTGGGTTAGACCCTTCTGTACCACTTGGTGAATGGAAAAATGAAAATGCACTCATCTGTGCATCAATCTGTGTCGCTGTGTCCAAAAACTACCTTAACTCCAGTGTTGACCCAAGATTTGTTTCCCACAATGACATTTGAGAGCAGCATGGAAAGAGTATCACTCTGCTGTTGATATGACAAATATAGAGTGGAGCCTTGAGAACGTGGAATAAAGGTCAGCCAGAGTACAGCCGATAAGAACGTATACTGTACATCCAAGACCGTCAGAGTGCTTTAAAGATGCCCTCGGCGCGGTAACACGTTACCAAAGCTGTACAGTTAAGCAAATGCTTCTCTATTGTCCTTTAGCTGAATGCTGACCTCTATGAAAACAAACTTTTGAAATTTGATTCTTTATTAGAGTCATGTTTACCTGCCAGTTTTCAAGGCCCCACTTCTTGCTCGTGTGACCTTTGCAAACCTCATCCTCACGTCAAAGATGTTAGGGCAACATCAATTAAAGTAAAAAATAATTTATATTGCCATTCATAAAACTTTCACAACCACCATGTGGTGGTTATGTGTGGACATGTTTATTTATCTTCCCTCGTAGCATCACTATTAATTTCACCTATTTTTGGATTGACGAGTAACTGAATCTATTTGTTTTTAAATATTCAGTAAAACCCATAAACACCTTGATGAGATCCCCTTGAAACAAATGCAGCAATGTAAAGACATTTTTGTTGTTTTTGAAAATAAATATAGAATATGTTTTGCAATTTCAGTGCCATAAAAAGAAAAAGAAAAGAAAAGAAAAGGTAGAAAGGGAGACTACGTTCCCTCTATTGAAGATGCAGGGAAGCAAACAAACATTCCTCAGGCAAACATATGGTAAGAGAAGACCAGGATGGGAATTAGGCTAGAATTATAATAACATTTATAGCCAGAAGCCTACCGAGGACGAAGTGGTGAATAAAAAAAACATTTCTCAGGTAGGAAAACCTCTCAGGTATTTCTTCATTTAAATGAGCCAGTGGACATTTGCAGGCTCTCATCTCATTTGTTCTTCATACAGTATGTCTGTACACATGCTGAGCTGGTCACCTGGTCCAGAGGATTAAAATGCTAACCAGTTTACATTCTGCACACAGCTTTTGAAATG
This sequence comes from Channa striata, assembly GCA_033026295.1. NCBI lineage: Eukaryota > Metazoa > Chordata > Actinopteri > Anabantiformes > Channidae > Channa > Channa striata. The sequence goes on along the minus strand of CM065175.1, from coordinate 11,682,781 downwards.
ATTCAATTTTCCTAATCTTGTTTAGGCTTTAGAGTACGTTGCTTTGAGGCAATACGGCATCCTTTTTCAATCGTGGATCCTTTGAGGACATTTGCATATCTAAATTTTGTAGTGAAATTCAGGACAGGCTCTGCTTTGCGGCCCTCTGAAAAAGCCAAACTAAGAAGCGATGCTGGGTCAACCTGGAGGCTTAATATATGTTTGATGTGTAGAGATAGCCACCTGCTTTTTTCCTCTTACTCCAGTTTCTGAGAAATGCTAAACTCCCTCTTGATGTTAATGGGATAGTCTGCTATTCTTCATAATTCACATCCTTAGATGCAGAAAGGACACAGAGTTTATTCCTCCCAAATGGATAGCATGAATAGTCCCCCCCCCCCACCCCCATCCCCCACCCACCTTTTCTTTTTTTTATTCCAGGAAAATATACCCTTAAAGTTCAGCCAGAAGAATATTTCCTGTTTGTTTTTTCCTTCTTTCGTCTTCTACTTATAAATGTCATGGGGTGAGCATTTTCAAAATAAGAGCTACAATGCATGTATAGTCATAAAATATTCCAGAGTTTTTTTTGTTTGTTGTGTTTTAATGGAGATAAATTTTTTACTTTGGGGAAATTTAACTACCAATCTGATTCTTCCTGATAGATCAAAACTACGTGGAAATGAAAAGGTTTTGTGCCTCGTGTCCTTCACTGGTTCGTACTTGCAGAGCTGAGCTCGCAGCAATTACCTGCAGGAGTTAATGTGCACCAATCTGTAAAATAATTGTGAAGTGCTGAGAGGTTTTCCATTCCAAGTGGTCCCCAGTGAATTGAGTGTTAAGTCCTCATGGCACAATAATGCAGAGACATTTGTTCCTCAGATTCAGCCAGCAGGGAAGCAGCAGCACACTAAATGAAACCAGATTTCCTCCTCATATTTGTGCAACTGCTTGATTTACAAAGTAAGCTACAACTATGCACTGTAACTGAAAAGATGGTTTCTGATCTGGTTGTGGAATACAGTTTTGGAGCACGTGTTTTTCTTTACAGCAATACACAATATGGAAATTCAATTTATATAATAATAAAAAAATAAATAAAGCATTACAAAATGAAATACACAGGTTGTGGAGTGGCATTTATTTCTTTACAACAATGATCGGTTTTCTGTTTTTACAATATATATATATATATATATATATATATGTGCGTGTGTGTGTGTGTGTCTGGAGTTAGTTCTGCAGCATATATCATTTATTTGGAGATAAATAGTAATTCTGACAATGTTTCCTAAAGCAGCTTGTACAAAGAGCATAAACAAGTTTTTATCAGTGGGACTTTGGAGCTCCTTCTCTTGTAAAGAATGTGCATCCCGGAATATGAATATTGTTTCACAGGCTTTAAAATATGACATGAAAAAAAAGGATTAATCTTTCTAATCCCAAAAGACCATCTTGATCTTACAGCTTTGGTTGCTCACTGTGAATTGGGAGGAAGAAAAAAAAAACTGTATTAAAAAGGGACAAATATCGCTTCTCCATTCGCGGCTAGATGCATGTGATAAAGCGAAATGTCAGCAAAAATACTAAAGCCGTATGTCAGCAGAGCCAGCTGACAGACGGGAGGGAAGAGGTAAAAATGTTCTATCATGTCCGACAAGGTGTTCTTTTTGAGATTTAAAGATCACTGCACAACTTTAAACATGTTTGTCACTTTTTACTCTGACGCAGGGAACTATCATGGGCTTCACAAGAACTTTATCGGCTCAGGCTCAAGGTAAGGGAGAGAGGGGTGGGGGGGGGAGTCCATTCCCATTTATCTTAGCCAGGTTCCCTTCAAAGGCAACAAATAAATTACAGTGTACATTTGATACAAATTGATTTCTTAACTCAAATAACAATGTTGCCCCCCCGGTCAGGGCCATGTGTCACTCAGTCGCCAGTCTGAGTGAAAGCCTCAATCTGTCTCTGTGATAGAAATAGGGCTGACACATCTCCACCAAGGAATGCTAATCACGCGGGCCTGGCCTGGCCCTTTGTGGGCAGGCCATGATAAGGAAAATCAGTTTCCCCTTCTGTCAGACAGTAGGGCCTGCGCCCTGATCGCTGTCTGGGAGGAAACAAGCCATGGGCCTGGAAGTTACTGTCCCAGTTGTTTTGTTGTCTCGGTGTAGCTACATGTCGGAGGAGAGAGAGAAAGAGAGAGAGAAAAAGAGAGGTGGAGGGTGGGATGGTGGAAGAGGTGAAGACGAGCGAGGGCAATGGAAGGAAGACGGGAGGAGAGAAGGGTGACAGGTGCATGGCAGAGGAACAGGGAGAAAGAAAATGACAAGGGAGGAGAATGAAAGAAAGACCGAGGAAGCGAGAGAAGGGAAAGAGAGAGAGAGATAAAGGCAGAGAGAGAGAGAGAGAGAGAGATCAAGACGGATGCTGTGGTTTTAAAGCCTCGGCAGCAGCTGTAGCATCTGAGATGGAGCTGGAGTGAACCCCACTGAATATCTTGAGCCGATCTTATCAACGGCTGGGAGAAATGAGATATTGGCAGGAGCTGTTGAGTGCTCTCACAGCTGAGCAGGTTAATAGGGTTGGAAGGGAGGCCACAGGCTAATTGGATTTGCCGTGGCTTGATAAACAGTGGCAACCCTTTTTTGCCAGCCAAACATACAGGTCGGCTCCACCACTACCGCCCCTCTCCCCCAAAACCCACTTCTCTTCCAAACACCCCTGCACATAACCACAACAACCTGAGAACGCGAGAGAGGGAGCAGAACGAAGGCTATTTTCTTCTAGTCAGTCCCAACAGGCCTGTCTACGAGGGTGTGTGTGTGTGTGTGTGTGTGTGTACGTGTACATGTGTGAAAGAGAGAGAGCGCTGGCCATCTACTGATTTTAATCAAATACCATTTAACCCGTCTGACCTCCAAGAGTCATCACACATGGCCAGATCAAGCGGGTTGTTCTACTCTCTTGTTTGGCATTAGAGGAACGGTTGTAAAGAGTTTCAACACAGTTCCCTTTGAAAAAAAATGTCAGTTTCCACATCGTCACCATTCTTAATCTGTGATCAAAATGAGCATTTTTTTTATTTTGTAAAATCTCAGTCAGAGCACTGTGCTGAGGAAAGCCTGACACAATATCGTGCACACTGACAATTATAAAATGTGTTACACTGTCAGTTTCAACATGCAATATAACACACAGAATTAGATTTGAATAAAATGATAATTTAATACTTTTAAGTTGGAGACTTTGGTCTGCAGTCTGCAAAACCAATAAAGAGATATATCTTACCTCTTGGCCACCTGTAGGACCAGTAGTCAGTGTGACATACATTTCAAACAAAAAAAGTCAGCTGGAGACGACTGGCGGTGTTGTTTTTCTTTTTGAAGGAGACGGTGACTTTTTAACTAAACTAACATTAGTGTATTTATCGTCTAACCCGAAACTTAACTACCCCTGATGTTGTTGTACCTAACCAAACTGCTGTTTTTGCAGATTTTAAATATCATGCATGTGAGTGTTCAGAGCCAAAAAAAAGCAGAATTTTGGCTCCATTGTAAAGAACGATATCTGCCATTTTGTAGCGTTGTGTCAAATGAGGTGCAGTTCCCACAGATGCCTGCATCACTTCATAGTGTTTCATTGATCTATCTGAGGAAGTAACACAAACGGCGTCTTTGGACGTTAAAGTTGGGGGACTAGTTGTCAAGCGGCCACACTTGACTCCCCGAGGTTTTCTACGTTTCTCCAATGAAGAGACATCATCTAGTGCGGAGGTGTTTCTGTCTCAACAACATAACCAAAAATATAGGTGGCACCGCACAAATTATCTATTCACGTTGTTTACGTCCACAAACCTATGCCCAGCAGGAAGCTCACATCAAAGACTGCGCGTCCCACTCTTCCGGTTAAAGGTCGTGTAATCAGCAATGTGAAATCCATACATCTTTGCTCGAGTGTATAAACCAGAGGCCCCTCCGACTAACTTGTGTTCCCACACTTGTTTTGATCATATTGGAGTAGCTGGCTGGTGTTTGATTCAGCTGTTTGTATGTGTTGTGTGCACTTGCACTGAAGTAGGCAGTGGATCTTATGTGGAATTATTTGTACTTTGAGAGTGAGTGTGAAGAGGAAAGCGTATCCATCAAAATCTATTTACAAGGCAAGGGACTTTGAGGAGCAAGCGACACAGACACATTTTTTTCTGTCCCGTTTCTTTCTTTCCTTTTTCTTTTTTTTTGAAGGAATAGTACCCACTATGAAACACCCTGGGGTGTCACACTGTCCTCATTTATATAAACAGCCCCGACCGGTGGCTAACTCCTCTGCATGCTTGAGTGTAGCCAGATTGGCTTAGTTAGTGAGCACCCCACACAAGACAAACCAAGGAAAAAGTGTTTGGAAATAGTGGGGGAGAAAGAGAGGACATCAGCCTGCCTCTGGATATCCATTCGCAAAAGAAAAACATCAAGGCCTCAGAGAGCTTTGAAAGGAGAAACTAAAACAGTGATTGATGTGGAAAAGGATGTTGGATGTCAACTGTTGGACAGACTGTATTTGGTAAAAGTTCACAAATTTGCAGATAAGCCCCAATGTAAACGCAGAGCAAACCAGGCGAAAGAATGATAATGGCCGTCGGGGACAGGCAGACTACTGTCTGTTTGTGAAGTTAATTTTGGGACGGATAGGTTTGAAACGTTAGATGAAGGAAGGCCCGTTTGTACATGGTGGCGGAAAATTCTATCAGCATTCTGTGAGTGAGCAAGCAGCACAGAAAACAAGTCGAAGTTTGCACCCGGAGTCCGACTGAATGGACACAACCTTTACGTTATAAAAGGTAACCGATAAACCGATAAACCCCAAACCTAAACATAGTTATAACTCATTTGAGAGTCTTACTCTGAGACTTTCACACCCAAGTTGGAAAACTCAAAATCCACTTCTATTTGTTATTGTGTATCGTCCTCCAGTCCCTTATTCTGAATTTTTGACTGAATTCTCTGATTTTCTAGCCGACTTAGTGCTTAGTGCAGATAAAGTCGTCATAGTGGGCGATTTTAACATTCATGTAGATGCTGACAGTAACTCCCTCAACACAGCATTTACTTCATTATTACATTCAATTGGTTTCTCTCAAATTGTAAATGAACCCACTCACTGTTTTAGTCACACCCTAGACCTTGTCCTTGCATACGGTATTGAAATTGATAAACTAACAGTATTTCCTCATAATTCTGTTCTCTCTGACCATTTCCTAATAACATTTGAATTTAGTTTATTAGACTTCCAGGCAGCTAGAAAGAAGTTTTGCTTCAGTAGGTGTTTATCTGAAAACACTGTGAACAAATTTAAGGAAATGATCCTTCATCATTTACTTCAACATGTACTGATATAACTGAGAGTAGCCTCATTAACTGTACTCCTGTACAAGTTGATTACCTTACTGATAATTATGCAGCATCTTTATGTTCCATACTTGATAGTGTTGCCCCTCTAAAAAGAAGGCAGTAATTCTGAATAGGCGATCTCCATGGTATAGCTCGACACCCGCAATTTAAAGCAGGCGTCACGAAGACTAGAAAGGAAGTGGCGTTCCACTCATTCACAAGAATCCCGCCTAGCCTGGAAAAAGACTTTATACTTATACAAATTAGCACTCCGTAAAGCCAGAACAGCTTATTATTCATCACTAATAGAGGAAAACAAGAACAACCCCGGTTTCTTTTCAGCACTGTAGCCAGGCTGACTAAGAGCCATAGTTCAGTTGAGACTAGTATTCCCTCAACGCTATGTAGCAATGACTTCATGACCTTCTTCACAAACAAAATCATAGCTATTAGAAATAAAATTCACCAGACCCTCCCCACAAATACAACAGAATTAGAATCATCAGTAAGTCCTCAGTCCCTTTTAGACTGCTTTGTGCCCATAGACCTTGCTGAGTTAACTTCAACTATTATGGCATCTAAACCAACAACATGTCTGCTAGACCCTATTCCAGTTAGACTGCTCAAAGATGCTCTACCCTTATTAGACACGTTCATATTAGATATCATTAATCTATCCTTACAAACAGGATATGTACCAAAGGCTTATAAGATAGCTGTAATCAAACCTCTACTTAAAAACCAAGTCTGGATCCAGATGTCTTGGCCAATTACAGACCAATATCCAATCTCCCTTTTATTTCTAAAATACTTGAAAAAGTAGTTGTAAAGCAATTATGTGACCACCTGCGCAGAAACGACTTGTTTGAAGAATTTCAGTCAGGATTTAGAGTTCATCATAGCACAGAAACCGCACTGATTAAAGTCACCAATGATCTTCTTCTGGCTTCAGATAACGGACTTGTCTCTATACTAGTTCTGCTAGATCTTAGTGCTGCATTTGACACCATTGATCACAGAATATTATTACAGAGACTAGAACATGTAATTGGAATTAAAGGAACAGCACTAAATTGGTTTAAATCGTATCTATCAGATAGATTCCAATTTACTCAACGTTAATGATGAATCTTCGACATACACAAAAGTTAGTTATGGAATTCCACAAGGCTCTGTATTAGGACCAATACTCTTTACTCTATATATGTCTCCCTTGGCAACATTATTAGAAAACACTCTGTAAATTTTCACTGCTACGCTGATGACACGCAGTTATATCTATCTATGAAACCTGATGAAACAAATAAATTACTCAAACTACAAGCATGTCTTAAAGATATAAGGGACTGGATGACGTATAATTTTCTTCTTCTAAACTCAGATAAAACTGAAGTTATTGTATTTGGGCCCAATAGTCTAAGAGACATGTTTTCTAACCATATCGCTACTTTAGACGACATAACTCTTGCCCCAGTAGTACTGCAAGGAATCTTGGAGTCATTTTTGACCAGGATTTGTCATTTACCTCACAGATAAAGCAAATCTCTAGAACAGCCTTCTTCCACCTACGGAACATTGCCAAAATTAGGAGCATCCTGTCCCAAAGCGATGCTGAAAAATTGGTTCATGCATTTGTTACTTCTAGATTGGACTATTGTAATTCTCTACTTTCAGGCTGCCCCAGTAACTCTCTAAAAGCCTTCAATTAATCCAAAATGCTGCAGCAAGATTACTGACTGGGATTGGTAAGAGAGATCATATTTCACCTTCATTAGCTTCTCTCCATTGGCTTCCAATTAAATGCAGAATAGAATTTAAAACCCTTCTTCTTACCTATAAAGCTTTAAACGGCCAAGCCCCATCATATTTAAAAGATCTCTTAGTACCATATCATCCTACTAGACCACTTCGGTCCCAAAATGCAGGCCTACTTGTGGTTCCCAGAATTTCCAAAAATAGAATGGGAGGCAGAGCCTTTAGCTATCAAGCTCCTCTCCTGTGGAACCAGCTCCCAGTCCAGATTCGGGAAGCAGACACCCTCCCTATTTTTAAGACTAGGCTCAAAACCTTCCTCTTTGATAAAGCTTATAGTTGGTTATAGTCATGCTGCTATAGGCTTAGACTGCTGGGGACTCTGCACTGTGCCACTTCCTCTTCTCTTCATTCTCTCCTCTCACCCCACATCTATATTGTCACCACTGTATGACATTAACTCTGTGTCTTCTTTGTCCCGTAGTCGTCTCTCTCCCTCTCTTTCCCCCTCTCTCTCTCCCTGTCCACAGGTGTCCCCGGTTTGGCGCTGTGTGTCCTCCAGTGTGCAGCTACTGGTCCTATTAACCTGCTCAATGTTTTGTTGTTGCTTTTGTTGCTCTGTTCTTTTCTCTCTCCACTTTCCACTCTGCCCAACCGGTCAAGGCAGATGGCCGTCCTCCCTGAGCCTGGTTCTGCTGGAGGTTTCTTCCGTTAAAGGGAGTTTTTCCTCTCCACTGTTGCCTATGGCTTGCTCAAGGGGGATTTGTTGGGTTTTCTCTACCTGTTTGTATAGTCTTGACTTTATTATGTAAAGTGCCCTGAGATGACCTTGTTGTAAATTGGCGCTATATAAATAAAGTTGAATTGAATTAAAAATTGTGGAAAGAGCGAAAGAGACACACAGAGAGGAGACATGACCATGACGTGGAGAAAGATTCCTCCTTCATGTCTTTATCTCAACAGTAGTGGCAGGGGTTGGGGAGGGGTGGGGGGGGGGGGCGAATTTGGCATGGGCTTTCTCCCAGACTGAATTCATCAGCCCCTATAACTTCAACTTGCACATAAAGAATTTATGAATCCTCAGATAGTGATCGGCTGCATCCATTTCCTGAAGAAGAAAGGACAACTGATGTCTGTTAAACAGCCCAAAGGGACTGACCTCCACCACCGTCTGACGGGGACAGAAGAGGGACACAGACACACAGGCATGAATGTAGATACTGTATGCTCACAATGGGGGCACACACACACACACACACACACACACACACACACAATCACTCTAAAAGCTGAGATTAAAATACTCCCATTCACAACCTTTCACATCATTAAAGGTTTGTGTTTGGAGTGGTAGCAATTGTAAAAATTGTTATGTGCATGGAACACATTTATTTATATTGACACCAGTGGGCTCCTTTTGTTAATTATTTTAGACATAGCCTTCACATTTAAGAAATAACACTAGGATTAGATAAGAAAGATCACTTGTTTATACAAAAAATATGTGCAAGAACAATAGAGACTTAAAACTAATCAAATTATGTCATCATCATGCGTGAGTTAAGCTTTAAATAGGCTAAGAGAAAAAAATTAGATTTATGTGAGTTCACCATTAACTTTAAAATGAGCATTAAAGAAAAACAGGCAATTAATGAAACTTAACGTTCTGTATTTATTATTACGATGGTGATGATTGTTATTGTTAATATTTATTTATTTATTTTATTATGCAACAAGGGAAAGTGTCTTTTCTTATTTCTGCACCAGTAGGTAGCAGATAATTAGCACAGTAAGTTGTTTTTGGGCCCACAAACTCTTCCAGATTTTGGGGTCTGGCTCTGCGTGGAGTGGACAGAACACAAGTGCCTTATCTGGCGTTGCTCGTGTTTTCACAGCTGACCGTTGCCTTCTTTTTTCCTAACTATCATCTTTCAGACGGCGCTCAGATTCCATTCCTCACACATCAGAATGGAGACATTCATCTTGAGGATGACATCTGTGGTGAATTTCTCAATAACCTAATAGTCATTCAGCACAGGAGGGTCTAGGGAGGGGGTTATGATGGTGGGGAATAGGGGATTATGACATATAAAATACTAAAACCCTGCTAGGTGGGTGTGGGGGCCGTTGCGCATAAAGTTAAAATTTGGTAATTCAAGCTAATGTGGTTTGTGGTCCTCCAGAGGGTGGACCATAATCCACGGCATGATACATTCAAGCCCAGATATGTAATACCTTTTACCAAGGCCATAAGTTCCATATAATATCATTAGTTTGCAGTTAACACGAGAATTGGTAGGAGAAGCAAGTGTTCGTTTACTTTCCTCTCAAGAAAAGGCTGTTAAAGCCAAAAGTAACACCACATTTTACGTTGCAGAAACACGTGTCATGCACTGAAATGCTTATGTTGGTCTTTCTGCCATGGTTACATAGAGCATTGAATTTCTTCTCCGTTCTCACACCAGACATACATCATTTTCTTGAGTGGCTCTAAACGGAGCATTGTCAAATTGTGCAAACAAATTACAAAACCTCAGTCCTAAGGTTTTTTTTTAAAACCGTAGAAGGCCGCACCCTGGCAGATTGTAAAACAACAGCGTTTTACGAGAACTAGCTTAGTATCTTCCACGATCCATATGGTTCGCGTGACGTGCCTTGAAGAGGTCCATCGCTCAGTTAATCTGAAAGAAAATAGTAGCATTGGATATCTCCCTCTCTTCAAGACAAAAGGGAGAGAGAGGGAGAAGGAGAGAGGGAGATTCAAAGCAGAGCGAAATCAGCTCCTCTCAGAGATGGAGAGGGTAGTTTAGAGAGGGGATTAAGGCGCTGCCTGACTGTGGAGCCAGCTTTTATAAGGTACATCATATTACTTCAGCTTCACACTTTCACAGATATATCATCATCTGCCTCCCACCAAAGCCTGGCTGTTATGCCTGCGTATTCTGTCTCAAACAAGATTAATACTTACACACTGGGTGTGTGTGAGGAAGCACGGTGACAGTAAGCTGACAGTACCCACTGTATGTAAAGCTTACACCGTATTCACTAAATGTGTGATCCCGTGGAGGAAACGCTGTAATGCACCTCAGCTCTGGATCACTTCTTGTATGGAACCTATCAACATTTAATTACTTCTCACCATAAATGAATAAATATGACGCGTGATACGGGATGATTTTTTTTTCCTCTGGTGTTGCTAATGATGTCAGCACTGTGTTTTAAAAAGTTATTGGGTGTCCTTCACAAGAACATGGACTGAAACAAAGATCAAACCAACTGTTAACTCGGGCGAACTTCTGTTTAACCACTTTTCAATCTACTTACAGCAGGATGTGCAAAGACGAATAACGCGCAGGTTGTATCTTGGACTTCAAACAATTTTCTGGACTCGACTAAGTCCACCCCCTGACTGCTTTGTGTGAGACGACTCTTTAATTTGAACCAATTAAAAACAGTAAAACCCGACAAAGGTCATGTGTAAAAAAAACATAGATATATGGTGTTTCATGTCAAGTCAGTGTCCTAGAGTAAGATTAGGGCTGCTGTGAACATGTTTGACTAGTCAGTTCATTGCCTGGGGACACTCCCCAGGCAAAATCCATACTCTGAGTCCAGGGTTGCCTTTAGAAGCAAGCCTCGGAAATGATTAGTGCTGCTCAGCTGAAAGGCACAAAGGGGCCTGTTGGCCGGCCCTGAAAGTTTCAAAGTGAAACCGGTACACCTTGTGTCTGTGTTAATTGATCACAGGCACATTATCTTGCCTGTTCAAGGCTTAATTTGCCCTCTGAATCAACACCTTTTGTCGACTACTGCAGTCATTTGTTGGAAGGAGAAAAAAGAATCGCGGCAGCTTAATCATTCCAAGCAGGTGTGAGTCCCAGCCAATTTTCGGCTCCCTTTTGTCATTTAGTCTTCTCGTACAGGTTGCGGCTTTAGAACACATTTCATTACACAGAGTGGAATTTAGGGACCTTTTTCAGTGCAAGGATTGAACATTAAAGAAAACAAAGCAGAAATGGAAAAATGCAGCGGTAAATAATGTGCATGTGTTTTGCAATAAATAAAATTTGCTTGTGAAACAGAGAAGATACCGTAGGCCTGCAGTGTGGAGCATATAGCGCGTGAGAGTGCGCTTACGTTTTTTAATGTATCGTAGATGTAAAAAACATAAAAGTATTGTTCTCATGCACAACGTTTCAATATTAGGTGTTTTTGTTTAATCTAGGCTTCTGACGATTTATACATTAACGCTTCAGAAGATCAGCAATTCATACATAAAGTCAGAAAAATAATATGAAAAAGAGAAGCATAACTTAAGAATAAATAGCTCGTGTAGCTGAGTGACAAATACAATGCATTTATACATTCTTTGCAGGGATATATCTCCAACCCTTTTTACTTTAAAGCCGTAAAAAAGTGTTGAATGCTGATACATGATGCATGTTTTTCAAAGCTTTGTCAAATGGATAGGACTCATTTTCATTTGAATTGAAATAATATTCTCACCTTTGTGGAATTTTGATGTGGTGAATAAGCCTTTGCAGTGAATTCCCAGAAGAATACACTTCAGACAACCAAAACAGTGACACTAACCTGACACAAATTAGGATCAAATGACTGTAAAAGCTGTGGCAAACCCTCGTCTGTCTTTCCCCTCTAGTTAGGGGTGACAGTGTGCATATTCTGATGTGCAAACCTCAGCAGCACGTTGGTTATTAGTTTGTTTATTGGATACCTCGCTTTGAGATATTTATCACTGTTAGATGTTTTAGCAAAACATGCAAACCCAACTGCATTATAGAAAGTGTTTCATTTAAATTTCTGAAGTAAATTCTCAACACAATTTAATTGCATAAAAATAGTGAAACGGTAATAATTGATACACATATTCACTAGACTATTCTGGTAATTTTGGTGGTGTAGTCCGTTGAGGCAGAAAGAATCTACCTTCCAAATCTGGAGCTCAAATTAGATTAGGCTTCCAACTTCTGTTATTTATCCTCCCTGCTTGATTCCATCTTTGCTGCATGTCATTACTGTAATAAAGCAACATTCCTTCAGAAATAAATCTGAGTATATTAAACACATGTGTTTTCTTCCTCACACTCAGGAGGCTTTGACAAGGCGTTAAATGCTGTTTGAAAAAGTGACTCATAGCCTGATTCTATATGACACGCTTGGCTTACTGCAGTCGACAACTCACTATGCATTCACTTTGAGATAAGAACGTTATCAACAACCTGGTGTCTGTGCAATGAGGGTGATTAGAAGACATATAGTACAAACACTTCCATTTTGACTTCAGAAACCTTACCTCCACCCATTTGTAGCTTCACAAATCTATCATAGCAGGGGATCAGCTGAGGGAAATGTGTATTTCATTTCAGTCGCTGTCCCCATTCTTAATGGGTAGCCATCCAGAGAGAATGAAATGATTGATTTTTGTCATCCTGAATGAGGATAAATGAATGGGAGCTAAATCTTCCATGAGGAGGAGGTGGAAGAGGAGTAGCAGGGAAGGAGGGGGCTTAGCTTTCTTTGCACGTCTGGCTAGACGGAAACTCAGCAAACCTGTGCGGCTGTAACAGGGGAAAAGAATAGTCTGTGTGTGTGTGTGTGTGTGTGTGTGCGTGCGTGTCTGCGTGCATGTGAGACTGAGAATTACTGCTTGTGTGTGTGCGTGCACATGCAGGCATGTTCGTACGTGTTCACTTATACTTTGCTTCTAAGGTTACCTAATGAAATATTGATGGGAGATGTGGGAAGTGCGGGGGCCGGGTTGGCTGGGGGTTGGTGGCGGCGGCGGTGGTGGTGGTGTTGGAACTGTAACTGCTGCTTCCTGTAGCTTGGGACATCTCTGTCACTCTGGATCTCAACGAGACAGACCTGCCCTAATTTAATCTGACTTTGAATGAGTCTATATCACAGGAGGTAAAAAAAAAAAGAGTGAACTTACTCCACTGCAAAGAGGAACAGAGAGAGAGGAATACAGAGGTGCGGAGGCAGAAGAAGAAGGCAGCGCTAAAATAAACAGCCAAAACATTTCAAAGGCATCACAATCAATATAACCACCGTCTGTCAAAGATATCTAATATATAGCTTTTAAATGTGACAGAACAATGAGCTCACTGTATACGCAACACAGTGCTGTTCAGACTATTATAATGTTTGACTGATGTTATACGGCAAGTGTGACTCCGCTAATGGACTGGGATACATCTGGGGATTTTTTTTCATGATTAGATGCAGCTTTGCAGTTTCTGAGGAAAGATAGCGACCTGTGAACTGTGTGACAGTGATGAGGTGCTCTACAGAGCGGCTGCCACATAATTACCTGCTTCTGACACCATTTAGTGTGTCCATCTCACCGCACAACCCGAGCAAGAGGTGTTTCAATATCTACCGCGAGTCGCATTGTTTGATTCGGGACTGCCTTTTATTCTAGATTAATCTTTGCTCTCGAATGTTTGACTATGATGTTTCCCTACTAATGATCTCTCATCTCGCAGCTGAGTATATAATGTCCATGGAGGAGATCGTCCAAAGCCTATTCATTTGAAACTACATATGATTTTTTAAATTTTTGTTTATTTATTTTAGTTATTTTTTTGTCTTTAGAAAGATTCAAATGTGCATTCAGAGACAAAACATTGGCTCAAGAGTATTAAATTGGATTGTAAAAAAAAAATATTCCATTACTACCCTAAACTACCTTCATTTCAGCAGCCAGTTTTCCAGTTTTGTGTTTTTAGCTGACGTGTTTTATCCAGGTCCTTGATTTCACTGTGTCTGAACAGTGGGATAAATGAGAGCGCATGTGCCAATAGTTTGTGAGTTCCCAAGTAAAACGGGGAGTAATTGATGCAGCTCCTGCGAGTTCAACCAAAGGATATTGAGATGTTTTAATATATTCAAAATGCAGCAAATGCAGCACGAAGTTTCCACTGAAATTAGATATTATGGACCAGCCAAAAACTAGTCTGAATGACATCCACAATAATTACACAGCAAGTCACATGCAACTGCCAAACTTAATGAGACACATGCTTGCAAAATGTGAACATGGTGTTTTGATTTGTTTGGCAGCCACAAATGGCAAAAAGTCATCTGAGTACTCATCTTTGCGGTAGAGATATCGAAATGTGCCAACCTGAGCAAAATTAGGTCTGTGGGGAGTGAGAGTGATTTTTATCTCATCCATCATTTTGCATGTAGCAAGCATTTGGAATAATCTGCTAAAAATCTACCAGTACAAAGATTTTTCATATTTCATTCTCAAGTGCTTCCCTATCTTTGCGAGCCAATCACAAAGCCTTTTAAGCCACTCTTCAGAATAAACATATCTAACTCATCCACTTTCACTCACACATTCTGAGACTTTTTTTTTTATAAATCAATACACAAGAAAAATGGAATTAATAGTTTATGTTTATCGCGCCTCTTATCAGAGTGGCAAAATGTATTCAACAACAGTAAACACTATGTTTTCGCCTTGCTATCTCTGCTAACATGATGACGGCTAGCGTGCACTAATCTTGTAAAGTCAACCTTTTAAAAAGGAAGGAGCCGGTGGATGGGGCCGGGAGAAAAAGGGCCGGACGGACAGCTATGTACAGGATTGTATCCGCACTAGGAGCTGCCCCTGTCCATATCCAATGTAAGGTTATAGGAATATCATAATCCCTCCTCTGAGCTCCTTTGTGCGGAAGATGATGACTAAATTTCCAGTGTCTTATCACACACTTCCAGACTGGAACTAATACAAGGGGTTCTGAGGGAGGAACCCAGCATGAAAAGTGCTGGGGATGAGATGATCAGATTAGCGGTGGCTATTGGATTTGTTTGTGGTGGTTGCAATCGGAGCAAAGCAGGCGTTGTTCAAAATGCCCATGGAGATGCCAAGCCTCTACCGATCCTTAATTTTTTTTTTTTGAGGGGGAGTCAGGAGTGTAATGTAGGATGCTCCCGCAGGGGTAGGTGGGGGTTGAGTTGGGGGAAACAAATTTAACACTTCAGGGGCTTGGAGAAGGAGGGGAGCTGTGTATTTTATCAGGTGGGTGGATGCTGAACTGCTTCATGGGGTGAGACAAGTGGGATTGACTGGCGGTATTCAGCAGGACGCGGGCTGGCTGAGTGCTGAAGGCTGCCTGCAAGGCACAGGCTGTGTCGGTATAGGCTCTTCAGAAACCTCACCTGAGGCACAGCGAGGCATTGTGGATTCAGGAGTCTCTCCTGCACCGTGCACGCCGCGCGAGGGGCTGGATTGGGGAGGAGACACCAGGAGACTGTGCAGAATGCCTCAGAGCAAGGCAGAAAATTAGGGAGGGTGAAGACGCGGGGGCTGGAGGGAGGCAAGAGTTGGCTGATGTAGGGATGAGCTTCTCAAAACCCAGATAAGAGAGCCCAAGAAAATGTGTCATTGTTCAATTAGACAGGAGCGAGATCCAAGTAAAGGGATATTCCGTCCTGAAAATATGCCTTAATGGTTTCAGTGGTGGTATCAATCACAGTAATGACTGCGGGATAGATTCGTAATGATGATGAAGTAAATACTATATACTGTATTGAAGAATGGAGGCTATTTCGGAGGGAATTACTGCTGGACTTGTGGGAAAGGCTTTCCGCGGAGGACTTAGCATGAGGCACAACAAATCCTGCAAATTTTATCATTTAGTGAATAAATCACTTCATGTCCATGCATATCTTACATTTTTGCACTATTTAAGAATATTTGTGTTGTTTGTATCGTTTAAGAATAGATTGGCCTCCCCAAAGAAGGCTACCAAGCACTCAGAGTCAAATCACATCACGCTCGATTCAAATGCATGACTCCTCTCAGAGTTCAACTCTCGCAGACTATTTTCCCACATGTTTAATTTTGTTAAGTGACACAAACGGATGTCAATACTGGTCTGTACCACTTACCTTAAATACCTTGTTCAGACAGCAGACAAAGACGCGGCTCTGCTTATATGACATAATACAGCGGTGCACTTTGTACCCCTAAGCCAGGTCATTTCAATAGAAGGAAAGCCACTGAGTCAGCTTGGCGAGACAATGTCGATAAGGTAATGGCACAGATCAATACCAAAGATTTGGGCCAGATCTTAATTAAAGAAACAACTGCTGATACAAATGATGTTTTCAATGTATTGATATCACGGGGGCAAAGGGTGGGTTCACTGTAGCAGAGCAGCTGATCAATGTACTTAACATTAGCATTCCTTTTCATCGTGTACCAAGATCACTTAATTCTTTCTCTCGCTGTTCCCTCTCTTCCCAAACACCTTTTCAGGACCATCTGAGGCAACCCCCCACCCCCTCCCCCCCGGCTTACAAGGTGAACTTGAAGGTCTGCAGGTTTGCGCTTTTATGTGTCTCAACATCCTGTGGTTATTATGTGTTGAACCAGAGAAAAATCAAAGATGCTCTTAAGACCAAAATCAGGATTCTGGCACCAAGTGTATGAAAATCAATTGTCTTTCACACAGAGAAGTACATTCTTTTAATTACACAATGCTAATCTTTGGGAAAAGCTATTTATCTCTCTTCAATGTACAGGTTAAAGATGTCAAATCAATGAAAAGGGATTTCTGGATTACTCATGTGGAATTTTATCATTTCTTTGTAATGTTTCCCTGGTGCATTGTTCGTTGGAAGAACACGTTGAAAGGAGGGGCTTGTCATGACTCAGAAAAATGAACAAAAACAAGCCCACACATTGTAAATTCCTCACGCAGAAACTACGAGAAGCGAGCCTGTGGTCTCCAGGCAACAATGAACAACAACCCAAATAAATAAATTAATTAATTAAAATAAACTTCAGATGCTGCCGTCTCTTGTGAATGGTAAAACAATAATTATTAAAGGGAAAGCTGAATTGATGGATCCCATTAAAGCTAACACAAACTCTCCAGAGGCCTAGCAGCACAAACAGTCCAAAGTCAATAGTGCGATTCCCCTGGTATCCCCGACGAGGACCCAGTTTAAAGAGACATCAATCTCTTTAAACTAGGATGTCAGTTCCCGGCTAATGAAGCTGCAGCCGATCAATATTCAGGATACTACTACTACCTTAAATGAAGTACTAATGCTTGTCGAGATCTCACTGTCCAGGTTTGCCGCTAAGAAGCTCTGTCTGAAATGGGTAGAGCCGTGTCACAACATAACAGTCTGCTTAAATCTGTCAAAATTAGCTTCTCATCTTTCAAAAATGTACAACAATCAGTGACACAGTGGCGTGTAGCATAAAATACTAATCGACACAAATCTATTATGACATTGTTGATTCCTTTGATTGTTTGTTTGTTTGGGCTACAAAAACAACCACATTAAATCTAGTTTTTAGATATTATTTCCTGTTTTTGTTTTTAGAATAAATTACTACAATAAATATCTATTTTAGAATATCTGTAAAGATACTAATCAAATCCAAATACTAGTTATAGTAACAGACTTCACAATCAGACACATTTTGCTGGTAACTTTAACTGCATATACTGCAAACTCAGACGCATTTTAAGCACAAATCTTTTTCAGTAAAGGATCTGCAGTCATCATAAACATTTATGGTCAAATGTGCTACCACTGTAAGTGCAAAGCAAAAATGATAAACAAATGATTACTGTGTCATTGTTAGCCTAGTTTTTTCTTTGTGGCATGTTCCATCTGACCAAAAGCTCAGTTTCTTTTTACTTCAACAGCCTTTTTTGAGCCTTTTTCTCCCATTCTTTTACTTTATGCATCACATGTTAATGGTACTGAAAGTTTTATCATTGCCTTCCATTATCATAATGCATGAAATATGTGAAAGCCACTTAAATCATATATTAGGCCATTGTGCTATGTAAAGTAGAAAGTGATTTTTATTTTTTTCAGAATGACAAGGGGTATTTGTCTTTGAACTCATTCGATGCTTTTAAAAAATTGCAAGTGTGTTCAGCGTATATTTCAATTTATGTTATAGTGTCAAAAACTAAAATTCTTTACTTGTGTTTTATTTTATTAATATTAAATATTACATTTTTATATCTAGTAAGGGGTGGTAATCTATATATTGGTTTAGTCTGCACATAACCCTTGTCTTCTGCCAGAAAATAGGACAGCAACGAAGAAAACAACACCTGTTCCCATTTTCCTCCAGAATGAATACTCTGCACCTTGCAACATCCACAACCTTATTGAAATCAAATGAACTGCACAATAAAGCAGTGACAACATTGTACTGCATGTAGCTCAATCATTACCAGTTAATAAGCAGACTAGGTGTGGTAGAGGATTGACTGACATCCTAATACTGAAATAATTTCCACTTTCTCACCACCTCCCTCTCACAGGCAGGGAATTAGTATTATCACATCAAAGGCTTCCTTTAAAATGGGTATAAAAATAATTTAAACAGACAGTGGCAGTGATTATTCAGACTAGGTTATTTGCCAAGGTGTGTATGTAATATGGCATCGTCGTCAAGACAACTTCATTTCCCACTAAATTGCTGTCTGTCACCAGAATAAGTAAATTTGCCACTGTTTTATCAGCATCATTGTGTCAAGTTAGGGGAATACATCAAACAGTCAATCTAATCAACAGGAAATGAACACACTGTGAATAATGCAATGACTGAAAAGAAAGCGGATTGGTCTGTTGATCTGGTGAATGTAAATTCCCCCCCCCCCCCTCCTTTTTTGCCCCCTTTGTTTCATAAAAGCCGAAATCTTGGTTTGTCGTTGTGACTCTATGACTTTTATTACCTGTTAGCTCAACGGGCTGACAGATAAAGTGAAAATGTATAATAACTTTAAATCTCAGCACTGACATATAAGTTAACACAGCGGAGCCCATATTTTACAGCATGAGAAAAAAGTTTCTCACGCTGAGCATGCTAATTCTGGCGTATAATTATATTTGATTTCAACAGATTAAACATAATTATTTACAAAAAATCAAAAACACAAAATCTATTGCAGATATGTTCAGAATATACAACAGAGAGCCATTGCATCTGCAAATCTAACATTACAAACTCATCTCGACATTTATTAAAGTTGTTAAAATGTTTTAATATGTTAAAAGTCTTTCAAATGGACCCTCTGCATTTACTTTTACACATTTGTAGGTTTTATGGGATTACTATTGAAGGACATTTATTGTGTTACAAAGTTCAACTAATTCGCAATGGTTTTATATGCGACTTTCATACATTTTATCACTATGGTCAAAGCCAGGTTTCACAGCTAATTCCTGTAAAATCCTGATTCGAGCTGAATCTATACGTCCAACATATCGTGCACTGTAAATATGAGCTCAGTGGGATCATTTGACCACAAGGGTCCAACACATTGAAATGATCGTTTCTCAAACTCAAGAGAGAATTGTGATACTCTCCAGAAGATTGGACTAGAGAAGGAAGGTGAGAGAAAGACACGGAGAGAGAAAACAGAAAAAAAAAAAGAAAAAGCATAATGGAGTTTGGAGGTCTTTTGTGGAGCTGATATTGTCTCTTAGTTTGATGTTTGCCTTCAGGATAAAAAGAGCTCCTCTGGAGTAACAATATACACCAAAATAAAGAATTGAGCTTGAAAGAAAAAGGGACAACAGCAATAATGGAACAATGGTGCACAATGGCAGGCATTTAACTGCCCTAGGAGAAGAGGGATGGGTTTACAGTCATGTCACCAGAATAACGCCACACAACTATGGTCATAAGAAATGTTTCCTGGCTTTTCAAAACCTGACCGGGTTCATTATATTTTGAGGGGATAAGGCCAGAGATTCATGAACAGCAGTTTAACCTGCCCAATTAGTCCAAGTCCCTCTGAGGCATTTCCTATCTCGTGTTGATACATGAGGCCACGATGACAAACCTGCCCCAGGGTCAGGTGATTCAACTCCAAAGTGAGTTCAAAGCACTCTTGTTAAACTTGGAACACAATCCTGTGCTGCCGAGGGTATGGTACAGTGCAAAAAGACAGCACTGGCCAGACGCTGCATTGGAACACCTGAAGACTATAGAAGGACATGGATGAGGACATCACGTCATTGCTGTCCTCAATGTCTAACTGACACTAATGATTGCATGACAATGATTAGACATGAGAGGTAAATCCCAAGCTGAAATACTGTAACACGTTGTCATTAGAGCAACAATAAACGGCCTTTAAAAATGATCGCTGTGTCCCATAAAATAGGCAAGATTAGTCACAATGATTATAATATGGCTCTAAAGAACAAATCTAGAACTAAAGCTATTTCCACATAACCCTGCTGGACTTTAGTTGCCAATGTGAATTCGTTATTTTATTGTTGTTTATTTTTTGTTGTACTTTTGATGGACAGCTGCACACGCATGATGGCGATACTGCCATCATGAAGTTTTCAAGGTCCTGTCCAAAGACACGAGGCCAGAAGAAAGGTGTGGTTCATGAACAACCGCTTCTACGGATTGATCCTCAGCCGCCCCTAAAAGCTACTACCTAAGCTTTATTGGACACCAGGCCACATACACACATGTTGAAGACAAAGCTTTAGTGTTATGTGCCCAGAGTCGAGACAACTGAAGATTGTGGCAGGTAACGATATGGTAGCAATGGTGAGTTATACAAATTGGGGTGATTAATATTTGTAGACCAGTGCCAGTTTCCTATATCAATCCAGTGTGATTATAATGACATTTCTTCTATTTAATTTTATATTTAATACTAAAATCATGACCACGGTCCTTCCCACACCTCGACAGTATGGATGGTAGGTCAGAAAATGCATTTGGGTCGCCTGGGAAGGAACTGCCAAACGCCCTGTTTTGTTGTTAAGTTATGAAGCCCTCGGTGTATTATGATGTAAGCTAATATATGGCCGTTTTGTGCTCATCTCTTCATGGCAGATAGATTAAACAATTCCTCACTTCAGAGGAACTGGACTAAGTCCAATCCCATTTTTTCTTCCTTGTGATTCTCTAATAGAGTTGTCAGAAGACTGAAGATTTTTGCCATTCAAAAGTGCTTTTTGGTTATCTATATCTCAAAAGCCTTCCACTCATCAGTGAGTAATTTCACTGTTCCAAGATGATAGGTGAGTGAATAAGAAACATCGCCTGCGGCAAATAAAGAAAGTGGCGGAAAGACAAAATAGAAATATTATATATATATACATAAGGGGTGCAGTGAAGAGTGCAAGGAAGATAAATAAGACAGATACTTTGTTTCATTGTCAGTGGCACTCGGGGGTTATTTGAAGCACTTATTTATGCACTGTAAGCAGAACAATACTGGCGAGCAGAAATGATTAAATACAGACTCTTCAAGCAATAGACATCTCATTGTGGTGGGCCCTGGCTTGCCACTGGGCCAGCTTGATAAAAGCACTATGAGCTGATAGCTGATACAATTTGCCAGCCGATTTGAATGGAAGAGGCTGGGAGGAAGGGGCTGCAGCTCAGTTGGTCTGTCGCTGACAGCCTGTATAAGCTATAATAAAATCATTAGAATGTAAATGCTTTATTGCAAAATAAGAGCCTCAAGCTAGGTTGACATTATCTGCTGCCACCCGAATGAAAGCGCCGATTAGCATTCCCTGATTCAATGATAGAAGCAACTTATCTTTATTAAAATTTTTCAAATCGAGTCTTCATTTTTCATGATTGAGTTTTAAGCAAATGTAATATCCAGTTCAGTTTGTGTATGAAATGGGTGGAGGGGGAGCAGGGTGCCCCAGAAATAATTAGTGTACACATTTCTTCCCTACATGTGTTTCATAAGCAACAAATTGGATTTCATATTTGACGTGTCACTATCTAATACATTTGCATGAAAATATAGGGCTGAGTTTACAGAATAATTACTGAAAGTGTACACCTCTTTAACATGTGTCTCATAAGAATGAAATTTGATTTGTTTGAATGTGACTATCACGGTGTTGCCAAATAATTGTTGCAGAATATGAGGGTTAGACACTGACTTGATTTAGATGTTCATATTCGTGACACGCACACATTTTCAGCTGAGTCTTTAAGCGGGCCATTGCTTAGTAGGCAGACAGTGAATTATGCAAATAGACTGGTACTGAGTACGGGATATAATATGCTGTAGATCAAATGTCACACTGGGAGTAAGAGTGTGTGTGATATAAAAATGGCTGACTTACATATTGTTCTGTAATATATGCTTTCTAATTTGATATTCCTACTTAATCTTTCAGATGTAATTCTCCCAAATGTACAGCTGTATAGGAAACGCTCAGACACACTAGATATCCTTAGAATTGTTTGCATACCTCCGTGGAGTTTGGTGGGAGTGATTAAGCTGGAAGACGACAGCGTTCAAAAGACATGCTGTATTTATGGTTCCCCCTCAATTTCCAAGAGTTATCTTGTCATCCTTTGTATACTTTTTTTTGTAACAAAGTCTGTTACCAAACTGTTTTGCATATACTTAGGAGCAAAGTTCCACTTTGACATTAATTATAAAAAGGAGACCAGCAGAAATTTCAGATCAAGCAAACTAAAAATGCAACTGAAATGCTGCGGGTCCTTGGAGGGGAACCCCTATCATGGCCCACTATTGAGGACATGTCTCTGGGGTGGTCTGAAGTGCTGCTGCACTTTAACCAACTGCGTCGTTCTGAAGAACATCAAAACATCTCGGTGCTAACAGAGCCAACAAGACGCCGTCTACACTGACGTGACAACAAGTTGCCATCAGTCGCAGCCACTGTCAAGGTTCACACAGGACGTCCAGTGTGTGTGCGCTTGAAAGACGAACGGTATTGTTAAGAGCTCATGGTAGAACTACACAATGCAGTTGTTATGGTGCACCCAGAGGACTTGAAGTAGAGTTCATGTGGCCCTCTTTTAGCAATCACCAGGTCATACATCTTGTGGAGTAAATTCAAAATCCTGCACCTCTGCCCCATTCATTGAAGACAAAAGTGGGGGACACAAATTGGTCTGAAAACACAGTGTAAAAAGAAAAGCTTACATTAAGCTCAAGGGGACTCGAGGGACCCGAGCCAATCACTGTATGTGAAGAAGAATGGTGGTGGAGCTGGGGACCGGGCACCGGTAGATAAATCACTGCCATCATGCAGATTTACTGTGTTGGAATGAAAAGATAAATGTGTAAAAGGGGTGTGTGTCAGAACCTGCGGTGCAGGGCCACACGGTAATGCTCAGTCAGTAATTGAACTTTGCTATAATTATCCTGAGGAGATAATATTAACTTATAGTCTTTGCGTGAGAAAGAAGCCGGCCCATAATTCATTTGCTGGATAAGGTGATGGTGCTGGATGGCGCTCTCCCTCACTGCCCCTCTCTCTCTCTCTCTCTCTCTCCCTTCGCCTGCATTGTGTTACTGAAATATGACGGCTCCATTTTTATCCTGTCACAATGACAACTGATGGGCTTATTTTCCTGTGGCCCCGGGGGATGATGAAATAGTAAGCAAACATTCTTTCTCAGGAGGAGAAGGGTGCTCCATCACAGTGGCTGGGGCCGCCACCACCGCTTGTGTTGTGTGGCAATAACAGGAGGTTATGGGATACAATACACTTGGCCTCCTCCTCTCAGTACAGAGGGCCTGCGTGTGCAGTACGCTGGCGCTTCTCTGCGGCTTCTTTAGTGTTGCCTTTTTTTGCATTGCCCAACACTGCCTTCACGTCGTAAAGCATTCGGTTTTAGGTGAGTCTTGATCTTCGAATTATGTCGCCTAGATTATTTTTGATCAGTGGGATGTCACCGTCGTGGCAAGTGTACAGTGACAGAACGCTCACAGGTGGCGGCGGCCTTGTGGCTTTACAAGAAGTATGATATTTGTTTCAGCAGATCTACATGTGTCTTTTATCACTTTTCTGTTTCGCAAGCGGCTTGTAAATTAGCCAGGTGTCAATTTCCCATGTTAAAATTGATGTCATGGCCGAGGCCCAGCTGATTTATAGAGAGGCATCTTGTAAAAACCTGACACTCACGGGCCCATTATTTACACCGAGCGAGCACTCCTTCAGCCTCAGCCGCTGTAAGCGAAAGTATCAGGGCAAGGTTGCGACATTTAGAATAGGTCAAAATAACACTGCCACCCGGCTTGCGCTGTCTGACAATATACCATTCATCTCATTTGAATAATGAGCAATATTGATGGACATTAGCCGAGGGAATGAGGCTACAGGAACCTGAGGGGGGGGTGAACGCTGTCGGCTCTTATTTTCCCGGCCGGTTTGTTAACCAAGTGTGTGAGGCGGTGGCGGCAATAACAGCGATAAGAGCATTCCTCCAGCTGCGGTGTTGCTACTCCAGAGTAAACACCATCAGACCCCAGTTTATCACAGTTCTAACTGGATTTAGACAAAGAGCTACAGCGGCAGCTCCAGCAGATATCTGATGGCAGCAGTCAAACATTAGAACGGCGCTCGTTGTGTGTTATTTCAATTATTGCTGTTCAAAGGCCTCATTTTGAATTATAAATACACACAGCGCTAATCCTCATTACTCTGCCTTTCCATTTGTGGAATATGCCGTGGCTGAGTACGCTGGAACACCCACCTTGGTGTCTTGTCAAGTCACAGGCTTTTGTCTCCTTGCTGTAAAGAGAAATGACAGTGTAATGTGATTTACAGGCGATGGCTTCAGCTCCAATTAAATTAAGTCCCCAATAATCCATGATGAATGCACACCTACGCCAGTCATTAGGATTCAAAACAAAATATGGGCTTATCATATCAGGGCACCATGGAGGGAACACACTCTTTAATAGATGTGCTGATTCATTTAGTCATTCATGTCACAGTGTGTAATGCGTCCAGTGTCTGTCGGCCGCTAATGACTGGTGAGCCTCTCAAGATGCCTGTTCGCCAAATCTGGGAAAAACTGTCTGGGAGGCAAAACACTAAGAACGCACCAAACGTCAAAAGCAACATTAATTCAAGGGATTTAGAACTTAATTTAATGTTATGATTGGGAGCATTTCAGAAATTCAAATAGCAGTCTTCAAAAAATGGATAAGTCCAATTCAAAAAGCAGACATTGCTGACATTGTGCAGTCAGCAAATATTTGGCCACTACATTTTTGATTGACAGTGTCATATTTGTAAGAGGGTTATGAACCACAAAACAAGGGTTAAAGGGAAATTGACCCAGCAGTTGACGGGTGACTGATACATTGAGCTGGAGGTCTTTCATCTTGCTGCTGAGCTTACATGAAGCTTATATAACAAATTACAATGCCTACAGGGTAATACATCAACTGATGGATCTCCTTCTGCTTTTCTGTCTTCTCTCCTTCGTCTTTTGTGCACATGAGAGACCCGGTAGATTCACTGGAATATAGGTAACTGCTACTGTGTTCTTTGAATATGATCATGATGGATGCTCTGTCAAGAGGGACTAAATTGTGATGCAGTATTTACAGACTATTAGTTAGCTATAAGCACAGTTAGCTGAGATTATTGATTATGGCTTGGATCAAAAAGACATGGTTTGGACAAATCTCAATTCTATTAGATATTTCATTTTTTGTGCAGATTTAAGATGGTGGATGAGGATTGCTTTATTACGAACACTGACTACATCACACTTCTCGTATGACACTGCTGCTAAAACTGCTTCAAAGAATTCACAAAGTAACGCCTACGGACTCGATTCTTTTAATGTTTTGGAGATACAGGGTGTGCTCACTTTGACTTGACAAAATACTGCATTATCCTTCGTGTTCCAGCACGTCATTTCCCTTCTGAATCCCCGGCATCAGACGCTGAGATATATTCTCTTGATATCAGAGACCCTGTCTGCCTTAATCCATGTCCTGGCTGCACCTGGCAAATGATAAAATGTATGACTTCTCCGATAAGCACACAAGTAGAACAACACCGTCCAGGTGCGGGTTATTGGTGAGGCATAAGCACCGTCTTGGTATGCAGAAGGAGGCAGATCCTTCTGATAGCTCTGCAAAGGGGATTCGACTCCCGCACCCCCAGCTTCAGATGTATCCCACTGTTCTGATCTCCTCAGACTAGCTTAAGGTCAGCGGTCATCATAATTGCTCACCACACTTTGGTTCAAGATATACTGTCAGGATGTCAAGTTTTGATCACTGTTAATACGGTATTCTCAAATATCACAAATCTCGGTGCACTCTAAAACTCTGTAATTACAGCCAGCTCTACACACAGCGCACAGATTACAAGCTTCACAGCTATTGCACAGTTAAAGAGGATGGATCACATAAAAGACAAAGTTTAACTCCACTCACAGCTCGGCAAAGGTTAGAAAGTTATTGTGGATGTGGAGACCTTAACTGCCGTAATCCACAGTGCGGGGCTTCTTTAAACAGAAGTACTGATCTCGGATCATAACCTCACATACAATAATTGGTGGTCCTGGTTCAGGGCCATGCAGTCAGCACTCCTACCAGTGAATAAAGCTGTCTGAAGTGGTCCTGGTGGCTTGACTAATAAGGCGTTACTCACAGTGTTAAAGTGCAGGACAGAGGCATCTTAAGTTTCGGTAACTTGGGAATGAAAGCATTTTTTGGGAATGTGTAGTTGGAGGTTAGATTTTGGAAATATCAACATTTTTTGACATTCTTAGGTTTGGTACAGAAGAGGAGAAAAAAACATGTTAAATGACTTAGTGCTTTAATTATAGGTCTATCAAATGCTCAAGTAACTGCACTGACAAAACAACACGGTGATACACACTTAGATAAAATAGATGATAGATCAAAGAGCTCTGAAATGAAAAAATAAAATACTGAATCGATTGTGTTCATGTAGACTGGCTTTCATTCTAGTTCTTTAGGATTTATAAGATATTTGTTCCATGGTAAAGACAACCTGTGTGTAAATGTGTTAAGCACATGTTTGTCTGCAGCACTTCCTGCCATTAGGGTCATTTCAGGATACGTCAATGCAAGAATAATAAATCAATACCATTTTAAGTAAGTACAATTTCATAGGAGCCTTCATATTGTTAGAAAATAATTTTTATATGTATATGGGGAAAGTTTGGACCTGCATTTTTTTATGCTACTAGTTAGAGTTACAATTAGTCGTGAGCTCTCTTTTCATAGTTTGTTATATATGCAGTTATACATGTTTGTAATATGGCCAGCTTGTGCTCCACAGTGTTGATAAGCAGAATCATTAGTGAAAAATGATCATTTATAAAGGAGTCAGATAATTCTACTGTCAGACATAAGTCAATTAACAAAAAACATTTTTAAAACCATTTCAACTGCATTCCTGTCAACAATTATGGCAGCTAAAATAGTTTTCAAAATAATTGTTGGTTTATCAATTGCCTTTTTTTTTTACAGAACTTATGAGCAAATTTGTATTATTAATAATAACACACGTGCACTGTGGCCTCCACTTTTCAAAAGACTATTTAGATTTTATTTATAATGATCTGGAAAAAATAATAAAATGCGAACTTTGTTAGTACAGTTTTTATAAGGCTACATGTTGCACAACACAATTATTATGGTCTTTAGACAAAGCACCACATCTATTGAAACCAAATCCCCCTCCCACCCAAGCACACAGAATCCTCGGACCATCTCCCTTACCCCCGTCTCTCAACAGCCTTTGAGAGGTCTAAGTATAAAATAGCGAGGTGCACTAACAGTATCTGTCCTTTGCAGGATACATATAGAGGATACGTGGGGAGGCTTAGGCAAGAACTTGCATCAATCTGTCACTCGTTTCCCTTGGGGTGATAAGAGAAATTCCAACAGAGAGATAACGCTGGACATTCAACTTAATTCCGAAGGAAGAACTTTTCATCAGTGGGTCACATATTAGCTTTCAGAAAAACTCAGTGCTGTGAGTTTCTTTTTCTCCCGTCCACCTTTTGCTTGCAGTGCACTGTGAGGATGACATTGTGAACTCGGGTTTTTACAATTTCAAAGCAGGTGTGTAGATGTGAAAGCTGCTCTTTTTTTATATGTTTTTCATTATGACCACCATGTTGAAATAAACTTTGTAGATAACACAGTGACTAGATCTATGGTTGTATATCCTGTCTTGAGCCAAAACATTACAAATAGTGTAAGATGTCTTGAGGTCAACAAAACCTCACTTTTCTGCGGGGTTTTCTGCATAGTTTGATAATCTAAAATAACACATTGCAGAACAGAAGTTGTTTTGATTGTCATTTTTGCAGAGGAGAAATTATTTTAGTCAGCTGAAGTAAATCCATGTCATTTTGCAAGCTGTGGGAGCTGAGGCGTGGTATTTTTGTAAAAACCAAACCCAGAAATGTAGCATGGCGAAAAAGGGAGGATATTGGATCACTAATTTGGGCATACATGGCTTTGGTTAAAGTTCAAAATGTCAACTAAATTGATTTCATGAGGCACAGCTGGCAGCAAATTAAGTGCTAATCATTCACAAATTCCCTTCAGTGACACAAATTATCCCAAAAACCCAGAAGTCCTCAGAGCTAAATGGAGGCTCCTAGTGTTTTATTTTTGCTTCAAATAAATCAGTTTACCATTGTAGCTAAAATCAGTTAAATAATAAAATTTTTCACAGTACAGAAGGTTTTTTAAACTCCAATAAAACAGCAACACACTCCTGAGAAGGATGCATGTAGTACAGTATGTGCTTCACAGGAGAAGTTTTCTACAAATTTCAGGATTTATTTTACTTTGCACAAATACAAGGAATGAATGACACCATCTCAAATGCAAAAACAAACTAAGAAAAAAGAAAAAAAAGTGTAATTATTCAGTCGGTCCACCGTCAAGGATCTAACATGCATTTTGCCACACTAAGACCCTGCAAAGGAAAATAAGGCTGTGAGAATGAAAAAAACAAAAAGTGACATTGTCATGTGGAAGATAAGTCGTTCCATACAGAGACAATTGATTAGCTTCGTAGCGCCGCAATAGCCCTTATTCAGCTGGGTTGGTGTGTAAGTGCTAGTCTGGCTGTTTTTTAGAAGGATCATATGGATCGATACGACATGGCACATTTAGGAGACCCTTACACCACACCCAGGGACTAGAGAGGCAGGAGCGAAGCCCCTTGCTGCACCATCACCACTACCACAGCCGTTTTCTTTTGCTGATTGGAAGGGGGTTGGGTTAGTGACAATAGATGGGCCGCAACTGCATATCCTTGTTCAAGTGCATGACCAACTGAAAGCATTTTATATTTCGTATTTCGATATGTGGCACTATGTGTGTCTCAGGCTCACAAACTGTGTTTATTGCAATAGTAAGTCAGATACAAAATATGACTGTTGACCTGGGGTTTAATAGATGTTTTTGTTAGTTTTCTTCGGGGGCTTCTAACAATCAAGATGTCCCCCTGCAAACAAAGACTTATGGGCAGGTGGGGAGGTGAGATAAACACAATTAAAAGTGACAACAGAAATATATTGTTACGGGTCAAGATCCATCCCTCAATATAATTTAATGGGAAAAGAAAAAGTCATAGTTAATACAAAGGGATAGAGCCCACGATACACCACTCCATTTACAGCAGGCTTAATGTTTTTTGCATACAGTGATTAAAATATGTTTTTTAAAAGAAAAATTTGCAAAAGAAAAAAAACATTATGCAATATTAAATGCCGATACAACAGTATTGCATGTCAAGTTTTTAAAATAAAGTTACACATAGAGAGCACTAATTTAATCTTGGCTGAATTTACTTTCAGGTAGTTTTTTTAG
The DNA here is from genome assembly GCA_033026295.1 of Channa striata. Lineage (NCBI taxonomy): Eukaryota > Metazoa > Chordata > Actinopteri > Anabantiformes > Channidae > Channa > Channa striata. The sequence goes on along the minus strand of CM065175.1, from coordinate 11,653,002 downwards.
TAACACAAAAAAAATTACTTTACAGCATAATTTAATAGCCACTACAGTGCAAATACTGGGTCATTTGAATGAATGAATTAGTAATTTATAGCATAAATCACAATGGGGGACCACAATTAAAAAACCATAGCACTAGTAAAAGCTGCTGGAGGCTGAAATTAGAGGTGGGACAAGAGTAATATGTTTTCATTGGGGTCAGTACTGCTACAGAGGCCGCCACTAATATATTTCTTTATCTTTTCAACTGTGTTATAAACAGCTGTTTGGGGCTGTAGCAGATAATTCAAGTAAAGGCTTTTTGTCTATGTGGGCTAGCAGGGAGACAATGGAGACCCATCGATTGGAAGGGGGCTCGACATCCTGGCTTCTTGTCAGCTGAATAAAAAGACCATTACGCCTTCAGCCCTGGTTTGATATACACTGCTGTGGTGGAAAGAATTAGGACTTTTACTTTCTGTCTCATCAAGCCATATTTTCTTTTTTTCTCCTTTGTTTTCCTTTGGTCCCTTTTTCCTCCACTTTGTCCTATAATCGTCACAATCTTTTCTACATTACAGGCCTGAGTTTGGGAAACAATAGGACAAGGCTAATAACTTTTCTTAGAGCGGCAGTTTTTTGCCATGGGGAAGAAAAGGGGAAGGATGGCGATGATAAAAGGACGGTGGCCTCGGTCAAAGGTCAGCCACTGTGATCTTATTGTTGTTTCTTTCAGCCCTTTCAAGAGGAGACTTCTGTATTTCATTACCTTGGGATGGAATTTAACCTATTTCTCCGAAGAGTTTCAAAGAAATAAAGGAAGTTAAGGGCTCTGAATACACGAAGCCACGTATGAACACTCAAACTTTATTCACGTATGTTTTATGGTTGGATGTTGTGGTTAACAATAAATCAAGGGATGAAAGATTTATTAAATTAACAGATTTTAATTGTTTTCCAAATTTAACCCCAGTTGACTGAATTCATTCTTTCTCTCTCTCTTTTTTATTAAAAGCTTTGATTTGTATATTTGCCATTAGTTAACTTTAAGTTGAAAACTTAACTCAAAAATATCCTATCCCACGCTTTCTCAGATAATTTAGATAAGATATTTTATTTGAATACTGTTTACTTTTCTGCATACTTTTTATTACTAAGCCTTATTTCTTTGACAGTGAGATTGTATAGTCAAAATAATAACTAAATGTCAGATAAAGTGTATGACATGAGTATGTTATGCCCAGTACAGTTGTCCTGTAATAATTTCATTGATCGTGCACCTCAGGCATGTTTTAGGTGACCTCTTGCGACACTTTTTATACAGCACTGATAGTAATGTCCACTGAAATGTCCATTGAGAAAGTCTGTGTAAATCACCGTGTTTTTAATGCACAAGAACCCACTCCTTTACCTTGTAATGTCGTCTGAGGATGCAGATATGCATCAAAAGACAGCACGAGCCCCTTACTTGGATATGGATCATGGCTCAGATTTGACTTGATATGCTTGCCCTCACACTCCAATCCCCCTTCATCACCAATTTGATTAATACACTCAAATTTTCTGAGAGATAGTTCTCTTACAAAGAAGAGATCCATTTCACCCGCAAGATTGAAAGTTAGAAGCCGCGGCATAATTGATGACCTCCCGGGACAAACGCTCTCATATTTATCACCACCTGACCTTTTCTCCGATCTCATCCATCATAAATTAAAGTTGTACAGCAGTGGCGTGGCCCTCGCTCCTCTCTCAGCACAACCTTTTGTCCAGAGGTCCTCTCCTACACTTCATTTGGAGCCGTTGGAAGGAGCAGTTTTAAAACCTGCAGTTCAGCACCTCTGCTGTTCAGGGCAGATGGTCATCACTGAAAGCATCTGTCAAACTCAGGCCCCCTTACTAGTAGCCAACCGGCATCTTCTCCTCCTTTCTTTCTCTTTTCTTTTTTCTTGCCCTCTCCTCTCTTCCCTGTACATGGTCTCCTGTCTGCTCCCTTCCTCTTTTTCAGGATGTCATCGTTTATTATCGTATTTCTCCTTTTGTCAGATTTCTTTGTCTCCTTTTCCTTATGTCTTTTTCCCTCTTGTTTTGTCCAGTTCATGTTCATGCTAGTGTTACATGAAATTATGTGCCGCTGACTCACATCTGTCCCAGTCTGTAATTAACAGATCCTGCTCAGACAATATGTACATATGATGCATGTTGCTCAAAATATTATAACACACACAGTAATTAGAAGAAATACCACCACTAAACGCTGCATAGGCCAGCCACTACAAATAGGATTGAACAGAATTAAAGGACACTTTTGTATTAAATATGTTAATTTGCAATAATTGTCTTCTGGGTTTGTTCAGTTTGCTGCCATGTATCTGCAGTATCACAACCATAGTCATGTCTTTCTAACTTTTCTCTCTCTCTCTCTCTCTCTCTCACACACACACACACACACACCCATCCCCTTACTAAAGGCACCTATTAATATTGATGAGAGGTAGGGCATTAATGTTAAAACTGAGCTTTGGGGCCGAGCCCTTATGACTCTACCGTAGTGATTAACACAAAGCAATGGAATAATTTATCATTTGCACCATATTAACAGGGTGAATTTTCAAAATCTCCTATGAGAGGAGGTCAGTAATTATGGGATAATATCTCTGCCAATTATGGATTTTGAGTATCTGGGTTAATGATGGGTAAAATCAGTATTGTATTCATATAGAAAACATGCATTTTAAACATCTTGTCAGATCACCACAGGTCACTTCGAATCATTAGTCTTGCAGTGTTGTTGCTCTCTTTTGTTTCTAGCGTTGCGTGGAGATATGGGTGGACACCGAAGCCAATGGAAAACCAAACTGCCATCTTCATAAATCCCACTACAGGGAAAAAATTATTTGGACATACTACAGCATATAATTAAATCAATAGTTTTAAACAATGGCTATTTACTATTTATATCATAAAGCAAAATTGCATTATTTCCTAATGCAAAGTACCTATTCTCCTCAAATTAAGACAAACCCTGCAATCTTGTAAAGCTGCTCTTCAACAGCTATTGAGAAGGAACAACTGAGAGGGAGCGATTCATATGTTTATACATTGTCATTCAGTGCATGACTACTCTGCACTCCCACCAGAGGCAGCCTACAAGTGACCCCTGAAAAGAGGAGGTCAGGGAGTAGGTCGTGCGGAATGGCCCGGCTGTTGGCTCCGACATTCTCTGACAGCTTTAAGTAGATCTCTTTTTAGCCATTTATTTGGAGTGTCCGGGGGGAGTGAGCGAGAGCAGGATGAACAAGCGCAGAGCATGACTTCCTCCTGAAAGGGAAACTCACGGCTAAAGTGAACTTTCCTTGAATGTCAGAGCAGGTTCCCTGATCTAAATCTTCAAAGAGTTTTTCTCTTTCTCTCTGCCTCTGCAGCCATCCGTCAACATTTAATGTGATATCTTCATACAGCAACATCTACTGCACGTATCATGCTGTTATTATTTGTCACAAACTGAAAAAATATGATCCTATCAATCTGACAGTGGTTCATGTGTTGGTTTCCTGCTTTTTCCAAAACAGCCAACACCCCTGGTTGCTTCATGGTTACCCTGTGACAAAGTCGTCCCCAGGTTCCTGTGGTGCTCCTTAACATTGATTTCTTGTTGCTGAATTTGTCACAGCGTTATTAGCCTGGTGAGGCTTCTCAAAGCATCTTGTATAATGTCCTGAGTAAATTAAGTGTTAATGTCTTTATGGATCCTTCAAGCTGATGCTATGTTTACCAAACTGTTAACCAGTAAAGGCAGCAGTGTTTTCCTCCGAAATATTTTGACTTAATGTTAGACTTTAAGTAAATGCTAATTTGTGTTTGTAAGTTATTTTCTATGCACCTCACAGCTCAGTTTCATTAATATTAAGATATAGTTGGAACAGCAATTTATGTACTTTGATCCTAAGAATATTCAAAAAGTGTTGGGCAAATATAACAACGTATTATATGCCTGATCCCTTCTCTTTTGAAATAACTAGTTATAAAGCATTTGCAATGTAGTTTTAGAGAAGATGCAGAGAAGAGTAGAACTGAAAGAGTTATACATTTGCAACACTTCCCTATATAAATAAAAAGTGAAATAACAGTTTATTGAACTCATAATGCTATAACGATCTGAACATGTTTGTAATTTATTTGATACTGCTCCTGCCACTGGTATTATCAAAAAGAAACAAAAAAATTAAAACATGAAATTGTAAATTTACCACAAGCTATAACTTTCCTAGACCCCAGGTCACATCATAAGCTGACCATGTATGTCTTTATAAACTGCTTAAGAATACCAAAGGCTACCAGCAGAAGTACATCTGCACCCCACAGGTGTACTGTAGCCGCATTCACAAAAGCTCAGTCCAATACTCACTGTCTCGTGTTGTATAACGCATTTTTATCTCCACCGCACCAGCAGGCCATAGATTAGCATTATAGATTCTAATTTGAAGTCTTGTCACTGCTTCCCTTGTCTAGAATTGTAAGTGCAAGGGCTGCCATCTGCTTGCAATAATGAGCCTGACAACCCTGGTAAACGTGCTTTTTACTATCATAATGGCTGGCGTATTGATCTTAATGGATGTAGCGTTGGCTTGTTCTATCAGTCAGAGGGAAACAGTGGGGCACGGTGAGCAACACCACTCCGCATCTAACAGATTTGTTGCTCCTAGGCAGCCCTCATGGCCACTTCATTGATATCATTAAGTCGCCATATGTTTTGCTAATTTACCGCAGTTTTTGGATGGCGTGCATAATAAGACACGCTCACCGTGAACTTGCTTCTGACACTGTGACAGGCCGTAAAGAATCCTACTCTCTCCTCTTTCCTGTGATTGTGTGTGTGTGTGTGTGGAGGTGGGCAAATGTGTGGCTGTGTGCTGCAGCCTGTTTTTAATAGGTAAAAAAACAACTCAAATTCTGGGATATTTTTATTTCTCTTTTTACATCATTTGTTTACCTTTTGACTTTAGGAAAAACTGATGAGTATTTCACCAGAAGCAGTATCTAAAGATTTCCTCATCATATGTTTTACAACGGAAATGACATCCGTCTGTTTTATTCACTTTTGAATTTTGTAAGTCCTGAGCAACATCAACGGCAGCGAAAATGCAAAATCGAATGAGACTAACATACCAAGATTTTCTATGCCTACACACATCTCTACGCTTCAGTTTGACCCAACATGTTTGAAGTGGTGGGAAAAGATTCATCACAAAGTCTCATTTGTTACATCATTGACATGGCAATAATGACTCTTTGGCAGTACAGAGTAATGGGTGGCTCTGCCCTTTAACCCCGGCCAATGAACACATTTAGTTTAGGCCAGCGCTCAGTGATTTATTCCTGACAATATTATGGCTTCTGAAGTCGTAGAGTGGGACGCATTGGACGCTGCAGAGGACAATCATTAACTAGGCAGGACATGGTTCACTTTTACACTTTCACTCTGCTCTGTGACGGCATTTAGATTTCACTCACCATTCAGATTGCTACTGGTTTATGGAGAGAAACTAATGGGACTAAATGACCGCGTGTCAAATAATGTGTTCTCACTCTTGAGCTGAACATTAAGAGATTTTTAAATATATTAACAGAATGTCATTACTGGAAAACCAGCTTGTCTGAAGATGTTATTTTTTTCCTTTTTATTTACACATTTAGAATATTTTTGCGATGCACAATAATTACTAGTTGGGCCTTCTACTGATTTGAGATAGCATCAAAGATAACACGAGGTGTTTTGCTAAAAGTAATGGTCTAAGCATTAGCCGCTGAGTGAACCACCAAAGCCACCTTAAGAACACAGTGGGAGTTAAGGGGGTGGGCCGAGTATAGAGTATTGAAGAAAGTATCAAAACCCGAAAATATCGAGAAGCTGGAAATGGATAAACACTGGGAGAACAGAGAGAAAGAACAGAGAAGGGACTTAGGCATCTATAAACAAATCAACACATCTATCACCCTGAGCCTCCTGTAAGGGCCATCGGGTCACTGGTGTGTTTGCACCGATCCCATCACTCACTCAGAGTCGACAGGCCGGCCGTTCCCAACCCACCGCAGTCTGCTTTTCCAATCCAGTCAACAAAGCCCAGGCCCTGGCACTGTCTGTTTAGCTAGAGGGGAAAACTGTCAGGAAAAGTAAGACGAATGAGCTGCCCTGATTGACTATTTCCTTAGATACTGAATCAATGGGCTTATTATCACCAGCAATTACAGTACTAATACAAACAGATGCTTGGGGAAAGACATCTGCTTGGAGAGATGAGACAACTAGATTTCCAGTCAATAGAGTGAAGAAAGCTCTGCTCTCACTGGCCCTTAACAGAGGTATTTATATTCATGGGAGACCCGGGAGCAAAAACCCAGCGGTGCACACTTACACATGCAACACACAAACAGAAAAGATTCAGGATATTTATTGCCTCTGAAAAACAATGCATTTGAAATAATAACGCCTAAAACATAAAGAATAAATCACAAATTGCCCGTTCCTATCCAATAATCGCAATAATCAATTAAATTCTAAGGAGAAGGTAGTAGCCTTCGTAATGTATATGCTTACAATTATGTTTATTGACGGTAAAAAAAGCCAGTTAAAAAGAGCCACGTAGATATCATTTATCATATCAATTTGAAATCCATTGTTTCAACAGTGTTAGACTGTGATAATGAGCCTCAATGCATTACTTTTTTATTTAAATAAATGATTAAAAACTTATAGTATAGTGACTCATGTACATATTAAATACAGTACGTGGACATTTTCAACCGGTAGAGTTTGTTAATTTAATTTTCTCTGCATTTCATTGATTAGAATGTATAAATTGAGGGAGTTTTCGACACTCTTTTCCACCTTTCCTTTAACACTGTTACACTTTGTTACATTCTTCATTTATTTGCTGGCTTCCTTTTTTTTTTTTTCGATGACCTCTTTGTTCCTCAACAATAGCCTTCTTAATCCAACAGTGGCAACATATTTGAGCAGGAGACCAAACATGGCCGCCATGTCATGTCTTGTTGAAGGAGAATAAAAAAAGGGACCTGCTCCGCTTCACTTCCTTATTATGATGTGATTCAGTCCACAGATCTCTACAAAGAGCCCCGACAGAGACACAATCATTTTTAACACTTTCCTCTCTCTCCTATTATCTGTCCTCGACAATAGCCTCGGCTCAACACCTCTCCTCCCGTTGCTGTGACAGTGAACCCAGTCTATGGAGTTTCGGAGGGGAGTGAGGCATATCATTGGAGCTCAGGCCATGCAAACAGCAATAGGCCCCATTCAGGATGGGCTCTGATGGACGTGGTGCCACTTGAAGGGGACATGCCTGACTTGCCACTCCCTGACAACCGTCTGTGTTTGCCAGGTGGAGCATTGAGGGGCCGTGCCGTCCTTTTTGTCACAGTCTGCTCTGTTACCGTTTCCACGCCGCAGGGCCCTCGCCATATATAGCGCCGCGGCTAGCTCGCTCGCTAGCTACACGCCTGAGCAGGTAGCCTCAGGAAGGTAGCCGTGCAGAAAGGTCCGTCCCCTTTCTCTCTTTTTTTTTTTTTTTTACGCCGTTTCTCACATTTAATTATCTGATTTCTTCTCTTCCCGTGGTCGGGGGGAGAAAGGAATTGCTCCTCACGCCTTCTTGCTGTGGAGAGCTGCTGATTGTTCTCACTCAAGCCCACAGTGGATTGAATGAAAGGACACCTTCTTGTTTCACATCACATATTAGACTGCTCCGCACAGGCCCGAGTGTTTGCGAGCACTGGACCCGTGTTTGGAGTCAATGAGGAGAGCATTTCAGCCGTGTCACCACAGAATTTCCAAGAGAGGAGGAAATCTTTATTTGAGATCTGTTGCTCTGGAAACTAGACTTCACCTCCTCCTTCCTCTCCATTGCTCATTGACTGTGAACAAGGATACTGTTTTCCACCGAATCCGATTTCCAGCGTCAACATTGGAAGAGCCAAACAGAATCTTAAATAACCTGACCATACATCTAGGTTTTACGTTAAATGTGTTATTGTTATTGATATTATAAGTTGTTGTCTATTCTATCTGTAGTCTCTTTACAATAGAGTCTGTCTACTAATGTCAGATCCCTCTTTTTGCTTGCAGGTTTTGTCATGTAACTTCCTTTAGTCTCCTTCTAAACTCACACTGTAGAAACTACTGTCCTAAAACACCAGCCAACCAGATGAATGGAGCAGCAGGAAAATTAACCCCATACTTATGCGGCGATGCCATTTGAAAATCACCTAATTACGTGATTATGTCATTAGGAATAAGGGGGGTGTGTGCATTTCAAAAACCCTCAGCGAGTCCGTCTGTGAAATAAAAGACGCAAAAGGACCTTAAAGGTAATTAATCTATTTAACTCCCCAGCCCCAGCTCCACATGCCACAGCAGACAACACAGTGGTCCCACAGAACAGACCAGGGAGGGAAAGAATGCCAGTGGATTGCTTTACAAGAGCAGCCCTTTGAAATATATACATAAATGACAAATGTACCATTCATCTGAATTGTGGGGCACATTGGGAAAGTCCATTTCCCTGTCTCCCTCTCTCTGTTGTAAGAGTAATTATGGGGCAGCAATTACAGGTTTATGTACTGTACAGGGAATATGGCAGAACAAGTTACAATACAATGGGTAATGAAAGCATGCTGATGGCAACACAGCACAGACGCTGAATTGTGTTCTGGAGATGAGACTTTTACTTTAAGCTCACAGTAATCTAGTATTTTTCAGTACCAAGCTACGTTCATCAACTACTCAAGGATAAAGTTACTGATTTATGTGCACTGGATGATTGTATGAGACCTGCAGCTCCCAGATACCAGTACAAACGGCAATAATTTGACTTAAGTTGCCTCACACTCCAGTTACTGTACTTGTACATTAAACAGGTATACAAATACATAAATGATATTTTATTAAAATGCAGCATATTTGCAGGTATGTAGTCTGGTGTGAGTATCAAGGTTGCTGTTATCTCAACCTTTATCCACATCTGTCTAAATGTCACTGAGCACTGTGCTGCTCTGCTTCAACACAGACAAAATTATGGACATTGAATAGACCTAGAATTTTAATAACATGCATAGATAGTCAATATTTAATTCTCTAAATGCAACTGGTACTTGTTGTGCAGCTCAGTTAATTAAGGAGAGCTGATTTATGGCAGGTCAGACAACAGAACGGTGCCCTCTAAGTGAAATAACGAAATAAGATTCATAATAAACTACAAACAGTTATACATATTGCCACCATCGCTAGACTTAATGGTATAGGTTGCAATAAAACGGTGGCTGATAAATTTTAATGGTGCTTGTTATTAATAAGACCTTGAAGGAGGAGGGGCGATGTGTGTATTTGGATTTTGATGTTAGTGAGTATTACAAGAAAGCACGATGATAACAATGGTTGTGAAACTCAGCAATGCACAAAATAACAACGGTTTCTGTCCATAACAAATAAATAGCGTAATCCTTTAAAAGAAAGTTATTTTTGCTCTTGTTTTATTTGATAAATAACATTTTAAAACGTTTTCTACTAATGTCCATGGTTTTGTAATATAATCAAGCATATACCAAACATACATTATCTTCCTATTAAGTATTTGGCTGCAGTACTGCTACTATATACAGTGCAGCCAGGTCTTCCTTGAAGCCTCCATTGAATGTGTTGTAATAACTCACTAGACCTGTCCTTGTCAAACCAGCTAGCCTAAAGATAAATATGTCATTTTTTATGGCCCCCATCAGAGTCCTGAACAGCTTCATTTGAGAATAAAAACAGGATATCCCCTCCCAGTAAATCCATCAGGGTGATGAACAGTCATTTAAAGGGGTTGCACAACTCTTGACATTTGACTTTAGGTGTCCAGTAATTCTATTTGAGAAGTCCCACACTGCAAGTCCTTTACTTCTGTACACAGTGAAGACCAGACGGTATTTCATTCTATCATGGCCGACAAAGTAGATTTTTAAGGGAGAAATTAAAAAAACACGAGTGAAACGCAAACTGTCACAAATGTAGTTATAAATGTACCTACGGATCGATTTGGAAACATGTTTTGGTTGCATACACACAAATACAGATTATAAAAAATGTGAATCTTCTAGGAAAAGTTTGAAGTCTATTCATATTCAATGCCCAGCAATGATGAACCACCCCGCCACAATCCTCAGGGTGTCCTCAGGTGCATTTTTGAGCCAAGCTCCGACAGATTGCCAGAACAGTGTGGTGTAGGCTATTTGGCACAGACTGCGGTTCACTTGCTGCTCCATAGGGAGAGACTCCCTGACCTTATCCCTCACTCTCTGTCTGCTTATACTGTACATACTGCAAAACATTTACATCCTAACTCATCTTCTGTTCCATCACCAACCCTTCATTTTATTAGATAAAAGTTATCTGTATTTTTAGTTTCAGTTCCAGTGCACTTTTAGTTCAATTCAAAACTAGAATACTGTAAGTTTCAACATAAGCATTGCTTCAAGTGTTTTTGTTGTGGCTTAAAAAAAGAAAAATACAAATTCTCATTATTTCAAAGTTGCACCAATGAGATATTTGACATTTAAACTTTTATCATCATCATGTTTGTCATGATAATGTCATAATTATTATTACTACAGCATATTATTATGAACACACAGAAAAAGACTGACATTTTTTGTTTTTTTTAGCTTGTTTTTACTGTCACACAAAGACCATTGTCAGTATCTTGCAAAAAAACATAGGTTTGTGGTAAAGTTCACCTTTTGGTTTTGTTACTTCAGGGATGTTGGATGTACTGTACTGTACAAAGATAAAGTTATGTCTTTTTGAAAAATGACTAAACTCGTGACTTTTGAAAGAAGGGGTCACTTTAAACTACAGCCAGTTACTAATGAGAGGCATTGGTAGGGGTGTGCACATGTTGAAGACCACAACCAAAATCAGTGCTATCCAAACAAACTGGCCCGCAATTGTAAATAAAGGAAAAGACATCAAAACCCCCAAAATGGTTTCAATTAAACCCAACTTTTTAATTTTAAAATCTGGTTACATTAATCAGTACAACAGATCCTGTTGTACAGTTTGAACCCATTAATATTGTGCTTACAAGTGTTTTGAGGGGTTTTGAGAATTAACATCCGAACATGCACTGTAGTTCACCACAGCTTTGCATGTTTCCTCCAACCTGCCCGCTAACCTACGTCCTTACTCTCTCATATGACCCAATAAAGCATTTGTTCGAATAGGACTGTCACATGGGAGAGTCGACCTCTGTAAAATTACAGCCGTATCTGTGTCGCACAACAAAATGACAGATAGTGCTGCTTATAATAGACCAAAACGCTGGACAGACTTTTTTTTTGCTCTAAACACTCAAGAATGTGGGACTCAAGAACTGTTTTGTCCGCGGTTTGGTTCCCTCACGTCACATCACACGACTGGTTGCAACAACAACAACAGCAGCAGCACTTGCTTTACACTGAACTTGAACTCTGTGTGAAAGTCCGGTGTTTTGTGACTTGTGCACAACTACAACCTGGCTCCTAACAAACACTGTCGAGTCTAAATACTTCCTGACAGCCATTCACTGCACCTGCTGGATGTCATCAAGCAATACTATAAATCTGTTGGTTGTTTTCAGTGGCAGGTAAAACAACACTTCCCTGTCATATTTCACGGGACGACAGTCTCATTTCTGCAATAACCAGCACCAGCTCCTGGCCACTGTACAGGCATTTAACCGGTGACACATTGATGACACTGGCAAAGAACAGCCAAGTAGCAAAGGGGCATCCCGGTGGCAGACTTGGCAAGGTCATGCGATGGACTTTGAGAAATGTGTTCAAAACCCCCAAACTTTTGTTGAATGTCCTTTCTGTCTCTTTGTCCCACTCATTTTCCCCTGTACTTTTGCATTGCCGACACATAAATAGGTAGAACGCTGCCATTAAAAGTACAAAAAAACAGCTGAGGTGAACCTGAGACAGGAGAAAGAGAACTAGTGGTTGTGTAGGTGAATGGCCGATAGAAACCTGGTTGGCATGTTGGTGTGTCTGCAGTAAGTCAGAGAGGTAGGACAGAGTGATTTCTCCTCTCCTGTCTCCACTGTGCTTACCCATCCCTCTCACCTTGCAGTCTCTCTTTATCACTAAATCGTTCTCTATCTCTTTCTAACTCTCTCTTTAACTCCTTTTCACTCACGTTCACCCTCCTGTCAATTCTGCTCCTCTTTCAATCTCCTCGCTGGCTCTCCCTCTCTAATACTCTGAAAACTACTCTCTCCGCACCTCATTCTCTCCCTGAACACACTCTCCAGCATTTACCAGGCAAACCCGGTGACTGTTGGGCTGTATAAATGACCACATGAGTGAGAAAGAGCAGTGGAGAAAGAGCCCGAGAGACGGGTGTTAGATTCTTGACAGCGGGGTCTCCCATTATCTCTGTAATCTGGTGATAATTAGAATTAGTGCTTGGGCACCCTCAGGGCAAGACTTTCACTGCCTCACAATGCCTCTAAAGGACCTGGAGGTACACTCCGTCCAAAACACACACACTTACACATGGACCTAACCCGTACTCTCAGCAAGACAGACACAGGCCCTCATACCCTTTCTTTCTCAATGCCAACTATTAAAACAATATCAAAAACCGTCACATTCACCTTTAACCCCCAAGTGCACGCACACACAGTTACTCATCCTATGTACATGCACACACGCACACACACACACACACACACACACACCACACTCCCTAACTGCAACCCCTACTTTACCCCTCTTCCTCGCCCCTGGGCGGTGCACAGCTGAAGGTAACAGTGGGTTGCTGGTGTTGGTGGTGTGGAGCTGAGCTTCCACTGCCCATTAATCTGCTGCTAATTAGAATGCTCAATAGACTACTAAAATAGATGTTAGCTGCCTAATTATGCTATCAGCCAGCTAGCTCACTATTAAAGAGAATTGATAAGTGGATAGGAAGCAATAACATTTTGAGGATGAGAGTTGGCTGCTCAGGAACATGCAGTTCAGTTCAACGCAGCTGTTTAAAATACCAGACATGTCGCCACAGTTTTATTGACACTATAACATATTTATAATTCATGCTTATTGTCTTAGGGAAACCTGGTTCACAGTACATGATTTCTGTAACAAAACAAAGGAGGTATGGAAATGGTGGCAGAAGAAGTAGCAACTTTATGATGGCTTTTAAACAGAGTTGTCTAAAAGACAAAAAAAAATTGCATATAGAAAAATGTCAGATGTCTAATACACACACCCAAAAACGTGCACTTTACCAGTTTTGGTGCTATTAAAAAAATGTTTCAGTCTCCATGCTCGAGAATGGATGCAGCACATATGCATGATTGCAGGTTTTTATGCTCAGCTTTTTGTAATAAATTAACTTGCATGCAATGCGAACCCCACCTGGAGCCGAACAACCTTTCAGAAATGAACACACTTAACATGCATTTTTAGAAGAACACGATGGACTTGCCCTTTGTGGCAATGAACATTCCTCACAAGTTAATGTTTTTCTTCCGCGTCCAAAAAATAGTAAATAAATCAAAAGAAAAGAAAGCACTACGACCAATCACACAGAATTCACCGTAAAAAAGAAATGGCTGTTGGTACTCAAGGTGTGGTCGGTGGGTAGAGGCCTGGCCTTTAAAACAGTATCGTCTGCCATGAAATGTTGTTTTGGTGTCAGTCACAGCCACTGTGACCCCTTGCTGCCTCAACACAATACCTCTAATACCCCCCAGCCCAGTGTGCAGCTCATTCACTGAGCCTCAACACACATTCCAACCATTCACTTCCCCTGGAGACTCTCTTTTTCCCCTGTCTCTCCCTCTCACCCCGTCACACGCTTTCTCTTTCTTTCGCTCTGTGTCTCTCCTGCTCTCTTTCCATCTCGTAGAATGTTTCTGAATTGAGCAGCACACAACTCAGCAGCAAAGATCAGTGGAAGGCAGTACAGTAGACCAAAGCACTTTAAATAGAACAGTGAAGCATGGAAGTCCAGAGACCAGGCATGACACACACCATGAAATCCTGGCGTGGTAAAACTCTGTCCTCTTATTTTCACTTTATTTGTGAAAAGAATATTTATTTAGAAAATCTTCACATATGCAAAATATAATTAGCTGCAAAAAAACACATGTTTAGATCAATTATGATTAGCATCACTCCAATGATTTTTTTAAAATTTAATTATTGTTTGTTTTGGGGAAAAAAAAGACACAGTAGTTTTAATCAGAATAAAAACAATCCGAAATCAGTGTTTAAAACTTTCAAAAAGTTAGACTTTGATAAATTAATTGAAACTATTATTTTCAGTTTAAACAAACCTCTGTCACACAACCATCTGTAGCTTTCAAAAAGAAAACAAACAAAAATTAGTATTATATTTTGCTTGGGTGCTATTCACATTGTAATGCTAATCAATAGAAAACACATTTGTAAAGAGAAGGATAAAAGCTATTTTCAATGACGAACAGACAATCAATTTACATGTTTGAAGAATCAAGTGCTGACCTAACCTAAAGTAGCAAGAGCAGGTTACTATTGATTTACTAGTAGATTTTTTTTCTGTGGGTTGTGTATAATGTGGACTCAAATTGACAAAATGGGCATTTAGCCTGGGAGGACGGTGCTTTCTTTATTATGTTGATTGTGTATTAAACTGCACTCAGCATTCACTGCCTCTCTCTATCAGAATTTTAGAATACTTTATCAAGTGGACGGAATATGGAAACAAAATCACGGGATGAGGTTGTCATTTTGTCAAATGCATTAATTTGCTCCCTTGTTGTGTGTTTAAAACACTTCATACACCATCATGGAATACATACACATACTGCCTTAAAAGATTTGAAGAGAAATATTAAAGGCTTATATCAGCTTTGCAAAATTCAACACCCCAAAGTCGACGTCAGTACTGATGGCAGAGGTGGAGGATTGAGTCAAAGAGAGTAAAGAAGTGTTTGATTAGACGACGGCATTTAACAATGTAGATAAACAGAAAAATGAAATCCTTAAATCACTGGCTGTCTGTCCTTTTAGAAAACACACAATTCTCTCGCCCCATTCACGCAGCCTTTCTCTGGTTCTGTGTCTCTCTCTCTCTCTCTCTCACTGTTGTTCGGAGATCGATAGAGTCACCTTGGTTAGCTATTTGTAGCCTCACGGTTGGTGGGGTTATATGTGTGTGGAAGAGAAGGGACGGGACGGGGTGGGCTGCGTTTGTGTGTGCGACCGCGTGCATACATGTACAGGAGAAAAAGCGCACACGGTGTGGAGAAAGCCGTGGGGATCAGCATTAGCTACAGAGCCCTTTTTTGCTCCTCTTTAAACTTGATCAAAGGCTGTGGTAGTTGAAGCCTATTAAGCACGTCCCTCTCAAATGTGCAGGATAAGAACACCGCATATTCAGATGGGGCCAATATTTTTAAGCCACAGCTATTGAAACTGAATGTATATATAAATATTTTTAAAACATTATGCCTGATAGTAAAAAAAAAAAAGTCAGGAATTAAACACAGAAGAAAGTTTTCTGAAGGAGCCTCAATTCAAAGTCGCACCTTTGAAATCTTGAACGGCTGGCTAACTGGTTTATTAAAATCACCACAGCTATTTGCTGTGGTTGTCTGGGCTTATAAAAATACAATTTCAACTTCAGTGAAATGTTTTTGATGGCTTTTCACTCACATTTTTATATAGTCCACCGGATGCAGGCTGCTTTCCTTTGAGAGTTTATTTTTCTGGTCTCCACTTCATATTGTTGAAACGTAATCACATTTTTTCTTCCTCTGTCAGAAAGCCTAAATTGAACTGAACTGTATTTTGTGCAAATATAAAAAAAAAAACTTGCACATCAAAATGTAGCCAGTAAATAAACAGAATTTGGTAAACATGCAAATGACTATATTCTGTCTTTCTGTCAATATAAGGCTTCAGCCTTGCACACATGCTAAATTATATCTCAGTACATGAATACCAGTAAACGTATAGTCTGGGACGTCCGTATTCAGCACGATTCCAGGGTCGAACAGTGTGTAGAGATTGTTTGGTTTGCGGATGAAATAGATACAGTATTATGACTTAAATGACAGATTATGAATGGGAAGGCGGATGTTATGCAGAGAACTAAAGAGTGTGAAGAGGTGAGGCGAGTTCTTCATGCCACTTAAAGCTGGTGTGCCTGGTGCCTTTCTCCGTGCCTCACACAGTCCTCCAGAGAGTTGAATTAGAATAAACATATATAATCAGATAATTAGCCATTCACCACAGATCTCCACACACAAACACATATTCAGTTGCATGCCTCGGGCTGGAGAAACCAATGAAAGCAGATTAGCAGATGTTTAAAGACAGTAGTGAGCACTGGGGCTTGTGTGTTTGTTTTTGTGTGATGACCATTTTAAGGTCTGATTCCGATTCTTAAGTGGAGCTGGAATTTATTTAAAACTGCATGGGTGTGTGATGTGTCACTGGATTTTTTTACTTTATTTTATTTGTTTATCCATTTTATTTTTTGGTGTTGTTAATTTCCAACGACGACAACAACATAAATAGAAGAATGTAAATTTGGCTGTTGGGCTTTAAAGGTAAGCTGAAGATAGACTACAAATTATGAATGTCAGCTACTTATTCATTTTGATGGAAAGTCTAATCAAGAAAGAGGCCGTCCTTTCATCACAAGCAGTAAAACAGTGCGTGATGTTGCCCTCGCTCATCCCATCCTGTCAAATTAATTAGTACCCATCATTAATTCGGTACCAAAACTGGCTATGACCTGTTAATCCAGCTCCACGTTGGTATCAA
The DNA here is from genome assembly GCA_033026295.1 of Channa striata. NCBI lineage: Eukaryota > Metazoa > Chordata > Actinopteri > Anabantiformes > Channidae > Channa > Channa striata. The sequence continues at coordinate 11,636,175 of CM065175.1, read as the reverse complement.
ATCAGCCGTGTATACCTGTCAGATAAATTCTCATATCCTGTCCCATTTCTTATTCAGGAAATCTGTCAAAGTTACCTCAGCCTTACCCCTTCTCCCCACAATGAAAACAATCAACCAGGAAGGATTTGCGTTTGACAGTTATGACAAAGCAGAGGGGGGCTCGTTCAGTTTCAAGGTGGAATGACTGCACCCCCTAAAGGTCTTAGACGGAATTTCACACCCACTCCCCCACACCTTCAACCCCCCGTCCACCCCCACCCTCCATCACCAAGCTACCAGACGCATACATGGAGAGGGAGAGTGAGAAGACAGAGGGATGTTCGTGCCACCAACATCATCCTCTCCTCTCCACCAGCCTGCTCTCGTCTGCCCGGGTGCTTATGATCCATTTTCCCCCAGATATGAGAAAGTTGCTCGCTCAGAGGAAGAAAGCAGTCAATCAATGCTACTGAAATAGCTCCACTCCATTAGCAGGCAGTAACAGGAGCTGTGCCCTTGCTTAGGGGACTTTGGCTCAGGCGGCTCCAGTCCCCTAGTCTCTCTCTCCCCTGTCTTTGACTCACTGACTCTCCCCCTCGGCTCATCTCTCCCCACCCTCACAAACTTAAACCAGATCCAGATAGTTTTACAGATATTATGGCATATCTTCCAACAGCTCTCTCATTTCCGCCTCTTTATTTCCTCTTACCTCAACACCCGCCACGACAGTGCACCTTGTGTCATTCTAAAAGGCTGTTTGCGGCCGTCTAAACATCTTCGTCTTTGTCTTGCCAAGTCAGCAGAGCAGTCGGTCAGTCAGCCAGTGGCCTGTTTGCCTGCTTGGCCCTGCTGTCTGCTCTAAAGACCTCTAATTGTATTAAAAGTACTCCCCTCTGCAGGCCCTTACACCCCGATCTTTGTGTCGCGGAAAGCCGATACCTCAAAGCTCCTTTTGTTTTATAAGAGGAAAATCATTTGGGAGTGGACCCGGGATCTCCACCTGGTGTGCATGCCTCTCTCAACTGCAGATTATTACAAGGAACATCTGCTCGGGGGTCACCAGCAGTGTCAGTTGGCATAGAAAGATATGGCAGCACGGATCATCTTCACTTAAGCCCGCACCCTGCCCTGTTTGAAGTGTACGGGACGAACGGTTTCATTCTGAGAAGCGAGCAGAAAAGAAAAAAAGTTTGAATATGGAACAAAAATAAAAAGTCATACAGGATGAAATGAATTTTGTGGGCTAGGGTTCAGGTTTAGGCTTGGATTAGGGTTAATCCTCTCAATGTGGATTTGTAGCAAAAAAGAACGGAGACACACACACACACACACACGAGTCGAGTATCACCGACGCTGTGTAAACACAGGAAATAGTCTAAAAAATGCCAGCGTGTGGAAAAACCCTGTTATGTCACAAATTGCGTCTTTATTTTCATGCCATCTATAATCAAACAGATGTGATGGAGAGAAACAAACCTGCATTAATTTCAAAAACACACATACTCCCTGACATCTACCAGTCTCATATCCAATGCTGTCTTTCCTCAGGCACTAACCCCTGCCCCCTTTTTTTTTTTCATCCTCACCCCCACCCGTCCTGTCCTAACCCAAACTCAGCTGGGCGGCACAGAGATCGTAGCTGTGTGTAACGCTGTGTCAGGTGCTATTAGAGGCTGTTAGGTGGCAGCCTCCATCACTCTCTGCCTCTCTCCGTGTCCACTCCAGGGGTGAGGCAGTGCAATTGCCTTACATAGACGCGCACCGCAGTGCAGTGACAGGAAGGCCTGATTGGCAGTGACACGACCATGTTGCAGAGGGATGGTACATGAAGAGAGAAAAGGTGAGGGGGGCGGGGGGACCCAGGTGGTGTAGGAGCAGCTCCACAGGGTGTTATTCTAGCTAGCTTTCCTGCAGGAGTTGATGGAAGATTCTGTCCGTGTGTGTGTGCGTGTCTGTGTGTCTCCAGTGTTAGCACGGCCCCTTTTCCCAGGTGCTCTACTGGGACATGTTACATATACTGTACAATGACAGAGACGGCCCTGAATGAGACTGGATGGACTGGTTGGGGATGGGATGCTGTAAAACGTGTGACAGAGGGGAAGATTTACTTGTCTTTTGTAGTAAAAATCTTGGAATCGAAAGCTTGTTGACAGTAAATGTTAAAATGGCTTTGACTGGGATTTCAAATTGGGTGTGAACATTTACATTGTAGTTGTACAGTTTATAATATGGTCGGGTAAATAATGACGTGTGCAAACAAATAAACCTTTAAAAATAAAAAACTTATTATAGTACCTTCTTAGGCCACAGGCAGATTCTATTTTTCACTGAGGACACCGTCTATTTACATGCAGCTCTTGCGGACACTTTGCTCTGAGCTGCTAACTGCTGTGGAGCAGGCTACAGTCAAATAAACAGCCATCTGCATGATAGAAACCAGTGCTCCCTGTTCCTGTGATGAAGAGAAATGAAAGGTTTGATAAAGGAGTGAGCATTAGACACCCCCCCCCCCTCGGGGCTGCCCTTGTCTTGCCTGATCCGGCGTGTTGAAAAGTGAAGGCGTCTCTTTGCCAAGATGTCTCTCGTTCGTTTCAGCTGTTGCTCAGCTTTCTTATTACCTCCATCTGCTCCGCGTCTCCACCTTGAACTTCCTGCAGTATTATTAAACAAATGTGACTATTGATTTTCTGGGTCATATAATGTTGTCATATCATGGGTCATAAATGCCCTCATATGTATTAGCATTCACCTTCTTGATTATTTAATTGCCCAAAATGCTACTTTTAATTAATGGCTGTAAAGGTCCACTAAAACTGAATCACCTATATCATGAGTAATGGCTAGCCAAGTGTACCTATGTCATAATTCAGTCTTCTGCACTTAAGTTATTAACTAAGCAGAAGTTAAAAATTCCCTCAATGGCGTAAAGTGTAAAGTGTGTTTAAGTGTTTTTTTAAAGTGTGTAAAAGAGTGTTAGCTGACTCTACGCAGACAAGTCTTTCTACATGTGCTGCCTTTATAGCATTTGGGAACAAAATGATCTTTATATGAATTATGATTATGTTATTTGATTGTTATCAGCATGGACTTCTGTGTTGTTCAGGTATGTGAGTGAATCTGAATATAATTGTAACTGTCACTGTGTCTTCCCACTTCACAACATAGATCATTGCTTCTTGCCTATTTTCTTTATGCCTCTTCATTTTTCCCCCAAACTGCACTCTGACGACCCAAAAAAAAAAAACAGAAATCATAAAAAAGTCTGCTTCAACAGTGAGTCTACTGGCTTCCACAGATATAGTGCATTGTACCGCATGTTTCTCCGGTCACCAACAAATAGGATCCATCACACAATAATACCTATACAAGTAATTGCCTTTCTTCAGGCTATAAGGCCCCGAGGTCCTCTTGTCCAACGAAAGCTTTGCTCATAAACTCCTGATTCTAAAATTTGATATTGTGGAGGGCCCGCTATTGTTGCTCGTACCAAAGCCTAGCTGACAGTGTGTTAGCAGCTGGGCTAAATCTCATGTTCTTCATATTGTATCTTATAACTCAGTTACCTTTTCAAAAACACAAGATGTTTTCACAACGCTCAGAGGGAAATGACTCATGTATCATACGTGACAAGGGATAAAGTGTAACTGCTAGTCGAAGAAATTGTGAATAATTTTTATAGATGCGCAACAATTTGTACGATAAACTATTATGTTTATTCTTCCTTCACCTGCTCTAAAAATTAATAAATTTGAGCTTTTGGGCCACCAACAAACCATTTAGCTGCTCCACTTATCCCTTTAAAAAAAATGTCCCAACCACAAGGAGGGAACTCCAACAAACAATAAAGACAATTTAACAATAATGCTCAGTGTAATTTTTAGAATCAGACAGTGTGGTTTGTCATTTCTTATTTGATTGAGTCTCAGTAAACAACATTACGACCTTTGCTTATGTTGCTTTGTTGCCTTTGGCTATCTGCCAAATGCAGCCAACAAATCAGGGCTTATTTCATAAAAGCATTTGTCCCACCTACTGCACTGGACAGAAGAAGATCAGATTTATTCACGTATGTGTGCCACTCACACTACTCATAATCCCACAATGTCAGCGATGCTATCACTAACGTCGTTACACCACATGTCACAATTATTTTGACGAAGAAATTTTATTTTTTCAGTTGAAACCATGTTAATACTAATGGCAGCATGTTGATAGACAACAGGTAAGACAATAATTAGGTCCATTTTCTTTTCATACGCTGCACAGAATCACCAAAGGCAACTTGGCCCTACCAGGAAGCGGTGGAGTTTATTTACATGCTTGTGTTCTTTGAAAGGGACGAAGCTTATTAGCATTTGTTTGTCCCTTGCCTTGAAAATACCAGCAAATGACAAGGGAGTTCATTCTCCAACATCTTTGAGCTGAACATGAAAGAACCTTGTGGTAATTAGTATATAGTGATTAATGATTGTCAGTATCATAGCTTCTACGGCTTTAATCAAATGAAACCGCACAAAAAAATACATCCTGTGTATATCCAGGGTTCTGTTTCCATTTGGGCAGGGTTTTGTAGATACTGAAATTTCAATGTGGACCGAATTTTAAAGCACAACAAGGTTTTGCTAAATTAATGAGAACATGGTCCATGTTTACAGTTTATTATGTGAGAGTGAAGCAACGCCTTGTCCTCAGACTCACGCGTAAGAAGGTTCGAAATGATGAAACGCAGCGTGTAGTTTTGTCAAAAGTACCAATGAAAACAACAATCCAATAAAATATATTTTAGTGCATTCTGGCTGTGACTCAGAAGGTTTGCAGCAAATATTTATTATTTCACACAAATTAGAATTGTTATTAACTGTATTATCTGCCTGCTGGCGCCTCAGTAGTTTATACATATTTTCAAAGCCTTTGAATCAAACGCAATGAGACCAATGAACAAGCCAAATGGAACACCGCAAAAACACAGGCAAACACAAATAATGCACGAGAACAAAAATCATTGCTAATTATTTCAATCAACACACTGATCAATCCTTCATAACGTAACATCGTTCCCCGTGTAGGTTCTCGGCTTCAATCTGATTCCGGTAATGTTTTTTTAGGCTCTCGTGCCTTTGGCTTTTATATCTGCTTTATGGATTTTACTGCAGTGGAAACGAATAGCAGACCAATTCTGGTCCAGAGGAGTTTATCATAGCCCGTCTGATTAGATTGACAAAATATTCAATAAAACGCTTGTTAAAAGTAATCTAATAAGAAGCTATTCAATGTTACCCAATGATCCAGCTTACTGTTGAGTCTGCATACTGTGTACCATTTGAAAACGGAATCTATTCCCTTTTCTACATTTTCATGAGATTTCCGAGACAAGAGCAGGTGGGGATATTAACACTTTTTGAAAAATGTGCTTTTTCTGCACACTTATAAACCCCGGAGCTTCCCCCATCCTGCATTTTCTCAGAGGTGAAAGATTCCAAATCCCTCTTCAGATGGGTTGATCTTCTCAGGCCCATTATGCCCCTTCACTGTGACAGACGGGAAGCTGAGAGGCAATCCAAGGCAGAACAAAGATAAAGGAGGAATTAAAGAGGAAAACCAAACTCAACTTCAGCATGTGTATAACTTACCCTATCTTACACCTGTGTATTAGGACAATTCAGTTAGTATTCCCTCCTTAATGCCGGGTTTCCCATTGCCCTTGAAACAGTTGGGCTAAAGCCCTTAACTGAAATGTCAGCAAATGTGACTGAAATGATTGATAGAATTTAACTAATTTCTTTAAAAAAATAAAAATTAATCAGTTACACAAATGACAAATGTTGTCAGGCTAAAATCAGTTTTGAATTTCTAAGATGTATTAGGCTAAATGCTTAGTCCTCACTGCTAAGAAACTGAAATTGTGATTGCTTCTTTTTGTTTTTATGTTTCAGTTCAAAACCACCAAGTTACAGCACGTGTTTGTTGAAATAATAAAGCATCTACTCAAAAATGGGCATTTTAAAGAGAGCTTTAACCAAAACGCCACTATCCTAGTAAGACAAAGGGTGTATCTCATGACAGTAAGCTGACTGAGATCAGGGCAACAATCAAGTCCCTAAAGAGAAAGCTGAGATTGACTGTTAGGAAACCTGGGCCACAACTCATCCCCTGAAGCAGTTGATCACAACACAAATGACAAATAATTGACTGGATGATGGATGATGAGATTAGATTTATGGGTTTAAACAAGGTCAAACATCTCACTCCCACCTGCTTAACCACAACACTGCTCCAAATGGTGGAACCAGAATTATGGTTATGTGCATGATAATTCTCTGAGTGCGGCCTTGGGAAGGTTGTTAAGGACTTGTGCCATATCCAATAGGTGTTGGGATTAACTGCTGAGCTTCCTGGGTCAAAATACAAGGTCAGAGGGAAAGGATCCATTTACAGCTACAATGGTTTCGGCTCAGGAAGTGGTTAAATCCTGGCCTAGTTCATAGTCGTTCAAACACAGGATAATCCCAAACTGCTGAAACTGAGTGTAAAGTGACAAATTCATTGGGTTCCTTGGTTGTCAAAATCTACACAGCAAATTACACCTGATATTCCAAGCACTTTGAGGACTTCTCTGACTGACTTGAATTTTATTTCTCACAATCATAGCAAACATGATTTGTTTTTTCAGTTTTGTATGTAATTTTTACAACAGTTGACTGAAATAAAAATTGTTGGACATTTATGGTTGATCCTATAAGCCATAAGCCGTGTTCAGGCAACAGAGGCCTTTAAACTTAACAATGTAACTCAGCACTCTTACACTGGCTCAAATTCACTTCGACTCTCCAATTCTTCTACCAAGTTGCAGTTAATGATCTGGAATCTTTTTTATTCTAAAATACTAACATTTGAAGCATAAAAACTCAGGTGAAGCTTCTATTACATACGATGAGTGATTTATGAACATAAGTGTGAGGTCCAGTCATAGGTTCTCTATGATTTTGCATTTTTAAAATGTAAAGGCATTTCATTTATTTTTAAAAGGCAATTTTCACTGCTGATATAAAACCCTTCACTTAAAGTGTGCTGTGTTTACCGTAAATCCCCTTTCTCTGATTAGATCAATCATTTGGTCACGAACTCTACACTCAGTCACACAATGAAGGCCAACCTAACTTATATGGGGTATTTTTTCAAGACAAAATGGAGCTTGCAGTGCTGTTTACTTTGCTGTTAAATCATGAAGAATAAATTACCCACTTTAGAGTTTTCCAAGTTCACTACCGGAGTGAAAAAAAAAAGAGAGTTTACTATTTATAGAAGGTAAGTGGTTAACTTTTATATGCACTTTGGTAGATTTTGCACAGTTTGTCTCCTTCATCCTCCGTGGCTTGAGGACAAGGGAGCTGTTAACTGTGAAGAGCCAATAAAATTGTTATTGCTGCTATCTTTAACATGCTGTGAATGAGGCGAGTCTTAAACAAACTACAGACTGCAGTGGAAGAATGATTAACTATTGTATTTATAATGCTCACTGTGTAAGGTGGCCAACCGTATTTTTCCAAACGGTTGAATTTTATTCAAAAGACATAAATTTCCCAAATCCCTGCCAAAATGTCCACTGTCAGCCACAGGATGTGATATATAAATGTGTCCCTTTTTTTTCAAGAATAGCTGATTTTATATGAAACATTACTTTATCATCAAGTGGAATCATATAATGAATCATTTCTGTTTATTAAAAAAATAAAACCAAAAAGCCGTAGTTAGAAGAATACCATCTTGCTGTGGTGGTGTTTTAATGCAGATGTTCTCAGACCTTATAACTATCAATAGTGTAACTGTAGTGAGTTAAAGATATAAACCAGGTGAATAACCAATATCCAATGAAAACTGGCAGAGTGACAGGTTATAAGATCTGTATCGTTCGGATACACTGTATGAGCTCATACTCTCTGTGCATACAATATAAACATCTAGTTCAAGTTTTTTTTTTTCAGTTGCACTTACTGAACTCATACCTTTTTACATCTAAACCAATACAGTATATTACCTCATAAGATACATGTCCATAGAACTAGATATGTAAATATCATGTTAAATGGCATATGTGTATTGCTGGAGCAAGCAAAATAAATGCAATGCATCTATCAGTCGCAGCGGTCTGCCCATATGGTTACCTACAGTATATGTTATGTTTATGAGTAGCCAGTGAGTGAATGCTTCATTATAGACAGGTCATTACTTAAGTAGCCAATGCGCACTCTTTGCTTCTCGAAAATAATTTATCTAAGGCCAAAATAAATCAATGCTTATTTAGAGAACATATGTTACTAGATTTGGACAAGCTGCAAAGCCCAGCTCCATTAATAAATTGAGAATGTGAGGATTCATTACCATATGGATTTCAAGAGTGTATCCATGCAAATGACAAAGAAATGCAAATGCACTGGCATCATCAAGCAGAGTGCTCAAAATAGATTGCCACAAGGTAATCACAGGGCCTAGCACAAACATTTTTAGTGGACTCTGCTGTGCTATCAATTCAAAAATCATAATGTCCCATGTCCTAAATGTGGGCATACATTATGTCAGGGAATATCTATTTGATTTAGCTGTTGATCCAGAACTGGAGAGGTAAGGAGTACAAGCGTTCCCTGACAAATGGCATTTTAACTCTTAAGTGAAGATCTGAAATTGCTCCCCTTAATTGCCCTTTAAGACTGCAGCACCAATTATTAATCACTGGGTGTCATGGGAGCCAGGCCCTCCTTGTATTTAAAGCAATAAATTGCTGAATTATATTCATATTTATTCTAAGTAGGTCTTCATTGTAATTGGCATGTTATTAGGCTGAGGGCTTTTAGTCTGTATCAAAGTAATTCAATTAAAAAAAGTGAAATATAGATCTGTCTGGGATAAACAAACAAGCCAGCTGTAATATGACAGAAATGCAGTGAATGGTCTGGTTAAGTAGCTCATTATTTTTGCCCTTCCTTGAGGAAAATAGCTGCTTCAGGACTGTAGTGCACGTTTCCATTGTAGCAGCCGGGGACTATGGAAGCACCTCATCAATCCACTTATCCCTGTTCCGTTGGTTGGATAATCTGAGTGTCTGACACTAATGGTGAGGTTGCCTCACGACTGAGAAAATACACAGAGAAGCCAGCTGAACCCCCTCCTCAGTTCTCTTCCTCTCTCGTCTTTAGACACACTCCCCTTCTCTCCCTCGAAGACACACAAACACACACATGCGGACAAACATGTAGCGCGCACTCCATCTCTCTCTTTTCCAGTGTTCAGTCAAGAGGGTAATCCTAAGCTCCTTTACTTATCTCAGGGAGGAATTTCCAGCATTAGTCATGATAAGACACAGGTCCTTACTGATAAAGCAAAGAAAAAGCTCTCCAAAGCTAACTAAGAAGGAGATACTCAAGGAATGCAGTTGCTGCAAGAAACCTGCTGGATTTGGACGAAAGACTATTGTCTATATTGCTTTTAAAAAAAAAAGCGCTATAAACTAATTGGCTGTTGGTGTTCACCCAAGAAAACAATCAGTGTGTTGGTTCAGAAGTTCAAGTGCATCTCCTCCACATTACTGACAGAGCACACACCGCACAGTATACAAATACCATACACACATTGTGTACAGCACACAAAATATGAACTGTGTGTTTGGAAATCTCATAAACCTAAAAAAGGAGATACAGTATTTGTGTCCTAAATGTGTGGCAAGCTCCATGTAGTGCAGCGTGTCCTAAAATGAAACATCATCAGAGGCCCGTTGCTGGGCCAATAACAAGTAATGGAATAAAATTTGGCTTCTTCTCCGGCTCAGCTGTGTAACTTTAGTAACACAGACAAGTCAGACATCATGATTCAAACGCGTTGTGCAGGGGTGAACCTTGTGTCTGCTGAAACAGTGGCATTCACTTTGCTAAAAAACTGTGATATGTTATGTTTTGCAAATATTGTTGGGGGGGTTTTGCAGGTCAAAGTGATTTACACCTTTGGTGAGAGTTTGGCTCATGTGAGGGTGCAGCGGAGATACGGGAGGAGGGGTTGCTGGGTTAAGATTTATCATTTCCATGAACTTTTTACAAACGTCATGCCTTATCCAGGAACAACAACACAGGTATTTAACCTGTTCCTTGTCAAGCCCTGCCTGGAAAAGCTCCATTTTTCTTCAGGGAGTTTTGGCGGACATTTGCTTATTTTTAACTTTGGCTAATTGACCAAACTATCTTTACGATTTTCCAGTTCTATGAGTACACAGCTGAAATGAACATTGCGGCTCACAGAAACAGCATCTGACGGATGGCATGGGTTCACGCGAAGGTTAGGGCGTACAAGTGTGGAAAAAGCAAAACAGTGGGCCTACACGCCCCAGCCCCCGCCCCTCTCTGCTCCCCGAATCCTGTGTTAAAGAAAGCAGCTCTGTCACATTAATCTTGGAAGCAAACTTGCAAAGCAATTTGTTGAAGGTCAGCAGAATATGTGATAAAAGTGTAGTCTTGTTAAGCATCCATCACAGGCTGATTCGGATTTTGAGCAAAGATGTAGTGACAAAAATACACAATGGGTTCAGGATAATGGGTTTAGGCAGGGATATTGGTTTGGGTAATACAGTTAATAGGCCCTTGGATCTGGGGGCTCTTTTAGGCAGATATGAGAAGCATCACCGGCTGTCATATTCTCCGATGAGAGTATGCATTAGAGCAAACTCTATTTAGTAAAAGACAATTCAATTAGGGACTATTCAGAGACACTGGATTATTTCCCTACGGGCATCCGCTCAGTCGAGGCAATATTCAGATTTCATTGTGTTTTCAGAGTGGAGAAATGTCAGCGGCTGACTCCTGCAGTGGTCTGGGGGCCTGTATAGACATTTATATTTCAACGGTCAAACAAATGAAGACAGAATTTTCTCAATACAGTCCTAATGTACAGTAGCAATTTTTTACGGATTGAGTGGCCGCATTTATCTTATGACACAGACGCTATTTAGCTTGGTTTGTTTTTATCTATATGCTACAGAGTGTAGCATTTATGCATTCTCCTTTATAAATAGGATCAAATAAAATAAATCACCTTGCAAATGAACAGTGACATTGAGGTTAATTACAGAATAGCAGTAGCAAAGGGTGACAGTAATTTAAAATGTAAAGTACGGAAAAATACAAACCTTCAGCATTTTGACCATCTGAGTTTGTTCCCATCAATATCTGCAAAAAGAATAACTGAACATTCAACAGTTGATGTATTTCCATGTATACAATTTAACATGGCATGTTGGGATTTTTTATACATCAAACACATGTGCTGCGCATATGATGTACGACCATAGAGTAATGATGATACCCTCCATCAGCAAGCATGAAAGTATATGTCTATGTCATACACACATATGTTCCACATACTGTACGTAACGTCCATGTCTACATAGTTTACCATTCTACTATGTCAGTGCATTAAGGCATTTGTCTAGATTGTACACACACATGTTACACATATCATCGGACGTCGAGACTACACCTGTCTCAACATGAAACCGGAGACCCGTGCCTGCATCCAGGGGCTATGCAGCACAGCGACAATGCAACTGGGTCAGAGAAAGTCATAAATCCAACCTCCTAAGGATATTACACAAGAAACTGAGATGCCAGCAAATCAATTCACAGTTTGGTAGTGGGCTCATAAACTGTCTTTACTAGCTCATCTATATCCATCAGCATGATTCCTATGTAAACAGAGACGTACAGTGTTTCACGCAAAGGGACTTCCTGGAGATGACATCGCAACAGAGGTGTGTCACATAAACAAGCGGGCAATTGTTTAACATTAGCAAATGTTAATGTAATCGTTTCATTGTGTGCCGTGATACCGGTTTGCAGCGAAGCCGTTTTGACAGTTGCTAACTTTATTTTGACTAAACACTGACAGATCTGCGGAGGGGAAACTGGAGACCCAACAACTTCCTGAAAAACATAAAACTTCACAGTGTCTGTGCAATTAATGGAGCGCTTGAAGAGTTCTTCCTTGAGCGAGGAAAGGGCAGACAATTTTACCAGTGGAAAGAAAGCAAGAGAGATGTCTCAGTAGATTAATTCATTGGAGTCACAACGGTGTTATTACCGGGAACAGCTCCAGGATTTCTATTTCACCATGAGTTGATAAAGTGCTCAGAGCTTGGGACATGAATCTATCCGTGCAACACAAGTTGGGCAGATTTTAACTGTGTACACTAGATATCTCCTCTGCACACATATTGAATGACGAAAGACATGACATGATAGTGGCAGGCTACTAAGATTTATTCAGAAATCCAACCATATCACATAACTGCTTTGGGAACAGTAAACTTAGTTCACGACTCCAACTGACATTCGCATTTAATCCACCACTGAATAATGTCTTCCCTTTTGTTCTCTGTCATTTACGCCAAAAAACCAGGACTGCGTTTTGACAGCAGGTCGAATAATATTTCATTATTTCATTTATTTTTTTAATTTGGTATTTTTTTGCTGTACACACAAGCTTAATCATTATCAATTATCAGCACGCTGGTGTCCGTCTGTCGGTGAGGTTCGTGATGTTAAAATATGCTGGCACCTCCATTCTTCAACTCTCAATGACAGAAAGGACCTTGGTAACGAAGAGCAAATGTCCGTATTCACATGTAGAACAAAGGAGCTTCATATCAGCACAATGCTTAGGCCAGTAATTCCAAGCAGTGCCTGTCTCAGCGGGGTTAACATTTTGCCTCCAACTGATTGGCTGGTCGCTGCCCTTCTCACCAACTGTGTGGACATTAACTTGTCAAAAGAAAAAAAAGAACAACTTTGACAATGTCCTTTCTTTTTACACTTGCCACACAGATCATTGCTTGGCGGTGGCAAAGTTTGACTGAACCTTTTGTCTGGGGGACTTGAGAGGGAGACACACACAAAGTATGAGAGAGAGAAAAGGGAAGAAGAAGGGGGGAAAGGGGACTCAACAGCGACCATATGTTCAATGTGACCCTCATTATTCTCAATTAGGGCAGCCATCCATGGAATGGTCTTGCTGATAACAGCCCATAACACCTTCAGTGGAATGGAGCACAATCTTCCAGTGGCACGATGGACGAGCCGAGTGGCAAGTGGGCGCGTGATGCATTTCTAGTTTGTGTGTTTGTGTTCCCCAAATAAGTGTGTGCATGTAATCGTGAGTCTGAACATGCAAACACTCGGGCTCCTGTTTGAATGTGTGCATCCCTGCATGGGTGTGTGTATAGAACTTTGGCTTTGGGTGATTGTGTGTGTGTGTGTGTGTGTGTGTGTGTGTGTTTGTGCATGTGTGAGGGACCTGTGGCGAGGTGGGGCGGGTAGGCAACCAGACAGGCTTCAGCAGCTTCTGGAAGGTTTGCGGGGGGTGTGTGCAGGGCCACAGCCCAGGTCCCCAGGACGTCTGGATGGATGAGTTGATAGAGAATAATGGGGTCACATTGAGCACATGATGTAAAGGCTAACTGTATGTCTAACACTTAATGACATTATGAAACTGGCAGCGTAACATACAAAAACAACAATAATATTTTGACTGGGGCTGTGATGGTTGGGGAGTATTGAAACTGATTTATTGTCTTTGTTTCTCATCCCTAGGAATCAGTTGTTCTCTGTAGTTTTTACTGATGCAACACTGTGCTGAAGGTGACCCATGCAGGCAAGAAGCCAGTCAGTGAAATCAGTAAGAAGTTAGTAAGTTTCCCTTTTTTATAGACTGTTCTCATTTGAGTTTCTAAATCAAAACGAATTGATAAATTTGTCAAAGGAGCATATCTTACATATTTATTCATAACCAGAAGGGCACGTATTTGCAATAAATTCTCATAAAACTGCGTCGTAAAAATAAAATAAATGTCCTTTTTGGTTTACACTCAGAGTAAATGAACTTTCCTGCCGAGGTAAATGAATCAGTCTCGTACTAGTCATTTGTGACTATTTCCCCCTGGCCTGCGTCCCGAGCTCTTACTGTAACCCAAGGAAGCAGTGACATCACCCTCATTCCCTCTTCCACTGAATTCAAAATGGCTCAGGTGATTAAGTTCCCCTGTGAAGAGATGGGAGTCTGTGCAAGGCCGCGGCATTGAGCAGGCTCATTGATTAAAACCAAACAAGAGCCTTTAGCATACTGCAGCGCTAGCTCCACTCACACTAACTGGTACACATCATGTGTCTTTGAACTTGTCCTCCTTTGACTATTGTCTTCATCCCCTCTCTTCTCTGTGACAGCCGGCGTCCACACGCAGCAACAATATTACAAAGAGAAAAGTATCCCGACTCTGATACTCTTATGTGATAGTGTTTGTGCTTTTCCAAAAAATTGGCTCATCTTTAGAGCAAAATACAAAACTAGACTGAAGGCAATGTTGTCCATTGAAATTTGTATTTATATATAAATAAATTAAACAAGTAACAGGACTGCTGTATAATTTAAAAATGATTCATATCTGAAATAGTTGACTATTTCTTCAGTAAAGACTAAGTCTAAAGCGCAGATTAAAATTTAAATTCATATTCTGCCCACCTACATATAGGCTCTAAAAAGACGCAGTTCTCGCTGCATGTTAAATATCACTGGATGAGTCTGGTTTCCCAAGATATAGTAAAATAAGCACAATGTCATGAAAAGCAAATACTGTACATGATGAGTTAATTATGCCTTTGGGTGGAGTAGCTCTGACCTCAGTTCACTCCGAGCTCTCCTACTTTGAAGTTTCCACTGGTAGTTGGGGCTTTGCTAATTTAACAATTACCTAAACTTAAAATAAACCTCGACACATTGTTTCATTTCAGTTGCCTGTCCTCAAACCCAAGTTGCCCGCGATTTGTCCCAACCACATCCATTACCTTAACCAAAAGTTTCGTCCTCAGCCACGGTTAAAGTTACTATACTTCACTAAAGTGTATCAAAACATTTCACGCAGCCGACTGGAGAAAAACAGCATTTATAGATATTGTCATATAAACTTAATCAGTGTAAGAGCTTGTTTTGATTTCCCAGAATTCCATGAGTTTGTAATACACCCGATTGTGTATAGGTATCGCAAAACGAAATGAATCCACCATACACACAGCCATAATCAAGCCACAACCTCCTCCTGTGTACAGCTAAAACAGAACAAGCCCATACAAGTTTGAAATTGATGAGTGCGCCACTACAAGTTCATGACTTTGACCTCCAGGGTATTTGATCCCTTGACACAGAGTTTATTTTTCTAAAGCTACAGCTTGATATTCCAGCACTTAATTTAAGAGCGCAGTTAAATCACAGAAGCCATAATATGTCAGGCAATCGCACGACTGGGGGTAAAAAGAGAGTGAAAACTGGGAGGGGGATGGAGGGAAAACAGTAAGTAATGAAAAAGCTATGATTGCTTTTCTGTCCCTCCAAATGACAGTTAGCACCTCAATGACCTTCTCGGGGCTGGGCCATCTAGAAATGACACGCTAAGGCACAACGTCATCTAACAGGGTAGTTACAAAAATCAATACAAAACCCATTTCAAAGATGCTCAGCGAGCGCGTGTGTGTGTGTGTGTGTGTGTGAGACGGTGTGTGTGACAGAGAGGGAGAGAGAAGGACCTGCTGTTATGTTCATTTATTGAGTAGGCCTGAGGGGCAGAAAACAAACTTTTCTGATATACACATTACCTCATGAGCAAAGGAATTCTGAAGCCTAAGCAATAACCGCATTCCCAGTCTATTACTTAAGTCATGAAGAGCCCTCTCCACAGAAGGGGGGGGGGGGGGGGTCTTTCACTCTACGTCAAGTACGGCTTAATTCTAAACTCGCTGCCCCCAGCCCTCTTCATTGTCACACTTTTAACTAAACTAGGTATTGGCCACTAGAAGAAGAATGACTCTTTGTCCGCTGGGGAATCGATATGCAGTCTCTCTGACATTCACAGAGAACACATGTAAACCAGCCGGGCCAGCCGTACAACTATCTTGTCTTGTTGGGAGACGGGCAAACATCACCATATATTATCCCCTTTGATTTGTTGTCAATACCTAATCACGACAAAGAGGTGCAGGTCTAGCGGAGCACAAAGACACTAAGGAGTGTAAAACAGACAAATGGGCAGGGGGGACATCAATCCGTAGGGCATGTCAGCCTGGCCCCTGATGAAATAGGGTGCCATGTCGACGGCTGAAATTTATAGACAGTAACATGTGAAAGTGCTCACACTGCTCACAGCGCCAAGAGAGGTCAATACCCCGATGCCTCCGTCCAAATGGGGATCTCATTAAGCCGCTTCATTCAACGAGCTTTTCGCTCCTCTGCTCGACACAAAAGAATACAAGGATAACTGGTTATTTGTTGTTTCAAACCAAATTACCTTTCCGGGCCTTTCCTCCCACAAAAGCCTTACGTCTAATAGAAATTGATGCGTGGGCCTTAAAACGCTACGTGTTCAGAGCTTTGCTTTTAATTATGAGGTCTGCATTGTACCTTCGGCATTAAAACGTAATCGAGTGCAGTATATTTGTCAGAAATCATCGCGGTGCTTTGAGCACGCTGTGTGAAAACCAAACTGAAAATCACAAGGCTCGTTTGAAACACTTGAAAGAAACTTGGTTTAGCAGCATGTGGAAATCCCGCTCATCTGAAATTTGGAAGAGACTCACGCTGTAGCAGGTGATTGAGAGGTGAGATTTTGGATCAGCGGGGTCCTGGATTCAACAAGGATATTTCTTTGGAAACACAATCAAATAGAGCTTTTACTTTGTGTCAGTTATATTTCCTGGTGCTCCAGAGATCTGATTAGCGTTTCGGCAGTACCGGTGTTGCTATATGTGGTTCCCGCAAACGACATACAATATGAAAGGGCTGGGTTCTCGCTGACTGATCGCAAACAATCTAAGAGAAAACACTGGTACATGGTAGACTCACACACACACACACACACACACACACACACACACACACACACACACACACACACACACAGATAAACACACACACAGTGTACGCACACAGAAATAAATTTAATGTTGTCACTTCCTTCAAAACCGTCAATGTCAAGAGAGACCAGTGGCAATTCAAAGTAATCGGAAAGCCGGGTAACAAAAATAAATTTGGGGCTTGACATGGTGTTGGAGAAGAATAGCAATCAGCAAATTTAATGCATTTCTCATGTATATTTAAGGCTCTGACACCAGGCCACAGATGTACATGTGTTGGGTTTCTATTTTGCAAAAGATATGGTTGGTGATAACCTATTATGGGACATCGTCAGCTTCCCCGCTGCCTCAGTCTCAGATAGGAAAAATTCCATCACTTGCTCCATCCAGGAGATGTAATATCGAAACAAATTATGGCTGGAATTGAAAAGTCACAAGCTTATTCCGTCTTGATCAAACCACTGCCAAGAGGCTAAGTGCAGAAGTGGAGATACACCTAAAATGCTTTTTATTGCATTATCATCATTGACATCTATGGCACTCCCAGTTCCCGGGTTTAGTACTTGATATAAATATAAGTTTTTCAAGCTGTTATGCACCACACCCAGGAAACCAGCAGAAGTAAAAAAAAAGTTGTTCTTTTTTGGTTACAAAATATACAATTATCATATTGTTGTTAAACAGGATGTCATAAATGACAAAGTTAATAAATACAAAAATAATTCAAAGATCAAATTTGTACACTACTGACAGCAACTAATTTGTACCCACCCCTCTACTATCAGTCAGCGTTAACGTGTCTGAAGTCAGGCCCAACAAGAAAACAAGCCATTAATGTGACTCTGCTGCACAGACAAATCTTATTTGGTGGGACATCGTTTGTAAGATGTAATGATCACATCTCAAAGTACATAACGTTTGATTGGCTGCAGGAGTTTGTTCCAGCGGCTGCAATAATAAAAGCAGTCTCATCTTGGGTTTATGGTGTAGCATATTGAACCATCTGTGTGTGCTGCTCCGCTCTACGGTGGCCTGGAGGCTCTTATTCTTTTCAGCGGTGATCAGTCCTGACACACAGGAGTTCTGCTGAGACCCAGTTAAAGATTTCTATTATCATATCAAATCACACACCAGTGCTCTCATTATAATTGACACATCTTGAACAGTGGATAAAGGCTGCACTACATAATGCATAATTAGAAAGTTTTGGACTTTTTTTTTTTTGCACATGGTGATGTATGATAAGAGCTGACGTTACAGAGAATAGCCTTGGCGGAACATTAAAAGATCTCATAGAAGTTAGAAGATTATGGTTGGGAACAGTGACCTCCCGACCTGGCTGGATCCCTCTGGATGGCAGAGCTGCAGAGGAACTGGGGCCAGCGAACAGAGGGGCTGATCCCCACCCCCGTCCTTGCCGAGACCTCGTTAACGACTTAGAAGGCCCATCAATATTTAACAACTCTATGATTGAAATTTCAAATTCATCTCCTCAATGGTAAATCACAAAGGAAGGCGAGATGGGAGTGAGGAATGGAGATGGGGGGGTGGAGGGTTGTGGGGAGACAGAGGGAGAGAATAAGAGCGAATCATTTTTATCAGAGAGCTATTTTAAATAAAGACTGTGATTTAGTGAGGCCACACCAAGTCAATTAGGGGCAGAATAGCTGAGCTCTTTTTAAGTAGTTACTGAATCACCATATTGGATCTGACTGCCTAACCATCACGCTGATATGAAAACATACTATTCCCCTGGTGGGGAACGAAGAGCGTGAGAGATACAAGAGCGATTTCCTTTATTCGTCTCTCCACAATTCTTGTCCTCATTCCACTCCCTCCCTTCATCCCTCTGCTCCTCTTTCTTGATTCCTCCCATCTCCTTTCCTTTCATGCATTTCTCAACCCCTGTGCCCTCTCCTGTTCATTCAACAGACTAGAGTCAGAGAGCAAGAGATAGCTTTACTATTTTATGAAGGTGTGGGGCTTCTTGGCTGTGCCAGAGTTTCCCGTGTCCGACAAAGTCCACTTGCTCATGAGAAGCTACGTGAGACTAAAGTCACACATTCAAACTAGAACCTAGAGTGCTCGTGTAATACAAATCTGGGGCCGAAATCCTTGGCTTTAAAACCTTTAGGCCACTGGCGCATTTTGATTTCTGGAATATCTGGTTTGGAAAGACTGTAAATTGGAACACAATTTATTGATTCACTTTTTAAATGCCCATTCATGTAATATTTGCTGATAAGCTGCAGATCTACAGAGTGGGTTTGGAGACAGTATACCTAAATTTTACATAAAACGGGGAGGCCCACAATGCAGTATGTGTCCTTAATTGTGTAACTGCCATCCTCTGTCTGTTTGTGTGCTTTAGTCATGTGGTTTTCTCTGAGTTAAACAAAGCAGCAGTAAAACCAAGAGAAATCACTTCCTGATGCAGCACAGACATCTTGCGCTGTGTATCAAAGACTTCTTTTTTTTTTGGGAGCACCCCTGCCTACAGTACACATACCATCCCTCCCCAGCCGCGTGTGGCTTTTGGTTCACTCGAGGTCAGGACGATCATTCACCCCAAGGCCTGAGGGCACCCATATACTCTCCTCTTTATGACCACATAAAGAAAGCCAAGTGCTGAGGCGTGCCTGATTAGCTGCCCTAATATGCTATTTGTGACTAATTTCAGAGGCGCTAAGTCACAGGTGACGGTCCCAGGCTGTAAATCTAACTCGGTCAACCTTTAAAGGTGTGTGTGTGTGTGTGTGTGTGTGTGTCCTCTTCCCCAGGATGCACTAGTAGGTCCCGTGGTGAATATGCAGAGGCCATTTAGGTGAAATGCAGGACATAAAAGTAATGAATGGCAGATGAAGCCATCACAAGCTGACAAGTCAACTTGTGCCTATGTGCAGAAGAGGTGTGTGTCTACCTGCGTGTAGACACACACGTGTTTATTTGTACAAAAAAAAATGCACTGAACTAAATTAGTTTTGTTTTAGCACAATCATTACTCTTTGCCTCCAGCGCTGATACACTTTTACTGCTTAAATGTGGCGGCGTCACATTTATACATTTTATGTGGTATACTGATTGACTAGTTCACACGATGCAAATCAGAATAGTTACAAAAATGGTTAATGAGTGTCTTTGGGCTGTATCGGAGTGGAACAAACTGTTTTACACAAAGAACAAGGAATTCTGACCTTGTCATACAATAGTTGTTAAATGTTTTTATCTAAATGCATTTTACAATGACTCTGTCAAGTCAAGACTTGAGATAATTTTTTTTGCATTTTTATATAATTGTTTACGGTATTTCAGTAAGGCTATAGATAAGTAACAAACCATCTCTCTCTCTTCCAGTGTTTATCATTTATCTCATAATGTGCGAACAGTTCCCTATTTCATATTATCCCACTGACCATCACTTTTCTGAACTCACAGTAGAGTTTTGACAGAAAAAGGAAGTAGAGGGGAGACAAGAAAAGCAATGCTGTAGAAGTGCTTACTGTGTGTGTTGTTGTGAGTGAAATAGGGGGGAAAGGGAGTGTGTGTGTGTGTGTGTGTGTGTGTGTGAGTGTGTGTGAGAGAGAGAGAGAAGAGGGATAGTGACCGCATGTATGCATGGATGCATGAGTGCGTTTGTGCTTGTGTGTGTGAACACAACAAGTGTGTGTGAGCGTGCGTGTGCTCCAGTGACCTCTGCACTGGCTGTGCTGTGTCCTCCAAGCTGACAGTCTTCTCCTCCCGCTCAGCGTTTAACACCCAGGGTCCCTTCCCAGATGGACAGCCTCAAACACCCCCTGCTTAATACGCACACACAAAGCTTTCAGCAGCATGAGGGCTCCCACTCTGCACCCTAACACTGTTCTGCTTCCAGGGAGGTGAAGGCCGTGAGTGGGGGGATAGGGGGGCACACTCACCTCAAAGCCATGTAAGCAAAAGGTTAACAGTTGTGCCAGATGTGGGGTTGCCACCAGTACAGAATCGTATTATTTCTATATGAATGACAATGTACAGCCTTGAGACATTTGGACTTGTATTTATTCAGTCAAGTTGACAGAATGTGGCACCCAAGCCATTTCCTGGTGAATTGTTGAGTTATGCAGCAACAGGGCTGAGACAGTTTTGAACCATTTGCATTTATGAGAAATGAATGACAATATATTGTGAGACATTTGGTGTAAGGACAGTTACAGCACAGTCCTGTCATCAGTATTTCATTGGTGTTTTCAAAATTCAGGACATTCCATTCATTTTTGTGTCACAGTCAGTCAACGTCTGAGTGTACAGTATGTTTTCCTGAATGGCACAGCCCATAATTGCATTAAAATCCTGTTGTTACAATCAAGCAGGCCTGCACATATTTTCCATAAGTCAGATACTGTGGACAGACAGCCTGACATCGTCGGGGACATAACATGGCTTTTTTTTTTTTAATTGCTTTATGTTATTTGCAAATTCTTCTTAACAATCCGTCTGTCCCTCACACCCCTGGGAAATATTCTCAAGCAGGTCGTAAACACACCAATCTCACACAACTGAACAGCCAAGGTTAAAGAATAGTCCAAATAATAAGATGCAAGCCTCCAAGTCTGGTAAATCAGTGTAAAAAACAGTTTTCCCTGCAGCCAAAATACTTCAACCTCCTGTCCCTGTTTTGAAATCATAAACAGCGCTGTCCCTCACCAGTGGTAATGAAATGCAAAACGGTGTGTAAGAAAATATCAAAAACCTGCCTCAACTTTGTGCCCCTTCATCAAAAACACTTCAGAAATGCAGGTGCTATCACGTAGCACCAACACAGATTCTGTCTGGGCCAAATTAGGGACATTAAAAATCACAGGCGGAGAACTTGCTAATTATTACACCCCTTACAAACAGAGACAGTGGAGCTAAGCAGAGAGCCACTGGCTGACTCCCAATGTCATTTTCTCCGGGTAACAAATATCCAAAGGTCAAAGTGTGTACTTCAGGGGAATAGGGAAAAGCTCAACGGGGCTAAGTGGTGTGTGTCTCCATGTGTATGTGTGTCTTTAAAGGAATATAGCCTCCCATGTCCTCTAAGGCTATGCTGCCACCTGCAGCTCTGGGCACAAACAAAGACACGGGAAGCTGCAGGAAATTCACGCAGCACGTATTAGTAAGTCATCCACAATTAACAACGTCAGTCTATGAACTCATTAATACTGTGGCAGTTTCCCAGACAACTGAAACAAGGGCTTGTATGTCACTTGTTGTAGTATAAAATTAAAAAGTATTCCAATACTCAATATTAATTGCTCTTAATGGACAGCAAACTTAAAAAAAGAACACAAAATTTGAAGAATGTTGCTGTACTGAGTTGAATATTTCTATGGTTAAAATGGAAAGTGCATAAAGGAGAGCACAAAATAGTATTTTAAACATTAAAAAAAAACATGTATTAGAGTTCATCTTACACACTCATTATAAATACACGGCAGTTCTATTGAAAATTACAACCCTATACAATTATGTAATTACATAAGCATTCTGCATGAGGAAAGCGCAGCCACGTATTCCTACCTGTTTGGATTCATGCCCTGTGTCTTTTGTCTGCGGACCTTACGGGTGAACTTGCATGCAGCGAATTATCCATCCGAAACGCCTGCTTATTGTTTCACAAGGCATTTATTGTTGCTAAGGACAGTAAGATGTATGACCCTGCAGCAATTAAAATATTATATATCAAAGTGCAGATGCCAGGGACTGTTAAAGAAACGTGATAGTGAGCATGAGTAATGACAGCACACATGACTTGTCATAAATAGGGAAAAAAATGAAGGGTGGATGAGGGGGTGACCTCAAATGCAAGGATTCAGTATAACAATATTCTGCCGACTAACAATGAGCACAATATTTTTTTTTTCTTCTAAGAAACCCTCTTCCACAAAGAGCGGTGAACTTTGGACTGACATTTGTACAGATGTGGTAAGGCTAGAAGCCACCCTGTAATTAAAGCACTCACCCTGAGAAAAAAGGTGCAATCTTCTGTCATATTTTGACAAGCCTCCGAGCACCGGTCAAAGCAATATAGTTACATGCTTGGTAGCAGCTGGAAGAAGAATGACTGTATGTTTGATTGCCTGATAGCCAGACTGTATCTCCAAGCTATTGTTTTTTAGTGATAGCGATCAAAGTGTGTGTGTGTGTGTGTGTGTGTTCGGATGTACAGTGTGTGTGTGTGTACTCCCATGTTATGTGAAACTGTATCTGTGCCTTGACAGTTATCTTTGGAATACGTTTTTGTTTGTTATTTGACTTAAGGAGGGATGAGGGGGAAAAGAGTTTGATGAAATGAAGATAATCATATCCGTACTTGATACGCGGCATTGTAACCGAATCCCGCTTTAAGTCGATGAGCATTTCAGTAAAGATATTTTGACTTCACTTCTCTCCCTTGTAGAAACATGAGACAGACACCATATATGCTCTGTCAGAATCATTAAGTCAACATGCCATCGGGTTCAGCTCAGAGTCTCTCCTCAGAATTTGAGAATGATACAGCCTGACGCGGCTTTAACTTTGCATCTGCCAGGAGGGGCTATTCTCTGTCGGCTTCGCCATTCTCCCATGGCTTTAAATATTGTAGGCATCTTGGGGATGTGGAGACGCATTTGTCATCCTTGTTTGACAGGCTTGATGAAGGGGTTGTCTGTCAGTGTTTCACAAATCCAACCAGACCACAAGCCCGCGGGTGGCACACAGACAGTCACGAGCGGTGGGGAGTTCCCTCCCCTCCTGCCTCACAGGGTAATTGCGATAATACTGGATTGGAAAATTATAGTGAGGTGAGTTAAGGAGATACTTGAGTTAAATGTAGAGGCTTGTGAGGCGTGTGGGTGGTCTGAGACTGTGAGGGCAAGTTCTTATGGTTCATTCTTAAATGCTGTCATACTTGTAGCACTTACATGTACTCTGGCATTAAATCTAATAAGGCAAACCTTTTTTTTTTTTTCACAATTGCAGAGGTGGTGAATATTGCTTGTGCTTTCGAAACAGCTTCTGCGCTCTTCAACCTGTCATTTCTTCTATAATAATGTCGAACATCAAACTTATTTGTAGTTCTACAGCGTTATACTATTACAGAGCTGGAGAAATTTTTGCAGTCTCCCATAAAAGAAACAAAAAAAAAAAAAAGAACCCGTTGCATAAAATACTGATGTGATCCAACTCAGTCAGCAAATAGTGCTGCAGTTCTATAAACTTACTTCAGCTGGAAAAACACTACAACAAACACTTTCTCTCGCTCTCTCCCTGTCGCTCCTTCTGTCTCTGACATCAGGGTCAACCTAGCATATAATAGACAAACTTGGCAGTAATCTGGGGACTCTGAGAGAGGTCCGGGAGATTTATCAATCAACTGGCCACATTAAACGGATTTCCTAATGAAGTGAAGTCTTTACAGGGATTAATCCTCTACCACCTGCGAGGAGCCACCTGCTCGACTGCCATAATTGGCATGGATGGCACCGCCGCCATCAGCAGAAAGAGGAGAGGCACAGTGAGCGGAAAAAAGAGGGGGAGAAAGAGAGCGAGCGAAAAGGGGGAGAGAGATGACGGAGATGAACAGAGGGGGAGAGAGAGAGCGAAAGAGACGGACAGAGAGGAAACAAGTTGGAGAGAGGACAAAGAAGCCAGACATTGGGGTGTCAAACTCATGCAAATGATGACACTCAGTGTGTTGCAACGACACAACGAGGGAGGAAAATAAATAAAATATTTTAAAAAAAGGAGACGAGACAGCGCCAGGTCTCTTATGACACGGTGATGAGCATCCAACCCTTAGTTTGTGCCAGTCTTGCAGCATTCCAAGACCTTGACAGCAGCACCTCGCTACATCTTCCAGCTGTGTCAAATCTGCCTATGTGCTAATGAACGTGTCAGCACCCCAATCGTGTCATTGCTGTGTGTGTTTCAATTCACCTCTGAGCACGGAAATTCTACCCCAGGTGTACCAGCTTACACATTACATTCACCCACAAGTATTCCTGCATGAATAATTACACAGTCCCAGCCGTAAAGTTCGGATCCACACTGGTGTCCTGATTATGCTGCCAAACTATTCTTTTGATTCTGACTGATCCAACTTGACCAGAGTAACTCCGCCGACGCAGCGTGGACCCGTAGTTATGGGATCGTAAATAACGGGTTGTTTACACACTTCGCTAATTGCAATAAGAGACAGGAAATGGGGTTGTAAAGTGAAATATTGCAGGTGATGGCACAAACCAGAGGCACAAAGGTCACACAGTCGAAGAAATAGGGGTGAATTAGCTGAAAATAACAGCTGTTTTTCCTTTTTTTAATTTTTAAAGCTTTTTAAAACAACTAAACAGAAACAGCCATGGCCAGTCAAATAACCTCCTCTAACATATTATGTTTCCAACAGATTATATCTGATGTACATATCTGATTAATGATAAAACATTTGCAGCATTTGTGATTATAACATTTAACCAAACCAAAGCTGTTAAGTTCATTCTGTGCTGATGCTACAGTAGATGTCACATGAATGTGATGATTCATGGTCATTAATGCAATATTTGGAAATTATGAACAGCAGGAAGCTTGGTAAAGAATGTGGAAAAAATAAATACATGGTGCTGATTTTTGTTTGTATGTTTGTTTGTTTGAGGTGTTCGATCTAGCAGCAGTGGTGGAAATGAGCAAAAAAATTTTACTCAAGTTTACATTTGATAGATCACTATTTGAGTATTATCATAGGATCTTATTAATCCCTGATGTGAAATAGACATGATACAGAGCAATATGTAAAGTAATTCACATGTTGAATAAATTTTAAAAATTATAAAATATTTCTCATACACAAACAGTATTTTTGACCTAAAAGCAAAATCACAGCCGCTTAAAAAATGTGTGTCTTTGTGTTTATTTTTTTTTCTGCCTTTAGAACAATGTTATATCAAGGTATTAAATTGTCAATTAAATATCAATAATAATAATAATAATAATAATAATATAATAATATATAACTTGTCATTGTTGTTATATGATGATTATTATTATATTATTATAGGTCTTTATCAGAATGCATTAATATAAGAATACAAAATGCTGCCATTGCATCTAAAATTTTGTCACATTTTTTAGTAATTGTTATGTTTCTTTTAAGTTTTTTACCAAGACTCAGAAAGTTGAATAGTGATTAAATTTGAACGTTCTAACTTACTGAAGCCTGGGTTAACCTCAAATGCTCCGTGTTTGAGAGTTGACCTGGAGGTTTCCCAGCAACTGCAGTGATTTGTCATCCCAGGTCACCACAGTCAGGTTAGTAATGACCTGAGTCACATTTGATGAGTGTGTGTCTGTGTTTCTGTGATTCCTGACTAATGATCAACTCTCTGGAGTCGTAACTCCTGGGAAGAAAAGATGATTTTGTGGAGTCTGCCAAGGGACTGAGACTACTGGCACAGCCATGGTGTCCCTCATTTGTTATGGAGCCATACTGCCATCTTGCCAAAAGAGGTGCCAGGCCAAGGACAAACTCTGTGTGCGTTTTGTGTTTAGGTGTGTGTGTGAGTGTGTGTGTCAGTCTGACCCCATCCTAGGACTAAAACCTTGGTGACTATCCATATTGGCATCTAAAAATATTCTAATGGAGCTATAAAGGAGAAATAGGCCTGGAACTTGTGTTTGTTCTCAAAGACAAGCGGAACTCCTGTTACTATTCTTTTATTAGTTGAAACACAATATGGAATGAATCTAATGGGTTTAACCTATTTTTTAATCTCTTTTAACAGCCTGTTCGTAGCTAGTAGCCAACATTATTTATGATAGACCTCCTAATATTATAAGCACAAGTGTGTTGTGAAACATCCCACTTAGAAAATCATAAAGTCTAAATCTGTGTCATGGTTACTACAGTTTTCATACAGCCTCTGCATCATCCAGCCATTTTGAAAACTATGAAAAAGTGCAAGGTAAACATGTTTTTTTAACCTATGCTACGAGGCCTCTCTATCACACATACACACACACACACCGAGCGAGAGAGCTTCATCCTCCTCCTCATCTAACTCCTCAAGCTGTGTTGTTTTGAGTGAAAGAAGAACCGTCCCTAATCCACTTCACGGATCAGTTTCACAGAGACGGTAAAGCCATTCTCCCTCCAAGCTAAAGCAATTCAGATCAGACACCTTGATGTCTCAAAGAGCACACAGTGAGCTCTTGTTTTCTGTTTTGACTGCTGGGAATCCATGCCAGACAGCACCCCTGATTCCAGCTCAAAGATAAAACTAATGAGGTTTTCATTCAAGTCCGTTTTATAACAATAACTGAGTCATCGCCAGACGTGGCTGGTTTCACTAGTACCCGAGATTCTATGATCCACTAATCTGGGATTTGGGGGAGTAAGGTTTCCAAAACTGAAAGTGTAAAGCCGTACGGCATATCAAATGGAGCTGTTACTTCCGTTTCCTTTTATTATTACTTGTAAATGCTTTATGACAAAATGTACAGAAGTACTGCAGAACAAGTACAACTAGGAACCGGCTTCCTTTCTCCTCATACAGAACCAGAATATCATGTTGTATAACTCGCTTTCCAATGACATCAATCATTTCCCCTCAATTCGTCATTAGCGGTTTAATTTGTAGCTGGCACCTAGTCACAACACACCCATGTTCAGTACGAGGTGTCAGTAACATTAATGAGTTCATTTGCACTAATTGTGCAGTAATAGAGGGTAATTATAGGGATCAGCTACCTGACATATGCCTTGATGCCTACCTGACACCTGAGAGATCTGTAGACACGCCCATTCCAGCTCCATCTCCTCGCCTGCTTTTACATTACAACAGTGGGTGACACCAGCATTAGCAGCTTTCTTAAACATCAAAGATGGGGCCTTAATCCTTTAACAAAAGCCCTGGATGTCCCTACAATGACATTGTTTATACAGACATCTGAGGTTGGACATCTCAGCTAACCTTCCACTAGGTGCCTTGAGGTGACTCTGTGTTGTCAGCAGCATTCCTAAGATGAGAGCTTTACGCGTCTCCGACAGTTCTCTGACTGAGAAATCCCCTTCCTGTCTTGCTACGGGCATTCATCTGCCAGCAGCAATGTCCATCACAAGCGCGTCGCGCAAAGTCCATTTTGCATTTTTGAATTCCAACCTGAATAACATTACTGCAGTCTTTAATAATGTCTCATGTCCGCACCGTGTAATAACTGCAGTCACGTAACAGAGCCTGGTTTAGTTTGTTAAGTGTTTGTCGGAACTTGTCTCGGCCGACGAAGGTTTTTCTCTTGCGCGGCTTTTGCTCAAACTTGCAGCGAACCTGTAGGCTATCCTCTTTCCATCTTCCCTCAGTGACATCATGATATAAAGCAAATGGCTTCAAAAGAAAGGAGTTGTTTCGAAGATGTAACAAATGTGAGAAAAACTTTGGCCATAAAAAGCTGATGACACCATTTAGAAAAGAAATGTGTTTTCCTCCTACCCCGCTTCTATCCAGAGGCCTAATAACTTGTGTGAACTCAGAGTCCACCTCTTGGCCACAGGGTCACCAGTAAACATAAATAACAGATTGTAGAGCTGCTCCCAAGTGGTGGAAGGAGCTTAGATGTGCTAGATAGAGCAAAAAATATGGTATATAATACATAGCTGGCAAAACACCAACTCTATCTAATAGGATAATCATCCATGTGTTATTTTACAAGCGTGGTGACAGAGTCCATCTTTCCCATTAATGCGTTTCACAGGAGGTCTGGACGACGCAGTGGAGCTTCTACCACACAGATTTGTTAAACCGCAGCTAATATTGTGGCAACTGCTTTTTTCTGCATGTTTTCTCTCCTGGAGAACTTTTTCACAGTTGCGGTTGCATCAGCAGGTTGTGTCTCACTCACATACCTAAACAGGGCTTGTGATATTTTAAGAAAATATTTTTGCAAGACCTGATTACGCCCTCTCGCACAAGTTTGAAAATCAGGTCACCAGTTGTGACGGTCCTTTCCATGCAATGATGCTGTCACATGGATCCATAAGAACACAAGTCATCTGCCACTTTGACGGCACAACCTGTTTGCGCCGTGTGTTTGTCACTTTTGGAATACCACAACACACAGACATAAACCCACAAAAACGATACAGTCCGAGGCTCCGCGTTCATCAGATGTCCCGACAATGTCACTTTGGAGGATCGCAAGGAATAATCAGGGCATATCTTTGTTCTTCACAGCCAGTTTGTGTGGTATGCACCAGTGGCATCTCACCGCTAGTCGTAACGTTAAGGTTTCAAAGTAAGAATTCACCCCACACCCCAAATCAGAGGCTCAGTTAGCACTGACTTAAATCTTATGTAACTCTGGGCTTTTGACAGGCAGACACCTCTGCTGACTACAGATAGGTAATTTGTTTTGATCTGTGATTATACCCCTCGTGTTCAGAGGAAGATGTAAACCCTCTTGTGAAGCTGTTAGGCAAATCCTCACAATGTGGGGAGAAGTGCCCCCAGGGGTCTCGAGTTTTCACCCTCCTTCTCCATCTTCTTCTTTTCTTTCTCTCTCTTTTCTTTTTTTTCATCTCGTATGGGAGACAAAGCCTCCTGCCAAACACTGAAGCCCCCCAGGAGCTCATCATACAGAAAACTAGGGCTTGTGGAGAAGGAGCGGGAGGGTGGGTGGTGGCAGAGGAGGGCAGAGAGAAACGGAGAGAAGACAAGGGTTTGTGTAAAGATGGGACGGCAATGGTTGTATGTGTGTGTTTGCGTGTGTTATTTCCACATTGTTAATGACTTAAGAGTTCATCGGAGCCAGGGGGCACGTCGCACATCCCACAAGCCTCCCTCCTTTGACTCCCTCCCTGCTATTTTCTTTAACGCTGCCGTTTGTGGCCTGTGCCAGACATACCTGCAAAATTATCTAATAATTATCTACTAAATATGTTTGTTCATGTTGGTTGAACAGCTCACTTAATTGAAGGGGCGCTCTACCTTCCCTCTGCTGTTACCCTCCTTCGTGCCCTCCAAGTATGGGAGACGAGGGGGGGGGGGTGTGCAGGCTTAGGAGAGTGGCTTATCTCCAAGAGCTCGTTATATTAATGCCAGTAATTATGTGTTTTGCTTGCTTTTGATGTGCCTCTGTTCAAACGGGGAGAGTTAATAAGAGGATGACGGCAAATATGTCAGAGGGCCTTCTGTGTTGTCTTTGGGCTCTGGAAATTCCTGTGTGTAGCGGTGGGGGTTTGTGTGCTGAGGTGGGGGGGTGGTGGTACGAAGAGGTGGCACCCGACTCATATGAATGTCACTACACAGGTAATGGCAGGAGCTTATGATCAAATCTTCACTTCATTTTTATACTACTGTTCTTCTCAGACACACACCCCAGCCAACACCTTCCGTTGGATCCTGAAAAGGGTGGGGACGGCAGCGAGATGGGGGTTTTGTAGAGGGGATTGTTTCAACTCTGTTTAAGAGGGGTAGAAAAGGGAGCTTGCCAAGCCGAGCACGGGTCTCTCGGCTCTCCCTGAGGAAAGTGCTGGCATGAAGAAGCGCTCTCTAATGGAAAGAAACAATCCCTAATGAGGGAAATAAATAACAGGCTCATAAAACTGAGCGAGGAGGAGGAGGAGGAGGAGGAGGAGGCTTCGCAGGAGAGAGGAAGAGGGGAAGAACAAACGGAGTAAAGTTACGTTTGAATGACGGTCACAAGCACAGGCAAATACATACACAGACACACACACACACTTCATGTTTAGCTGTCACTGCTAATGAGAGTGTGTGTCTGTGATGTAAGGACAGGAGAGTGTTGATGAAAATTCCGACCACCGAATATCTTCTCTCTCATTGTTCATTGTTTGTTTCTATTTCTTTTTTTCAGCAAAATGATTAATACACTAAAACAACAGTAGCTGTTCTATATATTTTTTTCATTTTCTTCTGGCAACACAAATTACTACAGAGAAAAGAGTAGAGGAGATAAGAATGTGATACAGTATAGTGTGTGTGAGTGTGCACAAATACAGTAAGTGTGTATCTTCCAGCTCATTTACTTTTCTTTGAGATGAGTTAAAGGCCCGAGGAGTTTGGTTGTCTCTCTCTACATCATTGCCTGTTTTTTGCCTGGATTCTTTGGCCAGAGGAGCCGATGTTGATGCCTCATGGATGTGATAAACAAGTGGCATCTCAGTGCATGTAAACACAAGCGTCTTCGCCATGTGAAACACTGAATTTTCTCACCAGAGCTCTATGGGACTTTGCTTTCATCACTCTGACCATCCCAGAGTCGCTGTGTGCCACTACACTTCGGGGCATAGTTTCTATTTTTTGCATGAAAATCTGGTTTTCATGACACTTTCAACCAGTAGTGGTTGTCCTTTTCCTTTTGCTGACTGTTAGATTAAAAGCCCACATTTGGGTTTGCTTTGGTTTGGTTTTGGCTAAATTTTAAGGCCTGGAAAAGAAGAAATATCCCTTCCTCAATATGCATCTCTTTCTATCTGTGTGTTTTTTTTCTTTTTCTCGTTTCATCTCTTTGTACCTGTCTATGTCCTCCTGTGTCTCTCTGAGGCTCACTGCTTTGTGAATCCACTCCCCGGGACTGTAGAGGCGGAGACAGTGACTGGTTGAAACACACCGTTCGCATTCCACCTGTGTTTTGACAACACATTTCACAAGAGGGATCTGAAGTGGTTTTAAAGTTTCTCTCTTCACCATTTGATATCAAAGAATGATCTCTGCAATGGTAGAACACGCAGGACTCCATGGGATGGATTAACGCAACATTAAAAGTAATCCCTGGAGTCAGACACTGCTTTTCAACTCCTCAAAAAAATGGAAACAAAGAGACAACAGCGGTGGATGTCTTCATCGGAGCACTGATATTTCCCATGCGCATCAGGAGAAGGAATGCCTTCCTCTATGAAGTGTTTACACCACTAATATTAAATAGGTTGACACTACTGATGACAAGAGTAATAATTATCATTACACGCATGACTGTCAGCCACTTCAAAGCTGAACAAGAGATTAAGCAAAGATTACTGTCTGTTTCACGGTTGTGTGCCCTTGCAGCTATAGCTCTTTTCTTTTTGTTCAACACTTCAAACAGAAAAAAAAGTCACTTGAAAAATGACAATGTTAATGGCTTATTAACATTGTTTTAGTCAGGAGGTCACACGCAGTTCATCAGCATGTTGAAGATGCTACCTGTGGGAAATGTCTCCTCATGAATATGTCATCATGAATATTTATTTTATTGAGGAAAATAAAGACTTTTTAACAAGGAGAGTATGATAACGCGTATACGTGTTAATTTCTGGGCATACAGTAGAGGCTGCACAGCAGGACAGTGATAACCATTACCCGTGAAGATTGAAATACATTACAAATATCCCAAGCATACGGGGCAGAAAAGCCATGTACAGCAAGAAAAGAACTGCAAGTAACTTAACAAAGGCCTACACCGAGTACCAGTATGCTCTGATCAAGGAAACTGCTTTAACACAAGTTCACAGCCTGAGATATGGCATTTCAGTTCTGCTGATTAGCATATAATTCAGGATTATTTTACTCTCTGCTGATGACGAACGCTCCCTTCAATACCCAGTGCCCCTTTCTCTGTTAACCTCAGCCTGATACCACTCTGACTTCTAACACTGCCCCGTTCAACACTGGCTAATGATGTAACGGCCTCCTTAAATATGTAAAGTATAAGACTTAATAAAACCCTGAAGCGTGATTACGTCTTATGTCTTAAACCTCACTCCTGGATACGCAGATTCCTACACGGTGATCCATTTTAAATCAGCCTCTTATCCACTGGAACAAGGGGAGGAAAGTTCATGCGTAAATTACAGGAGCCAGAGCAGTGGAAGTTTTCCAATAAAAGGGTGCGCTCGCGTGCAGGTTCTCAAATTCTACGCCGAGATATCCTACGCTCATTAAAATAAAGGTGAATGAGGGAAATGTCACAGGTGTTAAAAGGCAATTAGTCTTCCCGTGCTATCACAATGTTAATCGGAGTGATGAAAATAAAGATATGAAGCTCATTATCATGTATTCAATAGCAGATATTGCTTTCATGAAAGATGAGACACAAGATGAATAATAAGAAAACCTGTGACTGCCTTGCTGCAGAGCAATTTTGTTGAACATTTGATGATTTCTGATAAGATGAAATCCGTGATATGTTCCTACAGGTCCGTTTTAAAGCGGTGAGTTTTAATTGCTGCACAAAGAATTCTCTCCACAGCTTTTTCAAGTCAGATAGTTCAAAATATGAAAATAAACAAGCAAGCATCTGAAAAATAATAATAATCTCACTTTTTGGCACTGATTTGGTCACAACAAGAGAAGACAGATCTCATTATCTCTGTTTGGAAAAAGAACCGAAATGTTATCTTGACACAACAGACAAAGCGAGATGAGCCACTCTTTAAATTTGAGTGCTTTTATGCCAAAACACAAACAAGGGGGGGAGACAAGGGTGGAGAGAGACAGACAGACAGTCAGCAAGACAGAACAAAACAGACTAAGAATAAGAGAAAGTGAGAGGGGGAAAGCATAGCTAATGGCATTGGTATCCGATTTATTCCAAAGAGGCAGCAGCAGAAGGAGGCAGGAAGGAAGGCTGGATGATTTCTTCGCCCCATCTTCCCCTTTCCCTGATTATGAAAGGAGACATGGCGCGAGGTCGAGGGTCAAGCCAAAAGGAGACAGCATTGTGTAGAAACTGTCACGCACCGCCACCTATTTTGACATGCACAGGCCCGTTTGTTGTCTGTCGAACATGCAAATTGGCGAGCCCAGGCTGTCATATAAAGGCAGGCAGATATGCGCCGGTCGGGAAAATGAGAGACCACCTGTAACCAAGAGAATGGGGAGTGATGGACAAGCATTCAGTCAGCCCGCTCGTCATTTCCAGGCCCGCCATTCAGCCATCAGTAGAGTTTTCCCCCCTTGCGCCCTCCTCCTTCTGCCACCTCCACCATCAATCCCATCCCCAGCGCACACATATACATGTAAAAATCTATTCTTAATATTCAGAAGCAGGAAGTGAAGGGAAATAAATATATACGACGGAAGGGGATTGGAGGGGGTCGGTGGTGGTGATTTCAACCTGCTGGCTGCCTAATAGGATCCTGCATGGAGACAGCTGAGGGTCAGAACTGGATAATTAGTTGTCCACAGAGGAAACATCACTCTTCCACAGGGAGTGGACAGGAGGGAGACCCTGTGAGGTGGCCTTAATGCTGCGAATTCCAAAGAATGTCCAGAATGTGTCAGGTAAACGACATTAGATTCTTTTGTCATGACTAGGCTAAAGGCTACAGTGTGTTGATAAAATATTTAGGGTGACAGGGACTGGACACTGAGGCTGGACACAGCATTTATTCGCTTAATTATCCAGAAAGATGACAATCTGTCATGTAAACTTGATGCATTTATGTAAACCATCCGGGGTGGAAGGTTGACCATATAATTAGCTGTCCACTAAAAAACATCACCCTTCTGGAGAGGCTAGACAGGGAGCAATGGAGGAAGTGAACAATTTTTATTTTTGTTTAATGCAGACATGCCCAGGTTAAATTTGTCTTTTGCATAAGTGTTATGGTTGGTATAAATGTTTACTGTTAGTAAACCCCAACATGAAATTGTGACGAAAGATTCAGTTTTCAATCCCAATTTGCAAATACACACACATATGCCTGATTCCAAATTTTTAAAGGAAACAATAAACAGCCCCAATATGGTATCCAGAGATCCAAAATGTCCATCAGACACTGGAAATAACAACAAGCTGCAACCAGGAGGAACCTTTCCTGACTCTTTTTGTGTCAGCAATTATTTAAAAGATGGCACAAGAGTGAAATTTAGGGCAGTACATAAGATTCATCGTCTGCATCCAGCTAAACATTCACATACACATAAATTTAAATACGGTCTGCCAATACCGCAGCAAAACACACAAACACAGCTTTCAAATGTCAGATGTAATGGCGCTGTAAATGGTATGTGGCCATGCTTAAATTATCTTTTAAAAAGTTAAAATAATTATTTGATGTCCCCTACGACACCTCATTTTTTAACCTGACTAGCAGCACAAAAGGGTGGTACTGCTCTTTTTCTCTTTCGTACATTTTTTCCAACTCCGTGTACTACAAAAACTTTTCCTATGCAACGAAACTGCAAACAGGATCATAGTTTTATAGGCAACATAATTACTGGCTGGATTATGCTCAAAATTTTTCTGTTTTTTTTAATAAACAGTGAGCAGTATTTATTAACAGAAGGCAAGCTGTAAGGCCAGTGGGCGTACAATGTCACACCACAAACCTGGGTTCGGGTTGTTGTTTGAAATAACTGGTAATTAATACACCTGACCACAGTATTTCCCTAACAATAACCAGTGCCTACACAAAACTGCAACATTTTTTTATAAATAAATGCATAACTGAATATTTTATCAAAAAACAAAACAATAGTTCTCTTGGAACATGTTTACTGTCAATACATTTTTGACTTTCCATTGATAATAAATATCAACATATTCTCATTATGTTAATAGATGCATAATCCGGTCACAGTGATGAACCTACAGTATTTGTGTTTCCCGTTTAGTTGTATAGAAACAGAATGTTCAGGAGACGGGGTCGTTTAAGCAATAGTTAGTCCATGTAGACACGAGCTAATCAGCGCTGTCTGCTGTTGTCAGTTCACCAGGCAAAAACATTTTCTGTTCAATCATTTTTCCAAATGATCCATTAATATTGAGGAATTAAGGTCTCTTTTTTGTTATGATATAGGGCAGAAACTGTCCTCATTATATGATTTAGTCCAGTCAAATGTATTCAAATGCCACCTTTATTACCCTGGAGGTGCTTTGCATAAATTGAATAAATCCAACGGATACTCTGCAAGAATCAAACATATCAAAGGTTTCCTGTCTTTGAAGTGGGGGTAGGCTTTAATTCCAAAACAGATTTTCATGATAAATAAATACATTATTTATGAATTGTGGGGTAGTGATGGTAAAAGAAGACCACGAAGAAGATGAAGAAGAACAGGGAGAAATGAAAAACAACGATAAAAATGCATAAAACATTTTACGCCACGAAAATGCCAAGAGACGCAAAATGACACACAGAGTGGCGCGTGCCGACCAACTGCCTGACTGATAAACAAACTGATTAGCATATGCACATTGGAGCTTATGTTGTGCTCATTTGCTTACACAAAGTCCCAATCAGAATAATACACCGCACTCAACGCGTGTCATAAAAGTCTAGAAATATGTTGATGGGAATGATGAAGATGGAAACGTTTCAATTATTTCATTTCTGACAATTACACTGAAAGTGTGACAACCTCAACAACCAGCATGCAGCATGGTGACTAATTGCCCTCAGGAAATTTATGGAAATGGGAAATAAATAAAAACAAACTAACATGTTGACCGACTGCAGCACCAATTTTTCAAATTTCTGTGTTGACACATTGTCATAATAATCTTCGCACATAATTTCTCATCTTTTACTTGAATGGGATTTGTAAATGTGCAGAAATGAGATGCCGGCTACACGGTTGCCTCTGAGAAACAGGGGGGTTAGTTAACTGGTGTCTTTTTTAACAAACGCCTTTGGCAAAGAAGCGGCAACACTGCAGCAAAAGCACCAAACATGTTCAGGGGGGGGGGGCGCAGCCAGTCAGGCCACATTACTAAAGTGCCGGGGAAAAGAAAAAGCATTTAACGTGGCGTACAGATGGCAGGGCCATACATGGCCTGCGTTGCCTTTGAAGTGCTGCGGGATCCACAGAGGCAGGTAGAGCTGGATTCTTTGAATAATTACACATTGGCTTATCTAAATCAGACTGTCAGGAGTGCCTTTCCACAAAAGATGGGTCGTTATTAGAGTTCCAAATATACCTGAGCAGATGTTCTGTCCTGATTGATGCTCAGTCTAAACATTTCATTAGCACTAAACCGTTTACAGTTATCGCATGTAATGATAACCATATAAGAAACACTTTGTCAGAACCTTCTGAATGCACAGTAAAATACGACATTTACATTCCTTTCTTCCTTTTGTTTATTTAGATTTGTATGTACAGTGAAAACAATTTAAAAAGCAGAACAAAATGTAATTATTTATTCTGCATGTAGAGCCTCAGGTGGAACAGAAGCCGTACTTATTCCTTATTCATGCTGAGCAAGACATATTACTGTCTTAGTGCCACACAAAGCTGGGCCGCTTGGAGCAGTTTGATCAAAATGTGTGACTATTATTTTGTATCCCAAAGGAACACAGGAAAACATACATTAGAAATATCACAGAAATATATTGAATGGAGTTTGGGGTGGGGTTAATCAATTAAACCTTTGAGTAAATAACCACAAAGGGGATCCCATCAGGGGTAAGTAATGGAGGTTCTGCTCTTACGCCAACGTTCATTTAACCTGTGAACCACAAGGTTATTTCTGTTAGAAATGATGTTAACACACACACACACACACAAAGACGCACACACACATACACTTGGACACACATGCCAGCCTGAAGGAAGGATGATTTATGTGGGAAGATCCATCTTCATCATCTTGCCTCTCACCTTGGTCTCCATCAGTGTTAATTAAAGGAAGGTCAGTGTCACCCTCCCTGCTCCCCCCCCCCCCAACCAACCCTCTTTTACATAATAAATCACTGCAGACACACAAAGGGGCTGTTGACACAAACAGAATGCTCCCAGCTAACTAGCTAACTGCAG
The DNA here is from genome assembly GCA_033026295.1 of Channa striata. Lineage (NCBI taxonomy): Eukaryota > Metazoa > Chordata > Actinopteri > Anabantiformes > Channidae > Channa > Channa striata. Next base: position 11,598,518 of record CM065175.1, on the reverse strand, counting down.
TGCGTTGGGCTGAGGAGTCAATTCAAAGCCTGCCATAAATAATACTGAATGTCACAGTCTTGTGTCTTTGTCTGGGCACAAAGGATCGAAGACAAAGACAGGTTGTTCTGGGACAAAAACAATCAATAAAAATCTTAAATATAAACACGCATATATAACACATCAGAAATTACGTACAAAGACAGAGGACAGTATGACTGACTGATGTGATTTAACTTTCACTTTAAATTCGAGGGGAAACTTCATTTTTAGATTGTTTTCCTTTTTTTTTTTTAGATTAGCTGGTGGGTAGCCGTATCTGAAAACACCGGAGAAAATGAAAACTTTACGGCGGGTTGTGACATTATGTCAACAAGTTTATCTAAAATAATCCATGACGGAGAACAATAAAACCTCAGAGTAGTCATTTTGTGGCTGGTTTGTACATTTGCTACCATTGTTTGTCCACCCGGGACAGAATGTGAATATGTGGCGGACGCATAAAGAGGGCTCCATTGGCATAAATACACTACTGACCCTAAAACAGTACAGCAGTTAGTGTCACGGTGCTTTGGTCAGCACCGCATTGTCGACACTTTTACTTTCTTGGAATCAATTTTCTTCCCCAAAAGAAAAAAGGAACATGTGCTTTATATTGTGTACAATTTCCTAGGTTTGCTGGGTTACTGTCAGACTTGTATAATGAGGGCCACTGCACTGCAGAGTTCCCCTCTTATCACAAACTAGCATGCATGGCCCTGCTGCTCTCTCCTCAGTCATCAAGCAATTGATGTAATTGAACCAGCCCTTTGCTGTCAAGCAAGCAGCGCGGCTCAATAGCATATGCTCCCAACACTCTGGACAATGAGAGCCACGCAGCCGGGCAGGCTGACTCGTCGCTGTCCTGTCGATAAATTTCAATTCCACTAATTGTTCTTGAATTCATTAACTGAGCCTTTGAGACAACATGATCCCGCAGAAGAAGAAGAAAAAAAAAAACAAAAAAACAATATGAGGGAAAAAGGCAAAGAAGGGTTTTTGATGATGTTGTGCGGTGTGTTGTGTGTGTTGTGAACTGCCGTCTCGTACCCTGCTGGTGGTGTTAAAGAGGATGATGAGGCTGCTGTGGGACTGTACTGTCCTTGTGAATAAAATCAGTGAGTGACACTAGAAAAGCTCTGCAGAAAACATTACATTAATTCATGACTAACAATGCTCAGGCAGATCTGTAGTGAATAACTAATGATTCTGTTTTAACAAATAAATAAATGTGTATGTTTTTAACTCTATTTTTAAAAATGTTTATGTATTACTTTGACTTTATGTACAATTAAGTAATTACTATCTGTTTTTATGTTCTTACACTTTGTAAATATTAGTTTTATTTATTTTAATTATTTTTTATAATTGGTACCAAATATTAAACATAAACATATAAAATAAAACACAAGTAATAAATAAAAAATATGTTTCCATTCAGTAGACTGTGGATGCAACCAGCACTCAACCTGTGGTTTGCATAATTATCACCCAGACTACTGAATATGAAAGAGCAATTATCTGAAGTCACAATAACAAACAATAACTTCCTCCACCTCTGTTTTCCTTCTTCATCTGATTAGGACTACCCTTGTTTTCTCAGAGTCCTTGTCGCCCTCTGACAAAGTCCTCAAAGTCCCACATATCTGCCTAAGTGACCAGCCAGGGTCAAGGGTCACCAGGAGCTGCCACTTCCCCTGTCACAGGAAACAAGCGGCAGGAAGGAGAACGAGTGGAGAGGAGGGAGTGAGGGAGAGGCGAAAAAGAAGGAGGGAGGTGATACCGAAAACACGGCGCTGACAAGGAGTTGCCTAGAATTAGCTCCGTCTTTCTGCTTCATACACACACACGCGCGCACACACACACAGACAGACACGGAAAGGCGCGAACTGTAGGGCAGAGGTTTACGGTGGATAATAATAATAACAGTCACAAGAAAATGGTTAAAAGGCGTTCACCCTTGAGCTTTACAATTTTAGGGTGTTTAAAAAATTACAGTTTTTATCGATATTTTACCTCATTATGAGGTGTAAGTCACACTTCCACCAAACACAATAATATCCACAGCTAACTTGGTTGCAATTGTACACACACAGTATAGCAGGGCCCCATGGAGAGCAGGGTGTGTTATGGTTGAGTAAGTATGGAGTCACCGGTTCTGTTGAGCCTAGCGCTGCTACTCAGGTCGGATCACTAGATCATATTATCAATCACACAGCACTGTACAAACACACAAGCACTTTATTTTCTGTGTGTGTGTGTGTGTGTGTGTGTGTGTGGCTGTTTTCCTTTTTCCCGTTTTATGCCGCGTGTTTATTTGTGTGTTGTGTACAGTGTCTTTTCCAGTAAACCCCTGAATAGACCGACACACGGCACGAGGCTTTCCAGTATCCCTCTCAGTTTGTACCGTGTACAGTTCAGTATTTCAGTTAAGCATGAAACTTACTATGAAACCATTGTAAAATTGGGTCATTCCCACAGGTCCAGTAAAAGATAACCCTAAGAGTTTTCCAACACTTGTGTGCTGTGGTGAAATGGTCCAACAACAGGGCAGTTACCATGTAAAAAAAAAAAAAAAAAAAAAAAGTACTTGGTGCAATGGTTATATCCACAGAACCACTGATTCTCCTAGTGGGTACCAAAACACTACTTAGAGTGGCGACACTGTCATCTCTTTATTCGTAAAACAGCCTAAGCGCGGTTTGGTGAAATGAAAATAACTATTATCAAGAAGCTTCCGCATGTGCAGGCTGCCACAGCAAAAAATGGTCCTTTGTGAGACTATAAGCTGACACATACATATGTGAGTGCAGTTATAAAAGTTCTTCAAAATGTCGCGCACGTAGTTATTTTGAAGGCCGGCCTATCATTATGTTTGATGTCTGTGCATAGCCATGCTCCTCTCCTCTTCCCCCCCCCCCTCCGACAAGCTTATTTGCCTTTGTTTTACACAGAGCAAACTGTGAGCGAGCCAGTGCTAAAGCTGAAGCGGGATGGATGTGGAGAGATAGAAACCGTGTTTGTGTGCGCAGGTTTACAAAGTCTAAATGTCTGGCCATATTTATTGCCTGTGTAACTGAGCGTTTTAAATTTAAATGAAAGAACATCTTGTCAAGAGGAAATGTACCCAACATCCACACGCACACGTAACATCTCAATAAATTACATCCGTTGAAATCTCTATGAGAAATCCAGAAACAGTTGTTAAATATAGCAGGCGGTAAAGCCAAGAATAATATTTGTCGTGCTGGATAGCCTCTAGCTGGAGTTTCATGCATGCTGATAAAACATAGTTTTGATAGGTTAACATCTCAAAAGTATGAATTTCTAAAAAAATGAATGCTTAACAAATTACGTTAGGAATAAATTATAGTTTAATATATCAAATGTTCAGTTATGTATTTTCACTTTATTGGATTTGAAAATACAAACTTTTTTTATGCTTCGCCCGCATCAGAACATGAGCAAGAGCAAGTGTCAGCTACACAGATGGGAATTCACTCAATGCTGTATTTTTACTGCACCTCAAACTCCGTTGTACTTATTGTCCCAGTACTGACACACTACATTAATAATGAGAGATTTTGTTTATTTTATTTCATGCCAATTCTGGCATCAAAATTACAATCAATCACACATCAGGTTGTGATCTGTCAATTCATCTTCTAGCTCTATCTCAATGATTAATAATTTTACTACAACAAGACAGCTATGATGCCGGACGACGTTGACACAGAAACAGCAGCATCTAAGTTAATATGAATCATTTTGTTGTTGTTAATGACAATCACACAGTGCAAACCTGTTTAAAGTGTAGACTCAAAGGAAAGCGTGAAGCAAACTTTGACACCGTTGCTTATGCTAAAACTGAGCAGAGCGTGAACCGGGTCGGAGCGTTTCCCCGAAACCCTGAGACTGCACTGCCCTCAAATGGCACACTGAGGTCAATGCATACGCCTCTTTCATCCCGTCCCTGCCTCCCTCCTTATAGCTCCTCCAGGACAAAAAGCATTAATTAAAAAGCAACCATGAGCAGCCAAGGAGCATAATGCACACAGACGAAACACACACACACACACACACACACGCACTGCAGTGACTCACAGCCATTGCCCCCTATTCTCCACAGCTTCTGATAACTGTGAAATTCACTCCCTCTGCACAAAGACATGGCCGGGGAGGAAAATAATTTCAGTAATAGAGCTAATGGGTTTAAGTGAGACTGGAGAGCAGCCAAGAGCAGCTAAAGAGGAGAAGAGGGAGGAGAAGGAGAAGAGGAAGAAGACATGGCTGCGTGCAGGAGCGCAAAGAGAAAGACGAGAGCGAGTGAAAGAAAGAGAAATGTGGAGTGTCTTTTACATTGTTTCAAGATTAGATTGTGGAAGAACAGAAAGAGAATGCTCATTTTCTTCTGACTGCCATGATACAGCTGCTGATAAAAGTCGCTATGCACGCACAATGGGAGGATTTGGAATGGTGGTTAATTTAATTGATAAAGCCAAACAATGGCACAATGCTTGCAGACCGATTACATTTCTTTTTGTGTAATCACCCTAAAGGTAGTTAAACAAAGCAAAGTGATGCTTCCAGGCAATCTGCACCGATTTCAAATCAACTGTATCACTCTCTCCCTCGTGAATAAATACGCAAACACACACAAACACTGATCTGCACGTAGCACACCGTGGCCACTTAGTGCATCAGTAGAAATGCAGGAGAAGCACTGTTGTTTATACCAGCGTTTTAACTCTTATGAAGCAGCTAATAAAAAAAATACAGTCTTTTCAATAATTAATCAGCCGACAATTGTCTTCATCACACAAAAATATGAAAGCGGATTTGTTTTCTTACAGCAATTTTACTGAAATTCTATAGGAATCTGCAATTACTGATGATGCTAAAAGCTTGTATTAAATTGTTGATCTGCAAATGCATTATATAAAGTTGAATGTCAACAACCCTCTATGAATACGGGCACATCATGGCACAGCACAACAATGCATCATAATCTCATATATCATAATATGTGATAGCTCTGAACAATTTCACTATATAAGTAAGGAGCATGTTGTAAAAAGATGGATCAGAAATAGATATTACTGAATAAACAAAAGTTTGGTAATGAGCAGGAAGGGCAAAAAGCAGAACAGAATACAGACCAATAAATGGGGTTAAGAGCCAGAAATATCTTGTTAGATAAACTTATTGCTGAGTCACATTTATTGAACGACAATTCTTTCCACACTCCCACAGCTCTCGCATGACAGAAATACGGTACAAATTTCACTTAAAATTTAAATATAGTTGATTTTGTTTTCTTTCTCCACTGTATGCGTTGGTGTAGCTGCACTCCTACAGTTTCGGAAATTAGCTTCTGACCCTTAAACGGGCAATCTGGGGGGAAAAGTGGTGGTGGGGGGGTAAAGGAAGCACTAAGGCAACTGAAAACAGAACCTGTTCACTTGTGTGAATGATGATGGATGTGATACTTAAGTTAACTACTGTGAAAAATAGCTATAGCGTCTCAGTTACAGACTTAAGCTGGTCTTAATGTAATTGCGTTTGAGGCGATGCTTTCATTATATAAAGAGCTCGTGTAGAAAGGAGTTACCCAGCAGCTGCTGACTGCTACATCGAGAATTAACTGTCACCCCCTCAGCGGAGGCTGAAAGAGGGCCAAATGAAGCCCCTTTCCTCCCTTCTCTCTTCTCCTTTCCATCCACCCAGCCAACCATTCCAGTATTAAGTGAGGCGAGCGACAGAGATATGAATGCGATATTCCCTCTGGTATTTTTAACCGCCGTATTGAATTCGTATAAAACACTTAAGGATCCTCGGCTTCTGCCTGATGGGAACCTCTCACAGGGCTATCTGTGAGAGTCTCTAGAGAGAGCTTCTCTCCTGCCACGAAAAATTCCTGTTTTTCTCTCTTACACCATCCATCCCTCCCTACCTCTATCCTACCCGAGCTTCCGAGGCTCTTTGCTACATATGGGAATTTCACGAGGAGTACCCCCATCTGCCCTCCGCTCATAAAAATCTAATGAAGTTAGGAGGAAAACTCCATAAAAATCTCATTGGGGGTTCACCTCCTGATATAGGATACAAATCCAACTTAGAAGATCTCCTGAGGATTGGTGTAATGACTAACGGTAAGTAGCGTGTCTTTGGAGAAATTCACTCATTTTGAGACATGTGCCATCAGGATGTTTAGTGCGTGTCACGATAACAGCACAGAACAACAAGGAGTCCCTGACTGAGGGCAGGCCCGGGCCCAGAGAACATGATGACAGGGAAGATTAGTACAGTCAGAACAGAAGGAAGTGGAGGAGTGGGATGGATTTCATATTAGGCTTATTTTACAATACACTGTAAATCAAGCTTTGCTTTGAGTTAAACAATCAAAACACAGCATTCCACTTGACATTCTTCGGGCCACGCTGCCACACATTGTTTCCGAATCTAATCCGCGCTCTGTCTAGAGGAGACCATTAATGACTCCAGTCGGAAAGAGGAAGTACGAAGCATAGTAGGCTACGTAATAAATAATGGAAACCCTTGAGAGACGCCTACACTGATCGAACATAACCTTATGAATTATACTGTGATGGGTTTTCATATTTATTTCTGGGTCTCAGCTATTTCTCATGCTTGAGCGAGACTTATCACTTAACAATCAATTATTAACGTGTCAGAATCAGAAGTGCTATTACAGAGATTGAGATGCGTGTTGTACACTGGCCAGAACTGACAACACTTCTTGTACTCTCGCTCTCCTGTCTGTTTGAAAAGCTCGATTTTAAGGTGGAAACTGAAATTTCGGGCTCCTAATTTGTGAATAATGCATCAGCCGGAATATGCATTATACTAAAAAGTATGAGTAAGTGGGCTGGTACATCGGAAAGGTTTCTCACTCTACATGGCTGCTTTTTGCTATCATTTGCTGGAATATAATTAGATTTGATAGTTGCGGACAGCGATTATTCTGTTTCCTTACAGGACAGAAGTTTAAAGTTCTCTGCCTGTCACAATGACGAAACACCACATAATACTGACATTATTCTTAAGAGTAAATAAAATAATCCACCGATTATAGTTTTAAATTCTTCAGCATTCAAACTTAATGTATTCACCTACATCGAAAGATTAGGGTTAAGAATATTAATAAGGCGTCCAAGTCAGTCAAGAATATCGTCATCGCATCCTCTTGTCCATCAACAGTGGTTACAGATGTAAACGGTAGTAAGCCTGATGATCATTAAACAAAGCGCACATTTATTATGCACACAGATCATCGTTCAATATTCTGTTCATTTGCATATATCACAATCTTGTCTATTTGTATGATAATCTGATGGTTGATGAAAAGTGCGAGTGTTGTAACTGGAGCTGCAGAACGAACAGGGAACGGGAGAAAAGGGTGGGTGTCTTAATGCAGGTTTTGAATATGCAATGTGTGTCTGACCTCACTGGGTACAGAAGAGGAGGCATGTATGATTTATAAGTTGTCTGCAGCCCCTGATTGACTAAAACACAGGGGATCATTTAGATAATGCATCCCCACTCTGGCATCTGCTTCGGGTCAAAAAGTATGTCTGCACTGACAGCTTCAAGTACCCAAAAAGGTAGAGACAGAATCCCCAAAACTCCACTACATGCGCTACTTTTTCAGCTTCCATGTTTGACGTAATTGTTTATTTTAGGTTAGTATAGGCATGATCTGATGTCATATTTTCTGTGTGTGTGTGTGACCTGAAACTCAAGAGGGGGGAGGAGGAGGGAGGACTTTTTTTTTTTTTTTTTGCAATGGCAATCTGGGTATGGGAGATAACAGAGTGAAAAATGTTGGAAGCAATCCACTCTGCCTTGGAGTAAGACCTTTACGATTTCACCACTTCATTAGGAAGTGGCTAATCTCTCCACTCGAGAGGCCTGATAAGGACTCTGCGCTAATGCAGGGGGAGTCAAAGTTCAAACAGCCTTCGATGTTTTGATGCTTAACTTACTAAAGTTCCTGTATGTTCATTAGACAGCTTTATCAGGAAACTCTTCTCTTACATTCCCCAATACCCATCAAGATTGGAAGGGGTGGAGGTGGTGGTGGGCAGGGGGGACAAGGTGGAGAGCGGCGCAGTCTGCAGCCATGTGGAGATAACAGATAGTGGGAGCAGCGGGCTCTTGTAGAAGGAGGGATGGAGGGATGAAGTGGGGAGAAAAAGGGACACGGCTGGTGAGACCATCTTCTCTTCTCCTCTGGAGCGCTCTCACTATATCTCGATTAAGCCTTCAGCCCTGACTGGAGTGTCAGTGTAAAGCCAATAGAGAGTGTGTGTTTGTACTTGATCATGCACACAGTTTGTGTGTGTGTGTGTGTGTGTGTGTGTGTGTGTGTCAGGCCTTGATGTCCTTATGCAGTCACATCTCCATCCACGCGACAACAGCCCAGGCCCCTCCACTCATCAATTTTGCATTGCCATTAAAAAAAAAAAAAAGCCTATCACAACTTCCCCATCAGATTCACATCAGCCCCTGGTGCACATAAAAAGGCCTATTTATACTGATCCCCTCTCCCTGAAATTGTTTTTCAAAGGGAAGATATTATTTTGTGCCCTAGTATCAAAGGCTCGTCAGCACTCCAGAGAGTCAACCACATATATCAAAGTAACACAGGAGCAAGAGGACACATCGGGTGGGGGGGGGAAGGAGAACACATTTAGCATGAACTACTTTGGGATGTTTGGGTGCTCTTATTTTTGTTTACTGAATCTGAATTCTGTCACTTAGTGTCAGGCGACACCCAGGCTGCCTTTTAATTGGGTCTGACATGTTTCTCATCTTACACTAGCTTTACCAATGTACAAACATGCTGTTCGCCCTTCACAGAGGAAGTTGTGAAAATAGAGTACAAACTCCAGAGAGTGACTGAATCAAAGGTTACAAAATGTTCAGACATAGCGAAGTGGAATGATGCATTCGGGTGCACTTGATAAAGTACGGTCGTACCGAGAGCTACCTGCAGGTGCGTTTAGGAACGCAGGAGCACCGTAAATCCTTTGGAAACGTGCTACAGTGCAAGTTCCCCCCTTTGGCAGGGAACAGTAGAACAGAGATTTAATTCTCTGAATGATAACTGAAGGATCCTGGGAATGGTAATCCAGTCCACAAGTGTTTTGTGAATCAAGGAAAGGTTTATAATGAAGAGCCTTGAGCTATTCTGTGCAGGATGATATGGTGATTTGGTTGCTGTTGCAGGCTTTTCACTTATAAAAGGCCTGTGTTCATATTATTGACATTTAGTCACGTATGTTCCAGGTGTGCAGAGGATTTTTACAAGGTCCCGTGTCCATTGCGGGGCATTCATAACCTGGACATGAAACTTTAATTTGCAACTGTTTTATTATTATTTCGGTATAAAGAAACTGAACTGACAACAGAGAATCAGATGACGTGTCCACCACAGTGAGACAGACAAACAAGCAAATTATGGCAGGTGGCCTAAAAACATCCTCACACTTTTTAGATATTGGTTACTTCAATAAATCAACTCTCACAGTGGACCGGCTGTATCACCTGCAGTCCTGTATTTCAGCACCACAGAGGTACAGTGTCTTTTGACTTAATTACTTCGTCGACATCCACACATCATATTGAATAAAAACGCAAACAAGGGAATCCTGATTTGTCCGATATTTCTCCCTGCCTATACAGACTGTACCTCAGTGTATCTGTGTAGAGATAACAAATGAGGGTACCAACTAGGCCACAAAATGCCGCAGAGATAATCTGCTATCAGTGAGCCTCACTGATCCCAGGGAAAAGAAATAGGACTTAGAGGGCGAAGTGTCAACACCGTAGATATCTGTACATACTTAGCCCTGGAATCAAAGCTGAGGTGGCAGGGCCTGCTCACTGCTTAGCCTCATATCTCTACAACAGTGACATCCCCTCGCTGCAAACCAAAGTGTGTCTTTGCTTTCAACCCAGGGAAGTACGACAGTTTGCCATCTACACAACGGAGACACAAAAGAGTCACAAGACTTTAAACAATTTGTCACTATTCTCTTAAATTCCCAAGCAGAGTCCCTGGCCAGACTAATTGGGCTTTTGTCCTAATGTTCATTTCTGACCTTGTTGAAGCTGGTTGGCTTTTGTTGTGCCCAGGAATCTTGTGACAAAAAAAACCAGGATGCTTTATATTTACAGCGAGCTTGAAAGAAACATAAATGCCCTGCATAATTAGTTGTTTAATTATGCACACTTTGCTTATGAACTGCCTCACAAGGGAAGAGATCAGGAAAACCTTGAACTTTATATCCACTTACAGAATAAAAGGAACATTTAACAAAGACAAAAAGGATTGTGCGCTGGGAGAAATCCAATCCAACACACTCCGCACATAATCCCTCTCTGCATATGACTGCACCAGTACCCGTATTTACAAATCATATTTCTTTTATACTCATGCAGTCCATTTTCTAGCCCGTGCAGTGTTTTATATTGTAACAGACTGAACGGCACATTCCGTTCGAGTGTCACTGTGCTGAGAAATATAGTTCAACTAAACTGAAAGGAGGGAATAAGAAAGATTAGAAGCTGTGAAGCTTGTCACTATGTCTGTGGCAGGGAGATGAGTGCGAAACGGGGCATCCCCATAGTTTGAAATGGCAAAAAGTGTAAAGGTTTTAATAATCAACATAATATTTATTGCAATTTCAACTAGTCCATTTTTTAATTACAAATTAACCACAGTAAACGTATAATTAAATTATAAGAGAGATGCAAACTTTTGCACAAAATAATGTTCATTATTTTACTATAACGTACTTTACCATAACCATTTTTCTAACTGGTGATGATGAAAGAGTCTTTCTACAATCTAAGTTTGCATTATGTTTGGTTTAGCATAAAGTTTGCATGTCATTACCTGGAAAAAGCATTAAAGGAAATGAAAACTTAATGCTAACCCTAACATGATAATTATGCACATTTAGATGATAGAAGTTGGTCATAAATATGCCTCACAGGTGCAATTTAGAAAACAAAACATCTCTAGGTGTCAAAAAGACTCTGTATGCTGTATATGTCTACTCTCCTGTGAGCTTTGACTGGATTAATTTTCCACAAAAGCTACCAGAGCCTCCATTATGAGTTATTAGACTTCAGGTCTCCATTAGCCATAGATGATATTTTCTGTGACAGATACAGCAGTAGAGCAAGTGCTCGCTGTCTTTTAAGAAACAGAAAAGCCATTGGAATTTTGCTCACCCCCTTAACGTGCCACAATGCTACCACTGAGTTACATGGCGTGCAGGCATGGCTGTGCGTACCTGTGCGCACGTGTATTTTTCGGAGGCTTCAGACAAAGATGTGTCGGTATATCAAACTTGAATTTTGCTTTATCCAGCTTTTCATTTTTCCATTGATGTGAGTACAGTCACTTCAAAAGACCCAGGGAACCATAAGAGTACAAAGCAGGGTTCAATCCCTCCTTTACATCTGAAGGACAACTTGGCCCTGGATTGTACCACTCTCAACCCGTCACTGACAGCCCAGCCTGGGTTTATTACCTTGTGGTTTGAACCTCAGCAGAACAGAGGAAACACAAATGATCAATTTGCCATGGGCATTAAAACTTTTCGGCCTCAACTCAGTTTCATCATGCGTCTGATTTTCTTTGTCATTGTGTCTCGGCTTCCATCTGTCAAGGCTTTCAGCTTCAGGAAGATCATGGAATACACTTATTGCACAGTACACAGCACAGAATCATCTACTGTAAAACGTGCACAATTAAATATACACAATAGTGCATATACTGTACAACCACACTAAGTACTATACTGTAAAGACCTTACACACACACACACACACGCCACCTTGACACACATTCTCCACCATCTCCAAATTGCAGCCCGGCAGCACGATCTCTAGAAGTTCTCTTAATCAAAGTGCAGCTGCAAAGCTAATCAAAGGGCCCTAAATAACTCCATCTCCCAACACAGTCCATAGGAGGATTAAAAATCCACTACCCAGAACTGGGTTTCTTCGATCAGGGGGCCGCTAACGCCTAATGAGAACTCCCCAAAGCCCTGGATCACAGCTGAGCTGCTGGGCGCAGCATGCTGAGGCCTCTCTTTAAATCCTAAAGAGATCCTATCAGGACCAGATGAAAATAGATATTGCCCTCTCTGGATGTCAGATGATTACAAGAATGGCAGAGGATTATAGAGTCCAGTTTGGACGTTACTTCTGGGAGGGGAAAAAAGAAGAAAAGTATATGTTTGTGCCTTTTACATGGCATTAAAGTCCCACAGACGTGTAGACTGAGACTGAGGCTGTGTTTGAAGGAAGTGCTCCATTATGCAGATTCAGAAGACCTACATTTGTTTACTTGGATCCTTTAGGGATTATGGAGCTGTTTACTGTGACTTAATCAAAGTCCAAGGTGTTTTACTCATGACAATTTAAAAAATGTTTGTCTTTTTTTTACAATACCTCACTCTCACATATCTCTATCATGCAGTAATGTCACTATCAAGTATGTTCAGCATGTGTCCTCCTCATCATCTGTTAGAGCAACGCCTTTCTGTCACATTCATGGCCGAGAGCCCCAGACAATATTTGCAATTTGCACGAGATTAAGTGCCTGGTAATAATATGTTTAAAATATGAAACCAGTGACATGGAATTGTTGTTGCTACTGCAGAAATCATTCTTTAGAACATATATGTCTTTTTGTCACTTTAGCTTCAAAAAAATTAATGTTTAAAAGTGATTGGTAGGCCCCAAATACATGTCAACATCCTGCATCAAAACATTTTTATGCTGTCTGTTATTGTGTCTGCATGCTGTGCTGAAAGTTTCCATTGCAACATTTAAAGAAAAGTGACCAAGACATGAAGCACATGCTCATATCTCATCAGATAAATAAAAATGACTGAATGTCTGTATGTGGCCAATTGCTTTCAAAAATGAAAACAAGAACCACTATAAACGAACTAATCTTCATACATATGCATTACAATTATTAGGAAAGTGACAATTAGTCGTCCATTCCAATCGGTCTTTGCATTAGGAGACATTCTGCAGTTGGACACCGGCAACCTGACAACCTACCCACCCGTCGGCCTTCTCAGAGTGTTTTCAGAGCGGAGGATCCCTGTGCTCTAACTAGACCAACACAGATCTGACAAGGTTGTGTGCACCTGTCATGTCCCACTCTCCTATAACTTTAACATGTTCATGTCTGGGTCTGGCAGGTCATTATAATAAATGAGGTGGGCTCAGTGGACAGCCATGCTTCGTTCCTCTCCTTTAATGGGAGCCAAGAAATCTGCAAACCAGTACTTTACATTGACTGATGCTGAAGGCTCAAAGAAACTAGTTAAATGGACAATTAGAATTGCAGGGGTGGGGGGGGGGGGGTACATCTCCCCACCCAATCACATGAAATGTCCCTTGTTATTTTAATAATTCAGACAGCGGCTAATTTCTACAGCCAGACTGTGTCAAGGTAATGTGCAGCTCACATGTTCTAGATGTGTCACTTTGAACTTGGTCACCACAGCTTCCGAAGCACCGCCGACAGCTTTCCTAGTGGGGGAGACGGCGTGGACTTTCACTTAAATCGAGCGTGGATGATAATATTTAGAGGGGAAGAAATGCAAGAGAAGGAGCCACAAAGGCTCTCACTGTGCCATATAACACATATGTGGGAGTGCATTTTCACGTGCATTGTTAATGCACAAAGGCTTGTCTCTGTTCCTTGATTTGACAGCAACCAAATTCTATCCTCAGCGCAGCCGCCCTCCGCCAACAATATGTTGAACTGAGCGCAGACTAGGCATAACTTGTATGAAATTCACTCGCCCCTTCTGGGGCATATTCTGCCCTCAGTGCTTACACAGCTCAACAACAGACCTACACACATACCTTGATGCTCCAGTCTAAGGCTGTTAGACCCTCCACTCACATCTGAAGTGGCTTAGCACGAGTGCAAATCTCTGCAAACCAGACCCTGAGGACTCTATTTCATACTCCTAGCCCCTCTCTGCCTCTTCCTCTCCAATATGCCTGACCTAGACGTCTACGCTCCTTTCATCCACATTCCCATGGAAACTCATTTAGCCTAGCTAGAGGGAGAGAGCAGCCCTGGGTTCAATTGGCTGGATTTACACTTGAGATATTATTCATTACATTAGCTGCCATGCTGATCTCTTGTGCGGTTGTTCTCTCTCTCTCTCTCTCTCTCTTTCTATCTCTCTTTCATTGTCTGGTGCCAGGCTTCTCAATATATTCCCTGTCTTAAAATTCATGGACTTCTCCCCAATACATACCTATATTCCGTTTTCTGCTATTGTTACCCAGCCTGTCTCATCACCGCATGGAAATTGCATTCTTGAATGTCAAGAGCAATATTTTCAAGGACAAATTAAAGCGATGGCACAAAGCCGCTGCATAACAAAGTAAACTTGTCTCTGGATTTATTTGAATGTATGCCAGTGATTTTAACAATATGCAAATGCAGAGATATCCTTCTTTTCTCTTAAAGAAAAATAAATAAATAAAACAAGAATAATTGAATTGTCGATGCTTGTTAAGACAATTCAACATGGTGTCCAAACAATGTAACAGTGAGAGGATTTTTTTATCTTCAAACACCAATGTGTGGTTATCAGTACCATGGGATGTAATGGCTAATTGTCCTTGCTATTGCACATTTTCTGCTCTTTAAGCTTATTATATAATTGCTTGCCTGTGTCTCCTTCCTGCAGTGAGCTGAACCATAATGAGGCTGCATGTGTGTATGTGTGTGCATATCAAAGGAAATGTATGATTCTTCTTACTCACATTTGCACTCAGTCCTCATCCACTGTCCTTTCCTCTTTCTCCACTGCTGGCATATTTAATTATGGGGTCTGTGTGTTGTTTGCCAGCTGTTGGGATACAGTATGTATCATGTTAATGGCCATTACATGACTGGAAATTAAGCCATTATTCAGGAATGAGCATCAATATCTTCAGCTGCAAACACCCCCGGGACAACTAGCGTTAGAGGGGTGGCAGACAGTGATTAGCTTTAACTCTCGATCCAGGTTACACGCGCATGTAAATGGACATGCTCACACATTGTATAATCACTGACGAATTTGCTTCACAATTTCTTCTGCCTGACAATGTTACTCTTGAAAAAAATCTTTTTGTTTGGTTTCAAGTCAGATCTGTCACTTGCATTTTACCTTTGTTTCTGTGTGTGTGTGTGTGTGTATACATATCTGTTGTGCATTACAATATACTGTATACAAACTTTGTTTTTACTGTGCTTGATGCGCGAACCCACAATACAGCGCGTGTATGTCTGTATGCATGCATGCATGCAGGTGTGTCTGTGCCGCTGTGCGCTCATATGTGTGTGCGGTTGTACACATTCACATACTGTATGTGCACATGCCTCTTTGTCACAGAGAGAAGTGGAGGGGGGGGGTATCCATCTTTCCCAGTCCATTTTTTGGAGATAATGACGGCCATTTCTTCTTCTCAGTGACTGATGACAGGCAGAACTAACCGCTAATGGCATGCCAGTGCTGGAGCGCGCCACTTATGTTATTTTTCCTGACAAGGCTCAGGGGAAGGCTTCATTTTTTTGACATTTGACCATGCAAATTCACTCCTGCTACATTATTCCACATTTACATCCATCTCTCACCCCTCCATCTCCTCCTCTGTCTCCATCCAGCCTGCCCCACCACCTCTCTCGCTTTCATTAAGAATCTGCTAGCAGTTGCAGACAGTAAAAACCAGGCTAATAAAGTGCCATAAAAAAAGAAAAACACTTAAATAGGCGTACAAAGCGAACTCGGAGGAACCCAACCTTTGCTATTCTGTATGTTTCCAGGTCAGACCTTTTTCAAAGCAAATGAGGTGGTCAAATGAAAAACTGGTGAATGCAAAGGGATGTGGTAAATATGAGCTGTGCAGAGTGCAGACACGGTGAATGTGAGCAGCACAAAATAAAAAATTGACACAGGAATTTTTAATTTGTGTCTTTGTGGACTTTTATTTTTTTAAAATGCTGTAGTACATTACAAAGACATTGGGCTAAAATCATTATCAAATTTTTCCAAAAGGGTTGGAACAAAGTAATAGTTTGGAAAAAATAAACCAGTTTTAGCCAGATTAGATCAGAAAACAGCATAGATGAATGTACAATGACAGGCATTTTGGAAAAAGTCAGCCCTCCATTTGTATATTCTGCTGGTTCTGCAATAATTTAGCTACCTCTTAAAACTTAATTTTCAATTGCCTTTGCCTGCAAACTTGTTTTTATCCTTGAAAAATACTGTTCTAGTCAAAATCTGCTTGTTATGAGCGAGTTTCATTCCTCCCATGATCAAACCTCAGTGTGAGCCTTCAGGAACCGCACATCCATATTCAAAACCCTTAGTTCACAAACATCAGGTGTGGTCCACATCCACTAATAAGACATTCCTGTTTATCCTACTTTTTGCTGCCTTTGTCATCTCATAAGTTAGTGATACGCAACTGCACTCTTATTAATGCAACAACTCCATCGCCCTTCACATGATTTAAAGAGCTGTTGTCTCAGTGGGTGGTGCTGCTTCTGTGTGTGTGTGTGTGTCTGATTTGTGTACAGCCGTTCATGCATATGTGGTTTGCTTATGCTCCAGAGTCTGTGGGTCCTTACTCCCCCAGCTGAGATGTAAGTCTGTGCGTGCAAGTGTGTGTGTAGGTGTGTGTGATGGTGTGAGAGAGAGAGAGAAGCAGGAGGTTGATGGGTCTTGGTGGGTCAGCACACCTGCTGCGGCTACAAGCACTCTGGGACAGCTAATGTTCTGTGAGCTGACAGGAATCTCCTCCACCACTCCAATGCCCAGCCCTCCTCCCCTCTCCTTCCCCTTTAGTTTGAGCTCAGATAGATTGCCCTTGTAACGGGGGGCTAATAATGTGCCACAGAAGGCTTTTTAATGGGGAGGACTTTGATAGGTTTTCCAGGACACAGAGAAAGCCACACAGAGGAAGACATATGCATGGCATGCGCATGAAGACAAGAACGGACACACACATCGCCTGTGAACTCACAAACTCAAACAAATGTGGATGTGCGCACACATCCCTGCACACACCCACACACTCTCTACCTGTCGGCTTGTTTTACCACATTATTATGGCTGGCAGGGGGTCTCTGGCCCTCTGCTGTTCTCCAAAGGCAGCCTGTAATGTGTCAAGAGACAGAAAATGAGGAAGGAGGGAATAGCGGGAGGAAAAGAAAGAGGAAAAGGGGGAGGAGGTAGACTGCCAGCTGACAATGAAATAAAGCCCATTAGAGAGAAGTAAAATAACACAGGGAAGGAAGTGACAGCAGGCCTGTTACACACACAGCTTTACTGTCTTTAACTACTGTCAGCCCCACTGGGTGACAGCAGCTGCCATCTCTCACATACGTATAAAGGCAAACAGAATCACACGCACACACATGCACAAACACACACATTCAGACACACATGGGTTTGCAATCACACATCTCCAACTTGTAATCATGCACATGCAGGAGTGTGTAAATAAGGGACGCACAAACGCAGACTCGGTATAGATGCAGCATGCCCACAAGCTGCTCAGACGCACGCCGCATTTACAAGACACGCGAAAGATGCTGGAAAGTTTATTGTAAAGCGTTTAAAATGTCATTATGGTTTGTCGCTGAAAGTGTTGCAAATAGCTGTTTTATCATTAAACACCGAACTTGGGAAACACTGTGTTTTATGGATCCCATGTCTTCCAAGGAAACAGTCCTTATACTTTTTAAAAAATGCACTGGTATTTAGCTGGGAATTACCAGGGTTTTCACATTTAAAAATGTTTTTTTGATGAGTACTGATGCAGTTTTTGAACACTTGTTTATGACATACTCTTTTAAAGAATTATTCCTTTCTAAAGCTAATTTACAGGAAATACTGAAAACTCCTACAAATTCTGTGGGAAAATATATGGCCTGTGATATAAACAATTACTGACATTTCATTTATTACTTACTAACCTATGTATTTTTGGTGTTTTATAACATTTCAGAAAAGGCAGAAAAAGACTATCTAGAAACGTTTTTTTCTCTGAGCTATGGGGAAAAATCTTCACAAGTTTCAGCATTAAACGTCCTAACGCTGATTTGCACTAAATGCATGTGTTGACACTCTCTGAAAACATCAGCATTTAGTCACTAATCAGCAGTTACTAAAGCTCTCTACACTACAGTATAAACTTCCACAGCTCCACCTGTTCTCATCACTCAAAACATCTAGTTATGCGCATGAACATCCTGCATCTCCTTTTGTCCAAAGCACAGTTTTATTGTAATAGGCCTGTTACTGTGATAAAGAACAACTGGCTGGATTGCAGAGGACAGTAAGGAGCAGGTAATACTGTAGGACAATCTAAACCGTTCAGAAATACAATATTACAATTTCACGTCATGCAGAGTTCAAATGGCTCTTCATTCACCATTTAATATAGTTCAGATTTGGAAGAATGTTGAGCTAAATCGTTGATATTGCAGCAATAATTGCAAACAAGGTTTTGAAATAATCTTGGCTAAACAGAGTCTCTGAGTTGCTATGTGACCTCCATATGGTTACTGAAATGATTACAGTTATATGAAGTTGACCCTCTGGCAAATACATGTAATGTAAAAGCAGATTTCACTAATGTTCTCATCACCATGGTCATTGAAATGCATGTTTTAGACTGACATTAGGATGACCTGTCAGGAAAAATTGATGAAAAAAGTAATACAGACAGAAGACTTGTAAATCCAGGTCTTACTAATATTTTAAAATATTAATGTGTACCTCCATCAATGCATGAGTGAGAGATATTCTAATAGATACTCAATTATTCATAGGCATAAATAAAACCTGCTTACCTAGATTGGGACTAAAAACCTCTGCCACGGACAGGACAGGCTAATAATGTATGTATGCGATGTCTTTGAATGGCAATACCTGCGCATAAGTTCAGCTCAAAGTAAAAAAAAAAAAAAGATCAAATCACACCCATATGGCCATACTGTCAAATATGACCATCAGATGTGCTGATTGTATATTTACACAACATAACTTTAGAGCACTATTTATTTTCATGCATGGCCAGTGCCACATCAGTACAGGCTTCAGGTGCCCTGGGTATGGCATTGTACCGCAAATACTGCAGTATGCACTTATTTTGTTTATGACGATATAAACAAAGAGCATTAGAATGTCATTAGTCACAGCAAAGACTATCCCTACAGTAACTAGCACACCCGGACGCACTCTGTTTGCCTTACTTCATAGTTGTTTTTGTTTCACTGACATGTCTGGTTTGTTTTATCCTCCAGATCTGAAGACCACTTGTGAGACAGAATTAACTGCTAATCAGTTTTAGTCACAGGCTGTTAATATTTAATTGAATAAACAAACAGACACAAACAACTTAATGGGGAGTGTTATGATAATGTTTAGCATATTCCCTTACTTAAAATTCTGTCGTGAAAATTGTAATTATTGTTGACGAAATTAATCCCATTATTAATAAGTTGCCGTTGCAGATATGGAGCAATGTTCTAGTTATTGCTCTAAGCTATTTTCTCATTATTATGGAGTTCCATTTCATCATCAGTTGCAGATTTCCTATGATATGATGAAAAAATTGATTGGAATGATTACAGAAATGTAAATACAAAAAAAAAAATCCCTTTTAGGTCTCTTTTGCCTTTGCTGTAAGTCTACTTCAGCCTTGGGTCATGATAGATCAGGATTGACATATGAAAAAAAAAAAAAAAAAATACATCATCATCAGTTCATATCTATAAAAATATTCTGATCTTGTGACACTATTCAGCATTATGGACATTTTAATGATGTAGTATAGTCTGCTTTAAATGTCTTGTCCCATGTAATAACACTGTAGTAAATATACAGATGATTGCTTAAAACTCTTATGTAGTCTTAAATGTTTTCTTTGATTTTGTTAAGCATTAGAATTTGGACATTGAATGTTTTCATCTGACGGCCTCAACACCAGATCATGTTAAAAGCAGCTCAAACATCATGTAGTCAGTTAAACTGGATGCTCTAATAATCAGTGATCACTTAGTGAGAAAGGAGCAGCGTCTATTACTGAATCAACGGTGGGAGTTTAATGTTCTTCTGATGAGGCTGTGGAAAATCTGAGGGGCAGGTTCCACAGAAAATGAAGTCAGCTGCAGTGACAAAAACACAACAGTATATGTGTTAGCGTGTGTCCCTAAATAATGATCCCAAATTGTGTAATTAACTGCAAACATGTCTAAATAAAAAGATTTCAATAAAGACTAGAGATGCAGAACGAGAGGGAGAGAAGGAGAAAAAAAAAGATCATTCCACCGTTCGAGCTGTTTTCATGTTAATGATGCGCAGGGTGAGCGATGAGCCTGCTGTGCCCTCCTGTGGCCACGGCAGAGAAATATAATCTGGCCCACTTCTCTGTCTGCTCCTAATTACACGTACAGTCACTGTGAATTCTAATATGCAACAGGAGCACATATGGAGACGTATCAAAGAGCGTGGTTTTAATCAAGATTCAGAAGGAAAGACATTCAATGAAAATCTGATTGGACGAAAACGAAATAAATTCTTCAAGATATTAGTAAAATACAACTGGGAGAGCATCCATCCATTCATCCATTATCTGTAAACAATTATCCCGTTCACAGTGGCGGAGGGGCTGGAGTCCATCCCAGCTGTCATTAGGCGAAGGGCGGGGTCTAACCTGGGCAGGTCGCCGGTCAATCACAGAGAGACATACACAGACAGACACGCCAAAGACAATTCAGAGTCATAAATTAACCTAACATACATGTGTTTGGACAATGTATGTTAGGTTATGACTGTGTGATGCGCGCCTCAGATGATGCTGATGATATGATGATGATTTAACTATGATTATGATGGAAAACTAGTGATTGATGTTGAAAGACAATTTGTGTTTCACAACAACACAATAAAGAAAAGAAAAAGAAAAACAATTCACTTTTGTGAGATCTTCGTATTTTGGTTACACATCCACAGTTCACGGGTCTCATAGATCTGCAGTACTGAGACAACTCATACATAAATTCATACAGTATCAAAAACCAAAAAGGTGTAACTGTAACAAGCTATTTAGACAAAGTTAGGTAAAAACTTTTCGAGTGACATGTATGAGAAAAATAATAAGCGTTGAAGAAAACCATTTTATGAAAATTAGTTACAGCTATGTGCTTTTAACAACAAATACTTTATGCCACTGGCTTTTACTGATAATTACAAGCGTTCAGTCACCTTTTTGGAAAAATATGTAAGTACAAGGTGTATTCAGATTAGTTAGTTTATCTTCCATGTTTGGCTGGGAATTAGACTCTAGACTGGAAGCTGCCAAAGCAACGAGCCACCTGGCGAGTCAGTGTTAAAGTCTGCGAGCCTCCATTCGCTCAGACAGTCGGCCAACGAGCCGGCCGCACAGACATCTCAGCAGTCAGTCGGAGTGACAGTCGTTCCACCAACAAGTCAATCAGACCCATCTAATCCTTTAGTCAGTCGGCAATCCGGCCAGACTACCACTCATCAACTTAGCCAGTCAACATGCCAAGGCGTCCACCAGTCATTCACAGGCGCTGAACCAGCAGCCGGTTGAAACTTCAAATAACCAGTCCGTAAGTCAGTCAGTCAAGCAGACAGGAAACCAGTTAACCTCTGCCAGCGAGTCAACCACTCCGTCGGTTGAACCAATACCTCAGCTGTCACTTCAGCACACTGTGTGTTCAGCAGGGCTGGGTAACGCATGACCTTCTCACTTCACATGTGAGGAGCCAAATCATTAATATTACTATGGTAACTGCAGGGCAGGGACACAAACGGGAGATAAATAAAGACTGAACCATTTAATGATGGCCTCCTCACGCAAACATATGTGCATATACACAAGGACACGCACATACCGACTCACAACACACACACACACACACGCTGTGGTAGCTGACATGTGCCCATCTCCTCTGCTCTGCCCTTGGAGAATCTAAATGCTAAATGTATGTGCATATTTTTTCATAGCAAAGACATATTAGAATTTTTCCAACAACCCCCGCCACCCCCACACCCCCACGTACGCATCTCCATCCGCCGTCTCCCATGGAGGACATGAAAGAGTCTGAAGCGCATAATGCTGGAGGAATTAAGGGATTCCTCGGTGGCCCTGAGTACCAGGGGCCATCGTAATGACGAGCAGGCTTAAGCGCTTTGTATCCTCCCTTTTAGCCCTCTCTGCCTCTGTCTGTGTAGCCATTTTCATTTTTCATATTTTTTTTAGGGCATGTGCATCATTAAATATTCATTTTAAGGTAAAGTAATGATCATCTGTTTGTTATTGAAAGAGGCACATGTATTAGAGGGGATAGATTCGCTCTCTTGTTTGGAATGGAAAGCAATGGAGCAAAGAAAGATTGTGCGTCCCTGTCTGCAGGTCCATGAATGTGTATACTGTATGTGTGTGTGTGTTTGTTTGTCAAATCTGGAAAAAGAAATGCCTTCACATAGAGAATGTAGTTGTTGAACCCGTGCAAATTTCATTTGTGTGTTTTTAAATAATATGCCAAAAGGGCAGAGCGCCAAAAAGACAATTTCTCATTTTTCCCCCTGTGAGTTTATAAGGAGATGATCTCATGCTGCTCTTTTATCTCTTCGTCTCCAATGATGGTTATTGATCTGGGTCAGGAGGAGCGAAGGAAAATTGATTGAGAAACTCTAGCATGGTCAGAAAGGAAGGATTCCCACTGGACCTCCTGACTGGGTTGCATGTCCCTCCGAGCCACAGACCATTTACCATTACACCACAACTGTCAAACATTATATTGTTGACACATATTTTCTTTCTTGACCCTTTTTATTATAAACTGTGCTGAACTTATCCAAGAAGCTGAAGAAATGTATGAACATTGTTTGATTTTGACAGAAGTGTGTATGTTTTTTTAATTGGTAGGAATAAAAGGGGAAAAAGAGACTATAACATAATAAAATAGGGAGGTGATGAGGTGATATGAAAAGAAATTGCACATAAGTTTTTACCATCATTTAGCATTGATGGACAATGTGTTTTATCATTTTTGAGAGACAGCTGAAATGACACTAGAAGAAAATGCCCACTAGAGGGAGAGATTGGACTGTTTATTGCAAAACCAATCTAACAGGTTACCTTCACATTTTTGGTTTAATTTTCTACGCAAGCCTGATACAATCAATCAACAAATCTGATGTGTTAAACTATTTAACCTTAACTAATAATAAGATGTACTCAAAATTCCATAATGCTGCTATTTCCACATTTAGTGGGTCAGTTCTTTCCTTTTGTTGCGCCTATATATTACAATTACAATGTAATAAAAGCAAGTAGCAAGTAGCAAACACTAGGATAAATGTGAGGTTCAGTGTCTTGTCCACACTTCAACATGTATCCAGGAGGACCGGGAGTCAAACCAACGACCCTGTGGTTTGTGGACAACTGCTACCAACTGAGCCACAGCCACTCTGCTGTTTTTATTTCCACTTTATTACAGTATTGATTAATAGATACAGGGTCATTGTTTCTGTTCAGGTTAGATTTGTTGAAACGGTGTTAAAAAAAATTTGATTTATGTGCATAATGAGGTGGTGGTGGTGTGTTTTTACTCAGGATCTTTATCTGAATACACAGTAATGTGATTTTTGAATTGTCATTGTACATATATATGGCATGAATTGGTTTAGCTTCTTTCAACAAATTACAGGTTTACTTTTTTATTCTTCAGAATGGTGTCGCCCTGATATGTATCTGACTTTACAAACCCAAACGTTGCTACTGAAAGTTTTTATGGGGGATTAAAGTCTAGTGCTCTCTAAAATATTATAGAATCTTACAATACCTCTGAAGAATTTACATGATATATCAGTGTCCAGCTCCCAACCCTCAGAACTAGTAATGTATTACTGCAGTAATGACTCGTAAACAGCCATTTGTGATACATGTTTTGATAAAAATATCAAAAGAAGAAGAAGTTAAAAACATCTTTCTGCCTGCTAATATAGGGACATACTTTGCAGGAAGTGGCAGGTCAGATTCATGTATTGACATCGTCCACGCCCCAAATGGAACATGAACCTCTGTCAAGGTGTCGTATCTCTTGTCATAATCAAAGCTGGCAACCCACCTGTCCCAAGATTCTGGGTACAGACACACATTCACACAAATCCATGCTGCACAATTAGTTCATGTCACTGCATTTGATATACAGAGTGTAAATGTGAAATATACACTTGTAAGACAACAGGCATGGACATAGACAAATAAAGGCATATGCTAAACTAAACACACATACACAACTCTGACCACACACATTTGAATACAAATTCATAAATACACATACGGTAAGAAAGAGAGCTTGTCTGTAACAGTAGGAACACCTTTTGAGACAAAAAAGGCAGGATCTCCTCCGAGTGTTAATCCCCTTTGTTATTATCAATGTTAATTAAAGGAATGAGCTCTATAATGTGGTCCCCCGCCGGGTGATTATTTAGGCCAAGCATTTCTTGGCACCATTCATAAACACTTCCAGGAATAACTGAATTAGAGGAATTCTCTGAAGTATGGCGGTTAATAAGGGGACAAACCTCTCCCTTTTTGTGGGGTACCATGTTTAACTGTTTTGTCATTTGAAAATACAAATTAAGAGCATAAAGAGAAAGAAAAAAGGGCAAAACAGAGACAGAAACAAAGTGACTAAACTTTCCACTAGATTGACTCAAATACTCGCTGGTTTCAGGGTCAAGCAGAGTTCAGTGACAGGTTACACAAAGTGTTAGGTGACCCCTGAAGCCATCCAAGCTCTCTAATTTAAATAGTCCTTACTACACACCGTAAGTCTTGTGGGAAATGTTGCTGTAACTCTGCATGACAGTTGAACAGTTCAACGCTTTATTTGAAGAAAAATGAAACACACAACGTCAAGTTTGCTGCCATGTTAAAAATAATTTAGTATTGTAAGTGTAAGTGCATCCTAATTTGCTTTATCACAGCACAGATTCTCTTGCTGTGCATGTAATGATTTGCACACAAAGATGCAATTTCAAACTTTAATGAGCTGAAAAAGACTTCACTCACATCCTGTCTAAGGCTCGTGGAAGGCTTAGATTTCTGTGGGTGCAGCTTTACATACGTCCACAGGGAGCCTCATGTGGCTCCAGGGGACTCAGAATGTAAGAGCAACCCCTGACCAGCTGTTCGCAGGATCTAAAACAGAAATGTTCACCTCACGGACCAAGCAAGCAAATACAGGGAGAACGGTGGAGGGATTTCCTCCGTTACGCTCAAATCCATCTTTACAATTCTTCTGCTTCCTTCAAGAGTTTGATATTACCAACACATATTAACTTCCCATCCTGTGTGGAGAGTAAATTTACTGTTGCTCCTATGTGCTACAGGATGAAATGTCTTTAAATTTAGGCCTGACAATATTCACATGAAATGTTACATGGGGCTTGGGTAATGTTAACCTAAATTAATTTATCGTTTGAAACTGGGAAGAAGCACGAGTGTTTTGTATTGTCTAGTTTTAGGTTACATTGCAAAGTCAATCACACAAGCCCATTGTTGGTGATGACACAAAGCAAAACCAACTGTTCCCTCTAGTGGCCAGAGGACTAGAGGGTGAAATGAAAGTGCTATTACGCACCGACAGACACACACACACACACACACACACACACACACAAATAAATGTGCAAATATACCATACAGTGTGCATACAGTTAAAAGTGCTGACTTGTCCTCAGTTTGGCTCCAGTATCAAAAGCTCATCAATAGTTCATGAGTAAATTACATTCAAATGCCAAAGTGGAAATGCTTTAACTGATATGTCTACACCGAGGGCATGTATCGCGCATTATCACTAATCTCCAAATTGCACATGCAAATAATATGCACACACTGCACAGGCATGCAGTGTGTGCAACAGCAGGTGCTGCTCATTCATCTTGTCGGCCTTTTTTTTTTTAAGTACAGCAGCTCTAATTATCCCACAATCACAGAATAATAATTTCTCCTTTACAAACAAAACTGTGGCCCCTCTCTTTTTCAGTCACTGTGGAATGCAGCCCAGGCTCTACAGCGTGCGTGTCGGGGTGTGTGTAGAAGTGTGTGTAAACTGTAGAAGCAAGCACAGCAAGTGAAGCCGTCAGTCTTCAAACATTCGGCACAGGCCCTAGATACATTACTATCCTAATATGGTTTATTAAAATGCTCTTGTGGATTATCACGTAAAAGTTTCCACTCATCACTGAGAGGTTGATTGTTGCACAATGCGAAGCATTAAATGTGTCTCTTCCATCTTCATTTCCATGCAGTCTGTCTACAGTACAGGACTTGTTAAAACTTTTTTCCGCTCATGGAAAGCGCCAGCGATGGCTCAAACTGTGGGACAAACATCTACATACATTACACAGTATAATATGGATTCTGTGTTTGCTATTTCTGGCCCCATAAATACATACTATGAATCTGTTTACAGGTCCGAGTGGTTTCCTTTCTTACAGCACCACTTTAAATACTACATTGTAATGCTATATTACCATCATGTAGTTAAAATATATATTTTATTCTCATTAATATTTATTATAATATTATATTATATTGTATTTGTTATTTATTATCATTTATGATACAATACAATTATTCAGTCCAATCATTTACGTAAAACCAAACAGAACAAATGTGAGGAGGAAGGTTTCAGGTCACGGACGTCCTCGAACATGTATATAAAACCAACAAAAAAAACACAAGATTACCAAAAATAAAAAACACACAATAAGTAAAAGAGATGCTTTTATAAAATGTTTGAATGATAATGAGCTTTTTGGAATTTTAAGGGAATATTAGAAATCACAAGTTTTATAAAGTAGTAGATGATGTTCCTGTCTAGTATATTCTAATATTTTCCCCGGTAAAAATGAATGTTTTTTACTACAAAGAAGCATAATACTCTTTAGAAGTTTGAAAAGTCTTAAAAATTTTATCTTTTCTATACAAAATAAAACCTATGACGACCAGAGGTTTGGTAAATGACCACAATTACCATACGTATATCGTTATATATCTGAACACTCCGCAGCTACGCCTGTTAGCACAGCTGTGGTCACATGACTCTTTAAATTTCAATATCATGTTATTTTGTGTTACGCCAGTAATTAAAATAAATACAGCAAATGAAGTGGATTTCTGATTTCTCTTGGCATCACTAGATGTTTATAACATCATCACCACTCACCACTATTTATTTTCAGTGGGTTTATGTTCTCTGGACCCACTATGGGTATTAACAATCAAAGAAATGCCTTCTGGAAGCAACTGGAAGCCAGTGTGGAAATACACAGTGGTGTGACATGTGTCCTTCTGAAATGAGACATGCTGTATTTTGGATCACCTGCAGGGGTTTGATTGTGCACGGCGGTGCCCCTGTTTGCACTGCAGAAGCCAAGATGAGATATGAGCCGTGCTTACAAAGCATTTGTGCGGGATGTTCAGTAAGGTTTGGTCTTTTCTGATGCTGTAGGGGACAAATGGGCATGTCCGAGAGATGGAGGAGACGTGGACGCCAAAGCTCACAGTTCCTGGTCGTCAACTGTGGGTCGATCACTCGACTTATAAACAGGACTTATTGTCAGAAATCAGACATGATCTTTGATCTTGTGATTTTTTTTTTCACCTGCCCGACAACATCATCAGTAAACTCTTGTGCAGTTAGAGAGCGTGAGGTGAATGCAAGCTTCTGACCGTACAATCCTACAACAACTCACTGCTCAGAGTTGTCTTCTTTGTCCCGTAACGCGTTTCGATAAGTGTTTTGTTGCTCTGAGAATGAGCGAGTGGTAAAAAAGTCTGGGCATGAACCTAAAACTGAATATGAGGGAGTTGTGGATGCAGGGGAAATGAAAGTGTGTAGGGATGACAGCATTTGGCATTTAGAAATAGCACGGTGGAAGAACTCTGAGACATCTGGTCATGCTACGTGATAAATGAATCATAGGTGGCTGCAGCTTTACCCCCATGAGCCTCGGGTTAAAGGCTCATGATTTCAAGTATAAAAGGTCTGGATGGAATTCAAGACACCCACTGTTCTTTAGCCACCAGTCATCTTTGAAAACATCTGAAATTGCCATCTCTGGGTGCACCAAAATCAATATCTCACACATCTTTAAGATGATTCTCCATAACTGACAAATCATGATCCTGAGCATTGACAGGAAAAAGAAAAAGCTCAGGAAACACCTGGTCAAACAAATTATTAATTTTGACAAGTGTCCAGCAGCTTTAGTCCTGATGTCTGGGGTCTTTGTCCAAACTCTGCTCTTCCATCAGATAGCAAAGAAACATTATGGCCAAAATTAAGACCTTTGTTTAACATAACGGATGAGAAAATAGAAATGAAATAATGTGTAATATTACAAGTAAACACATTCCTCTGTCAAATATCTTCGAACTCACAAACCCACAACCATTTGTTCACCTAGGGATTGCTTTTCACCTATTGTGCTGGTCTTGATTTATTTGGCAATGGCCTGATCAAAATTCTGCATAGTTATATGCTCCTGACGAACTAATATGAACCACAAATTGGACTGGACCAAGGCAGTATCTACTTCCAAAGAGGTTATTTCTAATAAGAGGGATTAGTAAAAAACAGTTGTCACTGGATAAATGAGAGTCATGGGAGTGAAGGGCTCTTCCTGACACACACACACACACACACACACACTTATGTAAAAGTATGTGCTTACATTTGGGATTAGAGACTGTTGGAAGCAATGAATTATAGCTGATCCAGTGAAACAGATCGTGAGGGCAGAAATATCACTATTCAAAGAGCAGATAATGTAATTTACTACGTTACACTGCACATAGATTCCGCACAGTTGTGGGGCATTTTACACATAGTGTCATTTGTCACGGATCTAGATTTATCCTCAGTGTATTTCCCCCGCTGCCCTTCTATCTCTTTTTCCAGTCTCATTAAAGGTCTTATGTCTCCTTCTCCCATTGCTCAATCATCAGACGTCCTTTATGCAGAATCTGCAATGAAAGGCTCTTCGTGCCAGGAGGCAAATGGTATGCCATTTTCAAATAATAGGCTTTTAGTTGTCTCAGCTATGGAGAGAGTGACAACTACTTGGTGACTGCCCACACAAAAATACTTTGTCTTTATCACAAAGGCAGGCTTGTGTGTGAGCCCATTGACTGGGAGACTGCTTTGGTTAACGGACTGATTTTCTGGTACTTGTCGGGTTTGACTCTTGCTGCTGATGCCTTTGTCACCTATAAATGCAGTTAATGCAATGTTATTGATTGGATAGAGAACATTTCCAAAACCATGACTGCAAACAAACCAACATGGGCTGAGATTATCGCAGATTATCTCTCTGATCAAGGCACCCCGAGCTCACAGAAAGTAGTTGAAGAATTCGACTAGCAAAAAGAAAAACTAATGAACATGATCTCTACTGATGCTCAAATATGAAAAAACTCTAGGTGTTTTCCAAACATTTTACTATAATAAAGAAGATTCTTCCACCTGTGTTTCTTTTTTTTTTCATTTTTAGTCGTACTACTCGATTTCCTTAATGACTGGTGTAGCAAATCTATCTTAATCAAATTGCCAGTTACTCCAAAGTGAAGTTTTGCCACCTTAAACAATAACCATATCAGCTGACTGTAGGATGAAGAAGTTGAGCTCCCTTCATATACGTTGTTCAGTGTTCAGCTGATAGCTGATAGAACTTTTTCCCCAAGGGCTTAGTGTAGCCGTACATGCTTTTTGCTGACTTTGTTAATACACATATTCTGCATATATTCTGCTTAACTTGTTGTTGACACATGCTGGAAATTCCAAAGATACCACTTTTAAGTTTGAGGATTCACCAGAATTTCCGAGACGAAGAGCATCATTAGCACCAAAAGTACCAAAAGCGTAACACTAAATTAATTTGGAGTATATGGTCGTGGTGATAGAAATTACACATACTGTCTCTAGATATGTGAGACTAAAATTTTTGGTCCATCAGTTTTAATTCACTCTGATGCTGTGGCAAAGCAGCCGATGTAAGGCTGATTAGAAAGAAAGACAGGTGTAATCAGCACAGAATATAAGAAAATAAAAATAACATTTAGTATTTGTAGCTCTACATTAAACCATGCAGATCCAAGCTGATTAGAAAGAGACAGATGACAGAAGTTAGTAGATAATAACGTTAATAACGTTAAATTAAAGACAGACATAAGACAGTAAAGAGACTTCACAATGAGCTCAGGCCTGATTTTGACATGGAGCACATTCAATGCATGCAACTGACTGAGTGGATGCAATTTTGAAAATTAAAATCATTAACATTAAAAGGTTTTTAACCCTCTCTGCATTTTGGGTTAAGGCCCAGAGGTGCAAATGCTGAAACGATTTCTCAAAATGTTAAGATGATGAACACGCTAGGTTGAGACTTCGAACCAAAACATGCATACAATTCAAAAGAATTGTCCAAATCATTTACCTTTAATCGTTGTTATGAGTCATTTTTGGCAAGACAGAACTCTATAGTCCTGTGGTGTTGCTCATAAAAACCATATTAAAAATTACAATATCACAACATACTATAACAAATGTGCTTACTGTTTTTAGGTTTTTTTAGTGGTCATTTTTCTTCACGACGCTCTTCTCATGGTCTTGTATTTGTAGCATACGCTGTTGCAAGTGGAAAACAAGGGACAGCGGTCCTCTTTTCTTGGCAGCAGATATATTAGAAAATATGCAGGCCTCCCCTTAGTATTAAGAAAAGGTTTCCATATTGTTATTTTAGGAAAGAGTTGGAGTGGAATTAAATCCTCAAAGAAATGAAATGCTCAACAAGAATGTGGTGCTGAAAACTACAGCCAAACATCACAAACATTTTGACCAATATCCCAGTGAAATCCCATTGGTTTACTTTACTTATTCTTTGCAATTGGTGGCAGATCACAAATCTAAGAGAAATATGAATACTGCCACCTAATGCTTTGGAGTGTGTGGAGTCAGAATTGAATCAGCTGAGTTGCATGACATTCATCTAAATTCCTGCGATTAGTCACCTTGCAGAAATCACTGAAGGCTTCCTGTATTTTTGCACTGCAGGTTTGGTAAAATGACAATATTACTCAACACAAAGTTTTGAAAATGTTTGGGATAATATAAAAAAGCAAGTAAAAGATACAAGATCTTGTACAAGAGTGCAGGAGTGTGATAGAAACAAATGAAGAAGGTCAAGATGTGATTATGTGCAACTTTTACAGGCCATGCCAATAAATGTTCTTGTCTGTTTCCCTGTCTGTTTAAATGCCTAAGCACAGTGGATTTATTTGTAAAAATTAAAAAAGCATTGCATTCAATTCCCAAAACAAATAATAGGCTTGTGTTATATCAGATGCACAGAAAAGAAGTATTTTTATATTCCTATCTAAAACAAGGATTCACAGTAGTGGCTGAAAATTAATAAAAAGCTCCTTTAGCTAGGAAAGTCTAGCAGACTCAGAAAGGTTGATTCGAATGAAATGTCTAATATCTGTGTGCCATAATGTGTGGTTATATTTGATTGTATTGTGTATGTGTCAGCCTGACAAACTGTGTGACTTGTGACTTAGAATTTTTTAACAGTTTATCAAAAGAAATTTTAAATAACATACGTTATTATGTGCAACCAAGTGAACTTCGTGTGAACATCAAGCAAATAAATTCAGTACTGACAACTTGGAGGAAAAAACTAAATCTAGTTAAACTTACCCCACAACTTTTGGGCTTAAAGCTACTCCCCGTTTCGCATTTTCAGCTGTGTCAGACATTTTGAGGTTCACTGACGCAGCCACGACAGCTTCTGTCAGCTTGCATCCAAGACCTTTGAACCCACAATCAACATAAAGTGTTGCTCCTGCTATGGATGGTCACCTCTCGTGTCACCGATGGGACACACTGACAGAGGTGGTGACCTGTGATGAAAAGTCTTAAATGAGATGTGCACACACAAACATCTTCAATATTTAAGCTATTTAACCTATTTAGTCCAAAAACTATGAAGCGCTGAGAAAACTTACTGTGAGGTCTAAATTAAATACTTTAATAAAGTGTCTTTTCACACTATTGCTCCAACGTTTTGTGACAATTATGAAACCAGTGGCTCAGTAGCAGGGAATTGTATAACCATTATTAACGTTTTATTTTTTTTGATTTCTCCAACGTCCTAATCATCCTCCTTTACACATCACCTGCTGTATCTCTTTATCTGCACAGGTTCATTCATGAACATTAATTCATTACTGTGAGGAAACCTAAACCTTGAATCGGCATCAGTATGATGTTTTTTCAGCTTGGAAGAAATGAATCAATAATAAAAGAACAAAACAGACGCTTCATAGGACATATGACTCCTGCAACTACACAAAGCGTCTCTTTCAGTCACAGAAAGTTCGAAGATACAGATCTTTAATCCAGGTGGAGAATAATTTATTTGGTCAGTTCGGCAGCTGTACATCCAAACAAAACTTCTGTGCATTGTGTGTGCATATCTATAAGTGGGATGATATTTCAGTCTGTTATTGACTTCACAGTATTTTGGAGGGAAAACACAACTTCAGTTTAGTTCCGCACCATGCACCCATTTTCCTGGGTGGTCTGTGTGATTTCTTTATTGTGATTATCCTGCTACAGTAGGTGCGGTTTCAGTGACTGGTGGTGAATTCAAGTTTGTTAGCACTGTGTGCCAGTAAAGACATTGTTAATCCTTATCAACAAGTTCATTCAGTGCAGCTTTGAACAGCAATGTGGTGCAACTCATCTAGATTTTTTAATTTTTTTTTGGGGGGGGACCACTTTTTCTTGGGCAAATGCTATTTGGAAAATTATTTAAAAGGTGTCAAACTTAACTGTATATTTAATAGGCTAATAGTGTGTTCATTGTTCAACTGTATCCCCGTTTGGCGCTTTAAGTGTGCAGCTACTGGTCTAATGTTTTGTTGTTGCTTTTGTTGCTCTGTTCTTTTCTCTCTCCACTTTCCACTCTGCCCAACCGGTCAAGGCAGATGGCCGTCCTTCATGGTTCTGCTGGAGGTTTCTTCCGTTATTTTTAGTCCTTTTGCAGGAATAAGTCAGACAAAGATTCTATCATAAAATAAAGTTGAATTGAATTGTATTGAATTGCATTTTTTTGTCCTTTGTAATATTCTTACCTTGTTATTCTATATCCTCCCGGTGATCTTTTTGGCGTCATCCCCGCTGCTAAGTCACTAGTATACAAAAATGTTACAAACTTTGTCAAAGAGAAGTATTTTAATCAAGACTGAATCAAAGGTTTTGATAAATTTAGTTTATTTTGTCTCAGATGGATAGATAGTGGGAAGACTGCGTTCTACATTCTGGCATATTTGTATAGACTCTTTCTAAACCTGTGGCAGTATGTAGGTTGTCATCCTTCAACCTACATTCTGTGTTTATAAACTCACAGAATGTAGGTTTGTGATGTGCATATATGAATAGAAGACAGAGAGTTGTCCTGAGTTTGTATATTGACCAGCTCTTACTGCGCTTAGGTGCAATTTTCCCACAATGATTCTTTTCTTTGGGCTGTGAAACCAGAACATTACTAATGTAATAAAAATGTGTACGTGTTCATTAGTCTAAATGTCTTTATTCAATCACAAAAAGTCTACTTTGTTCTTTATAGTAAGTCTTAAAATAACAAAGGGTTGACCCCCTTTCTTAGTAAACCCTGAAAACAGATCACATGAAGTCAGACATCAAACTTTCCCTGTTCATATACTGGAAGACCAAGAAGGCTGTGGCACTTCAAGTTGCTGTGGTAGCCACTGCGGAAGCCCACACACCCAGAATGATCCCCGCCTCACTGAATGGATGTGCAGCTCACTGGGAGGTAGATCTACAGTGAAAAAGGAATTAAACTGTGCAGTAAATGCCGATCAAAAGTAATTTTATTAATGTATTCATTAAAATTTAAAAAAAGTCTTTACAGTTTTCATTACAGTTCAGAAGTCAATTTAAATTTGTCAATTGAGATCAGTCAGTAAACCCAAGTGTGAAAGGTAGTGCATGCTATTCTGTTATAATAATCATAATACCAGCAAAATCAGAATCATAAAAGCCCTGAAAAATATTATTTTAAATTATCTATGGTATAGAAACTGGGAAGTTGACAGGCTTCTGTGAATTCTCCTTCACTCAGCAAGAATTTTGCACACACGGTCTTTGAGATAAATGAGGAGGTTTGTTGTTCTCCTCATCTTCCTGCCAGCACACCACAGTATGGACACTGGTGTGTTGTGTGGGTCAGAGACACTTGGCCAGACTTTGGTTCCCACAGAGTGAAACTCCACCAGCAGTTTGCAGACATGCAAATGTCTGAGTAAAGAGAAACACTTTCCTTTGGGTCTAGAGCAGTAAAATGGAGGCACTGTACAGCATGGGAGGTAAGGTTGGCAGTGCCGCTGAAACTAGCAATTCATTTTACCTCCATTTTTTTGCAAGAATCGGGGAAAGCTTGCGGAGATAGAGATCTTTAAAAAACATTTCTATGCAAATAGTGGCAGCACATTTGTTGAATATTTTACTCTACTTATAGAAAGACGGTGCAAGTATGGGCGCTGCTGCATCCAACTCTGATTAAAAACCTGCCATCTCTGATAAAGCTTTTACAGCCTTATGCCAGGCCCAGATGAGGGCATTTATTATAACAGTTCTGCTTACACAATACAGAGGTGCTGAACTTTAGCAGGATCTCACCCCTGCAGAGTGTCATAAGACTAGCCACTTTGTTTTCAGGTTTCACCCCTTCAGAGATGCTCTTTCTGCCCCAGTGATCACATACAGCTCACCACCAATAATTAGCGCAATTCTTCAGCCCTTCATTTCCATCTTGTTCTCAGAGCCAGATTGGGTGGTGTTGGCAAGTAAGTGGTGTTTAACAAACATAAACTTCATAAAGTACAGTATTATAATATTTAGTCACAAACCGTATAAGTGATCAGCCACTATATAGTCTACAATATTGACATTTTGCCTTTAAGGTTTTAAAGTTTCCAAAAAATCAAAGGGAAAAGAAAGACTTTTCATATAAGCTGCAGATATGAGATGCCATAGGTTATCTCCTAAAAGAAAGAAAGAAAAACAAAACAAAGTGCTGTAATTATTCTAATTACAACTTCAAGTAGGAATCTGACCCAAGCCATTAACTCTGCTAGTGGTGTAATTACAGAGCTTCATGCACTCAGAGAATACCCAGGGTTTTGATATGGCACTTGTTGCTGAAAAATAATGTGCAACATATTGGATTATTAATAAAAACATTACTTGGATAGCTATAGAAAAACATGATGACTGCCACCATAAATAAGAATAATCAGAAATTTGTCAGCTTCATCCAGCACCATGTCCCAGCGTGAACTATCACTATTCGCACAATCAAAAACGGCCACACTTCTTGGACCAAACTGAGCATTAACGTCAGCGCAACAACTTTCCTAATCAGTGGCTGTTATGAAGTTCTGATGCTTCGGTCACTCAGTCGTGTCCAGTACAGTATCTAGTTCAGTGGAGGCGTTCTGCGAGAGCGGGGTGAAGCAGTACAGTAACACGTTCCAAGTTCAACTTTCCACTCGAGTGCTGATGACCCTGCTGCACCAACAATCTGCTGTTTGGCGCTAAATAACTCAAACTACCAAGCATCCATAATTTTACTAATTGCTGTTTACAAACTGAAGCAGTCTAATTTTTTAAGTGGTTTAAGTGGTCAAGGGCAACATACAGTGAAGTATTGCTGGAGAAAACTGAAAATCAACATATTTAGAATTCAAACTAAGCATGTGATTTGATAGCTTTTGCTAGCAACTGCCTATAATCACTGTTTTCATGATTGTCCTGTTAATTTCACATTAGGAGTTCAAATGGCTGTTGCTGGCTGGACTTTTGCATCCAAATGTATAAACGCCCTCGTTACTGTAGCTATCACTTTTGTTCTGTACTTTCCTTCACAGTAACGTTCATATTCCCCATGTTGCATGTTGTGTATGTACCAAACCCTCCACCCAAACTCAGACATTATTGACTTTATTCCAAATTCAATCGGGTGAAATTTTCCTGCAACGCTGTCTTTAATTGTAACTTTGTGAATAACTAAAACAATGTCAAGTTTTGAACATTTGTCTGATCGATTCAAAGTCTACGTCTAAATTGTAAATGGAAACCTATTGTTTACTTATTAGATTTTTATTCTGAGCCGATACATGCAATTTGTCTGATTTACAAGTGATAAGATCAAGTCAATAAGAGAGGAGGCATCAGAACTCTTTGGCAACAGCCCAGAGTTTCTGCAAACACCTGACTAAACCCTCAAACATCAAGCCAGCCACCAACCACTGTCTCCTCTTGCTCTACTCACCTTTATTTTCCTCTCCCACCTCCTTTTACTCTTGCTCCCTGTCAGCTCACGTCAGTTTCCGCTGTGTGATGCTCAGTAAGGAATTTTATAGCTGCTGTCAGCTTGCTATTCACACACACACACACACACACACACACGTGGAGCAAAACACACAAGCGCATGCATACATGCATGCACAGGTCCACACTCGAAGCACATAAATCATATGAGAGCGCATACACAATACGCTTATTGTGTGTGTATGTCTCTCTCTATCACACACACACACACACACACAGACGCTGCCTTGATGACAGCTTTAGACAACTAATTAGATGAGACCATGAAGTGAAAACTACCTGGAGAGACTAACACACAAAGAAACATTAAGATTTGCATGGTGAGAAATTTTCTTTCTTGCTTAGAGTTAGATGATAATGGCAATACCAATGTGTTAATATTGATTTATGAACAGCAAATATAAAATACGTTAGCTAGCTACGTTATTTCTAATACGTATCAGTACTTTTTCGCATCTTATCTGCTAAACAAAACCCACAAACATTGTGACACAAGTGTAAAAATGGCAACTGACTGTTTCTTGGCTAGAACCCGTTGCCAGGTTACCCAACATGGCTTCCAGGAAGTATTGCTGTTCCTCTTTAAATATCATGTTGATGGGTGAGCATTAGGGGAGCTGGGCTGATTCTCTTACATCTGTACATGTTTGACTACAGACAGACATGTGGTCAGATAGGGAGCCAGGCTTAAAGGCAGACAGGAGCTCAGAGTTTCAGAGGTCAAATCACTCACAGCAGCCGGCACAGTTCAGACTACAGGGGGCTTCTTTGTGTTTCACTCCTTACGTCTTTCGCTTTAATTCTCAGTCTACTTTCTCAATCTATTCCCCACCACCACCACGACAGGACATAATGAAGCATACTCCCGTACATCATAACACATAGCAGTCAGAAGTCTTTGGCAACTTTCCATTCAGCTGCACGCATGCATATGCCGATGTATAAATATGTAAGAAATATACACGTATGTGTTACCAGGTATGTAGTGTGCAGAGTCGGTATGTCTGTGTGCACATCTAGTGTCTCTAAGATGAAACGTTTTACTTCAGTATCAGCTGAGACTGTAAAGATTGTCTGAACCTCCAAACATTTGGCAGGAATTATTTTTATGATTTTATGATGGCATTTTAAATATTTCATATACTGATATTGGTTTTATAGGCTCAGGGCATATTACTCCCAGTTTGACAGTCTTCTCACATTTGACTGATCCAACTTCTAATCGGTTTGGGGTTGCTGTAGGGTGAAGTTGATCATCTGGGGTTAATACCGCCACACTGTCTCAATTCTTTGCTTCTTGCTTTTTAATACATCATATTTCTATCATGACATTGATCGTTTGGAAGATACAAACCATACACTTTGCACGCACAGCGAGAGACAGACCCTCAAAGGCAGAAAGCTGAGGTCCCTCTCTGTAATTTGTCAAAAGGCTACGTACTCATTTTTGCTCAAGCATGATAATGATTTGTAATCTCCTCCTTGTGCATGGCAAGTAAACAACAAAAATCGTTTTATTGCTAACATTCAGTCAGCAGATTTGATGAGGCCCTCAGTTCTAATTTGATTTATCTGAGCATATACAGTAGACAGAAACACCCAGCTTTTTCGCATTTTAGATTGTGAACAAAGAAACCTGTTCAAAAATACATGGCAGGCAGGCATTTGTGGAACATGGGCCTGAGCCCAAAGACGGGTTCTACTTCATAGAGCATCTCACTTACATTCACCTCCTGATTTAGTGCCAAAAAGATCACACCGTAAACCGTCACACATTTATTTCTCCTGCCACACAGCAGAAAACTCATCTGGTTTTCTTTTGGGGAGGATGAAATGCTCCAGAATATGAAACAAGCGCTCCCGATTCTTTGGCTCCCACACTCTTAAAGCACTTCCATGAATGATTGTGGGGAGTAAAAACATGTTGGCAGGTTGCCTATCAGTGCAGCTGCGGAATACAGGAGAGATGGGAGAGTGACAAGCGGATTAAACAGGGTCAAATGTTAAATTTTAGACTGTAATCCATCACATGTTACTGATTGCTGCCTTTGGGGTGTATTCTGCAGATTACATTTGGATTACAAGATGCAGACTACTGGATTCCTTTACGCATACTTTAAATGCATCATCATTTTCATTTTTAAGCTGATGTGGAACAAACACGGCAGCTGTTCCTGCAGACACATCGTGGAGTTTGTGAGGAGACTATTGCCCTGCACATACGCAACATTCCACCTGTTTTCTCCCGCGGCCTCAGAGATAGATGCAAACCCCCATCACAGGTGTCACATGTGATTGGCTAGAGGCTGCAGAACCACCAGCCCCCTACACCCCCCCCCCTCCTCCCCCCTCACACACACGTGTCCTCTGCAGCCCTGCGTTCAACCCTCGCAGGCTCCCGGAGGGAAATAAATTGGGACTGGGTGCGACTTTCATGAATAGACGTCCGCTTTTTGCCAAGTCGAGATGCAGCCTATTTAAGACAGTCACGTGATTTCACTGGGAGTCAAAATGGTCCGCGGGGGTCAACGGGCAGGGAGAGAGAGTGAGAGAGCGAGCGACGCTGGAAACTGGCCGGACAGTCTGAGCGAGGAAAGAGGAAAATGACTTGAGTTGAGGCGATCCAGCGCTGGGGAATGAATGGAGAAGTGAAGCAGGCTGCGTGAGAAACGGGCTGATGCTTCAGAAACTGCTGTCACTGCTGCCGGACTGTCTCATTGCAACACTTGGACTTCCGTGATACAGGCTTCTGATTGTTCTTCAGTTTTTTTGTTGTCCCCTATAAGTAGACATGTCTGCCCTGAGGGTCTGTGCAGGCTGGAGAACCTGGACGCGGCCGTTGCTCTTTGTCCATCTCTTGTTGTGTTTCTTCACACCGGGCAGAGTAAGTTACTTGCACTGCGCCTGCACACACACACACACACACACACACACACACACACACACACATGCAGAGCTCACGACTCATATCTGCATTTCCATTTCTTGCAGAGCGTCCTTCACAATCCCGGGGCTGGAACACAGCAGGAGACATCGGCTTTGCTCCGAGCTCTCAATTTACCACAGCACACAGGTACGTTAAGGAAAGTCTGTGAGGGTTGTTTTTTAGTGAGGGACAGTGATGTGTTATGATGCACGGGTTGATGATTAATTTTCACGTATAAAAATGATTAAAAGTAAAAGCCAACTAAGCCTGAGCAGCATCAAGCAGCGCTCACCTGCACCGTGTGTTATTTCTCCTCTCGCCGCTGGGGGGCGACCTGCACCCTGACACAGAGCGCCCAGTGTCCGCACAGAGATGCGGACCTCAGGCTGGTCTCCACAGCCAAATAATAAGTGTTAAATTCTCTAATTCCTTAGTTGATTTGTTTGAAGCAACTAAAATCTAAAGTAAGGTGAAGTTTGTGTTTGTGTGCCCCTTAAATAATAACAGTAGGAAAATGTCAATGTGTGACATAATTCTAAGCTGAATAGCACAGTGAAAGCTGCTCTGTCTTATGAGGACACTTTGGTTTTTATATTGCACTGAATGGAAATGTTCTGGCTCCTTCCTCAATTCAGTAATTATTGCAAGCAGTAAGTGTGAGACTTTCATCTGTTCTTTGTTTTGTAAAATCCAACCCCATATGGGGTGCTGAGTCAGCTACTCCTCTGGCTGTGTATTCTCCTTCAGATCTTCAGATTTTTTTATTTTTTTTTAGTTACCATGAAAAGCAGACACATAAACAAATAAACAAACATCAAACCTCCTTTCACTGGGCACATGTGGAGATGATCTAAAACAGAAATGAGGGGAAGCCCTCGCTCTGGATCGTCATACAGCCAGTGCGTTCACAGCCATTGCTCAGTGTTAATGTGTCTAACATGCAGGCGGCTAATGGGTGAAGGAAGGGTTCACGTCTTTTGTTAACTTTAACTCAAGGCATTTACCGGTTAGAGACCCTTTCAGTATTAATGGCACTCAGGAGCCACTAAACCAACAAACTAACCACCACAGGATCTTGTCTCAGTCCATCAAACAAGAAATATGTGTGTGTGTGTGTGTGTATTCTCTGTTCCCGCAGACTCTTTGTTTGTATAGTGTCAGACAAGGGTCACTGCAGCTGGTTTCTGAGTTAAGGTGGGACATACACAGTTGTGTTGGGGGAAGGTGGACAGAGCAACAAAGACAGAGAAAACCATTTTCTGCGGTTGGCCGAGTGCTTTGGTGTCTTGACGACTTGAGGAGGAATGCGTTTGCTCTTTGCAGCCCTGTAGTTGTAACATCACCAAGGTTGGTGGTTTAATTCCCGCTGTGACTCATCATGCTAAAACCTGCAGGTCATTGTAATTCAAGTTTATTTTAAATAAATGCATTTGCTAATGCAAGCATTTGTCATATTGTGTGTATAGTCTGTGAATCAGATGGACCAAGGAGCTCAAGTCTCAGGCATTCACTCCACCACCGATGACACACTGTCTGTCATCCTGCATGGTTCGCCCGCTGCCACAACGTGTCTGTCTCTGTTCTATATTTATTCATTATTACTAAAGCAGATCATACTGTACAGCAACTCAGACAGACTCTTGTTGACTTCTTGAACAAGGTTGCAGCCCTTTCAGCTGACAGCTGACTGTGTATCATTCGCCCTCAGCAAGACTGAGCGTGTTTGCAGTGGCCATTACAACACTGCGACAAAATCAGCAGTGAGGCTGTTTTTTTTATTTGCTTGCAAGCAGCATCCTTTGCTCCCACAGTCCAAAGCCACGTGTGTTTGGAGACTCTAAATTGCTCAGTGGTGTGAATGGCTTCACTGTCTGTCTTTCTATCTGTCTGTGTGTTCCTGTAGATGCTACTTAGTGAGGACCAAATTTCGTTTTTTAACAACAAACTGAGGACATTTTTGTAAAGTGAGGACATTTTGGCCAGTCCTCACTATTTTTGTCAATGTTAGATTTAGGTTTTGTTTAGGGTTAGGCATTCAGCTGTGATGGTTAGGGTTGGTGTAAGGGGATATGGATTGCATTATGTCTATGAGGGTCCTTACACGGACAGCGGTACAAACGTGTGTTTGTATGATAGAAAACCTGTCCAGAGGTGTGAATGTCATCCAGTGACCATAGGAGCTGGGGATTGAACCAGCAACTGTAGCATCCCTATCAAGAGTGCAATGTCTTAATATATATGCTGGATTACAATACCAGGGAGCTTCTTTTACTAAGAACCCTCTGGAGTGACAAATGGTAATGTGGGCCCTACAATGTATTCTCAGTCTTAATAACTTTATACAGCATGACTTTAGTGGCTCCACCCATTCTTACTCAGAAAATGGACAAGACCAAAATCTGTTGTTTTGATTTAGCTAAACTTTTAATTTAAAATTTCACTCTGTCTTAAGTCATTCCTT
This sequence comes from Channa striata, assembly GCA_033026295.1. NCBI lineage: Eukaryota > Metazoa > Chordata > Actinopteri > Anabantiformes > Channidae > Channa > Channa striata. The sequence continues at coordinate 11,556,506 of CM065175.1, read as the reverse complement.
TTGTTTATAACTCTTCCTTGATCCTACTAGAAAAAGTGTATGAGGTAGGGCAGGGAGAATTTATAAAGGAAGCGGGTGTGGTTTTTATTCCGACTGCGATGCAACCAAAGGAGCATCTGATACAGTGTGTGGTACATCACACTAAATGATGTTGACACATCAAATTAGTAAGGACTGACCACAACAACCTCGAGGGCAATGTGTTTTATTATTGCCAGATTGCAATTACAAAATTTCTTCCATTACATCTAGCACCTTATCTAAACTAGATTCCTTTTTCCATCTAATTTATCACCCTCGTTTGCTTTCTCAATCTCTTGTCAATGCAGTCAAATTCACAGTTTCAATTACAAGTAACAAAATAAGTGTCCAACTTCTCCTTTTTCTTTTTCTCCCCCATAACTGTGTGCTCTCACTTTCTGCACAGAATATGAGATTGTATCTCCATATGAGGTCACATACCAAGGTGTTTACATCTCGCATGAAGTTGCTCATCACCAGCGCAGAAGGCGACGCAGGTCCCTCACCTCAGATCCAGGGTCATCCAATGCTGACAGCAGCACTGAAGCAGTCCACTTCCAGCTGAGTGGCTTGGGACAGGACTTCCACATGGAGCTTAGGGAAGCCTCGGACAGCCTAATTGCACCTGGCTTCACTATTCAGGTCCTGGGAAAGAACGGCACCAAGAGCCTGCGGGCCTACCACGAGGACGACCTCTGCTTTTACCAGGGGTCACTGAGGTCGAGGGTCAACGCCTCGGTAGCACTGTCCACATGCATGGGAATGGTGAGTCTGAAAGTGAACAGAACTGGGTTAGAGAAGGGTTTGGATGAAAAGAAGAAAGCAGATGAGCTGGATCTGGGTTGTCGTGTGTGTCAGTGAAAAGGGCTTTGGGGTCAGTTCATTTGAAAGTATGTATGTTGGATATTTTTATTTTAGTTCAATTTTGGCAGCATTTACGTTAATCAGCCAAGTGAGTAGTGTAATTACACTCACTGACCTAGAAGCAACAGTGAGTCTGAGAGCCAAACTTAAAAAAAATTGGCTCATTCTGGAAACCCTGATAATATAAACACAGCATTAGTGTTCTTGTCATGCTGAAACCCAGAGAGGGAGAAAGAGAGCGTCCATGGCCCTTTATAGATTTTGACTACAGCTTTAGAAAATGCTTAATGAAAAGAAGGAAAGTATAAATATATATTCTGTATTGTAACATGGGTAAGATATTAGACAAAAGATGACCACCAGATATCGAGCTAAAAAAAAGAGCAGGAGCCAGCAAAGTAATTTAGATAAAACTAGATGTTTTCTCTGTAAGACACTTTCTTTGATTCACATACAAACACGAAGTAGTTTATTATGTGAAGCTGCATTTGAGTGAGTGCAGCGTCTGGCTGGCATGGTCAGAATATTGGCTTGTACTTGACTTAAGTTGACTTTGAACTCCACCGGCTAAATTAGTGCGCCACGCCCCCGTCAGACTGCCTAGCAATATTAGTTCTACCTCTTTCTATTAGTATCGCACTTCTCCTCTGTTCAGCTAATGACTAATGAATGGAAAAGTCAAGTCTGCAAACAAAACAGAATTATTGGTCTATAAGCCAGGAAAATCCAAACACATGCATGCCAAACATGCCAAAATAAGGTTTTGGTTGTAATTCACCTTCTATGATGTTTGACTAGGTTTCATAGTCAACATATGGCGCACAGTTTCTCGTTATAAATGTTTTTCACTTTTCCTGCTGACTTCATCATTCAGGTTTTGATTACTTCTTAAACCTCAGTGGCATCTTTTGCATAGCTTTTACAGTAGGTTCGTACTTCAAGAGCTTTGCTGATCTAGCACATCTGGCCCCATAAGTAGTGAGCTCACTGTGTGTGAATTGCAAAATACAGAATATTGAATTGAACTGAAAGGAATAAAGCATGCTGATGAGTGGCTAAACTGAGCATAACAGTGCTACAGATTGCATTTGTGCTGGTTGGAATGAATAATGCCGTGTGCTTGTTGTTAAGGTGTTTGGATGTGAGGTGATTCATCCCACGTCTCCTGAAAAAAAGCCTTAACTTGTTTGTGTTTGTGGAAAAGGTTCAGTTGTGGTCTTGGTGGTCCTCCAGGCCTGCACAAACATAAAGGAACCCGTACTGTAAAACTGACATTAAGTAAGTGAGACAGCTCCACCCTAAGACCCCAAGTATTTGTAGCACTCTAGCAGTCTGAACTGGAGAACAAAGGACTTGAATGAACGGATACACACTAATCCTCTCAGTCTTGGACTTACACATAACTATTCATGTATAAATCAATCACTGGATACAGTGCAGCAGTAGGCTGTTTCTCATTTCGACTGTAATGTCAATGGAAACCCACATGTTGTAGTTTGGAAGAAGGAGCTTATTTTTGGAGCTGCTGAGATTGTGAATATAAGCTTTACATTTGGAGGACCTTATTAAAGGAAAACAAAATTAAATGTGTACATTCAAATTTGCTGTCTTTTCACAGATTCATCAAATACCTTAAGGCTACATTTCCCTTGAACTTGGCTCTTGGGTATTTTTAATTATAGAATCCAGGGCAGTCTTTGTTGGATTGTTGTTTATATTGTCAGAGTGGAGGACGACTGCTGTGTCTGAGAACTGCCCTCTAAAACAACAGGCAGATAATGGAACTTCCCCAGGGATGCCTCTTTTTCTGTGTGCATGTGTGTGTGAGCATTGCAGACCAGATCCCAATAAAAGAATCAGCCAAAAGGTCCCGGGTTACAGAGACTGTAAATGCATTTCTCACGACTGAGGCTGACTAAGATGAACCGGGCCAGTGCATCAATGGGAATCTTACTTTTTTTATGTGACTGAGGGAACTGTGATGTTATGTTAGCACAGAGAGGTATTTAGACTCCTGGGGAAAGCTAAAGATAGTGAACATTGGAAAGGAAATTCCAAAATATATCATTACTATCTGAGGATGAAATGCAATACTTGATCTTCCTATATAATCAAACAATCTAGGCATTGGCTGTAAAGCTCATAAGAGACCTTGCACTTTGCTCAGGTCCCTATTTGACAAGACAGGCAACAGGTAAATATTAACCAGAGTCACCCAGATCAATATCTATATTGGTAAGAGCACCTGGCCTCTAACAGCTGCATGATACAACGCAAAAGAAAAATTTTATCATCCTTATTTGCCTTGTCTGTGTTTGAGAAATTCTACTTGAAAAGGCTCTTCTTCAGAATTAAATGTGGCGCTGACATCATTTAACAGATTCTACTGTACATGAACAGCCTACATGTTTGTGAAAATGTGTGGTGAGGAATAGATCAAACCAAAGGTTTCAAACAATTTCTAAATGTTTGGGTCCTCCAAAATATAAAAATGGAAGAAGCCTGGAGGCTACAGGACTATTGCCAGGGTTCACACCAGTGTGTTACTGGCTCTGAAAGAGACACTGGTGAAGTAAATTGTGGACATTTAGAGTGCGAGCCAATTGTTTGTCATTTTTTTGGCACATGCTCATGAGCAGCACTTAAACTTTGCATTCACTCAAGCCGTCCTTTTTATTCAAGAGTTGACTGTCCGTACTGAGGCATTGGACAGATTGGTCAGGGAGGTGACGAAGAGGTAGTGGTCATTATCATGGAGATTGAGAAATCATTGGTAGAAGACTGCCAACAGACTTGACAGGAAGTAGGCCACTCTTGAGTAAAATAACATCACATAAAATCTCACCTGGACTTTGCCAAACAGCGTTCTGAACTCAAACCACTGTTCATCACCTGACTAACACATCCATATGGTCGAGCATGCGGCGGCTACATCATAATGCCATAGAGCACAGATGCTGCTAAAAAGTAATGAATTAAAGATCTGAACATTAGCTGTAATTAACATTGTAGGATCTTGAAAGTTTGCATTGAGATAATGGTTAAAAATACCTCCCTATGAAATGGGGCAACCCTTCAGTCCCTTCATGTGTCCGCGGTGAAACCAGAGCCACAAAGACCACCTCTATAACACTGCCAATGTTGCCAATATTTGCATGCTCATCTTAATGCTTAAAATCACAATCCTTCCTTCATCCATAAATCCAGTTTGGTGAAGTGACACAAGGCTAAACAGGTTAAATGCAGTGTGAAAAAGTAAATTTGAAAATGTGGGACTGTAAATACAATACAAATAAGTTAAGGTTACACATTAGTTGCTAACTGGATTATTGACATTGGGTGAACTGATTAATTTTTTTTTTCGATTTTCATTGTACAAACATAGCAAAATCAGATCAGATTGCTGGGGTAGAAAATCCCAACCCCCCACCTGAACACCTTGCACAGAGCCACTTCCTCATAAACTTTGATAAGATCGATTATATTTTTACGGGTCTACTCCTCTGTTTTGTTACACTTTTCCCCTCATTATGAAGATTCACAATGGGCCAACAAGCAAACATTGTGCAGGTAGGACTTATTGGAGTTGTAGTATTGTAGTTTCATTGCAATTATTTCAGATGGATTTTGAGACGATAGTTGAAATATATATTAAGTTCAACCCAATAAAGTGGCTAGAAGTAGTGACTGTGTTACTGGCCACTAATGAAATCCACCCACATTTGACGATGATAAAGTTAAACCCTGTGTACATAACAGATGAAAATTAAACTTTAAACTAAGTTCAAAATGGGTTTAATATATTTTTTATGATTTAGTTAACAGAGAAATATGGAGAAATGCTGATATTTGTTTTTCAGTTTTTCTCTGTAAACCCTCCATTTTAGGGGCCACATGGCACGTACACGATGGTTCTCATAGCACTTGCTGCTCCAGTAAAAAGAAATGGGCCACCACACTACAAGTTACTGCTCAAAACCAGGGGTTCGGGCCAAGCCGTAGGGCCAGGGGGCAAGGGTCATTTTCGCCCTCACATTTTGAAGTTCTGAAACCCCCTTGTAAGGAGTATTACATTACAAGTTATCTATAACTTTTAACTCCTCTTTTTTGGCAGCTCATATAGAGGTTAGCCTCACTTTGATGACAGTAGGAGGTTTAACCATAAAATATATTTTATATACAAGCAAGGAATTGGTGGAATAGAAGAAGCAGGCCAATCTTACTGACGGCACTGTTCAGCTGCCAAACCATTTAAAACCCTCAACTCTCACACTTGTGTGCAAGCAAATATAATAAAACAGGTCCTTGCCTGTGTCGACTTATGCTGCAGCATAATCTGCTTTAGTTTGCTTTTTATGTGGGTGAGGGAGTTGAGTGGTACAGTAAGTAGACTGCAATGGAGGCTTTGTTTAACTCTAACTGCTGATATTAATCTTTTTTTATTACTACATGAAGGACATGATATCTTCTGTCATTTTCATCTTAGTTAGCTGCATGGTCATGTTGGTTTCTGGACCAATTACTGAGCTCTAGACCATAACATCTCAACATCTCTGAAATGAACTGGCGCAAAATTTGTACTGACATTTGTTGTCCCCACTAGATAAATATGTTCCTTTGACTCCACTGGACAATCATCAGGTAAAAATATAGATTTAACCAGTAGTTTAATATAACGAGGTACTTCCAGATGATTATCAATTTAAATAGCAAATGTTAACACATTATTACAATAATATTGTGACCTGTAGGTTGTGACATAGGTGCCTGTCCCAAAAAACACAACATTGCTTGTATCTGTTATTGCTAATTGCTTTTAATATTCAAGCACTTATGTGGATTGATTTTTTGTCTTACAAATTTGCCTGTTAGTATATCAAGTGAATATTAATAGGAGACACTTCTACCTCTGTTTTTTTCTTTTGTCGTTCCTAAACATATATCTCAATCCCTGAGCTTCCTGTCCATGTGTATCTGTTTGTGTAATCTAATGTTACTCATACTTCTAAAGCGCACCTTTCTTTTGGACAAAAGAGAAATGCTAAATGTCCTCCCACTACAAATCACTTGGAGATTATGTGTTTTCCTCTAGTAAAAGGGTGGGTGTGTTTCTTGCCACAGGGCTTGTAAGTAGTAATAGTAATAATAGAATGCTGAACACTCGTCCCACCTCTGGGATTTCCAAGCAGCATATATGTGCAATGGCCTGTTGATGTGATAAAGCTTTGAAAAGCGTGCAGTGTGGTCCTGGCAGGCTCCTATAAAGTAATCAATTACAACATGAGACACATCAAAAGATTTGAAAGGATTGTTACTAGTTTAATCATTTGTTAACATCAGTCACGGTTTCCCCAGTCATACTGTACAAAGAACATTAGTTACTGAGTCATGTACATGTGTCTCTGACATCCCGTCAGTTTGTAATGGCTGCAGTTTGTGTTCTGAATAGCTGGCCAAAAGATGACTAAAGTGCGGCCTGAGGTGAAATTGATAATTGATTAAGAAATAGTGTCTTAGTGTTGAATCGCGTTCTCCGAGAATCATTCCAATATTATTAACATTTTTCCATAACCAAAACATTAAGCCAGAGTTTGAATCCCTGCCTTTAGCTGCTACGAACACAGCCATCATGGAACCAAAACTACACAAACACAGTAACAAAACACATATATCACTGCACTTTGTGTTTTCTGAGTTACTGTAAATGCTCAGAGAGATTGGATTTCTTACACACTTGGGCCAAGAAGGAATACTTAGAACAATCACCCGGGCATAAATATGGAGTGTAATTAATCATAGATCATGATTAATATGTTTTGGGGGATCTATCCCATTATGGAGAGTATACTTAAGAGAACTGGACAGAAAGAGAGAGAAAAGTGTGTACTGAAGGCAGTCAGGTGCACCTTGTAATGCCTTTGCTGCTTCACCCCCCCTCCCAGTTCCGTTTTCCTACCTCCCCCCCCATTCCTGTCGCTGCTTGTCTGGATGTGTCTGACTCCAGAGAGTCCAGCTGTTTGCGCCCTCCCAAGTAGCGTTTCAGCATTTTATGACTGCTATTTGCACCTTAAAGCTCAGAGTGTGTAATCTGATGACTCCGGCTATTTGGGAAAGGCACTAGTGTGACCTAATCTCCTACCGTAGGGGCTTGAATAGTTTAAAGCAGTGGATGCGTGAGGTTTTGTGTAGGGCCAAGCTTAAGCCTAAAGACTGCACAGAGTTTACAGACTGAAGACATCATAAAATGATTAACTCTGGTTGTCTGCTGTTGTGCTTAGAAAGACAAAGAGGATGCATGTTGCTTTGTTTAAAGAGTTATTTTAATTTCTTTGTGCACACAGAATACTGCCATTAAATATGGTTTTCCATATAATTGCCAGTCTGGTTTCTGGTTTCAAATAAAAGCTTGTTCTTTGTGCTACAAATAAATTGTGCATGTTTTGAAAAATACGCTGTCTGCCAAAAAAAGTTAAATATTATAGTCTGATTGTGTGTCTCAAACTTAGTACAAAAACATGTAAATTCAGGATTCAGTAAGCAACAGAGGCCAATGATGAATCATCATCTGTTAAGTCAGTGTGAGAGCAGGCATAAATGAGAGGAAACAAGAGATGCAAAGAGTGACTCATGGTTCTTGTTATGATGCAGCTGCACACAAGCCATACCAGTAGCTCCCTAACTCAGCTGGGAAACAGTGGACATTGAAAAAAGTGATGATGAAGTCATCCATCCATCAATCCAGCCATTAACTTTAACAACTTATCCTGTTCGGGGTCACGGGGGAGCTGGAGCCTATCCCAGCTGTCACTGGGCAACAGTTTTAATAAAGTACCAAAATCTGACAAAGTAATAGTTGTTAGCAATAGAAGAGACAATCTATAGTGTACAGTCTATAGACTAGACCTAATAATGTTCATGCTTGTCGACATGTGTCAGGTGTATTTGTTTGAAAGCTTTTGGATAAGGTTGCACAGTTTATGTTTTAATCTTTGTTTTAATAATGTTTTATGTCTTCTTTGAATTATTTGCTCCATAGATGTGTACATTTTGTTTCCATGGTATTCTAAATACTACATTGTCATATGAAAATATAAACAACACTGAAACCAGTGGTTTGGAAATTTACTACTACAATTCGATGTGTAAAAGATGGTTGCCAACACAGTAAGGATGTGAAAATATTGAGCTGTCCTGCCCTAATGGTAAATATAACTCCATCACACAGATGGCTCTATCAGCTCCACACTACTCTTTAATTTAATGAAAAAGTGGCAGTTTCTATGACAACTCCAAACTAAACAGTCCAGCCCGCAGACTGTAGGATTGTCTCTTTCCATCATGGATTTCCTTCTCCCCATCTGTCAGCCGTGGATTGGGCGGACCGGTGCTAACCCCTCATGCAGAACAAAAGCGATACCCTTTCACCCACCTCACCCAGATAATCTGCTCTCTACTGCACAATATGCCAAATAAACACAAATCTTGTTGCCAGTGAGCTTCTTTACTGCTGCCTTAAGGTTCAACCCCAGAACCACCCAGACAGGCACAGTAAGAACTTCTGAAGGCTGACAGCTTCGCAGTTTAGGTCAGAGACTTTACCGTGACTTGGAACCCAGTGATGGCAATCGTGTGTGATTACACAGCCCTGGGGTGGTTGCCACGCGGACGACAGGATCACGCACCGGTCGTCACATGTGATTGTAACCAACAGTCCTGGCTGGGGTTCATGGCAGCGATCGCTTCTTTGACCGCTGGCGGACGGGCGGGCGGGCCACAGCGGAAGGTGGCAATGCATTAATGATCCCCTCTGTTTGTCTTTCTTTCTCCTTCTTCTAAACGTCTACACCCGGCTCACTCATTCCTGAACTCAAACTTCAGGATATGTCACATAGCCATTAACCTTTCGCTGAATTGGAAATAGAATTGTGAGTACACCCACATCTTTAGCTTTTCGACAGGGTATGTTGGGGTTGATTCAGAGAACATAATATAGGGCACATGCACCCGACAGCGAGGATTCAACTTTTCATAGAAGAAATAAACAGCAAAGTTTATTTCCCAAGTATTAAGGTATTTTTTTCATATAAACGCAATTTTAACCGTGACATCTTGTTCATTATCAAGGTATTTACATTCTATAAGAGGTTTGCAGAGGTTTACATTGCTATTGTTAGTTTTCATTATATTAAATGTGGGCGGCAGGCTAACATTTCTTGTTGAGTTTGCCCTTTTTGCTTGTTATTTATATCAAATGAATAAATACTGTCAGCGGTAGCAGTAAATAGCAGTCGGTTATTATATTTCCTCCTATTTCCCAACGCTTAATTAATTCATGGTTGAATCAAAGTGAGGGGGTGAGCTATGAATTTTTTTTAAATCTATAATCAGTAACGTTGGTTCTGTGATAGTTTCGTGAGATGATTTGAACGTTGTGTCTATAATTTATATTCTTTGTGTGATTCAACCAGTAATCAGACTTCATTTTCTGCATAATTGTAGAGTAATTGTTTTCTTTTTCAAGCCTTGTTGTTGTTACCTGCTGCATACAATCGGTCATTTCTTTTTGCCATCTCATGGTTGTAAGTTAAAAGCAGATTACCTGATATGGACGTTTCCTTGCTGTTAAGGAATAAGACAAACTGCATATCATATGCATGAGGCTGATACATGAGTGGACATAATAGTCATTTTCTCACTAACCACTGGGCCAGAATGTGTGTTTCTGGATGTAAATATATATTTCCAAAATGTTTAACCATCACTGTCTTGACTGTCAAACGCCAGTTACTGTAGAAAATAATCATTATCTTACATAGAAAACCCTGTAAACCATAAATAATCAGAAGTGAAATACATCTGTACATCTCTGATGCCAACATTTTAGACATGGGTTTGTTTGGTGTAATGCGCAAATACAACATAAATATATGACAACACTGTGACAGTGCATTATGAAATCGTTAAATCTTACAGTCTTTGTGGTCACAGCTGACAGGTTTTTATTGGCTTCTATTATTTTGTATTAAGTTCATCATTTTAAAATTCAGTGCTTGAAAAAGCCCCAGAATTTCCAGGGATTCTGTTCCACTGGTTTTCTGATCTGTTGTTAAAGGCTGGCAGAGGTAGAGTCCCAGTTCAGCAAGGGATGATTTAATGGGGAAATCAGTACAGAAGATCATTATAGCAACATCAACAAGATCACTAACAAAATTCTGCTTCTAGAAGATTGTAGTAGAGACATTTCTTTTTCATCTCTTATACTTGTGCGTCTATATTGTCTTATCATTTTTGACTTACACGCATCCACTTTTTGATGTTTTCAGACTGTCGTACTCACTGTCACATACTGCAAATAGACACAAACATCCAAATTCAGCCACAGTCTCACCACTGCCACTGTGTCAGACTATTTCTGTCAGCCAGCAGAAAGACAGCAATGACAAAGGACCTCACACTCTACTCAGAGTGGAAAAACCTAAGACTGTAGTCAATTAAACATATTATAGGGAAACTGCTACGGCTGCCAAGCACAGTTACAGTCCAAACGCTTTGTGCCAGTTGACTGTCAACACAGATGTGCTGTGTGTTTGGAGAGACTCAAGGAGACAAAGAAAATGGCAAAGAGCAAGAGAAAGTAATTTCCAAATGTCTGAACCAACTGTGATAGAAGTTTACTAAGAATTGAATATGAAAGATCAAAATGTCTCTTTGAAAGAGATGGGCAGAGAGCATAAAATCAACTGAAGAAATCTGTAGATTAACACATGGAGAATTATAATGGGTTTTCATAGGGAACTGGTAGTTAAAGTTGGGATTTACCCAATAACAATGAAATCATCTTAGTCATTTTCTAGAATGGGCTTGTTTCTTCGGATAACACTGTATGAGCTGTTTTTGTTTTTATTTCTAACACATGCAAATATAGATGTAAAGGATTGTGTAATGATATAGGTGTATACTGTATGTGAAGGTATTTTAAAGGTACAGTTTTTAAAGAAATCCAGCCTTGGGCACTCACAGTGGCTATCTATGTCTTATTTAGATTTTGCAGAGATAACATAACTGACCCTGAACAGCAAAATAACATGTTACTGAGCAGCACAGAGGAAGTCAGGTTTGTAACCATTGAAGAGTCAAGTCTGGGCTAATTTCTGACAGATTGGGAAGTAAATTGAGTAGCTTTAAAAGCTTTTTTTTGTTTGTTTATCTGTGCAACCTTAGACCTTTAGGCTCCTTTCAATACAAGAGAATTTGTCAGCAGTTGAAGTGAAGGATGCAACACAATACACAGGACAAATTTAATGTTTAATTAGAAAAGCGTAGTTACTCAAATATACGTAAAAATGTCCATGCGTGCGAGTGATTTGCCCATGTGTACATTTTAAAACCACTGGCTTCAAACTAATGGGACTGTCTCTTTTGCTTCTAGTCAGGTTTGATCAGAACACAGGACGGGGACTACTTCCTGAGACCTGTGTCCCGCAGCCTGGCCCAGAGGGAGAATTACACAGCTCCCTCTAGTCACCAGCCTCACATCCTCTACAAAATTGAGAGACACTCTCAGACAAAGCAGAGAGGTCATCCTTCTCCAGGACTTCAAAAGAGATCCACGGATTTAAATCCTCGCAGGTTAAATAGACACACTGTCATCAAGAGGTCCACAAACTCACAGACAGACCCTGTCGACACAGCTGACGAGGATGAACACAGACGCCATCAAACACGGCAAAGTGACCGTCACGGTTACCACTATAGCTATAAGAACAACAGCCATAGTGAGCAGATGAAGAATGAGGATGGGAGGAATCACCACAACAGTCATCGCCGTGACAACTACAAACATGGCGAGAATCAAAGGCAGCACTTCTGCGGGAGAAGGAAGAAATGTATGTAAGGGCAATTTCTCATTCTAATACACATGCAGAAGGCAGCTCACTCACTCACTCTTACAATCTACCTCTGCTGAAATGTGTTAAATACTGTATGTCCACCACTGTTCTCCATGCAAACATTAGTTTGGAATACAGCAAACAAAGCAGATATTACAATAAAGCTACAAAAACATTTTGTTATTATCCGGACACCAAGGGTTCCTGATTGTTTTTTGTAAGGGAACAAACTATATATGAACCACAGATGCTGATAGTACTACTCAATAAGGTACATTTTTAGTAATAATACATTAAAAGATGTGCTTTTGTTAAGATTGTTACTGTGAACGATGTGAGATTACCACATTTGTGATTTAACCTGTGAAAGTTTAAGGGAACCTTTTTATATTCATACACTGTGAAAAATGTTCGCACAGAAGAAATTACTACAAGATCAGTTAACGATGCCAGTGTCACAGGGGTCATTTGAAAGAAAGAAGTCGAGGACTGGACTGGGAACACCACCATTACCCCGCAGAACCCCAGCTGTCCTTATCCTTTGTGCAAACACACTTCTGTTTACATTCCCACACTGTTGCATCACGGAACACCTGTGCTGCGATTTAGTCGAAAAGGCGCTTTGGTCGCTCACCTGCTTTCTGCCTATATAAGCAAACTCTTAAGCTTTTCTAGATTATCTCATCCAGGGCGTGATAGGTGAAAGTTTTGATAACCTGAAAACTTAGAAGTAAAGATTTAAAACGTGATAAAGCCAAAACCAAAATGGTTTTAGGTCACGCATTACTTTGACTATTGTGTACTCCTGACCTCAAGTCATGACGCATAAATGACTATGATTGTAAAATATTTTTCCGAGAGGTGAGATTCAAACACAGGGCAGAGCATTTGATGAAGACTCTGTTTGCTTGAGTCACATTGTCACTTAGCAAGTGGTATGTTGATTTTTTTTATGATTTGAATTAAAACCACCAGGTAGTATTGTGTTGTGGCAGATCAACATAATTATTAATTTTGTGTGATTGTCAGCTATTTGCCCAGATTTCTAAACAGTGACAAGTCATGGTGTCTATTTGGTTAGTGCCTTTCTTTAAATCTTGTATAACATGTACATTCGACAGGAGGAAGAAATTATTTTATACAGGGACCACTTACCTGCTACCAAAAAGATTTTATATGAAATTTTTTTTTCTTTAAACGGTCACTTACAACCCGCTGTACTTTAGTCCTAATCCTTTCTGCAACCAGTTTGTCACACAAAGCAACGCTCATTTTGTTCAGTTGTTTCGACGTCATTCTGCTTGAAAACAGTAAATTAGCGTTTTAGTTCTAACTTTCTTTATCTCTTTCTGTTGTTTTGTTCAGACATGCCCAAACCTCCGGAAGAGGGTGTTTTTATTCTCCCAGATGAGTACAGGTTTATCCCCAGGAACAAAAGGGCAGTGCTGATGAAAAACCAGGTCAATCAGAATCTCAACGTAGAGACGCTGGTGGTGGTGGACAAGAAGATGATGGACAACCACGGTCATGAGAACATCACCACATATGTTCTTACTGTGCTTAATATGGTAAGCGAAACTATGGGTGAGGTTAAAAGAAAAATATCATCATTATAAGCATGTTATCATACTGATGTTAGCATCTTAATCCACCACTGGCCTTATAGCCTGGCTCTTGGTCTTATTGTTTAAAAAATAATAAATGTGAGCAAGGAAGTTTTTTGCTACTTATCAAACCAAATCATTCAACATTTTGTTGTAAGGGGAAAGTTTTGCATTGAATCGATATTTAACAATTTTTAGGTGTGGTTTTAATAGTATAACAAAGCCTGCTGTCACTTATTTTCTCTTGAATGCCAAACCACCCTGACTTCAAAATTATTCTTGTACTATATGTTTTATCATTATACAGGATATAAAGCTCAAACATCAGGGTGTAGTGATATGACACCCTTTTCAGAAAGAGTACGTCTGAAAACACAAAAGTGGTATCTGGGTGAGATCATTGTTGCACAGTTTCCCCACAATCCTGTCAGATGATCTTCATCTCTGTTCGCTGCTTAATAACTATGGCTATGAAACCTAAAGATAATCCATCTATTTTGAAAACATGGTTTCCTTTAGTAGAAACCAAGTTGGAGCTGCCACAGTCTAAGAGAAGTCACTTAAAGAGAGTATGGAGTTTGAAAGACAACACCCAACGATCTGCCCTATCTGCCAGCTTCAATGGGTCTGAAAGAGGTTATTAAGTATTTGTTGAAATTAAACATGATATGCCATTCAGGCGTTCCTACTTTTTTGTGGCAGAACACAAAACATGTAATTAATTTTTTTTTTAAGTATGCTGTATTTAATCTACCAAAAACACTGAAACTCTGTAAACTGGTGTGATTGTGATACATCAGGACCATAAGGAACAAATGTTCCTGGAGAAAAATAAAGTGAGTGTCATCTGAGGTATTCACAGGCCCCAAGAGAGCAAACAAGAGCAAAAGATCAAGAGTTCATTTCAGAGGCCTAACTGTTGATCATTGATGGTCAGATACCTTGTGAGGATTATTGGAAACAGCACCCGTGGCCGAACAACCTCAGTAATACCATCAAAAGAATGAATATGTTGTTGCATAGTCATCTAGAACAGGTTAAACTGGATGATCGTTACAACTAAACCTGTGTTATATAAAAATCTGAATGAATATAAAAAAACTGTAATTAGAATTATGTCATTGTTGCAGGAGTTTTAAAAGGTCATCACAGATAATTAAAGCATTTAATGCTAAAAGTGTGTTCATGTGCTTTCTAGGTCTCCAGTCTCTTCAAAGATGGTACAATAGGGGGGGACATCAACATAGTGATAGTGGGCCTTGTACTTCTGGATGAAGATCAGGTGAGCCTCTAAAAGAACCTCATTAGTGTAAGATGACAAGCTATGTCCCATCGAGGCACTTAAAAATTAATTAGTGGTGTTGTGGGACTGGATTGTTGATGCTTTTGTGGGGCTGAGGGTTTTGAATCATGTTCAGATAAATTAGAAAGTCCAAGAACACCAAAAATAAAACGTGCCCTGACGTTTAGGTACACTGATTCTGTGTTAGCAGTGACCCAGTGGAACTTCAGACATAACGGAGCAGCATAATTTGTTTAGCATTTCTGCCTCAAGGTCCAGATCTCTTAGATCTCTGAGATTTTCCTGAGGTCATCCTAACTACTAGGGGCATTTAAAGCGGTTAATTATAGGTTATAGGTTTCCTTGGATGTCAAGATGGAAAAACAGAAACAAAAAGTAACAGAGCGAGAGGATAAAGAAACAGGTGGGGTATTGTCAGGGAAAAGAGTCTAGCTGTTTTAGGACAATGGATTCCGTTTTCCATCCACCTGTGTTCCTAAAAAAGTGGATTCTTCCTTAAAAGGCAGTTATCAGTGGAAGGAATGCCAAAAATGCTCTAGAAGTGGCAACACTTATTTTATCAGTGTCCCCTCTTGTGGCAGCATGTTACCTTTCAACACACACATCAAAAGCTCTAGGCATTTCATCAGGCAAGGATGCAGTACTTCAAAATTTCACATTTAATGTAAGATCATTGCCCGTTATCATTCTTTGAAGTGGTATAGTGATATTTGCTCATTTGGAGCAAATGAGGAAAGTAATATTGTGCAGTTTCCATTACAATCTTTTCATCTAAAGAAACAGCGTTGTCTCTTTTTCTGCCTATGATCTGATTTATGTAACAGGACGGCCTAGTGATCAACCACCATGCAGACCACACACTGAACAGCTTCTGCCACTGGCAGTCTACTCTGGGAGGAATAGAAGGTCGACATCATGACCATGCGATACTTCTCACAGGACTCGATATCTGCTCCTGGAAGAACGAACCCTGTGACACGCTTGGTGCGTTTTTGTTGCTACTGAAGATTCACTTGGGCAATTTAATAAATGCCTAAAAGTAGACAGACAATAAAAAGGGGTCTCAGCAAATGAAGTGGTTTAAATCTTGCAGATTTACTTGAATCTTATTTATGTCCATTGCTGTTTGTTTCTGGCCCTTGATAGAAAATGGCATTCTGTCTTGCTGCCTGTCTTTCTCTGTGATGCTGCCCTTTTGCTCTGTCACACATTATCACCCTGGATGACCTCCGTCAAACCAGATGTTGAAAAACCTGGTGGGATAGTATATGGAAAATATAAAGATAACAAAATTATTTTTACAGCATAGCCTGTTTCACATATTAACCCTGGGGAAATCAGCCATGTGATTGTGACATGTGATTTCTGTGTGTGGTCAGTGGGCACAGGAGACATAACATGCTAGAAAACTATTTACAGAACACTGAAAATCGTGGATCTAAAAAGTATCTATCACTCAACTGCCATGTGAGTCAAGTGATAAATGTTGTCAACACAGCCATTCCATCACTTTAATTCTCCTGACAGGGACAGAGCAACATGCTGCACACATCATCTCATGCACATAATACAGAATTTGTAGTAGGGGGTCAGCAGGAAAAGGCCCAGATAATCTCAGGAGCATCTTACTCAGACATGTACATTCTAACATGCATCTCCTCCAGACAAAGTCAACGTCAAAAACTAGTATTTGTGTTAAATACAGATCTGTAGAAAACAATATACATAATAGTAAAAACCAAGATAACACATTTAAAAAAATGAAGCATACTAATCACGTTTTCACTGAAATCGCAGAACAATAAGTTCAGAACAACTACAGTTATTTTTAGCCAAATTAATCATTAAAATACACTGTGTTACAAAAAGCCCCACGTCTGGTAATGATCGTGTCATCACATAGTTGTATCCCACATTTGAGAATAAACTTACATACACACACACACACCAGCTTGCACAATCTGCCTTTTAACATGCAACAGACTTACGTTGGGACTTCAAAGTGTTGAAAGCACCATTAGCCTTATCATTGCTACGAAAGCCCATTTCAAGGGTGTGTGTGTGTGTGTGTGTGTACACAGTATGTGTGTTTTTGTCTGTGCAGTCAAAAAAGAGAGTTGGCTTGAATTCCTACAGTTACAAGGCAAAGTGACCACTATGGTTTCAAGTCAGCATAAAACAGTGTATTTGCATAACTTTAAGCCCTAGTCACTAATGTTTTCCTACATATTTCAAACTAATTTAACTTTTGACAGAACAACCAACCCAACAACTAGATGCAGTTCTCATTGTCAATCTCACTGTTTGATATGATTATTAAAATAAGGGGACATTACTGTATAATTTTAAGATTTTTGCTCTATGGCCAGTGTTATATTGAGACTAAGGGAGACCTCCATGGGTCTTATCCTTTTTGATTCAGAGCCAGAGATTGCCTATAGCCTGTGAGGAGAGACACAAGGAAACCTGACACAAAGAAATAAAATTAACTAAATAGAAAGGAGTTTATTAGAGAAGAGACACGAGAAAGAAGAGAATACAGAGAAAGCATGTCAAGTGAAAGGTAGCAGGGGAATATTCCCATATAGTCCCATATTTACCACATGGAACAGTTTTAACCCAGGTGTGGTGTTTTTGATATGCTATTATGCATATTATACCATATTGTGTAAACTTCAACTCTTACTAGAGATGTGTTTTCTTCTCCGTATGTGGGAAAACCATCTGGATTTAGCACTGAGAATGTTTTTCAGAGCTAAAAGCACAGCATTTGTTAACTAAACATAAACAGAGCTTGGCAGCAGTTTTTGTAATCAATTTGTTTTTAGACTGAGAAGATGAAATAATCAAACTGTGATGTCAGATTTGTTAAACTGCATTATGTTTTGCAGGTTTTGCTCCAATTAGTGGGATGTGCAGTAAGTACCGGAGCTGTACCATAAATGAAGATACCGGCCTGGGTCTGGCATTCACTATTGCCCATGAATCTGGACACAAGTAGGTGTTACAATTTTTCTGCTAATCTCTTAACAATAAAATCACAGGTTTGTTTAAATAGCCCGCTGTGCTAAACGTGTTAAATATGCTTGTGCTGAAAAATAAAATGGATGTGTTTAACAGGTGTTAGGAGAAAACTGTGCAGTAAAACAAGAAATGCTGTTTATTCTAATGCACATTTACGACAAGACATAAATCAGAGTATAATATAAACAGGGTTTCATTGCATTTTTATTGGAAGGAAGCTGTGCCATTAATACGGAGCACTGCCACCATAACATGTACAAAATGAACCTTTTAAACTTTGTGTCATTCCCCAGTTTTGGAATGGTCCATGATGGTGAAGGAAACATTTGTAAGAAGTCAGAGGGCAACATCATGTCTCCTACATTAGCAGGTCACAATGGTGTCTTCTCCTGGTCTGCCTGCAGCCGTCAGTACCTCAGCCGCTTCCTCAAGTAAGGCACCACGTCTTCTGCTGCCCTACAGTTGGGCAGGAAAATGCTTAGCATTGCTTGAAGATTCTTATTAAGTTTACAGAACTGAACAGAAAAGCTGCAGTACATTACATCCATATGGAATATTAATGGGTAATGAGCAAATCAGCTTTTAAGTCCTCAAGCAAGAAAGGCACAAAGTAGTGTATCAGTTTATAAACCACAATTATTAAAACAAGAGTTCTCTTGGAAAAGGCCATTTTAGCATGCAATGTGTTTATATTATTCAACATGTGTTACTGATGGATGAACATATGTTGAACATGTCTGCTGTAGATACATAGGTTGCAAATGCAGATACATCATAACTATTACCGGGCTATGGACTTTTTTGTAACAGAAAAGACAGACGTTTTTTGGCCACCATGTTTAAAATGAATGGTGTGGCCAAAAAATTAGAACCATTTCTTCTTATAATGCCCTCCAGTACAACTCCACTAACCACTTTGACCTCAGTCATAAACACATCCAACTTAAAAACGGACAAATTAGAACCTTGTAAAATAAGAATTCATGGCACAGCTGCTGCATTGGATTGTTTTAGAATGTAAAGGTGTACCTAATAAAGTGGCCAGTGTACTGATTTATCATTCAGTGGAATATGTTTAGTTTGTCTGTGAGAGGGAAAGTTGTGTTTTTGTGTCATCGCTGCATTCAATGCAGATAGCGCGCTCACTCAAATAAGAAAACATGCACCACACACATATCCTCGATGTGTCTGACTGTGTTTCTATGGGTCCTGCGTATGTGTGCTTGAAACCAGATAGTCCAGAGCCAGTGCCCTCAACTAAATTTACCAGTGTGTTAACTGAAGTGACAGGTCTCCCCACACAGAGTGGTGGAGACAGACAGTGTATTTCCTCGCTCAGTTATTAGAGCTGGGGTGACTTCACCCTTGTTAGGCCTGTCAGCCTTATATTAAACTTCCATCACCCCCTGAAGCCAAGAGGGTGGAGGTCTGTAGTCTGAACCAAACAAGGGTCATCGTCCAGATTGATAAAGATGCTGAAACACTGTACAGCTTTCTAATTGCAATCAACAGATTATTTGAAATGTTTTCCCTAAACGTGTCTCTTTGAGTAAATTTCTCTGCCTTTCTCCAGACAGGACTGTTGTTGTAAGCCAAGAATTTACATTAAACGCTCTAAAGTAGTCTGTCCTCAGCCACCCAAAACGCTGTATGTATAGTGACGCTTTATCTGAGCTCTTTGTCACGCTTAAAAAGGATGAACAACTTTTATAGAGCAAGGAAAATCCCCCTAAAAGCCACGTGAAGTTGTTTTTGTTTGTCTAACCAATGGTGAGAGCCATTGAAAAGTCAGTCATACATGGAAGCTGCAAGAATCTCATGTGGTCTCATTTGTTTCCTGTGAATTGAATATGCTTGCAATAGCACAATGCAGGTTGTGTCAGAAGTCGTAGCATATATAATATGCCCAGCGATTTGGGGAGGGGATCTGCAGTGTATTTTAAGTATTTTATTGCCTTTATTTTATGTCCAGCTGGTATTCTGCTTGAGTTGAGTCCTTACACTTTACATTTTGCGAAAAACATTTTATCCTAACCTCTGGCAGTGCCATAAGTGATCGTAAAATAAGTTCTAAAGCAAATCTGTGCTGAAATCCTGCAAATTAGCTGCACTGGACCCCCAACTTTCTGTGTTACTTGTGTGGTTGCAGATGTGTGCACATTTTAAATGTAATGTATTTTTCAGAAACATCATAATATTGTATTGTTGAATATTAGGATATTGCACTTGCAGAACTGACACATAGGACCCATAAAGCAATGGAAGATCTCACACATCCACAGAAACACATATACTCTGTTAAAGCAATCAGGACCGCTCACTACCATGTTGAGCCATTCCAACGTATTTTGCCTTTTCATGCTCTTTCCACCATATTTTCGCATTGCATTCCCCTGACTGCACTGTTTAAGCTGTAAAACATCTCTTTATAGTAAGCAGTGGTATCAGTTAACATTGGAAAGCCCCCGCTGGTGCTAGGATATGAGTGATATGGGCAAGAATTTTTTTATGTCTGTCATAATTGAGTGTCTGATGCTTTAAAACCAATACTCCCAGGGCTAAGTATGTATGTCTCCATGGCAACATTTTATGGTACTCTCTAAAGAGTGAAACAATGGAATACTGTGAACTGATGCTCTGTGTGCACAGCAGGGATGCATGTATAAAGCAGTTTTTTCTATGCCTGCACATGTCACCAATGCTATTTAAAGATTACCGATTAATTATTTCTTTTCCATGCATCCATACTTTTCTTTCTACGTTTCTTTCTTCCCTCCCCCCCCCCCCTTGACATTTTCATATCTGCTCTCCTCCCTCTGATGCTGTCCTCTTTTATATCCTCTTCTCCCCATCTTGTTTGTCCCCAGGTTTTTTGTTTTTTTTTTACTTACTTTTCCTTTTATATTCTACTGTCTTCCAGCTCTGCCCAGGCTCTGTGCCTATCAGATGAACCCAGAGCGGTGAAGGAATATCGGTACCCGGAGAAGCTGCCTGGAGAGTTATACGATGCAGATACGCAGTGCAAATGGCAGTTTGGGGAGAAGGCCAAGCTCTGCACCCTTGATTTTAAGAAGGTTAAATTGATTTTAATCTGTTATGCCATCCCATGCAAGTTTAAAAATGCCGTGCCATGATTCTCCCCGGGGTTTTCTTAGCTCACCCCCTGGAAGTTCTTAATTACTTTAAACATTCTGATGGCAATTGTTTCCTTGGGAAAATACAGAAAGAAATTGAGAGTGGGACGGGAAGGATGATGTAGGGGTAAATTGGAAGGGTACAGGAAAGACGAAGGAAAAGAAACTGATTAGGGTTGCATGCCCTCATGTGCACACTCACACTCTCTCTCCTCACACAAACACAAACGCAAGCACACACACACACAAAACAAGCAGCCAGAGTTGCCCCATAAAATACTCACTGGGACACATGGCCAAATATGCATTGGAGTGCTGCCAATGGGAATCTCTCCACGCTGCTCTCCCATTGTCTCATTACTGTTGGTGTTGCTGTTTGAGATAACCTGTCAGACATCAGGCAGGAAATAGATTACTTCTGTGTTTAATGAAGGTAAAGGTGTTTTAATTTACTGCTGTTCTTGCATTTGGAACAGAGGAAGTTGAGTTTGGAATAGAGGCATCAAAAATTCACAGAGATTATAATCATGGTAGTAAATGGTATCATAACACCAGAACATCCATGCATTATTTAGGCTGCAAGATATTTGACAATTGTCACCTTTTGTTTTTGGTCCTGCTTATATACCTGGTAGCAGCAATGACCCAATTATCTTGGGAGCAGTCCTCATGGTCACTATGCACGCAGTCACTTGTCACTTATATAAAAATACTCAAAAATCAGCCTCTGCAGTGTGGCTCAGTATGTAATGAATTCATGTGCCATAAAACTTTTCGACAGGCATAGTCAAGGTATGATACTTGTGGAGGATCCACGTAAAACTCTCTGTTGTGTATGGTTAGATAGAGCTGAATTACTCTCACAAAAAGCAAAGTATTATGTGTGGGTGTTTTCTCTCTTTTAAACGTCTCTGTTTCATTTAGAATCAAATCTTCCTGTCTCTCTCTGTCTAATTCTTTCAGTTTCTCACTCTCTAACACTGCTGCTACAAAAGGTCTGAGCAAGCAAAACAGCTGGACAAATAAGTCTTGGGATGTATTCCATGGTGGCTCTTGGCAGCAACTGGCTAAGGCCAAAGTGCCTGTCAGCATCTGCACTGGGTTGTCAAAATCCTATATAGTCATTCAGATAGTAATAGAGAGGACATGTTCAAAAAGTAGCAGGCTGTGTTTCTCAGGAAACAGTGAGCGAGGGAAACCCCCTGGTGCTCCCATCTGAATCTTGCAGACCTCTGCTGAGAAACACAGTAACACACAGTTGGTAAGGCAGTGCTGCCCCTTTTTACTTTTTCTGACAGCAAGATGAGCCATATTTTACAAGTAAAATACAAGAAATATCGATAGAAACTTTCTTAATTTATTTTTCTTATCATTCCACAACCTACAATGTGAATGTTTTGTCAGCATTTATATATTTTATTGCAAATGAAATGATGCCTTGCAAATGTCACACCAAATCTTTCCCCTTGTTTCTAAATTTGCAATTATTCTAGTCTATATTCCCGAATTTCCCATCAATGTATTTTTATGATTCTCGTGAGGCAATAAGAATGTTATTATTTACAATTTTCCACTGCTTGCTTTGTTTACAGCTGTTGTGAGAAAGATACTGATTATCCCGCAACTCAAATTTTCAGCAAAAAAATAAATAAAAATGTTAGCAGTGCCATTTAAATTTACCCATTGCTTTTCTCTTCATGTTGTTCCAGGATATCTGCAAAGCTTTGTGGTGCCACCGAGTTGGAAGGAAGTGTGAGACCAAATTCATGCCAGCTGCCGAAGGCTCTGCCTGTGGCCCTGATATGGTGACTTGGTTGTTTTTTGTTTGTGTGTATGAGGCGAAGGGTGGGGTGGCTGATGCACACACGACACGCTCCGTCACGTCAAGAGTGACATCATATGATATGATCATAAGACTGGCATGGGAACCCGTTCATTTATGTTGGTCTTTTTTTTGACCAGCACCTTTAAGGCCATTCATGTATTTCTACCAAAGACAGCAACGGGATGCAGTTACACATGCTCTGTCTTCAGGATGTCATTAGAATTGTTTTTTAAAAAAATAATGAACCAGGGAGTAGAATAATCATAGCATCACTAAGATAACTTTTGTTCCACTTTAACTGGAGGAGCCAAAATAGTCTTGTAGTGTAAATGTAATATTATTTTGGCTGAGAAATCCCTGTCTTGTTTTTTTTTTTTCAAATGAGGACAACATGTGTTCTTTTTTACTGCCAACTTCTCCATGGCAACATCTCACCAAATAAATCTACAAATGAAAGGCACCAAACAAGAGCCTCTCACAAATATCTCTATGCAGTTTTATGCAAGTTTTCTAACCTTCCATTAGATCAACAATTCAAACACAAACACTGAAAATACAGTGTAAAGATTCTCTGTTCAGGATTAATATGTTGATTAGACTAATAAAATACCTGTATTCAATTTTCAGAGTGGAAGTTGGAGCTAATTTTTTTAAAGACCTGCTTAGTTTTGTCAAGTGTGCGACGTGACATATGCTGGGATTGAGTTTGTGAGGAGATGCCTCATAGACACTGCACTCATCCTCCAAGAGATTTACTTTTTAAGTACATTACAAAGTGATTGTGTTTTAAAAGGTGGACAATTATTAGAGATACTCTATGAACGTTGCCTTGATTGAATTTTAGAAAGTGCTCAGACTTGGTCCATTTTTACAACATAAGGCTTTCATTGAGTGAAACTGTAGTTCTTCTTGTGTCCTAACACAGAAGTATGATAAGACATTGGATTGACTTTGTTTCAGATTTTGCTTGATTGGACTCCTGGGTCAAAAAAGGATTTCTCTTTAATAGCGATACCATATTCGCCCTCCATTATTTTACCCCAGAGAGCAGCTGCAGTTAGTTTGTTGCTGATGTGGCAAAAATGTGCTATTGGGTTTTGGGGCCAAAAAACAATCTATGCTCTTTATTTATTTTTGGTTTCTTTCAAGATGATTCTCCCCCAAGGCTTACACTCTCTCCCTTACTCTTTTTCCCCCAACTCCTCTTCATCTACATTTACTTCTTAAAATATTGAGCTTGATGGTTTAATCCCACTCTGTTCCTCCACGGGACAATTAACGGAACAAAAACAATGACAGGCTCACTTAGGAATCTGTGGCACTCGGCCGCAGGGGGAAAACTGAGGGGGAAATCAGCTGTTCTACTACTTCGTAGTCAAGGACCACAGGATTAGTTGGAGGTGTGTGTATGGTCGTATGCGTGTCCCTGGGCTTGTGTGCACGCATTAACACACAGTGAGAACAATAACAGCTGAACATATGCCCCCACATCAATTCTCGTGAGTTATGTGTACACACTTTGTGTGCATGTTCACAAAGGTTCCTGAGACCATTCCAAGGCAAGCAGTTTAGTAGATTGTGGCTGGTCCACAAATCCAGTCCAGCGCTGTGCCAGAAAACAGTTTAGTGTATATAGCAACGTTGCTTTAAGTGAGTTTACATTTCGCTAAAACACCTTCTCGCATTACATGAATTACATGAAGTAGTGCTTACTTTGGAAATGCATACAGTGAGCCGCTGAGGTGTGTCCTGTGGCACCTCCATCGTATAATTTAGGGCTCCAGGGACAATCTGTAGTCTGTAACTTGCAAAAAAGTTTATTTTCTGTTTGCCCTCTGGAGCACATATGGGAGAGGTCTCTGGTAGGAAGCTGCGTGGTCAGTTTTGCCCTGGCTTATTGCCAAGGACTCAAATAGAAGTTGTTAGTGGCCAGATTAGGAGGAAATTTCAATTGGGAATATAAATTGGGAAAAGAGTGGGAAAATTTTGCATTTTGTTCAATAATTAGAGAGAAAATAGATATAAATACCACAAAGCAAGTCAAAAGGGCAGATTCTCCAACCATTATTTTTTTTTTTTTTGCACTGAGAGAACTTAAATCATCTCAGTCTCTCTGTAGATTTTTTTATTTTTTCAGAGCTTATGTTTGTGTTACTTTTGCTGCCATAGGTCTAAAGCATAGGGAAAAAATGGTAAACACAACACAGGGCAGCATGAAAAGCAAATGTGACAACCACAATGGTAAGAATATTATCTTACTGCTGGGGAATTTCCATGTACGGTATGAGACATTTTTTCCACATTTCTATGGGGTTTGGCTTAGCTCTGGTAACTGATGACAGCTCAAGGTAGGGACTGTCTAAAAAGTTGCACAACTATAGTTTCCTGATATGTTGAGGACCGGATCATGACTTATTTGACAGTAGTTCATCCTTAAAGGTACAGACCTATACCATGGTTAGATCAAGAAGGGCTTAGTTGAAGTCTATGTTTTTGACACTTTATGGTTGTGACTGCTTCCATTCTTCCGTCTTCCTGTGTACCACTCACCTTTTCCCTTTTCTTTTTCTCCAGTGGTGTCGTCGGGGCCAGTGCGTGAAACAGGGTGATGAGGGACCAAGGCCTCAGCATGGCCACTGGTCTGAGTGGTCGTCCTGGTCTTTCTGCTCTCGAAGCTGTGAGAGTGGAGTCACCTATCGAGACAGGCAGTGCAACAACCCTAGGTAGAGAAATATTTCACAGTGCTTAACAACCAGGTACAAAGTATGGAACAAAGCATGGAACAAAGATGAGAACAGTACAGACTTTAAAATATTATAAATATTAGCAATACACTTTGCTTTGCTGCAGAGTTTGATTAGTATTATACCATCGAGAATATTGTTTCTCAGAAGCTTGTTTGCTGAGAAACTGTTGCAGACTTTCAATTTTCCATGTGCAGACCTGCGTCTGCGTCACAAATCTGCAGACCTGCACACCTGCTTGCATAGCAGGTGCAAAAACCATAACTGCTACCTGCTACAGAAACAGGCTTTGCAAACTACACTAGTACAATTCAACACTCTAAAGTGCAGAGAAAGCCAGTGACACCTTGTGAGCGGAATGGTTGGCTTTTTCTCTCCCTTCAGAGATACTGGTCATGCTGCTCCTCATGATGCCAGAAAATTGAAAAGAGTAATATTAATGTACTCATCAAAGACTCTCTGCTCTATAAGATATATAATCAACATGCTACAACATGTCAATTAGTTAGCCCTGTTGCTTAGACATGTGAACTTTGTGCCCTCTAAAAATGTATAAAATTTTCATACATTTCAAAGTTCAAATGGCCCAGCGCCTTAAATTATAAAATGGCCGGATTGTGAGTTTGACTTAATGTACAGTAATCAAGTCTACATTAATGATAATTTAATATTTTCAGGTACAGTCTTAGTCAGAATCTGCCCGGAATTGTACATACGATTGTACATACAGTAAGAATTTAATTCGTTGCACCTTTTCCTGTAAGAGTTTATGTTAAGCTACTGTAAATGGCTCAGTTTTTTATTATTTAGTACACAATCAGTTCAAGATTACATTTCAGTAATTAATAAATGAGTTGGAAATGAGAATTATGTATATTCCTGTTTTTGGCCACTAAAAAAACGAGTCAGCATTAGACGGTACTCAAAGAATTTAGCCAAGAAGCAAATACAGGCATGAACTAAAATGTTGTATTGTTTCTGCAGCAAATCTGTTCATCCTCTCCTCTTTGGGTGGAGTTGTTCTCTAAAATTTGTTCACTTTGTATAAAGTGACTTTATGCAGTTATGCATTATCCCTTTATCGAGTGATAAGAACAAATTATTTTAGAGTTTCAGATGACAAAATCAAAGATTGTTAAACATAAGTCATGCCCACACCTACTGTACAGCTGATTGCTAGTTTAACTGTGTTGTTGTCATCACATTGCAAACATTATCTATAGACATTTTTGAACTTGGGCAGCACCATGGTGGTTCGAATCCACCTGCTGGGAGCAGCCTTTCTGTGTAGAGTTTGCATTTTCTTCCTGTGCTTGCTTGGGTCTCCACCAGGTACTCCAGCGTCCTCCTATATTCCAAAGACATGTATATTAAGTTAATTGGTGACTCAAAATTGCCTGTAGGTGTGAATGTGAGACTGAATGTCAGTTCTGTTTGTGTTTGACTATGTTTTGCGGTATATCAAAAAACAAGTCTATATTAGAAATGATCTGTACAGTTGTTGACTCAAAAGGCAGGAGTATATTTAGACATGTGATTAAAAGAGTACTCAAATAAATCTGTCTTTTCATCACTTATCAGCTCACTTAGTCCCTTACTCATCAGTCACCCAGGCTTATTTGCACTGCAAGTCAGGCAAGGGGCCCTATTCCAAATTCCAGGGCCTGTTCTCAGGATCTGCCAAGATCCTGACAAGTGTGTGTGTGTGGGGGGGGGGATAAAGAGAAATACCAAATGATGGGGCAGGGGCCCATGGTGATGGAAAGAAAAGAAAACAAAGACAGGTAAGATATTGAGAGAAGGGGGAAGGGTGGTAGGAGAGATGACAGAGAAGGGGTTTTTATAAAATAAGGGAATCTGTGAGTAAGAGAGAGATAAGTGACAATGTGATTGGAAGCTTACAAAAGCTATAATTGTCCCTTGGAAGGGATTTTAAGGAGCATCGCCTGGGGATATACACCTGTGATTGGACAAGACTTCACAGAGGCACGTTCACACACAGGAAGGGATGTTTGCATATTAGTCCTGCCAAAATCATAGTTAAAAGGAATTCTGTGTTATCAGTTTGACTTGCTTATTCTGCAGAACACATTGTACCAGGATTCTAGAGTGAATATTAATTTTTTTTTACATTTCCATTACATGCCTACGTATTCCTCTCTGAAGACCTGGTTACGGAGGAAGGTTCTGTGAGGGCCCCTCCAGATCGTACAAACTTTGCAACACTGAGGACTGTCCCACCAACGCCGTTGACTACAGAGCGCAACAGTGCGCTGAATTCAACAGCCGGCAGTTCAGAGGATGGTACTACACCTGGAGGCCATACACAAGAGTGGACAGTGAGACAGTTGTTTCATTAATTTTCAAAAATGATTTAGCTAAAAGGATGTTACATTACAAAAGAGAACGTTTTCGAGGAGGTTTTTATTAACTGGACATACAGGAGAAGTAAACGATTAGCTCGTCTCTCACATCTGTTATTTTCTTTGATTCCAGATCAAGATATATGTAAGCTGTACTGCTTTGCTGAAGGCTATGATTTCTTCTTTGCCCTGGCCAGTAAGGTTAAGGATGGGACACTGTGCTCAGTGGACAGCTCTAACGTCTGTATTGACGGACTCTGTGAGGTAATACTTTAAAAGTCAAACTGTAAGACACCACCACACTTTGATTGAATATGATTTCAAAGAGTTTAGAGTTAGTGTTAGAGTTTTTGGATAACAACAAGTGTGAAGTCTTTGATGCGGAGCTATAGGATATTTTGACTCTTAAAAATCTTGAGTAGATTTGTCTTTCATGAAAAAGAATATTGAATGTATAAATGTAATCAGTTTTTTTGGTAAGCACCAGTTATGTTTTTTCCTATAGAAAGTGGGCTGTGACCGTGTTTTGGGCTCCACAGCTGTGCTTGATTCTTGTGGGGTGTGTAAAGGAGACAATTCCACCTGCAAAATCTACAGAGGACAGTACACCAAGCAGCATTATACCAACCGTATGTCAAAGTGATGCAATTGCTCTATCAGTTTTGTTAGTGATTTTATTCCTTAAGATATTTTCTATATATTTTTTAGAGCGGTAACATAGTTTGATTATTTTTTCATTTTGCTTGTTTTGTTCACGATTAATGGTGATTTTCTTTCTTCCCTTTTTCAGAGTATTTTGCAGTGGTGAGCATCCCAGCAGGTGCTCGGAGTATCCGTGTGATGGAAATGAATACATCCAGCTCTTACCTGGCTATCAGGGACACACAGAGACACTATTACCTGAATGGACACTGGACAGTTGATTGGCCAGGCAGACACCCAATTGCTGGAGCCATTTTTGAGTATAAGAGACCGTACAACAGACCAGAGAGCCTCATATCAACTGGACCCACCAATGAGACACTGGTCATAGAGGTAGACACATAATTACTTTGACTGGCCAATGGTGAGTTGGTTTTGATTTATATACTGTGTTTCTTTTAACAGTTTATCATCTTACACATTACATGATTTCTTCTACTTTAGATATTGTTGCAGGGCTGGAATCCCGGCATACACTGGGAATACACTCAGAAGAAAACTGAAGAAAAAAAGAATCCCACAAAACACAATTATACATGGGCCATAGTGCGTTCACAGTGCTCAGCAACTTGTGCCGGAGGTATGTGCAAACAGAAATGCCAAAAATATATTTTGCACTTGCACATTATTGTATACCTGAGCTGAAAACTAGGTCAAATAGTTTTTTGTTGTTTTTCCTTTTTTTTTTTTTTTGTTAAATTTCATTATAGACATATAGTGTCCCACTCCTGTCACATCCAATCCGATGTGCAGACAGTTACTCCTGTATCACGTAATACAGTGATTAAAAAAGGACAGACCACCTTCAGCTTTTCAGTCTGGGTAACTCGACTGAATAGGAGGGTGGTTCATGGAGCAATAGACGAGCACATAAAGCTCAGCCTGGCTTCTCCCGTCTGTAATAAGGCTTTTTGCTGCAGGTAAAATGAAGACGTGCTCGTTCCCATCATTACTGAGGGGACATTAGTAGCTCTTGTTTGGGGGTTGTGGGACCTTTTCTTGTGCTACTGAAAACCTGCTATTACATGCAAACACACAGAAACACAAAAACAAACAAGTATGCACATGCATGGCTTTGACCACCGTCCCTTGTCACGGCAGAGGCCTAGTAATAAACCTACACACAGGTAAATGCTGTTGTAATTACCTCTGGAATCCTCAGCTTAGTGATTTGGGCCAGAGATCAAAGTAATAAAACCGTAAATGTGTACATGAGTTTATTTAATAATTTAAACGATTTATCTTTTTAAATGTGTATGCCACAATGTCTTATTGAATGTACACCTAATTTCTGTTAAGAGTGTGAACAAAGCCCCCTGTGTAGACTTCCTGTTGCTTTACCCTTCCAATTAAAGTGTCCCACCCTGCTCTGTCGCAGCCCTCCCTTCTTTCCTTATTGCACACCGTGATGGCTTGTCGTTTGCTTTATTAAAGAGTGTGAATAACTAACTGACCCGCAGGCACTGAGATGTGCAGATTAACCTTGTCTAAGGCCAAATGCCATCCAGGGGATCTTTAAACGGGGATTTAAGTTAAGTTAAGTAAATCAAACAACAGTGCCAGATTTCTGTTGTTGTCCAGGGGGAGGTGTGGTGGAAAGGCTCACGCTTCTAACTAGAAAGCAAAATTCTGTCCATGACATAATGACAGGAAAGGATACTAATATATCTATGAGACACCACAGGCTTTGAGACACTGTCACTATTTTATCCCCCAGGTGGATTGATTAGGAGTCTAATGCTACAGGTGGCTTCATTGCCCAAAGATGTATATTGTTTAAGTACTTCAATTAATATACATTTTACTACCACAATTTGTGTTAACATATTGACTTCACATTATTTCAAGTAGGACTTTCATGTTTAACAGGGGTCACAGGTTCAGGCAACTTTTGATTGATGCATTTTAAGGTTAAGGTTAGGGTTAAGGTATCTTTATTGATCCCACAACGGGGAAATTAACATGTTACACAGCTGTACAAAGCAACAAGTAATGTGCAAAAGATTAAATCAAAGTCAATTTACAAATGTACAATATTTAAGTACTACAGAATATGTACAATATTTCAAGTTCAAGTAGGTCAGACTGTGGAGTTATAGAGTCTAACCGCGGTGGGAATGAAAGATCTGCGGTAGCGCTCTTTCTTATAGCAAACATTATAGAATTAATCTTTTTTGAAGCTCAAAAACATTTATTGGTTTCAAAAATTTGTATAATTTCTTTCTCCAAAAGTTTTTAATCCATCAAAATTAATATGATCCTGTAGCTTTGATTTACTCTTATAGCTATCATTCTAGTAAAGCTCAAACACACAATCGGGACATTTTCATAATCTAAACAGCTGGGCCGTTTGAACTTTGATTTTTAGAGGGCACACAGGCCACATGTCTAAGCATTAAGGCTGACTAATTAACACGTTGTAGCATGTTGGCTATATATCTTGTTGTCTTGGCTATGAAAAAGAAGGAAAGAATGACTTATTTATCATATTTCTCACAGCAGAGAGTCTCTGATGGGTACATTAATATTACTCTTTTCAATTTTCTGGCATCATGAGGAGGAATCAGCCTAGCAGACAGACAATAGATTGTAACTCAAAATGAAAATCATTTTTAACGATAACAGCCTTATGTTTTTGATATATAACCCACACAGGTCAGATGAACACCAAATCAGCGTGCTACAAAGACTTAAGAGTGCAGGTGAACATATCCTACTGCAATCCCAAATCAAGGCCAACTACTGGGTTGATGCCCTGCAACGAGCAACCATGTCCTGCGAGGTGAGACCCTATTCTCGTACATCTGTCGACATCATGTTAGCATATTTGCACTTACTTTGACTGTCATTTTTTAGATTTATCACAGAGTTTATAAAATGAGATTAAGTGAATAAAATATCAAAATTCATTCAGGTCAAATCTAAGTAAAGTCATTAATAATTTATGGCTTGAAAGGGTTTGTGAGTGACCTTAGCAATATTTCTTCTGTTTTTAACTTTCTCTGAATCTGGATATGATTAAAATAGTATTTCAACTGTGGTGACATTTCCTCGATTTTCCTAGAAACATTTTGGATGGAAAAAGACAGAATATTTGGTCCATGTAAACTTGTAGACTTCAGGGTATCTCAATTATCCAATGCTTCAATTGCTGTACACTGGAAGGGCTGTAAAATGTACTGTAGGCTGTGTGACAGCCAAAGCATAGTTGGATGTTACAACTTAATATCCTGCACATGCATGTTCATGTTGGGAATTTGAGAAGGCAGATAATCAGCTTTAGGAACCAAGCCAAAGTGGCTGATATACAAGCTCCCCACGCTAAAAGATTATCTTTGCCTAAATTGTTTTTTTTACATTTCTTTTTTTTCTGTGTATCATTTTACATCTATGCTTTTTTCCTTCTACCTTCCATCTTCCATTTTTACTCTGTCCCTAACCCTCCTGACTGCCATGCATTATTAGTCCACAACACCTACACAGCTGTTTTATAATTTCTTGACATGCAGTGTCAAACGGAGCTGTTTATTGGTTGAGTCAAGTCTTCCAAACTTCCCACACTGTCCCCTTATAATAAAGTGAATGGAGGGTGTAAAGCAGCACTGAGTGTATCCTCCACCCTTTCCCCAGCCCAGTAAAGCACCTGTTCTACCATGACGACATTTTCCTCTCATGTAATGAAAAATCGCTTAGATTTCGGCCAAAACACGCATGCGAGACACAGGGAAGACAGGGGGGAGTTCCACTGGATATTCTTTGTGTGTGTGTCTTTATCCAGTTTAGAATTGTACCTCGCAGACTGTCAGGAACAGTTAGCTTCTGTGTTCATTAATGCAGCAGTCCAAGAACGTGTGAACCTTTTTCTCATGGATGTGGGACCAAGCTCATAGCAAAATGTTAGTTTGCTGTCAATATCAAGACCAAACAGAAACTTTATGCTTTCAGATGTGTAGTTAAAACACTGCATGCATTTTCAAATTCTGGTGAACCTTGGGGCATATTTTTCCACAAGGATGCACCAAAAATAACCCAGAGGTTATTTTGCATCAAGGAGCTAAAGCAGGAAATGTTATCTTATGCTGAGAATCACTTTAAGATTAAAGATTTTTCAATTTGTTGTGGCCAAGAGGATTTTTCTTTGTGATGAATAATGTCTTAGCGTGGCTGTACCACATTTGATGGTGCATGACAATATCATGTAACAAAAAAAAGAGTGGGAGCAAGAGCCATTAATGATGCTGTGATTTCAGGGTGTGGATCTATTGGATTTTGGCTCAGCTTAGTTGGTTCAGTCACTGTCAGGGCCAGGGCAGAGCATCAAAGATTTGTCAATGTGTTCTGGTGCTGCGGACATCATAGGGAGTGGTGCGGCCGCTGACAGACAGGACACGTATGAACACACACACACACACACACACAGGGGAAATGTTCCTCCCTTGTCTGTGGTCCTCTGGACAGTGTCATGAAGGGTAAAACGTTGGCCAGAAAACAAATCACTGAAAAACACAAGGGATTGTCCGCTTGTTTTCGTGATGCAGAAACATGAGATTTTGTTCATGATGACAGGGGTTTTACCAACATTTTTATTTATAGCTGTATATGCTTTCTAAGGTGCAGACACTGTCCAAAACAAAATGGTGATATATATTGTACCACATTCACAACACATTTGCAACAGGGTAATGGCCACAGTGTCAGTCAAATCAGTGTAGAGACGAGTGGAAATGCAGTGTATTATTCCTGCAACAGCTGCTGCTGAGGTATTACTTCCCATGAGTGCATTTTCTGCAAGTGCAGTTGGAGTAATAATTGCTAAAATATCATGCAGACCTGATCTCTTGGGCAAAACAAATTCCTGTAGAAGAAGGTTACAGTGTAAAATACAGTAAATATATATAATGGTTTACTTTTCTCAGCTGGTTGAAAATGCTGTTTCCAGATGTTTTTTTTTTTTTATTTTATAATTTTACAATAAATACATACATAATTTGTTTCTCATATCCCAGATGAAAAGTCAGCATCCTTACCATCTGGCACTCCGTGTAGATGAAATAAATTATTTATTATTGTTAGAGGTGCTAGTATTTTAAGAAAATGTGACTTTATAACCCTTAGTGGCTACTTAGTGTACATCTTTGGACAAGTTAAACATGTTGCCAGTGCTGTATGCTTTCAAAGTTTAACTTCTCCACATTATGGATGAAAAATCATTTAGAATCAGGACTGTTGCTTTTGAGCTTATCTGGTATTAGGAGTTGGATGATGATGCTGGAAGATGTGCCCAAATGTAAAAAAAAACATAGACATAAACATTTGTGTTTTCCCTAATTGTACCATTTATGAAGTTACACTGTGTTAAACATAGTTTACATGACCTGCAACTGCACTAAAAAATGTAGCATGACATGGTCTGTGGCTTTGGAAGTAACATTGCGAAGCCATGAATGCTAATACTTGCTGCTTTTATTAGAGCAGACAGTAATTATTTCATTTGCTTACCTTACTTTTCCTCGCTGGCAGAAACTCACACAAATATTTTTGATGCTTTGTCATTGTCAAACCCAATGGAAAAAAAAAATCATAACTGCATTATGACTGCAGAATGTAAGGGTTATTAATGGACTGATGCAGTGCCACGCTACCAACGCACAATTAGAGCGGGACCTTTACAGAAGCAATACGTTTGTCATCTAAAGGAATAACACAAGCTTTTATCCAGAGGCTTTGACAGCTGCTGTTGAGGCGTCAGTTCTCAGTCTCCCTATTCTGACTATTCCCATGTACCTTCTTAGAAATGGTCTGAAATATCAGCCAAATTCTTTCAAATGAAGTGGACACTGCTGACAAGTTGTGCCTTGATTTATGAGCAGACAGGGTTTTAGCTGAGACGCTGACCTCATCTCGATTGGTGTTGCATGTGGATGTCCAGAAAAAATCGGCTTTTGTATGTTCAAATGTGAGTTATGTCCGTGTTTTGTTATGTTGTGGCTCAGCCAGGACACTTGAAGTGCTTTAAGAATGATTATTATTATTTAGAAGGCAAAGCTAGAGCAAGGCATGGCAGGACTCTAGGATTTGCTCCTTGGCATCTTTCTTAGTATACAGAATAGACACAGTTATGGAGTATTATGGTGTTGTTGTATATTGCCCAGAATAACTGACCATAAGCTGCTGCCTGGCACAGACACACATACACAAACAAGAGAGGAACGGTGCTGGTTTTGTTTACTCCTCCAGCGACTTACTCTCTCATCAAGGCTTTTGAGACAGAATGAGCATCAAGATGATTTTAAGTGTCATGACGTGCATGCATACATTTGCAGATGCTTATTCCTGTTCAGTCTCTTTCTTCTTCTCTTTGTTGTGGATAAGATCCCCTCTCCCTCATCCCTCTTCCAATGTGTATTCCATTACTGGTCTCTCAACATCTGCAGAAAAAACCTGTAGTTTTGAAAAATTATCTCAAGGATGCAGTAATGTACAGGGAACCAATATTATGTAATAAGTAGTGAAATAATGGAACTCCAGTTATGTTACCATTTATCTCATGTTTTATAGTAACCAACAGCTGTTTAAATGGGGATTTTTCCTCTGCATAGCACTGTCAGTGCATGGATGTTTCCCTCTTGCTCCCTTTTTGGAACAGGTATCCTCGGAAAATCCTGCACGATGACCACAGAGCAGTCTCACACTCATTGACATAAAGTAGAGTTTGTGCTGACAGAAAATAAATATATAAAGTCATCAGAAAAGGAGACTGTGTCCTCCTGAGCTTTGTTAGGTCAGACGGTTTAAGTAATAATGGCATGTTTGTGGTTCATTGTGTCATCATGTGTAGTAATGTGCTGTGTATTATGTAGCCCTTCCTGCTTTGTTATATTCTCGTTATATTCTGAAAAACGTCGCACTGTTACCACAGGGTGCCAGCATTACTGATGAATCCCACCCTGGGTAAAGCAAACATCTGCACTCACAGGGTTGTGAGGCACTTTGGATTAAAGATTCCACCAAATGTTATACTAGGATGGCTACCAAAAACAGGTCTACTGTATAAACTCTAGTGTTGTACTTGGGTAAAAATGCAAGAATAATTTTTTTTATTTAAAAATAAAACATGTTTTGTGAGTTCTGAATGTAGAAATAAAACTTGGCAAAAGGAAACCCCCAAATTTATGGGAAGCTTTACCACTGATGCCTGAAAAGAGGTAAGACGTTCTGTAATTGAAAGGTCAAAATTCATCAACATGGAATAATGCATGTGCAAAATAACCATAATATAGACAGGGTGGAACTCACTTGTTGTTTCACAGGCTTCAAGCACATTATAATCTTACATATAAGATGAAGATGCTAAGTTCGTGGGAAAGTTCTTGTTGTTAACACATAACATGATAACAAAATAATCTAAAAAAATTAAAAAAAATCAAAATGTTAAAAATGTAGATTAATAGTTCACTAAAGTGTCTATTTTATTTTGAAACAGGACGGGCTGAATGGTCACTGCTATGCTAGTCATATTATACAATGAAAGAAGTCAAATACTACAAGTGGACATATTATTATATACTTGCATGTATGTGAAGCCATTTTATCTTTTGTGAGACTATTACCTGTGTGTCCTTACACACACACACACACACACAGCGCAGTAAAAACAGGCTTCCCCCACCTCCATTACCTGAGCGGCTTCAGGCTCAGTTGCAAACACAACCCTGATGGCCTGGACACTTTGAAGTGCTGTGACCTGTCCAACCCCGTCGAATCAGATGTACACACACTCCTGATACCAACATACCAGCAAGCAACCAGCCATGGATCGTCGTCACTCATTCTAAATTTTACTCAGATTACAGGACTACAATCTCTCTGCAGGGGATTTACTGGGCCGTTGGCATGTTTTATGAACCGCACACATGCTTTCTGTCTGCTTGTCTGTCTGCATGCCTGTCTGCATGCCTGTCTGTCTGTCTGTCTGACGTGTTCAAACTCTGATTTTCTGTCTAGTGTGTGCCAATCGAGTGTGTGCCAATCGAGCTCTGCTCCTCTGTTGATGCCATTTACAACACTTACAAAGTTACACTCACTACCCCTATCGGTATTTACTTACTAATGGATTTGTGATAATAGTGGCTATAAAGTAATTTCAATTAGTTTACACTCATTTTATAGGCCTGGCTCCTTCATAATCTACAGCTGCTTAGGTGTGTCTGTAGGGGGGGAATTGAGATGGAATGTAAGGTAAAGCTTTTTAAACGTAGATACGTACATCACATTATTTTCACACAGCTAATTCTGAAACGTTACAAGACCCATCAAATCAGCAAAGTTCTTGTGTTACAGCAGAAATGTTGCACAGTAATAATATTAGGTAATGTATCTTCTGTTACCTAGGCCTCTAGGCTGAATTTCCATGCTTTTAAACTCATTATAGTTATTTGCTGCAACATAATGTAGTAAATGCACATATTAAGTTTCATATTAAAAGTTCACTATATGAATATAACATAGATACAGTTGTTGTAGTCTCTGGGTTTCTAATAAAAACCTAACTGTGCATATCTTAGTATATTGGATACTTTAAGAAATACTTTAATTAATATATTATCCAAATGTCTTCTATAGTATAGCAAATTCTTGTTGAACTTAAGTAAGTCAATAGGGTCTTTCACATATGAACCAGAATATCTGGAGAATCAGGTTGGGAAATCAGGTTGCTCTTTCACACCTGTAGTGCACATCAGGACATAGTCCGTGTGAGATGCCTTCTCACTTTGTCAAATCTGGGCAAGGTCTCCTGCTTGGCTAGAAACAGAAAGTACAATGTGGGAATCGCAGTTTTTTTTTGTGCATCTATGACTGAGTCTCCTGCTGTTCCCTGATTTTGCTTCGCAGTTTACTGACCCTGACTGACAGGAGTTCACACATTTTATTGTCTCTCCAGTTAGCCATTGTTATCATCTTTGTCTTCGGCATTGTTTGTTTTAGTAATCGTAGAATATAGATGTTATCTGCATTATAACTCACGGCAAATTCTCTGGATAATGACCTGATATATTCACACTTGCTCATTCTGATATTATTTGGACTTTGTACTGGCTGGGTAAAATGCATTTTAATGTCCAGGCCATCAGACGTT
This sequence comes from Channa striata, assembly GCA_033026295.1. NCBI lineage: Eukaryota > Metazoa > Chordata > Actinopteri > Anabantiformes > Channidae > Channa > Channa striata. Next base: position 11,518,897 of record CM065175.1, on the reverse strand, counting down.
AGCTTTCTCACATCCAGCCCATCTGGATAAAACCTAGATAAACTCAGTTCCATGCATGTGTGAAAGTGACTATTGTTTGATTGTTCTAGTGCATGCACACAGTTATCTTTCAAAATTAGCATGTGCAAAGGTCCATCAGTGTCTTAGATTTTAAGGGCTTTCCTCATGCATAAACTGGGAGCTTGCACCACAGACAACATGCGCTCCACCGAGCAAAACACACACACTAGATGTGGTCATCAGTCCATCTCCATAGGTTTTACTATTCTGAGGCCCTGCCGTTTTTTTTTTTTTTTTTTCATTTTGCTGTGTCTGCACCTAGTGAGTTTGACCAAACAAGCATTACATCATGGAAAAAGGCCCCTGCTGCCTGCTCCCATTTAGAGCATGATGCCATTCTGTCTCTCACTGCAGACAACACTGATATACACAGAGAGGAACCCACACTTACATATACATGTACACATCAACACTTAAACACACACACTCTCACAGCCATTAACACTGGTCAGAAGTTATTTAATGCCCCTGGTGAGAATCTAGACAGCGTCATCTTCACCACAGAGGCTATCTGACACTCTGTCTACAGGATACGTGATCCCCTGTGCTTCTGTCCAGAGGGTGTGATGCTTACTCATACTCCAACAACACTTACATAGAGGAGCCAAGTGAAAGATGACATGGGGGTCTATAATTTGATATGACATTAATCTGTATATTATACCAATGGACATTCTAGTGGGGTCACTAAGGTGATAAATCTGTGCCACAACTAAATGCTTTCACCATCAATTAAAGCTCTAATGCAGTATGTGACCTTTATCGTCGACCACATAACAAAACCCTTCGCCCACTTTAGTTCAGATGATGTATTTTATTTTTCTGTGCAGTTAAGGATATCTGAGATGTAACTAAGTGGTGTAAGAGAGTCAGAATTAGATTTCATAAAGTATGCCTCTATGATGTCATGCTGTGGCAAGTTAGTAATGTTCTTACATAATAAAGTAAGGATATCAACTCACCACAAGCTTGTTACATCACGAAAACTCTGGTAAGTTTAAGCACTGAAATATTTATGGACCTATACAAATTTAGAAACACAAGATAAATTGGATTTCTAGCTTCTCTGTGTCAACAGTATATCCATAATATGTCCAAATACAGCCTCAGCTCTTGAAAGACACAATGTGGCTCTAAAAATTGCTGTGACTTAATGTAAGATTGCTCTTTTGCTTGCTGTAATTACATGTATTTGATGAAACAACTAAAGGTTTGCAACTATTGCTGTACCAAAGCTTAATAAATATCATATAAGCATGTTTTAGATGTACATGTTGATCAAATGTTAAAAAACAGCTGTATAGAAATTGTCATCTCTGTATTCCTTTCATCCTGGATCAAAACATCCTTTCAGCTTACTACTGTCTTCCTCCGGACATATACACAAGAGCAGATGGAGTTTCTCCATGCATATTTATTTAGATTCAGTAGTGTATGTATGAAGCTATACTATTTTAAATCTTCCTTATACAACATTCCAAGCAAGCGATGCTACAAATTAAGTTTAGACTGTTAATATATACAACTCTGGGTGCTTTCTGCTTGTTTGGGCTAAATCATAAGACCCTGTGTGTGGGTGCATTGGGGTGAAGTTAAGGAGAGGATGACAGATTGTGTGATGAGGGATTGAGCTTCCTGTATCTTGGGTTTGGGGTCATTTGTGATAGATGCAGTGAAGCTCTGAGCAAAATAAAAAGGATAGGAGGCTCAGGGATTAGCGACTTACACACAGTCACTGCCAGGATGCAGTGTGCAGAAATATTTTCCTGCACGCCATTGCATTCACATGAAAGATGATCAATGATAAAGCTAAGGCTTTGTATTTGCCAAAATTTGGTAGGAGTAGAAAAAAGTAGTAATGAAAGAAAGGGCTAATTTGGGGTTTGGAGACTATTTACAATTCAGCAGTGGCGTTTTCTCTGTTACCAGTCAGCCGGTAACAATAGTCTGACACCGTATAGAGTTAGGTCTCCAACACTCAGCTGTACTTTGTACGATTACTGTATCTTTGGCAAATCCACGCAGGCTTGTCTGAGTAACTGATTGTGGAGCTGTGCATGCTGACTCACTAGGTTTGTTTGTGTTGTCCCAGCTGGTCTCTAGGAGAATGGGGGGTGTGCAGCCAGAGCTGCGGAGGAGGGGAGCAGACGCGGCAGGCTCGATGCATCCAGAGAACCAGCCAGGTCAACGTAGACACGCTGGCTGACTCGTATTGTGCCCAGCCCGCTCCAGCCAGAAGGCAGCAGTGCAACAAACACAGCTGTCCACCAGTTTGGACCACGGGACTGTGGTCACAGGTAAGAGTGTGTAAAAGTGATCTGATCTGCCACTAACTTACAAGAATGTTCAATGAGCTTACACTGATGGAAGTGTTCTGTTAAGTGAAGCCCCATCTTCATCGCCTCACCAAACGTAATGTCAGTGATGTCGCTGGCTTTAAACTACAAATGGGCCCACTGAGACCTTTCATTTTGTTCTGTGTCCAGCTTCTATACTTTGTGTGTGTTGTCTTGTCTCTCTGTTAAACTTTTTAACTTCCATTTACCCCAGATTTTCCCAAGTACCTGCCACAAATGGCGTCCAGTTGGCTTCCTTTTTGATTGATATTCTGTCGCACAGTGTACTGCACCACAACCCTTTGTTTCTTGGATGTAGTGAAACAAAACAACCTTGTGTTAGGCTGTGCTATAAGAGGTGTGGGTGGGACCTGGGTGGGAAATTGGGGGTCATATCTCCTTAAAGGAAGTAAAGTTCATGATAGTCATTTTTAGATGCTTCCGGTGCAATTGTAAAATCTCATCATTATGATGTTTCTCTTTTTGTGGCAGTGCTCTCGTAAGTGTGGCAATGGCTTAAAGAAGAGGACAGTTCTCTGTATGAGCATCAACCCGGGTGCCCGGGCAAACACACTCCCAGACCACATGTGTGCAGACCTGCCGAAACCTGCCGGTCAAGAACCCTGCTTCATAAAACGCTGCCACAAACAACGCAAAGTCCAGTGGTTTGTCTCCACATGGCAAGAGGTAATATGATGAAGCACTAAATGTTTTTAATTACATAAAAACATTTTCTTTATTATTGTCATTTTTGAATTCTCTTTCCCCATTTTCTCTTTATTACTTTACGTTCAGTGTTCAGTAACCTGCGGTCGTGGATATCAAGCACGCTTCATCAAGTGTGCAGAGAAGGTGTGTATGATAACAGTATATAGCAAAATGTCAATCCCAATGTATCAAATCAGTAACTGTAAAGGATACGGATAGGAAGGAAAGTATTATCAACGACCTTGTAATTCCAAATGTTTAATAAATTTGACTCAGATGCTCAGATCCACCATGTCTTGTGCATGCATTGTTGACTTCAAACGATTGCACAAAATGATATTGAATCTGAGCTTCTGGGGGAGACTTTTGTTACATATTTCTCTGCCATGCATTTAAAACTTAAGAAACGTGTCACTGAGTTGAGTCATGGGCCTGGCTGATGTGTTTTAATTGTTTTTAAACAGCTATAGAAGGTTATGGCACACACAAATAAATGACTGACTGAGCATGACTCAATGTGACTAGAGGCAATTTATTTTTGGTTTTAGTGTCTGTAAATGGAGTTTTTAAAATACATTTTCAGTTAAGCAAGAATAAGTCCCATAGATTGTAAAGAACTGTTTTATTGAAGATGTCATGCTATAAAATAATGTCTTGAAGCCTAGATGAATATATTTGGTTTCTATAATAAAGGACACTGCAGGAAAATACAGAGAGCTTGCTGCCAAGAAGTGCCACCATGTTCCCAAGCCCATAGTGGAGCTCCACAGGCCCTGCATCTTGGCTCCATGCCCTGTCCACACGACCCCGCCTGTACACCAGTGGAGCGTGCATCATCACACCTATTCCCCTCAACCCCTCCCTCAGCCTACAGCTCGGCCAGGATGGCACTCATTTCCTTGGTCTCAGGTATATTATCTTACGTGAATCATACAAGGACATCAACACCTTGATATGAGTGTGCTCTTATACTGCCTCTGTTGGGGCGTTCATTGTGTTATGTTGTCGTCAAGCCCATGTTTCTTTCTGCTCAACAGTGCACAGTGACATGTGGGGGTGGAGTGCAGGCCAGGACAGTTCAATGTATAGCTCAGGGAAAGCCTTCTCCCGGCTGTGCACCCCATCTTAAACCTCCAGTGTCCCAGGCCTGCAACACCAACTTCTGCCCCCCGTCTGAAAAGAAAGGTACTGAAGTTCTTAGATAATGGAGTTTTAAGGGTTGTACACAAAGTAAAAACTAGAAATAGAAATAAATAAGCCATAATACAAATAACTTTCAGAAATGCTTTTTGTCTTTTTCTCCACAGACCTTGCATGCAGGGATTACTTCAACTGGTGTTATCTGGTGCCCCAGCATGGAGTTTGCAACCACAAGTTCTATGGCAAGCAGTGCTGCCAGTCCTGCTCGAATTCAAACCTCTAATCAAACCAACTGGCTCTGCTGTGTCATAGACAGATAGGTACTTTCAAAGACAAAAGACTATATTTGATGTCCATGCTTAAAAAGACAGTGTTTTTGCTTCAAGCTTGTGGTGAGCAGTAAAAACAGAAGACATTTCAGTGGAAGTCCAAAAGAGTTGCAGTGCCCTCACGACATCTGGATCCAAGAACTTGATGCTGAAAGCAGGACTAAAACCAGGGAAGTACAAATTATGAGGAGGATCATGAAGAGGAACTGGCAGAACGGGAATCTTGATCAAAGCAGCTTTGTTTATAGGCCGTACGCTACTAAACAAGTCTGTAACCAGGACACTCAACACCTCCCAGTCATCCAAAGTGCAAAGATGGCAGACCAACAGAGCAAAAAAGGCTGACATGGTTTGACATATTGCCACACAACAACAGGAGACACCCTGGTCCGCACTGTACTTGAATCTGAAATCTGGGGTCTCACAATGAATGTTTGAAAGAAGAAAGTAAGAAAACTTGGTTTTTGCGCTGGAGCCTGATAAAACACAGCTGGGCCTTCGTATTACGCTCGTCAGCAGCGGAATACTCTGTGTTGTCATGACAAAGAAAGAAAGGATCGTATACTGTGTGAGAGGTTTTTGAGATGGTCAGACAGTGTGTGAAATGACTGTCATACTCTGTGATTCTGCAAACTTGTGTTTTGTCACCAAATCCGTTCGGAATTCTTAATCTTCAGGAACAGAACAAGTGAACTGTGTGACCCATGTACAGTTGTTTTATTTATTGGCTTTACGATACAGCATTGCTCAAAGACTGTATTATTAAGCAGTATAAATGTGTCCTTTTGTTACTCTATCCTAAGCCCTTTATATTTTGTATATGTTTTATAGGATTTCATGCTGACAAAAGTGCATCTTTGTCATTCAAAGTATTCTTTTAACTTTTGAAGTCTAGTTCAGCAACACAGCTTTTATTGACGATCATATATAACAACCTGGTTTATCAGAAAGTGCTAGCTGTTTCATAAGTCACTGCTCCATTTTTTACATGATATTACATTACATACTGTACATCCTACATTATTACACAAGGCAGTCACGCATGCACTGTTGCAGCACACAAATATGGGAGAATATTTTGGTAAAGTACCAACAGATGATGGCAAATGTGATTTTAAATGTGATTTTTACAATGCAAATAACAATAAAAAAGGTTGTCATGTCAGCAACTAAGATGTTGTAAAGTTTAATTCTTTTCAGCTGTCAGTTTGAGTTAATTTATCATTATGTTGTAAACTTTTAACTCTTAATGCTTTATTGTAAAGTAAAAAAAAAGACCCAGGAAAGGAAGTTGTAATTATCAAATTGCAATAAAAAAGATCAAAGATCAAAATGTACTAATCATGCAGGAATTGCTGCTTTTCTGTGATTGGTCAGGAAGGTGTTACAAACTCGAATGCTTGCAGAAACAAACATATCTGCGCTGCAGCCAGTCTTGCTCAGTGAGTTTGTCACTGGAGGCTTGCCCGCACGTCCTCACATTAAGATAACTGTTTTTTGTGAAAAAACCCAATTAAACACATGAGAAAAAAATGTGGAAAATGACGCTTGACAAAACTATGTGAACCCATGTCTCCAGCTAAATGTATTTCAGCAATTGTTTCCTTGTCCTCCTTGAAGAACAGCCTTAACTCGGGGATGCTGGATAGCTCTGTTGCTGATGGTGAGATGTCCCAAGGCAGCAAGTCTGGCCCAGATCATGATTCTGCCACAACCAAGTGCCACAGGTGGGATTCAGGTTCTTATGCTGCAAAATGATGTTTTTGCCAAACATAACGCCTCTTATTCAAGTGCGACGTTGTACTTTGGTCTTTTCTGTCAGCAGAAGACTTTTCTAACAGGCTTCTGGCTTATCCACATGGCCCTGAGCAAACTGTAGACAGGCAACAATGTTCTTTTGGACAGTAGTGGCTTCCAACTTGCAGCTCTGCCATGCTCACACACCACTGTTCAGTGTTAGTGAACACTGATAGCCACTGCAGGAGAAGACTTCGGTCTCCTAAACGTTACCCTGGGGTTCGCTATGACCATCCAGACTCTTACACGGTTTGCTCTTAATGGGATTTTTATTGGTCAACCACTCGTGGGGAGGGTAACAGTGGTGTCGAATGTTCTCTTTTTGTACAAGATCTGCCTGACAATCGAATGGTGGAGTCCAAATTCTTTTCCTGTGTAACTCTTCATCTGGTGAGCATCAGCAACTCTTGTTTCTTTGGTCTTTAGAAGTCTCCTTTGTTCAAGTCACAACTTACTTCTCCCATCGTGTCATGAAGATCCAGTTTACTTTTCCACAATAAATAAATAAATGTGATTTGTCTTCTTTGTTTAATTTGATTTCCTTTATTCATTTTTAGGACTTGCATGCAAATGTGAAGTTTTATGTCAAACTTATAAAGACCTTACTGTGTCCAGCACTTGTCGTCATCAAACTTTTTTCCTTTTTAGACACGTTTTGTCTAAATGCATTTAACTCTGTGGTAGTTGATGCACCAACAGCACATTACACATTAGCATCACATATCCTATCATAACATGGTGAAACTCTAAAAAAATGTGGTCTGGCATGTAAGGAAACGTTCTTGGACAAAATACAAAGATGTGGTTTTCAGTCTGCAATTGAGTGCAGCATATAATCCAGTGTTCTGGCTTATAGTAATGCCAATGTGGTATTAGTCATTTCAACACCTATGACATATTGTGCCTGGGCTTTACTCTTTGCTCATTTTTCAACAAGTCAAGGAGACACAGATGCCCAACACAAAATCACCATTGTCATAATCCCTGGGGCAACGGGAGAGGAAGGGGGGAGGGGGATGCGAAGGCAAAAAGGGAGGAGGCTGGGCATCACTGTATTTGGTGCTGTCATAGTAAATGCTGTGAGAAAAGTGGGACTGGGCCAGAGGGAGAGGTGGGTATAGAGAGCAGAAGGGGATTTCCTCCTTGTCAACCATCTCTCTGTAGTTGATTTATAGTTTGTCAGCTGTGGGCACCATGCTAAGCAACTCTATGTGCTTGTGTGCAGACATCTTATTTCCAAATGTCGGCCTTTTTTTTTTTTTTTTTTTTACAAGCATTTCCGCACAACATTGGCAGATGTGAAACTGTTTTATTACTTAATGCTAATTTGCTGACAAAAGCCACACACACAATTAGTCTCCTGGAGTATAAGAAAGATTAAATGATTTAAAGTTTAATGGTGAATAAGGTCACGGGAAAAGTTGATACCACAGAAAGAAGACAGTTTGTTGGGTATCCCATTTCCTTCTGCAACTGTGTATGACAGTTAGCCACAAGTTTTATGTATTTCGTGCAAACACACATTTTTAGGTTCCTATTTGAGATGTCATTATATTTCAGAATTTGAGCTTGAAAATAAATGGAACAAAACTCATTTTCTTGTCTTTTAACATAGTTCTTAGTCCCACTGCAGCAGTGGGCACTCTCCACTCTCACAGGTACTGGAGTTTCTGTAGGTGCATCTTGATTGAAAGATAATAACCCTGTGACTTCACATGAACCTGAGCAGCGCAGCCTCAAGGCTTAAGAGCCAACTCTTTCCAAACAGATGCAGTCAGAGATAACATAGTTTCTTGACATCAGTTAGATAACACTTTAGATTCTATCAGATGTGTCTCAGTCACTTTTGTTATCTGCAGGAAGCTTTAGTGTGATGGCTATCTTTGCATAAACTAAAATGTTTCAATGTCTGGAATCTCTTTCTTCTTGTGTGGCTGCATTTTATCCTGTTCTTTCTTTTCTTTGTTGCTGCAAATTATAGAGCTGGTTGGCTGTCTAACGAATGCCATGCACACTGAAGCAATCAATTCTCTTTTATCATTGAGCAATTATACCAATTATACAGTTATAACAGTTACGTCATCACAGGGCTAAGTCTCATTGTCACAAAATCATGTGCACAGTGACATGTACAGAAGTGTAAGGTCTTTACATCAATGGACACAGGAGGAGGAAATACCAACTGTTGGGGAAGATGCAATTTCCAGAAATGTATGGCCTACATACACAATCAGAAAAGTATATATAAGGTAAATGTAATGTTGTGTCACTGTGTAATTTGGTCGAATTCTTTATATTTTGATCTATTGGCTTATCTTCTTTTCAATTAGTTTGTGACAGAACTTTATCTTTACAATAGTACCCTCTGCTGACTTTATTTAGAAATTAACACACTAAAGGCAACTTTTTTATTTACATTGATCTGAGCATGGTGTTTCAAGGTTGTGCAAAAAATTACCTCAAAATATTGGTCAGTTGTTAATTTATATAATCCGATATTCAAAAACGTAGTTCCCTGACCGGGAATCGAACCCGGGCCGCGGCGGTGAGAGCGCCGAATCCTAACCACTAGACCACCAGGGACTGACAACATCGTTGCCACAGTAACATATATGTACATACGTATCGTATACAATCGCTAATTGTTTCTTTCAAAAAAATGTTTTTGTGTGCGAAAAGAATAATATTTTCTGAATGTTAATCATAAGGAGTTTTTCTCCACAATCTTTCTCAATTAACATTAAAGTTCACAGACCTTGTGCTCACAACACAACCAACCGAAAATAGGGGGGGGGGGCAGAGTTCGACATACGACTTCTGTTTTGAGGTTTATAAGAATATAGTAAAATACAAAATATCGATAATATACATGACGGTCACGCTGCCTCTACTGGCCAGTAGCTTGCTAACAACGCTACCGACTGCAGAACGACCATTGTTACGCCCCCACATGCCATAAGGAAGCGCCTGAAACAAAATCTGAATACATCATAATTTCTAAAGCAACAATATCCATTATAACAATGTACGCACATTTTACTCACATATAATTAAATATACTCAAAATTATTAATTTGTCAAACTTGCAGTTTGCATTCTGAAATTTTACTTTTACCGGCATCTCACAAAGCTTCCCCATGGGGTCCTGACTGGGGTCCTTAGTCAACGTGGGAGACGCGAAAATGTGCAGTTGTTTTGAACTTTGAAGGCTGGATTTTGTTACACCGAGGCATGGTCGTCAATTTTATTAATATTAAATAACTGCTGTGAGGGTTATTGTAAATCTTGTCCTAATATGATGCCAGGGGACAGTCATTCGAAAACGGTAGCAATCGCCGCGGACGCAACGGCTGGAAACTGTCAAAATTGTTCTGTTTTGCATCAGGTCAGATAATGTTCTGTGACAGAAAAAGTTGTGTTTTTTGCACAATAAACGATTCCAATATTTTTAATCATGTCGGTGTCGAGTAAACCTGTTGATAACGACGCATCTCACTGTTTGTTTTTGTTTCGTTTGTCCTGTTGTTGCAGAGCCTGACCGAATATGTGTCATCATTTCTGGCACTGAAACAGAAAATACCAGTTTCAGAGTGAGTGTTAATGTCTGTTAATTCACGGTATCAAAGTGATTTATCTCAGAATATTATTCGAAGATTGTTTTTTGAAATATCGCACCAGCCCTCAATTTTATGGACAAGTATTACATGTATGTCAGTCAAGTGCATTCGACGTTTTGTGGATATTGTTTATTTTTGTGTATGTAATGTAACTTTATGTTGCTTTAGTCTACTTAATTCTTTTTCTACTATGCATAAAAAATTGTCTCTTATTGATTGTTATGGTGTACCAGAGCTTACAGCAGAATGAAAGCACAGATACTGTTGCCTGCCTGTCAGAATATATTTGCTTAATGAAGCTAAGTAAAAACAATCACATCTTCTATATTGTTGTTTACTTGGATTTAAAACACATACACATTATTATTGTTTTTATCAGTGACACAATTAGGCTTCGACAACAGCTGGAAGAGCTGCAGATCAGATTGGTTACTCTGGAGAAAAAGACCGCTGACTATGAATCTGTGCAGGCAGAACTAGAAGAAAAGAAGGTATGTCCTTTCATAATAGAATTCAATTTAAAGAAAATGTATTAAAATTGTAGTTATATTACATATTGTCATTAAAAATTCTGTTAAACATTTTTTGTTAAACTTTACTTTTTTAGCGGTCTCACTGATATTGATAAATTTGCATTTATAGAATGCTATTAAAGCCTATGGACAGATGTCTGAAGAAATGGAGAAACTGAATCTGGAAACCTGCAAGATTCTGGAAAAGTAAGAGATTCATGTCATGACAATGTCATGACAATGTGAAAAATAAATGGGTTATTATAATTTATTACCTGGGAGAAAAAGTTGCTGGTTAGTGTGCATATGGCTATGATCTTTCTTTAACATGTATCTTTGTAGTAGAATGTTAACTAGTATTTCTCACATCTCTCAGGAATAAGAAACTTGAAGACCAGCTAAAGGATGTGAAAGGTAATTTGGATTTGCATACTATAAATTTTACCAGTTGCCTCATTTTTAAATATTAAGACCTGATTTAAAATACTTTCACTTCATGGTTTTTTTGTTTGTCATTCAAACTCTCAGAACTGATGGAAAAGCAGTCACTTGAAAATGCAGAGATAAAGAGGGAGAAGGCTGTAGTAGAAAATGATTTACTAAAAGCACAGGTATGCCAAAATAGCACTGTCCAAATACATTTGAGTAATTTACTTGTAAACTCATAACTGATGATAAATGAGTTATTGATCCCTGGAGCTTTATCTGTATCTGCTCAAATGTATAACCCAGAAAAGTTTGTAATCGTAAATTAAAATTTTTACCTCTACAGGTATGTTTGAAGAAATCTCAAGCACAAGCTGATCAAACTGAAAAATTAATCGAGGAGAACTCAAAAACAACAAGCATGTAAGAACTTAAATTAATTAAAGCCCTGCCCTTTTTGTCTCACTTTTTATGAAAATGACATTTGTGCCACATAACTGTTATTCAAGTTTTTTTTTTTTTTTTTAAAACTAAATTGTGCAAAAATAATTTTTAGTCATACTGTCTGTTTATCAACAGAAAGAACGGCCTTGAAAATAAAGTTAGACTGCTCGAAGGTTGGTATTGAAAATTTAATTTCATATAAAATAAACAGTTAATACCTATAAGAATGTGTTTAATCTTTAATGTTCATATGACAGTAGTTGTTTGATAGTTGAAACACTTAATATTTATCCCTATTTCAGACTCAGTTTGCAAACAGAATAATAAGATTTCCCAGATGACCAAAGAGAAGATGCTGCTAGAGAGAAACATCAATGATCTCCAGGTGCAGTACAGACCTTAATAAACAATACTTTGCTGGAAATATTTTAATACTATTGAAAGGACGGTTCTTAAAGTATAATTCCCATTCATTTGTAGATGAGACTGGTGAAACTGGAAAGAGAAAGGAGTAAAGGTAAAAAAGTAACATTTTTGTTTGCAGTGCCACAAAGAATCGTTATATTGCTGTGATCTTATTTCCTTGGGAATGTAAGTTAAATTCTTCCCTATATAAAACATTCCTCAGCAGATTATAGGAGCACATCTACTCAAGTAACTGCACCTGTGGAGCCTAAAGTTGACAAGCGTATGTATTTGCCACCATTTATTATCTATTACATCAACCTGATAATCTAATCACATATTTATCATCCTTACTTTTTGTGTTTGTCTTTCCTTTTAGAAAAGTTTCGAATGCTACTGGAGAATTTGTGGGCATGTGTGGAACCAAATCCGCAATTATCAGCAAACCTGTTGCCCTTACCTAGTGAGTCCTTAGGTCAGTTTGCACAGTTGCAACTTTTTGGTTTTGTTTGTTTATCTTTAACATTTGTTTTACATGATTTAACACTGAAACATGCTCAATCAGCTTTCTTATTCTTGTAATTTCAGAGTCCTGCTGCATTTCCAAGCAAGTAGTACCCTCTTCTCCACAAAACAGACTGCATTCCCATGTGAATAACATGTCTTCATCTGACAAGATCAGTGAATGCCACAGTTATCCCATGCGGACAAAAGCCACTCAAAGACAAGTAAAACTCTCCCCTCGAGCCATCAAGCGGCAACCATCTCTGCAGTCAGCAAGAGCCACTTTGCAAACAGACAGTCCCAGAAAGAGCAAGCGGCTTTCTAAGGAACACAAAAGTGTGGCGTTTTCTACTGACATAGACAGCCCTGAAATCTCTGTTGAGTTGATCCTGAAAATGTTCAAGCCATTGCTGCCCTGCATTTCACCACTCCCAGATTCGGTAAGAACTAGCTTATATATTTAATAAGGGTATTTTCGATTGTTGTTTTTTTGCACTGGCATTTACCCAGTATTAAGAAGATACAAAGGACTGCATTGATGAAGGTGTTATTTTATATGCAGGTGAAATACAATCAAGGAAGTTCAGTTGATGGAATAGGTTTACAGTTTGTGTCCAAATTCTTTTAGATGTCAAACAGCACAGCGGTTTTGTACCACAGATAAGATTTTACTAGGCATTATTGACAGCAATATCAGCTTTTTGTTCATAACAAGCTTTTTATTTCAATGTGACCTTAAAAAATTACTCATATGTAACCTACATCAACTATTAAATTATGTTTGTAAGTTACCCCATAATGTACATGATTAAACATCATGCCTTTGTTATAGTTTTAGTAAAGTACAGGTTTAGTTAATGTTGTCTTAGTCATGAGTTTTCACATATTACATCCATGTCTATTTTTCCCAAGGATGTAAACGCTGAAAACATGAGAACAGATGACGGTGAAAAGGAAAACCACCCCCAGTCACCTGATGACCGTGTTCCTTCTCAACAAGTAGATTCCTTACTCATCGCAACAGTATCAAGCCACCCTCCCATGTCTTCTACATTACCAATAGTAAAGGATGTGGACCTGCCAATCATAAAAACAGAGGAAATAGAACATATTTCAGTCAAAAATGACTCCATAGACTTGATACAAAATGAGCTGAGCGGCATTGCTGAAATGCAAAACAACAGCGTTACAGTTGTTGAGGAAATGCATCTTCAAACTGACGTGCAGATGGAGGAGCCAGCCACTGTGCAGTTAGTGTCAGCAAAATCTTCATCTTCCACAACAGACATTGTTCAGGCTATAGCCACTGAAAATCAGCCATCCTGTAGCGTAAATCCCAGTAGCAGTGCTGCCAGTAAAATTTCTGAAACTGAAAACGAACGACAACAACTGAACGATCAGTCAGAGATTATTACAAAGATAGAAATAGTAGCATGCTCTAGGGATCTCACTAATGGCATAAATGTCAGTCCTGATGATAGTGAGTTTTCCAGACTTGAGTCCACTGTGATCTCAGAAGACTCAGTGCAACCAGTTACTTCAACGTGCAGCATCTCTGAGACTGTGGTTGAAAATAAAGCAAACAATTCAGAGGTTGAAGAAAATCCTAAGGATTCTTGTGGTTTGGGACAAGGCGGTGAAGATGCCACAGTCTTAAAACCACAGGGGAACACAGGGTCCCCTAACATGGACTCAGAAAAGGCAGAAGATACTTCCTGCTCATCAAGGAGCGGTGAAGGCATCAGCAGTGTGTTGAATAAAATTATTGAAGCAAGCCATGAAAATGATGCCCCCGTTAAACAGCGTGAAGATCCAAATAGCCACGCAACAGAAAAATCTGGGAGAGTAGATGTAACAGTTTCTCAGTCAGAGTCAGCTAGTACTTTTAGTCCACAGTCACCTCAAAAATCAACACTGTTAGAATATGCTGACCCTTCCAAGGAATCTTGTCAATCAACCCCTGAAATTCCTAAAGAGAGGAATGTTGACGTGGAGTCATCAAACTGTGAAATTATGAAAGATCATGGGCCTTCCCTTTGTGACTCTGAAGAGGCAAAGACTGTGAACTGTGAATATTTTAAAGAAAATCCACATTTACTATGCAAGCGGTTGAGTCCTTCCTGTCTTGTACCGTCCATAAAGCTGCACAGTTTGGAACCTCACCCAGACCCTGGAAAATTGAATGTTGATGTTAAAATTGAACAGATTTCTACACAGGAAAACACTCTTCAGCATGTGCATAATGTAAAGGAAGACGCTGTCACTGAAAAGGCTTCTGTCCTTTCTCCCGACAGAACAGGGTCAAGTAGCACAACAACAGTGATCCAGAACGTTTCACCAACAGAAAAACAAAAGTGTTTGGAGTTAAGTATGAAGGGGCTTGAAAAACAAAGTCTTTATACCATCAGAAAGAAAAGTAGTAGCCCAGCTGCAGGTTCTGCTGCCCAACCCTCAGAGTTTATAGGCCAGGTTCGCTCTGAAATGGGTCCTCCACTTCCTCCTCTCCTCACCCCTCTGACCACACCACCAAAGGCAGGCAAATCAATCTGTCCAATGCAGGCTATCGGGAAACTGTCTTTCCCTACTACTCCTGTCCAGGACCACTTGGCCCCGAACGGTCAGCAGCGTTTGAGTTCTTCATGCCTAAACAGTCCACTCCTGGCTAATGGAGTCCCTTCATCACCCCTTCAGTTTGGCTCTGCCACTCCAAAACACGCTGTGCCAGTTCCAGGTCGCTTGCCACTGACAGCAATGGCTTCTTCGCCTTCATCTTCCTCTAGTCCATCCCAGGAAAACTCCATGAGGATTCTCGATACCATGTATCCAGAGCTCTCTGCCCGTGCGCGAACTCTGAGCATTCTCAGAGGGAAGGTCAACCTCAACATTTGTTCTTCAGAGAGTGGAACCTTATCTGCAATGACCGATAGTCAAATATCTGGCTTTAAATCCGTCAGCTCCACCCCAACAGCCTTCACAAACACTGAGATGAGAGGAGAAAAAAGACAAGCCATCAGCGTGCCTCAGTCTAAAAACCGCAAATGTCTCAGGCTTGACAGCTGCTCTCCTACTGTGAGTTGCAAGCAAGTGCCTTCCACCTCGTCAAACAATGGAGAGGAAACCACCTCACCTAAGAATCAGATGCTCAAAAATGAGACCACACAAACTATGGAAAACAGAGAACCCTCAGAACACACCCTTCAAGTTAACTTTTTAAAAAAGATTGAACATGGTTGCTTTGATGTATTGCCTGTGGTCCTGAGTCACCTGCATGTCGGGAACCGCCCAAAATACCTATCTTGAGAGATGAGGAGAAGGAGGTCATCTCAGAGATTTGCCAAAGCAGCTTGGTTAGTAGCTAATTTATTGTGTAAATGCATTTAACTCTTTTACTCTTTGCTGTTCAGCCTCTGACATATTTTGGACTCCCTGGTCACTTTGCAGGGTTTCCTTGACATTTGCTAGGGAAACTTATTTTCATTCATTTATGGGGGTTTCTCCAAGTTATTTATTAAGTCCCAGACATTCTTGTCATTATTTTGCCTTTTCAATAATAGGGATGGATCTACTTGACTTTTATCTGAATTTGCTGGTTATTTCAAGTTTTGCTAACATGGTGTAAAATGTTCACGTCCTGTCAACATGATGCAGTATCCCTAGAAAGCAAGGGGAAAGAAGATATAGCAGATTTATTAGGCCTAGACTTTACAACATTTTTTGACAAAGTATGCTCTATGTCAACATGTCACTATGGTTTAGTAAAGAGAAAAAAAGAAAGGCAACTATCAGTAGTCACATTATTTTTACTAAGGCAGTGATCTTTGAATGCAACTACTACAGATAAGATAAGGTGACCAAGAACTTGGCGAGTGACAGTCTATGTGCAAATATAAAACCAATGACTGCAATCAACTTTTAAGATAAAGTGTTTTGTTTTTAAGCTAGTCTATTCATTTGAAAAATGCATTTTTCTCTTCTCAGGTCAAGGCAGACGATTTGATTTTGGAAATCTTGAGCAAACTGAAAGCTGAGAAAAGGACTCTCTGCAGAAACTACATGCAGGCCCTCTGTAGAGTGTACACAGGGATCTGTAGACAGAAGGGTTACTGGGAGAAGGCTCATATCCTGGCTTACAGCATTCTTTCAGAAGGTTAGGAATCTTATTTCATTCTGTATTTTCTAAAGTGCTAATAATGTATAGATAACAGTTTTGTTGAGAAGAACATTTGATTGCTGTCAACTAATGCTATTTGTGGCACTGTTTGAGCTTGTGTGCATTCTTTTCTTTTGTCTTTTTGCTCTAGATTTTCCAGATTCGGCTAAGCTGATTTTGTTTATGGTGACAACGTGGCCCAGTGTTCTGTCACACAGGAGTTTGCTGTGTCAGGCTATCCACGCTGTCATCAAACTCAAAACACAAGACGAGCTTCTTAGCTGTCTTTCAGCATTCCTTGGTTGGGAGAAGGTATTTTTCAAGATGATTTTTATTGCAGACCTATAATCTATCGTATCTGTCATATAGTTCCATTTCTCCAGTGGCTGGAGTTTACACATTATACAACATAAACCACAGTGTTACCCATTCATGCCCAGCTGGAGACCTGTGTTGCATGTTGTTTGCCATCTCTCTTCCCCCCCCCTATTTACTGTCATTGCTCCTTTGCATCTTTAGATTGGAGTGAGTTAATTGTCTTTATGATTTCTAGTTGCCTGTGTTTCCTGCCTCTGTTGTGTCAAATTAATTATGTTTAGCCCTCTAAAACTTAATCTGTCTGTCTCTTTGCAGAGTCCTCCCTGTGACGTTGATGAGCTGATCGTTAGAACCTTGTCTGATATTCGGTCTGGATCAAATCTGTCTTTCACAAAACACAGTCGGTATGGGGACGAGCTGGGGCATCAGGCTTGGGAACATGTCTACACAGTTCAACTCCTTTGTTCCCACAAGAAGTGGAAGTGGACCTACGAAAATATATTAGAGTATGTTGTTATAATTATTTTTTACTGGAGGATATAATGCTCCCTGATGTTCATTGATTAACTTTTGTCTTCCAAAGCTAAAAGTTTAGATATAGAAATGATCTCTTGATCAACACTATGTACATGTGTTAATTTGTTCATTTGCTTCGACAGTAAGGAGTTGTGGCCGTTAATGAACACTTGGGTGACACAACCTAGAGATGAACAAGGACCAGTCTCTAATGTAACGGTTAGCATTGCACTCCGACTCATAGGTGAGTTGTTTTGTTAATTTCAACCATATTTTGTAATAATGTATAATTTAATAATCATCAGCAGATAAAAAATTATGAATCTATTATTGTCTTTTTGTTTCACACAGGTCTCCTCGGTCAGCTGGGAATAAAGGAAAGGTGCATTTCCTCTGTGGCAACTGTTGCCAATGTCATCAACACATTTGGCAGACATGCACAAGCTGAAGGTATGAAATATGAGAAACTTTAGCGAAAATAGAAACATTCAGTGTGGCTGTAACTTTTAGAAAGCCTTGAAATTGCTTCCAGTGTTGTAATGCGTGCATTTCACTCATCAGTTTTGAAGCACATCTGGATGCTTGAGTTTAATTAATTAGATTCCTATATTTATATATCACTCTTTGAAATTAGGTGGTGTAATTGTGCCAAATAAACTGATGTGGAAAAGAAAGGGCCATCTAGCTGATTGATTTCCATCACGATTTCTAATCTTATTTTGTGTCTACTCTTTCCAGGTGTGCCCTGGGAGGTTCAGTTGGCAGCTGTCTACTGTATCTACGACCTTTCTCCCTGCAACCCCAAGCAAGCCCTGGAAGCTCTTGCCGGCTGGAGAGAAGAAACATCTCAGAGCGTTCCTTCTGCTGTCACAAGCTGCATTAACCAGTTAGCTTCCATCTGCAGACAGGCCAAGAGCTGAGATGGACACAAGGCCACATGGGCATGGTTGTTTCTGTCAATACCTGTTTTAAATACATATATTAAAAGAAAGTATAGGATTATAAAAACTTCCTAAACATCTCTTCATCACACCCTATAATAAATGTACTTGCACAAGCCTCTGCTTTACTCAGGCACAGCTGTAAAATATTGTAAAACATGTACATAGGTGTTCTGATTTAACTGTAGATTTGCTGTAAATGTTACCTCATTCAAGTGATTTTAAATATGCTGTGTGATGTTTGTATAAAATAAACATCAGATTTCCTTGGTAAATGTTTTTGTACAGTTTAATGGTTCAGAGTATATTTAAGTTTTTCAGATTAAAATGTATACATAATCAAATCATGTCGATTGTTGCATTCATATTTATTCGACTTTGTTTCGTGTTATAAGAAAGGGATTGCTCTTTGTATTACCGATTATTTGGCAAACACGCGAAATCACGAAATCATTAGTCGTTAGAAAAAATTTGATTAAGGCGGCGACAAATTACTACTGTCAAGTTTTACGTGAAGTAAAATTAACTACACGGGGCATTTCCGGAGATGGCCTTCAAAATAAAAGGCTACCCCAGTAAAATAAATTTTCATGTAATACGTGCAGAGAAGAAAAGCTTATTTCACAGATAATTATTACATTGAATGTCCAACATGCTTTAATCTTAGCTATTATAGGTCAAAAATAAAAAAGTGTTAATAGAGAAGTCAATACATAATGATAAAGTGTGTTAAATGTGGAGAATTAGAAAGCACTGACATTTGTTCATTATTTTTTAGTAGTAGTAGATTGGCAATTCTTTATTGAGGCTTTTATTAAGAGTTTTGACTTCCGTTTCGGGGCGCTGAATGCAGCTGTCTTGACACATGTGCGAGTCCCGAGGGGTGTGTTCAAAGATTTAAATCCCTCGGACATGCGCAGGAGCGGATCTGTGCTGCTGGGTGCGCCATATTGGCTGCTGTACATGGGGAGTGGAGTTGGGCAAGCTGGTTGAAAAAACAAAAATAATAAATCAAATCCGTTTGAGGACATGGAGCACGTCGAGGACATGAAGTAAATCGGCACGGTAGGATTCGTTTGTTTTCTTCAGTGCGAGAAGTTGAATTTGCCAAATTGCTCGCTATTTTCCCGTGGAGAGGTTTCCCGAAAACTCGAGTCCAATGGATCCCAGGAGCGCTTGGATCCAGCCGGAGGAGAAGGGACCTGCCAATTCCGTGCTGATGTACATTTGGGAAAACTCTCAGGGATTCGGAGCGAACGACAACCACCTCCACCTCCTCCACCAGCGCACCTTCGCAGCGCTACACGCGGACACCGGCGGCGACTACGGTAGAAATGTTGCGCCGCCGACGGGGGTCGTGTTCGGGAAACTGCCGAGGCGAGACGGCGGCGGCGGCGGAGGAGGAGAGCGGGGAATCGTCCGGAGGAAGGGCTCCCTGTCGCCGTCCTCCTCCTCCCTGGACTCGGAGGCCGAGAGCTGCTCGCCCTGCGGCTCGTCTCTGCACATCGACAATTTGAATGTCGCAGAAGAAGTCCACCGGTTCCTACACTACGGCGAGCCGGAGCTGAACGAGAACAACCTCCGCCAGCAGCAGCACCACCCCCCTCTGTCCTCTCAGCCCGTTCAGCTTTACTGTCGCAGCATGCAACAAACCGGCGACCACACCCCCACCGGGGCCAACAGGCAGCACCACGCTCAGTCCCATCCATCCGGCCGCCGGAGGCTCCTCAACCGGGCACACACCGACTCCGCGCTGAGCTGCGGCGGCAGTGGCCACTCCGCGTACGCTCCGTGCAGCCTGTGGAAGACCCGGCGCTACAGCCTGGGCATCAATGGGTGAGGAGACGGGGGGGGTTTAAATGAGGTGTGAGGATTCTGCAGTGGGGGTCGCGTGTATGATGTTACTGGAAGTATGAACAACCCCACATTCTATTTTTATAAAGCTGCAGTTGCTTGATTTAAAATGTAAAAACAAATAATATTCAGGTAGCATTAAAATTACCACTTCTAAGGTTAATACCTAATTTTTAATTTTTTCAGAGAATTTTTATTATTTGACTATACCTCTGATAAAAGAACACCAGACATGTTTTACTCTTTTTGCCCTTTCGAAATAATGCAAGTTTTGCAGCCCACTGTACATGTAGCAGTGCAGTGAATGTGTACGGCGTTTAACTTGACGTCCTCTCCCATGTTCCCATTTATGTCTTCTTACTTTCTTTATAGTCTTCATGAAGAGATAGTGGACTTTTTTAACTTCATGTCACCGAGGCCAGAGGAGGAAGCCATGAGAAGAGATGTGGTGAACAGAATAGAGAGCGTCATCAAGGATTTGTGGCCCTCAGCAAGGGTGAGTGCCAGTACAAAGAGTTATACTCAGAAAAGCCTTCTCCAAAATTTAA
Source organism: Channa striata (assembly GCA_033026295.1). Classification (NCBI taxonomy): domain Eukaryota; kingdom Metazoa; phylum Chordata; class Actinopteri; order Anabantiformes; family Channidae; genus Channa; species Channa striata. The sequence continues at coordinate 11,498,292 of CM065175.1, read as the reverse complement.
TAAAGGTGGAGTTGATGTTTGCATGTGCATATGTAGTTGAATGTGTCATGATCCTAAACGTGATGGTTCAGACAATCAGCGTTGTCTTATGTGGTTTTTGAATGAGGTTTACAGTTTCTGCCAGAGTCTGGCAGATGTAATTATTATTTCTGTCAGCTGCTAAATTTTCCATTGCGTAAAGCCAACAGAGTGCTGGTATACCTTGTATCAATTAAGTATTTGTTGATTAACATGATAAACAACTAATCAGGGCTGAGAGAAGTCCCACCACAGGCCCTGGTCACTAACCAGAAAACAGTCATTCATGTGATAGAGAGGACGCACAACAATCTGTCACCAATCAGACAGTAATGATCCCCATGTTGGACAAAGCTTAGCAATTTACCTAATATAAGGCACAGAAAACTACTTCAGGCTAAACTACCTGTAATGTATAGAATTAAGTATTGTGGAAACATTTTTTATCTATTTAAATCTGCAGTACAGTTCTATATGTTTAGAACTGTTTATAAAGTTGGTAAGGTTGAGTTATATTCATTTTTTTATTTAAAAAAAAAAAACCTAACCTTAAAAACCATCAAACCACACTAGGTGACACGTAATCTGCCAAACTGATGATGGCTGCATGTGATCAGGGTGTCACAACTTTAGTTTCATATAAATGCATGTTGTACTCTGCAGGTGGAGATATTTGGCAGTTTCAGCACAGGACTTTATCTTCCAACCAGGTAACGTTTGGTATTGCACTTCTTTTACACTCTGTCCTTACGTGCACTTTGTCAGAAAGGGTCTTTAGAAAGTGAGAGTGCCATATTTGACAGGGTGTGTTCATGTTGAATTTCTCAAACCATGAAGTGTTCTTTTTCAGTGTTGAGTACTCTAACTGCAACCACATTGCTCATCATATGCTCTCCATGTGTTTGTATGAACGGTATGTTTGTCAAGGCCTTGTTGATGTGAGAATGACTTGTGTTAAAGAGCTGAACAGTGCTGCGAGAGAAAACGATCTTTCAGTGCATTGTGCGAATAAACAAAAGAGCCGTATCAGCTTTGCAAAGATCACTCTAGCTGTACTTACAGCAATATTTAGAGTGGTGAAATAGGGGGCTATGTTTTATGCAATGATTGTTTTAAAGATTAATACTCAAACATTAAAATGGGCTATACCCTTAACAGTAAGACATAGAACTGAGTCTCGAACTAAAATGACTGCTGCATTAGATTTTTTTACCTCTTTTACTCAGCTGCTTCGCTGCAGTTTGGTTACCATTTCCTTCATAATTTTATTTATTTTTCTTTTATGTGCTTGTTCAAATTATCACATAGTTATTGGATTCAAGTTCATTAAACAGCGTTTTGTCTTGCCAGAATTATTTCAACATCTAAATTTTTGTTTCGGTTCTTAGTGACATTGACCTGGTGGTGTTTGGAAACTGGGACCATTCCCCACTGCAGGAACTAGAAGAAGCCCTGAGGAAACACAATGTGGCTGACCCATATACCATCAAGGTTCTTGACAAAGCAACAGTAGGTTATTAAAACAAGTCTATATGTACATAATTTATTTAAGCGTTTTTGTTTTTTTAAACAAAAAATTGCAAGCCAGATCATCAAAATCATAAAAATGTATTGGGCATACCTTCCTGTAGACTGAACCTAATTGACTTGTGTCCAGGTGCCGATCATCAAGCTTACTGACATTGAGACGGAGGTGAAAGTGGACATAAGCTTTAATGTAGAGACTGCTGTGAAAGCAGCACAGTTCATCAAAAGCTACCTTAAGGTACGTACACCTGACATTTCCAATGCAAGAAATGTCTTTTCTTCTTCTTATTTTTCTCTTCTTTTTTTCTAGAAATACACAGTTCTGCCACCATTGATATTTGTCCTGAAGCAGTTCCTACTGCAGAGGGATCTAAATGAAGTATTCACTGGAGGCATCAGCTCCTACAGCCTTATACTAATGGCCATCAGCTTCCTGCAGGTACACATGGATGCCAAATATCACTGTCACCTTGTGTGTAAACACATGCATAAAATCCTTTCTGTATCAGTGACTTCAGTGAAGGTACTGTGCGGATATTTAAATATTTGTGCAGTGCATAATTTTAAATCTGAAGGATATAAAAAAGCTAAAATAACTATTAAAAAACAGGATTATAATAAAGTATTTTTCTACTGCCCATTAGAGAATTGATTTAAACTGGCTGCTTTTATGTCAGTGGTTCAGAGTTTTTCTTCTCCCTCTGGTACCAGATGCACCCCCGGATCGACACTCGGCGTTCCAACATCAACCTGGGGATCCTGCTGATTGAGTTCTTCGAACTGTATGGACGCGATTTCAACTACATGAAAACCGGCATCCGTGTTAAGAATGGAGGGGCCTACTTGTCCAAGGAGGAAATGCTTAAATCCATGGGGAATGGAAACCGGCCATCCATGCTCTGCATAGAAGATCCAGTGCAGCCAGGTCAGACTGGACTTTAAAATGAAGTCCTTCTAAAATGAAGGCCACTCAACTGCACAAAGCATTAGGAAAAACTAAAGCTGGTTGTTTAAAATGCGTCTCGATTGCTTGTTATTTCTGTGTAGAGTTTATGCTGTTACTTTTATTTGGGAATTATGTTTAAAACATGAACAGGCTCTAGGATATTTGCAAAGATGGAGTTAACCTGATTGTATTATATGTATTTATTAATTACAGCTTTAATTTGTAGTCAGTTCATGTTTTGTTTTTTGCAATTCTCTTTAAAGGGAATGATGTGGGCAGAAGTTCATATGGCATCTTGCAAGTCAAGCAGGTGTTTGACTTTGCCTACATGGTGCTAAGTCATGGAGTGTCTCCTCTTGCCCGTGTTTACCCCAACAAAGAGTATGACAGGTTGGTGTCGTCTGTCTTTGTTTTTTTTCCCTTGTAGTGTTTGTCTTCCTGATAACAGGAACTGAACCTCTGTGACTGTGTTTGCAGTACTTTAGGTCGCATCATCAAAGTCAGTTCAGAAGTGTTAGCCTACAGGCAATGGACGATTAAGAAGTGGGGCGCTAAGCAACACGTCACACTAGGAAACCACGGTAACATTGACTGTTTTGGGTTTGCGTTTGTTTGTTTGTTTTTTTTTTCATCCTTTTTACACTCAAAATATGCAGCTGGTTTTCTATAAAACTTTTTTATCTTAATCACAATATTCTGTTTGGTCCTAGATGTGGAGACCTGTGAGCAGGACCTTGCCCGATTGATGCTGAATTCCATGCAGGATCAGAGAGACACTTGCTCTCCGCTCAGTGTTGACTCCCCATCAACATCTCCAGTCTTCCTTTCTAGCCCCCAACATCATTCATCATCGTCGTCGTCAGCATGCTCCATCTCCTCCTCTTCTGGCAGCGACATAGTAAGGCCAAACATTTGTCTCCCTGACATTTATTTAATCAATGGTTCGTGACTGACAGGGCAACACAAACTGTCAACTATTTTATTATTTTTTTTATTCTTGTCCACACCATTCTTGTGTTTTGTTCCTTTTCTTTCTGTATTTATTTTATTTTTCTATAACCTGTGTATGTCTTTTACCAGGAGTCTGATTCTACTCTAAGCAGTAATGCTGCTGTCCAGCTCCACCCCCTAACCCTGACTTCAGTCCATTCCGTAATCCACATGGCAACTAACCCAAGGATTGCACATCCACCAGGCTTTATCGACACCACACCTCAGGTCGGGGTTCTTATTGTTGTCTGTCTTTGAAAATGTGGAGGATCCATTGCTGCCTGTCAGGGTGGGATGGATACACACACAGTGAAGCAGAACTGAGAGGAATATTGATCTTGATGCTTGTTAAATCTGCATTACATTCACAAAACATAGACAGAATTTATTCATCTGTTTTTTGCCAAGGTTAACTAGTCTGGCTTTCTGTTTGGCTATTTGGATAACCAAAATTTCTTTCTTTTTTTTAAAAATATTTGTAAAAGTATCTTGGCTACAACATACTGCTGGTTCTCAACAGAGGAAGCTATGCACACAAAACAGCTTTTGGCTGTGGCATGTAACTGCATAATCATATTTCACGATTGCACACAATAGAAAGATGCATTTTATCTTCAAATGAAGGGGTACACACATACAAACCCTTTCAATTACACAGTTGTCATAGTAACTTGAGGTTTTATTTAAAGAAGAATATTGTACTACTTTTTAAACCTGTAGTCCCACCAAATGAGCAAAAGATGGCCACAATAGATTATGAAACTCAGGCAGAGGAATTTGCCTCTCTAGAAGTTTGGCTGCATGTCTGCTCTCAGCCTAACATGAGCTGGTTAGCTCAAGCTAGGTATCGGTGAAAAGTAAACTTTTTTTTTTCCTGTAAGACCTGGCATAGTGATTCTTCCAGCTTCTCCTTTCCACGTGTGTGTTCTTGTACTTCATACATGGTTTGAGAAAAGTATTTTCATATTGGAGTTAAGACACATGGGCTCGTCCTGATAACTACAAAAGGTTAGGACAGGGTTTTAGCACTAGGCATTTGATTGTAATGGAAGAATATGTAAATGTTTTTTGTGTGTGTGGTGTAATTTTTTTTTTTCTCTCACCTTAGGTCCAGATGACCCTCCCAGAAAATCTTTCAGACCACCCTTTCTACCATGACAATCCACCTTGCATCAACGTTGTGCACGGCCACACGTCACAAGCTGCACAAGTCCCCCAACACACTAACTCTACAAGTCCTCTTCTGAACACCCTCCACCCGCTCCACCACCCTCAGGTAGGAGGGCACCAGAACCACACTAACAACATGAGATCCAATTCCCATGGCTCCACTCAGCTGCACAAATTTACCTTTAAGCACAACCCAGGCGGCAGCATCCGAAGTCAAAACCGTTGCCAAAGTAATTTCAGTCCCCAGCAGCGGTTTGCTCCCCAGGGTCAGAGCACGGTACCAGGTTTCAGAAACCAGCAGCAGTACAACCGGAACACCTGGCGACGCAGAAAGAGGGACAGTGCTCCTGTCAACCAGAGCAGATGAAAGACTGAAGCTGCAGAACTTGGCCTCATGAGTTTTGAGAAGCCCTGAATTATTCAAAATTTTTTTAATTGGTTCTGTTTGATGAAGGCTCTCAAATTCACCTACACCTTGCTGGAATTACCACGACATTTGCGGTGATTGCTCCGGCCAGCACTGCGCATACACGGCATTTGCAGATAAAGAGAGACTATAAATATTATGGTGGTCAGAGCTTTGCTCTAACTTTGTAGTACACCAGCAGACAGACTTCATGTTGAATGAAGATGCTGGTTGAGTTCAGTCCTGCTTTTGGTTTCCATGCAATTTGAACTTCATGTGCCATAGTGTTTTCTAAAACCTGGTCTTTTAAAGTTTTGACCCCCGTCGGGTGTCTTTGATCAGGTTTTGTCTCATTTGGTCTCTTGAATCCAGTTGCCTATTAGAGCTGCTCTCGATTCAGAGCTTGTACACCTTTGACCATCATCTACGAATCGTACTCTGGACTGAAGCACAGCACTACCTTTCTACCTATGCAGCGTAATGCTGACTTTTTTTTGGTGTGTTGGCACAAAATGGACCTTGTCTCAAGTGCTTAAACTGTGATGACTTTTTTGAATGTACTAAGTGTTTTGTCTATTGGTCATTATCTTGTTTTTGTCACTGAAGGTTGTTTTTTTTTTTTTTTTTTTCACATTCGCACTATTTTTTGTACTGTAAACCTTGCCACCTTACCTATATTTTAGGTTTCTTGCATTTATGTGCAATAATGACTTGCTTTTATTTAATTTATTCACTTTTTAGTATTATTTTAGGGGTTCTTCCCACTAAAAGTCCAATTTTAAAAAAGTCCTAGTCTATATTAATCTGTGCAATAGATGGATCCATGAGCCTTGAAGCAATGTGTGTTCAGCTTTCCAGCAGAAGGGGGCGCTGTGGTATAACAACACCAGAAATGTGCCAAAAACCCCATAATGTCATGTTTGAATTTTTCCAACTGCCTGTCCTGCCTTTTCCATCACTAGTTCCCACTTACAATCGTCACTCATTTTGATATTTATGTGGGTGTATTTCCTCTTGAGACTAGGGAAATGAACACTAAGCTGTGTTGGTGTGTCATTTCAGAACTAGTTGGTGCTATTTACCACCAGCATAGTGTTTGTTTTCTGCCTTACCTCCTTTTGATTCTGTTAAAGCAACCGGTTACCTGCCTTCCTACGAGACTCTTCTCGTTTACCTGTACGTAGCCAGTGCTTTCTGTACTTGTTTCTCTTAATACTGCCAGGAATACTTGGGCTTTATTTTTACATGCAGCTTCAAGGTGAAGGCTCCACGACCACCCTCTAAATGCAGTTGGTGAACGTTACATCATGTCACACTTTGCTTGCATTTGAGGTTTTCTTTATATTTAAAGTCGGCATATATTTTTAGACAAGGTTACAGAGCTACAGTTTCCACAGCAAGCCGTAAGTGTACTTGATCTTGGGTGTCACAGGTTCACCATTTTAGGAGTTTGGCTGTAGAGCCATTAACAAAGTCAAAATTGGTGGAAGTCTGCTTTAAAAGTCCAATGGACTCAAGCTGTCGGCAGTATCCCCTTGTTTTCAGTCTGGCTTTATGTCAAACCTGGCTAGAGGATAATTGATGGGTTGTTACATCTGTTTTGCAGCAACCAAAATCCCAACTCATTTCTGTCATTAAGGATGGGTTGTATTGTGTAAATGACTGTATAGATGTATACCTTGTTTTTTATGTAAGTTTTTCTATTTTTTTAATAAACATTTTAAAAATCCATGTCTGATAAGTGTTTGGGTTTTTTTTTTTTTTTTTTATGTATAGAAATGCAATGCCTTATTCAACTGTTTTGTTAGGGTTCTTTGTTCTCCTTTGTCCCATGCAAATTGCAGCGGTTTCTGCATGTCTTAAATTTTCCAATCTGAATTCTCTGAGGGCCGACAGAGTGTTAGGATGGCTGTATATCCTGGGGGCAGCATCTTACTAAACCTGCACCCTTTCTGAAAACTACGTGTACTTTGCTAAATGAGCTGTTAAAGAAAGACCCCACTTGGTTCAAGCCTTGCACATTTTTTTTTTATTGTTGAAAAAAAAAACAGACATACTAAACACAGGACAAGTCTTTTAAAATGTTAACACTTAAATGGGTTCTTGGCGCAGATGAAGCGATATGAAGTGGTACACTGGGCATTACACCAGCCAGCTGAAAGTAGAGCAGAAACCATGTTAATAAATGATAAACCAAAGTGTCCCACACAGATGTTTGTCTTTTAGCAAAGAACAGACTAACTTGGACCCAGAAATGAAAATGCGTCCCAGACAACTTTCTCCATCAAGCTTAAACACAAGCCAGTGTCATGTTCTCTGTGATCTCAATAAAGAGAGACACATCAAAGTGATACTACTCTGAGCTTTAAAGGAACAAGGAAATGGCAGTGTCCTTCCCAAGGCTTGTAGCAGACAGTCACTGATATGAATCTGTAGCCTATATGTGTTTTTAATTTGTTTTCAGATAAGGCTGGTTGTTGGTCTGAGTGACAAACCAAAAACAACTTTCTGCCTTCATTATAAACATTTATATTGAATAGCTCTCATCTGTCTGACCTCATGTCTTCAGTGGGACATGTAAAGTAATAAAGAGGGCAAAAGGGCAACTCTTTTTAAACTTCTGTCTAATTTCCCTATATTAAAATATTTCTCTCCGTCTGGCTAACTCCTCTGAATGACATCACCTGCGTCTTTTAAGGGATTAGATATCACCCTTAGTTCAACGTTCAAACTTTTTTATGTCTGAGTAAAACTCCAGCTGTTGCAGCATTGTGAACACAGAGGCGTTAACATCATGTTGTACAAGTGCTTGGAGAAGGACGTGACTTACTTGTGCTGCGTAGGGTGATGCAGGGGTTGCTGCTGGCCGAGGACAGAGAGTACCAGTTAGTGTAATAAAAACCTTCACGGTCGATCCACATCCACTGGCCCTGAAACACAAAGACATAAAAACATTACAAAAAGAGAAGTTGTTCTGTCCACAATCCTCTCACATCTGCCGTTCCGTGTTATAGAGGCCAACAAATAACACAATTGTAACAAAGCAATTTCCTTAGTGTAGATACATCAATATCAGCTGCATTCTCTCTGTTCTCCCTGACAGCAAGTTCACATGTCCGATCGAGGAGTTTCAGCAAAAGTGAAGACATGACTTCATAAATGCAGACCTGCAAGTTGAAACCTCCGAGCCACACCACGCTCTGACCGGCCGTCTGCGCGATCGACTGGAGGAAGCCGTACTGTCTGCTGCTGGTGACTGAGGCCAGGTTACCCCCCAAGCTGTTGCAATGCTCCTGTAGAGAACACAGAAGGATTTTTATGTGTAATCAGCTGTTGGGTCATTTCATTTCTACATTTAAGTCTTTAAGTCTCATATGAAATTCATCTTTGTCTGTCCACCCTTGACTGCTCAAATTAACAGTGGCGAGTAGTTAGAGTAGTTGTACCTCAGCCTGGAACCAGTTCATTGAAGTATGAACAAACAGGAAGCAGAGTCGGTCGTGGCTGAACCAGCCGTTTGGACAGAAGCTGAAAGCAACTGCAGAGACAAAGAAAGAGAATTGACTTAAAATCAACATCTGTCTGATGCAGCAGGGGTGTCACACGTCTACAGTCCAACCATCTCTCACTACATAGAAACATTTAGCCTTTGTCATATATTGAGACAGATGTTGCTGTTGGAACTTCAGGAGTTCATGTTGAGTGGTTCTTACCTTCAGGAGCTGCTTCCTGCTCCAACATTTGTGCTGCACAGACAGAGAAACAGAAATACTCTGAGGTACTGTAAGATACTCAGAGAACCTGCACTGTTCACTGCTTCATCAGCATGTGTGAATGTGTGTATTTTGGAAACATCTAGTCTATGTGAAAGAACTGAGGAGTTTTTCTCCAAGGATACATGTGTATTTCAGTGTGGATTTGACTCTGAGCAGACACAGAATCATGACTGAAGAGTGTGTGTCTGTGTGTGATTACCATTTATGGGAACCGGGACAGAATCTTTTGGAACCGGTTTTTCCTGGTTTTTCATTTTCTCCTCCAACTCTGAAACATCAACACCTTCAATATTTAATATCAGTTAAATACAATAATTCAGTTTATTTAGTTAAAAAACAAAAGTCTTGCTGTTAAAGTCAGCAACTTCTTTTGCTGCCATCGTCAAGACTAAATCTAGAATCAACAATTTTTCTGTGCTATAATGAACTAAAATATGAAACTAAGACATGTTGTCTTTGTTTGCAGATAAATGTTGGATCCGCACAGCGTCCACTATCACTGCCTGTGTTCTACAACTGGTCACAAAACAGGTGGGAAAGAGGTGAGGCAGAGTCATCCCAAGACATAAGGGAGATGCTCAGTATTGTGAGTCTGTATACATAATATATTACTTCCAGATTAATAAGTTACACTTAGATGATTCTAAATTGGAGAAGAAATCTCTGAAGAAATAAAAGAGGATGACTCTGTCTGACCTGTTTCTCCCTATGAACCAATCCAAGAGAAATCATGGTGCCACTGATGAACATGTAACAACAAAATATCCTCAGGATGTTTTAATCCATCTCCTGATGTGTTGCACTGTATGGTGAGTTTGGAAACAAATGTTTTGAAGACGAGTTTTGTGCCTCTTGAAACTTTTGACTATGCCCCTGTTGCCCATTATTGAATGGGTCAGATTAAAATATTGCTACTACACCGTTTCTGCTTGTAATTGATTGTCTACAATTGTTGAATCATCATGATTGTTGGTAGCAGACTGATGCAGCTCGTACTGCGTCTCTACAAATCTAATCAAACCCTTCAATACGAACCTGGAGCCTTCAGTTTTTCTTCAGCTGGAGCTGCAGACACAAACACATCACTGTCAGTAACAGTTGTGCACTACTTCCTGATTGCTGTGTGTGTGCTGTGTGTGTTTTAAATCTGACCTGCAGCTGCAGCGCAGAGGAGCAGAGAGAGCAGCACGATCGTCTTCATGGTGAGGATCAACTGGTCTGTGTGGAGACAAAAAGTGACAGTAAGTTTACAGACAGAGAGTGGACCTGTGACGGAAATCCAGCAGCACTCTTACCTGTCAGGTGAAGTCAGGTGAGTTGATTTCAGGCTTCAGCTGATGATACATTGGCTGCAGGAGGCTGCTCTGCTCTTTATATACACACACCTGGAGGCCAGCAGAGGGTGTGGATGGCAGCATGTGCTAATGTTTGTGATTACAGCAGGCTCATAAAAATGAACTCCGATTATTTCCTGGCAGATTGTAAAGAATTTACACAAAAGTCTTCCTGCTTGTTGCGATTTAAGGTGAAATGACCTGCACAGTTTCACATCATGTGTTCTATACTTGTTATAGGGCAAATAAACTGTGGTAGTTTGTTATTCACAATGAAGGTAATTCAGCAAAATAGCACAAGTTCTGCTTCGAAATGTCAGAATAAAAGTCCTCAAGCAAGAAGAGGTGTATTATTAATATGATGTAAACAGTGGTGCAATCTGTGGTGCAGAAAATCTACATGAAGCTTTTGTGTCACATTATCATAATTTCTGCACCGTTTAGTCTCCTCAAAGGATTCGAATGACAAGAATAATACATTAGTTTTAGCTGTAACTGAAAACATTTGGGTTTAAAATCAAAAGATGGATATGAGCCACAACTTATGCAGCTTTTATTTGACCTTATTCACACCTCAATATACTGTATTAGACAACTAAGATCATAGAGCCTTTTATTAGATCGCATAAAGATAGTGACCAACATGTGACTGACCAGTGTCAAAGTGCCATTTTAAATCTAAGAAAATGGGGAGTAAAAATCATGCGTGGACAAATATAAACCACAGCTAATATAACAATTTGTAACAAAAAAGAGAGAATCCACTGGTGTCCTGAGCAGCACACACAGAACAAGCTGTAAACTGTGAAGCAATAAATGTTAAAGTTAGGAAATTGAAACGCAAACAACAAGATATAAAAATAAATGTTCATGAACTGAGGAGAGTAGGATAAAGCTCCGTCAACATGTTTAAAAGACTAAAATGTGGACGAAGAAACGATCATTGATGATCCAAACAGTGGCGGCAGTGTCATGACTTGGATGCACGGTTGCTTCTGGAACAGGCTCACTGATCTTTCTTGAAGTTGTAACAAATATTGTTAGCAGCAGAATGAGTTCAGAGGTGTATAGAAACCTTTGTTTGCAAATTTACATTTAAATGCAACAAAATGAATTTGGAAAAGCTTTATGGTGCATCAAGACAATGTTTTAGAGTGTTTCACATCATGTGACCTGTATGTGTGTGTCCACTCACGGAATGATGAGAGGCTGAAGGCCACAATGAAGAAACTGAACCTCAGATATGAAAGATTGATGTAGTAACCTCTAATATTGTACTGTAAATATTAACACAGCCTGTCCTGATGCTCACCATAATCTGCACTTGATATATCAAAACTATCTTGTTTGTTTTCTTGTAAAGCCATAATAAGATAAAAGATAGAAGAATGTCTCACATCATACATGGTTCAGATACTGATTTATGATTATGAGCTTTGAGGGTGTGGAGTGTTGGGAAGTGAAAAGAGCTGACGTGTCAGACTGAGTAGAGGACACAACCGAGAAGTTATAAAGAAGAAAAGACCCAAGATTTCAATGATGATGCGTTTGCAATTCCAGTAAGTGTAAGTGGCATTTTCCTCGAGTTAACTGGCCCTTGTCCAAATCCATCCATCCATTATCTGTCACTGCTTATCCCGTTTAAGGTTGTGGGGTAACTGGAGCCTGTCCTCAGACAGACGAGTACACCGGGATACCTCCAAATTTGTCCATCCCTGTTGCATGAACATGCACATCCACGGAGAAAGGAGACGGTTGGCCTGGGACTTCCCCTCCACAACCTCCTGCACCACTAAATCCAAATGGTTTTATAGCTAACGAGAAGGTTTTGATGCAGGTTCTCGCATGCTTCAATAAAGCCAAGCCGGCCTTAAATATTCTTTAATATAATTGTTATAATCCAATTGTGGGTAATTTTCCTTTGTTCCTTATTGCCACCAACATGGACATGATTGTATCCATGACAAAATAAATGTTTAAACAGATCATAACCAGTCCTTTTACACAATATAACGTGGCTGCTTTGATACAAACGTGGTATAATTTCAGAAAAGTGATCACATCCACATAAAGAGTGGATTGCAAAATACAGGACTCGAACAGTAAGCGTGGCACAGTGGCACAGCCACAGAGGAGGGAACAACAAACGTATAAAACTTCTCTGTTATCTCCGCTCTACCTCAGTCTGACATATCTGCTGTCTGCCTTCTGTACCCAACACCTCACACCCCGACGCTCATAATCGTAAACCTAGATCACAGTAAGGAAACAGATTTATGTCGCCCTTTCATCATATCGTGGCTTCGAAAGTAAAACAAACAAGAGGATATTTTATTTTTTATTTTATGTAGGACAAAAAGTTTACTGCAGATTAGGAGAAGAATCATTACAGGCTGTGATCAGATACACTATGCAACATGTAGTTGGTCATTCACACATCAAATATGTGTACTTTATCAAAAATAAAATTAATTTCTGCTCTTTTTAAGAACTTGAAAGCTCATTTTCTACGTAAAATTCTTACAGGCTCTTATAAACAACCTATTACTCTATTTTTTTGTCTGCTCACTGGTGGAGCTGCTTAATCATATTATATACAGTCCGCTTTCATCTGAGGCTCTGTCCACAGTGAAATGCCTGAAATATGTAAAATATATGTCACGTGTTTGTCTCTACAATGTCAGATCACAGCAACTTCATCTGGTGAAAACTGACAATCAGCGTGTCATGTTTATGGGCATGGTCTGGCAAAATAAACATTAATCCAGTGATATTAGCTGGAAAGAGATAAGAATCATTCATGTTATTCTGTATTTTTCTTCATTTCACCATGAGCCACACCTGAAGTGGATTTGGGTTAAAGAAGACTCTTCCTACACCCACCAGCTCCACTGCTGGCACACCTAAGCTCAGCTGCCAAAATTTCCCCTCTTTTCATTCATACACTGGTTTGTTGTTGAACGTTCTCAGTCATTCAGCCTTGATTATTACCTCAAATGGACAAACATGACCATCCAAGCCAACGTGCCTGATTTTTGTGGTACTCCTGTTTTTCACCTTTTTGCCCAGGAGCCCAAGGGTCCAACAAGTCAATGGCAACATGGACCAGAGGCTCTGCAGTCAGTCTGAAGACACCAAACCACCAGGAATGCTCAACAACCATGATCGGTAGCAGGACTCAAACACAATTAACCACAGCGTAAAAGTGTCTTTGGACAAGACACTGTACCCCAAAGTTGCTCCTTTTGGTTCAGGCAAATATCGTACATGGCAGCTTATGTCAGAGTGTAATTATGGGCTAATGGTTGAATGTGAACCGACATTGTAATAAGCTTTGGATAAACACTATGTCTGTCTCTAAAATGATTCGTTTTCAAAAAAATGGAAAAAGGGTTTTATTATTAAATGTGTAAATTGACAGTATTGTAACGCAACTTTAATAAGAATTAAAGTGGAGTAAAAGTTAAAGTAGCCATAATCAAATCAACTTAAGTACAGTATAGATATATGAAAATGTTCTTAAGTACAATAACTAAGTAAAGTAAAGTATCTGTACTTTGTTACTTTCCACCCCTGGTGTTGATGTTATTGATTAAGCAAAACACGTAATATAGAATATGTCTAAAACTAATTGCATTGTCTCTGTGTTTGCATTTTTTCATATTACAGTTATTTCATTTCTCTGCATTTCATACTTACACTACTTCGATGTCCTTGACTTTGATTATGATGTATGATTCACTCTGATCCCAATATTGGCTCACATTTATGACAAAACAAGTGTAATCCGTTTAAACTTTCAGTTCCTACTGTGGTTCTGGCTTGTGGCCTTTGACCTCTATATAAAAAAAATCAGTCATTAGACAAACTAGATGCAGCATTCTCCAAAAGTACTGGAAACACAAGCCCAATTCAAAATCAATTATTCCCCACCCTTGGATAAAATAGTGAGGAAGTTACCTCTAAAACAAGAAACATTGCAGCACAACACTAAGCTTTTTTAAAATTTATTTCTAACTAGGCTTTTTGTTGCTAATTTCTATCTAATTGTTTGGCCTCAGTATTTCCTCTGCTCATGAAGTTTTTTTCAAATGGTGGATTGTGATAACTTCATCTCTGCTCTGTTGAGATTTTTCTGACTGTTGTTTTGAGGGTTTTCTTTCACAATGATTTTGTCATTAGCTGTAGTTGTTTTACTCTTCTAACATTTTCTGTTCTTTATGTTGCTCAGTTCTTTTAATTTCATGTTAATTTATCATTTGTAAAAACAAATACAGTCTTCACAGTTAAACCCCAAAGTTAAAACCAAGACTATGCATTTTGATTTTCTATTGTTCTAACATTTTAATAGAACCCACCTTATTAACAAGAAACAGTGGCCAGTCACATGTTCCAGTGCTTCTGGCCACTTTATATTTACATGATCTAATACAAATGTTGTTTGTTCCATATATTCATGTGTGAAAAAGCTTCAGAAGTAGTGCCTAATAGGCAAATTTTAATCTTAAATATTTTTGTAAAACAGTTTATTTGCCCTATAACAAGTAAAGAACACGTGCTGTGGAACTGTGCAGTTCATTTCACCTTAAATCGCAACAAGCAGGAAGACGTCGGTGTAAATTATTTACAATCTGCCTGGAAACATATTGGAGTTAATTTTTATGAGCCTGCTGTAATCACAAACATTAGCACATGCTGCCATCCACACCCTCTGCTGGCCTCCAGGTGTGTGTATATAAAGAGCAGAGCAGCCTCCTGCAGCCAGTGTATCATCAGCTGAAGCCTGAAATCAACTCACCTGACTTCACCTGACAGGTAAGAGTGCTGCTGGATTTCCGTCACAGGTCCACTCTCTGTCTGTAAACTTACTGTCACTTTTTGTCTCCACACAGACCAGTTGATCTTCACCATGAAGACGATCGTGCTGCTCTCTCTGCTCCTCTGCGCTGCAGCTGCAGGTCAGATTTAAAACACACACAGCACACACACAGCAATCAGGAAGTAGTGCACAACTGTTACTGACAGTGACATGTTTGTGTCTGCAGCTCCAGCTGAAGAAAAACTGAAGGCTCCAGGTTCGTATTGAAGGGTTTGATTAGATTTGTAGAGACGCAGTACGAGCTGCATCAGTCTGCTACCAACAATCATGATGATTCAACAATCGTAGACAATCAGTTACAAGCAAAAACGGTGTAGTAGCAATATTTTAATCTGACCCATTCAATAATGGGCAACAGGGGCATAGTCAGAAGTTTCAAGAGGCACAAAACTCGTCTTCAAAACATTTGTTTCCAAACTCAACATACAGTGCAACACATCAGGAGATGGATTAAAACATCCTGAGGATATTTTGTTGTTACATGTTCATCAGTGGCACCATGATTTCTCTTGGATTGGTTCATAGGAAGAAACAGGTGAAACAGAGTCACTATTTTATTTCTTCAGAGACTTCTTCTCCAATTTAGAATCATCTAAGTGTAACTTATTAATCTGGAAGTAATATATTATGTATACAGACTCACAATACTGAGCATCTCCCTTATGTCTTGGGATGACTCTGCCTCACCTCTTTCCCACCTGTTTTGTGACCAGTTGTA
The DNA here is from genome assembly GCA_033026295.1 of Channa striata. Taxonomy (NCBI): domain Eukaryota; kingdom Metazoa; phylum Chordata; class Actinopteri; order Anabantiformes; family Channidae; genus Channa; species Channa striata. The sequence goes on along the minus strand of CM065175.1, from coordinate 11,482,528 downwards.
GAACACAGGCAGTGATAGTGGACGCTGTGCGGATCCAACATTTATCTGCAAACAAAGACAACATGTCTTAGTTTCATGTTTTAGTTCGTTATAGCACAGAAATGTTGTTGATTCTAGATTTAGTCTAGACGATGGCAGCAAAAGAAGCTGCTGACTTTAACAGCAAGAGTTTTGTTTTTTAACTAAATAAACTGAATTAATGTATTTAACTGATATTAAATATTGAAGGTGTTGATGTTTCAGAGTTGGAGGAGAAAATGAAAAACCAGGAAAAACCGGTTCCAAAAGATTCTGTCCCGGTTCCCATAAATGGTAATCACACACAGACACACACTCTTCAGTCATGATTCTCTGTCTGCTCAGAGTCAAATCCACACTGAAATACACATGTATCCTTGGAGAAGAACTCCTCAGTTCTTTCACATCGACTAGATGTTTCCAAAATACACATATTCACACATGCTGATGAAGCAGTGAACAGTGCAGGTTCTCTGAGTATCTCACAGTACTTAAGAGTATTTCTGTTTGTCTGTCTGTGCAGCACAAATGTTGGAGCAGGAAGCAGCTCCTGAAGGTAAGAACCACTCAACATGAACTCCTGAAGTTCCAACAGCAACATCTGTCTCCAAATATGACAAAGGCTAAATGTTTCTGTGTAGTGAGAGATGGTTGGACTGTAGACGTATGACACCCCTGCTGCATCAGACAGATGTTGATTTTAAGTCAATTCTCTTTCTTTTGTCTCTGCAGTTGCTTTTAGCTTCTGTCCAAACGGCTGGTTCAGCCACGACAGCCTCTGCTTCCTGTTTGTTCATACTTCAATGACCTGGTTGAAGGCTGAGGTACAATTACTCTAACTACTCGCCACTGTTACTTTGAGCAGTTATACAGCCTGTAAGGGTGGACACATCTGACAAATGAAAAGATGGATTTCATCTGAGACTTAAAGACTTAAATGTAGAAATGAAATCACCCAACAGCTGATTATACATAAAGATCCTTCTGTGTTCTCTACAGGAGCACTGCAACAGCTTGGGGGGTAACCTGGCCTCAGTCACCAGCAGCAGACAGTACAGCTTCCTCCAGATGATCGCGCAGACAGCCGGTCAGAGCGTGGCGTGGCTGGGAGGTTTCAACTTGCAGGTCTGCATTTATGAAGTCTTCACTTTTGCTGAAACCTTCCAGATGTGCACCCTTAGAAAAAAAACTGCTGTTGCACCAGCGATGCTTTTTTGAAATGAATGATTCAGTCATTATATATTAAGTAAATGTTTTAGTCAAGACATCTAGCCACAGGGGTTGCAATCCATTGACTTCTGTGCCGGTCCCAAGCACGGATAAATAATGAGGGTTGCGTCAGGAAGGGCATCCGGCGTAAAACTTGCGAACTTGAGAGAGGTTAGTGACTGTAAGTGGTGGTAGGAGAGAGTGTAGCCAGACAGCATCACATGGTGTTGTGTAAGATGACTCTGGTGGTCAGAGACAGAAAAGAAGACCAAGTGGTGGAAGCTAAAGCATGAAGAAACATGAAGAAAGGAATTTAAGGCAGAAGTTGAGACAAACTTTGGGTGGTCAGGAAGAGCTTCCAGATGACTGGGAAACTACAGCCAAGGTAATCGGGGAAACAGGTAGGAAGGTGCTGGGTGTGTCATCTGGAAGGAGGAAAGAAGATAAAGACACTTTGTGGTGGAATGAGGAAGTACAGGACTGCATCCAGAAGAAGAGGTTAGCTGAGAGGAAGTGGGATGTAGAAAGCACTGAGGAAAGTAGACAGGAGTACAAGGAAGTGCATGAATGAGGAAAAAAGATGTGGATGTTGCGGAGCAGGGAATAGCAGAGATTAGAAAGGATGAGGTGAGGAAGGCTCTGAAAAGGATGAAGAGCGGAAAGGCTGTAGGTCCTGATGACATACCTGTGGAGGTATGGAAGTGTCTAAGAGAGACAGCAGTGAAGTTTCTGAACAGGTCTGTTTAACAGAATTCTAGAGAGTGAGAAGATGCCTGAAGGGGAAGTGTTCTGGTGCCGATCTTTAAAAACAAGGGTGACATGCAGAACTGCAGCAACTACAGAGGGATAAAGCTGATGAGCCACAAAATGAAGCTGTGGGAAAGAGTAGTGGAGGCCAGGCTTAGGAAGGAGTTGGACATTTGTGAGCAGCAGTATGGTTTCATGCCCCGTACGAACACCACTGATGCCATTTTCGCTATGAGGTTGTTGATGGAAAAGTACAGAGATGGTCAGAAGGAGCTGCATTGTGTCTTTGTGGATTTAGAGAAGGCGTATGACAGGGTGCCGAGGGAGGAGCTGTGGTACTGTATGAGGATGTCGGGAGTGGCAGAGAAGTACGTCAGAGTAGTTCAGGACATGTATGAGAGAAGCATGACGGTGGTGAGATGTGCCGTAGGTCAGACAGAGGAGTTCAAGGTGGAGGTGGGACTACACCAAGGATCAGCTTTGAGTCCCTTCTTGTTTGCAATGCTGATGGACAGGTTGACAGATGAGATTAGACAGAAATCTCCCTGGACAATGATGTTTGCAGATGACATTGTGATTTGCAGTGAGAGTAGAGAGCAGGTGGAGGAACAGCAGGAGAGGTGGAGGTTTATTCATGAAAGAGGAGGCATGAAAGTCAGTCGTAGTAAGACAGAATACATGGGTCTAAACGAGAGGGATCCAGGTAGAAGTGTGAGGTTACAGGGGGCTGAGGTGAAGAAGGTGAAGGAGTTTAAGTACTTGGGGTCAACAGTTCAGTGTGATGGGGAGTGTGGAAAAGAGGTGAAGAGGCGAGTGCAGGCGGGTTGGAATGGGTGGAGGAAAGTGTCAGGAGTGTTTTGCGACAGAAGACTCAAAGACTCAAGACTCAAAGGAAAGGTGTACAGGACAGTGGTGAGACCAGCTCTGCTCTATGGGTTAGAGACAGTAGTATAGAGTGAGGTGGAAAAGGATGATTCGCTGTGGGGACCCCCGACGGGAAAACTGAAAGAGAAGTAGTAGTAGTTTTAGTCAACACAAAGAATCTTAATTTGTAAATTTCTGTTAAATATTTTCAATCTTTTTTTTTCAACCTAACATAGAGCTGAGACAGCCCCAGTAAAATCTATACATGACACTAGATTAAGGTTTGATGCCAGCAAACTCTTGGTCTTGGCAGCTTTTGACACAGCAGAGCAGCAAAATGTTTAAACTCGCAGGTTCGGTAGTTTGAGTCCCTCCTCCTCCTGTTCATATCCTTGGAAAAGACACTAAAACCCAAGTTGCTCTTAGCCTTCAATGCTGCTGCTGAATGACAGATGTAACTGCATATTGTACAACTTCTCTTTCTGTAATGATTTTATGTCTATGTCTTTCAGGGCCAGTGGATGTGGATCGACCGTGAAAGTTTCTACTACACTAACTGGCACTCTCTGTCCTCGGCCAGCAGCAACCCCTGCATCACCTTACGCAGCACAAGTAAGTCACATCCTTCTCCCAGATCTTGTACAACCTGAAGTTTTATTCAGATAAAAAAAAAATTGAACTAAGGGTGATGTCTGATCCCTTAAAAGACGCCTTCACTGACACTGAATTTGCCTTTTTTGTTCTGGTTTGGATAATGTAAATGAAAGTCTTTAAACCTCCCACTGAGACCCCTACGTAAAATGTCTCTTATTTTAGATGGAAAATACCTCCAGATGATTCTGATTATGTCATCTTGTTGCTAATACTATGGAGGTTAAACTACTGGTCAATCTGCTTTTCCAGACCTCCTCTTGTGTCTGTGATGGTTTATCACTCGTTAACACTGATTCTATTCTGCTTTCAGCCGGCTGGAGTAATATCCCATGTACCTCCTCGTATCGCTTCATCTGCTCCAAGAACCCATTCAAGTGTTAACATACACAACACATCTTTTTAATGACAAATAGCTGACTTCTTTTGGTGTCTTGTGGTTACTATTTATGTTTGTTTGTGAGCAACAAAATATTTTTTCCACAATAAAAATGTAGCAAAGGTGTAGTCTTACACTCTTGCTACTGGAAAGCCCACTGCAATGCATCTTTCTTTTCTGATTCCTCACACACAAATTGGATTTTGACTCATCGTCATGAACCTTGTGACACAAGCCAAATAAGAAACATCTTACTTCTTTTCTTTAAGAGTGTTAACCACAGTAAACTAGAACTTACGTGTATACACATGATCACGTATATGCATAAATTATTTGAGAAAAATCTTGAAAGATCCAAAGCTGCAAAAGCCACAGAGGGAATATGTCATGGAAAAAAAATATATTGACAACTACTGGTTCCAGACACCTCGGATGTAATCAGTAAAGAAACTCGCATCTAGGACGTCTTTTAAGGGTTTCATCATCTTGCAAGAAAGAAGTTCACAGACAGAGTTTTGTCCTCTGTCTAGTGCCGTTCATCACAAACATGTTTTAAAACCCCTTTGCTGCTGGGCAGAACATTCCCACCATCAGGGTCCCAGCACTGCTACATGAAGGTGGTATGTCTCCAGGTGGCCAGGTACCGTTTACTGTTAGATAGCAGACAACCTTGGAACGGTTACACAGAAACTTCCCAAGATAAAAACATGCACATGAGACAAAGGACGCGATGTTTCAACATTCTTCATAAGAACACTTAATATCATTTGACCTTACAACTAAGCAAAACATAACCATTAAATTTAATCACTTTTGGATTTTTCCATCACAGAATAAGACAGAGAAAAGTACAGTTGCATAATAGATTAAGGCCCAGCAAGCCTTACATCTCCGCCTGTTAAAAAGCATGTTGATATGTTTTTAAAATGCATCCTATAAGGAAAAAATTAACAACTCTGCTAACAAAGAAAACTAAAAGAGTGAAAATATATATTTTTCACGTTATGGGAAAATAGATTAATGGAAAAGACCAAAGTGTGTTGTTGTAGTAGTTTTTCAATCCTGCTTGTGAAGACAGACTAGTCAAGTCCACATTTTTTTAAAATAAATAGTATATTGTATCCTTCTGACCTAATGCGAGAAAATTTAATTTAACTGTTGTTGTCTAAGAAAGCAGGAGCAAAAGCAGCAGCTGGATGTAATTTTATTCTCTATGTGGTCGGAGCATTTAAATCACATCATTGTTCTCTGCAGACAGTGGCCAGTTGGGTGGATCATGTGCCGTTTATATTTGTTCACCCCGTCCCTCAGACAGACTTAGTTTCCCACTGCTGAAGACAGACAAACATGCACAGTAAATTATGAGGAAACACAAATTGTAAAACAGAAATTCAACCTGACCAAATTATCAAAGATAATCATTCAAAGAAGCCATTTTATTTAAACCAATTTATCAAAATAAGAAATTGAAATGTTGAAGGAAACTGGGCATTTTTCTCTTTTTCAGCCACCACTTTATCTAGTTGTGGTTAGGAGTTTACTGCTATTCTGGTTGTCACTATTTGTAGCTTTAAGGTGTCGACATTATTTTACTGACTATAGTTATTTATCTAATTGTTTTGCAGGCATCCTTGCAAACTGTGAAAACCTTGAATTACATTTAGCTGGAGATTAATGTAAAACAATGTCGATCTCCAACCAATAGCTCAGATTGGAAAAGTGAGAACATGTTTTTTAAAAGCTTGTTAAGCTGATTTATTACAAAAGAAACTTTTTCAGCCTGTCATGAAATCACATATTTTCAGAGATATGTCCAAGGCAACGCAGGTCCTAAAGTTTTGCTTCTATCTTTTTGCAAAAATATAATGTCAGAATATAATCATTAATGTTATCAAAACATCACAATGTTAATCTTAGCACTGTTCTTCATAACCCAGTTTAACATGGAACATTCCTGAAGTGCTTTTACTGCATAAATGTAGCGACTGGTCACAGGAACCACTATCAACCTATGTCCGAGCTGGGCTCAATGTTCAGAATCCTTGAACTAGAATATCATGTCTTCATAGAAGGTAATAATGTTCTTCAGTCACAGCAGTCAGGCTTAGAACTGCTTGTAGCACAATATCTGCTGCAAGTATTGATGGTGGGAGACGTCAGATGTTTGACAAAGGTGAGAATCAGTAATGGGCCCACTGTTTTTAGAGCAATACGAATTGGATGATTACAGGTCTGTCAAATTCATGCTTTTATTTTGGTCCCAGACAACGACAAATGTCAACACATTCCTCCACCAGAGAAGACCCAGGAGACACTTTTGTGACTTCATTAATCACCGTTTTCCAAAAGACTCCTTTTTCAATCTGTGTAATTAATAAAACATTAGTTTAGTAATTATCCCTACAAACCTTCAAACAAAAAACAACAGAATCCACCTAGAAAAAACGAAAAAAACAAAAACCCAGGAACTAAAATGAACAACCTGGAAGAGACACTCCACGTTCTGTTCTGGACTGAGACCAACACTGAGGCAAACACCAGCTCACCGTTATAACTCACCTGGACAAAAACCTTGATCCACAGCCTAGACGGCGCCAAACTTTAAGTTTAATGTGAACTCTAAAGCCTTAAATCTTGATTACTAACCAAAAGTTATAACCAGCAACTCATAATTTCATATAACAATTCTGTTTTGCCAAAAAACTTTTCCCCTCTTTATGTCTTTATTTGTGGTTTACTGTTTAGTATCTGTCCCTTTAGGGTTAAATATCTGCACCTAAATGGAACTTGCTTTTTTTTCTTGTGCTTGGATATCAGTCATTTAACAAAAAAACATTCTAACCTGGCAAAAATAATTTTTGTCCTTGAAATCATAATTAAGATGAGTTTTAATCATTAGGTAAAATTCCAATTTCCTTTTGTTGTTTGGCCAAAAGGAAGACTTATTATTTATTAAGTTACATGTTCATCATCTCATTGGAATTCTATTCTTGAGTTAGCTACAGTCTTTTTTTATCATTCAACCCTAATACATGAATAATTTAACAATTAGCATTTACTTTAGTTAATTTTCAAATGATTTACTTGCACATTGTGGTTCCCTACGCCAGTACAAGACCTGAGTAGTTCTTCCACCACTCTTTAATAATCTAATTTAATTGATTCCTGCAGAGCTTTTTTTTTTTTTTTTTTGCAGGGATTGGATAAGACATGACCGTGACTGCAGTCAAACACGGAAACGCCCTAGAAGAAAACCTGCAAAAGATCGCCTTGACCTCAGATTAGGGTGAGGTTGACCTTTCAGCACGATAAGGATCTGAAATAAGACAAGTGTCTGAGCCCAGACTTAAACCCCGTAGAACAATTGTGGAGAGTGGTGGCAGATCACCGCCACTTCCAATCAAATCTGATGGTGTTGGAGAGGATTTGTCAAGAAGAATGGAAGAGAAACTGCTGAAACACTTATTCATAAAGAGAGTGAAGCCATGTTTATAGGCCCGGACTGTACATGATGGATACAGGTCTGGTCCTCAGAGCATAAGAATGAGAGAAATGTTTAACGCCATGGTATCTAGGAATCTCTACAACTTATTTGTGTGACGGAAAACAGCTTTTTTCCCAGTAAGGGTTTTATGAATGCAATGAAATGCACAAAGCATTTACTGGAAGTCACCAGATAAGAGTTCTAGAAAAAAATATCTCCAACAGCCCTTTGATTTAGGAGAAGTTATTTTGGAGAGAAGCTGTGTGTTCTGTGTGTTCCTGTCACTTCTCTTTGCTGTCTCAATCCATCTCTCCATTCACATCAGCCAGAGGAGGCCGACAGCCTCCCACCCTGAGCCTGCTTCTGCTACAGGTTTCTTTTGTCAAATGACTTTTTTCTATCCAGTGTTACCTAGTGTTTGCTAAAGGGGGATTTGTTGGATTTCTCTGTAATTCTTCTAGGTCTTGATTCTACAATGTGAAGTACCAGCAAACGACTTGCTTTTGCGATGGTTTCTGTATAAAGGAATTGAATTCAATTCAATTGTGTGTTTTCTCTGGGTGTTCATTAATTATTTCTATTAATTTGCTATAATGAATGAGATTCATTAAATATTGTCTTTAATACATTGGTCAGTTCATGTTTGTGTTTCAACAGTTGTGGAGTGGTTAGGGCTGCTGCCTTACAGCTATAAGGTTGTGGGTTCGTGTCTCCGACTGCTGGTGGTCTTTCCATGTGGGCTTTGTGTGTTCTGGCCGTGTCTCTGGTTTCCTCCTCCTGTGGAAACACATGTACGTTAGACTAACTGATGACTCTAAATTACCCATAGGTGTGAATGGTTGTCTGCCCATGTCTGTCTTTCTGTGTTGGCCTTGAGATAAACTGAAGAATTGTCCAGGGTCTCATGTACCCCACTACCTGTCACCCATTAACAGCTGGGATAGATAGATACTCCGGTGCCCCACACAACCCTAAACAGGATAAGCGATCACAGAAAATGGATGGATGGAGGTATAATGGAGCTCTTTCTGACTGTATCATTCACAGTCTATAGAAACATGTAAATTATTTGATAAGTTTTCATCTGAGGTGACAAAGGACAAGGATACACTGAGTGAATAACAATAAACAATATAGAAAAATATATGATAAATAAATAATGACTTCATGTGTATAACCACTTCTAAAGGTCTAGTGTTGATGAAACGTATCCTTAGGGGCCGTGCTTCCCTCTCGTGGTCAATCTATTTCATTACAAAAGAATTAGCAAAACTATTATGTCGAGAAGAAAGTATAATTGCTCTGAAAGTAATGATCAAAGGAAGAGAAATATCTAAATGCATGAAGACTGTTTGGGTGTGTTTGAGTTGTTTTGATTGAGAGGAACAAACATTAAATGTTCCTAAATCTGATTGGTGCACAGACAGCAACCTTAATGATTGTCATTTTTGGCGGGCAAAGAAATCATGAGTTCTGCTATAATATTATAATATGTTTGAATAAGACTAAGAATAAAGACTTCTGCCCATTGAAATTATATATGACATTGTTTCATTTTATCAAATTTTTTGGAATATCACTAGTTTAACTAAAGTAATTTATGCACATTTTTGATTGAATGTGCAGCTCTGGACAAATAACAACCTCTGCTTCAACTGCCCAGTAGAGGGTGCTCTGAACCATTATGTGTGTAACACTTTTGTATTTATTAAGATATATTACCATAGGTCTGTAAATGCAACAATACATTAACTTTCTTTATTGATCCTTGGCTCCTTTCCCCAGCTAAATATTAATTTTCATTTCAATTCACTTTGTCTCAATCAGTTCATCAGTTGCAGTTTTAAGCATCTACTCAAACAAATCCATCAAATATTTATTTAGCATGAAAAGGTTTTTAAAGTCAATTGACATTGACTGCTGTAACCAGACGTTACAAGATTTAGCTACATTTTAATATTCATAAATTAAAACACATTTTGTAAAGAAGAAGCATTTTATACTTGGTTTGGACTAAATTTCCATGTTTGAAATCAAAGCTCAATGGTGACATAAAGGTTAGAGGTAAAGGTTAGTGCAGTGAGCATGTGGCTAAAAGGTTGCTGAATGAAATTTAGGTTGAAATCTATAGTGAAAAGCTTTTGCCCGTCCCTCATCCCTCGAAGCGGCTCAGTGGAAACAGGTCGGACTGTGTTTTACTGGGCAGCTTGTGATGGTGAAGTGAAAAAGGAGGTCCGTCACTGAATTTCCTCTCAATGAACAGTTAAAAAAAACCTTAACAGCTTCAAGCTTGCTGTTAGTAAGTGTCAAACATTACACCATGCCTAGTCCAAATGCATTTCAGCAATGTTTTTGTGACACATGTGATTTGCTCCTGAGGTTGCTATAAAAGACATGGCTGCACACAACACTGCATTTGATTCACATCAATTCAAACCTCCATTCAGCATCAGCGGGACGGGGACAATGGCCAGACTACCTGCCTTCCTCGGGCTGACTGACAGCAGAAATTGGACTTACATTGCTTTCAAGTAGGCTCAGCAGGGACATTTTTTTTGTCCAGTTTCATTGATTTTCCTCTGTTTGCTACAGAGTGGGGAAAGTGAAACCAGAAAGCTCATAGTGACAAAGTGGCTCAGATACAGCTTTTAAACTGCCAACTTTGGAGATTACGCTTCCCCATAAGCCTTTATGCACATTACACGTACAGTGAGAGAATGCAGTGGTCTTATAAGCTGGATGCCTGCAGATACGTGGCTCCGCACCCAGCAGGTCATTTGTGTTTTTTATATTACATCTATTTTGTGACTGTGGTTTTATTTAGTTGCATTTTTTATGTGCATATAATCACAGTTTAAATAAAAAACATATAAGAAAGAACATACTGTCAGTGTTCATGAAAAAAGCAAAGACTTAATAAATAGTAAAACAATAAAATCATGTGTTTTTTGGTTCCTCTTGCAGGTTTTGGGGTCTTTTTCCCGTTGAACAAACTTATTTCATCTTCATCTCCAGGAAAACTTGATTCTGGAAAAATATCCTGAGCAACAGAATCTGCACTTCCACAAAAAAACCCTCAGTACTGGTCCAAAGACATCAAGGACCAAAGCAGAACTTCTAACTCACCTGCATCTGTGAACAATAACAGCAACAATATCAACAGCAACATATGAAATACTATTACCGTATTTTTCGGACCATAAGCCGCTACTTTTTTCCGACGTTTTGAACCATGCGGCTTTAACAGAGATGCGGCTTTTCTATGAATTTTTCTGCAGCCCTCAGATGGGCGCTGTAGATGGAAGTCAGTGCAAACAAAAAAGCGCCAGCTTTTATTCTTAGCGCATGCAACCCAAGACGCACAGCAGCAAAATACGGTAATATTTTTACACCCTCACCCCCTCATAATGGAAAACACGCGAAGAAATTCCTATGATGCAGCTTTTAATTTGAAGCCATCGATCTGGCTATCCGTGAAGGAAATCGAGCTATGACAGTGGTTTCAATGCTCAGGAGGAAGATGAATAGCGATTTGTGGTTTCAGTGCACGGAGAATGAAAATTAATAGTTGCGCAGGAAGAAAAAGTGACAGTGGTTTTGTGTTCAGTGGTTTCAGTTCGCAGGAGGAAGAAAAATAAAGCAACTTGGTTTTAGTGAAACCATGACTTTTCTGTTTTGTGTGATCAGCACTTTTACTGCCGTGTTACAGGCACCATTCAGGTTCAGGTGTATGAATAAACACTTATGGTACAAAATCTTTTTTGTTTAGCGCAGCTCCTGCGTAATTCTGTGAAGAATAAGAGACGTCTTCTCCTTTGGCTATGGAACAAGCCGTTTATTTATAACAAGGACGTTTTTGTCGGCTCTGTACATTCGACATGTGTTATACCAGCCACACATCATACACGTAAACGCACTCTTTACCGTAATGCCGGTAAAACAGCGCACAGAACATCCTCATGCCTACTGTGAACAATGAGTAGGAGCAACAACAGATATTATTTCTCAGCCTGGAATTGGCGGCTTATAGTCCGATGCGGTTTATATGTGACAAAATATATATTTCTTTTAAATTTTATCGGGTGCGGCTTAAACTTAGGTGCGCACTATAGTCCAGAATTTACGGTAATAATAATTTCACTCAGAAAGCATATCCCACCATGCATAAGACAATGACCTAAAGACCGAAAGGTAAAAGGGCGCATTACGTGAATGAGAAACTTTTATCTATGAAACTTGAATATTTTTTAGATAAATCTGTATTTAACTATTGTATTAAAACATCACTTTGCTATTCAACATGACTGTACACACACCATGAGTTAATCATTCACAACAATCACTTCAATGTCCTTCATTTAAGAAAAAAATATTTATTCATTGAAATTTCAGGGATGCAAAGACTAGTTCTAGTTTGCCACAAGCTCTCATCAACATCACAGCTTCTTTCCTTCCCCTCTTTGCATTCTCCATCTCTCTGTAACTCTTCTTTCGTTGATTCCCTCCATCCACGTTCCCAAACAAAGTCGTTGTGAATCTGTTCACTTTTACAGCATGTTTGCAAATATAAATTCGCTGAAATTACATGTTGTTTTGCAGCTAGTGGAGTATGAATAAAAAACATCTGGAAGATGTGGAAACTGAATGCATTTTATGTGAGAGCATAAAACAACAAACAGTTTCATGCACACAAACCTCTATTTCACTGTGTGATATTGACAAGGTCACTTCAGTTTGGACCAGTGCTGGTCAGCAAAAAACAAATTCAAATTTTTTTAATTGAAGGCTCGGCAGGTTACCCCTCATTCAAGCAAAGATATAACCTGTGACATAAACAACTTTTTGTCTCCAGATATATGCCCTGTTCTAATTTCAAAACCCATTTAGATGATTTGACAGTTTATATTGTCAGTTTATATTGTGACGTGATGGACATTGGGCTGTGTGTGTAGGTATATTTTATTTGAATATACCTGCACACTGAAAATAAAGCATAAACATCCAAATCTTTCACTTTCTGGACATGCAGCCTCATTGATTCTGAAGTTAGGTCAGGTCACTTTTTGACCCCCTGGGACCAGGCCTCAGGTGGCTGCTTTATTAAAGGTTCAGAGTTCAGGATCTCTCACTCTCTCTGCTCATCTTCTGCTTCTGGATGGTTTTGTTTACGATACTCAATCCTCATCACAGCAGTTACACACATCCACATGCACAATGCTGGTTTTATGGACTAACAGACCTCATGGTTTTATTTTAATTTATTAATTGCAGGTAATTTCCATGTTCTTCTCCCATTTTTCGCATTGGCTTCGAGCTGTGTCGTGACAATGAACAAATCTTCACTGGCAAAATAGGAAAAAAATGAAAACAGCAGTCGAGATTTTCTGAAGACTTTCTAATTAAAGTCAGCATACAATGTTTTAAATACATAAGTGTTTCAAATAAAGTACTTTTGTTGTTGCTGCTTCGAAAAAAATTAATTCAATGGTGCATGTATGTATCATTTTGTTATAAAAATGACATCTTGTAAATAGATTTTTAACTTTCGATGGAGTTTCAGTTTGACACAAAACTGAGATGTTTCTATTATTGTGTCATGTCATTTTGGACTTGTGACACACTGAGCTAAATTACACAGAAATTCTTTAAGCAAACACAAACAATTGTAAAGCATGTCTGTGCAGTTTTAAAAATTATTGCATAAATAAATTAATAAATGTATTTATTTTGCAAAGAATCTAGGGTGTTTCACTGCTTGCTCATTTGGCTTTAATTGTGTGTAGTGTTTTCATAAAATGAGGCTGGTTTTAAAACTTGTTTAAATAATATCAAAAAACTGTAAATTCAAGTTTAGTTCATTTAAAGATTCAAGGAGAGAACCACAAAATCTGATTAGTGTAAATTTACTTTGCAAAAACTAGCATTTCTTTTATTCACCAATTATCTACTTAGTTGATAGCTATAAAAGTAAAGCTCAATTTTTAAAAGCTGAAAGTATTTGTTGTTCACATATTTCACATTTATGCTATAAATAAAGGTTAAAGGAGAAGAAAATTGTCTATTAATGAAAAAAAATGCTACAAAGAGTTATGCTTGGTTTGTCAAACAGAAACAGCAGCTGATGAAAGTGCAGCTGATTTTTTTCATGTGCTGCTGCTTCAACATAATAATACATCAGCATTTACTAATTGGCTATAAATCTGCATTTGCAAAGTTACATTCCCTCCAAAATGGTAAAAACGTTGATTAAATTTGTACTTTAGCACAGTACCTGAATATATATATGTATATATATATATTTTATTTATATGACATATGTATTTTCTTGCTCCCACTCTCGCTCTCTGTGTGGGTGGGTGAGATGGTGTGTTTTTTCTTTTGACTATTGTTGAATGAAATGTGCTACATTAAGTTTGCACGAGCCAGAACTGACGGACATGTGTCTGTAGCAGTCCAGCACACATGCACAGACTTGGTGAATTAAAAGAACATTTTAAACCGTTACATATGTTTGCTTAGGCTGGCATCTGTCAGCTGACAACAAATGGCAGACACTCTGTTCCACAGTCACTTCAAAATGCTGCTCAGTATTCCTGATTAAAACAACCCGAGCAGCTAAAGACAGATGCTTGCCATCAGTTACGAAAAGCAGCTGCCTGTAAGAGGTTTGTTTCTTGACAAGCTGCAGAATTTGGCCTTCCACTGACACTCCACTTTACAATTTAACTTGTAAAGTATTTATAGAAACTGACACTTTTTCCGAAGTGTCGAAGTGTCGAAGAGTCACACTAAAATTCATGCATCCATCCATTCACTTCATCAACCCCTTAGACTGTTTGGGTTCTGGTGTGGCTGGTGTGCTGGAGTTATTACCAGGATAGGTCAGCAGTCCATCTCAGGCTGCATTTTATATTGATTTAAAAATATATTACATGTGCTTATTTAATTGTGTACATGCATTCATAGTGGTACTATTAAATCCTCTTTAGTCAATATTTTTATATTAACAATGGATCAGATGTCTACTGTATGTGTCTATGAAAAGGGTCCCTCACAGTAACAAACCCTCAGAGATGTTTCATTACTGATTTTATTCGCTCTCACTGCTCTCTTCATTGTCATTTCCAGCAGCAGCAGGCTGCTGTTTTCTGCAAAAAGGCTCCCGACCGGCCAAGAAAAATCAATGAGGGCACATTTAAATTGTTGTCGTGTCTCATTTTCATTTTCATTTCCTTCCGCAGAAGAAACCCTCGTTCTTACACTGATTGGAGAATGTAAAAAATACTCATTACACTTTTGCAGGTCGATTCCAGGGTTCTATACATCAGCAGTGAAGTATGGAAACAATGGATCCACATTTGTTCGTGAGACCTAGTCCCGACTTGGACAAAATGTGAGATCTCAGATGAGTTTAAGGGCCTCACAGCTTCACAGAAACAGCTTTGAGATGATATATCATTTTGACATCTGGGTTGAAAATATCCTGCAGTGTTTGGATACGGCAGAGGAGTGACAGGTAAATTGATTGTTGGATGATTAATTTTCTCTGATAAAGCGTCACTGGAAAGACGTTTGTGTGACAGCAATGGATGACTCTTAATTGCTTAATTTTATCTCCACCTCACTCATCACAAGGTAAGATTAAAAGATTAAATAAATATTGAAAAACTCATCAAACATCTGACTGCGGATAATAAAGAGCAGCGTTTTTACTCCTTGAGGAGCTCAGGTGGAAAGTTATTGTCACAAACTTTACTTTTAAGTATTAATTTTAGCAATTCTGTTAAAGAGCTGAGTGTATCACGCAGCCAAGGGTATCTGTTAATTATACATGTTTCTTATGACTGATTCTAAACAAATGAGAGACAGAGGATGATCACTGTGAATGTCTGAGCAAATGACACATCATGAACACAGTATTTTTGGTTGCTTTATAGTTGTCGTTTTTTTAAGTCAGTCACCCGAAACATGAGCAGAAACATAATTTGTCTTGTGTCCTTTGAAGGGAGGGATTCTTTGCACAAACAAATGAGTTTGGTCTCACCTAAACTTAACTTCTTCTCCCACATTTCAGCCTGCTCTTCACGTCTATCACCGTCGCCCTCGTCAAGGCTTTAATTACACATCTCGTTCATTAACACATTCTGCTTCACATGGTACCCAGTCAGCTGTGCGCAGTATTTTAGGATATGTCAAACTGTGTGCTTGTGTGTGTGTGTGTGTGTGTTTGCTGTCAGACTCTTTTTTTTCCTGTATTTCATACGACACAGGAAGGTGCATTGTCTGCAGTCACACCGCTCACTGTTAGTGATGCACTTGTAGAAGTCAAGGTTTATTTAACTTCATTTTTATTTCCCTTTTTGAAGCTACATTGTTTGACTTTTGTGTAAAGAACACTTGGCCTATGTTTGAGAGCTGCTATACAAATGAACTTGCTTTGCCCACAGCGTTGGTTTTTAACTGTCAAAGTCAGCTAGTGCCTCTGCTTCCAAACAATCCTGTGACCTGACGACAGCATCAAGAGTCAGTTTCACCACATTAGACTCCATTTTAACTCAGCGGTGAATAGACCGTGGATGATTTTTCTGAAAGGCACTTCCCGTCCTGGCATCAGGTCTAATTTGCATGTCAGTTTGCTGACAACCTGCAATATTGTATGTGGAAAGGATAACAACCTTGACTCTAGAATGATGCCATGCATGCTGCTTATTGCCACCCCACTGTATGTGATATTCTACAGCATATTTCATCTATATTCTTCAAATACTTTACTACAGAAAAAACACAGTGACTCACAAAGGCCTTTTTTGCACAAACATTCTTCATTCAATCCTTTTAATGTAAAGTATGAACTCTTTTCTGAATATGTTAGCATTGTGCAGCGCAACATACTGCTGTGCAGCTCATCTCTGGCATTATCTAAAACCTGTGCTGAACATCATTCTGCCATAAATGGCAAAGAAAGGCTCACAGCATGGCAGCAGTTCATGTGTCTGAGCTTGGACTGGCAGAGTAATGGTTTCTTTTGTTTAATGGTGCTTGTCTGAGCAGTGTCCTCCTACAGAAGGCTGATAAGAATGAAGACTTGCACAAAGAGATGTGAGCTCTATACAACTGATCTAAGCTAAGCTCGCCCACTAATTTATATCATTCAGGTTTTTTCCTCCATGCAGAGGACATCTGGACAATGGAGCTCAGAAGCTTTGTTCTGTGGTATAAATCGCTGTAATGCACCATTTTGGAGGTCATTTAGTTTACAGTGGTTTTGATATGCAGACCCCTTCAATCTATCCAGACCTTTAATTCAATATTTTGTAAAGTTACTTTAGCAGCAAATACAGCTTTCAGTCTTCCAGCCTCTGCTTTTAGAAATCTGATGGTTGGAAACATCTTGCTTCTGATAATCATTGAGGCTACTGTAAAGCTTTGGAAAGGCTTTGAGTGTGCTTTAGAGAAGACCATTGTTTATTTAAAAAAATAAAAATGTTTTGCGACTGAGACATTGTCAAACTTCAACTGAAAAACAGTTATGTCAGGAAACTATCTTGCCATAGTGCTGTACTAGTTCCCAGAATCTCTTTCATAATCTTTTCATTATGTAATACAATACAGCAAACAACATTTTAACTGTCACAGTTTTTGAAGATGCGAGAAGTCTCTTTGTGGCAGGTAATTTATTTCCATCTGCTGTGGAATGCACAAGGGGCACAGCAGGAGGAAATATTACAATGTATAATCATATTGCAAAGTTAATGTTATTGAAGTTACAATACCTATATCTGCTCAAATCAATATGCTTTTAATAACAATTAAGACACTTCATCTCTGCAATGGCTTAGTGTCTTTAGGTTCAATGTTATGGCTTTACATTTTGATCTCAGTGACCTGCAGAAAGCGGGAAAATAATAGAAGGCCTACGATTTTCTCAGGCATTGCTAGTTGGCAAATGTTTAAATATGACAAAAAGGTAAAATACAAACTAAAAAGAAAATGTAGCTGTAAAGAATGAATTCACATACAGTTTGCTTTGTGATTCTCAGGCAGATGTATTATTACTAAATGGCTTTAACATTGTACAAATGTAGTGTATTGATGGACGTAATCTTGCAGAGTGTTTAAATTGTAGTTCAGGTACAATAAAATGTCTGTTTTCCCTTTCTTGCTCTGGGATACATGAAGCTTTGAGCTCCCATTTAGCGAAGGCCTCAGGCAGGGTCAGGGTGCACCTGAAGAATAAACAGTGCAGAGTGTACACAGACACAGGTGTGTTTAAAAGTGCAGCAAATGTTCTACTATTTGTCCACTGACCTCTCTGGCTATAAAACAGGCCAAAATGCTAAAATGACTTTGCCTAATAAACTCCTCACATTAATGTAGGAAGGGTTTTTATATATTTTATTTCATTTCTTTAATAATACCATGGTTTATTTAAGATTACAAAGAATCTGTCATGGATTTCTGGATTTGTGTCTTTCTATACTTGAACACATGTGCAGGGTGTCAAAAACACAGAAAAACAATAACCAAAAAGCTACTGCAAGGGGTTTTATTTTTGCCTTTCAGGAATGTATATTTGCATGAGTTGGATAATATTTCTTAAGTTCAATAGTGAACTAGATGTCAAAGACAATGTTTAATTACAGTTATTTGATGTTTGCTTTTAACACAGTTTTTCATGTTTGCTTTTAACACCTGCTTCAGATTATCATGCAATTCGATGGCCTTAGTCTGACTGGCCTTTACCATAAAAACAGGATTTTATGCTTATGGAACTCTCATAATGTTGGCTCCATTTCCCACCATAACTCAGTAATATGTTCAGTTTTGCCTATCGACTTTTCTTAAACTTAAACAAGAATGTCTGACATTTAATTTCCTACACCTGTCTGATGCACTGATGCTTTCATGCTTTTCAAGATAGTTATCTATCATAACATGCTATAAATAGACATCTCCAAGGTAACTACTATATCAGAAGTAAGAGGTAAATGTGTTCAGTGATGTGCACCTCCTATACAATATATCCAGTACCTTTAGAGAAGGGATCCAACCGACTTCGAGCCATTATTGTCAGAAAGAAAAGTAGGCTGTGACAGAATACGACCGAAAGCCAATCTGTGAACAGACTGCAGACATCACGCTATAATAATAATAATAATAACTAATTGAATACATGCAGTAGTTCACAAAACTATAAACCCACTAGACTGTATCTATACTGTACATAAATGCAGAGTACTTAAAAAATCTTTGAAAGCACCATTATAGCTCAGGGTGAATGCCATTTGTACACAAATACACACACTTTCCGTTTGGAGACATTGTTTGGAAGTCACACACATTTGCCAGGACATAGAGGACTCAGTAACCATTTTTCTGGGGTCCATTTAAGCTCAATTTAAGTTAAAGATCTACAAAATCCAGCAAACAAACAGCTGCAGAGCATCATTAGCTGTTCTTTTTAAAATTATGATAGAGAACACTCTGCTCCAAAATAGTCAATTTTGATATTATTACCGTGTTTCTTCAAAGACCGGTAAATGCATTTTACCTGGTGACCTGGTTATCTAATAGAGAGAATGAGTGAGAAATGAGAAGGAATCAGTCTCTCTGGACACAAACAGGCATATGGTAAATAAATAGCATATGGTATATGGTATTCACAACTCTGCTAATGACGAAATCCGAAAATACATAACAATAAAAATACATAATAAAGGCAACACCAAACTCCGGTTCTAGTAGAAAACCATCTACTGGGCCAACTATAAATTAGAGTTTACAACACCCCTGCTGGATTGGCGCCCTCTGAGTTCCTGTTTCAGCCAACAAGGTGCATGTACATGCAATTCCTGGCAGCTTGTTATCTAAGGGGGTTACATAAGTGAAAATTAGAAAAGGAGAAAAACATGGGGAGTGATGAAATAGAAAGTGAGGGAGGGAGGAAGGTGAGAGGAGGGAGTAGGACAGGAAGCAATGTAGCAGGATGGGGGGGGCACTAAAAAATGGTTAAACAAAATAAAAATTATAAAGGGGAATAGCTGGCTGCGTCTCACTTAGACAAAAGAAGATGATAGTATTGGAAGAGAAAGATAATTCTCATAACCACGCTCCAGCTGTTCACATTTTGACAAGACGCACACACAAACACACTGGGTAACTAATTGGAAAATTATGCCTTATTAGTTTTTAAGGATAAATTAAACAATAACAAGTTGAAGCAGAATATGTTTAACTTTATGTACTGTGAATCGATGGCTTTTGTCTCCACTGACGCCACAGAGAATCTGTGAATAATTAAAGTCATTATCAAAGAGAAGCAGGGTGAAAATTGTGGCAGCAGGCAAAATAATCTCCACTTGTAATGGGAAACATCAGTGATTCTTTCATCCAGAATTGGATTTGGAGTATTCAATGAGACTTATTAAAATAAATCAGATGAACTGAATGAATTTAATTATTCTAATGTTTAATGAAATTGACAAAATCTCCTCCATCTTCCATGTAGCACACAATTTTATGTAAATACCTGTGTGGTATTATTTTATTGTTAGAGGTGTGAAATTTTAAACTCTGTTTACAGGCACAAAATTAGCTTTGCAGATACAAACCTAAAGGTAGAAGTTTCCAAAACTTTACTGATAAAAATTAAGTTTGCAGTTTTACACCTTAAGAATCAAATAATAATACATACGTATTGTCCAGTCTCTGGCCTGAGTTCCTGGTGTCTAGCCTTATTTGGTCATTTCCTGTTTCTGCTCTCCTCCTCCCTCCCGTGTTACCTGATCATTTACACCTGTGCTCTCCCTTTCTTAAGTAGGCCTGCAGTCCTCTCTCCCCTGTCAGATTGTCTGCTTGCCCAGTTTCTCCTTCTGCTTGTTGTTGCCCTGGATCTGTTGGATTTCGGTCTTGGCCTAGTTGTTTTTTTTGTGTTGGATGATTTGGGTCTGACCCTGCTTTTCCTGGACTTTTCTTTCTGCTCTGTTTGTCTGGAGATTGGATCTTGATGTTTTGGACTGACTACTGATTTACCCTACTCCACTGCGCTGTAGTCTGTATCCTGTTTTCCTCAGAACCCTCTTGCTACCTCCTTTACTTGAACCTGCTCTCCCCTGGAACCCTGGACTCTGGAATTGATTTCCTGGACTTGGATCTTGGTCCTCCATCGCCTGAATCACCCACATACTCTGTCACCTGTGCACCCCTGCTATTCCCCTGAGCTCCTGTTTCCCTCTGATGTTCCACTCATTCCTGGCCCTCAGTCTTCTCCACACATTAACTACCCCCAAAAATACCATGGCAATGAGTAACTAATCGAAGTGACTTTAACAAATATCTGTCTGCACTGAACCCAGTCTAATCGCTCTATCAGTATCACACCTCTGCCTGCTGTGCCTGCCCTGGTTCCCTCATTCCCACCTGCTTAAAGCTCCACCAGCATTATCAATAAAATCTTTTCTACCCAGTTCTGTGTCGTAAGGCTGTTGGTTTTTGAGTCCACCAGTCGTTTCTAGTTCTGCCTGACAACTATGTAAGAAGAAGACAAGTTGGTTAAAAATTGCAGACTTGGCGTTGGTGATGTAGGCATCTTACAATGCCTATCAGAGGATATGGAGTTACCAAATTAAAGTCTATTTCAATAATACATTTTCAGAGCCTAAATAACTTTAATTTACCTTGTAGTTAGACAAAAAATATAATAATATTCCCAAGGTCAGGTCATTCAGTCAGTGGTTCTTATTTAGGGACTAACCTTTAGGTTGTGACAAAAGTGAGATTTAACACGTTTTTCCCTTTTGGTGTCTAAACAGATGATCCAGTATGGTGAATAGCTAATTTAGCTACAGCTAAAGTTGCTCTGTGCAAACAGCTTTAGAAAGCAGCTGACCCTGTGGTTCACAGATGATGGAAAAAGCTACAGGGTCAACCTTGGCTCATCTGTTTTTAGTGGTAAGGCAGTGATAAGCTGGCTAACCTTTGAATTGAACTTGGAGACCTAATGAAGTAGTAGGAGTTGATGTGCAGGAAATAACCACGATTCTCTGATGACACATTAGGAACAATTTAGTGTGACCTAATCAGTCCATAGCCAGGCAAGATGGGCTGGGACTAAGCATGTCATTGTTTAGAGGTGTCATTGAGGGGAGGTGTCTTTTAAATGATGGTCTGTGTAAACATCATTCAAAACACAACTCTTCCTTGCTACATACAAGCGAGGATGGCGGTCTGGTAAAATATTTACTCATGCCATTTAGAGAACAATGGTTGTGTAAATAACCCAAGGTCCTTCATCTTAGCATTAGATTTGGGAAATACTGACTCCTAAATTGCTGGGAGTTGTTACCAGAGGGCCAACTTTCCTCTGTCAGAGCACTACTGAACCGTACCCACACTTGGGACTTAATGAGCTTGTGCAGAATCTGTACATGGAGCCTGTAAAACCTGGCAAAGTATGCAGTGAGGCCCATCTTGCTGCAGCACAAATACCATGAATGGAGATCCTTTAGAAACGGGCCCATGAAGTGGTCAGACCCAGTAGAGTGTGTCTGCAGTCCCATCGGACTAAGTCAACGGGACTGCAGGCACTAGCCCACACAGTCCAGTAAGAATGCAGTTGTTTAAAGACACGCTTCCAGAAGGCAGTTAATCGCCCTTGATACGAATACCTGGTCACTTCTACTACAGCCTTTAGTTCATGTGGAATCACAAGGCTAGAACTGGACATAGAATAGGCAACCGCTAATGTTTGGAGTTATCTCTGCCAACAAATGTTTTGGAGGCCAATGGGAAACTATGAAAGTCATTGACTGGTCCTCCTCTCTTACCCTGATCAGGAAATCAGTGCTACTGGGGGAAATGCATGCAGAAGAACACGAGGCCACTAGCGAGCTGGTGCATACTGGTCATGAAAACATGACAGCCTGATGGGAAAGAGGTTTACCAACAGTTTTCAATAGTGCTCCCACACCAGGCTCAGCACATGCTCCTCCATTCTGCATAAAGGGGGTTTCCTCTGGACAGCAGATCTGCTCCACTCCACTGGATGGGAGGGTGGAGATGCTGGATGCCTCTTCTGTCCTGGCAGGGATTTCTTCTGGTAAAGAGGAAACACCCCTGCTGTTCTACTGGGGGAATTTTATGAAGAGCATGTTCTCTATTCCCTCTGGAGCTGCCTGTCTCTGCATGTTTTGTTAAGCCAGGAGACTATTTTTTTCCAATAACTCTAAGGAGGATCAGCAGTAATTATTTCACCTTCCTATTTACTTTTGGCAGCTTGGCTTGAAGCTCAGGTCAAACCTAAGGCCACTGAACAGCCACACATACTACAAGTCCAAATGCCAGGAAGATGCATCTCCATCTGGAGCTACAGATTTTGCATCCCTGAAATTGCATCATTTACATTTACATTTAGTCATTTGGCAGACGCTTTTTATCCAAAGCAACTTTCTCTGTGAGTAAGTGCAACTGTGAGCAACTAGGGGTTCAGTGTCTTGCCCAAGGACACTTTGACATGCAGGAAGCAGGGACTGGGGATTGCACCACTGACCCTGTGGTCCATGGACAACTGCCTTATAATTAACCTAAGACTTGGGGAAGGGGGATCAAATAAATTGAGTCGGTCTCTCCAACTCAGCATAGGCATTTTTCAGTCCAAGGCACAAAAGATGGATATCCACCTTTAAATTTTTGTATCACAGGGACTGGCCGGAGCCTCTGTCATCTCATCATTCTCATCTCTAGTGGGAACATTAGCCACGGCCACTGGCAGGGGTTAATAGCTGTGAAACTATGCTGTGATGGTGGGCTGCTGAAATCTACCTGGTGTGGTTAGAAACTGGCGGTGGCCAAATGGGAGAATTAACTTTAAGATGATTTCCACAATCTTGCTCTTATATACCTCAACCACAGGAAGTAGCTAACAGCAGCTCAGGGAGTATTTCCATTCTAGAGTCTAAATAGCCTTCAAGCTTCTGTTAAGACCATCTTAAAAATACCAAATCGCTCCTTTAAACTCAGCTGTCAATTGAAGTAATATGTGTTGTAAGAGGATTAGATGAATCTGAAAATCATCTTTTGTTCCTCCCCATTAAAAGCTGGCCCCTTTGTGCACTGTGTTTGTTGCATGTGTGTCTCTGCAGATGTGTGTTCACAGCATGCGAGCAAATGCCATGTGTGCATGTTTGTCCAGTGTCTTTTTTCCCTCCCTTGCCTTTGTGAGCTGGTTGTTTGCACAAAAGAAGTGATTAGTCATCTCACTCAGTTATGAGTCAGTAAAGTTAAAAGTACTTAGTAGTTTAGATCAGCTTCAGTGACATTTTTTGAATATAATACATAATTAGTTTGTTAGTGGATAATTTCTGATTTCCTAATTTTTGGTGGTGTATGTAAATAATTTACAATTATCTAGTGACTAATCATTTCAGCAGCAGCATCACAATGTGTGTGCAATATTAAATATCATAAGACAAATTACCTATCATGCTGCATGCATTTTAGTTGTTGCTTATACACAATTAAAACTCAACAATGAATGATAGTTGTTTTCAGCAAAAAGACATAAGGATGTGACATTGTTTACATTTGTATTGTACCGAGTGAAATAGGAGAAATAAGGTACGATGATGTGAAGTATCTCTGTTAAAAAAAACGATCATCATCTTTTGACTTAGCTGCACATTTTATCTCCAAGACTGAGCCCAAACACTTACTCCTGTCTCCGTCTTGCTCACTGACTTCTCCCCGGCGCTGCATCTTCTTTTTTTCCTCCCCTCCCCCTTAGCCCTCTCTCCCTCCCCTTTCCCTTCACTTCCCTCCCACTTTTCTCTCTCGCTAAAGAGCACAGTCTCTACGCTCCCCTTCATTTCCCACTCCAACATGTTGGCAGGAGAAGAAAGAAGAGGATGCTGCACTCTACCCTTGGTGCGTTCTTGCCACCTCTCCGGCCAGCGCACACAGCTTCTGACTCAGAATCACCCTCAGCTTTTAGTTGTCTCAGCCTAAAGGACTTAAGAGAAGAGTCGGCCGAGGAACCAAAGGATACACAAGACATCAGGAGCTCTCGCACCAGGGTCCAAAACAGGAATAAAAAGAGCAAAAGAGCGGAACAGAGCAATTGCTCCTTGGCTGTGGTAGAAACTACTAATACCTCAGCGGTGACCACCTCCTCTGTTTTCCCTCGCTCCTCTTTCTCCTTCTCTGCTCCAAGATCTATGTGGCAAGAGGCATTAAGAAGGAAGCGGTATCTCCTGGACCGGGCAGGGGAGTCGGGCGAAGGAGATAAAAGAGCAGGAGGTCAGGAGAAGAACAAGTCCCCAGACTGGCTGTACGAATCCTACTACTGTATGAGCCAGCAGCATCCTCTGATTGTGTTTCTGCTGCTCATTGTGATGGGAGCCTGCCTGGCTCTGCTGACTGTGTTCTTTGCTTCAGGACTGGTAAGCTCCTCATTCACAATGTGACACACAGACAGAGGCATGGTACATGTTGGTGTGTGTGTGTGTTTGTGTGCACATTATGTAGTCTCACAGCATGCGTGTAAATGGGTCACACAAGACTGACATGCCAGTCATGTGCTTACAATTGCGCATATGTGCACATGCACACACAGAAGGCAGCTTGTCAGATGTACAGACACATACAAGTGTGCGTGTGCCACATCTATATGCACACACGGTTGTGCTCTGACAGCATGTGGTCCTCATGGCAGCACTAATGTGAAGAGATGGGTGAGATAAAAGTAAGGGGGGGGGATAAGAGAGTTAGGTGCTGTATGAACTCATGGTTCACTGAACTACATGAGGGATTTCTGTTGCCTTCTGTCACAAATTTGACAGCGTTTTATTTGCTGTAAAACCCTGAGCAAATGAAATTCAGTTGTGGCACAGCTCTGGTAAATACATTTTCAGAAAAATAAACATTCTGAAAAATAAAAAGATTTGCAATATTTATTTTGCCTGGGTGCATTTGATCATTAGATAATGTGATACTGTATCTAAAATAATGCTTTGAGTTTTACAAGTACAACATTTATACACAAGCTGAGTATTATAATGTAATTTTTAAACAATGAATACGTTTTTTCTGATTTAACAGTGCTAGGAAATGGGAGAGTGGCTTTCATTTTCTTCCATTAACTTATGGGCAATTAGTCAACAAATTACTCAACAAATGAAGTCTCTAGATTGAAAGGATAAGAAGAGACAACAGTCTTATTAATATGGCAACAATTTATGGGTGGTTTATCATAATTCGTCAAACGTTTGATTTATGACCTTTGCTACAGCTGGTGGATGTTCCCTACAGATTACCTAATTTTCCTTTTGGATTTATTATTCCAACCTTCAGTCAATGCTGTCATAAATTGTTAAAATATTGTATATGTAGAAACTGAAACTATAAAATAAAGACATTCAAATTTACTGTTTAGAGAATAATATTTATCTACAAAAACAACGTGCATTTGTGTAGTCTTTCAGTGAGCAAGCAACCCAGTATGTGTTTTCCTGTAGGTCACCGTTTAGTTTATTTTACTGTCCTTTTTTCTCTACTCCTGCACTTCATAAGTCTGATGTATGCTGTTCACTTTGTTTGTTTTTGTTATTCTTCCTCTATGCCAATCTACTTCCATCCATCCTCATGCCTGTGTCATCTCTCACCTCATATTTCAGTTTTATTTGTATCCCATCAACCCCCCCCCTCCATCTTACTAGCTGGTTGACCTAAATCCTGTGCTGTTTTGGAGCTCTGCTCTGAGCGAGACAAACTCTCCGTGGCTCTCTGCCGCCACGCACATCCTCTTCTGTCCCAGTGAATTCACTCTGTGCAAGAGAAGAGGGCAGGTGGGGGTGGGGGGCTAGAGAAGGAGCGGGAAAGAAGAAGAAGCGGATGAAAAGTGTAAAAAAACAAATACCACGACAAATACTGGCAGCAAAACCGTTAGGTTACTTAATAAATAAAACAATACAATATTCCATTGGGAATAAACAGCTTGTACTAATGTTTTAAACTTAATAGATTAAAAAGAAACCATACAAATTTATTATTATATATAATTATTATATACGTATTGGTTTATTTCTTTGACATCAAAGCATTTTACATATTATCTTGCCTGCTTATCCGATGTGGCACATCTGTCTCCCCGTCTATATGCCATCCCACATCAGACACAAGCCCAACAAAGGCATGCAGCACAAACAACTACTTTCACTTGGCTATCTTCTATCTTCTTACATCTACCAAGAAGGGCCCCCCCCAAAAAAAAAACTCCTGAAATTTTTATTAGAACTTTCAATTCTGAGTGTATTTCAAAAAGGCAGCAGCAAATCCATTATGGATGTGGCTTCAACTTTGCTGCTGGTTAACACTAGGCTTATTTTTTCTATGTTTTGTTTTTCTCAGCTGATTGTTTTGTGATATCTTTGCACGTGCAGTGTTTTTACTTTAGATCTTCCTAACACAGGGACTAAAGTACTATAGCTAGGTAGAATAGGTACAGCTTGAAATAAAAAAGAATTTTTGAATTATTTGCTAAATGTGACGTTAATAAGCCTTGATTACTATATATCTCAAAACATAGCACCAAGACAAATAAATGTGTACTTATAGCCAGTGATGTATGGTGATGGATATGTAATATGTATTTAATTTAGTACAGATAACAATGTACTTCATAGGCTTAAGTGGCTACATTGCTCAACAATGGGCAGAAACATTGGACTACAGCAATGAAAATGTCAGATTTTAATCAGCTTTATTTTAGCCAATAACAATTCATTTAAATTCCTGGGTCAACCCCAATACTCAACCCCAGGACTGGCTCAAAATATCTCTAGCAGAAGCAGTTTTTGTCCCCTGCATTTACTGCTTCTCTGGGTGAGTCACATGTCTGCCTTGGTTGTTTGTATTTTCAGGACACTACAGCAAAAGATGGAGCGAGAGGAGTGGCTTTTTATAACACTGTTTCATGCCCCCTCAAGACAAGTCTTTTAAATTTCAATATTTTCTTTATTTAGATCTCTCTCAGGCAAACCTAGTTTTTCTCTGAATATTCTTTAGTTCTTTCATGAATTACATATCTTCTTTCCATTTTTTAAATTGTCTGTCCACACGTAATTTTTTATTCTGTTCATTTTCAGAACGTCGAGGACCATGTGGCCTTTGTAATCACTGTGCCCACAGCACTGGCAATCTTCCTGGCTGTGTTTGTACTTGTCTGCATTGAGTCCATCTTCAAGAAGCTTCTGCGTGTTTTCTCCCTGGTCATTTGGGGCTGCTTGGTTGCCATGGGTTACCTTTTTATGTTTTCTGGTGGGATCATCTGTCCATGGGATCAGGTAAGACACCAATGTATTATTTGGTGAATATGCTGTACAGGAACATGGGGTACATTCTGTCATTATATTTAATGTGACTCTGTTATTTTGATTGAGCATTTTTACAAGAAATCTTTTGTGGGAAAACCAAATACAACAAGATAACTTTGAACATAGAGTACAGCACATGGTTCAAAAGAAGGATCATCTCTTAAAAATCCTCTGTTGTATACCAGCAAACTGAACATGGAGCAAATGTAAGCATGTAAACACTAGGAGATAAGCTAAAATCTAGGTCAGGTAAATATTGCTGCTGAAGTTTTTCTCCCACTTGCTCATTTTTTTATTCTGTATGAAATGACTGCATTTGAAGGGATTTTGAAGAATATGGGAGTGCATATTTTGCGAAAGTTAACCACTCACCCCATATGCATACATAGTATATCATACTCACAGTGACATGAGCTACATATTCAAATTTGCTTGTATTATTCTGCTCAAGTTTGTTTCCTCCTAATACCAAAGTATATGGCTGCATCCCAGACCAAATTGTGTTTCTATGTGTGCGTGAGATATGAGAGTGTGATGTGTAGACATATTTACTGTCTTTAGGGTAGTTACTTTGCTTGTAAGTTCTTTTCAAAATTCATAATTGTTATATCAGGATGATATATACACAAGCAAGGACCAAGAGTTTGCTGAAAATAAAATGCACAGGTACATCTACTGAATAGGACTTGTGACAGATTGAACGGTATGACGACTGGAGTGAAGAGCCACGGTTGGATGGAGTGACAGCTGCAGTGTGGGACCATGGGCCGGGATGACAGCGGATTGGGGAAGGCTTTGGAGAGGCTCTGCTATTAATCCGTGTGTAGCAGACCCCCAAAAGCCTCCTAGAAAAAACAGACATCTGAGAGTCAAACAGATCAGCCAATGTCGGTCTTAGGGTTGGTGGTGTAGTGGTAGAATAGCAGCTTAAAATGTAGAGATGAGGAAACAAATCCCCCTAGAGCAGGGGTCTCCAACACGTGCTTTTTCCAACTAAATGAATCCTACATAAATTTGAAAACTTGAATGAGTTGAAAACTGGTCACATTTAATTGGTCACTCGGCAAACAAACTTACATGCATCCAATCAAATTCATCAGTGTCCCGCCCCTTTCTTACACGAAAGGATTATTTGACAATTAGTTGTCAATCAAACATTGTGCTTCTGTCAGGCTTGATGAGGTGGTACCGACGAGGGTTGCCAACTCAGCGACTTTGTCGATATATTTAGCGAAAATTCGAGACCCGAACTGACTCTTTCTCGAAAAAGCGACTGGTGACCAGTCTAGAGACTTTTTCTGGTGTTATTGGAGACTTTTGGAGACTCTGGCGTAAAAGTACGTATCGTTCTCACTGTTTTCAACGACAACGTGCTGCCCACAAGCTCAGACGAGATGTTCACCCCGCGCTCCGTCCAGCCCCGGTGGGACCCAAACCAGTAAGAGAATACAAAAATGAAAAAAAAAAAATGTATGCAGACAAACTACATGTTTAAATTACATAAATATTTTTTGTCATATTTTAATGCAAAGCGTGAGTTGTGGACGCCAACATTTTGTAAAGATTCAGGAAAACAGCTTATCAGTTTGTTTGGGTTGAAACTAAAGGTATTAGAGTAAATGGACAAGCAAGAGTAGCTCGCGGCCATTTTGATTTTGTAAAAGTCGCTCTCGGAGAAAAGGGGTTGGAGACCCCAGTTCTAGAGAAAGCACTAAGATAGTGGAGAGGAAAGACTCCTGTAAAAGAAACCTGGCAGAACCAGGCTCAGGGTGCGTGGTCATCTGTCTTGACCATTTGGGAATGTGGTAATCGCTCAAGGAGGAGGTCATCTCAAAAGGTTGGTGAAACATAAAGATGGCAGATGAGTATGAAACCTCCTACCCCCCAAATGTCAACAGAGTCTAAATTTAGACCAATAGCGATTGCCCAGGATTAAAAGAAAACGCTGGCTGCAGAGTAAAGTAAAGACGGTGACTAAAGTTATATATGCTTGGCAGCAGTAGAAGCAGTTGATCTACTACTTCTCTTTTGGCTTTTCCCATCAGGGGTCGCCACAGCGAATCATCCTTTTCCACTTCACTCTATCCTGGGCATCTTCTACTCTGACACCAGCTAACCTCATGTCCTCTGTTAGAACGTCCATATATCTCCTCCTGGGTCGCCCTCTTGCCCTCTTGCCTGGCAGCTCCATCTCCATCATCCTTCTACCAATATATTCACTATCCCTCCCCTGCACATGTCCAAACCATCTCAATCTGGCCTCTCTGACTTTGTTGCAAACACAGGCAACGTGTGCTGTCCCTCTGATGTGCTGGTTCCTTATTCTGTCCAACCTTGTCCAGAATTTAAATTACACAATTTAATTTCATCAAGAAGTTGATGAACTTCTGAATAATATGAAAATCTTACATCCTGGTGCGCAAGAGAGGTTGAAGTAGGTATGGTAAATTCCGAAGATACAAACATGGCATATTGTTGTTGGCACCTCTGTCTAATAAGAGGAGTAAAAGTAGGTAAGTTGGCTATGCAATATGAAAACTGGCATCTGGGTGCCTAGGAGAAACACAAGTAGTTACTGTAGGTGAGACAACTAAGAACTACAAAAGATGGCATCACGTGCCCGAGAAACTAGCAGTTGTTAAGGTGAAGCCGCAAAATACAAAAGCAGCATCCCGAGAGAGGTAGAAGTAGTTGGGGTGATTAAGAATATATGAACCTGGAAGGCATTTCGGTGTGCAAGAATTAGTAATAAAGGTAAACTAAGAATATATAAACCTGGCATCTTGCTGCTCATGCACGCTGATACTTTTGCTGGTACTATAGATTGCAAAGCTGTATGCACGAAAAACAAGAACGCTCTGACGGTTGCGGTAGGAGGGCATTTATGGATACACCAGAAGGGGTGTGTTTGAGGTGTTATCCTGCTCTTGAAGTTTATATATTAATCTCCATTTAATGGAATCAAAACTGCCAAGGGTTTATCATTGCTTCCCGCAAACAGGATCATCAGAAGTACAGTGCAGTGCAGTACTGTAGGCTTTCATCATTTGAAAAATCAACTTATTCAACAGTACTTGGAAAGATGAAAGTGAAAATAGACTTATTTAAGCTTCACTCCATTCATTCCTTTTTTCTACTTGCAAAAACTGTTAGTCCATTATGTCTTTATGCTTTCTAGTTAAAACAAGGGAGTTGAATCCATCCTTGTTAATTAACACATTTCTAAAAAGATAGTATTGCATATTGGTGCAGCACTCTTATATTTAGAGTGCAGGAAATGAG
Organism: Channa striata; assembly: GCA_033026295.1. NCBI lineage: Eukaryota > Metazoa > Chordata > Actinopteri > Anabantiformes > Channidae > Channa > Channa striata. The sequence goes on along the minus strand of CM065175.1, from coordinate 11,451,528 downwards.
AGAGTCTACTTTGGGTATCATTGAAATTATGTCATTGGGGTCACATCTCTTTCTGCAGTCAGGAATAAACATGCTTTGAAAATTGTACAATACATGTGCTGTTGCCATTAACCTGGGATAAGTTAGGCCTCCTTGAGACACATTGGTAACCATACTAAAAGAGACTAGTATTTCACATTTCCCAGCCTCCCCAAAAGCGCCTGAAATATCTTATGATTAGCAATTTAAGTGACTTTTTTTTTATTCTTTTGATGTTTATGCTTTATTTCTTTGTGGATGCAGGTAATGGAGTGGCAGAGTTCAGTGTTATTGAAAGGTGGGAGCATTTGTTTCAACCAAGGAAGCAAATTATATCAGTTTCTTACTAGCAATGTTTTTATATATAAATATACATTTATATATAAAATCATATATACTATATATGTAGTCTGTCAACAACAGTTTTCCAGGCTCAGTCACAATGGTGCTAAAGCTGTTAAGTAGGAGAGGCAAGCACTTGCACTGAGGTGCTCTTTAAATAAAAACAGATAAAATCATCGGCAACAGTGTCCCTCCAATTTTTGTCACTGTGTGATATAAAATATTTTTTTCTATGTAAACTACTTCACCCGAACACTGCCAGAATATAGTGATTTGGGGGGGGGGCACACGAGACATAGGGGATTATTTTGTATGTATAACCCTAAGCTCATTAAAGATAATAGCTGCTGCCCCATGTCTGTCGCAAAGAGTTGCATTTCTGAGTCAAATTTTATGACAAATTAAATACTTTCTTTTTGAAATGTGAAATGTCTTTTGTAAATGTGTCACAGTCAAAAACTCAAATTTCTTGTTTACAAAGGTTTTCAGACCGCTTTCTGAGGCAGTTTTAAATTTGTGGTTGCAAGATTATTAATCTGAGTACTCCAATGCAGTAAATCGCTGACTTACTTGTCTCATGGAGGACTGAAATTTTTATAACTTTAAAATCTTCATCCTTGCTTTTTTTAAAAAGCATTTGATAGTCATGCTTCACTTGCAAAACAGAACCACATACATCATGTCTGCAAAGATACGCAAAAATTTGTGAAGAAGAACATTGGCTGGAACAAGACATTGTGGTGACAAAGTGATGGAGTAAGAGGGGGAGTCAATCGTATGGAACAGGATTTCCAATGAAGCCCCATGACATGGACAGTCATAGGGCTGGAAAAGTAGCAGTACTTACTGAAGTGTAGCTTATACTGGTGGCTATCAGTTGGAGACCGTCCTCTTGAAAAGATGACTGAAATGTCAACCCTCCAAAAAGGACCAAGAGATAAGTAATACCATGTAGGGACATCTAGCAGCTGTACATGAAGTAAGACCCTGGTAGATGGGGCACAAACATAGGACTTTCAAGAAAACCAAAATTCACCAAAATCCAGTGTGAAACAGCAGCAGATGTTTTTATTGTTATTGCAATCAGTGACATGGTGCAAATCAAGGAAGTTCTGATTTTAAGGTAAACCACAACCTTAGGACCTGTAGATAAAATCAGTCATGGCTTATATTTATAACTAAAAAAAGGATATATAATTATATATAAAATGACAACAATATATATTTTTATTTTTTTGTCTTAGAAATTTACTAATTGAAAAAAAAATAAGAGCTAACAATCTCAGGAGACACTGAGGTCAGGTCCGTATCTTTTTATCCTACCCCTTTATAGTTTTGGGGCACACTGATAATTTTACAACCCTAAAGAGACTAGTGTGTGCTAGGACTTTTTTTATGTTATCACTTACAATTGCCAGAACAATATTTAGTTTTAATTAAAAAAACTATTATAATTCTCAAAAGGTGCTAATGCCAAAAGCTCACATTATTTCCTGCTTTGGCAAGTGTTTTTTCCAGAAGCATTTTTCTGTTGCTTTGCATGTTAACAATATAAATATACAGAGTCTCTGCAGTAAAGAGTTGTGTTTCAACTTAGAAATTTGCAGTAGATTGAAGAAAATGTCCTCCATAAGTTTTCATAAGCTGCATAACTCCAGTGACTTGAATGAAGTTCAACAAATAGGCTGTCAAAATACCTACATTATTTGTGTTGACATTGTTTAAGAGAGTGAGAGAACAAGTGGTTGTCACAATAGACTGCATTGTCAGTACAGTACACTTTCAGGTTCCAGCTCTAAATATTCCCTCAGCTGTGTTGTACCCTCTCAGAATTAGTTTTGTTTGTACATTACATTTTCCATTTTCAAAGCTAAAATCAACTGATGCTTAGGCTGTCTCCACAATGTTATCTCTGCTGACGGTGAAGAGAAAGGCTTATCTATGTGGTCCTGCCTCTAACCCTCACTGGCAGATGTTTGGACCCTGCCTTGTCTCTTCCCGTCCTCTTCTCAGTCTCTTTCGATCCCTCACTGTCACAAACAGACTCACATACTCTGTGAATATGTAGGCTTGAAGACAGAGGTGGGAGGAAGTCGAGGTGACGTGGACAGGCATGTCTGGATTGAATAGTAAAGAAGATGGTAGATGGCAAAAATAGGACAGGAACTAAGTAGAGGAGATGATAAGGGAGTAAGGCAGAGAGGGGCAGAGGGAGATGCAGAATAATATGTAAAGACTACAGTAACCTTCTTAAATTAAAATGTAGTTTTATTTACCAAGGTCGATCTGCCCACACTAGAAACCAAGCACTTTCTACGATTATTTCTCCTCATTTAACTTCAATATAAATGCAGTAGATCTACCTTTTTATTCAGATTTTTAAATATAGCTACAAATGGAAAAAATCCTGTCCCTTTAAATAGTGAAATAGCAAACTGACAAGTGCAGCACTTGCTCGTATAGACACACAGACACACAACCTTCCACTCTGGAAACAGTAAACTAATCTCAGTCACAGACTGCAGACTAAAAGCCTGATGTAATCTGATGCTCCATTTCTATAATTTGTTTTATGAACCCTTCTTAGTGTCATTATCAAGGAATTGATTAATGGGGCAGAAGCAGAGAGGACTGTACCGTGATGGACCACAAAAAACCTTGTCCACTTAACTGGCAGACAGTAACTTATGTGCCTGCCTTGACCACAATGAATGAAGCCCCTCACTGCTTTATTACTGTATCAAGTATCAAGCATGCAGAATAGCCCAGCAGGTATCTTTCCCCCTGCAGCCTTTCTGCAGTCCGTGTAACAGCTTCACAATTCCATTAGCAGCAATAGGTTTCAGAGCATTCATTTAGGAGAAGTAAGGGTTTTCTGGACTATAATTAAACTGTAACTGTGGTAAATGTTATTTAGCAGCAATTAACACGTCTCTAGCATTAGGCCAGAGAGTCTCTTGATAGTTTTGACATGATTTGTATAAATAATACTTTATTACACACAGAGGAGACAAATCTTAAAGATCCTTAGTGTGCCCACTGACACATTATTTAAAATGCTTGACAGAGTCTTATGTGTCTTGGCTATGTAGTCGTTGCATCACGCATCAGTTCTACGTCAGAGCTTGCTTAATTGGTCAGGCCTAGGTTTCCACTGCTTTTCTTTCAAAGCATAAGGAATTTCTATTTTTAAGGGATGGGAGTAAACTGCCTCAAACTTTTCTGGTCTGCCTTCATGTTTGCTTTTGGATTTGAAAGCGTAAATTAAAACGATTAAAAAGGGACTTAATTAAAGATCATTTAAACAGTGTTAAAGGGAGACTAGAAATAGTTCTTTCCTGGGTTGTGGACAAACAAATGCAGGGAGAGTGCAATTGAAATAAACTTAATAAGGGTGGCTACTAAAAGTTGTTCTTATTAAAAATTAATCTCTAGATTATTTTCTCAATTATTGAATTAATTTCTTGGTTTGTGAAATATCAAAATATCAGAAAGCAGTGAGAAGTGTTTATGCTTTCCCAAAGCCAAATTAGATTTATTCGAATTGCTTTAGTAATAAATGGCCAAATCCTCAGTTTTTAATTGGAAGTTGCATTGTTTCTTTATCCAGATAGACATATTTATTTTTTGCCAATAGTCAATTAGTAGATTAATCAGTGGAGCATGGGGATGCATGTTGTTAGTGTTCAGCTTCAGTCTATCAGCTCCTCAGCACTTGGTGAATTGCTGCCCCTAACCCTAGACCAGTGGATATAGATAGGGTTACAGTAAAAAGAAAACCAACTATTGTACCTAGGCTGGTGTACCATTCTCTACCTCACTTCTGGAAGACAATTTTTTTCAGATACAGAGTTGTCAAGGGGCATAAAAACAAGTACGGTGCTGTGTGTGTTTGGACTTAAATCTCTTGCACCACCCGTGCTTGCTTTAAAACAAAACAAAAAAATCATATTGCACCCTTTCTCCAGAGGCTCAGAATGATATTTTCTGTCACGCAGCAGGGATTATTATTGGGAGCAGTCATGTAAACAGCTTAAATAGAAGGGGAAATAGAAATGCCAGATTGCAGATCTATAAAGATAAGCTCCACTGATTGTGTAAAACACACCGTTGTTACAAAGGTTAGGCTGAAGGTTGTAATAGTTGTGCCATGACCAATAACAGAAATTGGTAACACAATGAGAAAGCAACAGTCACCTCTGCCAGCCCAGAGAGACACTAACAGCTAGGAAGAAGTGATCACGTGTTTAACTTGACTCTAAGAAACATGATTAGGTGTGCTGACTAATCATTGTGTGCTTTTACCCAGAGTCTTGTCTTAGACAAGTGCTTGGCTTATATAATTGTCACACACAAAAGGATGAATGGAGTTGAAATAATAGAGGGCATTAGAGGTGGTTTAATTAAACATAAAACTTGTCATTGTGTTTTGGTGTGCAAACAAATTATACACATAGTGGGACTCCTGTTGTTCTATGCATGGCTTTTGAAACAACTCAAAAAACACACGCTGGTAAATGTGTTAAGCTGATAAGTAGGGTATGAATGAGGAGGTGTAATTTCATAGTGAATAAAATTATGTAGGAAAACAGACAAATAACAGTAGTTAGTCGTGTGTTTGAGGTCTGGGTTATAAGTAAGTAAGTATGTTTGTCTAATGTATTGTTGACCTCTTCAGCACTATATTGACTAAGAGCTCTGTTGAGTTATAGTTGGTAGCTCCCTCAGACTTGAAAACCTAATGATCTTTAAGCTTTTATATCTTCACCACTGACTGCCACAAAACCTTAATTCAATTCAGCATGCAAGCAGATAGATGCTTTAACAGCATGCTGTACCTTGTATCTGTCATGTGGTGATATGATACCCAGTGCAATTACCATTTTGTAGAGACATATCATTTATATGCAGCCTTGCAAACGTATACGGTTGAAACCAGTGACGTGCGGTGAGGTTCATGGCTGGTCAGGCACTTATTTCATCACAATCAGAGTTAGCAGAGTCATTGCACAACATAAGAACCATACAGAGTAGCTTATTCACCATTTGATTGGCAGCAGTTAATGGGTTATGTTTAAAATTTCATATCACCTTTCTTTACACATACAAACTTTAGCACACAAAAAAGCATATTTAATTAAAAAAATATATTATTATGGTCTTATTTTAACTATGGTCGTATGAAAGTCCAGTTTAGATAACAATTTGAGTTTAGATAATCCTCAATTTGAAAGTAAGGCCAGACAAGAGGAGAAATTAAACTGCAGGCTGCACTTGATTTGCTCACTGTAGATTGTAGATTGCCGTCACTTATTCTGCAGCTGAGGAATCGTAAGGAGAATCGCTGGGATCATGAGCAGAATCATGAGACAGGAGAACTGCGTGCTTCACTAGGTTCATCTTTACAGCCGTTTTATGATTCCACAGCACAAGAAACGCGTTGCATACATGCAGTTGTTGACAAAAAACACTGGACATTATATACATCAGCTAAACTTTGGAAATTTAATTCATATAGCAGAAGTGTTTGAACATTTTAATAGCGACATACAGAGAGGCAGCAATACAGTCTCACTGCGTAGCATGCTAGCAGAGTTAGCGGAGTCATTACTGAGTCAAGAAAATATAACCACTTAAAATGGTTATATTTTCTTGTTTGTTTGTCTTGCAAAAATGCAGAGCCTAGCCACGGTAGAAACAAAATGTTTAGTACTATTGTTGTGCCCATGGTCTTAGTTTATAATAAATAATGTTTCTTCATCTTTCAGCCGTTTTTAAAGCCTGTGAAGAGTAACAACAGCCCAGCACCACAGCTGCTGCTTATGTAGGGCTGATAAGAGTTGGTATGCATGGCATAATTGTAAATACCTTTCATTATCAGTCACAGATGGTGGCAGTCTGTTGTTTGTTGTGATGATGTGAAAACACTTTTTAGTCTTGATTTAGTACAGTAATAGAGAAATGGTGCTGTTTGCAAATGTTATTATTGTTTAATAATTATACTCTACTCTAGTCTACATATATTTCTACTGTTTAAAATTCAGTTATTCAATTTCAGGTCTTTATTTAAATACCAAAAATGTACCGTACAGTAGAAGAAGCCATATGATTGGAGTGCCAAGTTCTAATACTTATATAAATCTTATATAAAGACTTATATTGCCAATAATTTTTTATTCAAAGGAATTCTTCCTACTATTGAAACTATACTTGTCTAATTATACTATATTATAATAAGACATTAAATAATAATGGCCTTACTTTGTTGTTTTGATGAAAAACTTAGAAGATGTTGATCACAAAGATGACGGTGCAGTAAATTGTTGTCAGTCTTTTGCAGCTCTTTTCCTGTGAATTTTGTGCAGGGGCTTATTTTACAGGCAGTACTAGACTCGATGGCAAGATCATATTACTGTATATTGACTAGTGAGCAGCCTCCATGCGCTAATATAATGGGTGTGATACAACTTCATACATGCCATATGTAATTTGTATAATGAGCAATATAATGATATAATGGAATAGTGAAAATTCATAATTTTATGTTTAAACAAGGTCTGCTGTGTTGCAGGGTTTTGTTTATATTTACATGCAGTATTAACTTTTTTATAACAACTTCTGTTCACTTTTTTTATAAATTTACAAGGCAGAAAGTTATCAGAGAAGAAGATATTAGGAAAGTAATGGTGTAGCATTGTACATTATGTTAAAGTCAAATGTCTAAATTGCTACTCAAGTTTAAATAGACAGGTACTGTTTTTTCTCATTTTCAGTTGCTTTCCATCCCATTGCCCCTTAAATAGTAACCCTGCTTTCCCACTATAACCCAAGAAAGTTAAACTGGCACCTGGCTTCAACCTGTGAGAACACTGGCCTCTTTCTATCAATGCAGGCAAGCTCAATGGGGGCCACTCCATATGCTACATTAGGCTTAAGATGTGAGAGCCAGTTGTTTGTTTACCACTGTTAAAAAAATCTAAGATCAGCTGAAGTCTTTAAGATGGTTATAAATGGTTCAATATTTAGTGCACAATATAGACATATTAATAATGACCTCAAAATGTATTTTCCTTTAATGCTATTATATCATGAGTCTACTATTGTCAGATACATTCCTGAGCAGGTTGGGAGGTATTTCTTAATGGCTGATGATTAAGAAAAAAGAAGTACTGCTTATGGTGTATTTGAATTCCTGCTCTTTCCTGGCCCATCAGACAGCTTTATTTTCATCACTAGTTTCCTTTGTTTTTAATACATCGCATTTGCTCTTGCTCATTTTTTACTCTTCCGTCTCCCTCTGCAGGTGAGTCTAAGTGTATTTCTTTCTCTACAGGTGTCATTCTTCCTGTTTATTGTGTTTGTGGTTTACACCATGCTGCCGTTCTCTATGCGAGACGCCATCATCGCGAGTGTCCTGACCTCCGCCTCTCACACCATTGTGTTAAGTGTCTGCCTGTCCACCACAGCTGAGCACATGGAGCCAGTGGTATGGCAGGTAAGGTGATCAAATACACTCCCCAATAATGAAGTGAGGATTTATTGAAGTGGATTAGTTTCACCTATGTGTTCTTAACTGAAGGAGATGTGTGTTTGATAATTGAAAAATGTAGTAAAGTAGTTGGAAGATAATATTGTTGCTCTACAAATGATATTTTTAACATTGAAATTGGCTCACTAGTAGCTTGCTAAAATTATTAACTTGTCCCTGCCAAAAACACGTATTATTTTCATTCTTTTACTCTGCAACATTTAGTGAACTTGTAGTACTAATTACCTAAAATAAAACCAACAAACCTACCTTATTTCCATGTGGAGGTTCACAAAGATTCCAATACATAAATGCACACTAAATGGACTAATTGTATATTTAGCAAGCAAATAGAGAACACACACTTATACTGAACACAGGCATCCTACCTGATCCATACTCATTGGAAAAACAACAGTTTTTATTATCCAGATGGAATCTTAATGGAACTGTTTCCCTTCCCAGACATTTAATCTTTTCCCATGCCATGTTTTTAGCAAACAAATGTGACCTTTAAATCTAATTTAGCATTGCAGGTGAGCGATAGAAATTCTAATTTGTTTTTTTTAATAGTTTAATAAAAGGTCATCGTTTTTCCAGCGGTCTTGCATAAAGCAGTTGGCAGTTGGCATATGCTAAGAAAGACATGGAAACAGCAATACAAGGAAATTTGGGTAATGGAAAATTTAAGTAATTGTAGGTTTTTTTAAACCAGATTCTAAAAGTCAATGACTGCTAATACACCTGGGGCTACATCCAACACATGCATATAGGAAAGCCTTAAAGATGTATGTCACAAACCCAAACCTCACTGATAGTCCTGTACTTCAAAGACTATGATGATGTTTTACCTTTTAGTTCCTTTTGTAGTGTCCAAATAGCCATATTTTATCATGTGTTCATTGCAGTGACTTCCTGCATGTAAGTTAAACTGCTCTTCTTTACACCTTTTTTTTGTATAATTAGTCGCTTATTGGTCGACTGCAGTCTGGCCTAGTTGTATGGTAATTGCACAATAAAGAGTTGATTGAAAATATGGTTGTTTATCTTAATGCTACACCTTCCTAGTAAGCAGTATAACTACCAATAAGCTTATTTACAGACATTACTAAAGGAAGGGCACCCTGCATTCAACAGCCTGGTGTTTAAAAGATGGTTGGCTAAGACAGTTTCTCAAACCAAGCACTAGGACACAATAAGTATTCTACTAAAAATAAAATATAGTCTCAAATTCAAAGCATTGGGGATGTTGTCTTTCTCTGCAAATAACATTTTCAGTACACTTTTTTAAAATAATTATTTGTAGACAAATGAGAAATATGAAAATATTGACAACAGAGGATGTTTTGTGAAACTGAAGTTTTTTCCTTTTACTTATTGTTGGTTTGTCCACCTTTCCCCAATAGTTTTTGTAAAATTATGCCAAATGGGCATTTCTTGTTCTTGCTTTTCCTTGATTAAATGTTACTAATGAATTAGGGCCAAGCAATTAAATGTTTTCACATTTTTAAGCATGATTCTGTTCTGTGACTTTTTTTGTTTTCCTGTGAAAGATGTACATATTCAAAAGGGGTGCCTGATATTTAGTACAATGTGTATCATTGTATCAGTGTATCATTTACCATGGCATTGTTGCAATGAAACAGATTGTGGCACAACTGGCACTCAAGATGGCATGCTGGGATAGACGTGACATTGGCAAGGAACAACATGCCCACTAGTAAACAAAGACTTCTGCCAGATCTTGACTGCTCTGTGTTCTGTTGTCAGTATTTTATTTGTTGTTAGTGACAGTGATGTTTTCAGTTTTCTGTCTGTGAAGACTGTGTTGGTGGTTCTTAAGACAGCAAAGGATAAATTAGTCACAGCTCATTGTACAAAAACACTATCTGGGGTCAAGTGCTTCTCTGCCTTTACATGAGAAGTAAGCAGATGTGCATCGAAAATTCTTAACCCAGTTTAGTCGCATATGTGTTTGAGTGTGGGATGCTGGAGATGAAGTCAGTCGAATTTTAGAAACTGAATAGAATAAGCTTTGTTGAAAAGTATGTTTGTGCATACAAGGAATTTAACTCTACGTTCTATTGGTGCTCAGTGTACTTACACATAGTAACAATATCTTATAGACAGCGCCCAGAGTGATTTCTACTTTCAATTGCATACTGGATTGCATAACCTTATGCAAAATGTTTCTCAATACACTGTCAAGTAGCATTGGCGTCACAGCAGCTGGGAAGAAGAAATAAGAAACATGCTAACGTTCCTGGTAGGTCTGGACAGATTTGTCTCTACAGTGATTTAAACTACTAGCCAGAATTGCTCATACTAATGATGCATGTTACACTGAATTTCAACAATATCTGTTAGTTAAAAAGTACAACTGTACTTTTGTAGAAACGAATTGGTAACAATCAGTGTTAATGCAGTTGAAAATCCAATTTAACTAGAAAGGAAAACAAATTACACTTGAGCTAGAAGGAAGCAGTGCAGGGGTTGCATGTTCTCCCTGTACATCTGTTACACTCCCTGAATACCTGGTAAGGTATTCATTGAGCCATACCACTCGCTCAATGAAAGAACATTTAATTTTCTTTAGGTCATTCACACTCTAGACTTGCTCAACAGTTTGTGGGAAAATCCCCAGTCTATCAGACACAACCAGACATTTGCGTCTTACTCATTAAGTACATAAACTCTTGTGGATTATTCTGGTCCTGCTCTGTACTCTAATGCATCCCACTTGTCTTTACCTTCCATCATCAGTAATAGTCACTTGATGGATCTATGTACACAGGATGCAGCTCAACTTGTTTCTCAGCTTGTTGTGCTTTTATTCTTCAACACCACCACCACCACACACAAACACACAGTTAACTATTTACATCTAACATGCCATGTAGGCTTTGAAAACTTTCAACATTCCAAATAGGTTTTTCTGACTAATGATTTAGGTTGTATAGTGCACCACATTTTAATTGACAGACCTACAAAGAGAGGATGAATGTGTGCTGTATCTGAGTGAAGTTTTAGTTAATGATGATGTTTCAGAGTTATTTAATGTGAGATTATAAGATATTGCACACAATGTGTGTGTACTGACAAACCTTTTTATAAAGCGGCTTGTAAAGGCTTCAGTCTATCTTTTTGTGCCTGCTTTCAGTCAGTGTCCATGCATTAGCCTTGTGTTTGAGCACTGTCCTGTAGCCCAAAGTCCAAAGTATTTTGTCAGACTTCCTATTGAAAATAGAACCAAGCCAGTCTTGTTAATGCCCATCCATCCAGCAATCCCTTTGAGTATGGAAATATGTATCTGTGGTTTATCTTTTCAGTGGTTGCCCCTCTTGCTGAGTAGACAACAGTGACATTTTATTCCAAACAAATAAACGATAAACTTATGAATAAATGTAAACATAAAGCCAGTCCATACTCATGCATATGGTTGATGTTTTTGTCAAATATAAAGGAAGGACAGGTAGTTTATGTATTCAGTGTGTAGCACGGTGCCTAAACATGCACAACAGAATCTGCTTATTCAGAAATAATCTGCGAAACATCTGTACTTTTTGTTGTGAGATATTTTATAGGTATTACATGCTGTGGATCTAAGTTGTGCTGATGAGAGATGTCCTAACACCGATACCAGTATCAGAATATGGGTTCAATACTGCCCTTGTGTACTTGTACTTGTTTAGGAAGCTTCTCGAATATTCCACCCAAGACCAAGTTAACCTCATAATGGTTGAGCATGTAGGCAGAGGTGGACAAACAATTCTTAAGATTCAGGTTCTCATATTTTTTTCAGATTATTTTAAAATGATTGACACTGGTGACAACTGAGGGAGTAACTACAACTTTAGCTGAAGTTCGCTTTGTTTTACAGTTATTTTGCCCCCCTATTCCTCTGTAACCTCTACAGTCCATGTTGTTCATGCTGTCAGTCATCAGGTGTGTGCATCTTCCTGAATGTCAGTGAAATTTTAAAAACTCATGATAGCTGGTGTAAACAGTGTGAACCATCCAGTCTTTGAAAGTTTTACTTAGTCTTTAGGTGTGTCCCCACTACTATTTGGACCAGCAGTGTCTGCCGATGTCCTGTATATGTCAACTGTGCCCTAGGTAGATGAGGATTTTACTGTGCAGCAAATCACAGAACAAAAAGTACAACAGTTTAGTATTCATTTGGTTCTCAGTATCAGCACTACTCAAACCTCAGTATTTGTACCTCATCTTTGTGGTATAAGGACACCCTTAGTGCTGATGCATAACAGTTGTCTTTCTTTTCAACATAATTGAAAGTGTCAAGTTTCAGGTATCCACAAGTAAGATGTGGTTCATGTCTGGGCTGTGGCTGGACCATTGCAGCCCTGTCATTAGAAGACCCCCCTCTAGCATGACACTATACAACCCCAGGTGCGATTGTAGGAATGGTGTTTGCTAGAATGCTTTATTTTCAGCATTCAGTTTTTCAGTTCCTCTGACTTCATGGCTCATTTCTTTGTCCTGACATGCAGTGTAGGGCCTGTGTGTGTGTGTGACACAGTTCTGTGCAATGTCCAGTCATTTTAGTCGAATAACAAACAGAATGCATCATACCACAGTCTGGGGTGCCACAGCAAAATGGTTTAAATTATTGTGCAAACGTGGGATTTCAGTTTTTGATTTGAAATTGGTTTGTAAGTGCACTTGTCATTATTTTCACTTCATCATTATTGGTTACTCAGTGTAGATTAATGGATAAATAGATTGAAGGACATAAAAAGTTTAAACAGTGAAGCAATCTGAAAACTGTCTGAAGCCACTGGTGACGATTTATGTCAGGGAGGAGATAATAAATGTGGTCATTGAGATGATATGGAAGAAAAAAAACAGACTGTGAAAAAAAGAATTTGGAGAAAGCGCAATTGCAGGCAAACGGCACAGGATGGGACTGTACGAAAGAGTGTAAAGAGCAAGAAAAAAAAAAGGACAGTCACACTGAATTATCAGTTTGCTCTAAATGGCAAAATATTAAGATCATGATCACCAAATTTCCTCGATTTTAAGGCATTCTTGTCTTCACTGGACTACAGCCTGTCATAATAGTTTCCCTGATAGAGCTTCCTGTGTAGTGCTGCCATAAGGAACATGTGAAGTGAATGAAGTACATGACAATAAAACAGAATTGACTGCAGCTCTCAGTGAAATTGGCACTCTTTGTTTGGTGTTATTTGGTAACTATTCTGTCCCTATTTTTGCTGCTTTGACCTAACTTTGAAACAAGAAATATATTATTCACCTCATGTAGAAGCTATGGCCCAGCAGTCCCCTGACCTTTTTAGAGCCTTGGCCTGTTCCTCGTGGGCCTGTTTGTAATCCATGTGTCCATCCATCCAAATTCTGCTTTATTAGTTGGTGTTGCAGCATGTAATTTAAAATGCCAAATACACAAAGAGCAGTAGAAGAACATAGTGGATTGAGGAGAAGGAAGGCTGGGGGGAGCAAAATGGATTGAATTTGAGTCTCATGCTGGCACAAGCTAAAGTTGCATATCATAACTTTACCAGAAGCTTTGTCACTTACAGTAAACCATTTCATGGTCAAATGGAGCCAGTAGTGAGATGTGGTGTTGGCCATAATCATTTAAATTAAGGAACAGTCAGGCTTCTCTGTGTGTGATGGACCTGAACTCAAGCAAGAGAGTATTTATATAGACAAGAGGTGCGGAGAGATTATTTGCTACTGGGTTCATGTATTATTTTGTTTTCCATGTTATTTATTGTTTAGTTTTTACAATTTTTGTCCTATCCCACAAGATGATGCTGCAAATACATTATGCCATTTTTGTGCAATAAACAGCAGAACCGGGTCAGTATAGGGCATATAGGGGTCACGTACATCAAATTTCCAACTGTTTTTGTAAATCTCTTAGGTCATCAGCATTTAGAAACTATAATGAATGAATCACAAGAAAATTAAAGTCACATTGCCCTTAAATATGATGTGTAGACCCAGTTTCCAGGGCCTAGTTACGTGAAGATAAACTCCAACCCATGTCTGACTTTGGAAGTTCTTCGTATTCTTAGATCCACATTACAAAACCCACTGCCCCTTCAGAATGATTTAAGCATTTTTTTTTTCATGTTGGGACAACTGCTACTGTATAACCCCATCACTGATTTAAGATATGTAGTTGTATTTGAACATGTTTCCACTGGAAATAAAATGGCTTTTCTGTTTTCTATCAGTTTCTTTTATTTGGACTGAATTACAGAGAGAGATCTGATTTCCTTTGACAGCTTTTTCATCAATATCATATGCCATCATTAACCCCATTAATTTATCTGACTAAAAAAATTGTTCTGATATAGATATAAATATATATATATATAATCCACTTTTTCTCCCCTTTCTTCCTTTACAGATTTTGGCGAACATTATCATTTTCACATGTGGCAACATGGCAGGTGCATACCACAAGCATCTGATGGAGTTGGCACTGAAACAGACTTATGAGGACACCTGCAACTGCATCAAGTCTCCAATTAAACTGGAGTTTGAGAAGAGACAACAGGTAAGGTGGCCACAAAGTCTCACTGGCCAGTGTTCAGGTCAAAGTCAGACAGGCAGTGCGGGAACTGTACTGTTAAGGTAGCAGGGTTGATGGTGGTAGAGTCAATTACGGGCAAGTTTATAGTGACAGGGTATTCAATTATTTGTAAAGTTAATGTGGAGAGAGGCATGAGGGTGTGTCTTTATAGGGAATAGCAAATGGCACATGATTGGCTAAGAAAATAAATTCAAACAATATGACCAAACAAGTGCTAAAAGAGTAATATTAAATTTAGGTCTAACTTATATTAAAGATGTTTGTGTCCAATCGCCATATCTATTCAGCTGTGCAAGTAGCTGCAAGTGTTTTGTTCCACTGGTTTTAGGAAGGACAGGATGTGTCAGAGATTTGTTTTGCACACTGGTATTACTTATAGCCATAGTTAAGAGTGATTTTGTTATGTCTCTAAAACCGTCTGTACGTGTCAAATTCTTTGTAGCAAAAGCTCTTCAACAGCTCTGGATTAGGTGCGATTGTGGTTTTGTGTGGCCTGAATGAGCTAATATGGTGACGTCCACTGATACTTTTGTGTTTGTTCTGTGCAGAATTTGGATAACACTGATGGGATATTGACACAACTATATTATAGCTGATTCATCCATTATGGCAATTCCTGAATAACACAGATTAATATAAGGGATCTGACAGCATTTGGTTAATGTGCTATTGGTCACATTCACAACTTTTACAAAACCCATAATGATGGGTCTCATTTCTACTAAAGGAGGCATCCTACTTGCTTTCCCCTAATGTGCACAGTTGAGAAATACAAGGTAACATGTTTTGCCATTTTTGTCCCACTGAATGTACCTGTCTTTTCTTCTTTTCAATATCCATCCAATACATTTCTTGGCTACTGCTCATTTCCATAACCCCTTTGAAACTGAAAAAAACTTGTTTGAATGCTCTTACTGTGCAAATGCCATTTTGTAAAATAGTTCTTTTTTATTCATGATATGCAGCAACCAACAGTATTGTCCGTGTCTAAGCCATTGTGCTTTTCTCAATGTACTGTGCGTAAAGTTGGGAAAGGTTAGAACAATTGATGCAGATAAATCTGTTGCTGTTACTAGCAAGCAGCATGGCTTCATCATAGAATAATAGTAATATTGCAATTACAGCTCTTAGTTACTCCTAATTGTGTGTCTAGCTTTCTGATGCAGCTGCTGCCGTTGCATCTTTTGGGTATCTTTTCAGTGATGCTTAGGGTGGAACTGGTTATTTCTGTGCTGAATTAAACTTGTGTTGTTGCAACTGCCATGAGTTAGGCTGCAAACTGCCTTGGGTGGAGTGTTTCACAGTAGCCCTGGAGTGCCACTGCTGTCTGAGACAGATGGTACCAACAGTGCAGACACACTTCTCTGGGGCACTCAGTACTCTCATACTGTACTATGTGCTGCCTGCTTTTATCCAAAGCACCATTTTCATTATGAGTATCCCAAAAGGTGAAGCTGTAAGACCAAAGTGCTGGCAGCAACTACCGTTGACCCTCTGTAAGATGTAGAACCTCCTGAGCCTCAGTAGCAGTGCAGGCATATGATCAGTGGCCAGGCTTGAGATGGCAATGGCCAAATTGTTTCTCCGCATCTTGAATTTCCATCATCTGAAGTGGGCTTTTATTTGCCATTGACTGGCATTCAGCTGTGGCCTGTGAGTCTTTTGAATGGGTTTTGGGTAAAAAGCCTGAAATAAGGTCTGTACTTAACACAAGGTCAAAGATTTTCATGTATGCCACTCAAGCTATTTTTGAGCTTCTATGTGTCTAAAACATGGCAGTTGCTGCCAGGTGACTAAATGAGACTATGGAGGTTCTCATGAACTTCCAAATTTTTTCAATGTAATCAAAGTTATCAACACTAAAGAAGACGTTCTTCTTTCAGTGACCTGCTGACATTTAAGTTGTTTGATTTTTGTGTAGCTTGTTTATATTCTAACAATAGTTTATTTCTGCCATTGTGATTAAAGCTTTAAGAATCATGGTAGATTGCTTTGCTAAACAACATTTTCCAGTAGCACTCCATAAAATAATCAGCAAAGTAAATCTTTTTAAAACCTTTTTTTAACATTTACTTGGGAAACAGTAAACCTTTCACTCAGAATACTTAAAGCTAATGGAGGCTATAGATATAATGGGGAGAGATTTTTGTCTCCTCCATTCATCAAAGGTTAATGCTTCAAAAGGAAATTAGGTCCAATTTTTAATTAAGTATCAATTTGCTGAAAATGTAATCCTTTTTCAGGTTAAATTAAGGTCCTGGATCATTATGCTGTAAATATCCAAACTTGTTGAAGTCAGATCTGTGTCCTTGCTATGTATTTTGTTAGTCATACTAGTAATTAAAATGCTAAATTTTACTTAATATTAGCTTGTTTAGTTTGTTTGGCACTGACAAAGAGTGAACTAATTTTTGGGTGCTAATGTCCCTGTTAGAACACTGAATACTAAAGCAAATAACAATAATAGTTCGATATCATTGGTAGTTGATCAGAAATTGAATTTTATAATGTGTATAAGATTTACAATTTATAAGTTTCTTTTTTTTAACTACACATACCTGTACTCTTGCTTGTGTTTGTTGCTGCCACTAGGAGCGTCTCCTCTTGTCACTGTTGCCAGCTCACATTGCCCGTGTGATGAAAGCTGAAATCATCCAGAGGCTGAAGGGCCCAAACTTGGGTCAGATTGAGAACACAAACAATTTTCACAACCTCTATGTCCAGAGACACACTAATGTCAGGTATGGATTATTATTATTTGCGTGTGCCCCTTGTGACTAAGCTGTACTGAAGTTGTTGAGTAACACACAGAGTAAAACCTTAAGCCAATCATTACACAAGAGTATGATGTTTTTTCATTTTTAGTATACTGTATGCAGATATAGTAGGATTTACGCGGTTGGCAAGTGACTGCTCACCTGGAGAGTTGGTGCACATGCTGAATGAGCTGTTTGGAAAATTTGATCAAATTGCAAAGGTAAACAGTTCATTTTTGTTCCAAGTCACTAAACAGCACATGCTAACAAAGTTTTATTTTTTTCTTCATTGCAGGGTAAACAATTAAAAGTAATATTGCACGTTTTATAGTTTCTGGGTAATATCTATTATTATATTTCATGGTAATCTAAGATTAGCCCAAACACCAAGAGCTACAGTATTTACCTGGAAAATCCACCTGGTACTTTCTGTGTAATAAGCATAAAACAGGGCTGCAAAATTGCCTTTATCTCCCTAATCACATAATTTCATATTAAAACCAAACATTAAACTGTGGCTCAGGAGATTGAGGAAGTCAACCATTAACCACAGAGTCAGTGGTCAATCCTCATTGTCCTCATGAGGAAAGACAATAAACCTATCTTGGTTGGTGATATTCTTTGCATTTATGATCGATTTTTAATGCTTTATAATACTTTTGAGGAACATGAATGATCTGACTGCACGCACACACAAGGCTTTGAATGTAAAAGTCTTGGGGTATTATTCTTAATATGTTATTGTGTAATATAGTTAGACGACTGCCTTGACAGTCTGTCACTGACCCCATATATCTGAGCCTGTGTTGCACGCTTTTATTTGCAGGAAAATGAGTGTATGCGGATCAAAATCCTTGGTGACTGTTACTACTGTGTGTCTGGTTTACCGGAGTCTCTGCCAAATCATGCTAAGAACTGTGTGAAAATGGGTTTGGACATGTGTGAAGCCATCAAGTAAGTGCTAATTACATAAAAATGCTGCTGCAGATTTTAAAAAAAGGGTTTCTTCTCTGTTAGTTTACAGAATGTCTCTGTTAATCACACAAGCATTCCTCAACCCTCCAGTGATGTTGAACTTTACCATTTTAACTATAGTGAAGTTAAAATGTTAAAACGTTTGCCCTGACATTAAAGAAATGAGGAAACATTCACCACGGTGGCTAATTCCTCATGATGTACACACTTTTTTAACAGCTCAAAAAAAACCCCACTGATCTTGTTTGTTAACTCAGCTATACCTTGAACATTATTTCAAAACCATTCATTTTTTGGTACTACTCTTGACTCCCTGCTTACTAAAGATTGCTTGGCAAGGATTTTAAACGCAACACATTTTTGGAATACAAGTATCATCCGTACTTGGTGTGTACAATTGAAATTACTTCCGAGACTTTTTCTAGAAAATGTAGCAATGTTATGTGTTGGATCATAATACTTAATTTACCTTTACAGAATTAATGGAGATCGAAAGATTACAAATTTAAAAAAAAAAGAGAAATTGACTATGTCTGGCTATATGTATACTAATAATTTGAGATTACCATGTTTTTTACAGTGTTTAAAAACATTGCATTCACCATAAAGACCAGAGCGAAGCCTCCTTGCTAATAAGATAGATGGCACAGGGGCTGTTGCTTGCTGCTAAATTCAATGTGTTCTCTTGGTGCATGGCAGGAAAGTGCGAGATGCCACAGGGGTTGATATCAACATGCGTGTTGGTGTCCATTCAGGGAATGTCCTGTGTGGGGTGATTGGACTTCAGAAATGGCAATATGATGTTTGGTCACATGATGTCACACTTGCCAATCATATGGAGGCAGGAGGGGTACCAGGGTAAGTAAACAGAAAGTACAATGCAACCCCAAAAAAGTTGGAACGCCGTGTAAAATCAAAATAATGACACAATGCAGAAAGCCCACATTGATCAGCCAAAAAATGCATACCAGCTAGTGCTTGTAATGTCATGGTAGACAGGAGTTGGCATGGGAATTTTCGATAAGTGTCAGAACTTACAATGCATTGCAGCTTGTAAGCTGCATAACCAGGGTCTTGTCAGAGTGTCCATGTTGATCCTTGTCCATCCAATCATAAAAAATAATGTGCTATTAATATTTTAACTAACTTTGTTATTTTTGAGTCAAATCAACGCCAGATGTTAAAAATATACTGTGTGCTTTTTTTTGGTTTGATTCAAATTGTTACAAAAACAAGAACTTGTTTATCTCTTTGTCATTTAGTTTTTAGCATTATTACCTTGCGTTTTACCTGGACTATCATAAATTTAAAGTGTATTCTTATAAAATGCTTATTGTCCTTCCTATCTTATACAATGGGGTGCCCCTGGTTTCCAGAAAGTCTTACTGTAAGAGGCTGTGTTTCAGAACCTTATTTATGTTTGTATATTTTATTTTTTTGCATGGCAGAGTTTTTCCCTGTATTTGTGAACACAGTAATTGTGACTATCTGTGGTGACTATCTTTGGTTTTCAAAGGTGTCCTTAAGCCCATGCAGTAATTTCAACTACAGAATTGGTCTGCTTTTAATGCAGCAACACCTGAATAAATTTCTTTTGGCTTTCTTGTTATCATTTACTGCTCTGTAGATGATTTAGCCTCCAAAGATTTAGGAATTGTACAATAAAAACCATAATTGTTAAGCAGACTAAATGACCCCTGCGTTTTACAGAGTAGTGAATCTCTCAAATTGTTTCTTATGAAATAGTCATCATCTCTATTTGTTTGTTTATTCCTAGGCGAGTCCACATCACCTCAGTGACTCTGGAGCACCTTAAAGGTGCCTATAAAGTAGAAGATGGAGATGGACAGGAAAGGGACCCCTACCTGAAGGAACATGGAGTCATCACTTACCTTGTTATCAACCCAAAGGTGTCGTATTCAGTAAAAATTAATACTAAGCATTTAAAGAGAATGTAGTAAAATAAGAGTGTTTCCATGTTTAGGTGGATCGTTGGAGCCCACAGCATCATTACCGTCCCCGACACACTCTAGATGGAGCAAAGATGAGGGCGTCAGTCAGGATGACCCGCTACTTGGAGTCATGGGGAGCAGCCAAGCCCTTTGCCAACTTGCACCACAGAGACAGCATGACTAATGAGAATGGGAAGATCAACACCGCTGTGTGTATTTTTTTTTTTTTTTTTGCACATATGCTTTATTTAGATGATTTAGCTGCAGCTATAACGTGCCTCTGTCTTCTTGCTATGTGTCTAGGATGTGCCGATGGGGCAGTATCACTTCCAGAGGAGATCAGAAAGGCAAGCTGCTAATATTACATCTCAAGCACAGTATTCTTTGGCAGGCTTATACTCATCTCTTAACAGTGTTGAGAAACGCAACAAACAAACTTATATAGCCAGACTTCTGCTAGATACTTTGATATGTCCTAGTGCCCCTAATGTTATGTCAACTTAAAACACTGTATCTTTTTCTTGTTATCCAATAAAGGACAAAGTCTCAGAAGAAACGATTTGAAGAGGAACTTAATCAGAGGATGATTAGAACCTTTGATGGCATAAATTCACAAAAGTAAGTAGAAAGTTTGCAGAACGTTTGTCCTGATTAACTGTCCTAATTCTAATAAGATATGCTATATCATAATATTAGAAATGGGAAAACGGTGCATAATTTAAAAATAACTATGGCATAGATCCTATTTTTTCTTTGCATAAACACATCTAATTTATGTTTAGCAGTGCTTCTGTTGTTCTTTTTATTCAAACTTGTGTCCTATCACTACCAGACAGTGGCTCAAGTCTGAGGACATCCAAAGAATATCGTTATTCTTTCACAACAAATCCTTGGAGAAGGAGGTAAGAGACAGTCCAGGTAAATAACACAATTCACTCACCAGTAGATGTATTAGAGTAATTATTTTGCACAGAATTAGGGAACATTTTGTCAGTGCTTGTCCTTTTTTCTATACTTACATACTGCTTATCCTGGAGACCTGTCCATTAGATAGACTTGTGGTGTCTGAGTGTGCAATTGAGGAATGTCTAAAGTACTTTGACTCCTTTTTTAAAAGCCTTTTGCTGAAACTTGACTTTTGTTTTCATCTTTTTAGTACAGAGCCACAACCTTGCCAGCATTCAAATACTATGTCACCTGCGCTTGTTTGATCTTTTTCTGCATTTTCATTGTGCAGATTCTCGTCCTTCCAAAGTATGTGTGCTTTGTTTACAATATTATATAATTACTTCACTGTTAACACAATGTTTTACTGTGTCTTGATTTGGAAGATGGCATTTATTGTTTGCCACATTACTAAACATTACTAAACGTCTCCTTGCCTTGACAAGTCACTTTGGGCTAAGGACAGTGCTAATGAAAAATTGTACAATAAACATGGTGAAATGTAAAATGAAAGACTCAGTGTCATGTTGTGATTTGGTATTGTTTTTTTCTTGTAGAACAACAGTCTTGGGAATATCATTTGGAATGGCTTTTCTCATCCTTTCCTTGATCCTCTTGATTTGTTTCATAGGACACTTCCTGGTAAGTAAATCCATTTAGTGTAAACATTATTGTTTTATATTCAAATGTACAGTATCTTTAACCATTATGTGCGCACACCCTTGTGGGACGCTTTGTTTCTCAGTGTTTGTCCTAATGTCATACCAGAGGCATGTGAGTGGTCCAGGTGCCCCTGTGGTCATCTTAACAGTTGATTAAGTGCCCTTGTTGATGGCTCAGTGCCATTAAGATGTGACCCTGGGCAAAGATTAATCCTGAGCCTGTGCATTAAACAGGTGCCCTTGTCCATTACTTTTCCCCACCTCTTCCTAAAGTGTCTGTGCCCTCTGTTGGTGCTTGTATGGTGTTCAGTAGACTATTATTCTTGAAGAATTTTAGGCCAACATACTGTATGTACTGATCCATTACTGAAATGTCAACTTCTATTTTCTCTTAGACCCATAAGATAAGATAAAATGAACCTTTATTTTTTCCACAGTGAGGGAAATGTCCATACAGCCGCAGAGAATGTTCATTGCATAGCAACAAATTATGTCAGAATACAGTATATACAATCTAAAATGAAAATATAAAAATAGCTCACATATGTACGTAATCATACACACAATTGCACCGATGGGTCATTTGTATTGCATGATTTAAAAAAACTGACACTGACATGTAACAGTCTGTAAGTGAAAGAGCTGCTCAGAGATGACACTGTGTCATACTGGGGGTGGGAGTCGTCATCAATCATCCAGGGGCACCCCCAAAACTGACCAGCTTCTCCTGTCTCCTCCCCTCTGCGGTCGTGATGCTGCTGCACCAGCAGACCACTCAGAGACATAAAAGGTCTTCACTCCAAAAGACCATAGTCTCCTCAGCAGAAAGAGTCTGCTCTGTCCTTTATTGTAGAGTGAATCTGTGTTGTGTGACCAGTCCAGTTTATTGTTCAGGTGAACACCCAGGTATTTGTAAGAATCCACTCTCTCAGTGTCCATTCCCTGGATGTTCACCGGTGGTAAATGGAGTCTGAGCACCTGTGGAAGTCCACCACCAGCTCTTTGGTTTTCCCCACGTTAATCTGGAGATGGCTCCGCTGGCACCAGTCCACAAAGTTCTGGATCAGTTCTCCTTATTCTCTGTCATTGTCATTGTCCGTGATCAGGCCAACAATGGAGGAGTCCTCAGAGAACTTCTGCAGGTGACAGGATTCTGAGCTGAACATGACGTCTGCAGTGTAAACACTGAACAGAAACGGAGCCTGAACCGTTGCCTGCGGGGCTCCTGTGTTACAGACAATCATGTCAGTCTCGAGCCCTCCCATACTGTAGTTGGTTTGAGAGGTAGTTCAATATCCAGGTAGAGAGATGTTGGTCCACCCCCATGTGTACCAACTTGTCCTCAGGAGTGCAGGTTGGATGGTGTTAAAGCACTGGAGAAGTCAAGAAACATGACTCTGACTTTGCTCCCAGCCTTATTCAGGTGTGAGAGAGCTCTATTCAGGAGGAAGGTGACAGCATCTTCA
The DNA here is from genome assembly GCA_033026295.1 of Channa striata. NCBI lineage: Eukaryota > Metazoa > Chordata > Actinopteri > Anabantiformes > Channidae > Channa > Channa striata. The sequence continues at coordinate 11,428,298 of CM065175.1, read as the reverse complement.
ACTCCGATGCCTGGCTGATAGGTAAACTGAAGTGGGTCTATTGACTTTTTCACCATAGGACACAGATAGGTGGGCACCAGCATCTCCATCGTTTTCATCACATGTGAGGTCAGCGCCACCAGTCTGTATATCTTGAAGTTGTTTGGCCGAGATATCTTTGGAACTGGCACCGTGCAGGAAGTCTTCCAAGGTTCTGCAAATTGCACAGATGGACAAAAACACTTCAAAACGGAAATGAAAATCATGGGTCCAGTGCAAATTAGAAAGTTATACCATATATCTATCAGGCATGTTTGTTTTTTTATAGGCACAGTGTTGCAGAAAAGTTTGTTTCAGTTTCAGGGACCACATTCAGTTAATCCCAGCTTAATGTCAGTAAAGACAAATACTGAGTTGATCCCTTAATCTCCAACATAGAATGTCAAGATACACTACTGTAGCCACCAATGTGCATTTGTGAAATATTTAATGTGACTCAAATCTTGAGATTTTCCATTATAATAATTGATTCGGACTGCGTCATTTTAAAATCTGATTTAAATCACAATAGTTATACATACACATTTTCTGTCATTACATAAGTCTGTGTAGTATTTGTGGACAGCTGTAAATGTTCTCTGTTATATTAAAACATATTTGGTTTCCATTCCTCACATAAGATGGTGCAGAAACCATGTCACTGTTTAGATTGTTTTGTTTTTAATGGTTAATTATGCCATTTACTCATAATCCATACTCAATAACCCAAGAGTACTGTAAAAAAAACTTTCAAAGTCTATTTACAGTAATCCCGCTGGTGCATCATGCTATAAGCCGTGCGCCTATTATAGTGTAATGTCTGCAGTGTACATCCCCGAGCTAAAGTACTCAAATTGTCCTGCAATGAAACCCATTTAGCTAAAAGCCTGAAGAGGAAAAAGTAATTGACTGTAACAGTCCCGGCCAATATTTGCCAAAGCTTTGGAAGATTTTATTTTTGCATTCATCAAAACCCATCAAATGAACTTGCCTGTATGCAGGTAGATCAGTAGTAGAGTGTATGTGTGAACTGCTCTCTAAAACACACAAACTTTGACCTCAGTAATTTTAATATGACTAGTTAATCAAAGGTTGGGTGCTAATTACATTTTTTAACTTTGCTTGAGTTCCACTAAAAATGACAAACCATTTCAGTTTAACTGAAAGGTTTGGTGGGGGGTAGCTATACGTGCTGACTGTACACACGATGGAATCAACTTTGATAGGTCTGTAGAGCTATTGAGGGCAAACAAACCTGAGCTTCTGCTTCTTCCTCAGGTTAGTTCCGGATCTACACTGAGGTCTCCTACTTGTTTGATATACATCAGCAGTTTCTGTTAAATGGGACGGAGCAGCATCTTTATTCCCAGCTCCCTCCAGATGTCTGAGGCTGACTTATCTGTAATGTGGTTTAGCCTTTAAGATTAAACTAATTTAGTGTTGTTCAAACAACTTCTGTTACAAACACCCCTTTTGGAGGCCGCCAGAGAGCGGAAACAGGTTTGACCTCCAAATAGTCAGTTTGGTTATTTAACCCACTTCCCTAAACTAATGTCGTACCCCCTAGATTCTTCCTAAGAAACTGCTCTGAAGTTTAAAATCGGTGTGGCCCAGTGGATTATTTTTTCCCTTGGAGTCAGATGTGTTTGATTTCCTGGTAACTGAAGCACACCCTCAGGCCCTTCTAGCCCGGCCTGCCCTTCCTGAAGTAACTACTAGAGTATACTATCACATCTGTGTGGCAAATCAGTTTGCTTCTCAGAGGAACAAAACTGCTAATGGAATCACGAGTTAATCAGCACTACTTGCTTTGGTTTGTGAACTTTTTATGGATTCTGCAATTTATTTCTGAATAAATGTTCAGCAGAAATAGTTTTTATCCTTGCACATATGCATTATTTAAGTTCATTATTTCAGATGTTCCTCTCTTCTTTTTCTGAGTATATTTGAACATGTTGATGACCTTTTACTATCTCAGCTTCGAAGTCCACTTGTCTACTTTGCCTGATACATTTTTGTTTTTGTGTGTCCCTGCAGCACTGCAGTAAAAGTGCCTCCACTTCTTGGATGTGGCTGCTGAGGTCATCAGTCATTATTGCCAACAAGCCATGGCCTCGTATCACTCTCACCATGACAACCACAGCTCTAATACTCATAATGGCAGTCTTCAACATGGTGAGCTTTTATGTGCAGATGCTGCAGCAAGGGAGAGGTGAAACTAATTGGGGATTCAGCAGGAATAAAGTCTCACAACCCTCCAGATGACTAGGCACTATTTGTAAATGCGTAATAATTAGAAGGGTGATCAAATGTAACATAATTTACAAAAAGAGAATAAATACATTTTGTACCTAGTATTGTAAACAAGTAGAATTTTAGCTTAATGCTATCTGAGTTCTGTAATATAAAACTTAAATCTTTCTGAAACAGTTAGTCTGTTATCATTAGTGACTATTACCATGAATACATGCAGACGAGGGATTTTACCAAACAATCAACGTAGAAAGTTTTTTTTTTATTGCTTTGTTTAATTTTTAGTTTTTATCAGTTGGCTTTTGAAGATGCAAACATGCAAATTAGGGTTCTCCCTCATATTTGGTTCTCATGCAATGAATCAATAGTGGATGTGACTTTTTTGTTATTTTTGCCGTCTTCATTAGTTTTCAAGAAATAAAAATAATCTGGTGGAGATATTTTTTTTATTGTAGAGAGAAAAAAGAAAATAAAATATCTTAAAAAAGCTCTAATAGTAGCCTGAGGCTTGTGGAGAAGTTTCATGATAAAGCAGGGTGTCAGGACCCTGGCTTACACCTTCACACAAATCGATTCCAGAGATTATAATCTTGTTTTGGGCCTGACGTAGGTCAGTTGCTCAGGGCGAATGAACCAAATTAACTTGGATTTGCTCAACAGGGCCGCCAATCCTCATCTTATCCTGCAGGTTTACTTAAAAGGCCACTATTGAATGATTGTCACTCTTTGCCTCTTATTTAACAAGATTCTGTTTCCTCAAGTAAAATGCAAATTGAAACACAAGCCGACAGAAAGAGTCTGTTTGTACTTTCCATGTCAGTTTGCCTGGTCTGCTTGCTGTGGTTGTTTGTTTTATAAAAAAGCATTTTTGGCACTGCTCAGAATTTACAGCTGATTTCTGTTAACTTTAAATTTCTAGTTCTTTTTAGAAGACAATGTCTTACCTCCAGTTCCTGTTTACAATTCATCCAATGAAACACAGTTTCACCGAAATGGTCAACTAATTGCCATCACTGGCAAAAACAATCTCTACCTTCCAGTAAGTGAACAATTCTCTATACAGAAGATTAATTACAACAGTTCTTTGATAAGGTTTGAATAATGAGGCTATCCTTCTGTCTGTCTAGTATTTTATTTACAGTTGCATCCTGGGCCTGATATCTTGCTCTGTGTTCCTGAGGATAAACTATGAGTTGAAGATGATTATTATGCTGACAGCTGTGGTTGTCTACAATGTCATTATTCTACAAACACATGCTTCCCTGCTGGATGACTATAGCAGAATCTTGTACAAGACTGAAAGCCTGGACAGGTAAGCAGTGAAAGATACTGTTCAAGGAAGCTTGAGAAAGGGAAGTTTGTCTTCTCCAAGGCAGGGGGAGAGGGAGCTTTTAGCGTGGCTGGTGGTTGTATTGCGTCCTGTGGGATTTGGGGTAAATGAAAAGATTTTGTCATAAAAATAGAGAATATGGGACGGTAAAAGGTGTGAAAGAGGGGGATGGGTTCGTAGCTCCAAAAACAATGTAGGATATAATGTACATCACCAGGACATTGACAGCTTGGTCAGTTTTAATGCAAGCCAACTTCAGATACTTTCACCTGATGCAGTCAAGGTTTCCTTGTTTCCTCCTGGGTTCTAGAGTTGCCATGCACTACATGGATATATATATATATATATATATATATATGCACCGCATCTACTGCTTTCCTAACGTATCACCCAAAGCACTTTACACTGTTGCAAAAAAATCTGACACTCAGCACTTGTCAGAATGTTTTTGCTGTAGTCCCTAGTGGTTATACAGAACTGAAGTTTCTTTGGAAATCACCAGGAATCTGTTCTCACTGTGCCTAGAATATGGTACAATATGTTTCATCTCCTACACTGATTGTTGTGAAAAAGCTGCCAAGTTGACGGGGATCTGAGTTCCTAATGCTGACTCCCTGAAATCAGACAACACGTGTAATGAACAGGATTAAATACATTCTACTTCTACTCCTGCCTGAGGTCTTATTTTTAGGGTTGGTTGGTTGGTTGGTTGGTTGGTTGGTTGGTTGGTCGTTTGGGTGTGTGTCCCTGATCATCTGTGTTGTTTTTTTGCTCCCTTACAGCTGTTAGATTGACATCTAACAGACCACAGCTGAGAGTGTTTCTTGCTCCGAGGCAACTGGCTTTCTATTTTTGAATTGCACTTATCTTCACCACGATGTATATTGGTGTGGTTTTTCTTACAACACAGGCTCTCGCCTATCTGCAGCTAATACGAACTGAGTTCAGTGTGTGTTTGTAGGATCGTCTCATTCTGCAGCGTGTGACTGCAGCACTAAATTACCCAGCCCAGGTGATTACACTACGCTCACTGTTTGCAGCTAATGTTTGTCTTTTCCAGCCCAGGGGATGGACATGATGCCCTTCATGTCTTGGCACTGAACAAGGCAGTAACAGACAGATGATGCTTGTACTATTTGTGGCTGCATGCTGTTTGCAGAGAGGGACACAGGGTTTACTAGGCCTGAATAAGGCAGTACTGATGCCGACTTATCTCCTTTTAAAAAAAAAACTGCATTCAGGTTTTTTTGGGGGTTTATGCGTTACAGGCCACGTGTGAGGGGAAAAAAGTGTGATTAACTCTCGGCCCTGAAAGTGGACTCCTTGACTTGTGAGTTTGCCCAGATAAAAGCATTGCTTTTGAATTTACATCCTTTCAGCACTCCTGCTGCTGAAGAGCCTCCACCTCTGACTTGATGATGGTGAAAAGTCTGCACTGCTTTGCAGCTTGAAGGTACTTTTTGCTGACAGTGGATGAATGGGACAAGCGACAGGTTCTCAGCAGTGAGAGAGAAATTCCCTGATGAATACTGACACTGGTCACTCAACATTTAAACAAGAAAGCCAGACTGCTTGATCATTGTTCTGTTACATCACATAGAGACAGACAACAATTCACACCTACGGGTGATTTAGGGTCTCCAATTAACCAAGCTACATGTCTTTGGATTGTGGGAGGAAATCGGAGTCCCCAGAGGGAAACCCACGCAGCACAGGAAGGACCTTTCATCTGTGAGGCAGCAGCGCTCACCACTGCAGCACCATGGTGCCTGCATTTACAAAAATTCAAATTTATTCTCAGTTCTGCTTTTTCTGTATTAAAATTAATTTGTGAACTTAAGCAATCACAAATATATCATCTGAAAACAACCACTAGATTGCCAGGAGCTCTGCTTGAATTAAAAGATGTTGAAAAAGTGCCATGGCATCATCAATTCAAGTATAAAAGTTTACAGATTTTTCCAGCTCGGGAAGGCAGTTTTGTGTCTTTGTGCTTATTGACATTCCTTCCCAAGGCAAAGCATAATGTAATATTTAAGTTTTTCCTATTGCTAAACAAAATTGGAAGGTGTTCTCAGTGAAACTGGCAAATAAAAATCTGGTCATTTCTGTAGTAGAATGCAGTTGCTGCCACTTGAGTTTTTGTTGAAAAAATAATTAATCCTATTTCTGTTTATGCTTTTAATGTAAAACCTGCACGGCCCTCGGGTTGGTCTTTAATCATTGCCATTCCTAGGGTGTAGCAAATTGATTAGGTGAGTGCAGAACTTTCTGACTGTTTTCTCAGCTGTCTGTCAAGCTTTGCCATAGATGAGAATGTCAATATGCACAATGTGATCTCTCACTCTAGACGGAACAATTCTATTTGAGTTACACCACAAACATCGATTGAAACCGCACAGTTAATATATTCCTTAACATCGTCTCTAATGAAGTTGTTTTGACTTTTATGTGAGTTAGATTATTACTGTGTGTTTTAATGGTTTCTCAGCGCTGGTACACAGTACCTGTAGCATAACTGGTTCTCTTATTGTTTTTGTGGGTATGTGCCCTAATTACCTTTTTTTTCATTGTGAAAAGAGTGAAGTGGATTTTCAGTGTTGAATCTCTGCAGGTTGTAAACACGGGTTTATTGCTTTTTTGAAAAAACTTCAAGTGAATCCAATGTCACAGCCAAGCCTGGAATATAATGGTAAACAAGCTCTTGTCACATAAAAGCACAAGTGACAGTCTGAATCGAGTGACAGCTGGGAAAGAAATGGTCTCCTAACCACTACTAATTGCAATCTAAATTTTTAATTGTTGAGTCTCATCCCTCTGTTTTACTTTTTACTCTGCTTTGAATGTATGTTTTTGACACTTTTTCTGTCACACAAAAGCATCCTTTCCCTTTTCTCTGCCCTTCTAGGCCAGGAGTTCTCAAAGACCTGAAGACTATGGGCTCTATCTCCCTCTTTATCTTCTTCATCACTTTGCTTGTGCTGGCCAGACAGGTAAGTCTCCACTACAATAGTTTAAATGATGTTATCATCTGTCTTCTGCCTGACTTTCACTTCAGCAGTTTGAAATAAATACGGTAAAACATTACCATGTCATTCTACTTCTTTCAATACATTTTTTATAATCATATGTAAGTATTATTTTCACTCATGGTGTGCAACTTCTTAATTCAAAGTATTAGTGTAGCAGTCAATTTTTTCATGTTTTGTCCCTGTGTGGAATTCACTACGATCATTGTCTCTGCAAAGTGTGATGGCAAGTGAGAAGTGTTGCCTGAACTTTGAGTAGCTCCTGTTCAATGAAAATCTGGTTGCATGATGTCTGAACTCTTAATTGGAAGCAGTATCTGTCATGCATGAAAACGTGCATGTGTTGATGTAGCGCCGCGGGTGCTGTAATTGCTGTCAAAGGGCTTTTACAGAGTTTTGAATTAGGGCTTTGGTAAAGTGTAGATTGATGGGAAAAATGCTAATTTAGTGAAAATTCATTTCAGAAGTGAAGAGGCCTGAATGCTACTGTATACACACCTTTATCACACTTAGAGCTTGAATGGAAATATACAGCTCACATTCATCTTCTAGATGACTAGTCAACTGTGCGCAGCTGATGAGTTCACGAGAGACGGTAAAGCATTTGGCTGCTTTGTCAGACTGTACGAGAGAGGCAACATGAGACCAGTTTGCCACTCGGGGCCAATGATTTTTACATTAGTAATACTGCAGTTACTCAGGTGGACTTTGGGATTTACTAGCCAGGAGATGCAGGGAGCACAGGCTGATTACTCTGAACGACTGTGTGCTCCCTGGTCTTTTTGAGGTTACGCTTCACTGGAGGGTGGTTATTATATTTGTGAGTGGTCCAGAATTTATGGGGAGAGCTAAGTTCTGGAGTGTATTCTTGTAAAAGTGAGGCATTAATGACACTGGGTTTTTAGTTGGGGAGCAAGTTATGCTAGATGAATGTAAAAGAAGAAAGGAAAAACATTCTCTTCTCACCTCATCTCCCTCTGTGTTCTGGTCTACGCTGATTTAATTGAAGCTCAGTCACATGTATATGTTGTAAATGTGAATTAGATCAGTGGTATGGTACATTTTGTAAATCCATAAGAGAAAGGAAGGAAAAGTAAAAGTGCTAAAGCAGAATCATTTGCATTTAAACATAAATATAAGAGGAGACTATCTTTTAAAAATAAAACAAAAAGTGGAAACAAAAAAATTAATTTCTATTTTGTAAATAGATTATAAGTGAATTATAAAGTTTGTTCCCAAATCTGCAGCAAACGTTCACCAAATCCCCATGAATTATAGAGAAATAAGTGTTTGTTTTTTATTATTTTATAATAATCATAAAAACAAAGACATTTGGTCTGCTGGCAGATGAACTAATGGATTTGGATTAACTGAGCTTCCATTGACCACATATATTGTTTGTCTATAATTATTTGGGCCAGAATGCAGAAAGGGAGAACCATTTGTTGTTGTTGTTTGATAAATTTCCAAAAGGCTTTTTGATTGTATAAATCATGACTTGCTTAGGTAATACTATCAAATCTGGTATTGATGGAAAATATAAAGGTCTCTATTTAGCCCCAGTTGATTAGATGCAAGTTAATGAATGCAGAACTGGATGGTTTATGACACCTTTCTGTATGAAACAGATCCTGTCGCAATCTGCCTTGGGAGCCTACGTTTTACAAAGATCTGCTTTATCACACAACGGTTTATTTCTTGTTTATGTCCAATTTTGATTTGGCTGCAGGGATCTGGGGCTGTTCTAGTCAAACTTACAGTGACAAAGTTCAAAATAGGGCTGCAAAGTGTTTTCTACAGTTGCCTGAAGTGGCCCCTAAATTATCAATATGTGCCAGTAGGGGATGGGATCTGTGTGAGGTGAGGCAAAAGGGTAAACCAGCTGTGCCTATGGAATAGGTTTATTAATATGCCAAACAAGAGATTGGTAGACACATTTCCTATTGGCATTGCTCTAATAAATGTCAGTGGGTAAGAAAACTTATTTTTGAAGCTGGAAAAAATTTGCCCTGTAGTATGTTGTATTTTTAAATTTGTTATTGAAATTTTATCAGAAAAAATGTGTTTGTAAATAAACCAAAACCACAAGCAATATGTCACTCTTAACCTGACCAGAGCTCAGAGGTCTGGTTGTGCACATTTACGATTTAGTATTTTGACTGTGGCAGACATACCATAGTACATTTAATATGACAGAGACTGAGTGAAGAAAGGAGACTACAGTATTTTTTCACACGTACAGTAGCTCAGTTTTTGTTTGTCGCTTTCCATATATATGAAATTACTGCATGCGTCAATTACACAGTGGATACAGTGGCTGCTAGTCTGGGTGTTGGGATTCATTTCATCTGTCCCCTGTCTGAGGGAAAGGTAACCCGTGTCTTGTTAGCCCATGTGGGCTGGGTACCTGTAGATGTAAAACACATGAAAAATAAAAGCATTTATTCTTTAGGCAAACGACAATAAGTAACATATGTACATCAATTCAGACGCACATGCAGTATATGAATATTGGTGTGACTTTATAGAATAGACATCAATGTGTTTTGTTTGATACGACTACAGCTGTTCTTCTCTAATCCTGAATTTCCCACTAGGAGCCTCTTTTTTTTTGTTAATCCTTCAGGCGGGAAATGTGTCACGCGTCCTGCAACAAGTGCTGCATGGTTTTGATATAGACCCCAAAACTTAACGTTATTTTTAAGCATAATGAGTTTGGTGGATAATAAGTGTATTTCCAGAAGACTAATTACTGATGTCCCCTTTAGTGAAGAAACGCCAGGGGCAACCATCTGCACAGCAAAAATAACAGATGCCATTTATTAATATCTGCTCACTCTCTCACTGCTCTGATTCCTTTTCCACTTAATGTAAAAAGTAATTATATTTCTCATACCAAATCATATCACTTTCTCGGCTTCATCTTTTTCCCCATTCAGTCATCCCACAAACATATTCCTCTTTGCTGGATGCATCATATACTGCTCATGATCAGACTTAAGTTTCATCATAAACCATAGAGATGTGAGCATTTTGTACAAATATAGAAGAAAATCTAATTATGCATCTTGTCATTCACCGTATCCCTGTTATTCCCACTAGAGAAATTCCCATTTGTGCTGGTTTGCTTAGTTTTGCCTCACATAGTCATCCTCACAAAAGCCTTGGTAATGTAGTGCTAGTAATTTTTTTTTCATGTAAATTTTCATGTGATTTAACCAAAACCATAATAATCATGGTATTTCTCTATATTTGAAAAATTGCTGCTAATGACATAATTGTAGCCCATTCTTTACAAATTGCATTTTAGCCTTTGTGGTGTCCATACTTGTCGCCGTTTCTACATTATATTTCTGTGTTTATGGAAACTATAAGCTGCACCTTCTCTTCACCTCTGTGTCCTCTTGTAACAGAATGAATATTACTGTAGGTTAGACTTTCTGTGGAAGAACAAATTCAAGAAGGAGTGTGAGGAGATTGAAACCATGGAGAACCTAAATCGGGTTTTGCTGGAGAACGTCTTACCTGCGCATGTGGCAGAACACTTCCTGGCACGCAACTGGAAGAACGAGGTAAGCGTTTCCTTGTCACTAGAGCTGAAGGTTTGAGGGTTGTTCGGTATCTTAGCTGTTCCTGGCACTATAATCGTCTTGACAAAGTTCTAAAGTTGTTCTTGGATCTGTTGGAGCCCAGATGCAGGAACCATGTAATGTGGTTTTGCTGTAGCTCTGGCAATAGCCCAAGATCCATTACATTTATTAGCTCTGAAGAGACAGGACAAAAGCAGCATAAACCTGAAATATCTTTTATGTTCCAATCTCGTACCACTGAGAAGAAACTATGTAGTTACATAATGAATTTCTTTTTAACTGGAGCTTTAATCCAATCCACTTTTATACATAGATGCAATAATTCATATACAGTAAGATGTAAAGTTTTTTGTGGTGCATGGATCGGCTCCACAGTGCAGAAATTAATGTGCTAATTTGTGCAAAATTGAATTCATTAAAAAGAACTGGCACTTAAGTGTTATTAGGATTATTATCCTACTTGCAATACTGAGTAACAACTGGACTTGCCTGAAGTTCTTACAGATCTTTCACCATTCACGTCAAAGGCTTCTTCAGTTCTAGACTTTATTAAACCTATGTAGAGTTATTGGGTCGTTAACACCTTAAGCGTCTCTGAGGTCAGATGTGGATCGTGTTGGTGTGGAAAACTGAGGGATGTCAAGACTGTGCTGTAAGTGGACAATGAGTTATTATCCGGGCCGTCTGAGCATTGTGTTCGCGTGCAGCTCCTCTGAGTCCTGTCTAGAGACGTTGAGGGTTTACAGTGAACGTGTGACTACAGCTATAGATGGTCTTCTATAATTAGATAATAAAGATAATTCTTCTTTGCCGTACTCTGAACATTTCTTGCTGCTGTAACGTGGAAATTTCCACATTGAGGTATGAGTAAAGGTTTATCTCATCTTATCTTTTCCTTGCTCCTCTTAAAAAAAATCATGTTAAAAATGAGGAAGCCTTTCAAATAAAAGGTGAGACATTCTCAGGAAAGCTGCCATGAGCACCACATGTGGTACAGTATATCTGTGACCTGCATGTCTGAGAAACTCCAGACTTCATGACAAAACATTTGGAGACAAACCAAGTGAATTTGCTGACTTGCCTGTGAGATGCTCCATCATTCCTTGTTATATCCACTCCACGCGTCTCAGCACGTTAACTGTGAAGTCGTTTTACATCTTTGTAGGTTTAGAGGACATGGTATTTGGGAGCTGCAAGAACCCTGGTCTAATGGATTTTAGAGCAGCTCAGATCATAGATTAGGTGATTTGCCCACTTTCAATTATCAGGACTCACTACTTGTTTTGGCTGGTACTAGAGAGAACTGCTTTCATTTAAAGAGTCAAGCATTCTTAAACTTGAATATATTAGATTTTGTGGTCTGCATTTCATCCCTGTCCAAGTCTGGTTTATCAGTTTGAAAAACACAGTTTTGCCACTGTCTAAGTGAATGTCTGTCTTTTGTCTCCTGCTCTTTGTCATGCAGGATCTGTACCACCAGTCCTATGACTTGGTGTGTGTCATGTTCGCCTCTATCCCAGACTTTAAAGAGTTCTACACAGAATCTGATGTCAACAAAGAGGGATTAGAGTGCCTCAGACTCCTCAACGAAATCATTGCGGATTTTGATGAGGTAAAGCGCTTCCACCATTACAGCATTCACCACATACTCCACACATGTGGGAAACCAGACAAGATATTCTTTCATAGTAGTGTCTCAGATATTAGTCTAGTTATGTTTATGAGAGGCTTTCATGGCAGAAAGCAATACAAACAGAAAACTGCAAAGCTTCTTAAAAATGAATATAATCCTTAAATACTGAAACATACTCATGTATGATGAACATGTTGGCAGCATTAACCGTCCTATGTTAAATAAACTCTCATTAACTTGAGTTTCGTGGATTGTGTTTGTATTCGTCTAGCTGCTGTCCAAACCGAAATTCAGCGGTGTGGAAAAGATCAAGACCATTGGCAGCACTTACATGGCTGCTACTGGGCTGAATGCAACACCTGCGACTGATTACTCATCACAGGTATACGCACCACACACAAGTGTGATAGTGAGACTGCAATGAAATTGTGAACATGCACCTAGAAATGAAAGTGGTTTTGGCTGTTTTTCTCTCCCTCTCAGGAACACGACAGACAGTACATGCACATAGGGACCATGGTGGAGTTTGCATTTGCCTTGGTGGGGAAGCTGGATGTTATCAACAAACACTCCTTCAATGACTTCAAACTCAGAGTCGGTAAGTTACACACAAAAGCTGAGTGAGAGCAAGTCAAGCCACTTAGGTCTTTGAACTGCAATTTGTCCTTTGTTTTGTTGCATTATCTCAAAGTGACTGTGGATTTAACGCTTTACAAGATGGTCCATCAGTGCTGCTGATGACTGGGTGAGAATGGAAAACATTATGTGCTGTACTATAAATATAATTTAGCTGCAGGGAAGAAAATATGTTGTTGCCTGTCAAAAATCAAAATGCAGCAGATAAAAATGAGATGAAGCACAAGAGCCCAACAGTTTACCTGCTGCTGGGTGAATGATGCAGTGCCCACAGGCCTGCTCTTGCATTGTCGGCAATCATATTTTAGAATATTATTCTGTTTAGATTCACAGGGTTTGGTTGGCAACAGTAAGTCAGTGGCTCTATTCGTGTTTTGCACTATCATGAAGTTTGAACATCAAGGAAGCTCTACGCCACACCTCCGATCTTGTTTTATTGATTAGACCTCAGGTTTTAAAAGCCATTTATAATTAAAAGCGCGTCATTTCAAAGAGTTCACTGGCTTAATTTTGGCAAGGTAACAGAGTGAGAGACCGACTTAAAAGGAGGAGGAGAATCAGAGGGGAAAAAAGCAGGCGGTAGGAGCCAGATCTCTCTGTGCAGTAAGTCAGAGTTCGATCCCTGCAACCTGTCTCTGAAGATCACAGCAAGGGATGCTCCATTAACTCAGCAGTGTGTGTAAGAGAGACTGAACACCCCTGCTGCTTACAGACGGGCCTAAAGCGCTCCATCAGAGGGGGATAAAAGCCCCCCACCCACCGGGACTGGACAAAACTAGTGGCTGTGCGCCTTTGTGTGCTGCTTGCACACTTGAACAGATTGCAATTTCCAGCAATCTGGAAATGGACCCAGGAGCAAAAATAAGGACAGGCCCATTGTGATCTCAGTGCTTTGAGGTGGTTTATATAGGGGATTAAGAGTCCAGATACATTTGTTGTACTTCTCCAACTGTCATGAATTCTTCTGAAAAGCTTAGTTTATTAAGTGTCACGTCTTTTGTGAAAGCAGTTTAGGGCTGCACTAAACAATCAAGTGATTTTAAAGTTCAATACATGGACACTTCACATCAATTTAAAAAAATAATTCTTAAAGAAATGGTCTTTTGTCAGGTATTAACCATGGTCCAGTGATAGCCGGAGTCATTGGGGCCCAGAAACCCCAGTATGACATCTGGGGGAACACGGTGAACGTGGCCAGTAGAATGGACAGTACTGGAGTCCTTGGAAAAATACAGGTAAATGAAGGATTATTAAACTCTTTATTTTTTATTGCCCATTCTTCCCATTCAAATGCCTTTTCTTGATGTTTTGACTGACTGTATCTGAGTCAAATCATACACAGATGAAACACATTTTGTTGATTAAACGTATGAAAATTATGTTTACATTCAGGCATTTTTGCAAAGCAACAGTGATATGGAACGTACTGTACCTGAAAGCGTCCGGTTTAGACACTCAGAACATGTTCTGGTCACGGTACGCTGGTGTACACACTGGATCACTGGGTTTGATTACAACTTCCACAGCGGGCCAGTGTTTTTGACCACTGTTTGTGCTTTTTCAATTTCTGTTAAATGAAGTGGAAGCTTCAACATGAAAAACCAACATCTTGAATTAAAGCAACATGTGCAACATCTAAGATGAAAAAAATTATTCTTTAATTCAAAATGTAGAAACAAAAGACCTCTAGAGATGACAAATTAAAAGATGAGAAGCAGCAGTTTGCAGAGTAATAAAGGTTACAAAAGACACTTTTGACACAAAATGATTTTAATAAGACTCAAAAATCTAAATCCAGTCCTTTCATCGTAAAAAAAATACGCTGCTGATTTAAGCTGACTCACTGAACATTGGGTAGTAATCATATGTGAAATCTAAAGAATACTGTACAGACAACACTTGTGACTCATGACTTTAGTTAAAAAAATACAATGGAGGTCTGGTGATGCAGAGCAGGAGGAATAAATGTGGACTTGGGCTGAACATTTCTGCCTGTAGTGATTAACTGACTTTGTAAGAAGAGCAAAATGGACATTAAGCACCTGGTTTTTCCTGCAGGTGACTGAGGAGACGAGCCACATCCTTCTGACCCTGGGTTACACGTGCTCTTGCAGAGGCATCATCAATGTCAAGGGCAAGGGAGAGCTCAAGACCTACTTTGTGCACACAGAGATGACCCGTGCACTGTCCCAGGGGAACGTGGTGTCATAACACTGACTACGAAGGACAGCAATTCCATCCACATGGAAGAGGTTTGATCTTCTCACTGCTTTTGTAACGGACAATGTCAAGCACGAAGGACTAAGAGAGTGTTACACTGTATGTCACTGCTGAAGCCCCTCCAGGAATTTGTGAACTTGCGATGGTAAAAGTTAATTCAAGTAATTCCCTGTGAATTCTTTGTGATTTAAATTATTTTCATTTTTTCCCAAAGAAAAGCTGTTGCAAAGTCAGGATCCATATAGGCCGCAAGAATCACAACAAAGTCAGCGAAATCCTGGAGGGACTGATTTTGTCACTTACGTGTGAGTGTAGCATGAACAGCAAGTAGACGATAGCCCCTAAAAATACGTGTGGCACAAGTCAGTCATGTTAATCTAGTACAAGTTCAGTCAGAAGAGTCTGAAACGGCCTGAGTTAGTATTCGGACTGGGTGCTGCCAGGTGAATCGAAAACACAATCAATGTTAGATTCATTTAACAGGACAGGACATTTCAGATTTCAATTGACAAAAACGAGCAAGAAACAAAGTGTGTGCTAACAATTTCCACAACTAGACATCATAGAAAGTGTCCAAAGAAATACAAAAACATGCATGTTGCTGTTATGGACATTAATTAAGACAGTAACTTGCTCCCAGCCATTTTGCATTGCGCCACCAATGGAAGATGTTGTATTAAAACAAAAGCTAAAGACAAATTCTAAGGGAAAACTGCATGTCCCAAAAATAAACAGGCAGCCATGAGACACATGTACATAACTATTTCAACCATGTTCGAAGCACAAAGTGTAATGACACCTTTTTAAAACGTCTAAGAATATACATTACTCTGGCAGGCAGTTTCCAAAAATTGTTTTTGCACTTAAATCGTTTTGCCTTAACTGGCTGTTTTCATAAAACCAAAAGTATTAAGTCATAATGGAATAGGTCAGATATGTCAATATTTACTGACAGCAGAACATATAATACTTGCTGCTGTTCAGAAAAGGCTGAGAGGATCAGATCTGAACACACTAAAAAGTCAGGTCAAAGTAAAACATCTGGCCAAAAAAAAATGATTTTAGTGTTACGACTTTAACCTGGAAAACCAGAGTGTGACCTGTGTATCTGATAGCTTTAGAATGTATGGTACAGTGGTTTTTATAAGAAAAGAAAATATAAGCCAAAAAATGTTTTGATGATGCCATTGTTGTTTTTTTGTAAAAATATTAAAATTTCTATGTATTTCAGTTGTATTAGAGTGCTGTTATTTGCCTGCAAGGTTCTGATAAGCTCGCTGGATATTAGTGACAGGACTATGCACTGGATTCATATTCCATAACGTTAACAATGCTGCATCGCATCAGTCGTCTGTGTTTGAACATGTGTCAACAGGGCTCACACACCTTTTAAGGTCAAATTCAAGCACGTTTTAGGTCAATTTTCAAGCTTTTCCAGCACTTTAAGCTGTGGTAAATTAGATATTTGCACAAATGGAAAATACTGAAAATTATCACATTTAAAATCATATTAAAAAAGATGGCATTGTGCTTTAAAAAACTAATTTTCAATAAATTTCTAACTGAAAAAGGTAAAAAAGTAAGAACATCTGCCTCTGTATTAACTGTACTCCGTAGAAAGCAAAACCTGATTTGATAAACGAAACAACATTTACAACATAAACTTGTGCCCACTAAAGCAAAAAGTCGCATTTTTCATGGCTCAGGCATAATTTGACCATCTGTACAATCTAATGCAGAAGCTCTGCCATTAATCCTACATTTACAGGGTTACTAATTGTTGTAAATGTCAAAGGTGATAATTCTGTCGGGTTACAGTTTCTAGTGGAGTTGCTATTAGCAACCAAATAAAGCCTTGAAAAAACTGCTAATTGGAAACCATGTGGAAACTCTTTTTAATCTTTGGTTTTTGTTTGCTAAACTTTTCTGAACCTTTTAGTTACAGAAAGTTACTGTGATTTAGTGTTGGGCAAGTTCACAGCATTTTCCAGAAATGAGCGTGTCATAACTGATATGTAAAAACCATCAGTGTCACACTAACACACAGCACCTGTCAATCACAGCTGCTAATTGACCAGCTAGCACTTAGCATAAACACATTAACATTTACGTGTAACGTCAGTCTATCGGTACTTGAAGATTCTACAACACACCTGTCACGTGACCTGAAAGCGCAGACTCTCCTATAGTGAAAAGATGTAGGTCTTTTCTGCAGAAAGCTATGCGTGGGCTTTGTCCTCCTTTTATCCATGTTTCTAATTTTCGTTTTTAAAACAATAACCTCCCCGCACATTAGAGCAGTCATGTCCGGATCAGTGTGTTGGGGGCGGGGCAGGGTCGCACATGAAAACAGACTGACCAATCACAGTCACACTCAGACCCAGGTGTATCAGTTTTAATTTTACGCTAGTTTATTTCTCCAACTAACTACTCAGTCACGCTGCTAAAAAGATATGCTGTTCTAAGCATTTGCAATTACTTTATCCAAAATCCAAGCACATTTCAAACCTTGAAGGCACAATATTAAATTCAAGTATATTCAAGAATTTCCAGCACCCGTACGAATAAGTTACTTGACATCACAGAGAAGTGCTACACCTCGTAGGATCCAGTGTTCCGGGGGAAGCGAGGTCTTCAGGTCAACAGCTGCGATGTAATTCAAGTCTGTCCGGACGGGCTTCTTGTAAACTGGGCAGGCGTAGAGGCGGGGATCCTTCACAGCTGCAACACACAAAGATGCTAAAAGTGTCACTTGATGTGCTAGTGAGATGAAAAAACATTGTTCATGACCCCAAACAACATAAAAACTTGTATTAAAAGAAATATCTTAAAACATACCAAGAATAATTTAGCATAATTAAATATTTATATCAATGTGGAGATGCGATTGGGACATCTACTCTAGCAACAATTAGCAAAGTGTGCAGTCAGTTGTCAGTCACAACATGCTGGAATGCTACATGCGTGGTCAACACAACACCCCCCCCCCCCTTTTTTTTTTATTGGAAAAACTAATATCTGTAAAAGGACACTTAATTTAGTAAGAGGTGTTTAGGGACTCATACATTCGAACCCTTGAGGCCTCCTGGTGGAAAAAGCCTGGATGTGATATGGTTTAAACAAACTGCTGTTCACACATCATTGGCTCATTCATTCATTCATTTATTCCCTCGGCGGTCTTGTTCTCTGGTGTCCATGAGGGCCTGTCTGTCTGTCTGCGGTCTGTCTAAATATAGTTTGGTCTTATCCAGAACAAACACTGTGCCACATACTAGCCGTTCCCAGGAAAAGTAAATAGCACTTAGCCTGTTTGACATTTAAATGTTAAGTCCATCCATTCTCAGTGACTGTGTGGGATGCACACGTCGAGGAGGAAAGAAGAGACAGACAGACTGATGGAGACTACAGTGATTGATCTTGGGATGGATTTGATATAAGCTTTTACATTGTCAAATGACAGTTTTGTGTTCAAATTCAAACTGGTGACCCACAGTATTGCGCCATACGCTCCGCGTATATTGCTCCACATACTCGACACTTCCTTAAACTGTGACCCACCGGTGAACCGCACGTGTGTGTCGTTAAAGGTGCACTTACTGAGACTTCAAAAAGCTCTTGGTTTTCGGACTACGGAAACACATCATCAGTAGAGCAGCGTATCGCGCTAATGTGTTTTAACAGTTTCTGGACAAAAGAGGTCTGTGGCTCCAATGAATGAGCAAATAACGGCTGTTTGCTAACAACTACCCAAACGTGAGCAGAGATTATCCAGTGTTGGCTTTGGTACCTGTATGGTGATTGTGGGGCTTTATGATTAATGTAGAAAATTACCAGAGTTATCGTTCACATTAACACAAAAGAAAACTCTAACTCGTTACCATCTATTGCTCCAAAATGATAAATCTCACCATTGTTCTCTGCAAACATCCTGATCACAGGCATCATCTCAAAGAGAACTTTAGGTTTGGAGTCTGTGAGTTTGCAGCTGCGACGGTCCCAGCCGGCTCCCTCCAAGTACAGGCCATAAACATACACTCCCTCTGTGGGAGGCTGAGCGATGTCATCCTTCATCCATCTAGTCACTTCATTGCACAGCATCATGCGGTCCAGGGCCCAGCCCTTGTGGGCACGAGTGACCTCCTACAAGGGCAGGGACACAAGTTAATTCAGTGATGTGGGCAGTATGACACACTGTAGCAGTCCACTGCTGTGGCAAAAGGAGGAAAATCAAAAGGAGCAAGAGAACAAACGTGCATCCGAGAAAGAATGGAAAGGACTGATACCTAATGACACACATAAAATGCAGACATTTCCATCAATAATACTTTATCTGCCTCTAAACAGTCGGGCTTTTCTTTAGAGCGAAATAAATAAAAACTAGGGGCATTCAGATGTAGAACATCAACCCCACTGATAAATGGTTTCCTATTCCTGCTTCCAGTTCAGTTGCAAGGTTAACTGATTTGCTGGCCCTGAAAACATAGCTCAGCGCTCAGGTCACTGTGAGTTCATTTTCATATTTACTTCATATTCTACCTTGATCATCAAATTCTCAGAAAATTCTATCGCTCAAGGTCGCCAGTCATCATGTTTGAAGGCTTTGGAGGTATTCACCTTAAAAACCAACAAACAAGATAAAAAGGTAATAAACTCCCTGGTGGAGACAGTAATAGATTTCATTCAAGCTGCAAGGCGTTAACTAATGCTGAAAAAATACACACTCCCATGTGAGATAAACATTTCAGCTCTCACAGTTAAACATTCAGATTACAAGTCTCTGTTGTATTCACTCCCACCACATTAATGTAAATTAATCATTAGAAAACAAGGTAATCTGTGTACACTTGTTTTCCTGCCTGTGTGTGTGTGTGTGTGTGTGTGTGTGCTTGCTCGTCCGTGTAAATGTGGCCATGTGCCTGTTTATCCCATCTGGTCTCTTCCCTGGCAGTGGGTAACTAAGTCGGTAGCCCGATGCCCTGTGTACCTGTCTCATGGCTGTCAGGAAGCCCTGCGGATTGAAGAAGCCTGTCATCCAGAAGCAATTGGGCCGCCCTTCAAAGATCCAGGCGTGGAACTGCCGGTTCCGGTCAAGCAACTCTGTGAACCAGAACCCCAGGGTGCTGGAGGCCCACGACACCTGAAAAACACAAAGACAAACAACAACATGAACAAATCATCATGATCAGACACTGAAATCTGTCATCCAGGGACACCAGAGGAGAGGACAACAGTGCGGGATAAAAGAAAAAGAAATGTGAATCGCCATGTGGCAAGAGGAAGAGTTCAGCACAAGCGAAGAAAAGAATACAACACATTCATCCCTGCAGGTAGAAAGCCTCTGAATCCCAGCCAGGAAGCGATTCAAGTCGAAATTATGCTAATGATGTGATGTTTTGTGAGAGCACAGCTTGAATGCCAACAGTAGGATTTGAAGGTATGGGAAAGGCCGTGCCGAGTCCTACTGCTTTGCTGTCTGCCCCACAGTCACACACTCCCGTCTCACTTTTAATATCGTTGCAATTTGTTTTCGGAAACTCTTTGTCAGAAAAAGAGTCATTTTCACTCCCGTGGAAATGGATATGTGCACTGTGAAGAACACTTTTCAAGACAGTAGTGTGCATAAAACATATGGAGCATCAGTAAGCAACAGTCAGCCTCTTCAGTGGCGTTATATTACAGCTCGATTTGTAAAAACAATAACGTCAAATATCCATCCTCGGGTGCTGCTGAAATTCACTGCAGGTGGGAATGAGAGTTAAAATGAGAGTATCAGACGATAAAGCAAACTTTTAATGTCTTAGTTTGCGCTGCTTGCTTGGGGCTGCTCGTGAAATGCAGAGTCTCTTCTGTTTGCTGGTTTTTCTAAGCCCACAAATAAAGTCCACATCCATTCAATGTGACAGTCATTCTAAATTCGAGACAATCTCTACCAACCTTCTCCCAGCGAGTAGGAATGCGGGCGTCGTACATGCAGTCCAGGGCTTCCCTCAAGTTCTCGCTCATGATGATTGTTCCATCGATTGCCAACCTGAGGTCCGTCAGGGTGCTACGGACCAGGAATATGACCCTCTGCATCCGATCGATCTCCTGACGCAGGAAGATGTTCATGGGCTGGAAGGTGCCCATCTTCTGGAGACGCTCTTTCACCTGGTTTCATTAAATCAGGTAAGTTGGAAACGTGTTAATATTTTAAGAGTTTCGGAACTGCGTGAGAACACGCCTGCTCGCTGTATAGATGCAGACAGACGTGGTCATTCGCTGCTACACAACCTTTACTGTGTTCTTATGCATATGTGCACATGCTTTATATAAAACAGGAAGCAATGGTTACACAATTTCTACTATTTATAAGAACATTAAAGAACAGAAGAGTATGACCATAATTCAAGTCCATGAGAATACCTGGTACTTTTGTGTGTTTTGTTAATGCTTTTGTATTCTGCTTCATTATATTGAGCATATCTATTGTCCTTTATTTAAAACAGCATCTTTTAGGGGTCAAATCTGCATGGCTGACTAACTTCCTATAGTTCTGTCGATTACACGCGCTCCAAACACACAGACGAGCAGGCACGCTGCAGTGGCAGACACAGGGTGTGGCGTGCAATTTTCCATGACGAGGTTTGCACCTTGAATCGGGAAAAAAAAAAAAAAAATCACTTCTCACCTCACTTTCTCTTAACTGAGAAAAAAGGAGAGAAAGCCCAAAATAAAAGGAAGCTTGTGAGATTGGGCTGCATTTACACCTCCCCGGCTATTTCTAGTCATCTTTACTCTCCATCACTGTCACGAACGCACACAACCTTCCGTCACCTCGCTAACACACATCCCACCTCTGACTGTATCACACCAGGCACAGCACACAGAGCGAGCAGAGAAACACAGCACACGCGACACACATACACACGGGCTTACTTCAAAAGGGATGTAGTCAGCAGGCAGTTTCTCCAGCATGTCGTCAGCCAGCCTAGACACCATCGCCTCTCTGGTTTCCCCTCCACCTGATGAGCTGTCTTTAGGCTGAATACTCAGGATAGTGTCTAGCACATCCTGAGCTAGTTTACTCTGGTAAGTTATGTCTGCATTGGTGTGGAGACCGAACACCTCTGGGGAGTCATATGCCGGCAGACCCTGCAAAAGCAAGAACGTTGTTTGGATTATAGACACCGAAAACATTTTGGACAAGCAGCTTGTGTTATTGTCGATTCCCAGAACAGCCTTGCAGAGCTCGTGGGAAAAACGCTCTCCATGTGTGAACATTAAATGTGTACGATGACTCATTGTTTTCCTCATGAATGTATTCCTGTTATTTCTGTGCACTGCAGCTTTTGTCACTGCGGGTCAGGGGAATTGTATGCGGACTGGTACCTCCTTCTTTCCACATGTAGTGAGGAGCTTTTGTCAGTCACAGTCAGCTGCAGGCTCCGCTGCCTTGGGAGGGATAAGAAGGAGGTGCCATTTGGTGCAGTGCATTCTGCCTGTAAACATGGCCAATTATTTGAAATGGGCATCATAATTAAACCAAATCTACTTGTGGGAAATCAGCTCCAATCTCAAATGTAGGATGTGCTGCATGAAACTTTTGTGATTGGTTTTAAAAAGGATTAATACTTGGGCTTTATTAAGAAAATGAGCATTGTGAATTCATACCACTACTGTCTGTTCTGACTGTACATAGTCAGAAAATGAGCTCAGCCATATTGTTATCATTATATTATATTTTCTTTACCTCATAGATCTTTTTTTCCCCTCCCTTTCCTCTGCATCCTCTACTCTCATACATCCACCTTCATGTCCTCTCCCTCTACATCCATAAATCTCCTCTTTGGTCCTCTTCTGGTCCTCCTGCCCATCAGCTCCAACCTCAGCCTCCTTCTACCGATACATTCACCATCTCTGAACATGTCCAGGCCACTTCAATCTGGCCTCTCTGTCTTTATCTACAAAATTTCCAACATGAGCCGTCACTGTCACGTACTCATTCCTAATCCTGTCCATCCTCGTCACTCCCATCTTAAGCTCAGCTACCTCCAGCTCTGTCTCCTGTCTTTTCTTCAGTGTCACTGTCTCTAAGCTGTACAACGTCACTGGTCTCACAACTGTCTGGAAGCAAATGCTGCATCTGTTGTACTTCTTCTAGGCATGAGACTATATTGCTGCTCACACATGCTCACCTCTGCCTTTAGCCCGGCTTCCACTGCTCTTTCCCATCATCATTCTCAGCTTTATTCCTCTGTAGCTGCCATAGCTCTGCACATCTCCCTTGTTCCAGGACACTGCTCCTCCATTCCTCAGGCCTCCTCTCACTCTCCACGATCTTAATAAACAAACTAGTCAGAAACTTTACTGCCACCTCTCCAAGACATTTCCATAATTCCACAGGTATGTCATCAGGCCAACTGCCTTTTCACTCTCCATCCTCTTCAACCTTCACTCTTACTAATCTTTGCTACTTCCTGCCTATTCTTCCTATTCACCTATTCTAATCCCCGTTCTTTTTCATTGTTCTCTTCAGAGTACTCCTTCCACCTCCCATCATGCTCTTGCACCTGTCAACATTTCCATCCCTATCCTTAAATCACATTAACATGCTGCACATCCTTCCCATCTTTATCTCTCTGCCTCACCAACCTGGCATACATGTCCTCATCTGCTCTTTGTTTGCAGTTCCCACCTCTGCCTTCACCTTATGCTGTATCTCTCTGTACTCCTGTCTACTCTCTTCAGTCCTCTCAGTGTCCCGCGTCTTCTTAACTAACCTCTTTCTGTGTATACAATCCTGAACTTTCTCGTTCCACCACCAAGTCTCCTTGTCCACTTTCCTCTTTCCCGATGACATGCCGAGTACCCTTCTACCTGTCTCTTTGATCACATTAGCTGTAGCTGTCCGGTCACCTGGAAGAACCTCCTGACCTCCCAGAGCCTGTCTCAACTCCTCCCTGAAAACTACCCAACATTCTTTCTTTTTCTGCTTCCACCACTTCAGCCTCTGCTCTGCCTTAGTCCTCTATCTTCCTCACCACCAGAGTCATTTACACACCACCATCTTGTGTTGTTGTCAAATTACAACGATGGCACAGGATGGGGTCACCAGAGTGCTTTGTCACCCAATGTTCCTGCTTTTTCTGGAAGAACATATTCACCACAGCCATTTCCATCCACCATCTGTCCTTCTGCGTTACTGTCCTGAAGGCCAAACCTGCCCATCACGTTCTCATCGCCACTGTTCCCTTCACCAACATGTCCATTGCACCAATCACCACTCTCTCACCTCTGGTGATGCTCTGCATCACTTCATCAAAGTCACTTCGGAATTTTCCTTCTCTTCTAACTCACATCCCACCTGTGGGGCGTAAACACCAACAACACTCAACACAACACTCTTTCCCTCTCACAAACTCCTCTTTCAGGATAACTCCAACTCCTTTTTGCTTCCTATATGACCCATAATGAAACAACCCTGCTCCTAAGCTTCTAGCCTTGTTACCTTCCTCCTCTGTATCATGTCAAACAACTGTCTAGCCTTTCCTGTCATAGTCCCTACTTTCAGTCCCACACTCTTGCCTGTCACACGCTTTCCTCCTCTTCTTCTGTAGGTCAACAGTACTGGTGTCGCTCATTGTTAACCCAGGCCACGACTGATCCAGTCTGGCGCTAGTTTTCCTTGTGTTTTACGTTCCTGACGCAGCCCTCTGCATTTATCCAGACTTGGGACTGGCACAAGAAGACACTGGCTTTATGTGTTTATTTACCTCATAGTTAAAGTAAATAGATAAAATTAATCTGGTAAAAAAAAAATCTATTTCTGGCTTGTAAAGATAAATTACTTTACAATATGGACATATTCCTTCGCTGATGCAGCAATAATTTCTTCACAAGGTCAGGTAACTTAGAGAAACAACCTGAATACAAATAGACAGGCAGGCACAACATACCCATGAGTTATTTATCCTGAATTAATACTGACACTAATAGGACTTACTTTGTGTTTTACTTGTTGTAAGATGTAGGTTTCTGGACTAATTTCTAGGCCAAACAACAGTGGCTGAATTTTAAGTGGTTGATTTTAAGTAAGCGAACTGATGTTGATTATCTTCCCACCACAGGCACTGGGCTGAAACAGTGTTGCTTTAATTGGCTCTAACACACCTTCCAATGAGTGTCGTACTTGCTGATGACAGGCAAATGCACCATCCGTTAATGCAGTGTAGCTAATGAGGTTCTTTAGAAAACTAGAAAACTCAGGACAAACTAACTTTGACTGACTTTAACTTTTCAAAGCTGCATTACTACTATTACCAACATGTAACCAATGAGGTTATAATATAATATAATATAATATAATATTTTGTATGCTTTGTTTCTATTTTAGGGAATCCTCTGATCTAGTTTAACACATCAAGAATGGCGCTGTGGCATGAAACAGCAATTAATACATCAACAGGACAACAGACACAGACTATGTTAACAGTTTGCTGGGCTTCTTTTTGGTGACTGAAAGAGTTCAGTTTGCATTGGTGAGAAAGTGATTTGTCACCAGCTAGTTTGTTACACAATCATTCATTGGACTCTGAATTCCAACTAAGTCAAATGTGCGGTGGGCAGTGTGTTTAGATGCTGGACAGTGTGGTCCCTTGTTTCCTTTTAAAGAATTTTAGCTTTGCTCCTGCCTGTCTGCTTTTTATTTTCATACAGAGATATGTCGATGCAGACAGGAAAACATTTTATTCATGTAGACCTCAAAAGTGAAAATGTACATATGTGCCTGTGAAAGAAAGAAATACACATGTACAAATACACATTGTACATGTGTTCAGTTGTAGCTGTGTGTATCTTTATCATTGTGTGTGTGTGTGTGTGTGTGTCTCCAGGGCCATGTTTGTCATTCTGTATTTGAGAGGCAGTGCAGAAGATAAGCCTGGAAGCTCTGGGCATCCATCATATTGAAACTAGTTCATGAACTCCCCCCAGACACACACACACACCAGTTGAGCACAATAATAAATACATAATCTTCATACAAATAAACATGGTTTTGTTTTATCTAAAATCATATAAAAAGCAGCCTGTATCTGAATATGACAAGAACACAGCATGTTAGTGCCCTGAAAAGTGTGTTCAGTGTTGCTCTTTTCACTGTTTTTGATATTATTTAAAGAGCAGCATAGCCAAAACCGAACCAAAAAGCAACTTTACACGACATGAACAGAATGTTTTGTCCTCAAGACAGTCTCAACAGGAAAATTGTTGCAGTCCCATGTAATAGTAATGTAATAAAGATGCCACAAATCGGTTGAATCATTTGTAGAGACCTGATGAAAGTGTGTGTACAGTCAACCATGGTCTACCTGAGAGGAACCCACCTGAATGTATGTCAGATACTGATCAACAGTGGCACATTTGGGGATGATGTAGCCCTTGCAGAAATTAAACGTAGGTCCGAAAATGTCCTCACTGAACCACACCTTGGCAAAGGTGTTGAGGAGGCGCTTGTCATAGTCATCTGTCACACGGCCACCGTACTGAATCTCTCCAATCATGTATTGCACTGTAATCCAGGATACACCCTGTGAATGTTGAAATCATTATTATTTATTGGATCATTTCTACAATGTCATGTAAAGCATAAACTATTGGTAAACTGAGAATACAACTGGACAGATAAAGTAACCTGTTATTTTACCTAGGGTCACTAAGCTCAATATTTCTGCTGGCATGGTTAATAAATGCTCAAATTCCTTTCAACTGTGCAGTTACAGAAAGTGTGGAATTTATATTACTGTAAAGGTAGATACTGGAGCAAAGGGATTATTTAAATAATTTTCATTTTACCCAAAGAAACTCTCCTCCAGATAAACTCTTCACAAGATAGAACCTTCTGCATATTAAAATTAAATCAAAAAACATTTCAAACAATCTATTAAAACTTTCAGTTTGGTCTTTTTTATTTGTTCACCTTTGGATGAACTAATACTGCTGTAACAGAATAGTTAGCCCTTAAAAGTCTCATGTCTCCTACCTTTTTAACGTTCATGTCATCGAGGTGGTTCTGAATAAACTGGACAGTGGCATTAAAGTCAGCCTGGTTGAACTCATAGGGGATGTTCCATCCCAGAGGTCCATACTTCCTCCTCTCTTGTACTGTGCTGTGGAGAAATGCAACGCTGTACAGCATTGGCTTCCACTGCACCATGTTACTGACATCCAACAGGTCCTGGTTTATGCCTGGTGAGGAATACATGGATGAACACATGGATGAACACATGAGCGGCCTGTCCAATAGTAGTAGAAGGATAGAATGTTCACAAAATCACTACAATCCCATAACTTTTTCAGGACAACATTTGGAGCTGTGATTAGAACAGGACATTCAGACCTACTTTCAGATGGTCGTATTTGATTCCAGTGAACAAATGTCACATGCGGTGTTTACAGTATTTAACAGTTTTAATTAATTTAAATATCTGAGCAATTTTTGTGACTAAAGGTAAGACACGCATTTTTAATTCTTTTTCATGACATGGACAACTGCAAAGGCCTTTAGTAAATGCTGATTGATTGTTAAAAATCTTGCAAGTGTAAGATTAAGAAGTAACTAACTAACTCTGCTACAGAAATGAAATTAATTATTTGCAGCCTGGATATAAGAGCTGAAGATAAGCATGTACCTAAACAGTAAACTTCCCTTAAGGAGACACAGGGACAGCTATTCCACCTATGATGGTTGGTTTACACAGAAAAAATATTCAAATCAAAGTTGAACCTATACAATGAAATGGTACTTGAATGTAATATCATGACTTTAGAAGTTAAGACGAAGTAGAAGTTTTTTATTATGTTATTTGCCCATTCATTTTGTTGATTATGTGAACGAAGGTCCATTGTTGGTCAAAGTATGAGCATCCACTAGTTAATTTTCACATGTACACATTGAGAATCATAAGAAATAAATTTACAAATCTTCCTTTAATCTTGCTCACACAGACACGTTTCTTTGTAAGAATAAACTAAAGAATTTATGAATATTTTACTTAAGGCTGGTGATCTGCATCCTTTTTCCTAGTGTAGTCTCAGTGTTGAACTTGCGCAGTAATTAATTTTACTTTAAAATAAACTGGCCCACCTCCATAGGTCCTCTTCAGGCCTGCCCTTAAGCCCTGCGGTGGTTCATTGGTAAACTTGATTGACATTTGCAGAAGGGTGATGGGGAATTGTGGGTGGGCCTCTGTGGTAATCCAAACCCGAAAGGTGTCGTGCACAAACTCTGTCTCTATCACCGTGTCCATTAGCTCTTCCATGAAGTCCAAACCTAAGTGGCAGTTCTGGAGTAAGGCCCAGCCACCCTGGGGATGATTAATAATGGAAATTTGTTATTCGCCATATCAAGTACTAAAGTGAAGATACTGTATCTCGTCACTTTAGAGAGTGAAAAAACAAAAAAAGTCAGCCAATGTACATATATGTGTATATGTCCATGTATATTTTAGACATAGCATCTGAGACAATTACGGCATTAATGTCAAAAATCTTTGGCAAGAAGATTTTTAATGAAACCAATTTAGATTGTAAGCATTGCTGTGAGGAAAGAAGTGAATTCTGACTAAGCACACAGCTACAAATATACGTAATAAAATCTACAATGCATCTGGAAAGATTTCAGACTCCCTTCACGTTTTTCATTTTTGTTATATTGCAGCCCGATACTGGGAGGTGAACCTTTGGCCAGTCTGCAGTCCTGAGCCCTGTGGAACAGGATATCTCTGTACTTGTCTCCATTCAGCTTTCTGTCAACCCGACCTGTGTCTCAGTCCCTGGTGCTGAAAAACACCAACTCGTCAGCATAATGCTGCCATCACCATCCTTCACTGTAGGAATGGTACTTAGCAGGTGATGAGCAGTCCCTTGTTTCCTTTAGTCTACAACTGAGGCCTAAAATTCTGTTTCACTTTGTCATTATGGGGTAGTCACAGGCTGCAACACAACAAAACTGAAAAAGTGGCTATGAATAATTTCAGAAAGTACTGTATGCATTGGATGGATGGATGGATGCTGGTTGGTGTATTGAGAACTGCACAGTTGCTTAAATGTGTAAAAATTCCATAATTGAAAGAGCAAGAACCAGTTGTCCTTCAATATCTTAAAAAAATCTGTTTTAAACACAAAGTTGTAACCAGCTTTACTACTTTAAACAGTAACATCTGCATTTCCATTGACACCCTGCACAATAATCAACTTGTTCATCAAGCAACAATAGGAAAACACTTGTAGCTTACGAGACAATAATGGATATTTCAGTACATCTTAATTAGCACTTCAATATTTCTTAAAATAATGTTTCAACACCACATTTAAATGTTTTGGAGAAAAATATAGAGACAAATTACATGCATCACTTTTCTAACAAAGTGAGCAATACTAGAGGGAATTTTACAAAGTGCTTTTTAGATTTGTAACACTGTTAGTCTCATTAACACATTTCTTAGCTGGAACTAGCTGATTGATGTAGCAAAGGTACAGGAGTTCCTAACAACGATGACAGAATGTAAATGTAACTGTACCGTGCAGTGTTACAAAGTTGATAACGCTTAAATAAATTCTACAACATAACATAAATTATGTACCACAGAGGTTTTACGAAGCGAGTTATTGATATTCTTCACTCAGCTACTGTATGTGCTTCTGCAGGCGGAAGAGATTCAACAAGTGGACTCTTAATAATACATCCATTCATTCAATTCATCTCGTGTTACGAAGACACACAGCTAGTGTGGCTGAGATTTACTGTACATCTTGCGCTCTGAACATTACCAGCTTCTTGCTTAATTTATTTTGACAAGTTAGTCTACTCTGACATTAAAATGTGGAAAACATATGTTTTTAGAGAACAAGGACTTTCTAGTTCAACACACGTATGAAAAAGCTGCTTCTACTGCTACACTGAATGGTGCAAAAATAGCTCACATCACCGACTCACATTAGCCATGGTCTGCTGCAGCAGCTTCCGGGTGTGGACCTCTTGCCCTTGCCCCATAGAAACATATCGGGTCTCGACCTTCAGCCTCTTCCCCAGTGCAATGATGGAATCTGTTGGATCTGAGCCCATTGACAGGAAGCAGATGAGAGGTGTTCGCGGATCTGATTCCTCCCATGTTGTCTCCAAGTCAAGAATCACTCCTTCAATGTATCTCTCCCCTGCTGAGTCCATTATGTATTTACGAGCCTAGGAAGGATCGATTAAGAGCAAAGTATGTTTGTTCACCGGCTCACGCTACAGCACTGCAGTTCACATTAAAAGTAAATATTAAAATAAAGATTTTGTGTAATGCTGGGGAGTGGATGAACAGTTCAAATATATTTTTTACTAGCTTACAAGCTTTTGAGTCAACTGTAAATGCAGCATGGGTTTAGACAAGGCCTACTGCTGGAATTGTTCTGTTCATGAGTGCAACAAAGTCGCCTAAACACTTACCTAGCAGTAAAAATTCAATGTCCATTAGCTATTGTAAATATTCTTGCTCAGCAATCTTCAGTGAAATACCCATTTACAACATTGTAATAATAAATAAATAAATAAATGTATGCCTTTTCCTTTCCAAAAAAAAAAAAAAAGCTGACCAAGGTTTATGCTGGATCCAATCTCATTTATATAAGCATATGCTAAAGTGAACCAACATCCCTTACCCAGCCACAATCCATCAATTAATTAAGAATATGATGTTTTTGGCCGCTCTGTTGAAATTCTTTATTAAACTGAGTTCTACGTTACAGTATGACTGCATTAATCCAATATGATGCAAGCAAGGAAAAGAGGGAATTTAATTTTTTGTGAAAGTAAGACACACACTGCATTGTGACTATATGTAGATTACACAACATACATTTGACTTTAAGCACAACTACACTTGTTTTTGCCCGTTTTTCATATGTGTCTAACCTGCGCAATGGTCCTGTCAGGACACCAGCAACGTATTAGGAGCAGACGTCTAAAACAATCAAGGGTCTGGTCGTAGGCGTTGGGAACCACCTCCTCCTCCGGGGCCTCCTTATCAAACCAGGCCTTCCACTGCTTCTCGTTTCGACCTATCTGAAAGACAATCAACAAAAGCTCTGACACAGGAACAAACACTTGTGAGAAAACCTCATTGCTTCCACACCAGCTGTGGATTGAAGAAGATGTAAAACAACAATCAACACATACTACTCAAATTTATTCAGTAAGGAACAAAAGAAACAAAAAAAAAAAGAAAAATGTAATGAACCCTATGTTTCTGTAAAATATTGAAATTTATTCACTGGCTGGTTTCACACAACACAATTTCAAATTGGCCTAATGTGCTCAAGCACCGTGATGAACATGTGCCTTTCTGCACCTTTCTGTACCTGCACAGCATGTTTGAGTGCTGATTATGACTGTTTTTCTCATCTTCAACACTTCCACAAGTAACAGGCTGCAGCTGTAAACCAAACCAGTAGTGTCACACAAGCATAACAAAACTTGTCCGGTGTCTGTCTGTACAATTTGTCTGTGTGACTGTCTCTGGGATCTGAGCACATAGTGTAGACATACTGTATTCATTTTGGTTTTAATATTAGTAAGCTTTTAGGTAAGTGTGTTTTTATGAACATGTACATGCATTTAGAGTGCTTTGCTTTTGGGCACATTATCAGCAATTGTTCTTAAAAAGTGAGTGCTAATGTTCACATTCATGTCCCAGCCAAAATCATCTGAGCAGGTCTAGGGATTTAAATGAATTTCAAATACAAAGCTAAAATGATACTATTGTTATATTTTTGGATTAAACTGAGTTGCAGTGTCATGTGTGTATAACAGTTTTGTTTGAAGAGTCAAAATTGAAGATCAGATGATTTCGGCTTTGTCCCTGGTGGGAATCAAAGCACAATCTACAGCTTGTTCATTTTGGCAGGATTATTTCATTTAACAAAGATCTTTTAATCCAGCTTTCTTTGTTAATTATCCACGTAGCAAATAGCGCATGCATTTGTGTAAGTGCATGCACACGCACACAATCAAGCATGTGCACACAAAAAGTAATTGATTGGAAGTTTCTCCAAACTAAGCTCATTTCACAGTACTGAGCTTTTCCCTCTATGAGAGCCACTATGCAGTCAGTCACACACACACACTCATAGGTCAGTCAGCCTATTAGAGTGTGTGTGTGTATTCGTGCGTGAATGATAGTCCTTTATAATGACGTTTCTAAATAAAAGAGATACAGGAAGACATGATGAAACTAATACTGACATGCTCAGCAGAGCAAAGGAAAGCTGTGAAAAGTAACCTGTGTGTATGCTCACTTGTGTGTGTATGCTTGTATGTACCAATTTGGTTCAACTGTAAAAATATTTCAGTATTGTGGGAACATTTTTGCCTGTTCTTAAAACTTAAAAAGGATGTTTGAGCAATTAAAGAGTTACAATTAGATTTAGATTAAGGTTTGGCAACACATGACAAATGATCACTATTATCTGCAGTTTTAACAAATCCTTGAAAAAATACTCTCTCGTAAAGTATCATATCCACAAGTTGTCTGTGTGGTGTACCTGATCGAGTATGTCTGAGAACTGCCACAGTTTGCTGAGCTCTACAAGATTAAGCCAGGTCATGTCAAGGATCCATTTAGCTGGTTTCTGAGGGCAGGCCTTCAGGTCCAAAGATGCACCCCCTTCATGATACATACATTACCACACAGCAACAGCAAAAAACAGGCAAATGTCAAGAGTCTAACTTCATCAAGCGACCTGGAAATTTATGTTGCATCCATCATATCTACAGACATATCTTTTAATGCTGAGATTTATACAGCAGTCAGCAATGTGAAAACAGTTGGCTACAAGTATGTCATTGTCCTTGTTTGGCTGTAATGTCAAATCATATCTAATGTTCTAGTTACTGACAAATCAAATCAGTCTTAGAAGATAAAAATAACAAAGTGGTAAAAGAAAATAGGTGATGATTCAGAGACAAACATTTGCTTTCCCAGACACTACAGCTATTTTCACGGCAGTGTTACCTCTTTAACATTCATTGATATCTTACGCTTAGGAAAGTTGGGATTTACCTTAATCTTAAGCTTAATATTTAACCCATTAATGGGTTCCGTTTGGACTATTTTTTAATAATGAGCATTTTGCTTTGCTTTACTTTTTATAAAGAGTGGGCAATTAGTTGTGCTGATGTAGTCAGATTTAGGCCCTTTGAAGTCAAAAGCCACATTAATTTCCCTTGCAATGCACTAAACTACTGAAATTACATTTCATTCACATATGTTGTTTAAATGGTTAGACAACTTAATTCACACATGCTACAAAAAGACTTTAAGCCAGCTCTTGCATTTTCAGTTTGGAAACTTTCTACACAAGTTCCCAATTTGTTTTTACCTTTAAGGAGTGTGAGAAACTCATCATGTTTGACCTTGTTGCTCTGTATATCAATCTTCAGCGTCAACAGCAAAGTGAAGAGGAACTTGTGCTCCTCATACAGGCCCCGTGCTGCATATTTAAACACCTCAAAAGTCATGTATTCTATGATGTTGGCGATTCGTTTGCTGGTGATAGGGCTTTTAGCAGACCTGTGAAGAAGGATGTCAAAGCACATATTATAATAAAATATAAAATTTGCATCATTAGTTTTAATGCCTCACCTGTACTATCAACAGTAACTTAGTATATTTACATTGATTACAACAAGCACCATACAATTCCCTTTTTTCTTAAGCCAATAAGAAGAATACGCCAATTATTGTCTGTCGCATTTTAATGACGAATTTCATTTAACATATGTTCAGTTTACAGAACAAAAATAAATTCAATTCAATTACCAATCTCTTATGTGTTCAACTTTTTTTTTTCTAATTCAGGAAGCGATGTATGCAAAGCTGCATTTTGTGCACTTTAACTTTTCTTTTTGTAATAATGCTCTTCAAATGAGATTCATGTCATAAGAGCTACAGTATGGAAAGGTAGCATGAGATGGAAGGTAAAGGATCAGCTGTTCTTGCATTATGGCTGTATGCATTCTAATCAGATTCATTCACCTACATAGTGCAAACAAACAACTTCTAATAAATGAACAATATTTGTAGGATAGTATTGTAAGACTGAGGCTGACAATACAATTTATGATGCTTTTAACTATGTGTCTGAGAATCCATCCATCCATCCATTAAATTCATCCACTAAATTCATCCCTGCATTTACTTTACATTAAAACTATGAAACAAAATAAGTAATCTCACCTAGACAGGGAAAGGTCAAACAGTCCCAGGAACTGTCTCAGAGAGGTCTGATACATGATATTCACCATACTCATTTCTGTGATCAGGAAATACAAGATACTGCCCCTGTTGGCCACTGAAAACACACACGAAAAAACACTTGCTGTAGAACTGGTAAAAGATGTGAGGTTGTTGAAGCACAGATTTGTTCTTGGCTCTAATGAAATATACTGCCCTCATAAATCTAAATTTTTTTTACAGATAAATCTTTTAGTCTATAGAGTAAGAATGTGGTCAGATGGTCAAATTCAAAGATTACAAAGATCTGTTTTAGAAATATGCATATAACAAAGTATTTGTGTTTGTCATTGCTTTAGCTGAATTTCAAACTCAAAATAAATGATTCTGTGTGACTACCTTCGTGAAATTTGGCAGGCACATTATAACAACCTAGCTAAATCATCAAGAATAGTTTAAATTCAGTCCCACAGCCTACCTGGTCGGTACTCCTCTCTGGCAGCATTAATCTGGATCTCCGTCTCTGCAGCAATCTGCAGTTTATGAGTTACCTCTTCAGATGTGTGCTTTGTGTTGCTAAGTACAACAATCAGACTCTCATCTTCTACCAGTGAACCCTACAGAGATTAAAGGAATGAGAATGGAAATATTACTGATGAAATTATTACCGTACCATATACGTTTTTTCCTATCCTTGATAACACCATTTTATGCTTTTATAACTATAGATACTTTGATACTGTCTTCAATATTAAGCTACAATGAGCACGTTTACATGGACTTAAGTAACGTCCTCAGGTAATCGGGAAACAGTGTTCACATCCACTTACATAACCTGGTTACAGAAAATCCACAAACACATGCAGGACAACAGTAACCTGAGTCCTCCTCCACCCCGGACATGTTTTGGAAGCCTGTTGCACAGACTTTAACTGTAATAAGATGGAAAAAGCTGCTTTCTGACTTCCCTCTCTCTCTTTGTGTGTCTGTGTGTTTGTGTCGTAGCAGAGTGACAGCGCAGGGGGAGAGAAACCAAATACTCACGCACCTGATCCACAGCAGTCTGAGTTTTAAAAATGCACAGGGGAAAGTGACTCATTTAATGGAGACACTTTGTGTTTGTTGAAATTTCAGTTTGACCTTAGGCAAACTGTGATTTTAAAATGAGGCGGCATTGCTGATTCGAAAACCGATTACACATATACATAACAGAGTAACGAATCTCAGGAAACCAGGTTTCCCTAATCCCCTGCCCAAGTGTTGGAACCCAGTTTTCCATTATATATATGACACTTAAGAAATCAGCTTCCAGATTTATAGCCAACTGTAAGCCAGTTACTTACACAGTGGCCAACATTTTAAGATATTCCAGATGAGCATACACTAACCATTTTTATTTTCAGTTTCTCATGTTGCAACATCATTGTTAAACTGTAAACACAGAACATGCAAGAACAAACAGTCCACCTCACATGTTCTTCAGGCTATGCATGCACACAGTTTTCTGTAGGCAGCATAATTGAAATAATAAACATGAGACAAAATCTGATTCAGTGTTTCGCACAGAATTTAATTACACTGGAGATGGTGGCTGGGTGGGTGTCAGAGGCTTTCTCAGCCTTATTTTTAGTATTTATGATAAAGATGCTGTATAAACAGTACAAAGAGGTTTTGCTAGAGTAGATGTCTCACTCCGTTTTCATTTTTTTTCATCATGCAGAACTGATTGTAGATTTAAGAGGAAAAAAGTAGTATCGGGCTGCAACATAACAAAATGGAAACTTGATCGCATATGGGTGTACAGCCACCCATATGCGACCAAGTTTCAATTTTTTTAATGTTGCAGCCCGAGTGGCTGTAAGTGTATGTGTAAGAAACGTTTTTTATCAAACTTCCTAAAGGTCTTTTTTTTTTTAGTCTAAACACACATTTGAATTCAATTTTGAATAAATAAGTGATGGACTACTGATTTATTTTCAGTGAGTTTCATTGTTAGTAATGTTATATATTCATGTTATATAAGCCATCATATTTTCAACCACAAGCTCCTTTAGGACTTAGGAGTTTTTTTGTTGTAGCCTGCTATCGCCAATTAAAATAACATTTTAGCTGTTTAGCCATTGAAGGGCTACAGCGGCTTTATCTTTGTCGATGTGTTTCTCTACAATTTCCACATTGCGCTGTATTAATTGTAAAGTGTTTCGACGGGTTCGAGGTTGTGTTTTTTGCATTGCAAACAATCTTAACACTACCTGTCAACAATTTACATGTTAAAATAACATTTTTATCACCTTCTTCCTGACAAAAATCATATAATATATATTTCCAGTTGTTGAATGTACGCACTTCCATCTTTCAGCCAGCTTACTGCTTATGGCGCTGCTTATAGTGATGTGTGCAACTATAAACATTAAAGGTCCATTTCAAATTTCAAAAATAATGTAAAAAGTTTCTTTTGGAGGAAGTAACACTAGTAAAGCATTATTTCCACACTCCACGGAAAGTGATTTTTTAAGGGCTTTTAAAGAATCATATTACCAACCTAATTATAATTAGGTTGTACATACAACAATTGCTGCAAACACAAATAAAATATCCACACCGACATTTATCACATCCCCAAAACATAGAGGCAACACTGTTAGGCAAGTCAAAATGTTTTCTGATACGAGTTTGCATTTCCTTGCCTTTGTACTGGTCAGTCGGTAAAGGAGGCTGTCCTCGAGTTCCTTCATCTTTCTCTTGTTCAATGTTACATCTTCCAAGAGCTCTGTCCTCTCCTTCTCAAGTTCCTGGAGTCATAAAAACACAGATAACACAAACATATAAGATATAGTAGGTCACAAAACTTGTGACAGGTTCACTAAATCAGAAGGCTTCACCTTCATGAGGAGCATAATTTAAATTAGAGTAATTATGAGGCACTGTACATTAATGATGAATCAAAACACAGTACTGAAAACAAAGTGTTACCAATGACAAACTAATATTAGGGATGCAGTAGCGCTGTAAGCTTGAGTAAGAGGTATCCTGTTGCCAGGGAAACATATGCAAGGTCAAACCAATAACGTACAGAGGACAAACCTCAAAGTTCACGACCACTCTGCAAACAGACATCATCAGACATCTTTCATATTTTCACTTTCCTAGATATATATGCTATGCACCATAGCTGAAATATTGTATCTTCACTATCTGAAAATGTACAGTATAGTGCCACAACCCTCATGTGCTTTAAGTCATATTTAGCCCCTAAAAGTCTCTAATCATTTATTACTGTGTACTCCTTTCGCATCATTAATCTATGAATGATATTTTAATGCAGTATTAGTTTAAGTAGTGCCTCTTATTCCTGCAGCTGGAGAGTTTAATGGCTGTTGTGAGAAATTACAATCATACACTACTCACATTAATCACAGACACTGCATTTATATATCATATTAATATAAATAGTTTTACCAATTATGATGCTGTAAGTAACAAATCACCAGCTGACTCACATGTTTTTTGGTTTAAATGGATTAAAACATAATACACTTGATCTAACTTGAGATGGTATGGGTGGCCAGTTAAGATACAAAATGCAAGACTTTGATTGGTTTCAAAGCAAAGGCTTTCTTTTAATTCAGTAAAAATACATAAACAGACCACTTTGTTTGAGAATAACCTGTTTTTCCATGAAGATGACTCGGCCCAGCAGCTGATCCTCCAGTCCTTTTATGGTAACCGTGAAGTCAATAATGGAGGTGCGAGCACTGATTTCAGGGGTGTAAGCCGGGTTAGGCAGCTTGGTAGTCATATACAGCGTGAAGCCCTTCATCACATCCACTTCTTTGTCACCAACTCTCACCTGGAGAAAAAAAAAAAAAAAAAAAAAAACAGTGTCAAAAACATCCTCAATATCAACTTACACATAATATAATTACATTAACTCCAAAATAAAGAGCATTTGGCTTTACAAAACCCTTTGCCTGACTTGCATCAGGTAGCTACCAAAAGAAGACTTCTGGTTGAATATGATTTCATGTAACACACTTGTGTATGCACGCTTTCTTGCAATTGTAAGTTATATTAAATGTACGTGTGAATCATGCAAATGCATTCGTTTATGTGACACAGAGAGAGACAGCTGTAGAGCGAGCTGCTGAATAAGCAGCATCCGCCCAAAACAGGAGCACACACTGTAATGAGAGAAGGAGGGAATAATGAGGGCAAGAGAGAGAAAGTGGCAGAGAAATAAACCACAGCCGCTTAGATGATAAAAAAAAAGTACAAATTGTGCTATAGCCAGACAGACTGTCACTATCACCAGGCTTTGTTTAATTTGAAGCATAAATCAACTTCTGGCACAACTTTACCTACTGTCAAGGTGCATGGATGAGAAAAAGCAAACTACAAAGACTTAACTTCGACTAACTGTGAAACAACTTTAAAAGAGCCGTGTGCTGCTTCAGCTTCTGACTTTAATCAGGGTCAGATTTTGACGTAGACCACAAGGCCAAACACGTTGTTCTGACAATAAATTTGTGTGAAAATTGGCAAGCATTGCTGAAAGTTTTATATGTTTTCATTCCTTCAACATTTATTCATTGTATTAAGTTATTTATTGTTACAACTTATTATTGCTCCTAAGATTACACATTCACATTTCCTTGTTGTAGGTTTTGAAAGAGAGAGGGGGAGAAGTTTGCAGTTTTGTGTAAAACACTGTTTAAATCTTTACAAGGAGGACTGAAAGGACACATGTAATAAAAATCTGTTTTGAAAAGTTTAAACCAATTTATTTTTAAAGACCAATTTAAAGTACTTCCTTCTCATGCACAATTGTACATTTCCGGCAATACCCAGAATTCACATCTGAGCTTCAGGCCTGTTATTTTGGCTAATAAAATACAGGCAAAATAAAACCACTCAAACCACTCTCTGCAATTTTCCAAATTAAAAACGCTAAATTCCAGGAGAACATTAGAGGAAATAGGCTCTTTCAACAAAAAGCCGTCCATTTTTCGCTGTCCAGCTGCAAACAGAAATAGCAAAAGCAAAAGAAATGTACAAGTGATGAAGCAAAATATTGAATTTAATTTTCAATCACCTTAAAATATAATTTCTTCCAGCCAGTGGACTTTTTTTTTTTTTATAAATGCACTGTAAATGTGTTTAATGGACCGTATTCTCATTATGATCTTATTCATTAGAGACTTTCCATGGTAGAAATATTGAGCACAATTAGATATTAAAAGCAGCAACACCATGCTTGTTTTTTCTATTTAAAATGAAAGTAGTAATTACCTCACTAATGTTGGTATTTAGGGTCAGATTAGGTTTTTCTAAATAATGAAATGTTCTTATTATCTCAATGGTGTCTACTACTAAAAACAATTCTTGAATAAAGCTTACTATCGTTTTCTATTATATTATATACATTATATATTGTTTATTGTATAGATTATAGGATGACCATAAGTACACTGTTCAAAATCGCAGCTTTTGTAAGAGTGTGAAACCTCTGAACCACCTCTGCTCTGTGGAAGTTGTTTGTTGTCACTGACTTTGGATCTCTGGGTGTCCTTCACAGGCCTTACAATGCTTCTGTTTTCAGCTGTTGTTTGACTGACTCAATTTGTTGCTCATCACACCAGTGGTTTCTTTCATTTTCAAGACATTTAGGGTTTTAATCCCAATTTATCTGTTGCAACAACAAGAACATCCTTCACAGCTAAAATCCAAAGTTAAACCCACGAGTCGCAGTTTAACCAAGCAGTCTCACAAATGACACTCTGCTAACAAGAGGCATCTACAGCTCACTTGTTCAAATACTTTTTCGACGCTACTCTACCACCTTTTTGCTCCTGCTTTTTCCCAATTATTTGTCTTGATTGTTTGTTGCTTATTTGAAATTCTGAACTTTTGGCTTATATCCATCCATTAAATTTAAACCCAAAGGTATTGGGTGTAAAATGATACTAATGTCATCACAATATTCTTGGAGGGGACTGTACCTATAGTCTGATATCCGAGGAGGCAAGGGTTGTCACACATAACAATGCACTTATTTTTTATTCAAAATGAACCCGAATTACCAAACTACGTGAAATCAGTCCCCATTACGTATGAATATAAACATACAGAAAAGTGCCATTGTCTTCAAAATGTTATCACTACAACTAAATGAAATTTACATTGTAGAAAATTCAGTTTAATAATTTTCACAGCCGGGCATAAAAAAATAAGGGGCTCAGGGTCTCTCCAGTTGAGTATGTTGGGCACGACAACTATGAACGAGGCTATAATTTGCATATTACCCTTTTTCCAACTGGTGACGTGATCACAAAAAGAAAATATATAAAATAAAAAAGCTTGAATTTGTACCATAGACCCTGAGAAACAGAAAGAAGTTACAGCCTGTACAGTCGTCTACTTTACTGTGCACACAATCCAGCACAGAATGTGAGCGAACATGTTCACTGAGCACACTTCAAACTGTCCCAAGAGAGTTAACATAATTTGGGACAGCTGCTCCAGCTGGCACGGTTGAAGATGGCAAAGACCATCTGCACCTCCAGCTCGCACTCCCTATGTTGTTTAGTGTCAGTGAGCAGGCCATTAAAGCTGCATCAGTACAGGTGTGATGATGTGATAGTTGTCATGGCTGGAGGGATGTGTCCAAGTCTCATCATGCCTCTCACCAGCACTCCAACCACACCTGCCTATTACAGCCTCTTCTAACCGAGATGTTCTCTGTAGGGTTATTTCTGCCATATTACCTTCAACATGGTGCCAGCTTTTATGAAGTTTTTCTCAAGAATGTTGTCAAGTGCGGGGTCCAACTCCTCCCCTACATCCTCAATCAAAAGGGGACGTCCGAGTGACAAAGTATCCTCCAGGTGGTTCCTGAAGTACTTATGATTCAGTGATGTGATCTGAAATTAGAAAGCTAAACCATAACTTAATGGACAGATTTAAAATGCTGTTGTCCTGTCGGCAAGCAGAAGTCTTCACCCTTGGAATAATTCAAGATTCCTGAACACACTTGATTTTTTTGATTGCCTTAAATAGGGGCAAAACTTAAATGTACATGGTTCATTTAATAATGAAACCACCTTGACATATTTGGTTCCTGGTAAGCAAATCACTGATTAAAAAATGAAAAGTCTGAATTAGTTAAAGGAGAAAAATATTTGACATCTTCATTTCTAATATGTTGCAGAGGCCTAGAGATCATGACTATATCAACTAATAATTAATCATATTAGGGTAAGATAGTTTTACAAAACTGTATAAAAACAAGCACAGTTGGTCTGATAAGGTCACTTGGTGAAAGGCTGCTGCCCA
Source organism: Channa striata (assembly GCA_033026295.1). NCBI lineage: Eukaryota > Metazoa > Chordata > Actinopteri > Anabantiformes > Channidae > Channa > Channa striata. The sequence goes on along the minus strand of CM065175.1, from coordinate 11,387,004 downwards.
CTGCTCAGGGTAATTCATTTTCAGGAAGTTCATAATATGATTGCAGATTGCATTCACTCGGCTTAAAAATTGCCTATAACAGGGTCAGTGACCTTGGCTGGTCTTATTATGCCTGCAAAGGTTTGCAGTACTTTTGCAGGCACCATACACAAGGAAAACCATATTGGACAATGAAAAGGATTTGAGGGAAGCAAAGAGAAAACTGTTGATACGAGAGCATTTAAGAATATTTCATGCAACATAAGACTTTCAGAGGCTGATGAAAATTAATATGTGATATTACAAAACAGTCACAGGACATGAAAAATAACTGACTATAAAAATTGATGACACTCAAATAGTGACATAATGTGGATGTACATTAATTGAGTTTAAAATGGTATTTATGATCTTACTACTTTACTACTTCTACTTTGTGAAGACAACAGTAGAATCATAAAATCAGAGAAACAATAACTTGACACACTGCAGTCTACATATTCTAAAGGAAAACTAGAGATCGCAAACCTGCAGCTCATTACTGGCTTCTTTGTTCTTGATCCAGATTTTTCCCTGCATCTGTGGATCAATGAGGAGGGGGTAGCGGGCAGCTTTGGTCACAATGATGCCATTCTGAACAGAAAGGTCATCATTGGGGAGCCCCTGTAAGACCAAAGGCAAACTACTGGTGAGGTGAAATGCTTATTAAATAACTATATGCACTGAATCATCTGTTTTGAATATATGTATATATTTTTTCTTTTTTCAGTGTACTAGCAAAAATTTTATTAATAAATCCTAAAAAAAGGGGTATAATTAATAAAGAATTAAATAGTAAGGTCAGACGCATTTTATAAAAACAGACAGACAATCTTTATAGTATGTAGAGATGTGGTGCTTTTGTTCATTATGCTTATGTCCTTTCAATAAAAAACACTACAATTGTATTTAGAAAAAAAGCATACAACATACTAAATATCAATCCTATTAACTAGTTCAAACACATATTGTCTATCTTACAGATATACATGTACACATCTCTACAAATAGTTATCAAAGAGCTAATTTGACTTTGTTTGCAATAAAACAGATCACTGACCTGCAGGTTCCATTCACTAATAGTGGCCGGATCAGTAAGCATCTCAGTCAGATTGAGGTTGTTGCCAAATGGGATGGAGCGCTGCTTCAACTCAAGTTGCCAGTCACTCAGTAAGACATTGCGAAACTCCTGATTGAAGGGGCCAGAGTAGGAGAGGAATGCTGTCGCCAGAAGAACATCCCCTAGAGCAAGCAAACCCAATGTTGTTGATATATAGAACAATTCTTCAAGTATAATACCAGCACAATCCGAAAACAACAAATTTTGAGGAAACTGTGGCAGGTTACATCCATGCAGTAAAATGTAAAACACTTAAATAATACTGGAGTACCGTATTTTTCGGACCATAAGCCGCTACTTTTTTCCGACGTTTTGAACCATGCGGCTTTTACAGAGATGCGGCTTTTCTATGAATTTTTCTGCAGCCCTCAGATGGGCTGTAGATGGAAGTCAGTGCAAACAAAAAAGCGCCAGTTTTTCTTCTTAACAACCCAAGACGCACAACAGCAAACATCAGCACTTTTACTGCCGTGTTACAGGCACCATTCAGGTTCAGGTGTATGAATAAACACTTATGGTACAAAATCTTTTGTTTAGCGCAGCAACTCCTGCGTAATTCGTGAAGAATAAGAGAATGGAACAAGCCGTTTAATTATAACAAGGACGTTTTTGTCGGCTCTGTACATTCAGCCACACATACACGTAACGCACTCTTTACCGTAATGCCGGTAAAACAGCGCACAGAACATCCTCATGCCTACTGTGAACAATGAGTAGGAGCGCATACAAAATAGATATTATTTCTCAGCCTGGATATTGGCATAGTCCGATGCGGTTTATATGTGACAAAATATATATTTCTTTTAAATTTTAGCGGGGGCGGCTTAAATTTAGGTGCGCTCTATAGTCCAGAATTTACGGTAATTGTTTTAGTTTAGCAGCACATTAGAAATAGAAATTAACATTTTGACGATTGTTGGTAATTGTTTGTATTAGGCTAGTCATCTAAACCCAAGTAATTAACTTATTTAACCATGAGACAAAATCTGTCCCTTCTAACATTTCACAGATAACAAAAACAGACCTGCTTAATTATAATGTACCCGAGAAATCTCTTTAAAGCCAATGTTTCTGAACAATAGTACAGCGTTTTGAAGTCTGCTTTAAAAACCCACCAACAAGACGTTTGGTTTGGGCAGCAAACTCTTTGCTCTGCTCCGTCCATCTCTCCTTCTCCCCGGCGAGACCACTGATGAGAGTGGATGCTGCCTGCATTTTGTGTCTACAGCGATCAGCATCTTCATCTAGCATCTGATGGGAAAGGAAGCCAAATAAAGCAGATTGATGTCTCTGCATCCTCATTAATCCGTTCAAAAATCTATTACACAGTGTTTATAGCTGGATCTGTGCCAGTCTCAAAGATGTGTACACAGACAAAGCATTCCTAAATGCTTTGTTCCTACAATAAGAAAATTCTTTATGACATAATATTTGCCCCATTTGTCGAGACTTTAAAGACATAAGTATCAAGCAAACACTTTTTAAACACTTTCAAGTTTTATTTATCACTGTGTGCTTTCCTAATGGGGACTTTATTTCAAAGACATGCAGGCTGTGTTCTTTTGAATTAGGTGTAATTGTTGGATATGTTTTAACCCAGTGATCTGCGTTTTTACCAATACATACTGGTTTGGGCTTACATCAGCCTTTTAGACACCTGCCAAACCCTGATAGATGTGTTTGCATTTCTGTAGCCTTAGCCTTTCTTTTTAAAAATATAATGACACAGTATATTTATACTATGGGGTCGATGGCAAAGATATTAAAGGTCAAGGTGATTTTTATGTCATTTGTGACAATTATTTCTTATCAGCGGCTCCCAGGCAGTATTAAGGTTGTTTGCCAATAAAGACTCTGGTTTAGGCGTTGTCTTAATTAAGCAGCATATCAAAGGCAACTGCCACTGTCTGAGCCTCAAACACTTCTGCAGTGAGGCCTTCAATGTTGCATTTGGACCCAAGAGATTAACAGCTTTGCATGTTAATCACAAAATTATAAAAAGAGTCAACTTAGGCTGTCCGGGTTCCTTAATCAGTGAGTGCTGATGCAAATAGTATTGTATTTAAATGCTGCTGTTTATCACAAAAAAGGTATTAATGCTGAAAAACACACAGGAGCTACCCTTGCAGATCTGCACACACAATTAACAGAGTGTCGTGGGTGTCAGTGGCATTCATTTAAAAAGTGGCACTTTGGTACACTTGGGATGTGTTAAGAAAGATCTTTCATTTGTCATTTCACTTTACAAGTTTATCTATTTTAAAAAGAGCTACGTGGATACATTTATTCTATTTCACTAAAATATTAAAACACATATTCGACATAATAATATGGAAAGATCCTTCTCAAATCAAATAAGAGATACAGATAATCTTAACAGAACTAATAGTAGATGTAAGTTTTGAATTAACTGAACTCTCACTGTCTTATAGAATGAGATTTGATAAAATAAAACAAGAAGACTTTACTAACCATGTGATTTTAAACTATTTTACAGCACAGATACTGAAGGATCTCACTAGTATGAATTCAGTGTATTAAAACCCGGTTAAACAGTACACTGGTATAACAACCTGGCTTCAGTAGAATAAGATGTCAAATGTTTGTATAAACTCTCTCTATTTCAAATAAAAGATAATGGCATTAAGCTGCAGATGTAGAATCAGCAGCTCGCCGTATATAGAGGTAGTCTTGTTCTTTACTATATGATCTATATGCTCCTTTAGATATCAATAAATAACATTTAGAACACATTGTTCCTTTTCGTGTGGTAAACTGATATTTGTGCTTCTACAAATTTAAGAAAAACTACAGACCCTTTTTTCCTCCATTGCCTTGTCATACTCCGCTTGTACCAGCTTCAGCTCTGCCTCCTTGGCATCCAGCTCAGCCTGTGCCTTCTTAAGATCCATCATAGCTAAAGCCAGACGACTCTCCTGCACTACCAAGTTAGCCTAGATAAAAAGGGAGGGAAAGAAAGAGACAGACATATCTGTAGAGGAATGCTTATACAGACATTACAGCATGAAAATCACCATGAAAACAGAAGAAAAACTACGGGAAAAGCAATCTCTGTAAAACATAGCATAAGCCACGCCAATTCATGTTAGAATGTCAAAATGCAAGTACATTTTTAATGAGATTTTATACAAATAAAAATATGTCACAGATGCAGAAACAGAAATTTTAAGAATAAGATGAGGGCAGTGAAGAAAAAAACAATCATGACATAAGGGTGACAAGACGGGTAAGGATGGAGGACAGGAAGGCTAAGGCCGACCAATGAAATGCAAGCTCTAAGCTGAGCTTGGAATGGGAAGAAAGCAATCGCAGAGGGTTCTAGACAGACTTAGGGAAAAGTTGTATCTCTGTGTGTGTTTGAATATGTTTGGGTGCCTTGGGGATAAGGTACTTTAAAGTATTCATCCAATATTGACATCTGAGAGGACTATTTCTTTATGCCTCCCTATCTGCCAGTTTTCCTGCTTGTCTGTCGACCCATCACTATCTTTGTCTAGCAGTGTGACTGGCAAGCTTACAGAAACCACTGCTGAGCTGAAAAACAGAAAATCAATTTGCCAGACTGTGTTCCATGCTAAAGCAAAAGGTCAGGATCAAAGAGGAGAGAAAGGGAGTTCTCATGGAGACTGTAGAGAAAGAGAATAAAATAGTGTTTGTGTATGAATGGGGAAGATAGACAATGAGAGAAGAAAAGGGGGGTGGAAAGACTGATTGAAGAGAAACATGGAAGTGAAAAGTGGGTAATTTGAAAAAGAAACCGAGGAGCACACGGCAGAGAAACTAGGGTGAAGAGAAAATAGAGAAAATGCGATGTGGCTAAGGAAAATTAGTAGGAAATGACACCTGGTAACAAAAAGGGACGGTAATCAGGTACAAGAAAAAGAACACACTGGTTGAGGGAAGTCAGAGGGAAGGTTTAAATGAAAACAATCCAAAAATATAACTGCATTTTGGAAGGTGACGGTCTTAAATGATTGTAATGTGTCACCCACACAGTATTCAAATTAGAGTGGCAAAAAGACAACCAAGGCATTTACATAAAAATATAGTTTAGCGAACATGTAAGAACAGCTATTAACTGGTGAAAAGACTGTAAAGTGTAGAGTGTATATAGTGTATTTGTTCGAAGCATAATTTTAGTATTCTGAGTGAATATGCCTTAGTGTGTTGCCCGGCTTTGAGTGTGTGTGTGTTACGAGTTAAAAGGAAAATTTTCATAAACTTTTAAAAATTCTAAATAAATTGTGAGTTCATTGTTTGTCATAAGTTAAATATCAGATTACATTAATACGAGTATACAGTTCAGAGAAGATTCATAAGTATGCTTGTTTATAACAGTTACCAACAGAATCAGTATCTGTACATGTGAGCACTAGGATTTAATTTTCGCATGATTAATTTAATTCTTTGTTGATTAGTTAAAGTTGTGAAGTCTTTTATAATTATCTGTCTTAATATCTGTCTTAAAATTGTCTAAATGGAATAGGAAAAGGAAGCATCTCATATCGCTCTCGTGATTATTGCTCCCCAGTTTAACATGTTAAACACCATGACAATACATGTAGTTTCGTTATAACATATTCAGAGTGTCAAGAACATTATGCAGTATTTTGAGTTAGTTAAACCGAAGTTTGCAAAGTATGATAGAGAGTGTGTATGAGCGACGTTCCCACTCAATAGTGCAGAAAGATTTCCCATTTTTATGTATATAATTTGATATACTGATTGATTTGATATACAGAACTATGTTCTGTGCACTTTATTACAGTTTTATGAGCATTCTTGTAGCTAACCTTCCATAATGTTTTTTTTAAAGGACTAGTAATGCTAACTGAAATTTCCTGAACAATGCAGCATATGTTGTAGTGACTGAAGTAGAACAAGTGTTTTCCTACTACTCCTCTCCTATTACGTATGCTCTTGCTAATTTGTAAAGCACTCAGAGTGAACATCTCACATTACTCTCGTGATTAGTTCTCCCAGATTTAAAGAAGGTAACATCTGCATGTGTATCTCTATCTACTGATACCTATATAAATAAATACATACATCGTTACAGATGAGTAAAAGTCTAATTCTGTCTTTTTTGGTTTTGGGGGCACTTCTACCAACAGTATGATCAAAGTGTTGCTGCTCTATTTTACAAACTGTCCACAATTTTTGCCGTAACATCCACAGTGATAGATTTACTACTGTACGTTGTATATTACCTTCAAGGGTAAAACCTCCTTGTTGATGGAGAAGAAGGAGGCCATGGATTTTGTCCAGGATGCAAGGCCAGCCACGTTGCCACACACCCTCTTGGCTGTTTCAATGTTGTAGTCAGGCATGGTAAAGTAAGGCTGCAGCAGTTCTACAGTTTCCTCGTTAATGGAATCTTTGGGAAATTGCTGTAAGAGACAAATGCAATGGCAGAATTGAGAAGAAATTAACAAAATTAAAACAACAGATTTAGGTCTGAAGAAAATAAATATACATAATAACTACACTGCTCTTCCTTCCAAACGGTAAATGTAAAACTATGTATTAGAGAGAATGTGAAATGTTTTCAGTCGAGTTGACATGACTCCACAGTATGTATGTGATACATTCAACTCAGCTTTATAAATATGATATTAGCAAATGTACCTGCAGGCTGCCCAGGAAGTTTCCAGCTGTCATAAGTTTTAAGGACTCCTGCCACGATGGTGTGACGCAGTTCTTCTCTAGGTCGATCTTGACGGCATTGACTCTCCGTTGAAAGAGCAGCAGCACACAGTCCATGATCCGCATGATGAGATGGGGAGGACGGCCAAGGGTTCGTACAGTGGCTATGTCTGATGGCTTGATGGTCTGGGTGGGTACAGAGAGTGCAGTTACAGAAAGAATTCTGCCTATATTTGATTATTTCATGATCTCTGATCATTTGAAAACATGGTTAACCTTTGTGATGTTTTAGAAGCAATTTACTCTTTGTTGTATTTCATTTTCTGTATATTTCATTCCATTGCTGTAGATTTCACTCCCATTTGTTGTATATTTCATTTTCATTTATTGTATATCTTATTCATATCTGTGTTCTTTATTACATACTTTATTTAGTATTTGGTATTTTAATGTATATAAAAAACATTCCCCACTTGCTTCTTCCTTCCAGCTCGGGTCCTCTGACAGGCCTGGGACCTTGAGGTTCCTGCGCAGTATCTTAGCTGTTCCTAGCACTGCACTCTTCTGGACAGAGATCTCAGATGTTGTTTCTGGAATCTGCTGGAGCCACTCTCCTAGTTCGGGAGTTACAGCCCCCAGTGTTCCTGTCTGCTTGCATCTTGCACCTCCCTGTTATGTGCTGGATTGTCTCAGAGGCATCTTTGCACAGCCTGCACCTGGGGTCCTGCCTGGTGTGTTCTAGGATTAGTGCCTCTGTGCAGTCTTTCAGTCCAGCTTTGTCCAGCCAATGGTAGGATTTTTCTAAATCAGCCACTTCTATCTGCTGATGATGCATACCTTGCAGGAGTTCGTCCTTCCAAGAGGGTTCCTGCTCTTCCTCCCCATGTTCCTCTGGTTTCTGCTACCTGAGGTGTTCACTTAACACATCATGACTTGGGGCCATCTTCCTGATTTATTCATGAATCTTATTTGTTTCATCCTGGATATTGGCGCTGATGCTCACTAAACCTCGGCCTCCTTCCTTCCGCTTAGCGTACAGTCTCAGGATGGTGGATTTGGGGTGAAACTCTCCTTGCATTGTAAGGAGCTTCCTCGTCTTGATGTCAGTGGCTTCCATCTCCTCCTTTGGCCAGCTTATTATACCACTGGGGTACCTGATGACTGGAAGGGTGTAGGTGTTGATTGCCCGGACTTTCAGCTGACTTCTTAAGATTTACCTTATTCTTAGGATGTACTTGGTGGTTGCTGTTTTTCTTGCGTCCTCTTCATGGTTAGGACTTGCCTGCAGGATCCCAAGGAATGTAGGTATCCTCCACATCTGCTATCTTTCCTTCTGGTATTACAATTCCCTAAGTTCTGACTACGTTTCCTCTCCTTGCTACCATCCAATATATATAAAATGTCACATATTGTATTTTATTTTGTACTATTTTGAAACAGTCGCAAAAAGCATTTTGCTGCATGTCATACTGTGTATGGTGGTGTATGTGACAAATAAAATTTGAATGTAAAACAAAGCTAGGATATTATTGCTAATAGCAAAACAGCTATGACATTAGCTTGTTTTTCGAATCTGTCGGCAATAACTAAATGTCAGTATTTCATTGTCAAGTGTTAAATTGTAACTTTTATTACTTTTATTAATCATTATTTAAAATTAGTCTGTATGCTGTAGACAGTACAGGAAATTTTGGAGTGACAGATATTTCCATAGGGAAAGTGGACAGAGAATTAACCAAAAGCAAAATCCTCATTATTTTTAGGTTTTTTATGATAAGACATTTAAATAAAAGACTATTTACAGTAGAAAGCAGATTAAATATACAGAGACTTTGATAAGGTGAAGCTGGGGAAATAGAGCAATCATGAAAATTCGCCGTTTAAACTGCAACTGCAGAATGAGATGGGTTCTGCAGAGAGGAAGAGAAAATATACTCAAGAGACTGATTGAGCAGGACAGCGGGAGAGTGAAGCCCCGGTGAGTGTTGTTTGGCTTCTTCATCAGGGCCCCTGCCTGGTTGTACCTTCTCCTTTTTGCACTTTCCTTGTTTCTGCTCACTCCACCCTGCTCCATTTATTTATTTAAAAACTCATGCAGTGTTAATCTCCAAACTCAGAGTAAACTTGCAGGCAATTGGGTTTAACATCAAATTGTTTTTGAGAATGCATCTACAAGGTAGTTGCAAAATGACAATTAGGTGTTGCATTTAGCAACATCCTAAATATTACAACAACAGTAATGTACTTTTGTGTTATTGCGGATCTTGTTTCTTGTTAAATCAATCATGTTCTAGTTACTCTGCATAGGAGCCACAATTGAAATATAATTGAATGGTATTGTTATTTTTATCTATTAGTGCACACAACAATATATCAATCACAGTATTTGAATATAAGTAAAGCATCCAGTGTTATGTCATGAATTTGCTATAATCTGGGAAAGACACTTTTTTTGTTCACCAAACAAAGCCGTCTTCTCGAAAGCATTCAAATGTATATTACATTTTACTTCTTTAAGTAGGTAGCGCTGCCGCCTCACAGCTTGAAGGTTGTGGGTTGGTGTCTGTGTATTTCCTAAACGTTAACAACCTAGATAATTGGTCACATTCACACAGTATGTATTCCACTGAGCTCATCTGTAAAAAGAGGTTTAGGTGGCATTACTGTGACAAAACACTGTGACTGCTTTCTTTGTAGGGTGGATTCATATTATAATGGCTCGTTTACAAAATGAAGTTTTTAAACGGTGTATGAAGCATCCCACGTGCCTGAACATAGGGTTCACTTGCTCCACTCATGCCCCATTCAGCAGCAATAAAAGAACAAACTAAACATAACTACTAGTTACATAGTGAACTATTACAAAGGCTGCAGTAAACAGAATTGCACACTGGGTAGATTCATGTCAACCATGCAGGGAGAATAAAATAAAGCTGATTATGATGTTAAGGATTCTAATTCAACATGAATAACCTGAAGAATTGGTACTAAGCAAAAATAATCTTTTAAATGGGCAAAGGTATTTTTTGTGTAGCACTAAGTGTTTGGAGTTCTATTTGAGACCCACTATGGCAATTGACAAATGTGTGTTTATCGGTTTGATTTGCACAGGGTTTACTGTTGGAAGGTTCCCGTCCACCCCAGCAAAAAAAAATTCTAATCAGGGACCTGCCATAACAGATCTGTACACAACAATCTAGAACGGAGGACAGTTTTAATTACAACATAGTCCAGGCCCCAGAACATAATACTAATTTAGAGAGACTTAAGAGGATACATAGACCAGGGTAAGAGGGCTATAGGCAAAACCTGCGTCTGACCACACATAGTCAAGTCACAGGGATTTCTAAACGGCAGCCTGACGCACCACAATGTAGAATAGCTAGAAAAATTTTTTGGAAAGGCATCAAAAGACACACAGTAAGCAAAGAAAAGTGCTCTAACTTTGGTTTAGAGAAAATGTTAACCTTCAAACTATCTGTTGGAGTCCTGTATTTTCAGAGGATTTTATAGTAAACAGGAGTAGGGGGAAAGTAGGTGAGGACCAGCAATCCATTTTCATTTCGTTGAACCAGGACAATATTGGGACAGGAGTTTACTCCGCTAAATCTTGTAGTGCTTTGTAGACTAAAGACAGAATTTGAAACTAACATCTACAATTGCCATAACTGGGAACTGGTGACACAGGGACTGAACGCAATGAATTTAGTTACCAGTACTATTCCTGAGCAGTCGAAGTAGAGATAAAAATCTTGGCGGTTACAGCAGTCAGGTTAAGAAGATATTAATTTGAAAATATTTTGTGTGGGCAGCCCACTGTCCTCCCGCTCTTGCTTTGCTTTTCAAAACAACCTGTGCCTCTGAATACACAGAGCCTGTGTATTAAGACCTGTGGTTTCTAAGTCTCTTACCTGCAGTGCAGCTTCTGCCTCCTCGAGAGCTGGCCGGGCAGCTTCAAGTTTCTCTTCAGCGATGGCCTTGTCAGCTGAGATGCTGTCTACAATGGCTTGGGCCTTGTCCTTTACTTTCTGAACCTCCACTTTCACTCCTTCTGCTGCCTGGGCTTTTACCGTCACTTCCTTTAACACCTGGCGTATGTCAAAAATTACATAAATGAATATACATGGCCATGAATCAGTATAAGTAAAAACACATCAAAAAATAAATGAATATTGTACTCATATTAAATTAAATTTACACTCATGTAACACTGTTGGAGAATTATAAACTTTCATTTTTCATTTGTACAAAACAAGTAATTTTAAAGCTGTTTATGTGTGAAAGAAATACCACAATTATAAATGCTCATGTGATTTAATAAAAATCTTATATAGATTCTATTGTTTAATTTTTAGTTGCATACTTCTCAGTCTTACTAAGCAGGTAAGATCAGTCTGGTTTAATAAATCGATTTTAAGATGTACATTTTTTTTTTGTCTTGTTTAGTACAGTAATTGTATTTAAATTAGGCACGGTTTAGAATTTGTATCTTCTAACTCTGTTATTGTGTGTGGTTGGAGCTCTAAAGCTTGTATCCACTCTACTCTCAGCTGTAGTAATAAAACGCTTTTAATGATTTTGGATTTCATTTGTAAAAAAAGCACTCTTTTATTGAACTGAGTCACTGTGGTAGTCCAATATCTGTACATTTTTAATCAATCAAAAAAAAAGCTTAATGTTGTAAAGCATACATTATGTATCTCTATAGGCATACTTTGAACTGAACAGAACCTAAACACACATAGACAAACCCTCTCCTGTCTGAAACTCACCATAATTGCCTTTTCATTGGCAACCTGTAGCTCCTTTTCTTTCATTTCCAGCTCCTTGCTGAGTCCTGCCACGGACTCAGATGCCTCCTTCAGTTTCTCAAGACCTGTGTTCATCCTTAACAGAAGAAATATTTAACATGACTAGTACAGTAACGTGTCATTTTCAGCATACTGTACATGGTGCAGATAGCTACCATATGCTAGACTGCATCAAATCAATATGCACTTCTGCACCTGGGGTAGTGTTTGGTGTATATGTTTATAGAACTTTCAATATAAGCTACATGTCAGTCTAACTCATTCATTTGGGAAAAGCTGAAATAATAACAATAATAATAAAAATGCATATGCATTATTTTTATTCAAACTGGTTTAACCCAGTTAAATTGGTTTTACCTACAAATTACAACTTTTTAATAATAGGTTTTTAATTCCATGATCCCTTCTGTGCGTACTGATCACGTACGGAAATCGAGCAGATTTCTGAGGATGGTTCTTACTCAGGTGATCTCCTACTGTGTTTTACATGTGTAAAATGCCACTCCAGCCTTAAGTCAATAACATCTATCTCAAGCAATGGAGATGTACGGAGAATGTAACAGGAATGGTTCTCAGATCTCGCAAGACCTTTAAAAACACACACAAAAAAAACACGGGTCGTTCATAAACATAACATCAGTGAATTTCAAAAAGACATTTTTGCCTGCCGTCTAGGCATGGCTGGGGCTCTGATTGGCATGGCAGCCCTCCATGCCTGTAGTATTGGCTGGATTCCAGTTAGACCCAATTTTGCAGTGCAGTACAGTGGTTAAGCCCTGCCGCCACACAGCTAGAAGGCTGCGGGTTTGCGTCCCTGGCCGACCGTGGTCTTTCTGTGTGAAGTTTGCGTATTCTTGCATGGGTTTTCAACAGGGAACTCTGGTTTTCTCCCACAGTCCAGAGATTAACTGTTGACTCTAAATTGCCCATAGGTTTGTATGTGAGTTTGAATGGCTAACCTTTAGGAGACATAGTGACTAAATGTGTATGAAAAATAATGTAATCTAATCACGACCCACCTTAGAGAGACACACAATCTTACATCTATCAGAACAACTGACAAAGTCAACCTAAACATAGGGTTATGACAGCAGTTATGTGATAGATCACATTTGAAACTCAACAAGAAACAAGGTAATGCATCCAAAGACAGTTTCATTCATTACTGTGGACTGGATTTGAGGAAGCAATTTTGCAGTGCCTGGTGGCTGAAAGGTAAATAGCTTTTTGTGACTCTGCATCAGAGTTAAAACACACTGTACGGTATTGTGAGCATACCGTATTGACAATGTATGACAGTATGAATGCCTTCTTCTGTATATTATGCTGTCATTTTCATATTGAATCCCTCACTGTTGTTTACCTGTCAGCCAGGTTCTGGACTTCAGACCTCTTTTCTGTGTAGATGTTTTTGTAGCCCTGAATAAAGGACAGATAGGACTTTGGTGTAACATGTGTGGAGCGTCTGTATCTATATTCAAAACAGAAAAGATTAGGTTAAATTAATGTCACATTAAAAATGTAAACAGTGTTTTAAAAGAAGACTTTAGAGAATTATTAGAATATTGTAGAAACTTGCACTCAATATCACTACTGTGCTGGTTTCTGGAGCATTTAAATATAGATTTTGGGCAGGCCCCCCATTCCCTATATGGCTTCTGGTTCATTATTACCAGATCTTTATTAAGGTATTAAAACACCGTACCTCTGGAAGTAGTCCACACATTTCTCTGCTACACCATCTTGAAAGGAGCCCATACATTGAACTACCGCCTGTTTGACCTGGACCGTGCACTCAATGTCATAAACAGACAGGAAGTGCTCTGAAACTGAAGTAAGGGGAGATAAAAGAAGACAAATGAGTGAGAAAAATTATAAATTGGTTCGATAAGCCAGACTTGCAAGAATTGGGGGTTGACTTCTCCAGACACTGGCAAATTGTAAATTGCTAAATGACAATAGTACAGTAAAGGGTTTGGGGTTTTGTATATACATATATTGCCATAACATCAGGGCTGTAGTGCCAATTGATTGAACAAAATATGAAATCAACTTCCAGAAACAGAGCAGTAGAGAAGGGGATAATTAAAAAACAGTGACATTTAAGTGTTTTTAAATCAAACAATATGTTTATGACAGATTTACTGAAATACCTAAAAAGAAAAAGACCTGTTAAAAACTTTAAAATACTCTATTTCAGTGTTTTGGATTAAAGGTAATAAAAAAAAAAACTGAAGCAACCTATAGTAGAAACAAATGATAAAAAAAGTGAAAACAACGGCAATGACAAAAGATCTCATTTCAGTCTGAGTTTCAGTATTTAGAAAACGCTAGGTGTCTATATTACCAGCTGACAGAGAAAAATGAGTGTTTAAACAGGGAAAAGGAGTAGCACCCACTGTGTGTATGAAACATGGACTACAAGGGTACAGTACATATATGCATTGGGAAAAATTCTGCCATTCCACAGGAAGATTATGTCAATATAAAATTGATTTGGAAAGGTACCTTCGACAAGAGCATCCTTTGGCCAGCGGCTGAACCAGTCCATTATGCAACCTGATATTAATGCAGGGAACTTCAACGCCCGGTTGCGGAACTTTTCCCCAACAGGTGAGAAGCACAAAACGACATGGAGATTATGTCGGACTTGTGACATGAAATACTCATACAGGTTTTCATTGGTTGGTGGTCGCTTTGGAAACTCCCGCTTCATAACTGGAACAAGATCACCGAGGATTTCGTCAATCTCATCACGCGCAAATAGGTTGGACACCTGAAGACAGACATACATTTCAATTAAGGTAATTAATTTCACAAATGTCAATATTACCTCTAGTTCTGATCCATCCTATAATTGTTAGAGAGACAGAGTCAATAGAGGTTTAATATATTGTGCACAAAATGCGCATAAAACATACATTTAAATAATATTTTTTTGTAAGCATTTCAAAAACATCCAAATTATGGAAATCCTAATACAGTTTCAGTTTGGTCTCATCTCATCTCTCATCATGTAAAGTAGCATATACTGTATATTTAGGGTGGCAAATCAACACATTAACTAGATTTGGGATTTCTCTTTAAATCTTAATCTGCACTGACAAAATGTTGCCCTAATCATAATTCCTTTAAAAATACTAAATAGAAGTTGCTACAGGATTTCAATTAGGAACATACAGAAAAATGTAGTATTAGTTAGTAGGTTAAAATAATACATTAGTTGAATTTTAACTGATTCAACTACTTCTGCAGGCTCTCACAGCAGCATTGCATCTGTTTACCTTAGCCTAATGGTAAGGAAAAATACCATTAGGTGAAGGTAGTGGCTTTATTCTGGGCAAGAAAACACAACCGCTTTGTCAAATTTCAAAAAGGGGTGAGGCCACTGCATCTTTTCACACTGTTCTTGATGTATTTTTACTAAATCCCTAATAACTTTGAGACCATGGAAAGGATTAGGAGAGTGTGTTCAGAAGCACCTACTTTTTGCTGTGTTATTCCTACACAAACAACAGCCTCTAACAGCCTGCTCTTCCTTTTTGTCTGACACCCTTGTCACCATCTCTCACACACAGCCACCATAACACTTCAAAAGCACAGACGTCTCTATTCCCAGCATGCACAAATACAACTTGGGCATATACACCACATCAACACACACATACAGCACTATCTGCTGGTCCCATCAAATTACCTGCTCCGGTACAGCACTAGCTGCTTAAATTGTTATCTAGACAGAAATACAGTGCAGGAATAGGAACAGAGAAAAGACACAGTAGTAACGATGGAAAGAAATGCTACCATGATAGGACAGAGACAGCAACAGAAAATGAAATGAAGCATAGAAAAGAGAGAGCAGACAGAAAAAACCCACTAAAGCCAATAAGAGGACATAGGTAAGTGACTTTTTTTCTTAGGTTATGGTGGATTTAGAATCAAATACACAAATACAAAACATGCTGTTACACATGATGACAATTTATTACCCATACAGAACATAAACCAGCCAAGCAGTGGCAATTAGAAGGTGGTAGATAAAACACTGTAATGTCAGCGGAGAGCAGTGACAAAGGAGGATTACAAAGCAAATACAAAGTAGCTGTATAGAATTTAAATTGCTTTGCAAAAAGAAGAGCGTAAAAAATAATTAGTTGAGTTATACATCTATAAAAAGGAAAAAGTGGTCATTGAGTATGTGCTGAGGATAGCACCTGACATAATGCAACACTAGGCTTAGGTCCTTAACAGCATGTGAGTAATTAGGAGAAAAGGGAAGGCTAACAGAGAAGAAGAGGAGGTGACAGAAGCCAAGAGGTCGACAACTGAAAAAGAAGGGAAAGGAAGGTACAAATGGAAAATTAATGAAGGAGAGGAACCTTTATTCACGCTGTACAGGCTGGCAACCTGTGGTGTGACGTATGTGCATCCCCGCCTACACATATAAACCCTGTCAGCACAACTGTCCCCTCAGTTTGAAAGCTGCTCTTCACTGAGCTCAGATGTGAGGCAGGGCAGCATAGCATCGTATTTCAGTCAATTCACTTGGTACAACACCAAGTTGGGACATATAATCACGCCCCACAGAGCAGCTCCCAAATTTAGGGACAAGATGTCAAAAAACCAACCTAGTGCATCATAGACCCAGCAGAAAGAACAGAATGACCCACTGAAGGTACTGTGACATCGAGACAATAGAACCGGACAAAAGTGTGCAGAGAAGCCCAACTAGCTGCTGCACAAATGTCAGCAATAGAAACGCCTTTAAGCAATGGCAATGACATTGCCACGGCCCTGGTTGAAAGTACCCTCACCGCACGGGACAAGGGAACAATTGATTACATAAATAGACTCTGGCGGCGCGGCCCATGTAAACCCTGTATTGCATGAACAGGGCATAGGTTATGCAGTTTCTTCAGATGAAAAAGGGGGAGGCCAGAAACTCCGAAGGTAAAAGATCATAGAGCTATAAGCTGTGGAGATCACTTTTGGAACATAACCTGCATTTGACTGTAAGGTAGCCTTCAAACCATAAGCAGCAAAACTGGGTACAGGTGGGATGTACAGACAAAGGTGGAGCTCACCAACTTGCGTAGCGGATGCTAAAGCAAGAAGAAGTAGCATTTTATATGAAAGAAATTTCATATCAACAGAATCAATGGGTCCAATGGAGATCCACAGAAGACCTCAAGCATCAACAGTAAATCCCAACATCACATTTTGGACACCACTTTTCAAAAATGCACCACTAGTAGGACTATACATTTATAGTGGACAAGGCCCGGTCACTTTGAATTGACGCAACCACATTCGGGGAAGTCCCTTAGCCGTCAGGTTGGACAGTTTAGGTAGTTGGGTAAAGCAACTCCCCTAGTGCCTGAGACAGAAGGTCCCTGGGGGACCTCCAAGGATCCACCACCAGCAGACTCACTATCTCTGCATAGAATGATTTTGTATGATTTTGCCCCCAACAGGGATGATCAGGGAAAAACCCATGGATGTGAGATCCACCTAGGGAGAAAAGATGGCTGTTCAAAGAACAGGTGCAATGGGCATTCCAGGCCATGGATACACTCTATTCCTGCCAAAGAGTTCCCAAATCTGAGCCACCTCCAAACCCTCGACACACTAGAGGAGAAAAGGATGTCTGTTAGTGGTCCGAAGAACAGGTGCAATGGGACTGTTCTCCTTTCAAGTCAAGTTCTGATGAGTGAAGAAAGAGCTCACTACTAATTGTTTTCCTGAGCAAAAAAAGACCATTGTTCCCAAATCTGATAAAACGGTAAAAGACACCACCAATATTTGTATTAAGACAAATGAATACAGGCAAAGCAGCACAAGACTAATATTTTTTAAAAACATACATGTGCAAACCTAAGGGATATTAAATTAAATACATCATAAAGTTTTTTTTTTTTTTTATGTGTATAGTTCTGACCTCTCCAGATGACAGGACGTTGTTCATGTACTCAAGGAAGGACTCTTCTTTGATTTCATTGTCAGTAAATATGAAACTGATGCCTTTCCCCTGCTGGCCGGCTATTCTGTACAAGCTTTTCAGGTCATCCATCAGTTTGACTGTGTTGTATGAGCTGGCAAAAAACAGAACACCAAAAAATATGCACATGATTTTACTTTTCACTGTTGACATAAAAACTGATAAAAATGTGTTAAAAGTTGTGCAAGTTTTGTGTTTGTGTGATTGTATGTCTACGATCAAAAATGCTGGTATTCTGATTGTCTAAAACATATTTGGTAAAGTTACTATGTTGCTCTGTTCTTTATTTGACATCCATTGCACGTTTATTCATCCTGGAAGCAAAGGTCTTCTTCCTATTTTTCCATTTACCTCCATGAAAGGGTTCGTTCATGGATATATTGTATATACAGGGGATACCTTTTACATGGTGCCCAATTAGTTCATAAAATGATTAGCAATTTTATGCAAAACAAAAATTATTTCGCAGAGATAAGGAAACCTGAGACACCATGATTATGCTGTATATATAATAATTAATAATACAATAAATAGTGACCGCCTGTCACTATATAAAGTGGTTAAAATCAACTCCATCTTTACCAACTGTGATCTTTGACCCTTATTTTTTTTATTAATTAAATAATTGCTCTAATCAGTATTGTTTATATACACTGTTTTCCTAGTGGAATATTTTTAATTTTGTATCACATTTTTTCATACACACCTACTAAATGTAAACATTACCGTGTTAGAATAATCTGGAATGTCTGGTATCCAGCTATGAATGAGGCCAGTCTGGTCAGGCTCTGCTTGCCTGAGCCCCCGACGCCTACCAGCAATGCATTTCCTCCAGGTGTACGAATTATCCTTGAAATCTACACAAAACCATATTTACACACAAACGTGGGATAATTACAAAGACTGTATACCGTGCATTCAGAATAGAGATGTCCCCTTCACTTTTTTCAATTTTACTGCGATACAGCCTGATAGACAATTATTCAAATGATTATTTTCTCCTTATTCATCTACACTAAGTTCCTGATGATAACAAAGCTAAAACGGAATTTTCACCAGGGCCTGGGAGACTGGGTCAGAGTAGAGGGAAAGCTGAATGGGGCAAAGTCCAGCGATATCGTCAATGTAAACGTGTTCCACAGCTCTCAGGACCCTGACTGGGCCGAAGGTTCACCTTCAAACATGACAATGAAGCACACAGCCAAGACAACACAGGAGTGACGTCGGGACAACAACAACAAGAGCCCTGACTTGAAACCCATTGAACATCTCTGGAGAGATGTGGAAATGTCTGTCCACTGACAGTCCTTATCCAACCTGACTGAGCTTGAGAGTGGTTGCAAAAAACAATTGCAGATAATACTTTAATCCAGGTGGGCAAATCTTTTAACATCATACCAAAATAGACTGGAGGCTTTAATAGCTGTCATAGGTCTGAATGCATGTACACGTGACATCTACATTTTTTAAGAGACTTTCCTAAAATTTCACTATGTCATTATAGGGTACTGACTCTATATTAAAGAGAAAAAAAATAATTTAAACAACTGTAATATCAGGTTTCAACATACAAAATTGAAAAAAATGAAGGGGGTCTAAATATTTTCTGAATGCAATGTATATGTGAATATTTGTGAGAATTAGACAGAGGAGACATAGTGAGACATTCTGCGTGAGGGCCTGTCAGCAAGAAGGCCTTTAAGAGGTTCATAAAATAAGTTGTAATCAAGTAAAACTGGTAAAATGCTTTTGTCTCAGAACATCTTCAGTGACCCTGCACAAACAAACAAACAAACAAACACACACACACACAAAGCTCATCCATCCATCGATACCTTGACAAGATGTATCATAGCATCCTGAAAGAAGACCATGCCCATGCCAGTTCCCCTGACACTTTCATTGTAAAGGTCCTGGAACGTGTTCAGACGTTCCTTTAACTGCGCAAATGATTCTATAGGTTCATAAACTTTGGGCGATTCAGAGTCTGCATCTTCAGGCTCCTCTCCTGTAAGGAAAAAAACATTACAACGATCCAAAGTAAAATCAAAAAAACACCAATGTGTCTCGTCTTCAGATGTATCTTGATTGATCAGTACCTGTAGGCTCAGGTGCATCTCTTAGGAAATCAACAAAGTACTGGTCCACTCCATAGTCCACTATGTTCTTGAGCTCCTTGCCAAGTTCCTCCTCTACCAGCTTTGCCAAAGTCTGGTCAAACCAATCCACGTCCTCAAGTGTGGTAAATCTGTCAGCTATCACACGTTTACACTCATGTTTCCACAATGCCAGCAGCACCTAGTGGGTTAAGATAAAAGGTTTTGCTGTTATTTGCTGAAAAAAACTGGCAAAATCTCTGTGTGCCTCAAAAAGAAAGACAATAGCTAATATGAAAAACACTGACTGGGATGAACGGTTTAATTCCATAATGGAGTCATTGTATTGAGCAGAGACACAGTGGATCATTACACTGAAATTAACTTAACCAGACACTGTTTAGACATAATTGCAGAATTTTGCACAAGCAGCAAACTCATAATATAAAAACTTGGGAACATTATATTAATCTATATTATATTGTCCTATATTCTCTGTTGTTTGTTCTAGTTTTGTCCATTTTGGGTGCTTTGGGCCACACTGAGCTATGCAATAATTGGACACTTTACTAACCTCTGGTTTAATCTAGGTTAAGGCACTATGTTAACCTTGATGATGTAAAATCTACATTCAAACACAGCATCATACGTTCAAATTTCTTCTAGCACATTTTAAGCATGTTGTTATACAACATGGTGGTGCAGTGAGCAAACAGGGTCATAGCTTATTTAGACTAAGCAGTGTTGGGTGTACAATGTAATGAGCAATTTGACCCGTTAGGTCTGCAATTAAATTACTCAGTTACTTATTTACATTTTCAAACAAGTATTCAGTTACTCTTTAACTACCACTTTCTGTACCTTTTGTCACAATAACAGAAATATGCTGTGAATTGACTGTTTTTGGCAGGCAGCACTGGCTCCATGCTGGAGTAACACAAATCATATGCAGCTTAATTCAAGTCATTCATGTACATGTTTAAAAGTGTAATTTGAAAGTGATGTATGGGTTTGTGTTTAGGTATGTGATTTAGGCCTTA
Source organism: Channa striata (assembly GCA_033026295.1). Lineage (NCBI taxonomy): Eukaryota > Metazoa > Chordata > Actinopteri > Anabantiformes > Channidae > Channa > Channa striata. Next base: position 11,366,254 of record CM065175.1, on the reverse strand, counting down.
AGATTTGTCTGTAGTGCAAAACTTGAAGCCTCTGTAGGAATATGTACTAGACTAGACACTTTTACATCTTTATTCAAGGCTGTCCAATAAACCACTGTACGATGGGGCAGTATGTCTGTGCCAGACTTGGCTGTGTTATGATGGTAGAGTAATTATAAAGGTCTTGACTAAAACAACATGCATGAGGAATAACAAAGGAGTTTTAATTTTCAGCAATGGAAAAGTACTCTAACGAGTACTCCAGTTACTTTTCTCTAAAGGTATATGGTATATGCAATATAGTAACTGATTACCTTTCAACGGTCATGTAATGTAATTTGTTACTTTTAAAAGTAACGTTCCCCAGCACTGCTTAATATTCAGGCAAACTTTTCATTTTAAATACAATTCCTGTTCAATATTTTCACTGGAGTAATTTCTATTTAAAATTGTCCTTCATCTTTCAAAAAAAAGAAAAAAATTGAGAACACAAAAAATTTGAGGATGTCAAAAATTTTCTACAGCAGAAAACTAGCCGTGTTTGAAGAGTTTCTCATTTACATGACATCTGTGATCTGATCAAAACACCCTGTTAAACTTTGCTGTTTTTTAGTTGCACTGCTTAAATCCTCTCACCGGGACTGAGTCGACCACCTCTGCAATGGTATTGAGCATTCCTTGCCAAACCCTTGACAGATCCCTCAGGTTAAAGATGTAGTGGAACTTGGCTGGAGTTGGAAGCATCTTGTTCTTTGTCAACTGCCATAGACGGCGGGTCAAACACACTAGGCGCGGTACAATACTCCGAACCTCGTCAATGAAGCCACGCTGTGCACAGAAGTGGCCCTTTCCAATCACACCTTTATGACCGTGTTGATGGTGGGAAAAAAATTCAATTGAAAACTTACAAAAGATTGTAATTTGTCTTAAATTTATAAGATAAAATTAATACTGTTTAATTTTAAAATTAAATAAAAAAAATGCAAGGCATAACTTAAACAAGTCTCAAATTATTACCATCAATCTTGATAAATATTTATAGTTATATGTTTTGATTTAATATACACCAGTATTATACATACATCAGCAATGTTTCTAATGTACCAAGACACCTTTTATACCCACCAAAAATCTTGTCTATGGAACCACTAGAGGGCAAGGTACAGTTGAAGACAGAGAACTGCCTTTTCAGCCTCTGTGGGATGTCATTACGGCCTCCTCCTGGATGGATCATAGCTGCCAGAAACAGAACATCTATAATATTGGTAAACTCTCCTGGTTTCTCCAGATTGTAGAACCCATTCTGCTCCATCAGCTGCCGGACAATCTCATTAGTCACCTATGAAAAAGTGCAAAGAGAATAACTTACAGAAGTTTATTTGATATTAGTTTATGTTAGCCCGCTTCGTTGCTCTTATTATCAGTGTATTCAACTTATCTATTTAGGTCACCAAAGTATTAAAAAAATAAATGGTCCAAATTTAATAAAAATAAAGGTTTGAAAAGTGTGCTTTAATTTTCCTTCATTTTTCTGAAATATGCGTTTAAAGTAAAAGTGACATCAATGTTGAATGATGTCAAAATTTCCCAAACCTGGTCTCCCCACTCATTGATAATAGGCATGTTGACATCATCTATAAAAATTGTCATTTTCTTTCCAGCTGGAGGTCCATAAGTGGTCCCCATCCTCTTATCCACATAGCTCTCAACTGTTCTCTAAAAAAAGTGAGAGCAAACAAAAAAACATTAGCAGAGAATCATTCAACATAAAGTGAGGACAAGAGAAGAGAATCTAGTTTCTCTTAACAAAAATCATTATGCCATGTGCAGGGACCATACAGTGGTCTAGCCACCACCCTGCATGTGCCATTATCATTAATATTAACATTAATCATACATAATATCAATCTAGATTATGCATGATGATCTGTGATAAGTTAACCTAAAGGTAGGGCTCCAAAACTACAAAGGGTGGGACAGTGAAAGGTTAAATCTTTAAGGATTATAAAAATACAGTGCATCACCTGGAACAGGAGAGGTGTAGTAGCAGAAGAAAAGTTGAGGCATTTGCCCATGTGACTCTCAGGATCATATTTTGACAAGACACCCTTGATGATGATAGTCTTTGCTGTTCCTTGTTCTCCAATCAGCAAGACAGCCTATAAAATTAAACACATTTCAAAAACTATTTTTTAAACTCTATGGGATAAACGCAATAGTGCATTCTATAACATGCAGAGAGCTTTAATCTAAGACGACAGGTATGTGCTGTCAGCACAAATGGCTGTTAAAGGTAAAGCCTGTGGTCATGGACAGAAAACTAACCAATTCAAAGTAGTGTCTGGTGGGCCCTGCGCACCAATAAATGTTACTGAAATCATAGGCTTCTACTAGCTCCCCTAGAGGCATTCTGAATCTAAATGTACAATAAAATGCACAATGATAAAACATATATACAGTGGTACAACACTGGATGGGTTTTTAAGAAGAGTATGAGCCACAGTATTTTAATTTGGTGTCTTGTTAGAGCCATGTTTTCATTCTTATATGAAAAATACACACTCACGCACACACAATATATAAAGGAAGTACCACAGGTAGAAAAGAAAACACTTTGATTGATGCCCTCACCTTGCCTTGCTTGGCTATGGTCTTAATGAGGAAGTCTGTTCTAACATTGTCTACACTGGGAACCAAAATGGAGCTGTACTCTGGGGTGACATCAGGTGGATAAATGTATTCCTCTACTCTGGTTCTCCAGTGGACCCACTGACCTGTGAGGAGAAGTATCGTGCATACATTAGAAAAATTAAATGTCATAATGCCTATTAAAAAAAAAATAATTTAACATTTTAAAATATGATTACAATATACATCATAAACAAACACATGGACCAGTTTTAACATTCCCTGACATATTTTCTATAGGTGATAATATATGTTTGATCAATGCATGCGTACCATCTGCTCTGACATAGTAGTCAAACATGGTGTCTGCGCTGTCAGGAGGAATGTCTGGTAAGCTTAGATGGATATTGCCATTTCCTCTTAGCCAAATCTCCAGTTTTTGCCGGTCCTCCTGTTCAAGCAAGGCTCCAATGCTCCACATCAGGGAAAAGACATACAGCCTTTCTAAGTGATCTCTGGATAACTCACCACACTGCTCCTTTAAAGTAACAACAACTTATGTGACTTCAAGTTACACGCAACACATATTTCACACTATTCACACTTCAAACTCTCTGACACGCTGTTGATGACAGATGTCAGAAGAGTACTGCCAGAGTGGTGGTAGAAAGGCAACAGTAACTCAAATAACATTTTAAAAAAGGAGCTGCTGTATTGGATTGCATTAGATTGTACAGTTGTACCTAATAATGTCAGTTCATTTTGCAAGTAGTTGTTGACTTGGAACATTAAAAATAATAGGTGCATACATTGCAGCAATGTACAAAAACGCATAAAAACGGAAAACACATCTTACGTTTTAAAATACACTCACTGGCCAATTTATTAGGTACACCTGTACATTCTAATACAATCCAATACAGCAGCTCTGCCACGAATTCAGATTTCACAAGGTTCTAATTTGTCAGTTTTTAAGTTGGAACTCTCACAAAGGTGATAATTCTATGTGTTTATGACTGAGGTCAAAGTGGTTAGCGGAGTTGTACTGGAGGCCATTATAAGAACAGATGGATCAAATTTTTTGGCCACCATGGTTAAAACATTAGAAGCACCTCCTCTTGTAATGCCGTCCAGTATTAGTCCAAGGTAAACACAAACTTTAACAAGCCCTCAAGAATGAAACTCAGGGAAAGTTTTCAAAAACTAAATCATACTCCCCCATGATGCAAATTCAGAATAGTTTTCAGATTACCTTAGATGGTATGAGCCCTTGCAGCATGTTGATGCACTGCATAATGACAAAAGCCTCGAGCATGTCCATCTTGAACTCTAGTGACTGTACACTGAAGAGGTAAATGTCAACAAACGAGGCAGAAAACAGGTCCCTCAGCACTTCTGTCTCTTGGTAGGAGCGTTTCTTCAACCAGCCCTGAGAGCAGTAAGACCATCGCCAGTTAAGTCAGATACATACATTAGATTTAAGAAAACAGCAAAAGGTACTGCTGGTGTGTAGGTTTATTATTTCCAGCAATCAGATGTAGCTAACATGCTAAATCCTCTGAACATAACTACTGATCTTGCAGGAATAGCATTCCCTAATGTACTTCATGCATTTTTAAAGTAAAAAGAAAAAAGAAAAATTCTATTCTAATAGCATTAACATCAGTTCAAAAACTATAAATTAAAAATTTGTAGTTATGTATGTTTTTTAACAGTTTCAACTGCAATATACAACTCCATAAGCATAACCATTTGCAAGAACAGTGAGAGAAAAAGTTTTCCCTTTTGTTTATTCACCTCCAGTATAGGGCTCAAGTTTAGCACAGAGGAACTCATGAACACCATGCCGTTGCGTGAGACAGTAGCCGGAGAAGCATTGTCAATATTATGTGGCTCGAAAACCACCTTACAGTTGGGAGCCATGGGTATACGGTCTCCATTGGCCAGTGTAAGTGTTTTGTTGTCATCCAACACTGAGTTTAGGTTCTCAATCCAGATGGCATCAACTGGTCCATCCAGAACTATCCAGATGTGCTCTCCTAAAAAAGAAAACAGCGTTTGGGGGGTTTACAACTATTTAAATATGATATGCTGTGTGTGCCACCTATCCCTTGACCTATAATTTGCCATTACCGGAATGGAAAGGCCTCTAATTATACATTCAGTCTATCAAAACAAACTTAAGATGAACTGGAGTGTCTGCACATTCATGAGTTCAAAATGGCAGTTAATGCCAGTCTGGTGCAGATGTTAAATGATGCTCTATGATCACAGACTTAAATTTTCTTGTATTAACACAACGGTCCTACAATTTGAACACAAAATATTTTTGTACGGATATGACTATTTTCATTAACATGCTCTCCTTCATTTAAATAGATCCTGGGATGCTGCAGCTGTTGAATCACAATTAAATGAAAGCATATTTTCACAGGGTTTTGTGTGCCTGCACTTTACTCAGAAACTTTACTTTCCTGTACTTAAGTCCTGACTGCTCAGAGGATTAAGATGCACGAGTACATGGCATTACCGTAAATACATCAGATGTATGTTTTGAACAAACGTATTTTTGATCAATTGTACATGCTCAGGCATGAGAAGCAACATACAACAGCCATTGGTGCTGCGTTAAACTTTGGATCCAGGGAAGTCTTGGATGTTTAAACGTCTTTGCAATGCGCCCGAGGAGCTGGAGCTGGGTGTTTTTTGCTCAGGGACACAGCTTCTCTACCCATTGAGGCCACTTAGAGTTATGAAACTATTTTCAAGGAACTAACGTATCATAATTACATGTGTCAGCTCATCTCACGCCAAGGAAAGAAAACAAAATTTAGTGAGGAATTTTCTGACCTTTCTTTGCTTTCAGTGTTTTTCTCCAAAGTGTAGAGAAGATGCCATCAGTCCAGTCATTTGTTGCCACATCTAGTCGACCAAACATCTGAGGGGCTGTAATGGCTTTCGGGTTCATGCGCATCTCTCTATGTGGCCGACCGCACTCTAAGAGATAAGAAAGGCAACTCCTATAATTATGAGGCAAGCAAATCTAACACAGAAAACCAACTAATAAAAGATGCACACAACAGAGAATTTTATGATTTCTGATGCAGCTCAAAACGTAGAGTAGTAAGTATGATCTCTGTCGTGCTACACAAAATTTTTCATGTCAGCTAATTTCTTACTTTGGGGGACTCAAAACATCCAGACATCCTACCTGTCATAGCTTTCATCAGCATGTGTATACAAGTTGTCTTTCCAGCACCACTGGGCCCCAGGGCCATCATGCCATGCCGGACCCTCTGTGTCTCAAACAGCTGGATGAGTTTCAGTTTCCATGGAGGGTGACTTATCAGTCCTGCATCCTCAACCTTAGACAGCACATTTAAAGGTAATGAAAGAAACGTTTAAAGCAGGGGTCTCAGACTCTCGGCCAGCGGGCCAAAGGAGCGATAGTTTGTGGCCCCCACCTTATTATTAAAGTTTAATGTTAGTGCGTTTAAACGGAAATGACGTTCCAAATACGTTCAAGATAAAACTTGATTTAAACTTCAACTACATAAAGAAAGCAAAAGAACTGTTAATACAGACATTTGAATCCTTATTATAATAATAATTATTATTTTATTTACTTTTACTGATTGAATTTTCTTATTAATTTCTTATAAATTTTCTTCTAATTTGTTTATTTATTTTTTCATATTATTTTGTGTTAAAAATAAAAAATAAAGACATTTGAGAAGATTAAAATTATTTAAAAGTTTTCTTGTAAACCTGATGCGCCCAGCCTCACCCCGACTTGCCTCCAGACTTGAGTTTGAGACCCATTTTAAAGTTCAAAGATAAAATGTTTCAATACAACACACAACCTCTTTGATAACCTTCCGGCAGCACAGCATATTGTGCTGTAACTGACGCTTTAGACTCATACACATTTAATCAAGTCAAGTCAAATGTACGAAGCTACAAACAGCAACAAAGACACAAACACACGCACAACAATGGACTGATTTCAGGCAGAATTTTACTCACTTGCTTTCTATTGCCATCATTGATTACATACTTTGGGTTAGGTCCTTGAAAAATGATAACTTTATTTTTTTCTTTTCCTTTTTCACTTTCTCACGCTATAGCTCTAATTATTTCACTACCATTTAACTCTGCCTTATTATTAGACAGCATCTTCCTTTCTTCCTACCTGTTTATCGATGGCAGCCTCTAGTTCAGGGTAGTCTGCCTTATCAAGCTGGATGCCTGGGAAGAGGTCCTCAATCAAGCTCAGGAAGAGGGGTTCATCCTCATCGATCTAACACACAAAACATCCTCTGTCTTATTAGAACATTTCCTGCTTATGTTTAAAATTATTTGGGGGAATTTGAGATTTATTTTAATCTAGACTGACCAGTTTGGAAAGATTCATGTCTCTGAGGACCCTCATGACAATAGTAGACTCTGTGTCATTGGGGTTGGCTCGCTTGGCTGCACCCAGTGTACGCAGCACTGACAGAATGTTCCTTAGACCAAAGTCATAGTGGACCTGGGCAGACAGAGAATATTTTAGATTTACCTAAATACTGCTGTTTTGATGCAAATTAGCATATCTTAAATTAGCATCTTAAAAAACTGTGTTAGGCTAACAAAGATGTTAGAAAGAAGCAGATCCATTGTAACATAACATCAGTAGATTAAAAATGATTGTTTCCCTGCCATGCAGACATGTCGTTGATTCCTGTACTACTGTAGGGGAAACACCAGATAACCCAAAATGCAATTACTATGGTTGGTTGTTACTTTTTGTAACAGTTACAGAGCTTTTTGCCGTATTTTCCGGACTATAAGCCGCTACTTTTTTCCGACGTTTTGAACCATGGGGCTTTTACAGAGATGCAGCTTTTCTATGAATTTTTCTGCAGCCCTTAGATGGGCACTGTAGATGGAAGTCAGTGCAAACAAAAAACCGCCAGTTTTTATTCTTAGCGCATGCAACCCAAGACGCACAACAGCAAAATACGGTAATATTTTTACACCCTCATCCCCTCATAATGGAAAACACGCGAAGAAATTCCTATGATGCAGCTTTTAATTTGAAGCCATCGATCTGGCTATCCGTGAAGGAAATCGAGTTTGACAGTGGTTTCAATGCTCAGGAGGAAGATGAATAGCGATTTGTGGTTTCAGTGCACGGGAGAATGAAGCGACTTTAATAGTTGCGCAGTTGCGCTTTAACAGTGCGCAGGAAGAAAAAGTGACAGTGGTTTGGTGTTCAGTGGTTTCAGTTCGCAGGAGGAAGAAGAAATAAAACCATGACTTTTCTGTTTTGTGTGATCAGCACTTTTACTGCCGTGTTACAGGCACCATTCAGGTTCAGGTGTATGAATAAAGACTTATGGTACAAAATCTTTTGTTGAGCGCAGCAACTCCTGTGTAATTCGTGAAGAATAAGAGACGTCTTCTCCTTTGGCTATGGAACAAGCCGTTTATTTATAACAAGGACGTTTTTGTCGGCTCTGTACATTCGACATGTGTTATACCAGCCACACATACACGTAAACACACTCTTTACCGTAATGCCGGTAAAACAGCGCACAGAACATCCTCATGCCTACTGTGAACAATGAGTAGGAGCGCATACAACAGACATACAGATCTTAACATCTTTCTATGTAAATATTATTTCTCAGCCTGGATATTGGCGGCTTATAGTCCAATGCGGTTTATATGTGACAAAATATATATTTCTTTTAAATTTTAGCGGGTGCGGCTTAAATTTAGGTGCGCTCTATAGTCCAGAATTTACGGTAATCCCTATAATATGTACAATAAAGGAGAACAGCCTTTCTACCAGTTTTTTTCTTTTAAGTAAATTTACAGACATTTCCAAAACGTCCCCTTTGCTAGCAAGGGTAGATGAATGAGGAAAAAATTTGAGTTTGACAATTGTACTACCAGGCTGCAACTTAACATACCTATAACTAGATAGATAGATACATAGATAAATACATAGACACATAGATAGACACATAGATGTGTATGTGTACATGTGTGCATGTTTTTCACCTGCTTAGAAAGTTGCTCCTCACACAGCTTGTAAAGAGTAAAGAACTTGCGTGCCAGCTCCATGTTGTCTATAAACCCACAACTGGCAAGTTTTACCCTGATGATGATCTGACGGTCTGGAACCATCATGGCCACACAGCGGAAGTTTATCTTCAGGTTCTCAGGAAGCTCCTGGCGACCGGCATAGCCAGGGTTCTGATAATACAGGAAAAAGGGAGGACTTTTGTTTATAACAAAGGAAAAGTTATTTATGAGACTTATGAGGATATGTTAAATGTCATATTGTTTTACAAAAAGCCAGTTGTCTCACAATAATGTCTTAAATCTCATAAAATTACATTATGTGTAAGTTATTGCAGGCTGTGTAAATACTTTCTATGCCACTGTTAAAAACTGAATATACTATAAAAATGCCACTGTTGTGTCACTGACCATTGTTAGGAACATTCCAAACTCAGGATTCATATTCACAGTGTCTCCATCGGTAAAGACAAAGGTTTTACGACGTTCCTTCTTGCAGGTGAGAACTATTGCAATTTGCTGGGCTGCCACTGACAAAACCGGTAGGTCAATGCGGTTGAACTCATCAAAACAGCCCCATGAACCAGACTGAGCAAGACCTGGATAATACACGTGACTTTATGGTTATTTAAATGCAAACAAATGCTGTAAATACTGTATCTCAAAAAACACTCACTATACCAAACTGTCTCAATAAATTTTAAATATATTTGTTTGTTGTCATATCTTAGGGCTTTATCATCCCTGCTTAAAACATAAAATCTCTGAATGTCAGCCTTTGATCAATATAAAGAGAAACCCTGGGAAAACTGGTAAACCCTGGTAAAATAATGAGAATAAGGAAGAAGTAGTGATATCTTCGTTGATATACAGTGATACCGTATTTTTCGGACCATAAGCCGCTACTTTTTTCCGACGTTTTGAACCATGCGGCTTTAACAGAGATGCGGCTTTTCTATGAATTTTTCTGCAGCCCTCAGATGGGCGCTGTAGATGGAAGTCAGTGCAAACAAAAAGCGCCAGTTTTTATTTTTAGCGCATGCAACCCAAGACGCACAACAGCAAAATACGGTAATATTTTTTACACCCTCACCCCTCATAATGGAAAACACGCGAAGAAATTCCTATGATGCAGCTTTTAGTGCGCAGGAGGAAGATTAATAAAACCATGACTTTTCTGTTTTGTGTGATCAGCACTTTTACTGCCGTGTTACAGGCACCATTCAGGTTCAGGTGTAAATAAACACTTACGGTAAAGAAACTCTTTACCGTAATGAGAACAGCGCACAGAACATCCTCATGCCTACTGTGAACAATGAGTAGGAGCGCATACAACAGATATTATTTCTCAGCCTGGATATTGGCGGCTTATAGTCCGATGCGGTTTATATGTGACAAAATATATATTTCTTTTAAATTTTAGAGGGTGAGGCTTAAATTTAGGTGCGCTCTATAGTCCAGAATTTACGGTATATACTTTCTGATCCCGCTGTGGTTGTGCTGAATTGAAAATCATGGACACGTAATATTGATTTCTAAAGACTTATATAAACAATGAAGATACAGAAGGTATCATGATGCATGGGCACACACACAGGTCAAAGAAAGTATAATCTATCCACATTATGGTGCCAATTTATTTCCATCAATAATAGTAGTCATTCGATCTATTACACGCACCTTTATATATTCTTCCCAAGCCTCTGAAGTCCATCTGGTCAGAACAATTGAACACCACAACATATTTTCCAAGACAGCGACCCATATCTTTTACAGTCTCAGTTTTACCTAGAAGAAATTGTGTTATTAATTCTCATCCAAAACACCTACTAAAACTAACTAATCATTTAAGAATGCTGCCGTGTTCACTGACCATCACAGGCTGCATTTGGATAAATGTAGGAAATTTCTATTTTGGGTGTTTGGTACTACAAATGTAAAACTCTCAAAAAACAAATATCTCATATTTAAATAAACATTATGACCGTGTAATGCAATCCAGTACAGTGGCTTTTCAAGGTCATTTATTTCTGTTAATTACTTAAAAAGGAGAATTAATGGCAGAACCACTATATTGGATTGCAATACATTGAACAGAGGGTCATAATGTTATACTTGATCAATATATAAATACACACAAACACACACACACACACAGAGTTGCAAGAAAAACTAATGGCACTGTTTTCAACCTTCTGGTATTCTGCATAAACTGGTTATGAAATGGAATCTGACCTTCACCACAGTCAATAGACAATTTCTATGCTGATAAACCACAGTCATGGTCTTCCATGTCTTTTAATGAACAATACAGAAAACCTGTAAACAGTGCCATAACTCTTCTTGCACCGGTATTATCCTGCCAAAAAGTTCCAATATTTAAAAGGAAAAACAGTTTTATTTTTCTACCTGTTCCTGCTGGACCAGCAGGGGCTCCACCCATACTCATACCGAGAGCCTGGGCTAAGGTGATGTAGCACCTGTGCAAACAGACACACAAACAAGCCAGTTCAAAATTACACCTTGAGTATGGTGAATAAATTTGCAGATGAAGGCCTGACAATGCAAATGAGTAGAGACATTGGGTGATAGAAAGGAAATTGGCAAAGCACATGCTAACTATAGAGAGCAAGCAAATATGTTTCAGTCTGGATAAGAGAAAATCAGAGCAATCTCTGTGTCTTCAAACATAACTATAGCACTTTTTTGGAGAGCTGCTATGTGATGTCTGCTGGTGGCACTATTACCTGTCTCTCAAATTTTTACCTTTTGTCTCTTTTTATGATTCTTTGTACATCACACAATAGTTTGCGATTGGTAGACTTATGCCAACCTTTTTTTAGTTTGATTATTTTTGTTTCTCTGTCAGTCAAGGTGACCATGTACAGGTGTGCGCCTATTCCTTTTTAATTTATTATCACGCAAAGAAATGGTGTGATAAATTAAGTTTTAGAATTTAGAGTCATAGTCAATTTTCCTACTACATCAGAGATAACAGCGTAAGCATGTATTTTAAGCAGTTCCATATGTTGGTGCTCTGAGCAACTGCATTTTTCGTTTCATCTAAATAACACAAAAAAAAACTCTAAATAACTAGTGTTGCCTACATCAAGGCAGAAAAAAAAGTCAGTTTGCATGAGGTGTGTCACATACAGCATAGTAACAAGCACAAGATCAAGTTTTCAAACACTGCAATTACTTTGAAGGACTGGTATTGATACGGTTCCTGAATGAGAATGGCTGAACCTGCTGTCACATAACTAAGACTACAAATGTTTTTAAAGAGAGTGGATAGCTTTGCTATAGCTAAAACATATTGAATTCCTTTAGCTAGAAAGATTCTGTTTGCAGCTGTGTTTATTTTAAATATTACATCAAGTTTAATTTGTGTTGTTTTAAAGTACATTGCTAATGTGCTGCTTGGCTAATCATATGGCTGCCATTTGAACTTGAAGTGCAGTTATTTCTAATTCTAAATCGCAGATCTGAAGAGTGTCTGAAATCTTGTTGTTACAATAGCTACCAATGGGCAGATTAAACTGTCAACTTAACAGTTTCCAAAAGGGCTGCAAAATTACCATCAGTAGCAAAATATAAATTTTACGGTAATAACACTGATATATTTAAAGGATACATGCTGTGTGATTACATATTATTTTCTTGTGTATTTACTGTATATTTACTTGCATGTATGTAGTGCCATGGGGTCTTAATGGGTTTAGTATCAGGCTGGGATGCAGAAGTCTGCAGAATCCAATCCTATTCTATGCACCAGGTGTGTCCTCAAGCTAGACAATCAGCACTCGCACCCCGGATGCCACCTGTGGCTGCCCACTGCTGCAATGCAGCAACACACAGTCTGAACCTTATTTAAACTATTAAACTATAGTATTGCTAACTATAACTGTTAGAGAGCCGCTTAGCATACGAAGTTCCTCAGTGGGTATCTTTATGATGTCTGTGTTATTCATCTGTTGGTTTTAGTTCTTTTAATTAGCCATTAACTTGCATTAATGTGCAATATTTTTGTATGTGTCTGCTGATCATTTAATATTTAATTCTTCTTTAATGAGTGTATGTCACGTTACCTGTCAGTCAATGGAGTAATGACAAGACGTTCAGTGCAGCCCAAGAATTCATTCTGGTAGTCAAAGGTTACATCTGTGATGTTGATGATCATCTTGTCTGAGTCTTCAACGAAGTAGAAACGGCACTGCTTTAGCCACTCAAAGTCACTAGGGCTTTTGATTTGCAGTCGACACTGAAGGGGGAAACGTGAGGATAGGGTGGGACAAACAAGAGTTTAGAAGAGGGTAAGGAAGGAGAGCAAAAGGAAGAACATAGAAGGTTAATGGAGACGATGGCATGCGAAGAAAAGGAAATAAAAAGGCACCATTCGTGAGTCAAGAGATAAAAGCAAGATGAAAGGGACAAGGAGGGGTGTAAGGGCAGGATTCATGGGGGCCGGAGGTGACAGGAAGGTCATATTACAAAGTGGGGAAGAAGTTGAAGGGTAAGTGAGTGATCATAAATGAGATGAGAGAGATGAAAAGGAAGTGGAAGGAATGCAAAGAAAATGGAGAAGAATGTCAGGAAAGAGAATAAAATGAGTATTTGAAATACAAAGTAAAGAGGTAGGAGAATTAAAGAGTAATGGTAGAGGGATAGAATAAAAAGGGGTACGAAGGTCAAAGAAGATGGAACATAGGAAGGTCGACAGACAGGAGACATAAGCCATTTAGAAGAGGGGAGCAAACAGATGATTGGAAAGAAAAAGGCCAATATTGGAGGGAGAGACAACACAGGAGTAGAAAAAAAATTATATGAGGCGATCATAAATAAAACATCCAAATAAAGTTACTTCACACCTGTTCTATTCACGTGGAGAACTGCAAGGCAATTTACTGTGCCTGGAGGGGAGACTTCAAAGACAGCCTTTTTCCTAGGCCTAAATATAATTGTGCTTTGAAGACTTCTGTCAGAGAGAATTACTCTTTATAGCAAACACTATTTGGAATATTGACACTCCAGTTCTAGGAAGTCTGAATATCAAATGCAGTTATACAAGCATAGCTACTATGAGCGAGGCATTCTGATTAAATATAAAGCCTAAACAGATTTTATTTTTATGGTCCAATGTAATTACACAAAAGGTTATTTTCTACTAAAGGAACAAATTCCTACTAACCAGATCATCAAATATGTCTCTCTGGTGGACATGGATGGTGATCAGGGTCTCATACTTGGTCCTCTCCACATCAGTAAGGTCTTTTGTGGTCATATCAATTAATGTGTTGAGCAGGTCCAGGAAGAGCTGGTTGGTTTTAGCCATAATGCGGCGATCGTATCGGGCATTAGTCAGAGCCTCCTCAGAGTCCCTTGTCCATATCATCTGAATACCTAGCAAGCCCACCTGGAATTAAAACAAGGAAATGCAACATGTGGTTGTGCTCAATGATGTCAATTTCAAGTTCTAATTATTACTTCTTATTGCACTTTGAATACTAAATCAAAACTGAAATTCAGATGTAAGCGTTTCCAACTTTCTCAATTTAGGGTACAGCTTCAGCTTCTGGTTAGCAACCACAGAGAGCAAAAGTAGTATACATATTTTAAACATTCGTAGATTACTTCTTTGCATCAAATTATGGCGTACCTGAGCAGGGAACGCGCTTAAGAAGTCAATGAGCTGAAAGCTGGGGTCTTGAATAGTCATGGCCGCCTGCCGGATCACCATGTGCAAAGACCTCTGGGATTCTTTCAGCAGAGCGTCGAGCCAAACCTCCACATTTCCCTCTGCTGTGACAGGGCGATCCATATCCACAGTCTCCCCTTCCCTTGATGAAAATGCCAGGATACGGTCATATACCTGGGAAAAATGACATTTTTAATTACATTACAACATATTTTTATAATTAAAATGAAGGATTATTGTTTCACATATTGACATTTTTTCCAATTTTTCAATGCAACTTTATAGCTTTTTATTTATTTTTTTCTGTATGATGCAATTGTTTTGTTTTTGTAAACTCGCTGGTCAGAGTGATACTACAGTATGAGACTTTTCTGTCACAGCAACTTATCGAAAGGCTAAGTGTACAATAACTTTTAAAAAATAAAACACCATTAGACATCACCTTGTCATGAAATTTGACAGTTTTGATGTTGTCGAAGACATTGAGAAGATGGGCTTGGATGGTGTGAGAGTCAGAGGCCTGGCCCAGTATCTCCAGCAGAGCAGGGTCAGAGACAAAGAAGAAACGAGGAAACAGCAGACGCTTCTGCTCCAGATAGCTATTTGACAACATGATTTAAAAAGTTACCTACAGTAATCTTACCCAGAGCAAACCTGGCACAAAACACCTGGCTGCAAAAAGCTAACAATTATTTTTCAATCCTAACCATTTTAAAAGTCTTTCCTTGGAGAATATTCAGGAGTTGTTTAAGAGTTGGGTACCTTATACTTACCCTGTTAGTGACTTTTGGCAGATTTCTAGTTGTTCAAGGAGGTGAGGAAGCAGCTGCCCCATAGTCTCATCTCCTACACATGACTGTATTACATTGGGCATCTCATGTGCTCGCATCATGATCTTTACCCATGATTTGTCGATGTTGGAGAAACATTTCGCTTCCTAAAAGAGTTTTGTCAATTATGGTCAATATCAGAGGCTACATAAGAGAATCAAATGTGAAAAATTCACTGTGATACGACCAACCTTGGGAAGCTGTTTTGCAATGTCTCCACCCACAAACACTGCCTCCAGGTAGACCCAGAGGTTCTGGACAGTCATCCAGCTTTCGATGATGTCCGTGGTGTTTGAAAGATTTTGAACCCATTTCTGAATCTGCGCTTTAAATGGGGTGTTGTACCTGGTAAACAATAAATCTGCATATAAGAATTACACTATACCACTTAAAAACTAATTATAAAAATACCATACATTTCCCATGCCACATTCCACTACAGAAACTGTTGTAATGCATTGTAATTCAGTCGTAGACTAATGATTGTGGGAGATTCAACATTAACACACCTGTTACTCATTAAAGACCCCAGAATCATCAAGCTGTCTTCCATGCTGGCAATGATCTCTGAAGTGCTGTCTCCTCGCAGCAGGAGCTCTCCACGATTCTTAAAGTTGGCAAATGTGAATATCTTGCTGTCCCACTCAGCGATCACTTGCTTCAATTTCTGCTCAATATCCCGCTCCTTGCCCGCACTGATACAGATATCCTGCATAACAAGAACTACAAATAAACTGATCCACTGGCAAGCACATACAGTGTAGCCCATACCATATTTGGAAAAATTTATGCTGAGCCCTAAACATATCTCTCTGTTGTCAGTGATATCTCCATTTTAAAGACAATATACTACAGCAAGTGTTCTTTTACATTAAAAAAGACATCAGGAGCTTCAACTCAACCAAAAGCAATGTTTAACAAAAATTAAGATAAGAAAAACTGTTTTTGGCCCACAGTGGGGACATTTCCATGTTACAGCAGCAGAGTGTGCATGTACAGCAAAACAGAATATCATAATACAGTGCAATACAATCTAAATTTAAAAAATTAACATGAGAATAAATATATCTCACACACAATCATCAATTCAATTGCACCATATTGACCAAAATTCCTACCAAATTACTCTGTAAGTAGCTTTGGATAAAAGCTTCTGCCAAAAGACTAAATGTAAATATAAATGTACAATACCTAACCCTAATCTAAATTAAAGTCAGGGGATCATACTTATTAAAACCTATATAATTAAGTACATATTTAACTGCCTAAGTGTTCTGTGGTTCATTCATACCTCAATTTCGTCTTTATATTTGAGCAAAGGTGCCTCCATAATGTTGCGTAGCTTGAATGTATCTGATTCCACCTCAAATGAATGCCCAGTCACCTAATCACAAAACCACATAGATTTGCTCGTCAAACTATGGAAAACAGAGCGTCTATTCATATTATGATGAATATGAGAAGTTAGCCATATATTAATTCAAAGTGTTTTAGTTTAAAATAGCTGCTGTGGTGCAGCTAGCCCTATTTCTCTGACCTCAGTAATTCTCTTCCAGTGGCGTGCCATCATAGCCTTGTTAGTCATGAGTTCCAACATAGTGCAGCACTCACTAAAATTATCAATTGTTTTCTTCAGCTCCAAAAAGGCCTGCCACTCCTTCAGACCTTGGGGCAGCTTGCGACACCTGAAGATGAGAATAAATCCGTTTTCTTTAACTCTTATAAGCCTCTTTCACCTTCAATGTTCAATGTCAAATATGCTGGACAAATAAACCCTTATGAAAAGGGTTTAAAGATAAGTGTGAAGAGGAGAGTGACATTGGAGTCATTTGGAACATTCATGCATTGCTTGAAGAAAAGCTTAAGACATAACTCTAGGGAAAGAATTTTGTATCAAGCCAGATTAGGGGTGACACAGAGTTTAACAACTATTGGTTTTCCTTGTTTTTTAGATGCATTTACCTTTATTTGATAGTGTTCAAATATAACCAATTAAAAGGCAATTAAACAACTGATCGCCTGGGTTCTGATTAGTAGACTTTTTCAGGTCAGTCAAGAGTGGATTATATCAACTTAGACGTGTGAACAAATCCAGGTAAAGGGACTTAATACAGATTATTTACTTTAAATAAATGTGACATTTGAGGTTAATTTCACACTAAAACTGTCTTACCTTGCCTGAAATTCCAGTAGCTCAGCATTGATCTTCTCTATGTTGACGTCAGCCCAGAGTATATCATAGTAACCATTGACTGTTTCAATGACATTGTTGTAAAGTCCATACAATTTCTGTAGTAGAGTCAGTTGCTTTTTAATCTCCAACAGTTGAGGGTGCTGAGTAACAGGGAGGCCAAACAGCTCCTCTCCACCTGAGTAAGTTATGTACTTCCTGAACAGGTTGTCAAATCGATTCTAAAACAGAGAAACGTGTCAACAAAATATCCATATATATCCATATATATATCCATACATATCCCTACATTTAGCCATTGTGCATTTAAGGTAATATATTTGTTTCTAATTACCTGTATGAACTATGCCTAATTTGAAAATTACAAACATATGTATTGACTACCTGATTAACTAAATAATTTTGCCCAACTTGGATCATAAGCAGCAAACCTGGAACATGATGAGTCTATCGCTGGCATCCTGAGGAGCTAGACCCATCACCATGGGGCCATCCTGAAGCAGTGAGAAAATAGTGAGAGAAAGAGTGTGTTCTTTTACTACGCCAAATCTTAATTAAGCCGCGTAATTATGTGTCATAATTAAAATAAACATCTTCACAGGAAATGAGTAATATTCTGCAGATAGTGTTCACCTGTCAGAGAGCATGTGCACCTGCAAATTGTATTTCATTTCCCCTGTTTTCTTTACCTTGTCATAATCCTGGTAAAAGTTTTGACAGTCTTCCAAGAAGACCTCCACACTGCCAACCAGCTCTTTTCTGAAGTTTGGCTGCAGGGCCACCAGCTCGTTCTGTACCTCTGTGCTCCGAGACAGGAGCTTCTCCCACGAGTAACGCAGTGTGTCCACCTTATCTGCCTCCTCTTTTGCCACTGATAGCTCGTATTTATGAAGCATAGCATATGACTCCTGTATGGAAGAAAAAGAAGAATGGTCTTCAAAATAGTATCTACAAATGCAGTGCAGTGTATTAGTCATACAAACTGTGCATTTCCATAGGGTTTTGTCTCTAGGATTTCTTCTGTTCTGCAATTGAGCTGATATATGACCAAACCTACTGTAACCGTTTTAATAAATATTATATAGGGTTTCACTGCTCATGTATCATATAATAACCCGGTATACACTGCTCTTAATAATCAAGCTAATAAAAAACATCAGCCCTTTCCCCACTATGTGTGTTTTTGAATATAGAGTATGTATAAAACTGGGTCATTTAGTACCATATTGTATGAAAGACATAATATTCTGCTTTACCTCTATGGGTCCAACTTGAAAATCAGTAGATATCTGGTGTTCTCTAATCTCCTTTAATGATGCCATGGCAATCCGAATGTCATCCAGGTCTTTGATCTGCCGATTTAGTTTCTTTCCTGCTTCATCTACAAAAACAAAGATCTGCTCCATCTCCAAGCGATATTTCCGGTTACAATACAATCCATAGTCCACCATCCAGTTCTTTGTTTCAGCAGTGAGTGCCATCTTTAGGTCCACTGTTACAAGGAAATATTTTAGCAGGCAGAGATTAGTGATGGATTAGCAGGAAGTGCCAATTTTAGATTCCAGTCATTTTTTAGATAAATATAGCTATAGAAAAAAAATGCAAATGTATTTTATCGAAGCAAGAAACTAATGATACAACAAGCCACATAACAGTTTCAGCTAAGAACTGCAACTTAATCTTACTTGTAAATAAAGCCAAAGCTCCTACTCTAATGTACTCTGGTTCAGAATCTATTTCTACCGACAGA
The DNA here is from genome assembly GCA_033026295.1 of Channa striata. NCBI lineage: Eukaryota > Metazoa > Chordata > Actinopteri > Anabantiformes > Channidae > Channa > Channa striata. Next base: position 11,347,109 of record CM065175.1, on the reverse strand, counting down.
TTTCGATAGAATAGAATCTGGCTCTCAAACTCTGACAGCAAGGGACTCCCCTGGATGAATCTGTAAAAAACAAATACAAATTAAGCACTGACATTATGGTTTGTGTTTATTTGAAGTATTATGATGTCTACAACATATAAGACTGTGTAATACTTTTGTATGGTGTCTGCACGGTCCTCTCTCCAGATGTGATGGTATCGACTAAAACGGTTTAGAGCTCCCATGACTTCCTATACAATAATATATACAATGAAGTGTTGAATGAAGTGAAAAATATATTAAAAAACAATATATATACAGTCAGCTTCTGATTTTTTTATTGTTCAATACTTGATCTCTTAAGGTTTGTCCAATTTTATACAAGTTGCATAAATGAAATCTTTTTCAGAAGAAAGAGTGTAAACCTTTTTTGTGGAGGTGATGGATGTACTGAGAACAGACACCAGTTTGACTATCTCCTTGTTTTCGGACACACTCTTATAGTAGTTTCTGGCTTGGATTGGGATAGCCTGTATCACAGATGCTGAAGTGTCTGAGGCGCTGCTGCCATCTGCAAAGTGTTTGAAGGACAGAATCTAGATTGTGACTGTATGCACAGAGAGACACTGACCAGTTCAAGGTTTTCCTTTCCTTGTCGAAAGAAAGGTTTTGCTGTATCTCATAATGAAAAAACACTTTTTCAGAACCATTATAAAACCATTCAATTAAAAGGCTGCATTCTTTTCAGCAAACAAATCACCATGGAACTTTGTTAACCGCTGAAGGCTCAATTTTCAGTACATTAGCTCCATTTTTGCTACTATGCAATGTAACTGAATAGGCTGTTCTAGTCAAGTGAAATTTAAATCTGTCTTTTGCTTGAATGTCTTCCTTCCAAAGCCACTGCTATATTTATGTAATTCCCATCAATATGGGTATTTTCTGCTCCTAGTAAGATGTGCCTTGGCTCTGTTGAACTGTGAAATAAGGAGATCTGATTTTCAAGGGACTGGGTAGGTAATGATCAGCGTTCTGGTCTGCGTGTGAGAAACAATCTAACTGAATTCAAAACAGAAAACCTGGAGTTTCTGAAATGCTGAGGTTACATTAGGTACGCTGTTATGTGGTTACATACCAGCCAGACTTCTGTGTGTTGTTGTTCCATCCTCTGATTCACTCTCAGAACTGTCCTGTTTTAGAGCTGCTATCTGTCTTTCATTCATCTTTTTCTGCAATAAAGACAACACAAGGGAGGCAATATCTTGATGTAGTAGCCTACAGGATTATAAAATCAGTCCAGAGAAATGATCAGTAATCTGTGGTTATGAAGGTTTGCATGACAAAAAACATTACTGTCTTCATTAGATCAAACCCACCTTGGAGATCCTTTCTTTGCTCCACTGACCGACTCCTTTACTGACACTGACCACAAACTCCACAGCCCGGTTTAGAGCTTGCTGAACCTCCTCCAGTGCTGGAACAATGGCAATGTTAGGAATGGCGAGGATCACACTGACTCTGAAGATTGCCTGCTGACCGCTGCTTTGACTGGGTGACTCACCCTCAGCTACAAGAGGAGAGACACAACATCATGTTATTCAAGACAGACATGTTTTAAACATAAGAAATTAAATCAACTTAACCATACGACCAACATATCCTGTAGTATTATTTAGTTAATCATAACATAGTCAAAGCATAGACCCCAACTAGAAACACATCAGTTATACTCTATGCAGTACATACATATTTTTAATATTACAACAAGATGAAGCACAGAGCGATGTGGTTACAAAAGACCAACCCAAGAAATGTATTAGCGAGGAGGTATGGATGCGCTTGCGTAGCATCTCCAGGGTGTTGCGTGTCAATCTAAGCAATGCATCAACGTTGCGGTGGTTGAAGTAGGAAAGGAGCTCCTGGGCTTCCTCCTCCATTACTTCCAACAAATCCCTCTTCTTTTCCTCCTCACCACAGGAGAGGAGGAGCCAACACTTGCAGTGGGGGGCAAAGTGTTTCTAGAGCAAAGACGACCATCTGAGTGACCCTCATTTTCGCCTGAGTTGGAGGAAATGACATTGTATGGGGAAAATTACAGTTTTATCCATTTTGTATTATATCTACAACAAAGTGTGTGAAATGTAAATAGTCATGATAAGTTATTAGCTATAACTGATAAGTGATTCTCCTTAAGAGAATGATGTTTGTATACCTTCACTGTCAACATGGTCCCCAGTCTTACTCTCAGTGCAGCTGTCGTCCTCAACCTTTTTCACTTCTTCTCTTTGATTGTGCTTAAATTCCAGCAGCATGTTGATTAGTTCATTGGCAGCTTCTTCCACCAGTGAGCTCTTAGTGTGGAGCTTTGTAGCTTGTTTTAGGCACAGGTCCTATACAGGAACACACACATATCCACATTAAATACACATTAAATATACACACACATCAAATATGGCATATAAAGAACTGTGCACTGCAGCATGCATTTGGGTATTTTGTAAAGATTAATTTTTACTTGATTAAAAAAAAAAAAAAAGAACAGACTTTAAAGCTTCAATAGCAATTCGTTCTAAACAGCATTGGTCATTAAACCCATTGGTCAAATAGAAAAATATATTGTTCTGTACTTTTTAAATCAGTGAATCTCTTTTGCTCTTCCTTGAAAAAGAGATTTCTAACCTACAGGTTAAACGAAAAAAAAGAAAAGAAACTGAAAAACAGCATTTCATAAACCCATTGGTCAAATAGTATATTGTTCTGTATTTTTAAATCAGTGAGTTGAAAAAGTTAACTACAGGTTAAACTACAGGTTAAACGAAAAGCAGCGTCAGAATAAAAAGAAAAGAAACTGAAAAACAAAGCAACTATCAAGGTATATTAGAAGTACAAAGTTAATTTTTTGAAACCAGAAGGGATCAAAATGGAGTGTTAGATCATTAAGCTGCATAAATAATAGGGCTTAACACAACTACAGATTGTATTTAAACTTAATAAGATGCATATTTACCCTGGTGGTCTGAACAAACTGCTCACAGGTGACTGGTTCGTCCTCTGGCAGAACACACAGTGTGGACGCACTCATCTCCTGCAGTACTGCATCTATCCTAAACTCCACCAAGTCATTCACCCTGTCTATCAAAAGCTCCAGGTCCACTGGAAATATAAAGATAGGTGTTAGGAAAGAGACAAATGGAAGAGAAAAAAAAATTAAAAGGATAGTATGTCCGTTTGAAAATGTATGGGGTGTACTGACATCATGTATATTAAGGTTACTCAAGAGGACAGATTCTCTACCTCTCTCTCTCTCTCACACAGACACACACAAATCTTTTAATGTAAATTTTATCAGCACTGATTGCTGGATTCTTTACTTACCTAAAGCCTTATCAATCCGACTGAGGTACTTCTCTATGTTCAGTGATGTCCAGTTGAGGGAGGTCAAACCTGGCTGTATAGCCTCATCAACCTATCAAGTCAGTGATGTATGTTACACAACAATATATCAAATCTACACAAAAACAAAAGTCAAAACTAGTCAAAAGTAGACAAATAATTTCTGGAATCGTGCACACACATCATCATGTCCACCCCTGAAGCACAATTTATTAATAATTCATCATGAAATTTTAAATGAGTTTACTAATTTACACCACTTTGCACAGGGTGACAAAAAGTTGGACAACTCAAAAACATTTGACTTGTAATGCACGTGCACACCCATGGTACTACTGTATCATATTCCTGCATGTTGGCAGTGATGTGATATAATATAATTTTCAGCCCATTCAGTTACAATAATCATTTGTTATCTTTGCAGCCATTCTGCCTTTTCTTTGAAGAGAATTCCACCGGTTCAGAAAACTGATGAACTTTGGTGATGCTAAAATCTTTCTGTCGCCTACAGACATTGCATACAGTAAGCCAGTGTTTTTCATAGATAACAAATAATCAAACATGACAATATGACTACCCCTTTAATTACATACTAAATAAAGGCTAATTGTGTACAGAGCTTAAAAAACCCCAACATTACCATAATAAAAAGTAATTGATTTATCTGACTTATACATTTATTATATATGCATTTTATTTCAGGCTTCACTGAGTAAGTGAATTGTACAATACTGATTTCAGGTCTATGAAATCAATACAACCAACTTATCAGTAAATAACAAGAAGACATGGGCTTAATGCATGAGCATAACCACATCTTACCTTAGCTACATGTGGCGTGGCAAGTTGCTCATAACAGCTCTGAATCTTCGCCCGAATTCTGCTGTTCTCACTCAGCATTAACTGGAGAAAGGACGTTACCAATACAGTTTGTGTACTAAACTCACAACAGTGTTTAACCAATTGGATTAGTGATAATTGCAGTTCAAATTAAAATTATGTTTTCCTTTGTACTTTATTCACCACATGGCATTTTCTAACACAAATATGACAAAATCAAAGTTACTTATATTTGATAAAATATTCACATAGACTGCATTTTAAAGTTGTAGCTTGTGCATTTGACAACTGTGTGAAACATGTACCTGTAATTTGTCGTAGTTCTTTTTGAGGATGTCCTGTTTTTGCTGCAGCAGAGCAGCAAAAGGAGGGATCTCCAAATTCATCCTTGTCATGCAGTTTGCCTCCCTGATCTGTGTCAGAATCTCTAGGTCAAAGTTCACAAACAGCTCCCCTGTCTCTGCAGATCTGACTAACAGAGAGGCCTGCAGACCCACCCTGGCAGCCTCCATCTGTGTAGAAGTCGTCAGATGTGGTTGAGTAGTTTAGAGAGGTTGCCATGCGTATTCATCGCAGCACACATGCCATCTTTAATTATTCATCACTGTCCTTCCCCTTTTACCTTTTCCATCCAGCTGTGATGGTAGAGCATCTCAAACTCCAACAGGACCCTTGCTGTCCTGTTAAAGTTCCTGATTATCCTCTTGGCCTCTGGTGTGGTAAGAACCTGTGGATGCTAAAAAGGGATAGAATGGCAGGTCTACTATATAGCTTTGCATTTTTAATTAAAGCAATTACCTGACCCAGTTACATTTAGTTGTGTAGTGCCAGATACTAAGCATTACCTGCTGAAAAAGATCCATTGGACCCTGGATCCTGCTGTACAGGTGCCGAGCCCACGTGATCCGACCTGCAACTGGGGGCAAGTCCCTGGCAATGGGTGGGTCCAGTTTCTGCTTCATGTAGATATGGGAAACCATTTCAACATCCCGGCCATAGTTCTGCAGAATACGCTGATACCTCTCTTCAATGCCAAGATCTGGGATCCCTAGTCTGTTTTAAGGGGTTCAGAAAATAATATAAGTTGCATCAAAATTCTGATGAAATCAATCCATGTTAGAATAATGAAACAAAATAATGGATTGAGTAATGGGGATATAGCAGTGGATTCTTTATCGCTTGTTGAATTGGGTTTCCTTTTATCTAGGCTTAAGATTCAAACTCCCCCCACCAGTACTTGATTAAACCTGACAAGCAGTTGAATGTAGTTCGGGGTGTTGAATATGTGGTTGGACAGAATTAATAACAGTTTAACAGCAAGTTACCTTTCAAATTTCTTCAGCACATTTAACGCTCTCTCTGTATTTTGAATGTTTTCAAATGTGCTATTCATGAAACTCTTCAGCTGATTCTGAAAGCACAAAGATCAACAACATTTACAATATATAAGACATACATGGAAAGTCACAAGTTATGTTTGCCAGGTTAGACATTATCTCAGCATACAGTGTAGGTGTCCTGTTACTTTTATTTTTTTAGTTCTTGTTAAGGCAGGACAAGGTACACCTGTATTATTCTCAGTAGAATATGAACTTCAGTAGCCCCATGTCTCAGAGCTGTTTCAGACATTATATTACACACCTGTGTGGTGTGCAGCCCCAATTATTCTGTTACACATCTACAATATAGAAAAAATTATGTAATTAGCTGTGCATGTAATAATTCACTTACATGAAGATCCAAGGTGCTTTTGCAGAATTTCTCATAGTCAACATCAAAGTCAATTCTTCTCTGGTCAAGGAAACTGTAATGTTTTGTCTTCATGTTCATCACAACAGCCTACAAGACACACAAACACACATGTAAGCATTTTAACACTCATATACTTATGCTACATAAGTTTTATTTCTATATATCCCTCAGTTTTAAACCAGATAAACAGTATGACATCAAAAGCTCTCAAAAATCAGCCACACTGGTCAATTGCAGATAAACCTGATCAAAACAACTATTCATTATGTATGCAATGTGTTCTCCTAAAAACAAACTGCATAAAAAATGATTTTTTGGTAAGCAGGACCAGGAATAGGCTGATGGAAACTGGGCAGCATGCAAAGTGTGAGTAGGATGCAGTTTATGTGGTTAGTATTGTGCAATTGTTATACAATTTATGGGCTTTATCACTGCATGCTATCAGCTATGAAAATAATCCATGCATACTGAACTAAACTAAAAGGCAGAAACTGAGATGAAACATTACCTCCCATTTTTCCTGCATTTCTGCAGTCTGTACATCCAAGGAAGCAGAAATAAATGGACAACTCATATCAATATATTCTCAAGGGAAAAACTACACAGCAATAGGACAATTTAATGTGACTCAAGTGTTGTTTTTTTAATCACCTGACACAGGTCAACTGGACTTTTGATTAATCAGATTTTTATGTATACATAACTAAAACCTACACACAGACACCAAGATGAACACAATAGTCTGGCACTTCCACATTAATTTATCACCTAAAGCTTTTTTGTCAGCAGCTCTATGCTGTATCAATATTTTAAAATTTCATATATGAATTACTTATACAAGAGATGTTTTCATTGCATCAGCAGTCTTCTACTGACATATTCCAACATCAATAAATGGCAGGAGAAATACAGGCTCAGCTGGAAAGCAGTGGCATTTCATAAGCGAATGGAAAGCCCCCCCCCCCGTTATCACTGGGTCTCGACAACTTTCTGATATAACACTATACTTACTTGAAACCTAGTAGCCAAGTTCTCCAGTCCCTCTATTTTAGAATCCTGCAGGGCAGAGTACGTGGAGATGGTACTGAACATTTCTAACATCTTGTTGAGCCTTCGCGTGAATGTGTCAAACTTCCCAAAAATGTACATCTCACTGAAGTCAAACTGCCGCTCTGAGGGATTCTGTTCTAGTTTCTCCTTTGTTTTATGGAAACACCGCTGGTACTCCTGGATAACACAGTGTGACATGTTAAAAAAAAAATCATTTTCATTATTCCAATTGGTTAAAATTCCAGTTTGACTTGTACATCATCACCATGGCTCCCACCTCACACATTCTCTGGAACAAATTGCGTCTTTTTTTTTAATCAAATGCAGCAAGATGTTAGATAGTTACAAAACAGTTACAGAACGATCAAAGACCTACTTATCTTTAGCAAAGCTCAGTGTAAAAAACATTCAGGTAGACAGTGGTGATGCTGCAATCACTTGTTAAAAACACATGGGGTAAGTAACAAACATTAATTCTTGGAGGAACGTGATGGTTAAAGTATCCTGTTGATCTGAACATTTTTGAGACAGGTTCTACAGTATTTGGATAAAGTGGAGTGGCCAAAAATACTAGATTATAACAAACACTTAAATAATATTTTAACAAAAAGGAGGCATCACATACCTGATTTAGGTGGATGGCAGCTTTGATTTTGTCCACAACAATTTGCTGAGGCTGGTCCCATATTGAATTATAGCCATTATTAGTTATGTAGGCTTTGCAGGCTGTGATCATCTGGTTTGTCACCTGGTGAAATTGATATAGTGTGTATTGTAATATTCTAACGTTATTTTGCTCACACCAAGGCTTTTGAAATGAACCAAGTATTTTCTACAGTGAATTGCTAGAAATGAACATTTTGCAAATCTCTTTGTTTATCACTTGCACTTAATGTAGCAGTGTCTTTTGTAGGCAAAAATTCAATGTTTCAATGTATCATAATATTCATCCATGAAAACATGAAAATGGTAGGTTCCTGGGTTCAACATGCAGATGGCATGGCAACTGCTTTGCCAAATCACATTGCTGATAACAAAACCCTCATCATTGTTGGAACACCACCCATACCTTGAGAAAAAGTGATGTAATCTTCTCCGATGTGTTGTAATATCGAGAAATGCTATGAATCATCCTGATGGCATTGATTAAGCCTGGTATGGCATCAACCATTGATACCTGAGGTAAAAATCACATGTAATTATGGATGGATGGATGGATGGATGAATGGATGGATTGATAGATGGGGGGGGCGCCGCACACGTGGGACACTTAACAACGTATTTTTCTTACAGGGTCACTGTTGTAGAGAGGGTCACAAAACTTCTCTAGGCTGTAGAGGTATTTGACATTGTCTTTGGACTCATTGGCTGCATCAGTGATCCTTGTGTCCAGCTCCCGCCATGTCTAGGCAATTAACAAAAGACTATGTACATTTTTTGTAAAAGGTGTGACAAAACAACATATAAATATAGTCACTAAAATCTAGCAGTGATTTGTTATTTCAGTAATTTCTGACCTTTATCAGTTTTGATTTGGCCAGGAGGAGAACGCCCACTACTGCTTTGACGTGTGGGCTCTTGAGCTGGTCCAGAAGGTAGTTGAAACAGGACATTCGTCTTTTCCAGTGGTCTAGCTCAGCCCAAGGGCCAAGGTCATCAGCCTCCTTTCTCAGCTGTTCACTTTCAGCTAGAACCTAGACAACAGAGGTACTTTATAACTACTCTATGTTTAAACATCCCTTCTGCAGTTTATCTTTAGCTTTTATTTTATTTCACATAGTTTTGCAGTCATCTTTCCCGACAGATCTTGATTTAATTTGATCATTAAATGTTCGAGCTGTGAAATACAGCTATAAAAACATGAAATATATCAAAGTTACCATAAAAAGAAATCCCACTTTGCATCCTCTTAGCTAGAAAGCTTTGCTACTTTTAGTGCATTTCAAGCATTAGTTGCTCCAGCTTCGTGAAATATTTAGTGCTTATTTAGTAAAATATGCATCTTGCAATAAAATTGCTCTGCTTTATCTGATATATGGCACAGTTAAAGTAATTTCAAGCAGACTTGGATCTGAGAACAAATTCTGGTCACAATCTACACAACAAAGAAGTGCAGCACGTTGCCGCATATTTAAGAAAAAATAGTAAGTTTTCAGATAACTCTTGTCTGTTATCTAACATGTCTCACCTGTTCTATTTGTTTGATCCAGACTTTCAGGCATTCCTCCATCTTTTCTGTGGTCTCTGTGCTGTTGGCTGCTGCCTTGTAGTCTGATGGACCTTTCAGCGTCAAAAGGTCAAATGTGTCACACACTTTCAGGGTAACCTAAAGGGAAGCCATGACATGATTTATTTTGGCTGCTGTGCCTGTAATTTATTTTGTTTGTGGATGTTTCTCTGTGTAGGTGTGTGCATCCGTTTTACTAAAACACATTAGAATGTGAAGATTCACAGATGTTTAAACAGCCTTAAATTTTCCATATTAAGCTATATGTTTATGCATTGCTCTATGGTTTGTCTATGAGCTTCTTCTATGAGCTTTCTATGAGCCTGTCTTCTATGAGCTGTTAGACCCTGACATGGATGTGACATCTGTATTTTTACACAAAAAAATTAAAATAACATTTATTTAAAAACTCATTTAGTTCAAATGCAGGCATTTATTCATTAGAGGTTTTATAGCTTCTAAAATAAACATAATTATAATGATCTTTATGGTTACTGTGTCACTGTGTCAGTTCCTTACCTTTTCTTGCAGAATATCCTGGGCTCCAGTCAAAACAGACACAAAGCTCTCTAATGATGATATAAAGTCCTGTTTGACAGACTGGGCCTGCGGACTGTTCAGCTCCCCCCAGCCATGGTCCATGTTCTTCAGTGTGGGGATGAAGACTTCAGAGAGCGACTGCTCCACACTTTTTAACAGGCCAACTTCTGTTGTGTCCAGCATATTAAAATTGACATCCTACAACAGATTTTTAAAATTACACCCGAAAATGGATTAATTGGTTCATAAGAGGCCACCCTTTTAAAATAAAACTTGACATTAACTTTGTGATCTTTGGGACTACACAACCCAGCTATGAAGGCTGCACAAGCAAGTGCACTCTTTGTGCCAGTCCCAAAGCCAGATAAATAGGAAAGGGTTGCATCACAAAGGGCATCTGGCATAAAACCTATGCCAAACCAATCATGCAAATCACGAACATGACCTGCATACCAGATTGGTTGTGGCCAGGGTTAACAACAACCACCAGTACTGTTGGTCTAAGAAGAAGAGGAGGAAGGTGTATTTGTAGTCAGAGAGAGTAGAGGACAGGCAGGAGTGTAGGACTTAAAGTAGGGACTTTGAATGCTGGGATTATGACAGGGAGGACTTCAGAGTTGTTTGACATTAAACAGAGGAGGAAGGTGGGCATACTGTGTGTCCAGGAGACCAGGGGAAGATGTAGCAAGGCTAGAAGCTTAGGAGCAGGGTTCAAGTTGTTTTATCATGGGCCGGATAGGAAGCAAAAAGGAGTAGGAGTAGGAGTAGGAGTCTCTGAACTTGTCCAAACAAGTTCAGAGAAGAGATGTGAATATATCGGTAGAAGGATGCTGAGGTTGGAGCTGCCAGGTAGGAGGTCTAGAGGAAGACCAAATAGGAGATTTATGGATGTAGAGGACATAAAGTTAGTTGGTGTAAGAGAAGAGGTTGCAGAGGATAGGGTTCGATGAAGGCAGATTATTTGCTGTGGCGACCCCCGAGAGGGAACAGCCGAAAGGACAGGAAGAAGAATACGACCTTTGGGACTACATGCACAAATGCTTTTGAAATTGGATCCAGACAAATCTACCCACAGGTGGTTTACAGTAAATGCAAAAACCACACCATCATGTCTAAACTTCTCCACGATTATACAGAGCAATAGAAATATGGAAAAAAGTGGGGGAGTTGTTAAGGCTAACAGGTCACAAAAACATAAAAGACCCCCACTGTAATTTAATGTGTAAGATGAACATGGGTGTAAAAGAAATCCACAATGATGCATTATTTCTTCCTCTGGACACGGCCTCTCAGTCTCCATGTTCTCAACAACACACATTGTCATGACGTTTTGCTGCAACACTGACAGATTTGTTGAACCTACAACAACAGATGGCAGCAAAGGCCAAACCTCACTGAGGGGATATGTGCCCAACAGTAGTTTTGCTTTCAGCATTTTAAGCCCACCTCACTTCATCTCTTATTCCTCCGGGTATTTTAACTGCAAGTTCTTTTCTGGAAAGTATCATTTCAGCAAATATAAAAACTCAAATCCTGAAATGGTGGGTCATATTTTTGGTCCAGTTTTTCAGCTTACAGTATATGTTAATAATCATTTATATGTACGTTGCAATATGCACAGACCACAGTCCTGTCTTTCTTCCCTCTTGTGCTGTGACTCTCGTAGAAAATGTGGTCTGTTAGCAGTAGTGGTGATTCACTTTCCTGCTGACAGCAGGTGATCAGCAAAAACCAATAGCCAATACTGCCCATGGTATCACAGTGCTATTGTGTAACACCTACTGCCTCGAAAGCTCCGGATGAACAGAAGCTGGTTTAGACACTATGTCGTATCATGCAAATTCGCTTAAAGACAAACGACTTCAAAGGGAACTTAATCAAATGTTCACTGACCTCCAGAAACACATTTGTCTAATCTCAATGACAGTGTGTTACACTGAGAGCATAAATATGTTTGCGTGACTTTTAACACGGTTAAATTATGGAATTATTGACGTACGTGTAATATTACGGCTTTCGTTATCTTAATTCTCATATTTTTAAAATAAATCTTAGAACATAGGGTCTGTTGAAATGCTGGGTTTCTCTTAATGTCTTCCATTGGTTTAAATCACATGTGGTAATTTGAGGTAATGTGACATTCTAAAAGATGACAACAGAAATCAAAATGTCCAAGACCAAAGTGCAGCACGGGTCAACTGGTGTTTGTCCAATATATAAGTGCACAGTTTTACTTTATTTCAAATGTCTGATCAGTGTTTCCTTACTCAAATGACTTCATGCTCATAATTTCAAAAACAATATGAAAAGACTCACTTTGTGTATGTTCTCAGAGGTGATTGCCTTGGAAGTGTTAGCTCTGGTAAAGAAGACGCACACTCCAGTCAATGCAACCGTCTTTCCTTCTGTCACAAACACTTTCGATTTCTTGCTGCGGTCAGGCTGCGGGGCAACACGCTGAGAGGATTCAGAGCCTGATGCTGCTATAAAACCAAGGTATTGGACAGTAAAGGTATCATCACTACCAGCTTTGATTTCTCACTATGGCCCTAATAATGAATTTTCTTTTTCTAGAAATAAAAGGTAACTGATTTTTATACCTTATCAATTACGAAAGTGCAGTGACTACATTACTGACGCAGATGATTATACATCGCACCTCAGCTTGAGGTCATGCCATCAAATGCAGTGTTCTTTTTCATATTCATTTTTGATTCGTTGAGTGTACATTTTCACATTACCTCCTTCAATTGGCTCAGCGCCCTGATAGAAGAACATGAGGTGGGGGAGACCTTCTGCAGCAAAGAACTGCTCCATACGTTTAATCTGAGGGGGGGGAAAAAAACGTTCTAACAATCAGACTAAGCAGTCTTCTGGTTTTCTGAACATGGTCGCATTGCGGCACTGGGTACATGCTGTACTGCAAACAAATGTATTGTGCACACATGATTTCAATAATCAAGCATGACCTGATTAACCTTTCCTCAAAATGTAAAATAGACATCTTAGTAATTTTGAGTCAATAACAACTGAAATGCATAATAAAAAGGCTGTTAATGTTTTCTACAATAAATAAATAAATTCGTTGTGAAAAATACAAGTACCTGATTCCCCTCCAGAATGGAATCTTCCACATCAGCTTTCTCCAGTCCCAGGCAGAAAGCCACAATGCTGATGATGTAGGCATGTCTCCCATCCAGCTGGGCCCGCTTGGCTTCACGCTCTTCTTTCAGCTTTTGCTAAACATAGTATGTGTAAAGTCATTTTGTTAGGATAATGGGGTGTCAACTTTCATTTACTGAATAAAAATCCAACACATTTTTTGCACATCCATTTGTTATTTTAAATTGAGTCACGAAGACATAGTTTTTAAGAAGTCACCCAAGCTTTAGTTCAAATTAAATACATACTTTATATACAATTTACATCCACCAAAATAATATAGACCATTTGGGTGCAATTTCCTCTGAGCTCATTCAACTATTCATTCTTTGTACCATCTGAATAAGCAGTATAATTGTTTTTAATCCTTATTGCCAATGCAGATCATCATCCTTTATCTACTGTGTCATTATTCCAACAAGAAGTTTAGACTATATATGTCTTTAGTTTTGTCCTTCTGCTTTTGTGAAGTGCCTTCATGCCTCTCCTGTGATTCTCTTAGAACCCTTCTGAACACTACAGAATTCAGGCTTCTTTAAATTGAATAACCAACAGCACAGCCAGTTTTGAACCTGATGGCGAGATGGTAAAATCAGCTACAATGCGTTGCCAGGCTCTGCTGCTTAGTAACAAAGGAACGAGGTCAGCCAGTAAATTTTATGAAACCTGGTGTAGGATGGTGTGCCTGCTGCCAGGTGCATTTAAATTCTCTCATTTTATAATTCCTTTTTATCTTCCTTTTATCTTTCTGGAATTTACACAGAAGAGGACAGTTCTTTCTGGCTTAAAATAGTTTTTGCATTGATGTCACCATGGTCAGACCACTTTATCAAAGGCCCTCTGCTCTAACAAAGGAGGAAATGTCCTGCTTGAGTGCTTTTATAAACACCAGTGTGTTTAGACAATGTTAAACTTTAAAACAGATTATATATTTGTTAACAGATTTGTCTCTCATTATATTGTTCGCTCTTCTCTCTTTTGTGTGTTCCAAGTACCCATTGAAGTGGTTTGTGTATGTGCAACACAATATATTGATTTTACTGTTTGCTTGACCTTCTTAAGCATTTGTTTCAATCAAAATGTGACTGCTGAACATACAGCCACTCCAAGTCTTCATGGTTTACAATGAGAATCAGACTGGCAAGAGTTGAAAGATGTGAGGGATGATACAAATGTAACACTCAACAAAGAATTAAAAAAAACCAGATCCTAAAGATAGTAAGGATGTTTTGAAGCAATAGTAGAAGAAATTGTTATAGAAGCTGATGTAACAGATGCATGAGCTCAGGAATAAGAAGAAAAGGAATATAGAGGGTTAGTGCCTGTGGACAGTGAGGAAAAAATTGGGAAAAGGCAGAGGTGAAAAATTAGAAGAACAAATAAAAGAAGCAAGAACACCATGAGAGGAGAGATGATTCAGTAATGTCAATATATTTTTTATGCATGTTTGCATGCTGTGTAAAATCAATTAAAATAATGTTTTTGTCTCAAAAAGTACAAATGTTGTTCACCTTCAGAGACCACAAATCTGCAAAATAATTAACCTGCCTGCAATTCATGGTAATGTTTGCCAAGCACAACAGATCCCTGAAAGCACCAACAAATTTCTATAAAGAATGTTAACAGCAAGTAACAGCTCACTCCAACAGATCACAGGTCGGTTTCTAAGAAAGCATAAGCGCAACAAAATGACAGCCCTAAAATTCAGTCACAATAAACATGCTTTAAGAAAGGCAAACACAAGAACGGACATTGTTTAATGCAGAGACAAAAAATACAGGACAAAGGAGTGTGATGCAGATTATTCAAACCTGCAGACAAAGTCATCGCAAAGGTCAATGCACACACTAACCAACAAAATGCTACAACAATGACATACAGGACACACACATTTATTCTATAACAGACACAGAAGCCAGCACTGAAAGACCCACATTATCAGCTGCAGGAATAATAATAGCTTTCCCAGGCAAAAAAACCCCGTCGTGAGATAAGCTATGGCGAGACTAACAATTCCTCAAACAAACTGTGGCTTTGGAATTAAACAGAAAACACTGGTGACAAAAAGCTGGACAATTGAAACTGAATCTAGCGTGATTTTTCATCACATATTACCAAACGCATTGTTTTGCATTTCATTGCTAATCCTCTGACACAGAAAAGGATTCAGTGCACTTTAAATCCAAATATCTGGGGAATAGTTTTGGCCATTTTATTTCATATAACACTATGATAAATAACAGATTCCATCAGAACTTGGCACAACATGTGAGAATAAAAGATAAAAGAAATTGAAGCTTAATCTCAAAGGACACGCGTAATACCACAAAAAAATCCCAACAACCTTCATTATCTTACCTGAAGAACCTTGGAAACTGTTTGTTTCCAGAGCTGCTTTCTAAACACCTGCAACATGCCAGCTCCCCGTCTCTCCATCTCGAAGCCTTCTGTTTATCCCCCCACTAATGTGCTATCACTTTCTCGTCTACATGTACACCGGGGAGCTGTACACTCTTGCCCTTAAACAGATTCGCCCTATCAGGTTGTCAGTGGTGCCCATGCTTCCAGCTGAGCTGAATTTAGGCCTGTTTTATGTTTCATGGTCATTTTGTTTCCACAGCTGTGTAACAGTTTTTACCTGTTGTCTTACGTTTCTATGAAGCGTTCACACATACTGACAATTGCAAAACTATAGATTTGCTTGTGAATTAAGGCCCTCAGATCAAATGAAATTCATGAAAACATAAACTGATCACTGACATCCCTATGTATGTTTTGTTTTGGATGGTAATAATAAGTTCCATTTTATTAAAATCATGTCAAAAGTGTCTAATTTATGTTTTTGCAGATGCATTTTTATTTTTTTTAAATAACTACTTGTAGAAAAAAAGTAGAAAAAAAGCACTTTCATAACCAATATACTGTAAGAATACAGCTCGAAGGATGTTTAAATCTTTGATTTTTAGCCGACTTTTTATTTACAGGACATTTAGGACATCAGCACCAGTTGGCATAGCTTGCGTTGCAATATGCACGGACAACAGTCATTTCTTTACTCATTGTCAGCAATGGCCAGGACCTGCTGCACATACATTTTTAAATAAACTTGCATTAAATTATCAAAAATATGGTTCTAGGCTTGCCTGTTGCTTTTGCTTGCTGAACTTCACTATGAGCCACATGTTCATACAAAGCTCTTTACTGAATCCTGACACATTATTGATGAATTACATCTGGCCAAAGTAGATCGCCAGGATGCCTGGTTGTCTGTAACTTCAGTAGTCTTGGATCACCTTACCTTGTTTTGATAGTCTGGTTTTAAATGCAGCATCGTAAGGAGCAGCCTTTCACACTGACACTTCTTTTCACGTCATTCCATCTTCCTAATTGGGTTTGTTTTCCATAGCATTAGAGAATTACAGCTTCCAACAAAGAAGACAAAGAACAAGTGGCTTTGCTACAGTATGTGAGCAATCAGGCTTCTTATTTGCCATGTGAGAAAGGTTACTGCTCTGAAATTTTCAGAGTGTTGATCCTAAAAGCCTCCACTCATTGGATAATGCAGTGTTGGATGACCACCTGTCAGTCAGGTAATTATCAAGGTCCTGCTATCACCTTACAAGTCTATTAGAACAATGGGATGGAGCAGTAGGTGGGCCAGTGCAGCAATGTAAAGGTTTGTTGAAGCATTGGAATAAAAGACCTGCCTGTTAACACTGTGAGACATTAACATTAAAACGTTTAGAAGATGCAAATGCGAAAAAGGTTGTATCCGTAAAATAATTAATAATGGCCCTATACAAGGACAGCAGGTTTTACAAAATATCACTTTATTTTATGCTAACTGACTAGTTTCTCACTAGTTATTGACAAACTGATAAAATATAATTTATAAGGAAAAAGGAAGGACTAGTTCTATTAATCAGCAGTTAAAAATGCCACCTTGGACTGTCAATTCAAAGATTAAATGAATAATCAAGGAAAAAACGCTGAAAAACTATAATGAAATAACTGTTAGTTGCAATTCTAGTGCCAGTTCATTCATCCAGTGCACATAAACCTTGCACCAACTACTAATAAATTCTGTTAGCTAGTGGCATCCAACAGATGAAAAGCACAGCTCTCTCTCTCTACATGAATCTGACTGATAGTTTGGTGTTAAAAAATGTGACAGTGAAATGTTGCATTTAAAAGCAGTTCTATCCCCAATTTTTCCACTATGCTATGAGCGATTTTCTATGTTGAACTGTATAGTTGTGAGCTGCCATGAAACTGGAGAGATACTGTAAATTATAAATGAAGGTGTGGTGAGATCAAAAGACAAAGACTTAGTCTGAGAAATGTCCTCAGTTCTCCCTGAGGTTTACACTGATACGGGCATGGAAACTTTAGAGACATGTTTCAAAACTTCACTCACACATTCTCGCACAATATGTGTGAGAAGTCAAGACAGATCCACTTCTAGGGCTTTTGCTCTTCGTTTATAACCAGTCGTGTATGACCATTCCAGTCCTATGAAATACTGGGACGCCAGTAACTGTAAAACAACTAACTTTTACACGTTTTCTGGTCTTAATGAGGAGTATTTAGACATTTTTTTAGACAATTTTTTTTACACACCCAAGGAGAGGTAACAATTATCGAGTGTCATGCCAAATGCAGTGTGCAAATTTGTGAAAGAACATCAGTTTGATTAGTAACATTCCCCTGTAACACATATTAATCAGAGAACATAAAAAATCTATTCAGCAAAATTAAGTATGTGTACAGGAATATACATTTTTTTTATTTTGCTACAAAATTGCATGAAAATGTCTAAAAATAAATAATTTTGCACAAAATAAATTCTAGTGGTCTACATATCATATTGTCACTGAAGCAAATCCAAAGGATTACTGTGGATTACTGCAGGTTTAGTAATGCATCTTTCTGATTCATTGAACATTCACGTCAAATTAGCCTCATGACGTGACATTTCTTAAACATATAGTTATAATAAAGGAATATAGCTTTTACATAGTTCTAAATTATTTAAGAGCACTAAATTGATTTAATGAGGAATTTACAAAACATCCCCAGCTTTGTGGGACATTGTTCCAGCCACTGCCCTATGAACACACTACCACCTAGAGGAATGGGGCCTTTAATACAACCAACAGGTGGCCTGGGTTTGATACACCTAATTTTTACTACTGCTGAAAAACCAGTGAGTTTAATAATTCAGTCACAGGACGTTCATGATAATGAAGTACAGTTTAAATGCAATCAAACTTTTTTCCCCTCACAAGAGAAAAGGAAATTCTGATGTGAAGGTTCATTTGCTTCTTTCGGTTAGAAATTTATCTGGCATCTGATTTGATTAACAACTATTTCTAAGAGACCTAATGACTTAATGTAATAAAAATGGTCATTTGTGAATCTTATTTTTAAGTTTATAAGGCAATATCCACCTAGCTTAGGCTACGGTCCAATGCAACAAACTAACATAAATTCAACCAGAGAATTTCAACTGCTGAATTGTAGTGTATTATTGTGATAAGTTTGATTTGTCCATACTATTAAATAAAAGAAAACCATTTACAATGGACAACTCTGGACGCCATAAAAGACCAGGTTGTAGGGTTGATGGACACTGCAAAAAGGTCTTTGTATAATTCATCAATGCATAAAGAATACACTGGGCTATTTCTAGGTCTTAGAGACAATAATTGACCATTGTAAGAGAAAATTTAACGTATGCATTTCTTCTGGTTGACTCAGGGCTCACACACCTTTAAAAAGGTCAAATTCAAGCTCTTTTCAAGCACTTTACAGCTGTGGTAAGTTATATATTTTCACAAATGGATAAATACAAAAAATAATTATCACTTTAAAAAATGTATTATAAAAAAGATGCATGTACGCTACAAACAAACAAAATTTCTTAAAAGCAGAAGAAATCAAGATACACACTTCCTTGACAAATAATTTTCAATAAATTTAACTGAAAAAGGTACAACATTAACATGAACTTGTGCCGAGTAAAGCAAAAAGTTGCATAATTCTGCCATTAATTCTATATTCTGGGGGTTACTAATTGTTGTAAATGTCAAAGATGATAATTCTACTGTCGGGTTACAGTTTCTAGTGGAGTCTTGTAATATACTGCTGTTAGCAACCAAATAAAGACTTGAAAAAACTGCTAATTGAAAACCATGTGAAAACTTTTTTTTAATCTTTGGTTTTTGTGAGCTAACATTTTCTGAACCTTTCAGCTGCAGAAAGTTACTAACGGTACTGTGATTTGGTGTTGGGCACGTTCACGGCATTTTCCAGAAATGAGCGTGTCATAACTGATATGTAAAAACCATCAGTGTCACATTAACACACAGCACCTGTCAATCACAGCTGCTAACAGCCTGCTAATTGACCAGCTAGCACTTAGCATAAACACATTAACATTTACGTGTAACGTCAGTCTATCGGTACTTGAAGATTCTACAACACACCTGTCACGTGACCTGAAAGCGCAGACTCTCCTATAGTGAAAAGATGTAGGTCTTTTCTGCAGAAAGCTATGCGTGGGCTTTGTCCTCCTTTTATCCATGTTTTCTAATTTTCGGTTTTAAAACAATAACCTCCCCGCACATTAGAGCAGTCATGTCCGGATCAGCGTGTTGGGGGCGGGGCAGGGTCGTACATGAAAACAGACTGACCAATCACAGTCACACTCAGACCCAGGTGTATCAGTTTTAATTTTACGCTAGTTTATGTCTCCACCCAACTACTCAGTCACGCTGCTACTTATGCTGCTAACAAAGATATGCTGTTCTAAGCATTTGCAATTACTTTACTTATTACTTTTTATAATTACTTATCCAAAATCCAAGCACATTTCAAACCTTGAAGGCACAATATTAGTATTCAAGCATTCTCAAGGATTTCTAGCACCCGTGCAAACTGTGCTCACATAATTACAAATATATATTTTTTGTAAGAATGTGCCATCAAACCTGCGTCTCCTTGATTGACTCCACTGGGACCGAAGACTGGGTGGGTTTGTTCCTGAAGCTGACTTTGGCTAACCGAGAGGACATTATTCAAACGTTAAATCACAGCACGGCGTCCTCAGGGTTCAAATTATCAGCTTTATCCGGCTTCAAGTCGAGCTTGATAATTTCGTCTTTCATTTGCTCGAAACACAACGTCCGCAGGTTCGTTTTCGTGACCGAGGCTAAAGTTTATGTTGGTTGTATCCATGGTAACGAGGCATTTACAAAAAAGGGCAGTCAGGCAGTGGGTTGGGTTGTGTCCATTCAGCAAAATTAACTGTGTGTACAGGAATATACAGTTCTCCTTCAGTTTGCTAAATATTGCATGAAAGTAAGTCAGAAAATAAATATTTTTTTGGAAAATAGATTCTACTGGTCTAGATGTCATATTGTCACTGAAACTGACCCACAGGATCCACAATAATCATAACTTAGCATTCATAGGTTGAATAGCTTAGTCAGACACAGCTTGTACGCGTTTTCTACAGAAAATCTATTGTCTATTAGCTGAGTGTTAGTGTTTTACTAGGGGTAGTTGAAGCCCATCAAAGGATTTGTTGGAGGTTATCATATGTGTTATATTTGATGTATGTGTTTGAGGTTTAGTTGGAGGGTGATATTTCCACATATATTCCCTAAATGGAGCAGCTTAATTTGTGAGAAAATACTGCTGTCCTCCATACACAGTGTAAACAGTGAAGGCTTTACTCTTCACAAACTAGGTTAATACAGGATTTAATCAATACCTGGCAAGAGATGCATGTTCTCCTATGTCCAAACTGTGAAAGGATTAATAATCATCACTGAACAGCCATGGACACACGGTTTGAACAGACATCGCCCATGAACAGACCTCGTCTGTTTGTAGGCTAGAGGAATTATATGATTATCATAACTTCACTTAACATAGGTCTGCTCCTTTTTCAACAACCCTGCACCTACCTGTGCTAATTTACTAAATCAGGTGTGTTCAGTTAGTCAGAGGGATTTTTTTCTTTCTTTATTCCATCTCATCCTCATCTAAGATGGTAAGTTCCCGCTTCTGACTGACTGAATCCACCTGATCCGAGTAATCAGCATTTCAATCCTTCCTGGAGCAATGAGCAAAGTCAGCCTCTAGATGGTAGCAGCAGTTCAGAGAGACTGCAGCTGTCAGAGAGAACTGGGTTAGATTTGTGGGGCAAATGACCTCATATTGGAGCATCATCTTCATCACTAGAAGATGAAGAGGGAATTGAAAAATCCAATTTTTTGGCATTCTATCCTTATTTTATTGCTCAAAACACCTTTAGTCACAACTAGCATAATATCAAAAAAGTTGATCATAACTACACTAAGCTAAATTTTTAAAAAAAAATGCAACACTACATCTCAGTGGCCTCATGGGAATAATAAAGTCGTGTTGGCTGAAATTCTACAAATATCAACTGCTAGAAGCAAATCTGCGAGGACAACAACACAGGGGCGTATGTGATGTTTGTCTTTATGACATGTGGTTTCGGTTATTGAGGCATAATTCTGAGGAATGACTCCCATGAAGCCCCCCATAAGTACCGCAGTGACTGACGCCGGGGGGATGCTGAGGTGTTGTGGCGCACACTAAATTTGGGTGGCGCACAATGCACCAAAACCCCCCGAAACGGAATCCCAGGATATCCCACCCCCACCCAAACGGAATAGCCCTCCTACCTCAGTCTTCCTCCCCTCCTCTTTTACCTCCGCCTTCTCCGACTCACCATTACCCCCATCCTCCTCCTCCTCCTCCTCCTCCTCTCCCTCACGTCCCAACTCGGGAGCGCCGCCGATCGGTCGCAAGGATTTTCCCTTCTGGGCCAAAATGGAGGAGGAGGTCTGTCGCTTAATGAAGGGAGCGCAGATTGTATGAGCGGATCTTGTTCAATGAAAGGCATCAGGATCTGCTTTTGCTGATTAATAATTGCTGCAACAATAAACCCCCATTGAGGATATCTCCCGCTGCTTCCGCACAAGCGATCACAGCCATGAGCGCAGGAGAGGGACTAGATGAGGCTGCGAAGGACGCGGCAGACATAGCGGCGTTTTTCAAATCCGGTAAGTCGGGAAGGGGCGAGTCTGGCTGTGGAAGAGCCACAGCAGAAATGTCGCTGTGAGCACCGGTGGTCTGCTTCATTGTTGACCAAGACGTCCGAAAAACCGCTGACGGGTTTTTCTGGGGGCGAGATTTCGGTACTTGTGCGTCAGATGTGGAGAGATGCGCGCGGCAGCTTGTGATTTACCGTATTTGAGTCCACTGACTTGACATTCCGCAGCCTTTGATGACAACATCCCGAAAAACGCCTCCTGGAAGAAATGCCCGATTATTCGGCACTGACCCCGTTTCAGCGGGCTACAAGGTGTCGGAGAATTACAGCCGGACCACAGTCTCCGGGCTGCTACGAGCATTTTGACGGTTACTAGCTGTTACCGTCACAAATCCTGCGAACGTGGGTCGAACATTGTTCTGCTTTCACACTCGTATAGATTGAATCTTGTAAACGAACGTGAGACTGCATCCGTTTTTTTTATTATTATTGCCATCGTCTGATTCACGGATATTTGTCAGGCCGTGGACAAAAACATTGGAAAAACGGTTCCACTTTATGCACGGGGCCTGACAGATATGATGGCATCATCTTAACAAATATTGGACATGCCCACCTCATCACACTGCATCCGAACGTAAACACCTCTTATGTGACCTATGGGGCTGCATTGGTGCAGGATCTCCGTTTATCATGAGCACTTTTGATCAGCAAGACGCATCATCTGACGTAGAGTCGTAGATGCGAGATTTAATTTTAGACCGCTTCAGAATTGTCACTCTAATGGAAAGGATCTCTACTATTAGATATTACTAACAGTGCAACAAAGTGTTTGACTCGTCTTTGAGCTGAGCTTTTAATAATTAACTTTTGATGTTGTGGAAATACTAACACCTTCCTGGATATTAATTGACATTCATAACCGCATAACTACAAAATAACCTCTCTAACTCAGTCTGCCACAGCCATTAGGGCAGCAAGGGGTATTACAACTTTTCAAAGGAGCATCTCACAGCAGAAGTGCAAAGTGGGAAAGATCATCCCCATTAGAGTGGGACCACCTCTGATACACACCGGGAGAAGCAGCTGTCTCTCTCTCTCTCAGCTGTTTTTCTCTGTGACACCTGGTGCCTTGGGGTCTGCCATTCACCATGTCCACATTATGGCCACAAGCAGGAACACACACACACAAAAACAGCAGACCCATCTATCCAATGCAAATCAGTCATTAAAGGCAGCAGGCACGTGCCTCCACGTGCATACTCTCACATATACTCCATACTTCCATAAACAGTATGTAAAGCAAATTTTTCTTCTACAAATTGCCAGTGCCAGTCACAGGGTAGGAATGCTGTCAAAATGGATCGTGTTCAAATACTACGGTCCCTCTTACGGTTGGTTGGACGCCTGCCAATGTATTTTCCTATAGCTGTGTCGTATCAGGCTGGAAAGTTGGCTCTGTGATGTTGGACTGCTTGGATGTTTATATAGCAGCAAACGCAGTTCATACAGTATTCATGATGGAGACATAAATAGTTTATGGCCTCAGGAAACTTTTATAAGAGACTAAAAATGTAAATGTAATATGTAGAGAAAATAGTGGGAAAAAGTTTGCAGGAGAATAGCACTGAATTCCGAGTGAGTGATGTAGCTGCATGTAGCTGGTTAAGATTAGAGCGAGTAATTAAAAAAAATCTCAGTCATCTTGTTTAGTCTAATTAATGTTTTCTCTTTAATGCGAGTGTTGGCATACAGAATGGACATGTTGGTTTATGAACAAGAGATTGCATAAAGAGATTGCATAAAGAATTAATGAAATCTTCGTTATGTGCTTTTAATTAGATTTCTTTCCTACAAGTATATCGTGTATCACAATGTTTCTGAAATGCAAAGCCAGTAGTAATGTCCATCCTGTGCCCTGTAGCCTCTACAGCAGGCTTCCTAATTGCTGCCAGCTTGCTGCATGTAGACATCTTGGCACACAGCTGCCCATCCAGTTGATCTCTAGCACTTCATTTCAGGGGCTCTGTATTTGTGCGAGTGTGTTTTACTGTTCTGGGGCTTTGGATGCAATTGGTGCCCCAGTTAGTCAGTGAAGGGAGGAGTGTGGAAGACTCTTCTACTAAACAGACCTTAAACGACTGAGCAGCACTAAACAGAACAACATCTTCATCACTTGCTTAGAGGTTGAACTTAGTGACTGGCCCAGATTATCAAATGTGACTGTTTTGGTAATTTAACTGACATTTCCATCACAGCACCACACGCTTCGAAGATGTAGCTTTTGATCCTGCACTAGTTTTGAACGTCTTCACCTGAACGGATGATATTATTGTCGGCCCTTGAAAATACTTGATGTTCCTCTCGGCTTGATTATTTTCAGTGAGCAGATGGAGCTCCATCTCTGAGTCCCACACTGTTGCCGTGGATCACAGCTCAGTCGCTGAGTCACTCTCCCAGGTTGCTCATGCCATGATTTACAATCTCATCCCAAAATGTTTGCAACTGGTCAAAGATGAGAAATATTCAGCGTCTTTTTTAAAAGTTTTGCAGACAGAACTTCGACCACTGTTAGACATATTGAAGCCTTGTAGCAAGATGTTTTGCCAAACTAAAAATAACTTGCACAACAGTATATTTTTACAATGTATTATTTCCTAAAAAGTCTCTTGAGGGACACATAATGATGTTACCGTGCCTGTGCAAATAGCATTATTGCACAGAACCGCACTGTGAAACTCAATTAATTTAAAAGCAACCGGATGTGCTGTATGCTGGGTAAGAAATAACTGTCAAAACAACTTGCATAAGAGCCGTATCCCCAGTTATAACTATGCTGGTCATACGACAGTAGTCATCAGTTGTAATACGCATGGAGTATGGGCTTATGCTTTTTGCAAAAATCAATGGTTTTCATTGCAAAAAGCAACTATATGTGCATGGGTTTTTTGGCAGTCTGTGGTGCTAAATAATATTTTCTAAAGCCAAAGGAATAATTGATAAGAGTGAGTGATTGCTTCTGCTTAATCATTGGTATTATGGGGAGAATAATTTTGAAACACTTGTATTATATAGACATGTTGGAACTGCCATTTCAAGTTTGAGTTTGTAGTTGGCCTGAAAATGTGAGCTCAGTTTACACTGCCAAAAAAATTACCAACTACTACAAAACCTCAGTAATGTTTTCATAAAGCTCTTTATGCACACTACCTAATAGTTTGTTATTTAATGGTCCTTCATTAAGGGTAAAACAAGTCATCATATCAGAAATGGCAGTATTGACAGTGCAGTGAGCCATTTCCCTCTGAGTCCCAAATGAACCTAGTGACCTGTGCCAGTGCAGCCTGTAATGAGAGCCAAATCACTAAGCAGTGATTTTTAATTTTCTTCTAGCACAGTCACAGTCGATGAAAGCATAATCACCCAATCTTATCTTGCATAGTCAAGTGAAATCTTATATAATCATGTAGATAAGTAGGAGGACATCAGTATTCCATGCAGTATGCATTCTAGAGCGCGTCGTTAATGGCACAAAGTAATGAAAGAAAGAGGCGCAAATGCAAAAGCAAAGACAGATGCATAATAAAAACCGAGTCCGACACCCATGGGGATTTAAGGTCAGAAGATTGACAATATAAGACACAGCGAAGGCAGACTGATATCCAGAAAAGATTGGACTTAAAGGGACAAACAAGCTTTCACTCATCAAATTATAGAGCTGAGGCTTGGGTGGAGCAAACTGTGCAAAATGTAGGCTACTCAGCTCTCCATGAGGCTGAAACCTTATGGTCACATCCAGGGCAGCCTAATTGGCAGTTGGTCAGAGTTTAAGACTATAAGATGAGATTGGCAATGGCTGCACTGCTAAATGGCCTGGTCCTGTATGCACTGCTGGCTATGTCAACTGAAATGCAAAGAGATTACGATGAGGACATCTGTCTGTCTATCTGTCTATCTATCTATCTATCTATCTATCTATCTATCTATCTATCTATCTATCTATCTATCTATCTGACTATATTTTATATAGAGGATATACATATAATGGTGCCAATAAACAGGAGTAACAGTGATGCGTATTTGACTCACAAAAGAAACTGAGTGAGAACTCAGAGACAGTTTTCTCATATTTACATATATACAAAGCCTATATGTTCCCAATAAGGGCCATATGCTGGGATCCCTTTTATAGCCTGTTCCTATCTTAGTGTGTATTGGAGGGTTTTATGGAGAAGACAATCAAGAAGGGGGGCTCAGCGAGGCAATTACCTGTTTTACGGCCGGATCGTGCTGATCGATCTCATCAGAGACCGTCGACCTTTTCGGGAGAGTTGTAAGAGTCTTTATGGACATGTAACCCCTGCTCCATCTCGCCAGATTATTGATTGTTGTAAAATGTCATCTACGTTTTGCCTGGGGTCAATGTGAAGACATACAAAGAAGGACCAGGCCTTTGTTTCCTTCTTATTTCATCTACATAGAGGAAAACGTGCAGGTATTCATATCCTAGTTTGTTTGAACTCAAATGAGCTGCAAACATTGTATTGACACCTCTAACATACATGAGCCTAACCTCACACACTGGCTGTGAGCTCATTTAGGAGCTATTGTTGAAGGTGTTGAACTGACAAATATGCAGAGTGATGCCCCTACCGCCTTCAGTATATGCTTTAATCTATATTATCTGCATTCATTATTATATGCTACAGGAGAAATTCTTTTCTTTCTAATTTTTAATTGCTACTTAATAATACTCCTACTCATTTCCAGCCATCATGTGCAGAATCAGTGGCTTTTTCATCTGTAGGGGGCTAAGTGTAATCCCTGGAACAGCTTCATGACCCCATACATAAGGGCAGACACTACATGCACATGACAGATACACATGCACAGAGGCATAAGTCACTGCATCCCACCCGCATCTCCTGGGGCCATGGAAGAGGGTACTGGGGGATGGAGTGAATGAACATGGGATGGTGGCAAAAGGGAATTGTAGTTCATAAAAATAGAAACTGATCTAGTCTGTGTATCTCCTGCAAATCCCCCATCAGATAAGAGAAACCTCTATCAGTCAACTGTGGACTCCCACTTGTTCTATCCTTTGTCATTCCTTTCATCGCCTCCTCCACTCCTCTCCCACACAGCTTTCCATCATTACTTTGCCTCGCCTCTTGGTTGCTATATATTGCAATTATGATCTTTGCTTGTAATGTCCTCTGATTGTAGTTTGCAACAAAATACATGCTTCTCTTGTACTTTTGCTAAATGACACATCCACACTTAGGTTAGAAATTTAATGATAGGCTAACAAATAGATGTGTAAAATTAATTATCATAAGAACAACCTAAAGTTTATTAGGTGATCAACCTTGGCATCGATTCTAAATATAGAGAGTTCACCATAACCATTGCGTTGGATTTTGAATCAAAGATATTTTTTAATAAATTAATCAGGAGACTTCAGCGATTTTAACTTTCCTTATTTGGACAAGTTGTTAGAATTGCTGGAGAGTCTCATATAGAAATTAATTTGTTGGAATATTTCTACAGTAAATTTCAAATTCTTTCTTTACAGACTTTTTCAACCTCCCCTTTTTTCAAGGTCCTTCTCTTATGTTCCATGCAGCTTGAATCACGAAGGCATCTGGATGTGGAATTTGAAGTTGCAAGCCTCCCACAATGCTTTGGGCCTCTTTTTTTAAAGATATTACTTTGAAAAGCAATACACTCATAAGGCCGTACCCTCCTTGACTTTCCGAGAGACAGACAGTGTTTTTAAGAACATCTCTAGAGAGATGTGCAGTGGCAGTAAGTCAAGTGTTTGAATCTTTTTTGTGTTTCATTCATAAAACTGGGGAGTGACCAAGTCAGTTTTTCGTCACATGTGGAGTGCACAGAAAGGGTCAGCAGGCTTCTGATTTATTTGTGCAGTTGTTTCATACTCAGGCCTTTTTCATGTCACGTGCACTTTTATACTTCAGCTGTACCTTCAGTAAGTAGGGGAAAAATGACTCGGCTTTGTTAAAATCAAAGCTCAGCCTACAGTATGTGTTTGCATACATGTGTGAGCTTGTGTGCTGCCTGAGACTGCTTGTCTTCTGTCAGCAGCTGTGCTCAGTCTGTCCAACAGGAACTGTGTATTCACTCTTTCTCTCTCTCTCTCTCTCACACACACACACACACACACACACACACACTGTAACATTCCCTCTTGCTTTGAAGACAGCAGCAGGCTCTGATCCCTGTCGCGTGAACAGTGCCAGCCTAGTGCTCCTCTGGCTTAGGAAGGCTAAACTGCCGCTTGGCCTCTTTAGCTTTGGGTAAAATAGGTCGAGGATCAAACTTAACATCTCATCGTACTGCTTTGGCTCTTGAAAAGTACCTGCACTTGCTGTGTATTGGTACTATGTTAGATGAAACGCTGTCATCAGCTGATGTTGTTTCACACACAAAGGTCAGGCTAAACTTGTCTGTCAATGAAATTCAAAACAGTTGCAAAGATAATAAATCAAATTTGATATTTCACACTTAAATACTGTAAAATGAACTTGTGAAACAAAAAGCATGACTCCACGGCCCTTTTTCTTTTATTCCTTTATTTGCATTTCATCATCCCTCCATTGGTTTTCCAGTTAGAAACATTAGATTTCTTATGTTGGCTGTGAAGCAGGTCTTTATCATAGAATTAATTCTCTATCCCTCCTTAAATCTCTGTCCCTTGTCTGTGACTGTTAGTTTCTTTCTGTCATCCTGTTTAGTACACTTTTACTTTTGCCTTTCCTCCATCACTGACTCCCTCCTGTCCATCTGGCCATGTCGCCACTTAATCCCTGCTTGGCAACATATGCTCACCATAATTTCTTAAGACAGAATGAAGTAACTGTATCCAAACACTCAGTAAACTTCTATTTGTAACTTCTTCCATATACTCAACCAAATGGTCTTTACAAATTAAATGCTGAATCTGTACGAGGCCTTGGGAATTCCGTTAGATTTGAGGATCATCTCATCTGTCTGTCAAGCACTTGATCAACAAGGATTGTTTTTGCATGTGCTATTTAAATAACCTGAAAAACTAAAATTTAATGAAACATATTGAACCTTACGGCCTGCGAACAGGTGCTTGCTATAATCCTCACTAGGCAGCAGCATATGCCAGGTTGTTTTGGTCAGAAAGGCAGCCAGGAGAAGTGAAAGACTGAGCTGCTCCAGCCCTCCTTCCCTGCCTCGCCTCTGTGTTATCTTCTGCCACCATAGTGCCCTACTGATGAGTGACCCAGAAAGAAACCCAAAATACCACGCCACCCAAAATAAAGAATAAAGTGTGTGTTTGGATTCGGGTTATAGAAATTATTTCCAGGACTATTTATGTTGTTAAGTCAGAAAAGCTTTTCTTTAAGATCAACAGGAGCAGAAAGGCAGTATTTAAGGTTGATTAATTCAACCTTAAAGTATTTAAAGTAGTTAAGTAAAGTAAAGTGGTTAATTCAACCTTAAATACAATCTTAGTGGTCAGTGTGGATTAAGAGAAAGTTTATTATGACTATTCATAACTCTGCTGTGATACAGACAGCACTGCTTTCAGTAGTGCTGAAAGACCCAGTTCTGTCCACACTCTAATATTACACACCTAAAATACCAAGCACCAGACACCAGTTTAGCTAAATATTCTTAGCATCTCATGTACTTTAAGGTTATTCCTGAAGCTTTAGAGATATAGATATCTACTGTTCTCAGAATCGTTACATGATTAATTTGCTTATAAGCTGATGCGAGAGTCACGCATGAATTAGTATGTGTGTCTGAGGGATTATGTTTGTGGGAGAGCATAAGCTAAGGAAGAGAAAGAACATGCACAGAGGGATCAATAGTTTAAGTCTGAGTGTACGGTATGTCTTAAATTTACATATGCATGTGAACATACATGTAGGGTTTATGTGTGTGTGTTCACTTGCATCTGGTTACAGCATGTCTATGGGTGTTTAATCTCAGGGTGGGACTATCCAGATAGTCTGTTCACAGACCTCCTCGACAGTTGCTTGCTCTGTGAGTCCCTCAATTAGACCCGGTAACCATAGAACTCTAACATCTGACACGAAAACGTCGGGAGCATTAGGATGCTGCCCTGATGGCTCACTTGACAGGCACGTCACTCTTTATTTCTTGTCTTAAACTGCCTTTCTCTAATTTTTTTTTTTATCTCTCTGTCTCTCTCTTTTTAGATTGTTCTCTTCCAAAATGTGAATCCAAATTGGATGGCCCAGGTCAAACCTCAGGTAAATCTGCTCGTTCAGTCCCTCAGGCCTATATGACAGACTTTTCCTCATAGACATATGCACATAATCTAACAATTGTCTTTGTGTCTACAGCAACTGCTGTAGCAGTGCAGTAAGAGCTGACCCTCTAAACACTCCCACTGATAAGATACTGTGGTTGTGTGTAACTAATATCCCCTGTGTGAGTGTGTTTGTTAGACAGAGGACAGAGCTGAAACTTCAAAAACACCATTCATCATGTGCACGTTAAATGAAATGTTATGTTCCATCAAAGCTCTACTTTCTTAAATCCTATTATACTCATATTCTTCTGAGGCATCAGCTACCAACCGTGACTTGTGAGTTCACATAATATACAGCCTCTAATAAAAACATACCAACACTCTCTCTGCAGAACAAGTTGTTTTATGGTATACAGGAGGATGGTATTTAGCCCATATTAGATAATGCATACACCATTTATTATCTTATTTGAATGTGGATCTGGTTCCTGGCTTTAGATTATGCAGATTAATCTCCCTTGTACTGAAATGAGTAATAAGTGTTTGGAGGTTTTCCAAAAAAAGTAGGCTGGTTTAAATCAAAAGACTTATTGACAAGTGCAAGGAAAGCTGACATTCAGTAGCATGTTGTGTGTGTTTGACAGAATTATGGTATAGAAAGATGATTGTGCCAGTGGTGGATGAGAGATGGAGGAATTGTTGTGATCTGAGCAAATAGCAGTAGATTGTGTTTCATTTAGCTCAGTGAGCCCCGAGTGTCTGATACAGCTTTGACCTGATGTTTTCCAACTAGGTCATCCAGGGATCAACACTTGACAGAACTGTTTTCAGTTGACAGCCTCGTTCCCACTTGCCAGAATCGGAATGGCTGTTAATGGGAAATGATTGGGACATGCCAGGCAAATCCTGTGCACAGGCCTTATGCCCAGAAACCCTTGAACTGCATCCCTGTGGCTGACTCTCAAAAAAAAAGAGCTGCAGCGATGTGTTTGTAAATTTTCTTGGAATCAGGCAGAAATTCATGAGCTGCTGACAGTAAATTAGAGGTAATCAGGTTGTACTGGTCATTTGTGGCTGATTGTTCACTGCTCATTTTCAATTACTCGGAGCAAAATTAACTTGCTGTTTTATTAAGAGTCGATTTAGCAAATTGCCTGAAGCACACTTTTGCATTGTAATATTGCTGTCTGCAGCACAGAAAAATGAAGAATACAACATTTTCCAGCACTTTTTAGGCCAAAGTCACATTTTTAACATTGAGTGTTGTAGGCCACAACCCAAACTTATTCCACCTCATGTACCAGATATTCAAATGAATACACACATTTTCGGGTTATTTTAATCCCTGATTGGGAAATGTTTATGATTTTTGTTTGTCACATTTCGACAGTCTATGCGTTTTTTTCTTTGTACTGCAAAGCCATTGTTCAGGTGCTCATCTCTATTGTTTAGATTTTTTTTTTTGCTTCCGAGATGTGCTAATTTTAAATTGTTTGTTGCTTCCTTTCAAAGGATTTAACGCAACCTCAAATAGGTATTTCCTGTTTTTTTAAATAAACCAGGCTTGTTTGGCCAATGTCCTTTGAGAAACATTGGTCATTTGAAAG
This sequence comes from Channa striata, assembly GCA_033026295.1. Classification (NCBI taxonomy): domain Eukaryota; kingdom Metazoa; phylum Chordata; class Actinopteri; order Anabantiformes; family Channidae; genus Channa; species Channa striata. The sequence goes on along the minus strand of CM065175.1, from coordinate 11,315,190 downwards.
GTGTGTAGGTGAATATTATCACTTTTTATTAATTGGGGCATGGCTACAGAAAATGAACAACTTCAAACTAATGATGTAGGTTTGTGTAAGGTAAAAATAAAAATGGAGCTGATCCACAGCACTCCACTTCCCTTCAGTGCTGAGTGATGTCTGTAATGTCCCAAGACTCGGCCCAGTCCCAACCTCTCTACTAATATCAGCCTGTCTCTCCTGTCTGATCTGTCAGCTCTCATCTGTGCTGCTCATGTCACATAGTTCCAGATGCTCTCATTCTAACCATAGACACTTCCCATGCAACAAACACTTTTGGTTGACATTTGCACTTTTTCATTTCTTACCCTTTTTTATACAGTGGGTTATTAGAACAATGCATTAAATTGCAACATGTAAAACTGCTTTAGAATAAATGTTAAAACATTTTTTACAGTTTCGATAGATATGAAAAAGGCACATTTTGCCAAGTGTCCCAAAAACGCTGTTGACATTCATATGAATTTACAGACTAAGCAGACTTAGTGTAAATAGTTGTACTTCTCCCCATGTCCAAAATAATCTGCAACAGTAGCCAACCGCCTGTTAAGTCAGGTTGATTTTGATCTCAACCTACACGAACGATGTTTAACATTATAGTCTGGGGAATTAAGGGACAACAATGTCCTCGTCTTTCTGGCTAGAAAAAAAACTGTGCAATCAAACACAAATATCTGAATGAAGATGAGAGAAAAAAATGGAAATGAAAGGAATATAAATTGATAAAAGCACAAACAAATAGGATATCTGACTGTTTCTTCTCCTCCTCTCCTTTCCTCCATATGTTTCTGTTTGCTTTAATTCAGCTATGAACTCAATCTCTCATCTCTGCTCATACTGAGCTCACTGTGTGGTTCCTATTGAATTGGGCTTTGAATGCTAACCATGTGCACTGCGGTAGACAACCAGGCAGGCATGCTCACACATTCATACACACACACACACACACACACACACACAAACACACTTCTGAGCAGCAGAGGAAGTGGTTTTATCTGGAGTTCATTGGATTTTTTTTTTTTTAATTCTCCCCTGCAGAGGCCCCGGTTGGGAGACAGAACTCTATAGTGTGTGTTTGTGGATGTGGTTTTGTGCGTGTGTGTGTGTGTGTTTTAATTTTGTTTACTCACTCTATTTCCATATTTTCTCTTGTGTCTTTTTTCTCTTGCTTATTACCATCTTTCTCTCTTTGTCTGCTTATATCTCACAAAAGTCAAGTAGTTTGTTTGGTTAAATATTTCTTTATTTGTAATTAGCCTCCAATATTATGTAGAAACGTAAGATTGGATGCAGAGAAGTATAAAATTAGGCTTTTTTTGTTTGTTTTTGCAAAAATGCTCATCCAGTTCAGAAAAACGGGTAGAGGAGAAACGAGAAAAGTAGGAAATAGTTGACTTGTAATAATAATAGATTCATGTCCTTAGCTCTGCAATATGAGATGTGTGTTTAATATAATGGCTTAACCAACGGTTTGGCTGAACTTAATTTGAACTTGGCATGCATAAAATTACAAGATTTTAGAAGGTGCTGTCACTTAATTTGCATGTATGCGATTGGACAAGAACCGACTGTAATTTTTACGGGGGCATGCAAAATGCAGAAGCACTGACCCTCCATCTAGTGTCTACAAAAGAGTGTGTGATCAGCATTTAGCTCTCAGTGAAGTTTCTACTGTAGCATTGTGGGAAAAAGGAGTTTGCAGAGAAGTCTGAGGTTGATACCAGGTCATATAATGGGACAAGTTATGGCATGATTAAGGTTTAGGGTGGCAGGGAAACCTTCAGACTTGAAAATGCAGAGGTTGCAAAGTCTCCACTGAGTTTGTGTCAGTATGTAACAGGCTTTATCATTACCTTTGTTTTGCTTTTGTTTTCTGATTACAGCGTTATTAGCTTTAAAGTCTCCATGACAGCTAAAACTCTGGAAACATTTACTTTGGGTAAAGCTCTTTCACGTGCACACACAAAGAGGATGGGATGAAAGACAAGAAGCGAGTCAGACTCCCTGTGGTGTCTGACACTGAGACAGCTGGATTCTGGTGCTGAGTGTGTTTGTGTCATGATTGTGTGCACCTTTGTGTTTCTCTGTGTGTACAGTTTATTCAGATGTACATCTGACTGTAACCTCAGTGTGTGCTTTTTTGCCTTTATTGTGTGTATCAGTGTGTGTATGTGTGCGTTTGTGCAGCCGGCTTTAATTGGATCATGTTGTAGAACACTGGCTGTGTTGGTTTTAGAAAGAGCCCAGCTTGCATCTTCCTGTCATAGGCTATCAACGTAATGATATTTGTTTGGCTAAATTATATTTTCAGTGACAGCAAAGCAAAAGACAATCATCAAAAATAATCTGAAAACTTTCTGGTAAAAATTTGTTAATCATGTAGAGGCATCAGTTACCCACAAAACAAATAAAATACAGGCAATACATGGCATTTTATTATTAATATGGCCAGTTATTTCATACCTTTAATGGTTGCTCCAGAAATTTTGGCATCCTCACTGTTCTGAGATGCTGCTTCTTCATGATCAGTGCTCATCCAAAGTCTTGTGTAATGCGAATGTGTGACTAAGGATGTGTGAGACAAAAATCCATGAAAGAAATCATTAGGAATGAGGCCCTAAGCTGGCAGAGTAATACACATGCACAGACATATACCTTCAGCAATGTGTCAGCAGATCGACCATCAAGGACCAACAGTTCACCAACTCCAGTTCATCCATATTTTTCCACATAACCATGCTGACTAAACCCTTCCCTCCATATCTAAAGACCCACACAAAAGAAATGAATGTCAGTTTACTGTGTTCACTGTAGTCTGTATCACAATCTTTTTATTCTGTAAACGTCTTTATGGACTTAATAATAGAATAATCTCCTGGACAACATATATATAAGCACTTGCAGCTTTCTCATTTCCACCACCACCCCCCCTCGTTGTTATCGCTCTCCCTCTTCGCACCTCCCCTCCCCCTTTAACCTTCATAGAATTCCCCTTTCCCTCCTCCTCCTCCTCATCATCATCATCTTTCTCTCTCTCTCTCTCTCTCTCTCTCTGTCTGTCTCTCCCACTGACCCTGGTCCTTTCCTGGAGAGCAATGAAGCATAGGAAATCAAGGTTTCGCTCCATCCTCTGTCCAATTGCAATTAACATCTACCTTGCGCAACAGCCAATGGCGTGCTAGAGATGTGGAATATGGGCAGGACTAAGCGTAAAGGGTGGGGCGGGGAGTGCTGTGTGTGCGTGCTGCGTTCCTTGACTCAATGGATATAAAGGATGCTTGGCTGCCCCGGCGACAGGCACATATCACTATAATGTCCTCTCCATCCACTTCGAAGGATGCAGTTTTTGATGATTATGCTGCTGCAGGGTGAATGCTAATTTATGCAAAAGGAATTATATTAGAATGCCTATCCTTTATTTTTTTGAAACCGCCTGATGTCAGGTTGTGTGATATCAGTGAAAATTACAGTAACGATTTAGCTCGTTATCATGCTAGAATCCTATAGATAGATATTTGGTTCTTAGTAGTGCTGTGGGACTATGACTGCTATTAAATTAAAAACATATGCCAGTGCAGGGGGAAGTGCTGTTTGCCCCCCTTTTTATGACTAATTTCACAAATAATACTGGTTCTGTCATGTTGCCCGACATTAGTGCGTTGAATGGTTTGAGTGCAGAGGGAGCAGTGACAAGCTGAAGACATGTCCATTCAGATCCGGTCTGCTGGGTCTTGTAAGTATGAACCTCATTTAACAGTAGTGGAGCGAAGTGGCTTTGAAATATTAAGCTTTTGGCTGTTGCTGTTTTTCCATGTAAAATTAACACCAGCTGAAATAGCAGGTGTCATCAAGTCATGCTATTATTTTAACCAAGCATCCAAAATAATTACCATATGTGTGTATGTTGTATTCAAAAGCCTAAAAATATCTCAGAACTGCAGAGAAGAGGGATAATACCTTAGTGGGCTGTCCAATTGTTGCATGTGCCACAAATAGTATTTTCTACTTTTTAAGTGAACAAAATATAAAATGCATGCATGTTCAGGTTTTCTTCCCACTTGTAAGTCAAGCTTTCCACAAACATCCTCTAAATTTCATGCTAAAAGTAACATGCTAAAAGATAATGAAAACTCAAGCCAAAAGCACAAGACACAGCATAGCAAGCAAGATAATAAATGATTAATAACTCGCTACGACAGATGCCTGACACTCTCACTAACAGGTAAAACACAGCTCTGACATTTACTCCTGTCCACCCTCTTGCTTAGGGACTTTCTCCTTTTGTCATCCTCACTTCCTCTGAAATCACCTACATGTGTGCCTTTGCTGCCTCTGTCATGTTGAGCCAGAACAGCTTAATTTTACCGCTATCTGAAGAGTCTCACCTGTTGAGGTGCCTTAAAGCTTTGCACAGTTCCGACGAGACGTCTTAGGGACATGAATCTGGAGTTACATAGCGCAGTAACAGATGATCTGGGCCCAGTAACCGTGACCAAGCTGCCGTTTGTCGTATTACGAGTCAGTGAACCATTAAAAAAAAATGTTTTAACTGTTGTTTTAATGTAAAATGGCTTTAATAGGAAAAGAGTAAATTTTGTTCTGTCTGTTTGTGGAAGGGGTTGAATTCATTTCTTTACTATTCACTTCTTTCTAATTTGCCCTACGTAGCCCAATATTAAGCATATATTTGTGTTTTCTTGTGTGCGTTCACAAACACATACTGCAGAAAATCTGCTTTTGGAAGTGTGTCAGTGTGTGAATGATGCTGCTTACCTCACGTCATTAGAATATGTATGATCCAGAGGTAACATTTGTTCCTCAAATGTCTATACTTAGAGCCTCTTCTCACCATCACACCTCTATTTTTGGTCTGTCACCTGATGGATGTATGTGAGTCATATGGTTGCACTTTTCCTGTAAAGGTTTGTGTTTACACGGTGTGTATTGATGAAAGTGTTCCACTTCACTTCTGTCTTCAAGAAACACAGTTCTAAAAATACAAAATATAGTTTAATCATAAACAGTTTGAGATGCATTTTAATGGAATCCTATGAAATTGGTTCACACTAATTGAATAGTCCAAATCTTTTCATGATTTGAAAAGTGCGTTTTTGCATATTAAACATTCATACACCTGAACCTGAATGGTGCCTGTAACACGGCAGTAAAAGTGTACTAAATTAATCTTAAAATCTTTTCATGATTTGACATATTAATCTTATAGCTGTCATTGGTTATTGTAACTTGTTTGATTTACAGTTTGGGAATAAAAAATGTAAGTTCAGGACTTCCAGAGGCCCGTTAATTTCTCCTACTATGTAATAGATGTACTTTTTGTGATTGGAGAGACGTCATTTATTCTTAACATTATTTAAATTATTCTTTTAATAATTAATTTTTTGAATTAAAATAACAGTTTGCTCTATATAATGCATAGTTGAAATATTTTAATAGCGAAAAGACTGTTTCACCATTGTTTGCAGCACTGTAGAATCTTCATTTCTTCACCCTGAGGTTGAATGAGCTATTGGCTTGTTCATTTTTTTCTCGGTTGGTCAGTTAAGTGTTAATTTGAGTGTTGGAGCTGACGGGGCTTTGCTCATAGCATGACGTTCACTTTGGCTCAGGCTCCGTGTATGAGGCTGGTGGACTGCGATCAACTGCGGCAGGACCCAAGCAAAATATGCAGCTGAAAAATGCTTGTTACTACCATACATTTGAAGCTGATAATTTTTCAAGGCATGAAGAAGCAGGAAGAAAATAGTGTTCCAGAGAGAAAATGTTTGGGTCCGTATAGTTACAGTCACTTTGTAGTGGAAACTATTACATTTGTTGGTCGTATATCCGTCATGGTTATACCCACCATGGGAAGCAGTTCATACTTGATGATGCTCCTACGTTCTGTTTTTTATGTTTATTAGATGATCCCATGTAATAGCCGACACTGGTGTTTGTTATTCTAACATTCCAACATAAGAACCACATGCTGGGTCCTGAGAGATTGAATGAGACAATAAACCATTTTCCACTCTCCCTGCCACCGATACTCTTAACCATTTCTTTGTGTTGTCGGTATTATAATATCTGGGTGAAGAGCTTTTTTTTAAAGAGACATGGTTGTAACTCCACCTTAAAATGACCAATTGTCATAAAAGATACACAGATAATATTTATCACTACACAATCGAAATGCTGTTTATGCATAACTTTCTTTTCTTAAGTGTTAAGGCCAGCAGGATGAGATGGATTAATGATTTGCCTGTGCCGACAGGACTTCATTCATGAATGAAAATAAAAATAGCAGATGTGTTTCCTGAGTCCAGTAAATCACTGCAGCTGAATGCAGAAATGTCGGAACATGAAACTCCTCATGGTTGTACCTGTTTTTATGTAACACATGTGTGACTTGTGGACTGTTTTCAATAAGTTGGTGTTTTTAAGAACTGACGACTGTCATTCTAGAAAGTTCAAGATGATGTCATACATTGTTTTTTCCTACTGAGTATGCTTTGTTTTTTTTGGCCATGAACAACCACTTGACTCGTGAGAGTATGTAGTGACCCCTACTGTGTACAACAAAGAGTGCAGGAGAGTTAGAATGGAGATTTTTCTCCCTTTGCGTTTTGTCCAGAGTTGGTGTCTCGATTTTGGGTGTTTCACATAGAAAATACTGAGATAACATGACTATGTATGGCATCTGTATGCAGTCAGGGTGGAGTCTGGATTCAGATGTGGTTCTGTGTTGTTTGCTTCAACTTGAGGCCCCAGAGTCATAAAAAGACCTACAATTAAATGGCTTGAGGACAGCATCCTAAACTGGGAACAGACAAACCAGTCTGTTTTTTTACTCTCTGCCTTTCCTTACTACTCATTTTTCTCACCTTTATGTGATTCCTTGTCTCTCTCAGGCCTCGAAACTGAGACACTCAGGAGTCTGAACAAACATGAAAATAACTAGATGACATTAGATCAGGAACTTCAGACTGAATTGGTGTGAAGTAATTTCTCCTGTCAATACTGTTACTTTTTTACATTGTTATTCTGAACCAGCAAAATATGATTTTCTAATGTTGGACATTGGATGTCTTCAGAACAAGCATGAATTTACTGTCAACAGGAAGCAAGCTTTCTGCCTCCCTTTGTGACAGCTGGAGTGTATGTGCACAAATACACATGGGTAAGTCAGATGTCCCATCAGATAGTCCTGCTGCCACCGTTTACTTAAGCCAGTTGTTTTCAGGGCTGTAATAATAGCGGATGATCCACTTGCTGCCGACTGGTTTGGGGAAAGGCATTGGAGCCATAGCCTGTATTTCCTCGTCTGCAGCGTGTGTACTCAACAGAAGATCGGTCTTTGTTGAGGACAAGCCTAGTGAAAATCTATTCACAGAGGAATGGGGTGACAGGGAGGCAGGCAGAGAGAGTAGAGGGAGTGTCACTAGAGTTTTTAAGAATTGTAGAGGGATGTGAGGGGTAAAAAAAGGGAGGAGAGGAAGGCAAAGCGCAGATGGGTAGAAATGAGATGGAGAGAGGCAGGATGATAGGACGTCCAGAGAAGAGAGTGACTCACATGTACACCAGGACCTCACAAATTCACACCTCATGTAATAACATGCCCAGGTCTTTAGGGTAATGTGTGTGTGTGTGTGTGTGTGTGTGTGTGTGTGTGTGTGTGTGTGTGTGTGTGTGGGTCCTCCCCTGGGAAGAGGCTCTGACCACTGGGCTTGTAAACAGGAGCTACAATATCTTGCATTGAGCTGGAAGCCCTGCAGGTGGACATAAACATATGCACACACCATGTGTATGATGTCACACTAAAACAGCTGGATTGAGTCACAAAAGCATCAGTCTGTTTGTTGGAGTTGTCGAGACAGAAAGTTTGTTTCTCTGTTTATAATTCGACACTCTGTTAGAGGCATTTTAGATACAGATACAGTTTATAAGAAAATTACAAAAAGCCTCCCTAGATGTATGTTTTGCAGCTCTAAGTGAGTTTATTTCAGGTTTGGATGTTCATTCTGACTCAGGAATAAACAGATGTTATGTCTCTGCTGGGTTAAGCCTTCATTCATTTTCTCTCCAGGACAGTGTTTTACTGTCCTTCACTTTAGATTGTTTTGCACAGAGTTGCATGTTTGCAGCCTTTTTATGGTGAAATAATAAACAATTAGATATTCAGGTTCCAGCTTCACTACAGCATTATGTTAATGACTGCTTTTTATTTTATTCACATGCTAATTTAGATTTTTATTCCCCTGATATTTGTAAAACACATGATCCTATTATCAGAGTGCATCTGTTTCTCTGTTAATGCTGCTGTAAGCTGAGGTCATGGTTTGGCTGACCCGACAGTTCGGCTGTGAGAAGAAGAGATGATCTTTTTTGTTCTGTCCCACACAGGATCACACTTCCTGGATACTGTGTTTCATTTCGTGCTGCGGTGCTTCAGCATTATTTGTGCATCTGTTACTGTAAGCTCGCTATCTGTGTCTCTGATAATGCTTCCTAGTATTACAGAGCTTTTTAGAGAATTTGGGAAATTTGGGCAAGACAAGAGGCAAATCAGTGCATCTTTCTTTCTGTTCTACCTTTAAATGAATAAATGCGGTTGGTGTGACAAGATTACATTTAAATTCTTCTCAACATAAGTCATATAATGAGTGTTTACTTCAAACACGCCACTTGTGCATTCAGGTGGATGGAAACATAGCCCTTCCTCTCTCCATCTCCTCCAACACACCACCCAAATTATCTGATATCATATCTGCTTTTGGAAACAATGGCCTGAGTTACCCACAGAACTGCTAACACGGTGTTTGTTTCTTTTTCTCTCCCACCCAGTTTCGTCCTCTGAGGCAGTTAGTAACACCACGGACCACAGAAGCCTCCTTTCTCTCTTCCTCCTGCACCCTGCCTGTCAAGTGTTATTTGGTCTGTTGTGGTTTATTGGCTTGGTTTTGTTGTGTGTCAGGACAATCAGAGCACAGTTTGGTTAGAGGAAGCTGATGAATGGTGTTCCCTGAGCCGTACAAAGCGTCCTCCTCTCTACTTCATTGATGTGTTGATGCGACTCAGCTGGCCGCCCAGTGAGTTTCTACTACACGCTGTTGTGGGCTTACAAGCAGACAGATGCACATGGATGCTCAATGCTGAAAAAGGGCTTTTATTCTTTTTTATGGCGTCGATCCTTCTCACACTCACTACTGTACCTCTCTCATAGCTGCTCTACTCTCTTCCTCCTTCTCCCTTTCTGATACAGTAACAGTTTTACATGCAGTACAACAGAGAGACAGTGTGTGGCAGAGTGTTTTAGTGACAAGAATAGTATAGTCTAGTTGGTGAGTTGATTTTCTGTTAACAAAGTTCTAATAGGAAGTAGTGAAGTATTATCTTTATATGTTAAATTATGTAGTGGGATGCACCAGTTATATACAGCTCCATAGACCAACCCAGTCACTTATCTGTATCTGCATCTCCCCCCCGGTGTAAATCCTTTTGATGCTATCACCAATCTGTGTCTCTGTCTGAGAGGTGACAGTCCCTCTCCAGCAGGCTCAGTCCTGGGACACTCTCATACACAGACAGCAGGACTGTCAACTCACAGAAAACACAAAACTGTCAACTCCAGTGCACTGAGACAAGAAATGAAGAGCATCAAGAAAACACAAGTGATTCTTTTAACAGCTCAGTCTCTGTGATGAACTTTCTCTAACAAGTTACAAAATATTTTTATTTTTTGAGGCTCCTTTGTCGCCTTTTCTCTAATACAGAACGTAACTGCTCTGACCACAGTTTTCTGTTTCACTACATGGGCTGTTTCAGGGACAGGAAAGGTCGCCTGACTACAGAATCATGTCAGACAGGTAACAGCGTTGGTACAGAGGGAATATTGGATGAAAATGGGAGTGCAATAGCACAGTGGTTCACCCCATATGACTTTTGTGACTGGATTTGGGTCAAACACAATGTGTTTGCAGCAGCTTGGCTGCTTATACGTGTTAATCACATATTAAGTCTTAGTTGCTGGACCATGACTTCTTATGATGTCTTAAGCTCTAAAAACTAAAAAATCAATTTTTAGAGCCTATCAAAGCTTTTTTTAAAAAAAAAAAAAAATTGTAATCACCCTTTGCGTTTCTTTTATCAGAGATTGACAAAGAAGCAAATTCTCTTTTTTCTCTTGGTTCAAACAGTGAATAAGCTCATTGTTTTATGTCTCTGTTGAATTGATTTTGGCTCCCAATCGAGGGAAACTGTTTTCTGAAAGTGTGTCTGCATGAGTATTACAATCAAATCAAGGAAACACTAAGATCATTTATTCTCAATGAAGTAATGCACAGTTGAATATGCTTGTGCTGAGGGTATTTTTGGTTTGTTGATGTCAGGATAAAGGATAAAATATAAAGGCATTACACTGGATTAGAAATGTATTATCTGATTATTACCTGCTTCAATATATTTATTGTTTACAAGTTTTACATTCAGAGCCTACCATTAAAAAAGAAGAAGTCAGAAGATGAATAATCCAAGACATATTTTATGTGATAACATTTGAAACAAGTTTAATATACTTAACAATAGAGTTATTTGAGTACACGTCTCATAGGTAGGTACAGTAAGTAATCAGTGTGAAAATATACTTTTAATCAATGATTAGATGGACATTATTTAGGATAGGGTCCTTAGGTGGCCTAGTGCAAAAGTTCATGGTGGGCAACAGGGTCGCAGTATTAGTCAGTGAGAAGATTACAACCAATCATTATTAAAGCCTATTTTTGCAAATCCACCAGTGACAACTGTTTGGCTGGCTTAACATTTTTCCCTGTGAGTATAGCTAACCAGGCTCACGGGGAGGGGAGAAACTGTTTAATGCAAATCAGGACTTGTTACTAAATCTTGCTTTTGGGAGGGGTTAGTGACATGGGGGGGACATGGCAAAGAAAAGCCAATTGGTGAAGGGGGGAAGAAAAGGAGCTGGCAGTGCCTTTGGTGGTCTGCAACCCAGTGGGTAGCAGGGCGTTGGCCAGTGCTGGATACGGCAAAGCTGTTGTTCAGTTGCCTTCCCACCATATAAAACAATGGTACCATTAGAAAGCTGGAACCAGTAAGGTGATAACCACCGTGATCGTCGCATGTAGTGTAGTGTAGGCCTTGGCTGATTGGGACTGTTTATTGCTGGTTTTGGATTGCTATGGCAGTGCTGGATAATCACAGCTGGCAGTACGCCCAGGCTGGAAAAACCTTGATCAGACTCTCAGGTAGAGTATTCTCTATTATAAATGTGTTGTTCTTCTCCATAATCCTCTTTATTATAATTATTAACGGTTGATGAGAAGAGTTGGGGTGATCTCACGTGTACAGCTCAAATGTCTGCAGTAAAAAACTAGCGTTATACTAATTATACAAGATACATTCAAATATTTAAATGCTTTTAGAATTTGTTGCAGCTAATTACATTGATCTTTAGGAACCTCTATAAACCCCCACAGGATCCTGTTTGTACTGATATTTTGCATGTTATTTATAATTTGCATTGTTCTGCAATGTGACATCAGCAACCGTGACATACATCCACTTGTATCTTTGACGACACGTGAAACATTAAAAACTGTCTCCAAATTAGAAAGCAAATCTATAATTTTGTCTCTGACTATAGAGTTTGTTAGTGTGCGCTTGTGTGTGTGTAGAAAAGACACGGTAAACGGGTTCTTTAAGGTAGCTGAAAAAGTTAATTTGTAAAGTAAAATTTAATATACTGTACTGTGCAGTGGATTCTCACTTATTTAAGTAAAATTTAATTTCTAGTGTCCTTTGCAATTAATCAGGACTTTCTGTCACTGTACCAAACTTGGGACTGCAGTCATAACATAAGTATGTAGCCTGTGTCTAACAAGAGCTCGGGGAGTGAATGAGCAGATGACTGAGTAATAGGCTAACCATCCACAAATGTTTGTCTTTTTTCCCGGACTAATAATAGCTACTAACAGGAACAGCTCACGATACAACTCAATGCTCACTTTTCATTGAAGCTGATCATAAAATTAACATTTTTTCTGATAAGCAGCTGGTTGAATGTTCAGTTTTTCTGCGGCTAAATTGTGATTTATTTTACTTTCTTTATACTAAAATGTTCAGATTTCTGTAAAAGCCATCACACACAGCCAGTTTCTGTCTGATGGTATGCGATGTAAGCCTGACACAGTTCAAGTGATCTCTCTTGGAAGAGAAGGCGACAGCGACAGCCAGTACACGTGCAGGGGTTGTCTGCGCTGTTGTCTTTTTTTATCCACTTGACCAACACCCATCACACTTATGCTGTCCTGGTTTGCAGAAGTTGGTTAAATGGGTCATTCTGTTCGGCCTGTGCAAAGACACAAAACAGTTTTGTTAAAATAGGAATTAAAGCTGAAAAAGATGCTTACAGGTTACTGCATGCCCTATGTTTCACTCACCGTGTTTGAAGTGTGTAAGTCATCACGACTGCTGCCTGTAGTCCTGGCGGATTAGTGCCAGGTGCTTGAACAGGTCAACCAGGACAGCTGGCCTGAGTCTACAGCACATGTGGGACCTAAAAATGCCTGTGCAGCAAGTAAATTACAATCCACAACATCAAACTTGGCTTTGGCCCCATGAAATATTCTGATCAGCTAGAAGATATTATGGCCATCACTCTCAATAAAAATGGAAGTGTTCTTTTTCATCCCCGCTTGCTCAATAACCAAGACGTGGTTCCTGTGGAGGTAATGAATGCAGATGTCTGAGGAGATGACTGCTCTGAGGCGATTAGGAGAAAGAGTGCTATTTGTCATGAGGAGAGCAGAGCAATTAGATCACAACAAGGCGAGCTGTGGGAGGATTTATAATGCCCCTGGTTCCGTTGAATTTAAAGTACTCAGACCTTTGACAACATCTGAAGCCATGGGTCCATTTTAAGGTGATGACTGTGCGATCAATCAGCTGAAGCTTTTGTCCTTACACAGAAAAGCACAACAACGTGTCCATACTTTTTACTCTGGTGGTTAGAGGAAAACATCTCTTGTCGAGTGTAATCATTTTTTGTCTATTTGATGACCCTTCAAACTGTCTAATTCCTCTGCAGTGAGCAGGAAATATTGACAATCCTTGTGAATAAATGCTGGAAAAAGGAGATAAAACAGATTAAACTTGGAGCCAGTTGATTATGACAGGAAAACAGAGACGTTTACACTTGTCCCGTTACTGACGCTGACTGCCAGAAAACTGTGGTGCACGTCAAAAGTGAGAACTGTTTGGCCAGCTCTCAAATCAAATGATCAAATTCAGCCATGATGCAGTTTGGGAGGGGGCGGGATCAATAAAAACAGACAGCGTTAAGTAATCGCAAGTGACACAGCGGACTGACAATAGTCAAGCGCAAGGGAGCACTAACAATGTCAGAAGTCATTCGAGTCAACAGATGAAGAAGAGAGCTGAGTGAGAGAGAGCGAAAAAGGGAGTGGGAGGATGTCAAATGAGAGATCAGAGAGAAACCAAGAAAAAAGATGAGATTTGTACATAAAACAAAGAGCTCAGGTTGTAATTTGGGCTCAGCGAGGTGTGAAAGGAACAGAGAAACGGCTTTAGCACCGTAATAAGAACACACAGTGCTTACTTACATCCACGCAAGCTTTGTTACAGCAACACGATTATAGAAATCAAGACACACAACACAGACAGTTGCATGTGTTTTATTATTTGCCGTCGCCAAGGTTTTGTGTGATTGTAACTGTCACTGTGCTGTCCGGCGTGTGTGGAACACTGCAGTCTTGTGAGAGCACAGTAGTTGATTATGCAGCATTGGAACTGATTTTGTTTCGGCCTCATAAACAGCTCAGTGACACGGCCTTCACATGCAGACTTGCGGGCACGCAAAAGACTGCTGACCATTGTTTATCTTAGCATTGCCCCTTAGCTGGTCACACACTGGGCAAAATGCGAGTTATATTTAGGACGTGACTTTGATTTGTTGTACGGAATGGTGTGGACATGATTTACAGAGCTCTCTGTTCTCTGGCCTGCTGTGTGCGATGAGTTGCACTTTCAGTGACCTGCTAATCTGTGGGGTAGATGAAGGTATTGTTGTTTCACACTTTGATCCCTAAGGTTTTGTCTGTTTTGCTCCATTATGAATTATTTCTATGTGTCAAAATGTGGACATGGGACACGAATAGCTTATGTTTAAGCTTTTGGTTTACTGAAAGCGTGAGGATATTTAGAGTAAAGGGGTAACAATAATGAAACTTTAATAACAATGTTTTTTATCATTCGGATGTATTTCAGCAAAAAAAGCCAACAACTGATTCACTATTTTCAGAGACAGTTCATAAATGTAAAAACCCTTGACAGATGACATAATTATAGTCATATTCATTTCTCGTAATCCTATCACAGGTTTAAAAACAAGTCTTCAGTAGTGGGATTTCATTGTTTTGACTTGAGGGCGTCACATTTCAGTTACAAGCTGAACATTTAAGCCCAGTGGCAGGCAGGTCCATGAGGTTAGTTTTTGTTTCCTACCCTTCCCATTTGTTATGACTTATTCATACTCCTCTTTGCTGTGCTCAGGGGTTATGTCCAGGTCGAGGGGCTGTGGTAGGAGCAAAGTGTTATTTTTGCTGTAAGCCGCACTGTAACAACAATAAGAGAAACCTGATGAAAGTTGAGCTCACCACAGTCCCCAGGCCCCTTGCCAGCTGAGAATGAAGGTCACAGTACTGAAGTAGAGTAGACACTGCAAGAAGTGGCTTTGCATCATAGGGAGGAGTGGAAAAACTGTGAGGAAAATAAATGAATGAGAAACGACAGAAGCAGAGAGCTCTCAGTTGTCTATCTCATCACCTGGTTTCAATTCGCTGTTTTTCTAGTGGAGGTTGTCATGCAGGAAATGTGACAAACCACCTTGTGACAGCTTTTCATTTGGTCAAGACTCAGGCTAAACAACGCAAACGGCAGCGCGTAGAGCAGCAGCTCCTTCACAGCAGGAGCAGAAACCAGAGCATCGTCACAGAATAAAAGTAGATACTTTCAGTGAACTTGAATGTTTTGAACCATAAATATATATTTTTATGACTACATCTCTTTTTTTTTTGGTTTAATTGTACATCAGGTAGATTTCCGTTGGCTTATTCGAGGTAACAAACTCTGTCAAACAATGAAGACGAAGACACCACAAGCACAAACAGCAGCAAAGGACACCGCGACCACAACACCACCTCAAAAACAAGTCTGGAGGTTTCTGTGATAGCACTGATCTTACTTTTCTCACAGTCTGTTATTTATTTAGTGTTGTGCTGAAGTGAAATCCCTCAGGGATCGGCTGTGGCCTGTGCCCTGCTTTCTGCCTGGGTTCTGTTAAGTTTTACTTGAAAAGCTGATAAAATGGCACACATACACCCCCCACCTCCTCTCCACGGGAGCACTATTCTTAGAGCTCTGCAAAGGGTGTCAGTCACACTGCAGCAACCACAGCCGCACACACACACACAGCTAACACGCAGACATGCAGAGTTACAATTATATGTTTGCAGAGACGCACACATGGTATACACTCTCAAATGCACCTAAACAGACACAAGAAGGATGTAGGGATAGATACACAACAAGACTAATGCACACACCTTCCAATTCTAGCCCAGTGATGACTAAACGTATCCACTCCCACACTTCCTCTGTTTCTGCACTGTTCCTGAAAACTCCCTGAAGTCTGAACCCATCCAAGTTAGGCCAAACCGAGCCAAACTGGACTGAGCAGGCCGACAGATGCTTTCCAGCTCTCTGTTTTCACCCAATCTCATAGTAATGGTCACATACTGGGCTCTGACCCAGAACTAAAATATGAAGGAGTCAATCTGAAATCCATCGCTATCATAACAGCTGTAAATCATTTTATATAGCACACACTCCATTCTAAAAGCTCGTCATTTATACTACACTGATTGCTAATGAATATTGGGAATGCATTTGTTGCATTTCTTCTATGAAATATTGCTACATAGTGAAATGCGTGGAAGTAAATTATTGGCATAAGTTGTATTGAATGGTTACCACTGCTCTAAATCTCTGGAGCTCGCCGCAGTTATCCTCATAGGCCGCTGCAATGAGTGTTTTCAGGTTCGTGCTGAGGCGGTCAGGACACCAGCCAAGGGGATTGTACTGTAGTATCTCTGCAGTGTTATGTAGCATGGTCGGTCTGCGCTGCTGTAGTACACACACAGACTAGCTTGTAATTGCTCTGAGTTGAGGTTACAAGGTTACGAGCCAGAGGATTGGCATCGTGTGGCGTGCCAGACTGTGCAGATGCACCATGTACCGTCTAGCCTGTGGTCAGAAGGATTGGAAGCAGAGGGATTGGCCCCCGCGCACCGAGGCCGCCTGTTCCGACGGGCTGCGGAAAGATGACACGAATACGCATTTGTGTTCATTTGGGGGTTGTGCAATTGGGTTACGATGCATGTAGGTGAAGAAACCGGTCCACGGTCAGGGGCTTCTAATTTGTGTCCGTTGCCATCTAAACTTAGCATATTTATTCCCCATTTGATGCTTTTAACGGCCTTCTCGAAACAAGTGTGCAACCCAGTTTAGACTGTAAAAAATGTCGAATGTGTTCAGTCTGTGGTGTGATCTATTGTTTCAAGGCATGAACACAATCTGTTCTGTAGCAGTGGATTCAGAACAGCATGTGAGTGTTTCAGGCTGGAGTTAGCAGGGCAACAGGAAATTGATTGGCACACTTTCTGTGCAGCGGCCTGTTGTACTGCCTGGGCCGTGCAGCAATGTGAATTTAAGGATCCACGGAACAACCTTTTGCACCTTTGGAGTTATAAAGAGCAGAGGAACGGCCCAGCACCAGAACGCTGCCTCTTGTTCTGTCTCAGTTCGTATTCTAAATTCACGCAGAACCCCGTGAGAAAAAAACACTGTACGTTTTCACAGTGATTTTGGAATCAAGCATTTGCAAAAATCTAGACTGAGAAATTATTTTTAAAACCGAGCACACATTCATGCATTCTGTGACTTGACACTGTAAACTACAATTTTGTGTTTCACCTCTCTATTTTGTGGCTGCATGTTTTACTAGAATATCACTGCTAAACCAGAAGCAATGGCTGACCTTCGAGCTGCATAAGTGCACACAACATGACAACTTGCTGCAATCAATGAGCCGACAAACTTTTCATTTTGGTGCAAAATTTAGCAAACTGGAACTGTAATTGTGTGCGCACATGTAATTATAGACAATCGTACTGTTTAATTTCAAAGGGTGAATTATTATTATTGTAGGATGTGATAAAGTCCTTGAGTTCTTCTCAGGCCTTTTCACTATTTTGGACACATTACATTTATTGCATATGTATTAAATGGAAAAAATTACAGTAAATCAGAATGTGTGAGAATATCACCAGCTGTTTAAATATTTAATAGAAATACGGTAAAAATGACCCCTGCGTCAAATTTTTACTTAATTTTAAAATGCAGAGTTCTAAAGCAAGAGTGTTATTGTATATTGTGCATTGTCAGGTCCGCTGAAAGCCAAACATACTCTGTGTGAAACACTGTCTTTGCGTCTTTGATAAATATATGCACACAATGTCTCAAGGAGAGCTGGTGTGATTAAGTGCACACATTTGTCTATTTCTACCTTAGTGAATGTGTGTTAAATAATAATCTGGCATCCACCTCTCCTGCGTTGCATATGTCTGTATGATCCACTGCCTGTCACATGTGCAGTTGATCAACTTATCTCACAGTCACCATCTTGTATTTTTCTTCTACTATGTACATAAACATGTACCATATGAGCCACATTGAGCAAAACAAAGAGGAATTTTTTTTTTACCTTTTCACTGTCCAGATTTAAATGCCACATTAAAAAATATTTTTACTAAAATGCGCTCTATAAAAGCAGAGTTTCTGCAGATGAACAGATGCATTTCACCTCATTCTACAGGGCCCTGAGTGCGGGCTGCCAGTAAAATGGATTGCTGTCATTATGAATGTGCTTTGAACAAGCAGCATGTGATTGAAAAGCTTTATTTCATGCTCGGCAGACTTGTAAATGAGGGGTTGTGTGTAGCGAAGAGAGGAGATTGTCATGTGTTCTGGTGTGTGTATAGCAAGAAGTGATAATGGGGTTTCATGAATCACAGTGTGTGAGGTAATACATTTATTCCTGTGGGATATTGTATCGGTTATTGCTGCATATAAACATGACAAAAAGTAGGGGCGGCGCTGTGATTGTGTGCGCTCTTGTGTCTATTTCGCTGTGTTAATGCCACAGGTAATGTGCCTTCTCGCTGTGGACGCAACTTATTTCACACCATGGACGGTTTATATTGCACAGATCTCCAGTATTTTCATGCTTATCCAAGAGTTTATGTGTAATCTTCCAAACTGGTCTTCACAAATCCATATTCCAGCATTGCAACATGACAATCGCATCTGCTTCTGTCTTAGACGCCAAATTGCAGCTTTTGCATGACTGCGGCAGCAAAACATAGGTCAGCGTTGGCTTGGTGCCAGTGCCTTTCTGCACACTTCACAGGAAACTCGCACAGGCGTTATCACACAAAACGCAAAAGGACTTTTGTTTCTTCCTGCTTGTGCCATGCAGTGTCACACACTTTCTTTTGAAGAAAGAACACACATTGAAGTAGTTTTCTGCATCTTTACAACTCTGGCCTTGCTGAGCCTTCTTGGGGGAGGGGAAACAGGTTCCGCGGGTTATGAAGGAGATCATAAGAGTCGGTTTCTCTCTCTTCCCCCTCACCAGCATTTATTGAAGCCATTATTGCTCTCGCAGTCTAGCCTCGTCTCAGCTGGTTGTGACATTATCCGT
Organism: Channa striata; assembly: GCA_033026295.1. Taxonomy (NCBI): domain Eukaryota; kingdom Metazoa; phylum Chordata; class Actinopteri; order Anabantiformes; family Channidae; genus Channa; species Channa striata. The sequence goes on along the minus strand of CM065175.1, from coordinate 11,296,307 downwards.
GAGTCAGGCCGTGTCCAGTCCGGCCGCTAATGTGCTGCTGTAATCGATATTATAGGGGGACATCAAAATCTGTAGGACTTTCTCAGCTGTCTCTCTGTCTTTCCACACTTTCCTCTGTGAGTCCTATCTGTCTTGCTGTCCCCATGTTCTACTCCATGCTGTCTCACTGGATTCATTATCTGCCTTTGCTTCTCTGTTCCCGTCATTTCATACCGCATCCTTTGTAAGACTGTCTCGTTCCATCTGAATCTGCCTTTGATCCATCTTTTCATGTCTGTGTCCACCATCTATCTTTCTGTCTTCGCTTTGCATTTTGCCTCTGCACCTCCTTCTTTCTGTGAATCCTCTGACTGTAACCTACTTACAACGTTGACGACACCCGTGTTGAAAAATGACTCTGTTTTACTGGTTCACTCCCCGCTTGCATGAAGATGTGCTGAAAAATATTACAATTTTGAGAACAAATGCCCATCTCTGAGTAATCACTTGGTTCTGTTGGCGACGATGCCTTCTGGTGAAGTGTAAAATGAATTTCGAATTCTGACAGGTTTTTATTTGAGGGCATTCGCTTTGTGTATATGTGTGAGTGCATGATTCAGCACTCAGCAGTCTAGCCACTACCTAATTAGCACAATTCCATGCATGGTGACTGTGATTAAATGCGTATTCTGTAACTGTCAAAGCAGCACAGCGTTTGTGTAAAGTTGTTGCCTCTACAGTATTTGTCTCTTTTTTGACCCCTGTTCATCAAGCCAAAGCTTCACAATATTTCTGTTTATTTGTGCTTTGATTGTATTCTCATCGCTCTAGTCTCATCACATATATCAGTAGTTCATAAAATCCTTTAATTCAAATTTACAAAAATAACTTCATGGGCTTCTTATTTTCTCTCGTCCGTGATTCGATTCAAACTTCTCTCCTTTAGCAGCTGGTGAAGGTTATTTCAGCTTAATTAGTCAAGTTAGCTGAGGGATATTTAGTGACCATCAGAGACCCTCCCTCCACGTGTTATGATATTTTATATTTTAGACATTATTGTGCTTCCAGGCTACGCGTGCTGGAGTGGTTAGCACTGATGCTGCCTGACAGCCAGTAGGTTCCTGGCACAGGCTCCATCCCCCCACAACCCTGAACCGGAGAAGCAGTTAACGATAATGAATAGATGGATGATTGGGCTTGCCAGTACTTTGGTTTTGAATTTCCATTTGCCACATTTTTACAGTGAAACTCTCCCAAATGATAGATTGAAAAATATGATATGACATTTCTGCTCATCCCCATTGTATCGTTTTCTGTGGACCAACAAAATTAGTTTTAATCAATCAACACTGCTGAACACTCAGTCATGAAGACAATGAAGCAATGGAAACCATGGTTGGAAACTCAAAGTATACGACGATACCAGGCCAGGCTCAATGTTTAGTGCTGCAGCAATGTGCCACCTACTTATTAATTACTTTGGTGAACTGACAGTCTAATTGCTGCTAAACTAATGACACGAAACTGCTTGTCTTGCCATAGTTGTTCACGTGTTCAGATGTAAACAAAACTGTTTAGACACTCACGGCATGTGTTCTGTATTTTCATGCACTTAAATAAACAGACTATCTAAATATTGACTTACTGTAAATGACATTTCAAATAAATGCAGCTGAAGAGAATAGCATTGTAGATCCATACTTCCTTTCTAAAATTGACTCCGCATTTTCCACAGTGCCTCTAAGGATAGATAGGCTCAGCTGAGGTCATCTGGATGGAAACATGAAGTATGTCTGGTCAGTTTGACCTGAGCCAATATCAGCAGACACCGATCAGCTCAGCACACATTATAAATACAATAAAACGTGTCCTCTTGTGGTGGTTACAGTAACTGGATACTGTAAGAAGAGGACTGGGATGGTTTATTAACATATGAACTACTGATACAATAAAACCCAGCACAGACACTTGAGGAGATAACAATATTAACGCAAAGGCAGAGAGAATTGGACTATAAAAAAATCACTCTAGTGAGGAGGCAAGCACTTTAAACAAAAACACTCTTAAAGAGAGGCTTACACTATAACTAATAATCAGTCAAAATGAGGAGACTAACACTATAAACAGAAAATCACTTTTAACGAAGGAGACTGACAATAAAAAACTATCAACAGACTCATGAACAGTTTCAAAGGCTGGAGATCGGGAGAGGCCGCACAAGATTAGAGAGATGCACCAGAACGAAATCATGACGCACTAGCTGCATCAAAACTCAACACGAACCCTTAAATACGAACATGCAGGAGTAATGATGATGACGATGAAGGGCAATGAGTCAACTGGCAACCAGCCAAAGAGTGGAGGAGTATAGAGTCCAGAATCCTAACGCCTGTGGGTCAGATACATCGGTATGAAATTAAAAACAAATGTTTGTTGGCTCTGCTGACCTCTGTTATGCTTTGTGTTTTAGGGTTTCATCGCAATGAGGACATGAAGGCCATTGATGTGCTTCCCATCCTCAAGGAAAAGGTCGCCTTTCTCTCAGGTCGGTTACATAGAGTTACTGTAAGGCATGGCTCACTGATATGACATCAACGCTGTACTTATTATTACCCTTGCAGTTATAAGTCATAAGTCATATCCAAAGGAGAACTGTACATCTACCTGCAGTAGTTTCCCCTTTAACCACCGTCAGAAAAGGAGCATTAATAAAGTACTATTTAGAAATATGTTTGCCTCTTTTTTGAGATCATATTATGTGCCTCTTTATGCTAAGCTGAAGTGTATGTCAAACAGCTTTTATATCTTCATACAGTTGTAAACACTGTGTAGGGGAAGAGGCTTTGTGTGACTCGTGTATTGTTGTGTTTGCGTGCTGCTTCAAGTGAGATTCATCAGAAGAGACAATGGCTTGAAGAGAGGCAGAGTCATCAATATAATTCAGACCAAAGTGGAGAATTCAGTGTCGAGTACACTATGCCTGATGAGCACATCCAGGGTTTTTCTCTGCCATAAATAACATATTTAATTGTTAATTAGGAACCTCCAATTTTTTTTGCGTTTGTCCTCTAAATGCCACAACATGGCAGCCTGGGTATCACTGTGTTGAATAATCCAGTTTCTCCTGTTGTAATTGCTACTTGTTGGGTTATTTGTGTGCACTCGCTTGTTTCTCTGTACAGTCTCTGACTCACCGTGGTTCTGACCTGACCTTTATCTCATTAGTGTTAACTGCACGGGCACTGGTGTAATTGTAAGTGAGTTGGAGAGAGTGTTTTTCCCTGTTCATTTATCGTCCGTGTTGTTTATTACAGTCTGACTGATGGGCTATTACCAGTCGCGTCAGCGTGAGACTAATTTGACCCCTGGCTCTTCAGTTTGACTCACTAAAATCATGACTAATTGCAGACATATACACAAATGGCACCCATACAGTTCGGCTGCTGGCCTCTCAGAGAACATCTGCGGGTTATGTATTTGTACTTGAACTCAGGACTGTCAGACTGAGGTGCTAAAGGTAAAGTAATGTGCTGTATGACATTTAGCTGTTACCTAAGAAGTCCTAATGATTTTCACCTAAAGGTGGCAGAGACAGACGCGGAGGTCCCGTTCTCACCTTCCCAGCACGGAGCAACCATGACAGAATACAACCCGAAGACCTGCGCAGACTCATAGCCTACCTGGCTACAATCCCCAGGTAGGAAATGGACTCGTACATGCTCACTAGGTTTCAGTGCAGCATTCGAGCCTTTTTAAAACTGTGGGCACAGACACACATGCATCGACTTACAGACCCTGGTCTTGATCCTGGGTTAATTCCAAACAGACTCCTCCTCATGGCTTCATATGCAGACACTTCTCTCATCGCTTACTTTCCCACCTTGCTTGGATTTAAACGCTGAAGCATAACCCGAGGCTGCAAAGAGATGGGATGTTTTATTTTGGATTCTCTTTGAGAAATCCACCCTCTTCTTCTTTTCCACCCTCTCATCTTCTCCTACATCTCTAGAAACAAAGACCACCGGTTTATGTACCATTCATTCCTGTTCACTAACCTTCCCCTCTGTCATTGTGCTCTTTAGGTCAATTCTTTCTTGTTTTCATGTAGATCACCACATCAGTTTTTGTCTGTTGATGCTTCCATTGGTTTTTGTTTCCTGTTTTTCTGTCAGCTGTTGTCATACGGCCTAGAGTCTATGCAGGAAACATGTAGCCACAGGATGTTGTTGCAGAGTTTTAGTTCACGCTCGTGTTTAAATCTAGAAGCACCTTTCCGTCACATTGAACACTCAGCTCCAGGTGTTTCAGTGTGGAGTCGGTAGCGATTAGCTTGGAGCAAAGCTTCCACTTGTCTGATCCACTACCTCTGATCTCTGTGCTGCATTTTCTTGCGCTTTACAGACGCTTGTGCTTTAAAGTCTTTTTCACAGTAAAGTTTGGAGATTTGTCTTGAGGCAAGTGGTGTTCCAGGTCAGTTAGTGCAAAAAATCGGGTCCAGGTTTCTCCATACGTTCCTCTAGGGAGCTCAGATATGTCAGACAAAATCACTGCCTGAACGTGATCATATACATTTTAAATGCAGATGGTCTTGTAATAGTTGTGTGTAAATATACACATATTTAAAAGTTTTTGAAAATGGTTTAATGTGCCAGTGAAAGACATGTTCGTATTTGTTGCATTTATGAACAACGGCCTCGAACTCTTTAAGAGCTGTGGTGAGACGAGGGGATAAAAGATCCGTCAAAGGTGACCAGCGAGCAAGCCGCCAAGTATCTCCAACTCAAAAGACGGTCTCCATCATCTCCTTGGCTTGGTTTCTCTTTCCCCTGTCCAAATATTTCTGTCTCTTACCTTTTTCTTTTACATCTGCAGCTCCCTCCCTCCCTCCTCTCCCTCCCTCCCTCCCTCCTCCCCTCCCCCCTCTCCCTCCCTCCTCTCCCTCCCTCCATCCTCTCCTCTCTGTGTTTCCATCCGTTTGGCTGCCGGTCTGTTTTCAGAGAGTGAGGTCAGAGTGAGTTAGAGCAGGAGGGCCTGCGTCTCTGTCCGTCTCCTAGCTAGACACATTGAGATTAAGGTCTTTAACAGTGAGCAACAACCTTTTATGGACTTATACAGCAGCAGGGCTCCTGGTAAGCAGCAATGGAAATTTCAGTGCTTTAATGTTTAAATTTTTTTCCCTCCCCAGATGCTCTGGAGATTTGCGGTACATCTTTGACTTAAATCTCTTTCCTTTTGGCATCTTCACAGTTATAACAGACTCTTTTCAAAAAGTAGTTTCTCTTTGCTGTATTTCTACTACAAAGACAGTCACAGTGCCGTGATTTCGTTTAGCGGATTTGGGTTTTGTTCAGTGTCAAATTAGTCTCAAATGATTTTGTCCTTTACTTTTTTATACTGCAGCTAATGGTCGCGTCATAAAATCCTTTAGTAACACCTCGATCCTGGTACTTGACCTCTTTATTTATCTTTCTGCAGTGAGGAGGTGGCCAGACATGGCTTCACAGTTATTGTGGACATGCGTGGTTCTAAGTGGGACAGCATCAAGCCTCTGCTGAAGATCCTTCAGGAGTCTTTTCCTTCTTGCATCCACGTCGCCCTTATTATCAAGCCAGACAACTTCTGGCAGAAGCAGAGGACCAACTTCGGCAGCTCCAAGTTTGAATTTGAGGTGAGTGCTACTCTTTTTAACATCAGTGTCACGGGTTTCATTGCTGTGGTTGCTGTACATTAACTGGTTGTCTTTTAAGCTCTTCGAAGTGTATGTAAAATGCTATTTTCCACAGATGATGGAAGGATGCTGCTAGTTCTCATTGCATCAGTGTGATTCAAGATGAACAATGAGTTGTAGCTATTAGAGCTCGAGTTAGTATTACATAGCCCTCGGTTTTAATTTATCAGCTCTAATTGGACTGGCGCTCAGTGACAGTGGCACTGTTCTGTCCCGTGTGGGCATGTGGTGCTGGTATATTTAGTCCTGACCTAGTTACTATGGAAACAGGATATATAGGACATGGTGAAGCAATTCATCCCAACAGTAGTGAATTGGTTTTGGACAGGTCACTTGGTTTTTTTTTAGAACATAAACTTTACTGTTTGTGATTGATGTGATGACTATTAAAATGTTTGAGTCTCTTCAGCTGGTTGCAAAGTTCTTGATGGAGTAGAAGTGAACAAAATGTGTCCTGCTCTTCCTCAAAAAAAACACCTTCTCATCATCCAGTAGCACATGATCATGGTTTCAATGTGCAGCTGCCTGCCCAGCTAATAAAAGCTCTAGTTATTATAGCTCCTATAGCACTCAGGTAGACTCCCGCCCAAGTCCCAGATTGTTTTCCATTTTCTTTGTGAAACTCAGCAGTTTCTGTTTGTTCTTCCGAAGGGCTTACGTCTGTGTATTTCCAGCTTATTAATGATAACAAAAATGCTGCATTAAATGTCTGGAATGTTTTTTTTAGGTAACTCCACCTACAGTAGCACTAGAGATGTGGAACCACTGACTCTGCACATTGTTTTCATAATCTGGGTTTAATAATGCTAGATATTTTGACATGCTATGCAATATGATGATATGGGAACTATGACTATGTAAATTGTGGTGTTCTCTCTCTTTTACATCCACCTTTTGTCTACTCCATACACAACTATCCACACTAGACGGTGATGGTCTCCTTAGAAGGTTTATCCAAGATTGTGGACCCGTCCCAGCTGACTGCGGACTTTGAGGGCAGCTTAGATTACAATCACGATGAATGGATTGAGGTTTGTTTTGTTTTGATCTTTCTATGCTCTTCTATTTATTAAGGTACACATAAGACAACAGTATTTGACAAAAGGCTTTTTTTTTTACAGTTAAGAAAACAGCAGAATATGATTTAATCAACATCTTGTCTTATACTAATACATAAATACATTTAGAAGTATTTCCAGGTTTGAAAATGTAGGACACTCTTAATCTCCACTTCAGGTGCGGCTTGCATACGAGACCTTTGCCAGCGATGCAGCACGATCTCTGGCACGCCTGGAGGAGCTTCAGGAGACTTTGTCTCAGCGTGATCTCCCACGGGACCTCGAGGGTGCTCGGCGACTTATGGAAGAACATGCCGCACTGAAGAAACGCGCCACTAAGGCATCGGTGGAGGAGCTGGACACGCAGGGACGAAGGCTGCTCCAAAGGCTACAGTCACAAACTGGAGGAGGTGGGAGTGGTGGTGAAGGTGGTTATGGTAACCGTGCCGGTGGGGCCAGTGGAGATTCCAGTGACCATCATGGTTTCCACATGCATGTAGACGCACACAACCTAATGGCTAAAGTGACAGGTTTGTTGGATAAGCTGCATGGGACACGACAAAATCTGCAGCAGCTGTGGCACATGAGGAAGCTGAAGCTGGACCAGTGTTTCCAGCTTCGACTGTTTGAACAGGATGCTGAGAAGGTGAGAGTGTTGTTCTGCTCTATTCCTTTGTAACAGGATTTACAAAAAAAGTAAAAGTAAAGTTAACTGGTTTTTGACTGCCTCTGTACCTCTGTGAACGTGCAATGATGCCAGTCTTAGCCAGATATTTAAAAACATTTTTACATTAATTAACATTAATCCACGCATTTTAGTCGTCTGATCGACTTTCATCCCCACAAAGGCCAGATTAGTGAGGGTGTGTGTGTGTGTGTTCATAGTGTTTGAAGACGTGTAGTAGTGTTTGAGATGTTGAACTGAAACTACTGACCAGGGTTGAGAGAAGGTTTTGTTAAAAAAATTAAGTAATATATTTTGAATGAAATTAAATGATTTTTATGTCTATTTTCATTTCAAATCTGAGACAGATATTATTTGGACTATGTGTTTCTGTGCATGGAAAGAGAGAAAATAAATATATTATATATAGTATGGAAATGTAGCTACATGAACTACACAGAACTAGTGGTAAATGCTGTGCCGAGTAGACACTACCCTACACACACTACACACACACAAAACTTTTGGTTAATGACAAAGACAAAAACCCACTCTTATACTCACGGATGTTAAGACCCTTTCTGTGTGTGACATTTCCTTGCCCTCTTCTGTGTAGATGTTTGACTGGATCATGCACAACAAGGGGCTTTTCCTCACCAGTTACACGGAGATCGGAGGGAACCACCAGCATGCTGTCGAGCTGCAGACCCAGCACAACCACTTTGCTATGAATTGCATGGTAAGACGCTGTTTTCCCGATACTAAACCCGTTCACAATCTATCATTAGTGCCACCATTCACAGTAACAGGCTTCAACCGAAGCACACACACAAACACAAACATGGCCCTTCTTGTTTTCACCACCTCATTCCAAACCGTTCCTTCCCTTTGGACTGTGCCTTGCTGTAAACTAGTATTTTCTGTCCTGCCACTGTCTCTCTTTTATTATTCGGTTGTTTTCCGCTGTGCTCCCCCCTCTGTCATGTCTTGTCACAGTGCTGTTCACATAATTGACCCATATCGCCTGTGTGCCCCTCCCGTAGCTGTTTGCTGCCCTCTGCTGCATCACCCCACCCCCTCCCATACCTCACTGTAGTGTGTGGAGCACTGCTGCTGACTAATAAGAGTAACTGAGGACATTATACCATATCGACTCTGTAGTGGCACAGTGGCGGCTCTGCCAGTTTTTACTGAAACCTTTAACCCCTCGTGGTGTCAGTCACTGCAAAGATATTACATCTTTTCTTGGCCCTTTTTTACTCTTTGTTTTCCACCTGGCACACACATACGTTCTCCTCTTTATTCCATTTTCATTGAATAGCCTCAGTGACCCTGTGGGGCTTCTGTTCCATTCATCCATTGCAGTGCCCCTGATTTTTACTACCTCATAATCATATCTTGTGCCTTTCTGGACAACATAATTAAGATCTTAAATGAAGCCTGAACCTGCTGGTATTTCTTAAGGCTATGGGGTTCTTTGTTTTGGATTCAAATTGGATTGAAAAACTGACTAATTAAAAACAAAGAAAAGAAAGAAATGTCTCAATATGTTCTGCCCATTGCCTCTAATTTAGACAAAAAAAACATCCCAACCCCAAAAAGCAAAGATATTTTTCCCTTGCATTATAACTATTGTGAGTGTGACAATAGAGTCACCACGGGAGAGCAGGGCCCATGGCTGAAATCTTCCCACCCACAGTCTCACTGTTGTTAAGAGTCATTTGCAGTGAGCAGCGTCAACACGAGGTCCCACTGGCAGCTTCAGTGACCACCCAAAGCCAGTGGAGTCAACACCGAACAGTAGTGGAGGACAGATGGACCTGCAGCCCAAACTCACACATGAATTCCCAGTATGCACGGTGGACGCTCAGAGTGGCCAACGCCCCCTCCAACCATTCTTCCACAGGAAGTAACATTTCCTCTTCCTGTTGCCTGCTCGCCTGAATGGAAATTCGTGGTGTCATTGTGTTTATGTGTGTTTCCAAAAACTTTGAACTTTCATAGGAGAGAAATACAAGGTGAAACAACAAAGTTACACATGCTCCACCGACAAACCGCTGACACCAGTGGTCACAGAATGTTGTCACTGCATCACCAGGCTTTTGTTGAACTGTATTAAGCACCAGAATTCATATGACCATCATCAGCTCTAAGTCAGGGTTAAAACCAGATGCTAATGGTGACTGTTGGCAATCATCCACTATCATATAATGATTTTGTACTCTTATTTTGCTGTTATGCCCTCTATGGGAGACACTTTACAAATGCAGTTTGGGAAACATTTACACAATACTACTTCACAATGTGGAAAGAAGCATATGTCTTTGTTTGTTGTTATAACCATGGATTAAAATAGAAATATTCAAAAGTTCATATATTCAAATTCATAGTTCACTTGATTAAGAATTAATGGTCATTTACAGAACAGATGAATCAGATTAGCATAAACAACTCAATGTAACTAACTACCAGCTTCTCTGCTTATTTCTACAAAATCACTGCATCATCTACTAATCTTATTTTACAAGTCTGGTACAACCAGACAAAAAGTGCTCGACATCAAAAAATCCTAAATATATCTATAATAGATTTTTACAAGCTCATTTTATTGGCCTAAAATCTTGAGTAGAGAATAAGTGGAAAACATTGGCAGCTTATGAGTAATGGGTATTTGCACTTCCAGTGTTCATAGGAAGTGTAGATAGGATTAAGTCCAATTAATACATCAGTAGCAGTGGGTTTATTGAGTTATCTGCATTTAGCTTTGTAATCTGAAACCCGAAATAACAACAAACTCATCTAAAAATGCAAAGTACATGCAAATGAAAAGAAATCTGTCCTTTGAAGAAAGCTTAGTGTGACTGGTTGTTTTGGATGTTAAGGAGTCTGGGCTGACCTTACTTCCTGAGTGTTCACCCACCACCCCTGTTAACTTCCTGTCGTGTGCTGTGACACATTTGTAGCAAGGGTGAAATTTATTGAGGAATTATTTCTCAAACATAGAGTTTACAGTGTAAATATACACTACTTAGCTGATGAACCTACTTGTTCTTTTAGCAATGTTAAATTAATAATTGTTGCCCTGGTAATTGATTTATGGAGAAACAGTGTTGTCGTCCTTTCCCACTTGTCTCTCGGCTTTCTCTTTCTTTCTCCCTTCTCTGTTTCTCTTCCCCCATGCCCTCAGGTTAAATTCAGCAAAACCGTCAACCGATCTGCCCCGTCCATCCCCCATCCCCATTTCTGTCCACCAGTTTTAGATTAAGGCTTTACCTCCCAGTGTGTTCGAGTAGTCCAGCTTCTGTTATTTAATCTAATTCATAATGTTGTGCAGATGGCACAAAGGGCCTTCAGGGTTAGTGGCTCTTACTCTGCAACTCTGTTCTCCTTTAACTCCCCATCCTGTCCTTCCGTTTTTCATTGTTTGAGAAACACATAGTCAGAAATCCTTTCAAAGTCTCAAAGGTTAAATTAAAATGGAACAATCCAGCTTCTGCAGCTTCTTGTGAGTAGACTCACTCTTCCCAGCAGCCGTTTGACGGGAATAGCTGGTGTTTGGTTCATCTTTCCTTCCCGTTGTGAGTAAAACAGGCAAACTAAAGGCAATAATAGGCACCAGGAGCCGTAATTGAATAGAATAATAACAGGCTTTTAACACAGTTGTTAATTAGCATTTGCTGATCCATGCCTATCTACACAAAACAGGTTGGAGCCCATATATAAAACAAGAGTGCAGGGTTAAAAGGCGAATGGGTTTCCTTCATTATTTCCATGGTGGTATGTTTCATAAGTTAATGATTTTTATCCAGGATCCACAAGGTTGTGTGTGTGTGTGTTTGTGTGTGTGGGAGGGGATGGGACGCTTATGAAAATGTGTGCCTAAATGTAATTATAGCAACTATATTTACCAAACATACTTTAATTGCACAGCAAAACTATAGCCAATCGTGGTTGTTTGAAGATACAGTTGTAGCTTCATGCATCATGGCACCCAAAATTAAACTACAACAACACAGGAGCTGGCAGCCTCTTAATTTACCTGGGCTGGATGCCAAAATGTTAACCCTACCCAGAAAAACACAAGGTGAGTTAGTGGGGCCTAATATAAGCTTTCTTTAGGTTTAAACCACTTGAAACAACCTGTCTATCAGACCGGTTCTCTAAAGAGATGTCAAGGAAAATAAACCAAATTAACTATTAGTATATTAAGTGTTTGAATAAATCAAAGCCAATTATTGGTTTGTATTTTAACCCTTTATTTGTTGCTTCTCTGTCTTTCCCTAAACACAGAATGTGTATGTGAACATCAATCGGATCATGTCAGTCGGGAACCGACTCTTGGAGTCCGGCCACTACGCCTCCCAGCAGATCCAGCAGATCTCAGGCCAGCTGGAGCAGGAGTGGAAGGCCTTTGCTGCAGCACTGGACGAACGCAGCACCCTGTTGGAAATGTCTGCCAGCTTCCATCAGAAAGCAGATCAGGTAGCGAGAGATGCACAAAGACTTGGTTTTCACTTCTAATGATGTCAACAGACAAAAACACGACAATATGTCTGCATATAATCACCATGCAAAAACTGGCTGAAGAAGACACACTATTGCCACTGAAATACTACATAGTATTTGAATCAGTTTACAAATTGCTGAGTTCTTTCACATTTGCATCAAATATATGTGAATGAGCAAATGAGAGCTGGAAGGCAGCATGCTGATAAGATTCTTTGTCATGTGTTTTTCATATTATGTCAAAAGCCTTTTATAATTCAATAGATTTTAATTATAAATTAATTTGAAGTCAAAGAGTTTAATATTATTTATAATATCCACCACACACACACACACACACATTTCTCTCATACACTTTGCATGCAGTGGTGTTTCTTTGTCTTTAATAGACATAAAGAATCTTTTAAATGATTAATACTGCTTTACTTTGTTTCCTTTATGTTTGCATTACCAATGTATGATTTACAGTAGCTGCTGTCTCCTGTCATTTATGTGGCTCCTTTTGTTTAAAAGCTTTAATTTTCATACTTTTTTCTGTTTAAAGAGCAATTTATGCAGGAGAGCAAGTCATTCCAAAGGGTTCACTTATTTTTACCTTCTGTTTTTTATGGATCTTTGTTTGTTATGTGTGTTCTCACTACAGTACATGAGTAAAGTGGAGCCGTGGTGCAAGGCTTGTGGGGAAGGAGAGCTGCCCTCTGAGCTTCAGGATCTGGAAGACACAATCCACCACCATCAAGGACTATATGAGCACATTACCACCGCATACTCTGAGGTCAGAATACAAAAAAACACACACATGCATACAAGGCACGAATATTGACAACAACACCCACCACTGAATACAATGTAAGAAACAATTATTCAAATAAAATATACAAAATGAGCAACATACACACACAAAATGAAGTCTCTCCAATAAAAACATTGCAAAAAGACAACAATGAGAATTTATATTTGGGGAGATGGAAAAAGCAAGCAAATGACGTATTGATTGCATCTAGGTTAATATCAATATACTGTACCTAAAATAGCATAAAGCAGTATTCTAAGTTTCAAAGGTACTCGGCATGAAAGAGTGAAATACCGTTTAATTGTGCATTCTAAATTTAGATGAATCAGAAGAGTGGTCCCTCTATTTTATTTAACATGATAAGTGCCTTCTCTTCAACCTAATTTCTAATTAGTGATGAAGACTTTTTTGTATGCTGAACCACACATCAAACCTTCACAGGTAAGCCAGGATGGGAAGTCTCTATTGGATAAACTCCAGCGACCTTTGACCCCCGGAAGTGCTGATTCATTAATGGCATCAGCTAACTACTCCAAAGCTGTACACCATGTCCTGGACATCATCCACGAGGTGCTTCATCACCAGAGGCAGCTGGAAAACATCTGGCAGCATAGGAAGGTTCGCCTGCACCAGCGCCTGCAGCTGTGTGTCTTTCAGCAGGATGTGCAGCAAGTAAGAGATTCGTGCAGACACTGAGAATGAAAACATTGTTTATTTTAATGGTTTGTCATTGTTTTGTAACTACGCTGTATTTTCACATTATGACGATGAAGAAATCATTTGGCAGCTTAGAGGAGGATAGCATAAGCATCCATACTGGATTGCATAAGTATGCATCCATACAGGACAGCAGAGAGTGTGATAGTAAGAACATGAAATAATCATCTGCACTTTCTTCTGAGGTCTTCTTCCACTTCCCCCCGGGTTTTCAAAGTCTCTATTTTTCTGCGTGACTGTCTTGATGGCAGAGCTCTTAGATCAAACTCCGGAGTTGGTTTGTAGTGTATCTGCATTTCTCCCCTTTGGGCATGAACTCCTCTGTCTCTCTGCTGTCTCCCCCTCACTCTCTTTCTCTTTCTCACTCTTTCTTGCTGCATCACAAGCTTCTCTAGCAGTATTCTAGCTTCTGTCTTTCAGCTTCTCCATCCACTCTTTCATCACCCTTCCTCTTGGTAGTGGTTTCCATGGTGATGCAATTTACTGTCACATAAAGTGTCGAGGGCATTGTGCACGTGATCGTGTGCTTGTCCCTTCACAAATATTCTCTCAGAGACCTTGAAAACATCATGAAAACCCCACATAGAAACAGATGGAGTATAGCAATCTGTTTAATAGATAATAAGGTAATTATGTACTAAGATTTATAGCTAATCTCATCCACAGTGGAAATGTTGACACTTTGCTCTGCTTGGATTTCCTATTAAGTAAACCGTAATTGTCCACACTTGGGAATTTAAATAAGACGGACTGCACATGGAGTTAAAGGATAAAGAAAGACGGAATTAGAAGAGGGAAGAGTAAGCAAGACAGAGGAGTAAGGCAGAGAGAGAGGGGGATATTTATATTCTGCTGAAACTATAATGGTTATTAATACAGCCATTGCAGTCAATTGCCCCCCCTGCTGCTTAAAAATGTCAACTGCATCACCAGTGCTCGGTTATCCTGTGTTCAATGTGCATATTTAAAAAAATGTATGCGTACATTATTGTGTTTCCTTTTCAAGGTGCTAGATTGGATAGAAAACCATGGTGAGGCCTTCCTAAGTAAACACACTGGGGTTGGAAAGTCTTTGCACAGAGCCAGGGCTCTGCAGAAGAGACATGAAGACTTTGAAGAGGTTGCACAGGTGAGTTTTACATCATGCATTAAAAAAGTTTCAGCAAAGAATGCATCTTCATCTTGTGTCTTACTTTTTCCTCTATACACAAATGCACATGCACACACATTTATGTTGCATCCCACCGTGTACATTTTACATTAAAAAAAATGTTTAGGTAAAGTCTTATTTCAGAGGACAGATGGGCTGAACAAGATGATGTAGGTTAGAACTAAATATTAAAAAAATAATTTTTAGAGAAAAAAGGGAAGTTAACCATGACTGTGTTAGAAATACTGTACTCTCATCTTTAATGTACTTCACGTTTCAGAACACCTACACCAATGCTGACAAGTTGCTAGAAGCAGCAGAGCAGCTGGCACAGACTGGGGAGTGTGACCCAGAGGAAATTTACCAGGCTGCCCACCAGCTAGAAGATCGCGTCCAGGACTTTGTACGACGTGTTGAGCAGCGTAAAGTCCTGCTGGACATGTCTGTTGCCTTCCACACACACGTCAAAGAGGTGCGTTTGACTCTTTCCCTCACATTAACCACATGAATTTAACTCCTGTGTTTTGCCTGAAGCTAAACTGTCCTGCTACTAATGATCGGGGGACGTAGGGGGGCAACAATTCACTGATCCCACTGCTGGTTGTCATTGTCAAGGATCTGTCGGGTCCTTGTCCATTGTTGACTTACTAGTAAGAGAAGTTGTCTGCTCAGTTTTTTTCCCTCTATAATACTTACCACCAGTGGCAAGTTTGTAGTTTTTTTCCCATATCTCTGAACAAGTGACCTCTCCTGTCACTGTGAAATAAAAAGACATTATTTAGATATTATTTAGATAGCACACAGAGGGAACATACTTAACCACGGCTACACAGTCCTTTAACAATGTTTGAAATGTAACACGTTACCATTAAAATTTAACATTTCAGATATATGAATCTAAATAAACATGTAATATTAGCAATTATCAATATTCGCTATGTTGGGTATATTTACAAGGGCAACAAGGACATAACTAAATACTGTAAAAATATCATATTTGTGTTGGGCCAATTGTAGGTAATGTGTGACATCTTTTTTTCACACTAATTATTAGTTTGCCCTTTTAAATTTGCCACTGCTGTTCATTTTTTGAAAACCATTTCAATTTTTTTTTTTTAAGTTTACCTCGAAAAGTCACTTTGCTTTTTACGTCATTCATAGTGCGAGAGGTGCTGTATGTGTGCTTAAAAGAGTTTGTGTGTGTTTGTGCACGTCATTCCTCAAAATGCTCCTGAACATGTTCGAGGCAAAGTCATTAGGTTTTCCCTGGTGCTTTCTCTTCTTTTTTTAGTGCTTTTGTGTTTACACAAAGACAGTCTGTCTCAATCTGCCTCGTCCTTCACTATGAATGACAATCACTCACAATGTTTCCTAAAAAATAAAGAAGAAACTAGACCGGACTGGGTAGAAATACAGTCAACAATGTAGTGGACATGTAAGAGCTAATCACTATCCCCAGGCCCATGATGCCTCTGATGTGAAAATCATCACCATCAAAATGAACCTTTCCACCTTGATGGAGCGCTGTACTCTGCGTGTGTTAACACTACATCCTGTTTACATAGTCACAGAGACAGTCCGAGCCACAGCGTTATTAATGAAGCTACTCTTTAATGTCCATATGGACTAATCTCCTTTTTCCCATCTGTCATCTCACACTGGTGCATTTCACCGTGTGTTGTCTGTGTGAGCCATTGTGAGTGCAGTGTGTGTGTTCCTGTCCGTGCATATCCTCCTGTGTGTGTGTGTGTGTGTGTGTGTCCATCCTTCCTGACCATCACTAGTTGTGTGGAAGCCTTTGGACGGCATCCAGCGTGTTGAAAGGCATCAACCCATTTACTGTGGAAACAGAGCGTGAACTGTATAGACATCCATCACCACTGATTTCTATAAAGTTGACAGACAAAGTGAATCTAATGTTAAATAAACTGCCACAAGGCTTTAATAGAAAGGGTTTGCTAATTTGTATTTTGTGGTGTTTGGATGTTGCGTGTCTCTTTATATGATGCCAGTTAATATGGAAGATGCCATATGACACTAAGTGGATGATATACAAACAGAAAAATACAGTAGAAGTGTTTTTGAGTCGGCCGTGTGGGTGTTAGACACACCATAGGTGCCAGGATCTCCCTCCTGCAGCCCGAATGGTGTGCCAGGCCTTTAGCACCGTGAGCCAACTCACCCAGATGGCTAATCTGTTACCAAGATGACCATTCACAAAACACCAGCTTTGAGCAAAACTGGATCGATTTTTTTCTCCCGTCCTCCCTCCAACTATTTGTTTCTCAGCTCTTACCCAGTGCTCTGTAAACTTTAGGGTTTTCAAACGGCTTAGTTTGCGATGTGACCTACATTTTAACTGGCTCGCACGTTCTGTCAATCACTGTTAGCTGTGGACGTGGTTGGAGGAGCTTCAGAAGGAGCTGCTGGATGATGTGTATGCAGAGTCGGTGGAAGCAGTGCAAGACCTGATCAAGCGTTTTGGGCAGCAGCAGCAGACCACCCTGCAGGCTACTGTCAATGTGATCAAGGAGGGCGAGGGCCTCATTCAACAGCTCAGGTGACAGTTCACTGAAGCCTGAATTTTATTATGTATGCACACACACACAGCAATATTCACACCTAAGTCATACAACAAATTAACGCTTACAGTGAAGTTTTTTTTAAGAATGGAGGATAATAAATAAATAACTGAAAATATGAACTCACCAAATACCTACACTTAGTGATTTGATATTGTTTCTGCCATACAGCGCAGTAGTTCACAAACCACAGGATCAGTGGTTCTCTCTCGGTTTTTCTGACCACATGTTGAAGTGTCCTTGGACAAGACACTGAACCCAGAAATTGCCCCTGTGTGCTTCTTATTTGTGAGCTTGTTAGCTCAATTGTAACCTGACCTCTGACTGCATTCGCCGCTGAACCTCTTAATTTGACTCTAGCGGTATTTGACTCTTCCCTCAGAGACTCGGCCATCTCGAGCAACAAGACTCCCCATAACAGCTCCATGGCCCACATCGAGAGTGTGCTGCAGCAGCTGGATGAGGCCCAGGGCCAGATGGAGGAGCTCTTCCAGGAAAGGAAGATCAAACTGGAGCTTTTTCTTCAACTCCGCATCTTTGAAAGGGACGCAATCGATGTGAGTAGGCGGGAAATGGATACTTGGTGCATGGCGACTTTAGCTTTTTCCTTCCATGTTCAGGCAAAAGTAAGAGTGAGAGAGACACAACGAGCAGAGGATAGGATTTGAGGATTGTTCAGGGCTGAAAGAGCATAAAGGAGTGGGAGTGGATGAAGCATAAGATGGGTAACAGACAGATAATGCCAGTAAGACTAGCAACTGAAATGCCTGAGGGGAAAGTAGTAAAAAAAAATATGGCTTCACTAATGAGCACTAAAAGTCAGAGGTGGAGCATAATCTTTAAACATTTAGACATAAAGGAAGGTGGAGCACAAAAGAGAGGTGAGGTGGAAAGCAGAGAGGAGGGAGAAGAAAGATTGTGCATCATATTAGTCTGTTTTATTTGAGCTGTTTTTCCCCTTGATTTACTTTTTTCTGAAATGCAAAACCTAAATTACATGTAGAAGCAAGAGAGAAACTAATAAACTATGACTGAACTGCTACGCTGTGAAATGGGAATGGAGCTTGGTGGAATTCACTGCAGTCCTCTCATGTGTACTACATTTAAAAAGTATTTAGTTCCACTTGATGCATCTCATCCACTGACTCATTCCAGTTTTGTTTCCCCCTCCTCAGTCTGCTATTGGCTACGTCATATCCACTAATTCCTTCATGTCCCACTGTGAGAGTGAACGTTTTTCTCAGCTGGTGCTCAGATATAATGACTGCTCTTGCAAAATATTTATATTTGTGGTGATATTTTTTTTTACCATGGCCATCAAATCTGATTTGTTGAGCCATGCTACTATATGACAAATGAATTCCATTCTGTCATGTTAGAAGCAAAAGCCTGAAGCTGAAGATGCACGATTAAATCCATGATTATCAGTGTAAGTACAAAATAATAACAGATATGAAGAGCTTGTGGAGCATGAATGAAAATGTGTGTAGTAGAAATATTTTCACACAAAGTCTGTATCACAATATCAGTTAAGGTTACACCTCTTCTGTCAAACCTTTTTTCAGATGCACACAATTAACTTTGTTTATTTTGTTGATCAGATGATATTATATTTGCTTTACCTTTCCTTGTATTGTCATCTGAATGTATTTGTTAAAACCAACATCTTTAAAAACATGAGCATTGTTAAGTAGAGGATTATTACCTGGGATCCTAGGTGTTGTAATATCTAAAAGATATAAGATGGTGGTGTTGCTCTTCTGCAGTTTGTTATGTCTGCACTGTTAAATCCAAAAGAACATATAAGTCTCGCGTTAGCAGTGCGTGTCAAGTCAAGGAATGGTTGTAAATCTGCTAATCACTCATATAGAAGTACGCCCACACATGCACAGACAGACACAGATAGACACAGGATTAATATGACACAATGCTCGAGCATGAAAATGGGTGGAGGCGGCATTTGTATCCCTGCACTCTCTCTACACACACACAAACACACACACACACACACACAACATGACACTCCCTCCTTGTTTGACGAGGGGGGGGGTGTTTGAGGTGAGGGCACGTGTTGAGGTGAGACATACACTCGTCTCACAGTTTGTCTCGGACGATGAACCCAGTTTTACTGCTAACAAGCTGGAACAAAACATAGTCAGGAGGAGGCTTTTATATCTTGTATTAGTTTGTTTCCACAGTGTTGGATTTTGAGGGAAATGCTCTTCTTTCACACAGAGGGCATTTTGCTAAACTGTAAGAGGAGAGGAAAACAGAATGCAGATGAGTGCTTGGTAAGTTTTTACTTACTTTGGTTGGAAAAAGGGACTCATATTAGTCTGCCATGCTAAGGTTTGATAGGTTTACTATGAAGCGGAGATTTTATTTTAGCTGGAGAACCATGAATCGAAAATTCCTGGTGTATAATCGTCAGAAAGCAATTTAAAAAATGCTCTTTTTTGTAAAATAGGTTTTTGTATATTTTATTGCAGAGGCCCATCAAGGACCTTACAGTCATATTGTTGCCTTTTATATATTGTTTTTGTATGGGTTGGAATATCAACAATATCATGACATTTAACTGATTTGTGTCAAACCTTGTCCGAAGTTTAAAACATTGACTTCACTGCCTTAAAAATATTTCCATGATCCAAGGCTTGTCTGGATCCAAGTGTGTGGGGTCAGTCTGTGGTTTGGGTCTTTGTTTCCAGGAGAGCTCGACAGGCCTGCTGTGTGAGAAATGTGAAAATAAGTCTTTAATCATAAGTGGAGGAGGTTCTGCCTTTCATTGCATACCAGCTTGAAGGCATGTACCGTGCAAGCCTGAGCACTAACACACTATTTTACAGATAGATGTGAGGAACTCCTAGTTACTGGATCCAGTTGATCTTTTAATCCAGTATCGAGATGCATATGTTGTAAGAGGGAAGCAAAAGCTGAGGGTCGATAACTAACTAAGAGTTTGCAATCAAATATATGAATGTCCGTACAGGTGGTCTTTGTAGTGCATTAAATTATCACCACATTTTGATGACAGGAGTTTGTATTAACAGAGGCTGACCAAAATAAATACTGGTTATTTTGTCAGATCATATTAAGTACAAAACAAAACAGTTTGCTATTCATGTGCAACATACAGTAGTTTAGGCAAGTGGAGAAGACAGAGAAACAAATATAAGATAAAGAAAACATTTTATTTTTATCCTGGGTAGGTATTTCCCAGTGTTACCTAAATGTTGCTATAACAGCATAAACGTTTTCATAATCATGATATGCATTGAATAGTTACACCTAAAATGTTTTGCCAAGTTCATCTGCATTATGAACAAAACCTAAAATGTATAGCACTCTTGTTTTCTCCTCACCCACTGACAGGATCAGTTCTAGTCTGGGGAAATACTGAACCTGAGACATATTCAGAGAGGAAATTACAAATGGCAGGTCCTGAGAGGATCCTAGTCTCATAGAAAGATTTAGTTACACTTTAGGAATGTTTTAATCAGCCATTGCTTTTTATCTTATCACGGTTACATGATTAGAGCAAACTCTTTTCCCTGTCTACGTCTCTCTCTGTCTGTGCGTGTCGCTGTTTCCTCTTCTTCTGTTGGTTCCTCGTTGGAACTCAGTGAACTTTCCCTTAAAAGTCGTCTTATATAATGTTTGTTGAAGGTCTTCTGTAACATCTGACATCAGTCACTAAATTTATTAGGACAGCTGCCAAAGCATCTCATTTTCATCTTCATTTCACAGATTGAATTTCACCTCTGTAACCAGCCACTGTGGGACACGTTCACAGTGTTTACTTGTAATTCTCTTGGATCTCCAGTTGTTTAAAAATGACAAAGCTTTGCATTTCACATTGACACATTCTTAAGGTTATTTTACAAGGTTCTAGAGCAGCTGAATACTGGACAGACGTGAGGCTCAAACCTCCAAACTTTCCCCTCAAGTTACCAAAGTTGAAATTAAATCAGGTTTGTCTTTCATGGCTCATGTTATGGCTGCAGTCTGGTACATGTCATGCGTAAAAGCATAAATCTGACATTAAGTTATGATTTCACACTATATCAGGTCAGAGGGGCAGTTTCATTGAGCAAATGATGAGTTCTAACAATTTTGGAAAAGGGGAGAATAATTTAGTAAATTCATCTGCCGTTTAACTGAAAGTTCTACAGTAAATACTTTAACGTTTTGCTCTTGACTGCTTTTTTAATAGTAATACTGTCTCACTCACAAACTAAATCGACTTTGTGACACTTACAGACTTAATGATTCTTTCTCTATTAAGTTTTTAATAAAACTGAACACACCCTGCAGATGTCATAGAGTAATTGCCTTACAGGAAAAGGAGTTCACAGCATAACACAAATGCAAAACGACAACAAGTTATTATGACAAGCAGAGCCAATTAGGAAACATTTGATGATTATTAATTAAAAAATTACTGTATGATATAGCCATAAAAAACTGTACTGCATCATCAGTTACAGTAAAAAAAGCCACATCAGCCACAATTTTAGAATTTATAGTAATTCAACATACCCCAAGGCAGGAGGTGGGTAAGTTATGAAACAAAGTGTAGACTCCAGAGTTTATTTAACCAAAAAAACAAAAAAACCCACTGACAGACAGTGCTAGAGTGTGCCAGGATCAAGATGCCCCCGGTGTCATGATTCAGTCTGCGTGGGCAGTCGGAGACAAGTGCTGACATCTCCGTACATCTGCTTTATCAGCCGTGTTTTACCAGCCGTGCATCACCAGTGTAATATAATATCTATTATTATTCAGGGTGTTGGGTTACAGCAATAAAACTGTCTGACTAGGTATTCAAAACTTCTCTTGCCCATAAAATTCTACGAAAATTGAAATTGCTCTGCTTTGAAACTCACAGAATATTTTTTTGTGGGCAAGCTTTATAATGTTAGCAGTGTAATATCTGTCATTACATCTATCCATCAGGCCATAAGCCTGCTTCCTGTGAGTTATTGTGTCTGTCTCTGCCCCCGTGCTCCCTCTCAGATCATCTCAGACCTGGAGTCATGGAACGAGGAACTGTCGCAGCAAATGAGTGACTTTGACACCGAGGACCTGACACTGGCTGAACAGAGGCTACAGCATCATGCGGACAAGGCCCTCACAATGAACAACCTCACCTTCGACGTCATCCACCAGGGACAAGAGCTGCTGCAGTATGTCACAGAGGTCCAGGCTTCTGGTGAGTGTGGGAATAGAAATACCCTCCCTCAAGCTATTATTAAAGCACAGAGCAAATGAGAGCGGAAGAGCTGGATGCTAGAAAGGCAAGGAAGTGAATGGGTGTGTAATTACAAATTTATGAAAAGGGGAGGAGAGAGAAATGGAGACAGAGCTGCTTTCTGTCTGTACCATCTGGTGAAGCTGCTGTTGGGCCACAAAGTCACATACAAATGAGTTTTAGATGACCAAACCTACCAAGTTGTTGTGATGGTCTACGTTAAAGGTTACAAGGACAAACGTAGCAGATGCAAACATCTGGCTTTGCTCCGTGATGTGGACCAGCTGTAGTTCAGTTCATAGAACATTTTTTTCTTCGATCCCCAGCTCATCCTACAGTAGTTGTGTCAAAGAGCTTTAGACAGGACACTGAATCCCTAAGGAGACCCGTTAGGGATTCTCTCCAGTGATCCAGCTGTCGCTATTCAAGAGTACATTTATTACATGTATTTTTCTGTGTTTGTCAGCCAGTAGAAATATGTGAAATAATGATGGTCATTTAAATAGAGGGAGCATAAAGAAAAAAGACAGGAGATGTCTGTAATGTAATGAAATGTCCTTTGTGTGTAGGTGTGGAGCTCTTATGCGACAGAGACGTGGACATGGCCACGCGGGTTCAGGACCTGCTGGAGTTTCTCCGCGAGAAACAGCAGGAGCTGGACCTGGCAGCAGAGCAGCACAGGAGACATCTGGAGCAGTGTGTCCAATTAAGGCATCTGCAAGCAGAAGTCAAACAGGTATGTACTTGAAAATAAAGGTGAACGAGGAAATCAGGGACAGATTCTGAAATCACTCTTTACTATTTTTTACTCTTTTGAAAGAGTAATGGCTGCATTATACAAACTTAGTTTAAATAAGACAACTTACATGTTTTGTAGGCTTATAGCACATATTACACACAAATATTATTACAGCAGTATGTACACTCAATAGCCAGTTTATTAGGTACACCTGTACAGTCTAATGCAAGTCCATTAACGTTACTACTAAACGGTAAAATGTTTATGTCTAATCTGTCAGAAAGGTGATAATTCTACTGTGTGTTTATTACTAAAGTTTATTACTGTAGTTGGGAGTTGAAGAGGAGCACATTATATTAAGAGGTGATCCTAATGTTTTGGCTTTCGTTATTTTAAATAGCACTAAAACCCTGAAACCAGTTCTCACGGCAGAGCTGCTGTGTTGGATTGCATTGGGTTGTTGAGGTGTACCTAATAAACTGGCCAGTGAGTGCATAAAGTTAAGGAGTTGGAAGTGCATGTGAATGCTTACATGCGTTGCAGTAAAAAAACCCACAGGGCTGTCTGACGTTTCTCCTCCTAAGAAACATGGGAAGGCATTCGGACAGTTTACTTTGCGCTGTGATGTTACAGGGACTGTGCTGAAGGGATATGAATGCAGCAGCAGACTATGTTCTGCCTGTATATCACCATGGCTGGATGACTCATCCTGTGTCAACAATCTCTCACATTCCTCATCTCTCTCTCTCTCTCTCGCTCTCTCACTCCCTCACTATATTTCTGTCCGTCTTTGACTTGTGGGAATGGATGGACCAACACAGCGCGGTTGGATGTTGAGCCAACGAAAAGAGAGAGTGAGATAGATGGAGATGCAACAGAAGACAAATGGACCAGAATCACACTTGATAGGGAGAGAACAAGATAGAATTTCTTAGCTGGTTGTTGTGTTATTAAAATGCATGTCAAATAGCGGTTCCCTCCAAATATTCATCCAGTAGGTGTATGCAATCATAACAAGAAAACTGTGCAGAATTTGTGATATTTCAAAGCAAAAACAGAAACAAACAGAGCAGGTTTTTATAACAAGGCCTGTTATCACAGTGGTGCAGGCAAATAACAATAGGCTTCATGCTTCAACAAGGTGCTAGAATTAATGAAAAACTGAACACGAGCTGTGGCAGATATGAAACTGAGACTAAAATAACCCGACTTCCACATAAAGTCTGCTTTAGTAAAACACTGGCACCACATTGATCGGATCAGATCAATGTAATATTTCCAGTCACCTGTTCTATACACAGCATGGAATACAGAAAGCTATAGGACGCATGCAGCTAATAGTCATTCATAAATCAGCATTGTTCAAAGAGCCTGTTTTCTGCTCAGTCTAGTAAACATTACTGAGTGACAGCTCGCTGTATTGTCTACGCTGTAGGTTTTACGTAAATTGCAGTGTAAATCACAGCTAAACTCCTGTTGCCATTCATTGTTCCACGTAGGAAAGCCTACTGTAGCCATCACACCCCCTGCACACAATTCTGGGCAAAATAATTGTAACCCTGTGTGACTAAAATTGGAGGCAACCATAATCTGGTAATTGTAGACTATACTTGTGCTACTGATTTATTTAGAAATAGTTCAGCCCTTTTAGCCGTGGCCAAATATTACCACTGTAATGTTAGTGTGTGTTTTTTTCTTTTCTGTCTCTCTCTCTTGTCTTTTTTTTTTTTTGGACTTAAAAGTTCCAAATCCAGAGGTGGCTACTTGTTTCTTCACTGTTTTCTTTATGTCATTATGAAATGTTTCAGTTTAGGAGTAGAAGATAGGTAGTGTAGAATATATCGTGTTATGTAATGTCTAAAGGTTTGCCATAACATTCAATTTAACCATATTCCGCTGTTGTTTTTTCATGCATGAGACACATTATGCAGAAAGCAGGATATTCACTCAGTAAACCACAGGACATTGCAAGTGCAATGAAAACAACCCCGTCGAGGTTGCTAAAAACAAGAGTCAGACGTGTGTTGCATCATCACTTTTATAGCCAAGCTTCAGTTGCACTTCTGCCCGTCACCCACACAGCAGGTGTGCTTGCTGAGTCAGAGAGAGGGAGAGAGGTGTGTTGGAGCGACTACCCTTTGGCTAGAACTAGGTCAACTAAACTGTGAGCAAATGGGACTGTGTGTGCAGCTAAGAGCGTGAGTGTGAGCAGGAGGTGTGGTAGGTGAAGTGATTTGGCGCAGCGAGGAGAAAAGATTGATTGATTGAAAGAGGTGGGAGGTGGGGAGGGAAATGAGAGCAAAGTGGGATTTGAAGAGGCTGGAGGGATTATGAACAGGTAGAGGGAAATCAAGGGGGGTGTAAGGCTTGAAGGAATAATACCATTCTGTTTAAGAAATAAAATTAATAACACAACTGTTTGCGTGGCTTGTGTGTTGTGCTGCAGGTGCTGGGTTGGATCCGTAATGGCGAGTCCATGCTGAACGCTGGCCTGATCACAGCCAGTTCTTTACAAGAAGCTGAACAGCTGCAAAAAGAACACGAACAATTCCAACATGCAATAGAGGTAAATGACGCATAATTCACCTCGTGTCTACACTGAGGTCCGTGACTAGTCCATTTAACCTGCATTTCTTTATTTTCCCTCAGACTCTACATATTCAGTTTTTCCTCCTCCTCTTCGCTTTCACCGTGTTTGTCTCAATTAATTGCGTCTTTTTCTTCTGCCTTTTACCAGTTCTGCATCCCTCCTGTTTCGTTGTCCTTCATCCTTCAGCTTGTAGCCTTTCTGAAACCACACACATGTTCGTGTCTACCTGCACCTCCTCCCCTACTCACCAGAAGTCACACATGAAATGGAATTATGAATAATTAATATCTCTGCCTCTCTCTCCTCTCTCAGTTTACCTTTCTTCTTTTTTTCCCCTCTCTCTTGGCCACTGATTATGCAGGGTCCCTTTGAACTCTTTGAAGCCTGGCCCATTTTAATGCAAGCCTATACCTGACCTAGTTCTACAAAGTACACGCATACAGAAGAAAGACTTTATCATCAACTTCTTATGTAAACTTGCCATAACTGTAGTAATTGAAACCCACATTCGATCCTGCATGGTCAGAAAAGAGCATGTGAAATAGGAGCATCCTCACTGTACGTACCCTGCAGGTGCTGGAGACAGTAAAAAAAATGCCACACAAACGTTATCAAATCAAATCCTTCACTCTTCCTGTTATCTCCATCTGTTTTTCCTCTCACAAGTTGTCACAAGGAAAAAAAGCAATTCTTTTTTTATCCCTCTGTCTTATTTGCTCACTCCAGGATGGTCTTTACAACATGGCATTAATCAGACCTTCTTTTTTTCCCTCCTCTGTCGCTCTACAGTCCTCCATTCGCCACCTAACTGCCCTGCAGGGCCAATAGAAACCCGGCGTTGTATTTTCAAAGCAATCATTGTGACACAGACTTTCATATAACTCCTGAATTTCATTAATATTTTCTTATCTCCCCTTGTCCTCGATGCAGAAAACCCATCAGAGTGCGCTGCAGGTACAGCAGAAGGCTGAGGCCTTACTCCAGGCCAATCACTACGACATGGATCTGATCAGAGACTGTGCAGAGAAGGTATTGCTCTCTTACAATTTTACACACCAATGAGGAAAAACAAGAGTATCAACGGAGACACTGCAGCAGCTTCTTTAAGGCTGTGAGTGACAAACTGATGTGCTTTGTTTGACTTGAAGGTGGCAGACCATTGGCAGCAGCTGATGCTGAAGATGGAGGACCGACTCAAGCTGGTTAATGCCTCTGTGGCGTTTTACAAGACATCTGAGCAGGTATTGTGCGTCTGTGTGTGTGTGTTGAATTCTGTTACATAATCCTGAACCAGACTGACCCCCATGGAACCAGTTACACAGGTTCCATGGGGGTTAGTGTTTCTCCTCACAGTAGTTTTATTTATTGCACTATCCATGTCTCAGGTCTGCAGCGTGTTGGAAAGTCTGGAGCAGGAGTACAAACGAGAAGAAGACTGGTGCGGTGGTGCTGATAAACTAGGCCCAAATAGTGAGTCAGACCATGTGACTCCCATGATCAGCAAACATCTGGAGCAGAAAGAAGCCTTCCTCAAGGTGAGAAAGACTTTTCACATAGCAAAAGACACTTCTTTGTGCCATTTCCAAAATCATTTTTCAGGATAACTGAAGGATATTACTGCTGACCCTACTAGTGATATCTGTTCTCCCTCTACTCATGTACAGGCCTGTACGTTGGCCAGGCGTAACGCTGATGTCTTCTTAAAGTACCTACACAGAAACAGTGTCAACATGCCCGGCATGTTGTCCCACATCAAGGCTCCTGAGACTCAGGTTAAGAGTAAGTGGACGACCCACCGATCATCCTTATCCTCCCTGTGTGTTGTCATTCCAGGCAAACAGATCTAAGATGTTATTAGCTGATTTCAACTGTTTGGTGTGCTCATGTTTCATCAGATATCTTGAATGAGTTGCTGCAGAGAGAGAACAGAGTGCTCCACTTCTGGACCATGAGAAAGCGGAGGCTGGACCAGTGCCAGCAATACGTAGTGTTTGAGCGCAGCGCCAAACAGGTGTGTGCTTGTGTTTGTGTGGGCACTGGCAGCGAGCGCAATTCAGAGATACGACAGAGCAGATTAGTACACCGTGTCATTCGGGACAGATGTGGTAAAAATAAACCTCCTCCTCGTTACATGACCTGTTTGAACTGGAACTAAAGGGTGTTGATTTTGCAACATGCAGCTGCAACTTCCATCTTATTCTGTCTGGATTTTTTCTTAGTAATGGTACATTTCAGATAGACTGGAAGTGATGTAAACCGGCAGACATTTGCAACAGTGGCCATGTCTTAGAGATGACTATCATTATGTGGCAGAGCACTTCCAGACATATAGCTCCAACCACTCATTTTCCTCGTTTTAACATCTGCAATTTAATTTTATATTTTTCACAAGATCTGGGTAAAAATTCAGAATAACAGCTAATCTTTCACAATCAAACAAATATTTAAAGATATGAGGACGTAGTGAACTGAATTTGGACAGTGGCAACTCATTTACACACAACAGACTGAGTTGGTGTATTTCAGTTAAACATGAATTTGACTACTTGTACTTTTTTATCTTTAAGACACCAAAGCAAGTTCGAATCTGTGACACTTGGGCTGTTCGTGTTTGTGCACCGGGTCTAATCATAAGTCACTTGGCGCCCTCTTGTGGTGCTTTTAGAGCTCTGACACACAGCAATGCGCCTAAGCACTAAAATCAGATGACATCATAGATGTTTCTAGGACACCTATTTGAAGGCGATCCAGGTTTTATCCTCAGGCTCAGGGCATTCTGGTCTCATTGTTTGACTGGACCAGTTCTGCTGCTGAGATCAAACCTGGAGATTTAAAACTATGACATGCATTAGTGTAAACTTACACTGATGATATGGGGCAAATATATAATTCCTGTTCAGTTTATGTATGAATACAAATGTTTATATGAAACTATTCCAGTCCATGTTATTGATTATGATAAGGGAATCACTTAGGTTTAAAGAAACTTCTCACTTTATGCAAATTTTTTAAACTAGGTTATATAAACAAAATATGATTTTGCTTGAGTTAATTGGCCTTATTTTGATATTATTAATCATACAGTAGTACTGTTAAGCACACTAGCTTGTACCAGGTCATCAGATTTGAACGGCTGATAGAGAGTGTGTTAAATTGTGTCACTGAAATCCCTGTTGTGTCACTTGTATTCATGTGTGAATGGCTGTTTCTTTAGGCCTTGGAGTGGATCCATGACACCGGGGAGTTTTACCTGTCCACACACACATCCACTGGCTCCAGCATCCACCACACGCAGGAGCTGCTGAAAGAGCACGAAGACTTCCAGATCACAGCAAAGGTGTGTGTGTGTGTGTGTGTCTTCTGGTTTGTCCTGTGATGATTGACAGTGATTGTACAGTATGTGCATCATTTGGTGCCTGTTGATCTGCCTGTATTTGTGCCTTTGCACATGCTCTGTCGTGAGGCCCATTCCCTCGGCCCTGTATTGTCCTAAGGCCTCTGTGCTGTGTCACTGTTGTTATGTTAGAGAACAAGCCATTGTGTCCATTTAGTAACACACAGATTCCCAACTCTCCATCTCTGTCTCTCTCTTTATGTACCTTTGCTCTGCTGGTACCGCCGCTCTGTGACCACCTCTGTCCTCTCCATGCCCTCCCCTACATGTCTTTCTATTGACAGCAAACCAAAGAGCGAGTAAAGCTGTTGATACAGCTGGCGGATGGTTTTTGTGACAAGGGCCACGCCCATGCGCTGGAGATAAAGAAATGGGTGTCCTCAGTGGACAAACGCTACAGGGACTTTTCTCTCCGCATGGACAAATACAGAACCTGCCTGGAGACAGCACTCGGCATTTCTTCCGACTCCAACAAGGCGGTGAGTACCGAGTGTCTCCATTCTTCCTAACGTGTCTCAGCAAATTCTATTCATCTCATTTAAGCTAAAGCTTTAGGTTGATTTTGTTTAATGAAACATCATGAGAGGCAAGGACACAAACTATTTCTGGCACAGGTTAAAGTAATTTAACCCTTAACCTCTAGCCTTTCTAGACTGGACATTATGCAGTATTTGTTGAATTTCATTGTACCAACCGTCCTTGGACATCATTTTATTGTAGCTTGCACATGGATTTTGGAACCCTTATCTCACTGCAAGACTCATTTGAAACTTTGTCTCCTAACAGTTCATTTTAACAAATAACTGCTAAGAGAAAGCAAAAAATAATAATACTAAACAAATCTGTGTTTGCAGAGTAAAGATCTGCAACTGGACATTATCCCAGCCAGTGCCCCAGGGTCAGAGGTCAAGTTGAGGGATGCTGCTCATGAACTCAATGAGGAGAAGAGGAAATCAGCGCGAAGGAAAGAGTACGTGCAACAGACATTTCCCTGGCACACGTGTTCTTGTTGACTGCCTGATGTTCAGCATCACAGGTTTCCTACGCAAGCCTGGAAAAATGCCTCACTGAGTAATCCAGCCATTGACAGCAACCAGAGAAAACATATTATTTTCAGTCTGATTAACAATTTATAGCTGCAGCCAGGATTTCATGTCCCATTGTTCGGGGTATTGATAATGTGGAGGTTAATGCAAAATTACCCAGTGAGCATGAACACAGATGTGGAAGTGAGCTGAAATGTGTAAACAGCGGAATTAGTTTCTAATTAAGTGCTTTATGAGTAAAATTTGTAAAGGAGGGATTCCATAAAGATCCATAATACATCCACATACTGCAACACAAAGTGCAATCTACAGTGTATTTGTCTTAACGTCCCAGAAGACGTGTCATGTGAGAAGTGTTGCCACGGCTGAATTCAAGCAGTAAATTGACTTTCTACTGTAACAGACTTTGACTGTGGATCAAAACATAAAAGGCACATGTTCTCTCTGTGCTGTCAGCTGACAGCAGTTTCGCTCAACAAATGATATGTTGGAAACAACAAGAATGAGCTGCAATAGCTGATTTTAAACTGATTCTTGAATTGTTGTTTCTAATATGCTGTATATGTGTAAAACACATAGCACACCTCAGTAGCTCATCACTGTCTCCTCTCACACTGTGCATGCTCTTTCAGATTTATAATGGCTGAACTGATTCAGACGGAGAAAGCCTATGTGAGAGACCTGCGGGAGTGTTTGGATGTAAGTGTGAACACACTCAGTTACCCTTAAAAACTTTAATACGTTTTACATTTTACTTCTTCGGCACATAGCGCACAAAATAAGTAAAGGATTATTTGATTTACTATGACATCTACTATCATGTGTGTGCCTAGACGTACCTGTGGGAGATGACCAGTGGTGTGGAGGAGATTCCTCCTGGTATTGTTAACAAGGAACACATCATATTTGGGAACATGCAGGACCTGTACGAGTTTCATCACAAGTCAGTAGAGCAGTGACTTTCTTTATTCTTTACCTTTTCCTTTTAATATGCAAAAGCTCTTTATCAGATTGTTCCTCCTATTAATTGTTTCTGTCCCTCTACAGTATCTTCCTGAAGGAGTTGGAGAAGTACGAGCAGCTTCCAGAGGATGTCGGCCATTGTTTTGTAACCTGGGTAAGAGATCTGCTGCACAACTTCTGGCGTTTTCAAATTCATCCTGCATTTATCTGGATGATTTTTTTCATAGCAAAACCAAATTTATAGTAAACAATTACACATTTTTTCTGGTTATTATTATCTGCTATCCACAAACAAACCATCTGAGTGAAATACTGATGTTACTTCTCTTGCTCAGGCTGATAAGTTCCAGATGTATGTGAACTACTGTAAGAACAAACCAGACTCCACTCAGCTCATCCTGGAGCACGCTGGGCCCTACTTTGATGTAAGTCACTGTTAATGCTGTTTGATGTGCGATTTTACTTTTAAAAAAAGTATCTCATACTCCAGTCTATTCACACCAGTTAGTATCGAGTTTTACTGATGTAGAGTATTCACTTTGACAGCTTTCATTTTAGGCCTGTTGAAGCCCTTATTTTGTGTAACACATATGTTTCTTCTGGTTTTGCAGGAAATCCAGCAAAGGCATCGTCTGGCCAACTCCATTTCCTCTTACCTGATCAAACCAGTCCAGAGAATCACTAAGTACCAACTGCTTCTCAAGGTGCAGCATGCACTCACACAGACTGTAGCAAATAGTAACAGAGACTTCAGGTTTAGCCTAACTCCCATTTTGCCAGGCAGAGAAAAGCCTGAGCTGCATCTCTTTTATTAGAATTTTACTGTGTTTACAGTGTGTGTGTGCTTCTGTTGTAGGAGCTGTTAACATGCTGTGAGGAGGGAAAAGGTGAAATCAAGGACGGTCTTGAAGTGATGCTCAGTGTCCCCAAGAAAGCAAACGATGCCATGCACCTCTCAATGCTGGAAGGTACACTGTGGCATACACACACACACATGTCCGACAAATGATCTTGCCATCGAATGAACTTCCACTTTGCATTTGTTATGAATGAAGTCATGCCAGTCACTTTTAAGAGTCGTTCAGCACAAATTGCAGAGCTGTGAGTCAGACATGGCTTCATTCAGCTTCCATTCATTTGCCACCCACAAACACGCTTGTACATACTGTAGAGTACACACATTCAAACACCCCGACACTGATCTTTTCTGCACGTCCCTCCACTTTAGGTTTCGATGGGAACATTGACTCCCAGGGAGAATTGATACTCCAGGAGTCCTTCCAGGTGTGGGATCCCAAGACTCTTATCCGTAAGGGCCGTGACCGACACCTCTTCCTCTTTGAAATGTCACTGGTCTTCAGCAAAGAAGTCAAGGACTCTAATGGGCGCAGTAAATACCTCTATAAGAGCAAACTCTTTGTAAGTAATGGTTTGGTTCTTTAGTAGAGTTTAGGTTGTTTTTTGAACCATATTGAAACAGTGAAACTTACTGGCATACCATTATGACATCAGATTAAAATTGCGCATGGCTTTCAAACACTTACTGCATTGTTTTTTTCCATGCTCAGACATCAGAGCTTGGAGTGACGGAACATGTGGAGGGAGATCCCTGTAAGTTTGCACTGTGGCTGGGCAGGACCCCAACCTCAGACAACAAGATTGTCCTCAAGGTATCAACATGTTCATTTTATGACAAAAAAGATAAAGGCACATGTGTTTATTGATTTTTATGTTTATTCTTTTTGAACTGAATTATTCCTCTTCTAAATAATTTACATTATGTGATTATGTGAATCAGTGGGATCCAAAGATTTGTTTCCTAAAGCGCTTCAGTTCTACTTCCAGCACAGCACAGAGGTCAATTTGTTCGCACATAAATAGGAAGAGTCTCTCCATATCTGCAGCCCACCTACACTCAGTCCTACATTGTTCCCTCTGTTCAGCCAAGAAAGTTTCTACTCCCTGCAGGGGGCGGGTGGAGTGTTACTTTTTGCTTCTTACCCACTCATCACACAGATACATTAGCATAGCAGTTGATGGGTCATAATCCAAACTCACAAGTAACTTGGTAATTCTCGCACAGTGAGTCAGAAGCAATGTTTTATTCAGGGTGTGTGTGTGTGTGTGCGTGCGTGTGTGTTTGAGACTGACAGAGAGAAACTTCCCAGTGTAATGTATGTGTTACGGTGTGTGAGTGTGTGCAGTGCAGCTATCTGTTTGGTTACATAACTTTTGATGAGCGTCTTCATCTGTGTCTTATGTAACACAGTGCCACAGCAGCCTTGGTGCTGCCGGTTGCTAAGTGAAGGAGGAAGAGAAGGCACGCACACTGGGATAAGTCATATGCTAAATGCAGTGTGTACGCATTGGCTCGCTGACGTAAATAAACACAAGGTTAACGATAAATGTCCATAGAGTGTCTGTGAAACCCTGAGCGCATCTTAGGAGACACGGTTTCACGGTCTAAATGTGGACGTGTGACTCGAGTACAACATTGCAGGCATCAAACTGCTAAATTAGACCCAATAATGTAATATGGGTCAATTTAGGCCATTTATTTATGCCAAGTGAGCAGGGAAGCTGCTTTTATTTTAAACTTCTCTGTTAATACCTCACGTCACTAATAATGTTCCGTGGCAACAGCTGTAGTATGTTAAAGGGCGGACCAAAAGACCAGGCTTCACTGACTCAAACTCTCTATGTATTTGTATATTCAAACTAACGTTCACTTGACCCGGTCACCTGTTGTGCCCCAGGCTTCAAGTATTGAGAACAAGCAGGACTGGATCAAACACATACGGGAGGTCATCCAGGAGCGAACGGTTCACCTGCGTGGAGCTCTGAAGGAGCCCATCCACATCCCCAAAGCCACCACAGCCAAACATAAAGGCAGACGGTGAGTTAGCAGTCCAACATTGAGACCACACTGGAGAAACATGACACAACAGAGATTTAGGTTGTTTCAACAAATCAGCAATCACTAATATTTCCTGCCATAAACATAATAAATATTAATGATAGTAGTAACTGAAATGACTGTAACGATTATGTGTGCGTGCAGGGATGGAGAGGAGTTGGACAGCCAGGGAGATGCCAGCAGCCAGCCGGACACCATCTCCATCGCCTCACGGACCTCCCAGAACACACTGGACAGTGATAAGGTAGGAACACACACACACACACACACACACACACACATCTCTTGTTGTAATACTGTACTACAGGAAGGGAATCAGAACAAGTTTAAACCACCACGAAAACACCACAAACGGAATCGTGTTATTAGGAATTAGACCTAAGTTAAAGGATGTGGGGAGGCCTGGTCCTGCTTATTTGATATCTATAAGCTTATTTAATATAATTAAAAAAACAATACTAAAAACCTGTTTCTGGGTAAATCATCTTACCCACAGACAGATTTTTGTTTAATTTTTGCTATTGCTACTTCCAGTTTTTTTAAGAGATTCTGTGTTATTCTTTCAGAAAGAATAATTATGACAATGATGATGCTCTAAACTTTCATAGACACTTTAAAATTAAAAAAGCCAATTCAACTTCTTCCCTTAATGGTTTTAAAATTAGACAACAGAAGTGTGTGTGAGTGTGTAATTTGCTGATTGCTGTACACACGCTCTCCTGAAACTAGTTTCTGAGCAGTTGTCATGATTACTAGCTAATACAATATCTCACAAATTAAAGTAAATTCCCTCCAGTGTTTTAATTGGGCTGTTTTCAGGTTCTTTGCTAATGAGTCGGTCCAGTCTTCTGTTGAAATGCTTATTTCTAATTCTTTTTCCGGTTTCGCACTCACTTAAGCCTTTGTTTTCCCATCCACTCACTTCATTATCATTAAAGATTTGTGTTGCATAAAATTATGCAACACAAATTAGATATGGGACCCACTAACTGCCTTCTTTCTATATTTAAATGTGATTCTGCTACCTCTTATTCCAAATTACATTACCGCTCGTACATTAACATACAGTAAAATGTGCTTCTGCTATTAGAATTTGTGATAACATTTGTGAAATCACCATGTTTATGCTTTCTATAATATCTCTCATTTTATATACTTATTATATACTAATCATTCAAAATGCTTATTATTCTAGATTTTAGTCGTATTGATTCAAGTATTTTATCGTCCTAATTAATTTGGAGGCACTAGGCAACATCATATTAGTCTAAAAAAGTGACCAAACATTTTTTTTTACTGTGGTTATAATTTTTGATTAGGTTCTGTCAGTTTTCAGGTACGCTTTGTCAACATTCTGCTGCACATGAAGCAGCTTTATTACTCTATGCATGTTGTTTCCTGCTAAAATGTGTGTGAGTTAAGAGGAAGGACCCATCCATCTGACAGAGCTGCACTGTGTGTGTGTTTGGGAGAGAATCTTGCATTATTTCTTAGTTTACTGGGAACAGGGACATTCGGCCGTGGTTATATCTAGTAATAGCACCACAGAAGGCCTGTCCTCCTACGCTCAGTATGAGCAACGGTGAAAGCTAACACACACACACACACACACACACACACACACACACACACATAGCTAAAGCCCAGTATACACACATGGAAATGTTTACTTTTATTTCCTGCTAATTATAAGTGGTAGCAGTAGTCTCTTACATGAGGTCATTATTTTCACACTTGCGTTGGACTTTTCCCAGCTCGACACATACTTCTACTGTAATTGGAAAAATAGGAAAATTAGTTTATGCACACAATGTCTCTGTTTAGTGAACGTAGCTCAGTTATGTATTGCTTCACTTAATAAGGAAAAAAATAGTGAGGAGGTGAGAAGTGCACACGTCTCCATCCGCTTGTGTAAAAGAACAAACACAATTGCTTCTCCATTGTTTCCTCACATGCAGCAGCCATGAAAACACACAGTAGCATGTGCAATAATCCATTTTGTGTATCACTTTTTGAATGCCCGTCCATCTCCCCGTCTCTGTGAGGATCCTGTGTGACACCCCTCATTCAGAGGCAGTGACAGTGGCGTGTTTGTGCTTGCGTGTGTGTGCACACACACCCATGTTCCTGGGTGCCTATGCTTTGGTGACTGACTTGTGTGTTAGCAGCTTCAGCCTCCCACGCTCTCTTCACAGAGGATGCTCGTCTGTATGCCAGACAAGTCCTCACAGCTATCGATCTCACATTTTGCCTCAAACGGGGAAAGATTTGGGCAACAGTGTTTTTCCCTCAAATTTTTTCTGGTGTAGTTTTTCTTTGATAAATGGGAAATAGTGAGTTCACTTGTGGAGACGATTGTCTAAAGGCACAGATGGATTAACTGCTCCGCTCCGGAAAAGAGGCACCCAACAGGGAATCGTTGAAGCTTCAATAGTCTGATTGTAAGCACCCACAGAGGAGAGCTGTTGGCTGCTACAGTGGACAGCAGCGACTCTTCTACGGGCCTTGGGATGTTCTAATGGATCAGGATTTTAATTACCTGAGACTTATTCACCAGCTTAAGTTTACTGCAGTGAGCATCTGTACAAAGTGATTTCAGACAACTTTGGTGGATTGCTGTAGAAATCAGGCTGCTGTGGATAGTTTTGGTTTGTCTCTTGCAATGAGGGAGTGGAAAATAATGGAGAGGCTGGAGGACAGGAGCTCACATCCCATTTCTCAGCTCTTCAGCTCTTTGGCTTTACCGCACTACCAGAGGGTATGTTTCAATACTTGGAAGAAAAAGCATTATTGTGATTTGATAAATGCTGTCATTTTTTTTGATGACCATGCAGGACTGTTCAGTACAAATACACACAAATGTCCTAAAACGTGGGTGATCGCTTAAAGTATGAACTGTGTGTCAATTATGCTATTTACCGGAGTTTATTCATCTGCTTATAAAACATGTTTTGGATGACGGACATATGCAAAAATAGTTGAACTCATCCAAGGTTTTCTAGCTCTGACTCCTTCTTGATTTGAAGGTCTGTTACTTTTCTTGGGAAATTTTTACCATGAAATACATACTTAATAAAATGCATTCAAGTGTTGCAAACTGTTGAAATACGGACTTTACCGCGTGTAACTGAAAGAAAGGACAAACTGCACATCGTTTGTGGTTTTCACACTTGCGGTGCAGCAACAGAATCTGCATCCTCTTGTGTACTTTTGCTGTAGCTCTTCCTGTGAGCGCTGCACATTTCTGTGATAGAAGCATTAACAGCAACAAGCAGCCACATTTAGTTTATTTGACATGCTGAATGGAAAAACCTTAGCAAAAGCTGTGAGTAAAATAAGTAAATCCATCCTGCCCCACCTCCACCTCAGACTCCGATGATCAGAGTCAGATCGTCAGAGTGACGTTTCATATGCCAGAATGAGTCACCAATTATCAATGCGTGTTTCCTTTTACTTTACAGTGCTGTTCCAGCACCTGTGCTACTAGCAAAGGATATTCTCTGAGGATAATCTCAGCTGTTTTTTTTTTTTTACATCATGCTCATGCCACTGCAGCAGCTTATGGACTAACTACTTTTTAAAAATGTCTTCTTTTTTTATATATTTTTCTAATTGTGGCAACATTATTCAAATACAGGAGAAATGTGATTTTTTTTTCATGTTTGTCTTTCAGATTTTCAAACTATACTGGTGATCAGATAGATGTGAGGTGGATTTTCCTGTATAGTTTTAATCAGTATTAATGGCCTGACATAACTTTGAAAAGTGGCTATTTTAAGCCCTTTATTAGGTTCTAATTATGACCGTAAAGTTGCTGCACTTACACTATTAGTTGGGGGCTATTCTCTTGTTTCACTGTCATTCCTCCTTATTAAATATATATCAGCAAGCAAACAGAGACTAAGTCTATATGTGTTGCTGATTTGATTTGTGGACACTGAGTTACTGATTTGTGCGTGAACAAGAGAAATACAGAAACAACTGAAGAAATATCTTCCCATTTGTTTACTGATCGAGTTTACACATCTTTGTTTTGTCCTCCTCCCATTTCAGCTGTCCGGTGGCTGTGAGTTGACAGTGGTGATCCATGATTTTGTGGCCAGTAATGGCAGCAGCGGGGAGCTGACGGTGCGCAGAGGCCAGACTGTGGAGGTTTTAGAGCGACTCCACGACAAGCCGGACTGGTGTCTGGTGAGGACCACAGACCGCTCTCCAGCTCAGGAGGGCATCGTGCCCTGCTCCATGCTCTGTATCGCCCACTCCAGGTCCTCCATGGAGATGGAGGGGCTCTTCAATCACAAAGGTAGGAGGAGAATGTTTTCTTGGATTTTTACAGGTTTTCTCATCACACATGACACATCAGGAGATCATACTAGGATGATGATTGTTCATGGCACGAAACAGCTGCTTGTAGTGAACCTGTGCATAGCGTTCTTGAAAAACTTTAAGCGTTAGCTTTTGAACGCTTTCAAACAAACCACACCCTCAGCACTTGGTGGAGTAGTTAATGCTGTTAGCTCACAGCTAGAAGATCCCCAGTTTGAATCTACTTGCCAGCTGTAGAGCTTGTGTGTAGAGTTCACTGGGCAAGCTGCTGCATGCTGCTCCATTTCAACCATGTTAAATTGAGGACTTCCTATGTAAAGGAAGAGAGATGAAAATTACACACAATACACTGGTCGGGGGCCAAACAAGAAAGTGGGACTAAAACTGTGTGATTTGAAAACAAAAATAAAATCATTAAGAATTAGGCTATATATAAAAAATTCTTAGATAGATCTATATATACTGTAGTTTTTGGCAGGATTATATGTGGGTGGATGTTGCAAAAAGGGGAGTGGGTGGGGTTTTTAATCTGTGCACCATCGTGCCAAATTGGCCTGTGGCAGGGGGGGGATAGAGAGAGGGGGGGAAATTTTACAGGGGACCCATGACGATCTGGTGAAGGACGATAGAATTGCCTTCACTTTTTCAGGAGTCAAAAATACAGAAATCTAACAGAGCTACCCACTAAATTTTGGTTATACAAGCTCTGGGTTGTTTGAAAAAATATTCAAACAACCCACAGCGAACACTTTTTCCCTCCATTCCCATCAGTGATATCTGGATTAATTCATACATTTGCTGGATGCCACCATCTATTGAAATAAAAAAATTTCTTGTTTTAAGTTGTGGACTAATACTAAATGCTAAATATTCAAGTTTATTTTTTCTGTTTTTAAGTTCACTTGTATATAGCTGTGCATACATGTAAAACGTAATCTAAGGATAGATTCTGTTATTGACATGTCACAATCTGCCTCTGTTTTGTGTTCAAATGGTCTATAAGATGAAAACAATCTGTGTTTTTCCATACTGTGTGTGAATTGGCATTATTCATCATTATTATAGGGACAGAAATGTTGATGTTTTAAACACAAATCCAACAACTTACTGTATTGTTAGAACTGTACATAACTTTAATTTGTATTTTCTTGTGAACAAAAACCATCTGACATCCTAATCTAGGTGGTTTTAAGGTACGAAACAAAGAACAAGAATAGCTCTGGTTCTGTATTCAGCCCTGACTCTCATTGGCTGAAGTTGTTGCCTGTGCTTGTTCCTCTTTAAGCTGGAAAGTGGGTGAAAGCTGCTTGTTTCTATAGTAATATAACATACAAATATTTTGCTGGGAGCCTCTTTGTAGTCTGCATTTGTGTGCAAAATTATAGGCTACTCAGTCTGTGCACACTGTACAGGAACTCACGAATTTGGAACTAGCTGAGAGATTTACAACCAGTGAACAGAACAGGAAGAGAGGCCAGATTTTCCCAGCTGTTTGTGTCACGCTTCATTGTTTCCCATCTCTGTTTTGCTTCTAATGGTTGTTTCTTTATTGGTTACTGGGTTCGGCTTAATGCGCCGTCATGGTTCGCGTCTGTGTATTTCTGCGGTCAGAGGGAGTGATGGAGAGGAACTTGTCACTGTAGGGGCTACTGTGGTCAAAAAAAGGCTGACAGAACATGTCTGTGCTGGTCTGCTCAGCCCTTTGTGTTTTCTGGCCAGTCATGTCGGCCCTTTTGTCCAAAGCTGTGTAAGGGTGACGGTTAGAGAGATTAAAGTGTTGTCCGGGAAATGTTGGGGACAGATGTCTGTGTCTGGAACTATGTGGATGAATGCGCTGAAAGTTCTGCGAACCAACTCATTTCTGGTAAAGTAAATCAGTTGTAGATGACTTTCATCTAAACACTGATCACATTTTTAGCATTTACTCAAACTTTCCAAATTACCAAATCACTCTAGGTAAAGTTGTCCTTCAGTGCCCCAGAAGGAAATAAGTGGCAACGCTTAATCATGACAGTATCATTTACGTATCAACACTGAACATTTTGCTTTTTACTTCTGTTGGATTTCATAACCAAGTCTATATTTAATCCAAGTATACTGCACAACTTGGATGCATCCTAATGCCTTTAAAATATGCACCCACCCACACCAACTGAGTGGGTGCCTCTACACAGGATTTTACGGTAGATGTGCTGCATGTTTCCAGACGTCCCTTTGGAACAGGCGAGGCACAGTAGAGGCTTGCCCAATATCCTCACAGCAGCCCACTCGTGAGGGAGGGAAGGAGATACAAAGACAGAGAGAGAGAGAAGGAGAAAAAACATCCTTCTCTCTAAAGCTGCATTTGACTTTATTCCTCACACTGGACTTCAGATCGTCTTCTTGGAATTTCAACAACGTAGCTACTGTAGAGTTATTTTTACTTTACCCTAATCTTTTGAAATCAGTCTTCTGCATGGGAACATCTTTCGACAGTTGATGCCATGAGCCAGTATTTGACTTTGGAATCCCAGAGGCTTGATAGTTGACTGACAGTTGACATGGCCCGTGGAATCGAGTCTTTAGTGTCTCTAAACCCATTTTGCTCAATGGATTCAGCCCAGGGAGGACACTCCAACCACTGCAAGTTCTGGTTGCTGGATCTGGGTAGGTGCCTCAGTCGCCGCATGTAACACAAATAACACATTGCATAGGACAGAA
This sequence comes from Channa striata, assembly GCA_033026295.1. Taxonomy (NCBI): domain Eukaryota; kingdom Metazoa; phylum Chordata; class Actinopteri; order Anabantiformes; family Channidae; genus Channa; species Channa striata. The sequence continues at coordinate 11,255,204 of CM065175.1, read as the reverse complement.
GAAATTTCCTTTGTCTTTTGCTTATGCAAGCAGACAATATTTATAGGTCAGAGTACATTTTGTATACTTGGTATGTTTTCCATATTAGAGTTCAATATGTGGACAAAGCTAAACGCTTAAAGGTTGGAACATTATGACATGAGTAATAAACTGTTCTGGATTACCAGTTTGCTGTTTTTGGTTGTTCATCTTTTTATGTTTAAGATATAAGGAGGCTTTGGTGATAGGATCTCAGGCTCCACTGGCATCAAGCCTGACAATGGCACCACAGCTGTGTAGGAAGCAATTACAATTACACATTTTTAGGCTCTTTTTTTTTTTTTGCTATCTTTTGTGGTTTGATGCGTTTCCACATCATCTATTTTGAAATGGGTTTAATGCTGCAGGTACTCACTAATCAAGTGTGGATTATTCTGTGGCAGTGAAAGTAATTTGTTGAATGCACTGTTATGGGCTGAGATATTAAATCTACTAAAATCACTTTGACAAAATTATATCTTCCTATCTGGGGACCAGGTCAGGCTGGCCCTGCACAGATGGGAAGAACATGTTATTGTAGACCCCAGGGAGAATAACGGGGTCAAACAGAATAGAACGAAACAGAGAATAATGCTTAGAATTCAGTTTGTCTGTGAGCCTCACATTAATAAAGTATTAATGTACAATAAAAGGTCAGACTTTTTTAGCCAAACTGTTTTCTATAAACTCTGAATTTCCTCTGTAACTATGGTTGCTGGGAGCAAATATTCTACATGTTTTTACAATTCAGCCGGCCAAACTTCCTGGAGCTGTGTGTCTGTGTGTTTGCATCACTCCTCCCTGAGAGATGCTCCCCTGGTGACACCTCTGGAATCCCAGGCATGCTTCTTCAGTCTACAAAGCAGGAGCTCGGCAGGCTTTCGGGATTACTCCAGTTGTACAACAGCCGCTCCCCTCCCTTCTATTATAAGACACACACACACAAAGCTGTGAATGCAGCCTGTTCTTTGCTATGGCTGAATTATGGCAGCACCTCAGTAAGCTGCATAAAAATGAGCAAATGTCTGAAGATGCAGTACTGGGCATCTAGTAACCTCAGAAATATCAGCCCACAGAAATAAACTGACAGGATGTTTTTATTTAACATCGATTTGATTTACTGATCCAATGCTAAGCATCAGTTTAATCTTTTGTATATTTAAACAAAATTGTGTAGGCACATAGCAGATTCCTTGAGGTTTTGTAGTACATGCTGCATGTGTTCAACATGTCGAGTCTACGGCTTTAGTTTGTAGGATTGATCACTTAGTTTTGACAAACAGTAGGTATTGTTTCACCAGGAGTGATGAATGAAAAATGATTAATAAATGATGATTTGCTACTCTTTTATCATGCCCATGGCATATAAAACAATAATTTTAAGAGGCAGAGACTCTTAATAAGCAGCACCCCTGCAATAAATTCAAACTTTTTTCATTTTTGCTTCTCTTGAGTGACAGCCAGACCAGCTGTTTGTGCGGTGGCTCCACAGTGAAATAACCTGAGGGTTATTTTCCACTGGAATGTATCAAGGCCTCTGACCCCATGTTTCATCCGTTGACACCCCCTTTAGCACAACCTCTTCCATCTAATTAGAGAATGCAGACACTAAAACTGTCAAGGTGCAAAGATTTTAGTCATGTCACACAGAGGACAGGAGGTGGAGTTCTTAGCTCCAAATGCAGTTCAGTTAAAGAATTTGTATTTTATGTGTATTTACTTAAATATATAATTAACAATTACAGGACGCTTACTATAACCTTCCCTGATGTAAAAGCTGAGATGTACCTGATAACATGGAGTTAACATGGCTCTACATGAGGTCTGGCACCTGTGCTTGACTATGTAAAGTCACAAGTTTCCCTTTAAGTGTACATACACATAAAGTCCGTATATGTAACAACAGCAAATGCAAAAGGTGATCGGAGCCCTCAGACCTACAGCCATAAACAGGCATGTGATGACCCCATGAGTAAAACATTCCAGGGCAGGACGGTAACAAATAAATAAATAGAACAAATAGAACTGTGGTTTTCATTTAGTTCTGCAAGGGAAAATGATGGAGGCGATAAATTACAGTAAAATCTTTGCTAAATACTTAGGATTCAAGTAAGATAAGATAAAATGAGAAAAACCTTTATTCGTCCCACAATGGTTAAATTTCTTTCTTCGTCTTCTAGTATTTTAAGCTTTAACAATATCACTCTGACATTTCTTCTAAACACACATGAATCACAAGATGAAAACTCTCACTCTCTGCATATTCGCATCACCTGACTTGATGGATAAGAAATTAGCAAATCATCAAATTAGTGCAAAGATTGTGACTGATACTGCCGAGGTTATGCTATAAATGTCTGAGTGACCTGGGATTTGTCAGAAATAGCGTAAGTCGACTCACAGAAATTGCCTTTGAAGCTTTAAGAGTGCACGACGAGGGAGACGTTTGTTGCTCTAAGAACCGAGCCCTCCTCTTATTTTACGTGCGACGTGAGAAAACAAGCTTTGTATCAGCAGACTCCAGTAAAAAAAAAAGTCTCCCCGAGGCTCAATGTCTGACACACATGTTCAAGAGCAGATACGTTCATTCATTCGAGAGTCAGCATGAACCCACTCAACAATGTGAGTCTGTGCCGTGAGGGAAGGCAGAACCTCCACACCTGCAATTCATTAGAACCATTCAGCTTAGTCGCATGGCGAGTAACCTTTTTTGAAGAAATCTAACCACTTGAATGACTAAATGATGAAAATGAAGCATGAATCACCCTAACCTTTTACTCTTTTGTGGAGCCCCTGCACAGAGTCGTAAAATTTGTCGGATTTTATTCAGTATTACGGTGTGACTGTGAGTGTGAATGCTTTGTCTTCCCATGTATGTCTGTTTATGACGGCCTTGAGACAAGCCCTGGATAATGCCTTTAAAAATGTCATTGAATTCTCTTCAACGTTCAGCTTTGAAGCCCAACCATTTGCGATATGATGTGATACGAACAGTTGAAAGCAGATAGTGATGTGGGAGGGAGTTGTCGAGTCAGCTTCAGCCCCCATACAGATGCACTTGTTTTTGCAGACGGGTCCTCTCTCTCATGTGCTGCTCTGCACTATAACAACAACATCTCTTGAGATTTTCCTGCACCGGGAAAGAATTTGTTGGTGTAGTTTAGCTACAGGTCAAGACAAGCGATCATCTGTTCAGGAGTGTGTGACGATTGCTCTTCGCCCATGGAATGTGTCTCATCGAATTAATTTTTAGGAGCAGTAAAAGGCACTCTTCTCATTATCGGTGATTGCCAAAGTTTTTTGATATAACCGGGGGAGATTTTGTTATTTTAACTTTTGTGCAGTAGCAGACTGAGCGAATCTCATAAATCCTCGAAGTGCAGTGCTTTCAAAGGTTGTGTGTAAGTGTGACAGCACAGAATGAAAGCGAACCCTAACAGTATCCTCTGAATAGAAAGGCCTGGTTTCTTCCTTTGATTGTCTGCAGCCGCATTTTTAATGATGGTGATGAAAATACTGAAGGTACATCATAAAATGTTTTTTTTCTAAAGAGAGAAGGACCAGGATTAAATCGACCGACAGGTGCATAAAGTACTCAAGTATCCATTTATCCTTACATCCTTATCTAGATACTTTCACTGCTCCATTCGTTGTCTACGAAGCTCGCCTCCTACAGATTCCCCAAGGAGCCGTCATCATTGTGAGGGGGAGGCCAGCTTGCCAACTGCACATACTGTAACACTGAAAAACAGGACAAACAAACAAACGCACACTCAGTGTTATCACATACATGTTCCCCTTCCCCATCCACCATATTTTACCTAACACATCACCCATACACACATCACATATGCATATAGTGTTGAAAAAATGCACGTATTCAGCAGCAACACATTTCCAAGCAAACTTTATTATTGCAGGATTATTTTTCTCCGTTGTCTTTTGTGGAATGAACAAACCTTTAACACCACCAGACAGTTTTAATCACACGGATTAGACGTCTAGTCCAGTCGTAATACTCTGAATTAAAGAACCTGTGTGTCAGTGACAAAAAGACTGATTGTAATTTCCAACCATGTGGATTGTTTTATTGTGACATCTGTCTCTGCATTTGGATCCCGGATTATGGGCCTTTACCCATGTTAATATCACTGTGAACCTCTTCTTTCTTCTGTCTCCCTCACCTTTAGACACCCTGTCTGTGTCCAGTAACGATGCCCTGCAGCCTGGCTCCAGTCAAACCCTGGGCCCTCACAGCTCGCCAGGCCCCAAACGTCCTGGGAACACACTGAGGAAGTGGCTGACCAGCCCAGTGAGGCGTCTCAGCTCCGGAAAAGCTGACGGCCACGTCAAGAAGCTCGCCCATAAGCACAAGAAGAACCGCGACGGCACAAGGAAGAACATGGATACGATTCCCGGCTCCCAGAAGGACTCTGACGACAGCGCCGCCACACCACAGGACGAGACCTTGGAGGAAGTAAGAACAGACCAAGGACTGGATTACTGTGACACCACCACCAGCACATTCCAAGACCCGGTTTTGGTTTAGATGTACCAACTGAAAAAATGACGGCGCTCTCTTTTCTTTCTTTAGCGTATGCGTAATGAAGGGCTAAGCAGCGGTACCCTGTCCAAGTCTTCCTCCTCAGGAATGCAGAGCTGTGGCGAAGAAGAAGGAGAGGAGGGGGCCGACGCTGTCCCTCTGCCTCCTCCAATGGCCATCCAGCAGCACAGCCTGCTGCAGCCCGACTCTCAGGATGACAAGGTGGGTCACAAATACACACGGTGGCAGACAATGGTATGCAGAAAACACAGTACCACCCATTTCAAATGCGGGTAGTGCTTCTTTATTTAATCTTAACCAAAGCAGAATTGATTTATGTTCTACTGTATCTAATTTTAAATGGGCCATACATGCTCTCGCTTCAGCAGCAGTGCTGTGATAACGGAGGGTTGCGCGTGTAAAAATACACTAGTCAACTCATACACAATATAATGTTCCCCACAGATGGACCCTCATTAAAATGGTTGCACTTTAAAGATTTTCATGAAAACTGTAAATATAATTTTTTTGTTCAAGATGACCTTAGGCTTTAAGTACGCATGCAGCCTTTGTTCCAGCTAGAGCTGCATAAATAATAAAGGAGAACAAAACTTTTACATTGGGACTAATAACTTCTTCTTCCTTTTTTCTCTCACTTTCTTGATGGTTGCATGTTTTTTCCTTTAGCATTATGTTGATTTTTGCTCTCCTTCTCTTCTTTCCCAGTTTCCCCATCCGTCCATGTAAAGCCATTTCATGTTCTCCGCTTTATTTAACCTTAAGCTTTTTCTCACCTTTTCTTTACTGCCTTTCACCAACTAAAGAACCCTCCCACAGAGTCTAATTATACTACTGTTGTTGAAATGAATACTCCATTCATTCACTCCATGTGTTTCTGCAGCACTGAGGTGTTTGTGGGACTAAATGGTAATTTCCCATTAAGTCTGGTTGTGCACAAGGAATTCTCTTAAATCTTTACCTGTTGCAGAGGCACACTCCCTCTTCAATGGAGTATTAAGCAACACTGCTTGCTTTATATAAGTTGTCTGACCAATCATGGCGCCCCTACTTGAAGAACAGCCCAATCCCAGAGCTAAGCCTTGACCTAAACCCTCCTCATAACCTGCTTTCCAAGACCAGCCTGTGATTGGCTCCAACTTTGTCCCCAATTAATCCTTTTATTAGGTAAATCTCACACACAAACACACACTCACACACCGGTTCTTATGTGGACACTTGGAAAATCGGAGTCCAAACTCAGCAATGGTGAGCCTGATCACATTCGCAGTAGTAGTTAGTGAAGGTGTATCCTGTCTGTATGCATGTAGAACTGCCAAGGTTTACAGTTTCTGTTTGACACCTTTACCACTAACTTTCTATCTTTCTTCAATTTTTTTTCCCTCTCCTTTAATAGTCTGCATCTCGTCTGTCCGCTCGTCCCAGCAGTTCAGAGACACCCAGTGCTGCTGAACTAGTCAGTGCCATCGAAGAGCTGGTGAAGAGCAAGATGGTGAGAGAGGAATAAGCTGAACTCACACACAAAACAATTCCATGTATGCACGAGCTGAAGCAAACGTCTGCACTGGTGTTGCTCACAAAGAAGGGCATGATGATCAGTCATCTGTCGGGACTGTGACTCACTGTGCCAACTGTCCACTGTTCCAACAAATGGACATTGCACTCTGGACGAGAGCTTCACATACTTATGCCCACTGGTATATATACAGACACATACTGGAGCAAAGGCAGAGCAGTTTTCTCTGGGGTCATAATCTGCAGCTTAATTCTCAGTGAAAGATGGTGTCAAAACGCTAACGCCACATACTGGAAATTCTCTCTCAATTACTAATCCTCGACCTGTTTTCTATCGTACGTCATCCTCTCCTTGCCTGTGTCCCTCTCTTTCCTTAGTCTTTGGAGGATCGTCCCAGTTCTCTGTCAGTAGAGCAGGGCGACAGCAGCTCCCCCTCCCTCAACCCCTCCGACAATTCCCTCCTGTCCTCCTCTTCGCCCATTGATGAGGTGGACGAGCGCAAATCTGGCTTCCTCAAGAGGAGACAGTGAGTTATAAACTGGGTTTTGACAAAGAAAATCTGCTTGATATCAGTCAGTTCATAGCATTTGTAATTGTTTGTGTTAGAACATTTCTGAAGTTCATCTCTGCCTAAATGCATTTTTTTTTAACACCAATGACAAATTCTGTTTTACTTCTCAGTTATGTGCTTCTGGAACTTGTAGAAACTGAGAGAGACTATGTCAGAGACCTTGGGTCTGTGGTGGAGGTAAAAAAACCCACAAAACCAAAAAAAAAGATATTTATCAAAGGGTAGTTTTAGTCAGTGTGGCTTTATGTTGTACTTTCTTTCCTCCATTCAGGGCTACATGAGCCGGATGAAAGAGGAAGGAGTTCCAGATGACATGAGAGGAAAAGACAAAATTGTCTTTGGAAACATCCATCAGATCTATGACTGGCACAAAGAGTATGCTTTTGTCCATGTTGTCTTATCCAGCCGAACATTAAGACGTATAGCACGGCCGAGTAAATCACAACTTTCTCCTGTGATCTGTTCACAGTTTTTTTCTGGGCGAGCTTGAGAAGTGTTTGGAGGATCCTGACAGACTGGCTTCTTTATTTGTCAAACAGGTCAGAAACCTTTCCACATATTTAACACATAAACCATATATTTCATGTGGACTTTGGCAAAGGCTGGACTTCACACCAATTTACTGTAACTTAAATCTGGTAGAATTTTCGAGCCTTCATAGTTTTTTTTCCCACCAGTGTGTCGTGACTTTATTCCATTAACAGGAGCGGAGGCTACACATGTACATCGTGTACTGCCAGAACAAGCCAAAATCGGAGCACATTGTGTCAGAGTACATTGACACTTACTTTGAAGTAAGATTGTTAAAACCTTTTACACCCAGCCAAACCTACATCACCTACATGATCTCTCTTTTGTTCAGCTAATAATGTTTTTTTATTCCTTAGGACCTTAAGCAGCGATTAGGCCACCGACTGCAGATCACCGACCTGTTAATTAAACCTGTGCAACGCATAATGAAGTACCAGCTGCTACTGAAGGTAAACGCATGGGGGTGGATACTGTCATTTTGCTCTTACTGATTAATAAAAGCAACATGTCAATAAGAATTTTTCTTCTTTCACAGGATCTTCTAAAAGTGTCTAAGAAGGCTGGAGTGGACACAACAGAGATGGAAGTAAGATACTTTATGGGTTTTGGCTCAAAGTTTATCGAGGTCATGGCACATACAAATGTGGTTCTTGCACAACTGACAGACCCATATGTGTCATTTCCTTATTGCTTTTATATTTTACTCCCATGCAGGTAATTTGTCTCTTAAGCTTTGTATTTAAACATTCGATCATTGATGTTTTGTATATTCGCTTTGGATAAAAGCGTCTGCAAAACGACTAAATGCAAATGTTAATGTTTTACTCTGACATTCTACTTTAGAAAGCTGTGGAGGTCATGTGTGTGGTCCCCAAACGCTGCAATGACATGATGAATGTTGGGCGCCTTCAAGGCTTCGATGTAAGTTCAATAAACTCTATGTGTTTTTTTGGATGAATAAAATAGATTAAATATTTTACGTTTGCAAAAATCATTGCGTAATTTCCAAAAGCCACCACAAGGTGTCAGTGTGCACTAATTATTTGTATCTCCTGTTCCTGTTGTTTGATAGTTTGTGTTTGCGCTGCTTTTTTCCGTGTCATGCCTCATTCAAATTTAAGTTATGAAAATGGGTACGAAGTCCTATAAAAGCAAGCACTTCTCCACTGTCCATGCTTGTCTTCTGATATTTTCTCTCCCACTTCTATTTTTCTCTTTAGGGTAAAATTGTAGCTCAGGGCAGATTGCTCCTCCAAGACACCTTTATGGTTTCAGACCAGGACGGAGGACTTCTGTCCAGGATGAAAGAGAGGAGAGTCTTCCTGTTTGAGCAGATTGTCATTTTCAGTGAGCCCTTAGATAAAAAGAAGGGCTTCTCTACTCCTGGCTACCTCTTCAAAAACAGCATTAAGGTGAGTGTGGCTTCTGTAATATAGAATTCAAATAATAATATAATATTATTATCTTAATATTAAAGATTCAAATATAGTAGGTGTACTGCATGTTCATCCACTGTAGATTGTTTTTTTTTAATCAAGGCAGCTAATGTAAAATTATTTCAACAAATATACTCGCCCTGTCCACTTCCTATTTAACTTCTTCCTCCTTCCTCTTTCCACATCTGACGACTCCAGGTCAGCTGGTTGGGTTTAGAAGAAAATGCAGACGACCCCTGCAAGTTCACACTTACTTCCAGATCATCTAGTGGTAACCAAGAGAGGTACACCTTCCATTCATCGAGTGCCGGAATCAGTCAAGTCTGGATCCACCAAGTCAGTCAGATACTGGAGAACCAGCGTAATTTCCTCAATGGTAAGACTGTCTACACAAACCTTTTAGCTTACATTCAAATACATTTCTGAAATGAGCACATATAGGATGAGAGTTTTGAGTTTTCTTTAGCATTTCTTTGTGTATCCTTTCGTAACTAACTATTTCGAATTCTGTGTGGACATAGAAGGCAAATATGAAACCTTGTTGCTTATCCTCACCCACAGCTCTGACATCCCCCATTGAGTACCAGAGGAACCACGTAGGGGGCGGCGGACCCGGCGGTCCACCCAGCAGTAGCAGCAGCAGTACTGGAGGCCTGCCAGGGGGCAGCAGCAGCTCCAATACTACCTCCAATATGGGAGGCGGAGGGGGCGGTGGTGGCTCCGGAGGGTCAGGGGACAGCTCCTCTTCCCTGTGCGGCCCTCGTTCCCGACCGTCTCGCATCCCCCAACCATCCTCACGCCTCCCCCAACCCGTCCACCACCACCATCCCCCAGGCCCCGAGGGGCCTGACAGATCAGCAGGTATGTGGTCACCCTGCTACCCTCAGTTCCCTCAGTCCCTTCCCTTTAAACCCTTCTCAGACAGCACTACAAACGGAGAGCTGTTAGCCACACAAGTACCCAAAATGAGGATGCTGGATAGTCTCCATGGGAGTAATAGTAATAACAGTAACAGGGCATCGGAAAGTGTGGAGGACGGTGCCAGACAGAGCCTGGGGGGCTGTGAAGACGCCCAAAAACATCAAATAGCTGGAATACCACAAATGGTCGTGGCTCCTCTGAATTTGCCCCTAAAAAGCCCTCGAGTCGGGACTGTTACTCCTCTGATTTCACCACAGTCGCTTGGTGGAGGAGGAAAGGAAGTATTCGTTTCCTCCAGCCCATCTCATAAAAGCAATACTCTGTGGGCTATGGTTCCTCCTCTGCCTCCGTCTCCCGCCAGCTGGCCTGGTTCCTTCTCCTACACCAGTGACAGTGCTGGTGGAGGGGACTCTCTGGGCAGGGGAAGCCACGGCACGTCCTCCTATCACCGCCATTCCACCCCAGTAAGGACACAGACCGCATGAGCACCTGCTCCTCCACCAGCGAACAGTCCATACACTCCACCCAGAGCAACGGGGTAAGATGTCAAGTCGAGGCGCGGTCTTCAGCAAGGCCTAGAACTACTCACTAGTGACTAACACCACCCTCCCTGACTGGCTGTCAGTCAGTCGGCCTGTGCTGGCTTTGAGAATGGCTGATACACGCAACAAACACTACGCTGGAGATTAACAGCAATCTGAGCGCACTAACTGCTCCAACAGTGTCTCTCACACGGTCTACTAACGATGAGGACCTGACTTATTAAATAACTGCTGGATCTGCTTCCTTAAACACGGTTTTCTTCTCAGCTGCAGCTAATACAATCTAACAGTTAACAAATGCCTTTTAAAAACACACTCTCTCTTCCATTTTTTTCTTTGCTCTTTCAAAGGAAAATCACACGATTAATGATAATCTCTTGTCCAAACTATGTCTCTTTTCTCCTTTTTGCTGTCTAATTTCGCAGTGGAAAGCTGGCTACGCCATGCTACACCAGCTGTTGTTGTTTGCTTCACATCAGCTTGCTCTGTCTTTTTTTGTCTGACTTCTGTGTCATCGTCGTCACATCTTAGAGCTAATTTCTTATGTCATTTTCACAGTTCTATTTTCTTACCCGAGGATCATAACTTCTGCTTCACAAGTTCTCGAAAGTATTTTGCAATACTTCATACAGTATGCAGCATGAATCTGGCATACTGGCAAGGTCATTTGTGTTTTTGCCAGTCACACATTTGATTGGTTTAAAGCAACTGTGTACATTTTTCAGAGTAGCAGTGTCGGTCAGGTCACACTGAATAATTACGTCTGAACTTTTAACAATCTTGTTCTCTGACAGAGTGAAAGCAGTAGCAGCAGCAGCGTGTCCACCATGTTGGTGACTCAGGACTATGTGGCCGTGAAGGAGGATGAGATCAGCGTGGTGCAGGGTGAGGTGGTCCAAATGCTGGCCAGCAACCAGCAGAACATGTTCCTGGTGTACAGAGCAGCCAACGAGCACTGCCCTGCCGCTGAGGGCTGGATCCCTGGCTACGTATTAGGACATACCTCATCCTCCACCACACCCGAACTTCCTGAAGGAACCATCAAGTAAGCAGTGACAGTTGTTCCTCAAACAACAGCAAGCAACAGTTATTGAGTTGCTTCTGTAAAAAAATTAAAAATGAAATCTCTTCGTTTTGGTCTCGTTTGGTGTAGAAAATCATTATCGTGGCACACAGCACTCCGAATTCGCCGAAAATCTGAAAAAAGAGACAAGGAGGGAAGGAAGATGGAGAACGGCTACCGAAAGTCTCAGGACAACCTTGCCAACAAAGTTTCTGTCAAGGTAGAACATATGAAAATAATTTATAGTAATTTATAAGTTGTTATATGTTGTAAGTGGTTGTCCTTTTTACATGATGTTTCAAGAATTTAAATTCTGTTCTTTCATTGCAGCTTCTAAATCCCAACTTCATCTATGATGGTAGGTATAAGTTATAGCTTTCGAATCAATGAACAAACCCGTAATACTACAAATCTACACATCTGTTATATTGAAACCTGTGATTTAATCTTCAGTATGAGATTTTCGCTTACACCTAAACCATTAACCTTTCTCTTCAGCTTCTCCGCAGTTCCTCATTCCCGTTAGCGATGTGGCGTGTGAGAGTGGCGACAGTGTTACCCTAAAGTGCAAAGTGTGCGGTCGACCCCGAGCTACTGTCACGTGGCAGGGCCCTGACAACAGCACTCTGAGCAACGACGGACACCACAGCATCACTTACAGGTGACGCCACGTGTTTTACTCCGTTTATTCTTATGCTTCTGTAGAAATCCACCTGAGGACAAGAAACAGGTTTGTTTTTTTAGTTTTAGTTTGGTGCAGTCCGCAAAGTCTTCATTCTAAAAGAAACTAACGTCATGGCATCACCCTTCTTGCATGCTGCTCGTTATCTGATGGTTTTCTGCACCTCTGCCTCTGTCTGTCTTTGTACAGTGAGACAGGAGACGCAGCCCTGTGTATCCTGGGAGTGTCTGTTGAGGACAGCGGTGTGTACTCTTGTGTCGCCACCAACGTAGCAGGCTCTGTCATGTCCTCAGCCAGCCTCAAAGTCTCAGGTGAGAGTCCTGTTATGTGAGAATCCTTCTCACTTACATTCACTAGTGAATGATTTCAAACAGCCAAGCAAAAAGCCTCACTTGGACTGGAATGCTTGTGTGGAAAAGTTAGAGTTAGTGCTTGGTGTGCTTGTGTCCTTAGGGATTTCTGATGATGGCAGTGACGTCCTATGGAAGATCAGCTTTGAGTCCTACTACACAGAGATTACTGAGCTGGGAAGGTATGTAGTCATGAAATCCCCTTCCGTTTCACCTCTCGCTGTTTGACTGTGATGTGACTCACTCACCACATCAAAGCTAATTTATATACCATATTTTTGAAATTGTGACATAGAGTGTATTCGCATCGGCAGTAGCGAGACAGTGGTAAAGTGGAGCTATAGCTTTTCGGATGAAGATCAATCGTAGTTTCGTTTGTATTTTCCTCCACAGGGGCCGATTCTCAGTGATAAAGCGCTGTGACCAGAGAGGGAGTAAGCGGACGGTAGCAGCAAAACACGTTAACAAGAAGCTGCTGCGTCGAGAGCAAGTGCTGCAGGAGGTCAGACTCTTACAGACTCTGGACCATCCCAACCTGGTCAAGCTGCTGGACACGTATGAGACGGCCAACAGCTACATACTCGTACTAGAGATGTAAGTGTATAGTGTTTTTCTATGTAGGCTTTTTAATCATTAATTGAAAATCCATGTCAGTTTTTACAACTGCATTATGGGTTTTCAGGGCAGACCAGGGACGTTTCCTGGACTACATAGTGAGCTGGGGCAACCTGACGGAAGAGAAAGTGGCTCTGTACCTCAGAGATATTCTTGAAGCTCTCCACTACCTGCACAGCTGGAGGATAGCACACCTTGATCTCAAGGTAAATACAGGATATTATACCACAGCACACGCCACACTGTGTCTCCTCAGGTCACGTGGGATTTGTTGTTTGGTTCTCCACAATGAAGGGATTCACATTTTAGTTTTTTCAGCGGAGAAAGAAATATTTTGAATTCAATGCTTGTTTGAGATGATGGTTTTCCAGGTAAAGAATTGGCAAACTCATATCTGATCACCCTCTCTAACTCTTTACTTGGAACCGCTCGGCTATTGCCATAAAATTAAGGCAAAATATAATATTTGCTCTCTTGCTGCTGCAGCCGGAGAACATCGTGGTGGAACATGCTTCATCCCAGCCAGTAATCAAGCTGACAGACTTTGGTGACGCCGTTCAGCTTAAACCTCCTTACCCCTACATCCACCCTCTCCTGGGGAGCCCAGAGTTCTCTGCTCCTGAGCTGGTCCTGGGTCAGCCTGTCTCACTGATGTCTGACCTCTGGAGCTTAGGTTTGTAACTAAGAGCCTGGGATTTGTATATTGGGTAGCACATAGTTACATTTCATAAGAATTATGATTAAGATTATAATATAAGAAAGTGGCTGACATGGCTTATTGATTCCTGACTTTTCAGGTGTGGTGACCTACGTTGTGCTGAGTGGTGCCTCCCCCTTCCTGGATGAGAGTCTGGAGGAGACGTGTCTGAACATCTGTCGCCTTGACTTCAGCTTCCCTGAGGACTACTTCCAGGGTGTAAGCCCAGCTGCCAGAGACTTTGTCTGCCTGCTGCTGCGGGCCGAGCCGGAGCAAAGGCCCTCTGCAGTGTGCTGCCTGCAGGAGCCCTGGCTCCAGCCTCGAGGTGTGACGAGCAGAGAACATGCCGCCTTAAATCACATGCAGCCGTCATCTCAGAACCATCCCACAGCACATCTAGACACCTCCAGACTCATTTCCTTCATCGAGAGACGGAAACACCAGAATGATGTTCGGCCCATTGGTAGCATTAAAGCTTTCCTTCACAGCCGTCTGCTCAGCCACACCTGAGTGACAGGTCCCTAGATAAACGCAAGAGCGCCAGCATGTACTGTAAGCACCGGTTCCCGCATTATATAAGAACTTCCTGCCTGCCCAGCCATCTGGATAAAGTAACCTGGCTCAGATGAGGAGAACCACCAGCAACACGTGCGCAATGATGTCCTCTTCCCTCCCAAGCCACAAAAGTCCAAATGCTGCTGCTGCTGCTGAGTGACTGACCACTCTGCTGATGAACCCCCTGACTCTCCCCTGTTCTCCTCAACCTTGGCATATTGTCATTATGCCTGCACAACGCGTAAACTGTTGGAATCTGTTTGAGATTTCAAACTTTGATCTAGCAGGGAGAAAACCAAGCTTTCTCAACCACCCAGCGTGAGCAAGCCTTGCGTTTTGGACAGTGTTAAACAGAGAAATAGAATACTGTATAATAAGAGTTATTCAGGCTGCTTTCGGTTGAACACAAGAAGATGTTTTTTGTAACGAGAGATTACTTTTTGTAAATGAAACAATGTACAGCGAGGAAACAGAGAACTGTCTTTATTCATACCTTTTGGAAAACAAAGGTTAGTAAGCAGAACGAAAACCAGACATATGAGACATGTGAACAAAGTGGTACCCATCAGCAGGGTCCATTTATTCCAGACAAAGACCAAAACCATGTTTTCCAGAAACACATTGTAGTTACATTCAGTGCAATAGTTTGCTTATCTTTACGCCCACATTTCAGTTTGAAAGGTGTTATCATTTCAGTTTGTGACACTTAAGAGAAAATAAATTCTATTTAATAAGCATTAACGCTATTCGGCAAAGCTTCTCAGACGTCTATCTGCATCCGCCTTATTTGTAAATAACGTGATCCTGCCTTTCATTCTCATTTTGAAGGTTTTGTCTCAGATGAACAAAAGCTTTTTTGTTTGCAGAGTATCAATGAGCCCATGTAGTTGGTGAGGTAAGCCACTTCCTGCTGACCCTCAGCAGCTGGATTTTCACTATGAACAAACTGCTTCTTGAAATACACCCGTATTTTGCATCAATCCCCATGTGCAATGTTGCAGCTGTAACATTTATGCAACTATTTATGAAGACTTGTGTTGTAGCTGTATTCTTAAAAAGGCATGTACGTACCTGGTACTGCGGTAGATGTCTGTATTGTGTTAATTCTTATGTATTAAGTTCAGTATTAGGATCTGCAAAACCCCCACACAAGAGGAGGATTTTCAATAATAATGTATAAAAATGTGTATCTATAAAATATAGGCACTTATGATTTCATTTTGATGTTGTTTTGTTTTTAATTTGTGTATCAATACCAAAGTTGACCATGCTTTTGTTTCCTGCTACAATGTGTGTTTTTTTTTTTATGATTTCCCGTGTTAAGTTATAACAGAGCACAACAAACCCAGACACACGTGTTTACATTGGTTCAGTCTGGCTTTATTTATTCATATTGTAATAAGAAATTGTTTTGTGGCATATTGCTAGGAAAAAAAATATTTCACTTGTCTTTTTTCAAGCTGTGCACAAGTGGTTTGCTGTGTGTGTGTGTGTGTGTGTGTGTTTTTGGCTTTTGTTGGTAGACGCTGATATGTTGTTGCAAGACTTTATTTTTTACATCGCAGTTTGACATCGTAAAAAAAACTTGGTTAACATTTCTACCAAGCAATATGTCTGGAAAAATGCTCAATGCTCTTTTTTCATGGTTTTAAATTATTAGTGAATGCCACTTTTTCAGAACACAACCTAATCTTACACTGTCATTATAATAAAGCCAATGTATAAATGTCCAACCACATTTCCTTTGCAGTTTCAAAAAAATCTCTTCTGATTATTTTAATTTAAAATTTAAAAATTATTTTTAAATTTAAAACTATTTAAAAGTTTCTGTAAACGTCATTATTTCGAAGTGCCAGTAGAGCGAGTCAGCCTAGAAGTGGGTGAAACGAAAACATGCATTGTTCATTTTATTTGAAGGTTGCTAGAGTTACTGTACCGTCAAATGATCCGATTTATCGTTAACGTCAATAACATGTTGAATTTATTTGACTTGTTGGTCTGTACAGTCTTTCATTGTTTGTGTGCTTTTATTTATTGGTATGAATCTGTGTTTCCCAAAATCATGCTGTTAACCACTTTATGAAATGCTCTTCGTGAAAAAGAATGATCTAAGTAATAAAATGCCTTTGGGAAACCCAGTCTCATCAAGATGTAAAGATGTACAGAGAGGGTCGAGCAGTTTGCCCATACCCACCATGTAAACCTCATAACTATGTCATATTTTAAATACACATAGAACAAGACTGCAGCAATGTCATTTTGAATGTCTTATTATGACTTATTTTTACTTTTGCATGTATATTTCTTTGTACAGAATATTGTGTTTACATGTTATTATGTGCTGTAAATATTTGATTTTGTCCTCTGTTATTTTGCCATTAAACGTACAAGGAACAACAGGATATGTGTTAGACTCTGTGCACACAGACACCCACCCACATGTCAAAGTATAGTTTCTAATGAAACTATTATTTCCCATACCCCTCGAGGTATTCCTGTCACAAGCAAAAGGCAGGGAAACCCCCTCCCCCCACAAACTCCCATAAACTGGTCAACAGTTAAATACAATTAATAAAAAGCTGCAGAAATAAACAACGCACACTGTGACACAAAGGCCGACTTAACACTAGATATTTGTTTGTCTTACTTTGAATCAGGAACCGGCGAAAGAAGAAACACTTTACATCTTTACACATGGTTTAATGTCCTATTTTTGTACTGGTATAAAGGTGCTAAGCTGTAATGAATGGTGAGAAAACTTTGGTACCTAACAATGAAAAGACAGATGATAAGATCAAAACAAGAAGGTACCAAGTAATACTAAGCATATGTTTTTACTGTGATGAAGATTTGCATCTGTGATAATACAAAAAGAAGAACAAGGTGGGGGTGGTATTGATCTTATCTGCCCTCTGCAGATGCTGTTGCTGTGCATGAATCAGTACCCTGTTATTGCTGTTAAGAACACATGATTTCCCCACCTCCTTTAACCACGTCTGTTTATTCACACATTCACTTATGTTTCCATTAAGCAAAATTATCATAAAGCAGCAGTTTTATAATGTCTAACCTTGTGTATTTGTTATTTGAAATATAGAACTAAGAAGTAAGGTAACAATTTTACTAAAAAGTAACTTAGCAAGAAGCAACTGGCCAGTGACGTCTCAGTTTACCTTTTCACCAGTTCACCTGCCACACCTGTGTTATGTGTGTGATTGAATATATAGATACTGTATTCACACCTGTACATGTGAAAGAAAAACTCTTTTGACACATGTGAAATCTATTTTGTTTCCTTAGGTAGAGCAACAGCAAATATTTTGCATGAAACCACAGAGGACTTATCTGTGCAATCTTTACACACTATCTTTTGATCAAAAATCATGCAAGAGCTGTGAAGTGGAAAGGTGATGCATGCTGGCATAGTGTTTCTTCCTTCAAATTGTATAGTGTGTATTATATCAATTGATATACCTATCTATCTATCTATATATATATATATATATATATATATATATACATATGTGTGTGTCTGTGCGTGTGTGTGTGTTTCCTCTTATTTGGTACATGATTACCTTAAATTTCACTGACTGTGAATTTCTTAGCATTCTCACATTCACCCACTGAGTTTAGGATTGAATCATTTTTAGAAATCCCTGACAATATGTATTTAACGTTTATTCTACCAGGAAAAACCTGACTGAGATTAAAAATCTCTTTTTCAAGAGTGTCCTGGCTGTGTAGATTCTGTTCATGTTTAAGACAAAACCTCTCAAACATCAAGATACCAAGTGTTTAAGGGCTGTTTCCATTAGTGTAAGATATTTTCCTAGAAATCTATAAAAAAAAATGTGTTAATTTCAAATGTGTGAGTGACACGTCAAACTGTAAGACTGATATCACAAAACCCAACAGCTGCTGTGCCAAAAAGTTACGCGATATCACTAGATGGCACTAACGAACTGGTCTTGTACTTGTTCAGTTTGATGTCAACTTGCACATTTCCCCTGTGCTCAGTTAAAGGTGTGATGATACCAGGAAGCGACGTGAGCGACAACTACACCTGCAGCTCCCTCCATCACAGGCAACAAGTCATGTCTCATAACACACACAAAAATACTCGATGTGGAATAATATTTTGTCTGATATGTTTATCTACTGAATTAAAAAACATTACAACCAGCTGTAACTCCCCAAGTTAAAAATACAGCATCCAGAAGAAGAAGTATAACATTAGGTTACATTAAGTTAAATAAGTAAAATATTAAATCTGTGTTTTTAAAAACTAGAACAGAGGTTGAAATAGTGTGTTGGGCCTTAAACAGTAAAAGTGAGAGATTTTGATGCAGCTCAGTGACTGATTTTCCTTCTTGGATCTCTCCAGGAATATCTTCTAATATCTTTTCGAAAAGCCAGTCACAAGACTTTTAGAAAATGACTGACGTCTAATAAAGACTCCAGTGTGTTTGATGTGTTTTCAGTCCTGGTGGTTATATTGGGATTATTGTTGCATAGGTGTGTTTACATGTGGTGTCATATTAAGTGTACAGAACCAACAGACTGTGCCCTTACACTCTTGATGCCCTGATGACCAAAAGATTACATAAAGGTCAGAGCCACGGAGGTAAAAGCTGTATCTAAATTAATCAGAACCTAAAGTTTCAAATGTTTACTGAGAAAGGAAATGTCTTTGGTGTGGGCGGATGTATGGGTGGGGCGTCTTTAATGGTTAAAAGCTGGCTCATAAAGACCAACACTGGTCTTACAAATACCACTGAACACTGGTGAAGATCTTAATTCATGAAACCTGATGTCGAGCAACGCCACCCCTTATTTTCGCTTAGGACTTCCCACCTGTTCTTTAGTAGAAACTTTGAAATTATCTCTTTATCTTTCGATGGCAAGCACATACTCATGAATGAGTTTAGACTCATGAATCAACATGACTGGCTATGACAAAGTTAAAATCACCGTTCCTGTCTCATTAGCATGGATGGATCGTTTCATGTGTATTTTTGTTATTTTGTTTATGTTGTTTATATTTTGTGGATATTTATTGGATAGTCATTTGATTTGTTTCCCTTTTGTCCATTTTTTAAACAAAACTTGACCTTTCACCTCTAGGGTTTCGGTCCTGCACCCAGTAAGTCTGTTCAGTAATCCATCCATTATGAGAAATACATGCAAAAAACAACCAGGACATATTAGTGTAAAGATATTAGGTCATGTGTATTTTATTTATATAGTTTAATTACAAAAAGAGATATTGTAATATGGACGATAAACATTTAGCATAAGATTGGTATTACAAACAAATATGTATGAGTGACATAAAAAGCAAAGTGAGTAACACAAGAGTAACAAAGAATATTGAAAAATTTTAAAAATAAGCAATTGTTAAAACCACAATGGCAAGAAATTACTATTATTCAGAAAATGATGATGCTGAAAGTCAGTCAGCCTAAAAAACAAGCACTGGAGTTTAGGAAGCCGAACTAAATACTTATGTGCATTTGTGAGAACACAAATCCAGTAACGGGGGTTCAACGTCTGTCTGAAAATAGATCTACGTGTGGATCTAAACAACATTATGTCTCTCTTTTTTTCTTTTTGCTTTTGGCACAGTAGTACGATATTACAGCTACAGTTAAAATGCAGGAAGAGTGAGGCATTTGTGGTTTTGACAAAGCAACGCGCCTCTGGTGGAGCTTTGTTAAACACAAGCCCTGCTGATGTCACAGTGACGTCTTCAGGGTGTCTGAGTCTGGCCTTTAAGGTTGCACATACGTAAGCAGGGACAGGGTGAAGGGTCTGGTGTTCGTAGACTCAAGGCAATTTTTTTTTTAAATTTCCTTTACATAACCCACCTTTATGAGGTGTGATACCAAGTCACTTGAGGAATGCAGACACTGCAACTTATACTTCTTGCAGTACCTTTATGAAAATGATAATTAAAACAAGGGAAGGAGCCCTTTAAGACAATACAATGAAAAACAATGGTAGTGAAACTAATTCTGGCTCAGAATTGGGGATGAACTTCCACTTTCTGCTTACTTATTGAGTTTCTAATCCCGTTTGGTGTCAACCAGCAACTCTGTGTACACTTCATGTTTTAGTTGAGTTCATTTTAATTTATATAGTTCAGTTATTTATTAGACCCTTCCAACTTCATCATCTTTAAGTATTTTATTTATTTGTTTTCATTGTGCTGTAAATTTATTGTAAATTAACCAACTGATGCACTCAATTGTGTCTATAGACAAAAAGGAAACATGCTAAGAAAAAAAAAACTGGACTGACCTTTAGTCAGTCACATCCTTTAACTTGTTTCTTTCAGATCCTCTTAGACCTCATCAAGCTAGATAGGAAGCATTTATAGACTGACGTCTTCAGTTATTGAGGTCATGTCGTTCCTGCAAATGTATAAATCTTTTGAAGTGGTTTTGTTTCCTTGCTCTGATCTATGCCTCAGCCCAATAATTATCATGTAACCTACAGACTCTTCCATGAATGTGAATTGTGGGACCTTATATACACATGTGAGAGAGTTTCTAAGCTGTATCTGATCAATTTGGTTTGCCACAGGTCGAGTTCGGGACAACTGCCAAGGACAAATGAAGTATAGAAGATCAGTGTAGTGCCACAGCAGAGTCATACTCACTTCAAAATAAGGGTTTTTGGATGTTGATTTTTGAACGTTCGTAAAAAAAGGATAAAAACACGTTTTCATTTTGTCATTTTGGGTTATTGAGCTCATGGCCCCAAAAGCGCTTGTGTAAATATCAATAACAGAGGAAATACTGAACAAATGTTTTTCAAATGTTTGACAGTGAAACACACAAACGTGCAGACATATGCAAAGGTTAAGCTGACTTGGTTAGATACTTCCTCTTTCAGGTTGCGGTTTTCTCCGTGTCAGAGTTAGGTGCAAATCTGCTGCTAAAGATGCTCTGAGCTTGCATTGCTAAGACTGTCAGCTGCACCACAGACCTTCATGATACTGAGTTCATGCAATTGTGCAAATTATTACTATATATTATTACTATATATTTTGTTTTGTTTTGTTTTGTTTTGCTTTGCTTTCTTGGCCAGCATATGATTAAATGAGGTTATTGAGACTGCGGAGAGACTGACGCATTTGACAGTGTTTGTCAGCATTTCTTACTCACAGCAGCATGTGAATAAAAGGCGTACACAAAATGATTTAAAAATTATTACGCAACCTGTCTTCTAAATTCAACACAAATATCATGTTTAGCATGATAGCATGTTTTTATTTAGCATGTTTAGCCCCAAACGAATATGTAAAATATAATATATAAAAAAATATATAAAAATAATATACAATATAAAAAAGTATAAAAATGCATAGTAAAAAATTACATTGATTTACAACTTTCTAAAATGACAAGAGTCTCTCATAATTTACAGAATGTTCCTGTTTCCAGTTACCCACCTCTAATTAACTTAACATCCGTTCCTCCAGCTAATTGTGCCATTTTGAAACGTGTTGTGTGAAAGTGATTGTAAATGTAAATTGCATGTAAATACCCTATAAAAAGTGAGATTTTGAAACAACTACCTCTTTTTGACCTAATCACACCCCAGCACCCCAGCTTTACATGGCAGTGCTCCTTTCGTCCAGGCTGGTGGTTTGTGAGTAGACTGACCCATGGGCGGTGACCTGAGGAATGTGGACTTTGATCAGCTGGCACAGTCTGCAGGGTGTCCTGTTGATCAACCTCACCAAGTTCCTCCTGAACTTCTCCCCAACGAACACATACAGGATGGGATTAAGGCAGCTGTGAGAATAGGCAATGGCCTCCGTGACTTGTAAAACCAATAAAATAGTTTGGCTGCTTTTGCATTCTGTGTAGATGTGCAGTAGCTCCAGTGCTTTGAAGAACAAGGCAACGTTATAAGGGACCCAGCAGCAGACAAAAACAGCTACAACCACAAGAACTACATGGATGGCCTGTTTCTTAGATGACTGGGAATTGACAAGCCTCCAGACAATCTGGGAGTAGCAGAAGCCCATGATGAGGAGTGGGACAAGTAGACCCACGACATTCCTTTTTAAAAGGCTGAAGACCCACCAGAAGTGAGACTTTTGACTACCGTTGTCTGAGTACGCAGCGTAGCAGAAATATGACGTGCCATTTTTTTGCAGTTTGAGGAAGACCACATCAGGAAAAGAAGCCAAAAACCCAGCCACCCATGTAACAATGGCTGCAATCATTCCAACGGAGCGTGTCCGTGCTCTCATGGCGCAAATAGCATGCACTATGGCTAGGTACCGGTCAATGCTCATCAGAGTGACAAAAAAGACACCGCAGTAAAAAACGATATTATAAATGCCCAGGACCATCTTGCACGTCGCATCCCCAAAGAGCCACTGGTCCCTGGCCTGGTGGGCTAGGAAGGGAAGGCAACACACCAACAGAAGGTCAGCAATGGCCAGGTTCAGGAGGCACACGTCGGTCATATTGCGAAGTCGCACGCCACAAACAGTGACCCAGACGACTAGGGAATTTCCCAGAAGGCCCAGAATGAAGAAAGCGGCGTAGAGGATTGGAAGAAATCTGGCTCCGTGACGTTCATACTGGCACAGCCCGAAGTCATAATCAGGATATTCTGAGTAATCATAGTACTCTGTAGTAGATCTGGTAAGAAACACCAAAACAAGAAAAGACATTGTTATGAAACTGTACTCAGTGGTGTATTATTAAGTACATTTAGGTACATATACATCTGCTTCATATTTTTACTTCACTTCACTTCAAAGACAAATTATGTACTTTTGCTACTGTAGGTACTTTTGAGAGTTTAATTCCTAACGCAAAACTCAGCATAATCACAGGACTATGCGATGTGAACAGTGTGAAATTCCCAAGCTACCCAGCAGCATGTCAGAAAAAGTCAATACAATTGTTACCATCTGTAGCCATAAAGTGATGATCAATGCATCAATAAATACAACACATCAATATCATACTAATGGATGTGAAATGATATATTCTGCACAAAGAACACTCTTCAGGTATTTTGTTCAGTTAATACTTTTACTACTTTAACAAAGTGATGAAGGGACAGCTCGTGGACATCACACTGTAGAAACTCTTCACGAGACACATACTGTCGGACCTTTACTTTGAATGCAGGACCTTGCTTGCTCCTGTATGTTCATACTTTGTTAGTTATACTTTTATTTAGGTAAGTGATCTCAGCATTTCTGACACCACTGACTATACTGCTGTCCCCTCTGTAGCAGTAAAACCTTCAGAACAGAATATTGAGCCAGAATTCCTGTCATATTTTCCTAATAAAATGGCTCGACTTCCCTGCCCCAGTGCAGTGCGCAGCAGCTGATTTTCATCTGTCGCTCAATGAGTGCATAAGAATGATGCGGATGTAACCTCTACAAAATACTACTGAACATAATGACATAATATGACAGTGTTTGTGTGTGTGTGTGTTGTGTGTGTGTGTGTGTGTGTGTTTGTGTGTGTGTGTGTGTGTGTGTGTGTGTGTCCGCTGTAGGTTTAACCTTACCCTGATGACTGATTCTCACTGTTGCTGAAAGCAGTGATGGCATAGATGGTGCTGGCCATTATCGACTCTCTGGAAAACAAAAGAGAACATGAGCTACTTCCTAATGAACGAAAGTACAAGTAAAGTGTTATACAGTAAGTTGCTTTTTGTGATTCAGTTGAATTGTTTAGTGCATAAACTTTATAAATTGCATGACACTACTAAAATAATGAACACGTATGCGTGTGTGTGTGTGTGTGTGTGTGTGTGTGTGTGTGTGTGTGTCCGCTGTAGGTTTAACCTTACCCTGATGACTGATTCTCACTGTTGCTGAAAGCAGTGATGGCATAGATGGTGCTGGCCATTATCGAATCTCTGGAAAACAAAAGAGAACATGAGCTACTTCCTAATAAACGAAAGTACAAGTAAAGTGTTATACAGTAAGATGCTTTTTGTGATTCAGTTGAATTGTTTAGTGCATAAACTTTATAAATTGCATGACACTACTAACATAATGAACACGTATGTGTGTGTGTGTGTGTGTGTGTGTGTGTCTCAGTTGTGGGTTTAATCTTACTCTGATGACTGATTCTTACTGTTCCTGAAGGCAGTGATTGCTGAGATGCCTGTGGCCATTGCTGACTATCTGGAAAAAAAAAACAGAACATGGTCTACTTCCTAATAATGAAAACAGTTGTGGTCCAACTAAGTTTTTTTCTGTGACTTTGGGCCATCTTAAAGTGATAGCAAAGTCTTCAGTTGGACTGCCTAGTGTATAAACTTTATAAATCACATGACATGACAGTGGAAAGAAGCACCTGACTGCAGATGAAGTTCAGATCATGCCAATAAAACAGAAGTTGTCCACGTTTTCTGGAACTTAGTCGTTTTGTAATGCTACTTTCAGTTAGTGTGTCCCCCTGTGTCAGCTAATATCAACTATCTACCGCAGAGGTCAGACCGCCATCATATTTTTTGCAACGAAATTCTACTGCGACACTGGAATTAATGTGCATCCACCTGTTTGTACTGTTCATCTGCTGAAAATTTAACCCCGGAGCCAAGTCTCAACTGTTTTGTCACTTAGAATACGAAATACAAAAAACTTCCTAGGGGTTTCATCCAAAATAAAAAAAAAAAAAAAAACAGTCCAGATCTTATTCAAGACCTGGGGTTTATAACAGAGAATAAGTTACTCTGTAAATCTAATTATTGCATCAACATTGATAATCACAAAATCAATGGCTAATCAGACACCTGTACTTATGTTTTGTTTATATTTATACATGTGTAACACCACGTCTGTTGTCAATATTACAAAACACTGTGATATAGTATGACCTACATCTACCAAACCACAAAACAACATGTGTGCATTGAGGCAGATTAGGAAGGTCTTTATTGTGTATTTTTAACAGTATGCGTGTGAAGGGTTTTGTTACTGAACAGTGGCCACAATGATAGAAACTTGCAGGTTGGCGCAGCACCTGTTAGTGGGTTGGTTGTTGACGTCTTTCACATTAAAACAGTGTGTCTTACATGTTACGTACATTAAAAGTAATTCAATGATGAAATAAGCATATAATATTAAAAGGTGATTTTGAAGAACAATTTCAGTGTAAAAATGTCATATTAACGAATATTGAGCACAGACAGTTCTGGATTATAAAGAATAAATTAATAGTTAAATACAATTAAATAATTAAGTAAATACAACCTTTAATTTTGGAATATCACACAGTTCAAGCACTTTATCAGTTTTATTTTAGCTTTTGTCTACAACGTGATGCTAGTTTTTCTAGAATTCAAGATTAGGAGGCAGGGAATCAAATAGATATTTTTCTCAGGACTATTAATGCTTCATTTTACAGAAAAGAGAAAACAATTGGTTTTAGTATGTAGCAGTGATTAGGATTTTTGCATAAGGCCACTCTCATAAATCCGTAGCAAGAGAGAGAAAATATCTTTTTAGTCTTTGTGTTGTAGGTACTGCAATCCAAGTACTAATTAAATAATAAGAAAATAAGTTAACAAAAGAAAAAAAATAGGTAGAGTATTTCCCTTTCCTCCTAATAAGTAATAATAATAATAATAATAATAATAATAATCACTATATATGTGTCAAAGCCCATGTGACAAATGTATTTATGTCGTACTTATGTGTGTAGAAAGGTTGTAGAGATGTCAGATATATAAAAGTGTGTACATGCAAAAGTAAAAAAAAAAAAATTACCTGGCAGTACCGGCTAGAAGATAGGTCAAACGGGTGTTAATTCTGGATCTCACGCCAGTGTAACGAAAACGATCAGCATCAAATTTTTTAAGAGAAGTGACAAGGTATTGTTCACCAAGAAGAAGGTGTGAGAATTCAAAATACACCCATCCCCTAACCATCATGTCATGGTGGGCTTGTGGGTTTGCATATGAGATATATGGTTTGTGCTTCCTGGGTGCTTTTGAAACGTTTATGTACGAACCCACAGTGTCTGCGGATACACAGAACCGCAAGTCCACATTGCCTTTGCAAGCTTTCAAACATGCAGGTAGCCACAGCTGGTCGTTTGCAGAGCTCTTTGTGCAGGTATTTACCCTTTTGCACGACAGGAGTGATACTACAGCCATCACTATGAATGTAGTGTCAATTGTCTCAGAAGCTGCACATTGTGTAGGTAGCAGCTTACTTTCTCTGTGTAGGGAGAAGTTCTGACTAATGTCTGAAAGAGAGAACTTAGACGGGACTGTTGCATTTTACAGGTCTTCATTTTTTTGATGCTTCATTTTGAGTCAGTAGCTCAAATGCAGTAATGTAGCTATGGTATGAACAAACACTGGCCTGTTAGTCATTCGATTGTTTTATGACAAAGGGATTTCTTCTCTGCACATTTCTTGTCAAATATCAACTGCAAGCTGCCAAGAATAAATGTATGAAATGGCTTGATCACATCCTGCATAGCAGTACACTGCTGTGTCAGGAAGCTTGGTTCATGACATTTCACTCATATACAGTAGCACACCTACACACACACACACACACACACACACACACACACACACACACACACACACACACACACACACACACAGTCATGTCTCTCTATACTTGTGAGACCACTCACTGACATAATCCAATCCCTACCCCTTCCTGTAACACTAACCAAAACGTAATTCTAACCCTGACTCTAAAACCCAGTCTTGACCCTCAAAAAGCTCTCTGAGGTTGTTTGGAACAGCCAAAATGTGCTCACAACAATGGTATTTAAAAAAAAGGCTATAAAGAAATGTACACACACACAAACACCAAACCACTTCACAGATCAAAGACTTGAAAGTTTTTGCTCTTTGCTGCTGTGAACAGAAAAACATCGAGCAGTCAGGTTTCATTTTCTTTATTTTATTTAAACAATACTTACAAATATACCTTGGATTACACACTGTGAAAAGGTACATTTCCTTAAACTCTATTCACTGTCACAATGAATAGTTAGCTACTTGCTGTGAATAAACTGAATACCGTTTTTGAGCATAAAAGCACAAACCAAACACACCCACAACCACACGCACACACACTCACACGTACGGCTCTTAGTCTGAATTTCAGTGGAAAAAAAAACCTCACTGCAGGCTCACGTGCAAACACCAGCTTCACCACACGGGTAGTTTGCCTAACACTGTTAATAATCTGATCTGACAGGTGTGTTGGAGGTCTCCTTTTCTGTGGTGTCTCTGTAGGAGAAAGCCCCTCTGCCTTGGGGACTCAAGCAGAACAATCCAGCCAACGCTTTGCCTACTGACTTCCGAAACTTCTCTCCTATGAACGCATAGATGACTGGATTTACACAGCAGTGAGACAGTGCAATGATCTCAGCATAGGTCATGGCAGAGTTAATGATTTGTGAAGCCTTGCAGGTGTCCAGAAAGTCAAATAGCTGCAGCGTCTGAAGGAAAACTGTGAAATTGTAGGGAACCCAACACACCATAAACACGCACACTATGGCTAATATCAGCTTCACTGCTTTGTTCTTTTTGGAGTTTCTGGACTTGGACAACACAATGAGGATTTTCACGTAGCAGAAAATCATGATGGGGAGGCACACGAAAAGGCCCACTGTGTTCTCACTGAAGTTTCGCACCATCTTCCAAAACCTGTGATCTTCCATTGGGTACAGGGTTGGCACTGGGAGCTGTTGTCATCTTGCACCTCTAACGAGGCAAATATCACCTGGGGTATCGCCATGACGACAGATACAACCCAGACAATGATGCTGGCTGTGATCCCATAGCGAAGGGTCCGGGTTCGCATAGCTGCCACGGCATGGACGATGGCCAGGTAACGGTCCATGCTCATGAGGGTCACAAACAAAGTCCCGCTGTAGAAACCCAACTAGAGTTCAGATGAGCAAAGGAGGAAGCAAAGTTAGAAGAGGATATGACAGACAGTAACAAATTATCTGATCTCATCTTGGCTGTCGGCAGAATATTCCTCACATTATAAAAACATAATGCTCATTTTCAGATTTCAGAAGAATAAATTCTTTACACGATAAAACAGGAAATTACACTCAGGCACTAATCATGACTTTTTATGCATCAACAAAAATAACCGAAAAATAATGGGAGCTAATTTGTAATCTGCAGCTCTTACGAATTGTGCTTTTTTAATTGTGAGTTTTAAATATTAAACCTTCTACTGTATGTGGTGGCATAGTGGTGTCATGGTTAACACTGTGGCGTTACAGGCGTAGCTTCAAATCCACCAGCCTTCCTATTTAAATTTTGTGTGTTCTTGTGATATTGTATTCTGATGTCAATAAAAAGAATAACTTAAAAATAACCACACCTGATATACTCCTGTTATCAATTTGCATGAGGCAAGGTCCTGAAAACTGTAGACCCACATGGGAAGGGACACAGCCAGTATAAGGTCAGACAGAGCCAGGTTGAGAAGGCACACGTCCGTCATAGTTTTCAGCTTTATGTATCGGAGGAGAACCCACAGAACCGTGAAGTTACCTGGAAAATCATTTTCAATAATTAGCCATTGTTTTTTAGTTTTTTATTTTTTTCCAGTGAAAACATGTAGAACAGAACAGCTGATAGTGTCTAAGTTGGAAATACAACCATTCCAAGCTATTGTAACTTGTAAAGTACAAATGTGTATTAAAGTTTATCATAATACATACTTATTTTTAGGCCTACGTCAACATACCTAGAACACCTAGACAGAAGAGCAGATAGTGAAGAACGGGGATCTCTGGAACATGGCTCTGTTCACAGTTGCCCACATAATCGTAGGAGTACTCGAAAGAATAGTTGTCTGATACGTTCATAGTGCTGTATGAAGGGAACATTCAATGGATTACTTCGGTTTGAATCAGTAGTACGAATTATTTACTGCAAAGGGAAAAAAGGGGCCAGCATGGCATTGCGTAACCACCATACTAACAAAACAATTGAATACATGTCTAATTATCCTCAATAAAATCAATACCAAGTCTATCATCATCACACATAGGGTAAATTGACATTCATGGTTCTTACATGTCAGACTTTTCAAAATGCTGCATTTAAACTCAAGTCAACACAAATCTAAGCCGATCTGATCAATCAAAAATGTTTTGTGGAAACAACAAAAATAAGTCCCAAAGTCTCTTTATTGGTTGATTTAGATTTTCATGAAACCCCATCATTTTCTTTCACTTTGGCCATAAAAACTAGAATCCCTCCCCTCACACTACTCTCTACTCGATACCATACAGTAGGTAACTAACAGGAAGAACATTTGATTAATATTCTATAAACTATAGCCATGAAAGCACAACCGACACAATAATTATTATAAGAATAAAAATGAAATTACTTACTCCATCTATAATGAGATCTTTTGACTTCTGATTTTATTTTCTTGTCCTAGAGGAAAAAAATCAAAGAAAATTCTTTCCTTCATTTGATTGTGTTTCTCCTCTTTATTATGATGAGCACAGTTCCACACCATCGTCATGACTGAACTCCACATGTTGCTCAAAGACAATTTTGTTTGTAGAAACTTAAAAAAAAAGAACTTGTGAAAACCATTCGTGTCTAAATGTGAAAGGATTCAGATAATACTGGATTTCCCTGCCCTTTAAGTAGATCTTTAAAGATACAATAGTCCCTTGGTGAGTCATCAGACAAACATCAAGAATTTCAACTTCTACTATTTAAAACCTAAAAACAAATAAGCAGCAAACACCACAAGCTTGGATTTCCACCACTCTCTCAATGAAATCGTAGTCGTCTTCCTACTCTGACCATAATCAAATTCACGTGATCTCTTTTTAAACCACATCTCAACACAGTTTTCATCTCCCTATCAACATTTATAGAACCACCCGCTCTGACACCCATGCCGACCCTCGCTTCCTGTGGCTGACATTGTTTACACACACTCACACGTCTGAGAGCACAATCCTCAACTACACACAGAGCTCATAGGTGCCGAAAGTGAGAGATGTCTAGTAAATACCAACTAAATATTTAAAAATGTCCATGTTCATGCTCACCGCAGTCTTTGGCACAATCACTGCTCCTGCATGTGTACGTTCTTGTGTTGCGCATCAAGCTTACATATCATCCTGTCAACTTGTATTGTTCGTTTTTGTGTCAAATCCTGCTGCACGTTCATTTCTGGTAAGGTGAACTCTGGGTTTTGTTGTTTCCTCTGCATTTTGCAAAGACGTGTCGGTGTGGTTTTCTGAGAAATGTCCCTTTGTGTGCTATCATGCCAAGAAAAGAGTAGGGGGAGAATTCTATTCTACTGAGGAACTTTTCTGTGTCTTTGTTCTTTTCGCAACTCAGCACACTAGATGAAGTGCACTTGTGAAAGTTGTAATAATCTCCAGAGTTTCAGATGTTGAACTTCTGAAGTAAAGCGTTCAGCACTAGATAAAATTACAACAGTAAAATAGCCCGTCTGGAATATATTTGAAAATGCTTGTGTTTAATGGAATCTCTGAACAATTTTCATTTTTTTTTCTCAACTTACTTAAAGGATATGTTATCCCCCCCCCCCCACCCCATGGTATTTTAAATAACTAGGTTTTTAATTTTTTTTATTTGCTAAGACTTTTGAAAATAATTAGTTATTAAAGATGACAACATTTTGCTGTCATGGCTCAGCACTAAAAACTATTTTGTGTTGTGATGACCTTTAGAAATCACCGTTCCGGCTGAATGTGAGGACTTCACAGGGATAAGTCATTGCAGGGAAATTTAGAAAAAGCTCAGTGAGTCACTCGACTACTTTCGGTGCAGTAATAAAGTTTTGGTGACATTTCGACTGAAGAATCCCGCACTGTTTGGCCACTGGCCAGCGTTGGTCATGTGACGCCTCCTTTACTGTTGTCATGGTTACCGGCGGGCACAACAAAAAAAAAAACAAAAAAAAAAACCCGCAGACGATCCAGAACGCGGCAGCTCGGCTCAAACGGGTCATGTCGCGCTTCAGATCTGTGCACCGGCTTCCGGTGGCTGTGTCTCCTCGCCGGCAGGGGGGTCAGATCCACCGATCCGGCTCACGTCAGCGCCCTGATTCAAGTCTACGATCCGCCCGCTGCCAAACAACGACGTCTGCTGGTCCCAGCGCCGCACACACAAGAAAACCTGCTCACTCAGCCACCACGTTTTCAATATTTACACAACCGGCCTGTTCCGCAAAATCATTTGCACTTAAATAAAAACAACAACAAATGTCTTTCTGCTCTTTCTTATACTTATGAAACAGAAACTCTTCTTTGATGTGACACTTTCTTGACATAGATTTTTTGCTGCCTTGTACCTCACTCGTAAGTCACTTTGGGTAAAAGCATCTGACAAATGACTAAATGTAGATGTAAACAACACTTTAATGCTGAAATACCTAAAATAAGTCATTACATAATTCAGAAAATACCAGCAAATGAGCAATAGAGGAGTAAACAGAAATATCCAATATACATACATTTTTGTCTTTTTTTTGTTAGTTTTTTTTTACAAAGATAAACAATATATATTACATTTGTACAAGTACAAATGCACTTTGTATATTGTACAATGTCAAGAAAAGAAAGACAACCACTATAGCCACGATCAGCTTGACAACAGGGTCTTCTTTGTACAAATGTAAGTAAATTGTAAATGTGAGGCATAAAATAACATTGGAAAAATATATGAGAATGGTGGCTTGATGATGAGCCAGAGTTTGTTCCACAATAACAGATTCAAATCCATACACCATGATTATATCTAAATGTGTGACAGGTGCCACAAAACACAGTGCTAGTTTCACACTCTCAGCTTTGACTCATCATCAGACATTTAAAGGAAAGTTTTTTCCACAATGCAAGTAAAAAATGAAACATTCCATCCTGTAAATAACAAGTTAGATTTTTTTTAAATTGTAGCATTTGTATATAGTATGTAATTTAAAAACTCTGAAAATAAATGTGTTAAAAAAAATCATCACATGCAGAGAAACATTTCAGTTACAGACTGTTTCAAACAAGCTGTTCATGGTTTCTGCCAAGAGCTACAATGTCAAGTTTCGCTTTGTACACTAATAAAGTCAAAAAGGTATACAAAAAAACAGCAGCAGATATAGACAGATATTACTAATGTATAAAAATAGATGAAAACCTGGAAATGACAAGAAAACATGCACCATGAACCATATGACTTTTATATACGCGCTATAAACCCGTGGCTGTCAATCCTGATCGACAAGGAGCCCTGCTCTGATAGATTTCCTGTGTACTGTATCTTCCAGTATTTGATTGAACACCTGATGCAGGTAGTCAGCAGTGGATAGAAAAACGACTGAGACAGCAGCAAAACAATCAAAGCGGGGATCCTCATGGACCAGGATATGTGACCTCTGCCTGCAAGCTACATGGCAACACGAGAGCTGATCTCTGAGGACCTGGACACAATTGAGCTTTTCCTGTATGAACTATCGGATACATTACTTGGGAATGGAATGTGGAGCCCAGGCAGACACTTATTCAGCAGCTGCACAGCCCGCTTCATGAACTTCTGTCCAACAAAGGCGTATATGATAGGATTCAGACAGCAGTGAATGTAAGCAATGGTCTCAGTCACTGCTACTGACAGCCTTAAATTGTTATCCAAGCTGCACGAATCATAATATTCCAGCCTGTTCTCAGACATCAGAAATCTCAAGAACACTGAAATGTTATATGGTGCCCAGCACAAGAAAAAGACAATCACTATAGCCACGATCAGCTTGACAACACGGTGCTTCTTTGCAGTCCTCATGTTCACCAGAGTGGGAATGATCCTGCCGTAGCAAGCCACCATCACAACCAGGGGAACCACAAGACCCAGAACATTTGTTGTGATGGGTTTATAACGCTTCCATCCAGGGTCATCCGGGATGTCACTACAACTCATAATGCCTGTCTCGTTTGTTGCTTTTGAGAGGACGAAACTCGGTAAGGAGACAAATAGACTGAGTAGCCAAACAACAGAGGTCACGGCAATGCCGGCCCTCAAAGTGCGATACCTTGCCACCGAGTGGGCATGTATGATAATCACGTAGCGGTCCAGCGTCATGACGATCAAGAGGAAGATGCTGCTGAAAAACCCAGTGTTGTGGCAGCCAGACACCAAACGGCACATAAAGTCACCAAAAGCCCATTCACCAATCACTGTGTAGTGACAGTAGAAAGGCAATGTGAGCACGAAGACGAGGTCGGAGACAGCCAGGTTGAAAAGGCAGATGTCAGTCAGGTTGGTCTGGTTGCGGTGCTTCACCAGGACACACACCACAAGGCCGTTACCTTGGGAGAGGAAAAACAATCTTAAATCTGTACTTTACAGCACAAATGCCTCAAACGCGCACACCGTCTGGTTTTATTGACTTCCATTTATTTCCTGGAGTCTTACCCTAACCCTAGCTAACTCCGCTATGTCCCTATCTCCAAAACCACTTTTCAACAGCACACAATATCAGGGAACCCGAGTGGATCAAATGTCCTCGCTCAATCAACGGCTGAATGATAAGGCCTTGCAGGGATACGAGCAGAGCTGCCACCTTGAGGCCTGGAGGTCTACGCTTCTACAGCCCATTCGCCAACGGAAGCGAGGAAAGTCAAAAAGGTGGATTAATGTCCCCCAACCTTAACCGGACTTAATACCCTAATATCTTAAACCAAGTCATCACTCTAATATTGAATGATATCCTCATGGGGTCTTTTCTTTGAGGGAACAGGGAAGACAATGTCCCCAAAGCCAAATGTGTGTAATCCCCTGCACAAACACACACCCTCACAATCATGTCTCACTATACTTGTGAAATAATGATTTCCTTACCTCCTTATCCTAACACTAGCCATGAGAACTAAATGCCAAACGCCACACCCGAAAAGCAGGTCTGTCCTCACAACAACAGAATGTGAGAACATAAGGAAGTAAAAATGTTCACACACACACACACAACAACAACAACACACATTTTTTTCTTAATATTCTTATGAATGTGTTCACATGGTTTCCACTTCTCTTGGAGAATTTTCTGCCTTTTTTTAGCTTTTTTCAGCTTTCTGTCACTGTAATCTGGGAGCTATGTTACCAAAGTAAGTCTGAGATGAAGAAGATTTTTTTTTACTCTGCTGCTGCATGTATACAAACCTTTCTAGCAACCAGATTCTAGGGTCTATGCAAAACCTGTTCCTGATTACCACAGAAAACGGCTTCCTCTGACTAAACTGGTTACCTAAGGACATGTAAATAGGCAGATGTATCCCCCAGCCCGTAACCTTAACTTCATGTAACAAGGATTTTTAAAAAGTGTGGTGTCAAAACTAGATTTGTCCACCCGAGAACATATAATACACACTCACACAAACACACACACAACCTACCTATAAAGCCGAGGATGAAAACCAAACTATAGATGGTTGGCAGAAACACACTTCCAAAGTCCCTCATGTTCCCGTTTTCACAGGGACTGTAGTTTGCACTCTGGAAATCGTCATCATAGTAGGCACCATAAGCTGAGGTGGTGAAGCTTTCCATTGTTTCATTATCTACACACAAAGAGTAATTTCAGAAATGTATTTTTTAACCTAGAGTATTATTCCTATAGAATGGCATGTAATGTCATATTTTAACATTGTGAGGACCCCAAAAATCCCATTAAACACAAACTACCTCTACACAATATAGATCCGACAGAGTGAAATCAAAATAAAATGAGTCAATAAAATAAATGTAAAACAACCTTTTCTACAAATAAAACTAAGGGAATCTGCATGCCAGTGAGAAATGATGCCACTTTGTGACTTAAAAATCCCCCTTTAAAGTCAGGCAGGGGATGGTAGGAGTTATTATGCCACCTGCTGGTCTTCACAGGTCTTGAGGAACTTGTTTGAAACATTTACCTGAGTCTACACATTCATCAGCAAAGGACAGACAAAATAATTTCAATGTTTGATTTGGGGAAAAATTTGAATCTGCTTGTGATTATACAGTTCTCAAGATATGACATATATATGACAATGTATACTTTCCATCATATCCCTGATTATTACAACTTGCGTATAATAAACACTGCAGGCTTACAGCAAATATTGTATATTTATTTATATATATATGTATATATTCTAATATAAAGATCCTTTAAAGGACAATGAGATTAACTGTGCAGTATTTCCTATGGATATTTGAAATAAATAGCATATAATAATAAATAATAATAAAAATAATAAATAATATAAACTAAATTTATGCTTTAATTTTTTTTTGTTAAACAGAATATAGGTAACCTGCGAGAAAACCTACATTTGCCAGAAGCAACACACAAATATATTTTTCAAGTCTACAAAACATTGACCTAAAGACATTACAAAAATAGATTTAAAATGCACTCACATGACATGGTGAAACTTGAGCGACGTCTGTTCCACTCAAGTAAAAGGTGGCAGTCAAGTAATTCGGGGTTCTTGGTTGTTATTTCTGTCAGGATCTTTATAGATGTGATGTTCCTACACGTACAGCGATGAACTAACTGTCTTTAAGCCAACAGTCCCCTAATAATGAGCAGCACAGACATAGAAATGCAGATGTTGTTTCCTGTACGTCCCTAAATGTGACAGTGAGATCTTTATCAGTGGCCACAGTTCACACTTTAAGTAAGACACGCACATCATAACAAAGCATTTGCTCATGTGATCGTAAAAATGTTACATTGTACATTTATATGAAATCAATGAAAATTTAATTCATTTTGTGCAATGGTCCAAAATGTATATGTATCTATATTGTTACCAAAAGGATTTACACACTAGAACTTAATTTGGACCATTTGATGAAAATAAGCATTGCTGTGTTGGCAAAATCTAATATAGACAGATCTTTCTTAAACCCATAAATAAATAATCATCTGACTTTCAGGTCAGAAAGTAGTATGTTCAAAATGCGGTTGGTATCTGTGTGATGATATCACACTTACTATGGTACAGAATCCTAATTTAGACACTGTGTATTTTGCTGTTTCATCTGATACAAATGTATGTCTTGTACTTTTCTCTTATTTTACTTTTCTTATTCTCCTTCCTCTCCCTGTGTTATTTTTATTATTGTTATGATTTTACAGTAAGTCTGCTTATCTTTCTTTTTCATACAGTAACAAACCTAAAGTACAGGAAACCATCAAACATGTGTCTTCGATGAAAATGACTGAGTGGTGTGTGAGGGACCTCTGGTGGTGGTAATTTACAGAAGCAGCACCCCATTCCAGCCCACCAAACATTCATCTTTCACTTTTGTACAACACTAAATCATAGTTCATTTGCAAGAAGGTAATATCGGTTCCTGTTATTGCCGGGACAGGATGAGTCCACCGATCTTTGCCACAGGGGTCAGAGATGTTTTCAGGGTATAAAGGCCCTTAAAAGTTTGATTTTTGAGACAAAACAAAACAAATTCCAGATAAAAAGATTACACTATTCATTTGGTAATTGTGGAAAATAATCAAACCTTAAACATCTAAATGAGACTCAGTCAGGAACTTTTCCAACAATAACTCAACAACTAAATATTTCTAGTAACAGATCCAGGCTGGAGGAAATTCAGCACATTCCTCTTTATGCAGCCGCCTCAGCTCAGGAATGTTGGTTGGTTTCCTTTGGTGCCGAAAAAAATTTATCAGTCAGTCATATGTATATATGTCTGTATGGATGGATGGATGGGAAAGAAAACCTTAATCTTTGCTCCTGTGTGTGTGTGTGTGTGTGTGTGTGTGTGTGTGTGTGTGTGTGTGTGTGTGTGTGTGTGTGTGTGTGTGTGTGTGTGTGTGTGTGTGTGGATTTACCCCGATGTAAAACACATCCCACAAATATTTCACATCTGCATGTAGCAATCACTACAACTACAGATTTCTTTTAAGGTCCAACTGACAGCTTGTAGCCAGGTGACAACAGGCATTCTGCAAAAATAATTTCAAACGTACTTCTGTGACCAAAGCAGTGTTTGTGGCAATAGTACGAAAAAACAACTATAAATACAGATGAGCAGCTTGCACCACCTATATTAAATTTAAACGCACTTCTCTTTGTGATGTTCGGAGTGCATTAATACAAAGCTCATTCTCCAAACATTTGCAGGTTACAGCTTCACTCACTCACGTACAGAGGTGGTCAAAGACACACTCACTAAAAACCCAAAAGTGCAGATTATAGAGAAAGTAGTTGTGTAAAGTGACTAAATACTGGCAGTATTTATGAATAACAGAGACTTAGTCACATCACTGTTAAAGAGCAGATGTAGCAGGGCTATATATTGAGCTGCTACCCATTAACATGAGACCTTTCTACCTGCCCAGGGAATTATAACCCCCCCCTCAGCTAAAGGCAAAGCAGCATGTGATGTCCTGCAGAGTCCTGCCCTTCTTCTTATCTCTGGAGCCCCTGCCCCACCATTGACCACGCCCTCTATATTCACTCAGTATGTTTCACCAGAGACAATAAAACATTGGACTTTTTTTATGCCAACTCCATTGAGTCTTACAATTCAGCACCCCTCCCCCCATTGGGAAGAAGATAACCTGGTTCATCTTCAGCCTGTGTACAAACCCCTTGTATGCAGCTGCAGCAGAGCAATGTCAGCGGAGTGTGGAAGGGGCTCAAAACCATTACTGGTCAGGAGCCCGGCTCCCAGACTGAGGGGCATCGGGAGTGAGTGAACGACTTAAATCAGTTCGTCAATAGATTTGTCAAGATGCCCGCCCTTGCCCCCACCCTTTCTCCCCGGCTGCAATCCCCCATCTCTGCCCCCACATTGAGTCATTCCAGCAACACCTCCCTCAGCAAAGTCCTCAGTCCTCTCTCTCTCCAGTGACAACATACTTCCCCTCGCAAAAGCCCAGGTGAGGAAGGTGCTCAGCAGGACCAAGGGTCCAGACGGCATCAGCTCCAGGCTGATGAAAACATGTGCAGACGAACTGTGCAGCACTCTGCAGTATGTGTAGGTCTGAGCCTGAAGCTGGGGAAGATGCTGTCACCTTCCTCCTGAATAGAGCTCTCTCACACCTGAATAAGGCTGGGAGCAAAGTCAGAGTTATGTTTCTTGACTTCTCCAGTGCTTTAACACCATCCAACCTGCACTCCTGAGGGATAAGTTGGTACACATGGGGGTGGACCAACATCTCTCTACCTGGATATTGAACTACCTCTCAAACCAACTGCAGTATGTGAGGGCTCGAGACAGTGAGTCTGACATGGTTGTCTGTAATACAGGAGCCTCGCAGGCAACGGTTCAGGCTCCGTTTCTGTTCAGTGTTTACACTGCAGACGTCATGTTCAGCTCAGAATCCTGTCACCTGCAGAAGTTCTCTGAGGACTCCTCCATTGTTGGCCTGATCACGGACAATGACAATGACAGAGAATACAGAGAACTGATCCAGAACTTTGTGGACTGGTGCCAGAAGAGGTATCTCCAGATTAACGTGGGGAAAACCAAAGAGCTGGTGTTGGACTCCAACAGGTGCTCAGACTCCACTTTACCACCGGTGAACATCCAGTGAATGGACACTGAGAGAGTGGACTCTTACAAATACCTGGGTGTTCACCTGAACAAGAAAAGTGGACTGCTCTCACAACACAGATGCACTCGACAAGAAAGGACAGAGCAGACTCTCTCTGCTGAGGAGACTATGGTCTTTTGGAGTGCAGGAAGTGCTACTGAAAACCTTTTATGACTCTGTGGAGGCCTCAGCCATCTCTATGGAGTGGCCGGCAGGTGCAGCAGGAGGATGGTAGCCAAGCTGGACTGGCACATACTGATTGTACTTACAGGTATTTTCAGTCATTGTGGTACTTTTCTCAGTCCAGAAAGGAAATTCTCAAAACTGCTCATTTACTCACTTGTGCACATCATATAAATAATTTATCATTAAATTAATCAAACTGCAAAATGATTTTTCAAATACATGCAAATTGTCTGTTGTTTCTTGCATTTCCAGTAGCTAATGACATGTAGATCAACTGGTTGAGTGTTAAAGGTCCTCACCTCCCAAAACATCTAGGCATTAGTTTATTGCAGAAGTCAGTACATGCAACCAATGATCAACAATTTCTCTAAAAAAGCTCAGAGGAACCTGGAGTTGACCAGCTTTCATTAAAAACCATAGCTTACATCAAAAAATGCTTTGATTACTGGTATTTTATTTACAAAGCACTTTGGTTATTGTGTCTTGATCTTCTGATGCCTCGCACATTCACTGACATTAATATATACTTTTGAAAAATAAATGTAGGATTTTGAGCAACTCGCAAGCTGTTGCAGGTAACCCATTGAGTCGTAGAACTAATTTATTCTGTACAGCAACCTAAACAAAAAGGAACAGGACTGGACAGATTGCCAGTTTTTTTCAGGGCCAACACAGAGAAACACAAACACTTTCACTATTGATGAAAGAGAAGGAAAGATTTGGGAAATTCTTATTTTGATGGTAGTTCAGTGGTACATTGTAAATGTGAGGCATAAAAAAACATTAGAAAAATATATGAGAATGGTGGCTTGATGATGAGCCAGAGTTTGTTCCACAATAACAGATTCAAATCCATACACCATGATTATATCTAAATGTGTGACAGGTGCCACAAAACACAGTGCTAGTTTCACACTTTCAGCTTTGACTCATCATCAGACATTTAAAGGAAAGTTTTTTCCACAATGCAATTAAAAAAATGAAACATTTCATCCTGTAAATAACAAGTTAGATTTTTTTTAAATGGTAGCATTTGTATATAGTATGTGATTTAAAAACTTTGAAAGTAAATGTGTTAAAAAAATCATCACATGCAGACAAACATTTCAGTTACAGACTGTTTCAAACAAACTGTTCATGGTTTCTGCCAAGAGCTACAATGTCAAGTTTCGCTTTGTACACTAATAAAGTCAAAAAGGTATACAAAAAAACAGCAGCAGATATAGACAGATATTACTAATGTATAAAAATAGATGAAAACCTGGAAATGACAAGAAAACATGCACCATGAACCATATGACTTTTATATACGCGCTATAAACCCGTGGCTGTCAATCCTGGTCGACAAGGAGCCCTGCTCTGATAGATTTCCTGTGTACTGTATCTTCCAGTATTTGATTGAACACCTGATGCAGGTAGTCAGCAGTGGATAGAAAAATGACTGAGACAGCAGCAAAACAGTCAAAGCGGGGATCCTCATGGACCAGGATATGTGACCTCTGCCTGCAAGCTACATGGCAACACGGGAGCTGATCTGTGAGGACCTGGACACAATTGAGCTTTTCCTGTATGAACTATCGGATACATTACTTGGGAATGGAATGTGGAGCCCAGGCACACACTTATTCAGCAGCTGCACAGCCCGCTTCATGAACTTCTGTCCAACAAAGGCGTATATGATAGGATTCAGACAGCAGTGAATGTAAGCAATGGTCTCAGTCACTGCTACTGACAGCCTTAAATTTTTATCCAAGCTGCATGAATCATAATATTCCAGCTTGTTCTCAGACATCAGAAATCTCAAGAACACTGAAATGTTATATGGTGCCCAGCACGAGAAAAAGACAACCACTATAGCCACGATCAGCTTGACAACACGGTGCTTCTTTGCAGTCCTCATGTTCACCAGAGTGGGAATGATCCTGCCGTAGCAAGCCACCATCACAACCAGGGGAACCACAAGACCCAGAACATTTGTTGTGATGGGTTTATAACGCTTCCATCCAGGGTCATCCGGGATGTCACTACAACTCATAATGCCTGTCTCGTTTGTTGCTTTTGAGAGGACAAAACTCGGTAAGGAGACAAATAGACTGATTAGCCAAACAACAGAGGTCACGGCAATGCCGGCCCTCAAAGTGCGATACCTTGCCACCGAGTGGGCATGTATGATAATCACGTAGCGGTCCAGCGTCATGACGATCAAGAGGAAGATGCTGCTGAAAAACCCAGTGTTGTGGCAGCCAGACACCAAACGGCACATAAAGTCACCAAAAGCCCATTCACCAATCACTGTGTAGTGACAGTAGAAAGGCAATGTGAGCACGAAGACGAGGTCGGAGACAGCCAGGTTGAAAAGGCAGATGTCAGTCAGGTTGGTCTGGTTGCGGTGCTTCACCAGGACACACACCACAAGGCCGTTACCTTGGGAGAGGAAAAAAAATCTGAAATCTGTACTTTACAGCACAAATGCCTCAAACGCGCACACCGTCTGGTTTTATTGACTTCCATTCAATTCCTGGAGTCTTACCCTAACCCTAGCTAACTCCACTATGTCCCTATCTCCAAAACCACTTTTCAACAGCACACAACATCAGGGAACCAGAGTGGATCAAATGTCCTCGCTCAATCAACGGCTGAATGATAAGGCCTTGCAGGGATACGAGCAGAGCTGCGGCCTTGAGGCCTGGAGGTCTACGCTTCTACTGCCCATTCGCCAACGGAAGCGAGGAAAGTCAAAAAGGTGGATTAATGTCCCCCAACCTTAACCGGACTTCAAACATACCCTAATATTATAAAGAAGGGAAGAATAATTTTTTTTACTCTGCTGCTGCATGTATACAAACCTTTCTAGCAACCAGATTCTAGGCTCTATGCAAAACCTGTTCCTGATTACCACAGAAAACGGCTTCCTCTGACTAAACTGGTTACCTAAGGACATGTAAATAGGCAGATGTATCCCCCAGCCCGTAACCTTAACTTCATGTAACAAGGTTTCTTAAAAAGTGTGGTGTCAAAACTAGATTTGTCCACCCTAGAACATATAACACACACTCACACAAACACACACACAACCTACCTATAAAGCCGAGGATGAAAACCAAACTATAGATGGTTGGCAGAAACACACTTCCAAAGTCCCTCATGTTCCCGTTTTCACAGGGACTGTAGTTTGCACTCTGGAAACCTCCATCATAGTAGTCAGCATAAGCTGAGGTGGTGAAGGTTTCCATTGTTTCATTATCTACACACAAAGAGTAATTTCAGAAATGTATTTTTTAACCTACAGTATTATTCCTATAGAATGGCATGTAATGTTTTAACATTGTGAGGACCCAAAAAATCCCATTAAACACAAACTACCTCTACAGAATATAGATCCGACAGAGGTGAAATCAAAATAAAATGAGTCAATAAAATAAATGTAAAACAACCTTTTCTACAAATAAAACTAAGGGAATCTGCATGCCAGTGAGAAATGATGCCACTTTGTGGCTTAAAAATCCCCCTTTAAAGTCAGGCAGGGGATGGTAGGAGTTATTATGCCACCTGCTGGTCTTCACAGGTCTTGAGGAACGTGTTTGAAACATTTACCTGAGTCTACACATTCATCAGCAAAGGACAGACAAAATAATTTCAATGTTTGATTTGGGGAAAAAAGTATTTGAATCTGCTTGTGATTATACAGTTCTCAAGATATGACATATATATGACAATGTATACTTTCCATCATATCCCTGATTATTACAACTTGCGTATAATAAACACTGCAGGCTTACAGCAAATATTGTATATTTATTTATATATATATATGTATATATTCTAATATAAAGATCCTTTAAAGGACAATGAGATTAACTGTGCAGTATTTCCTATGGATATTTGAAATAAATAGCATATAATAATAAATAATAATAAAAATAATAAATAATATAAATTTAATTTATGCTTAAATTTTTTTGTTAAAAAGAATATAGGTAACCTGCAAGAAAACCTACATTTGCCAGAAGCAACACACAAATATATTTTTCAAGTCTACAAAACATTGACCTAAAGACATTACGAAAAAATGCACTCACATGACATGGTGAAACTTGAGCGACGTCTGTTCCACTCAAGTAAAAGGTGGCAGTCAAGTAATTCGGGGTTCTTGGTTGTTATTTCTGTCAGGATCTTTATAGATGTGATGTTCCTACACGTACAGCGATGAACTAACTGTCTTTAAGCCAACAGTCCCCTAATAATGAGCAGCACAGACATAGAAATGCAGATGTTGTTTCCTGTACGTCCCTAAATGTGACAGTGAGATCTTTATCAGTGGCCACAGTTCACACTTTAAGTAAGACACGCACATCATAACAAAGCATTTGCTCATGTGATCGTAAAAATGTTACATTGTACATTTATATGAAATTAATGAAAATTTTATTCATTTTGTGCAATGGTCCAAAATGTATATGTATCTATATTGTTAGCAAAATTATTTACACACTAGAACTTAATTTGGACCATTTGATGAAAATAAACATTGCTGTGTTGGCAAAATCTAATATAGACAGATCTTTCTTAAACCCATAAATAAATAATCATCTGACTTTCAGGTCAGAAAGTAGTATGTTCAAAATGCGGTTGGTATCTGTGTGATGATATCACACTTACTATGGTACAGAATCCTAATTTAGACACTGTGTATGTTGCTGTTTCATCTGATACAAATATATGTATTGTACTTTTCTCTTATTTTACTCTTCTTATTCTCCTTCCTCTCCCTGTGTTATTTTTATTATTGTTATGATTTTACAGTAAGTCTGCTTATCTTTCTTTTTCATACAGTAACAAACCTAAAGTACAGGAAACCATCAAACATGTGTCTTCGATGAAAATGACTGAGTGGTGTGTGAGGGACCTCTGGTGGTGGTAATTTACAGAAGCAGCACCCCATTCCAGCCCACCAAACATTCATCTTTCACTTTTGTACAACACTAAATCATAGTTCATTTGCAAGAAGGTAATATCGGTTCCTGTTATTGCCGGGACAGGATGAGTCCACCGATCTTTGCCACAGGGGTCAGAGATGTTTTCAGGGTATAAAGGCCCTTAAAAGTTTGATTTTTGAGACAAAACAAAACAAATTCCAGATAAAAAGATTACACTATTCATTTGGTAATTGTGGAAAATAATCAAACCTTAAACATCTAAATGAGACTCAGTCAGGAACTTTTCCAACAATAACTCAACAACTAAATATTTCTAGTAACAGATCCAGGCTGGAGGAAATTCAGCACATTCCTCTTTATGCAGCCGCCTCAGCTCAGGAATGTTGGTTGGTTTCCTTTGGTGCCGAAAA
This sequence comes from Channa striata, assembly GCA_033026295.1. Taxonomy (NCBI): domain Eukaryota; kingdom Metazoa; phylum Chordata; class Actinopteri; order Anabantiformes; family Channidae; genus Channa; species Channa striata. Next base: position 11,211,027 of record CM065175.1, on the reverse strand, counting down.
AAAATTATCAGTCAGTCATGTTCTGCTTTAGTGTGTATGTATATATGTCTGTATGGATGGATAGATGGGAAAGAAAACCTTAATCTTTGCTCCTGTGTGTGTGTGTGTGTGTGTGTGTGTGTGTGTGTGTGTGTGTGTGTGTGTGTGTGTGTGTGTGTTTGTGTGTGTGTGTGTGTGTGGATTTACCCCGATGTAAAACACATCCCACAAATATTTCACATCTGCATGTAGCAATCACTACAACTACAGATTTCTTTTAAGGTCCAACTGACAGCTTGTAGCCAGGTGACAACAGGCATTCTGCAAAAAGAATTTCAAACGTACTTCTGTGACCAAAGCAGTGTTTGTGGCAATAGTACGAAAAAACAACTATAAATACAGATGAGCAGCTTGCACCACCTAAATTAAATTTAAACGCACTTCTCTTTGTGATGTTCAGAGTGCATTAATACAAAGCTCATTCTCCAAACATTTGCAGGTTACAGCTTCACTCACTCACGTACAGAGGTGGTCAAAGACACACTCACTAAAAACCCAAAAGTGCAGATTATAGAGAAAGTAGTTGTGTAAAAACTAAATACTGGCAGTATTTATGAATAACAGAGACCTAGTTACATCACTGTTAAAGAGCAGATGTAGCAGGGCTATATATTGAGCTGCTACCCATTAACATGAGACCTTTCTACCTGCCCAGGGAATTATATACCCCCCCTCAGCTAAAGGCAAAGCAGCATGTGATGTCCTGCAGAGTCCTGCCCTTCTCCTTATCTCTGGAGCCCCTGCCCCACCATTGACCACGCCCTCTATATTCACTCAGTATGTTTCACCAGAGACAATAAAACATTGGACTTTTTTTATGCCAACTCCATTGAGTCTTACAATTCAGCACCCCTCCCCCCATTGGGAAGAAGATAACCTGGTTCATCTTCAGCCTGTGTACAAACCCCTTGTATGCAGCTGCAGCAGAGCAATGTCAGCGGAGTGTGGAAGGGGCTCAAAACCATTACTGGTCAGGAGCCCGGCTCCCAGACTGAGGGGCATCGGGAGTGAGTGAACGACTTAAATCAGTTCGTCAATAGATTTGTCAAGATGCCCGCCCTTGCCCCCACCCTGTCTCCCCGGCTGCAATCCCCCATCTCTGCCCCCACATTGAGTCATTCCAGCAACACCTCCCTCAGCAAAGTCCTCAGTCCTCTCTCTCTCCAGTCACACCATACTTCCCCTCGCAAAAGCCCAGGTGAGGAAGGTGTTCAGCAGGACCAAGGGTCCAGACGGCATCAGCTCCAGGCTGATGAAAACATGTGCAGACGAACTGTGCAGCACTCTGCAGTATGTGTAGGTCTGAGCCTGAAGCTGGGGGAAGATGCTGTCACCTTCCTCCTGAATAGAGCTCTCTCACACCTGAATAAGGCTGGGAGCAAAGTCAGAGTTATGTTTCTTGACTTCTCCAGTGCTTTAACACCATCCAACCTGCACTCCTGAGGGATAAGTTGGTACACATGGGGGTGGACCAACATCTCTCTACCTGGATATTGAACTACCTCTCAAACCAACTGCAGTATGTGAGGAATCGAGACAGTGAGTCTGACGTGATTGTCTGTAACACAGGAGCCCCGCAGGCAACGGTTCTGGCTCCGTTTCTGTTCAGTGTTTACACTGCAGACGTCATGTTCAGCTCAGAATCCTGTCACCTGCAGAAGTTCTCTGAGGACTCCTCCATTGTTGGCCTGATCACGGACAATGACAATGACAGAGAACTGATCCAGAACTTTGTGGACTGGTGCCAGAAGAGGTATCTCCAGATTAACGTGGGGAAAACCAAAGAGCTGGTGGTGGACTTCCACAGGTGCTCAGACTCCACTTTACCACCGGTGAACATCCAGGGAATGGACACTGAGAGAGTGGATTCTTACAAATACCTGGGTGTTACAGGTATTTTCATTCATTGAGGTACTTTTCTCAGTCCAGAAAGGAAATTCTCAAAACTGCTCATTTACTCACTTGTGCACATCATATAAACAATTTATCATTAAATTAATCAAACTGCAAAATGATTTTTCAAATACATGCAAATTGTCTGTTGTTTCTTGCATTTCCATTTAATGACATGTAGATCAACTGGTTGAGTGTTAAAGGTCCTCACCTCCCAAAACATCTAGGCATTAGTTTATTGCAGAAGTCAGTACATGCAACCAATGATCAACAATTTCTCTAAAAAAGCTCAGAGGAACCTGGAGTTGACCAGCTTTCATCAAAAACCATAGTTTACATCAAAAAATGCTTTGATTACTTGTATTTTATTTACAAAGCACTTTGGTTATTGTGTCTTGATCTTCTGATGCCTCGCACATTCACTGATATTAATATAAACTTTTGAAAAATAAATGTAGGATTTTGAGCAACTTGTAAGCTGTTGCAGGTAACCCATTGAGTCGTAAAACTAATTTATTCTGTACAGCAACCTAAACAAAAAGGAACAGGACTGGACAGATTGTCAGTTTTTTTCAGGGCCAACACAGAGAAACACAAACACACAGCACTTTCACTATTTATGAAAGAGAAGGAAAGATTTGGGACAATTTTATTTTGACGGTAGTTTAGTGGTACATTGTAAATGTAAGTATATTGTAAATGTGAGGCATAAAATAACATTGGAAAAATATATGAGAATGGTGGCTTGATGATGAGCCAGAGTTTGTTCCACAATAACAGATTCAAATTCATACACCATGATTATATCTGAATGTTTGATAGGTGCCACAAAACACAGTGTTAGTTTCACACTTTCACATCAGACATTTAAAGAAAAGTTTTTTCAACAATGCAATTAAAAAAATGAAACATTTCATCCTGTAAATAACAAGTTAGATTTTTTTTAAATGGTAGCATTTGTATATAGTATGTGATTTAAAAACTTTGAAAGTAGATGTGTTAAAAAAATCATCACATGCAGACAAACATTTCAGTTACAGACTGTTTCAAACAAGCTGTTCATGGTTTCTGCCAAGAGCTACAATGTCAAGTTTCGCTTTGTACACTAATAAAGTCAAAAAAGTATACAACAAAACAGCAGCAGGTATAGACAGATATTACTAATGTATAAAAATAGATGAAAACCTGGAAATGACAAGAAAACATGCACCATAAACCATATGACTTTTATATACGCGCTATAAACCCGTGGCTGTCAATCCTGGTCGACAAGGAGCCCTGCTCTGATAGATTTCCTGTGTACTGTATCTTCCAGTATTTGATTGAACACCTGATGCAGGTAGTCAGCAGTGGATAGAAAAATGACTGAGACAGCAGCAAAACAGTCAAAGCGGGGATCCTCATGGACCAGGATATGTGACCTCTGCCTGCAAGCTACATGGCAACACGGGAGCTGATCTGTGAGGACCTGGACACAATTGAGCTTTTCCTGTATGAACTATCGGATACATTACTTGGGAATGGAATGTGGAGCCCAGGCACACACTTATTCAGCAGCTGCACAGCCCGCTTCATGAACTTCTGTCCAACAAAGGCGTATATGATAGGATTCAGACAGCAGTGAATGTAAGCAATGGTCTCAGTCACTGCTACTGACAGCCTTAAATTGTTATCCAAGCTGCACGAATCATAATATTCCAGCTTGTTCTCAGACATCAGAAATCTCAAGAACACTGAAATGTTATATGGTGCCCAGCACAAGAAAAAGACAACCACTATAGCCACGATCAGCTTGACAACACGGTGCTTCTTTGCAGTCCTCATGTTCACCAGAGTGGGAATGATCCTGCCGTAGCAAGCCACCATCACAACCAGGGGAACCACAAGACCCAGAACATTTGTTGTGATGGGTTTATAACGCTTCCATCCAGGGTCATCCGGGATGTCACTACAACTCATAATGCCTGTCTCGTTTGTTGCTTTTGAGAGGACAAAACTCGGTAAGGAGACAAATAGACTGATTAGCCAAACAACAGAGGTCACGGCAATGCCGGCCCTCAAAGTGCGATACCTTGCCACCGAGTGGGCATGTATGATAATCACGTAGCGGTCCAGCGTCATGACGATCAAGAGGAAGATGCTGCTGAAAAACCCAGTGTTGTGGCAGCCAGACACCAAACGGCACATAAAGTCACCAAAAGCCCATTCACCAATCACTGTGTAGTGACAGTAGAAAGGCAATGTGAGCACGAAGACGAGGTCGGAGACAGCCAGGTTGAAAAGGCAGATGTCAGTCAGGTTGGTCTGGTTGCGGTGCTTCACCAGGACACACACCACAAGGCCGTTACCTTGGGAGAGGAAAAACAATCTTAAATCTGTACTTTACAGCACAAATGCCTCAAACGTGCACACCGTCTGGTTTTATTGACTTCCATTTATTTCCTGGAGTCTTACCCTAACCCTAGCTAACTCCGCTATGTCCCTATCTCCAAAACCACTTTTCAACAGGACACAATATCAGGGAACCCGAGTGGATCAAATGTCCTCGCTCAATCAACGGCTGAATGATAAGGGCTGTGCAGGGATACGAGCAGAGCTGCGGCCTTGAGGCCTGGAGGTCTACGCTTCAACTGCCCATTCGCCAACGGAAGCGAGGAAAGTCAAAAAGGTGGATTAATGTCCCCCAACCTTAACCGGACTTAATACCCTAATATCTTAAACCAAGTCATCACTCTAATATTGAATGATATCCTCATGGGGTCTTTTCTTTGAGGGAACAGGGAAGACAATGTCCCCAAAGCCAAATGTGTGTAATCCCCTGCACAAACACACACCCTCACAATCATGTCTCACTATACTTGTGAAATAATGATTTCCTTACCTCCTTATCCTAACACTAGCCATGAGAACTAAATGCCAAACGCCACACCCGAAAAGCAGGTCTGTCCTCACAACAAACAGAATGTGAGAACATAAGGAAGTAAAAAATGTTCACACACACACACACAACAACAACAACACACATTTTTTTCTTAATATTCTTATGAATGTGTTCACATGGTTTCCACTTCTCTTGGAGAATTTTCTGCCTTTTTTCAGCTTTTTTCAGCTTTCTGTCACTGTAATCTGGGAGCTATGTTACCAAAGTAAGTCTGAGATGAAGAATAATTATTTTTACTCTGCTGCTGCATGTATACAAACCTTTCTAGCAACCAGATTCTAGGGTCTATGCAAAACCTGTTCCTGATTACCACAGAAAACGGCTTCCTCTGACTAAACTGGTTACCTAAGGACATGTAAATAGGCAGATGTATCCCCAGCCCGTAACCTTAACTTCATGTAACAAGGATTTTTAAAAAGTGTGGTGTAAAAACTAGATTTGTCCACCCGAGAACATATAACACACACTCACACAAACACACACACAACCTACCTATAAAGCCGAAGATGAAAACCAAACTATAGATGGTTGGCAGAAACACACTTCCAAAGTCCCTCATGTTCCCGTTTTCACAGGGACTGTAGTTTGCACTCTGGAAATCTTCATCATAGTAGTCACCATAAGCTGAGGTGGTGAAGCTTTCCATTGTTTCATTATCTACACACAAAGAGTAATTTCAGAAATTTATTTTTTAACCTAGAGTATTATTCCTATAGAATGGCATGTAATGTCATATTTTAACATTGTGAGGATCCAAAAAATCCCATTAAACACAAACTACCTCTACACAATATAGATCCGACAGATGTGAAATCAAAATAAAATGAGTCAATAAATTAAATGTAAAAAAACCTTTTCTACAAAAAAATCTAAGGGAATCTGCATGCCAGTGAGAAATGATGCCACTTTGTGACTTAAAAATCCCCCTTTAAAGTCAGGCAGGGGATGGTAGGAGTTATTATGCCACCTGCTGGTCTTCACAGGTCTTGAGGAACGTGTTTGAAACATTTACCTGAGTCTACACATTCATCAGCAAAGGACAGACAAAATAATTTTAATGTTTGATTTGGGGAAAAATTTGAATCTGCTTGTGATTATACAGTTCTCAAGATATGACATATATATGACAATGTATACTTTCCATCATATCCCTGATTATTACAACTTGCGTATAATAAACACTGCAGGCTTACAGCAAATATTGTATATTTATTTATATATATATGTATATATTCTAATATAAAGATCCTTTAAAGGACAATGAGATTAACTGCGCAGTATGTCCTATGGATATTTGAAATAAATAGTATATAATAATAAATAATAATAAAATAATATAAATTTAATTTATGCTTAAATTTTTTTTGTTAAAAAGAATATAGGTAACCTGCGAGAAAAACCTACATTTGCCAGAAGCAACACACAAATATATTTTTCAAGTCTACAAAACATTGACCTAAAGACATTACAAAAATAGATTTAAAATGCACTCACATGACATGGTGAAACTTGAGCGACGTCTGTTCCACTCAAGTAAAAGGTGGCAGTCAAGTAATTCGGGGTTCTTGGTTGTTATTTCTGTCAGGATCTTTATAGATGTGATGTTCCTACACGTACAGCGATGAACTAACTGTCTTTAAGCCAACAGTCCCCTAATAATGAGCAGCACAGACATAGAAATGCAGATGTTGTTTCCTGTACGTCCCTAAATGTGACAGTGAGATCTTTATCAGTGGCCACAGTTCACACTTTAAGTAAGACACGCACATCATAACAAAGCATTTGCTCATGTGATCGTAAAAATGTTACATTGTACATTTATATGAAAGTAATGAAAATTTTATTCATTTTGTGCAATGGTCCAAAATGTATATGTATCTATATTGTTACCAAAAGGATTTACACACTAGAACTTAATTTGGACCATTTGATGAAAATAAGCATTGCTGTGTTGGCAAAATCTAATATAGACAGATCTTTTTTAAACTCATGTAAATAATCATCTGACTTTCAGGTCAGAAAGTAGTATGTTCAAAATGCGGTTGGTATCTGTGTGATGATATCGCACTTACTATGGTACAGAATCCTAATTTAGACACTGTGTATTTTGCTGTTTCATCTGATACAAATGTATGTCTTGTACTTTTCTCTTATTTTACTTTTCTTATTCTCCTTCCTCTCCCTGTGTTATTTTTATTATTGTTATGATTTTACAGTAAGTCTGCTTATCTTTCTTTTTCATACAGTAACAAACCTAAAGTACAGGAAACCATCAAACATGTGTCTTCGATGAATAATGACTGAGTGGTGTGTGAGGGACCTCTGGTGGTGGTAATTTACAGAAGCAGCACCCCATTCCAGCCCACCAAACATTCATCTTTCATTTTTTTACAACACTAAATTATAGTTCATTTGCAAGAAGGTAATATCGGTTCCTGTTATTGCCGAGACAGGATGAGTCCACCGATCTTTGCCACAGGGGTCAGAGATGTTTTCAGGGTATAAAGGCCCTTAAAACTTTGATTTTTGAGACAAAACAAAAGAAATTCCAGATAAAAAGATTACACTATTCATTTGGTAATTGTGGAAAATAATCAAACCTTAAACATCTAAATGATACTCAGTCAGGAACTTTTCCAACAAAAACTCAACAACTAAATATTTCTAGTAACAGATCCAGGCTGGAGGAAATTCAGCACATTCCTCTGTGTGTGTGTGTGTGTGTGTGTGTGTGTGTGTGTGTGTGTGTGTGTGTGTGTGTGTGTGTGTGTGTGTGTGTGTGGTGGATTTACCCCGGTAGAGGGACCAGAGGCTGACAAAAGGAAACACATGACCGGGTTAAGCATCTTGACACGCGTCAAGAGTGAGTCATAGACATATGTGACAGAGAGAATTCTGTATTTTTTTTGTAATAATGTAAGTTATGTATTCTTTCTGTGTGGCCTCGATACCAATTGACCCACGGTCCGGGGCCCCCGATGTGAAACACATCCCACCAATATTTCACATCTGCATGTAGCAATCACTACAACTACAGATTTCTTTTAAGGTCCAACTGACAGCATGTAGCCAGGTGACAACAGGCATTCTGCAAAAAGAATTTCAAACGTACTTCTGTGACCAAAGCAGTGTTTGTGGCAATAGTACGAAAAAACAACTATAAATACAGATGAGCAGCTTGCACCACCTAAATTAAATTTAAACGCACTTCTCTTTGTGATGTTCGGAGTGCATTAATACAAAGCTCATTCTCCAAACATTTGCAGGTTACAGCTTCACTCACTCACGTACAGAGGTGGTCAAAGACACACTCACTAAAAACCCAAAAGTGCAGATTATAGAGAAAGTAGTTGTGTAAAAACTAAATACTGGCAGTATTTATGAATAACAGAGACCTAGTCACATCACTGTTAAAGAGCAGATGTAGCAGGGCTATATATTGAGCTGCTACCCATTAACATGAGACCTTTCTACCTGCCCAGGGAATTATAACCCCCCCTCAGCTAAAGGCAAAGCAGCATGTGATGTCCTGCAGAGTCCAAATGCCCTTCTTCTTATCTCTGGAGCCCCTGCCCCACCATTGACCACGCCCTCTATATTCACTCAGTATGTTGCATGCGTCACCTAGTACTACTACTACTACTCTTTCGGCTTTTCCCATTAGGGGTCGCCACAGCGAATCATCCTTTTCCACTTTACTCTATCCTGAGCATCTTCCTCTCTGACACCAGCTAACCTCATGTCCTCTGTTAGGACATCCATATATCTCCTCCTCGGTCGTCCTCTCGCCCTCTTGCCTGGCAGCTCCATCTCCAACATCCTTCTACCAATATAATCACTATCCCTCCTCTGCACATGTACAAACCATCTCAGTCTGGCCTCTCTGACTTTGTTGCTAACACAGGCAACGTGCGCTGTCCCTCTGATGAACTCGTTCCTAATTCTGTCCAACCTTGTCACTTCTAAGGAGAACCTCAACATCTTCATCTCTGCTGCTTCCATCTCTGCCTCTTGTCTCTTTCTCACTGCTACTGTCTCTAACCCATAGAGCAGAGCTGGTCTCACCACTGTCCTGTACACCTTTCCTTTGAGTCTTGCTGACACTCTTCTGTCACACAACACTCCTGACACTTTCCTCCACCCATTCCAACCTGCCTGCACTCGCCTCTTCACCTCTTTTCCACACTCTCCATCACACTGAACTGATGACCCCAAGTACTTAAACTCCTGCACCTTCTTCACCTCAGCCCCCTGTAACCTCACACTTCTACCTGGATCCCTCTCGTTTACACACATGTATTCTGTCTTACTACGACTGACTTTCATACCTCTTCTTTCCAGAGCAAACCTCCACCTCTCCAGCTGTTCCTCCACCTGCTCTCTACTCTCACTGCAAATCACAATGTCATCTGCAAACATCATTGTCCAGGGAGATTTCTGTCTGACCTCGTCTGTCAACCTGTCCGTCAGCATAGCAAACAAGAAGGGACTCAAAGCCGATCCTTGGTGTAGTCCCACCTCTACCTTGAACTCCTCTGTCTGACCTACGGCACATCTCACCACCGTCATGCTTCTCTCATACATGTCCTGGACTACTCTGACGTACTTCTCTGCCACTCCCGACATCCTCATACATGTCCTGAACTACTCTGACGTACTTCTCTGCCACTCCCGACATCCTCATACAGTACCACAGCTCCTCCCTCGGCACCCTGTCATACACCTTCTCTAAATCCACAAAGACACAATGCGGCTCCTTCTGACCATCTCTGTACTTTTCCATCAACAACCTCAAAGCGAAAATGGCATCAGTGGTGCTCTTACGGGGCATGAAACCATACTGCTGCTCACAAATCTCCACCTCCTTCCTAAGCCTGGCTTCCACTACTCTTTCCCACAGCTTCATTGTGTGGCTCATCAGCTTTATCCCTCTGTAGTTGCTACAGTTTTGCGTGTCACGCTTGTTCTTAAAGATCGGCACTAAAACGCTTCTCCTCCATTCCTCAGGCATCTTCTCACTCTCTAAAATCCTGTTAAACAGACCTGTCAGAAACTTCACTGCTGTCTCTCCTAGACACTTCCACACCTCCACAGGTATGTCATCAGGGCCAACAGCCTTTCCGCTCTTCATCCTTTTCAGAGCCTTCCTCACCTCATCCTTTCTAATCTCTCCTATTTCCTGCTCCACAACATCCACATCTTCCTCCCTTCTTTCCCTGTCATTTTCCTCATTCATCAGCTGCTCAAAATACTCCTTCCATCTTCTCTGCACACTCTCCTGGCTTGTTAGCACCTTTCCATCTCTGTCTTTAATCACCCTTACCTGTTGCACATCTTTCCCATCTCTATCTCTCTGTCTGGCTATCCTGTACAAGTCCTTCTGTCCTTCCTTCGTGTCTAAACTGTCATACAGCTCATCGTAAGCTTTCTGTTTGGCCTTTGCCACCTCCCTCTTCACTCTGCGCTGCACTTCCTTGTACTCCTGTCTACTTTCCTCAGTCCTTTCTACATCCCACTTCCTTTTAGCTAACCTCTTCCTCTGGATGCAGTCCTGTACTTCCTCATTCCACCACCAAGTGTCTTTATCATCTTTCCTCTTACCAGATGACACACCAAGCACCTTCCTACCTGTTTCCCTGATTACCTCTGCTGTAGTTTCCCAATCATCTGGAAGCTCTTCCTGACCACCCAAAGCCTGTCTCAACTTCTGCCTGAATTCCTCACAAGTTTCTTCATTCTTTAGCTTCCACCACTTGGTCTTCTTTTCTGTCTTTCCTCTCTTCTTCTTCCTGACCACCAGAGTCATCTTACACACCACCATGCGGTGCTGTCTGGCTACACTCTCTCCTACCACCACTTTACAGTCACTAACCTCTCTCAAATGACCTCGTCTACATAGGATGTAGTCCACCTGTGTACTCCTACCTCCAATCTTGTATGTCACTCTATGTTCCTCTCTCTTCTGGAAGTAAGTGTTAACTACAGCCATTTCCATCCTCTTAGCAAAGTCCACTACCATCTGTCCTTCTGGATTCCTTTCCTTAACACCAAACCTGCCCATTACCTCCTCATCACCTCTGTTCCCCTCACCAACATGCCCATTGAAGTCTGCTCCAACAACTACTCTCTCTCCTCTAGGGATACTCTCTACAACCTCATCAAACTCACTCCAGAATCTCTCTTTCTCTTCTAACTCACAGCCAACTTGTGGAGCATACCCACTGACTATGTTCACAATCACACCTTCGATTTCTAGCTTTAGGCTCATCACCCTGTCTGAGACTCTTTTCACCTCTAGAACATTGTTCACAAACTCCCCCTTCAGGATCACTCCAACTCTGTTTCTCTTCCTATCCACACCATGGTAGAACAGTTTGTATCCTCCTCCAATACTACGTGCTTTGCTGCCTTTCCACCTCGTCTCTTGCACACACAGTACATCTACTTTCCTTCTCTCCATCATGTCTGCCAGCTCTCTACCTTTCCCTGTCATTGTGCCAACGTTAAGTGTCCCTACTCTCAAATCTAAGCTCCTGCCTTTCCCCTTCTCTCTCTGACCACGCACCCTTCTGCCTCCTCTCCTTCTTCGACCAACAGTAGTCCAATTTCCACCGGCACCCTGTAGGTTAACAGCACCGGTGGCGGTCGTTGTTAACCCGGGCCTCGACCGATCCGGTATGAAAGTGGTATGGATGACTCGCATGATTGTACTTGGCAAAATTTTACGCCGGATGCCTTTCCTGACGCAACCCTCTCTATTTATCCGGGCTTGGGACCGGCACAGAAGTTACTGGCTTGCAACCCCTGTGGCTAGATTGCCTCACCAGAGACAATAAAACATTGGACTTTTTTATGCCAACTCCAAGGAGTCTTACAATTCAGCACCCCTCCCCCCATTGGGAAGAAGATAACCTGGTTCATCTTCAGCCTGTGTACAAACCCCTTGTATGCAGCTGCAGCAGAGCAATGTCAGCGGAGTGTGGAAGGGGCTCAAAACCATTACTGGTCAGGAGCCCGGCTCCCAGACTGAGGGGCATCGGGAGTGAGTGAACGACTTAAATCTGTTCGTCAATAGATTTGTCCAGCTGTCTGCCCTTGCCCCCACCCTGTCTCCCCGGCTGCAATCCCCCATCTCTGCCCACTCAGTGAGTCATTCCAGCAACACCTCCCTCAGCAAAGTCCTCAGTCCTCTCTCTCTCCAGTCACACCATACTTCCCCTCGCAAAAGCCCAGGTGAGGAAGGTGCTCAGCAGGACCAAGGGTCCAGACGGCATCAGCTCCAGGCTGATGAAAACATGTGCAGACGAACTGTGCAGCACTCTGCAGTATGTGTAGGTCTGAGCCTGAAGCTGGGGAAGATGCTGTCACCTTCCTCCTGAATAGAGCTCTCTCACACCTGAATAAGGCTGGGAGCAAAGTCAGAGTCATGTTTCTTGACTTCTCCAGTGCTTTAACACCATCCAACCTGCACTCCTGAGGGATAAGTTGGTACACATGGGGGTGGACCAACATCTCTCTACCTGGATATTGAACTACCTCTCAAACCAACTGCAGTATGTGAGGAATCGAGACAGTGAGTCTGACGTGATTGTCTGTAACACAGGAGCCCCGCAGGCAACGGTTCTGGCTCCGTTTCTGTTCAGTGTTTACACTGCAGACGTCATGTTCAGCTCAGAATCCTGTCACCTGCAGAAGTTCTCTGAGGACTCCTCCATTGTTGGCCTGATCACGGACAATGACAATGACAGAGAACTGATCCAGAACTTTGTGGACTGGTGCCAGAAGAGGTATCTCCAGATTAACGTGGGGAAAACCAAAGAGCTGGTGGTGGACTTCCACAGGTGCTCAGACTCCACTTTACCAGCTGTGAACATCCAGGGAATGGACACTGAGAGAGTGGACTATGGTCTTTTGGAGTGCAGGGAGTGCTACTCAAAACCTTTTATGACTCTGTGGAGGCCTCAGCCATCTCTATGGAGTGGCCGGCAGGTGCAGCAGGAGGATGGTAGCCAAGCTGGACTGGCACATACTGATTGTACTTACAGGTATTTTCAGTCATTGTGGTACTTTTCTCAGTCCAGAAAGGAAATTCTCAAAACTGCTCATTTACTCACTTGTGCACATCATATAAATAATTTATCATTAAATTAATCAAACTGCAAAATGATTTTTCAAATACATGCAAATTGTCTGTTGTTTCTTGCATTTCCAGTAGCTAATGACATGTAGATCAACTGGTTGAGTGTTAAAGGTCCTCACCTCCCAAAACATCTAGGCATTAGTTTATTGCAGAAGTCAGTACATGCAACCAATGATCAACAATTTCTCTAAAAAAGCTCAGAGGAACCTGGAGTTGACCAGCTTTCATCAAAAACCATAGCTTACATCAAAAAATGCTTTGATTACTTGTATTTTATTTACAAAGCACTTTGGTTATTGTGTCTTGATCTTCTGATGCCTCACACATTCACTGACATTAATATAAACTTTTGAAAAATAAATGTAGGATTTTGAGCAACTTGTAAGCTGTTGCAGGTAACCCATTGAGTCGTAGAACTAATTTATTCTGTACAGCAACCTAAACAAAAAGGAACAGGACTGGACAGATTGCCAGTTTTTTTCAGGGCCAACACAGAGAAACACAAACACACAGCACTTTCACTATTGATGAAAGAGAAGGAAAGATTTGGGAAATTCTTATTTTGATGGTAGTTCAGTGGTATATTGTAAATGTAAGTATATTGTAAATGTGAGGCATAAAAAAACATTAGAAAAATATATGAGAATGGTGGCTTGATGATGAGCCAGAGTTTGGTCCACAATAACAGATTCAAATCCATACACCATGATTATATCTAAATGTGTGACAGGTGCCACAAAACACAGTGCTAGTTTCACACTTTCAGCTTTGACTCATCATCAGACATTTAAAGGAAAGTTTTTTCCACAATGCAATTAAAAAAATGAAACATTCCATCCTGTAAATAACAAGTTAGATTTTTTTAAAATGGTAGCATTTGTATATAGTATGTGATTTAAAAACTTTGAAAGTAAATGTGTTAAAAAAATCATCACATGCAGACAAACATTTCAGCTACAGACTGTTTCAAACAAGCTGTTCATGGTTTCTGCCAAGAGCTACAATGTCAAGTTTCGCTTTGTACACTAATAAAGTCAAAAAGGTATACAAAAAAACAGCAGCAGATATAGACAGATATTACTAATGTATAAAAATAAATGAAAACCTGGAAATGGCAAGAAAACATGCACCATGAACCATATGACTTTTATATACGCGCTATAAACCCGTGGCTGTCAATCCTGGTCGACAAGGAGCCCTGCTCTGATAGATTTCCTGTGTACTGTATCTTCCAGTATTTGATTGAACACCTGATGCAGGTAGTCAGCAGTGGATAGAAAAACGACTGAGACAGCAGCAAAACAATCAAAGTGGGGATCCTCACGGACCAGGATATGTGACCTCTGCCTGCAAACTACATGGCAACACGGGAGCTGATCTGTGAGGACCTGGACACCGTTGAGCTTTTCCTGTATGAACTATCGGATACATTACTTGGGAATGGAATGTGGAGCCCAGGCACACACTTATTCAGCAGCTGCACAGCCCGCTTCATGAACTTCTGTCCAACAAAGGCGTATATGATAGGATTCAGACAGCAGTGAATGTAAGCAATGGTCTCAGTCACTGCTACTGACAGCCTTAAATTGTTATCCAAGCTGCACAAATCATAATATTCCAGCATGTTCTCAGACATCAGAAATCTCATGAACACTGAAATGTTATATGGTGCCCAGCACAAGAAAAAGACAATCACTATAGCCACGATCAGCTTGACAACACGGTGCTTCTTTGCAGTCCTCATGTTCACCAGAGTGGGAATGATCCTGCCGTAGCAAGCCACCATCACAACCAGGGGAACCACAAGACCCAGAACATTTGTTGTGATGGGTTTATAACGCTTCCATCCAGGGTCATCCGGGATGTCACTACAACTCATAATGCCTGTCTCGTTTGTTGCTTTTGAGAGGACAAAACTCGGTAAGGAGACAAATAGACTGAGTAGCCAAACAACAGAGGTCACGGCAATGCCGGCCCTCAAAGTGCGATACCTTGCCACCGAGTGGGCATGTATGATAATCACGTAGCGGTCCAGCGTCATGACGATCAAGAGGAAGATGCTGCTGAAAAACCCAGTGTTGTGGCAGCCAGACACCAAACGGCACATAAAGTCACCAAAAGTCCATTCACCAATCACTGTGTAGTGACAGTAGAAAGGCAATGTGAGCACGAAGACGAGGTCGGAGACAGCCAGGTTGAAAAGGCAGATGTCAGTCAGGTTGGTCTGGTTGCGGTGCTTCACCAGGACACACACCACAAGGCCGTTACCTTGGGAGAGGAAAAAAAATCTGAAATCTGTACTTTACAGCACAAATGCCTCAAACGTGCACACCGTCTGGTTTTATTGACTTCCATTTATTTCCTGGAGTCTTACCCTAACCCTAGCTAACTCCGCTATGTCCCTATCTCCAAAACCACTTTTCAACAGGACACAATATCAGGGAACCCGAGTGGATCAAATGTCCTCGCTCAATCAACGGCTGAATGATAAGGCCTTGCAGGGATACGAGCAGAGCTGCGGCCTTGAGGCCTGGAGGTCTACGCTTCTACAGCCCATTCGCCAACGGAAGCGAGGAAAGTCAAAAAGGTGGATTAACGTCCCCCAACCTTAACCGGACTTAATACCCTAATATCTTAAACCAAGTCATCACTCTAATATTCAATGATATCCTCATGGGGTCTTTTCTTTGAGGGAACAGGGAAGACAATGTCCCCAAAGCCAAATGTGTGTAATCCCCTGCACAAACACACACCCTCACAATCATGTCTCACTATACTTGTGAAATAATGATTTCCTTACCTCCTTATCCTAACACTAGCCATGAGAACTAAATGCCAAACGCCACACCCGAAAAGCAGGTCTGTCCTCACAACAAACAGAATGTGAGAACATAAGGAAGTAAAAAATGTTCACACACACACACACAACAACAACAACACACATTTTTTTCTTAATATTCTTATGAATGTGTTCACATGGTTTCCACTTCTCTTGGAGAATTTTCTGCCTTTTTTCAGCTTTTTTCAGCTTTCTGTCACTGTAATCTGGGAGCTATGTTACCAAAGTAAGTCTGAGATGAAGAATAATTATTTTTACTCTGCTGCTGCATGTATACAAACCTTTCTAGCAACCAGATTCTAGGGTCTATGCAAAACCTGTTCCTGATTACCACAGAAAACGGCTTCCTCTGACTAAACTGGTTACCTAAGGACATGTAAATAGGCAGATGTATCCCCCAGCCCGTAACCTTAACTTCATGTAACAAGGATTTTTAAAAAGTGTGGTGTCAAAACTAGATTTGTCCACCCGAGAACATATAACACACACTCACACAAACACACACACACACAACCTACCTATAAAGCCGAGGATGAAAACCAAACTATAGATGGTTGGCAGAAACACACTTCCAAAGTCCCTCATGTTCCCGTTTTCACAGGGACTTGCAACCTCGAAACCTCCAACATCGTAGTCAGTATAAGCTGAGGTGGTGAAGCTTTCGATCGTTTCATTATCTACACACAAAGAGTAATTTCAGAAATTTATTTTTTAACCTAGAGTATTATTCCTATAGAATGGGATGTAATGTTTTAACATTGTGAGGACCCAAAAAATCCCATTAAACACAAACTACCTCTACACAATATAGATCCGACAGAGGTGAAATCAAAATAAAATGAGTCAATAAAATAAATGTAAAAAAACCTTTTCTACAAATAAAACTAAGGGAATCTGCATGCCAGTGAGAAATGATGCCACTTTGTGACTTAAAAATCCCCCTTTAAAGTCAGGCAGGGGATGGTAGGAGTTATTATGCCACCTGCTGGTCTTCACAGGTCTTGAGGAACTTGTTTGGAACATTTACCTGAGTCTACACATTCATCAGCAAAGGACAGACAAAATAATTTCAATGTTTGATTTGGGGAAAAATTTGAATCTGCTTGTGATTATACAGTTCTCAAGATATGACATACCGTAAATTCTGGACTATAGAGTGCACCTAAATTTTAGCCGCACCCGCTAAAATTTAAAAGAAATATATATTTTGTCACATATAAACCGCATCGGACTATAAGCCGCCAATATTCAGGCTGAGAAATAAGATATTTACATAGAAAGATTTTGTACCATAAGTGTTTATTCATACACCTGAACCTGAATGGTGCCTGTAACACGGCAGTAAAAGTGCTGATGTTTGCTGTTGTGCGTCTTGGGTTGCATGCGCTAAGAATAGAAACTGGCGGTTTTTTGTTTGCACTGACTTCCATCTGCAGCGCCCATCTGAGGGCTGCAGAAAAATTCATAGAAAAGCCGCATCTCTGTAAAAGCTGCATGGTTCAAAACGTCGGAAAAAAGTAGCGGCTTATAGTCCGGAAAATACGGTATATATGATAATACATACTTTCCATCATATCCCTGATTATTACAACTTGCGTATAATAAACACTGCAGGCTTACAGCAAATATTGTGTATACACACACACACACACACACACACACACACACACACACATATATATATATATATATATTCTAATATAAATATCCTCTAAAGGACAATGAGATTAACTGCGCAGTATTTCATATGGATATTTGAAATAAATAGCATATAATAATAAATAATAATAAAATAATAAATAATATAAATTTAATTTATGCTTAAATTTTTTTTTGTTAAACATAATATAGGTAACCTCCGAGAAAAACCTAAATTTGCCAGAAGCAACACACAAATATATTTTTCAAGTCTACAAAACATTGACCTAAAGACATTACAAAAATAGATTTAAAATGCACTCACATGACATGGTGAAACTTGAGCGACGTCTGTTCCACTCAAGTAAAAGGTGGCAGTCAAGTAATTCGGGGTTCTTGGTTGTTATTTCTGTCAGGATCTTTATAGATGTGATGTTCCTACACGTACAGCGATGAACTAACTGTCTTTAAGCCAACAGTCCCCTAATAATGAGCAGCACAGACATAGAAATGCAGATGTTGTTTCCTGTACGTCCCTAAATGTGACAGTGAGATCTTTATCAGTGGCCACAGTTCACACTTTAAGTAAGACACGCACATCATAACAAAGCATTTGCTCATGTGATCGTAAAAATGTTACATTGTACATTTATATGAAAGTAATGAAAATGTTATTCATTTTGTGCAATGGTCCAAAATGTATATGTATCTATATTGTTACCAAAAGGATTTACACACTAGAACTTAATTTGGACCATTTGATGAAAATAAGCATTGCTGTGTTGGCAAAATCTAATATAGACAGATCTTTCTTAAACCCATAAATAAATAATCATCTGACTTTCAGGTCAGAAAGTAGTATGTTCAAAATGCGGTTGGTATCTGTGTGATGATATCACACTCACTACGGTACAGAATCCTAATTTAGACACTGTGTATTTTGCTGTTTCATCTGCTACAAATGTATGTCTTGTACTTTTCTCTTATTTTACTCTTCTTATTCTCCTTCCTCTTCCTATAAGATTGTTATTATTGTTATGATTTTACAGTAAGTCTGCTTATCTTTCTTTTTCATTCAGTAACAAACCTAAAGTACAGGAAACCATCAAACATGTGTCTTCGATGAAAATGACTGAGTGGTGTGTGAGGGACCTCTGGATGTGGTAATTTACGGAAGCAGCACCCCATTCCAGCCCACCAAACATTCATCTTTCACTTTTGTACAACACTAAATCATAGTTCATTTGCAAGAAGGTAATATCGGTTCCTGTTATTGCCGAGACAGGATGAGTCCACCGATCTTTGCCACAGGGGTCAGAGATGTTTTCAGGGTATAAAGGCCCTTAAAAGTTTGATTTTTGAGACAAAACAAAACAAATTCCAGATAAAAAGATTACACTATTCATTTGGTAATTGTGGAAAATAATCAAACCCTTAACATCTAAATGAGACTCAGTCAGGAACTTTTCCAACAATAACTCAACAACTAAATATTTCTAGTAACAGATCCAGGCTGGAGGAAATTCAGCACATTCCTCTTTATGCAGCCGCCTCAGCTCAGGGAAAGAAAACCTCCATCTCTGCTCCTGTGTGTCTGTGTGTCTGTGTGTGTGTGTGTGTGTGTGTGAGTGTGTGTGTGTGTGTGTGTGTGTCTAGGGACCAGAGGCTGACAAAAGGTAACACATTTGACCGGGGCAAGCGTCTTGACACACGTCAAGAGTGAGTCATAGATATATGTGACGGAGAGAATCCCTTAATTTTCCCAAGTAAAACATCGTCCAGAATCTGATAATAAATAAAACGTAAATAATGTAAGTTATGTATTCTTTGTGTGTGGCCTCGATACCAATTGACCCACGGTCCAAGGCCCCCGATGTAAAACACATCCCACCAATATTTCACATCTGCATGTAGCAATCACTACAACTACAGATTTCTTTTAAGGTCCAACTGACAGCTTGTAGCCAGGCGACAACAGGCATTCTGCAAAAATAATTTCAAACGTACTTCTGTGACCAAAGCAGTGTTTGTGCCAATAGTACGAAAAAACAACTATAAATACAGATGAGCAGCTTGCACCACCTATATTAAATTTAAACGCACTTCTCTTTGTGATGTTCGGAGTGCATTAATACAAAGCTCATTCTCCAAACATTTGCAGGTTACAGCTTCACTCACTCACGTACAGAGGTGGTCAAAGACACACTCACTAAAAACCCAAAAGTGCAGATTATAGAGAAAGTAGTTGTGTAAAAACTAAATACTGGCAGCATTTATGAATAACAGAGACCTAGTCACATCACTGTTAAAGAGCAGATATACCACGCCCCCTATATTCACTCAGTATGTTTCATGCCTCACCAGACTTAAATCTATTCGTCAATAGATTTGTCAAGATGCCCGCCCTTGCCCCCACCCAGTCTCCCCGGCTGCAAACCCCCATCTCTGCCCCCACATTGAGTCATTCCAGCAACACCTCCCTCAGCAAAGTCCTCAGTCCTCTCTCTCTCCAGTCACACCATACTTCCCCTCGCAAAAGCCCAGGTGAGGAAGGTGCTCAGCAGGACCAAGGGTCCAGACGGCATCAGCTCCAGGCTGATGAAAACATGTGCAGACGAACTGTGCAGCACTCTGCAGTATGTGTAGGTCTGAGCCTGAAGCTGGGGAAGATGCTGTCACCTTCCTCCTGAATAGAGCTCTCTCACACCTGAATAAGGCTGGGAGCAAAGTCAGAGTTATGTTTCTTGACTTCTCCAGTGCTTTAACACCATCCAACCTGCACTCCTGAGGGATAAGTTGGTACACATGGGGGTGGACCAACATCTCTCTACCTGGATATTGAACTACCTCTCAAACCAACTGCAGTATGTGAGGGCTCGAGACAGTGAGTCTGACGTGATTGTCTGTAACACAGGAGCCCCGCAGGCAACGGTTCTGGCTCCGTTTTTGTTCAGTGTTTACACTGCAGACGTCATGTTCAGCTCAGAATCCTGTCACCTGCAGAAGTTCTCTGAGGACTCCTCCATTGTTGGCCTGATCACGGACAATGACAATGACAGAGAATACAGAGAACTGATCCAGAGCTTTGTGGACTGGTGCCAGAAGTGGTATCTCCAGATTAACGTGGGGAAAACCAAAGAGCTGGTGGTGGACTTCCACAGGTGCTCAGACTCCACTTTACCAGCGGTGAACATCCAGGGAATGGACACTGAGAGAGTGGACTATGGTCTTTTGGAGTGCAGGAAGTGCTACTGAAAACCTTTTATGACTCTGTGGAGGCCTCAGCCATCTCTATGAAGTGGCCGGCAGGTGCAGCAGGAGGATGGTAGCCAAGCTGGACTGGCACATACTGATTGTACTTACAGGTATTTTCAGTCATTGTGGTACTTTTCTCAGTTTTCAGATTTCTCAAATTCTGAAAACTGCTCATTTACTCACTTGTGCACATTATATAAATAATTTATCATTAAATTAATCAAACTGCAAAATGATTTTTCAAATACATGCAAATTGTCTGTTGTTTCTTGCATTTTCAGTAGCTAATGACATGTAGATCAACTGGTTGAGTGTTAAAGGTCCTCACCTCCCAAAACATCTAGGCATTAGTTTATTGCAGAAGTCACGAAAAAACAACTATAAATACAGATGAGCAGCTTGCACCACCTAAATTAAATTTAATTGCACTTCTCTTTCTGATGTTCAGAGTGCATTAATAGTAAGCACATTCTCCAAACATTTGCAGGTTACAGCCTCACTCACTCACGTACAACCAAGACAACCAAAACATGCAACCAATGATCAACAATTTCTCTAAAAAAGCTCAGAGGAACCTGGAGTTGACCAGCTTTCATCAAAAACCATAGCTTTCATAAAAAATGCTTTGATTACTGGTATTTTAATTACAAAGCACTTTG
Source organism: Channa striata (assembly GCA_033026295.1). Lineage (NCBI taxonomy): Eukaryota > Metazoa > Chordata > Actinopteri > Anabantiformes > Channidae > Channa > Channa striata. The sequence goes on along the minus strand of CM065175.1, from coordinate 11,189,623 downwards.
GTTATTGTGTCTTGATCTTCTGATGCCTCGCACATTCACTGACATTAATATATACTTTTGAAAAATAAATGTAGGATTTTGAGCAACTTGCAAACTGTTGCAGGTAACCCATTGAGTTGTAGAACTAATTTATTCTGTGCAGCAACCTAAACAAAAAGGAACAGGACTGGACAGATTGCCAGTTTTTTTCAGGGCCAACACAGAGAAACACAAACACACAGCACTTTCACTATTTATGAAAGAGAAGGAAAGATTTGGGAAATTCTTATATTGACGGTAGTTTTTTCCTTGACGCCCAAACTGTGCCACCAGCTAGTGCGATTCCTAAAACCAGACAACAGGTTCACCTTGCCTGTAGGTAATTCCATGTGCCGGAATAAAAAGGCGTTGTTGATCAGGAAGATATTAAAGGCCGAAATGGCTCAGGTAAACCCACAAGCCCTGTCATCCTCTCATGGGTGCAAAAAACAAAACGCGCCATCTAACCCACAGCCAGTGGGGAAAATATACGCTTCTTCAAGATGTTGACACATATTGCTAAGCTGCAATTTGACCATCAAGGCGATCAGTTCACCTGCAGGAAACATACTTTTATTTTTAGTAATTTTGGGTAAATTTCTCAGATCATAAATGAAATTCTCAAAACTACTTATTTATTCATTTACTAACTTTTGCATATCACATAAGCAATATTGTCATTTAATTAATCAAACTGCAACTACAACTACTTTTTAGTTGTTTTTGATGGAACCAAGACAAAAGCACAGTAACATCAAGTCAAACTGCTTCATAAATATGTTTTACTTAGGACTCAAGCTCATCCAAGGACCATCTGTTGGCAAAATGCAATAGTGAGGTGAAGAGATAAACGGGGATTCTATGTGTAGTGTGTTTTAATAATTTGCCATTTCTCATTTTGAGGTGCATTTTAAAGCGCCTCTGATAAATCTAGGATGTACAGTGTTTATACAAAAGATTATTTTTTAAATTAAGATTACTTTGTAGAGAGCTATTTTCACTTTTACAGTACACTGTAGAGTTCTGTCAAGAAATGTAAGTTAAATTGAGGCCGATTCAGTGTTCTCCCTTCAAATGTAACTTAAACCGTTCAAGATACACACTGCTGAAGCTTCCCTTGTACACTGACACACACAATTTTTTGTGCAGCCCCAAACACTTCTGCCCAGGAATTAAAAACAGAATATCTTCGAAAGAAGCATATTCGGCAAAACATGCATTTTCCTACAGTGAGATACCAAGTTATGCTTGAAAAACTTATTCAGTAAAACCAATGGTTAACAACAAGACCAGAAAGGAAAAAATAGTGATTAGGAAATTCCATTGTACAATAACATGAACTTAAGGTCAGCACATCCCAGTTGTGCAACAACAGATATTTAACTTAGACGTACAGTAAGACCCTTTCACTAAAATAAGATACAATAGACTAATGGCAAGCAAAAACAGCACTTTACAATCTCTTTATGCAGCCCAGTTTTCTGCGGCTCACTCAGCTGTATCAATATTCCTCCTAACCTTGGAGTTGGTTGAAGCAGTAGTAGTCACGTGGATGAGACAGACTGGAATGTGAGCAGGACAAAACAATATATGTGTGTGTGAGTAAAAAGTTCAATCTTACCTTGATATGTTTTCAAGGGAATGACTGTTACTGCCACAGAAAACACAGTGATAGGAGAGACCGCTCCACCAAGGTCGACTTCCTAGGAAATATGAAAATGGAAAACAACCTAACTCTTTAAAGCTGCAGACCAATCCCGTTTTTTTTTCCCTGAAGCCCCTCAGTCCTCAGTCTTAAAGTGAAACGAAAGTTGTACTATAGCCAGCCGTCTACAGCTCTTCGTGAGTCTCTTACTTTTCAGAATGTTTATTGTTTAGTGCATCCAAGGGCTGGTTGCAAGTTCAAGTGCTGCATACCAGACAGCTTTGTCACAGGAAAGTACCAACACATCTGTAAGTTTCATCACATAAAAAAGATTATTTGTACTCAAAATGTTGTTGAGGATTTCTAAACTATATTCATTTCACATATTGTAACTGATTGAAGGTGTCTCTGATTGGCTAATGCAATATATACTTTTTTGTTTTAAGACATAGGTTTTTAGCTTTATTCTGGAACTTGATGACAGCCCTGATGTCTCTACATGGTATGAGCAACTCAAAAACAGGGGTGTGCAATGAGGGGTGTTTCTTTTATTATATAAATGTCTTTGCACAAATGCCAGACAAGTCTCAATAGCAAGTGTATTATTCACGATTGTGAGCCCCAGCACAAAGTTAAGAGGATGTCTAAACTTTAGCAAGCTCATTTATTTGTCTTTACAATCCTCGCCATAGGTCACAAAGGCATCACAAAATTGCTGGAGATAAGGTATCTTTATCATTCATTCATACTTCCATTTCCACTGCAGGTTGTACTGTGTATGACTGTGTATGTGACTAATAAAATTTGAATTTGAATTCTGTAACAGCTTATCCTATTTAGGTCTTATCTTAGTTTATCGTTCTCCTTTTAAAGCAAAGCTCTCTAGAACACACCAGTTTACTGTGGTTAGGGGTTTCGTAGCTTGTTTTTATGCTTTGCTTTAGTAAATAGTCATCTGCAATCTGTTATTAATACATGGCAAGTAAAAACAGCTACGCTGAGTCATAAATCATGAGAACTTTTTGAGTATTACTGCTTTTGGTCTTGTCTGGAGCATTGATGTCCTGTCCATTAATTTCAAATACATCTGAGATGAGTCAAACTTCAGAGTCAGTTGGTGTTCAAGGTTATTTTTCCACCTGCTGGTATTTGCATTTAATTTACTTTTACTTTAGAAATATTTGCTAGGCCGACAGTATACTGTTCTCAAAATTTGTTTTATTTATACCTAATATTCTTGAATTAGGTTGAATCACCAGTATGAAATGTTATATTCTGTTCACTGTATCCCTGATGAAACACCACCTCCCCCCAAAGATACATCTTAAACTTTAAGCATCACACATTTTTATACAAATGTAAGACACTGAAGAATAGATATTGCAAAATGGCAGTGTTGAACTTATCTAACGTAGCAAGATTTAAATGATGCCTTTTTCCAGTTACTGGGGGCCACAATACAGGAAAGTCAGCAGCACTCTAAAAATTGTCACTACAAAATTAGAAGTGTAAATATAGTTTCTTTAGAAGTGCACATGTTGTTTCCTGTTCATACCACAAATTGAAAACTAGAACATCAAGACTTTTTTGGCCTAAGGAATTGAAGTCAGGTTCTTTGTATGCAATTTCTTACACAAAGGCAAACATAGACAACAACAGTGTACTAGGAAAATGTGCATGGACAACAACAAGGATGACAAATGTTAATAGATACAAGATAGCTGAACATAATCATATGAATATTACAGCAGTATGAACAGGCAGGTGAGTAAGCAGACTAGAACGATGGTTAGGTATATAAGAGAATAAAAAATTGTATTTGCAGTGGTGGCTATTTTCACGTGTAAGTACAATACAGTCTTCTTGTGTCTTAAATGTCAAGTGACAATATAGGCCTATGTGTTCTTGTAGGATTGGTGCAGGATTAAACCTATATTACCATAAAGATTTAGAAAGCATTCATTGGTTCTTTAAAAGCTTAGTTTGAAATGAATGTTTTGCAATGTAGGCAAATCTTTGATATGATTCAGTCATACTCAGGTGTAATTTCCAAAGAAATTACTATGAAATGACAGGATACCATGTTCAAAGATGCCAAGTTAGTGTTAGCTGCAGTTATTAGAATGTAAAAAACACTGTCACCACCCTCTTTTCCTTAAAATAAATAACTGGTGTTGCATATAATCTAAAATATGAGGGTCTGTATTCTGTTAGTACAATTTCCACTTTCATTTCATGTGGAGCATCTAATATTGTGCAATGTGGACTTCGACAGTGGTGTGTGAGTGACCTCTTGTGGTAGGTGGTGATGCCTTATCCGAGCAAAATATCACAAGGATTTGAATCAGGGAAATTCTATGAGCCATAACGCACAGAAGTTTGTCCTAGTTGTGCTGTTGGTGTTGTCATTTTGAGCTGTAATGACTTTGTGCTGACGTCTCTGCATGTGCAGCCGGACATTTGCAGGACAGGCGACATGTGCAGTGCAGGACAGTCGGACATGTGCAGTGCAGGACAGTCGAACATGTCCACCGGGCGCTCCGTGAATTTCCAATGAGGATGATTGACTGGAAGATCTGCTGACGACGGCGGATCGTCAGCTCACACAGCTGCAGCCGCAGCTGGCAGGAAACCAGGAAGCCCAGCGTAAATATGCAGCCTAACTGACACGTGGAAACATGAATATGTGCACCTGTGCCCAATAAGACACGTTCATAACAGTTTCCATATCAACATCCGTATGTGGGCAAGTCAAAGATACAAGAAAAGGAAAAGGAAACATTTGCCCCTGAACTAAAAATCTGCTCATAAAGTCTTATTTTGAAACGCGAACCGGATGTAGTTTTATAGTGCCACGTCTTTGACAGATGTACAGCCCGGGAGGAGGAGGAGGAGGAGGAGGAGGAGGGGGGGGTGAAGATTATATCAAGTGGATTTGACAAGTAACTGTGTCCATGTAAATGACTCGCTAAGATTCCTTTGACTAAAGTAAGTTTAAGCTAAAAATATTGAGCTAGTTGATTAGCTCTAACGGTTCTTTCCAGCGTTACCTCGGGTCTCATTGGCTTTAATGTGTTTGACCTTCTGTCACTGAAAATAACAGCGTTGTTCGGTCGCCGCCGCGAACAGGTTGTTTGACTCGGGGAAAGTTGAAAATGTTAGTGACACACACCCAGCGAGTGTAAGCGGGGAGCCCCGGTCCACCATAGTCACGGCAATGACGGAGTCCTCCAAGCCGCCTTCAGGGTGAGTTCTTCGAACACCTACAGTGTCGGTCTGTGTCTGACCGTGACTGGGAACGAATTGACTGTGATACATTTCGGTTTGTCCCGGTTTAACTTCGACCGTCACCTGGAACAAAAATGTCGTGTTTGACTCATCTTTGCCTTAACGACGTGTCGTCACTGGAAAACATTGAATAATGGGCGACTATTAGCATCAGTACAGAAGCAACATTGAAACTTTAATGAACACACCACTAATCGGTGTTTTTTTTTTTTTGTTTTTTTTTTGATGAAGTCATATTTAGTGGACAGTCAGACACCAAGTTGCAGCCATCTGTGCAAATAGAGTGTGTGTGCGCCTCCACAGCATATGTACAGTATGTAAACTACACAGTCAGCAGTTAGTTCACCTACAGTCAGCCACAGTAAGTCCGGATCCGAATGCAGTGAAGGTGATCTGCTGCTGGGTTTGGGTTCAGTCTGCAACGAGCTGCTGATTCTGATGGGGCTTGTCTCTCCTTGGTGTTTTCATCACAGCAGCTGAACCTTTTTCACTACAGATATTTTTACATGGCACAGTAGTAAAGTAAAAAAACAGCACCTGCTCATAAATAAATGTGTTTGACTGACTGTGCATTTTGAATGCAGATGTATTATCTAGTTGGAAACGGTGTTTATATGGGACTACCCATTTATAGCAGGTTTATGTCCTTTCATATGTCATTTTGTTACAGAAATGTTGAAGTATGGGTAGTTTATGGTCATTGTGCAAGTCTCCATTAAATATGAAGCTAGTCATTTTTCCAAATTTGTTATTGATAGAAGCAATGGCATATAACTACATATAATATCAATGGCCAGACGTTTTATAATTTGCAACAGCAGTGGACATAGTAGAGTTTATTTGTCAAATGTTTTTGACTGGTTGATGTGTAATCTTTAAATCTGTAAATTAAAGTATTGCAGAGTTAGGATCTCTTTGAGAGTACTGGCCGTATATGACTGTAATTATGTGGAGTGGAGTGATTAGGTGCTGCTATAGGTGTTCATTATGGAGACAGCTATGTACTTGAGGGCTAAATGCTGCTGGTGTCATCAGTTTTGAACTCAACGTTGTAATCACTGTTTAAAGATGGAATGTCTTGTGTGTCCTGTTGCTTTTGCTAAGACTACCGATTCCTCTGAACTGCTCTTTCTGAAGTGTAGGTGTATGGTAAGGGCTCCACACCGGTTGAGTGCAGACATATTGTAAAATATGTGTCTTTTTTTTTTTCTGTGGCAACGTGAGTAGGGTGTGATACTGTTTGAAAGAATGTTGATGAGGATAATTAAGGTCCAGTCTAATTCTCCTCTGGTCTTTCAAGTAAAGGTCGCTTTAACCAGATACTTTTAAACACGGAGGTTTTAGACACTCCAGAGCTACTCGGCCAATTTACAAAGTAGACTGGTCACAGAGTCAGTTGGCAGTGCAGTGGTGGAACCAAAATAACTTTTTATATGGTCAGTTTGTGACATATAAATTACAGTGACATCTCAACAGCAACAACTTTGCATGGTGACCTCTCTTTCGTCATCCCACAGTCACTGTAGCTATGATAGTACATATTGCAGTCCTAAATAAATGCCTATCATAAAATTACAGTAACACAAATACACACTTAGAGCCATCGCAAGGAAGGAAGAGACGGCTTGCATGAAGGGAGAGCAATTTCTTTGTACCTGGCCACTGTAATCGGAGCAGTGTGCGTGAAGCCTAAAAAACAGTGCCTGAACAAAGCCTTAGTTCTGAGCTGTGTATGAGCTCATTTGGCAGCTTCTATTCTCCTAAAAGACTTTATGATTTTGGTGTGAATTGAATCATAATAGCTGCATTTAAACTGAAGTTGTAGTTTATTAAAGTCTGTAAACATAACATTCTTAATTAGTACACTGGTGTTTTCCTGTACATGTCTGGGCCTGTGCACTCGTTTGTGTGTTGAGTGAGCTTTAGACCACGAGCCTGTGATTAATGTGGTTTTGTTATACGTCATGATTTTGGTAGCTACTCCCTTTGAAGCAGTAGGGACACAGCAGACTAAACTAAATAAACGGTGGAAAAATTACCAGGCAACTGTTTAACTAAGTTTAAAATTTACAGCATCTCTCAAGAACAACTTTGAATATGTTTTTAAAATCTTCCTTACAAACTGTTAGAGGTTAACTAGAGCTTTTCTGTATTTCTGTCTGTGCTTTCTGGAGACGGAATCATGTGTGACATCAAAACCTTGTGAGTTTACTCTTGTCATGTGGTTCAGCTCCCACACCCTTGCTTTTGACAAATTTTTTGCCAGAGAGCCTTGGTGCATTTCTTATTTCTAGGTTTTGGTTAGAGGTGGTGGAAGCAATTGAAAAGCCCTACCGACCTCGACATACTGATTTCTGTTCCCATCTGCCTCACCGTCGGTAGGTCAGACATTTTATTTTAAATGGAGTTATATTTTGTAAGAGCCATGATTCTGTGGCCGTTTAGTTTTAAAACACATCCATAGGAAGACTAAAATGATGGATTTTACGTTTCAGCACATAACCAGAGATGAGTACTGGTCACTCCCCCTCCTGCGTGTTTACATTTGTGTCTGCGTGCACTCATGAGAACTGTATATGGAGGGAGATCAACACCACTTGCTGGCTCTAGTGTAATTGCTCATTAAATTGAAGCTGTGCCAATACGGTGTGCCATTTGCGTCTGTCAGTCCATAGAGTTTCTTAAAATAGTTTCAGATAGATAGATAGATAAAATGATGTTATCCCTCACTGCTGCAACTTTTGCATTCAAGGATCCTCCTGCATAATGGGAGATTTTTAGACAGATGTAGACACATCTTTTCCAGTGTACACGCCCTGAAAAAAATACTCTATTTAGAACTTCTAGGTTCATGTGGTCAACCACTAGCTCAACACTGGTAAATAAAAGAGTTCCCTCTTCTTCTCTTCACTATTTTAACAAAGAGAAAAGTTTTGCAGAGCATGTGGTCCCATCTGAATACATATGCTTTCGGCTTCTAAATTGTCTCTATGGTGTGTAGAAACTTATTTGCAATAGTACAGTATGTGTCTAACATCTTTATGCAATTCACTGGCCATTCTGTTTAAAATAAAGATTGTGTTTATGGAGAGCTCCATGAGCTTATTCTGCAAGAATAGAATCTGGACCAAAGTACACACTGAGTGAACATGTTAAGTCAAGCAAATAGCTAGTTTAACTATTGCTTAATGTAGCCCTGTGTGTTAAATAAAGGCTCAGTTTATGGTTGAAAAACAGCTCAAGGCTGACTTTTTTTTATTCATATAAACAAACTCAAACTACCACAAACAAGGTAGATGAGCTTCTGTTAAATTGTGAAAGTGAAACGTTTTATCCAATCTATTTTCTGCTGTTTTCCAGCCTCAGTGTTTAGCTAAAGCGAGGACTGACAGACAAGTTTACCAATGAACTACTGCTAGTGCAAGCATTTACAGTAGACTGTATTTGTCTGTATTATGCAGCTGTTGGGGCAGTTCAAGTTTATTTCTGGAAGCCTGTTGTCATATGTTAGCCACTGTGGTATGTGGGTTTGCCAGGGAGAAAGACAGATGCACTGCATGTGTGTATGTCTGTATGAGTAGATTGGACAGACACCTCACCAGCTGATTTGCCAACTAGCTGTGCCTTAGCTTGGAATGTCTTTGTAATTTTTAAATTTGTATCACTGCTGCTTACTTAGTGCCACGACATCAGTAATTTAGCAATATGTATTTGTTTAAAGACATTTCAAATCAAAATGAGGATTGTCTGTCAACTCCAAACAGCTTAAGGAAATAGAGACTAATGAATCCCTGCTGTTCTGGTTCTACATTCCATTTCTTCTTTAATATTAAGCTCCACTCATCATCTCTGTTGCTCTCCAGCCAGTTCCTCATCTTTCTTTCCTGCCAGGCTATCCCTCCACCCATTTTTCTTACATATTTCCTTTTAATGGGTTTTTTGACCACCTGACACTGTGTGAGTGCTAATTTTTACGTGGCAATGGATTTATCTTCCGTGTTAGGATTTAATTTAGGCTTTCAATAACTTTTCATTTTAAATAAAAGCACATCAAAACACTTAAAATGTGGAATTGAAATGTCAAGATTAAAAAAACATTAGTTATGTAGACGAAATCTAATAATCTTGGCTTTCAAAAGGATCCATTTCAGGCAATTGCCTGAGTGCAGAACTTCAGGATTTTATAGTCTGCTTAATTATCTGCTCATGGGCACAGAGATGCTAAGCAAAGGCTGAAAACAATTTTTGACAAGGATCTGCAGAATTTGTGGTTATACTGAAAAGAGACATATGGGAATGTAGACAGACATTGAACTGAGTTGGCTTCCTTCTCCTATTTTCAGGGAATTATTGTAATTTTGGAAAATCTGTTGTCATACACTGTAACAGTGTGATTGTGTGTCACTGGTCACAAGTAAACAAGATGACTACGTGTTGAAGAAAAGCGAGAATAGAATAGAGGAGGACAAGTAGTCTCCCAGCGACAATAAGTAGACATGAAAACATAGTTCTGGATATCTGGTTGCTACATAATGCTTTGGAATACTGTACATACTGGATGTAAAAGCAACAACAATTCATAGCAGCATAATTGGTCCCACTGAGTAACAATTAATTTAGCTGTTGAGGTGTGAAGGTGTTTTTTTCTCCCATGGGTTATTACGTTAGTGTAAGAGTTTGCACTCCTGTGTAACAGAAATCTTAAAGAAAGTTATTACAATGACTACATTTCAAGAGTAATACACCAATCAGCCACAACATTAAATCCACCAATTGGTTTCAGTGTTGTGGAGGACTGGGATCAGTGTGAGAAAACTGCTGCACATGGGTCTGCATAGAAGTAGACTGATGTGGGTGGTGATGATCCCTGTCCAACAGAACATCAAATCCTACAGGTGGTGTCAGCTGATCAGTGTATATTCTTATTTAAATAGGTAAAATGCTCCTCATAGTTCAAATGTTGACGGTCTGCCTGGCATTATCACTGAGGTAGTGCACTTTGTTCTAGTGGGTTTTGTTTTTAACTACATGGCTGGTAATATGATCATTGAGGCATATGCTGAATTAGCCACTTGTGTGCCTAGCAACTGCAAACAAATGCTTTACTGTGCTCCAATATCTTCCACTTCTCACTTTCAAACCAGGAAATCTTTATTCTTTCCTTGGCTTGTGTTCTTATTCCTTTCTGTTTCTTTTTTCACTCGCCCTTGTGTAAAGCATCCAAAAGCCACAGCTGCTGCTAAACTGAGGTCTGATCTCTTCCACAGTTAAGTGGTGTAAATATAGGTTGTCATGGTGACACCCTGAGACTGAAAAGGTATGCTAGCTGAGTAGGACAGTGCATGTTTGTGACTTTAAGGGTGCGGTTTAGCATCCAGGATGTGTATTTAACAATGTGTTCAGAATAGCAGGAGGTGAGAACTCAAGTGTGGTACGTATAAGTGTTGCTCTAGCTTTGCTGTGCATATACACATGTAAATGGGTGAAAGTGTACCTGAATTGGCACTTAGAAATATAATATGCTCATTTTGTTGATGTCTGCACCATTTGCTGATTTGTCTTTCAAATATAGTACCTTGTATTGTAGGATAATGTATGATAATAAACCCAGTTCATAATTAAATATGTCTGTATAAGTCTAAATTGCAAAACCAAGTTTAAGCTTTCTTTCTTTCTTTTTTTCTTCATTTATTCTTCCACTCTTTAATTTCTTCTTTTGTTCTTTGGAGTCTCTTTAGTCTTTCTAAGTAAATTGTCTTGCAGTGTAGATTATAGTATCTCCTGCACTGCCTACTTTGTGAAGATAATGCATTTTTCCTTATTCAGTGCCAGGGAGTTTTGGTTTTTTATCTTGTCAATATTCAAAGAATGTACAAAGTGTGTCTCAGTGAATGTAGGTCAGTTGGCACTGTGGTTTTGGACAGTTTATCTGCTCCATTTTCAGATGATTGTCTTCATCAGAGAATAGAAACTCATTGTTTCTCTGATCCTATTGTGCCACACAGAACAGACTCTCATCTGTTAGGATGGCTGCGTCACTGACTGGGGATACATTTGGCTGCCTGTCTGTTGTGCAGACAGTCTTTTTGACTGAATGCTCTGTCTACTGTCTTTATTATTAGTTGTAATTATTCAGATCGACACAACACTTATTACTTATTTGAAGTGTGTTTCTGTTTTTGTCTTATTGTTCCATTTGTACTCTAGCAATTTCTATCATTATGTTGCCTCTGTGTTATTGTATTGTAGGCATGAGTAGCAGCTCAGTGAGGAATCTCCAAGGCAGAAAATGGTTTTCAACTCAAAAATAGGCCACTAATAAACTGATATGTTCAAGTATTTTTAGGATCTTCCAGAATGGAAACTTTTGATGCTGTCTTTCCATAACTGGGATAAATAAAGCTGCTGACAGTTACTTCCTTCCTCAGCGAAAACATAATTTAATTTTATGTTTTAACCATTTAACAATAATCTGACAATGATGTACATGTATTGCTTTTTATATGTATTGGCATTGTGTTTACACTGTGTTTTGGCCAAATTGGCCAATACTATTTATCTCACGATGGGGCTTAAATGTTTTTTGGCCTATATATACACTGATCTTTCTCACCCTGGGTATATTCATCTGGAGTTATGGTTGTGTTTGTGCCAGGTAGGAGGTAGCCTGACGTACTGTACATGCTCACAATGTAAATACACAGACACATGTGCTCAGATATGGAGACTGAGACTATTTTACTACTGGCACACAGACAAATGTGGAGGATTGGAACGTCGTGTTTAGCCATATGACTTATTCTATGGTATGAGCATCTTTGAATAACATAAAAAACATAACAATGCAGCGAGGAATGTAAACATTTATACATTGGACAAACTACACAAACACATAACACCACACAGGAGAGACATCTTCTCGGGACAAGACTCAGCCGTCTATCTGCATCTGAAAGTCACGGGTCACTCTTTTAAAACAGCAATGTCCACATTTTAATCATAGAAGACCTTGAATGAGGCATTAAGAACTCAATTTATGTCATACTTCAACAATCCTCTTTCAAGCAGAAAGGTGGCCTGCAACACCACCTGCAGTATCAGACTCTTGCCGTGCAGTTCTTACGTTGTGCCAGAGTCGTTCACACTCTTAAAGCATGTGACAACACATATACAAAACCTGCCTCTCTGAGCCAGTTTGTCAGATCTAAAAAAAATCTTTCCCATGAGAAGTGAAACATCTTCAACAACTACAAGCAAGTCCAGTTGCCACGAAACAGCACTTTATGTATAATAAAATCATAAAGTATAATGAAAATAAAAGTACGGGCCTACTTGGATAATAAACTAATACAGAGATTGCATTGTTTACACCAAAGGCCATGCATACTATTAATTTTTGGCAACATGTAAACAGTGATTCCAATAGAGTGCATTTGATTTAGGCAAAAGTCCTATTTGCCAGTTTGGGTTAAGGCATTAACACATAAAGCCATAAAGGCCTCAATCTTAAACATCTGTAAAAATGGATAACAGATTCATGAGAAGATGGTGAATCCGTGCTAATGCTGTTCAGTCAAGTGAAAAGAACTGAATGTTGCTGAAGGGTCCATTAGTATTTGTGTGTGCGCCTGTGTGTGTGTGAGAGAGCCCATTTGTAACCCAGTCCCCGTAGCAGGTTAGCACTTACTGCCCCACTGTGCCAGAGCTTAGTTTCCTGCTTTTGATTCCCTGCTTCTCCTTTACTTTCTCACTTTTTTCATTCTGTTTATGCTTGCTTATTCCAACTCTGTGGGAGACAAGGTTTTCGTAAAGGAGTCTTTGTGCGTGTGAGAAAGAGAGCGCGGGAAAAAGGGAGAGAGCGAAATGTTATAGTAAGACAAACTGCAAGCAAAAGGGGAGGCAGGATACTAGCTGACTGTGTTAAGCATGGCTGGGACCCAGACCCACAGCTCCATACAACCCACTTCTTTCTACTTTCAATAACAGACTCATCAGAAAAATATAAACTCCCATGTCTTTGAAGGTCTCTAAGCTAATAATAAAAATAATTTCCTTTAGGTCGAAATGTATAAAAAAAGGTGTTTTCATTTAAAACGGCATGTTAAAAATTAGGAATGATCTGGATTGTGGCTACATTCCTGACTAAGTTGTGTTTAAACACATGCTAATCTGTCACTCTGATGATTGTTCATTGAAAACCACTTTCTGCATTACATAATGAGTCAATGACACTACGAGTCCTGAGAATGACTTGATATCTGACATGCCTGTTAATGATTAACTTTTTAGCAGGTTAAAGTCCGCTCACTGGGCTACGTTCACGTGCATTCTTCCTTTCCTGTGCGGTTTTCGCATTCACACTGGGCAGCAGGACCTTGAAGGACACTAGATTATACAGCACTAGATTACACTGTGCGCACGTAAACAGTCCGATACGTAACATTTCTGGAATACTTAATCAACACAAGGACTGTTTTTGATGTGAGTGAGATGTTTTTCTTTGGTTATCTAAGGCTAATATTTGTGCTGTGAAGACAGAGAGGGAGTGCAGGCTAAAATGTGTGACCAGCTATTTGTCTTTGTAACAGAATGATGTGTTTGATTTCTGTCTAATCAGCTGTCTGTGGCAGGCTAAGTACAGTTTATGTTTAGATATGTGCCATGTCCACCCATGTGTGATGTGGCTTTGGGCGGAGGTGTATTCCTATCTGTTTTTATATGAAGCTATTGTCAATATAAAATATGCATCGTTTATGTCAGCCAAATACCTTATAACCCCGAATTGCTGACTAAAGACTAAAGACTATAATGGCAAAATTCTGATTTTTAGTATTACTTTATCAGTTATAGTACTTTGTGATTGGCTACAGTACATTTCCTCTTTAAATTAACTGTACAGAAATGGAATAAAATCAGGGACATTTATATCACTATCAGGGACGATTAATTTTCTTTAGTTGTTTTGAAATTAGACATCATTTGACACTATTTTATAAAGGCATGATTCTTAGGAGTAATGTTTAAAGAAGGTGTTATTGTAAATTGTTAAATTGTTTATCAGATGACTGTGAGGAACACATTAAGTAAACAATTGCTCAAGGCTGGATCATCTTGACAACCAAAAAGATAATTTAAGCATATCAAGGTTGTTATGTAATATAAATGAAGACAAAGGTCGTGTCACAAACAGAAACCGAAAAAAAAGGAAAAAGTCATTGTTTTAAATACTTGTACAATCAGTACAGTACAATAAGGGAAACTGCAACACCTACTCCAAAAAAATAATATTAAGTAATTAATGTTGGTTTTTGTTTATCTTGTCATCACCCAGGAAGAAAATGAAGCCACGTGCCCCATTTCCACCACAGGCCCCTCAACCTGCCCCACGCCACATCTTCCGAAACACTTTACCTGATGGGGGAGGGACATCAGGCGTGGATGCCAAGGAGAACATCCTGAGGCCCACTGTGGATCTACAGCTTACTCTGCCACAGGGACATCAGACTTTTTTAACCGAAGATGGAAGGTGAGCGGACATAAAAGCACATGGTTATAACATTCACCAAATGGTTTGTGTTCAGTGCGTCTTGTTAATGAAAAATGTGCCAAAACAACACGGGTCTGTAAATTAGTGTTAGGGATTTATTATCAGTTACTAGACAAACATAATGTGATCTTTTTTTGTTCTTTCTGGTTCTGTTTGGTTTGCCTGGCCAGTGAGGCCTTGCCAAGGGGCCCCATTTCCAGTTTCAGAAAAGCTTTAATGAGGTTGTCTTCTTTGGGGTGGAAAATCAAGCATGACTTGCTGGTCCACGCAGATGTCTCTAGGATACTTCTCAGTAGTGTAGAAAATACAGTTGTTGATGTATGATTGACAAAGAAACATTCCACATTTGCTGGAAACATATATAATTATTTTGCAGCCTATTGAATGTGCCCATAGTATATGATAGATGCAGCCTAATTATAAACTTATGAAGTTGCCATTTTGGCCCTCAGTCAGATTTATCTAAACCCAGATCATTTAGGCATGGCATTAGATTTTAGTTTCTGACACTGCTCAGTAACAACATGAATACTTTTTGTGATAGTTTGCATAGTATTAGATAGATTAGATATCGCATAGATATTAGTTATTTGGCAGAAGCTTACAAGGCTTAATTAGCTGACAATAGGGACAACTTTGAGGTTCAGTGTACTCCCCAGAACAGGGAGGGCTTTTGAACAAAAGTAAGCCACAGTCTGCTTACTTTAAAAAAGCTTCAAACAGCAAACTCTGTTCTGTACTCATAATTAAAAAAGTAAAAATGTTGTCCTGCTGTTTTTTTAGAATTGAAGTTTTTTAAGAATTTAAATTGTTCTTAAATGCCAATTTTATGTTGCAGTGGCACACTATTGTGAGATGCTCCTTTAGATCGCTACATGTCATTTAGTTGGTTAAATCAAACTATAGTTTTTTTTCCTCCTGGTGTAGTTCATTTGCAGTCTTTACTCAAGGTGGTCTCAGTCCAATTTCAAACAAACTCTGGAGGGCGTTTGTGATGACAAGTGAAAAAAAAGGTTCTATCATGTGACAAAAGTGGCATTTGAGTGATAAAAATATCATCGGCATGCCAATTTGCTTGCTTTTAATCCGCCTGAGACCCTGGATAAAGTCCAGATAATGTCAGGAGCATCTCACTCGAACAGTTGTGGTCTCACATACACGCTCTCCGGGCAAGGAAAATGTGTATTTGTGAAAGGGGCCCAAGGTGCGAGTTGTTTTGTTTGATTAATATTCAGCATACAAAATCAGCTTGAGGACGACATAACCTTGTACACTGTTGGCTGCAGGGGTTAGGTGTAAATCATGGTAGTGATTATCAGTGGTGTCCTTTGTATGGTCATCTCTCTCTCGGTTCTGTCATCTGATCTGGCTGTTCCCAGAAAACATTGGAGACTGGCACTTGGTTTTTGTATCTGAGAACTGACAGTTAGTATTGGGGGCCTCCTCACACACACACACACACACACACACACACACACACACACACACACACACACACACAGCAATTAAAGCAGACTTCAGTAATTCTGAAGCGTCTCAGTGGACATCGTAGTAGTTTGCCATACCAACAAACACTTTGGCTGTCATTATTTCTCTGTTCAACAAGGTTTGTGTCAATTGGCTATTAGGGACTGTTGTCTAGGGGCAACATACTAATCTTCGTGTCAAAATGTATGCTCTTGCCCTAAAATCAACAGTGTAGCTGTTAAAATACTGAAGTGGTTGAAATCATATTGATTGCTTTTGTTAGTTAGCCATCCCCTGTTGAGGTGAGAGTCTGGTTTGTTGTATAAACTAATTACTTTACTCTTTACTGGAGTTAAATCTAGCTATGCTTTGTAACCCAATCTTTTCTCGCTCCTCTCTCACTTTCTTCCTTTCAAACTCCCTCCTTCCCTTCCTCCCTCCTCCCCACCCTCTCTTTCACTTTCTCTCTCCTTACCCCCCTTCTTTCCCTGTTGATCTCTTAGCAAGGCACTGATGGACCTGCTGGTTGAGCTGTGTAGCCGTTACCATTTGAATCCTGCATTACACACCCTGGAGCTGCTGTCACCTGAGGGCTACACTTTGGGGTTTAAGCCCAACGCTCTGCTGGGTTCCCTCAACGTGGCGTGTGTCCTCATCAAGGAGAAGGTCTGGGAGGACAAAGTGGTACGCAGACAGGCGCCCAGAGTGCCAGAGGTGAGTCACAGTCGGCTCCAATAATATGATCTGGACGTTCTGTTTGTCATGTTTATCTAACTTAAAATATTTATCTTTTATTAAATGATTGCTAAATGTCTAAAAACATGCTCCAAAGGGTTCTATGTTGTCCTTTTATTTGCACAACCCCCTTGCAGTAGTTTGGTCAGCATGTATTATTTTAATACCTTATCATGAAGGTATTGCAGTATGTAATATTTATTCCTTGCCTCTCTACCTTTTGCCTGTGACCGCTGGCAGAAAGAAAGGCCAGTGAAACATATAAAGGCCCGTGCAAAGGTAGGAAGCTGGTTGGGATTAAACTGGCCTAGCATGACATTGGTATCACTTCTTTAATTTGATTCATATACTCTGTTCTTTCCCCTTTATACCTATATGTATTTTTAAAGGTTATTAGTCTGTCTAATCTCTGAATTTTGTCTACTTGGCGTCATTGTCTTTCTCTTTTTCTTTCTCTCTCCTCTGCTCTCCTCCTACAGTTTGAAAATTTGATGAGTGCCTTACCTTTAGTTACCATGCATTATTTCTCTGCTCTTCTCAGGGCTCACTGGCTGTTCTCTCCCTGTGACCCTGCCTGGCTTCATGCCAGAGCCTTACACTACTTCAGACACTACATTCATCCTCCTCTGTTTTATCTGTCTTCCCATTGTACCACCAGTCTCAGCAATAACAAAAAAGTTTGATAAAATCTGTATTTAACTGCCATTGTTTGCAGTGTTTACCTGTAAAGATAAACATGACATAATTGCCTCCATCAATATTGTTTAATTTTAACGTCTACCCTGACTGCTCAGACAGCACAAGCCATTCATACAGACACAGAAATAAACAGATTATTTTTTCTGGCTAAACTAACTGATTTTTTATTCAAATAGGATCATTTGTCCTAACCTATCTTTTCACCATTGCACAACATTACATTGTGTTATGGGATTGCATACTGACAAATACACACATACATTTAAGATTACGTGTCTATTCTGAATGCCTAATTTTCTGTCAACAGTCAAAGTCTAACCTCTTGTTACTTATCACTTAACTGCCCTTGTTTGTTTTGTTGTTCTGTCTCTGTGTTCCTTGCACATATTTTCCAGCTTTTACACTTTTAATTATTTGGAAAAATCCAGCTTAAAGACAGCATAGCAGTTTATTCATTAATAATAGATATTACATTTTCTTTATCTTCCAAAAATATTTATCTTCAGACGGCATCGAATTTAATCTACCTTTAGCTCAGTTAGTTCATTTTGTTTTATTTTTTCCATTAAAGCCATTCATTGTTTTTGCTTATAATAAAGAGGCTAATACAAGGCCACCCCTTTTTAAACAGAGAATCTCTGTTCTTTGACTAGTGAATGGGAATATTCCTCCAGTATTTAGCAGTGTTACATAATCAGCCAAATTTCCTAGTTTTTAAAAAAAAAATGTCCGATTGTCTTCTCTCTGTGTATCAGAAAACTGTACGTTTGATGGTAAACTACCACGGCAGCCAGAAGGCAGTGGTACGTGTCAACCCACTAGTACCACTCCATGCCCTGATCCCGGTCATCTGTGACAAGTGTGAGTTTGACCCTGCACATATCCTGCTCCTGAAGGACAACATCAGTCACCACGAGTTATCGTTGGACAAATCTCTCACAGAGCTGGGGATCAAAGAACTCTACGTGCACAATCAGAGTCTAGGTAAACTTTAAGCACTTATTTAATTTTCAGTTTGAAATTTCCATATTAGGAATGTACTCAAATAAAAAAAGGCTTAAAAGATCTCATCGTGGACACTGACTGGCCAGAATTCCTGCTATTTGCAGTGGAAAGTGCTTCCTAGCATCCTCACTGGTCTATGGCTTTGTCTGTGGATAAAAGCAGAAGGAAAGAGAATTACTAGTTTTACCAGCAGTTAACGGTCATACCCACTGAAGTTTATCATTATCATTAGAGGGAAAAGTTTCTTTTCTCACAGTCTGTGGTGGAAAACATGCCCCAGTCATCTGTGTGGAGTTTGCATGTTGTCGTGGGCTTCCTCCTTATACTCTGGTTTCTCTCACAGTCTGAAAACATGCACGTTACGTTAACTGGTGACTCCACATGGCTCATAGGTGTGAATAGCTGGCTTTCTGCGTGTATCCTGCCTCTTTTGCAGTGACAGCTTGGATGGGCTCTAGCCACCTATGGCCCTGAACAGTTTAAGCAGTTGAGATAATGAATCGATGGACTATTTTCATATAGTATTGCAATATAGGTAATGGTTGATTTTTAGTTTTTAGTTTAGTTTTTATCTTTTGCATTTATTTTAAAGGTTATTATGAAAGTGCTGTCTTTGTATCATGATTGATTAAAAGTATTTTTCCCTCTGGTGGAATTCTACTAAAAAATGGTTTTATTACAACCCAAGTAGTAGTTCTACAACAACATATTGATTAGTTCTTTTTTGAGCTGGTCCATCATTCATATATGTTAAACTTTATTTTTAAACCTTGTCATGTTTTCCAGCTCTCCAGCTTAAAATGGCTTCAGCCCCTGCTCTTAACTTCTCAGGTATTAGTCGTTTGGTTTTCTGCCTTTGTGTTGCTGATTCCAGCAATTTCTAACTATTTAACCCAATATGCTACTGCTTTTTCACTAACCCGTATTTTTTACTGTGTTAGACATACGTGTTGTTTTCTAATTCTTTGTCATCAAAATAATAATTAGTTGTAATTCATATAAATCATTTTAGAAATGTGTGTTCATAATAATAAATCAAGAAAGTAACATTTTTTTTATTCAGAATGCAAATAAAACAGCAGTATATCTTTTTACTTTGAAATGGTTAGTTTACTTTCCCTACCTATCCTGAAGTCAACACCGTTATCGTGAAAAACTTTGTAGAGTGAAGGTTGGACAAAGGTGGACCTTTAGCAAAATAAAGCTATGCTGCCCTCTGCTGAGGACAGTCAGTAGTTTACTTCAGTCAGATCTTTGTGAATGAAAACAGGATGAGTAGACTGTCTTAAAATGTTGCAAACAACACATAAGCGTAAACAATACACAATTAGAAACTAAATTGTCTTTTGTATGAAAACAAACAAAAATTACAAGACTGTACAGTCATGACAAAGCCACTGTGATTTTTTTATTAAGGTAAACTAAAATCATTCTACGCTGGAATCAGCTCAGAATGATTTAATTTACCAAATGTTTGTTTGTCTCTGAGCTTTGTTGTATGACTCATGTATGCTTCTGTGTATGACCCAGATGTGTTGCTCACTCATGTCCTCACTCCATGTTCCTTCTGCACAGAGTCTATTGGCTCTAGTACTACGACTTCAGGGAAACCTGAGAAAAAAGGCCTCCTTGGTATCTTCCCGTTTAGGAGAAGGAAACTCAAGGTAAGACTACAGATTTCCGGGCTGATTTTTGGAAGCATGTGGTGTGTACACTAGTAAGTGTATATGTGTAATATATATGTGTGTGTACATATAAATATTTATACACATATATTATTTTGCCATTGTAGTTATGTTTTACTAGCATAGATTCTATTAATTATTTGCTCTACTAATAATACGCTATAATTATCGAATTAAAAGCAAGGTAATGTGACCCTTTTGCACAACTACTATGAGAAATATCTGACATTGAAATATCTACAAACTAACCATGGGAGTGGTGCATGCCATATATAGTCATTCGTATTGATAGCTAAATGCATGGTTAAACACGTGAATGCTGCATGTTAGCTACGGCTTCTGTCTTATAGACAGAGATGACATCTATGGACATGGGTGACTCTGATGATAGAGTAATCCGAAATGCAAACACACAATCTAATGTAAGTATCACTAACACATCAAAAATGTCCAGAGCTGATTAGTAAAAACAAAGTGGGCATTTATTTGGTTGTGATCTCTCAGTATCTCTGAAGCAATCCATTCATATATTTTTGGACAAAATAACTTACCAGGAACTTGTACAGTAAACTGCACAAACTAAAAATTACCTTTAAATTTTTTGGCAACAAAATAACTACAAAAAACAACTTTAATATTTACTAAAGGATAGCAGTATTGGATTTCATCATATGCTTTGGTGGTTTCTGTTTTCATTTATTTATATTAAAATATTTGTCACTTTTATTCAGTAAAAAACAATCAGAAATCATCATAATTAAGTAATTTTAACGCTCATGTTGTCATTTTAATAATTTAATGATTTATTAGTTAGTTTATCTGAAAATAATCAGTTGATAGTACAGATGGGTAGTATTTGAGACGTGACTCTGGGAGAAATCTGGTTTATTTAGAAACTCCACTGGAGGCTCACATGACTAGCTTATCCTTTGACATGATTGTCATAGAAATCTTTCTGTTACCATAGTTGGCATAAAGTCTCAATGGCGACATGTTTAGGATATTAAGTTATGGACATGCCATATGTGCGGATGTCCTCTAGAGGGCAGAAACTTTTTCCAGAAGGTTATCAGTTTGGGGGCTGAAAGTAGGTTAGCAGTTCTTATTCCCACATCAGTTTCTTCCCACAAGTAAGCACTGAATAATCAAATAGCCACATGAAAAATAAACATCTACTGATGTATACAATATAGCTTTTATTTAAAATGTATACCATGCAGTCTAACTGCTGTTGCCTAGTTTTAAAGAGATTTACAACAGGCCTGAAACATCCAAAAAAGGGCTCGTAAGTGTGGGGATCTAAAGGATTCGAAATTTTCTTTACAAGGTTTTGACCCCAAACACCATCAATAACTTGATATATGCATTTTTGTTCCAGGATAAATCTCCCAACAACCACGTACTAGTGTCCGTAGTATGCATTCAACTGTTATATCCATAACTTAATCATGTTAATTAGATTTTGCTGCAATGAACCTCGGTTCAGCAGAGGCCATCTGTGACTCTCCTAAGATCAATATGGCATATGATTGTGTTAGCTGGAAAAACACTGCCTGACTGACTCTGGTTCACATTACAGTATTACCAAGCACAAAGCCTCCAGTTTGACTTCACCATTTTCCTCTTTCCTACTTGTGTTGTTGACTGCTTTCATTATCATTCTCTTTGGCTTGGTCTCAGTTGTCTTTATTGTCTTCCTTGTCCTGTTTTTATAACGTCTTCATTAGATGCTTCTGACTTTACATCATACTTTCAAGATTTCTTTAGGTTTTGAAAGAGATAATGTAAAATGAGGAAGGTCTGAGAAATGAAAAGAAAAACCTACATGGCAACAGAGCATGAATTAAACACTAGGTGGTAGATTTGATCTTGAACATTTGAAAACTGTATTTTTTAAGACTGTGGATGTCTATGCAGCTTTTACTCTTTGATAGGATTGTTTTTCAGCAAGAGAGGGTTTTCAGGCGACACTGATTTTGTGCACAAGCGCAAAAGCATGCACACGGACACACACACGTATAGAGAATATTGTTATCGGCCTGAAGGCATCATATTACCTTGGATACATTAGCACTAAAACCACAGCCTCTTATCCTCATTGTTCATTAGGGGCTAAACCACCCTGTGTGCACATGTCTTCATCGCCTTCTCTGGACAAATTTTCTTTTGATACCATTGTTGTGAGGACATTTTGGCTGGTCCACACAACTTGAAAGGGCCTTTTGAGGTTCAAGACTGAGTTTTAGGGTGCGGGTTAGATTTCATGTACTTTTGTTAGAGTTACGCCAAGAGTTAGGATTCGGCATACGGTTGTGATGGTTTGGGTAAGGGGCTAGAGATTGCACAAGTATAGTAAGACAAGCATTTGTGTGTCTGTGGCTCACTATCATGTTTCGAAAACATCTTTTTAAAGGACCACGGTGAAGAACACATGACATAAAATTCAGAATGTATGTGACAGTGTTGGTTGGTTGGGGTTAAAGATGAAGGAGCCTTGAAACACATAGCTGGTCATCTGCTTAAAATATGTAATATGTTTTGTGTGACATGTTGTCATAATTTCATAGTTGATACTTAAATGCAAATAAATACAAGTTATCATTAATTTCATTCAAGCATTTTATACTTGTTTAAAGTAGCTGTAGGACGATTCTTCACTATGCTGAAGATTGCATTTCAGTGGTAGTTGAGGGGAATCATTCATACATTCATACATTTTTAATTTGTTATTAGATAATGGGATCAATATTCATGTTTGCATTTTATATTTCTACTGGTTCTTGGAGAACTAAAATTAATTCACTAAAGATGCAGTTTGAAAGCCATGTTGTTGGCTGTGCAGAGGTTCAGTAGATTTATTTTAATTAATGGGCTTTATAATTGTGAATGCACTGTGAGCTTCTATTTTCCACCAGTGCCAGAGTTCATTTGCTGCTCTATCCCTTTTGCAGTTTTGACAGTTGTTTGCTGAGGACAAGGAGTAGAATAGAGCAGGTTAAATGATTTCTCGTGAATTTCCTTTTCTAAAACATCTCTGTTGTTTGTTTGTGTTTCATTTCTTTTATATATTTATATGATTCTTATTGGTTTTGTTTTGTTTTATTATTTGTAATATTCAAAGCCTCTTTTGACTATGTCAAAATTGCAACAAGCATGCCTACTGGCATTTCTTTCTCAGCTTCTTACATAAATGCTGTCCTAACCTAAAGTTAATTCTAATGACCTAACTTGTATGTTCCTCATCTGCTTTTATTCTTAATCCAGTATAACTAGTTGGTGCCTGAAAACAATGTAATTC
Organism: Channa striata; assembly: GCA_033026295.1. Lineage (NCBI taxonomy): Eukaryota > Metazoa > Chordata > Actinopteri > Anabantiformes > Channidae > Channa > Channa striata. The sequence continues at coordinate 11,166,236 of CM065175.1, read as the reverse complement.
AAGCTCTTTTACATGCTGAATTTATAAAGCAGTATTAGAAGTGATTTGTAAATTGGTATGTATTGCTTGAAGCTAATTTATGTATTTTTTATTATTCTTAGGGTCTGTCTTCAGTATCCGCAGTCCCCAGCGTAGAAGATCAGCCCAGCAACTTGGGCCATTCTCAGTCGGCCATGAGCATACCCAGGATGTCACCTAAGGCTGACACCAAGAAGAGGAGGGCCCCGGCACCACCTGGAGCCCCTACACCCATCTTGGGACAGACTAGCTTGGAGGGCTATCAGGTGAGGGGATACAAGAGAAACTGCAAATTATATTTTTTGTTATTTACATCATGATTGTCCCCTGTAAAACTAAATGTATGTCCAGTGTGATAAAAGCAGCTCATGTGCAGGGCAAACACGAAGGCTTACCATCTTAGACACAAGCACGCATATAGACAGGTTTGAAAAAAGACAAACATAAGTTACCAAATGATGAAATATCCATTTTTCCATCCTTAAAAGGCCCTGATTATGTATAATGTTAAAATCCCTTACTCTTAAAGTGGTACATGTGAGACCTGCAATCTGTTTAAAGCAACTTGTCCTTTGGATGTTTTGTCCTATGATTTAGCACCACAAGGTCATACTGACCTGTATTGTCTACATCAGAGGAAGAGCTCCCTGTAGACTCATTAAAGTGTTATAGTGGCATGCTGGGAAATGTTGTTTAGCAACCAACATCCTTCCTCCTTACCTCTAATTATAGGTTTTGTTTATTTGGAGTAACTAGGTATCTTGATGTGTGTTACTGAGGGGAGTTCGTGTTCTAAGGATGGCATGTTGAATGTTGTTATTCTTTTTAGCTTAATTAACTAAACCGAACTAGGAACAGAACATTAAATAAATGTTTTTCTGAGATATATGTGATGAAAATTACATACACTATAATTAGGATGCTGCTCACACAAACATGAATCATCAGATGAACAATGTCTCTATCCTTATAATAAATAATAGGATAAGCAACAAAGAAGAGAAGTATCCAAATATTATCCTAAAACACTATTACCGTAAATTCTGGACTATAGAGCGCACCTAAATTTAGGCCGCACCCGCTAAAATTTAAAAGAAATATATATTTTGTCACAAATAAACCGCATCGGACTATAAGCCGCCAATATCCAGGCTGAGAAATAATATCTGTTGTATGCGCTCCTACTCATTGTTCACAGTAGGTATGAGGATGTTCTGTGCGCTGTTTTACCGGCATTACGGTAAAGAGTGCGTTTACGTGTATGTGTGGCTGGTATAACACATGTCGAATGTACAGAGCCGACAAAAACGTCCTTGTTATAAATAAACAACTTGTTCCATAGCCAAAGGAGAAGACGTCTCTTATTCTTCACGAATTACGCAGGAGTTGCTGCGCTCAACAAAAGATTTTGTACCATAAGTCTTTATTCATACACGCTAACTATTAAAGTCGCTTCATTCTCCCGTGCACTGAAAGCACAAATCGCTATTCATCTTCCTCCTGAGCATTGAAACCACTGTCACACTTTTCCTTCACGGATAGCCAGATCGATGGCTTCAAATTAAAAGCTGCATCATAGGAATTTCTTCGCGTGTTTTCCATTATGAGGGGGTGAGGGTGTAAAAATATTACCGTATTTTGCTGTTGTGCGTCTTGGGTTGCATGCGCTAAGAATAAAAACTGGCGCTTTTTTGTTTGCACTGACTTCCATCTACAGCCCATCTGAGGGCTGCAGAAAAAATCATAGAAAAGCCGCATTTCTGTAAAAGCCGCATGGTTCAAAACGTCGGAAAAAAGTAGCGGCTTATGGTCCGGAAAATACGGTATTTGTAATTGATTTTAGCCAAAGTCAAGTGCATCCATGAACACATTATCTTTCTGCTTTCCAGTGTTACTTTTAGAACAGAGATTGAGGAGTAGTTGCAAATTCTGTTCTGCCAGTCTCAACAGTTAAGTCTTTCATGAAGGTTAACAACATTAGTTATACAGTAATAGCCAAATAGCATCTAGTCTCTTCAGTGTCCACCCACATGTTAATTTTATGTGCAATACTAAACTTTTCAATGCTTAGCATATAGATTTTATAAAAAAATTAATAGATGAAAAGTTTATATGGTTTGTTTGCTCAGGAGGCTACAGTATATGACTACCCAGCCTTATCTAGAAGTGTTCAAAGATTATAATGAAGTTTGGCTTGTCTTTCTTGTGTGTGTATGTGTTTAGAAATTATTTAGTCTTAAAAGTAAAGACTGTTATGACAGCCATGTCCTGAGGTCTGCATGACTTCCATTTGCCGTATGTACATGTCATAACCAACAGCATCAAAATCAGAATCCAAATTGTAATTTCACTTTTAATGTAAATTATTCAAAGCAGATTATTTTCCTCTGGAGGGAATCTTTATGATCTTGTTTAATTTACTAAAAGGAAAATAGATTGGGGAATTTTGTCTGTGTCTGATGGGGGTTACTATATGCAGTATTGAAAATAGGAAATTCAGTAGGCTTTTTAGTAGGTATTCCAAGAAGAATGTAAACTAATCTGTAATGGGATTTCACATTCTTGAATCATCATGGTATCTGTAGAACGTCACTGTTTTGCATCTTCAGCCTGTCAGTGAACTAAAGTATGTTTAGGAACACTGAGTTCAGAAAGAACCTTGTTTCTGAAAGCCATTCTGTCATTGTTTAAAGAGGAAGACTTGTCTATATTGCCTCTTGTCATAAAAGAGTTGAGATAAATTTTGAGCTTTCTGCTTCACTGCTCCTTAACAGAATGTTCTTGAGTGAATGCATGTGTACGAACAGTAAAAGATAAAGACAGAACAACTGAAGCACAGAGTGAGAGACACGATAAATTGCAGTGGAGAAACTGAGTGACTTACGGCGTCATGGTCAAAGTAAGATAACATCAGGTCTTACCAGGCTCGGATGTGTGTATTTGGGTTGTGGAAAATTAACTCTGTACAAGCTTTGGATGATGAATGCAGTATAGCGTAAAATCTGCTTGGCATGTACAAGGGGTGGGCAATCTGGATAAAAGATCATGCAACAATCTTAGAAAAGAATCACAATTCACAATCTTAACTGTGATCTTTCTTTTCAATTTTGAAACAGACTGTAGCTCACAGTTAGGCTGGGAATAGCAGTTACTCATCCAACTAGAATCCAGGGTTAAATTTGCTTATTTAAAATGGATTTATTAAATATTTGTTCCAGGGTCATTCAGTGTACCTAAATAGTAAAAATTTATATATTATAAATTATGTACATGTAGCGTCAGGTGTTTGATTGTATTTTATTTGAGTAGCAAAACTTATATGATATCAGCTAATGGATTTACAAGAGAAGATTCTCACTCTGATTGAAATTTTTGGAAATGCAAGTTACTAATGTAGAATTTGGTAGATTTTATTGTGTTTTTTCAGCTATATTTCTTTGCTTTTCTTTTTCTTGACATTCTACTGTCCCACGTCATCAGCATTTTTTTTATTTGCACACTCAGTTTAGTCTCTTTTATAACACTTGCTGACTGAACATAGCTTCACCCAATTAATACATCCTCTGCTATACACAAACAAAAACTTTTAGCCATAGTTTCATTGTGTTTCATCTGTCAGGCCCTGTGGTATTTGTGGTTAGATAGGCTTACTCCCGGCCAGATACAAATCTGTTAAGAAACAATGGAGCAAAATGTGGGAGAGTAAAAGTTAAACAAACAAAAAGCAAGGATAGACGGAAAGGACTTAACCTGGGTGTTCCTAATGTGGGACGTCAGTGCAGGTTTGGAAGGATGTAGAAAAGGATGTTTACCATTTGCCCCATGCCTTCAGAGTATGTATCCGCACATTCCCATGCAGCAGTTCAGAGTAAAGGCAGGGAGCCTTCTGCTGCCAAAGAAAACAGTCAGGCCTTCCTTCATTCATCTGACATCTGCATCACTTCATCCTTCCTTTTAAAGATGTTTTTCATGCTACAGATAAAAACAGCAGGTGCTCTGGCTCTGGGAGGGCATGTAGAGTATCACCAACACTGCAAAAACAGTTCTGCTGGAGATAGAAAAATATACCTCAATGAAAATCAAAATGTACTGTATTTAGCAAAATACATAACTGCATAAACACAGTAATGGGCGTTACTCAAAGGCTTTACTAGTAGTCATCTTACTATGCATTACGGAAAGAGTCCGAGGGATTTAAATGGGGGGCCTTGATACTATTGTGTTTAGCTTTCTGTTAGTTTTTATCAGCAACTAAAATATTTCTTTGTATTACAGTAGCAGTGATTCACCCCTTCCTTCACTTAGGGTTTTGTGACCTCACACCAAGAATTTATTATTATGTGCATTAACACAGCAACAATACAATGGGGACCACAGCCGATCCAATTAATTTGTCACAAATCCCAATATAAAACCACACTAAATATAGCCACACAATCATGAAGAACAGCAGAAGATGAAGTAAGGACCTTATTCGTGAAAACAAAAGAATGGCAGGTTACAGAGTTAACTTAACTACTGCTGCTTCACCAGCTTTACGCTCTAATAATATTAGGGCCTCGCCACAGCAAGACTATGTTAAATAACTAGTAGAGGCGAAGACCAACTGCTACATTGACACAAACAGTTTATAACTACTTTAACTATTTGTAATTAATGATTTGTCTGATAAAAGGTTAGAGCAACATTACAATGTGTCTGGCCTTGGGCACTTTGTACACAAAGACTGATTCAACAGAAGCTCTTGAAAAGCAGATGAGTGGCTGATAGCTGGCCCTTAGTCTCTCACTACAACTTCCAGATGCTGCCGATAATATCACAACAGCACATGTACAGGTGTTTAAAATAATTTTCTTGTAACCCTCTTTGTTCATCTCTGTGTTTCTCTACAATATCTCTCGAGCCAAAGTCCATTATAATGAGTATGACAAAAGAGTGTCAGTTATCTTACTCCACCATCTGTTCTATCTGTATATCTGTACGCAATCTAATAAAAACAGATTTCTTACATAAATCACACATCACATTCAATAATAGGAGTTAACAGATTAGCAATGGAAGCCAATAAAGTAAACTTATATTTGAACTTTTATAGATCAAATTTGTTTATGACAGGTCTGTTTTTTACTATTACTAGTAGGACATTTGCTGTTGTATTTTGCCCAGGTTCTCCTCTGCTTTCTCTTCTATCCCACTGTCCATTTGAATAAAATTGTAAATGCAGGTAAAAAGTTGAAAAAGCATCCATCTTCATTTCAGTGGGTTAGTAGGACAAAGCAAATGATAATGGAACTGGGTCAGACATGTATCTTCTTATCCTTAGCTAGCTTCCCCCTCCTCATCCACACATACACAAACACACACACACTCACACATTATTATTACTATTAATTCCTTGAAGATAAAACTCTTCCCATCACACATGCACACCTACACATGTTCATTATAATACCACATATGACACATGATAACTGTTTTAACAAATATAGTTATCTCTAACACATGTTTACGTACATATACATCTACACACACATATGCACATGTGCATTTACTCATGCAAGAGAATATGCATGAATGTACAGTCAGCTACTAGATTAACATACCTGGTGGTTTTTAGTGTTGTGTGTAACAGCAGTAAGCATGGAAAAATGTATATCTTACATTTCACACTAGTCCTTTAAGGTTACACGCTTAGAGCGTTGGCAGCCCCAGGAGACATTAAAGAACTAGCACTGATTAAAATCAACTGTTGCATCAGGTCACAGCAGTTTTGTCTAAGCTTGATCTGTTCTTTGTATGTAAATCTGTAAACAAGTCAGCGTTGGCTTACCATTTTCACGTCATTCTGTCTCACCACAGAGAGCTTATAAAAGTTTAAATGTTGTACTGGTTAATAAACCTTGAATCCCAGGGCTCAAAATTAACTTTCTTTAGTCCCAAATCCTAATTTGAAATGCCTCAGACTTAACCAATGTCCCATATTAGGTACTTTTAAAAGCAGTGCACATTATAAGTAGTCTTGTTTCAGTAGCTTGCATAATCAGTAACTCACCATCAGCATTCTGCTAGTTATTTCATTTGCTTGTCTGGATAACAAACTACACCATCGGTTTTCCTCACTATTGCCAATCAGTGCAAAAATACACTGCAAATTAAAACAATTTGATTGACATACTGCTATGGAAATCTACTGTATTTGGAATGGGAATCCACAGTAAACTGTTTAGTTTACTTAAGTTTAAATACCACAACAGCTAAAATATAAGTGACTTTTTAATTCATATTTGTATTATCAGCAGATTTCTTGGTCACTCTGTACTCACAATGATATCTTATCTTTAGTATATTCAGCTCTGTTTTAGGTCCCAGCAGTTAAATGCTTACATTGGGCTTTCCCTGCCTAAAGAGAAATTACAAACTTCCAAGTGTAACTTGTTTATGTATCTACATCTGCCGAGCTGGAATGTTAGCTGTTTAAGCGAGAGCATAACAGCAGTTTTACTGGCTACAGCAGAACTTTGAAGAATTGTTATCTCCTAATATTAGAACACAAATATTTATAATTGTGTGCTATACTATAACATTTAAAAACAAAATGCGCACACAGTTTAGTCCCAAAATTGTTCCAGATCCTGAATCTTTGTGTCCCAGGTGCTATAATTATCTGGCCTGGAAGAACCCCACAGCAATAATTTCGAGCCCTGCTGATGTACTAAACCAATCAGAGTGGCCTCGATAACATGTGGACCAACGGACACTGAATTAACATATCGAATCAGCCAAAAAGCTGTGGACAGGGCTCTGACTCTCATTAACAATGCAGGACACACAAAGCATGCTTGGCGTGTCCCAGTCCTTACCCTCACCTATCAAAATTCCTTCAAAACAACTGAGTGGTCACACATTACATGGGAGCCTCCATGGGTGGCCCTGTTTGACATGCCACAACATGGGGCCCTTCACCTCTTAAACCGGAGAGTGGAACGCACAAGAGACTCACCAGACTGTCCTGGCATGGCTCTAAAGGAGCTTTTGTGTTAAGGCACATTCCCGTAACAATTTGTCAATGTACAAATATGTCTTGTTTCTTAAATGTCCTCTAATCAGAGCCCATACAAAACTAAACAAAAAAAAAAAGATTCTCAATGTGTGACAGCAAAGAAGCATTTGAAGAGGAACTGACGGATTATAGCAGCGTATTCAGGATGTTTTCATTGTGGTTAGTTTGTAGCTTTGGACTGATTAACTGTGGGTGACTCTGGTTACCGTATGAAAACCATCAGCAGTTTCTTAGTTAATTTTTTGTTGTGCTAAGGTATTAGTTAGCACGACAGAATAACTACTAACCATTTTTACTGCATAGCTTAACTGAGATATAACCAGTCTGCAGTCCAAGCAAGACAAAAACACTGCAGAGAACTGCAAAGGTTTCGAATAGATATAATCAAATTATCTGATTTGCAATTGGTGGAGTTACTGTAGAAAAAAAAAATCTAATAGATGTGTGAACAAGGAAGTGAGATAATAAGATGTTGTGTTAGATAAAATACCAACATCCTTACTTTGAAATGAATGGACTTCTGGTGAGCTGTTGATTTGTTCTTGTAGTAACATCATGTTAAGTTAAACAGTGATCAACTCTCTTTCTCAGTTTTAATAGATATATAATCTATCCAAATATCATCCATGAATGTGCCTCCAACAGTAAAGCAAAATGGGTTTAATTTTTTGGCATCTGTAAATTCACATAGATTGATTATATTATTCCATCAAATTTAATTATTTTGATGCATCTTTCACAATTTAATGTGTATACTTATAACAAACTTATAACACTATAGCAAATTTTACACACTGGAAATTTTTATATACATCATAGTGGTGGGCGATGTGTCAAATAGTCTTATATTATATTAAGTATAAATTGTAACCTAGTAGTTATTAAGCTGCTGACCTGAGACTTACTTTGGAGTGTTGCTTTTGAGTGTATGATGCAAATAGATGAAACAAACACTGGGCAGTGTTTCCATTATATGTATAACACAGCCATGGGAATTTCACATGACTCATCAGTGTTTACAGTACAACAAAATACAATGTTAATCACAGTGTTACAGTATAATCACAAAATATTTTAAATAAAAAGTACTCAATGCAATAAAGTCTCCTGCAGTGCACATTATATCTTTATAATAATATTATTTGTTGATTTTATTGTTGCAGTTAGCTGAGATGAAGCTCCCTGTTTTTTTACAACAGCAACTAATGATTATTTACATTATGGATTAATCTGCACATTATTTTCTCCAGTTTTTCAAAAGGTAGAGAAACAATAATGAAGATGTCAATTTACTGTAAGTTAGTGAGAACTTGGCTGATCCTGTCTGCACCTATAGCTCACACAAACACCTATGTCAGCACTGACATGGAACATCCATCAATGTTTAAAACTTCAGGTGAACACTCACACTCACACAGGAATGCTTACTGTACATCGTCCTTCATCAGTAAGTAGGTCACCCATTTCAGTTTCAACTTTAGCCTATATCCTCTTGTATGTCTGTATTCACATAGGTAGGAATCCCTTTGGATTGCTATAGCATGCCATGCCGTGAGTTTATCGAGTTCACATACATGAACCCGCTTAGTCCAACTCGTTTTTTTGCGTGATGCAACATTGGATGCAGCTCTGGGCATGTTCCCTGTAGGGTTCCAGAGTGAAGCAATGTCAAACACAGCTGCAGTAATTGGGCTTTCCCAGAAACAATGACATCTCTACTGTTCCAGCGTATCCACAGCATTTTTTAATTGATTCATAGGAAACTGACTTCAAAACGATTGAGATCAACTTGCACAAGAGGAAAAGAACGGCTTCTTAGCCCTACAGAATAAAACAGGTCATTGTATTGACAGCATTTATCCTATCTGCCGATTTCATTTCTCTGTTTTTCCTCCTTTCCATACTTGTAAATGAGCATCAATTTGTATCTTTTTACTTTATCTCATTTATTTAATGCATTAATGTTGTTCTGTTCAGTATTATTGCTTGAACTGAATTAAGTCAGATACAGAAACAACATGGCAAGACAAGGGTTTCGAAATAAATGACATTACTTTGCAAATAACCAATCTGTCACTGGGCTGAAGTGATCAGTGATTCAGAGTCCTAAGTAATTCAGTAAGACCTGAATAATCGTTGCTCTCCCATTGAATAATTATCAGACACACCACAGTGAAGTGCACATTTTAATATGCACAATACGCATCACACTAACATTTCATAAAATTAACTGTGTCACTGCAAGATGTTATATGTCTTGTAGGATAATTTAAAAGGAATGTTGGCACTCGGAGATGGATTTGAAGATGCAGACCTCTGCCAGAACTCCACTTGATTTAATTACTCAGTAGTAAAATCTACTTCAGTCCTGGCAGAGTAAATTTACAGGCTGAATTAAGGGTACACCATACATACATGCACAGGGTGCTCAGATTACAGTTTTGTGAAAAAGTTAGCGTCCCCTCACAGTACGTTGAAATTAGAAAAGGACTAAAACAATAATTTTTTTATTTACCTCCACATAATATTTAATGCACATTCAGCTGCTACAGATTTTCCTACAAAATTAATACAAATCATTTCCCCTTTAAATAATTACCTTTATTTAAAGGTAAATTCAAGTGTCTGATATTCAGATGTATACTTATGAGACGCACATGGTATATTAAATAGGATTGGACTTTGAATAGTCAAGGGGTAGAGCTCTAAGGGCAGTCTCAAGCGGTTTGCTAAGAGCAACAAAAACAGTAGAACCAGGGAAACAGCTTTCAGAAGATATAAAAATAAAATTGTTGAAACTTCATATAAGGCTTGAGAGGGATATAAAAATATTATAAAGCCTTTATGAATACCAGTACCAACTGTGAAGACTGTATTCAGAAATGGAAGAAACACAGACACTAATATTCTTCCAAGTGGAAGACCAAGAAAAATAACTTGTGCTAGCAAATCGTTGACCTTCTGGTGTTGTATCTGGTCATGTTTGAATACTTTTGATTTTACATTTATATTTGACATTTATATTTTACCAATCAATTACACATTAGATCTACAATCACACAAGAAATGTTCTTCCTGCTGAGTTTGACATCATCAGATTCGCCACGGGGGGACTTCATCTTCCAGCAATTTAATAATTTTTTTAAATGTTGAGAATATTCGAGACCAAGCATTGCTAGATGAATCCTAATTTACAAAATTGAACACATGTGAACCATTTATTATAATTCTGTTTTTACTTGGCCAATCAACACCATTCAAAAACTGGCATAGAGTTTGACATCTGCACTTTCTCTATGCAAATAGCGATTGCGCAGCTTTGTGCTACTTCATCTGTGAATCAATCACACCAGTGTGAAAATGGACTCCGAAGGGATAATAAAAACAAAGAGTAGGGGACCTGACCAGGTCCTCAGAAGCAACTGGAATAAATGTCCATATTTCCTCCACAATCAACTGTAGTCTGCACAAGTGTAGGTGTTTTTTTTTTAATAATAAAAGCCAAAAGCAGACGGCCATGGCTTACTTCTCCATGTAAGGCAGCACATTTGTAATTATGTTAAGCAGCATATAAACAAACCAAATGAGGTTTGGAACAAGATTTTGTGGTCTCATGAGACCAAAGTTGAATTATTATGTCATAATTGGGAAAAGTCTTGTGGGGGGATGAAACCTCCTATGAGGAAAAGAACACCATTACCAGGGTCAAACATGCTGGAGGTTTCACTGATGTTTTGGCAATATTATAAGATTTTATGCTAAGTGTCCTGTCATCAATCCCTCCATCCATCCATTATCTGTAACCACTTATCCTGTTTAGGGTCACAGGGGGGCTGGAGCCTATCACAGCTGTCATTGGGCAAGAGGCGGGGTACACCCTGGACATGTCGCCAGTTTATCTCAGTACTAACACAGAGAGATGTAAACAGACAACATCCTCACATTCACTGTTACAGACAACATCCTCAAAATATCATTATAAACCTGTGGCTTGATTAAAGAAAGATACATTGCAGAAACCCAAGCAATTAGGTAGACTTTGAAAGATTATGCCATGAAGAATGGGCAAAATTACACCGGAAAGGAGACAAACGTTGGGTTGAAAGTCATAAAGGCAAAGGGAGGAGATACATAGAGCTTTTCTTTTCTTTTTTCTTTTGTTACTTCTGATGATGAAGGATATTTGTAATAGCTCAATGTTCATTAAATATTGTGTTGACAAAAAATATATTTTTTGTTTTACTCTGTTATCTGCCATTTCAGAGTAAAGAGGTGAAAAGTTTTGCGCTCATCTGTAACTCAACTGCAGTTTCTCTCTCTCGTCACTTATTTTCTTTTAGATGGGGCATGGTTCAGAAAGTCAGCAGAGGAAAAGAAAGGCTCCAGCCCCTCCTCCAACCCCAGCTTCCATTACCCCTGGCTCTGACGACAGTTTGATTTCTGGTGCTCCCCCCCCAGACAGCTATGCTACAAAAACGCCGACACCAGTCTTCCGCACCAAGGTGGTACAGTCAATTCCAGTCTCTGCTACCCTTGAGGGAACAGACACAAAAAAACAGCTTCATTTGAAATCAACGGTAGATCCTTCTTCTGTCTATCCTGCTGCTCTAAATGCCCACTCCCCAACCCCAAGCAGCAGCAGCACCACCGACAGTCTAGCTGTCCAGGATTCCAGCTCTGAACTCAGCCGCAGCCTTGGCGACTCAGATGTTGAGTTGGATCAGGCCGGTTCCCACTGTAGCACTCTGACCGGCAGCACAGTGAGTGAGTTAGTACAGGCTCAGCCTACTGTGAAAAGCTCCAGCTGCAAGACAGGGGAATTGGGCAAGTCCAGCAGCATGGCTGCCACATTTGATCAAGAGGCGGCCGTAGCCATCAACTCCAGATCGGAGAGTGAATTAGCCCTCGGCCTGAAAGTGGATGAAGTCGAGAACAACAGACACAGCGCAATGGGTAAATATCCATAAGTTGTCATTGCAAACAGACACTCAACACAGCATGTAGAAAAACTATCCACACTTTAGTAAAATGACCACCTCTCTGACGGTTTTAATTTAAGAACTGAGCAATTATAAGCTTGTTAAAGTAGAAATCATGGCAGAGCTACTGTATTGGATTACATTAGATTGTACAGGTGTACAGTTTCTAATGAAGTGGCCAGTGAGTCTTAAACCAAATATTAATTATAAAGCAAATTTAGCAACAAAGGCAGTGAAGCTGCAATAAAATCTACCTGTCATCTTTGAATTTCACTGGCCCAGCTATCTTTCTTTGGTTTAATATCTTCTTAACCAGTTACCTGTTTAAACTACATGTGGATTTAAACCTACGGCATTTTCACACCGTAGTACATAAACTGTTTAGACTGATCGGAACAAATGGACTCACTTAGCTGTCGACAGTGATATTGAACACTCTGTGTGTGTTAAGTGAGACAGTCAGAAGTTTGTAGGTGAGGTGCTTTGCATTTGCCCAGAGAACTCAGCTGTCACACTGCAGTCCTGTCTGAAACTAAAACTGTCAAGAATGACATGCCTAACCTGGTAAAAGACTGCGAGTATGTGAGCGTGCGTGCGTGCACACACACACATCATGGTTGAAGTGTAGCAACTAGCAGAGCTGGTTTTCATATTGCCTCATGAAACAATACAGTCCTTGTCCACAGTCCTCACTTTCTTGTCTTTCTGTCTTTTTTTCACTCTCTCTTTGCCTTTCCTTCTCTGTCATGTGCTTGCAGCTGCTCACACAACCCTTAAAAGCTGGCAGATACAAAGACAGACGGATCCATCACAGATTTAAACAGGATCTACTTAAACTTTCCCTGGCCTCATATTGATCTTTATATAACCTAGATCTTTCTCCATACCAAAGAAAGATTACATCAGAGGGCTGTCGTGTCTGACAGGGGGAGAGATGAGAGAGTTCCAGACCTTAGAAAGAGGATGGGAAAGGTGAGAGTATTAGAATAAAGTTAAGAGAAAGGAGCATGGGAAGGTTTTGGCAGTGGGATGACAGGATAGACACAAGGGGACTGGGGAGGTTTAAGCAGAGGAGGATGATGGACAGGGAGATAAAAGCAAGTAAACAGATGAAGTATGAGGAGTTTAGTGCATTAGACAGGATAGAACCGGCAAGGATCATATAAAAAATTTACAGCCCTAGCTACTTGCTAACCTGACAGTGGATGGCTCTTCCCTTTTTCATTGAGTCATCCTTTTTTTCAGTCTTCTTGCAATCCCCTTTGCCATGTGTTTTACAATTAGAAAGCAATCATATAAATCCAAGTGTATAGTTAGTTTTCTTTCATAAGCCACATTTGCTCTGTTTCATTTGTCCTTTTTGTCTTGACAATCTCAGAATAAGCTTGTATTTACACATTAGCTATGTGACTTTGTTATACATGCACAGTACATACAGTGTCTGGCAGTGAATGATTAGCTGGCATACTCAGGGTTAGATGACAATATAGGGTGGTGCCTTTATGCTTGTATAGGCAGAGACAGAAACATACACTGTACATTTAGCTTTAGGTTTCAGCTGGTCTTTAATTTATATTGGTTTGATTTAGTCGTTAAATTTTGTATGTTTTCTTTGGCCTTTCATTTGAGCAAGATTGATGTATGTGTGAGCCGCAAACCATTGGAGTAAAAGTAATGATACAAATCTGCATTTTATTGAATTAGTTTTATACTCTGGATTATTCTAGTAGGTATTATTTACCCTGCAAACTTAAAATGTCTATACTGTATATGTTCATGAGTTCATCCATTTGTGAGTTAGTGTTTTTTCTGCTTTCTGCTTTATCTGCACAACCTCATATTTGCAGAAATATATTATACTCTTTTTAAAGATAGCGAGTGCATGTGGAGCACCTAGGGCATCAGTGCAGTTTGTAATGGTTTGTGCTTAGTTATGTCTTAGTTTTTTTGAGACAAATGTGGACAAAGGAACATTATTATGAGGGAGAACTGAGATCAAATATTTGAAAAACATCAGGGTAGATTTCAGATTTCACTCTGCCTGTGTGCTTATGTGTGCTTATGAAACTGTCAGGGATATGATGTGTAGTATGGTGTAGTTTATCATCTTAGAAGAAGATTAGGTTACACATCGATAAGCCATGCTGAGTAAAACACAGCACACTGGCACATCACTAGCGTTATATGGAAGTTTGGGTGTCTGTATTTTACAACCCATGGTAACAAATTGCTGCATGTAGACAGAATGTGGGCTGTTTGTCAGTCTGCAGTCTCTATGTCTGCCATGATCTCCACATCATACAGTACACTTGTATTCAACAACTTCACTTTCTGTTGTATTGCTTCCTGTACATTGCTTGTTTTTGGCATGAAATTGAGGTCTCAAGAAAGGTTTTGTTAGAATGTGGAAGTTGGATGCCAACTCTAAAATGGTGACTTAACTCTTTAACCTATCATCGCCGTAACATTTTAATACGAACATAATGCTGTGTTGTACTATTCCACTAATTGGGATGAGCTGCCAATTCATCTGTAACTGCAGAAGTTATTAAAAACTTTTGCTTTTGTATTTTAATTAAACCTTACATAACAGTAGACTGGGTGTATAGATTGGTCAAGGCTTTATCCTGTAAATGTTCAGGATTTTATGAATTTGAATGACTAAATGTTAGATGTTAGAAATACTGTGATAGTATGAAGCCACAAAATAACAAATAACAGTTGGACTTTTGTTTGGCATTTGTTGTTATTCAAGATTTTACAGGATACAGAAACTAACTTTGTTCTGGAAAATCAGTGATAAAGGCGTATTAATGAAGTGTGCCACAAAAACATAGTTAGGATGTTGCCAGAATAACTAAACAACAATCTTGGTAAATACATTATGTTTGACTTTGAAGTTTGTATTTATGTGTCACACTTCCCATTTTTATGAGGTTGACCATCAGTGTGTGGCTTGCCTGCATGTTGTTTTTCCTCCAGGAACCACGGATCAACCAGCACCATCCAAACCCCGCCGTTCCCCAGCCCAGGAGCCACAGCAGCTTGTCCGACCCCCTACCCTTATCACCCCTCTCACTGAGCCCACAGAACACAACTCCCCACAGAGTCCAGTGGAGGTGGAGGAAGCAGCTCCCCAGTGTAGGTTCCAAATGGATAACTTCTCCCTTTTCCTCACTCTACCTTTTTTTCTTTCCTAGAAGCTGCTCTCCTGATCTTCTAACATTTACTTCTTCTCTTCCAAACAAAGTTTGTGTTTTTTCAACTCTCAAACCTGTTAACTCACACACAATCAGTGACTGAGACAGTTCTATCATTGGGTCCATGTGACGACGAGGTGTCTGATATCTATAAATGTAAACCTGTATTTTCACCTGTGTCAGCTTTCTGACAGCTTCACCCTAAGAACTGAGAAATTTAAACCTTGTTAAAGAAAAATTCATGGCAGAGCCACTGTATTGGATCGCACAGGTGGTTATAATTTTATACCTGATCTATATAAATATTTATATACTGTATTTCCCTCTTTCAGGTCTTTATTTGGACGCAGGATTCATTGCTGTCCTTACATAATGCAGTGGTGATGATCTGTCCATCTCATGTCACTGTTCTTTCTTTCCCCCACCCCACACCCTTCTTTGTAGTGTACTGCTGTGGGCCTGTGCGTCTTCACTCCAAACACTCCTGAAGTCTCTTCTCTGGCTTGACCCCTCAACCACCCATCCTTTTCCATCAGTTGCCTTAAGTTTTTCTTGATCTTTCTTTTCTCTGCTGGACTTTACTCTAATTTTCATTATCTTCCTGATATTCTTTTAAAATATATTCAGCTGTTTCTTCTACACTCTCGTGTTTTTTGTTATAGTCAAATTTTTGTCACAATTTAAAGAGTCTTTATTGCTTGCTCGGTGTCACGGTGAAGTTGCAGACGTCACTGCATATGTCCTGGTGATGGGTCGAATTTCATCCTGTTAAGTAGATAAGATTATGAAAGTGAAAGTCATGCTCTCCAGTTTCACTCTTAAATTAATGCCTTTTTGCATTTTTTTTAAACAAATACATGTGCTTTTTTGTAGTTTTGCATTTCAACATGATCTGGCTGTCATATATTATACATGAGATGAGGGCTGAGACATGGAAGTGGACAAGAAGAATGTGTCCAGAAGACTATAAAGTGCTTGACAAGCTAAAACCTGGATGTATCAGTTACAGTGTTATTTGAGTGGTAAAATGAGGCTATGAGGCAAGAGCATGTGATATGTACTGTATCAGCTAATATTGTGGTGATGTAATATCTGAAGATCAATAGTTAGATAGTGTGCATTTCATAATTTGTGCCTGGTGTTGTGGATTAGAAACCTGAGACCTGAATGCATTCTGCCTTTGGCAATAATATCAAAAGTGTATCAACCAACAGTAAGACATGTTGGTTAAGGTGGTTTGTGCATTTTAAAGGCAGTTATACTGTATGACGGGAAAGAAAAAGTAAAATTTTACACGGAAATCCAATAAAAGCTGATTTTGTATAGACTATATCATCATCATCATTATTATTTTTATTATTATGATTATTATTGAGAGAGCTTAGAGTTGCATCAAAATTATGAACAATGTTATGTATATAATTTAGATCAAAAACAACAGTCAAAGAAGACGTGTTTCATTGAAAACAGCTTGTTTCATTTTGAGTATATTCAGTATATTAATTGCATAAACTGTAGGTTTCTTCTATAGATAGAATTAAGTTTTGTTTTTTGGGGGGACGTGTTGGTAAGTAAATGCATGTGTACTCACTGAGCCTGTAGAGTTGGGACAATGGTTGTGCAGTTAACTGTAAAGGCAATCTGCATTATGATGAAAACACATTTGAAGACTTTGCAGATCACCATTCACCGACTTTTGGTCTTGGCTTGTGCACGGTTTGCTGTAGTTATGTTTTGAAAGGTAACACGTCACTATATTGATTGACATGGCGACACTTTTTGTTTGGATCAACTAAAGCATGCACCCAAGGTTTGAGTCGGGGTTTGAGAACCATTTGTGGATGTTTACTTGTGTTTTGTAATGCAAGCATTTACATATGTCCGTAAACATAATACAGCATACAACAGTGTGTATAGACATGCACATTCTTTCGCATGTGTTCTGGTTCTGGCTCAAACTGGCATGACTAAGCTGTTGCTGGGAAGAGGCTGGGGGGACAACCGTGTGAGTCATTACCCCATCTCCTGGAACTGAGTGCTCTTTTCTCAAAAGACCGGGCCAAAACCCTACACTCCAAAAACGGACACACACACACACAGATGCATATTTACATGCACACATGGCAGTTGTGCTGCTGAAAACCTGAAAACATTCGCACTGATTCATTGCACTTTATTCATTTTGTTGACACTTCAGAGACATCACGGACTAAATTAGTTCTCCACAGCCTACAGAACTGACCAGAGCATGACTGGACTAACGAGATGAGAGACTCTAAAGCAATACTGTCTTTCACTGGACCCTAAAACAGTATTGTAAAAATCAAATTAAAATGGTTTGTTTACGGCAAGTCCACCCACACATAATTAAAGCCATTTTAAAAAGCCTCAAGTGGTTGTGCTCTGGGCTTGTGTTTGTATCTTTGGCTTGTGTTTTCTGGTTTGTGTGTGGTGTCAGAATGAATGTTGAAACTAACGTAAATACTTGTTGAGATTTTTTTCTTTTGCATCATTTTCGCTCCGCATCCTTTGCTTCTTTCCAAACAAATTTCCTCAGAATCTGTTGAACTGTTTTCAGTATGACTTTTCTTAGGTATCAAACATCTGCTGGATATAAGAAACGTAATGCATGGTATGAGTAAAAAACATTTCCCTGTATGATATTATCTTTTGACAAATGTAAAGACAGATAGCCATTGGAAACGCGTAAAATTATGTTGATTATTATCCCAATACTGAGATACTAATACTAAAATATTCTCTCTTTTTTTTTTTTTTAGCTTGGCTCCACTCCATGCAAAGCGCTAATATCAGTGACCAAAAATCAGATACTGAAACACCCGAGGAGGAGACTCTGTCACTGGGAAGCAACAGCAGTGGCAGCAGCCTGCCTGACCAGGGTTATGCTGCCTCCGAGGGGATGGCAGAGGGTGAGGACTCGGGTATGGTCAGCTCTCCGTCTGACACCCAACCTACATCCCCAGATGGGAGTTTGTCTCTGGATGGAAGTAGCAGCGGCCAAGGAGACAGACTTCTGGGACCGGTACGGGACAATTCCAGTGACAGTGATGAGGGCTGTGCCACCTGGGGATCAAGACACAGGTAGAGAAAAATTGACTTTATAACATTTTGATGATTAAGCCATCTGAAGAGAACATAGTACCTGTGCCCTTCTTTTGTCATCTGGTTTGCTCATTGCTCTGTTAACTCTTACCAGTCGTCTACTTCAGGTCTTCCCTATCATCATCACCTTTTACGACAAAAGGTGTTTCTGAGAAGGAAAAATAATCCATATGCATTCATCTTGCAGTTTCACACCTGTATTTTTATCTGAGGATGAACTATAAATGTTTTAAAGAACTTTAGAAGTCACAGTTCTAATGTGCTAGTAGTGAAAGCATAAGCAAACAGAGGCTCCTGGGCTGTTATATTTCCATTATAGCCAAAGTTGGCACCCACAGCTTTGAGTGCTTGCTTTTATAGTTATGGTTCTCAGCTCTTAATCAAACGTCTTGCCCCATATCACTTTTTGCTATTGAAGTTATGCTATTGAAATGAGTATGGTGATGTGCCCAGACCAGGGATTCTGGATTGATGCTCTCACTCAGAGAAACTTTATGAATCCAGGGTCTGGCTTGACGCTGCTGGCTTCTCGGTATTCCAGGAAAGCACAATAGCCCTGTTTTCTCAGAACCGTTGAGGAAAAGAGGACCAACCCAAGTCTCCTAGTAGACAAATTCTATTTGGTTTGGCCTTCTTGTTGCAATTTGTTATGACTAATACGCCACTAACTCATGAGAATGCTCTGCTGAACCCATGAAGACAGCAGAGGAAGTTTGAACTGTGGTAATAATATCTTTGCAGCTGCATGTTTGAAAGCCAGTAAGCTGCAATAAAAATAAAATTCAACTCTGAACAAGCACAAAATACATGATTATTTTCTTTTGCTTACTACTGTACTGCATTTTACCTTCAACTGGGTATTTATAAGAGCCATTTAGTGATATCATAGAGTCATAGAGTGCTGTTTTGTGGCAACCCCTGTGAGCTCTGAACTGTTGTGCATGTGCAGAAGTTATAATACTCTTTTGTTTCTTAGTTGGTTTGTTTGTTTTTCATGTGTATGTGCAGATATCTTTTTGATGCATTCTTGTATGGACCATCTTTAGGAACAATGAAATCAGCTCACAGACTACGTCAGGTGGATTAAAAAACACCTATAAAGATGACCAGGCGCTCACAGCCCAGCTCCATGAGACTTTGGCAGACTTTGAAGCAGACCTTGCAGGTGAGGTTGCATATACACGACAGATTTCATAATTTTACACTAGGATGTTTAGGCCGTGCAGTTAGTCATCCACTAAGCATTGGAGATTATTCATAGTCCAGTAAATTATTAAATGTCTCCTAATAGCTGGTATGTTGTACTACACTGTGGTGAGTGTTTTTTGTGTTCCATTTTTCCAGACCACATTAATATTGTGTCATTAAAGAAGACTCCCTATACCATGTCCACAGACAGTAATGAGGTACCAGTGTCTGTAGTGGACATGGATGTGCCAGTCACAGCAATTGATGAAGTGCTGGAGAACTATGAAGATACCATTGCAGAAAATGAGGCACTTACCAAGAATGAGTCAGTTGGCAACAAAGGTAAGAAAAACAATTAGACACAGAACATTTTGTTCCTAAAATGTTGCTCCTGACATTTTGTACCATTAGAATCCACTTATCCATCATTTGCTTTATAGCTCAATGGTTATGAAAAATCGATGTTAAAACCAATTAACAATCTGCTATGGATTTCCAGTGAATGAAACTGACTTTTCTACTACATCTTATCATAGGTCCAGTCATTTCTTACCAGTCCAGTATGGAGCTACAGAACAAAAACAACAACGCTTATAAAGCTGCTGACAGGAACAAAAGCACCACTGTAAATACTAAGCAGCCATCTCAACCAAAGCAGCATAAGAAGTTGCTAGAGAACAAAGTTATAGATGATAAAAAGAAAGGAAAGATGATGGAGACAAGCTTTACAGGTGTCATCAGTGTGAAGAGAATAAACAAAGTACAACGTCAGCCGTGAATTTTAATAATGACATGCACAACCAGAGCAGAAGCACTGAAGTCAGACGTGATTGTGTAAAAATGAACACTCAGACTTTTCAACAGAAGAAACCTGTACCTTCAGCAGCCAATCAGAGATCAGTGTCTACAGAAAGTGGTAAAGAGATGCATAGATTTCCCAAAAATAGCTCCAGCTCCTATATTTTACATGGTAAAATTACACCCAATGTCACATCACGCTTTGGGATGAAAACATTCACTGTGGTCCCTCCAAAACCCTCTCTCTTGCAAGGTGCTACAGAAGAAGAGGCTGTCACTATAAATCAAGGTGCCATTAAGATTGACGATCAAGGAAACATGGTGAAAATGGGGAACTTTGGTAACAAAGTTAGTGGTTCATCAGAGTCAGAGATTAATTGCAGCAATGAGTCACCTCTTCTTGGAAAGGCCAAAGCTTTTTGGTGCTCAAATGAGAAACAAGAACATGCTGTGCCCTGCAGCAAAGGTCCAGTTGATATGGCTGAGGAGAACATGAATGGCCTGAAAAGAACCCCAATTACAACATCAGGAACTACACTGAAGACAAATAACACTGAAAACCTGAGAACAACACAAAGTTCACTTCCTAAACTTACAGAGAGAGACCAGCCTAAAGAGATGCTGAATAAAAAGGCTAAAGAACCAGTGAAAGACATCCAAGTTGCAAAGGAGGAGCAGGAAGAGGTGGAGACGATATTTTCAGTGTCCAAAAATGTTCAACCGCCAAGTAATAAACCTGCTGTTCCTCCTTTACTCTGTGGGGACTTGAAAAGAGACCTGTCTTTCCTCAAACCCTCCAGGCGAACCTCAAGCCAATACGTGGCGTCAGCCATCACTAAATACACTCCAAAAACCTCAGATAAACCCAGCTATGTGTCTAACGTTGCTGAGTCCTCTGCCTCTGTGAAAACACGCAGTTTCCAGAAATCGGGTAGGTCCATACAAGTGAATCCACACCAATCTACCCAGTCATCCCAGTCAGATAATAAGAAAACTGACTCTGCTTCTAAACTCAACCCTCCTGGTGCTAAGACGTCAGTGAGCAACCCAGAGTATATGTCTAACAGCCAGACAAATGTTGAACAAGTAACTCTGGACAGGGGAGAATTTGGAGGTTGTGTTGGATCCACCAAAGCGAGCTCTGATATCCTGGAAACAGAAACAGCGAAGAATAAGCCCATTCAGACTAGTAGACCCATCCAAATGAATGTGACCACCAATAAAGACAAAGATAATATAAAACATGTTCGACCTAAAAGCCCAACCCCTGCAGAAAGCAGCATTCTACATTCATCTGTCAAACCATCCACGTCCCTCAAGGCCCATTCCAAAAATGAGACATATGTAAGTAAAACCTCAAGTAGAAATATTGAATCATTTGGGTTCGAGTCATCTAGTAGATACAAAGAAATGTTATAGTAAATTTTTATGTGTATCACTGTGTACTTACCCCACATCTTGTCTTCAGGAAATAAGAAACACCAACCATGTAACACCTGTCGTCAAACCACAGCCTTCTGTCATGGTGTGTGACAGTGATGTGACCCCTGTACCTCCAACTGTCACAGTGTTTGGACCAGTTAAAAAATTTAGACCAGTAAATTGTGGACCGGTTGAGAAGGAGACGTCTCTGCACAGCAGCCTGATGGAGGCAATCCAGACAGGAGGAGGCAAGGACAGGCTTAAAAAAGTAAGATCCAAACAAACGTAGTCCACTCTGTGGCTGGATGGATGCACAGTACTGACAGTAGCACAAGACAGAGAATTGATTTATGTATTTTTGTTTCATGTTAGATATCCACTTCAGGCCCCAGCAGCATAAAGAAACCGTCTTATGTTGAGGAGGAGAATGAAAGGTCTGCGCTTCTGGCTGCCATACGTGCTCAGAGCATCTCTGGCAGGCTCAAGAAGGTAAAATGTTCTTTGAGCTCTGTAGTACACCTCGGTATTGCTCAGTGTCACGGTAGGTAGTGCCATAGAATGCTTTTTTTTTTTTTATACCAAGTATTTCATCTACTTTCACCTTTCTTGAATTACTGTTTCGATATATCAACATTATCCACAAATCAAGTTTAAAATAACTGGACTGAGATGTATTATCTCCTACACCATACAAGCTAGCTGCTGTATTGGAGGGGTGGCATTTGGTCTACCAGTTTGATCCAAACATTAAAACCCCAGTTTATTAGTGAGGTCAAAGTAAAAACTAAGAATTATAAGATTGTAAAAGAGTTTATGACAGAGCTGCTGTATTGAATTGCATTAGATTCACAGCTGTACCTAATAATAAGTACCTATTGCAAGTGGCCAGTGATTGGACAATGAATACAGGTAACTAAAATACATAAAATCACAATACACCGACGACCTTGGTAAAACCAAGAGGACGTCTTTTGATGATTCTTTTGTTGATACCTGGCTTTTCCCAAATGTTATACAATTTCTTGTATGTTTAATGTCTTCACAAGTCTTGAATGTGTTACTACGAAATTTGGCACAGGACGAATTCCAATACACTTTTTGCTTCCCTAAGTTTTCATTGAGTGCTATCATCAAACATTACATTATTGCAAACTGATTAAATTATGTTCTATTCTATTATCTTCACCTGTCTTATTTAGGAAATGTAGTAACTGCTGACTCACAAAAATGAAAATGGGAAAAATAATTATTGTACCTGGTAACATTAGTGTTACCGTTGCCATTGTCATTGTAAGAATATTACTGTTCCAAGATTCATAGGTCAATCACATAGCATCAGAATATATTTACCGAAAAAACTCTGTTTACCAGTTAACAGCTCTCATAACCGTAAATGCACAAGTTAAAAGCATGGGTGTCTATTTACATCCATCTGTGGACACTGGGAGCTGTGGTTTGCTGTTAAGTTAGACCCACGTGTAATGAAAATGGGCAAAAAACGTGCTGAAGAGAGTAACCAAAACATCTGCGGTTCTATTCTCAAGGTTTCTTACCAGTTTTGGAATCTCTGGAATGCTGCATGATTAAATCTGACTCAAAAATGTTTTTTTTTTAAGTGAACAAATAAAAACTAAACTACTATGTTTAATGGAAATACAAAAATAAGCAAAATAATCTAAATATAGTTATGTATAACAAGAAACAGAACTATTATAACATAAAATGAGTTTGTGTGGAGCTCATTGAAAGACATTGAAGCTTAAGTGGAAGTTGAAGTGGACATACACCAGTCGTCAAAAAGGATTAAAACCATCTTGGGCATTCTGACCCATCTGTTGCATACATACACAGCAAGCTGACATATGCTGGTGTTTTGACATTATTACATTTTTAAGCAGTTTGTGCACAGGCCAATCTTTACTCCCCAGTGCCACTGTTGGCACCCATGACCCTGGTTCACCAGTTGTCCTTCTTTGGACCAGTTTTGGTAGGAATGGATCAGTGCAAACTGTAAAAGACCTGCCTCTTCTTATAATGCACTCCAGTACGACTCCACTACCCACTTTGACCTCAATAATAAACACATAGTGAATTATCACCTTTCTGACAGTTTCATCCTTAAAACTGAAAAACTTTTACATTGTAAAAGTAGAAGTCGTGGCAGAAATATTGTATTGTATTTAATTACAATGTAAAACAGTTATGCCTGAACTGTGTATATCGTTAAAATGAGATTTGTTGTTCTTTGGTGTTGTTCATTTCCCCGATTGGTGGTTTTAATGTGGTAGGAGCAGGTGACCTCCTGCTTATGTTTTTGTGTCTACACTTTGGCTCATTTTTTGTATTCTACAGACCAAATCTGAGGCTGCTCATGAGCTTGAGAAATTCAGGAAGGCATCTTCTGAGGAGGAGAGATGTGCAGAACCTCTCTTCTCTCCCACCCCTCCTTCTTTACCCTCCACCTGTCCTCCGGTCTTTGCCCCACCACCACCACCTTTACCACCACCCATGGCCCCACCTCCGCCCCCCGTTTTGCCGCAGGGTAAGCCTAGCACTGGGGCATATCCAAGTTCAAACAAGCCTATGAACCCTGGTTTGGCCAGAGAGGCTATGCTGGAGGCCATTCGCTCTGGATCTGCTGCAGAGAGGCTAAAAAAGGTACAAATATAATAAAAAATAATAATAATAATCAAATGCAGCATAATGCAGCTCAGAGTATAACATAAAGTAACAGAAGTAAATTGGCTGATGTTTTTTCTTCAGCATTCTATGACCCATTACTTCTGTCATTACTAGAGAAATAAAAATATGACGTGTGTCCTAGGTCAGTGTGCCCACAAAAACACTGCAAGTGAATGGCAGACTGGGAACAGTCAAAGCAACCTCCCCGACACTTCCTGAGCAGTAAGAAGAGGAGCCCACATCCCCACAATCACTAATGAATGATCAAATTCCATTTTGGTTTTGCCATTTTTGCTTCTTCAGCACTGGAAAAATTCACTTTGAAGCAGATTCACAACTAAGACTTAGATTCACAACTAAGAAGCAGATTCACAACTAAGTTGTGTGGATATAGCTTGAACGTTTTTCACTACAATGTAAGGGATTTGTTAAACTTATGTATTTGTAAAGAAAGAGTTAGGCACGAGCAAATGTTATTTTCACTTATAGTAAAAGACAGGCAGGAAGAAAGGCAACGGATTTCTTCATCTTCTCTTGAAAGTGCATTTTTCTTTATTACTAGCCAAACACCTGCAACGTCCGTCTGATAGGGATGTAATAGGTCAAAGCACAGTTTCCAGGTGCACTAAATCTTTGCATAACGTCAGATCTTTCCGCTGCTAACAGTAGCTTACTGTAAAGTGTATTTGCCCATCTTTGTAACATATTGCTGTTTCTCGACATATTTTTGCCATTTTTACTTGTATTCCCTTATTTTAAATGGATTGTACAAAATGTGTGCCAATGAAAGGTAATTTATGGTACTGTACCATGTTTTTGGTGTTCTGTTGTTTTTTTTTATTTGCTTTCACCACATTGACTTGTTGGTGCCTTGTACAGTTGGTCAGTCAGTGTTATGTAAATGATGTTTGCTGGATAAATTGTATACATTTGGTCTGTGTTAGAATCTCATGAGGTTTCTAAATTTAGACTACACAATATTATTTTAACTAACAGAGATGGTTAAACTCTAAAGCAAACTTAAGAAAAATACATCCTTGACAATGTTTAAAGCATATTGTTACCCAAACCTGGTCCATGATGCCAACGTTGACAGTCACTGCCTCTAAGAAGGAGCAAGATGGTGATGAATAACTAGTGCCTCATTATGCCCCCGTTTTTGCTTCTAACTTGCATTTGTGCTGTTGTTAAAAATGTAAATACATTGTCATAAATAGTTATTGCTCTGCACAAAATTGTATGATTGACCATACATTTCTCTCATTGATATATTAGATTATCTATGGCCTTGATCTGTGTAAGTGTTCTTCCATTTCATTCTGCTCCTCTGTAGGTAAACTTCCCACTCTGTTTGATAGGGAGAGAATGGCCTTTGCCTTTTCAGTTTTAGTTAGTAGAAACTTGAATGCAGAATTTCTGAAATAAGAAATACCTTGAGCATCCATGCCAGATGTAAATGTTTTTTGTTGTGAATAGTGGGGAAAGTCTAAATAAATAATTAAATACTTACTTTTACAGACAATTACTATAATAATTATAATTAAAATTATAATAATATTTTTAATTTTTTTTATGTTAAAGTTAACATTATAAGAACTTTATTACTGACTAGAATAGATTATTTTACTTTTGCTAACTTGGTTCATCTACACACTAATCTACTACAACAGCCTACTGCACTTTGTACCATTGTATATTTTGTAAAGTAAGATCATTGCAGGTGACAGATTTTATTTAAATCGTTGATAGAAAGCTATTCTGCTGATAGCATGAACCTTTTATAAGCTATTGCTTAAGTTTTCTGTGCACATTTTGTTTTTTGAGAACTTTGCACAGTTGCTTTTGTCTACTTAATTTTTTAAATCAATAAAAAATGTAGTCAAGCAAAAATGGCAAATTTTTGATTGATTTTTAATATTATTACCTATAATAAACATAATTCGTCAGACAGATAAATGTTGGATTGAAAAGATGATGCCCTGGGAAGCATTTCTCTGTGTGCGTGCAATTCCCAGCTCTGTGGTTGCTTGTGGACTGCGGTCATCCTGCTGTCCTTAAGACACATAGTCTCTTTCTCTGTGTGTCACACCACAGATGAGCTACTATTCCGGGTAGCAGCTCATGGCCCTGACTCATCTCTGTGTGGTCACACAAAATGATTCTCATAGAACCTCAGTCTAACCTGCATTTGTGATTCCTGCTGCATTAGTTATTGTGCCCCGCGACCCCTTTGCCTTCCCTCAGACACGGCCAAGTGTTGCAAATCATATGACTTTGGAAATCACATAAGACATAAGAAATAAATAAGTTTATCACTTTATTATTTTCTCATTTCCGAGCATGTGTGTGTGTGTGGGCGGGGGGTTCTCCAAAAGGTGTTTGAACAGGAAGGTAAGTTTTTTTGTACATTAAAAATATTTAGGTTTAAGATCAAAAGAAACTATGAAAGTTCAGAAAAATACAATGTCAATTGTATCAGCTGAACCAAATTTTAAATTTGTTTGATAGCAAGATGTTTCCTGGGATTGATAAATAGATGTCAGTAATTTGTCTTGATTTTACCTTTAGGTTTTACCTGTGATGACTGGTATTTGGTTAAGAATTTAAATCATAAATGAAAACCAGAGAGCTGTTTATGAGAAACATTGCACCATACAGCAACTTGGAACGTGTTGAAAAACAAAGAAACCACTGGTATACCGAGCAATGAGCATACTGGAAACTAGCTCATCAAAGAAGCCTTGAAAAACCAAACGATAGCCACTGACATCAACCCCAACTTCCACAGAGCAGGGATTGGGGTATCACAATCAATCATTTGTTTAAGATTTTACGAGCAGAAATACGGCATACTGCATGATACAGACGCCTCATCGGCACAAAGAATCAGAAGGGCAGACTGTACGTTGCTGGAACTGTAAAAGCTGTGTAACAAGGTTTGATGAGAATAAAATAAACCTTCCTGTTTGGAAGGCCAAAGTGAGAAAGAAGAAATGATCTACCCATGATGTAAATCAGTGTCATGGCTTGAGCTGCACACCTGTACATTACACAAGCACACTGCCAAAAGACTCCAGTCGACCATCAGACCCAAATGAACATACGTCTTAACTGCTCTAGATGACCCTGCAACCCAAACAATAACTGAAGGAGACCGCAGTAAAAGCCTGGAGGAGGGAATCAAAATAATAATTATATAATAATAATTTAAATAATATAATAGAGTAGGTAACCTGATCCTGAAGTGCCAATATTCCACTTATTTTTCAGCTGTATGTCCTGCTCACAGCTGATGACCTGAATCAGGTCCTGAAAACAAGTAGGACAGTGACAATCAAGGACCATGGTTGCCTACCCACACTCTGCAGTCATTCTAATGCTCCTTATTAATGTCTGAAGGCTGTCTATGTGTGGGTTGATGTTGCCATATACTTATAATAGATGTTACATGTCACTAGGGCCAACATCATGTGGACTAAAGAATTTCAATCCTGCGCTCATGTCATTTGTGGTAGGTGACATCGGCCACTTTGTGTAGACAGTCTGTATGGGTGAGAGGAGGCATATGCAGTCACATTTTGCAAAACATTTTCCTTTTGTACTCCTCTCTAGATTAACTCTACATATATACATACATATATAATGTACTGAGTTCCTACTGTGGCAGCTTTTACTGAAAGTATATTCATCCAAAGACCTGTAAGGCTCATACTAATGAAAGCCATTCACCAACTGTCTTGGCTTATTTTACATACCCTTGTTGGCCTTGACTGGCTGACTTATAAGTGATGGACACAATGACAGCAACTATCAGCAGGGGTTTATATTGACTTTGTATGCTAATGTCGGGTAGGCTACTATGTATCTGATCAATCAATTTGAACAATAGAGCAGTGTGATGCTGAATGTCTGATGAGGTGAAATCAACATAATGCGGTTTAGTTTATGTCTCTGTGCCAGTCTCAAAGAAAGAATGCTTTGTTGCATAGTGGCACCCTGGATGTTAGTGCTATAAATGTTTTTGTATGTTGAGAATATGTTTAATGTGGAATAGCTGCACAATGTCGACTTGTTGAGTATGTGTTGTGCAAACTGGGGGTTCACAGTGTGAGCCCCCTGTTGTCCTGATCCAGACACACACAAGCACTGTTCTGGACAGATGACCTTTTGTAGATCTGATTCCCATGGTGTGTTCCCATCACTTAACATAATCCATGTCTGAAATATCACAGGCGGAATGAAAAATGAATAGAATGCTGGATTATCCCTCATGTCACTTAAGCCTGAGGCGAAGCTTAATTATCTGACAGTGGTGCGGGCTTCAGTTCAAACCGCTGCCTTTGCTGCATGTCACTCACTAGTTTATTATTCTCTGCAAGTTGTAAGCTAGTTAACAGTCTAAACTGCAACACCTCTCGATGTTGCTCTCAGTCATATAAACATCAGAAATCTTATGCAATTCATTTGCTAAGCTTACAGGGATAAAATAACAACACAGACTGGAAGGTAGGTCTGATGCAATGTGGTCTGACCCCCAGTTGTGCAATATTCATACCTAGCAGCTACTAGTGATTTTATTTCTGATTCTGCTTGTCAGGACAAGGATTTCAAATAAAAGTGAACTGTTGTTCTTACTTTTAGGCTTGTGGTGTATCATAAAAAAGTATTCTTGACATGTGTCTACGTGACCAGAATGTGAATATTTTGGTCCTGAAAAGTAGTTTTAGGAAATAATGTTTGACATTGATATACAAGCGTATGAACTTGTAGTCATAGCGATTAAACACATATAGTTAGAAAAGTAAAAGTAAAACAAAGCAAAACTAAAAGTGTCACATAGTTTTTATGAAGGTATTGCACAAAGGAAGAAACACAACGAAAACCTGTTCAACACTATTATATGTAGATTCCCACCAAAACTGTTAAATGTCTACCAACACAATAATTTTTACATTGGTATAGATTCACATAATACAAGGATGTGTTTAAAGGTAAATTTGAAATATCCTCCGATATATCTTGAAATGAAGCAATTTACTGTTTATATTACTGTTGTGAGTAGATTAAATGTGGAATAAAATATTTGAAAGAGTGTTCATTCTTTGCAGTTTGTACAAAAGAAGATGAAAGAGTGAAGTTTGTGATTCCAAATTTCAAAGCTCTAAGATCGATGGATAATGGTCGCACTATTTATAAAGGCATTTGCAGCTGTGCAACCGTTTACAAAAAATAATGTTAAAGCTTGAACAGGCGGAAATATCACAGGCGGAATCAACCTGTTAAAATTTACATCTCTGACTCTGTCTTAAATACAGATCTGTGTGTGTGTGTGTGTGTGTGTGTGGACTTCAAACACCAGCGAGGCAGTTCCTCAAAAACGAGGAATCCTCGGAACACGCCCTTATTCCCACGGGACGTGAACGCCGCATTAATCAGCCCTCGGTTGTGGGCGTGCCCTCAGTCCAAAGGGGAGGGGCTGCCTGCGTGCGGGAGTGTGTGTGTGTCTGTATGTCTGTGTGTCCTCCGCGGCCGCCTGAGACGCGCTGCCAGCAGTGATCGCAGCCACGGCTTTCACCGCGTCCTCCTCCTCCGTCTGTCCACACCGGGAATGAGACCTCGGGCCGAGTCAGCGCTGCCGAGTGTCCCTGCATCTCCAGACTGCCGCCGTGCGTGCTCGTCTCTGGGGGGGTTTGTAGCCTCATCTGAGCGTGAGGTGAGTGCACGGGACCGGAGGAACAAGCGGGTTTCTTACATGTGTGTTTGTGTGCGTGCGTGTGTGTGTGTGTTGGCGTTAAAACGTCCGGTAAAGGTGGTGCGCGAGCCGTGTGAGAAAAGTTGAACGCACCGTTGTGCTGCGGGTCGGAACACACGTGCGCACAGCGCGGAACCGCCTGACGGATCCATCCACTGGATCCTCCGGCTCCAGCCGCTTCCCTTTTCTGACAACGTCGCCGCCAGTCACCGAACTTTGGAACCGAGTGGATTGGTCGGTTTGAGCGAGTTTAAATTGGGGAAGTTTGCGCCGCAGAGACCCGAGACTGTTCCGGGGTAGCAACGTTGCGCGTGCCGCTAAGTTTCCCGAATCTGAAAAATCAAAGTCATCGGAGTTTGTCCCGGGGGACATTTCCCTGTCAAAGAAGCCTGGCCCGTTTACACTTGCGTAACAGCGGTTTACAGTGGCCCACGCTTTCGCCCCCCCCCAACTCTGTTCGGTGAGAGTTTCTCCAGTCTCGCCTTTTATCGCCTTATCCTTTTGGCAGCGTTTGCTTTGGGGGTGGGGAGGGGGAGTGAGAGGCGTTTTCCCAGGCAGGCACTTGTAGCCACTGTGCGATGATTCCCAAAGTGGGCTCCGGTGGACGTGCTTCAGGGGGCCCCTAGTAAACCGAGGGGTTGTCGGAAATCACAGCTTGACACAAAAAGAGAGAAACGTTTCTTAAATCACTGATGTGTCTGTAGAAAAAGTGTCATCAGCGTTGAGTCCGTTTAACATTTCCAGAGGGATTATGATGGGAAGTCTTATCAAGTTGGGCTGCTTGATGCAGAACTCTTTTGGAGCTGCTGACCCACGCGTTCACCCTGAAGTCATCATTAAATCTGGCCGTGGCCTTGCTCTATCTGTAAAATCATTGTGCCATGTCCTACCAAGCCAGCTGCAGCTTTGCAGCCCTTTTTATCATAACAATATATTTTGTCTGTTATGCAGCATTTTGAGGGACAGTGTTCAATAAAGGCGGCACTAATTAACCAGACGTGAGTGAGAGGCCTGATCATTAACTAATGTGCAAACGTCTTGACAAAGCAACTCTGCATGGAGTTAGATCTGCCCTGTCACTCGGGCACTGTTCCAAAACAATTTCTTTATTGGCTGAAAATGGTCTCTGCAGAAAGTTGCATAACTGCCCAAATTTATGATTCTGGGAACTATCAACATTGGCTTGTGTGTTTTGAATGCAGATCAGGGCTCTCGCTGGGAATGTGGGGTGAGACTGGAAGTATTGACTTGCAGGAGACCTGCATATAGTCAAATTTTACAGGTAATGCATCCTAAATCTATCATACAAGTGCAGGTTTTCAAAGGAAATCTTTGTGGATGTCCTGCAATAATAACACAAGTATTCAAAATTATATAAACAGCTGAATTTTGGTGTTGTTAGCTGTTTAAGCAGAGCTATGGGAATTCTGTCATTGCTGGACTTCTGTGATACCGTAAAACAAAGCTGAACATGATTAATAATTTGCCATGCAGTACTTACTGGATACATTACTATTGGATTTATTATAAAAATGAAATCAAATGTGTTAGTATACTTAATTTTAACATGTATAATTGCATAATTTCACAAAATGGTCAGCAAGCTTTCACTTGACAGAGTAACCTACAATGGAGCACTTACACACACGCATTTATCATTCTCTGCTTGTTAACCTGGGCGTGGATGGATATAAAATATTTGGATCATTTGGCTGCTGCTACATGCTAACACCCCCCAGTTATGTCATTTCAAGTGTGTGATTTTTTTTTTTTCAGATCCAAACCTGAAGATGATTTCTCTTTTCCTTGCCTCTCCCCATTATTTCCTGCTTTCTTTCATTTGATTATGTTGTGGTTACATCTCTGTGCACATGGCAACCGCTCGAGCTGCGGTTTTTTTCACCCCCTCAGCACCAGCCCTGCTATTTCAAGTCCATGCTCAGTAAGCACAGGCATGATGGGGCATGAACTCTGCAAGACTGGGAGCTGCCAAAAGGCTGCTGACTGCTCATATTGCACATAATTATACTTACAATAAGCTATACCTAACTCGCTGTAGAAGTCAGTCTTTTGTGAGTTGCCTTTTGAGAAACATTTAAGAACATAATATTTGTTTGCTTCTGTTAACAGTATTAGTGTTTGGTGGAAATACTATATGCTTGACATAGATTTGTTGCATAGCCAACTCTTAAGCCTCTACGTTTAGCTCTACGTTTGCTATTGTGCCGTTACACAGAGAATTGTGCATTCCCTTTTTTTTTTTTCTCGTTGCTTGTATGCATATAGTTCTAGATAGCTAATAAGAGACTATTAGCAGGTTTTGGTGCCATAAGAGCTTGTGGTCCTGCTCTAGGCAGCATTCCATTGGGTCTTGCGTCAGCCAGCAGTGATTCAGCACTGGTTAGTTCAGGCTTATATGCTGTTAATACTCCCTCTCTGATGTCATGATACCATTAACCCAAGCCTGCTGGGAGACCACAGCACAGATCGTGTCAGTCAGCTGAGTCCTCGTCCTGTGTACCCGAATGTTACACTGGGCTGTCATTGGTCAAAACCTGTTACCTATTGCTATTTGTTTGCTGACTAAATATTAAGTTAGGACTCAGTTGCACAATCAAGCATAATTTCTAGTCTTATATACGTTTTTTTTAAATGTTCTAGACTTTGTTCAGTTTTCACATACTTGGTGCTGAAGTATTCTACAGTCTTTTGCATTCGGGTTGTTTGAATTGGTTCTTCAATCATGTTAAAGGTTCCTGCTATCTTAACTATAACTGCTGAGTAATCATGTTCTTCTTTGTGACCAGCTTTTACTTAAGTACCTTAAATGTTGCCAGAGGAAAACATTTGTGGCATTATTCTTCCCCTCCTCCTTATTGTAAATATGGACCTGTACAAACCCGAATCTTACCACTTTTCTCCTGTGACCTAAGGTGATGCAATGCTTGCTTGTCAAAGCAGCACAGTGTACAGCGGGTTGAGTTTCTCACTGTCTGGTGTTGATCCAAATGTGGCTGAAACTCAAGCCTGCGTGAGAGGCAAGAATGTTGCCTTTATTCTGTAGGTAACTGAACACCTGTGGTACCACGGGCTCGGGTGTGTACAGGTAAAGTAGTGCTGGATGCACAATGATGTGTCAGACTAGTACATACTTTCTTTTAACTGTGTCTGTTATCTGTCAGTTTGTCTTGTCTCTTTGTCAGTCTGGCTACTCTACTGTCTGCACACCTCAACTGTCTCACCTTTTGCTGGCATCTCCTTCCTCGTTTAACTGTCTTTATCTCTTTCTCTTTCAGTTGATCATTGTCTCAAAATCAGCAATACAAAATCAAAACAAACCATGGTTAGTTGGCTTTGGTAGATGCATTCTGCGATTAAAAGCAATAAGGGCTTTTTGCAGAAATGTTTACCAGTGCCAAAAAAAAGAATAACTGACATTTTTCAGTTTTTAAAATATAGTATTATTTTAAACCTCTCATTCTCATTCATTCTCCTCATGAGCATGTGTGCTTGTATTTCATTTTGTTTTTTCTGTGTTTTTAGTATTATTCCACACTTAAAGGAAGTGATTAGGGCTTAGAGTGGTCTACTTTGGAATTTAGGAAATGGACTTAAGTCCTTGATAATGTTTTTTTTTTCCAGGCAAGCCACATTTGCTGGAGTTCCTAGAAGCAAAATTCCGATCCCGTTTTTCCTCATAGACCACCAGTCTTATTCTACAAGTTATTTGCTTTGGATTATGATGTTCCTGATGTTTCCCTTTGTTAAAGATGATGGCACTAGATTTGGTTTTTGTTTTAGCAATGCTGTGTTCTTAAATATAAGCAGAGCTGTTATATCCGTTCTGTGCATTTTACCACAGACAGCAGTTATGGAAGCTCTGTGTTACAAAAAGGTGCAGAAAGTATTGGTTCAAGAAAAGGTAAATCCATCAAACACATCCCTCTGGGGCCACCATTATGGAGAACTGGTGCACAAGCACCATTGCTCCCAAGCCCCATCCATTCATCAATGTCATTGCATAAGACCGGTTCTCCCAAGCAGTCCAATGAAATCCTCATCCAATTAGGCACTGTCCACTTTTCCAAAAGGCCTTTCTCTCATAGACTGGAGCTATTCAGCCTCCCCCGGCATGACATCAGGCCCTCTCTTATAGCTCCACTTTACGCTGCTGCTTTCACATAATAAAAGCTGCCAACTAATGACTAATCAACATGTGCAACAAGCACATCCAGTGAGGAGTGACTACCATCTAATCTGCTGATTAAAACGGAAGACAGAGATGCTCTGTTCCGACTCCCTCTTCCTGTCTTTCAGTGTTGCATTGCTGCAGAAACTACAGCAAGCCAACACACCCAACTACACAAACAATTTTCGGTTTTCAAAAAGCAGTTTTCATTGAGGAGTTTGTGGAATACCAGTGTTTAACCACTGTATACAGTTAGTTTGGTTTTGTAATATCACACACGGCTGTAGTAAATTAAAATGGTTTGACCATTTTGTAATTTCTTGTTTAAGGGGTCGAATGTTGCATGAGGATCCAAATCTGTTCAGTTGTTTGTTATGATGTAAAGACATGACAAGGTGTGATAACTGTTGTGTAGAGAGCCAGAAGGTGGTTACACCTTCAAATTATTTTAAACTACAAAACCGAGATGTCCACCCATACCCCCATATTTATGTATGTTGTATCCCTATAGAAAGTTTTACTAAACTTACAGCATCAGGCAAAATACTCTCACTTTAGGTGTCTGGCTAGTTTAAACATATACAGAACAATAATTGACCTTCCCTCTCTAGGGGTTGGGTTACGGTCAGTACACTCACTTCAGTAGGTTCCCCAGACACCAAGTTGGATCTGTGCCATTTGTTGAATTAAGACACTGTTTATGCTCTGGACTGGAGTGCTGCAACATGAGAGGAGGGGTTCGATGGAGGGGCCTGGAGCTGGATAAGGCCTTGGAGGTAAGGGGGGGGGGCTACTAGATATATTACAGTGGGTTAAGATTGAGAACAAGGGGGTGAAAGGCATAGGAGTAGTGTAGTGGGTGTGGTGGCTAAGGGAGGAGTGTGGCCAGTGTCTGATTTATTGGAAAGGTGGGTGTCAGGGCCTGTAGCACTTATTTGTAACACCAACTGTCACATTGAAATCAGGGCTTTATGATGAAGAGAGCTTATATATTGTGTCAGTAAATAATACACAATATGTTACAATTACAATTAGTCATTTAACAGATGTTTTTATCCAAAAGTAGGGTTTGAATTTAAGGGTTCAGTGTCTTACCCAGGGACATTGTGCTTGTAACCAGGGGGGCTGGGAGACCACTGACCCTGTGGTTTGTGGACGACTGCATTACCAACTGAGCTACAGCCACCCCAGCTGCTTATATCAGTCTGCAGTCATATTTGGCCTGTGAGCCTAGTGCCATCTATGGATCATGTCACAAGGAAGAGGGATGTGTGTTAAACCCCTAAAAATGTTTAAAGGGATGTTTTGTTTTGTTTGTGCGCATTCTAATAAAGTTTAGATTTCCACTAACACGTTTTATTTGGGCCACTTGAGGGCAGCAGAACAAATCTGCAGACAACATATACACAATATATTTTATTTATTAAAGTAAAGGAAATTGTCGAAATATTTAGCAGGGTGGGTGTTAATTTTCATTTAGCTTATCAGATCCTTTTCAGTGGAAGTATACTCATGTGGTGACAGTGAATTAGAACATACACATTTTGCACTTGAAGGTTTGCAAGAATTTTAAAAAGGTTATCCCCCAGTTAGATAAAAAAAAACTTGGGAACCTAATCCATCAAAGGAGACACAAATACACTTATTTATATAATGTGAAAAGTGATCTGACCTGTTCCTTCTGTAAATGGTGTTAAGGTTGGGCTTGCACATTAGCTTGGGAAGGTTTTGGTTTATTCCACTTTACAAAAGAGCGTCAACTCAAGGATGCTGATTAGCTTCTTTGCATTTACAGCATTTACAAAGGATTAAGTTTACGACTTGACTCCATAATCCAATTTCTGGTAAATGTTATTTCAAACATGGATACTTGGGCATTTTCCTGTGTAAATTGTTTGTATAGTTCAGTATTTGTAGTGCCATCAATGAAGGTAAGACACCCTGGTCCAGAGGCAGCAAAGTAGGCCTAGCTCATGAAACTGCTACCACCAGGTGTTACAGGTGGGAATCGGGTTCTTATGCTGGAAAGCATAATACATGTTTTTTCATTGCCAAAGGTAACGAATGCTCCAACATTCTGGTAAATCATCTGCACTCATTAATAGTGAAATTATAAAGTGACATGATTTCTTAAAAGTAAGTGTTAGACACATCCATAATAATAATTGCTGTACTACAGCTCCAAAAAGTAAGTTTACGACCACCTTGTTTATTTCTCTGTTAGAATTAGGGATATGAAATTATATAAATTATCATAGAAACTATGTAGTGTAGGTAAAGGCTAAATATTCAAATAAAAAAAATATAGGTTGAGAACATAATTAAAAATTTCGACATCTTAAAATGACAGGTATAACTAATCTTGACTGAGGGGAATCTTGTATAGCTTGCTACCCTTCACTAAAGAGGAAGCGGCAGACAAAAAACGCAACCCAAATCTCTTCAGCTTTAATATTTTTTCGTAAGGCATCAAAAATTTATTGGATTGATATATTGCATAAAATTGACATAAACACCTCATGTTTAGTGTGTATATAATCAAAAGTCCAAGCTGAGTCGGTGTGTGAGTTTGGTTTGATTTAGTTCAGTGCAGTTAATTTCAGTTTAAATTCAGTGTGGGTGTGTCTCTTGGAGAACTTTTGCAGCCAACACCTGATGGCATTTTTTGAAACAATTCCCTTTAACAAGAGCAAAATCTTTAAGACGTACACATACACTTTTAATCAAATGATGCCTGTGTGGAAACCTTGTAATTAGTGTATGTGTGTTATCCCCATTTTGGCTCATCACTATTCACTCAATCTTTGACTCCCCCTAAAATGAATGCTGTTTCACAAGGTTAAGGTTTGGTATAATGTTGTTTTTTTTTGGGGGGGGGGTATTTTTTTTAACCCACTACCCTAAATAGAAGGAATGTGCTCTCTGCATTCCAAAGATGTTTGAGCAGAGCTAAACAGTCCTGTGTTAAGCTGTGTCCAGTCCAATCATCTGAACTCAAGCTGACTGAGATGAGCACATTTTACAATTATATACACAAGAAAAGTTGACACAGCTGTGCAGCTGAACATTATGGATGCTTTCATTGAGCATGGGATTTTGTTTTCTGGTTCCCAAACCTTACAATGATTGTATGTGTGGAGGAGCTTTACCTAATCTCACATGTAACCAGAAAGAATATGTGCGTGGTTATATTCTTATAGATCTGGTATGTTCATATAAAAAAATTATTCCTCCTGAATCATGTGATTAGACAACTAGTCTATTTATTTTTACACAAAGGCCCAGACTGGAGATACACCAGTGTCCATATCAGTAACTATGCTTTAGTGGCAGTTTTACCACCCGTGCCACCCTGCAGGCTCTGTGAGTCAGACACAGCATGCTGGATGTCTGAACCCCCTTTTAGTTAAATTTAAACCCCTACTGTATGTTCAATATAATGGTGTTCCAGCAAGTTACCCAATATCCATGTTTTCTTTTCTTCTAAAGAAATACTTAGTTCTGCAGTATTTCTAATCAGTAGAATGGGTGTTATGAACCATGATTTTATTGTATAAAGTAACATTCAATGTTGGGCAAAGTTTAAGAGTCAAATAATGTCTTTACACCTATTTAAGTAAATGTGCTCCTATGAACTGTGGCAATCCTCCAGAATCTAACTCACCTGAGTCGCACAAATTTATTCAGCAGTATGTTTCTTGACATGGTACAATGTTTTCTCAATCAAGAAAGGTTTTTTTTTTTTAAATATATCAATAAATATAATATAAAGACAGAGTAGTGAACGCCTCATAGAAATGTACAGAAGCTGGCAGGCAGGTACACTGACTTGACAAGTAGATAAACAAGTAAATGGGTAGCCAGAGAGAGACAGAGCCGGGAGACAGACAGACAGACAGAAAAGGTGAAATCCTAAACAAACAGACAGGCAGGTTGACAGTTAAGACAAACAAACCAGACCAAACAGACAGGAAGGTTAAAAAAAAAATCAAACTGACTCTTTACAGGGAATGTCTGGGAGTGCAGCTCATAAGACATTCATTTATTTCAGGTTTGGCCTACATACAGTATATGAGGTTAAAAGTTGAATATTTCCATTTCCCACTCTAGGTATTTTTATTGGACAACTTGGAAAGGCTTGAGGAGGGGGTAAAACTTAATAACCTGTTATTTCAAATGAGAGGAAGCTGTGGCCTAAATAAGTAATGACTCTGTTTAAAACCATAATTACATTTATTAAACATAGTTCTAAGTGTATATTTATTTTTGGAGAAGAGACACACCCCCCCACAGTTTGTCTTTTGCTCAGTCATATTGTCTGTGACATTTACCCTCACTGTTCAGCAGCCTCTGAAGTCATCTTATCATCCATGTTTGGTCTGGTGTGCTGGTCAGTCAGTGATCCACCAATGTGTAAAAGAGAACTGTTCAGGGAAATGTTTCTGCTGATTCAATTAGGATTTACTTTAAATAGCCCAGGTTACCAGGTTTCTGTTGATCCCAGGCGTCACCTTTGGCTTCTCCGCAGGGCTTATCACCCAGGGATGTTAAAGCTGGACCCTTAAGATGTAAGCACGTATCAGCACATTAACCTGTGTTCTGCCTAACATAGAGGCCAAAAAGCACATATTGCAAAGCAGGTGCACATTTAACTTTTTACAGCATTTTTTTTTTTTGATGAAGTTAATGTAGAGGTCAATTTTTTTCTCAAAGAGAGTTATATTTCTACAAGGCCTTATTGTTTACAATGTAACCTAAAGTAAAGTTTGTAACACTGAGAGGTCCAAAGCTGGTTTCACGTGTTAACTTCAGTCAACATTAGGATTAACTTCTGGTTATGTCTAAATTGCCTGTCTCAATCACATTTGTTCAGCTCCTCTGGGTAATGTCTGGAGGTTCAGGGTTTCAGTAGATGTAACAAAGCAGCCAACATGTACAATCTTTTCAATAAAACAGCGCATGAGAATTTAAGCACAAGGGTGACTTTTATTATTGACAAAATCACTGTTAATAATCCTGATTGCCCATAAGCCAGATTGCCCATTTTTGGGATTCTGTCAAGGCCGGAGATGGTTACATTTCAGTAACTGTCCAGTTGGATGAAAATGGAAGGGCTGCTCAAGAAGGGTCTAACCCTTGCACTGGAATGGCTTTGATTGTGTCAGACTGCAATTAGGCATAGGTGTGTGTGGGTGGGTGTGTGTGTCTGGCCAAAATGTCACTGAGAGTCACTGTTATAAGTGTGAGCACTTTGAATCTTGACCTACAAGGTATTTTAAAGCTGCAACGCCTGTGCTTTCCCCCATGTTTCGTCACGCGCCGTTAAGGCAGCATT
The DNA here is from genome assembly GCA_033026295.1 of Channa striata. NCBI lineage: Eukaryota > Metazoa > Chordata > Actinopteri > Anabantiformes > Channidae > Channa > Channa striata. The sequence continues at coordinate 11,126,490 of CM065175.1, read as the reverse complement.
CACAGCTGTGATGTTGGAGGGGGAGTGAAGATAGTCAGCTGAACCCTACTTCTGCCCCTCTGGCACAGCCTCCCGACTCCTGACATATAATAAGCATACAGTTCAGCCACAGCTAGTCAGCAAGTCTGTGGTGCCTAATGAGGGTCTGCTTGGAGAGTTTAGACTGATGTTAATTTGTTTTGTTTTTGTTGTAAACTGTGTGTCTGTAAATAATGTGTAAATGACGAGCTGTCCTTGCATGCCAGCCGGCCAGGCCACACACATGGATTGACACAGTACCGCACACACACACATACACACAATCATTACAAGCAAGCCCTTTCAGCGGCCCTAGCCATCACGGTGCCAAAGTTTTTGTTTAGAATGCATTCATGGTTTGATCATTATTTGCAAGCCCAATTTTGGAGGTATAAAAACAACCTCTTTTCATTTTTAGTTCTTTAAAAATTGGAAAGGGAGAGCCTTGAGTAACAGTATTGTTATGTCATCAGGTGACACAGTTTTCAGGGTAATGCACTTAAAAGAACTGGAAAAAATTTAATTTATAGTTGGCAGTATAGGCTAAACAATGGGCAAGGTGACAGAAAGTAAAATTTGAGGATTGTCAGACAACACAATAAACAATCTTTTTTTTTTTTTAGCTTAACTCATTTCTTGCATGTGTGCCTTGTCAGAAGCTTCACACAGATAGTTGACACCACTAACGGCAGAGTGCTCCTGTCGTTTTAAACTGACAACACAATACACACAGCTAGAGCCACCCAGACACCTTGAAATTTCCTATAAATAGAGGCTTTACGCACCCACACGTGCAGCATGTCAATACACACACACACAAACACATACACACCCCCACGTAGATGAATGGGCACAAATACACACACGTAAACTCTGTACAGCCGCAAGGGTAGCCTGCTTAGAGCCACCAATACAAACAAGAGATAATATTAGCGATTTAAAAAAAATGCCAGATCGTATTTTTAAAATGCCGCTGGGGGTCATGAGCGGTGGCATGAAAGACCATCTTAGTTGTGAGGCAGAGCTGCTTGGCTCTGAATTTGTCCTGAGGGTCTATCTTAAGCACTGGAGAGGTGCCGGCGGGGTATTTTGGGGTCAGTGTTTACAGGTGTTTGTTCAGTGGCAGCAGGGCCTACAGGTTAATAGGATACCCACTTTAAGAATTTCAAATAGACTAAAGGCCATGTTGTTGAATTTGTGGTTATTTTGACCCAAAGATGGCCGTGAGGGGGCTTCACAGAGAAGAACGACCTTTAAAGTTAACTTGCAGCAGATGGTTCAGTCGTTTACTAGTGTGGAATTGAAATATAGTGAGACTGTTGGGTGAGAATGGTAAAATCAAGCAGTACACAAATGCTGGGGAAACGATGTGGGAGGCATAAATACCATTTTATAATCTACATCAATAGACTTTTGCAATTTAAGTCGGACAGTTGGTTCATAGCAAACATTCATTTCCTTTACTAATTTACTGCTATGGGAATATAAAGTTAAACTAGGTATCTATCATCCAGATAGGACAAGATTTGTCATTTACAGTAAATACAGTTTTCCCTTTCAATAAACTTAATGTCACACATGAACAACAAAAAAGGTGCCTATAGTGAAACTTAAACTTTAGGGGTCACAATTTATAAAAACAAGCTCAACAAAGTCTTGCTGCTTGTGGGTTACCCTGGGTCTATATGGGTTAAAGACTTCTCTGTACTACATCTGTCTCATCAGAACTTAAAGTGTGACTTTCTTTTCTTTTGTCAACCTGCTCTCCTACCTCTGTTGGATTGTCTTCTAGCGTAACCTTCACCGTTCTTCCTCTGGAGTTTTCCACTAACCTCCATCTGTCTGCTCTTATCCCTCTGCAGGTTCTGCCGTGTCCAATTTGTATTGAAACTGTTCCAGCTGGACAAGTTGTATGAAAGAGCTCAACACAAAACATGGCTGTGGCTGGATGTCCAGATTATTACCTACATCATCCAAATTATCAGGTAAATGAGTTTCCTTTTTTCTTATATTGACAGAATTCATACTGCCTATAGAAAACATTCATTTATACTCATACTAACTCTTGTTCAACTAATATAACCAGTTTTCAATATACATAAACAAGCCTTAGTGTTAATGTGCAACACTAGATGTAAATGTCTGTGGGAGGTACTGCCATCATTTAGACTTGTGGAATATCTAAGATTTCGGACTTAACCTTATTAACCTTTATTTAATAGAAATTATAACATTTTTAAAATGAGAATGTGCCTCAAAAATGTGTTAGACATGATTATTCAGGGGACATGACCAACATAGACATATTTCATAAATAAACTTCTGGGAAATTGCTGGGATGAGATTGTGGAATTTGAACTCTGTCCTGGCACAAACAAAACAATTTGTTTTTTATGTTGTAATAGGAGGATAATAATAAACCATCCAAGAAGCGCGTGGAGTTACTGTAGATTTGTTTCCAAGGGTTCTAACAACTAATTAAGTTGTGGCACATCAACATGATCCTCGACAACAGTCCTGCCTTTTCCAGTCTTTACTAGACCTTTAGATGATATTGACGGTGTTTTTGGGTAAAACACCAAAAATTGAAGCTATATATTTTGTCAGTGTGTTCACACTGGCCTTCACAGAGCAAAGGCCTTCCAAACATTTGTATTGAGGCAGTAGCACTATTATCCTGATCAGAAGCTGATCTGTTGTCTGCTTGTCATGACTTCAGCTGTCACACCTTAGAGCTCAGAGAGGTCACAGAGTTCACCCTGCTTTAGTTTCCCAGGTCATCACAGCTTAGAGCGACAAGCTTTTATAAAACCATAGATCCACTTGAGACTTTAGTGTGTAAACCACTGCTATATTTCTGAATTATTGCTTCAGCTGCAAAAGATAAATCCACATCTTCTGTATAAAGAGCATGAGTTTAATGAGGCATACATTTAATAACTGAACAGAACAAACTCAACAAAAATAAGCCCATCAAGAATAGGCAGTGAGTTGAGGCTATGGTGAAAATCCCTCTTTGGATCAGCGATTCATCGCACACATCAGCCACAACATAAAAGCCAACTCCTTAATATTATGTAGTTTCCCTTTTGCTGCTTAAACTGCTCTGAGCCAGTAAATGTCAGTAGCCTGAATTTTAAGTCTTTTAGTTGCAAGGTGGGGCCTCATGTGCCCAGTGTACTGTAGGTGCTTTCAGCGGGGCTCAGCAGCCCATGCACATCAGGTTGTAATGCACTGTGTGTTCTGACAGCTGTCGATCATTCCCAGCAATAAGTTTTACAGCCGACATTCTCTGAACCAGTTGTCAAGCCGTCACAATTGCCCCTGTCAAAGTCGCCCAGATCATTACACTCTCCCTCACAATTTCTTGCATATAGCACATCCACCTCAAGACCTGACTGTTTTCACGATGCTTCGCCCGCTCCTTGACAGGTGCCACTGTAACAAGATGGTTAGCGTTATTCACTTCACCTGTCAGGTGTTTGAATGTTGTGGCTGGTCCATGTATATGAGTCCGAACACAGAGCAATGCCAATATATGCAAGTAAATATGTGTTTGCATAGCCTGGCCACTTTATTAGGTACACCTGTACAAACTAATGCAGTCCAAAACAACAGCTCTGCCATGAATAGTCTTTGGTGGAGTCTTACTGGAGTACATTATAAGAAGAGATGGTTCTCATATTTTGGCAACCCTGTTGTAAAAGAATTAGACACACACTCACTGTTATTAGATGCCAGGGAGTGTGTGTGTATTGCATTCACTCCTCATTTTCTCCCAATAATGATCTTACAGCTAACAAGTCTTGTCAATATTTGCATAAATTCATGTCATTAAATGATTTTAAGCAAAAGACACACACATTTGTCTTTCTATACTTGTGAGGACACTCATTGACATAAGCCAATCCCTAAGCCCCTTCTCCTTACCCTAACCATCACAACTGAATGCCTAACCCTAAACCTTCCCCTAACCAAAACCTAAGTCTAGCCCTGACCCTATAACCCAGCCCTGACCCTTAAAAAGCCTTTTCAAGTTGTGTGGACCAGCTACAATGTCCTCACAACAAGGGTATTGATACAAACTTTGTCCACAGAAGACTATAAAGACAAATGCACACACACTTGTACCTCTATCCTTATGAAGGCACTCATTGACGTAATGCAATCCCTAGCCCCGTCCCCTAACCATAACCATCACAACTGAATGCCCAACCAAAACCTAATTCTAATCCTGACCCTAAAACCCAGTCTTGACCCTCAAAAAACCCTTTTTTAGCGTCTAAGTCAGTGAGGACTGGCCAAAATGTCCGCACACAACCAAAATGTCCTCACTCTGTTGTTAAAAAACGAAATTTGGTCCTCACTTAATAGTATCTACAGGAACAAACACACACACACACACACACACACACACACGAATCACTAGGCGTTTTGCAAAGCATTCAGCTATAACAGCTGCACCTTGACTTGCTCAATGAGAAAACTCATTCACTGTGAAATTCCAGGGTTATGGAAGATTTTTCCTGATAAAACTGACGCTGTATTTCAAAACAGATTCAAGTGAAGATAACATTCATACTAAACTCATAGGATTATATTGCCTCTTTAATCTTGTTTCTGTTGTATCGTCATGACTGGTGAATGAATGACAGTATGTGCCGAACCAGGCTCACGAGGTAAAACATTTTTTCTTACTGAAAGCATAATAGATGAATAAAACATCATTAAATCCAGACTACAGTGGCTGTATTACATTTATAAGTTTATGTAAAATGTAATGTAAAATTTTAAAGTGGCGTATTAAAATGCTATATAAGCATAAATCACTGAATAGTTGAAAGTCAGCAGTCTCATTGCATTTGTAAGATTACATTAAATTAGACTCCACTTTGTCATTGTGCACAGTACGTGGGCAAAGCCAGTAAAATGCAGTTAGCATGTAAGAGAATGTGTTTGTGTGTACGAGAAATATGTCACACAAAATATGGGTGTGGATATTGCGGCTGCAGGTAATTTTATAAACTTTCTCGTGAGTGCATTGGAGTTTATCAAATGTACAAACATCAAATGACTGGCTGAAGCTTATTTCAGCATACATGCAGTATGCAGTAGCTGTCTGAAATTGTTAATTTTAAAATTTGTAAACATTATCATCCCATAGTTGTAAGTTGATTCTCAAAGCTGAACATTAATCATGATTGGAAGTGGGATGTCCACATTCCATTTACGTATCAATTACTGTGAAAACAATTACCCTTTTTATTCTCTGCATTCCCTTGGCTAACATTTGAAGAATAACTACACCTGTAGTGTAAATTTGATAGTAAATGTAGCACAATATTAAGCTTAGAAAGTGACCAGTGGTCAAAGTAAAACACAAAAAAGTAAAAGTAATTTCTGTTTAGTCTTTAACATATAAATCATGACCATAACATGTTAAATTGTCTCAAATAAACAGCTTGATGCTTCCTCCTTATATATATTTATTTATTTTTCAATAAGACTTAACATTACACTAATGGGATTTGCAATACATATATACCTATAATTCATGTCACATGTTGCATTGCATTGCATATACAGTGACTGTATTATAGTCCACTTTATTTAAGAGAAATTGGTTACAGACAAATATGGCAGGCTGCTGGAAATGGATGGTTTTGATCTTGGTAGAAGATGGACGTTAAGACAATATGTTATGCATAAGGTGGAGTGGTTATGTTAAACCAGTGGTTAAGACAATAAGCCCCAGAAATGGTCTAAAAAGTAAAGCCAAATAAAATGGCTGTTTCTTGAATTCCACCATGTTGCAGGCAGTCTGATCTTTGTTTGCAGGCAGTCCCTCTCCATTTACTTGGCAACGGCACCTATTTATAATACAACACACAAGCAAAGTATATATGGAGCCAGTTGTCATGTCTAAAGATAGGTCTACCAGATGCACCCGCTCCTTAGAAAGAGAACCCTAATTCTACTAATATCCCGTATCTGTGAAACTTTGGAAATGACAAATACAATTTTTACCAACTAACAAAGAGATAAGGTTGAATTCCTGTTGAGGGATTATCAAAGAATATGAAAAACCTTGGAGACCTAATCACATGTTCTAAAAATAAGGAGTGGCCTGACTTTCCTGACTTTGCTTAGCTCTACTGTGACAACAGCTACAGAAAAGAGATCTACGGTCTAAACCGACAGGTAAACAAAGCACTCGAGCAGACTTTAGTGTGGTCTCCTGATCTCATTCTGGGTAATTAGGTAGGAGCTTACCACTTGTCCTCTTGTTTCCATGTATGTCAGAACAGGACTGACCTCTATTACTGTAGATAGGAATGATCTGACAGATGTAATGCTGTGTGTGCAATACTGCTGAACCTAAATTACTATTATGGATTATGGAGTTGAATATTTTTAGCCAAACCCACTGTCATTATGTGTTGATTTCTTTTCAATTCTTGACCATAATGATCTCACATTGACAACTTTAAAATGCGTAGCTTTACCGTGAGTCTTGTTTATGGCCTAGAGCTTTGTCTCTGTCCTGCTTTCATTGCTTTAACCTCGTCTCTAGCCTTCCTCTGACCCCTCGTAAAAAGCTGACTCTTCAACCCCTTGACTCCTATGTGAAGTTCCTTTTAACTGTATGAACGTATGAAATGGCCCCTATATGCTGCTTGTCAAAACTTGGCTTAACCTCAGGCCTGTTTTAACCCTACCTAAAGCACTTAAGCAGCGTGTGTGTGTGTGTGTTTCTTTTTCTTTTTTATGTGTTTCTGTGTGGAAGAAATGTGACAACACTCAAACAAGGATAATAGAGAACAACAGAAAAAAGGAATTATCTTTTTTTGTTGTCTCGCCCTTAAATATTTCATTAAACCTGTAAACGGTTCCAGTGTTGGGCAATATCATGGCTGAGAACTATGCACTGTTTTCACTTTACAACATGGGATTAAGTCCCCAAGCTAACATGACAAAAATTTAAAAAGGCTGATTACTGATTTGTGTGGGTAAGAATTATTTTAAAAAGTTGTGCTTTAAAGATTCTTTATCCCTTCAGTGTGTTTGTGTGTATGTAAACTTGTTTACTTCCAGTCAGTCATGCAAAGAAGCATTTAGCAGTGTCTCAGTGCTGTTTGGGTGACTGGGTAGGGATCAGTCACAGTCTGGTAGTTGGACTTCCAGACTGTGTGTGTTGACGGCGTTTGCTGTGTCATAGGAACAATTGGTGTGATGCAGGGGTTATTTCTTTCTTTTTTTTATTAAGAAGCAGGTTAGCCCTATTAAGAGCCAAATGTTTTTTTCTTTTTGAAACAAGCCATAACGTCTGGAACCCAAGACAATACAAAGATGGAACAATGCAAAGCAATGATGATTGGATGCGGTTGGGTTATTTGGTATAGAAGAGGGGGCTGGTGGTGGACAGAACTACGTACTGACATTGCATGTTCGGATATATGCAGTTATTCTGAATGCAGGCACTAGTATAGACACCAAAGGAAAAAAAAATTGAAGGCAGATTGTGGATTGAAAAAATAGTTACCCGAGCGCTTGGATTGAAGAATGGCAAACATCGGGTGGACAACTTTGTCAAGTGTTTCTGTCACAGTGAGTCAATTTTCTTTGAATCACTAACTGACTCTTATTAGTTAAGGTAGTGTAAATGTCACAGGTACTTTCTGAGTATCTAAAAGTTCAGCTCTAAACTAAATATTTCTTTAGAATAAAATTAGCTTTGCATAAATTAAACTGGTGTTTAAAAATGTTATTAGGGAATTAGCAACATAAAAACACATTTAATGAGACTCACACAATTTCCACCAAATCTCACCAAATTTATTTGAAAAGCTGTTTACAATGTATTTTGTTAACTTTTTGTTATCCTACATAAATCAATCAGTGTGCATATCACATTAGGTCTCTCTCTCGCTCTCTTTCTCTCTCTCGCTCTCTCGCTCTCTCGCTCTCTCTCTCGCTCTCTCACTCACACTCAAAGAGAAAGAGAGACAGAGAGCAAAACTGGGACCAGGACAGTCTTCCTTGAGTTATCTTAACTCCCTTTCTCATAGAATCAAGAGCATTTATTACAGAAATGTACACCAAATAAATGTATCATATATAAATAACTATTGGAGGAGAAGCCAGCTCTGCCTGCATTGTCTGTCACTTCTATAAATGAGGCAGAACAACCACAGCAGCTCATATTACAGCAACAGAGGAGGTCTGCTGTGTAAAGAGAGAGTCAGTAGCAATGTTTTTCTGAACATAGTAGTCTGTTCCAGTACGTTCTGTTCCCTCTCCTGCTATTACACACACACACACACACACACACACACACACACACACACACACACACACACACACACATACACACACACACACACACACACACACACACACACACACACACACACAGAGAGAGATCGACAATTTTTACCTTTAGGAGCTTTAGGTGCAAGAAACAAATCAAAATCAAATATCTTTATAATCATATGAACATTGCTCCTTGTCATATTAAACAGTTTTGCAGTGACTGGAGTTTGTGGAGAATATGTAACAAAGGTCAGACCAGGACGCAGTGGGTAAACAGTGTGTTGTGGTGTGGTACACACCTGAACATGTTCACACAGTTTGCTGATGTAACAGTGTTTTCACACAAAGTGTAGTAAGGATAGAGGCTGCCTTGGCTTATCTGTTTTAAACTTCTTTTACTTGATATAGTTTCATCCAATTTTGAAGTATCTCATCCACTGACCCTTTCTTTTATGACTTCTGTCTAAACTGGCCAGTTTTGTGTCGGCTTACTTGCAGCTTTATCTCAGTCAACCTTTTTAGAAGGCAACATAACCATGTAGACATGAGATTAAACAAAAACAAAAAAAAGCTGCTATTTTCTGCACTGACCGTAGCCGCCACTGTTGGCCTGTCTGCTGTCTTTTGTCTTTTCAACAACTTTGAGCACATCTTAATGATAGACAGTTGAGGCCAACTCTAAAATGGCCACAAACAACTCCCATAAGGCACTCCCTTAAGAACATACAATACTTACTAAAATACAGTTATTTTGTGGTTTGTCTTTGATAATATTCCTCGTACTTGTTGACACATCAAATTTGTGACTGCCTATTGTGGTGCTTAGGTCAGTGACTATAGCACATTAGATTTTTCTAAAAAACACAGGTGTCTATAATATTGGCTTAGCCACCATGTAACATGATTTTATATTCAATACAGTAATTTTAGGTGTTCTGGTGTTATGTGGGGAAACTCAATGGTATTGCTCGAACAGCAGTATTTTTTCAGTTATGTGTATAATATGTATGTATGTATGAATTTAAAATAAATAAATAAATACTTTAACACAAATGTTTTTTCTCTGCTCTTTCTCTCAGCAGGACAATATAGACCGGTCCTCCAATCACAGGCAACCTGACATTATTGGTCCAAGCTTTCAGCAATCAGCCAATCAGAGTTCTCCTAGTCATCAAGGTCAGTTTTGAGTCTTTATGTGTTTGTAAAAATATTACACAGGTGTTGTATAACAGATGAATGTAGTTATCATGTGAGACTTATGTGATAGCTCGTATTACTGGGACTTGATGTACATTGACTTAAGGTTGACAATACCTGGGCAAAGTATTCCGACCATGGTTTTGGGTGTCTCCATTTTCGTGTCTTGTCTCAGTACAGTGTGGATAGCTGCTTGCTGCTCATTATCCTCCACTGGGAGACAGGGTGGGTTGAGGAAGATAATATACATTTGGGTCTCTTCCGCTGTAAACATTTCAGTAGTTCAAAGGGTGATCTACATGGACACAGGGTGCCATTATAATTACGCCGTCCACCTAATTGTGCCATTCAGGGTTCATCCAAGACAATCGGAGCATGAGATTTAAGCACAATATTGGCTCAGCATGGGAGGTGAGGGTGGGGAGTCTGTAAGGACTCAACGAGTGAATCAGAATGCTTGGCCCAGGCGTGGGAAATAAATGGAGCAGAAATTACATTGTCATTTTTCAGGAGCAACTGGGGATAAGGGGAACCTAGAAGGACCAGTAGATGTACAGTAGAGGTCTTTAACTTAAAGAACCTTGTTTGCTTACATATTTAAAATATTCGGAATGGATACCTTAATCGCAATCAATTTAGCAGAGAATTTAAGGGGTTACTAGTAGTATTAGTAGTTATTAGCTTTCCTGATTTTATTAAACCGGTTTCCAGCCAACTCACACATTCACCTCATTCTTGGAGTATAGAGCCACTGCTTACTTGTGTGCTATGAAAGCAGAATGGATTCATCGGAAAATAACCTGCCATTATTTCATAAGTTTGTAATGAGGGGCTTGTTGTGAAATTTACAAGCCAATACTTGATTTGTAGATATGTGGTCTATAACTTCTGTCATGCACACAGTGTTTTTATAGTGATCAGTTATCTTGATGTATTTTACAGTTTGATATATTTTGCTCTAAAGTATTCTTTCTGATGTTAAAGGGAATCTCCAAACCCCAAAGTAGTCTGACCACCCCTGTGAAAATGGTCTGGAACTGCCTCTGTGCATGATTAATTAACTGACTGGTACTGTTTTGTGGTTCATACGTTACATGACTGGTAAGCCACAGTAATAGCAAACAAATGACAGATATTTGTTCATGGGATATTCATCTTATTTCAATTCAAAAGAGTGTCAGTACAAAAAACTCACCACAAGCTGTGGTTTAAAGCTTCAAATAAAAGTAATAAAAAAAACTGCCAAAAAAAAGAATTGCCTACTTTTGTTTTAAAATCTGGAACAAATACATTTTAAAGCATGTCTGGATAGAAAAGTAGTTTATTTATTGTACATGTTGTACAACTAAATGACTATTTTGTTGTAATATCTGGTCAATAAAGTACAGCTAAAAGTACAGCGTGACCATTTCAAAGTTATTTAAATGATATCTCACAGTAGTGTCTGAGGTACCATTCTGAAGGCTTTAAAAATCTGTTCCACACTGTAGCAGACCTAGTAATGATGGGACAGTGTAGTATATAGATGCAGTAAATATGTGTATAATTGTGTTTGTGTTTGTATGGCTCAGTTATTCCAGTACTACTTAGTTTTTGGTTCGTTCTAACCTTGTCTGTCTAAAAGCCAATGCACAACTGTATCACCTGAAACTAACACTGTTGTAAAAGTACAATGTTTACCAGGATCATTATACATTTGCGTGTGTGTGAGTTTCATGTTTGATCGGGAAACTCCTCTAACACACCTCAGAACCTGACTCTCCTTGTGGATGTGACAGTTTCTGACGTGTGTGTGTGTGTGTGTGTGTGTGTGTGTGTGTGTGTGTGTGTGTGTGTGTGTGTGTGTGTGTGTGTGTGTGTGTGTGTGTGTGTGTGTGTGTGTGTGTGTGTGTGTGTGTGTGTGTGTGTGTGTGTGTCATATGGGCATGCAGCTGCTAGGCAACTAATCCCATCAATGGTACCAATGCAGTGCTGTAATCTGATGGTGTGGCTCAGCCATGATCTCAGGCCTGGAAATGAAGTTCCCAACTCCAGTTATTCCAGTTATGCCTTTGTAAAGGCAGAGACTTGTCACGGCACCTGCACATGGGCATACAAGGCACACAGGAACTCATACAGGCACACTTTTCCACACAAACGGCAAAGGACTACATTCTAGCAAAGCAGGGGCAAGAGCAAGAAGCCTTGAGAAAAGGTGGAATATGAACAAATTAATAATAAATGCATGCATTTGGAAAAACTACATGTTTTTTAGCAACTGATTATTTTTGCTGTTGACTATTTGAGTTGATATCCACCTGTCACTCCTTGTCTAATGTCTCAATAAGTCCAGGCCACATCAATATCTTAGATCACCTCATGAAAGTGGCTCCTTGAGGCTGACACTGGTGATTTATTTATTAAAGACTAACATCATCATTACCACACTCATGTTTAGCAGCTAATATTTGCCATGTTCACTGTCTTTTTATTAGTTTTTTTATGCTATTGTGGATTTTTAGGTATTTTGTCATAAAATGTAAGAAATTAAACTTCTGTCCCGATAGTGCTGTCTTTTTAAAGCTAAAATGTCAGGTAAAGCAATTAGACATTAAAAAAGCTGCTATAATATTCCCAGTTCTCCCAGTACATGTTACAGTATTACAGACTGGTGGACCAGCTTGGTGTGCCCCTCCCTCCTCCTGTTTCCTGACCCTTTGACACCGTCCCTCCCTGTTAGGAGGCTTGGTCCAGTGTGTGTGTGTGTGTGTGTGTGTTCACGCACTCTGCCCCCAGAGGTATTGTGCTCCCTAGTTTAGACTTGCGTTGCCTATATCCCCACTGATCCCTTTGAATAGAAACGCCTCTGCTGGGCTTGCATTCAGAGGCTTTTTACCCATCGTGTGTCTCTGCTGTGTGTATGTCTAACTGGTGTGTTATATATTTATACCCCTTCCATTTCCCATTCCTAGGAATACTTTCCCTTCTCTTTTATGCAGAGTATTATACCAGCTTTTATGGGCGGATTCTTACCATAAATGGTTAAAAGATGGAATTCTGACTATAAATCTGATTAGTTATTTTTACATGAGACGTCAAAACAAAACATAATACACACACAAAAAAAATACATAAAAATAATACACATCATAAATATGTTGAGGAGCCAGTTTAAAAAGATGGCAGACGATTTAGAACTGTTGGTGTAATTGCAGCCCTACTAAAGAGCTTGAACTTCATCATAAACGAGAATTTATACCACATCCACAAGGATCCACATTTGTTGGGTTGATTTGGGATAGTCACACAGCTTTAAAGATTTGTTAGGTTGAAGTTTGTATCCTCTGTTTACATAAATTTTAAAATCTTTTATTCATTGCATTAGCAGTGCTTTTGCCTAATAAATCTCGTACCCCTATTTAGAACAGTCAGGTATAGTTAATGGACGGATGGACCGGTGACAGCCCCTGTATACTTATTAACAGATCTCTCTTTTAATTAGATACAGCCTTTAAATCTGTTCTTCTAGTGTCATTTTTTTCCTGCAAGTATTATTTTTTTGTTGTAAGCCACTCAGCTCCGGCACATGGCATTGGTGTCAAAGTTCAGTTACATCTGCTGTTTCCCAAGGACTTTAGAATGTGTGGATAACTATTATAGGTTCCTGTTGCAATAATGCTCATAACGTGATGTGATCATTACAGTTCAGGGAAACTTGCTCTAGTGTTTGGTGCTGTTATGCAACTCCATCACAGCTGCATATTCTCAGTGTAAACAGCTCAGTCTGCATCTGTAGTTTCGTTTGCTGTCTGCTGGCTGAGCTGCTGTGATATTTCAAGAGGATCTAATTAATGGCTGTAATATTGTAAGGCCAGGCGTGCCATGACCGCTCTGTGTTTGGCAGCCATAAATAAAGGTGTTTATGGTCCCTCTTGTGTATGCCAAGACCAGTTATCTGGAATAACTTTCATTTTCCTCTAGTTCCTTAAAGAGAGAACAGCCACCTTGCTGCAGATCTTCCTAGGTGTAAATCCCGTGTGTGCCTGTCTGCCTGCCTGCCTGCCTGCCTGCTGTCTGTGTCATCAATCTGTCTGTCTACCTCCTGGGTGCATGACGCATACCTTTGTTTGCCTGATTGTGACACGCATAGGTGATTACGATCGTATGACTGATAGTGACGCACGTATCCTACATCTATGCATGGGTTTGTGGGTTGTGTGTTTTTGTTTTTGTTGGGGTTTTTTTATGCAATCTGCTTTGCCTGTCCCCCCCTAGCCAGAGGCCAACGTAGGTCATGTTAATAAGGAAACGTATTCCCTCATGAGCTATCATTGTTGGATGATAAGCAGATGATGCGTTCAGGGAAAAAGATTTGAAACTCCCCTGACTTTTGACATTGTTTAACCTGACAGCACTCACAACCCCCCCAAAATAAATATGAAATAAATAAAAAAATGTAAGTTATTAATTGTTTAAACACTGGTTATGTTTGCATTTTGTGCTCTGTCCTTAGTCTTGTGTATGGCCTTGTACAAATCTTGTGTCCTCTGGTATATAGCTCTTTAGCTCTCCAGGGTATTTATAAGTGTCTGCTCAGCTTACTTGCCACTATTAATACCGTCAGATTAACAGACTGTGATTCACAGGCACCTGTGACACAGCTACCTGACACGTTTTCAGGAAAAGCTCCTAAAATGCAACATATTGGGTTAAGCAGGAATTTTGCCATCAGTGCTGGAGACAGAGAGCCATGCTGCTTGCAAACCCGTGGCCCAAAAGAAAAACTCTGGTGTATTTCCATGGGAAACCAAGTCCTCAGGATGCTGAAGGGTTCACTTTCAGCATGCCGCTCACCAGCACCGGTAAAACCTTACATCAGTCAAATTACTATTATTATTTTTTTGTAAGTTCTACTAAGTATTCAGAAATTTTGCTGCTTTATTGCAACATGACCCACACACAACTTCACATGATCTATCTGTCAGCTGTTCTGAGCTGTGGAAATTTTTCAGCAGTCATCCAAGGCACATCCAAAATCTTTTGATGCCTTTTAAAAAAAAAAAAAAAAAACATTACTGCCTGGCTTATTTCTGGTTAAAGTGGGTAGAAGGAACGAAATGTTCAGTTGCTTTTTCCCCCTATTGCTTTTCATTCTTTTTAAGACTTTGACTTGCTCTTATCACAAACACAATTAAATAAAAAAAGCATTAAAATTTTCTGAATCAATCTGCTAATGCTGAACAAGATAAAATATTGCCTCTGAGAAATTTCACACCAAAAAAAATTTCCAGACATTTTTTTTCTCCTTCCTTTTGTGTATAGAATAATGTGACTCTGGCCCATTTTTTTTACCTATTAATATTTTATTATATTTTATTACAAAACTCTTCTCTTGTTGTTTTGCATAAGAATGTTATTATTAATCTAATATTTGTTTAGGTGTTTCTTGACATTAACCCCATCGGTTCCTGACTCTTTGCCCTCTACAATTAGTGCTTGTGCTTGTCTCCCCCTAGTGGATAACTTCTACACTACAGTAGAGTTGAATGATCTAGATCAGATATTTAAAGATTTATTTTTTCATTTTATGAATTAATAATCATAAAACAGGTTGCAGATTTAAATAAAAACTAGTAACGTTAATGCAGAGTTTAAAATGATCAAACCTTCACAGTATGAAGCAATTAGCTTCTCTTCAGTTGATCTCACTTCAAACTTTGCTGCTGTACATCATGCTCCTGGTTTAAGTTGGAATGTTCACTTGATGAATTAAGTTTACCATGATGTTTTCACAAGGGTTTTGAGGATGGAATTCTCCTTAGAAACTAGTTCCACTTACTTTAAAGCAGAACGTTTGCTACATGTGGTGTCTGTAGAGCGGATGCTTTCAGAGTAGAATGTTCACTGTGACCCAGTGGTAAGAGTTGAACGTGTGCAGGTTTGTGCTTGTACTTTTTTTTTTTTCTTCTTCTTCCCTGTAAATTTGGCTCACAGCGCAATGTATGTAGTCAAGATAGTCTTGCTGATTAAGCACTCTGGCAAAACTGGTTATAGATGTGTGTGCTAATGTCTGTTGTGGATATGCTTTCTTCCCCGTTTATAGTATTTCTTGGAATTAAGGTGGTGCAAAGTGCGGTCAAGAGTTCAAATCCTTACCACAATAAAATGAAATGGTAAAGGGGAAAGTCCCAACAATATCCTGGGACTTCTACTTGTACTTTTTGGGATTTCCAGGTTTCTCCATTTAACAGGGTTATACTTTCGCTTATCTTTTAGTGTCTTAGTGTTTAGACTTTGAGTTTTTTCCAGCTTTAGGGTTTCTGCTACACAGTTTCTTTTCCTCAACTGTTCTTTTTTTAACCACCTTTGTCATCAGTACAGTATTCCCGTGAGGAATTTTGACATTTTTCTGTTTTAATGTTCACTCTTTCTCTTCCAGAGGATGATGTGGACTTGGAGGCCTTGGTGAATGATATGAACTCTTCGCTGGAGAGCCTGTACTCCACCTGTAGTGGTCAGCAGGCGGAGTCCACCCCACTGCTGCAAAATGGACAGACCTCTTCTTCACACCATCACCCTCATCACCATCATCCCCACCACCACCAACAACAACATAATCTTCATCATCAACATCACCACACACAACCAAACCAGCCACGGCAGGGTCACCACTCACACGGGCAAAGCCACGTCTCCCCGGAGCCGCCCTCCTCTTCCTTCTCATCCACTCAAACTCAAACTGGCCTCAGAAGATCACAGCCTATGCACATTCTTGCTGTTAGGTAGGTATATAACATGTGCAGTTTTTTTTTAATGTACATAAATAATCTGGTATTCTATGAAAAGTTAAAATACATTGCAGGCATTTATAACTGAGTGACTAAATTATAAAATTACTAAATCAACAGATCTGAGTAAACCACCATGCACAGACATATATCCAGGCACACACAGGCCTGCAAATGTAGTCTGGCAGGAACCTAAACGTGAACGCCTCTATCCTCATGCATAGCCACACATCCAGAGCTCAAACCCTCCATTCCTTGCACAGTGTCATCCCTCCACACCCTCTCAGTAATTGGGCTTAGCATTTACTCCCTTCTCCCTATCTGTAGCCCTCAAATGACCTTTTCTTGTCACCCCCTCTTTGTTTTAAACAACACCAGCAGCAGGAGAGCTAAATCCTGGCAGGTTAAAAAAAAATCTTTTATTTTAGTGCAAAAGTCTTTCTCAATTTAGGAGTAGTCAGAGATATTAAGCCTAAGGGTATGATGGTGTGCATTAAAAATCCAATATGCACATTTACACATAGACACCGGGGCAGAATTAAGTATGGTGGCATACATGCAGACGCACATTCACAGTAGAGCTTGTGTCAGCTCCTTTTATTTGCCTTTGCAGCATTTGACAGAACCAGAGGAGAGATGATCATGTAATGGAGAATTCTGTCTTATGAGCCCTCTTTCTTTCAAACGCATACACACATACAAGCTTACAGACACAGGCCCTGAAGTTCTTATTATTCAGGCTCGACCTCTGGATAACCCTGTTCTCAGGCTCAGATGAGACGACATCAAAAGGCCCGTTCCCTTTTGAACTCGCTGGGTTCTACACAGAGACAGAGCTTTAGAGAGACCCAGACTAAGAGAGTCTTCTACATCAGTCATCTGAGCTGGCAATAGAGTTAGGATTTCACAAACTGACCTGCAATTTCTTTTTATTATTAAATTCTGAAAAGTTTGACTGTCAAATCATCATTTTTCTTCCAGGCCACATGCTGACATTGTATGTGCCTAATTTAAACACTTCTTTTAAGTGGTGTCTTGATTCAGTATTGATGCCTGATAAATATTGCAGAAAATTAGCTAGCAGGCTGAGGGGGTCTGTGATTTCCACTTGCTGGGAGACTCTTCATTATGGGTAGATCAGAGAGAAACAGACATGAGCCTGGCTACTGTATAGCAATACTTTATTAATCCTAACTCTCCCTCTCCCATGTCAGCGGGTCTCATTTCAAAGTTCTTTTATTTTGCTTTTTAAAAGTCTATTCCAGGTCATGACCTTTAGGCTTTAGTTGGTACATAGTTCATGAAGCCTCCAAGCGAGAACCATGTGCTGTGATGACCTTTCCTTTGCCCTGTTTTCTACCGTGCAGGAGGTTGCAGGTACAGGAGCAGCAACTGAGGACATCGTCTCTCCCAGCCATCCCCAACCCCTTCCCTGAGCTCTGCAGTCCAGCAAGCTCCCCTGATCTCAGTCCTGGTTCCCTACCTCCTGGAGAACCCTCCACGGGCAAATATGTAAGTCAAAACACCCGAAAGACACCGTTGAAACTTCGTCTCTCTTTAAGAACTTTCTCTTCAGGAACATTTTCTATTCGTCATAAAAGTTTGGTTCACTTGAATTGCATTCGCAATATAGTCTTTGAAAGCAGGTTATAAGACATCTGCTGATTTTTATTTAATGTTATGTTGATCACTGCGGCAAATGTGACTCAAGTTACTTGTTTTGAAGTATGCCGTATTTGAATATCATAAATCAGCTGTATTTAGTGGTCAACTGTGTGCTGAATGGAAGCGTTTAAAGATTTTCTTTGCTCTTCATCTGCCCCATGTTTTGATCATCTGAGGCATGTTGATTGCTTGCATATGATGATACTGTGTTGTACAGTGTGAGTGTCTACTCAAGATGGTTTGTGGCTTTGTTTGAGGGGAAAAGGGAATGAGGTGAAGAGTGGAGGAGCTGGGTGCTTGTGTTTGTGTTCATCTGTACCTGTACACATGACTGATTTTCTGAAACCCTGTTTGCATTTGTGTCTTTGTGTTGACAAAGATTTAAAGACTGTTCTGTCTAATCTTGAAAGTTGGAGTCCCTCTGTCGTCACTGTTAATGATCTTCATATGGGGCCAGCCAATGCTGGTTACAGTAACATACCAGTTTACAGTAATGTGAGGGCGGACGATTTCTCATAAATACTCTCCCTGGCTGTGATCCTGGCCGGTTCTTGTCATGGTTTCTATGTTGGGAGATGACAGACTGCAATTCCAGTTCAGTTGATTGGAGCTAAAATGCATCTGAGTTTAACGTGACCTGTTCTGTTTTCTCAAATGTCAGCTCATAAATCACTTGATATATTGAAGAACCTGGGGCATCCAGTAAATACAGTCATCATCTGTGACCTAGATAAACTTCAAAACAATTAATGTTGGACTAAGCCTTGAATAGTTGCATTTCATTTCATTTTCCCATTATGAGTGGGAAAGTTTTTCTTTGTTTTGATGTAGTGTGCATTAACTATTTGCTGTTATAATTTAAAGAGCAATGTTCCCTTAAAGGGTTATGAGTTTGGCATTTAATTACTATCTGTGACATAGCATTGGCTTCATAGAAGTAAAGCAGGCATTTCTGGTTAACGTTCAGAAACCCGTTCATTATGCTGGGTGACCTGTTTAGGACGGGAACGTTGTAGCTTTCGAAATTCCCAGGTGTCCTGCCAAGAGTGCAGTATAGACCAGGAAATGGAGTGGAGGGTTGGAGGAGGTGCAGGGGAAATGGAGATTAGCAGTGGGGTAAGATGTACAGTATCGTCTATCAGACAGTAAAAGGAGCAATTCTGACTAGGTGATGCTTAAAAGTTCTCACATAGCTTAATTATATTTTTGAACTGCAAGATCCGTCTTTCACAATGATTGTGTGTGTAATTGGGTGGCTGTAGCTCAGTTGTCCACGGACCAGGGGTTCAGTGGCTCCCCGGTCCCCCCTCGCTCCGTGCCGAAGCGCCCCTGGGCAAGACACCAACCCCAAGTTGCTCCCTTTGGGCCAGACGAATACTCTGCATGGTAGCCATCGTGTGTGTGTGTTGTTCCAAATGACTCTGTTTTATCTACTTTGGATAAAAACTTCTGCCAAATGACTGAATGGAAATGTAATTTGAAATTGGTGTGACGGTGTCTATTTGGTTACGATCCTTATTTTGTCATTCATATCAGTAAATCAAGTGCAGTGCAAAAACATTTACCGTCATGTATTGACACGTTGCCATGCTTCTGCTCATAATGTACCAATACTTATTTGTAAAGTTATGCCGTTCCTAGATTTAGGAAAAGCTGGTCTGCTTTTGCACATTTTTACAATGGAGAGGCAAGGCTGAGAAAACAGTGGAAAATTCAGTTCCTTGTGTGTGTTTACAGTGCACACAGTATGCACAAACCCGTGTAAACTTGTTTGAGTGCAGTGTCCGTGCACATGGGTGTATTTGTTTTAAGATTCATGCGTGTCTGTGCTTTTGTGCTCGCATCTGCCTGTTTGTCTTTGTGAGCTCTGTAAACTATTTACAGCATTGGCAGTGTCTATCCATTGTTGATGGCAATGGAAAGTATGCCTCATTGTGGTTGTTCTTCAGTGGAAATTCAATTCAGCACCTTTTCACAGCAAAAACCTCCTGCAGAGTAGCTTCATCACACACATATGCCTGTGGTTCTTCCTTACAAACAATTATTCCTCTCTTGAGTGGATCAGATACTAGAAGAGCTGGATGATCTGCTTAGGGTTTGACAAGTGAGATGGCGAGCAGGTAAATCATTGTTCCCAGCCCCTTCACTGCCAATCATTTCAACTACTCTATAGGTGCTCTTTTTTTTTTTTTCAATTTTTATTCTTTTTATCTCTCTGTCAGTCTCTCTATGACTACCGCTCTCCCTGCCCTTCAAACGTTAGTTTACTGAAGTTTCTGAACTCCAAGCACTTCTTGACAGACTCTCAAACTTTTGTCCCTCTATTTCTCCTTACCTCACTGCTTGGCCTCTGTGCAGGATGCAGCATTCCTGTATTCCCCCACTCTCCTCTCTACAACTTTTGCTTTTGTTGTGCTTAAATGTAAAATCTGGAAAAAAAATAAGTGCAGTGATGAAACATACAAGGCAAAGTCAGAATGAAAATACTTGTTTAGTTTGGAAGTTTGGAAGTGATTAAGAACATCAAACTAGGAAGCTGCCATCTAAGTGCGCTGGCATTAGTTCAGTGTGGTATGTGTGAAAGTGTGCACAGATGGACACATAAAAAAAAGCATACTTCCTGTTTCTACTAAGGGTTATTACAAACATAACCTTTCAGATTCTCCATTCTATGTTTTTGACTGTCTGTCTTTAGTAGTGTGGTATATTTGCATGTATCCACTTGGGCACAGTGTTCCCCATAGCTGCTCCCATCCTACTGCTGTAGTATGGGAATAATAGTTAAATTCCCGGGCAGCAAGATTTTGTAGGATTTAGTGTACTTGGACTAGATGTCTTGTGAGTGACTGTGCTCTATGGTATGGCAGGATCTTTGTGCCCTGTCTTTGCCTCTTAAGTCTGTTTTTCATCATCTTTTTATTCTTCTGTCTGTGTCTGAATATGCAGTTGTTTATCTTTGTCTGTGACAAGTGTCTCCCAGTCATCCTTCTCCTGTTTTGTAATGTCCTTCAAACATTTAGTTTAAGCAGTATTTTTTTTAGCTTAGCTGGACAGGAGTACTGTACAGCACAGTTTGTTCTATTATAATTTAGCTCAGTAGATGAGTAATTATTCACACATGATGAAGTAAGAGGCCTAAAATAGAACACGGTGCCAGAGAAGCAGTGGAGGTTGGGTTGGACACATTGGTTGGTGGTGCTCAGTGCCAGAGTTATTGTCCAGTTGCAAAAGTTTGATTAAAAAATTATGTTACCACTTTCTGTGCATGCAGGTTTAAAGTTCACATATTATGCAATATCCACTTCATGGTCATATTGCAAAGTCAAATTACTCCAGTTATTTTCAGTGATATTGAACTGCAGATCTGTTGTGCTTTAGTTTACTCTGTGAACAGGAAAACTGTCTGCAGTCCTGTGTCTCTCCTGTCACTTTCTCTTACAGCGTCTGAATTGTGATTTGTCAATTAATGCACTGGGAATTTTTCAATATATATTGTTTGAAGCTTTTAAAATCTCACATGACTTATGCTCAAAGTCATTCTGGTTAGCAATTTTTTCCCAATTTATGTATATTTTAACATGATTTTTAATTTTAGCAGTATTTCTAACTGAAACTAAACATATTGGAGTATACAAAACCTTTTAACTCCTTTTAACTGTATACAGGCCCGCTACCATTACATGTCATTGGCACAAAGTGGTCTCCAGGCTCATGTCACTACTGCTTTAGACCCTCAAATATAACAAAACAAACTATTGAAAACATTTTGCCAATCAACGATTGAAGCCTTGTTTAGTTACTATTAGTGTAACTTTACTATACATTTTTTAATGGCTTATTTCTTCATGAACCACAATTATCTTTTAAATGTCTACTGACAGCTGTGTTCTCATACGGACCATGAGAGATGTCACCTGCACTTACAAGAGGATTATCTAGACTTCACAGCTTTGAAGAACTGAACTGACATGTGATTTCCTCAGCCTTCCCACTACTTCATTAGCTAAAAGAAGGCACACTAATTTAGGAGCCCTACAATATTTATATATATGTTTCTTTCTGTATAAACAGTAAATATTACACAGGGTATATGAATTATGGACCCCTTCTTTGTGAACATGGCACCAGACACAGCACGAGGTAATCGCCAGCTTGGTGTCATGGTTCAACCGTGGGGCGGTCTGACCCTACACTGCTGCATCAGGAAGCTTGCTGTGAATTTTAAAAACACCTTGTGTCCACCAAAGGAAGCTGTAGCACCAGCTCACATGACATATTAACCTGTAATAACTGCCCCACAATGCACTAGCCTGATGACCAGAAACAAGTTAGTGTTCCGTGTCTTGCCCAAAGACACTTTGACATATGGACAGAAGGATCTAGCAGTACTGAAACTGTAACTACACATGTTGCAATAGGTTGAAAAAGACCTGAGAATTACTTTTTTCAAAAAGAAAATATAATAAAAACTACTGGATCTACTGTAATTGCAATTGTGAAGAAGTAATAAAAGTTTGCTTAAAATAATCCAATAACATTACTGAATTGATAAAGCATATTTCCTGAAATCTCTCCTTTCTCAAAACTGTAAATCCAAACACAAACTTAAGCCAACATTCACAAAACCTTTGACTTGACTTCACAATCAAGCAGTTAACTTTTTTATCTTGCGAGGCACGTGTGTGTGTGTGTAGATAATTGTGAACCAACATTGTAAGACACACTGGATAAGAGCACTATATAAGCAGCGAAAATAAAGAAATGTTTGAAATGCAACATATTTCTTGGCCTGGTGTACTGTAAATACAAATCATTTAACATCAAACCTCTGACCTGCGTCCAGGCCGCAGAACATGTGGATGTCTCTCAATTCTACAAATAAAGGTCATTGTGCAGTATTAGAGTTGTGCATACAGTAATACTTTACTTAAAAGTTTTGTTTTTTTAGACTGTTGGAAAGCACAGTGGATTCTCCTCTACTATTTCCAGACTGCTAATCACAGTTGTAACTTAACCACTGAGAGTGTGACCAAAACACAGTTTTAACTGTCCTAACTCCATCTGATCTTGCTCCTTTTGTATTTCTTTCTTCTGTGTGTACAGTTTTCCCCTGGAGTATATTACAGGTTTTTATGATTGCTTAAGCTTGTTGTTAAAACCACAACTCCACACATTGGTAGTACGACATCACAACAATAAAGGAGAGAGGAGGTTAGGAAAACCTGATTTGTCACACATTTTTTTGTCATGTATGTGGTACCAGGATTTTAATTAGTTGTTTCCAATTGCACATATGCATAACAAAAGGCTGCCGTCAGGAATGAGTAAAGTAAGAGTTTTACAATTAAAGTAAGTCTAAGTAGAAATCTCTAAGTAGATATTAAAGATTTTAAAGTAAACTGGGTGCCACCTTGTTTTTAACAAAATCTGCCTAAGATCCCTAAAAAAAAAACTTTGTTTTCTGATATAAGCCACAGCAGTTAGAAAGTAAATCTAACTATGTATGTAAAATTATGTTAAATGCTCACCATTTATATAAAAATGTATGTATAAGATTATCATTCAAGCACCAGATACAGAAGTGCAGCAAATAATTTTGTTGCAAAATGTACTACACCTACTACAAGTGTGTGCCTAATCATTTCTTATTTAACCTAACTTTAAAATTAATTCTTATCTTGGGCTGACGTTGTTCTATTTTTAAACCTAAATGTGGGTGTGTATAAGAATGAATATGTGGTAAACTGTCTGTGATAAGAAACCCCATAACTTTTAAGTTTCAGAAAGAATTATGCTTCATACTTTTGCATCCCACCAATGTACAAGCTGCAGAAAAGACCATATTGTAGGACCTGTGGGTATGGTGCAAAATATAAAAGATGGATGCACTCCTTTACTATGTCTGCCCCAACTGCTGAAAGAAATATGATTTTTTTTTTTTCACCAGTCATGGAAAAGTTTTGTGAGGAGTAGCTGTGGAGTTGGCGAGAGTAGTAATGTAAGTCCAATATTTCCCCTTGCTATAACTCTGTTTTAGTTTTCTTTATAGAAATTTGTGTGTGAGTGGTAGGGATTATGAAAGGTGCTGGTTTTTGTGTGTGTGTGTGTGTGTGTGTGTGTGCGCCTTAGAGAACTGTAACAGGTTAGTGGTGCACATGAAGGCATTTTAGTAGTTAGAGGAACAATATCTTTGGTTTTCCTTTTTTACTGCACACCATTCTTTTCATGACTCTTTGCCTTCAGTGTCTTGCAAATTACTTGTATTCGCTCTGGACTGAATGGGCTGCCAAATGATTGACCGTATATATACGCATACGTTATTGTCAGCATATAATATTCAAAACTCATGTTGTGTATCAATACAGCTTTATTCTGTTTGAGTTTGAAAGTCAAAGTGTGGAAATATGTGACTACAATAGTATTTTATCCTTACAAGACTCCAGGTCTGTCACAGTATGACAGTGATTATTACAGCTAATAGCAAAGTTTGAGTAGTAAGCAGTGGTGGAGGCAGAGGTTAAAAAAGTCTAATGGGCAGGGGATGGAAGCAGAGCATGACAATGCAGGGTTTGAGGAAAGGCTTTGTCTCTGTAGTGCATTTGTTCCCCTGTGGGGGCATTTGACAAGGCACTTTATCACCTTTGCTCTTCTGTAGGAGCACGTTTGAGAACACTCGATGGCAACAGAAGCTGTTTTCACACATGCACTGCCACCTCGAACTTCTCTAGCTTTAACCTGCAGAAGCGTCATGTGAGAACACTGTCAGATTCAGGTGGCCCAGACATCACCTGGACTTTATCCAGCAAGCCCCTTAGGACAAAGTCATGGGATAATGTAAGTAACCCTGTTTGTGGATAGAGCACAGTGCTCTGGGGCAAATGGCCCGATTTATGATGATTTTTTTTTTTCAAGCCAAAAAAAAGCTTTGGACCTCTTAACAGTCGAGGTGTACCTCACAATCAAGTGATAGTTCTGTTCATCACTATAATGAACCACTTTGAAAATGCACATACTCATGTAACTCACTTAAGTGTAATTTTTGAGCAGCTTTAAAAAAAATACTCTATTTTTCAGGACTTAAAAAATATAATCTTTAGCTTCTAAATACCAATAAGTCCCCAACAGTTTCATAA
Organism: Channa striata; assembly: GCA_033026295.1. Lineage (NCBI taxonomy): Eukaryota > Metazoa > Chordata > Actinopteri > Anabantiformes > Channidae > Channa > Channa striata. The sequence goes on along the minus strand of CM065175.1, from coordinate 11,101,397 downwards.
AAATAAACACTGGTTACTGAAGAGATGGCTGCAGGATTTAAACTAGAAACACAGTACATGAATGATGGGCAACAATCCATCGCTCCTCTCACTCTTGGCGCTGAAGCATGGCATTCCCTGGCTGCCTCCTTCCTGAATGTTGGAAGTGCTCTGGGTCAGAGGGCAGGTTTTTCCACTGTAAACGGAAAAGCAGAAAGGAATGCTGTTGATGCCCAAACTGTTGGCCCTTAACGTGTGGGAACGTCTGTGGGCCTGCACAGGAGTGTGTGTGTGTGTGTGTGTGTGTGTGTGTGCTTTTTTTTTTTTTAGAAGGTTTCTTTAAGGCTAGTGTATGTTTGTCTTTACAAGCAGTAATACTTAATGTGTGTACGTGCAACTGTGAGAATGTGTCTTTGTCATGCCTTTTTATTGTGGTGCTGATGTGTTCTGCAGGCCACACTGTGCCGAGACCAAAAGTGACACGGTGCCAGAAATCTGCTTGCTCACTCTTTAGCCTGCCTGTTTTTAAATGAGTATTAAACTGAAACATAGAGCATACACATGTACACACAGGCACGTGTTGTATTGTGTAATCACAACAATGTGTGTAATTTGTAATGTTTATGCCACCTGAATTGTTTGACTATGATTATTAATAACTGATTAAATAACTGCTCTAAAATATAAATAATGGGTTTAAACTTGACGTTTTGTCAAACTTGTACATACGCACATGTGCATGTATTTGCTGCATGCCTTTCTATTTACCTGCTAATTCCTAACATTGCATCTAGTTCCTAAGCTAAAGGAAAATACACACACACAAACACACAATCTTGCGTGTTATCTGATACTCTTTGTAGCAGAGGTAAAAAGAGCATGCAGCCAGTACAGTAACCCTTTGTCAGCACACATGCCCCAGTTCCCTTTCTCTCTCGAAGCACAGACACACACACACACACACACACACACACACACACACACCAAAAATATACACAAATTGCATTGAGTGACTGGATTTGTAGCGTTCAGTGCTGTGAAATACAAATTGTTTGGCCGCTGTTGATCAAATGCCACCTGGAGGAGAGCCAGGCAAGTTGTGGCTGAGTCTGGAACATCTCATGTGTCAGGGCCATATTTATCCCCCGCTGCTAAATGGAAACATGCCTCAATCTGCTAGCTAGACCTACTACTGCCACAGAGACCCACACACACAAACATCACACACACACACACACACACACACGGCCTGTTGTTGAATAATAAGGTAGGAATAATGGCTCTGTTTGAATATATAAAACTGGCACTGGACAAGGCCACTTAAAAATAGATCAACATCTCTTAACATGTCGTTAAGTGAAGTCTTGTTTTTGACAAATATTACAGATAAAATTTCTTATAAAATGTCCAATGAACTACACACAACCACGACTACTAAACTACTCCTCCACGGGAACATGTTCTGTGGCCAACTCTTGGAGAAGTATCCCACTTATGCAAATGGCCTGACATATATTATTAATATTGAAATGATCCTGTAATCCTGTAAATTAAATTACACCCTTCCAGTAAAAAATAGGTCAGCTTCAATGCATCCACTAACAACCCTTGTCTGCAGTGTGCTAAAAAAAAAAAAACACTGCATGAGATAATAAAATCATGAACAGTTGACAGTTTGAGCTAATGTAAAAACACATGTCTTAACTAAACCCCAGATGTAATGACTATATATAAAACATTGAGTGTCCACTGCCCACCACTGTCCACCGTCTGCAGGAAATGGAAGCCATGGACTCCTACTTCAAGCGCAGATGCAGTATAGTGGCTTTGGAAAGACATTGGTGTGAAACTGTCCACCTGCTTCAAGAATATGGGTATTTGGGTATAGTAAAATAAGCTATGCAAAGCGTTTCACATTTCAGCTACTGACTGAAGTAAATTCTGTATAATATCTCCCAACGTGAAACAAAGAAGCAAGTGCAGGTCGCTGAGTGGCCTAAATAATTCCAGACAATCTATAAAGCACTATATGGAGGCTGGCAGGCAAATTAAGTGGTGGATATAGACCCTCTGTATCCCAGCATTAAATTATGTCACAATATCTTGGAGATAGATTTTATGAGGGAATAGGAGAAAAAAACTACACGCCTGAAAGTCAGAAAGTAGCTATTTCTCCCTGTTCTTAACACTGTATTTATGTTGGTAAATAAATGTCTTTCTGTGGGAGCATGACTGGACCACCCAGGCATTGGGGGCAGGGGATGACGATGCACCTTTAATGGTCCATCTTTCTTTTTTCTCCCCCCCCAGAGGGCAGGCAGTGTAAGATTAGAAGCTCCAACTTTCACCCAGTTAGTAGGACAAGATCCCATTACTCCTGGTGCTTGTGGGAGTCCGTGATAATGTTCACTGTCTGCTCCGTCTCTGTACTTTACATCACATGTGTGCCTGTGCATTTGTGGACATATTCTAGGTGCAAACTACTGCACCATAGATGATGATTTTCAGGCTTAGTTTGAGACAAAGTAAAGAGTTTATTTTGCATGAATACTAAGACATTTGTACTGTATCCGTGCATTTTTACAAGCATCTGGCTAAAGCTGCTATAGTAAGTACTGCATCTCTCTCTCTCTCTCTCTCTCTCTCTCTCACTCTGTCTCAGAAAGTAGGACAGCTCATATTTCTGAAGCTGCTGCTGTGAGAAGGCATGGGGGGTGTGTTGGTACGCATTAGGAGTATTGAAAATGAGAACATTCGAAGCTGCTAAAATAGTGCTTATTAATGCTTTAGTGTCATAAACAATTTTTAAATGTATAATATTGCATGTTATGCTGAACTATGTTTGTTCCTTTTGTTGTTAGAGGTTGAGTAGTTAAGTAAGGGTCAAACAGTTCAGGGTTAAAAGCTCATTCTCAAAACAGGAGAGGGAAGAACAGGGTAATTTTATGCTTTTGAAAGTGTCACTTCCTAATGTGTGTTTTATTCACACCACTTGCCACAGAAACTAATAGAAGTCCTAAGGAGTTCAGACAGACCCACTTTTGTTAAAAGAGGGGAAATGAATCATACAAAGGAAGATCAGAAACAAATGATGTCCGTCGATGCTGTTTTGACATCGTGGGACACATTTTAATGCTTAAAACCCCCTTGAGAAGGATTTGAAGACAGAGACAGACCAGCAACTTGACTCAGTGAGCAAGAGAGCAACAGTGAGAGGATACTGTGATCGTAGCATTTGCAGAGAAAGCGTCCTATTATTGAAGACAGCTGTTTGCAATAGGTGCCCTCATTCTATACTCATGGAACTTAAGATATGTAGATATGCATCTTTTCTCTTAATAATGGGATTTCTCTTCTGGTCTTTTAAGTATTTTTGTGATTTTTACACCAACTGCAATCTCAAAGTTTTACTAAATGTACTCTTAATTGTTCCTGAGGCCAAGACCACCCCTGCTTTCCATACATTCACTGGATGATTTCCATTTTATTGCCAAAATCATCCCAGTGCTGTCATCTTTTGTTTGCCCTATTGCAATTCCCCTGCCTCCTCCTTTTGCCCTCCTGCTGTAATTGAACAATGGCTCCATATCAGCCGTGGTCTGAAAGGACATTTTCTGGGGTTTCCTGGCATTCAGCCCTGGTGCACAATTAAGCATCCGATCCCACTTTTAGTCCTGTTGGTAAAATATTTGGCTGCATGCAGGGTGTTCCTCAGCAGGCATTCACAGTAAATAGGGGGGAGATGGTTCTTTCATCACAAGCCTGTCTAGATGTTCTTGAAGAAGTGTGTTGCTGGACAGTGTGCATGTGTATTATCTTGTTGCAGTTAGTGTTTTTTTATTTTTCAACTAGCTAGTGATATTTTTGTTGTGGAATTAAATGTAGATGAATAAGATCAGAAAAATTATGGTCGCAAAGTTTGAAGCAAAGCCTAACCGCTTCTATAGTGTCTCCTCCAAGACAAATTAAGCCACGTTAAATAAAGGATGTGCACAAACAAATGTGAATTATTTTTCAAGTTTTCATTACTCCACTTAATAGATGCAACAGTCATTTGACTTCAGTGCCACCTCTTTTTGTAGAGGGAAAAACATCCCATCTCCCTTTGGGTGGGTTTGTTGGGTACTAAATATTTCTCTTCTTAATTTTCTAGCACTGCGACTGTCGGTTATTCTGGTCGGGAAATTGTGGCCATTTTGGTCAAAACGTCTGACCTAAATTTGTGCTACCTGACCCGTTAATTGCTAATTAAATTTTACCCGGCTTTGCTCTATAATTTCCCAATCTTTAATATTTTAGGCTTGAGTGGGTGTTAAGACTCCATTGTTTGGAGACAGAGCAGGCTCTGTGGGCTAACTACCTACCCAGCAGTGTACGGTCTGATGCATGGCTGCACAGAGATGGCACCCTGCCACTGTACATGGGTTTGTACCGTGTACAGTGTGTACTGTACAAGGACTTTCTTTTCCTTCTGCGTTCCTTTCTATACATCCCTCCTTGTATATGTGTTTTATCCCCTGCTCTCTCTCCTCCTCCTCCCTCCCTCCCTTCCTTCTTTCTTTACCTCTTTCTGTCCCCTTTCATCTAAAACTCCTCCTGCATTCTTTTGCTTCACTGACCACAGATAGGCCCCATGTCTTGGATCCTAATTTGACATGGTAATTGGATGACAAGTGCCGGTTCACTGTGCCTTCCTCATGAGTCAGCAGAGTTTTCTTGGCTAGTATCTCCCACTCCTGCTGACTGCAGGCACAGAGTGGGGACAGCCAATTGTCCGACACCCATTCAAGTTTTTGTGTCTCCATCTCATCATCCGGACGTCAGATTCCGGGCGGGACCACACACAGTACCACATTACAGTCAGAGGGCTTTTATGGAGAGTATTTGTTAATGGGAATATGAAGCTTGGGTGGGATGTGTGAGCCAATTCAGCTTATAAATCACTACAGTTCTTTTTTGGCAACATGTAGGAGTTTGGAAGACAAAGACAGAGCAGATAATGGGTTTGGTTTTGGCAACTCTGATGACCTGTTAGAAGCCAGCAATTTGTAAGATTGCATATAGTAGACAAGTAAATAGTGTTGCAATAAAAATGTGAAGTTTACAGAGCAAATCTAATGTAGCAGTTGGAGTACTATGTTACAGTCGGGACTGTAACATATGATACTCTCTGTGCACTTTGTGGTGTTATGTCTTAATATTTCTTTTCCAGCCAGGGATGTTAAAATTATGATCTATCACATCTTGTCACTTTCCAGCATCGTCACCATTTTTGTAGTTCTGATCAAATTTAGGGCTCGCTGTCAAGGGTGTAATGTCTGAAATTAATAATTTTTGCATGAAATTGCCTGGAGACTTCACTTAAGGCAACACATTGCCCATACTGGTCAGTTGTAAAGAATTCTCCTGTTGCTTCCATATTCTAGGAGGCTGGTATCAGGGATGACCCATTGAAACATTGAAGGCACGGTCCATGTCTATAACTGTCATTTTTAGATACAGGCAGACACTTTGCCTGTTCTATTGACATTGATCTCAATGTTCTTGGTGTCATCCTGGTAGCATGCCATGTTTTAGGTGCTTCATAACTTCACCCACATGTAATGGACCTTAATGTGTGTGCAGGCTTGTATGCCTAATAGTCTTTTAGAAGTCTAATCTGCCACAGTAACTCCTATCTGATGTAATGGCTTGTAATGTGTGCAGAATACCGACTGAACTATTTATAGACCAGCAGCACACTCTCAAGGGACGCGTGCATACAAGAGAGTGCTAGGCGTGTACACACATGCTTGTGTACATACTCAAGTTTGGACAAAGCACGTTCTCATCTTTTTTGTTTGTGTCTGTGTAGCTTCCAAGTAGCCGTGTGCATGCTGCAACTGTAGTCAGTTATGTATGTGCCTATCAATGTAAGCCCGTTCATCGTGTGGACACGAGCAAACCTCTGTGCCTGTGTTTCTGACGGTGGCGTCCGTATGTGTTTCCTGAAACTCTAAGGTAGTTATCAGGCCTGAGGGATCAGAAAGGTTGAGTTACACAGTTGCAAGCGTTGGGAGATAAAACTAATCTTTACATCTCTTTTCCTTTCAGTTTCTCCCTCTCTCACACATACTTGTTTTGCTCTTTACCCACATTCTAAGGCAACCAAGAAGTCGGGTAGGTCAGTTGAAACATGCTTCACTGCTATAATCTCAGCTTTTTCTTCCCCTTCACTTTTGCTTATTTATAAAATCATTCTCTTTTTACTTGATATTTGCACAATGTCAATGATTCGATCTTTATTATGAGGCCTGAGATTCTTTTCTAATAATCTGTTCAGCTGCTGCACATATATTCAACAGGTGGGTCACCTCATTCATTGTAAATAATATTGACAAAATATTAGAACCACTCGTTCTTTTAATTCACTCCAGTACGACCCCACTACCCACTTTGACCTTTTAATAAAACATGGTAGAATTATCATCTTTCAGAAAGTTTCAACCTAAAAAAACTAAAAAAACCATAACCTTGTAAAAAGTGTAATGCATGGCAGAGCCCTTGTATTGGATTGCATTAATTTGCAGGTGAAATACCTGATCAGTGTATATATGCTTATGTAACTGCTTATTCACATCAGCTACCTAATACCCTGATACACCCCTCAACCTACCGAGCCTATACAATATTAATATTTGGCATTTCCCTTTACTTTTTATTTCAATTCTTACCTTGCGCATTATTATCAGATATTCTATTTTTCAGTGTTAGAAAAGACGTACAGATACTTCCTTGATGTTGAAATGGCTTTACTGTGAACAGATTTTGGAACATACCCGGAAGTTGTGAACCATTGCCACCAATTTGGAACGCATTGCATATTCCTCTGTTCCCATTCTTTTGTTCACACTTATGCCAAATGTGATTATCTGGTGCCGCTTTTGTACACAAACCTCAATGTCCGGCGTCCGTTATTGAAAAATGAGACAATTAACCTCAGTTTGACCTCTGTCTGTTCCCATAAGACCAAGCTGAAAACAATAACTCCATGCTAGACCTTATAATCACATAAGGATTTGCTCATTACTATGGATCATATGTAGGATTTTTTTCCATACTCATCTCGTATAGTTTCTATTGTACAAAGTTTAACAAAAGTGGTAATTATCAATCCTCACTTCCGTGAAGGCATACTGTGAGTAGAGATTTGCTCAATAGAGCTGAATTATGAGTCATGCCTTGTTAACTTCTGAACTGTGACATAAGATGGATAATGACTCAACATTTGTAACAGTTTTCTCTAATCCTGTGTCAAAGGGTTGAGCTTACTAGACAGATTGCCTCTTACAGTTACCGGACTCGATGTAAAAACCTGTAGTGCAGCATGTGTGCAGCCTTACTGGGGCTTTCCCTTCTGTTTGACTAACTGTGACGTACGTGAGGGTGTGTCTCAATCTGTTGGAGCGCGTGAGAGCAGTGGCAGCGATGGGGTGGGTGGGAGAGACAGCTGTGCAGGCTAGATATGCAGTTAACAGTAGGAAGCATTCATACTACACATTCTGCTGCAGTGTGTCACCAGACCGGGTCTCTGTCTCCCCGTCTTCCCTCTGCTGCCCACTCTTTTCCCTTCACTCCTCACATCCGCCTGTCTCCCGTTTCTGCGTATCCCACACACACCCACACCCACATACGTGCCCGTGTGCATGTGCAGTCACACGCTTCTCTGTCTGTCTGTCTGTCCCCTCCCCCAGCCGCAGGCTCAGCCTTTTCCTCTCCCAAACCCTCCCCAAACTTTCCAGCTACAGTAAATTAAGTTGTATCTCTTTGACTGCTACCACTTTTACCACCATTTCCTCCTTCCTTCTGTGGAACTGTGCTTATTCCTGGATTACACCTCACCCACACATGTACACACACAGACACACACACTCCCCCTTTTAAAAAAGTAGGAAAAAAGTAGTGGTTGTTTCAAGGACAACATAAAGCGTTTCTCGCCTCTCCCAGACGGGGTGTGTCAAGGCTTTTGTCCGTCTGATGCCATATTAAATATCTGAGTTAAAAGGAGGGGTGGAGGGGGGGGGGGCTCTGTTAGAGTGTGTGTGTGTGTGTGTGTGTGTGCAAAAGCCTCCAGGTTTTTTGTTCTTTAGAGAGAAAGAATGTTGGCACAAAGCTAGTCACCAGGGGAGAAACAAAGGGTCGGCGCGCTCAAGTGCTGCTCCAGGTTTGTATCATTTCATTTGCTCTGTAATGAGTCTTGTTACTGCTGTGAGAGGCAGAGACATCTGACTGAGGAGTTCAAAGTTAAGCCACAGGGAGGGAGGACTGGAGGGAGACGAAAAGCGAATCAAAGAAGCAGAGAAAAACATACAAGCCAACACGCCCTCACTTGAAAATATTACAACGTTTTTGGAGGCAACAGAGAAGTGACAAAGGCAAAACTTTTTTTTACTCCTTCCTATATTCTTTCTCACTTTTCCTGCTCCTCCTCCTCCTCCTCGCTGCCCCACACCCTTCTCAACTGAACCCTCTCTCGTCGAGCTCTGAAAAGAAACTGAAGCTGAGAGCTCGAGAGGTCTGAAAAAGTTGGCTGCGTCTGTGCATGACTGTGCGTCTGTGTGTCTACGGGAGTGTGTGTGCCTCTCAGGGAGTGTGTGTGTGTGTGTGTGTGCCTGGGTCTGTGTGGGAATGATTACATCAGCCTACTGCTGCCTTATGATTGGTTGGTGAGCGTGTGGTTTGATTCAGTGTGCCTCGGAGCCCGTGGCTGAGGCTGTAACCCTTTGTGAGGGGGAGCGGGAGGGAGGGAGGGAGGGAGGGAGGGACAGTGAGAGAGAGGGAGAGAAGATAGTTGTCAGACTCAACCGGCACTCGAAGCGCTGTACTGTACCTGCTGCCATCCGATCGCTCACTGTCTCTGTGGTTCTGTCTTGTGGGCTGTACAGAAACTGGCTCTAGGTCACACAGACAGTGTTTTCTTTTTTTTTTTTTCTTAAATTTTTTTTTTTAAGACCGAGCTTCCGGCCTAGATAGACTCAAGGACTAGTCTCCAGGCTGTGTGACAGGTAGCACCACTGCTGTCGCCATTCAAATTTGTATCTCTCTTTTGGAGGAGACAAAGCCACAAAACAGCAAGGTTTTTCATCTTAGTGACTGTGTGTGAGTGAGTGTGTGGGGAGCCAGGCTCACTTCAAAAATGCCTTCGTGTTCCCCGGACTGCTGCCTTTTGCGGGCCGTGGAGGTAAGACCGCTGTCTTTCTGTGTTGTACAGTGTACCTCTCCTTGTATGTCTCTGCTTTCCTTTTCCGTTTCCCACCTCTCTTTTTACATTTTAGGACCAATTCTATTTGAAGTACTGCTTAACCGGAGGTGTGTAAATACCTTTAGGGCTAGACAATTTGTCTTCTTCAAGATGTGAGCGAAGCAATAAAAATTAATCAAATATGCCAGCAGCTTTGAATGATTGAGGCTCCCTCGCTTTTTGTCTTGAACATTTCGGATGGAGAGAGCGCCTCAGGCCTGGTCTGTGCAAACTGTGATGCAAGCTGCGTCTCAGCGCAGGAAGAGAACAGAATTTCTTTGTCATGATATATTATGTGGGTAGCATGCATGCATTATATGTGTAGGCTTAGTAGGCGATATTCCTGTGTAGGCTAACAAGGTTGGATTCCTCTGCAGGTTAAGTAGGCTGCAATAGTATTCTCTTAAAACCATGAGGTGTGTATCCTGAGAATAGCTCTCCATGGTGTCCTGACGAAAAGCTAACCCGTGAACACTTAATGCAAGTATATTAAGGACTATTTACCAATGTAGAAATGGCAGTTATATGTCTTAGATTTTTGATGATCCCCAGATGATTTAATGGACAATCATAGCTACATACATATGACAGTTTCTGGATGTAAATGGGCTTCTCTTGAACAAATGGGATTGCGCATCTGTTCTGCACCTGATTTATTATTGCAATATATACTTCAGTATGGTATATTATCTAGACGCATAAGCGTAAGAATTATTTATGGAAACGACATGAAAACAGGTGTTTTTAATGACTTTTGGAAAACGTTATTATGAATTATTGAGCAAAAAACTAATCTATAATGCAGGATGTCACTATACTTCTCATCATATAAAGTTACAGAAAAAGTGTTCATAAAGTTAAGCTTGAAGCATATTCGGCCATGTCATTTCTCTGGATCCCTGCATACATTTTCTTGATCAGCTATAATTGGAAACATCATGCTTACTTCCCTTAAGCTACTGTAGTATACCCATTTGGCACAAGCCGCCCTTTTTTGTTCACAGGCGCAGTTTCTTGTTATACACTACCAGTATATTTGCTGCTATATTATACCAACAAGTTTCTATAATAAATGCTTGTCTGTGATTTTAAACTCCACAATTGCTACATAGTCTTTGAACGTCTGTTCTTTCCTATTGTGTGCTATAATTACAGGTCTGGGTATGCCTATACTGTAGTATATGGGGCGCTATATGATAAATACTATCTTAGTGTTTGAAGAAAATTGCTGGCTTCACCCAGCTATCAGGCTCAGTTTTTAGAATGCTTCGTGTTAAATTACTTATTCCCATAAGAATCGATATTGACAACCTATGTCACATAATCCTCTGCCCTATGTCACAGGTGTGATTGTTTTTCTCCATTTTTTTTTTTAATATTGAGAATGGACATGTTCCTGTTTAAGATGCTCTTCTGTCTTTTGAGTTAAAGACCCTGTTCTTTAGATTTCCCAAATACCTTCAACTGATCTGTTTATTATAATCCTACTGTGTTTTGTCTTTGCAGATTGTGAAGATCTTCAGTGAAGATGGCATGGGTAAAGTGGTGGAGATCCCGGCCGACATGACAGCCAGAGACCTGTGCCAGCTCTTGGTTTATAAAAGCCATTGTGTGGACGACAACAGTTGGGTACTTGTTGAACACCACCCGCTGCTAGGGCTAGGTAAGGGGCATAACCCTGCAGGCCTGATATATTGTTATATCCACACACACAGACAGACACTCACCGACACACACATACACACTCTCTCTCTCTTGCCTGCCCACACACAAACTCAAAGACTTTTGGGTGGGCTGAAACATGCACTACAACCAGTGAAATACACTACTGACCACTGACATCTGCATGCATGTGTGTCCACATACTTCTTGGGCAGACAGACCATTCAGACGCATATTCTCACGCAGGCATGAATTCAAGCATGAATGCATTCAAATACTATGCAGCATATGCATAAACAGAGCCACAGTGTTCAGTGATAAAGTACAAAACAGTTTCAGTGTGAGCGGTTGCTGCGTCAGTTTTAGGCAGAAGGAAAGCTGACACACACACTGAGCTGCTCGTCCCTCACAAATTTGTAGATTAAACTTGCTGTTTGACTTGTGCGCAAAGAAAATAAATAATAATACAATGTATTTCAAAAAAGTTTAGAGTTGCTTTAGTCAATGTTTCATACACTTCAGTTTTTTTTCAGTTTTTTTGTTTTTTTAAGTTGAGAGAAGAAAAATCACATACAGTATTGATAGAGATACAAACATACAGAGTGTAAGCTGGAGATGAATGTTAATGTAAAGCAATGCAAGTTTTAGCTTCAGAGATTCCTAGTTTATTTTACGCAAGTCAATATCAGATTTACAATAAATGGATGCAGTCTTTCCCAGAAGCCGTTTAAATCCCACCAAAACTCTAGCACTTCATGGGAGTCACAAGACATCCTCTGTGGCCTCATATCATAAAATTAAGAAACCCAGCAATAGTTATTACGATGTGAATTTTAATGCCTTTAGCTCCTTAGGCATTACACAATAATTGTGTTTGGTGTTGGCAGAAAGAAGAGTTGAAAGAAAAGAAAATCAACACATATGGCATTTGGCATCTTTAATTGATATTTTTAACCCTGGCAGCTTTTTTTTTAAGGTCATTAGACTGCTTATATTAAAGTTTATTGTGACTTAAAATAAAAAGTAATATAAAATCATCAAAGTCTGGACCGAGATCCAAGACAGTTGGATGTCAAATTTACCTGAGCCCTGAACTACCCATTAAGAAATACTGTCATGAAGAAGATAATATCATTATCTAATTTTTTCCTTAAAATGTTCTGCAAAGGGAATTACACGAAGGGCTCCGAGTAGAAGCCAGTAGATGAGCAGCTGAAGGAAGAAAAAGTGATAATTGAAGGTTATGGATTAGGAGGTGTAGTGATGTAACTGATGAACGCTGTAACTAAATCTTTGCCAACTCGGGCTCTTGTCAGAGTCAGAGTCTGTGTAATGCTATCGATCCAGCACTCTAAATGACACAGCAGAGAGGAGATGATTGATGAGCTCCTTCACGTCACTTTGTTTAGTTCTGGAGGGGGATCACCACTGTCCTGAAAATACCATAGAAGCATTTACTGAATCAGACTGGGAGCTCTACACCACCATTATGTTAAAGGGGCTAAATAAATATTGGATTGTATTTGATAAAGCAGATTTAAATGCATTTTTTGTGGACTATTTTGTTTTTGTCTGTTTACACATATGGAGGTTAGATATTATAGCAGAGTATCTATATACATTTAGGAGTAGCTTAAGAAACTTGAGAGAAGTGGGAGTAATGTGTAACAGTGTTGCTTACTTTGCTTAGCTTAAGATTTGTTACTTATTGGTTTTATATTTTTGTGCAATAAATGTATTGTTAAGATGACAAAAGGAAAGTAAGTAAAAAATATGCATGCACTATTCCAGGGTTTATTCGAAATGTTTAAACTTGTTGCTACCTTAATAAAGAAGAGCAGTGTGTTTCTGTCGGGGAGATTTTGTGTTAGACTTGGCATCATAACAGTATGTTAGGAAAGCCTGTGGCCAGCTGAACGTTAGAAAACCCAACCTCCCCCTGAGGAGAGGGCGATTATAAAGCACTTATGGAGGACAAGTTAAGCCTGTGCTCTGTGCTCATGTCTCTACAGTTTAACAGATGTGGGAGAGAAGCGAGCGTAGTTTTATGTCGAGCAGTGTGCCTGGTTGTGAAACGTAGCGAGAGAGAGTGAAAAACCCAGGCGAAAGTCCTTGTTTTCTGTCGTTTCATCTGACAATTTGTGTCAATATATGCCTTTGTTTTTCCACAGATTTATAGTTGTGTCTTCACACGGGCTGTTATGCTGTCATGTGAGGAAACTTTTGCAAAATATATTGCATTATTCAAAGTACAGCCCTCAAAGCGCTAACCTAATATTTCACCATCCATCATGATCTGATTACGTTCTCATCAGTGCTGCCAACATGATGCTGCCAAATACAGTTAGGTTGGCTTATTGTGAATGACATCATGTTTGGCATGAAATCACTCTATTCTATTATAGCCCTTCTTCTATTCTGGCACACCTGTACTGCAACCATATTCTTTTCAGGTCTGGAATAACTACTTATCGTGTTTTATGTTTAGGAGTTTGACTAAATGAGATGTGATGAAGCAGCAGCATGCTGATTGTTAAAATTGAAGGGTTGTGCCTTTTGCAAGTACTGTGTGTGCGCATGTGCGTGCATATTCGTGCACATGTGAATTTGTATTTGTACACATACAACAATTCTGTAAAACTGTGAGAACTATTTTGGAACCAATGTGTATATCATATGCATGATTTGCATATACATTGTTAGTAGGTGAATTTTGAAAATTGCAGAATTGCATATTTCAGCCAAAGATCTGGCTTGTTTGGATTGGACATTATTAGGTTAAATATCAGTCATTTAAGAAAGTTAACCCTTACAATGTTGCTTCTCATTCACCCATTTACTTACTAGTGGCACTGGATCCCATTCTGGTGCTTAACATCGCAGTCTGGCAAACTGACTGTGGCAAATAAAAAACAAATTGGCGACGATTGTAAAAGCTGCTGGAAAATTTACAGGTTGACCACAAACACCACTAGAATTCTGCAGTTTTACAGGAAAGCTTGCTTTATATCATCCTTTTATTCTGAATTTGAAATGATACCGTCAGGACGACAATGCAGGACACCTTTGGGTACTGTAAAGCTGGATCATTCCAAATACAGTCAATATAAGGAACAAGCAGCTTTAAATATTCCGTTACATTGCTGATGTTGATTGCGTGTATGTGTTAATTGTTTGCTTAACTGATTGTGTTATTAACAGTCATTATCTAGCTGTTTTGGACATGTCATCTGGTTTTGTGCTGTCATTAGGTTTTAAACAAATTTACTCTCCAGTGGACAATGAAGTTTTATTCTGTTCAGTTTTTTTGTGAGATGAGGTAGTCTGTGAGATTCCTACATCTTTCTATGGCTGCATCACATCTGCACGTGCTGTGATGCCTAATGTGTGCTCATGGTTGAGTGGTAGACTAGAGGTGAAGTTTCAGACAGATGCAAACAATAGTGTATTTGAGGTGAAGATGTCTATTCTTGTACATAGCAGCCTTCCCTTCATGCAATGCTGAAAAGGATAAAATGGTCATTTGCGATAAGTAACTCTGACCTTTACTCATACACCCCAAAAGGTTAATAATTGTGAGACAGTGAGGTTGTGTTGCCAGGGTGAGTCACTGACACGAACATGAGTGAGTCATTAGACGTGCGACCGAATGAAACAGACAGAAAACTAGGAGTCGTGACAGTGGGGATGAAGAGGGAGAACAAGGGGACACATTAATGAGATATAGATGTAGCATAGAGTTGTAAAGTTAGGTTTCTCTGATGTTCTCTATTAATATTAAACAGAGGTATCAGACCATGTACTGGTATTGCAAATGTTTGTTTGGTTGCAAATTTTAATTAAACCTACTGGGAGAGGAATGTTTTTTTTTTTTTTTTTTAAATCAAGGCATTACAGAGAGAGCATGCAAGGCTGTTCTGAGCAACTGAGTCACGTCCGGTGTCAGAGTCATGATCAAAATGCATTAATCACAAGGACACACAAGTTGAATCACATCCTCTTTTATTCACAGCTCATTTATTGAGCACAAAGCATGAAGGACCAGTTTGCAGTTTGCTAAACATGTCAGACGACCCCCAGGAACATTATTGAGTGGTAAACTGGCATCCAGTTAACTTCTGACTTGTTAAGATGGTCAGATTAAAAACAACAGCGATCTTGGTGCAGACATTTTCGAAAAACTGCAGCCTGATTCTTTATTTGCTATGGAAACGGATGACAAAATCTCTCCTTACTGACAAAATCTAACCAAAGCAACTGTAAATGGAGTGCCTGTATATTTTCTGTTCATTTCATTTTAATGAAATTCCTTTCCCTAAAATTTTATCTTCAGAGGTCGTTACAAATTTCCATGGTGCTTGACATAGCAAATGTTGTTATTGTAAACTTAGACTTTTTGTTCAGGTTCTGATCTAAGCTTTCACTCTTTTAACAGAACAGTTTATTAATCAGTGTGTTTTTTTTTACTTATCTGTAATTATATAAATAAGATTTAAAGATTAAATTTAAGTTAACTGTTCCCATCCCTCTTTCTGCCTGTCTTCCCTCAGAGCGCTGTCTAGAAGACCATGAGTTGGTGGTTCAGGTCCAGGCCTCTATGAACAGTGACAGTAGATTCCTCTTTAGGAAGAACTATGCCAAATATGAATTCTTCAGAAGCCCCTTGGTAATTGCTTTTTCTTTGACACTTCTTCGCGTGTTTTGTCGCCCGTAATATGCCACTGTAAAAATACACCTGAAGATTTTGTTTGAGTGACCATTTGATTTAAAGATGAAATGACTGGCATGTTTTGTTGATGAAGTGTCTCTCTTTGTTTTATATTCTTGTGTATCTCTTATGAGAGCTGACTGTGCTAATGAGACTTGGTTGATGTGTTCTAGTCCATCATTAATTCCTAGTCTATAATTATTGTCACATTGGCTGATATTCTCTGTCTCCGTCTTTGTCTGTCTGTCTCCACCTTTCTTCACCATCATCATCTTCTACCAGACGTTTTTCCCAGAGCACATGGTTGCATGGTGCCAGGAAACCAATCGCACGATTCCACCATCTCAGCTCCTTAAGGTACACAGAGCACACACACTCTTACACACACTTACACACACTCTTACACACACTTACACACACTCTGTATCTGTGTCTAATTCTCTACCTTCTTCCTGTCATGCATGCAGATTAGTTTACCTCAAAGTCAGCAGCTACCACATACTGTACAATCAAGCTGACATACCTCACCTCTGACCCTTAGACAGAGTGTCTCGTCAGAGAATGCAGTAATAACTACTGTTGATCCCCTGTTGACACGTGACGTCTCGACACACACACCGCAGGCCCGACACCTGTGATGGATGGAATTAAGCAGTCAGAAATAGAAAATGCCGTGTTCTTCTTCACCTACAAACTGAAAGTTTGCACAGTGCAAATATGCACGTGTCATGTTACTTATCTGTCACACGAACCACTCACTCACACTTACAGTGACTTCTCAAAACATACGAAGAAAAGGGAAATCTGGAAAAAGAGCAGACAAAAAGGTGACTTGGAAGAGCTTTGGTCTTAATGGATGGTGGGTTTACATGCAGTCTGGCTCTCTCCTGTGTCATGTAATGGAGCTGTCAAAGATAGAACCACAAGTGGAATCCATCCTTTCACCCTTGCCGCTCACAGAAAGCTTTTAACTCTCCTGCTGATCACGTAGACATTGTGCTCCATTAAGCTCCGCACAGAGGAGTCACTAAATGAATGGGGAAGGGGTGAGCCAGACTTGTGTCCCCAGTGTTTGACTTGCTTTAAACAAAAATCTTTGCCCTCGTGTAGAGTGCTGTCTAAACCAAGATGTTTCTGACCTGAGCTCAGCCAGGTGTTTGCAAAAGTGTAAGGTGCAGTGCTTCACCAAAAACATTTTTTGTGTCAGTGTACATTTTGCATATGTCTGAAATTGCTCACGCATGAAGCCCGCTGTAGGATGTTTCCAAAACCCTGAAAACATGTGCTTTAAATATCGAGGAGTTCCCTGGAACAGTTTACCTTCTAACCGCAAGCCACAGATTTCAATTCAGCTCTAATAACTTAACCTGCCACTTCATAGTATGATATTTTTTGTGACACGTGGAAACTACAAATTCCAAGTACTTCTGAAACCCACAAAGAACTTTAGGCTTTAAGGCTTCCTTGTAGAAACATACCACATCTTGATTCAGTGTATGCACTCTGTCTCAGCAAACACACCTTGTGTTCTGTCTAATCTTTTTCTAATATGCATAAATGAGGTCTTTGGAAGTTAATTGCTGGTTCATATTTTTGTGTACTTGCAGTATGTGTATATTTCTGCTACGTAATCCAAAGCAACTGCTCTGCTTTTATGACATCGACACATAAAGGTGTTAATTAAATTGCGTGAGTGCACACAGATGAATTGTCTTTGTTGCTCTACACCCTTTGATTTTTCTTAATGTATAATGTTGTGGTGGCTACATGGATTTGTAATATTTCATGCTGCCGCCCATCTTATCAGCTGTCAGTCTTGCACTGATGCAAGAGGCCCAGATGACACGTTTCTTTGATAAGAAGCATTCGCCTCCTCGCTGCGATTCCTCTACAGATGGTGTCTCCTGCTGCTTTCAGTAGCTAGCTGTGGCAGTGACAAAGAGCTTATAGGCCTTTAGATGGGATCCAGTGTTGTCCTGCTGAGACACAGAGTCATTGATGGAGAACATTACAGCATGAACGCATGTAAATTCTGTGTGTGTCTTGCTCCCTCTTTCAGAACTTCCTAGCCACTAGTACCTGTCCAGAGATCCAGGGGTATCTGTACGTAAAGGAGGTGGGCAGGAAGTCGTGGAAGAAAGTTTACATGTTCCTGCGGCGCTCAGGACTCTACTGCTCTACAAAAGGAACTTCAAAGGTAATGGCAACTCTGTCTTTTCATCTTTCATCAAGGAATGTTTCTTAAATGATGTAATTACAGTTATTAATTTATCACTGAGGAATTCACATGCATGCTGTATGAAATGTTACAGTAATAACACTAAATTTTCCACATTAAACATAATTACCTTCAAAGAAGGTAATTATCATCTTGTTATTGATGGTGATCTCTCCCCATGTCTTTCTCTCAGTAAACCTCCAGGCTATTTCTCTCTCTTTCTCTCTGTTCTGACTTATTAATAATTTCTGTCTGCAGGAGCCCAGACATCTACAGTTACTAGCAGACCTAGAAGACAGCAACATCTTCACGGTCATCACAGGCAAAAAGCACCACGGCGCACCAACAGACTACGGGTTCTGTATCAAGGTCAGTGTTGGTGAGCGATGATTGATGTTAGCTTTTCATTTTTTACAGTTTTTATTATTTTTTGTATTCAATTTGTTCACATTTTAGATTGTGTAGATGAGCAACCACGTTAATACTACTTTTCTTTTACCAGCTAAATAAATTCTGTTATTCAGTAATAATAGATAACGATGGTAGCGATGATTCTGAAATATGTTTGCGTGCAGCCTAATAAAGGCCGAGGGGAGTTGAAGGAGTTGAGGATGCTGTGTGCTGAGGACGAACAGGGCAGGACCTGCTGGATGACTGCCTTTCGACTCTTTAAGGTAACAGCCTATATAGCCTCCATTTACTGTAGCCACGGTAAAGAATTTATGGGGAGGGGTGTAAACTTTTTACAACATCTGTAGAATACCAGCAAACCATTAAACGTTGTTTGTGCCCTATTTAGTTACTAGGTTTAACAGTGCGATCTGTTTTCTTTACAGTACGGGATTGTATTGTACCAGAATTATAAGATTCCTCAACAAAGAAAAACATTACTGTCACACTTTTCAGCACCAGTGGTAAGTTTCACTTCAAGCACCCGAACATATACACAACTGAGTCCCACTATCCAAATACCACTTCCTTGAAAATAAACAATGATTGCATGAAAAACCTGTGTGTGTGTAATCTTGCACGCACTAGAAACGGCTGTTAGACTAGTCTGACCAGTTGGGGAAAGTGACATTAATCATCGTTTTATCTGGATTTGTACGTAGCTGCACCCTGGAAGTTGTGCTGCTGCTTTGAATGCACGTTTTAATGGACTTCTGTCTCCCCCTAGCGGAGTGTTTCAGAGAATTCCCTCGTGGCAATGGATTTCTCAGGGAGGATAGGCAGGGTGATTGACAACCCTGTGGAAGCTCAGAGCGCTGCCATGGAGGAGGGACATGCGTGGAGGGTGAGACACAACTTTAGATGATATTTCTGTCAGCGAAGCTAGAACCGGAGCTCAAAACACCTCCACAGATGGGACTATTTATTTTTCTCAAACATTTCTCTGGTTGTGTTTATTTTTCAGGTTCTGACAAAAGCTTTTTAGCAATTTATAAAGCTTACATCTAGCATCAGTGCAAATATTGAATGTCTCATCTTTATTCTAATTCAAGCCATCTTAAATTCAATCCACAATAATGAAGTCCCTTTAGAGCATAATAATTGCTTCTTTCAGAACCAAAATTCTTCGCAGGGACATTTTTGAGCAGATTTGATAATAATTAATAAATTGGAGATCTACATTTCTTAGTTTCTTGCTATTCTTGCCGCTGTGCACAAGATTATAGTTTATCGAGTCATTTTTGGTTTTGGTTTAGCACATAAAAATTTTTCATCATTTGTTGAGAAAATTACAGTAAAATTACCCAACTGAAGTGCATAAACTAATCAGTGTTGTGTTGTCTCTTTGTGGCATCTCTCTCAGAAGAGGAGTCAACGAATGAACATATTAGGCTCCCACAGTCCGCTACACCACTCCTCACTAAGCTCAGGTAAACTCAGCGACTCTTGGAGATGACAAAATAAAGCAGCTGATTTTTGCTAATTGTATTTTCTCTGTAGTCATCCACATAGCTCAGCTGTGGTTCCATGGCAGGATAACCAGGGAAGAGTCCCATCGCATTGTCCACCAGCAGGGGCAAGTAGATGGGTAAGTGAGCTGGATGAGTTCACACATGCAGTTTTTCCATTCAGTGTTCAAATATAAACATAACAAAAAGAGTAGTTTTATTTTTCATCCCGTTAATAAACGAAACTTAGACCAGCTCATATTTTCCTTACAGTGTCCTCTTTTCTTTTGTTGCACAGGTTGTTTCTGCTGAGGGTCAGTCAGAGTAACCCCAAGGCTTTTGTACTCACATTGTGCCATCATCAGAAAATCAAACATTTCCAGATACTACCGGTATGCATTTCTTTAAAATAGTTTTTTTAAAATACTGTACAAATATATTTCTATTAGTTTCTTAAAAAGGCTGATATCCTCATTTTCACCTTCGCTGTCTTTCTCTCCTGTGGTCCTGGACACCTTGATGTCGTCAGTGTGAAGAGGACAGCCAAATCTTCTTCAGCCTTGACGACGGCGCCACCAAATTCACCGACTTGATTCAGCTGGTGGAGTTCTACCAGCTCAACAGAGGAGTGCTGCCTTGTAAACTCAAACACCCGTGCACCGCTGTGGCCTTATGACATCTTTGGATCATGACCACATGAACCCTGTCATCTGATCAGACTCTGCCTAAAACAAACGAGACAAAAGAATCTCTCTGTCGTTGGTTCTTTTGGTTTTATCTTTCTAAGAAGCTGGTGAATTGACTTATGTTTGTTCGTTGTCGTTTTATATTGTTGTGAGTCTGCCGGAGACTGCTGACTTGTTGGATTTCTTTTAGTTTGCATGGATGTTTGAGGAGTCGGATGCACAACTTGCTCATGTCCTTCCTCGGCTAAGGAGGGGGAGGATAAAGGAAATGAACACTGCCATTTGTGTCAATGCTGTTGCAGTTTCTTCCACAGTTTGGCTACCGATAGTCATCAATAAGCTTGGACCCAGAGACCCTCAAAAGTTTCATCACACAGCTTTGTCTTCAGCTGGACAATCAGTAGGAAAACTCAAGCTTTGTGTGGATCACTATGCTCTCGAGGTTTGACTGAGAACACGGTCCCATTCAAACTTCAGACTTTTCATCACACGTCCTCAAAGAATATACTTTAAATGGAAAGTTGATTGTCTCCTAGTTAATGCAATTATTGAACTGGGAATGGCCTTTGACAGTGCATGACTTCTCCGAGTTACTTAACTGTGAGATGGTGCTACTGCCCTCTTGTGTCATAGACATGCAAAAACATGTCCAAAAATTATCAAGGATGAGATCTGGAGGCACCAAAATGAGTCTTACATTTGGGATTTGGGGACGTCACGTGTTTGTCATGTCAAACGAACCCGGAGAAAAAGGCTGAGGGAAAATCTGGAACAATTGAAACGAATATGAATTTGTTTTTTTTGTTTTTTTTTTGTAAGTGGAGAATTTGAAATCTGCTTTGTGGAACCTGTCATAATTTTACTCATTTTTGACCACACGGGCATCCTTTTCTTTTTAATACATTCATTGTAGTTATGTATTATTGTCAATATTTTCTTTAATATTTTTTACAGCCACTCTTTTCATGCTTGATATTTACAACTCTTCATTATTCACATAAGCTACATTGAGGTCATTTTCTACTTTATTGTTTTGCATGTGCCCATTCCCCAGAGTATTTTCAAGTCAACCTCCACAGAAAAGTAATAAACATCAATCAAATGACGTTGTCATTCAGGTTAAAATGAAAAGTAATAAGTATCGTTTGACTGTAATGTTGGAAATTACATCCGGATAGCTATTTGTAAAAAATTAGCAAGTGCAGTCATATTCTGTAGAATTATCCAATTTTCATTGGCTGCAGCTAAATGCATATTCTATCTGTTGTATAAGATAAAGCAGGGGCAGAAGAGGGTAGTCTTTTTTTTGTTATGTATATTATCCTCACCGTGTCACAGTCGAGAATAACCACTAGTATTTCCTTTAAGAGTTTTACTCAAATAATCCTCAGCAAATCAAATGAACACAATCTATATTAGTGTTTGCCAAAAACAAAAAAACTACTATATAATGGGACCGTCCCAGTTTTTGTCCCTCTTTTGACCTGTACAGCAATTATCTCCTACATATTGGAACTCAACGAGAGGTTGTCCGACTTAGAGGGACGTTGTTAAATATGCTCTAGTTCAACATTAATCGTAGACTCTGTGCATTACATTCCACATGATGCTGCCTTTTCCTGCCTGGTCCTTCTTGTCCACAGTATCACATGTATACTTAATGCCTACCACACGCCACATAATTATGATTTCAGACAAATTTGAAAGCAGAGAGGTTTGTGACACGTCAGAATATAGTAACTAACTGTCAGCTGGCTCTCCTTCTTTTCCTCCTGTGTTTTTTCTCTCTCTTATCTTGTCCCGTTATACTGTTTTCAGCCTTCTGTCGGGTAAAGTGAAAATACTTGTGAAGCGACAACAAAAAACTGGAAACACTCACAGGATGCATTTTAATAATTTTAAATAATTCCCTTTTATTTGGGTTTTACTGAGAGCCAATGACAATACATCAGTGTGTAGCAGAAACTGACTCAGTCAAGGTCAGCCATTGTTAGGTTTAATTGTAATAGATTACTCATCAGATTCTGATCAGAATGCCATTAAATATGTAACACGTGAAGGGTTAAAGCCGACCAGCTCAAATTTTAGGAGAACATACACTCAGTGGTCACCTCCATTAGGTAAACCAATGCTCTCTAATGAATTCTAATTTTGCAGTGTGTTTATTACTGAGGTTACAGTGAATGGTGGTCTCTTACCGGAGGGCATTTTATTAATGGGTAGCTCTAAAAATGAAAAAGTAGAATTAATGCTCGAGCTGCTCTATTGGGTTGCATTAGACTGTGCAGGTGAACCTAATAAAGTGGCCAGTGAGTGTATATGGTAAAGCTTGAAGTCCCTGATTGGTTTTCAGTTGAACTTTAAACTTTGCTCTTGTTTGTCTCTTCACACAAGTCATTGCCATTGAAATCTTACCACTAACAGCAGTTTTTATTTTATTCCTACTCCTACAATTTCTGAACTCCCACATTTTTAGTCCTTGTTTGATGATATCTCTCCTTTCGGCCACCAGCTAGCAGCTTATTACTAACCTGTTTGTACAACTTGTTTGTAGTAACCCACCACCAACAGTGATTTTTGTCTTTTTTTTTTACCTGCAATCTGTTTAAATGTCTGAAATGCAGAACAGTCACGCTACATTGACACGACGTGCATGGTCACCATTATTTATCTAAGATGCAAAGACTCAGTCATTTTTTTTATAATTGTTGCTGCAAAATGTATTTATTTATCTGGATGTGACTGATTACTTGAAAATTTTAGACTTTTTTTCTTAGCGCTGTTCTGTAAAGATTTTTCTTTTGTCATTACCGTTAAATGATTGACCAGTGAGATATGATTATTATAGTTATTATTGTAATGACATAGCATCTTTTTTTAGTGTTGATTATTCAGAAAAAATCTTTCATCCACAGTTGTTATGAAGTGATGTTTTGAAACACACTGGCATCCATAGAGTTAACATTTTCATTCCAATACACGACTTGAGGAATGTTGTGAAACTTTACACAGAAAGGGGGTTTCCCAAAGTATTAACCTCCTAAGAATTAATTTTTCCAAGACTTGAACCAATTGTTTTTTTTTTTTCAAACCCATTTGAGTTTCAAAGCCTCAAGTTTACGTCTTGTGGTGATTTTAACTAATAAATCTGAATTCAAGCAATAAAGCCAAAAATGTTTTGGGAAACTGGGTCAATATTCTCATAGTCCTCAGTTAAAATGTCTTGGTTTTTAAAATAAATAGTAGATATTTGGATTTAAAATTTTTTTTAGAATTAATAGAATTGAAGAAATACATCACCACCACACAGTTTACTGTTAATTTCTACCTTTAAAACTGCAATGAAAAGACAACATGTAATTCAGATCACACTAGAATAATTATTTTTGCTACTTTTTCTTTTGTTATTTCGCTTACAGCATTGACTTCCTTTCAGCAGAATAAGAAAACTTAAACAAGTAGGTAGAATTTATCACTTGCATGGGTTTGTATTTTGAGTTTTTTACACGGATCCTGTTGCTGATACATACGTGTTTTGAGGACTGGATTACAGCAATACATAAATTGACCTAGAGGTTGCTGAAATTATGTTAAAGTATTCAGGCATCACAATGTTTTTAATGTGATCTATTTCTAGGAACTCTACCCATGTACACTAATCCTCAACCTCTCAATATGAGATTTTTTTCTTTCTGACAGACGTGAATGGTTATAGATGGTGACTTGCGAGGGACAGGTCCGGTAGCTTTGTAAAGTGCATTAAAACTGTCGCAGGGTCATATTTGCTGTAAAAGCAAAAGCCAGAGAGTAAATTTAATGTCCACATTTTTACATTTAACAGAAATGAATGTAACTGGGTTGCTCAGGGTTGACTTGGGACATGCTATAAAAACTACTGGTCCTTCAAAACTCTAGGACTTTGTGTACAGTGTGGTGATCAAGGATGACTTATGAACATTTGAGTTTCATTAAGCTGGGAATTATGAACATTCTTCGTTATTTTGCACCACCTATCTGCCAGTTGTGATTACTTGAAAATATTCTTGCAACAAAATTAAATGTATCCAGTACTAGTTATGAGTGCATTTAGATTAACTGTGTTTTCATTATTATTCTTCAAGCTAAAATACTCTGGTACCTGACTTAAAGCCCCATGTTCAACAATGTTGCTTTCAACCTCAGTTATTTCGCTGGGCAACAACCGCTGATGTTCATGCCATGAGTTCTAGTAAACTAGAATAAATTCTAATCTAATCTCAAGTTTCTTTCTAAAGATTATCCGGTACACACAGATTAGTAAGTAAAATAACTTAGTGTAGCACATTGTCAATTTTGGAAGTTAGGTAACCTGTGATCAAAGAGGATGGCTCCTTTTTTCTCTGCAGAAACCAACCCTAATATTTCACTGAATGACAGACAAAGCTGCCCTTCAGAAGGGCTGCTCACGCTAAAAACCTCCATTTTAATACGTTTTTGATTTTAAAATAAAATTCAACAACAGAAAACACTAAAAGATTCTGGCAAAGGTGATCGGTTATCACATTGGCTCTTGTGCATTTTCATAACTTCACAATGCAAGATGCCATGCCTGTACAAATGAGTAAAGTATAAATATATCTATATATAAAATATAAACTATTATGTATTTCAGGGAATGCAAAAAGAAAACAGTAACTTATCTCTTTTAGTAAGGGAGAGCTCCTGTATTCAAAATGTGCTTTGCTTCAATCTGTAAATAGTTGAATGGCTTATAAAACTTAATTGTAACCTTTTCAGGTATTTTTGTACAAATAAGGGACTGATATATTCTGTTTATTGTAATTAGAATAAAACATTAATACATTGATATAAAAAAACCTAATCTGTCTTCGTCTTTATTGAAGTAGTCACTCTTGTTTGAATGTAATGTTATGTATAAGTAATAAAAAATTATTTTAATAGAATGTTACACAAACTTGTGCTATTTACAGTGTGTGAATTACTTGTCATGATTATTGCCTGAACAACTGTGTGTTTTCCAGATTCAGATGTGTCCAGTATCTGAGAAGCAAAGGTTTACAAACTGTAAACCCCTTTCCTGGACTCTTTTCTCCACTAGATGGTGCAGTGGCACAATTTAATCATCCATCCATCCATCTATTATCTGTCACCCCTTAATCTGTGTTGGGTGAGGGGGTGCAGCCTATTCAAGCTGTCATAGGATGAGAGGTGGGGTACAACCTAGACAGGTCTCCAGTCTTGACCTAAGGGCCACAGAAAATCACCGTGTACAACGCTGAGCCACAACGTCTTAATGATGTCATGGAGGACAAGGGTCAGCATAGCCACTCTGAGCTGTCTGCAGCTACACAGCCCCAAAGACCCCTGAGCTGATTTTACCACTTTATGTGTTGACAGGTTGTTAGTCTATAAGGATTTACCAAGATCTTTTAATTCATAATGTATATGAAACATATGTTAAGTATGTTAGTACATGTACAACCACCCACTGGTTTTATTGTTGTGGATGATTAGGTGAGAGTAAGAGGTATTTTGTCAGTTAATTTCCTCACCACCATAGAAAGACCAAAACATGCATTTGTGTTGGACGCAGAAATCGTATAAATCAGTTTTCCAGCATTGCCTGTGAGGCTGGTTCCTATTGGCTGCCCTAATCGAGCCTGATAAGGTGGGGGTGGCTCATGGAAAGATAAAAGGAGCAAATGTCTCCTGTCCTGCTCACACACTGACAAACACGCTCACCACGAGCTTGTCTGTCCCTCTGACTGTGGACGCCAAAGACGAGAACAGGATCCACCTAAAAATGTGAGTATACAGATGCACACACACACTCATGCACATATATCCAACACATCTAATCCTAATCGAGATAAGGATAAAGGTTCTTCTTCTCAACGGGAGAAAGCGATATGCAGGGTGAAGCACTTGTTGCATGATAAGAGCACAGAGCAATGTTCACATTTCGTTCCATTTGAACAGGCAGCACAGGAGAACACTGCATCAGGTTTATGTTGGAGGCAAATGAATTTACTGTGCTACAACACGTGTAATGTCAGGCACAAACTTTCTTTGAAGTTGACAACTGCATTCATAAATGTCGCCTGTAATGATTAAGTTGATCGTGATGGGGCTCTGTTGTAAACAGGTTGATAAAACTGCTTTCTGGCACACTGTGCTATGCAAGACTGAGTTTACAACAAGGGTCTGTGAGAACAGACTATAAACCTGTTGTAGATATTAACACGTTTTCAGCTAGTGAGCTGTATTTCATTGTCAGTCCATAAAGTGGAACCAGCCCATACGACTGACTGCATGTGTTGGTGAGGGTTCATAGATACAGTATGTGCATATTGTGAGATCATGGTTAGGCAGTGTGTGTCTGCATTGTAGCATGTGCACCTGTTCTGTAAATGAAAATTAGATTGCTCATTATCTTGTGAAAGGCATCCACAGACGCAGCAACGTAGCTGTTTGTTTCGTTTTATTTCCCATATTAATGGGAATAACAGTAAAATAACACTAATCCTAACAACACTGCATGGAGCCAATATAGAATAAAATCTGAAAAGAATATTAAAGTGGCAAAGCCAAAGATTGACATCAGACAACGTCTTGAATTTTATTCAGTGGTGATCTTAGATTCTTGGTGGCCCAATGCAAAGCTGTCACGCACTGTATTGCAGAGGTCTTCACAGATCTACTCAGATGTGCAGAACCATTAGCCAGAATTTGAGTCAGACTGGGTCCGATTGAGTTGGACTGAGGTCTCAGGTCAGGTCTGGTTGACCTGTCCATTACTAAAGTGGATCCAAGTCTACAAAGTGTCAGGTTGGCTTCAAAGAGAGAAAGCAAACGTTGAATCTCACAACTTGCTGTGAGAAGGAAAACCAGTCACCTTTAAATGGAAATACAATTGTCTTTAAAACCCAAAGTCCTGTTTTAGTTTCTGTGACGTTACGTCTGTTCTGAGAACATTAGGACTTTCAGCTGGTGTGTGGATGCAGAATTCTTGCTGTTACTCAGTGGTGGATGAAGTCCTCAATAACTGCACTTAAACAAACAATAATGTGCTCCAGTAAAAGTGTAGGTACCCACTGAAATTTCTACTTACGTCAAAGTAATTAAGTATATGATTTATATTTACTAATATTAAATTAAAAGTACTTGATTACTTTACTCTGTCATTTTTAAATGGACGAGTGTTGCTTCATGTTAATAAATGATGGTTTAAAGATCTAATGCTTTTTCCAGTTTTATTGCTTTTTCATGTCGAGTGAGAAGAGGTAGGAAGAGGTAGAGGAGTTCAAGTTCAGGAATCAGGAATCCAAAGAGTAAACCAGCTTCCTTTGAGTACTGCTAATATGTCTGCCTATATTGTAATGCAACTTTTATTAGAAATTTAGTGGGTAAACGTCAGTGGGTAAAGTATCAATAATCAAATCTACTTAAGTACAGATATGTGAAAAATGTACCTGAGTACCTTTCACCACTGTTATATCATAATCAATAAGTTATATCATCAATAAAGATCAGTGAGCCTTTGCAAGCACACGATATGACACCACCTGCACCATGATTCATGAGCTTGAAGGGTTTTCATGTTAGTTTGACTTGTGCTAGTTGTAATACAGATAGTTCAAGATATTCATAGTTTGAACAATCAATCACACAGGACACACGCGGAAAACAACAAACATTCACATATAAAACAATAGTTTAAATATAAATTTTTAAATTGAGGTCATCTGAAAATGTTCTATGTTCTATGCTGTTTAACATATTTAGATGTGAATACTTTCAAATAAAAGCTGAGATTTGATCTTACGATGTCTTTACAAATGTCTTTCGAGTATGACAAACACAAATAAATAAATAATAAATTAGTGGTTGTGAGATTAATCCACTTTGGCAATCAAAGGATTGATGTTTTAGTCCCAGCTGAAGACAATTTCATGTATTGTATGTTACATTGTTATTGTATATATTACATAATTAACTTTGCATTATTTTATTTAATATTAGAACCTCGTGGCTCCACATAACACAGTTGTGAGTAACTATAAACATTTTTATCATCATGCTCATCATAGAAAAAACTGTTAATGTGCTGTGCTGCAGTGGTAGCATGGATGCTGCAGAGTTCCGACGCAGAGGAAGGGAGATGGTGGACTACGTGGCCGACTACCTGGAGAAAATAGAACAGCGACCGGTCTACCCAGATGTGGAACCGGGGTACCTTCGTTCTTTGATCCCCCACGAGGCCCCTCTGGAGCCTGAAACTTATGAAGACATTATGAAAGACGTGGAGAGGGTCATAATGCCAGGGGTAAACATTTATATTAATTTGTGAATTTGTGAAGTCATTCTTGTGTAGAGAAGGAGCCTTTTCATTGGTGGAATCCTGTTTGTGAACACATAAGAGCTTATTTAGCAATCTGATTTCAACAGGGTCATAGGACAACAGCTGATTCACGCTTTCTCCTATAACCC
Organism: Channa striata; assembly: GCA_033026295.1. Lineage (NCBI taxonomy): Eukaryota > Metazoa > Chordata > Actinopteri > Anabantiformes > Channidae > Channa > Channa striata. The sequence goes on along the minus strand of CM065175.1, from coordinate 11,072,476 downwards.
TCCAATATTGTGTAAAACGCCCCTGATTACCAAACTGAGAGCTGCTCAGTTGTGTTGTCTACGTGAGGGACTTTGAATGTGACTTTGTGACTACTTAACAGTTCAATGGTGAAAACATTGTGATGTTTGGTGCTGCCAGAATAACCTGGTGGCCTTTGTGGTTTACTGTTCTTTGACTCTTATTGATTAAAATAGTGATGTTAGTACAAAATACAAAGTCACCATCACTAAAGCTGTAATATAGTAACAAATGCTGTGACATGCTCTGCTCTGTAAAGAAATTGTGCTGATATGCCGTCACACAGATGTCCTGTGTCTGCAGATAACACACTGGCACAGTCCATACTTCTATGCTTACTTTCCATGTGCCTCCTCTTACCCGGCCATGTTGGGCGACATGCTGAGCGGGGCCATTGGCTGTATCGGCTTCTCTTGGGTAACAAACACCACATGTGTCTCTGTGCCTGACTCTGCGTCTTTACTTTATGTAGACATCAGGTGCACAGACCGAGCACGCTGAGATTTGCCACTGTTTTTTTGGGTTTCAGGCTGCCAGTCCCGCCTGCACAGAGCTGGAGACTGTGATGTTAGACTGGCTTGCAAAAATGCTGCAGCTGCCTGAGTGTTTCATAGCCGGGACTGACGGCCACGGAGGCGGGGTCATCCAAGTAAGTGATGGTCGTGTGTGTTCGTGCTAGGTTAAATCATTCAAATAACCCAGCTTCAGGAAGTTATCGGCTTGTATATAGATTTAAATCAATGTCTCCTCACTGTCAACTCAAAGGCTTCACACTTTGGGCGAAAACAGGGTTGTGGGAATCATAACTTTTTCCTGTTTGTATTGCTGGTTTGACTTTCAGAAAGACAAAGTCGTTTACACGCACCCAAACCTATATTCATCAGCAGCTTGTAGACTATTGATTGATTGTTGCTTTCTCTGCTGCTTCACACCAGCTGGAAATTTGCAGGAAATTGCCTTTTAATATGTCATCCACAGGCGGACAGGGAAGATGATTATGGTGCTGGGATTGTTTCGTGTGGTCAAAGGCTAAACATTAGTTTAGTGTTCCATTGACTGAAAAGGAGGATGCTGTGTGTGTGTGTGTGTGTGTGTGTGTGTGTTTTATGGGTAGTCAGCAGCAAAGCATGAGAGTGCACTCTGATGACAGATCATTTCATGCCTTTTCTATTGTGACCATCTGAGTGCAAGGGTGTGTTTGTGTGTGTGTGTGTGCTCATCTGGTGTCATTGTGGTTTTGTTTCTATCTTGTCACTCGCCTTTTTAAGTGCGGCTTACCACCTCACTATGGCAACCAATGGGGCTCCTCTCACTGCAGCTGGGCTAATGAGCGTTGCGACGGCACATTGCTATTGTCTATTATTACAAACGTACAGCATCACTAAGGGGAAACCGTGACCTTTGATTTGCTTTTTACTCATGTGTGAGCCATGTCGAAGCAAAACAAGGCGAATTTCATTACATTTAAAAAAAAATTAAAAAAAGACAAAGCCTTAAATGTCATAAATAAGTAAAACAAATATATGATTAATAAAAAATAAATAAATAAATGAGATTAGTTAACATGTCTCTGGGTGGCTACAGATAACTGTTAGATAGCAGACAACCTTGGAACGGATACACAGAAACTTTGCAAGATAAAAACATGCACATTAGACAAACAACGCTGTGTTTCAACAATCTTCATAAGAACATAAGACTCATTTGACCTTACAACTAAGCAAAACGTAACCATTGAAATTTAATCACTTTCGGATTTTCCCATCACACAAACCCAACAGGACTGAGAACAGGTTCCTTAATCAGTAAAACATTTATTTCCTTACTTCAGTGAATTTGTGCTCATAAAGACAAGAACTGGAACAGGTTCAAAGGTACATGATAGTTGTGGTTGAAAAAAAAGAGGCATTGTCGGGTGTTAATGTGGGGCTATAAAGAGCTCCGTGTTCCGAGGCTGCTGTACTGTGGTTAACGTGCTGTGTAAGCAGGAGGGAGACAGGAAGTACACTTGGGCACACTGGGAAAATTGATGTTGGCTTTTGTTTGCTTTACTGCCTTGGAGCCAGCGTTAATCACAGTGATGTGATGGACAAGTTCATTGATTGATCTCTTCTGTCACGTCTTAAAGATCCAGCTTGATTTGAATCTGCATATAATTTTGACACATATAGTTGTGAGCGATCTGTGCTTGTTGATTGAGGGATTTCTTATATTTCATTGACTGACTCGTGGTAATGCCCCCAGACACACCGGAAAACACGCTTCACTTTATTAAGTAGCCTCAAACTATTGTCCCTGCATCAGGCAGCTTGGATGATGACGCACAACACAGTTTTTGTCTTCCTCCAATGAAGAAGTGTCACAGTGTTCAAATCAAAAGTGTGTGCGCATTAATAGGACGACAATCATTCTGTAGGGGCAGAAGATAAAGGAGTTGATAGATTAATATCACACACAATCCGTTAATAGTGAGAACGTTGATGCGAACACTAACGTACCAGTTGTATTCAGACAGTGGCATGCTAACGTGCAGTCCTTTGATTTATTGTAACAGTTGTCTTTCTCATACTATACACCGATCCTTTCTGTATCTGTATCACCAAAAGGTGTTTCCAAGAAGGTCATGTCAAATTATGCTCAATTCAAGTCAAGATGGTGAGTGAAAGTTTGCTGTTTGCCCCGGCAGCACAACCCAGCAGTCCACCGAGCAGCAGAGCAACTAGTTTCTTGGAATGTAATTTCATTTGCATGTATTTAATTTTTTCATTTTGTAGAAAGAGGTCAGTAACATTCACCTTTAGTCCAATCCACGACAGCCGAGCGTTGCTTTATAGTTTCTTCTAACTGTCCAACAGGGCACAGCCAGTGAGGCGACCCTGATGTCTTTGCTGGCTGCCCGCTGCAAGGCCATCCGACGGGCTCAAGCTACCAACGCCAAAACACCAGAAGCCGAAATCCTCTCCAAACTGGTGGCATACACGTCCGAGCAGGTAGGTGCAAAAAGATATTTACAGTATTACTTGTGTCTGTTTCATGACTTTAAACCATTTTTATTTTTAGTTATTAGGCCACTAGGCAACACTAACTTACAGGCCGCGGTGTGAAGTACTGGTCATTCACAGGAGAAACGATCAGGCAGAACAGAAAAACCTAACGCAGCTGTGCCTTTGCAAAGGTTCTGCACATATGATGATTTCCATAAATGATCCCACTTAAGAGCAGTTCATGCGAAATCTGATTCCTTTGTGGTTCCCTCAGTAATGGGAAAAGAGTTTTTCAGTGATTGAGTGAGACAGAGGGTCGGCTGGGCTGTGGCGAGCTCTGATCAGGTTTAATACCAGGCTGACTTTGTGATTGAGTTAGGGAGTCGCCCGAGGGCCACACAGACCTTTACAGAGAGAGCAGTTAGTTGTTTTTCTACTGAAGAACACAGGTCGATCGTTGTGCAGGTCTAAAGTAAGTAACAATAAGGGAAAAAGGTTTAAGGTCAAATGTCGCAAATGTTGCTGAAATCTACAATGTAGGCAAAATTTGGTATCTTGTTCTAGCACAACCACAAATATTTTAACATAATGAATGTTTTCTTTTGTGCATAATATTACCATTTATTGTAATAAATCTAACATATTACACAAATGTAACTTGACATTATGTATTTCAAAGAGGTCTGACATGATTAGCTATGTGCCACTACATAAAATCAGTTAAGAGGTTTATCTTCACACCAAAAGCAGGAGGGGACTTAACTCTGTGATCCAACTACGTGCTTACTTTGCTCTTCTCACAAATGTTGCCCGTCTCCTTTCACAAGGCTCATTCCTCAGTGGAGCGCGCGGCTCTGATCGGAGGAGTGATGATGAGGAAAGTTCCCACAGACAAAAGCTACGCTGTTGGGGGTGACGTGCTTAAGAAAATGGTGGAGGAGGACAAAGCAGCTGGACTCATCCCTTTCTATGTAAGAGGAAAACTCGTCAGCATCTGATCAGGTGCCACAGAGATAACACATCTCCAGCATTGCGTTGTGTTAATGTTACGCATTTGCCACTCGAAGCACCACCAAGCACAGAGCTGCCTGTGATGCTGCTGCACAAACCCTGAGGCATTGTTCCTGCTGGACGTAATGCCTGTCTATCTGGTTAGGGACAATAATCCCTGTCTCAGCTGGACCCACAGATCACTATCAGTCTGCAGTATGGGTCCGAGTCACCTGTGTGCATGTGTCTAAACTAGCTGGATTTATTCAAATGACAACTGGACATGTTACAGTAGCTACAGTTACATAACGTGTGTTTCTGGCACAGAATTAAATTTGTCATCTTTGTGATGTATAACACGGCAGAGGTTACAAAGCACATTAGTGTCTTTATGATTTGTTTGTGTCTGTGTGTTGCAGTTCTGTGCGACTCTTGGCACAACTCCATCATGTGCTTTTGATCACATCACCGAACTCGGACCCGTGTGTAAGTCAACTGCTGCAGCACACACAACTGATGCTAACAAGGACTTTCAAACACACACACACACAAGTTGACCAACTGCATTTAACTGTCCTGGTAATAATGGGATTTAAATGATTTCTTTCAACATTTTATTTTATTTTACAACACACACTCATCACACATTAATTAAATGAAATCCACGAATATTTTTTCACAGGGTTTAATTCATGTTCGGATTTCTCGGCTTTTGTCTTTTCAGGTAATGAGGAAAATATCTGGATGCATATTGATGCAGCATATGCTGGGAGTGCATTTATCTGCCCCGAGTTTAGGCCTCTGTTGAACGGAGTTGAGGTAAAAATGTAATAATACACAAGCATTAATATCAATATAGTGCACTGACACTAGTGGCAAAATTTCAATTTTCCACTCCAGTATTTTTGTAAATAATGTTACAAGGTGCAATAAAGTTTATATGTGATCAAAAAGTTAAGGCACAGATCGAGTTGGTGCTGGATGATAAGAGAATCTTTTTCTGTTCAATTGTTTATGAAATATCTCACCTATTATCTATGAAAGGAAACACTTACCATGACTGATTATTTCCAGCTGCCTTATTTCTGTTTGAAAATGGCATAATGTTAATGTCACGGAGTGAGTAATAGGCCAAACAATCGGCATAAGACGTACGAGCATCAATTTGCCTTTTGAGGCTGCAAAGCTCCTGTTGCTCCTCAAGCTGTGCAGAGACGCAGAGATAAGGACAGAGTAATTTCCTGAGGCAGCGTTGGACCTTTTATATATCACTGTTTATTAGACACACGAGTTCAAACAATGTTGGGAGACAGAGAGAAAAGGCTTGACTGCGCAATGACCAACTGTTGCTCCGTCCTTTCTCCTATGGACACTTGTCTGTAACGTGCGCTTTTAAATATGGATGATTATAAGGTTTCTTCCTATAGTCTCGCAGTTCTACATTTTCTAGTGTGTTTGATCTTTAGGATTCTAGATCTTTCCTTCAGGAAATAGACAGTGAATGACAAGTTCACAAACCTGTTTAAGGCAAATCTAGTAATGTTTAGACCACATCTTTACACAAGTCAAGGCAAGTTATAGGGCAGCAGCATGAACATGGGTGTTGGTCTTTTTGCATGAGAGTGCAGCTCTGGTGGATGGTTGGTTGCTAGGATATGAGTGACGGGCGAAACAGGCAACCAACTCTTAAATCAGTCAGCATGGCGACTGTCATCCAAGAACCTGGCTCACATTGTCTCTCTGTGCTGTGTTATTGCCTTTTAGGAGGTAGAGAAAAAGGATATTGCAAAAGATATCAAACAAAAAGATGAGCACAGATTAAGGAGGGGTTTCTATTCCCTGTCTCTTTGAATAAACCTTGGTGAGAAAAGGGCTGTTTCTCATGCACTCTGCAAGCTGTGGGCTCAATGGTCCTCTTTTGCATTTCAAATACACATGTCTGCTTTGGTCCAGATAATAGTGCTGTGAGAAGCTTGTCTCAGTGTCAGTAAAAATAAGTAAGATGTACAATTCTCTAGTGTGTGTTTCTGCAAATATTGTGAGCTTATGTTAAAAACAATATGGCCAATGATTAGCTTTCTTTTTCTCTGGCACCTTATTAGATTATTCTGGTAAATAAATAATTAAATACACAGCAGTCAGCAGACCTGAGTGAAGACCGGTGATATTAAGCGATGATACTTTTGTGTTGACTTTTGTTTTTTCGTCTCTGTAGCTTGCAGACTCTTTCAACTTCAACCCACACAAATGGCTTTTAGTCAACTTTGACTGCTCTGCAATGTGGTAAGTCTAAGACATCAATGAACACTTCCACATGCAATAAATGTCCTTCAGCGGTGTAGACGTCACTAAGAGTGAACATGGTTTTCAGTGACTCTTATCATACGGCTCTCGTGTGGATTAAGAATTTGCCGAAATACTGCAGACACATTTGGCAAAAGACATCTCCATACTAATTAAGCATCTTTTGCATTTGTCAGAAGATAGAGCAGTTTATATGAGGGTGACTCATGGTCCGATAAACTAACAATGACCACTCACTGCGGGAACAAACCTGATATCCATCTACACCTCAGTCATTTGCACAGTAAAAATAGAACTACGCCTTCCATCTGCCCCTTCTGTCAGCAGCAAACGAAATGAGGTATGCCCTGTAAAAGATGGAAACTGAGGTTGTTACAGAGCGAAGAGGTTTCCCTGAACGCCTGTTGCTGTTTTAGCGGGCAGGCACATGTATTATACTGGGAGGTCTAGAGGAAGAAGACATGAATACATTTATGGATGTAGTGAGATGAAGGCAGTTGGTGTAAGAGAAGAAGATGCTGAGGATGAATTAGATGGAGGCAGACAATTCACTGTGGAGACCCCTGCACAGGAAAAGCTGAAAGGAAAAGGAGACTCAAACAGACGTTTTAGCAGATGTTTTATGCCGTTTTGTGGATTATTCATGAACATACATTTGTGTATTTTGTCTTGCATAGTGTGATATTCAATGCTGCATTGAACATATATAATATCTAAACACAGAAAAAGAACATTGGATTTTGAACAAAATTATATTTGGTGTTGAATTTTTCTCTCGTCAACGCCTGTCGACAGGGTGAAGAAGCGGACGGACATAATAGGGGCCTTCAAGATGGAGCCACTTTATCTGAAACATGAAAACCAGGAGTCAGGTAGAGTCCCTGAAATTATCTGAGTGAACAGTCACAGATCAGGTTGATTGAAACCGGGGTCTGAACCATGACATCAATACGCAGCTTTTCAGCCTGGGAGGAAGATGATTAGTACATGCTAATTTAGTAAAGTAAATCTGTATTTGTAAGGACCAAGTTAAGTTTCATTCCCACCTTTTATTTGAATAACTGTCGTAATGTAGTGGGAAACATTTTGTCTGGTCCTCAGACCTTGTGGCTTACATGTTGGCCCAGGTTAAGATGTGGTGGCAGGATTAAATTTAGAATTAGGGTGGTTAAGATAAATGCATTGTCACGTATAAGTCCACAATAACACACCACTGTGCATGAGCGTGCGTGTGTGTGTGTGTGTGTGTGGCCCTCACAATCCTATCCTACCTGAGGTTAAGCTGATTTACTGTATTTGTGACCTAATTTATTTAATACACCTCATTAGTATCATGCATTGTCCTGCCACAGTTAAACTTCAAAGTGCTGTTTACAAGTGTGTGGTGTTTAATAGAGACTCATTAGGGCTGCAAACACCCAGGATCAAATTTGAAATGACGACTAATAAAACTAAAGTGCTACTACTGCATGTGGTAAGTGCTCGCCGCTCGGCTGCAGATGGACTCACACCTGCACTATAATTTATCTGATAGACAGTCAGGAAAAAAAAAGACAAGCTGCTACTTCCCACCACACTGAGACACCTGACCAAAGCCTTCTCTCATACAATCTGGACTCTTCAATGTAATTAGTGGTTATTAGCACCAGCTAACAGAGGCTTCCATTCTGCAGGCAGAAGCTGTCTGTAGCCAGTGGTCCGTGTGGGCTGAGATACAGGGGGTGGGTGCAAAGACAGCGGCACCTGGAGAATGACACAGTGCATCTAACAAAACTGCAGTTTTGCAACCGATTCATATGTGAATATGGAATGTTCAATGACAGCAATTTAACTGGACTGCTGCAAGGGGCATGTTTCAGTCTGTGTTAAAAAATCTAACAGCTTGTCATCTGTTTTCTCTTTAACAGGACTAGTCACAGATTACAGGGTAAGATGAATTATTAATGAATTTCTGCCCAAAATGTGTAACCCAGCAGCGTGAGTACTGATGTGGTCCTTGTTGGTCTATCCTCTCCCCTGTTCCCCTCCACGTGCGTCCTGCAGCACTGGCAGATCCCACTAGGAAGAAGATTTCGCTCACTCAAGCTGTGGTTTGTCTTCCGTATGTATGGACTGAAAGGTCTGCAGGCTCATATACGCAAGGTAGGAAACCAACCAAAGAATCCGCCGTGGGTACGGGAGGGGCAACACAATAGCACAGGTGGAATCATTCCCGGCTAAAAATCAATTCAGTATAATTTTAAAATAATAAACTGTGAGTTGCTGGATTCTCCACTAATATTCAAATTAAACACATATTAGATTATATGGTATGTATGTATGTATAATATATATATATATAATGTGTCAATTGTTACTTTTACTACCACCCATTTGGACTGTTTTAAGTCCATTCACTGTGTTGTCAGATGTCATTAGCCCATAAATGGTTCAACAGTTACTCTACGACCTCCCAGTAGATTATTATCATGCACTGTGGAGCGAGTGAACATGATTATCATGGTTATAACAATGAAAAACACAGAAACATGTGAGTTAATGAAACAACATTTTGATAAAATGTGTCATATTTGCTATGGGAAAAAGTTGTCTCCATGTCTCATTCTCAGACATAGACGACAGTAGTAAACCTGGTGAGCTGGGTGGGAGGTGGAAGGTCTCATACTGAACCATAATTATGGGCTGATAACAACTGGTGTGATCTCAGTGAAACTGGCTGAGGTCCCGTCCTGACCCAGACAGAGCAGAGGAAAAGTGTTGGGTGTTGAAAAAGAACTAGATAAAATGTAGCTTTCATAGCATGCAATCCCAGTGTTTTTAACTTCAGCGTAAATGGCTGAAGCAGAGCAAGAACTGAGGTGAGTAGCTTCAATTTTTCTCTTCTTCCATCCCACTGTCTCCCCCCTCTTCTTCCACCCAATTGCTGTTGAAAGAAAGATAATCACATATGCCCGGTCTTTATGGTAAATGCCACCCCCACAAACACACACACACACACACACACACACACACACACACACACTCACTCCCATGCATCATTCCTTCTAATCCTCCTTGCTCCTAAAGTCCCTTCACTTCACTCTCTCTCTCTATCAGCACATCCTGTCAGTTACATATCGTCTGTCTGCTCTGCATCTGCTCAGCAACATTTTCTTTTCCTTTCCCACCCGTAACCATCCCTTTCCTAATGCCTTTCTTCTTGCTACCCTCCCCCGTCTTCCTCTCTCCTGTCTGGTCTGTCAATCAAATGGGCCTGGTCTGTGTTTACTCTCCATTTTAAATGAAGTGGCAGAAGCAGCATGGATCCCTGAAGCCATAACGCATCACATGCTACACTACTTTCCTGTACATTCGATTAAATGGGACAGTCTGTGAGTTCGGTTTTTAGTCAATTGTGGCTAAATATTGAGTCAGACAGTGTGTTGGAAACTCAGCATGTGGCCTGTGCTCTTCTCTGTCCTAGACCAGGACAGCACATTTAAATTTTACATTATCTTATGTCTCTGCTTACTCCTCACTGAACAAATATACATTTGTTATAAAATCATTTTATTTGCATGTTAATCATACAGTAAGTATGATCATAAAGTTATTTATTATTACACAGCTTTAAGGTAGTCATCATATGAGTCGTCCATATACAGTAAACCGGCTTGTGAACATATCTGGGTGAGGGTGAATTATTTGTAATACAGAAGAAGCCAGCCGCTGGTCATTTCAGTCAGTGGTTGTTCTCACTGGAGACCAAATCCCGGGGAAACGCATCTCACTTGATCCCAAGTCAATAAATGATGCTGTGGCAGCTTGTTTTGGTCTCACAATGCCGTTTGAAAATTAGTCTAAAGAGATTCAATGACATTTCCTCAAAGCAGATTTTATTTCGTGGTGAATTAGTCGCATTATGAAGTTGTGAACTGAGCCACACAGGCAGGGGACCCCTGCCAGCATGTGTACCTAGCATGATTTTTAAAAATATTTCTAATGTCTTATCAGTGGTTTACAGATCAGATGGAAACATTTCATCCATGGAAAGGTTCCACTCTGCCAAGCGAAGTATTGTATGGCCAATTGATCCAGGGCTGCCATCTAGTGAAAATAATAAAAGTTACAGCCGTGTGACTGTCTTAAACTGTCTCTAACTTATTCCACTTAATAACTGATAATTCCTTTGTTATTTACCTTTCCAGATAAAATATATTTTACTTACATTTATTAGTGGACCATGGACCGATGCTGATCTTAACTGATAGCAACAAGCAACAGTGCAAAAGCTCTTCATTTTATATGTAGACATAACATCCTGACCAATCCAATGCTCTGCCGTTTTACAACGTTCTAATTTCATAGTTTAAGGTTCAAACTGTGAGGAAGGGGATAATTCAACATATGTTTATTATTGAGGTCAAAGTGGGAGTGGAGTCGTACTGGAGTGAATTATAAGGAGAGGTGGCTCCAATGTTTCGACCAGCATATTTAATATGAATGAGGTTGTAAAAGTAGAATTCACTGTATTGGAGTCACTGTATTGGATTGCAACAAACTGCACAGGTGGTCAGAATGTTATGCCTTATATCATTGTATATTATCACACATTGTATACAGCGCATGAAACAGAATCTATTTCCCTTTTCCCCTTTTTGTTTCTTTTTTTGCAGCAAGTGGCATTGGCCAAAGAGTTTGAGAGTCTGGTGCGAGCAGATAAGAGGTTTGAGATCTGCGCTGAAGTCATCATGGGACTGGTCTGCTTCAGGCTTAAGGTAACAACACGTAGACCTGCTTTTATGAATGAGCTTGATAAATCCAGTGTCGTCATCACCAAGCACATCAGAACGGGACGAATGCACAGAAAACAATTTGTCAAAGTGTCCTTGAGCAAGACACTGAACCCCCACCTAGTTGCTCCCAGTGAGCGTCAGCCAGCTTCATTGCAGCTCCCCCATTGGTGTATGAATGTGATTCAGAATGGGCAGATAAAAAGAAGATTTTTGAGCAGTATAATTTCATCCTTTTTTTTTTTTTAATTGGCAGAAAAAAGCAAAGGCTAATAATACTAATAATTACTCATCTAACAATTGCCAAAACATGAGTGCTAGCAAGGGAGTTGTAAAACTGAATCAAACTTAATTGTGCAAAATTACAATAAATAAACATCCTACATTTTGAGACCTCCTTAATGCAGTTTCAATTGGTTTTGGTTATCATCCACGTGAAGATGGAAACCAAAGTAGTTCTCTTGGAGGTTTCATGTAGATTGATTGAAAATAAAATTGGGACTAGCACTAATCCTCGAGGGACTCTTCAATGCATCTAAATTTATCTTTTCCTTTTCCTGCTCCTCTCAGGGCTCGAACGAGCTGAACCAGAACCTGCTAAAACAGATCAGCAAGAGCCGAGAGATCCACCTGGTGCCTTGTCAGCTGTCGGGCCGCTTCGTCCTGCGATTTGCAGTGTGTGCACGCACTACAGAGTCCCGTCACATCCAGCAAGCATGGCGGCACATCACACAGTTGACCTTTGAGCTTCTGCAGGAGAACAGTCATTGACCCGGAGCCCGAGAGCTCTGAGCACCAAAGTTAGGACAAAAATTCCGTCTCCTGTTGCAGATACAAAATGTCTTGAAGGTAATGAACAATGATTTCACAGTAAAATGTGTATCCAGTCTTGTAAGCAGTGCTGGTTTTGTGATGTTGCAAATTAATGTGCGTGAAAAATACTCAAAACACATCAAGTCTCAAAAAACATGTTCCAGTTTTTCCATTTTCTATCGACAGCTTGCCTCCTCACTGACGCAGCTTTTAAAAATCACACTATTAGTATTTTACTGTTCTCATCATGCAGTCTTGTCTTTAACGTCACGTCTGTGTCTTCTGTGGGTAAAGTTTGTTTTGGTTTCAGCTATGAATGTATTGCACATTCCCTGTGATAATAATAATAATAATTTAATGGGTCAAAGTGTGTGGCGCTCATTTACATGTTCAGTAATATATTTTAAAAGAACGATTTCTAAAAACCTTCTGTAATAGTGTGACAGTCTAAAAAGATGTCATGTGCTTTCCTCCCAGCATTAACTGACAAAACAATCTCTAAATGAAAACCACTTGTTGCATGTACAGTCCCTCCCATCTCTGCCGCGGACATTTGGAACTGCTTTAGCATATTTTGGGGGGTTTTGAGGACCATCAGCTCCATTTCTCAATGATGTATTTAACAGTACTTCAAGGGATATTCAATGACTCTCAAATGGCTTGTATCCGTGCCCCGACTTCTGCTTTTTAATAACCTTTTTGCAGAGTTGCCTGGAGTTTTCTTTTGTAAATTCTCAATTGTTTGGCTAATATACTGATTCACCAGTATATGGACCTTCCAGATACTGATGTCTTTGTATTATATTTGTACCACAGTCCTACATTCACTGCATTACTGACTTTTGAAACTAATGGGCTGCACAAGTGATTATTTTTGTGAGTTAAAAAGGGGTGCATACTTATGCAATCCAGTATTTCCCATTTTTTTATTTCTAATTGATTTGGATTACTCTGTAGTGGTATTTTTTCATTTAAAATGAAATTCTTTCTTCATAATGATTCATCTGTTAACCACCTTTTTAGTTAGAGGTTGCCGGGATGCTGGAGCCTTTTTATGGGTTCTGTGGTTTATAATATATGGAAGCCAATTCATGAAGCGTGCAAGCTTGCAGAATTCAAGTTATCATGTTAAACTCCTTTTATACTGTCAGTACATTCATTTATGTTTAATATCAAACAGCAGAAAGGGCCTACCAATTTTTTACAAAGTTATAATAAATTCAAATTGTATTTTGTGTACAGTAAACATCTATTTCCTCAAACTGACAATGTAGGTATGTTATTTGAGAATAATTTACTACTTTGAAGTTAAATTTAATAATTACATTACATTCATTTGGCTTTGCACCCTGCCCATCAGGTCATTCCAGTCAGCACTGTGCGGATCAGAGGTGTGGGACCCTCTACGTTTCTCAAATTAAGTCTATCATCATGTATGTTTAGCTCTCAGGACTGAAGGTGAATTGTCATGATGAACAAATGTGACATCATCAGATCATTTATTTTCATGTCTGGGAGGGGATATGTAAATTGGTGTGGTGATCAACACACCTTGTTGTCAATTCACATGAAACATGTGTCAAGTGTGGTTCAAGGTGTTTTCGCTTTGTCGTGGGTGTTTAAATAAAGTCTACTGTTGTCCACGTGGTTTTTGTGCCTTTCATTAGAAAGTGCATGGAAAAAATAGAGAGGGGTTAAAGTTTGTGAAAAATAATAGTTAAGTCTAAACAGACATGTTACAGCCTCTCAACAGCACAACAAATGTGTCTGATTAAATTACTGCATGTAATTACAGATTATTTTTAACAGTACGATATTATTATTGGTTGTTACACAGCATTTATTATTGGTTATTATTGGTTATTACTCAGCAGATATGACTCAGCCTTCTCTGACTGCCCTAATCCGTGAGGACAAAAGCCGGCATTCTATAAATACAGATAAGGATTCAGAATTAGAGTCCCTGATTACCATTGAGAATCACTGTCCGATTAATTCCCTTTATTCAAAAGCTAAATGAAGGTGATTCTGCGTGTGACACCCTCAGTAGAAAAGTGTGAATGAATTATGAATCATCTGCATCATCAGCAGGTTAACTACAACGACAGAGAGGACAACACATGGTTTAAACTGAGTTATTAAATTGTGAACTAGCATGATGGGACACATGGGACATAACAACATTATTACATGGGTTCTAGTTCAAGTACGTGCAATCGTGCTTGACCTGTACAGCCTGTATGAATAAAAGATGGCCCACTGTGTTCTGTTAGGTTATTGAATATAACATGAATTTTTAAATGCACACAGAGAGATAGAAGTAGAGCGGCTTAAATACAATATGAAAACAAACCTTTATATTTCAGTCTTCATGTGTAATAATAATAATAACGATAATTTCTAAGGTATATCTACAACTTTCCCATAAGCACAGTACAAAAAAAAAATCCTAAACCAACTTTCCTCCTTTAATTTCTCTTTACAAATGTTAAATGTTATAAATGTTTCTAGTATTTAAACATATCATTTAATAGAACAAATCAGACTACCAATAAAATACCACTGGCTTGTAGAAACGTTATATCAAAGGTGTGTAAATCTTCCAAATCGTTATCTTTGCTGTAAATGAAGAAACTACTTTTTGAGATCGAGTATTTAATGCTGACAGAGGCTTTTAGAATTACTTTAGCTCCCTGTTGTAATGAAACATTTATTGGAGCTCTCTGCGCTGAGTGGACTGATACAAGGAAATATGCACTAATACGACCTGTCACTTGAATGATGAAATATTTGTAAAATGATGAAATATTTGTGGTTACCATAAAAACATTGAATTTTGTAGATTATTAATACACTGTGGCCATAAGTTTAGTGCTGTTCCCCTTTAAATTGTTAATTATAGAGAATAAAAGCCTCTCCCACACTAAAGTGTTATATCTCCATAGGTGTTGCATTGACTCAGTTTGTCCACCAGAGGGCGTCAGACAACATGCTGCCAGGACAAAGACCCCTGAGCCCCTGAAACTCTTTTCCAGAGTTTTGACAAATAAAGAAAATGACCTGACTGTGTCTTTGTGTAAATCATACTGGTGTATGACTGCAGCTTTTAGCAGCTCAGCAGTCAGCACTGTCAGAAAAACAGACGTTCAGAGCAGTAAATGTGGAGTTTTGAGCCAACCCCAAGCCTTTGAAAAGGAAACAATGATAAATAGCCTTTATCTTTATATAAGTTGTCTCAGTCCATTAGGGACATTTCCATTTGAAGGCGAGTCCTTTAATTATACCGTTGATGGGGTTTTTACTTGTAGAATATAATGAGGATAAATCAAAAGCTCATTTCCACTTTGAAGTGACTGCTGCTGATGCTGTGATGGATTAAGGGCTCACTGGTGTATATTATTACTGAACTCATGTAACAGTTTACTGAGCAGAAGAGTTACATAAAATCATATTAACTTACTGTCACCTCTCGCCTCCTTTTTGACAGCAGCTTCCTTTCACTACCTGGCCAACTCCAACCAGCATTCAGATGCTAAAGTGGCAGATGTTTCCCCTTGAACTGGAATTGGTGGAGAGGAAAACAGATTTCAAAGGAGTGTGAACAATGGACTTATCTTCACTGAGTGACCAGACACATGACTGTGTGTGTGGTGTGTGTGAATCAGCTGAGAAGATGATAAGACAGCGTTGTTAAACCGTGTCATCATAGCGCATAAAACAATAAGTTAATAAAATAAGGGTGTTGCATGTCGGAGTAAATATAAGTGTGCAGACAGAGAGCAGTCCCATAATATTTGGAAAGTCACACAAAAAAGGGAACCTTGTTCTTGGGTATTGAAGTACTAAGGTCAGAACAAGCGCCTATCAGGTTCTGAAAGATCCCTTTGATTTCAGATAATGCACGAGGCGTTATCGGTGCCCCCATGTCCAACGCGTGATATCAGCTCGAATGCTTACTGAACCCTCACCGCAGCGGCCCTCAGACAGCTATTACTAAACGTCCCTGGTTGAACGCTCACCACAGACATCTTTTCACTTGGGAAATATCAGATGGGAAAATATTACAATCTAGCAGCCATCAGCTCATAACTGAAACTGAAGTCAGAGCTTTACTTGAGAACTTAATGCCTCGTGCTAAACTGTCCACTGATTGCTATTAACACAAACACTTAGATTTCTAATAGGATAAGTGTTTCCTCGGTGATAATTCAATCTTACCATGATGAGAGTTGTTTTACAGCTTTGGTATGAAGGACACACGGGGTTGGGTTACATGGTTCCTGCGAATGTCTCTCTGTAATATCAGAGGAGAGAGTTTCCTATAATGTGGGATGTCATGTCATTACCATAAAGACAGTTTACTATAGTGGCCACCACAGGGAGTCGGGCCTGCTGGGCTAATGAGCAGTGGGGGAAGAGAAATGGAGCAAGTGAGTTTAAAGCCAACCACCCCACACATTAGAAACCCACACATTAGGAGCTTGATGCGTTCCTTTCTATAAGTTTAAAACAGCACAATGTATTACGTTGATGATAACATGTACACACGTATGGACAGAACATTTGCGTCTTTGTAATCGTCTAATGCATTATGATTTTCAACCAGCATACGGTACATATAAAGTGCAGTACAGCATCTTTGTGCCTATAATTTTAGGCCCTTTTTATGATCTGGAATTAGGTTATTGCTCGCCTTGTAACTCACTTGTAGGTCGTGTCGGATAAAAGCCTCAAATAACGAAATATAAATGTAAATCATCAGTGTGTTTATTTAGATGCAACAACTGCAACACGTTTGATAGACATCTCATAATATTAGATTACAGTGACCAGTTCTAAATGGCACAACCGCAGAACAGGATCAATTTCCATGCTCTATAAAATAATTCTGATTATGGAATGCATCAAACAAATTGCATTGCATTCATATTGTGGGTTGAGAGTGAGAGTGTGTAAGTAAGAGAAAATACGCAGAGTGAAGACGTCGGAGCATGAGTCTAAATGAACGCACGAGAGCAAACGAGAAAAAAACTAGAAATCAATTCAAAGAGAGAGCGGGAACAAGACAGAGCAAACCTCATTATCCACTGTTTCTGCAGCTGATATGTTTGAATAGTGACACTTTCTGCACATTTCGTCCTCTAATTGATCTGCCCACAACATGGCCACAACATTTCCTCCCCGGGCTGTGGCATAGACTCGTCGGGGTGTTTAGTGCATTTAGAAAGCCCCACTCAGACACACATACAATCAGTGAGAATGTATCATGGCAGTTTCCCAAATCTCTGCAGACTATCAACGGTCTAAAAGTATTTGAAAGAAATATTCTCCATGTATTTACCTAAGATAAGATGAAGCTTTGTTTTAACAGAAATAACACAAAAGAACTTCAAATTGGAGCATGATAGAGGATTTTTAACCCAGAGATGATTTGGAAGCAGTAACTCCCGCCCCTTTGATTGACATGAACTCACGTGATTGAAAACTGCAGCACGGTGGTGTCAAGTTATTGATCTTAAACATTGTTTTGCTTTAGGTTTTGTAGTTTTGTCTTCGTTTCTATCTTGTTCACCGTCCAAAGACAGACGTGTTACTGTAGGTTTACTGGTGACTCTAAATTGCCCGTAGGTATGAATGTGAGTCTGTGCATGTGTCTTTGTGTTGACCTGAGAGACACTGGAGTCCTGTCCAGGGTGTTTCCCTCCTCACCTTACAACAGCTGTGATTTAGGGTGATTATGATCATCCTTCAATGTTCCTAAATTAATCTAAAAAGAAAAAGAAAACACATGCGGGACAAGAACCAAACTCCCCATGTGATGATCACCTTTTAACTTTACATTCCAGCTCTTTCAATACCCCAATATCAGAGCAACACAATTTAATCAGGTGCTGCAGCATGAGAAGCATTTCACAAAAACCTCCAGTCAACTTACTTAAACCCAGGGGCTCTCATGAATGACAACATCAATCCGCAATCTGCAAGTGAGTTGTTGCCCTCTTGACACTTTCGAGTGTCTGCATTAGTGCTGTGGGATTCCTGCAACACTTGTGCGGACACACCTTAGAATTTAACAGGCCGGTAGATTTACTGCAGAGTGGGACAGGTATGTAATCTTTATCCAGGCGGCTTGAAACATAAGTTAAATGGGGGCTCTCTGCCTTTCTTGTATTTCCCCTCTCTGTGCAAATCGAATTTCCAATGTGCTGTCTTTCCGCTTTATTCAGACCTGTGGGTTTCAGATCTCACTTTAGCGAGCTAAAAATATGTTATCTTCATTCACTGCCCATTGAATCAGACTTGTAATTCACTTTGACTGGCCCCATCAGTATCTTCTTAGTAGACAGTCCAGAAAACCAGACCACCCACATTCTGAAATGTGAAGGAACAGAGGAATAAAGAAGACAAGTGAAGTTGGACAATAAACCTGCCTGTATATTGTGCAGCTGTTACAGTTCTAAATGCTAGAAAAACACCACAAAAATATGACAAATCAAAACGGTGACATGGAGCAAACTGCTGTCAGGAGACAGAGTGCGACTAGCACAGAGAAGCCAAGCCCAAGGCTGCGTGAGCTCAGACTAAGTGGGTCATATTGTGGACTGCAGTTAGCCCAGGGCTGCCTTTGACACTGAAAGGTCTGTGGAACTCGGACTTTTTCCTCCTGCAACAAGAGGGACAGAGGCTTTGCGTGAGACCAGCGTGTGGGTATGGACATGCAACCGATTCAAATGAAAATTAGATGGATATGCAACTATTTAGCATCAGCTAAAAACATTTGGTGAAAATTATATTCTACCTTTCACACATTTTTAATTCACTTTTTCCCATAAAGCTGAAAACATTTTGTTAATTGCTGTTTAATTTTCACTGACATGTTTGGAAAAGATTGATCAATACAGTTTTGAGAAGATATGCAATTTATCTATAAAGAACAAATCACATTATTTCATGAGAAGACATAAAAAGGTTTTATTTCAAGTTTATGGACAATCTGTATTATAATAATAATTAAACCAGTACAAAAGCACACACAAAATTAATTTAATTTATCTGCAGATAAGTTACTGCATAAATACTCAAAAAACCCTCAAACTAATTAGAAATAAAAAATTTAATTTTTCAATAAATTGCAAAATGTAACTGCACAAAGGTATTCAATAATTATAACATTGCAAAGAAAACTGTAATTAGTCAGTTACAGTATTTAAAAAATCTTCATATTATTATTAACTTTAGTATTTTTATTTTTCTCCTCTCTTCCCTTTCTTGTTCTATTAGCAGCTGAATAAACAATGAAAAAAGGAAATTGTAAAAAAAAACGTCTAACAATTTGCTGATGGTTTGCAGAAAGGCAACCGGCATCTGTTGTGGTTCTGTGGTTTCAGACCTTGACGGGCCTCAGCAGGCCCGGAACTTTCCGGGCCTCAGGAAGCGTTTTCTCTCCCTGCGTGATCGTTCTTTAAAGACATGCTCCACTTTCCCAAACAGAAGATACAGATGATTTTGGGCCAAGCTCAAAGATTAGCACATCCAACATTTCCCATGGAGGGTTTTCCTAGGCCTTCACTGCCGCACGAGTGCAAGTATGTTTCAAACTTCTAAACCCAAGTGTGTAACACAGGCTTTCAAAATACTGTAGGCTTGAATTAATTTCCTCCAGAACCGCAGAGGAATTATTCAGCTGTTTAGAAAAGCTTATTAGTACCCAGTGACCAGTAAAGTAAAAATCATGCCTCTAAACAGCAAAGAAAACAATGAATAATTTCCTTTTGTAAATTTGTGTAGCTCAGTTATTCCCTCCACTCTTGCTTGTCCATAAAGTGTAAAAGACAAGTTGATAAATGAGCCCGAAAAAAAAAAAAACAGGCATATTTGACTATAAAAATACTCTGCATCAAATCAGTTTTGGTCTTTTGGAGGTGGATGCATTCTGATGATTCCCCACTTCACTAACATGACATAACACGGACACTCATACCGTTAATGTGGGCAGGTGATGTCTCACGTTTCCTGCCAAATCCCAGCACATGACAAAAACACTAAGACACACACACTCAGACACAATTAGGAGTCGGCTTTCAACGCTTTACTCTCTGCCTCTCAAAACAAAACTCACAGACCAGATGACAGCAGACTTTTGCACTTGCACAACAGTGGGCTGTTGGACAAATGACTCACACTTTTCACTGTGAGAGTGTGAGCTCATAACGCAAGCGGCCGCGCGCAGGTATCAACACATCCTTGACTGTTGGTACCGTACTTCATCCTCTACTTTTTATGCTCCATTGTGCTTAAATCCACATAAGAGCTGACTTTGTGATAACCCTCGCAGCAGATACCCAGCCACAATGCACTTTATCTTATTGATCAGATCAATGAAGTTTACAACCGCGCCCACGCTCTCTTCTCACATTGTTTCATACATACTTGCAAATACCTGTAATGTATCTGTGCCTAATCTTTAGACCCAGACAGCGACGAAAGAACAGCCCCTCTCGGCATCTTTCGCTGCATTTCCTGAGCTGGTGTGGAGGGAGTGGTTGAAATTTGGGATTTTCTACACGTAGCTCCTCCCACGTTGCCTCTGTCCCTCACTCTCTGTGTTTTGCTGGGATCCACCACTCCTGTTCCTGTGGGCCAGTCACTCTTTCTATCTCCAACACCCACGGCACACACACTCCTGTTCACTCTCTTTGTCTTTCTTTTACTCTCCCTTCCTCTGCTGCTCCCTGGTTTCCTGCTGTGTTTCTTTATCCCTTGTCCAGAGTCATCTCACTCCCACTCCATATCAGCTTCATCAAAGCAGCTCTTCAAGGTAAGAAACATGCCTTCGATTTATTTAGGTGTTAATATAAAAACAATGTGCATGCTGCTAAAAAAAAAAATGGACTAATTCCTTTAGAGAGAAGTGTGTTTCATGGTGTGATTTACTCACTACTGATTGAATGCGATTTGCTTGAGTGTGACCCGTCACATTTGTGTTTCTCCTCATGCTCTTGAAAACTAGTTCCTACAAGCAGAGGCAACAACACGTGCAAATATTCATGTGTTATTTGAGTCCCTCCCCAGCTTTTCAAGGTTGTCTCAAATGCAGACTTTGATTGTAAACTGATTACTACTTCTGCTTGTCAAGTAAATCTTTGAAACGTTGCATATTTTCTTTAGCTTGAATTAAGAGTAGTAAAGAATTAATAAGGCAGCTGCAAATTACTGTGTCATGTAATAATCACAACTTCATAACAGAAACAGTGATTTAACAATGCTGGTAATTTTTTGGTAATTTGTTTCTACATGCAGGGTGCATGAAATGTCTGTGGATAGAAAATGTTCAGATATTTTATCCTGGCAGAATTCAAAAGAATGCAAACAGGAATGTGTTTTATATATGCAGACTGGATGAAGTCAGAAAGTGCAGAGATTAAAAGAAAAATCTGTATTTAAAAATGATGGACGTCAATTTAACTATGTGACACACATGAAAGTTAAAGCATGACTGAAGTCAAACGTCTGCCAGAGACATTAGACACGCATCTTGTCACCAGGTTGTAATGACACCTTGTCTAACTGCCTCGGTGTATTTGTTTCTCACTGATGTTGCTATGGAAATTGCTGTGATTTAAAATAGTAACAAAGATTGTACATTGCAATGATTTTTGAATGTCTTCTAATAATGGAAAAGTCAAATATTTATTCATTTATTTGTATAAATGTTTTTTTGAGGGAAACTTAAAAGTAAGTAAGTGTGAGATATATTTGCAGCCGGAACAGTCCTGCTGCTCATAATAAATGTGGTGTGTAATTAATTTTAAACATTGCCTCCATGATCAAAGCTGTGATTATATTTTCCCATAAAATGTATTTGCTGTTAGTGTCTTGAACTGCCTGTTACCCTCTTCTCGTCGGTCCGTGTCAGCTTTAATTTCTGGCTTCTTTCCGTTTGTCTGATTAGCCTCCAGTGTTTTTAAAATGTTGTATGTTTGTATTTGTGCACATCACCATGTTAAAGCTAGAAATAACAGTGACCTAAGACATATTTATTACATCATAAAAGCTAATAAATATGTGGTTTCTTACCTAAACCTAGTGTCCTACATGGGCCAGTGAAGTCAAACTCAGGTCTGTGGTGTAATAGTGTTGCCCTTCGCACATCCTACATCCACCCCAGCCTATAAATGAAGCACTTCAGTTATTGAACAAAATATGTTCTGTCAGTTCATAATCCACTCAATCCACAACAAAAAATGTGATTACATTAGCAGTTTAGTTGCACACGAATGCAATTTTCAGTAGAGCAGACTGTAAATGCTTGCTGGGCACCGACCAAATGCACCATTCTCAGAGTTTTAGGTGGCTGACTGGTAAACAGGTCCACCTTCCAAAACACCATAATTGCTGAAAAAGCTTGTATTTCCCTTGGCAGATTGTGAAAATAGAGGAAATACTTGTTATGTTTGCTGGTATTCCTCGGTCCATCAATACTAAAATGGTTGGAAGCATTTTCATTTCTAAATAAAGTGAACTATTATTGCTCATCATCAGTTTTCAAACATCTGTACGTCATCACTTTGAGAGCCGAGATGCTTTTAGGGGTAAAGTCACTTCTCTTTCTCAACCCTGTCTCTTGCCAACAGGAAATGGGTTCAAAGCAGAAAATTGGCTACAAGTGTCGCATAGCAGGAGTTTTCCTTCTCCTGCTGGCCAGTATTGCAGCCCTTGTTGCTGTTGCTGTCATCCAGGACACCTGGAGGTTCAAAAAGTACAGCGAAGAGGTGAACACACACATGCACACACGACCAGAGGTGCACGTTTACAGTTTGTCCTGTGGATATTTTTCACTTTGACTAAATAAAGGTGCTTGAAACATATCTATATAAAAACGACAGACCTATATAAAACTCATGGAAACAGCATATCTCATGAGTCACTATGATGAAGGGCGGTGAAAAACATCCAACACGACTCTCCTTTCGTTTTGTCTGCAGTATGGCATCGTGATAGACTCAGGTTCATCTCGTTCCAATGTGCATTTGTACAAGTGGCCTGGGGAGAAGCAGAATGAAACAGGAGTAGTGACTGAAATCATGAACTGTAGAGTTGCTGGTGAGTGAATGTGCAGGAAGAAGAACGCAGCTCCGGAGCAAATTGAAGTGAAGGTGGTGGTCAAGACAAAGATAAAAGGAAAATGTTTAGCATTCTGAAGTTCGAGACATATTCCTCCAACCACATTAAATACTGACCAGATTAAACATGTTCACTCTTCACACTTATTACTCCATGATTCTAAAAGCTGCGATGAGGAATTTGGTTTTGCTTTTGTGCCCACAGGTGACGGCATCTCTGAAATGAATGTTGACCCACAGAAAGACGCAGAATCATGGAAAGCATTCAAAGACTGTATGGACAAAATCACTGAAGTCATTCCTTCTGAAAAACACAATTCCACGATCCTCTTTCTGGGAGCCACGGCTGGGATGCGACTGCTACAGTGAGAAAGTGTAACATTACATTCTAGCTTTAGGGCATCACATAATTTTTATCTAAACGCTGTCACCGGACGCCAGCCATGGGTAAAACTCAGTCACTCAGACACTATCACAGTCGGAAAGTGTAGTGGGCAGTACATGAAATACAACGCTGACAGTATTATAGATTCTGAAACTCATCCTACACTTTGATTAATGTTCACACATTGTGGTCGTGCTGGGCCGAGATCACGTTTACTCTAGTGAATAGATGGAAACTTCAGCAGAGACGAACATCCAGTAGCTTTGGTTTGGTTTTTGCTTGTGTGTCCAAATAAGGCTCTGTCTAGTACTGATATAAGTTAAGTATATCTAATATCTAAAATATCAAAAATATTTCAAACATATATATTTATATATGTATATATATTATGTGTGTGTGTGTGTGTGTGTGTGTGTGTGTGTGTGTTTTATATATATAATGTATCTCATTTATTAATACAATTCTTAATAATTATTATTGATGACATTATTGTAGTAGACATATTGTGAAATATGCTCCGGTTATTGAAATTACTCTGGTGCCTTTTTGGAAAACATAAAGCTCAAGCTGGAGACAATTAGTTTAGCGTTAAATGATACCGGCAGACTTTCCTTTAGGCTGTGTTTGTAAGTGTCTGGCTTCATATTTACATGAGAGTGATGTCCAGCAGCTTGGAAACCAACTCTCCCCTAAAAATGTTGAATTAATACTTTAATGCCAGTGACTCCACATTTGACTGCTGCTGCTGGAAAACGATGCACGTCATTGTGTCGCTTTTTCTGCTTTTGCCACAAGTGAGAAGGATCCGCAGAGGTCCAGTGAAATCCTGGCAAATCTCAGAAAATACTTGAGTTCTTTGCCCTTCTCCTTCCAAAATGCCTCCATCATTACCGGCCAAGAAGAAGGCTTGTACGGGTGGATCACGGTCAACTACCTCATGGGAAACTTCCTTGAGGTAAGACACAGAGACATAGGAAGATCAATAACAGAGTCAAAGTGCATCTGTCCACATAAACCTGAAGGCTCATCATATGTTTTGTCTTCCATGTTACTTGCAGAAAAACCTTTGGAACACTTACGTGCGGCCGGCAGGGGCAAAGACAGTAGGATCCATGGACCTCGGTGGTGCATCAACACAAATTGCCTTTGCGGTCCAGGATAATCTCGGGGGGTCTGACTACATGCGTGTCAAACTGTACGGTTACCCTTACAACGTATACACGTACAGTTTCCTCTGCTACGGCAAGAACGAGGCTGAGAAGAGGGTTCTGGACAAAATCATACAGGTCCTCTGCGTTTCTTTCGTGTGTAGAAGAAAAGTCGTGTCTGTTTGTCGGCTGTGTCAATGTTTAGGTGCATGTGTGTCTTTTTGCACACATGGCCAAACCAAAAATCCATTAATGCACAGTTAACATTAGTGTGCACTGCTATGCCTGAGCTGCTAACAGGCTAAGGTAGACCAGTCACGGATGCATTATGTCATTAAAAGTATTGATTGGACAGAGCAGTCCAGCGTCTCTGTGAGAAACGCATTACACTGGGTCTGTTCGCCTATAGCATTTTCTATAGTAGGATGTGTAATCCTGCCTTCACTTTTTTACTTATACGTTACACTTCCTTTTCTGAACGCTCCAGGCATCACCAGACACCAACAACATTAAAAACCCCTGCTACCAAGAAGGCTTCAACATCACGTTAAATGCCTCAGCCATTTATGACACAGAGTGCACAAAGAAGCCCCGTAACTACAGCCCGGAGCAAAGGTTCTTTATGGTGGGAGCTGCTGACTCAGACAAGTGCAGGAGCATAGTGAAGTCCATTTTTGATTTCAAGACTTGTTCCTCATCCCAGTGTTCCTTCAACGGGGTCAGCCAGCCACCGGTCACTGGAGATTTTATGGTAACACGCAACGCAACAACACCAAGAGCATGTACGAAAACGGCCGATGATGGAAAATAACTTGCTGTGCTGCACGTTTGTGCTGTTTCTGACAGGCGTATGCTGGATTCTACTACACTGCTAAGGTTCTGCAGCTAATTGGCACATCGGATCTGGACGAATTCAGCTCCTCGGTTAGGAAGTTCTGTCACAAACACTGGAGCGTGGTAAGTTCTTTAGTACGCTACACAGCTGTATGTTGGGGAAGAGGCAACGGGAATATGAATCTGCAGAAAAGGCGAAATGTCAAAAACTGTATTTATACTTTTAGATGTGTGGCATTGGGAGTATTTACTTCCAAGGCAACTTTGACCACACTGACTGAGGAAGAGCACATCCTTTTATAGTATACGCTTTTACACTGCACATACTGAACAGTCTGTTTTTCATTTTAGAATAAAAATAAGTTGACAAAGTCTCTTCAGTGCCTGTCTGTCAAACAGCTGCAAAATATCTTGATCACACATTCTTTAGTGACCATCATGGCTTGTTAAAGAGTCACTGCACAGCTGCTAATGTGAAATTTGTACATTTTGTTATTATTATTAATTCTAAAATGGTTCCTGCAAGTGTTTATTTTCCCCCTTGGTTTTAAATTTGTTCCTCTTCATCTTCATTGTGTAACTGATTAATTTTAATAGCATATCCCAAAATGTTTTCACTCTTCAGACTAAACCCGGATTTTGTTTCTCTTCCTTTCAGGTGAGGACTGAAGCTGACGGGATGCCTGACAAATACCTTAGGACTTTCTGTTACGCAGCTAACTACGTCTTCACTCTGCTAACAGACGGATACAAGTTTGACAAAGAGAGCTGGAAAAACATTAACTTCAAAAGAGAGGTTTGTTGATAAGAAGTTCATCTCATCAGCCCTTGCTTCCTCTGCTTTCTACATGTTCTTTGTGTCACGGTTACAACAGCCGTATTTGAACGGTCTTGAGTTAATCATGCACAGACACAGACATCTAACAAATACTGACATTTTACACACAAATGTACACGAGGCCACCCATTGGCACTCATTAGGAAATGAATTGACGTACATATGCACTCACTGAATAGTGGGCAGCACGAAAGGCAGGCAGTGTATCACTCTGCGACGCCCTGAGGACACGGAGCATTTTTTTTTTTACAGCAGAACTTCCTCAAGGGTGAAGGGAATTCCTGCTCTTTAGTCATAAAGAAAGATAGTATGTCTGAAAAAGTAGCACACTGCAGCCACAGATTTCCAAATTGCATGGCAGTTACCCTTCAGACTAAATCACAAAAACGGTCCTTAACAGCTGGCACTGCTCCCAGTTTCCAGACCCACAAAACAAGAAAGTTAGTGTGAGGCTGTGTTGTGCCTCTGGGGTAATTGGCGGTTGGTAGATCTTAGGGAAAGTCACTTGTGAGACCCACTCGATAGGGGCATTTCTCTGGGTGGTTCATCTTTGGCCCTTCAGCTTAATGGTAATAAACTGACAGATTGATGCACAGTGATGCATTGACTGACTTGCAGCCGAAACATTACTGTGTGCAGCATATACAGTCACAGTTATTAAATTAAAATATTATTTTCCTTTCAGGTAAAGAAAACCAGCATAGGATGGAGTTTGGGCTACATGCTGAGCATGTCCAACATGATCCCATCTGAAGTCGAGGAGATCCCACCTTTGACCAACCCCGTCTTTGCCGGCCTTATCTTTCTATTTTCAGCACTGACCATTGTCACTGCTGTGTTAGTTTTCATCATCCTCATTCGCACCTGCTACTGAGAGTGTGAGTTACGAAGAGATGCTCTGCCATCAAAACCCGTAGAGGCTACTGGAATTCTGTAAGTAGCTGGAGGCTACAGCAGCATATGCAGCAGCACTTATACTCAAAGTTAAAATGTTTTTTTTGAGCCCGAGCCATTTACAGCACCGGCCCTTATTTGACTTGTGAGAGCTTTTGAAAACTGAACCTGTTCACATGAACATCTCTCACTGTGTACCCAGCCTGGTCCTTTGAGTCTTAGGACCTAGCTTTAGATGTGAGACCGGTTTTACTGAGACAGTAAAAATCATCTTTGCAAACACTGTTCATTTACCTCAGGGAAAATAACGTCCAATTTTCAGTAACATTTCGGTTTAATGCCTCAGCAAAGGGAAACGTTGTCGCCTTACGCATTAAAAAAAGGACACAGTAGCTGCCTTAATGGTGCACTAACGATGAAAGAGCACCCAGAAAAATGTTGTACACGGTGTAATCTCAACACTGTGCAAGGTTAAAATAAGGTTAAAGTAATATTACATTTGCAAGCTCATACTTGTGTGCCGACACACACGCCCGCAGACCCTCAAGCAAAAGCACAAGTTGCTCAATGATTCTCCCATTATGTTGCGTTTTGTTCCCCGGTATTATACGTTATTGCACAGACTGCATCTGCTTTACAATATAGCGTACGCATCGGTAGAACTTTGTCACAGACTTGTTGTAGTGTTTTATACTGTGTATGAACTCATTTGAAAGCATAACTACACAACAATACTCAGCATTTACTCAGTAAACACCTAAAGAAATATTGTATTGAGTGATCTTGGACATCAGATACATCTTCTAAAGTTTTATACCAATGGACTGTCCACAGATCAATGACTATAATCCTTAATTATGTCGTGCTCATACATTGAGTCTGTTATGATAAAGGGGAGGTGCTGGTCTGATTGGATGTAGGCATTTGAAAAAAGAAAGGTGTTTAAGAACTGGTTGAACAGCTTGTCTTGTTTCATATCTGAACGTATAGAGGTTTCCTGTTTTCGTTTTAACAAATTGGTTGCACTTGTATAGCATGCCATACTGTACGCCACCTCAGGGACAGCAACAAGGACTTGTATTCAGGGGGGGCTGGAAGTAATGAGATGCCCTGCACACAGCAGAATGTCTCATGTACTACTGATGTGTGCTTCATTGCTCAGCATCTGTATATAAAAATAAACTTTCAGTCTCTGCAGTTTTCAGTTTTTTGTCTTTGCCTGCAAGTGAAAAAGAGAGTCAAGTCTATTTGAAAAAACAAACAAGCAAGCATGCATATATATGTATACATATATATATATACATATACACATATAAATATATAATAATATATATATACATATACACATATATATACGTATACATATACACACATATATATATATACACACACACACATATATACACACACACATATATATACACACACACACATATATATACATATATATATATAGACACACACTATATATACTATATATATTATGTGTTAAATATAGTATATCATGAACACAGCTCTCTGCCTGTGTACAGCCTGTACTAACATATTCATCCGTCAAGAGAGTTTTCACTCTGTATATAAATAACTATTAACAGCATTGTTGGATGAATATTAAATATGAATAATTAGTAAGGCAAGTTGGTGCATTGGGTTGAAAAACCACAGAGCAGTGGTTAAAGAAAAGTCGGAAAGGTCAGTGAAGTGGCCTTGTGTGGTGACTGGTTCAATCCCTCAGACAGTAAAAAGGCAGCGCTGCACCTTCTTCAGCCTCAGCTGGCGAACATGAGAAAAGCCACTTAACCCCGCGGCCACGAGCTCAAACAGCCGAGAAAGTGTGTTACTCTGTTAGTCTTAGTAATTTTGAAAAATGAAGTTAAAAAATACCAGAACCACCATGAGTCAGCAACAGGAGCCCTGAGCCCCCACACACACTCGGGATCTTGGCTGAAAATGAGCGATGGCTGTGTATGAAATACATTCAATAAATACATCAAAGCAGATGATCATTAAAAACGCTCCAGTTATGGTATTTTATAAATGTGCTCAGACATTCACCCTCTACGTGAAGAGATTTGTTCACAGGGACATATCATACCTGAAGACGGCATGAACACAAATGTGACAACATGTGAACACATGAATTCATTGCTTACGATGCTGTTTTCGCACTGGAGAGAAATGTGCATGATTGTGCTGTTTGGCTGCATTAAAACGCACCTTAGAGATTTGATTTCCTGAGCTGGGCACATTGTTTGACACTCGTTAAATCACAGGTGGCACCTTCTACAAATCAAACCTGTATTTATCTGCGTCAGCTCACCGACCGTTAACTGTGCAGAGACACAATCACAGTCGTCTCTCATTCCCCAGAACCTTGCGACCCGACTGTGTACAATGGTGCTCTCTAGTGGAACCGGACAGTATCTGCAAAATATACCAGATAAATACTGAGTGTTTGAAACGTTTTTTTATTGAAAGATTTGTCTAAAAAGAAAACAAAGAACCAAGAAAAGAGGCATTTGAAACTACAGCAATATCCACTGGTTCTACAGACACTCTCAGAATCACAATTTGAAAGACATGGTAGGCATGTGACCAAGCAAATAAAAAAATAGCATCATCAAAGTTATTTCTGTTGCATCTTCTTTTACACACCTGTACAAAAAAGATCTCATAAATATTACTTTTGTTCTCACTTTCTCTACTTTCTCTTCTTCTTCTTTCAATAATTTACTTTCCAAAAGAGGTTTGTATCTGCTTGATTTTGGTTGAACCATGCTTTTTCTAGGTGTCCATCTCTATAAGCTTCCTGTCATCGATAGAGGGCAACCTGGTGGGTGGGGTGTTGAGGGACCTCAGCAGTTCCAGTCAGTCAAAGTTAATCATGTTTTTTTTTTTGTTGGTTTGTTCTAAACAGATGCATCTTCATTCTGTCCAAGTATTACTTCAGCTGCTGTCACCGCGGAGGTGTCACCTACTCCACACCCACCCAAAACAAGACAACCTCAATCCCCAATACTGAATCGTTTAGCAGCTCACACGTCATAATTATTGAAAAAGAAAAAAGGCAACATAAAAAAAAAAGATTGTAAAAATGTCATTTCAGGAGAATATACATAAACTGAAAGGATTTTGATCAACAGAAATGCGCTTTCTTCTTACAGAGATCATCACCCTGCTCACATTTGAAACGACTTGTGTTTGGCAAGACAGTGGCGTAAAACTGTTTGTTGCATGGGCTCAAACTATGCACATCAAAATGACTAAAACTAGAGCGGTTTGAAAAGACATCCGAGTGTCAGGAATGAATGACTGAATGACTGATCGGCCATTGGATGTATAAACAAGTTAAAAGTGTGCACAGCAATATTCCATAGGTTATCATGTTTATCACTTAAATTTACCGACTTTTTCCCGATACCACACCTTTCTTTTCCACTGTCTCCATACCACAGGGTGTCTAGTCTCTCAACAGCTGTTACAGCGCTACTTCAAGATCCTAACCACGTTTGACAAACAAAACATCTCGGAGAACAATTTTCTGGTTGAGGCATTTATGTTAAAGACCTACTGCACGTTCCCAGTCACTGGAAAAAAAAGCGATCTCACACGCAGACAGCATGACGATCGAGAACAAAAAAAGTAGTTTCAGAGGTGAAAGAATAAAAAAAGCAACATAAGGAAGATCTCTTCACTACCTAGTTTCTTCATCTTTGGTATAAAATATGCCACCTGTAGGCTGTGTTTGTTCAACAGTTAAGAAAGAGTCATGAAACTGTCAACAGTTTAGCTAAAACTATTGCTTTTTGCACATTTAAAAATCCTAGCATTTCATCTTCTGCTTTTTCTCAAAGTCAGAAGTGTAACTTTTTTACTTTTTTTTTTTTTTTTTGCAGTGGCTTAAGCAAAGCAGGCAAAGCAAAACATGTTTAAAAGGTAAAGAGACTGCAATCACCCCCTCAAAAAAATAACAAATGCAATGGACAAACACAACTCTTATGATTAAACTATAACTGCATTTTCCAGGAAGCAGTGGATTGACCCTTCCCCACAAGTCACATTAAAGACGTTTTTTTCCTACCAACCAACATCATCTGCACTGCACCACATAATTTAAAATCATCTTCATACAAATACAACCTTATTTTTTTAATCCTGTACAGATAGCTTTGTAGATTTTATCGTAGAGTCTCCAAGAAAACTCAAACCATTCCGCCACTCAGTTGTTTTGATAATTCAACACCATGGAAACTTTTTTCCCAAAGTTTGAGAAAATTAAGGCAATAAAGATTTACGAAAACATCGATATTCTAGAAAACTACTCAAATAATAAAAAGAATGAAAATAATGTAGCTTAATATCAAAGGAAGACAACCTGTTGTTTTTTCTAGACTTTGCTTCCTTCCGTTTTGAATAAAAAAAGTCTGAAAATCTACCTGCACATTCAAACGTTCTCTTTTTTCTCTGTACAGCTTGTTGGTTGAATTTAGATTTCAGTCTGCATCTTCTCATTTTCCTTTGGAGGCAAGAGTCCAGTCTCACGGTGAGAAATGATAAACTCAAATGTGCAGACTGTGTTTTATGTCATTGTCCTCAAGTTCAGCGAACCATCATTTCTTTCTTTTCCTGTCTTTTTCTTGGTTCAACCGGGTATGAAATATAATTGATGTTTTTCTTCATTTTGTCTTTTATTTGGTGCCTGTGCACAGTGGAAGCATTCTCCCTTCAGTGTTGTCCATGTCACCTTTTTTTTTTGTTCCCGTTTCATTATGATTCTCTCCATCTGTCTCCAGCGCCTCAGTGCAGTCCTTCTAAAGGCAATGCAGCAATGATTCCTACCAATCTCGTTATCTAAAGGAGACAGAAAACAAGTCCGTGAAAAAAGAAAAAAGGGCTAACTGAGGAAACTGTGGACAATGTTAGTTTCTAAAGCAGCCACAGCATTCATTGTCCAACGGCTGTGTGTAAAGGAAAACACCAGCTGGTTATCTAGGAGGCAGAAAAACAAGACAAATGCCAAGAGAAAGATAAAAATGAGGAGGGAATGTTTCACGCGAAAATGTTAACATGATCCTGCGACTAGCAAAACACAACAAATGGCACAGCATATTGTGTGTGGAACAGCTGGACACTGTTGTCTTCTGTGGCTAATTACACTGTACGTCCACACTGTTCAACGTGATTTGTTTCACTTGCAAATCACAGCCTTAGCAAACACTGGTCTGATACATTAATGACCCCCCCCGTGTATCCATCTAGATATGCTACACAAATCATCTATTTTGACAGAGAGTTTAATGAGAAAATTGAAACCATTCCCCTCGCAGTGCAGTAGCCGTGCTTAGCAAGGCTGGAAGCAGGTGGAAACGGCTCATCTGCTCAAATAATCGACCTACGTTGCACCTACTGTATTAAAATCACAGATTAACACAAAACACTCACTCATCATTTTAGAAAAGTGTATAAATATAGATCAAACTGACTCGGCGTTGATGTGGACAAACACCCTGAGGCTTTGGAGCATCTCAGCTACATTAAATGGGGACTAGTTACAAGTTTAAACTTAAAATGGAAGCAGCGACTTGTCTGAAAATAATAAATATTTATGCAACAGTTATCCCATAAAGTGCTGCTTCCTGTCAGCATCCTGCCTCCTTTCTACCTTCATCCACTTTCAGCAGAACTGTCACTACCATTTGTGTAAATGTAAAACAGCGGAACAACACCTAATAAAACTTGACAGCGGCAATGCAGGACCGGTAAAGGAATAACATCACATCTCCCTACAGCACGGAAATAAAGCCGTCTACTCACTACACTCACTTAGTCTGCTGGTAAGAGTAGGCTGTGGCATGATCTCCTGTGTTCTCCACTGATAAGGGCTGCTGCCCGCTGCCATCCTGTGAGGAGGGGGCGGCCGTCTGCGGAGAAGGGTCCGTCACCACGCCCTGCCACATGAAGCACGTTTTCAAAAACAAGTCAGATATGAAACAAAGTCACGCTGTTGGAAGGTTTCATTTGAACTTTCCTGTAGGGACTCTGACACGAAATCACTTAGTTTAGATTAAACTGAAGGGTTTAACTTCATCAGATAGGCTCTTTTTAATTTCTGATGCTCATTTCAGGAAATTGAAAATGCTTCTTCTAGCCTTTGGGAATTTAGAATAAATAGGTGTCAACGTGTCTCCCTAATTCACACAGAACCGAAATTTGATTTTAATATTACAACAGCTCACAACAAAATCCCCCCAGTGGCCATAAATAAGGGACTGACACTGGATATCTATTACATTGTACGTTTTGTAAAATCCTTAAACAGCGCCATTCATATGTGGCCAAAACACATTTTTATTATAAAATAAACGAAGCTCTATAAATGCCTACAGTATATGGTACAGGTTGCTCTTGAAGGTGTTTTCAGCATTAAAGAGATTCTTCTTTTTGTTCTTACTTCCACTGTGATGGCGGAGGCAGGCACTGCAGTGTACTGGGGAATGTAGGTTCCTTGCATAGGAGCAGCTGCTGCAGCAGGCATGTACTGCATAGAGAAAAGGAGGGGCACAAACAGCACTATAATACACAAACAATGTGCCAGAACGCCTGGATTAAAACTAACGCCTGACATTCCTGCTGAGACACGACTTTTTATGTATTTCACAACACATTGCTTAGCATGTAACACGGTATTAAACATTGCGGCTCTATGGTTTATAGTGACAGCGAAATCTCTACGGACTAATTACATTAAGCATATTACAGTTCAAACGTGTACATGTATGTTTGGTGGGGGTTAAAGCGGAAACTCACAGTGCCTGTAGTGCCCAGAGACAGGTGGTTCATCTGTTGGGTGAGAGGAGCCATGACACTGGAGGGGTGGAGAGACAAACTGGGCTCTATGGCTGCGGCTGGGGTGATCACAGCACCCTGAGGCAGGGAGGAAAGACACATGGGCAGCCGAGTTAGAGACGCTGTTGTACAAAATGAACAAACTAGTACCTCCAGTTAGTAGGCAATAAATCACAGCCGGTGGAAATCACAGCAACAAACGGGGATGCAGTGAACACAATAGTCACACACATTGGGAAATATGCATACTGCACTTTCCAGTGGAAGAAGACTGATTAGACAGTCATATCTGTCTGTTAAAGAAGAAGATGAGCTTACAGTAGCTTAGCCTGAAGACAGGAAGACGAGGAAACAGCTGGCCTGTCTATCAGCAATAATAATAATAATAATAATAAAAAATCTACCTACTAGCATCTCTAAATCTCTACTGTAGTACCTTATCCATTTTCTCAAAACTATAAGTATAAAATCAAAACAATACATCAGTAGCTACTTTCCCTTTGAAAGCCACTGTCATATCACACCCTCGCCTAGAGATGCACAGGCAGAGAGAGGACTATCCCATCAACAGGAGTTAGCCTCGTGTTTTTTTTCAGGTCGCCAGCCTGTTATTATCTTACCATCAACATCTTAACTGGTTCATTGCTCTGACTCATACATTTTTACAATACATGAATACACATGAGAATATGGACATATAAAACCAAAACTACCTTCATGGTGAGAGGGACTTTTTAAGAGTTTTGGTAATTTTTTGAACAGAGGATCTGTACAGTCAGGAAGGTGCCGTGTATTTAAAATTTATTCTACTGTCTGTTTCATATATTTTTGTAAGATTTTGTGTCCTGTCAGCTATAATTATAACAGCTAAAAGGAAAATAAACACTGATTGTGGGCAACTGTGGTGCAGTAGTACCAACAGGTTGAAAAGAGCGATAGAAGTGAGACTATTTACCATTTAACAATACTGCAGTGTATGTACAGCTAAAGGACAATTGTGCTGTATTGTTAAATGCTGTGCATTAAATTTTGTAACATATGCAAAAATTTAAATTGTACTTTTTATGTAAACCATTTTTTTTACTAACAGGTGCCTCTGAAGCTTTATTATATGCAAGTTACGGTAATGGTAGCACAAGAGCACACAGCCCTGCTTCCCCTACACTCTTCACAGTGCTTCAGGTGTTAGTCATTATCCAGGTACAATAAATAAAAATATTCTGCAAATTTTACTCTTCAAGCAGGAATGTTGAAAGGCCGAACTTCGCTCCAAACTTTTAGGAGCAAATTTCTCTGCTCTGCAAATTGATTTCAAACTATCCACTTAAATCAGCTCAAAAGCAAAATTTGAAGAAAGCAGGCGGAATTATCACAGCAAAATATGTCGCTTGCACGGTATGTTTGCTAGGAGAGAGTTTGGCTTTCATGTGACATTTGGACAGTACACATGCAGCCAAATAAAACCTCAGACTAGAAAAAAGGAGCTGAGTGTTCCAACAAAGTTAAGTTGTAAGCAAATGGTTTGACTTTGAACACGGCAACGTAGCCGGTCGGCAGGCTTGACAGAACACGCCTGTGAATGGAGCAGAGAGGCCGTTATTGTGAATCTCTTCAATATGACAGGCTTTGATGAAGCCCAACTCCTTTATGCGCAGAGCTCTACTTTTCCAGTGCAGCTCTACAACAGCTGTACAGATTTAACAGGCGACTCCTCTCACCGTGAGAGATCACCGGCAACTTCCCTGCAGCCGTACACGCAGTTCACCTCTGAACTGTTTGACTACACGGCATCGGCAGACGCGCGTCAGATCGCTCCAGAGAGAAGTCTGCCATTCTGAGGCTGCATGTGGAGACGTGATGTTACCGGAACGCACGTATCAAATTTAAGTATTTTAGGCATCAGCCCAACTGTTTGGCACTTGTCTCAACAGCTTTGTATTTGTAGGTTTTCATGGGGAGGCTCCTAACAACACTAACACAGAGACGTAAACACACACAGAGTAATGGAGGTTCTAGCTGTGTGACACACTCCTCCCAGAGGCTCGTACAGTCTGTCAGAGCTGTAAGTGAAGATCCTTATGTCTGCAAACACACACACAAAAACTACAGACAAGGATGGTCTTAACAGCGGTAACAGTGGCGAGCGCTCTTCCTCATGACTGCGGTCTTCATAAGGGGGATCCGTTTGAACAGCAGAGGAGCCTGGCTATCGGAAATGCTCTGTCAACACTCGCTGTCCTCAACGTCACAAGAGAATGATTGGAACTTCTACACGCCGACAAGCATCCACACATTTGTGCACACACAAATGCATCAAAGATCTACCCACAAACCCGCACAAATCTTTGGCTCAGCGAGGTAGATTTAGCAGCCAGAATCTAGCTAATACCCGAGCTTTTCATCCATCTATATAATACATGCTCTCGCTCCATGTTTTCTCATCCTCCCTCGCTCTCTTTCACTTCATCCAATCTCGCAGCAGGCCTCCACACAGAGAGAGAAAGCTGCATAACGCACAACGAAACACACAATGACTAATTGACTGCTCTGATTTATAGCTGTACAAATGTTAAACTTACCATCTCGACATGTCTCTGCATGCGAGCACTATACATTAGTTGATGCGCGAGTGTATAATTGTATGTAAGAAAATGTGTGTGTTAATGTTTTCATGTATCAGACATTTTTCCCGGGGTAAGCAATAAATGAGTACGCAAGACAGACAGTTATCTTCTCCCTAAGGACAGCAAAGAGAAAAATACAAAAGCTGCTTCAACTTTGAAATCGCACTCTCTCTCCTCCTCACTCTTGCTCCCCCCCCACCATCATTTTTCCAGTGGAGAAGTGAAGCTGACTGGCAGAATGCCGCGGGCACCATGCAGCATCAAATACACAGGATTAGTGATAATGACACCCGTTTATCGAGAAAACCACTAACTGCTACTGGTGTGACGGTAGTGCAGTGTGTGTGAGAGGAGGCGTGCAAAGCTTGTGAACTGGCACCGCTTGTTCTCTTACAGGTGGTGTCCTGTGAAAAGCAGATGTTTGTATTATGCTACAAAATTGATTTTCCATACTGTAACCACACCCTTGTCTCTGCTTCACCTTTATTTGGTCACACAAAAGCACACAGGCTTTAATAGGACTACACCATGAAAACCGCATATACTGCCGAGCTGAGATTTTAAACACACACACACACAAAAATTAAAAGAGGGACGAGCTGAACATTGTGGACTACAATACATGCAGGCTCAGATACTGTATGTACTATACTACGCTTCCTTCCAACACATTCTTCGCTCTCTTTGTCTCTTCAAATGGGTTTAACATAGCAATTTAACTCAGGAAGATCTGAAATCCCAATTCTTTGGATGTCTCATTACAGCCCTCCCCAATAAGCCGCCTTCTTTGTCTTGTTTTTACTTTTCTTTTTCTTTTTTTGCTATGCATGGTTCGGGAAATGCATTCATTTCCTGTAGGGGGATTTGTGTGTAATTATGCACAAAGACATCCTCTCACTAATTAAGATGTAAAGACAGGGAGTTCAAGTAATCTGGGCATTCCACCAAGGCTTGGAAACACACAGTCCTCGAGGCGCTCCGGTGTGTGCGCATAGGTGTGCTTGTGTGTATCTGAATCAGCTGAAGAGGGTGCGGATTTACACTGCGTCTGCGCGATGATATACAGTAGCTGGGCGAGTGCATGTGCTGTATGTGCTTAATCTTTTTACTTGAGGAAAAGAAATGGCACTAAGCCTTGTTTTTATATATTTCTTCCGTTCTGTCCTTTAAATCTGAGCCATTAACATTAATCCTGTGTCCACAGAGTGCAGCATGTGAAACGACGTCTATGTGTCAATGATTCACATAGCAACCTACCATCCAAAAACATACAACCCTCTGCCGTATGATGTATGATGGAGTGCTTAGCAGGCTCACATTTACATGCATCAGCTTTAATGTGTCAATGAGTGCACACCATTAATCAAAGTTATAGTCATTAACTGTGGCACAGCGATGAGGACGACTCTGCTACCATAGGAACAGACGTAGGTGCCGTGTCTTTCTCAGTGTCTCTCCCTGTTGCAGCTTTTATTTGCCAAGCTCATCTGTATCCAGGAAATGCAATGAGTAGCCTTTGCCTTTGTTGTCTAACGGGGATTTTGCAGAGACAAGGCTAGGGAACAGGCGTGCAAAGCTCAGACATGCTTTTGCAGAAGTTGTTTTCTTTTCTTTGTTCTTCAGCCTTTGTAATCCCCTCTCTCCCCTCCTTTCCCTACACCTGCCACTCTCCCCTGTCCTCCCTCTGTCAAAGGCAGCACTTCTTTTATTTCTTTTTTTTCTTTCTTTCCGCCACCCCTCCTTCTCTCCTCTCTTCTATCCCTCTCTGCCGTTTCCCAAGTCTCAGGAAGTAACATCAAGCTGCCTGCCAAATAATTAGACGGGACATTTGTTTGAAAACACATTTACAGAAGGGTATTATCCTCTCTCACAGACATAATTTTAATCAGACATGACAGCAGAATGTTTTTAGCAGTTGGCAGATAGACACAAAGAGAGACAGAAAGAGGGAATGGCAGAGAGGTGAAGCACCAGACTTTGGAACTAGTGTGCAAGACAAAATTTGCTACGCTTCCTCAGTGAACGGCTGATATACTAATTTCTCCTGCTTTTAACTTCCACCCACTGAACAGCTAACAATCTCAAATGATCACAAACTAATTTTAATGCTTTAAAAACAATGAAGGCAAGAATCCTCCTCAGTTAATAGAAATGTCAATGATAAAATTCATCGTGACTATCATCTCTTTGTAAAAGAAGCCAACTTTAGTCTCTGAAATACCAGTGTCTCGGAAACCTTCTGTGCTGTAAGGATCTGAGGAGACAGTGTCATCATGGGATGTCACATCTGTCCAGATAATGCTGAATAGCTTGATCAGCGTTTCCTATTAAAATGACTGTAAGTGAACAAAAACAAGTGGAATTTGTGTTTAAGGCATAATAAAGTTTTATCTCAGTCTGCAGCACAATTAAAGCTATTGTAGGGTCCCAGCATTTATCTATTCCTTTTATTAATCATTGAATTTTCTACTGGCCCTGCTCTACTGAGAACTAACCTATAAACATTACTGAACTGCTGAGATCGCAGTTTATCACTTATGAGATTTTTGTTCCAATTGAACCCAGGATTCTGTTCCGTGCCTGGATGAAGGTTGCAGGATTTTATTTTGTATGTTTGGGTAAATAGGACCCATCAGACAAATAGGACATGAGTTGACTTCTTTGAGAGAAGCCTGTGAGGGGTAAAAGGTGTTATTAATATAGCCGTACACATTCTACATCTAACTTGAGGGATGAGGTATAAGTGTACAGTTTAATAGAAGAATAAAGACAACATGTAAGTGAGTGTAGATTTATATTGACAGCACAGCTACATTCAAAGGTGTAAATACTCTACATGTGTGGATGTTTTTGAACATATATTAAATTTGAAATCAAGATTGTTTGGATGTGTTCTTGAGACAAAATATGTGCACATGTGTGTATTTATGAGGACAGAGCCCAGGTCTCCAGCGGACATGATGGATTTTAATACAACTGTTGTGTTTTTTTATACTGGATCTTGTATCTGCCTTATATTGCAAGGATATTTTAGTAAACTGTATGTATTAAATCTTACCTGATCAACTGTTTCGACTATACAATCAGTGCAGTAATGCAGAAATGTTTCCCACAACATTTGGGGGAGTTCATTTTCTGTAGTTGCAGCTTCCTTTCGAACCAGCAGAGGGCATCCTTTTATTGTGGAATTTAGACTTGCCTCCGCTGAGCTCTCCGAACTGCTTTAGCTATTCACTGGCTGAATCAGCAGTGTGGGACTCGGATGCAGGGCTACAGTTTTTACTTGGTGGACTTTTGTGACGCGCAGCAATTTATCAGTGACTTTATCATTTGCAGTAAAAGCTTAAAAAAACCTTTAGGTCTTAGCAAATGACTTACCGATCATAAATCATCTGGCTGCCAATATGTCAGAAATTCACAAGGTCAAGTCTCTCAAATTAGTTTCACTGTATAATGTTGGGAAATTTGAATAGTTAAACCAAACATGTACACCAAAGAGTATGTAGTATAAAACAGAGGAGGAAAATGAGGTTAGCATATGATGAAAACTATTCTACTGGCACAATATAATGTTGGAGAGAATACTGCAAATAAAAACGAGTGTGTTAAAAACTTACTGTAGGTTGCATAACATACTGTTGATGTGGCATCCAAGATGTACTCTGGACCTGTGGACAATAGAGAGGCGAAAGACAGAGGAGGGAAAAAGTAACAAGGGTGGAGGTGACGACAGAAGGATCAGACATGACGAAGGAAACGGAAACACAAAAAGAGTATAGAAAGAAAGGACGGACAAGAAAAATAAAGTAATTAAAGAAGGAGGGGGTGGGCAGGGGTAAGATCATGCAGAGGGGAGGTCAGGAAGAAATGAGAGGAAAGGGAAGATCAAAAAGAAGATGGTTAGAAGTGGGTAAAGAATGGGGGGAGAGAGAACATAAAGAAGGACAATTGCAAGACAGAATGACAGGAAGGGAGAGAAAATGAGAAAACCAGAGAGGAGAAGAGAGAAAATTAATCATTAGCTCAAGTCTTTACAAGCCCATTTCAGAGTCTCAGTCCCTGTGGCAGTGTGTTGAAGAATATTACAGCAGTAACTGAGGGTCCACTATACAGTATGTTATGTTGTAATTATAAGAGGATATGAAGACCACAGAGAGCAATAGAGTCTAATAATTACTGCTTCAGTGTGGAGGTTTCATCATCAAAGCCCATCTTAGACACAAATCACCACTTTCATCACCTGCTGGTGCCCACTGGCCGACCCCAACATGGGCAGAAACATGTCCCCAAAAGCCTTTTTGTCACATGGAAGATATGTTATGGGCGTTTGTTGTAACTATATGCACGAGGAGGTTTACTTACCAGTGTCTGTGGGAAGATGGAATTATGCAAGGCAGGTTAAGTTCTTTTTGTGTTTCCTCAAAAAGCAGGATGTGATTGTGTGTCAGTCTGAAATTCCACACTGCTGAAGGTGTGTCTTTGCATTTATCTGTCTCATTTACAGCAGAGTAAATCTGTGGGGGAGGACTTGTGTTTGTTTTAAAGTCGTCGTGGTTGACAGACTGAGGATCAAGTACTGAGTCGACCTCTTACAGAACCACAGCTGCACCGACAGTCGGCTTAGGCATGACTTGCTATGGTATGTGTATGTGGAAGAGAAAGCATGTGACACTTGGGGAATAGAAAAGCAGAGACAAAGGGAGGATTTGTGCCTAAGAATGAAATATCAATGGGGGAGTACTGCAATATAAGCCGGGGTTTTTATAATTGTTAGACTAGGAATTGTCTTCAATGAAAGGAGATTATAACTCTGCCTCACGTGTTCAAGTGTTTGAGTGAGGAAAGACAAGCTCCACCTGACCTGAACATCCAGGGTCTACACACATAACAGCATGAAAAACATGATCAGTTCAACAAATTTAAATAAATAAATGAAATAAAATTGGTGGGTGAGTCAAAATTGCTGGTCACTTGCAAGGTGACCAAGTTATTCAATTCACTCACGACGAGCAGCTTCATAGTTTTCTTGCTCTCAGTCAGACAATGAAAAGAAAACCAATAACGCTTTATCCTCCTTTTAATACTTTCACTCCACTGCTACCCAGTGAAGATGTAAATCTTTTAGTTTTCTTCTTGTATGCCTTCATTCGAGAGAGAAAGGACATGCACCATGCAGTTACATGGTGCATGTCTTAACCACTCAACTACCATGAATCTTCTCCTTCATAAATCTTTAAAGGCAGGTCACAAGTGTACATATTCTGTACTTTCATAGATGTTGTCAAAAGGAACGTCTTAATCTTTGTGTTCACTGTAGGGCTAAGGCCAACCATACGGGAATGATAAGCGCAATTGAGCTGTACTGTCGGTTGGTGAGCATTAGTGGCAACAGGATGATATATGTATTGTGACCAAAAAAATGAACTGCAGTACCCCTGTTTATGGTGATGAAGCAATCGACAATTTTGAAAAACAATGAAACTCTGTGATGTAAGGGATAAAAACACATCAATCTTTGGTTGCATTCCTTTTTTACAATTACTTCATTGCTAGTTGTGTTCCTTTTCCAAATAGAAATATAATCTAAATGACAAATATTAAAAAGCAAAAAACTAAAAGGCAGGACCATGCAGAGTATTTCTACAGAGTAGTTCACTCAATGCTAACACAGTGTCTCAGGTTGTGTTGTATGCCATGTTTAGTTTCCAGTTATTAACTGAGAACATAAGTGTTTTGCTAAACGTAGTGGCAAAGCAAAAAACCCCCCATCATGTACGGCGATGGGACATCGGGTGCTTTGTGGTGGTGGCTATAGCCACTGACAAATTTCTAACTCTAACCTGAATGTAGATATACAGTAAAATAACATAAACCATCATTTTTGATAAAAATATATTGATCTAAACTGACAATTAGACAATGTTCCAGTGAACCTTGTGATTTACTCAGGACATGAAAGAGCTCCCAAAGCTCTCAAACTAACTCAGTGAACCCCGGACTGGGTCCACCTACCTGATATGTGGAGACAGGAGAGGCAGCGATGAAGGGTGTGATTGATGTCTGTGCAATCATCCGATTGGTGGAGATGCTGTACGGCGAAGAGTAGAACCTATAAAACAAGGCAACATGATTTAATTCAGTTTCAACTAATATCATCAGATCTATGTAAATGAGATGAATCTAAACCACAGCTGACAGAAACTGTCAGCGTTAGTCAATAGACCTCCCCGTACATGCCGTGCAGGTCCGTACCACAGAAAAACGGCTTTTTGTACCAACTTGTTTTCAACCACCCAGCACACTTTAACACACCACTGACAAAAGGGATTAGACATCATCAAGGCTGTCATGGAAACAATAAATATTGCAGGCTCATTCTGTGCCATACTTTAAAAAATGTCTTCGAATGAGACTTGACACTGCACCAGAGCACACATCATGTAACAAAGGAGTCTGCTCCACTGCTATGCATAATAATGAATTATCACCTTAATGTGCAAGTGGGTGAAATACACATTTCAATATTGCTCATTATGTTTCCACCTACGTTTATACTGTACCACTTTGCAGCGAAGACTGCATAACATCTGCATTTTATACTCTTGCCTCCCTCTCTTCCCATACCTCTGCCTGCCCTTATGATTTTGGCCCTTTTTTTCCTCTTACCCCATCAAGCCCGCAGAGATAGAATGCTGTGGCTCGCGGTGCTTTATTTATCATTGTGTACCTAGAGAGGACATCTTTCATCCGCCAGGCTCTGTTGCTGTGCCTGATCGATCCCAAAGTGTCTGTTGACTGAATAATGGCGCAAGGGAGGGGAAAGAGCGAGAGAAGAGAGGAGCGACATAGACAGTGGAGCCCCCCCATCTATCCTTAAGCCATGATTGTATAAACGGTACTTGCCACAAATCAAGTGTTAGTTAATTGTGAGAGATAAGTAGCTGAAAATACAAACAGACTACTGCTCATTTTTAGAGGTTATTCCAAACTACTGCTGAGAAGCATTATTACTTAAAAGGTTGTGCATTTTATATTTCAAGTTGTGTTTTATATATAATAGATTACACAATACGGAGAGATACAGACCAGACTGGACAACCAGCCAAGGACAGGAAAATGTAGATATATTGGTGATACTCCACTATGACACACACACACAAACCCCATTTCAAGGGTGAAATGGGTTCATGACTTGCCCACCTGTTCTGTTATTACACTTTCTGTTTCACATTACATTTGTTCGGTCAGTGATAGCACGAGCAGTTTGAAACCTCGGATGCGAGATGCAGACCCTCAGATATTTTTAAACTATTGCAGTCCAGGCTTTGTGGATGCAGTTGATTTCCAACTGCCTGTGATAAGCTGCAGAGCATGATTGTGCTTCACACGCACTTCCAGCCTCCCTGCTGGAGTTTTATGCTCTACTTGGCGTTGAACCCCAAACACGGTTGTAAGTGTACATAAAGAATAGAGCTACATCAGTTACTCTCTATATTTCAGACGTGGTTCACATCTTTTCAGTTTCATGAATTATTAGCACTACATACAGTATTTTCCCTTGCCAAGGTTCAGTTCTGGTTCACGTGCAGGTTGACTGTATGTTAGGTGTGTTGACACTGGCTCGGCTTACTTAAATTCACCCAGAAGACTTTGGGGGGATATA
Organism: Channa striata; assembly: GCA_033026295.1. NCBI lineage: Eukaryota > Metazoa > Chordata > Actinopteri > Anabantiformes > Channidae > Channa > Channa striata. Next base: position 11,028,239 of record CM065175.1, on the reverse strand, counting down.
GATTGTGTTAAATTTTCCCCTTTTGGCTTTCAACTCTGGCTTACCTTAATTGTTTCCTTTACAGTACTTGTACTGTGTAAGCGCAAAATATAAGTATCATTATCAGTGTTTTGACAGTTCCACACATGTTTAATATTAGCAAGGTTTTGTTCGAGGTATTGCACAGTACATCTGCATTTATTGACATAGGTCAAGATATCTTCAGAAATCCATTCAGTTCCAAGTTAAAGAAAAAAATGGAACATGCAATGATTAGTATCAAGCAAAAAAATCCATTATTGATCATGCAAAAGTATGCATCTATCTTTTTGACTGTACAATTATCTATGACTTGAATTAGAGATACTGTATTACTGTCACTGATGAATATAAATGAGCAAATGCACCCAGGTTTTATTCAATATGGTTCTCTTATTGTGTTTATTGTATTTTTCATTAGAGTGATGTGTATTGAGAGAGAGAAATAGTAGGTAGAGGACAGATCCAAGGTTATTGATGGAGGCTATTAGCACTGAGCAGCCCGCTGTCAATAGGGACTCCAGCGCGGCTGTTTAAACAATACACTAAACATGTAATTGCGAACAGAACATTACGATGGGATTAAATTTAAAACCTCTCTGTGAATCCCTGGTGTGACCTAGCTGCAGTGTCAGGAGTTTTCTCTGAAAAATTAGCAAATGATTTAGTGCCTACCACAGACTTTTCAAAGGAGAAATGTGGGTGATATATATATATATAGAGAGAGAGGGAAATGTGGATATATGTATATATATATACATATACATAGGGAGAAAGAGGGGGAGAGAGATAGGACAGGCAGACACAGAGACAAAGATTAATAGAAAGACAGAAAAAGACAGACAACAAGAAAGAAGGTGGGGTACTGAAAAGAGAGAGCCATAAAATGTATGTTATGTCTCTGACAAAAGCAAGGACAAGCCGTGCCAAAGCAGTCAGGTCGGTTGGGACACATGTTTCCAATAACATGAGATTGGCATCAGATTCCATAGAAAGAAAAAAAAACTTCCTCAGGCTTGGAGAGAGTTGCAAACCTGTAATTGATTCATACCCTTTCCCTCTCCTTGGGCTGACTTTATTTTTGCCTTTGCCCTCTTCTTGACCCCACTCTGCCCTCCCTTTTAATTCAATCCCTTCCCTCCCTGCTTTTTGCCTCTCTAATTAGCTGCATTAGCATTTCACAGTCATTTAGTGCTTTGCTTGAAGGAACTCTGATGACCTCAGAAGAGAGGTCAGAGAGGGCTTGAACACCCTGAGCACACAGGCACGGTATTTACACATGCACAGGGATGCAGACCCATACAAAGACAGCAGATATGACTAAAAGTCAAGTAAATTCTTTGAAATGAAGAGCAGGATTTATAAGAAGAAAGTACTAGCCAAGTCAAGAAGGTGAAGAAAGATTTCAAAGTTAAAAGGCACCGTGAAGAATGTAAAGAGATGTAAAATGTGTTGAGAAAAGCAAGACAACAAGAGGAATAAAAGCAAAAGTATAGCAGGGATGCAAAGAGTAAGCTCTAAGCTGACATGAAGGAGGAGAAGAGAAACACAGAGCTGGAGGGAAGCGTCTCCTGGGATCGCATCACCAGCAGCATTCCTAGCAGACAGGACCGATCTCCAATTTCCCCCTGAAACAGCCAGACAACCAGCTCTCCGCATTCAGCCTGGGAGCACTGCAGATAGCCTTGGCTGACGAAAGTCTTACAGCGGCAATGCAACACCGCCCAACTTCCCTGTCTGCAATCAAAACCTGCAAGTCTGACAGCTTGTATGCATAGGTGCATAAATAAATGTTCCATCTGCATCAGTCAGATGTGAGAATGAGGCCAAGAGCGGTAAAGAGAGAGAGAGAGAGTGTGACTGTGTGTTAATGATCTGTGCATCGTGGGTCTGTTCCAGGATGCCTGCGCATTTGTGTGGTCTCTTAATTGTGTGCAAGTGCTCATTGTTGGCTGACACAGGCACGTGTGTACGTCTGTTACATAAATGGGTCATAAACACAATCTGAAGGTGGGACTTGTTTGTGAAAATTTAGCAAAGTGAAAATCAAAAGAAAAAGTTACACACACAGTTTGTGAATATGAGAAAAAAGCCGACACTTACCCATTCTGCATGGCAGTGGGATCATATGTCAATGCCATACCACTCTGCAGAAAAAGATAAAGAGAGACGAGCACACACTTAAAGGTTCAAATACTTGACATGCCTTTTGATAAATAAACGTAATGGTACAGCAGAGTAAGGTGTAATGTAAAACGAGTAGTGAACACACAAGCTTTCACTCCGAAATCACCATAAACATGTGAACCAGATACAAATACTTGCTAAACTAAGGACACTGAGGAGAGCATCTGTTCACAGCACCACAAAAATCTCAAAGGAATCTGTTGAAGGAATAAAAGAAGAATAAAATATTTCCACCATAACTGATGGCAAACCTGTGAACCGTAGTAGCCTTCAATGTGACTGGACTATATGTACTGTAACACCACAACAACTTCCTGGTTCAATTCACGCACAATACTTAAATTTCACTGGAACAACATATCAGAGCAGAGAACATGCTCCTTACTCATGATGCATGTGCATAACTTCACCTAACTTGTAGTTTTCTACATTTTGGTGGCTCATTGAAAGATCAGTAAGAGAACTAGACTAAACTGGTGGAAACTATTTCCGTAAATACTGCTGTCACTTCTCCTGCATATAAAAATGTTGTCCACACAAAGTCATTAGGGAAAAAAAATGTAAAAGGAAACTGACATAAATCCACTGTTGATGCTAAGAACTACTGTGCCAAAATTGATAATATTTCAAGTTTAGAGAGGATGAGCTTATACTGCAATCTATGGCTTTGTTGATACATGACAGAACAAAAAAGGAGTGAAATCCTGAGGAAGATAAAAGAAATTTATGCTACCGAGGAGTTTTGAAATCTGCCTGTCTGAGCTGTCAGTCACACTCAGGGAAAAAAACACATCTGTACTGTCAAGCTAGAAACTGACAGTGACCAATAAGCTTCAGATCCCCTAAATTAATCCAAACATGTTTTCATGTGTTCTTGCACCAAAAGAAAAAAACCCTCCCAGTTAGAACCGATAACGATTTACTTTAGCGCACGTTTTGTCACCATTATTTAGTACATAGTTGCAATGATCTACAGCAGGAAGTTCTGCTCATGGAACAGCAAAAGGACGAAAAACTAAGTTTGCTGTGTAACAATATCCACTAGTTACAGTACAGGGCTCATCTACACGGCTGGGTATTAATTAATAAAATGGGGATTTATGCTCTAGATAAATAAATCCGTATCTAAAGAAACCCAAAGCTAAAACTTGTATTTTAGTGTGTATTATTTTGTCTGTCCTCCTTCTCTTTATTAAATGTTGTCCCTATTAGGTCAAGTGTTCATCATTATGTGACTTTTCTTTCTGAATGTGTCTAACTTTGTCTCTTTTGTGCAAATGAATGAGACTGTATTTTTCTCTCTAAAAAATACTTCAACCACTCCGCTGCCTCTTGGCAGTGCTGGAACAAACTGAAAGCAACAATACTGTCATCAGTCCTCTAATCTTTATTTTTCTCCTTCGCTATCTTTCCCTTACAAGTAATTTGTTCTTGTTCTATATTCCACACATGGCTCTTCTCTCCAAATTGGCACACGAGTTGAAAGTGTGCCCTTGTGGTGAACTACGCTGCAGTGTTTGGTTTTTCCCCAAACGCTGTTCCTAGCCAGGACTGGGGGAAGACAGACTGCAGAAGCAATGAAAAGGAGTGCCAGACATTAATGCCATCAAATAGACAAAAAAACCCTAAACAAATCAAACCAAATCATAGGGTTGATTTTCATACTAGCCCTAAAACTAATATATGCTTTGAAGCAGGTAAAATCTCCATTACACATACACAAGAATTTTACTTTTAACTTTGATAAAAATTGGTACTTAATGCTGGTTCCGTGTCTATTAAATTGTTTTTGAAATGAAGGATTTTTAAGGCAGCAGAAGAAGAGATCAGATCTCTCAAGCATCTTTTTTTGCAACTTGTCCTCTAAGCTTTCTTTATATTAAAGAAACATTTTCCAGCTTCTGCATAACATCAGCATTAGTCCATGAATACTGTTGTGTCCACTCATGTTGCTCAATTGGCCCCTGGATCAGAGACCCTGCTTCGAGTGACATTTCTTGTTGGAAAGTCAATCAACTGACTACAACGTTACCTAGGGCATATTATGATGCCTGTTGTCTCATAATTCACCCAATATGTATTTGTGTCACAATGTTATAACGATCAGCCAAAACATTAAGACCACTCGAGCACTCTGACCAATGTATGCAGATGTATATGCAGCAAACTGCGACGTGTTGTGTGTTCTTTCACCTGTCAATCATTTCCAGCATTAAATTTTTCCAATGCTGACCCCTGTCTACGACAACATTAAAACCGCCAGGTGGTTTTCATTTTGTAGCCGAGTGGTGTATGTGAGGGAGATTGTGTGCGTATAATATCTGTGCTTCGCACAGTCCCAAGGCCGGACTCGTTCAGGAGTGAGGGGTTCTGGGAGATTAGGGTCGGCTGACTGAGTGTGAGGATGCAGTGAGGCCCCTCAAAGCACCTCCACAGCCAGATGTCTCTATTAGTCAGCCTGGACTCAGAGACCTGGCTCCAACAAATGCAGAAAACTCAGATGGGGCGGTTTTCCTCAGCAATGCCAAGTGGGGCTTTGCAGGATTTGGGCTGCTGACAAGTGTGTGAGGAATCCCAGTGAAAGCATAGATCATTTATTTTAAGTCCAGCTGACAATTCACAAATGTTGACAACGGGATACAAAGGCAGTATGACTAACACTGGCCCTCGAGTGTTAACTAAGGCTGGGTGTGATTTGTCTGTTTGCTTTCACCAATAAAAACTAAAATTGCAATCGGTCTGCTACACACAGACGCACATAAACTCACACACTTACGCTGTGGCATCCTGCTTTTGTTGTGGCGGCTCTTGTTTCAGCGTGCAGTTGTTTCAGCCTTGTTTCATTTCATTTCACTTCACCACCCTGCTCTTTCCCAACCTCCGTGTAATGCAAATGTTGGGAAACTGTTAAAAACTGCACTTGGTGGGTGGGTGGCAACATTATTATTCACTTTCCCTTGTTCTGTAAATTAAAGCTTTGGTATAGACACTAACAACTTCTGAGCTCTGCACATTGTGCAACAGTCAATCTGCTTTCAATTTGCTGCTAAAGGTTTTATTTCTTCTAAAGATGACAGACTGGAGGTGGGAGTTTCAACAAAAGAAAAAAAAACAACTTGGCATTAGGCCCTTGCAGAAACCTTGTATTTTAAATTTAACAACCTTTATATATGCCAGCTTTCATACTGTCAACAGCATCTCTAATTCAGCCTACAGTATGCTACTGCAAATGAAAGCTGATAATGACCCTGCAGGGGGGACTGTCAAGCTTTTCAGATTCAGAACGCAGTTATAAAATGTGAAGAAAAACCCAATGTCAAAGGGAACATCAGCTAGATATTTAAAACTGAATAAAAGGATGAATGACTTTTTGGACCTACAGTTACCGAAGCAGCTGTGGACATTGAGCTGTGACAGTAGTACACTCCTACTTTGGCTTCACTGACACAATTATTGTTACGCTCTGGCTACAAAGCTGAGTAGCTAAAGGTTTGAAGAAGGATTGTGAAAAATCATATTTAGACATAGCAAGGATAGCATAGCTTTTAGTGCTGTTGACTTCACAATTTTCTCTTTAAAAACTCTCAATAGGCAAAGTGAACTCAATCTGACTGTGAGAAATGAAAGCCTATTGTTGAGGTAGGAAATATCTGCTGCGGTATAATTCAGCCTGAGGAAAAACTCTGTGTTGCTTTTTTTTTTTAAATGGCAGAGGCTAAAAACGACTGCGTTGTAATAAACTCATTGAAAGACATGCTTCTTGTGTTACAGTTTACCTTCTCCACTTGTGTTTCAAGCTGACCTGACTTTTACACTGGGAAGTGGTGAGCGTTCTTTTTTTGGTGATTTAATAAATGTTCGAGCCTCACCTCTCCTTCTCGTGTCCACGGTCGGCCATTCTGGGGATACTTGACCTGGGTCTGTCTCTTCTTCTGGCCCCCGTCAGCAAACTTGCACAGCAACGGCTCTGCTGGGGCTACACAGCGAGTCAGGCAGAGAAGGAGACAAGGACAAAAAAAAAAAAACGGCATTATTACAGCAAAAATAAATAAGAAATTTCATGAACTAGGTTAAGTGTTACACAGATAAGATTTGAGACAAGTTGTTACAGTGCGGCTTAAACAAAAAATAAAGCATAAATCAACTGGACCTGAAAGCGGCACTTTAGCTGTTACATTTATCTCTTCCACCCCAATGCAAGCGTCTAAACAACAACAGCGGTTATCGCGCAATCTCTACAACTCTTACAACCATGCCTCGACAAAAGCAGCCTTGACGTGGAAACGAAGCCATGGGCTAATCATCAAAGCAGGGTGAGCGTGGTTCAAACGACAAACCAAATAGGCATACTTAATATGCTAAATAACTCCACACAGCTTGACCCCCAGGCTTTTTGCTGCGATTGTGATTGCTCCAAAGACAACACGGTCCTTTTCTGGACCATAGAAAGAAGAAAGCCTTGATTACAAATAGGATTAGCTGTGTGTGACCTACCATACAGAAGTTCACCAAACTCAACTTCAACCTGATAAGCTGCAGGCTCAAATACCCTACAGGCGTCGGCAATAGCACAAAGTAGCTGGACTGGAGCAGGAGGAAAAGGCTTTGTTCTTTATCGCTTTATTTTATTTTAAGGATACATCTTTAAACCTTCTGTAAAACAAGAATATGAATAAAGGGGCTTCTATTTCTGGGAAATGCATAAGCAAGACTCCTCAAGAGAAATAAAACCTATTATCCTGACATGAACCAGGACAGTCATAAGACATTTGATGGCTTGTGTAGTCAGAGAGTTGACAGGCAGTCTGCTGGTTCATGTGATGTCTGACGCTAGGCTGTATTTCTTGGATCTTGTTCCACCACATGAACTCATAGATATGCAGACCCACCAAACACAGAGACAAGCCTTTTAATCAGCATAAACATAATGAACATATTACAGGCTGATAAAAACAATTACAGAAAAAACTGAATGAACATCGTAAGTACTGAATCATCTTTCTACTCCACACCAAGTAAATACTGAAATACTCCGCTCGGCTTTTATGACTTTTATGCAACAGCTACAAAAGCAAGTGTACTGTACTGTCTGAATCTCTATACTTTTGTGTCTATCTATATATCTATATGTCTAGATAGATAGCAGGACAGCAGTTGCAACAGCAATTGTTGCAAAACAGTATATTTTTCGACAGGAGCAAATGAAGATGAAGTGAGACAATGAAATTATGGCCGTGGATCTGTCATTGGCAAGATGCTACAGTCCTTTTAACCTTACATGTTGTGATGTATATTTTTGAATGTGGAAAACATAGACACACAAAAGTTTTACAATTATACGAAATAAGTGAGCACATTTATGGCTTTTATATTATTTGCAAGAGATAAACGGTTTAAAATATATTATGAAGTAATAGTTTTTAATTTGTAGTTGGTTAGGTTTTTTTCTACTTTTGTGAGTGGTTGGGTTAAGGGGCTGGGACACCAGCAGGGGGTGCTTCAGCAGTCTGTTTGTTGTACATGTCATGGACAAACTGCATATTTTGCTGCTCCATTTGGTGGATTGATAGGAATATTGGAGTATTTTTAATTAGCAAAAATAAAATATAGAAAGTAACAAATGAAGCACAGACTTTGATCCTAAGAGTTTGCTGTAATATACAAACACATTTCAATGCTCTAAAAAATACCAAGACTATAAAGCTGTAAACTGTACCACCAGCAAGTCCTGATGGGTGTTTTTAAGGATACCTCTTGATGCTGAAATTGAATATACCACATACTTTTTTGTCCTGACCTCTCACATAAAGCATCTACAAAGATGATGCATCTTTAAAGAGACTGTTAGCTGCCACTCTTGTCCTTTTTAACTGTCGATTTAACTGTGTGCAGAGAAAATCAAACTGTTGAGCCCCATCACTGTTTATAGCTTAGAAATAACAAAATTCTTACATGATTTCTGTGAAGTAGTCAATATAATCATGCTGGTCCTGATTCACACATTATAAATGCCAAATAAACTCATGCAATTATCTCACCTACTTGAAGAAAAATGTTTCTTCATTCTGGTAAACTGAAAAAATGAGAAGAGCTGTTCAGAGCGGAGAAAAGCATCGAGAGCTCAAGGCTGAGATGAGGGTTATTCGGAATGCCTGGGGCTTGGATGGGTCCTCCATCCAGGGGTAAGTAGACGGAGAAACAGAGTGGTGTGTCATACTGCATTTAGAATCACTTTGTGATTACATATTTTAACTTGATTTCTATTTAAACAACTTGCCCCACGGCTTGGCCTGTCATAGGCCTCACCTTTGCTATTCAACCACCCCTTTTCTCTTCTTCTATATTATTCACTCTGCTCAATGTATTCTTATACAGCACATTTAATAAACTGTCATGTGCGTAGGTGTATGCGGGATGTGTCTATGTATCACCACGTCTTAACACACAGCTCAGAAATTTCTTCATGAAAAACAGACTGGAGCCCACACTGTGGAAAAGAGTTGCAACACAGCTGATGGATGTTTTTAACAGAAGATCGAAAACCAAACCAGCAACTTTGACCTTTATTTGGGAAACAATGTGCTGTGCTTTCCTGGGTTTGGCTCCACTGGACCTCCATAACTATAACGATTATTGTCTGATAACAGATTAACAACAAAAAAAAAAAAACTATAAAAAGAACCTTTATTCATCACTTCGAACACATATACATTTGCACATGCATGTTACAGTGAAATTTGTCCTCTGCATTTAACCCATCCCTCTGGGGGGAGCAGTGGGCTGCCGCCACAGGCGCCCAGGGAGCTAATGCTAGGTGTCTCGCTCGACACCTGATGGGTAGGCTTGGGATTTTCACGGGTAGGCTGTGATTTTTCCACCAACCCATAGTCCTGTTTGACCCTAATGTCAGCGAGTATTTCTATGAGTTTTGTTGGCATACGCAAGTATATATTCCAGACAGACTGAACAAATGTTACTACAGACTTGAAAGACACAAGCCCAATCCCTGATCTGAACCGTTGGACAAACGAAAAATTAAGCTGGGATCCAGAAACCTCCCAGATAAACTCCCATGGCTTCCCTCTGCCCACCCCCCTTAGTTTAAAGCAGAGAATTAAATTCACTATAACATGTATATGTACTCAGTGACAACAGAGAGCTACTTCTACTCCTTCTCAGCAATCATCAGTCCTTTCCGCCCATGCTCTTCCTGCTCTTCTACAGGGATGTGTCCTCTGCTCCTCTATCAAAGTCTGGTTGGGAGCAGCCACCAACCAAAAGAAGGCTACGGCAGACAGTGAAAACTAAAGAAAGAATTATTCTTGCTCCCCTGCCCACTCTCCAGGACTTGGACACATCTAGAGCCAGCAAGTGGGCAAAGTAATTCACCACTGACCCCCCTCACCCTGGACACAACCTCGTCCAGCTTCTCCCCTCTGCCAGCAGCTACAGAGCTCTGTCTGCCAAAACCACTGGACACTGAAACAGTTTCTTTGCTCAGGGCAACACACTCATTAACAGCTGACCTCGTCCTTATCGCTACATTGCTGCTATCCGTGCTGTTCTTTTAACACTGCTCATACTAATACTCAACCATTACATACCACACAATGACAAAACACACAAACACGCTGCATTGGAGTTTGCCTTTTTTAGGTCATTCTTATGGTGCCTAAGGCGTGGTGTCTTTATTAGTCCACTATTGAATGTGTCCTTGAGATATAGCAATTATTTCTTGTGTTATCAAATTTCGCCGATAAAGCTGATTCTAATTCTTATTCTGATAACTACAGTGTATATATGCATAATACACTCAATATATTCATATACATCAGGTGTAAGAACATAGAGAACAAAAACAAAATGCCCGGTAAGATTCCTGCACAGGACAACAATTATAATGATGCGTTTTGAAGGTGCCCCCACAATAGAGCAAATGCTAAGAATTGCTTTCTAAAAGGGAATAAAGCAAACATGCTAAAGTGATGTCACACCACTGTTTTCTGCTGATAGCAGGTGCCACTCCCCCCACAGACAGTCTGAGTCCGCCGCTGTCACAAGCTCGATTCTCTAATCATTAGGCCACCACTGCCCCATTACATCTAAATGTGCTTTTTCTACTGTAGGTCAAAATTACATGACGTAGGTTTATTATTTTGATGAAATAATAAACCTGATTTTGGGAACTATTACTCCTGCGGTTACACTACCTTACCAGTAGTCAGTGAAACTAATAGCGTACAGTTTTTTTAGTAGACCTAGCCTTCTGGGAAACTTCCCGGGAGAAACCACCTGTGATCATTTATAAAACCTCTGAATGTTAACCAGTTAATAAAATGTTTTAGTTATTACAGTCCTGAAATGGGCTTGGACTAAATGGTTAAATTAATTACAACTAAAAGAAATGAAAACAGGGCTGTTAAATCAAACAGTTCTAATTTTCAATTTGAGACCAAGATTAGATACAAATTACCTTAAAAGATACATTTAAGAATGAGGGTGTAAGTGTAGGTAAAAAAAAAAGAAAAAAAACTTTTACCTTATAAGGTAGAATTTTATCAGTGCGTTTGTATTCGTGTGATAAATGATTGCTTCTTTCAGTATGAGAATGCGCGTGATGTGAGAACAGACACACGCACAGCTGATGCAGACTTAAAGACAGCATCTGTTGCTGTTGTGTTTTGCTGCTGTGACAAATAGAGAAAGCCACACTGTCAGCGGTTGACAACTTGTCAAGTTTATAGTCGGGACAATTTCCTCTCTAAGGTACCACACAATGATAGCAGAAACTCTGGCTGATCAAAAACAAAATTTTATGTTCTCAGTAGTTACATGAAAAAAAAAAAAACTGTCTCTGTGGTTTGGAGTGCATCTGCTTTTTTCATTCTGCAGGCTTATCATAGAGACACCAAAATTTTTGTGTTTCTGCATGCAAGTGAAATGGAAAAATGTGGCCATTAATTGTTAGACTTATCGCTGCAAGAACAATAAGCAGTTGATCCTAAGACAGCAAAATAAAAGTAAAAATGCCTTGTTGTGATTGACACCTCAATTTAAAGGCTCCTTTTCCTTTGTTTACTTCCCCGTTGTCCCTTAGCAAAGCATGCCGCATAATATCAGAGGGAAATTTATACAGAGTAACTGTGCTTGTTAAAAGTGACATACAACAAAAACAACACCAGGAGGGACATTGCCCTTCTTCCATTTTGCATAATCCCCAATTGTGTCACACACCCCGCATACACAGACATAAAAATGCACATACACATCGCCGTTGCTGTAAGCTGTTTTTTTTTTTTTTTTTTTTTTTTTTTTTTTTTAAATCAGAGCTGGTGAAATGGCTCCAGACATTAAAACCTGCCCAGCGCTATGGGGCAGTGTTTACATGCACAAACACACCTACGCACATACATACATCAATTTTGTTATAATATTATGGCTGCCTTTCATGCAACTGGAGCTTAAACTAAGTGCTTTTCAGAGTCCAGTATTTGGTTTGACAGGCCCATTTGTACATTGCTTACACTACTTCTATCTAGAAATTAATCCTATTATTGTTTAAATCTGACATATCAAGTACTGTCACGTTATTTCACCATACTGCTAAAATAAAATATCAAAACAAAGAAGATTTGAGCTGTAGCTTAAGATAACCAAAAATTGACTAAAAAAGGAATTTAAGTCAAACACAAAAATGTAGGCTTAACATAAAATAATGTTTGAGTTTATAGCTGTTTGAGGGTAGGAAAATTTAATGTATTTTTACTTCCACAAGAAGTATCATAGTATCCTAGGAATGCCTTTGAAAGCCTGGATTTTATTGGGGCACAAGTTGTAAAATGTTTGCCATTGGCTATTAATAAATGTAATTAAGACTGGCTGATTAATGTGCAAACAGTTAAAAGAACACACTGCTAAAGTCCACCAACCTATAGACATCGTGTCTTCTGAGATTTCATTAAAACACTAAATTGTTCAAAGAAGATATTGCTTTAAGAAATGTCTAAAAGCAGTAAAACAAAATAATGTATAGGGCAGATGAACTTTTACTTATAACCTGTAACAGTTCTCCCATGTATAGTACTACAGTAAAACTAATATCTTACAAATATTCAATAGATTTTTTTGCAACATATTACAACTATAAAAATATCACTAATATATTGTTTCACAGAATTTAATATAATTTCTCAGAGGGTGAAGAAAAACCTTGACACAGGCTCTGCATCTAACTCTCATATTGATTTAAAACCACAGTCACAGGCCGTACATACTAATGATGAGACAATGATGAGAGTTATTCATTCCTAAGAGGCAAACTTGCCACATAATCAGGAGGCAGCAACAACCATAAAACACCCAGCGGAAGCACGAACTGGCACATCAGATTAATTATTCAGCTTGCTTTCACAGGTACATTACTACAATCTGTTGCATGTCACAAGAGGGCTTTAAAACGAAGGAGGACATTTTTAATTGTCAGTTTGACCCCTGCTGTTCTCACTCTTGAGGCTCTGTAACATGAAGTGACGGATTCATGATGAATTTGGGTACGGCTGCGTCCGGCCTACTTTCATTTGTTAACTTTTGGCCATGTCACGTTAGTTAACACAGTCCGAACCAAATATTTGGATTTGAAGAGCTGCAGATTCCGTTTAAATCAAACAATGAAAAGTGATTGGGAATAGCTGCTAATATCAAAATACTGCAAGTCTGTCGTGGTATTCACATAGATATACAGTAGTTCCAATTTTATCTTCAGACGGCGTTTCAGTTTCAGTTAGGGAGAGCGGATATAGAAATGTCCAAAAGCTTCCAACACTTTTTGTGATTGATAAAGCACATGTGTAAATTTGCAGTATTTTAAACGGAATCTGAACTTCTTGTTTTGGTGTTGCTTCACCTCTATGAAGAAGGTGTTAACTCAAACACTGAAAAAAAAAAATACAACAAAAAACACCCACACTTTGAGCTACTATATGGTGTGTGTAGTTATGTCACTTTCCCAGGAGTCAGTGTTACTACACAATGTAAGACGGCTGTTGCCAAGAGCTGAAAACATGGCAGGGGCAAGTAGCTGAAGTGAAGTGGTTTGTTCACATATGGGGACAACATGTGTTTGTACATGTAAAACAAATTCTTTCAGTGTTTTATTGAACAATTTAATATGTCTATCAAAATGTCACTGGTTTGAGGATTTACTAGTGAATAAAACTTTGTTTTTCTGCTTTAGTTGCATTATTTGAGTTATAAATATTCTGACATGTCTTTAGTGCAGAGACAGGCATTACAAACAGGACACAAAGACAGGAACAGATGTAACGAAAAGTGGCTTGTGTATCTTATACAGGGTGAACTTAACTGATCTTATCGGGGAATACTTACGTGGACGTCTGTGTTTAACTGATCGTATGTGTACATGGGTTAGCAGAGTGTGCTGAGAGAAGTGGAGCACACATTGTTACTAGACATTTGAGCTGTGGGATATTGCAATCTGCAGGAGGGCAGCATAGAAACTGTTAAAGCTCCAGCAGAGTGAACAAACACATCCACCTCGTTTCTGTGGAGAGGGACATCATGAAAGAAATAGGAAATAAAGGAAAATAAGGGAGGAGGGAGAAAAATCCAGGTTTCTCTAGATGACCCTGGTTAAGTGCAGGAATAAAGATGTTGCTATGGAAAACACCAATCTGCAGCTAAGCAGACACATTTAGCTTATGGTGGCACAATGGTTTCAGCTTTTACTGTAGAAAGATGATGTCACACAAGTGGCACCCAATCCCTCAAATGAGACAATTGTCATTAAAGAACAATTTGAATCAAGAAACATCGTAGGAAATCATTCAATTGGAAAATAGGATCCAATCCCCATTGTAAAAAAAAAAAAAAAAGAGAAATGCCTCAGATGAGTTGAATGGCACATAATTTGCCCCCTTTGGGTAAAACACTTAAGCTGTAGCACAGAACATGTAGTCTGAAGGGTTACATGTTCCAGGACTACACATAAAAAAGCCCACTATTTGCCAGCACAGCTAAAATATATAAATTCAAACACCTTTTTCTATATTTATTCACATTAAGGATTTTCTGCAAATAAAATTTCACGATTTGTCTACTGCACTATTAGAAGAACTGACAGTTTTAAAAATAATCACATGTTGAATAAAAGAAACTGATCTGTCTAAATTCTGTGCCTTCAATATTTCTGGCAATTCATCACCAAACTACTTCCCCAGAGAGAGGAACTTAATGTAGCTATGTTTTCTTTATTTTCTCATCAAAAATCTGAACCAACTGCATGTGAAACAAGTAAGAATATGCATAGACCCATTTGCTTAGGAAATGAACCAATCACAAATTCATGTAAAGAAAGTATGTATAGTCTAAAAATCTTACATAATAATACTTGAATGAAATAAAATGTCTATGTGTTGAATACGTGGCTCCAGTGAATACATGTACACTGACATCAAGTCTGACTGTGCAGCACTGCCCCATAATTACACAATATTTTCTCTGTGGCGCCTCATTCAGGCTTTTCCTCTGTTATCAGCAACATCAAATAAAATTCATTTTGCATTTATGAAAATATTGAGCCACTTCTGCAATGAATGGGAGCTTAATGCCTCATGATCATGCCAGGCATACAGTATAAGAATGCACCCATTCTTAAACGCCTGATGATTATTGCTGAAACAACGAAGGGATAACAGGCCTTCTATAAGATCTGTAGTCTTTTTTTGTTCTTCCCTTTGTCTTCCTTCTATTATGGGAGGAAAGGAGAACGAAATATCAAAGGCTACAACACTATATCTGATCGTGGGACAGAGAGTGACACTGAAAGACAGGGGAAACATTTCAAGGAGGGGTGGGAAAAGAACAAATGAGCCAAATGGGTAAAGGGGAAATGGAAAGGCGCCAATAGAGGAAGGGAACAGAAGATGTGGGACAGAGGTGATGTAAGCAAGAAGAACTAAATTATAAACGCTGCTGATCACTGAATTGCTTATTTACTGTATGTCTCTTGTTAAGCACTTTCTCATCGTATTTATTCATTTGTTCAGACATAGTTGTGGTTTGGCAGTTTGTGTTATACTGATGACTGCACACTAAGCGTATTGACATGACCAACCACAGCTTGTCGTTTTCTAGGCCTGTATCATGGATTTCAGTGTGCTGCTGTGCCAGTCAAGTTAATGTGAAGTTATGAAGTTTACGTGACACAAACACAGGCTGAAGCTAATATTACCAAGTGTTAAACAAGGATAAATCATTGTGATAGTTTGAGAAACTTGCAACCTTTAGTGAAGTGTCAATTGTGTTGGTTGTCAGTCAGTTCAACTTAATTGAAACCTAAAGCTTTTTATTGTTGGTCCAGGGACTTATTATCCCCTGCAACAAATCGTTCCGTTAGTCTTACAGATATTACTTTGTAAACCTACTCCTTGTAGCTATAGATGCTGATTACATTTGATAAGACTTCTAGCTAGTAGTATCTCTAAAGTATTTTACAGTGTCTTTGAAACAAAGCTTTAGTTGTTCTTGTTTGTCATGGTGATCCCGTCCCCAGCCCCTGATGTAAGGAGTACTTGGTTCTAGACCAGGAAAGAGTTGTCGCCACTCTGACTTTCCAGAGACATTTTCTTGGATGTCGAAATGCAAAGAAGTGGTTCAAAATTAGACGCTGGCTCTGCACCAGCTCTTGAACTGGCCTGGTGCAGAGGGGATATGTATAAACAATATCTGGCCTCCAGGCCAGTTTAGTCAGAATTACTTTGTAAACATTATGGGTGTCACCAAAAGATTGCAGCGTTTCCCCTAATCAGAAAGTAAAAATGAGTTCAAACAGAGGTGTGTTAGGTTTATGTTCTACGTCATAGTATTTTAACAGTTCCTCAATTAACCACATGGAAAAAAAAATCCTCTCTATCCTCCCACATGTGTTACTGAAGTGCTGGTAAATTTGGATGACACTCACCAAAAATGCCAAATGCAGATGTTTCCTGTCACTCCATGTGAAATTAGCAGAAGGTTGTTTCCAGTCATTTTTTCCTTACTTACATATAGTTTGAATTGGTCATCACACAGACTCAGCTGAGAAAATGTGTGCACTGGGTGGCTCTGGACTGCCTCCTACCACTGCTGACTCTTTCCCTCACAGTAAGGAGGAAGGACATTATTGAACGCCAAGCACAGAGAAGACAGAATTACAACGTATAGTAAACACACAGACGCCAATTAATTGATTTACACCTCAGATTGGATTGTCGAATTTGCAGGACAGCTGTACTCGCTAATAGTGGTGGGACAGAAGGAGCAGTAAAGATATTAAACCATTTCAGTGATCTCTAATTAAGTGAAAACTAAATGGGAAGCAAAAAATATATTACTGTTGCCTTTCAATCCTTTGAGCAGCTTGGATCAACAAAATGTGGTATTCATCAGGCTCGCGCAGGTAAAGGCATATGTACAATCAGTCAATAATATGCACACATGCATTAGGCATTATCAGCAAAGCAAGTTGAACTTTGGATAATGTTAATGTTGTGGTATTTTGTAAGAGAACAATTAATAATAATAATAATAAGTACACATCACAAAGGTCACAGACTGTCAGTGACACATAAATCAACAGAACTTGGCTTTAAAGATAAATCTTTAGAATGGTAAGCAGTGTGTTTGTTTGTGTGTGTGTGTGTGTGTGTGTGTGTGTGTGCGCATGCACATGTGTATCAGAGCAAGAAGACTGAGCCACCCACCATGCTGTACCAAACAATTTATACTGGCACAGTTTTTCCTCGATTTTCGATTTAACTCAGACGCACCTCCTATTAGTCTACATGATGAGCCACAACATTAATACCAACTGGTTTTAATGTTGCTGTAGACAGTAGTGTAGTGGTAAGCACTGGCACTCTGGCCAGCCTGCAGCCACAGCAAGCGAATGTGTTTTGATGCCTGTCGATCATGGTGAGCATTAGATTTCTCTGTGCTGTCCAGTAACTGTCCTGTCTATTCTCTGTTTTCAATTTTTTTGTTTATGTTGTTTATGTGGGTGGACAGATTATTTGCTTTAGGGGACGTCTGTCCTTGTACACACGTACAGAAATAAATCACTCAGACCTTTTTATTTAGTCATCCTAAAGTTGGTCTCAGGAATGGGTCAGTGATATTCAGAGTGCAGCACAGAAGATGCTGATGTATTATCAGACTCGCTGAGGCAGCTTTGTACACATAGATGAAGGCAGAGTTTATTTTACTACAAAATAGGGAACGTCCACACATGTGCTGGTTTGATGTCACACAGTTTTGTGTATTGTCCTGCCCGTATCATGATGTATACATAACCATGGAATGCATAAAGCAAGTGATACGTGACTAGACTGCTGTGTTTTACCCACAAGACACAGAAATTGTCTCCCATAGTTGTTTTAATTGTCACATGCACAAAAAAATTTTCAATAGGCTGACAGCAAACTGAGTTCGAGTAAGTTAAAATAATGACATTTGAGTGGATCAATCTTTATGTGTTTCTGCAGAAGTGGTGAGTATATGTCACATAATGCTGGGTCTATAGGTGCACTGCCTTGGTCTTGCTAAAGAAAAGCAGTGACAGGGAAAGTATAATGCAGTTGTCTGTGTGACCGACACCTACCTGTCATGCCTGGAGGGGTTTTCAAGAATTTCCCGTTGAAATTTTGGATCACCACATCACATTTCTCTGTCGACTCCATCCTGACAGACAGATAGAAACATTAAATGTCTGCCTACATACAGTATAGTATGTATCTGTGCTTGGTTGTCTGTGTATGCCTCAGAAAAATGCCTTAGGTAGGCCCGAGGATGTGTGTGTGTGTGTGTGTTTTCTATGGGGTTTCCTCTCCTTTGTCCCAGTTTAAAAGCTCCATTCAGTCTGATCTGTTGTGTGTCATGTCCTCTTTGTCTGCCCCTATTCAGCCCTGCTCACCCAATCACAGCTCAATGACTAATTGCCTGCTTGGCAAGCAAAAGCCAGAGTGTGAGCATGTGTGTGTATTTGTGTGTGTGGGAGACAAAAATGGTGATGGGAGAGAAAGAGATTGTGACTGTGCGTGTGTGTGTGTGAGATATGTGACCATGCGTGTCTCTGTGTGTGTCCGGGGTTCGCCTCACATGGCAAGTGACCCTGAATGAAGCCCTGACTGCATTCTAATCACTGGCACACTCCATGGTGTAACTGAGAAGACCACACACACACACACACACACACACACACACACACACACATCGAAGTGGGTGAAGGGGCAAAGGGTACAGGAATGTGGAGCTGTATCATTACAGCTAAAAGCCCTTCAGTTGTAAATTGCATGGAGTAAACATAGGATAACACTGTATCTTGCAATTATCTAAAACATGAAGCTGGACCATAGTACAATACTAAATCAATATTATTTTGTGTCTGATAAGTAATTATTTAGTACTTTGTGCAGCAAATACTTGCATGTGATTGACCGCTGACAAGTAAACTTTGTCTGGAATCACATTCACACTGAAAGTCCTATAATAAAGTATATATAGTGTATGGGTTTCTGGATGACTACCTTGCAAAGCCGACTCCTCTGCTTAAGCCATTGGCATCCCTCAGTATTCGTGTGGAAATGACATGACCAAAGGGCTTCAGCATATTCTCCAGCTCCTGCTCGTCCATGGACACGGGCAGGTTGGAGATGTAAAGGTTAGTGGGGTCCTGTTCCTGTTGCTGCGAAAAGAAAAACGTGACTGTCACTTCATTTTGCCAGAAAACAGAAAAGAAGAAAACATAATATTGTATTGGACAGTCAAGAACTGATTAAATATGCATCTCTGAAGCTTTACCCATCAATGATTATTCAAATTAAATTGCCTGATAATAAATGTCTACTCTTAGTAAGAAAATTAAATAAGACTTGAATTTGTGCTGTCGATTCTTAGTAAATAATTGTTACCAATATCCATGTTAGATAAGCAGCTCATAAGCATCAAAAAGAACACAGTGGGTGACTGGTTAAAATGTCCCTGATTCCAGGGCCATACATCCAGACATGTGACTGCACTTGTGTCTTGTTCTTTTCCTTTCAAGTGCATAAAAGGCTTAAAATAATGTGAGATGAATAAAGGTGCTGATGGTAGCACTCTACTAAAAGCTGTAAATGCATTGAAGGTTAACTTAGTGACATTCAAGTTGTTTGTTTCGATATTAATGACTGAATATCTCACAGTACAACATCTGTGAATTTGACTCAAGTGGCAAACTCTCCTCAAATGAGGACTTTTCAATTCACTGGGTAACAGTGCCTTGGCTTTACGCTCAGAACCCCTGAAGCAACAAGGGAACCCCCTCAGGATTCATAGATGTTAACACAGTTGCATTACATTTTTCCACAGGAATGGGGGGATTATAATGTGCCTCTCAGTTAGTTAAACTAGTACAGTATAATTCAATTATTTTTGTTCTATTTGGCAGCACTTCATTGAAATGATCCTCCGCAGGAGACCGTCGTCTTTGTGTGTGTGTGTAACTGCAGCACTTGCAAATTAAAGAGGGAAGGAAGGAGAGGGTTTGATGAAGGGTACTCCATTTTAGAGACTTCTTATTTACAGATAAAGACAGGGAGGTACACTACACACGTGTGTTAAATACAGTGATCAGCCACAACGTTAAATACACCTGGTGGCCTTAACGTTGTGGTGGCCATGATCATCAGGCATCACAACATACAGTGCAACTTCCTGTGTTCAGGGATGCATAGCCCCAGACTGGTCAGAGGGACCCCTGCCCACCACAACATTAAATATACCATGTGGATTTAATGACGTGGCTTATCTGTGTATTTTTTAATTACGTGATTTCCAGCCACTTCTTCAAATTTTCATAAAACTATTGGCATACACTGCACTCCAGAGGGCAACTGCTGATGATGTGATGTTTCATGAGAGTTTATGGCTGCACTGACTGCATTTATGTATGTTTATGTATTCAATATAAGCTTGGTAATAACTTCACAAATCTTAATGATAGGGTAAATGCATAAGACTTAAATTTGTAATTCAGAATATATTGCATTATGATGCAGGCCCAGAAGTGCTTCAAAAGTCTCTGATACATTCACTCAGAATACATTTACTCCAAAAGCTCTCCTTCATATTAATCATTGGAGTCTAATATATTTATTCCACAAAATGAAATCCAGACTAAAAGCAGGTTTACAGTGTGGACACAGTGTGTGCATTCATGTTGTTGGGTGAATACCCTGGTGTTTTAACTATAGAAAAGCTGCCCAATGTAGCTCATTTTAGACCTAAATATCTCCTTTATCTACGGAGGATTTTCCTTTGCTTGAACCAGAGCTGTCTGATTTCAAGAGTGGGAGTTCTAAGTCTGGCAGTCTGTGACCAAAGCCATCTATATAATCAGTGACTCAGAAAAGGCAGAACAGCTTCAGCGAGGAAGTCTGAAATATTTACCTTTCTTCATCGGTAGGGATTTTCCTTTGGCAGAGTGTCCAATAAACAGAGGGACACAGTAGTCTCCCAACACCCAAGACTCAAATGGCTTTGAATGTAATCTTTTACATTGGTGTGCAATCTTGAGTTTGTGTGTATTCATGCAAGCGGTGACAGACGAAAGGGGCAACATCAAAGGCCCAGAGACATATGTAACAGCTGTAGAATCTGTCATTGATGTTCCTTAAAGAGTTGCGTCACTGAAATGATCAAGCCCTTCGACTTGTCAAAGACCTCAGTGAACTAAAGTTTCACTGATTCTCAACACAGTTCTCTTTCAAAGGCATAATCATTTCTCCTGTTCAACATGGCCATTTGTAAGTATCCCGTCCTAATGTGCTTCCTAAGGGCTCAGCTGATTCAAATGCTACCAGTTATCACATCTATTATCATCGTTCAGGAGAGGCAAACTGCACCTACTAGTGAGGCTGAATGTGCATATAATTTGCTTATCTCAATTCTTGTTAAAGTAAGGTGACTTTGAGTTACTGTTGTAAAAAGACAAATGGGAATGTTCAGGTGACAAATGGGAGCAGGAGCTGTTTGTTTCCTGTGTTATTCTGCTGCTGTCAGAGGTAATAATTTCATCATTTTAACCCAAACTGTGATGTTATCCTAACGTTAACCAAGTTGGTTTTGGTTTTAAACCTGGTACTGTATGCTGTGAGAAAATATGAAAAAAAAAAAAATCACCTTTAATGTTACTGTCTTGGCATTGCAGGCTAACAGGAAGTCTTTGTTTTCACACATAGAGAAAAAGAAGTATTTGATAATACAAACACTAAACCATGAGAAGCACCATGTGGGCTTTGTTAACACAGGCTGAAGCCTCACGAGAACAAGAACTGAATTTTGGCCCTCATGTCAGGATGGGATGTCTTTATAAATCAGTCTGAGCAGTGAGAATGAACACAAGACTTCAGTGGAGTAACCGTTCAAGTCTTCAACCAATCAGACACATTCACTTTTTTGGCAAAATCGTAAGCTTGTAATGTGATCTTGTTCAAGTGATTAATTACAGCCTATTATTTGGATCAGTTATGTTAAGAGCTTCACACCACAATGTTCACTTTTGCATTGTCAAGAGAACATAAAGACACATTTGATTATACTGTTATAAACATTTTTTATACCAGTTTGCCAAGGTCCAAACAACTCCCTCAAGAGATCATCTTTATACTGAGGGAAAATCTGCAGCACGATGCTTAAGAAATAATAGAAACCAGCATATTTATAAGGCCTGGGTTGACAAACAGGAAACGTATATACCTGAGTGCTTTGAGAGCCCTTTACGATAACAATAAGATCTGTAAGACCCTTACAATTGCGTTGAGGTGGCGATTCAGCAGTGAAACACTGTCTAAAGCTAATAGGATTAGAGCTAATAAAGGGAGCCACATCCAAGGTACAGGAATTCATTGGAGGAATCACTGATCACTGGAAAAACCCAAACACATCAATCGCCCTGTCATGCTCAGAGTAAAAGGTAAAGTCTCTAAGTTTGTATCATTCAAGTAAATGAGCTCCAGATTAAACCCAAGACTTTATCTCAGTCGTTTTGGATTTTGTATGGTGGTTTATCACAATAACTGACTCATTTAGACACAAACGATTAAAATTCTACTTGTACAGTCAACTTGTGTGTGTGTGTGTTTTTGTGGGTCTACCAGAATTTCCTTTGGTCGTCTAAGTGGGAAACACTAACAGAATCCTGTTCTTCCTGTTTGCAAGCCATACAAAGATTAAATGGTAAAACAGAAGATTTCCTATCCCTGTGGTCAATGTGCTTACAAGAAAATTTCATCCAGTGACAATATGTCTTAAACAAAATCTCACAGTGGTTTGCCCAATTTCATCTAAAAGTGGGTCAGCTGTTTTGTTTCAGCACACATTTTTCCGTACAGTTTGCAGTTACTGTAACACAAGGAATGAAGTCAGATTTTCACGAACAGAGTGATGTTATAAGCTCAATCCTGCTTGTCCATTTGTTGCTGATTAAAATCCATGCTGCCTATTGTAAAACTGCTCTGCAAATCCTTAGATTCTTTGCTTCCTTCATTTTGTCTCAATCTAGGGAAATCAAAGAGTGAGATGGGTACAAGATCAACAGGGGCGCCATGGTAGGTTTTTGAAAGCACATTACACCTCACTACATGATCTCTATACACAGCTGGCTGTAAAACACATCTATTTGCACAAGTGCAACTGGGATATGAACTGAAGTGCTCTGGAGCGTCCACACGTGAATGAACTCTGCTTGACTTTGCTCAAAGTTACTGTTTGCACAAAGTTACTTCTCAGTGATCTCTCACTCTGCATGCCGCAAATGACTCACCCTTCTTTCTCTTTGTCTGTCCCCTCACTCCCTCTGTCTCTTTGTCTCCCCCTCCCTCTCCGCGTAACATCTGTCATGAGCTGGAAACAGCTTCACACCAGCTGTGCCTCTGCCTGACTGCGTAGCCTTGCCTGCCAGCCAGTCAGCCTGTGTTTTCAGCACCATTAAACCTCATTGCTGCATCATCACAGAAGGTCTATACCTCTTAACATACTACTTCCAGGTTAGCTTGCAACACCATAACGCCTGCTGTAGAGCATCAGGGTAAAGAGAGGGCAAAGCTACAGTTAAATAGACTGGCTGAGTCTGTACTCTAGATGGATGGATATGAGGTGAGACGGTACTTGAATGTCACATTTCTTTGCAATCCCACTTGCTTCTCAAATAGCAACACTTCACACCAGAAATGACACACTGCAGCTTCCCACAGCCCCGAACCCCTGGAATAAGCAGTTATTGAAAATAGATGGATGGAAATTAATTGAAGACAGAGACGGAGAAATGCTTTGAAAACAACTGGCAGAGCACTTTCATAAAGTAGCAGTATATGATTAAGGAAACCAGACTTTCTATTCACCGTGTGTCAACTCCTTCCTCTTACCGCTCCAGCTTGTCTTTCACCTAATCCTGCTCATTTCCTTCTTTAAGCCATCTATTCTTTCCTCTCTTTTGCACTCCGTCAGACCACCTCCTCTCTATGCTTAACTTCCTCCTTTCTCATGCTCACCCTCCTCCTCCTGTCCTTTCCTCTTCTCCTTACTTGCTATTTGCCCCTCCTCTCCTCAGATTAAAACCTAATCTCCTATAATGGTATCCTTGCTGTCTAAAATGCTGTCTGAATGCTTAATTAATACTTAAAGAGCAATTTTTTCTGCTCCTCGCCCTTCTCCTCGCTCTCTTGCTTCCTTATTGTTTTTTTTCCCCACCATTCTCATCTCCATTCTCCTTCATTTCCATTCATCCCTCCCCTCCCCAATAACTCTTTCTCCCTCTGTATTTCTGCCTTCCTCCATCGTCCTCTTCCTCAAGCCAAGTTCTAATCTTTCATAATGATTGTCTGGGTGTCTAAACGCTCTCTAACGGCTTAATCAATACTTAATGAACATACCATAAATACTTTATGAACCCTAAACCCTGAAATCCCCAGGGTTTCATTAGCCATGGAGATATACACTTTTCTCCATCTTCATGATGACTCGAGGCTTGGTGAAATCAACACTGGATACTGATTACCTCATCATTTAGACTCTGGTCAGTTCTTAGTAGTAGGCGTGATGTTTGGTTGCTGCTGCCACTAATGATTAGCACATATGTTTTCTCCAGTGTTGTAGGCAAAGAAAAAAATTAATAAAATAAAAAATAAAATGACAGTTCTTTTTACCATGCAAACCACATGTCAAATTAGTTTTAGGTATATTTTGGTTTATTGCATTTGCTGTGTGCTTAGTATGTCAGATTTATTTACCTGTGCATTATTCAGGATGGAAATAGTTAAAATTAAAATTCCTTAGGTGTTGCTTCAAGTTTGGGCCAGCTAAAGGCCACGGTAATGTCAGTGTTCCTCCTTGTTAGATTCCGGAGCTTCTGGCTGTACAATGCTGTTCAGAACAAGAACAGCTGGTTATTTTCTCTGTGTATTTGTGTGTCTCCAGAGAATTATAGTAGATTTTATACGCAAGAACACCGAAAAGGCATTCAGGAGTTCATCCCTGAATGCCTGTTGAAGTTCATGCCTTTGAACTTCCAGAATTAAAAATCTGACACCAGATTTTTCCTGTGGTTAATTGTCTACAAAGATCATTTAGCTTATTAAACCTTTAAGAGATTGAGCTAATGCTCAAACATTTTAAAATTGAGGTTAGAGGCTTTTCGAGTTATGGCATACTTATGAAAATATTCAGGAGTTGAAAAGCTGTTTTCCACTCTGTGGTTCTCTAGCGACTGTGAAGTGGCAAAGAAACCCCGACTATTCAAAGAAATGGCATCACACTTGACTAAGTGAGAGACTGACTATGTTTCAATGTTTAATTCAATTTCTTGACGGGCAGAACGTTTTTCCTCCCTCTGGCTTCCAACACTGCCTGCGTCGTCACACTCTGCATGACTCATTTAAAGCAATAAGAGAGGCCTTTCTAGATAATGAGGACTACACACACACACACACACACACAGTTTCCACAATCTGTAGTCACACATGCAGTTATTACTCAATTCAGTCATCCATTTACATGTTGCCCCTTTTTCTCTGCAGCCTTCGTTTTTTAAACATCTTTGCATTGCTCTCCACTGTCCTCGCTTTCTTGTTGCAATTTTAACGCTGGTTCTCTCTCTCGCTCATCCCATATTTCTCTTTTTTCCACTAACACTGTCTCTACTGTGTGTATTAAAAGGCCAGTAATTCATCACAGAGTCAGAGCAGAGTGCAGTCCCTGCTGTACACCACTGTGCAGGCTGCTTCTCTGCCAGCCGTCCAGAGCTGGAATCAATCACCCAATCCTGACACACTGAAACTATCAGGGAGGTTCAGACACAGATAGGAGAGAGTGAGAGAGACACAGAGAAAGCTGGAGGGAGAGAGAAAGGGTGGCGGTGGACATACAGAGAGGCTGATGAGCTCTGGGTGGCTTAAATAAGTATTTGTGGGTTTAGGTGCAAAGCCAAACCTCCTAAAATTCCACTTCCCTGTGTGACCTGAACTGAAAACGCTTCCATGAATGGGCAGATAAAACGACGTGCCTGCTTGATTGCAATGTTGTGCTGTTTTTGTGTTGCGGATGCACTCGTTTCATCTTCAAACTGACCAGGCAAACGCAGTTTATAAGTGTGAGTAAAACTGGTCTTATTTCGTGTGGTTACGGCAGTGACCTTGTTTAGCCAAAGACCCAATTGTGCCATTTAACCTCTTTGAAAAAACATCTGATGTTTCTTATTGTGAGAGGAACCATCGAGCTAGTGCTCCATTTTGGTTTTAAAGCTGGAGTTTTGGCTGAGCTTCCGCTTTGGGAAACCACCTACAAGCTTTGGTGCAAAATACTCAACATATGTTAATGGACGTACAGTCACACATTATAGTTATGGCCCTATTAACACAATGGTGGTTAGGTAAAGCCTAGGATACTAAGGCAACCTACCCTGCCAAGGCACTGCATACAACATAAAAACCCATATAGAAGGATTACACACACACGCGCGCCTACACATAATCATCACAGGGCCTCAAAAACAGATTCAGTGTGTATAGTACATACACATCCGTCTCCGTAGCGCTCGGTCTTTTCTCTCTCCTTTTCTGTAGTACTGAATGCTGTAATCAAGGCTAATGGGACTCAGCTGTTGGCCAGTCTAATTACCTGGAATGCAGACGGCTGATCCGGGAGACAGGCCTACACATGAACACACACACACACACACACACACACACGCAGCACATATAGTCAAATAGTCTCCAAAACTAATGCTTTGTATTTTTAATGCACCTGTCACTCAAAAGAGTGTGTGTATATGTGAGTCAGCATGTGCTTGTTTGTACATGGTGTGTATTTCAGTGGGTTAGTAAACAGAAAGTGTGTGTGTAGATGAATGCACGCATTTTGTTAAAGGTCAATAAAAGCTCCGGCAAAATTTCCATTCCTTCTCCAAGTCAGGAATTCCCAGTGAGCAGCTTGGCAGAGAAAAGCATGTTAAATTGACACAAAACCTCACTGGTCTCTGTTTTTTATTAACTGAATTATTCCAGTTATTTTTGACCTGGGCTAAAATTTGCCATCATTTTGCTGCCTACTTCTACCCACATTTTCAGCCATTTGACAAATACTAACAACCTTAGTAAGGTGAGGTGGAAAAAAAATCACAAACAAAGCAAAGTCAAAAGAACATTGTGAGGAAATTGAAAACCTATTTTAATAGATAACGTTTCAACGTTTAAGGGTAAAGCTCTGACAGAGGAGCATGTTGCAGTAAGTGCTGTAAAAGAGGTGAAAATACTTTTTACATTTTACAAATGAGATGGGGCTGACTGAAATACTGTCCAACATGTAAAATATCAGGGTGATAACAGTGTGCCATCCACAAATCCAATTTGGACATATTAAAGGAACACAGAAAAATATTAAGTGGACTCGAATGTTTACAACAACAGGGATTTTCAAACAAGTCTCGGTTATGTCTGATAAATGTGTCTCACTGTCATCTGAGGCCTCGTGAGCTTGATGTCATAGTGTCTAGCTAAGCAGAGAGCGGGCTTCAGGGAAATCCTTGCTCTAAATGATTAATGGAGTCTGCAACCAAAGAGGGGAGTTGTCTCTGACTCTGCAGGTACAGCCCAGAGGAAAACTGTGCTCCTCACAATTGTCTTCCCTTTGTCTCCTACGAAGTAAATCACGCTCCTATTTTGAGTGTTCTGAAATCTGAAGCCTTTCTCCTAAACTGTGCCTTAGGATAAATATGGAATTTATGAGAAATTATTCCTGGAACCGGGAAAGCAAAACAAATGAGAAAGAGCTGCAGTGCTTATAGGTTTCTACTGAAGGACCACTTTGAGCTAAATTGCTAAGGAATAGAAAGCTTTGAGAGTTGATATTGAGATATATTTAAGAATATCGTGATATTCTGCTAAAAGTTCTATTCTACTAAGCTCTCTGGAGCAATTTTATCAGCTAAATCTAATGTTTTATACTGCTTTGAATGGACAAAGGGCTTTTAAAACTGCTGGCATGCCCATGGCAACATGCAACATGGGGTTAGCTATACTGTCTGATCCCCTTCCAAAAAAGGATTTGAAAAAAATATGTTGACATAGACAAAATAAGGAAATCGTTCTTAAATAGTGAATAAAAGTTAGGCACTTTTTGTGCCTAAAACTGCATAAATCACAAAAGTAATAAGTGGAGAATGCCTAGTTTCTCAAGAAGGAAACCTGCCTTTTAGCTCAAAATGCTGAATTTACTGTTAGCTGCAGAGGTTTGGTCACAGATCAGGGTTTTTATAAAGGTTGTGGATGGTTTTAGCCTGAAAATGCAGAAAAGCCCCGGTGATACGGTAAAGCCAGCTCACGCTTACTGTATGAGGGCTCTTTAATGAAGAGCGCTAAGGCTCCGTGTTTGACATGTGTTTAGAGTTTTGCAATAGTTGACAGCTGAGAGTGGAGCTGACACTGACTTTGAGTGTATAATGTTGTTATGCTCATAATCTTTTGCAGCAAAAAAGAAAAAGAAAAAACATAAACAGGTGTACAGAGTGTCTTTTCTTGACACCGTGTGCAGACAGATTATATCCGGTATAGACACAGTTTGCCGGGAGAGAAGCTCTGCCTGTTTACACTACTGTCAGCTCTGATGAGTTTCTGCGTTAATGTAGCAAAACTGCCTTACATGAGATAACTTGTATATTTGGTATGTTTACAGTTTACATGCTAATGCTGCACATGTATTGACCAGACTAAGTGCACCAGTGCTCGTGCAGCGACTGACTACTTATACCTTTTGAGATATTTATGAACGATAGCACAGTGTTGAAGAAGGTGGAGCGAATATGATGTATTTCACATACAAATTCAACTCTAAACAGCAATTTCACGGATTTCCTGCTTTGTATCAAAATGGTAAAAAGTCAGTATATCAGCTATTTTGACTATGTGGAAATGTGTTTTCTACTCCAATAATGTGCACACATCCTTGACTGTTGGAAATGGGAATGTCTATATGGGGGAACCAAACAGTGTTATTCAGCTCTTCTCTTTTTGGTCCAGTCTGAAAGTAGATTCACCCTTGCAGATCACAACCATATGAGGGATGAATGTGTTCCTATATTGTCTGTTCTTCTCTGTGGTTCTCAGTTTCTAATGTCTGACAAAGATCTCTGTTCGTTCCAATAAAAAAAAATAGAAGATATTTGTAACATTTCAAGAGTTTGAATAGATTCGGATTAAGACAAAAAGAGATTATTTCTCTGAAGATACATTTTAACGTTTGATAAATTGATCAACATCTCATGCCGGTGTAGCAAGTGTATGCACTGCATGTGTAGGTAAAACAATGCAGACAAATAGGATTTTCTGTGGAAACTCATTCCTCTGGGACTCCCTGTTGATGCCTTTGAGAGACAGAGAAAGCTTTGTGTACATTGCCTATAAAATGCATTCAACACTTCGGATGTTTTCAGCCATGACTTTAACACTGAATCATGGTTATTTTAATTTGGCGTTTTTTTTTTTTTTTTTTTTTAACGCAGGTCGATTGAGAAAAAGAATGTTAAAATCAACACGCATGTCTACAACAAAATCTATATTAATTCAAATTATAAAAGAGAATCTAACCTCTGGGCCATTTTTCTGCTGGACAATGACCCAAATCATCCGTGCCAAACCACAGTTCTCTGGACTTGAGAGTCTCCCACGTCATCTGGCACTCTCTAGCCGAGGTTTTATGCGAGTTATTTTCTCTTTGCCACTCTCCCATAAAGCTTTGACTGGTGGGGAACCCGATCTCATTCGGTAGTCTACTTCTAGCACGGTCACTCCGTTTTTGCGGACGCCCTGCTAGGCAGGCATGCTTATGTGCCATGACACTTCCATTTTTTAAATGATGGAGTTTCCAGCTACACATGCCATTTCAAGGCTCAGAAAACATTTCTACGGAAATAACAGAAGTGTCGTTTTGATGTGATAAATTAGAAACACCACTTCCAGAAAAGAGGGTTTTTTCTCTAAACTGCAGTGAAAACTAAACTCTTTTTTGGCAAGAGTAAAAAGTTTTGTGTTTAACTGATTTAAACAATTTTATTTTGAGTTTAATGTCTCTAAAATATGTAAAGTGTAATTAAAATAGAGAATGATGTGGTAAACATGTCTCTGTTCTATTTTTGATTGTGATGCAGGCCTCAACGTCTACGTTTGCTTGAATTTACAAATCGCATCTAAGTTTGGATACAGCAAATGAAGGTTCAAGCAAATAGAAAATAAATACTGCAGTTTCTATTTCATTTTTAAAAGGGCCCAGTCTTTCTCCAAATCTGGTTTACAGAGTCCTCATGAAAACACATTAAATGTGCAATGTGCTTTCAAGACTAAATCAGCCGCAATAACCGTAGTGTTCCCCTTGAGTGGTTAGTATCCGGTAAAGATGGGTCCGGAAATGTGGGTGTAGGAGAGGATGAGAAGTGGTCAGCTAGTCAGGAGACTGACTCACACCTTGTAATCCTGGGTTCGTGGTCTGCATCTTACACTGTATGACCTGCACGACCCTGTAGTCCCTACAAAACAATTTCAGCTCTGCTCCTACAATGATACACTTCCTGCTTTCCCCATTTCTCTTTCCTTCCATTAAACTAAATTGCTCCTTGATTGTCTGTCTGTATCAGAGCATTTCATTAGAAAAATACAATAAACCAGAAGGCTTGCTCAATTGCTGTATTATGATTGAGGAAGCACTTTCCTGGATAAGGAAAAAGTAAATTAATAAAGAAAGTTTTAAACAAACTTATTGAATGCAGGTTTGTTTGTTTCCCGCTTCCTTTTTTCTACTAATGGCCTACGGTTTGTCCTCAAACAAATCATTGGGAAATGAAGTTAAGATCCACAGCTAGAGAGAAAACAAATTAAAAGGAAACTGCAAAATTAAAAAAGTTCTCGAAAAGTGCAGGGAAGTATGCTTGTGCTCTCGGCAGTGCAGTGATTAAAACATAAAGAACTGAATCACATCGCCTCAGAGGCAAAATGGAGGTGCCTTCGAATCTGACCAAGTTGTTGTTTTTCTCCCATTGTGTCATGTTACATGTGTGCCTGGATGATTATGAGAAAGTACTGTTTACACACTTGTGTATGAAAAGAAGGTGTAATCTCAGACTCAAATGTCTGAAAGGTGACTACTATGAAATACCCACCACTGTTTCCCGCATTCAAACATTTATAGATTTTCCAAACATTTTCTCTTGAGGTTCAGCAAAGATGTTAGAGTGCAAATGAGGGGCTTTAAGCCAAAGGCTACAACCTTTTTCCTACTTTAATTGCACTGCAGTAAA
Source organism: Channa striata (assembly GCA_033026295.1). Classification (NCBI taxonomy): domain Eukaryota; kingdom Metazoa; phylum Chordata; class Actinopteri; order Anabantiformes; family Channidae; genus Channa; species Channa striata. The sequence continues at coordinate 10,997,161 of CM065175.1, read as the reverse complement.
AGTCTAAAAATGAGACTGTCATCTCAACCAAGGGCATATAACTCTTGCAGCACTAATAAATGTTACACAAGCTGGTTGACTTGCTGTATAACAGGGAGTTAAGCTGCCCATGTCCACCCACACCTTCTGCTGGCCTCGGCTATTAAGTCCTGGAGGAGAGGCATACTGGTTTACACTTCAATAAAAGCCCTTTTTCATCAACGCGGCTGTTCTCACTGCATCTGTCAAGCTGCAATCCAACCATCAAGGTCAAGTGTGTGTGTGTGTCTGAATGAATGAGAAATTGTGTGACAATCAAAACAACGCAGAAAAAGACAAAAGTAATATAGATGGACTAAAAGTGAAGGAATATTAAGTATACAAAGAACAGCCAAACACAAAAATAAATGTGCGCCTGACTACACTGCCAATTTTATTCTCTTCTTACATTCTGGTTTGGTTTGGCTCGGCTTGGTTTGCTTTACGCATACCAAAACCACTAGTATATTTTTCAAAAGTAAATACTGGTATTCTCTCATTGAGATGATGCTTTTCCATTTGGTTTACGTTATGGTTTGTTATGAAGAACAACAAAATACAGGCACTGCCATCACACTCCAAGTACAAACACTTTAGCAAACGATCCACTTTCTCAAACGCGGCTCTGTGAGTTTGAACCCGAGCCCCTGGTTGAAGAACAGTCTCTGTGCTACAGACGTCGCATTCAAAGCATCATGTAGCAGCATGTAAAGGATTTAATTTAATATGCTGGCAGAAAATAAAAGCATGTAAAGTGTACCAGTTCTGCATCAGAAGGTGGCTTTTTGAAGATACAAGTTCTTTGCAGAACGGAGGCTCTCTGAAGATGTGCTTGTGGTGTATGTTGCTGTGGCGCTTAGATGAGAGAGCAGAGATGCTCGTGTTGCCTTTAGATGTCGGGACGAGGGCACAGTGGGGCCAGCTGACAGCTTGGAGGACCAAGGTTATTTACTTTTAGAAAGGAAAAATCAGCCTGAGTCAGCAAATACTACAAGGGCAGCTACACACACACACAATCACACACACACACACACACACATATAAGCCCACTCATTCAAAGATATATGCACAAATATGGACAGTTTACTTTTATCTCTGATACATGGACACACACTACCACAACTGCACTACTAACTCTACACACTCACTAATTCAACACACACACACACACACACACACACCACCACCAAGAGGTTAAATAGACTCATCGCTGGAACACCACTGAGAAAACAGCAGCCTAATTACCATCATACCCTCCTCCAAGGACACCTCATGACAGCACACTCACATTCATACATTCATTTTACCTGTACAAACCACATCCTCCCCTCTTACAAAGCCATTAGGCTCTAACAAGGGTTCTTAAATCCTTCCAGCCCAAATTGAGCAGGTTTAGTGTCCTGAGACAGAGCCTCATTAAAGCCCCATCATACAAGCACCCACCACAAACGAGCCTGTATTCTAGTCTGGCTCCCAGCAGTGCCGTAACCCCAACTTCTACTTATAGAGGAGCTTATAACCAGGAACCACTCAACCAATTAATAATGACCTTATCACCAATACACAGTGTGCGTAATGTGGGTATTAGCATATTCATACACATGATCACTTGTGACTTATTGTAACAGCGTGCACACAGTCTATGAGCACCATTCCTAACATTCAGACGAGCAGCCAGGAGTTTTATTCCACTTACTGAACCATTCAATTTTAGGTGCAGTCAAGGGTAAACGTGTATAATGTGCAAAACACTTACAAAACAATACATGCACAGTATGCATTTACAATATGCATTTACAATATGCACCCACACCAACAAGCTAGCTGTTAGGGTTTAGGGTCAGTTTCGATCCTCTCCAATTCTGCATCTCTTAAAGGTAAAAATCTATTTCTTTAAATAATGTTGACAGAAAAAAGACAGAACTAACCACAGGGATTTTACAACCAGGACAAACATGCAACGCTCCACTCTACGATGTACTTGTAAATTATCTCCACCTTCAGAACAAACATTTGATCACATTTTGGAGATATCAATTGCATGGTAAGAGGATTTAATTAATACTCTGTACCCCATCACCAGCAGACTAATGTTAGTGAATCAGATCCACAAACTGTGACGTTGCTCAGCAACACTGCAGCACTTTAATAAACTTCAGTCAGCGCTGGTGGAATAAATCAGCTATCCTGTTTCAAGATACCTGCGCCCATTAGGCATCCGTTTCAGATAAAGACTGTTCTCCACTGCTGCAGATCAACAACACGAGCACTCAACTTTTCTCCCTCCAGAACAAACTTCCCAATTTATGGTTTGACCAAACCATACCAGCTGTAGCAAAAGCCTCAAACTCGGTCCACGCAAAGTATCAAATACTGATGCTGGTGGTCGTCTGTGATTTGTCAGTGTGAGCCTCTCTCAAAATCTTTAGAAAGGGATATTTCTGCAATACTGCCATTGCGGCTCTGTAAGTCCGTGTCATGGGAGGCTCTGACAGCACTTCACCACATTAAGCTACACCAGTTGGCCACAAGAACACCTGCGGGTTTGAATATAAATATACATTTAATATAAAAATATATTGTGGCTTTTATAAAAACCTTTTCAAATAATAAATGTGATGCTGATGTTATTAATCTGATGTTAACCAGCCAGCACAGGTGTCACAGCTACAATAATCAGTATTGTTTAAAATACATATTTAGTGTTCAATTCAATTTTTCTTTGTTCCTTTACTGGAATAATGAATTTAAGTACTTTTACTTTTATCTTACATTGGTGTTAAAGACAATTGACTTGTAATATATTTTCTTATAAATGAAAATACTTTAAACCTAGTTTATAATATTCCTACATTTATAATTGTGCTTGAAAGTTTCATTTGATTTGCACAAGACCAGGGTGAAACAGTTTGGCTAGCAAACACATTCATCAGTAAGAAACATACTGCAGTTGACATTTTCATAATTATTTGTGAAACAGGACATTTTACCCCAAAATAATCAATCAACAGGCAGTAATGTTTCAGGCAGATTTATGATCTGATTTTACAATAAAAATCTAAGAAAATCATTTAACACTTACACATTTACCCTTACTAAGGCTGGTTTTGTAGAAACATCTATATCGTATCTATCTTCCTGAACAATAGACAAAGCTGCAGAATCATAATGTTTTATGGGTTCCTCTTGATTTTCATTTTAGAACCATTTGCTGCAGAGATTTACACATGCATCAAAAGCTTTCACCTGAGTAAATGTTACGCGGACCAGGCGGATTTGCAGGTGTCATCGTGATTCTCAGTGTGCCCTTGTTTAGATCAACAGAGACAAGTGACCCACAGACGTCAGTGAGCAAACATTTTCGAGAGGAAGAGGTGGAATGGGAAAGCGTGATTGAAAAAAATCAAAGTAAGAAGAGGCATCCGAGACAGACTGATACGGCAAGAGAAAAGGCCTCATTGGTTTTCAGTGGGCATGTGCAGACTCAGACATTCTGAAAGGTTACAGGATTTGATTTGTGATATTCTACTCAGAAAACTCTCTCTCTCTCTCTCTCTCCTCTCTCTTCTCTCGTCTGCAGGAGCAGCTTGGCTACTGCTGTCCACCAAGTTTGATAGATGGCTGAATTATGCCATCGGATTGTGAATCTAGCCGACTCTGCTGTCTGCCCAATGACAAACAACAAACATGTCTGGCCACCAATAATAATGAGAGATGCGAGGACCGAACAGCCAATAAGAAAATAGACTTAATATTGTCCACATAAAATAATTTCAGTCAGCCTCTTTTCCTGCCAATATAATCCTTCATTCATATGCATTCCTCCAAGTTTATGAAATAAGAATTTAAATGCAACGCCCCCTTTATCTTGCCTGTACACTAATTTTCTTCAGAGCCTTTTACAGTATTTCCTTCCAGTGCTTGCTCCTTGATCACTTTGCATTCCACCCTCTCAGAGTTCAGGCTGGCCACTCCATATTCACTCCATCTCTCTCTACCTTCCCTCGCTCCGGCTCGGGCTTCCCACTCCCTCCCTCCATCAATCTCTCACATGCACCCTCCCTCGCTCCGGCAGCCCACTCAAAGGCTAATTCCACTGAGGGAGAGAATGTGAGGAGAGGCGTTTTATAGTGTTTTCCAGTTATCTCTATCCTTATAGAGCTGTTCTCAACCCAGCTCCATCAAACTAAGCACCACCCCCACTCTCCAGCTGCCTACACCATTCCTGCTCTGTTCAAGGCAATATTTCCCTCATTCCTCTTTGTTTTGGGTCCTCTCTGGGGTAACGTTGGGGTGATCCTGAATCTGAGGGGTTTCACTCCTAAATGAGGTATTCAGCTGTGGCAAAACACCTTACCCATCACAAGTTTGTCTAAAATAAGCTGGAGAGTCAATATCCCATTTTCACCTAAAAGAATAACCTTGTCGATTGCCCAGGGCAAGAAATCAAAGATAAACATACCCCCAATTATATATATTATATAATTTAATTTAAAATTGCAAAATGACTGTATAACATTTTTTGATAACATAATATATATTTTTTTACTTGCGTTAATATTTTGTTAACGTAATATTATTTTTTAATACATAACAAAAACACAATGTTGATGGTGTTTACACCTCAGGTCGTGACCCATGGTTTGGGACACAATTTCCAAACCTTAAAACTATGGTTCTGTCCAAGACTTTAGTGGGGATGGGGATCATTTACAGAATGTAGTGGCTGTTTTGCATGTCTTCATGAAACAGTAAAACTCCCATGGGAGGGGGTTTAAGACCCCGAGATTTCAGATTTAGTTGCTTCTAGGGAAGCGAAGCCTCTCCTGGCTTCCCTGTAATTTAACTACTGCATTACAGTCAAAAAACAGGAAGTTTTTAAAGCCTTTCCCTTTCAAAAATCCAGCTTTGGAGCTCTTGGGACTTTTTCTTTCAGAGTTCTTTCAGCCATCACCACTTAACCACCACTCACTTTTCTCTTTTCTGTACTTCCTCAGTCAAGCCTGACACAAGAAAATGCAAAATTCACAGCATGTTAACTGCTGCTGTCCACAGACATACATGTCCATTATAAGATACAAAGATAAAAGATTTTAAATTAGCAACAAGCAATTTGTTCATTTAAAAATGTCTTTTTTTGCTCATTTCTCTGATCAGCTGGTGCATGGATTCCAAAAGTAACAAACTTATAACATGTTTGAGTTTTGCCAAACTACAAGAAACAGAACAGAACAGATATTTGCAATAAGTCAAAAGGATTTACAATATCCTCTCTGTCACTTCAAGAGTGTGTGTGTTTTTTCTTTAAAATTCCAGCACTTTCCTCTCTCCCCTGGCAACCTTTACCTTAGAAAATGATCCTGCATCAAGTAGAAACATTACATTTGCTATGATACACATTATATAAAATATAGATTTATGGTGTAAAAGTTCTACAGAATTACACATATATGCATATATAGCAGTGTGTACTGTACTACACAAAGCTAATTAGAAGCAACTTTCATAAGAAAGAAGACTCCTGCAGTAAAGTGATACATCATTTTCCTACAAAACCAAAACTAAATCTGACAGATTTTCTGTTTGTTCATTACTTTGTGGTATGAAACTGGAACTCTGAACTTGTTACCAACCAGGAATCCACTAAGCTAAAAGTTCTTGGTGTCTGTCCTGTCAGACTACAGTGTCATTTAATATATTATTTCAGTATTAACACTCAGATTGTAGTTATCACACTGTAGCACGGTTGGTTGTGCACATACAACAGTTTTCGATAGTATAATGCACAAGCTAATGCACCAAAATAACAAAAGTATTATGTGTCACCAGAAATTATTGTAATTACTGTTATGATGAGAAATAATTTCTCATTAGCAATGCCACAGACGCCCATTAATCACCCAAACACCAATATTCATCTTCATTTTCCTTCTCCATCCCTCTGCTTCTCATACTCTCCCTTCCTCCCATCCTGTCCATCTCGTCCTGTCTTTTTCTCTGTTATCCACTTAACTCGTCAATCTCTCCGCCAACCATATCCTTCCACACACACTAACATTAAAAGACACACACATACACACAGACAACCCAGAGCTGGTAATGCAGGGTTAATAAGATTGGAGTGCAGCTGATGGTTGTGCACATTCAGGCCAGATTACATTTAATTCGATTGGGTTTCACTCACTACGCTCCCTCCTACTCCTCTCATCTCTTCTCCTTCCTTTTCTCCTTCTCCTCGTTGTCCTCCTCCTGCTTTTGTTGGACCAGAGGTGGTCCAGCCTCACAAAAAGACACAGGTTCACCGAGAGCATTACAGCACTCACACATACATTAAGCTTTCATTTTGGAGTTGCTGTGAATGCATATGCACACACACGTCCTTGGCCACTCCACTGTCCTCCACTTTAAAACCAAATGTGATTCATTATCTGTATATTACAGTGTCAGCTGTGCCTTGAACCACATACAAGGATGGAGTACATGGTAGAAAAAAAAGAACACTGTAATTTATCAAATGTATAACCCCAGAGTCTAAAAAAGATTTTTAAAGATTTTATTTTACAAGTGTGTATGATAGATGACTATTAAATGATTTTGCAGAAAAGATATTTGATTCTATGCTATTTGATCCTCCTGTCTGGTAACTATGGCAGAGAAGTTGTATAACACACAATCTGATCCTATTGTAAAGAAATAACTGAAAATTGAACACATTTTTCTGTGGCAGCCTCATTGGACATGGATCCCTCAAGGGCTGGACCGAGCATATTACAAAGACAGAAAACCTGTCATCATGGGTTCATATGTAAATTTTAATTCTTCTTAGGATAAAGTGGGCTTACTACTGTATTATTAAAGCTTTTTTTAACCAAAGTGCAATTGAAAAGAAAAAACCCATATAGTTTTGAATCAGTAAAAATAGTACGAGTCACCGTATGTAATTTAAGACACACCTACATTATTCTGTGACTGTCCTACTGTGTGTAATTCTTTGTTATGAGAGGAACACACAGAGGGCTGACATTAGCCTTCACTACATCTGGAGACAACTAATTTAAGCTAGACATTATCATCTTCTTCTGCATGGCGTCCACAGAAATGTAAAAGTTGGAGAAACTGGAGAGGAAAAAAATAACACTTTAGGGGAATCTGCCTAAATTAGCAAGTTATGCACAGGTTGTGTCCTGAGAAAGTTAGTAAACCTCCGTTACCAAGTGTGAATTTCACAGTGAAATTCAAGACCTTAGAAACACCACTGTTCACACCTGTCCACATACGTTTTGTTACTGCTACGTCATGTTCGTGGACACACATTCAGTCCGACTGTCAATCATCATGCGTGAAGCATCATCTAGTTTGGTGTTAGCCTGAGTGGGATGGGGGGGTTTGTGGTAGTTGCACTGTCTCACATGCTTTTACCAAACCACCGGATCTTAGTGTTTACAAGACAGAAACTACACGAGATCACAAGTGTCACGCTGTTTGATCACAATTTATATAGTATTTAAAGCTGTTTACTTGTGATCCCATTTCCTGAGATGCATTTTAAAACCAAGTCTAAACAGTCAGCAGGAAAATTCTAATACCAGTTGGTTTTACTGATCGTTTTCCAGTTTTTCTGTCACAGGGCTCACTTTAGAAAGCAAGGCATAAACAAAGTCCAGATTACGCTATATCTGCTGGCTTGTGGAAGCATGGTGTAAATTATATAGCCGAGAAGGTCAGCAATGGGAAAAAGAGCAATATGTGACAGGTAAAGATAACAGAAAAAAGAATACATACAGTAATAAAAAAAACACATTTGAACAAAGGGTGAAGGATGAAAAAAGGAAAGACAGAGGTGACAAAAGGAGGTGATACAGGATGGAAAACAACGAGTGACAGACAGGCAGAAAGCAGGGCGAGAAAGAGAGATGCTCATGTCTTCCTGTCTATGTGTTTTTTGTCTCCACTCATCTTTTTTAATGTCTCAGTCGGCTCAGTTGTCCTCCTCTTCCCATCACTAACTCCAGTTGTCAGATGCGCACACACACGCAATATACAGGCTTATACAGGCACAGAATACACACACATGTGCGCAGGCAAGAGGATTAGCACACACTGGATCCATCAGTAAACTAAGTCAAAAGAACATTAGGCATCTGGCTTTTGTCAGACACACACGCAAGACATAAGAGAAGAAAAAAAGAGAGATAGAGCAAAGCACACAACTGGACCAACCCAAGGGTTTAATCAGGCCTGATAAATGACAGTCAAACTACAAAGTTCACTTTATATGCATGTGTGTGTGTGTCCTCTCCCCCTTTCTCATCGCACCAAGCCTTCCTCTTTCAACCCACACAGACCCCCCCTCATTTCTCTCTCTCTCTCTCTCTCTCTGTATCGTTCATTCTCTGTCCTCACTCAACCCTGTAACTAATGACTCTGGAGGAGGCATTGCAGCACCTGCTGCAGATAAACACACACACACACACACACACACACACAGATTGGGGGGTGAGACATAAAAGTAGAGAGGATGACGAGGGAGGTTGCAGGGGGTCAAAAAGAAGACAACAAAGTGGACCAAAAAAGAGGAAAGAAGGGGAGGTAAAAAAAAAAAAAAAAAAAAAAAAAATGGAGACAGAGATGGGAAGAGAAAGGCAGGAGGTGCCAAGGACAAAGTGGAGGAGAGAAGAAGAAAGGAGAGAAGAAGGGAGGGAGGTGTGAAGTGTCACTGCCAGTGGTACCATCTCACCATCTCACTAATTAGCATTGTGACCTTGGTCCCCTGTAACTGTTATTGTACACACAAACACACACCTATACGTGCACACACACAAAGCTCATGTGTGTAGTAGACTGTGTGTTTTTGTGTTTGCATGATAAAGTAGCACCCTGTTATGAATTTTAATACACAATATATTTATATTGGTAAGTGCTTGCGCAGAGGAAAATCAGTCCTTTGTAATGACTTCACACACACACACTCACAAACCCCACACCCAGACGCACACGTTTAGTTTTTTTGGAAGTCCAGCACTCTACTGATTAATGTGGATGTAAAAACACACACCTGTGTAAAGTGCATTGCAGAATATATGCTCTATTACTCCATTCTAAATATATTAATGATGCAGTATACAAACATTCAACTACCCTTATACTGCTGCTTATGAGCATAAAAGGTGACCTTAAGTGTTCATTAAAGCTCCAACGGACAGACACTGTACTGTGCAAGTGCAAAAAGAGAAAGCGTGAATGAAGCGATGAGAACGGAAAACAACAGCAAGAGAGCAGGCGAGAGAGAGGGGGAGTACAGCTGTAGCAGTAATCATCTTTCAGGTCAACAGTAATTACCAAGAAGACTGAGGATGTGAGTGTAGGACACACACACACACACACGGTTTCTTCTCGCTTCACATCTCAGCTTTGTGTATTTTCTTTTTTGTCTCGTTTATTTCACAAACAAAACACGCACCCAGCACTGTGCTCTGACAAGTAGATGCCGGTGCAAACTGGCAATGTCAGGAAGCTACTCTAATCACGGCTAACTTTGAGGTTGGCGCTCTTTCAATTTTCAAATCTCTTACCTTGAAAGATATGCAGCTGCCTTACGTGCTTCAATCTATATTTGAACCTATTTTAAACTTCTGGCTCTAAGTTTTAAACTCTCAGACGGCATCGACCCCGGCTCTCTTCCTACAGCGCTGTACAGTATGGACCAACCACACTGTGCAGCTGTAAAGAATTTGGGGTTTATGATTTTAACTGTTTTGACAGTGGACATAGAAGTATGCCACTGTCATCAAACACAGCCTGGCAGCAACTTAATTTACTCATGTCTGAAGCTGAGACCCTGGACTTTTCAGTCCATTTGACGGCTGCACAATTACTGTTGGAACGTAAATCCAAATAATTAGAGTTAGTTCCGTAACCCTTGCTGGCATATGTTGAGACCAAATGACCTGACACTGTTTTCCAATATCCTGTCTACACAGTTCAGACTCAGTGCCGTCATTAGGGTTTGGGAGTTTAACAAAATTTAGATCACCTAAGAACAGGTGTGAGGTTGAAACTGCAATGAGACCATTTAATTCACGCAGCATGTTTCTAACACCACAGTTCTTCACGTTTGCTCTTCTCTGCACTACATTTCCATTTCTTTCATAAATAAAACAATTTCTTCCTTAACCACTGATTAAACACCTTCTGTTACACTCAAAGCATTAGTGACTGCACAGAGAAAGTTTTTCTTTTGTCAAAAAGTATTTAAAAGCTGATAGTATTTCCCATTAAAATATCTGACACATCAGGTGTACAGTACATGTCTTTTGACATTATTTTTTAATTTTCCACTTTGCATCCATCTGGCAATGCACAATAATTTTATGACTCATGGAAGAGAAGCTGTGGGATATACATGTATTTACCCTTATCACAGAGTAGAGGTTGCAAATATGGACTTTGCCACTCTGATGTAGAGGTGACCAAAATGTATTGACTGTATCACCTTTAATCAGCATAATGAAACACAAACTGTAACTTATGTTACTATTCGTTTTATTATCAAGTGTGGTTTATTTAACTTAATGAGAAGATGAAGTATCACGTTGGATTTGGGATATTTATATTGAGCTTTGCTGAAAGTCAATGATGATGACTCTTGTCTTGATAGATTCGATTCCTTGAGAACATCCACACTGTTTGACCCAGCATTTCAGTCCGCTACAGGCTCGGTAGTGATGAACAATGTCACACTGGCTTTATGTAGGCCTTTCTTCAAATCTCAGCTCTCTAATAAATAATCAATATTCTCTTTTCTTACATGTCTCATCTCTCTTTCATGAAAAAGAATCACCTTTTTTGTCTCTCTTTATGCCGCCTCCCTGCTGTCTTTGGTAGAAAGCTTGCAACTCGCTTGCAAATTAGAACAAAGAACAAAAGTTTCTGTCCCAGCAAACCTACGAAACCCCAGTAAAGCTGCGAAAGATGTAACAACGTGCATGGAAATGATTTTTTACTTTGACAAATTTGTCTCAGTCAGTTTAATTGGTACTGAATGCGTTAAACCAAGACTTTGTCAAACCCCAATTAAGCTGCTCATCTTACAGAATGTTAAAGGCTCGAGCTGAAAATCCAACATCAGTGTTTTTGAAACTGACTTCCTCATACAGGAAAGCTAGCCGGGACATCGGCAGCTCTGTGCATAATTAGTTCATGAAGAAGTAAGAAGTCTGTGTAATTTCATTCGGAATTGACTCCTTGGCCTCCATTGCATCCCTCTGGAAAACTCAATCTTCAGGGAGTCGAGGGTTCTTCTCTCTTTAATAACAGCTAAACACATCAACACTGCTCTTCCAAATGCCCTGCCAAGCCGTTAGGAACAAAATAAGAGATGGAAGTCTAATGAAAAGAGGTTTAATAGAAGAGCAAGGCAAAGGTGGCTCTGAGGCTTGCTGCTGTTTAATTCAATGGGATGCTCCTAGTGCCTGAAGACTGGCCTATTTTAATTGCACTCCTCTCTCATTTATAAAATGAAGTACGTACTGTATGCAGCAATATGGTCTTAATGAATCTCAAAGCAAGGCAGGAGATTCAGTGTCTTTTTCTCGCACACATTGAAGGATAATGGGATTGTGCTGGTTAGGCCCACGTGTTTTGGCACATTTCCTTCCATAAAATGCCAGCTGCACACACATGCACGCACACTGCTCTGCGCCTTCTTTGCGAGAGGAGACAGTCACTTGGGCCGCTACCGTAGACTGATGCAATTCATGCTAATGTATGCATGTAAAACTGATTTAATGCGCTCAACCTATCTTTTTTTGTGCTCTTGCGTCTCCCTCACACACGCACGCACACACAGACCTACACACCTGTAACCTAATTATTACCGTTTGAGAAACAAATAGCGAGCATGAGGAAAATATAAAATACAGGGGAATGAAAGAGCGAAAAATAAATACCGGGATGAAAAGAGAGAAATAACGTGGACTCATTAGTAACTACCCAAAGCTTCCCTTTTCAGTGTAATCAATGTAAAATTCATCCATCATTCAAACTGCTTATCTTGTTTAAGCCCGTTCCCAATGCCATGGCTTAGAAAAGTGCTGCTTTGTCCAGTCCTCTGGCGTTGCATGCTGATGCTAAAGGTGCCCCTCTGCAGGGTTGTACGTCGAGTGCAATGGAAACGCTGGGGCTTCAATATTTGAGAAAAGTCCTTCCTGAGATCTAGGTTCCTGTACGGCACAGAACTTTCCCACAGGGAACCGGGGTAATGATGGCTGTTGCACACATGCTTATTATAGTAAGACAGTAGGTGTGTAACGTTGTTGAAGTTGTTTTGCCTAACCCTAATCCAGTTGTGTGTGTGTGGGTGTGTAAAGTCGTTCCTGAGGCATTGTTTCCTTAGCCAGCGTCATTATGTAATGTGGCATGAGAATGTTTGGGGCTTTATTCTATCCCAGCTGCAACTGGGCAAAAAGCAAAGGTACACCAGTCAACAATAGAGAGGACGACAACACCAATACAGTGTCACCAATAAGCTTAACAGTGTTTGGAGTGCGGGAGAAAACCAGAGTAATCTAACTATGCAACTGATGTACACTAAAGCCGGTTATTATCGATTTCACACTGCTGTTGTCATTATCATTATTATGACTACAAATAACCATCATTAGGGCCATGAGCTTTCGCCGGTGTTTGCAGACAATGACTGAGTCTGCGTGGAGTGTACAGCACAACATCGCATGCAAACACCTCAATAACAACAAGAAAAGCAGTCTGGAGAGTGAGGGGAGGGGGCGAAGCGAAGCTTACCTTCGCCATCTGCGCCTGGACTCCGCTGGCTTTGAGTGAGGCCACGGCCTTCTGGGCTGCTGCAGGGCTGTCAAAGTCCACAAAGCCATAGCCTGTAGTCAAAACGGTTCCACAGAGGTAGGGAGGAGCAGGGTGAGGAGAAAAGGATAAATACAAAAGAATGTCAGGCAATTTCACTCTGAATATTGTCAAGCAAATGCAGCAAGTGTTAATTTCTGTCAGAAATCCAAACTGTATTCTGCTTTCAACACTGCATAAATCCAATAAATGTGTCAAAATCAAGTCTGGTCACGTATTTAATGAAAGCTGCTATTTCCCCTATTAAATGTGTTTTAACACGAACATCAACAGAAATGGTGTTATAAGAGCAACTCTTGCTATCTTGTTTATGATACAAAAAAATCCTCTAACGTCTGTACAAGTAATATTTTGTGTATCTGTTCTTCTATATAGCATTGTATTAAATATTTACCCATGTCTTTAGGGATTCAGAAACCTTAGTTTCACATGGTGAATCTACCGACCTCCTTTTGTCTGACATTTTATATTCAACTGCATTGCATGTGAGCTCATTTAGTCCCTGTACAACACTAAATCTCTCGGTACATGTGGCTCTGCTAGTAGTGGTCAATACTGTATGACTCTACACCAGTGACATTAAGACACATTCTTTACATTTAATGTGGCAATTAAGGTGATTCAGAGTCTTGTTTTAAGAAATAAAGATGGGAACAGAGTGAACTCCAGTCGATTTTACTGCCATAATGTCTGCTGCATTTTGTGTGTGTCTGTGTGTGAGTGTATGTGCGCATTAGATCTGTCAAACTGTTGATAGTCTAAGGATCTAGGTTGGGCTCTACAGGAAGCGCTGAGGGACAAAAGGTCTGAAGAAACACGAATTTCAATCTCTACTTTTAGAGGTACACCCGGCTTTACTAGATGCACCTCCTGGACTGGAAAAAGATGTCAAACAGACACAGGGGAAGCAGAAATAGAGACAGTTTGTTTGCAATATGATCGACCGTTTGTGTACACGCGTGTGGAATACAGTAGGTGAACAACGCTGAGACACTGTAAATGCAAAAATGTTTTTAATTCTGTGTACAGTGTGCGAGAAACTAATAAAAAGATATTGAAGCACATGTGGAAAGCTGGAGGGGAAAAAACTGAAAGCACAGCAGCTTTGAAATTCCAGCAATTTTGGAGTGGGCTGCATGTTAACACAATTAAATGATCCACATTTCAAAAGCCTCACTCAGTACAATCCTAAATGTAAACATGTGAAGAATGAGGGAATACACTTCCTATCTCTCTCTCTCTCTCTTTTTCTCACTCTCACACACACACACACACATTTTCTCGCTCTCTTCCTACATTCCTAACATCTGTTCTTGTCTGTCTGTCTTTTCCAGGATTTGGAGCTACACTCGGTTTTGCTGATAAACAGATGATCTTTTATTGTTCAAAGGCAGCAAGCTGCTTTCACTGCAATATCTGCACTACACACACAAATATTTATACTGTTGCTAATGAGAAACCCATAATTTTGCCAAAATAGGGTAAAAACAACTTTGCAAGTATGCAAAGTTCTTACTGTAGTCTGTACAAACATTTGTGACTGCGACAAACCCAGATCCATACACAAGAACTCATTGTTCAGTACTTCATCTGTATTCCTCTAATTTGGTGTAACAGTAAAACACTTTAACTAAGTGAGAATGTATATTTGGCATTAATCACCAGTCTAGCAGGATGCTTTTATTTTTTTCCCCAGAAAAGAAAATGAAGTTCAAAATCACTCATATTTCATACTTTACCTAATTGCTGTTTGTTTAATTACAGACTGTTCATGTAATTAGTGGGGGAAAAACCAAAACACAGCTACAAATAAATAATTCAGGCACTGCGGGTAAAAAAAATGTGGATGGATTAAAAATAATAATCCATGTAGGACCTAGCTACATATGTTTCTAATGTCACAAAATTTATCAGAGCTAAATATGATCAGATCACGTTTCTGTTTATGAACGAGATACATCAGCCTAAAGTCAAAACTAATCATAAGCAGGGTAAGACAAGTCTTCCAGACAGCAGCTGCAACAGCACTGTTCAACTTCACTCGCTACTTGCTAATATTTTCCTTTTCTAGAGTAATAATTAAGCATGGAACTCATTTTGGACTATTATATTTTTATGTTGTAAGGACAGCAGGGTGTTCCATGATATTATAGTTTGGATTAAAAATTTGAATTTTACTCACCATTAAAAACATGCGGCATTAGCAGCCCATGTCAATTATGTAAGAAATTTAAGATGTTTAACAAAACAAAAGCACTATGTAGTCTGATCACCACACAAAACGTGGTAATATTTTAGGTGCAAACAGGAAATTCTGTTACCCACAGGTACAACTAGCAGAATGTGCCAGTTTACCGCTTTCAAACCAGAGGCTTGACGTTTTAATCCTGAGTGTAACCTGGAGTTAAGTCTCTGAGCTGCTCTGTTTACACTGATTTACAGATGAATTATGAAGGCACATTTCAGATGTGTCCTTAGTATTACTGTACCAGAAAATTGAGTCCAGGTCTCAGAAGCCTTTAAATGAAATACTGAGTATTAATTTAGATTCACTGTGGACATTTTAGTTTGTGCTCTCATCTAAATGCCTTCAGTGCTGGTTTGGGAAAGAAACATGTCATACCTATCCACCAGATATCATTCCCCAGTTCATTTTTTCTAAACTCTTCCCCTCATTCACTCTCAAGGAGAGAACTATGTATTCTGAAAATATATTTGTCCTCCTCTCTAGAGAGGTTAGTGGTAAAATATTAGCGACAGGACACACCCATGCAGCTGGTACGGGTTCACTGTCTTGCTCAAGGACACTTCAGCTGGGGGAAAGCTTGTTGAGTCTGTGAGCAGATGTCTGGCATCCAATCTGATGGACAGTTTGCAATAAGAACATTGGCCATTATGATAAGAACATTTCCAGAATACAGAAGAATGTGAAATAATATCTCAGAATTATATAATCCTTCTCATTTGAGCCCTGTCCGTGCCCATCTGTGGCCTTATGATGATACTGAGATGAAAATTCATCTTGCTCAGCCAGGCCTGAAAAATATTCCACTTGTGAACAAAAAAATAAATAAATTACTAAGCATACGTGCACGTGAATACACACACATGTGCTCATAGACACAGCTAGAAGCAAAGATAAACATGAGCACTTACACACACACACACACACACACACAGACATCCCAAGCTTCCATCTAATCTCTTCTTTTTCTTGGCCTTGGGCCATTAGAATGGGCTAACCAAGTACAGAGGGAAGAGGAGAGAGGCGGTGCAAAAGAGGAACTGAGGTGACGCAGTGAGTTGGGGAGAGAGCGAGAGAGTGGCAGACAGAGATAGAAAGAGAGCGAGACTGAGAGGAGTAACGGGGGAGGAAGGGAGGGAGAGAGGTGGAGAACAGGCAGGAGACATGGAGACACTGAGAGGGAGGGTGCTTGTCTTTGGGAAATGGAAATCCTTTACAATCTAAAGTGGTTTCCTTTCCCGTCCTTCCTCTATCCTGTGCTCTGTGCCCTCTTCCTCCCCCCAGAGCCCCAATCTGCTAACTAGAAAACTGTCAGTGTATTTAACATTGAGCTCGGTACACAGCTGAAGACTTTATAAAGAAAATCATTACAATATTTGAGAGAACAAAGATGCTTTCTTTAAAATGAAAATTAATTGACCAGTAAATGCATTATCTTAATCCTCAGAACGGCGTTTAGAACATAGCTTTGCACCGTGCATTCATACGCCAACATAGCAGAACGAAACCAGAGAGAAACTTTTTCAGACAAAGAAACAAATACTTGATTCCACAGAGAGGCTTAGAAAGCACAAAAACTCACATTTCAGAAGACCACAAAATTGTTTTGATAAGTAAAAACATCATCAATAGAAATGTCTATGAGGTGTAACGCTTTTCACATGACAACAGCAGAATTTATTCACCCATCTCTTTGTCTAGATCTTTCACGCTCTCTACCCCTCTCATTTCTCTCTCAACATAGTCCTGAAAATAAGAGGCTTCCTGTAAAACCATCAGTTTTAAAGGGTCCCTGTCCTTCTCTGTCTGACCCAGGTTACCCCCCCGCCACCTCCCTGAGGCTCCTCCCATCCATCCTTCCCTTTCCAAGAGAACTCTTTGTGCCAATTTGTACTCTCTTAGTCACGCTAAGCACTTATCTTGTCCCCACTGAATGCCTCTGCAATCAAACCAACACTTATCCGGTTGTAAGGCATTCTAATGGCCGCCTGATAATGAAACTCCTTCATTGTGAGCTAACAGCTGGCTAAGAGCTGTATGAAGTCTACATTGCACGCAGTCAATTTGTTGATGAGGGATCCAGCCTGTAAAATTTCTTATCAGGTTCAGATGACTTCATATCTACCTGTATGGAGGTTTGGCTTACAGTAAAAAGAGTAAAATGTCGTCTGTTGTGACTCAATAACTAGACAAATACAAGACAACATAGTACAAATACTTGGAATTGAACCAGCTGTCTCATACAGAGCAACACTAGGTTAAGCTGGGAATCTACTATGAGTCTACTAGACCATTTCACAATTTATGTCTGAGAATGTCTGCTCTTTAAACATTGGTATTCACCAAGAAAAATGACAGAACTGATTAAATAAAACCACGATAAAATCAGGTCATCCACTCAAACAAGAAATTCCATCATGCCCCCTGTTATATACAGCTTCACAGTTTGCTTCAAAGTTCAGGTTTGAGTAAATAATTGTTCCAAGATATTTTCAAGATTTCTACACATTCCACAATCTGACCATTAATCAATGTGACACCGTGTGTAATCATGTGCCCTAAAATCAGTTACCATGTCATATGTGTTAGATGTTTATCTAAAGACAGGACGCGTCGCACCAATTACCAAATTAGTCAATGACCAGAGACTATGGTTGGTCTTATTATTCTAGAGCTGACCAACAAGAACCATGTAATCTGCATACTTTAAAATGCCTACGTTGCCACACTTGCAGCTGCTGCATCCGATGCATGAATTAACAAACATTAAAAATTGTTGTGAGACAGTGGCTCTAACAGAACTGAAACAGAACTATGCTGTCACTCTTTATGTGGAGAGGTGCAGAGGAAGCCTTCTGTTACACAGCTCAGCTGCAGCGCCTGAGATATTCACTTTTCAAAGCATTTGAATGAGGCTCGCCATTGGGACCAATCAAAAACAAGCAACAATTTCTTGTTCATCAGTAAAAATTGCAACATTGCTAATTATCAAAATTTTATCACTAGGACGACCTGAGGGGCTGTTAAGCTGTTTCAGAGGAGAAAGAGTGAGGACTGGGCAGAGTAGAAAGGACTGCCTCCAAGTCTTACATTAGCACTGTATCATAAAGGGTAAATGCTTTTATATTTAAAAAAAACTTTTTAAAAAGAGAACACAGTTTTAAATACTTTTCATTTGACTTTACTGGTTAATTTGGCAAATAACCAAGCTCACACTTTTACTCTGACAGTAGTTAGTGATGGTTATATGGTGAAACTACACATCACCCAAAGGCAGAGTTACCTCTGACATCACAGGGCAAATTAAAACATGGTTTGGATCACATAACTGTCTTCAGTCATATGGTCTATATTAGTAGTATTAATATTGGCCTAACATTTCATATACTGTGTTATATTGACTTAATTTTGAACAGAAATCTAAGAGACATCAACATAGGCAATGGACATGCATTGTTACACCCTTTTAAACACTGCACATGTAAATTCTCCATGTTCACATACTATAGGTTTCTATATTATTTATTGGGCTTTGGGTGTGGGTTATGTTATATATTGTTATTGTTTTCAACGAGTGCTACAACAAGAATTTTTCACAAACTCTTGTTTATAATGTACTTCTCTGACTGTGGAGAGGTGTGGAGGAACCCTCCCGGGAAACCGACTCACTGAATAGCCATAGCAGCTGTGCAGAAACATTTGTTTTTAAAAGCTCATCCTTTTGACCAATAAGAGAAAGGAAATGATTTCTGCTCATTTATAATATTAATAATATTACTTATTATTATTTATTTTATATATTTTTTAACTTTATTACCATGACTAGGCTGTGTAGAGCGTAGTGGAGCCTGAAGAGCCAAGCAAATCTTTATCAGGGTGGAAAGAGAGGGCTGGGCATAGTGGATTGCTTCCATATAGCTTTAATAAAATCCCTAAAACAGCTGGGCACTAAAGATTTTAGCAATTTTCTCTAAGCAGGATTTCTAAAGTATAGTATGTTTGCTAGGGACTATTTTCAACTGCTGTATATAACCCCCATTACCATATATATTGTAAAGGGATGAAATATGTCATCCAGTGCAATGATTTAGTTTAGTTTTAAACAGTTCTACGATAATATTGGAAACCATTGGACCCATAGAAAATATGTCTTAGTAGGATCAGGGTTCGGTCTTTTCACGCAATTGTTGACCAAGAAATATTGCCAGCCTTATTCTTTAAAGCACTGCAGCCGATACAGGGAATGGCTTGGTTTGATAACTATTTACCTGTTGGATGTAAAGGAATGTTTTAGATGTAATGGGATCTTCAATAAAATAGATATTATTTTCCACTGAAGTCATAATGAGCAAACAAACATGAATGCGAGACTGTACGAAACTAATTCACAACCTCCCTTTTCAAGTAATACCCATAAAGAAAAATGAGTAGAGAAAATGGAAGAATAACTGATAATCATTACTGGGTTTATAGAATATACTGCCTTTCCTTTGGTTATGCTGTGATGATATCAGGAAAGACATTTCAATATGCTTTCAGAGCTCAAAGCCATATTTAATTATATGATGCCAAAGCAGGTACTGGAATGATGAAGTCTGTAAGATTTATATACCTGCCCAATTACAGAGATCAGAGATAATAACTGAAGTAAAAAGCGTTTTCAGAGGGGAAATTCACTGAAGTTTGGTTTTCCCATTATAAAGTTAAGGCAGGCAGGACTGCAATCATTTACTCAAAAGTATTTAATTTAAACTAATCAGAGCAGATGAAGTCGTGGAATATGCATTAACATTTATTCCATCACCATCAATCAGACTGTTTCCTTCACCCGCACATATTGAATCTGATATGCTGATTACAGGGCATTTGTGCTGTTGTCCTGAACCATGTCAGAAAACTTTTGAGTGGAGGCCTGGCAGATGAGCAGCAATCACGCTGAACACATGCTCATGTGTGCCTCTTCAAAAACACACTACAATCATATTGATTAGTGCTTTGTTCGAGCCACTCCGACAATCTAGCAGACCCTCATCAGAAGACACTTGAGTGAGGCCTTGTTCACAAGAGACTATTTGAAACACATTGTAGAAATAGCATGGTGTTCTCCACTTTGATTTGGCCAATGACAGAAATACCAACATCTTATTTTCAAAAGCTGCTTAACTCACTGAGTACTGTATCATTAGGGTGAAATATCCTGGAATCATCATCACAGACAAACAAAAAAAGTTATTGTTTTAGCAGTGCATGATTTAGATTGATTAAATGATGACCATGGTCATTATGGAGGTCAGTGCTACTGTGTTGTGTGAAGTGTAATAACTAATGCAAAAACACCGGGTGCCTCACACACACACACACGGAAGTAATTTGTTTTAATAGGGTGTCACACTGTGTGTGTTGACAGACATTTTAACCCATTGTGAAAACCTATAGGTATCGATTAATTGGGGATGAAAAAAGTAACAGAGCGAGGGACGTGTGAAAAGAAAACCCCTCCCCCCACTGCAATGGCTGCTCTGCCTTTAAGCTGCCAAGTTCAATCAATTCCCAATTGATATTTTTCAGACTCAAATCAAAATCTGAGCTTGTGACATCTAGGGTGACTTTGCAAGGCAAGAGATAACACTGGTGGATGAAGTCAATAGAGGCTCACTCACCTTTGCACTGATTAGTGTTTTTGTCCAGGATGGCCTTTGTGGACACGATCTTTCCATATCTGTAAGAAATAACAATGAAACACTCTGGTTAGCCACTGAATGCGTTTGTTAGGAAAATGTTAGGTAGTTAGTTGAGTTTTAGTAATTTTGACTAGTACAAAGTTTGCCAAGGGGTAAATGCTGGTGTATTGGTCAAATAATCTGTCAATACACCACTTTGTTCCGGACTCAAGTATAAGTACTGTACGTATGTGATCGAAATTATGCACAACCATTTGTGATTCCTGGAGGACAATGAGCCCCTGACATCTATAGTGCATATTGGTGGACTGTGGTGTCCCAACAAATATTTAAATCCAGTTTATTTTCACAAACTCTGGTACAGACATTCATGTCCCATTCAAAATGACTTCCTAATCACATTAATATTTTAGCTAAATGTGTTTGCACTGCAGGAACTTTTCCTGGCTTGCAGCACTGAACACTGAAAGCCACTGCATTTCATAAAGCTGCTAAAGAGATGTTATGAGCTGTGAATCAACAACAGAGTCCAGGCTTTGGATTTATTTCTGCAGCAGACCACATTACATACGTGCAAAATACATAAAGAGCAATCATCTCACTTTAATGATTCAGCTGCCAAATTAACCTAATATTTTGGGCTTTGGACCTGTTATGGAAACAACAATCACAATGCACTAGAGGAATGTTTAACCCTGATAAAGTCCCTGGTTCTTGAAAAATGTAAGTTCCTTGAGCTTTTGATGGATGAATGTTCTGCTTCCATAGTGCTTTCATCTGAAGAGCCTGGATGGAAAGCAGCATCTACAATCCCCTGGGGTATCAGTGAGTTCAAGCTTTGGACCTGATTTTGCAAGCCTTTGTCCGAGTTATTCACAACACAACATTATTTGATATAACAATCCATTTTTGACCGCATCCTATTTTAAAGGAGATAAATCAATGATGGATTTCTCCTGCGCACAGCTTCACTAGAAACTCGTTTTGAATTCATAACATGTTTGAATAATATGGCATACACTATCAGGTTCCCTTTTCCGGTAATGTGCTTTACATCCGAACAAACAGCTGAACAAGCCGCTATGGAAAACCGCTGACAACCACGGTATTCTTCAGACCTCAAGTTGCCTTTCTATTTATGTAACGAAAGAACTAGATTCCCTAAACGTGCTGAGTGTTGCAGATGAGGCAGTACCCTACCGGCCGTCATGAGCTTATAGACTATGTTGATCTGACCTGCCTTTTTTCCTCCCTACATAGCAAGAAGCCTGACTCTTCATACTGTGTCTTCTCTTTCTGTGGTATAAACCAGAGAAATCTATACAAAATGATACAAAGTCAAAATTCTAAGAATACATTTTTCTAAGAATATGTTTTTCTGGCTGTACTATACACTGTACTACACTATAGGCAGGAAGCTTCAGCATCAGGTGGTGTCTTAGCTACACATGTGTGGGTGTAATTTACCTCCTTTATGCCCATGTGGGCTCTATTACTCTGGGAAAACAAGTGGACCTGTTAGAACATGAACCTAACAGAAGTGACAGAAATTAGTTCAGGCAGTTGAAAATGATTGCAAGAATATAGACAATAAGTCTCAACATTGTAATATTCTTTGATACAACAAAAGACAAACTGCTGATAATCATTCAGTATATTCAGTATGTAAGCGGGCCGACGCTTAACCCTCGTCTTTGCCCAGTACTGAACCTCTGTAGCCATAACATTCCTGTTTTTTCCTAAGCTGTCTGTGTGTTTTGATTCCTTCCCTGATATTTTGGACTTTGCCTCAGCCTGCCCCGTTTCTACCTTTGCACTGAACATTTGTCTAACTCTTACTGACGGTTTACTTAGTTTTGTAGACCACACCTTTCAGTAGCCTTTACACCTTTAACCTGACTGCGTTAGTTTTAGCACGATGTAAGGAAAATGCTAGTAATTGAGTACGTAGGTGTAATAAATTATATATGTTGATCTAAGGCTTTTGTACTTATTGTAAGTAACCAGGTTAATCAGAGAAATTACCGTAAATTCTGGACTATAGAGCGCACCTAAATTTAGGCCGCACCCGCTAAAATTTAAAAGAAATATATATTTTGTCACATATAAACCGCATCGGACTATAAGCCGCCAATATCCAGGCTGAGAAATAATATCTGTTGTATGCGCTCCTACTCATTGTTCACAGTAGGCATGAGGATGTTCTGTGCGCTGTTTTACCGGCATTACGGTAAAGAGTGCGTTTACGTGTATGTGTGGCTGGTATAACACATTTCGAATGTACAGAGCCGACAAAAACGTCCTTGTTATACATAAACGGCTTGTTCCATAGCCAAAGGAGAAGACGTCTCTTATTCTTCACGAATTACGCAGGAGTTGCTGCCCTCAACAAAAGATTTTGTACCATAAGTCTTTATTCATACACCTGAACCTGAATGGTGCCTGTAACACGGCAGTAAAAGTGCTGATGTTTGCTGTTGTGCGTCTTCGGTTGCATGCGCTAAGAATAAAAACTGGCGCTTTTTTGTTTGCACTGACTTCCATCTGCAGAAAAATTCATAGAAAAGCCGCATCTCTGTAAAAGCCGCATGGTTCAAAACGTCGGAAAAAAGTAGCGGCTTATGGTCCGGAAAATACGGTAGCTTTCTTGAGTATTCTGGAAATATTTTTAGACTTATAGCATCTGCAATCTAACAACTGTCATTTGACTGAAACATTTGCTTTCATTTTTTCAATGTTCACTTTTTACACACTGAATAACTGTGGAGCGTCTTTGTGAATCTTTGTGAATCTATAATCTGTTTTTTATGGACAAAAAGTTTGACTGCATTATATGGCCTGCAAAAAAAAAAAAAAAAAAAACTGGTGAACAAGCTAAACCTCATACTATATCTTTAGCTAATATTATTTTTAGTATTTTAAACAATGTTCATAGACACATGAAAACCAAAAATTAGTTGTCTTTATTTACATTCAGCATCTAATAAACATGCAACCTGAATAAGCTCATTCGTCTGTACCAGAGGCCACTGCTGGTGTGAAAAATGAGCCACATGCAGTGCTCCACTGGAAGACATGAATCGCCATTTTAAGACGTGTGATTGAAAAAAATAATTGGATCTATACTGTAAGACCAACATGTTACTGTTGTCATCATGGGCGTATTATCACGCTGATCGGGACACTTGGCTCAACACACCCCTGTATCCTCCTTGTCTTGAATTCCATTGAAACTAAAAAGTTTGGATAAACTAAAAAGGACAGACCAAATTGAACAAAGAACAATCCTGCCACAACGTCCACAAGAGAATCCACCTCATGACAGTTACTTTTTCTATCTGTGCTTCTATCTTTCCAGTCTGTCTTCATCTGTTTTAAATTCCAACCACAGGGCTCAGAACACAGCCAGTACAGTCTCATAAATGATGATAATAACCAGACAGCAGTATGGCACCCAATCTGCTAGAAGGCCCTATAAGAGAGACAGACAACCTCCATACCTCTATCTATCTTTGTTCTCTGCCAACTTTGAAAGTCCTCTGTCCATTTTGCTACCTTACTCATTCCCAAGTTTGACGCCTCTGCCTCTGTCTTTGTCTTCTTTCTTTATTTTTACCTCCATCCTACTTCTATTCTCCTGCTCTCTGTTCTCAGAAAGAAGTTAATAATGTTTCTTATCAGCCCTGTCTTTCAGTCCTCCTGGAAAGAGGGGAACAAGAAACTGACAAAAAAAAAAAAAAAAAAACTGAGAAAGCGGCTGAGAAGGTAGAAAGCTTGCATCGCTGAAATCAGCCTGGATCACTGCCTGGCTCAGTGGATGAGACTTTTTAATTAATGTTTTAACACTGCTCCACAATGACTGACTGGCTGGCTGAGTGACTATCAAACAGACTGACAGATTGACTGGCTAGCTGACTGGCTGATGGCCTGAGGTGAGGGATGGAAGTATATTCCCTGTTCCCTTTTAGAGTAAAAAAAAAAAAAGAAAAGAAAAGAAGAAGGATGCGAGGAAGGAGACAAAAACAACCAACACAACAAAACAGGCCTGGATACAACGCAGAAGGTGATGAGCAGAGAGGGTTAAAAAATGCAAGGGGGGGAAGAGAGAGACTCAGATGAATGAGAAATAGATGGGGAGAGGAAGAGCATTCAGTTAAAAGATAAAACGAGACATTGAAGGCGAGAAGGGAGCCAGATAGTCAGGGAGCGATGGAGAGATAGTAAGAGGTGTTTAATAAAGAAGAGATCATTTAGTTGTCACCATCAGGAGAGCCTCTGTCAGCCAACTGCTTCCGTCAGTGAGAGGAAGAGAACAGAGACTAGCTCGCCTGACAGACTCGCATCAAACTCTATTGGGACAGGAGACTTTAGAAATAAAGACAGAAAAAAACGACTTTAAAAGGCTGCTATCACACATAACACGACAGCTGAGCAGCATATGATCTCAAAATTGGGAGAGAGAAAAGCACTACACCTTTCAGAAGAATGCACAATTTTCACATATATTACGACAACTGTGAGGCATTTTTAAGGTATTTATAAATCTACAGATTGTGACAGGCTGAAGTCAAATCTGATTTGTTTGCCTGAACGTTTTTTTTTTTTTTTTTTTTTTTCAAAGTCATTGCTGATGAAAAACAAGGTCTTTAGCCTGTGGTTTGGGGAGCAATCCAATGGCTGCAGACGTGAAAAACAAGGCAGGACTAATCGCCCACACATATACGCAAAGACAAACACACAGCAGATGCAAACACACTGCAGACGCAGATGCAAGGCAACATCACAGATCAAAACACCAAAGGAGTAATCACACACATTACACACACACACACACCATCTGGCAATAACCAGCTCTTTGTTGACTTTTGCCTCTGTGTGATTCTAACTTGTGTGTGTGTGAGTGTAAACACCTAGTGTGTGTGTGTGTGTGTGTGTGTGCGCGCCTGGACACATTCGAGCATACAAATGTTTGAGTGGGTGCAAATCCTTGCAGTTGCGTGTGTCTGAGGAGTGAATATGAATGCATGACAAAGATCTCATGCACCGTTGTGTTTTGGCATGTTGATCTTCCCGGCAGAAAAGTGAAACATTTCCAGACTGTGTGTTCATTTGTGTGTGTGTATGTGTTTGTGAAAAAGAAAGAGAAAGCGAGAGAGCAAAAGATAAAGAGAGAGGTACCTGGCTTGACACGTTATGATTTTTTTTGAAAAAATACAATGTTTGTTTTCACAAAGTGGAAAACAAATACAGCATATGTATGTTTAATGTGTGGGTGTTTTTGTGTGTGGGTGTGTTATCGACACATCAGCGTGTGACGTACAAGTTCCTTCTGTAGTAACACGATTTAGCTGGACTGAAAGACAAAAAAAAAAAAAAAAGGAGGAGAGGTGGGGAGAGAAGGATGACGCCACGGCCTTAGGGAAATGTCAAATTACAACAACACGGCACATCCAAAATAGTGTCTCACTCTGGACTTGACCCAGTGGTAAAGTTCCATTTTATCCAGACAGCTACAACAATGTGCGATTGTGGTGGAGAAATGGAAAGTATTGATATTAGATCACATGACAAAGAAAGGAGGTTGAGAAGAGCATGGACTAAGAGGAGAAGAACGTGCAGAATGTCCTGTTCTGTGTTCAGGTTCCAACTGGAAGCCTTTCATTGATTCCAGCAGAGGCCTGGCGCTTGTGAAATTACATCGACCTGCACTTGACCCGGTGGCAGTGACACGCGAGACAATGCTGAAAAATGTTTAAATACATAAAACCTAGCAATAAAGGATGAGGGGAAACCCAATCGGGATTAGAACAGAATATGTGGTTTGTTCCCACTGGATGTTCGTCATGACAATTTTCCAACAAGACTGACAAAGTGAACAGCACGATCTGTAGTGATTATCACCTTTTCAACTTTTTTTTTCTTGTGGAAATTGATGTGGAAACTTCTCAAAGTGCCTATATATAGAGTAAAATCTGCAAAAACTGTTAAGTTGGTTGTCAGGTGAAAATCTAACTTCCATTATAGGGGGTCTCTCACATTCATTACAAAGCAATTAATGATTAGAACGGCTGCAGACAAACACATTTAGAACAAGAGCTTAAGCGTTTTTGCACATTTACTGTAATGTCCTGAGCTGTGCCAGTGCTTTGTATGTGTTCCTCTTGAATTGAAATGTAAAAGGAAAATAAAGTGCTTCATTGTCCCACTGACAAATCTGCTGAACATTTTGAGAACTTGTACTTACACAACGCTAATGGCATATTTCATCTTGACAGGGCTGACTTCATCGTTGACATAAAGATTTGCTTTTGAAACATGAGCTAAGGGTTTTGGGTGAGATACAATACTGTGCAAAAATCCACGTTCAGCTTTGCTGTTTTAGTGAGGCTGCAATAACAAACCATATTTATTTCTCCCTATTAAGACATAACCATAAAATGAAGAAATGTGTAAAAAGCATAAAAACATTTTTAGAACAAACCTTTATGCTATTCATGTCGGGATTGTGGAACTATCATGTGGATGTTCTTTTTTTCCTAAATACAGATACACTGCATTACCAGTGATCATTGTCATGCTGAACTAAATGTGTTCCTATTTTCATGCTATCCAGAGGGAATGATTCAATAAATTAAAACCTGTCTGTACTTTTCAGCATTCATGATCTCATCAATTTGGACATCATCAACACCCCTGGCAGAAACGTAACCATAAACCATGAAAGACACTCCACAAGGTTTCACTATAAGCTGCAAGCATTCATGTTCGTTCTATTATAGTAACGATGCAGTAAAATAAATATATATTGTCGCAGCATTGCCTATACTACAAGTCTGATGTAGTGCTTTAATACTTTTGCACAAAACTGTACGTTCTTTTGACTATGAACTACATAACTGACTTGCATAAACTAAAGAATGTGGACAAATGTGAAGTTTTAGGTGATATTTTAACAAACTAACAAAAGCAAATCTAGACAAATCAAAACATAATTGTTTAACTTTCTTGTTCTATCATCACTCCATGAGCTACCCTATTATTATTTTGTATTTTATTAATTACCTGTCTTACATATAACATCAAAACTCTTAACCAGGCCAAAACACAGAAATGTACAGTAAATTACCCAACAATAAAAATGCCGCAGGCTACTGAAGGAAATCCTAAAATAAATAATAAAATTCAAGTATTAACATATTTAAGTGTTTGCACAAAGGGCAGATTTTGTATATTTCAGAACTATTTTGCTGTGTATCATGAGTTATAGACTTTTCACCAAAACCTAGCTAAAAATAAATCTCAGTTTTCTTGACTTTTAGTCCCAAAAGAGAAGAATGTATTTCCACAGATGTGTTGGTGGTAAGTATGTCTGACAGCCTGACTTTCACCATGACAAACCGTTTAAAACTAGGTACATGTCTTCTTCAACATATGGAAATGCCTTAGAACCTTTGCACTGACTAGAGTTCACTAAGAGTTGCAAAACAAAGAGAAAAGAAAGATAAAAATTCTGTCAGAAAATGAATGTCAGAATGAAGAAAAAAATGTTTGTGTGTATGTGAAGTGTTAATGACAGTCCTCTGAAGGCCTTCACAGCATCAGATCTGTGGTTTCATTCCTTTGTGCAACACTGTCAGCCTATGGATGCTCACATTTTAGCGTCTGCTGAATAACGAATATACGCTCACACATTCTCACACACACACCCGTTTGTACCTCTATCTTTGTGAGAACACTCATTGACGTAATGCAATCCCTAGCCCCTTACTCTAACCATAACAACTGAATGCCTAACCCTAAAACCCAGTCTTGATAATTAGTGAGGACCGGCCAAAATGTCCTCACTTCATTGTTAAAAAACTAAATGTGTTCCTCACTAAGTAGGATCTACAGGAACACACACACACACACACACACACACACACACACACACACACACACACCTGTGAGATAAAAGTGTGGACTCCCAAGAAAAAGTTTGGAAATCCCTCTTCAAAAACAGACACCTCACTGCTTCTGCATTGGCTGCAACATCAAACTAAAGAAGAGAGAAAACATTGTGCACAGACAGTGTCGTGGTAAAACATGAGAAAAGGTTGCAGTCAGATACACAAACAGTGGGCTTTAGACGACTGGAAAATATTGCGGACTGATTGGTCAAAATTTGAGGTGTTTGCATCCAAGCAAAGCGCAGATGATAGCTGAAGATTATAGCTGTCTAATACCATCATTGAAGCACGGAGGTGGAAACATGATGACTTGAGGATGATTTGGCAATGGCAGAGTGGGTGATCAGCGTCATGTGCAAGGCACCCTCAATC
Source organism: Channa striata (assembly GCA_033026295.1). Taxonomy (NCBI): domain Eukaryota; kingdom Metazoa; phylum Chordata; class Actinopteri; order Anabantiformes; family Channidae; genus Channa; species Channa striata. Next base: position 10,968,017 of record CM065175.1, on the reverse strand, counting down.
ACTCCATACTGAAGGGACATGCCTTTCCCTCTGGGCAACAACTGAGTGTGAATAACTTCTTTTTAGCAAGACAATGAGCCCCAGCAGCCTTCTAGGTTGTCTAAAACTTATCTGGAAGAGAAAGTAGCTGCTGGAATACACTCCTTTATGGCTTAGCCAGCCAAATCAGCAGGTCTGAACCACATCGAGCTGGTGTGGGAAAACCTGAACAAAGAGTTCAGCCCTGGGAGGAAAGCACGCAAGAATATTTGCCGAAACTAATCAGGAGAATGCCACAGATTTATTAAAACGTATTGCTGCAAAGCTCTTTCATCGTTTTTTGTAATGAAAATAAAGTTTAACATCCAAATTTGAATTGACCAGTATTCTGTGCTCAAATATGCTTCAGAGTAATGATAAAAAAGATAGAATAGATAACAGAAATCAGCAGGTGTTTCCAAAGTTTTTCTTGACAGCGTATATGTGCATATTGTGAGTACTTGATGGTTGTGTGTGGTGTGTATGAGGCTGTGTATGTGTTTGAATGTGTGTATATTTGAGCGCGCACACAGGTTGGCCACAGTCAGTGGTAGCTCCTAATTGGGCATATGATACAGGTGTCTTTTCTTTTGCATTTCCCACATTTTTCCCGACTCTGCCAGTTACGCTCAAACAGACAAACACAGAGGGAGGACTGAGAGAGTGCAGTGCTTCAGAAGTCTTTGAATACATTCTCCATATGAAGTTTCAAATCTTCAGGGGCTATAAAGAAATAAAGTCTTGGAGGACTTCCATGATGAAAAGGCTGTGAATTTAGAAGGTTCAGTGTCACTGAAAAACCCAGTTTATCTGCTAAAAAGGACTTTTCATGAAGTTAAAATCAGTAGCTCCGAGGCATCTTGGATTGGTTGTGCACTGAGGAGCTGTAGCAACAGTAATAGTGAGTAAACTACTCACCACAAATTTGTCCTCATCTACCTTCCATCTAACTTCTAACATAGGGATGTGTGCCTACCTCCCTGACAATAACTCTTCAGAAATACCTTCTCCATTTACATTATAAATATAGAATCTTTCTTTCAATACAATGAAATTCAATTGAAAATTGAAACTAGAATTGAAATTACGCCAAAGTGCTGGCAAAACTACATGACTGTAGACCTCAAGGGTGAGGTTATTCTCGAGAAAAAATTGTGTTGTGAGGTCAAACGTGTTTATAGCTCTTCTAAGTTACTACACTTTAAAAGTGGGGCGAGGAGCAGGTGATCTGAGCGAGACCCACTAATGGCTCAAATGGTGATAAATCTGCCGGAAAGTGATGAAAACGGTTGATCAAATGATGACAAAGGAGAGCTGGAGCTGGAGCACTTCTAATGAAGCCGGCTGGCAGCTTTAGTGTGCTGATTTGCTGTTAGGACTACATATCAAGTGCTTGAGATCCTCCCCAGGAAACTTGTGCAAAGATAGAATCCACCTGCTTTTGATGTTATCGGCTCTTTTAAACGGTTGTCATCAATTGTCACTGCTCCCATAACAACGCTTCACAAAAGGATAAACTACTCCTACTGGAAGACCAGAGGGTTCACATCACTGCCATCATCTCCACCTCAAAGGGAACCTCTTGAGCAAATCCTCAGGTGATACTGATCCAGTACATGTGTTCAAGACTAGACATGGGAGCCAGCTGTTCATTTCCCCCTTCATACAGATTTATCAGTGCTGTTACTACCCACACCTTACAAAACTCACTTATTTACGCCAATTAAAGCTCACTCGTGATTGTGTAGGCAAAAGGAGACTATATTTGATCAGCATGTGCTTCGCAGATAGTTTTGTTGCACCTGTGATGGTGGGACAAATAACACTTATTTTTGTTAGTGAATGGAGTTGGGTGAATTCCCAGCATAACTTTACCCACCTACAACATGAGCAGAGGCCTAATCAGCCGCAATAAGTGAAAACACCTGTGTGGGTGTGCAGAACCTTTTGCCTAATTTAATGAAAAATACTGTGATTTTGAAAAAGTTCTTCTTGTTACGCTTTGCTTTGCAGCGCTTAGACTAATGGATATTTAGGTACATCTACAAATCCATGACAAAACAATTCAAAACAAATTCCATCAGCTGATGATCGTGTGATAGGATCCAATGCAACTAAAAATATCTTGTTTCAACAATCGAGGGTAAACTCACACTTATGCCAGCAATATAAATACACTGAGCTAGAATGATAAGTGAAGGACAGCGCATCATTTTTTTCGGTCTTAAATTGTGGCCCCTGGCAACCACAAACTTTACATGCAATGCCTATTAAAATTATATAAAGCTTATTACTTACATAAATTATCATCTGCATATCTTTACTAGCAAAATGGTAGGATAATTAAAATTGGAACCTGTCTTTAAGGTATTAGGTAATACATTTCAGGGCAAAGCAATATTCTTAGGATTTCATAGGAAGTGCACATTGATGTTATGCTTTTTAAGTTTCTGTGAGCCATTCTACAGAGAGAGAGTATTTCAGCCTTTAGTAACTCAGGTGATTAAGAGGACACTAAAGTCATTCAATGTTTTAAATTCTTCTTCAGGCTTCTATTGTAATTTTTCCTTACAGTGAGCTTGAGGGGTTAAAGCCTCTCAGCCATCACAATGGATGGATAGACAGATAGATGGACAGATAGACAGATAGATAGATAGAAGCGAATCAGTGGTGAGCATGAGACTGAAAGCGGGCGAGTAACAGAGAGAGAGAGATTGCCCTTGTGCTCTGCTTTGGATTCTACTCACGTTCTGCTCCGTCCCCAGACGTTAAAAGTGTGTCCATAGTTTGGGCGACCGGGGGAGTGATTGGAAATGTCAGCTGACAACAGCACTTTTCAGTGACACTCTGAGAACTGGCTCAGAGACAGAAAGAGAGTGGCATGGAGGGAGGGGTGCGGAGAGGAAGGCGAGGGGGGGGAGGAAGGAGGAAATGAGGAGGACGACAGAACAAGAAAGGAGAGGATGGTGCTGCTGAGCGGGTTGGCACACAAAAAATCCATGCTTGGTAACAATAAGGATGAAGATGACATTGAGTTGAAAGAGAGAGAGAGTGTGAGTGTGTGTGTGTGTGTGTGTGTGTGTGTGTGTGTGTGTGTGTGTGTGAGTGAGTGAGTGTCAAGGGACTCTGCTTCTGTTATTCATTGTAACTGCGTGAATGAAATGCCTTTTACACTCTGTACGTGTGTGCGCATGCGTGCATGTCATGTCAGTGAGTGACAGGAAGCTGTCACTCAGTCTATTTGCAAAGGCCGGAGAGAGTTGGAAATCCTCGTCTGCTGCCCGACAGCACACACGGGCCCCCCTCCCCCACTGACCTTTCCTAAATGTTACTGGCCACTTGGCACACTGACTGGGCCTCTAATGAAACTTTTATTGGCCCCCATTTTTCACCCTGTTCCTCCAGAATGCCTCCAGGGTTGGGCTGAAATACAACAGGCTTGAACTGCAGCTGACACACAGAAGGGCAAAGTATGGTGCACGTGGATGTATGTTACAGTCTATTTCATTTTTAATCCCAAAGACAATTAAATCCACTAAACATTGATGTGGGATGATTTCAAATCCTTATCTTCAGAACATGCAGCCCATTTGACTACACAGTTCTCCACATATGTGTGCTAATATCAGGTAATAGCTGAAGGCAAATCATATTGTCTCTGGAAGAGCAACTTTACTGTTTGGTTTAAAGGTTATGATGATCACAATGGGACAATTGGTAGAGAAACATGCAAGACTTGAATTTATAGCATAAAAGCAGAACAGTCAGTCAAAACACAGATATATAAAAATTAGCCACACTCTCATCAAGAAAAACAGACACACGCAACTACCGTAAATTCTGGACTATAGAGCGCACCTAAATTTAAGCCGCACCCGCTAAAATTTAAAAGAAATATATATTTTGTCACATATAAACCGCATCGGACTATAAGCCGCCAATATCCAGGCTGAGAAATAAGACATTTACATAGAAAGATTTTGTACCATAAGTGTTTATTCATACACCTGAACCTGAATGGTGCCTGTAACACGGCAGTAAAAGTGCTGATGTTTGCTGTTGTGCGTCTTGGGTTGCATGCGCTAAGAATAAAAACTGGCGCTTTTTTGTTTGCACTGACTTCCATCTACAGCGCCCATCTGAGGGCTGCAGAAAAATTCATAGAAAAGCCGCATCTCTGTAAAAGCCGCTTGGTTCAAAACGTCGGAAAAAAGTAGCGGCTTATAGTCCGGAAAATACGGTATATTATTGAGAGGGTAAGTTTCCTTCCATGAGCCAAACAGTAAGACTTTTTGTATTACAAAACGTATGAGCACTATAGCATATCTACAACCAGAGACCACTATGAAGGCTCAGTCTTGCTGTGGACTACAGTCTAAAGCTTGTGTAATCTGGGACAGAGTCTGATGATTGTCAGATGTGATGCATTCATAGAACCGTACTCGTATGAGCTGGAGTATTAAGAAGAGAAAATACAATAAAGACGTACTGATAGGGAGAGGCCGAGGGCAGCGGCAGACAATGTTACCCAGTGACTAATAGCGAAGCACTGAGCAGCCAAACAGAACGGTAGACGACTAGTGGTGCAGCTTCAGTCAATCCTAAGGATGTAACTGCAACAATACAACAGACAATCAGAAGCTGATACTGCAGGAGCTGAATGGGAGAGACCGGAATAGTGTGGTCTGGACGTCCCCACCTGCATGTACACGTTTTTATATGTTTTTAAAATATTTTTTACATGTTAACTTTGTACAAATTAAATAGGTAAAGAAATGCAGTACTACAATTTCCAAAGCATGTGCTACAGAAAGACTGAGTAAGTGATGGCTGTTGTTAAACTACACTGGACATACACCGGTCACTCACAGCATTAACACCACCTGGTGGTTTTAATCTATATGAAATTTGTTTTTATTTCAATATTCTAAACTAATAAATGCTGATGTTTTACGATGGGCTATCCACCTGTCGGCACTTAAAGCTGGTAAAATCTGCTCCCCTTTTACAAAGAGTGATCTGTGACCCATTTTCCTTAAGAATTACTGCATATTTTTTAACATCAATTACTTAATCAATATTGTGTAAAATACAGTGCTGTGGAGTACATTTACTTCTGTATAATAGGTAACATGTAGATTAGTACTTTTAGCAGTGTGCAGTCTATCACATCACATCTGTGTGGTTTGCTATGTAGCCACAGACTACTCAACGTGGCCATGCGGACCCTCCATGACATTATTAAGACCATCAGTGTTAATGCCGTTGCTGATTGGTGTACGTTTCCTAACGGAGACACGTCACACAGTGTAACAGTCTGTACCAGTTTTCAGAAAGCAAAAGAGACCTGCAGCACGAAGGAATGAGCTAAATCATATTTTGGATTGACAGACCTTATTTTTAGCAGTAAGAAAAATAGTAACCAGTCAGACAACCAATAAAAGAAGTATTTTAAAGGAAGGTCGTCTTCTAGGGTGTGACATCAGTGGACTAGTTGTTTTTTTTTGCAACTGTGAACTTCAATTTTTGACTGTACAAACTGTGACCTGAGAATGTGACTAGGTCAATAATCCATGTGAAGTTTGAGCTAACTCCTTTTAGGTGTGAATACTCGCTGTTAGCCACTATAAAGAGGAAGCGGATGATCTAAATTAGCTTTCATCATGAACCCTTAAATCATTCGGAATATTTATAAGATTCTACCAGCAATGGCACACTACATACAGTACAAAACAAATAGTGTAACAATTGCTGCTGCCATTTTTATTATATAGCACTGGATCATAATGTGTCAAATGCAACATAGCTGTTAGAAGGAAACTTAGCTAATCATCTTCAAAATACTGTGAAATTATGAATTGCCAAATTCACATATCACATCACATATAGAATTATGTTGGCATCACTTCTTAGTTTTAAATGCTGAGAAAACTTAATTGTTAGCATCATCATAATGCCAACACAGGAAAATTTGATGTTTAAAACTGCCAGGGAACAGAATGATGTATGTGTCTGTCTGTCCCTGTGTGTGTGTGTGTGTGTGTGTGTGTGTGTGTGTGTGTGTGTGTGTGTGGCAATGTTCAGGGGCGACCCAGTACAGAAGGGAGCGGATGGGTTAGGCCCAGTTGGGTTGTGTTTTTTCCTCTGAGGAAGCACAGAGGAGGAGCACAGAGGTCAAGAGCAAACTGTTGATTCTCGTTACATAAGAAGCTGTTGTCGGAGTGAGGAATTAAATAAACTCAGCTATATTGAAGGATGCTGTTAAATGTATTTGCGGAGCAAACCAGAGCGAGTGCAAAAGAACAGAACTCACGGCTGGCAGAGTTTGATGAGGTCCTGGTCGGTGGTGGCCGGTGGCAGGCCTCTGATGTAGAGGTTGGTCTTACTAAGTTGCTCCACTAGTCCTCCTCCTTGACCTCCACCTCCACCTCCACCTCCTCCTCCTGTTGTGCCCGGGCTAGGTGGAGCCATGGGCGGAGGGGGAGGAGCATATGACTGCTGTAAAGACAGAGAGAAAAGAGAGGGGAAGATCCACTTAATAAAGTTTTTTCCTTATTTTTTGCACCATACTCATGACAAAACCGCTGTATTCGAGCTTTACCTCTTTGTACTATTCATTTAACACAACAGCTTTCCACCAAATCTCTTCCTGCATCAAGTTCCGCTGTAATAACTTGATTCAACAGGAAGAACGTCCAATTAAGGAAGCAGGATATGTGTAATTAGTAGTGCTTCTGATGATCATGATGGTACCAAGTTTTACTGGAAGAGCTTGTGGCAATAATAACAACAGGCTGTGCTGCATCTTAGCAGTAACTTATCCATCTCTAAACTGGCTTTAATAATGCAAAAAACATCACTATGAAGTGTAAAAGCACCACAAAATGTCTAACAAGCTCATTGGGAAATCAGAATCTGTTCATTTAACTTGTTTTCCAAGTGGGCTCGATGAAAACAGAATGAAATGAACCTGAATCATATAATGACATTTTGATACTTCTTCTCTAACCTGAAAACACAGCATTGGGCGTATTTATTGGGTTTCTGTCAAACATCCCTTCATGGGTGCAGAAATCCAGTGTTTAATACAGGCTTAAGGCCTTTATCACCCCAAAGTTACTCAAACGTTTCCTATCAGCCTCCACTGTCCAATTACACAGCTCACTACTGACTAAATGACTTAATAAGATGACTGTTTCTGGCAGAGAGAAAGGCCAGTGTGAGGATTAATGAGGGTTTGGAACTCATGGGTTCAGGGTGCACACCCACCCCTGCCTGCCCACTGCCTTAGGCAAACTATTAGGTTTAGTTTGGAGAAAGTAAACAAGCCCAGTGGCTCATATGACAGCAAGCATTCAAAACACTCTGTCTGCTTCCTTGATGTTTGCAGCAAAACAGCAACAGTGGCTCTACAAAGAAGTCTGTTCTCAGCATCTGTCCCACCGTTGGGAACTGGATGGAACAAGTTCAAGAACCTGCTGCAGTTTTGAGATGATCACAGGCCAATTCAACCGTAGGTCCTGATGATGCACGAGAGACCGAGAAACAAAGCGGATGGAAGGGAGAGAGACAGGTGAAACAGAAGGAGCGTGTGCTTGGACGTGCACTGCATTTGGCAGTGTGTACACATGTGCTGCAGAGTGTGTGTGCATGTACCGCTGTTTGCGATAATGACAGGTTGTCACCACAAAGCAATGTGGAGCCTGAGCCAGCTCTGATATTAATCCATTACCTGTACTTCCCTCAACTAGCACACGACTCCTGACACACACACATATATAGGCACGCTGGCATTTCGGAAAAGCCGACGCTAACAGGATTTAACACATGTACAGCAGACAGGCAGCCATAAAAGAGGACGGTGCTTGTGCAGCAGTGTCATTTACAGGCCAGTGCTGTGCACCAACAGCCCAGAATCAACATATACAATTCAAAAATAACATGACAAAGTACAGAGGTGGAAAAACTGAGTAATACTTCATTTCAGTGGTTGTGGTGAATTCCCCTTTATTACAAGTACCTCCAAAAACTTGTGCGTTTTGGTCTTTTCTCTAGAAAATCTCAAGGTACTGCATTCACTGATGAAACAATGTCCTATCTATGTACGAATCTAGTGAATTAGTTGAGAGGAAAGTAATCACCAATCAGTTTGGGGAGTTATTAAATGAAACAGTTTAATTTCACTGCAAACTGTATTATAGATAAAACAAATAATAATGATAATAATATTAATAATACTAAGATGTTACCTTGTGTCATTTCCTGAAACTGTTATTAGAGACAGGTTTTGAGTTGCGAGAAAACAGACACGCAGAGCAAAGAACTCCAGAGAAGCTGTGCAGTGCCCAGCACTGTACAACTTGTACCGAGGAGTGCGTGTGTTCACTTGCATGTGGCGTCTGTGATCACGATAATGAAAACCTCCTCTTTCAAAGCCCGGACTGTGTCTAGGGCTGATTCGATATGAGCCTTTCGACAATTGGTTTGTTTACCGACCACCTCTGAAAGATAACATGGACACATCTTTGATGAAAAGTGTATTAGATGCAAATAATAGAGCTGAGGCTGAAATGTAAAAGAGAAAAATCTGTGGGAAAAAAAGCTATACTGTAACATGCTCAGGAAAAGACACATTGCACAGATGGCATGCTTACAAACACAATGCCAGCGCATGTAATGACTCCACATACACAAAAACAGTCCCAGTCTGGCAGTATCTTACGCGCACACACACACACACACACACTATATCAACCTTATCTATTTACATTCATTTCATTCCACCATGATATGAAGTAGAAAAGAGCCTTTCTTCACAAACACACACTCAGATGTCCAGGTATGTACCAATGTACAAAATCTCCCTCCTTCCTCTCACTCGCTGACACAACACACACACACACACACCTGATCAAAGCCTTTGCCCAGGGAACCTCTTTCAGCCAATTTGTGCAGCTGTCAGGGTCGAGCTGATAGTGAGCTGTGTATATAATGTGTCAGAGACTGTGATAGGGAAATCCTTTGAAACACTAAAATCTCTCTCTCTGAGCATTCGTGCTTTCTCCTTCTTTTCCCCCTCTCTCTTATTGTGAAATCCAACTCCACCTTCGCTCAATCTTTTGCTCTATTCACCTCTATCCTTCCACATCAAACACTCCCTATTTCTTCCTCCTTCCCTCTTGCTTTCTTGTTTTCTCCTGCTTTTTTTCTTTTAAGGATGAGCATGTGGACTGAAGGCTGCCTCTCAGCTGGTTGTGTTGACACACTTGGTACAATGCAGCAGCTCTCACAGTGGGGATAAAGCTCAGAGGCAGCGACACAAAGTGACACACAAAACAAACTCCATCACTAAGTTCCATAGATTACATGCACGGCTGAGCCACAAAACATTGCTGCATGGTGTCATCTATGACCGTGTTAGGAGTACTTAACATGGACAAAAGGAAGAAATTAAAGAACAGAATTGCCTGAGGAGATGAGGAAGAAATAATTGCCTCACATTGGTCAAGGTAAAGGCTACAAAACTATTTCAGGCAGCTTAATGTTTCCGCAGGTCCTATATTATTAGGAGTTTTAAGGCTCGTGGGACCATAGGCAGGATGAGAATGCAAGAGGAAAACTGACCCTAGATCGAACAGATGGAAAGGTTGAAGGGAAAAAATTACACAAGGAAAGACAAAGAGATACAAGCTGACCTCCTAGATCAAGGACAACTGTGTCCATTTTTCATCAATTGTGTTTAGGTTAAAATTTAGTAAGTGAAATTCTGTGTTTAAAATGCTGCTCTATGAAATACTGACATGACAACATACCCCAGTGTCAAGCAATTGTTCAGTCTGGATACTTTTATGACTGATGAAATCTGGCTTGGACACTGGTCCAATCACAACATCACATTTCACCTGCAACATCTCCCGACTCCATACTGGGACCACTTTGATACAACTGACCCCTGGAATTATGTATTTCTGGTGTCAAAATATTTCATGAGATTGCTAATGTGTCTCGAACTGACATATCTCTAGATTCTTGAAGATTGTGAACAGTGTGACAAGCAAATAGTGGAGGACACTTTCTCTGAATAAACAATTTTAATTACATTTTTTTTCCTCTTTAGTAAAAGCAAGTCGACACATTTAAATTTAACTTGAAACCATATACACACACATCTCTGAATGGTTTCCTGAAGAAAGAGACAATTCAGCTGAGAAAGCATCAGTGGCATCACCGTGAACTGATAACAAACTGCTGGCCTGCTCACATGGCTAGTTAGGGAACTACTTTAACTGCAAGCTACTTGTTAACGTGAAGGCCAGCTGGGAACACGCCAGCACTGATCACTCACAGTAGCTCTCTGTTTTCTAGTTACTTGGTCTTAACCCTCCACCTCCCAAATTTTCTATGTTAATTATTAAATATTTATGCTATCGCTTGTTGTCATGACTGCAAGTGATTCCTCCTTTGTGGAGCAGTTTATAATTTAACAGAGGGGAGTTAAATTAAAGTCGATGGTCCAACATACTGTAGCTAATTAACTACAATATCTCTCTCTGTTTTGGACTTTCCGGCTCCATGTTCTGAGAACAGCCCTGTCAATGACTTGTTGAGGGTCAAACATACAAATTCACAAGCTCATACAAGTTCAACAAAGCAGATGCAAAGAATTTGGATTTATTTTGCTCCTGTTCATTTGTCCACCGATCAATGGTCATCAGACAAACATATGGTCAAAGAGAAAGTAGATACTGTGAATAGGAAAGGATGGAGGTTTGAAGAAGACAACAGAGTGAGAAAGGATCAGGGGAAAGAGGATGGGACATGGCAGAAAGGAAAGAGGGGGACATGGGAGAGCGGGTTGTTCCGGCCTATTCTGATGCTTCCTGAAACACAGAGGAAAGAATGTGGGCTATTTTTGGTCCAGCAGCGATTCTCTCTTACTCTCAGAGCCTCTAAACACAGCAGCGGAAGGGTTTAAGGAAGAGCTTATGAATACATAAGAATGGAAACACGGCTCCTAATATACCATCGGCGTTCGAAGATTGCATAAGCAGCTAAATAAAGCCTCGGCTATTCTGCTGGAAACCTTGAAAAGACAACAAACCGTCTTTTTAGGAATGTACATAAACAAGCTGGTTGTCAAATTGGCATGTCCAGGTCTTGTTTGATTGGAAATTGTGCTTCAGGGTGTATTATCAAAAAACAAAAGAGGAAAAGGAAGGAAGGAAAATGCCAGCAGAGGATACAGTTAATGATGTGTAGAGATAAATGTAGTCTAACAATATCCAGTACAGGATACTTATACTGTAGGTTTCCATATGTTTGTGAGCAGTTTGGAGAGTATCACACCTGAGGGTTATTTAATAAAACCACCGCAAAGTCCAGTTCCATGAGCAGCTCAGATTTCAAGGAAAACACTCTGCCAAGGATTGTTCCTTTCTTGAGGTGCAATAATAATTTAGTTTGCAAAAGTAAGGACAGACACACAGTGTCCACTTAAATGTACTAAAGTCTCAGTTATATCTGTGGAGGTTATTCGTCTGTATGATGCGTTTTTGTCCACAAACAGCTATGTAAAAAGGAAATACCACTATGATTAATACAATCCAAGACTAGTCAAGTTGTTCAGGACCCGCAGACACTACGCAGTTTTCTGAGACAGAAGTAACCGGTTTAATGTTTTACCAGAGTGTCTGCAAATTTCATCAGCCCAAATTTAAGATCATTGTAAGGTCAGTTAGACGGAAAAATTATCACTTTTATTAAAAATGCAGAAACTTGACCTATCAGAATATAGTCTGCTTGACCTATTTTTAACTTCTCATCAGAAAAAAAAAAAGCGCAATGGAAACTGCCAAGGTTTTTACAGCTTTTTCACCACATGTAAAATGTGATGCAATGCAGTTTGACGCTGGTAAAATCATCTTCTTCAGAATGTTTCTTTTGTCTCATCTTGTAAAAAGCCATTCTGTCAGCGCTGAGCTCCTGCTAATACAAAGTCTTTGTTCCAGCATTTTAGAACTAGCAGTGCAATAAAACCACTCACACTAAAACTGATCTCACTTTGTGCCGTCTTGTGCGTTCTCCCTCTTCATCGAGCCACCACAACACTTCATGTACTTCCACTTTCATTCTCTGAAGTCTTCTTGTTTATCTCTCACCTCTCCCCTCCGCCTCTTTTCTCATCACTCTCCCACTTCCTTTCCCAAATGACTCCTTCCCTGTGTCTCACTGTCTCCTCAGAAGATCAGGTCATCTAGGTTGCTTCCCAGTGGAACACTGTGTTCCAGTTGTCTACCTCTCTATCGTTCTTGTTAACATCAGCAACAACAGCATCAACAACACTTGGGCTGTCATAAACAAGTTGCACAAACATCCTAGGAGAACATCCAGTTTGGACTTGATACTCGCTGACCTGGTGGAGATAAGGAGATGATGGAGAGCGACTGTGGCGAGCCGCTGAACTCTCGGCAAATTCCTGCGCTGTTGTTTTTTTGAGAAGGTCAGTGAGGGAAGCGTGTGTGCGTTTGCAGACGAGCGGTTTAACTTAAGATTCGAATCTGCGTTAAATTGCACGACTATTGTTCTTGCGGTCAAAGCTGAGTGAGTGATTGTGTGCGGGGTTATGGGAACTGTTGGTGAAAAGCTCACAAGCATTAGTTTGTGCAACCCCATTCTGTACTTGGGTATATTTTGTATGCATGTGTTTACTTGTATGTATATGCTGGTTGAAATCTATGTTCTTGCACTGCCTTTGTTGTCATAAATGACTGTAACTAACAACTCTAACTACTGTGCACTGGTACAGCCAACATTGCACCTTCTTTCTAAAGTTAAAAAAACCCGAAAAACAGACACACATTCCTGAGTGGATGACACTCAGGAATTTGTGTCAGTGCATTATACTTTCAACCCATCCTGATGATTTCCTCTCCACATTTAAGTATTTAAAAAAAAAAATCATATGCTACATTCCTCCTTCTTAATTGCATGACCTCTAGCATGCAAGTTCCAAAAAGGGGGGAAAACATGCATATTGAAGAGAAGCTTTGCACAAAGCTCCTTTATTATGTATATTTATGCAAATGACAGGTTGGTTTATTCAAGAAAGTCTCTCTCGCTCCTCCTCTCATTGCCCCCTGGTCAGTTTTTCAACCCTGCGGTGTGCACAATGAACTGCAGCAGATGAGCTTCGTGATGGTTTTATAAGAGAGGAAAGCACAATGGTTTCACTGCTCTTTGGTGGCTTCCCTCAAAGTTTGAAATGAAGCGATGTTAAATATTGTGGGGTTCTATCAGCAGGAGCTACTGTTCTTTTCACTGCTAATGAAATCTGGATGTCTCCTTATAAGGTGAACTATAAATTCTTACCTGCCGCTTATCTCCAGCAGCACTTCTATCCCTTTTTATCTTATCGTCTCCTCCTTGCATATTAATAATTCCATCCTGCCCTCCTATGTTCCTCACATCTTCACTGCTCTTGTCAAACATTTTGCTTTACTCCTCCTCCTACATAACTTCATATCCTTGTCTTTCAGGTTCAGCTTTCTCCTCCTCCTCCTCCTCCTCCTCATTCCTCAGCTGCCGACAGCCTCTGCCCTCTCTTCTTTTCCTGGCCCATCATCTCTTTTCCTCTCGTCTCATCTCTTCCACGTACCCACACTCCTATCTGCTGCCCCCCCCTCTCCTCCAACACCGTGCAGGAGATTAAAATATGAGGAAACAATCAAGCTTCGGCACATTAGCATATGAACAGGGGGCCGACAGGCAACTGCACACACACGACAACAGAGCCCTGGAAATCCACCACAGAGCTTTTTTTTTTAATCCCAGGAATGACTTTTTACCGTATTTTGTTGAATGAAACAGAACAATCATTTGCCGGGTCTTTCAGGCAGTCAAATTACCATCAGAATAAGAGGGCAATAGAATAACACACAATGCTTATATAGCATCAGGTCAAAGAATGCAGACTATAGAATAAGTGTGCAGACAGAATAATGTTTCTCCACAGCAACAATAAGAAGCTAAAGGTTAGGAATCTGTGTGTGTGTGTCTCTGCATGTGTGTGTTCGTATTCATCTTCCCACAGCAACAATGAGAAACTAAAAAGACTGCTGTGTGTGTATGCGTGTTAAGGTTGGTCTACTCTCATTAGTGAATCAATTAAAATTTCTCCATAAGCATAGCAACATCACAGGTCACAACATACAGTATATTATGTGGGAGTACAAGATAGCAGAAATGGACATGTAAAGTTATTAAATTACCGAAACAGGAAGCAAAGCAACAATATGAGGTGTTGGTGAATAGATTCTGCATTGTGAAAGTCTGTTGCAGAGGTGGAAGTCAAAAAATACACACAGCAGAGCCACTGCATGTCTACAGTATATTAAATTGCATCAATATTGCTCAAATTGATTGTGTACTGGGATAAATTCCTTGTGATAAACCATGATATTTCCAAGGTGGCAACACGCACGCATAGGCAAAATTGAAAAAGCAAAACTATGACTTCGACTTAAATGGTAACTTTGGAAAAACCTGGTAGTTGTAACAAGGTTAGAATCTGTGTGAGAGCAAGAAAAAAACACTCTTGCTTACTGTAGATACATACAATGCCGACAGTCTTGCATATTGTTGGATGAGTTCAGTGATTATCGTGGATCTGTGGCTGAAAAGTTTGGTTCTGCTGCTCTGATGTGTTTGTATTTTAGTAAATTAGTTACCTTTGTTGTGCTAAGTATTTTTAGCACCTACAGACCAAGCGATTAAAACTGTGTTTAGCTCATATAAAATTTTAATTGAATAAAATTTAATATTGATTTTTTTTATTGCTAGCAGTGGCCCGTCTCTCAAAGGTTAGTTGATATGTCTGTAGTTTCTTTCACCGTTTTGTATATCTTGGAATGCAAATCTGTCATCTGCCAACCCGGAGAATTAAAATGGCACATCAAGCAACCCAATTTGGAAAAACTAATAACAATAAACAGGGTTTTTCTGTGTCACCGGTGTCTACAGTTACTTACTTACTTGCAAAATGAGGTTGGCACTTCTCTACTGACCTACTACGAACTGCGGTGACACTTTTCAGAATCATGACAGAAGGTCGAACTCCAGCTCACCAACAGAAAGGCAGGGTTAATGTCACAAACAGCACTCTCGTCCCACAAAGGTTAACACAGCGTAAAGTGTCTCTTATTCATTTTCATTACAGGGAAAATGCATGCTCGAGTATGAGTCTGTATCACTCTGACATAACTGAAGTTTTCAAAATGTTAGCATCAGAGTTGCCAGATTCACAAATATCCATCCATCTCCCCAAGGACGTGTGCTGGGACTCAACAACAGGACACAGCTAAGCTGTTGTGTAAAACAAAGTCAACGCTGAGTTATTCCATCCAACATAATCAATGTAAATGGAAGTCATAAGGAAACAGTGTAAACAACAACTCTTGCTTAAGGTCACGTCACTGAGCTATGGTAGTAAACAGAGTATGCAAATGTAAGATGTGAAGATGCAGTACTGTAGGTGTCTGCACATAAATTATTTGTCTCATACGATCCTGCACGGGAACTGCAGGGTTTACGGGAATTCCACTTGTAAGTGAAGCAGTGTAGCAGCATACCACATTTACCATACACAGTCTGAAGGAACAAGGTTCAATATCCCTCTCTCCTTGAGATCAGGCAGCTCTGATTTAAACACACTTATCTTCCCCTTGTCTGTTCCCAGGGTCACTGACCATTCATTATTACTCTGTTTCCTTCCTTCACTGTCACTCACTCCTTCCTGTTTCTCTGCTATAATTAAATTCCTTCATCAAATCTGAGAGGAGCAAATATTCAGGGTAGAAGAGAGGGGAATAGAAGGAAACATTGAGAGAGCGACGGATGGAACGAGAGATCAGAGTGTAAGAATATATTGAGCGGAATCTAAGCCCGCTGACTGAGATCAGATGATGACCTGAGGATATCTAGAGGGAAAATCCATAATAGGGAATTGTAACAAAGGAAGAACTCATTCAAATCTTTTTTTTTTTTTTTATTTCTCAGGTGGAAGATTAAACAGGAACATGTTAAAGTGTATCAGAGAGAAATGTATACCGCAGTCAGTCAAACGAAAGAGGCAACACAAACACATAATATGAGTTAGACTGACTAATTTTTCACTTTGGACTTGAGAAATACACTCACACTGTATAGACTTTACGGTTGAAATGAAACTCCCAATTTATATTCTATGGGCTGTGATCCAAGAGCATGTTAATAGAGCCAACTGCCAAAACAAATTGCATCTGGATTATGATGAGCCACAGGACCAATATCATATTGTGAGGGGCACACCTTCGCTGCACCGTTTTCCACAGGAAATTCCATTTGCTGGAATACTGAATGGCACTGTGAAGTAACTCTGGTGTTAAATACATTTAGGTCTCTAAACAATTTCAATCCTCACTCCTCTTTTGTCCCTCTGAGAGACGATACACAGCAGCTCACATGTATAATTCAGAAAGGAGTATTGAACCATTCATCAAATCAGAAAGAGACATGGTTCGCCCATTTAAAAAACAAAGGCTGAACAGTGGGAGCAGCAGTCGATGTATTCACCAATCATAACCCAAGCACTGTGCGCTTGGATTGATTTAAAGGCCTGATCAAATTACCTGTAAAAGGTTAAAAGTATCCATTACCGGCTAACATGCTTTTGCTATTGAACAAGGGGAAAAAAGAGGGAATGCAGCTGCATAGAGCAACAATCAGGCCCAACTGTATCCCGGAGGCATAAATATACCAAAGTATTCAGTGAGGAAAAACACATCTTGGAAGAGAAATATCACAGTGAACAGGCGCAAGGTAGAGAAAGGCAATGGAGTAAACAGAAAGAAATCTTTCCCCGATACGTTTTGCTGGTAAAATATATCCCCTTCTATGCCGATCCTTCACATCAGTGTTGTAAAAAGATGATAGCAGGAAAAAAAAATCCTTACACGATATTTCAGAAGTCATACAAGGATGAAGACACAGTAGTAAATAGTGTGAGAAAAAAAATGATTGCAGAGAAAAAAAAACAAAAGAAGTAAGGAAAAACAAAGACAACGTTGTGAGTGAAGAGATGCAAATTTGACGAATATACGGGAAGAAAGGAGAGGAGTGGAAGAGACAAGAGAATAACAGAGGAGGGAAGAAAGGCCACCAGAGAGGTCACTTCTGCTCTTAATAATTTATCCTTTAAAAACCAGTCTGAAGCCTTAATTGGTGCTGTGGCTTAATCCTGAAACACACACACACACACACACACACCTCTGGGAGCTTCTTAGCAGCTGTGCACCAGCTAAATTGGCTACAGTGTATGCCGAGTTTCCTCCAGGTATAACACAGTCAGCCAAAACAGCAATAGCAGGGCTGCCAGCCCCGTCTCATGAATCTGGGCGTGACACGTCTCAGCTTCTATCTGTCTCATGCTCGCTGTCACGCTCTCAAAAGAAATCTTACAGCAAATCATAATGACAAGGCTTTAGTCCCCCGGTATAGGCTTGTTAGCTAGATAAACATTCGGCTCACTTCAGTTGTAATCTGTATTTAGCGGAGGAAGACATTTGTGGGGCATCGGAGGCTGATTTTGCGTGACTCGCAGTAGATGTGTTCATTTGATGATTTAAGGCTTGAATTAAGAGTGTGGAGGACAATGACAGGTCATGAATCGAATTAGCCTTTCCAGGGCAAGTCACATCAAGGAAGGCAGAATGAATTTCGGAGCAAAAAAATCAAAAGAGGAAAAGGAGAAAGAGAAAAAATGTCTAAGAGTTTTGTCTGGTGTGAAAGCTGCGAAGTAAGAGTGAGGCTCTGGCACCTCACAGTACAGCTAAAAATACATAAAGGACTGCCTAGTTGATGGATGTTAAGTTAACATAATGGGGTAATTAGACAGCATCTACCCTTCATCCATCTTTATTGGTTTGTATGTTTCTGATGTTGGGATTTATCGCCCTTAAAACAGCCTGCTTTGTTTGGACAGCCTACAAGAACAATCCCCAATATATGCCATGCAAACTATTTAACATTTATCCCGTACAACATTGCCTTCTCTAAGTGCCATCCAGCTGAAGGTACTTTGGCAGCATTACTGGATATCTGTGCCTGAAGGTTGATGAGCACATTTGCCGCCCACATATCCAATCCTCACACATCAGCTCGGTTGGTGAGAAAAGCACTTGGGCCAGGGAAACCCTGCTCTCTCTATCACACTGCCCATTCTATGCCAATATTCAACCTTTATATAGAAATAAGACATTCTGTTCAGTCCGTTTGTTAAACTCACAACTTGCCTGATTTACAAAATAAAGAAGAAAAAAAAAGAGTACACCATGAGCATTTGTCTCCTTGTCACATGGAATTAACTGTACACAAACTGCCTTAAAATAAGTATGATATGCAACTAAGCACAGTCATTTTTAGCAACAGCGTGGCAGCATGGGATAGACCACTGATAGCTGCACAAGACGCTCCAAGGAGAGCTCACTTCCTTCTTCTGGACCACTTCTCTTTTCAGATGTGTTTTTGTGTTAATTTTCTGTGCGTCCAGAGCAATTCATTACTACTACTACAAAATCACAGCTGCAGAAATATTTTTTTCTCTCTCTTTTTTTTTTTTAAGTTTTTCTCGGTAAAACATACATTTCTATAATTTGTTCTTCTAAACAGTCCCCCACATGGGGGGCGGGGGACTGCATGCATTCACAGTTGGCAAGAAATGAAATGACTTAAAGTGAACTTTCAGGCAGGCAAAGAGATCCAACAGTACATGTTAAATATGCACCACTCACTTAGCATAACGATTTTATTAGCTGTCATCTGCGTCACCGTTTTAAAAAATCCATCACAGCTGTTCATATCATGTTGAATCTATGAATCACACATAATTACCAGTATTTTTTTTTTCTGTGAAATGCAATGACAGTATGTGGTTATTGGGGTTTACCAATAACCCCCCCCTCCATGTTGCCACCTTAGTGCTGCATTTACGTGAACTGCATTTCCACCTTGAGAGTTAGATTTCCAAAGTGAGATAAAAACTAGTCCAAGAGTTGCTGCAGTCCAAAATCACCCAGACAGTGAGGTTATCAGACCAGACCCCGGCACCATGAGAATACATAGTGTCTCCCAAATCCTATTGTACCATGAAATGTCACAGCACATTAGTTACAAGAGGGATTACCCTTCCTTGAAAGTAAAAGAGGGAGGGAGGGAGGGAGGGAAGACAGAGAAACCGAGGGAGGAGAGAGTTATACTCCGGGAGCGTGTGGGAATGTGTATGTGAAGACATGCTGCTACATACAGCAAGTGTGGGGTGAATACAAACTAGTTCATGATCTGTAACCTATAACTACACTTGTAGAACTATTTCCCTGCATTTCCACCTCTCGCTGTTCCCACTCCCTTCATCTTTCCTCTCCTCTTTTGTGCCACTGGTCATGATCATCTCTAGATCTTGATTTGGCTATGCTTACAGTATGAATTATGTACACACGCACACACACACACACACACCAAGCTTATCTGTGGCTGGGAAGTTGAGACTAGGTTGGCAGACTGATACTAACAGCTTGTGGCTGTACTTTGGAAGAAAGCAAGAGTGAGCCTCTGTTGCTTTGTCTCTGTTTTTCCTCTCCACTTTTGTCAGCCCCATTTCCCTTCTGTCTGGGTTTGTCACTCAATCTGTGATTGGTCTGGACTACTGGTGTCTTGACTTTGCTGCAAAGTTCAGATTTTTGCTTTGAAATCCATATGTGTGTCTTTCAGTTTTGCATCTGCAAGATCTTCTGTCACGTTAACTAGTGTGGATTGATATGTATTTGTATATGTGTAATAATATTTTTTACATGTTTGCAGACTATAATGTGATTGAGCTTCCTTGCCAATAACATGGTCCAATGCAATAATAAAAGGTGTAAGATTAGCATTTGCTAACATAACTTTATCAATACCGACTCTAAAGTCAATAAGAGAATATACATTTCAGAGTAGTGCAATCAGTGTTTGCTAAGAGCAAATAGACTGAACACTGAGGATAGCAAGATCCAAAAACAGTGACATTTGGATTTAAAAAGTTGTTTTTTTTAATTCATACGACTTTTATAGGGATT
This sequence comes from Channa striata, assembly GCA_033026295.1. NCBI lineage: Eukaryota > Metazoa > Chordata > Actinopteri > Anabantiformes > Channidae > Channa > Channa striata. The sequence goes on along the minus strand of CM065175.1, from coordinate 10,947,855 downwards.
CTCCTCCTATATAGTTGGTGGATCTTTGATCCAAGCAACATTTCTCTTATAAGCTCTTCATATTTCCCCTTGAGTCCCCTTTCTCTCAATCTCTGCGTTATCTGTGCCTTTGCCCAACCCTCACTTTGATCCTTGCTTTTATTTCCTCCGCTTCTCTGCCACTGTGGGAGAACCACCCCACACACACACACACACACACAGTTACTGGCACCTTACTGTCCTTTGTGATTACAAGGTGAACTTCAGGCTGAAGTGGGGCAATTCAGAGTCAGTATGTCATGTCTCTGATATTTACTGCGTACACATCCCTACAGACAGTTAAGTGGAAACCCTCTGAGTAGCATTTTCAAACTTCAGGTGTAATTTCATGCCATTATTCGTGGCATACTTATGGTATAATTAGTAAACCAGATTGCTTGGTTGTCTTCCATTTACAGACGTCTTTAAACTATCCACAGGTTTTCAGTTATATTTCAGTCAGGAACGGAGAAGTTCATGGTAAAACATTCAACGTATTCTTTTTCAACCATTCTTGAGTTGATTTGCTTTGGATCAGCGTCTTGTTGAAGGATCCCGCCTCTTCATTTTTTGCTCTGTGACTTATGGTAGGACACTTTGGGCTTTTTGCTGATGCAGCTATATTCATTCTTCCTTCCACTTTATGCAGAGCTCCAGTTCCTGATGCTGACATACACCGTCAAACAGTCAGAAAGACTCCACCATTTTTGACTTTGGGAATGCTGTTCCTCTCCTTAAAAGGCCATTTTTTTTATTCTCACCACACATACCCAACTGAATTATGATCTAAGGATTGGCTTCCTGTGAACTTTTCTCCCAAATAATCCAGACTTGTGCAGGTGCTGTAATTTTATTCCAGTTTCCTTTAAGATCTTTGTCAGATCTCCTCCTTTTTGTTTTACTAATTTTATTTTGGGGTCTTCTGAAAGCGGTTTTCCTGATCCCATTGTTTCGTTGCTCTCTCAAACTGCTGGAGACTGCCCCTGGAGATCTACACACTTGCAGGTTGGAAACAGTGCAGGCCTATTTAACACACCTGGTTCCATTCATCAAGCATGAAGTTCTAGCAACCTTTTTTAAAGATTAGAAACGTGAATTTACATATTAAAGTTATTTACCTAATGTGCTTTTCAGGGGCGATGCATACTTTAGCATTGATAGAACTTTCATTATATTACTATATCTTTCTTTTTATACAATCATTATTATTTTCAATGATGAAGGAACATTTGTAGTAGCTGAATGTGCATATAATATTATTCTTGCCATTTCATTGTTACAGGATGCAAACTTTTTCACTGTTTATGGTGCATTTTAAAGTACTGCATTGGACCAACCTATTGCAGTGCAATGAGAAGATTGATTGAGGTTTCATCTCTGTCAACTTCGTACTTAATCCACTGCACTTCTTTGAGATTATGCATAAATAAAATGGACAATTCAGTCATCAGTATGGTCATTTTAGAATGCAGCACGCAAAACATTGGACACTCCAAATACTGATGACCCATTTACCAATACCATCAGGTTTCATGTACACTGTCATTCTCTACAGGACATCTGCAGTTATTGTATGCCTCGTATGCAGGTTGGTCTTTCACCGCACAGGCTGAGTGTCCCCCACATCATTGATTTCTTCTTGAGAGAGACAGGGAGGACTGAGTGAGACCTCCACTGAGAGGATAATTCTGGGGTTGGTATTGTAAAGAGTGCTACAGTTAGTATTTTCTGTCACAGCAGTACATTGAAGGCTCCTCCTGCTGTACTCGGAGCCTCCACTGCATCTACTCTAGCAGTTGACAGTTGTTTTATGTGTGCATGTGTGTGCATGGTTCCACTGCATATTCACAGTACATCTCATTTATACCTGTACGTGTGTATGCATGTTCTGCATTTTGTAGTCAATGTGAAATGGTATTTGACTTATTCTGCAACTTATATATACTGTGCATAGAAGAGATGAGCCTTTAGTGGGTGTTATGTCGAAGTGTATATCAAAGTGTTCAAGAAAAATTGATTTATTAAATGTAAGGATCAAAAAATACAAAGCTGTAACACTGTTTCTAGAAAAGCTGCAGTATTTGCTAGAATACATTAAAAACTAAAATCTGTGAGTTGTTAGTGCACTTGAACTTTTAATTATCTAAAAACAGTACAAAGAAAACAAGTCCTCCAACAATAACACCGAAAGACGTCACTTGTGCCTACCCTCCCATGAGGATCAGTGAACCGTTTTCTAAAACAGCGCCGTCATGTACAGAGGTAGACATCTGTTGAAACTGAACCCCTTTGACAAAATGGCAGCTGCTGTTCCTTACAATGTAGACAAAATGGTGCCAGTTTCACACTCATTATTGCTTCTAAACATTTAAATATGTGGGACTTTAAATGTGCGTAGACACCAGTTTGGTTAGGGTGAGGTGCAACAAAATAAAGGGGCAGGGTTAGGTAAAATTCGGCACAAAATCAGTTGACGCTAGGGAAATCTGGTCCAGTTTAGTCAACCTCTATAGCGCTTGAACAGGTTATTCACACCGAGTCATACATAAACCCCAAAAACGGCACATATCAAAAAAAGGAAGACGGCATCCAGACATAAGCATACATACAATAGTAAGTATGCATATGTAATTTACAGGGCTAAATAACTGAGCATTGACTACTGCTGAGCCATATGCAGTGCACAAACATTTCTGTCTTTAATGTTATGGCACAAATGATACCATAAACAAACATACCTTTGTTTATTTATAGCAGTGGCTGGATCTGACTGTCACTGCTATGTTGGCAAAATGTGACATATCTGGACTCAGTGAACTGTGTTTAAAGCAAGTTTAGTTAATAAATAAGATTGTACGTGTTACTGCACAAACACCTTGGCAATAATAAGTGAGCTTCTTTTGCGCTTTAAACCTCAACTGAAGCGCCATGAAATACACATTCAGTATTGGGCAGACAACTTGTCAAGTTTTACAAGCACTGGTACCACTTTTGAAGTTATGATTTCTATTTGAGTTAAATCCGGCACACCTTATGGATATAAAACCACCTTAAATGTTATTTTTACCCTCAACTGTCACGCAGAGAGACTAACATGGAAAGATAGTTCAGCAAGCGATTTAGCCAATGAACTATTATTGTTGGAGACTACCTTGACTTTAAACAGTGGGGTGTCAGGGTGGGGGGGGGCCTGAATGTGCAGTAACTCAGCCTCCTACTGGCAGAAACTGCAAGGTTATCAGTACATTAAAAGAAATGGAGATGAAAAAACAGCTTTAAGGCCTGTAATCTATTTCCCATCTCCTTCACTGAGAAAAAATATGAGATACTCAGTAGGGATATACAAAACAGTGTGTGATATTGTGAAACCTCCATAGCTCCCTTTCACAGCGTCACTTCACTGTACTGACATATATTATGTGTACAGCACAGAATATTGCTGAAATGCCAGAAATGTGATCAGTGTTCTCATGCTGGTTTAGTGGCTGTGTTGGCTCTGCTAATCTGCTGCTTTATTGTACAGCTGCAGCAATATCAGCAGCAGAGTAACTGCTTCCAACAGTTGCAGGCACAAACCCTATTTTAACATCCTCAACATTGTCACACAAGTGCTAGTCTCTCTCTCACACACACACACACAGACACACACACCGTGCACACGTTTAGTACACAATGTGCTGAAAGGCCAGGCAGTACAGCACGCCTCTGTGGTGTGTGCCAGCCTAATCTAGTCAGACCTTTTATCCCATCTCCTCCCTCCACTTTCACTTAAATCAACACTTCACTGAGAGTTACAAAGCTAGTTCGGACCTACTTTGGACCTTTGACACACACATACACTTACACACGTGCATACACCGCTCCCCCTCCTTTGTTCGTTTCTTGTTTATCTCGCACTTGGACACTCTCTGCACATCTTTGGGTCTCAGGCGTAAGCAGAAACACACATTTCACATAGGCACACTTGCACATGCACACACACGACCAGTCAAACATATTTGCACACAACTTCGAAAAAGGCTGCTAGTCTCTGAGGAGAGCTGGTAATGTGAATGAAGAGAAGCTTAACAATCTGAGCCCAGTCAACTGAGTTGGATATTGCCCAGGCTGAGAGTTTGTTCCCCAGAAAATAATTATCCAGCAAAAGTAGGAGTTCACATTACAGTAGATGGCATTATGGTGGTCGTGCTGATGTCAACGTAAGAAAAACATCACACCTAAACAACAAAGAAGTTCATCCTGGAGTGCAGGAGTGGGCGTCTTTATGTTTGTTGTTTAGTTGTTTGCCCCACAAAAGATCAAAAAGATTTATCCAGTATATAATTACTGTGTAATTACTTTAATTTCTTAAAATGAATAAAATTAATAAAACAAACAAATAAAATACCTGGTATAAAGATTTCATTAAATAATAAGAGTAACAAAAAAAATTTAATAGAATGAAACTGTAATTACAATAGAAACAATGATACTGTATATTAAAAGTGTGAGACTAATAAGAGGATTTGGGAGTATACTGTTTCTGAATAAACCGTTAAGTACATTTTTGCGTTCAACCACCTCTTCAGTTGCAATTTGAATCGTGCCAAGATGGAGCTTTGTCTGATGTTACTTGTTAACAAATTCTCGGCTCTTGTGGGTCTTACAGAGAAGCTGAATAACAGCATTCTGTTAATCGATGTTGTACCAAACAGTCAGCTTGCATGGAGGAGTTTGTTTGCCTTGTCTTCTGTGGTCCAATAACTCAAATGCTTTCAGAGAAGTTGGTGTTAAGGTATTAATACGTTTATATATAGGACGTGGACAGTGGACCAACGCAGAGAATTATGGGTAACCTTAGGCCGCAGAGACCTACAGGGGCCCGCAGAGGCTCCGATGTGCATGCCTGCAAAATCTCAACAACACGTTGTCCAGAAATGTGCTTTTAACAAGCTGATTGGATAATGTTGGGAGTCAGGAAAGGAACTAGAAAGTATATCAGAAAGATACAATTCGTAGATGTCTAGATGTTTTCATATATTTTATATATTATACAAAACATAATATATTTTATAATATTTGTTGTTTTATTTATTCAGTTAGTACTGCCGCTATATTCAGTTTTTATTGTATCAATTTGTTTTCACTTTGTTTTGAGTTGCTCTCTAATAGTGTTGAAATCCACACTTATCTTTACCTTACCTTTGTTGTGAATTGTTTGCACAAAGAAGATGCACAATTCATTTCCGTTTCTGAATACCTTAAAAGTAAATCTGCATTGTTTACGTGTATCAACAGAGAAGTATAATTCCGACTGAAGGGTTAACTTTCCTGTCTGTGACCATGATGTGAGAAATGAACATTGAGAAAAATACTTGATAATAATCAAAGACTACTTAGAAATTTCGAAAGATTAAGAGTAACTAAACAAGCTACTTTTTATATATATTTTTTTAAAATATCAAGTGAAGAGGTTTTGTTATTCAGATATTTTCAGTTGTGTACTTAGCAGTTTTCGACTATTAACTATGTATGTACTATAACATGTATGGTATTCATGATGTGAGTCACATACTGTTCATCATGAAGCTGAATGAACGCTCAACTTTAAACCTAAAAAGAATAAAGAGATAAATAAAACTGTTTTGGGTTTTAGAATTACCACCGTTGTTGCCCTTCCGAAAGTCTACAGTAGTTAAAGAGGCTGTCAATTATTTTTCTCATGGAGAAGGTGGAGTCCTAGCCACAGCAGGTGTACAGAATACAACTTTAACTATGCTCTTGTTTATAAGTATCAGTGTCTTTATTCATAAATGTCAAGTTGAAATATCACAAACAGCAGACCAGCCAACAGACAACACAGCAGAGTGATTTGGTGTTATTCTATCTTTAGAAAATTGCTGGCATATGAGTAGGCACACACACACACACACACACACACACACACACACGGTCTCAGTGTGACACACACAATCTGAGGGAAATATCAACATGTTACTTTTAAGTGTCATTAGTGACCATTCACTTTGAACACACTCCCTGCAATCAGCAAGCGCCTATGTTTGGACTACCTTCACTCACATGAAAACACACACACAGACACAGACACACACAGACACAGACACACACACACACACACACACACACACACACACACACACACACTTATGTAGACAGCTATGTTAAAAGCACAAACCCTCCAGAAGTAATTTTACTGAGGCCCAACAAAAGGAGTGTTTTCACTGGATAATCCCTGGCTGGGACTGCAGGGGCTCTGTGTGTGTGTGTGTGCCCACCAAAAAACTGTGGAGTGTGTGTCTATGCTCGTGTCTCTTCACTCATGCACATGTGTGTCTGTGTGTGTGTGGGGGGGAATCAAGCTGAGCAGGGAGGGTTTTATTCAGGATTTCATTAGCAGGGAATAGGAGATGTTTGGCCTGGCCAGCCACCTCTGGCTCAGGGACAAGAGTGTGTCTGTAACCCAGCTAAACTGTCTGTAAGGGCAAACACTGTGGCATTTTTATAGAGTTTAACTGCATTTCTTTATGTTTTCCTCTAAGACTGTGAAAGAGTGCCAAGGTCAAGCTCCACCGTTTGTTCATGCTTGGAGCTGTCCTACTGTGCTGCTGGATACCAAAGTGTTTCTTGTGTTCTTTTGTGCAGCCACTCTGAAGTGACATAATTTTAAACACTAACAGTGGTTAGCAGCCAGTAAGGTGACACACTAGAGGAGAAGGCAATAAATGTGCCAGGCTTGAATATTTTCCTGGGGTTTAAGATTATTACTTCTCAGGAATGCATCCCTCATTCTGAAAGAAACTATTTTGCTCTCATTTCTGTTGCTATTATTCATTCTTCATCTTGATCAAACTACTGAGCTTATGTGATAACATTTCCATGAAAATAAATAGAATACCTAACAAAAATACACTTCTCTTAGATATTTCACAATACTAGGCATACAGAATACTGATAGTCTGTCTTTTGGCACAATCTTACCAGTTTGCACATGTCCAAGTGGCTCTATTGGAAATATATTCATATTTTTTATTACTGTGTGGATACAATCACTGTATGCACTGGCACTGATGGAGAATTTATTACAGAGAACCATTTTGGAAAGGATATAAAGATGGGATATTCGTTGGATATATAACAGATGCAGTAAATCCTATGTGATATTTAACAAATGTATGACATTTGTTAAAAATTCTGCAGCCTTTTTTCTTCCGGTTATTGCAGTTTTACTTTATTGACAACTATAATGTAATGGTAAAAGGTGGCTTTCATCTTTCACACTCAAACGGATGCAGTCTAACAGATACACAAGCACATACATGCTTAAAATATGAGTGTCCTGCTGATATTTGGCCCAAAAATCCTAGTAAATTCCAGGATCTCATTTTATCCTTAGTGTGTACTTTAAGGCTTACCGTAGGTTTCACCAAGGCAAATGTGTGCAAATACAGAGATCTAATGGTGAATTTATATCACTAAATCTAATCCTGAGAGCGTGAGCTTGCCTGTTAGTTTTAACACAAGGGGTTGGTCTTACTTTTAACTTCTGATACAGTAGAAACACAACACTAAAAGAATCCCTCATACATGATACGGCTACACTAAACTATTTTTTCAAACTCAAGCATGAATTATTTTTTTTAATAGTTTTGGAATAATCTATCATATGAAATGTTTCTGCTTCATGTCCACGCTTAGTTTTATATGTAAAATGTAGTTTTGTAAAAATGAAAACGTAATTTAAATACGTAATTTAGATTTCTAGAAATCTGTCAACACTGGCAATATTCCTGATGCTATATAGTTGCTATACAGTGATTGTTATTAAAGGATATGTTGGTAACTAGTATATCAGGAAAATAGTTTTTAGGAATGGTATCAGGCAACCATTCACACTCACACTTCTTGGCAATTTAGAGTCACCAATTAACTTAACATGCAGGTCTTTCACTGTGGAAGGAGACCAGAGTACCCGGAGGAAGCCCATGCAAGTGAATATGCACATAGAAAAAGTCCAAAGAACATAATGATTATGTGAAATTAATATATGCATACAAAAACAAATGGAAAAAAGTCAAAGGGGGCTCTGAGAGCATGAAGAAAACAATCTTTGATCTAATAAACCAAAATGTAAACTGGGCAGCACTCTGAGAACTATGTCTGCCAAGCACAAGGTGCTGCTTAACATGTGGTTAATACCAGCCCTGTGGGGAAGCATGGTGGTGGCAGCATCAAGCTGTGGGACAAAGCCCAGATCTAAACCGATGTTTGGAAAGACGGCGAGAGGACAGGTTGCAGACACTTGCTACTCTTTAAGGTTCTGCCTATATGCTTTAGAGGGTTGTAGAGCCTCACATAACAAGATTCAGACCTGTCAACCGCTCTTCTACAAGGTACTGAATAAAGCATCAGAATACATAAAATAATGTGTAAAAATGTGCAAAACAAAGAGTAGGTCGGCATACTGATTGATCAAATATGCAGAATTTAAATGCTCTTGCAACACTCCTCTTTAAGCTTCTAAGGCCAAGTGTAGTCATGTATTAACTTCAGGAGAAGGTCAAACAATTTTACAAGCCCACAGGTGATGACAGCTACACTAAAGAAATAGTTGAGAATTTCTTCCACAGCAAGACGAAAAAAATCAGAGCCTCTTTACAAAAGGTGTCACTAATCCTTCACTCTTTCATCTTTCCATAAATGGCTGTATCCAGCATGTCCAGATCTTTGGCGGACACTAAGAGGTGTTGTGTGAAATTAAGGGGCAGAATCTTTCTCTAACATGTCCGACCCGCACTGCCTTGAGACAAGAAGAGATGTAGTAACAGATACAAGGAGAGGAGTGAGAGTAAATGAGACGGGAGAGACAGATAGACGAAGGAAGCAACTGCTAAGCAGGATAAGGAACAACATATGTGGGGAAAATCCCTCAGGCCTTTCTTTCAATTATCTCTCTGGTCTCGGGTGTAGGGATCACTCGCCCACCAGCGCACAAACCCTCACACCCCACCTCACCAGGGACTTCACACAGTGAATGAAAAATGAGAACGCAATGCACTAGTTGAATCCCCACACTAATAATGACATTGTGCTTTTATTGTGCGGGAAGTATTCAAATAATGATTGTGGAGTATAAGTGAATATTTTCTATTCTGTAATTGTATTCAGTAAGGTCAAGGTATTGTCACATTTCATATTTGCACATTCATATTTATAGAGATTAGAGAAAAAACAAACATAAGCTTTACATATTTTCGCATTATTATTAGAGAGATTTTAAAATTGGGATTAAATGTACCTTCTTGCAATGCACTCACTGACTCCTGTCCCACGCCCACATTCTGTGTAAACAGCCTGACACAAGGATATAAAGGGTCAACAAGTTTGGCATGAAAGGGCTTCAACAGCACACACACGCTGGCTTAGAATCACAGACAGCTCCTGGATCAGAAGAGAAACACTCATAATCCACACTATACAATGTGTGCGGTTTGCAAATGTTCTGAACACTATAGGCCTGAACCAGAACCGACCCCACCTATTGTGGTGCAATCATTTTTAAACTCACTAAATTTAATTACACTTTAAATAGAACCTTTATGACACAAATGGAGATATTAGACTGATAGTATGAAGTGTGTAAATAAGTAATACTGTAAATACTGTTGATATCCACATTTTGTAGTTCAACAGGATCGGTTTATAAATCGATGAGAAGTGACCAAACATTCATCAATCCATCCATACATGGATTGCAACCATTCTACCACTATTTAACCTCCTGGACAGAATCTTTATCTGCAGGAACTAGATAACATCCATGGCCAGGGCTCACAACCTCAGTAATCAATTACAAACATACACACGCACAGGTGCGAACAAACAATAAAATATCTAACAATATTTATCTATATGCGGTGCTCTTTGCCACAACCTTTTTGTTCGAACTAACACACTCTTTGTCAGGATTAGCACATTTTTCCGAGGGGGGTCAGAGTCTTACACCTAAAAGAATTGCAATATTACTGATTCAAAGGCATTTTTTTAAAGCTCTCAATGTTTCTGGAGCCATTTCATTTTTGTAAAATTATCTCTAAACAGGATTTTCCAAAACAACTATGTACTAACTAGAAACATGTTTGCTGCCAGACAGTATTAGATCATTGGATATTCTATCAGGAAGTGTTGGGGACTTCTGGAGCCCTCGGCAATTTCCGTGGTGTAAATGTTTGAGGTAGAGGGCTCTGACAGGGGCTTTTAGGAGGCAGAGAATCCATTAGACAAGGGTTGCTACAAAGTGGCCAACTATTAAAAATGCAGCAGCATCATTATTCCCTGACCCAGCCTACAATGCTGTCTCCTTCACTGCATCGCTCTTTATTTCCCTTTGGATCTCCATTTGTTCTTCTTTTTAATTATTTCCTCTTCCACCCGTTTTCCTATATAAAGGCTTTGTTATATACCTGCACATCTACTACGTACTATAGACTATATAAGGATATATTTCACTCCACTCTGCTCCGTGTCCCTTTTATGCTCTACTCTCCTTTCTTTCTCCCACCTCCGCATATTTTTCTATTACAAAACTAGCAGGGGTGAGTCTCTCTCACCCCTCTGTGCATGCACTGACCCGCTGAAACTCTTCCACTCCTATTCAACATAACGAGGCACTGGTCAGCGGCCGCTACTGTACTGGGACAAGAATAGAACAGCCCACGGAGAATAATAAATGGACATATATGGGTGGTTAGGAGAGTCCCTTTTAAGCAGTAAAAACTACCCATGCCCGGCAAACTGAACAGATGGCAGGAGCGAGGGAGACAGAGAAAGCCCAGAACACAGTGGGAGAGAGGCAGGAAAAGAGAGAGAGAGGCAGAGGAAAGCAGGGACAGTGTTGGGGAGGGCATTAGAACAGGGCAACATAAGGCCATTGTCTATTCTCCACACTGGCATATGATGCTATCAAGAGCAGTGTCGAGATCCAAACAGAGTAGCTGGATCTTAAACAACACGCACGCGATGATATTTTTGGTTGTAAAACTACAACTGATGCAGGCAGGCAGATGTGTGAGGAGGAACAGTGCATGAGCAGAATGCTTGCTGAGCTATAGAGCCCATATTCTCTGTTTACTTTGCACACACAGAAACACACCCGCACACGTATTTATGGTTGTCGTTTCTGCTAAGGAGAGGCATTTTATGTCTGACGAGAGGAGGAGCCGCAGCTTGGAAGGAATCAAGGAAGAAAGAAAGTATAAGGAGAAAAAGAATAGAGAACAAAGATGAGTGTATAAATGAAAATATATTTTTTAGTGTCCTATTTGTGTTTACGCATGAACATCTCCGTCTTGTATGACCCACCCACCCCCACCCGGGTTTTCATGTTTACTCGTCGCCACTAAGCCAAACAGTGACCATATTTATCTAGCACATAACAGAGAGTAATTGAATGTGAAAAGCTCATTTTTGTAGGGATGAAATATTCTATTTAGATGTCCGGGCGTGTCCGCATGTGTCATTACTTTGATATCAGCTGAATGCTGTTTCTCATTACCCTAATTAAAGCTCCTCGTGTGCCGCTGAGCATATTAGCACACTGATCTGCAGCAAACTAATGATCGGCTGGTTGATAATGTGATTTTTTTTTTCAGCATCTCTCTTATCTCACTCTTAGTGATTATCATCAAAGATTCACATCCTCAGTCAATCATCATCAAAAGCTAAAAAAGAAAAAAAAAATACTTGAATAGCTCTACTACAATCAGAGGCACTTCATGCATCAATATTTAGAGAAACATTCGCACAGAGGTATATAAATATGGCATATGTGCATATATGCAATGTCAAATGCTATGTAGAGCAAATTATGTTTGAGATAAGGGAAAGGAAAATTCTGAAGTATCACAAGTGTTTCGGCATTTTAACTAAGAGTGTTTTACTTATCTAAGGAAACATCAGATTTATAGAAAAAAAATTGAATTTTTTAACATTAGCTTTATTCTGTAAAACAAAAGAGAAATAAGAGTAACATTTGTCGTTCAATGTCATGTTTCCCCTTCATAAAAAGGCGACATATAAGATTCTGGTGATATTGCTATAAAGACACTCTCCACCAAAACCACAGCAAAAGACTCAACAACTCGCAGCAACAATCACAAGCCACAGCAAATTGTTTTGCACTTTGATTTGATCCAATTAGAGATTTCACAGACTGGTTTTCCCTAAATGTAGAAAAAAAGATGCTTTCTGCAGATTACTAAATAATTCCCTTGTGGAAAACAACAATGTGCCAACTGAAACCCTCTCACGTGAGCATTTAAGAAACCCCTAACATTGAGTGTGCTCACAAGTCTTAGATTTGAGCTATAGTTAGTCCCTCCAGCTATATGCATTTGGTTAAACAATTCACACAGAGATTACAACAATGCAGCTGCGCTTGAGCATTAACCCTCCCCATGATCCCCTCAAACCTTCTTATGGCCATGATTAAGGGCCGCTTGGCTTGCATAAGAGGACATACTGTCCCTCCCCACCCCCTGCTAATGTACACTAACTGTACCTATAGCCCATTATGGAGCCAGAGCAGGAGCAATTCTGTTTAATAGCCCCACATTTGCACACACTCCGTCATCTGGCTAAGCATTGTTAGTTTAAGCCAGTCATTTCATAACTGCCTTTGTGTGAAGGTGATGCATGTGTGCATGAGTGTGTCTGTTTAAAGATTGCTATTGTAAGGCAGTGAAGGTAGTGCTCATTTGATTGATTTCCACAGGAGCAGAGCCTCAACTCACTGGAATCAAGATTAATATGAGCCCATTTAACATCTGCAATCAGATCAGTGAGCAAGAGCGAAATAGAGAAGGAACTAGAAAGTGTGAGAAAGAACTAAAAAGAGACAGCACAGTAAATACAAGCAGAATCTGCTTTGTCCAATGTCCACAAAGGAAAAAAACCTAAAAAACACCTACATAAATAAAGATTCTCAATTACACAGATGCTGTTTATTCGGATGCAGAATCAAAGTAAATTGACTTCTTTCTTGTTAGTAGGAAATGTTTTGATACCCATCCAAGCTTCTTCAGTTGGAGAAAGGTTGGTTGGGGAAGCCCACTTTATTCTCAAAGGTGGCCCAAACAGGCTTGTTGGATGGATGCTACAAAAAGGTTTGAGTAGGAAGAAAGTTTTTTAGCGGTCATAATTCCTATGACCCTTTATTGGTCTGCACACCTACTACCCAACGCTGTCCCCAAAAATGAAGCTTCATACTACACAACAATAACAAACTCTAAGGTTTGTAATTCCAACTGCATTGTGTTTTCTAATACAGCAATGATATTAAACATATTAAGAATTAACCTAAATGGCAAATTGCAAAAGATGACACCTAAAAAAAAAAATTCCCCCCAAACATTTTTCTTTTGGGCCTACAAATACAACTTTGCAGCAACACATCCAGTTTGTCTGTTACAAACGTCTGTGTACAGACACGGGTGAAGTTAAAGTTAGTGGAAGACTGTAAATTAGGGAAAATCGACCTGCCACTTCACACACACGTTAATTAACCTTTAATCAAACCAATAATTTATATCCAACCAAAGTGGTTCAACTGCATAAACATAACCACACTCTACACTCAGGTCTGTGCTGTTTCTACTTGTTGCCCTCTATACTTCCTTCTGATTACTTACTGCTGGTTGATCAGCGTAGTGATTCATCTAAAAAATAGATATTGGAACATAATCATAAAGTGACTGAGATGCCTACAAATACATAATAGTGTTTGCAGTTTAGCTGCACAGAAACATAATTTCAGGACAGAGGGTTGTTACAGTCAAACCCACAAACGCACACATTCACACACAAACACACAGATGCTCGTCCTATTTGAAGTCAGAGAACAACACAGGCAGATCAAACACTAGGCTGTTGTCAAGGTCCATATAGACGTATAAGCAAGCTATTCTGTGGGGCTTCTGACACATACACACAGATTACTGTTCTTCTGGGACCTGGAGGGCTTTAATGACAGCAAGCTGCACCGAGAGGGGGTCAGGCAGGAGGTCACTGTTCACAGGCCACACACAGACACACACTTATATACAGGATGCACATCTGCACTTAAAATCATGCGAGACTCAGCAAATAAATTCAGTTCACGCTCGCTCATAAATTGATGGACAAAGTTACGGGCTCACATACACTCACTAATACAAAGCTGACATACAGATGCACCTTTTATTCATATACACTCGTATTTGTGAACACACTCACATGCAGGCACAGCCGAGAGGGAAAAGTGGGGAAGGTAGGATCCAATTTGATTTGACCTTGACAACAGAGGGAGGGTGTGAGGGAGGGCTGGTGGGATTAGACGATGGAGAGAGAGAGAGAGAGAGTAAGGAATGAAGTGATGGTTTGGGCCAGATGCCTGTTGCAGATACTTGAGAGAAATTAGATGACCTTGAACTGACAGAGATAAATCATAAAACAAGAGACAGCAGTGTGACAAAGTGACATCTGCACTTAAACATAAAATAGTGGGACAGATGTGGTAACTAGTGTGACCACAAGTTAATCTAACATACATATGCATGTGGCAAAATTTCTTCTGCAGCTTAAACCTACAAATTATCCACGTTTCTTTGGATGCTCCTGAATTCAATGGCAAATCGGATTTGTTAAGCAAAACTGATTTTTCTTTATTACTGCTAGAAGTAGGAGTGCTATTCATAGTTCATTATAAATCTGATGTAATCAATTCAGCAATTTATTACGAGTGCAAATTTGCAATGTTAACGCAAAATTAATAACAAAACTTGTGCCAGAAACACTGGCTGTCAACGTTTTTCTTAAACATGCTTAAAAGAACTGAGAGCATTTGTTTAAAAAGATCAATTGAGTGTTTTCATTTTATTCATTCTGTTGAGAAAAAAAATCTAATAAAAAGGAAATACTTTTACCACGAGACAATTACCATATATATCTTTGAAGTTTCTTTCATTAAAAGGCAATTTAGAAACAACAGTTTATATTACCCAGTAACAGATATGCATGTGCTCTTCCAGATTAGCAAGCAGAAAGGCGTGCTTGTCATTGGAGATGTTGTTTATTACAACCAAATCACAGATGTGCATTAACAAACAGTTCCCAGCTTCTGTTTGTTCATCTTGAGTGCATTCTTAAAAACATCAGACAGCTCCCAAATGTGAATGTGTGCAGCTCAGAGATCAGCAGATAACTGGGTAACGCTGACATCCTGCAAATGCAATCAGCGAGTCATCTGCAAATATTAATTTTACTTTCTTAACTGGAGCTGCTAAGCTGCTACAGTAAATTGCATTTAAGCCAACTGGATGTCTTCGTTTCCTATATCGGTTTCACTTTGTTGAATTATTTGGGTTGTTCACGATTAGTAGCAGCATAATAAACCTGATAAATATCTTTATTTTTGTCCATTTGACCTCACTGTTCTCTATCTCCACCAGCTTTCATCTATATAGTGGCTGCTGTAAACTGACTTGTCCACAACTTGTGGCAGTGAGGCATGTTTTATAAAAAGTTAACAAGCAGTAAAAATGTCTTCAATGTGGAACCATTTTAAATTGGAAAATTAAAGCAGGCTTGTAATCTTTGTGTTTTGCGAAGCAGTAAATGCTTGTTTCAATATGACAAATTGGATATTTTAGCACATTTAACTGTGGCGGTGCCTTAAATGTTATTTTTAGGGTGTTTGCTCTTGTTGGTCATTGGTGGTGATTGGTCTTGTGACTCCACGCTCATACCATAGATTTTACTATTGGCCTGCAAATGCATCACGCAGTCAGTATTTTTTTGGTTCACCATATTTTTGACAGTGAAGCAACAACTTTGTTACCTGTTCGTCCTACACCGTGTCCACCCAGTAGCATGATCTCTCTATTCTCATCACATCCCACTCCTACACTTTTATCTTCACTTCTCTCTCCATCTCTCTTAATAGTGACATGTACTCATTTACACACATACAACTTCTCACACTTACTATCTCACCCAAGAATAAAAAACAAATGAATCACGGCAGACAAAGGGAATGGCGGGCATGGCACAGTGAAATGATACAAGAGCAATCGATTAGATCTTAGTAATCCAGTTTTTTTCTCATCTTGGTGGTAGATGCTTCAAAGAGAGAGTGTGTGTGTGTTGGTGGAGTATGTGCATGTTATGTATGAGTAAGAGAGTTGGAATAAAGCTAAGCAATGACGAAAACCAAGCTCAGTTTTCTGTGAATTTGCTTGCAGATTAGCTCCACCACATCTACAACATGCTACGATGAGTGTTGGGAGTGTGACCTGAGGATGGCCATCGAAGGGAGGGATAAAGGGTGGGGGATTTGGGGGTTGTGGAGCAGAAGAGGGACAAAGTCAGAGGGAAAACAAGGGCTGAGGGATGGGTGGGCCTCATGCCCCGAACTTGAACTTGGAGCTGGTGGGGTCGGGGAGGGGAGCATGAGGTCAACCACTCAGTGTTGATGGAAAAGGGAAAAACCCTGCTGAGTGACACCAATACATCCCTACTCGGAGACAGATGGAAAGAGGAGGACACGATGCCATTTAGTAAAGTGCCTTACGAGGTGACTTTAGTGTCTCTCTTGGTTTTTTTTTTATGGGTTTTTTTGGCAAGAAAAGGATGTACATTTAATGTTAGTCTATCCTTGTTAAACTTAGTATTACTCATTTGACATGTGACTATCAGACATGTTTAAGGGAACATGGTATAACTGATGTAAAATTACGTATGGAAATTGAATTTTGTCCTATTGTGGTAAAGATTGGGGAGGAGATTTAAAGAGTCATGAGACAGTGAAGGTAGAAAGTTAATTCAACGGACAGTTGCATGATCATACTTAGACAATTCCAAATTGAAACTCTAATGACTTGTCTTGCCTTTGAGTCAGAGGGGTAAAATAGGTCAACCTTGCTGACCATCCTACCTTGGTCTGGAGATAGTGGGGGTAGTAGTAGGTGTAGTGGGGGTACATTGGTTGCTGCTCCAAACGTTTTCCCATGTAGCTGGAATCCACTTGAAGGTCCTGGAGGCTGGAGACAGAAGCTCGCAGGTGGGGGACGATCACTCCGAGGGGCTGGCCTGGATCCGTCAGACGACTGTTTCCAAGATGCAGAGAGAGAGCGCGCTGTCCTCTTAGTGAGGTGTGCGTGTGATAAATATGCAGAGGGAGGGATAGATAGAAGGACAGAGAGTACTTGGGATTTTAACCTGTCTACTTGTCTGGGAGCACAGAGGGAACCTCACAAAACCATTCTTCCACTGGGTTTGGACGTGGAGAAAGAGAGAATCTGGAGTGGCAGCAGAAAAGAGGTTGGGGGAGAAGGAGGTGGAGGGCTAAAAAGGGAAGATATAAAGGGATAGCAGGAGGCAATGCAGGAAACAATAGGGGGAATTGAAGAGTAGGATGGAGAAAGGGTTTAAGGAAAGGGAAGAAGAGAATGATGAGGAGGAGGAGAGAGGAATGGCTGGGATCCTGGTGCCGGTTCCTTGCACTCTCCGCTCTAAAAATCAGACTCACTCTTCTTCTTCTTCTTCTCCTCTGCTGCCCTGAACATGCCCCTCAATTTGCTATCAAGCGTCTCTCTCTCTTTCGTTCTCTCTCGCTTTTTCTCTTCCTGTGTATCCGTTTCCTTGTCTCGTTCTTCCTCCCACTCTCTCACACCAGACGAGACCCTGATCCCACCGGGAGCTCAGCTGTATCCTGGAGAACACACGCTGTCCTCTGCTCTATCCTCAAAAGACAGTGAAAACAGCGATGAACTCACACATGGATGTGGAGCTCGAGAGAGAAAAGAAGAGGAGGAGGAGGAGGAGGAGGAGAGAGGGTGGTCTGGAGCTGAAGCTGTGACTGCCTTTTTTCTCACTGTCTCTCACTCCCTCCCTCTTTTGTTAAGCTCCGGGGATAGATAGGTAGATATCGCTGGAGTCCGGCGTGGAGGATGAGCAAAAAGAAAAAGCCTTGATAAAAACTCCTCTCGCTCAGGAAGAAGCAGATAGCCTTATCCAGACATGCACTCACACAGAGGAAAATCCCTTCTGATCCACAAGGTGCCTCCTCCAACTCTCTTCTCTTTTCTTCTCTTCCCCTCTGTGATCCCCCTCTTTCTTCTCAAGCTCTCTCCCTGACGGCTTGCTTCCCACTGCGCCTGGCAGCCGTCACTGTGCGTGCGTGCGTGTGTGTGGTGGTGGCGGCAACAGCGGTGGTGGTGAAGTGTGTGTGGTATGTGTGTGACTGTGTATGTAACTGAGAGGGGAGTGTGTTTGTGTGGCTGTTGCCGTCTGCTCCACTCTGCGTGCTGAGGCATAGAGGGGCTCGGCTTCAGCGCAGCTATGCTCCTCCCTCCCTCTCTCTCCTCTTGTCTCTGTGTGTGCCTCTCACCCTCGATGTTTTTCATGCCACTATATAACAGTGGGAGTGGTTGGTCCTGCTCTTGGTCAAGCCCTGGTGTGTGTGTGTGTGTGTGTGTGTGTGTCTGGGTGAGAGAGAGAGAAACTGAGCATGTGTAAATGTGCACGAAATAGAAACTGAGACAGAAAAGAGAGAGATGGGCTGTTCTACTGGCAGAAAGGCGGAGCTGGGGAGGGATTATGAAGAGCAAGAGCTGGGGTAAAGGTTGAGAAGAAGACACACAAGGATTCAAATTTGGAAACAGAGAGGCCCCCCTACTGGCTTTCTATAGGTGCAGCAATGCTACATTGCCCATAATATAACAGGATGTAAATATATTTATTTTTATGTTATCCAGCTATTTCAGGGTCGTCACAGCAGATCATTACTTTTCCTTAAAATGAGCAACATCTTTCTCCTTTATGTTGTTTATTGATTCATCACACAATCCGACTATGTGACAAACGCACACATACAGTACCGTATTTAAGTGAATGCATGACTTCAGTTCTGAAGGACCCATCAAGGCGTCCAAATGCCTCAGTGCACACTGGGATCCTCCACGGAAACCTGCCCAGTGAAGGGCCCCACATACAGTAGAATGTGTATGTAGTTCAGCGGCTGTGTGGCACAGTGACCCAGTGACACAGTGCTGCCTGTTATGTGATGTAACCAGGTTTAAGTAGTGCTCTTACATAAGCACAGTGAGCCATGCATGAAAAGGCTGCTCTGCCCTCTGACTGCAGCTGTGTGTGTGTGTGCGTGTGTGTGTGTGTGTGTGTGTGTGTGTGTGTGTGTGTGTGTGTGAAAGACAAGGGTTGGCAGACAATGCAAGTTCACTGCAGTGGAAAAAAGGGGCACGAGGACAGAATGCCAACACAGAACCACCTCTAAGATAAGGGCTTCATTTCTTGCAGGCAATTAAAGTACTTTAAGAGCTGTGATGCAAAAACATCTCTGTCGTTGTGCTATTGTGTTCCTAGCATGCCCACATGTCTGTCTGTATTTTTATAGCGTTCTTCTGTCAGCATATACAATGCACATAATAATATGTTTGGCTCAAGAAACAAAAAAACTTCAGTGCAGCATAGAGGGCTAAAAAATTTAAAAAGCGTCCACGTTTGATTCATATTAGGGCAAGTGAAAAAAGACAGAAAGGAAGAGCAACAGGACAGTTTTTAAACTGACACCAATTCCTTCACGACATACTGACCAACAACAACGTACAATAATTAGTCACAACTTCAAAGCATCTGATGATTTTAATGTTGTGGTCAAGAAAGGTGTGCCCGGGCACACACTGTCTCCATCTTTAGCAGCGCAGCCTCATGTGCAGCAAGTTGCGATGCCTGTCAAATAATGGGCAGCATTATATGTCGACACCTGTCACCACGACATTAAAACCACCAGGTGCTTTAAAAACTGTGGTTAGTAGGTGTAAAATGAACGCCCTGGGGGATGAGCACATCTGCCAGTGAGCGGTGACTAAACATTGTGTAGACCACTTATTATGACAATGTTTCTAATGTTTCTAGTTTCCTCAACAATTGTGACTGGCCTTACTGGGTTTCCTGTTAATAAAGGAAATGTTTGACTCTTGACTTACTGTACGTCAGCACGGGTTTGTGAAGGCAGCTCTGAGTCATAACCTATAAACACTGTACAACTAACATCAAGCTTGGAGGCGAATCATTTAGATTTTATTTTCATCTGCATTTGTCCATTACTCATGTGAAAAAGTGAGTGTATTTAAGTATATATCAGCGCTGCATTCATTCTGTATGCAATTATCATTGTTAACGATGCATTAAAAAATAATATTTGTAGTTGTATTTATATGTAAATGTTGGTTATATTTAATGAGGTTGTGTGCTGGGTAATATTATATCCATGTCTTTGTAAAAACTGGCTGGTTTAACCTTGAAGTTCACATAAGCACTGCCAATAGCTTTCTCACTGTAAAGAAAACATCTGAAGAACCTTGTATTAGTTTCATGCTCAAAATTATCACTAACACGTTGCTGCCAAATGAGTGCGAGAGGGAAGTTAGTCATCAGGTAAATGGCTGGTCAGCCTGCGTCAAAAACTGATGAATGTAAACCATCACTGGTAAATGAAATTTAAGAAGTGACTCAGCCAACCAGGGCACACGGCCTTCACCTGACAAGTAGTTATGATAAGCACAAATGGGAAAACACTGAATGTGCATTTATGCCCACAGTGTTGGAGTTCCCTGCCCATCAGACGAAAAGCTGTTCCCGATAAAAGATTTGCGAGATTAGTAAGACAGAAATAATTAAGCTAATTACAGGAAAAGTAAAGTCAATTTAAACCAGATAAATATGATATATGTTTTGCAAAACTATCTAAATTGTGATTAATCAAGAAAGATTAGGTGATAAGAGTTTTGTACCTGCTTAGACAAATATAGTCTGCTGTCAAGTTGGGGTGGTGGAACAGTCAACACTGAATCAAACATTATGAAATCATGATCATTTCAAGTTTCGTGCAATTACTGTAACTGAATGTGGTGAAATCTCTGTAAACTATGTTCATTTTTACAAATCACAATCTGCAATTATCCGCAGTGAATGGTACGGTTACAGCATGGGCCCACCTCCCTAAACTTCACATACTATGTATATGAACACGTTGTAGGGCTGCAGCAAGCAAATACAAATATGTTTATTTGATTGCACTTGTAGTTAACAACTGTGTCTTCCTGAATCGTTGCAGTCAGACAGGTGCACATACGCACATTTCACTCAGCAGCACATCTTTGCAATGCCAAAAGAGAGATATAAGGGAGATCGGGGATGTGTGTGTATTTGCAAGGCTACAATATACGAGTAGCACACCAGCCAAAGTTTTCATGAAAAAATAAGATTCTGCTGACACTGCAGTTTGAGGAAAGAAAAAGAAAAAAATTGATTATTCCGACTGCACAGTACAGGGCTATTATAAGAGGCACAATCTTTACATCTCTCTCCATACTCTGCTGCCACAATAAAGCTCCCTAATTACCTTGTCTAGTGACAAGACAGCCATTATGATGGTGGTAAATACACACTGGTTAATTGTATTAATTTTATATCAAACAGACTGCTATTACTGTAAGTCTTTAGCATAATCTCACTGCCCACTTGATTCGAAAGACTAAATATGTATCTGCTGCATCTGCATTTCTTTGCACAAAGGCATTTTTTTCCTAAGTAGACACACTGTTTCCCATGTCTGATGCTTGACAAAATACTAGACAAAAACTGGCAGCTGGAACAAAATATCAAAGTTTACACTGACACTGTGTTCTTAAAGCCCCTGGTCATCAAAGCAGTTTGGAAATGGAGCAGGAAAGGCCATGCTGTGACTCAGAGATGTGTTCCTCCCATCGCTGACCACCAGATGCATAACAAACACTGAGCCAAAAAAAAAAAAAAGAAGCGTAAAAGCCTCACATCTTAGCTCAGCCACAGCTGGGAAAACAAAAGAGGTCACAATGATGATGGGCCTAATCTACAGAAGCTGCTCTCGTTGGTTTTCAAGGAAAACACCAGCCAGGATACCATTAAAACACACACACACACACAGCGGAATTGTATTTGCACACAGAAGATTTACAGTGGTAAATGGACTATTACATTCAATTGCCACACACAGCATGAGGGAATTTGTCTCTTTGCAAGTCTACTGAGATGCAAACACAAAGACTGTAGAAAAAAAATTGAGATCCAAGAAATCGAATAAAAAGAATTTGCGTTTAAACATCAAGAAAATAGAACCATTATCTTAAGCAATTTTGTGTTGAAGTGGAAAAAGCTGTATCCTCGCAACCTTATTCATACATGTTTAGTCTCCTGCAAAAGATGAATTCAGTGAAAATAAAGGTAGTTAAGAATTGCTGAGTCTGGGCAGCTGCAGCTCAGGTAGTGGAGCTGGCTGGACACTAATTGTATGGCTGATGGCCGGATGCCCGGCATCTTGAAGTTTGTAAGTTTACTTAATTGTTCCCGGAAAACAAGTAAGTAACTCATTTCAATATAACTTATTTTCCAGTGCCTGTATTGCAAATCCCCTGGTGAAAGACTTCCTCCAATTCTATTTAGAGGGCTTGTCTGGAGATAAACTTATAAAACAACATTCAAACCCAATTGAGCATAGGAATAATATCTAATGGTAGTGACGAGTGGTTAACTGGTAGGACAAATACCAGCAGAGTATACCTGTCACTTACATGGCTTCATCTTGCAGGGTTGCACTTTTCTCGCCCTCTGTGCCAGAGACACACAGTCAGAGCAATCACACTGTTCAAGAGAAGTACAAGGCGGGAGCCACTTTTACAACAAGAGCTTTTTACCCTTTCATTCAACACTAAGGAATAAAAGGAGCGTTGCCACCTTGCTCTACAGAGATAATTTCTCTGGGTCACGGGTCAGTTTAAAACGTGAGAAAATTGGCGACTTGTTCAGTGAAGGAGCTCGTCTTGACGTGTGCGGGTAGAGAGCTGTGAACTAAGACTTTGAAAAGATATAAACACAGCAATAGTCTTGCAAAAGCACTGGTGCTGGCAGCGACATTCAAACACGAGGCACATGCCCACTATATGGCTAACAACAATACTGAGCAGTGGCAATATTAAAGAATTTGAAAGGGACACCCACAATGGGTTGATCAAGGGCAGAGGGAAATTCTTCGATGTGTCAGTCAACGAGAGAGGCCGACAAAACAATAGAGAGATTAAATTACACAATATGAGAAACACATTCAAAAGTGTCTCTGTATCCATAAAGAAATATGAAAGATCACTTCAAACCAATAACCTCCTGTACAACACTGTTCTCTTTATTACACGACTGAATCAAAATAGTGACAAATCACCTTAGGCCCAGTGCAAATCCCACTCTTCCCATCCTCCTTTTCCGCTCCCTCCCCTCTCCTCTCAACAGCAAGCCACAGTTCACTTTAACACAAATCATCACTTTATTAAAAAAGAAAAAACGCACAGCGCGTCAGTGGATTCATTTGAGCAATTATGCAAATCGGACAGGAGATGAAGCTTTTATTAATGTTGGAGGAGTGTTGCATCAGATAGTGCTGAAGTTCATTAAGTTACTGTAGTTGAAGATGAATACGTTCTGATAAGTTTGATGTCACTATGGTGTGTATCATATTATAATCTTGGGCTGTGTCAGCGCAAAACTCTCCATGGATTTTTTTCACAAGAAATATAAGTAAAAGGGGATAATGCGTCACAACTACAAAATATGCAAGTTGGATTAATACCCCAGATACCTGCAATGTTTGGGGGTTTTTCCTCTGACCTTCCTGGAGGTTTAGGGTCTGTTTGATGCCATGTTGCTTTGGCGATGTATGCCTCAACAAAAATCATTCCAGGCTCTTCACTTTTCATTGTTGTTTTACTGTTTTTAACTGCATGTCCTTCTCCCTGGCTGCGCCCCCCCCGTCTCTCTGCAGGTACAGGGCCTGGGAGTTGGCGGACCATGACTGACTGACTAGGGCCCGTGCTTGCTGTGGCTCCAAGGGGTAATTAATTTCGGCAAACGACCGCCACGTCTGTCGGCTTTTATAAACGAGCGTTTACGCGCTATGGACAATTTAACCACTCCACTGAGCCTGCCTTGACAGAGATGAGGAGAGAGATGTGGGACAGTGAGAGAGACAGAAAAAAAAAAAAAAAAAAAAAGAGGATGGGGACCATGCTGCTAGGTGACTGATGGGAGATTTAATCAATAGAGTAAGCACATTTGCTCTCATGATGCTCACTCAACATCCATATTCATAGTTTTAATTCTCTCAACGCCTACGCTGTCGCACACCAAAAAAAGAAAAAATATATTATGCATTAAGGATTTCTCTACATCAGACCTCATCAAAGACCAGTATCGTCACCGCTAATTACGTGTGGCATCATGGACTAAAAACATAATCAATGTAGTCAAATTATTTTACTCTAGCTTTACGATAAGCTTAATTTGACATCAAAAATAACTACCTTCCATGATGTTTTGGCACATTCCCCTTAGCTACCTAATTTTTTCTTGTTAATATCTTTGCCGGCAACAGGAAACGCACCTAGAAAAAAAGCGCTACATTAGTACATCATTATCAATATCATGAGATATCAACTGCTCGATTTTTCGAAGAAATGTGCATTGGCTTGTGACAAGAGTAAGCCACTATGCTATAAAATGCCTGGTTAGCATTCAATGTACCTACAGGGACCCAGACGTTAGATCCAGACATCTCTTAAGGCTTCACAAAATCATTTGGCCATTTACCACCCAAATGAACTCCACATTATCTCACTTGAATATATGTAGGAGTGGCTGTGTTGGATTACTGGTTCCATATCCATACAGGAAAATTACTCTCTGTAGAATCCTGCTATTTGGCACTATAAACCTTAAAAAAGAAATGGAGCTGAAACAACAATAATCAACACACATAAACTGTGCAATCGTCTTGACTAATGATAAATGTTTTTTTTTTTGGTTTTTTTTGCTTAAACAATTTATCCTGTTCAGGGTCATGGGAGCTGGAGCCTGTCCCAGCTGTCACACTAAGGATTTTATCCCCAGTGGTGCAAGATATACTCTGATCAACAGATCCAGCAAATATGAAAGTACTCGGAGAAGGAAAGTCTGGCATTGAATGTGTTAATTACGACACTTTCTTTCTGCATCTCCTCAAGGAAAAGCCAATGTCCATTTTGGGGATAACCAAAAGTAATTCCCCACTGCAGATTTGAATTTGTTTTTCAGGGAAAAGACATCAACTTGCTCTGTCCATTACTTTTGTGTGTGGTGCCTGTTGCTCAGGCCAACAGGAATGGAAAAGCAAGTGTGTCTGGTGGGCTTCATTTTATTTCAAATACTGCTAAGAAGTAAACGTGTAGGATATAATGACCATATTCATTTTTTATTTCATGACATACTACTGCAACACAAATATTTGCTATGCTGTTGACATAAATAAAGTTGCAATGCGTTGTATGGCGAGCCAAGTCTAGGAATGTGCTCCTGTCCTAACAAGCTGAGGTCAATAAAATTAAATCAGTTTCAGTTCTGTCAGCGTGTGACTGGTGATACGCAGCTGCATGTGACATTTCCACTTTTTCACCTCAGAATTTCCAGGGCCCAACAAATGTGGAGCCGCACCACAGCCACTCAGCACTCGGTCAGCCGAGTCCTGTGAAAACTGTTCCCTTTGCCTTTAACGCTGCTGAGCTGCCAGACTATTAGCGTTGCAGCTCCACTCTGCTTTGTTCCCCCTGCCAAAGCACGTTACATGGCTCGCCTCGAAGTCAGTGTTTTCACAGCTAGACATACATTACTGAGTGACATCAAGCCCATGGGCTTATGGATCTGCTGGATTGTATGACAGGAGCCTTTATGGCTTTTGCTGGAATGTATGACAACAGTGTGGCTGGCTCAGTACTTGCCAGGGATAACTATAGTGTACCACAGTGTAGAACAGACTGGTGAAGCCAAATGAGGGGCCTGCTCCTGCAAGCATTTTCTTTAGCTAGAGCGGGCTGAGCGGATTGTTTTCTGTCTGAGAACTTTCTACGTACACTATTTGCTGAGTGATCATATCTACACCCAAAGCTGCATGTGTGTGATTGTGTGTACCTTCTAAATGAAGCAGCTCTTAAAAGCTTTTGAAGTCGCCAAAGATAATAAATTGCAGCACTGACTACAAATCTACTTATGAAGCTGGAGGACCCACCAAAACTAATTGTCATGTTTTCATGCAAAAACAAATATGGCAGCCACTGGAAACTTTAACTTTGTAACAGTTTGTACCTATAAGAACCAAAGATCTAAAAAAGCAGCAAAATCATGGGTGTAAAGATGTGGACAATGCAGACTATAGAGCCTATTGATCGTCAATTGACTGTTTATACTGTTTTAAGGTCGATGCAGAAGTTGGGGAGGTTTTGTGTAACAGTCAGAAAATTCACTGGAATTAATTGTAGTTGTGCGGTAAACATTGCAGTTATTAAAAAAAAACAGAGTTACGTGTTTGTCGACCATAGGTAGGCGCTCAAAAATAAAAAGTCAAACAACTCCTTGCCACAAAACACAGGAGGTGTTATGGGGATGAACACTTAAGTTTGGGTGTGGCTAAGAGCTGAGGAGCCTGTTTAAATCTTATGGAAATACAACATACAGGACAAGCTTTACACTGTAAATAAGTTTAAGAAATATGAGACATATACTATAAGAGACACCCTGTGAGCATAAATGCATTTTATCAGTGGTAGTACTGAAAGATTTCTTGGATTAAAAGTTGCTGTGACAGAATTCATGCCAAAAGAAAATGCCAACCACTAAAGAAATCCTCTTCACCTTCTCTCCATCATACATACGGGGGAACACAGGGGATGGCCAGACTGGGCCACATGCTAGAAATAGTGCAGCACATTTGGAAAATGATTTAAAAGGTTCCGTCCATCCAGCCATTATCTGTTACCATTTTTTGTGCTGGAGTCTATCCCAGCTGTCATAGGGCGTAAGGTGGGGTAGACACTGAACAGGTCTCCAATCTCAGCGCCAATACAGAGACGTACACAGACATTTACTTTCAAATACACACCTACAGGTAATTTAGAGTCCCCAGTTATCCCAACATTCATGTCTTTGGAGTCCCCACACAACAACAGTGAGAACATGCAAACTCTACACAGAAAGGCGCCTGATGGCTGGGGACGCTAACCTGCAACCTTTCAGCTTCTACCTTTAGAAATTTTTTTACTTTTTCTGGTAACTTATCTACGATTGCCAACCATCCGCTGCAGGGATAATCTGCCTGACTGCAACGGTTACAAAATTATATTGTAACACAATATATGGAACCACATAATTGTACATATCAACTACTACTACTACTTCTCTTTCGGCTTTTCCCATCAGGGGTCGCCACAGCGAATCATCCGTTTCCACCTCACTCTATCCTGGGCATGTTCCTCTCTGACACCAACTAACCTCATGTCCTCTGTTAGAACCAGCTAACCTCATGTCCTCTGTTAGAAATTGTACATATTAACAATATTGTATTTATTGTTGTAGATAGGGATCTATACATGGTTGTCCTTATGCTGAAAGTCCTACAGCAGGTAGCAGAACCACCCCAGGTGACCCCTCTGGCTCCTCCCCTGCTTGACCACCTCGCACAGAGCTGCTTTCTGACAAACCACAGGTGAGCTACACTGTCGTGTCTCTGCAGAGCTTGTGTGTAGCCCTTCAGCAGATGCTACGCTGGGATTTATTTCACAGCGTT
Organism: Channa striata; assembly: GCA_033026295.1. Classification (NCBI taxonomy): domain Eukaryota; kingdom Metazoa; phylum Chordata; class Actinopteri; order Anabantiformes; family Channidae; genus Channa; species Channa striata. Next base: position 10,920,107 of record CM065175.1, on the reverse strand, counting down.
TCTTGAATGTATGTATTCGGTGGGTGTTAATGTCAAGCCCCGATGTTCTAGGGTTGCTTTTGTTCTTGGCTGTCTTCATCTTATTGATGTAGACATTTTATTCACATATTGTAACAGGCCTTCCTCCCGTTTCTTAGGTTCAGCTAAGTGATGACACTGTGCTATAGTGTCAGACCCGTGATTTTATTTGTTAGATTTTTTTTTAATGTGTTGAGAATTTTGCAAGGAGTGAAGAGTGATTTAGAAAAACTACAAATTATTGTGCCGGTAAATGTGTAATTCATCCAACTTGATGTTTACTTTATGTTTTTTAAATTGCAAATTACTACAGATTTTTGCAAGCATTGTTCACTTCAGTGGTTAAACAGTTTCACAAAAGAGCGCTCTATTTCATAAATTGCTTACAATTAACCGATTACTGGCCGTTTATGTTGACGACTAAAATTTGCACCCCTAACACAAATACTTCAAAACCCTTGCTGTCTCTCAATCTCTCTCTCACACACACACACACACACACTCACGCTATACGCTTCGCCAAGTCAGTGTAATCAGAGCAGCGTAATGTGTTTACCTCTCTTAGGTATGAGGGTTTGATTAAGGAGCAGCCATCTGGCAGAGGAGAGGAGAAGAGACAAAAATGGAGAAAAGACGAAATCTGTTCTCTGCGATCAGTATGCCTAGATCGCCACGTCTCCACAACAATCCGTCAGCAGCACTGCTGCTCAAGCCCTAAGACAAACTACACAAGACATAAACCCCACCATTAACAACTGCAACACCTGCCACATATCACCATTACACAAACGTCAAGCACGGGCGTCTAAAACCGACATAAATATGGCATTACCATATACCAGACATAAACTGAACTACTTTAGGCCCTAAAATCACAAGTAATGATGGGAATTGATGGTTTGCCTTTTTCTAAAACTCAGGTTTACATATAAATGTTTAATATAAATTTCTCCAATAATAACAACAGTAAACTGGCACCCAGCAATTTACAAGCTGATTTGCACAAACATGCAAAACGTCATCTTTCTTGTTGCCACATCTGTAACCGATGATACTATATGTACAGCGAAACAAAGGCAAAACACTAGAAATATAGTATTTGATGTAAAAAACACACAGCTTGTCAGCTATAAAAAAATAAATAAATTGAAGCATCTTGCAGGATATAACCTTGCACTCCCTTCCCTGTGGTACCTCACAGGCCTGTAGCTAAGCTCACCCTCAGCCATTACTTCTACTATAGCCTTCCTGCTCCATTAAACTCAACAAGCTTAACTCAATGGCCTTCATTCCTCACAGCGACGGCTTCTGCTTCATACCCTGGTGGCTTTTAACAGGAGAGGGGCAATTTGAGTGGGGGGACAGCATCTCCCTTGTTAACACAAAATATGTCATGCACTGCCCTTGTTAACTTTAAAAGAAAAATCTGTGAAAACAATATTTTACCGTCTGCACTGTCCCTGTTGCTGAATATAAAGATATTACTCACTGGGGGCCAAGGCAAGGACCTAACAACTGCAGTAAAAAGGAGCCGTTAAGTTATATGATCCTAGTCCTGCTGTGGCATTTAATCGCCCAGATGTAATATGCAGCAAAACAGCAAATGACATTACACTTACGGTCCACTATTTCGCAGGAGTCTATACTAAGTCAGCAATTATTGATTACAGAAGGAGGCATTTTGGAAAATAATACTTTATGACAGATCCCTTGAGTCTTATTGTTTAAAGGTCCTTAAACTGACAACGAAGAAGCTCTACCAGTCTGCAGCAAAAAAAAAGAACATAATGAAAAAAAAAAAAAAACACGTTACCCACAAATTATATGACAGCTCCCTTAATTTAAATACTGGAAACTATTTTGATTGTTAATAATAAGAGAAATCAAGAAGGAAAATGTTTTGAGAAGGCTGGAAAAAAATAGTTTCATTTTTAGTAATCAGCAGCTGCTAATGTCACAAAAAAAACAAAAACGCATTCAACCGGAACACAAAAAAATAAAAAACTAGAAAACAAAAACAGATCAGAGGCAATTGGTGCTGTAATGGCCGACAGGTATAACTGAGAGAGTCTGTAGGCTTCACTCAAGTAATAATGTGAGGTGAAATTTGGGGAGTGTGTATGTGGGACACATAATAAATATTTCATGGCATATTATGAATAGGTTCTTTGTTTAATTAGACTTGGATAGCTGTCCCCTTTAGCCACTTCTGTCACGTCAGCATGAAAAAAACAGAACCCTTTCCACTTTAATTATAAGACTTCTTCAGGCAAATATGGTGCGTTATAATTCATCTATCACCTTCTATACAGGTATAAAACATAAAATCAGTCAAGGGAGGCATTCATTACTCGATTTAAATATCAATTATTACTCATTTGAAGTTCTTTAAAACTTTTCACAAACACAATTACAGGGGTATCGACGCATAATGCAAAACAAACTTTGCCGTATTTGCCGTATTCTGTTTTAATTGTAGAAATTCTTTGCAAAGAGTTAAAGAGACAATGTTTTCAACATGCTCCAAATTTACAGTATATTGCGATTTTTGTAAAAGCAACATTATATTTTACATTTACATTTAAATTCCCAACTAAGTGCATTATGATCAAATTTACCATAATTAAATGGAGTTACTTTAGTTAATCAACATTTTTGAAGTTAACAAAATGTGGCTTAAATCTGGGAACTTAATACATTTGCAGGTTTATTTGAGAGCATGTGCACACACACACACACTTACATATGTTCATCTTTACCTTTTATATGATACCTTGTCGTTATTTGCCACAGAAAGAGTCACTCGTTTCTGTTTGTGCAGCACTGCAAATTGAGCTAAATCAGGTGAAAATGTTATTCTGTGTCTTCCATAATTAAGTGTAAACAACCTGACTCCACGCCTTCTGCAGCTCTCTGCATTGGAACCTTCCTGACCTGGCTGCAATTATCTCCGGAAGGCTTTCATTCTGATATTGTTGTGAAATGGAGCTTATAAAACTGCAACAGTCATTCAATTTCTCCCTTTCTTCCTTTTTCTGTTGAAGATCTCATTGTGAAAGAAAAATGTAACACGCCTGGGACGACATAGTGGACACGGCTCTAATGCCTTTCATCTTTGCAGACTGGGAGCAGCTTCCTGTTTTGCAATGGACACTAATTAGCATGAATACAAACACACACTTAATTTGGACAAAGATGTGACCAGATGCATACAAGCACACAAGAACACGGAGATGCGCATTAGTCCAAACATGCACATATAGACAATCAAAGCCCATTCAAAATAGAGTGAAACGGAGGCACTAATTCATTTTCCACATGGCAGATCTTTTGTGCACCTTACACCACAGCAGCAGAGGGGGAGGCAGATGAGGAGGGTACGCACACTTCCAGTTAGTTTTTATGTAATATTTTCCCTTCTTTGAAGTGGCACAGCTAAATGAGTTTTCAAATCTCCATAGGTTTCAATACTACCGAGAAATACGACAACAGTTGATAGGCACCACTTACATTCAATTATCTTTGTTCCACGCACAAAGCATTAACACACACACACTCACACCGGTTATTTCTGTACAGAAGAAAAACTGTGACTCTCATTACCAGCCCATTCTGAACACTGAGGCAATGCTTCAGAGCCCTCTATCTAAAATAATGTGGAAACATTGCTCTGCTGCACTTCACATACATCAAGTAAAAAGATACGTTGAAAACTTGTGTGGGAGTTAAACAATGATGTAAATGAAATGCTTCATTAAGCAACAGCTATGGCTTTTGTTTTTACAGACATGATGAATTTGTGGAAGGTACTTTATGTATAGAGACTTACACTGCCATTCTGTGAGAATCTTTGTGTGCAATTTTTCATTCAATTCAATGAAAAATCAGTGCAAGAACAAACAATTAATCTACTGTGTAAAATAAATGGATGAATTGTGCTTTGGGGCTTGATATGAGGCTAAATCAAGTTTCTAAACTTTGCTTCTGAGAACCGACACATCTGTGTCAAACATTTAGCACACTCCACACTATAACACTGTAAATATCTAACTAAATGTAAATATATTTTCAGCATTTTCCTTTGTTATTTTTTACTTAAATATGAAAGCTATTTTCCAAGCACATAACATTTGAAATAATAATGATTCCATTTTGTTTGGAATCATCCATTTCTAAAGCAAAAATATTAAAATATGATATATGTCATATCTCGGGAGAGACTTGTGGGTTTCACATGAATGTAAATGTAGAAGGATTGCTAGAGTTGTACATCATTTAAAAATCCGCCAGTGATGAGCTTTGTGAGCTCTTTGAAGTAATTTTTGGAGAAGTTTTGAAAATGAACTGACTGATACTGAATCAGTGATGGCAAATTACAGCTTTTTGGATGAACTGTCCCTTTAACATTACCACACAAACTCCAAACACAGAGCGAATATGCATCATCGGATTCAATCGATAACCACCCACCCCACCCCTTTGAGCCATTTGGAAGATGAGCATCACCAACTGGACATCTCTCATCACAGATGTTAAATTGAATTTAGTTCACAGCATCTCTTGAAGATTCAGCTGCTTTTACCAACACCATCTCATCACCCCACCCACATTCACATGGCTCTTGGCACGCACTGGGTACTCGGCTGTAGTTCTTGGATTCTGGACAGTACTTCATCACATCTGTGCTGCTCCACCTCCTGTGGCAGCTCAGCGGGGGAACACGTCTATAAATCTGTCACATAGCAGGGAAATTAAGTTGGCAGAAAGATGGACGAGAGAGTTGTTACAATGTTAAGAACAAACAATAGGACCAGTAATGGTCTAAATGATCACACATGGTGGAGGAGGAATCAGCAATCTGTATTCTAAATCCATCGCTCTTGTTCGCTTTACAACAAACACATTTTTCCCATTCCTTCTCTGTTTCCCAGTTTTTGTGCCTACAGCTTGTTCTGCAACAACTTCCACAGAAATTATTCAAATCCAAATGTGGTAATTGAGTCAGTAAGTGCAATAATCATCTTTGATGTGAGGGGTGACTCATCTTGAATCTTTGCGGTGCATCTGCGCACTCTCCAGGATTGCCGGTTAATGTCAGCCCACTGACTCATTCTGCACTCTACCCACTCAGGAAATACAGACAGACACACACACACACACACACACACACACTTTTAACTGGTGTATCCATTTCCTATAGGACAGCTTCCACGTGATGATCCTCTGAAACTTAGCGGAAAAGTTCCTGGAGTGCAAGATCATGTGAATTAATGTTGAAGATTTTTGTTGAGATTTTTTGAGAGAGAACATGGAGGACATGCATGTGCTTTGAGGTCTAAACCAGTGTGTTTGGACCAAACACAGAGGTCTGCTGTGGCCAAAAAGTCCAACAAAAGTTCAAACTTTCCCGCCCAAAAAGGGTCATTGTCCCTACCCTCTCTTACGACCAACACGTTGTGTATTAAAGAGCACTTTAGAGCCACCTCACAAAATTAAACTTTTTGGCCCAAAAATGGCAGATGCCATTTCTCACAATGGTACTAAAATGACATCTAGTGTAACCGTGGTTTTCAACCTAAACCTAAAAAAATCTAAAATCCTGGATTACAACTGTGCAAACAAAGCGATTTGGTTTGGGTTGGGCACGAAAACATCAGGATTACACGCAGGCACAAAATAAAGAAGGTTAGTAGTAGTCGTGTGGCATTTGACTGCGATAAAAGCAGTTTCACGCTGTACTGAAGGTCTGCGTGGAGCCTCCTTGACATACTTTCGAGGGTGTAAATACTTTGTGAAGACTCAATTGTTCACTACAGTCACTAGGTGTTGCCATAGGGTAATACCAATATTTTTGTCATTTTTGTATGCTCGTGCAAATAACCTACAGTGTATTTAACAGGACAGTCTCATTTTGGGTAGTATAGAACTGATCTCTGAGAAACCCAACTGGCAAGATAGTTGCCAGACCGTCTCTCTCATTCTGTGGCATGTGTGGATGTCACACAGGAAAAATAAATGTGCATGTGCACTGATGAACAGGAGTGAGCTGATCAATGGTTTGCAATTTCAGGTCAGTTAACAACAGCTTTTCACTGCAATCCTTGTTTCACACATTTGTTGCAGCTAATAGAATCAAACAGTCTCAGCTTCTACTTAGATTACAGACCAGTGTGTGTTCTCTGCAGTGTCCATTTTTCACTGATTAGGCTTTTTTTTTTCTTCCTGCTTCACCCTTCCCAACTAAGCCAGGTGGTTTAGGCAAAGACAAATAAAAGACATGATAAATTTAAAAAAGGAAAAAAACAGAAAGAACGAGTCGGGGATAGGCCCACAGCAAGAAAGTGAGAAAGGTTATGAGAGAGATGAAAGATAATGTATGAGAGTGAAGGTAGGAAGTGAAAGATAGAGAAAGAAAGTGGTGCGGTGGGTGTGATGGATGATGTTGGAAAGGAACAGGAGAGAGGAGGGGGGTACGTGTGTTCTCCACCAACTACCTCTCTGTCAGGCACTCAGCTGTGCTGCAGGGGTAGGCGGTCAGTGAGAGAGGTGTGTGTGTGTGTGTGTGTGTGTGTGTGTGTGTGTGTGTGTGTGTGTGTGTGTGTGTGTGTGTGTGCTGCATGTACCATGAGTCTGGGGACCGGTGGGGGGTTGACAGATTATCTGTCGAGAACCACTCCTCGTTTTTCGTCACTCACTCACTCGCTCGCTCGCTCCGCTATGCACTGCTCAAGGTCACTGCAAATGTTTGGAAGGTACATGATACCCAGAGCTCATGCGTGAGTCAGCACATTTCTACTCCCCTGCTTGTCTCGAATGGCCAGACAGGCACAAGGGCAAGTGTGAATTATTTTACATAGACAAGTGTATCTTACTTGTATGTCACTATGGGTAAAGCTTCTGCCGTGTATTTAAAATGGCCTGTTGCATCCTCACTTTACAGATGTTTTGACTTTTTCTAGTGATGTCATAATCCTGGCATTTTAGTTTCATATTAGGGTTTTGACACAACAGACAGTGTTTGACTGAAGCAGGAATTCTGCTTCCCCTGGAACCTCTACCTTCCAACCAAACTTTTAATTTTAATTTCTTAGTCATAATTAGTTTTACATATTATTTTCCTCACCAGCTTGCTGGGAGTCCTAGGATGGACAAGTGTTAAACCCAACTTGAAATCAAAAGCATTTACTCTCGGCCCAGTTGTGTCTCTGTGCAGTCACAGAGGAGGTAGGTGTATTATACTGGACTTCAGCCTCAAGCAGATCCCGGGCCTGTTTCGGGACCCCTTCATGTCAGCTTGGCAAAAGAACAGAAAAAATACCCCAGCAGAGACGCAATGTCATCCCCAGTAACAGTACAAAGAGAAAAGTGGCATGTTGGATATTTAATACTTATTTAAATTAGATGTGGTAGTGGTTCACACAGACATTAATACTTGGCTAGAGATGGACAGTATCACATGTGGACATGTGTATCATTTTAATTTCCCACACAGCAACTGTGTTTTAAAGTAGCCTGTTGGCAATGGGTACACACAGAGAGAGCTGTACCTATATTCTTCGTTTGCGTCCCAAACCGATCCCTCCGCAGCCCCAAATGACTACAAGCAGAACTTACAAATACGCTGTAATTCAAGTTCATACATATTGAACAAACTCTGAAACTTAAAATCATAAGCCCACATGCACTTAGAACAAATATCTCACTTTGCAACCCTCAGGCAGGGACAATTCTCAGCTGTTGCATTTGTGGAATTTGGCTGGGGATGATTATCACAGTTAGTCATAATAAGAAATGAAATATTCATTGATGCTAATGTTTCTTTTGGCATTCAGCCTTTACCTCAAAACAACTGTAGAAGGACTTTTCTTCCAATTGCTGAGTTTCTTTTTATTAAAACACATAAAGAATTTGCCTAAAATACAGACATTTGTGTCAACATAATACAGATCTGAAATGCCGGGCGCCATTACGCATGAGTTGTTTATTAGTTGTTCATCTTTATTCCTTGGTATTAATGACTAATGGTGAAAACTTATGATTGGATAACAAGAGCGCAAAAATAAGATCATGGAAGAAAAACTCAGCCCAAACACATAAATCTTCTTAATTTGATTTAATTTTTCTCTCACTTGCACACACTTCCTGTCTCACTGTCACTTTCTGTCTCCATGTAGTCCAGCCAGCCATTCTGGGTTTTCTGTGATTCCTGTGGCTGAGTCATCTTGTGCTCTGTAGTGTCCACAGTATCATCTTCCCAAAAGTCTCCCCAAAGTTAGACACATAACTGGCTGTGCATGAAAGGTCTGTGCGGATGTTACGTGTGTGTATGTGTAGAGAGATCATTTACATCTAGCTCTTAGTAAATCTGGGAAAAGCCAAAATAGTTCCTCATCCACACCCCCCTTCTCTAGCCCCCCAGGCCAGTTTCCCAGCCGGGAAGCAAGCTCCAATCTTGTGTTTTCCAGCTTAGTCCAAATTTTTTCTTCCAACTTATCTGTAATCCATCTATCTATTCAGTACTGCCCGAACTAAAGCCGGCATTTCTGACATCAGCATGCCAAAGCGGTCCAGAAAAGAGGAAAAGAAACTGAACACAACTCTGCATCTACAAACCTCATTTCCTAGACTTTTAAAACCATCTCCCAAGTCAGACTTCACCACAGTCTCCACATCACACAAACACATTTTTTTTTCCTTAGCCACCTAATTCATAGGCCTCCTCATATGATAGCCCACATTATGAAGGTAATGGTTTTACATTGAGGTTATTTACTGTATTTATCGAAAATAATTGTACTGACCTTTGTTATCTGGGCAACGACAACAAGACTTAATTTCTTTTGCTGAAGTCATATTGTGGTTTCTACCACTGCCCTTTCTCCCAGTCTTAGCCCTAGTTTCCCAACAATCAGTGCGCCCTTGTTGCAAACGCCTTTACCCCCAGTCCTCCCCTTACCCAAATTTGAACTGAAGATTGGAATTAGACAAGGGGAGGGTGTAGAACAGGGAAATTACTCCACACCCTCCCCTAGCTCACCCCACAGCTTGTTCCCAACTCACAACCTCCCAGTTCTAGCCAACTTCTCCATCACCCCACCCCAGAGCTCCCATAAAGGACCCTTAATCCCAGTCATTCATTCTCAGCCAACACCACAGATGTTTCGGCAGGCCGCCCTCACTTTCTCACAGTTTAGGTTAAGAAGGCCCAAATTTTGACAGGGTGTTCCTTTAAAAGGTAGACAGAAAGTGCCAGGCAAAACTAAATCTGAAACCCTCTTTTTGAGATTAGCTCACCAATGTTTATATATAACAAGCTATATAAATAAATACATCAGAATGATGTATAAGGTGCTAAAAATATCTGGAATGTCAGCACTGTATTATGCAGAGGATTATTACTATGACCCTGACCAACCAAACTTTATACCACGCAGCTACTTTTCAGCCAGAGAGCATAACAAAAGCCAACTAGCCTCTATTCAGCAATTAGAGCAGATTTTACTACTGTGAACCCAATAAAGTCAACTTAAAGATTCTAAAGAATCAACTCAGCCAGAACATATGGAATTTAATAAAATATCTCAATGTCATTTTTTTATTTATTTGAAGACTGTTTTTAAAGCTACGCTTGGTATACTCTGGTCCAAATCAGAGGGCCGGTTTGTAAATCTGTGTTCCTTTTGATTTTGTTTCCATTCATGCATAAAAAAAAATCCAAACTGTATCATGAGTATTCAAATAAAACTGTATTATCTGCTCAATGGTCTCACGGATCACGAAAGTAAACAGCAAAATGATGCCTTTGTGTACCAATGGACATTAGTACGAGTGTATTAATTAAAGGGCAAACAAACGATAACTTCAGCCAAGATGAACAAATCAATCCCTAAACTGCTTTCTAAAAACCAAATTAGCTAGATGACAATCAACAGAGGTCTTTCAAACTGAAAAGAGCATGTCCGTCTGAATTACTTAAGCCACCTTAATAGAACAGGGTCTAGGAAGTAAGACTATCAGCCGGGATAAAACCTGCGCTGTAGCCAGCCTGTCTGTGATCCACGCTGCCACCCACACTGCCAGTAAATGAAGCAGCCAGCCAGTCGAAAAGGCCAGACGCTTATTAAAACAACAGGTTTCCCTCTTCATTTTTCCATGGAACCTGTCGCTGCATTCCTTCCTCTGTGAGGTGGCTCTTGACTCACGGAGCGGTCGGTTAAAGGAAGTTAGTCATAATAACACCAGCAGACAGAGTCCTTCGGTTTGCCTCCTAACCATAACTCAATCTCACACAGCTGTTGACCTCAAGCTGCATTTCTTAATCCACCACAAGGAAGACTTGAATAGAGTCCTTAACCAAAACGCAGATTTACTTGAAACCTGAATTGTTTGCTGAAAGCTTAATCAGTATTTGTGACCTGCTCTCTTTTAGTGAGAGACAGCGAACAATATCGTTCTCATCTGCAATCCATTATCAAAAGAACGACTGGATAGAGCAGACTATTAATATTTGTTTGAACTTTAAGATCTAAAGATAATTGCTGCCTGAAAAGTGAATTGCATGTTCATAACTGTATTCCCCGGGCGCCAGTGGCGGCAGCCCACTGCCCCCCCCTCATACCGATGAGTTAAATACTGAGGACAAATGTCACTTCACAACATTTATGTGCAAATGTATATGTGCTCAAGTCACGAATAAAGATTCCTGTTCATCTTCTTCTATTCTTTATTAGGTTTCAAATATTGGTTTCAGTCTTGCTCAAATCAGTTGAACATGTGGACAGGAGAAAGTGTACCAGTAATTAATACCAACTGGCTTTTAGTTTTAGCGACTTAACTTAACGTCTTAGCTGTGAACACGACATTGACCTTTAGTATGAATTTTTAGTCAAATGTTTACCATTATGTGGGTCAGTTAGCATGGGATTGGTGATTATAAAACAGGGGGGGAAATAATACAATAAAAGACTTACACCAATTTTTGGCTCAAGTGTCTGCTTATCCAACACAGAACATGTTGAGGCAATTGTTGATAAATCCTTGCTCATTAGGCCTGTAATGGATTTGTATATGCAAAACGCTAACATCCATCATCTGTAAACACTTATCCTGTTTACGGTCGAGGCAGGATACACCGTGGAGAGGGTAGATACAACCGTTCATACCAACAGACCTAGCATACATGTCTTTACACTGTGTGAGAAAATGGGAGTATCTGGGGAGAACACAAGCACAAGAAGAACATGCAAGCTCCACACGGAGAGGCAACGGTCGACCGGGGATGCGAATCTGCGACATTCTAGCCGACCATCTGCTAAGCACTGAACCCCCAAGCTGCCCCTAATTGCATCATTACAGAAGAAAACAAAAACTAGTATCATCTGCACAAATAAAAATGTCCTAGTTTTTTTTTAAGAAATGTCTTAACAGGTGCCCATACAGCATGAACAACAGTATGAGCGAGTTTTACTGCCTTTAATCGCTACTCCTGCTAATACTGGCAGAGAAATATGGAAATGTATTCAGTAAAATATGGGGCAAGTCTACAGTCCTCCATCGGTGCAAACAGATAGATTTAGGAAATAAAAGGGTTTAACCTTTAAAATTAGTCACATTAAATGTTTTTTTTTTCAAAGTTGCTGCATTTTTAGTTCAAAATTCACTCATTTTGTTAATTTCCTTTCACTTAAAGCCAACAGGGAAACACAAAAAGAGAATTTTTGGAAAATGTCAAATTCACTAAATAAATTCTGTCAACTTAAGCTTACGCTTCATTATGGATTTAGATACACATTTGAATAGAGTTTTAATCAGAATAGCTCAGGCTGTCATCACTTTGAGTGAAAGGGCTTTGAAAAGACATCTCTAAATGGCCATTATAAACAGAAGGAATTATTACAGCAAGGTGTTGATATTGGGAACCGATGGTTTCAAAAAAAAGTGTATGCATTTCAGTGGCAGGAGATCCAGATTCATGTAGATTATACTAGATATGTAAATTATTTAAATGGTTTCAACAATGCAACATGAATTTCACCAGCGTTAAAGACTGACACAAAAATACATGGACAACTTGTGAGCTGAATAATTCTTAAATTCAAATATTAATAATTTGGACAAAAGAACGCGCAAGTATAGTATGGGCACATGCAGGTGCTCCTGCTAGCACAACTCTCTTTACAACAATTACAAAATAATTGTAGTGTCTCACCAAAAAATATTCTGTTCAAAGCTTGAGCTCTGTATGGACCTAGTTGTTCAATAAACCATGGATGTGTCAAGTCCATTTACCAGGCTGAGCAAAACAGCCGAACAACATGATTCCGGACTTGAAAATAAAGCAAGCTTTCAGTTTATAATATTGCCAGCCCACACTACATCTAAGCAGCCTCACAAGCAAATATACTAGACTGGGATAAAAAAGCAAAACATAATTATGTATGTGTGAAATAAAAGTAAAGTTTTCTAAATAATGCTGCTTTTAAATGAGAGCTGACGGTGAGGAAGAAGGAAAGCTTAAGAGGCACAGAAAAACAGGGGGGAGACCTGCTGAGAAGAAAAGAGATATGTAGTAAATGTGAACGTGAGAGGGAGGAGAAGTGAGGAGAAATAAAATCAATAATGAACGGCTCCATAACAGGAACTTAATCAGAACAGCAGGTCCCTATATTGCTCCTGACTAGCGCACGCATCACCGCCGTCGATTCAATTTACTCCCCAAACCCTGAAAAAATAAATAAAACATGGAAAATAAATTGAGACGCTCATTCAAATTCATTAGAACTCGTCCCTGTGTGCCTACAGTACATAATATTCCCTTGAAGAAGTAAAACAGAAAAAAAAAATGAAAATATGTCAACAACTCAGTATTGGTTTCTGGGAAGGGAAATGAAGGTATGCGTACTAAGTCATAATAGCCCCCTGAAACAACACTGTCTTGGTTATATGTGCTCTCACATATTCATTACTGTATATACATGAGCATACTGTGTTTAAATAGTATAATAAATATGGGGTATATGCACTCCCACTGTAATACGTGAACGTATAAGTAGTACATTTGCGCCCACGTCTATATGCTAAGGCCAGTCCACACACCCTCCACAGCCCTGCGATCCTATGACTAAGCCACTCAGAGCAAATTCATCAGACTCGTAAGAAATAGCGACAACAATAGAGAGAAAAAAAAATCAAATCAGTGAAAGGCAATGTTGCGTAAAAGTGCAAGCTAGGCTAGTGAATTTGTGGGGAACTAGACCGTGGGTGGTCGGCCAGGCATGGGAGTTGTGATGGTAGCAGGAGTGATGTTTTAATAGTTGGATCTGCTCCCCCACACACAGGGTACCATCTTAATTCTTTTTACAACCAACTCTGTCTTTCACAAGCATCTTTCTATCTCTGTCGCTCACAGTAATGCCATAATGTGCTCTTTTTCCCCCCCCCCCTTTCTTCTCTCCATCACTCCCTCGCTCCCAGTCTTCCAGACAGCTTCATAATGGCTGGCACCTTCTCAACACTGGCTCTAATTGAAAGATGAACGAGTTTATTTGGGCTTAATCCATCACCCTGTCACCCAAGGAGAGGAGAGAAGAGGAGAGGCCCGGGGGAGGGTGCCAACGAGGGCAGAGGATGCTAAGGCAAGGGAAGAACAAGATCACAGAGTAGCAGAAGGGGGGTAAGAGAAACAAGAGACATGGAGAATGGCAGAAGAGAGGCTCTCCCGAGGGACGGGGTGTTAGCTGCATCACGATCATCGACATTATCAAATAACTGGCACATGTAGATGCTAGACACACTGTCACATGCAAAGCACCTTGGGATAGACAAACTCATTAACTTTTAATTATGTCGATTAAAATACTGTGAACAACTTTATAAACAAGTGAAGAGTTAACTGCCAATAACATCTCCGCTGTGCTAATTGGTACAAAGACGGTATATACCTTGGGCCAAGGTAAAAAGCCATTTTGTGGGACGCTGGAGCCAAATGCTGTTCTTGTGTTTAATAGGAGTGGCACCGGTGGGAATATAACTCTGAACCCTGACAGCAGCGGAGGCATTCCTCTGCTTAGTTACACAGGATTACAAATTGTTCCGTCATACAGACGCAACCACAGAATCTGCCTACTGTGCATGCTTGCTGCATCACTACGATAAAAGCCTCTGCAGGTATTCTTTTATAAATGCTGCGAGTCAGACCTGAATGGGCATACTGCAGCACTGAGCTTGTGTCTCAGGTGACTGCTGGGTATTCCTTGCATGCCCTGCAAATATTATAATATCCCTTACGGCATGTGAAACACAATAGTTAGGCAATATAAAAATTTCAAAAAAAGAAGGCAGATTATGGCAGTGGCTAACTTGCAGGCAGCAGGAGAGGCTGACAGTCACTCACGTGGTATCAACACTGTCCATTTCCATCCTTCCAAAATGGCTCCAAAGGGCTGTATACTCGGCTACCAGCTGTCACAACAGATGAAGACTTCATCCCAGCATATTAGACATGAATGTGCAACAACATTTTCATAGTGGGGTACCCCCCAAAAAAAATCTAAAATAATCTAATATATGAGCAACTGAACAAATCAACACGTCACAATTTTCATTACTTTTGTTCTGACAAAGCAAGCATTAGGTGAGCCACAGTGATGTGTCTGCGTGGCTCTTACTGTCTGTCTTGTAAAATGGTGATGCAGAGGTTGCTGTCAAACTAGGATGATTCTTTAACTGCCAGACAGTGTTTTTTTCCTTTTGCCAGAGAGACAAGCCTTACGGTGCCTTGTTGCAAGTTAATATAACAAAGTGGCGTTGTTTTTCTCCAGATGTACTTCATAAACGACACTTGGTGAGTAATTTTGATCTGAAAATAGGGCTAACACCATCAGTTTATTTTGTGAAAATTGTCCCTGCTGCTATCTATGTTACAAAAACTATTGAGGTTTCTGTTTATGGAGCAGATTCTCCAATGGTATCTGACCTGTGGTAAACAGAGTTTGGTTTGAATGTCCATGATGTGCTAGATTTTGTTTTTAGTGAGACTTGGACACCCTTTAAACTTTAAAAACTTTTTAAACCAACTCTTTAAACCCTTAAACTCTCTTTCAATACACTGAACATATACCTGTAACCCAGTTTGTTATGATTATGTTTGTGTGTTGATAAGAATTTCTCTCCCCAACTCTAGTTCTCTATTCTTTACCCAACTAATTCCAAAACTGTGAACCCTTTAATAAAAATTCACTACTTCCTAATGATAAAATTTAGTTGCATCTTAACCTTCTCTGTGATGGCCAAGTTTTGATCCCTATGAGGTTTAGAAAATGATACAGGCTGGAAATCTGCCTGTGTTAAGAATGAGAGAGCATAGATTGCGGACTTACAGGGTGTCCCCCAGAGCCAGAAGCCGTCCAGTACTCTCTGCTTCAGTCCATGAGGATCCCAGCAAACTGTGCTGTGAGTTTTGCCTCTCTGGTGAGGCAGAAAGGAGTCAGCAAGATTGTCTCCAGGCTGCAAAATTGTTTGAGAATCAATTTCTATACTTATCCCTCTCAGTGTGGAGTCAATTGGAAGTTGATAAGAGCGGTTTTTGGGAGAAAGTCACTGAGTGGCTCCTGAAAAGCAACATCTCCAGCCAAAAGAATATGTGTTGATAACATGTACAATACTGCATTTTTAAGACTTCAGCAGAGTTATGCTAGTTATTATAAGTGCTTTCTTAGTGCATAAATACAGATTTTCTTTCCTTTGTTTTATGACTTTCTTTATATTTATTTATCTTCATGAAGTAGACGTCCACTACAAAAGTACATGCAGTAGTGCAGGACTAAAGAATAAATATTTGGATAAAATTGTAAATTGAGCTTGAGCCCCGTCTTTATTAATGTTAAGTCGGTAGTTCAAATTCTTTGGGGCATGAATGTCCCTACCTTGTACCTGTTTTTTTTTTTTTTCTTTGAATGATTACACATTTTTGTGGGGGAAAAAAAATCTAACTTATAAATCCATATTCATGTAGAATTGAGTGAGCAATCAGAAGGGGTTTAAGTGAACTTTGCTGAACTCCTTCCTATTGTGTATTCAGCAGCTCAACGGAAATCTCCTGTGTCTCAGCTAAACGCCTAATCTTATCCCCAGCCTAGCAACCATTTATAAAAACACACACCCAAACAGCCATGCAAGCATAAACACACAAACTGAATCAAGGCTGCACCTGCAGTCACACACACAAACAGCAATCATGCACTGGTACTCACCCAGATGTGTACTGTAGGTGCAGAAACACTAAAACACACACACACACACACACACACACACAGTCACACAGATGCATTTCTCCGCCTCTTTTAATTTAATTAAGCTCCAGGCTTGGACTTTTATTTGATCAAATGCTGCTGTGTTAATTGAATTAGCCAAGTCACTCAGATGCAAGGGTGTCTGCTCCATTGGTGAAGAGTATAACAATATGAAAAGCATGGATGAATCTGCTAATGTAATGATTAGGTCACCGGTACTGTCTGTGCAAATTCACACTTGAAGAGTTCTCTCAGGTCAAACAGACTTGTGCTCTAAAGCATACGATGTGTGTGGGCAGCTCAGGAGACTGAACTTTTTCTCAAAGCCTCCTTGCCACTGTACCTAATGGATTATCCATACATCCCTCAGATCACTCATTCCTCATTTAGACTGGAAATGCAATTGGCACAGTGAGAGAGAGAGAACGGTGCCGCTTCTCATTTTCATTTACTACGGGATAAACAATTCTTTAATGCTCCTCTTTGTTGTGTATCAGAAAAGGTGGGAACTGGCGGCATGCTGGTGGCAGTACTTCATGTCACAAAATGTGGACTTAAAAACCATAAAGCAAGCATTATAAACAAAACAAAGACGTTGATTCCTTACCTAAAGGATAATGTTTCTGTAGAAAAAAAATGCAAGGATTCATAAAACACACTGCAAAAAACATGAGAAGTAAGAGGTAATTGTAACCTATCACTGTACTACTCAAATAAAAGTCAGACACATATTCAACCAGCCTATTAAAACCAATAACAAGTTAAACATGCAAGGTAAATAAACTTTGCATTTAAACTGCTAAAATAATTAATTACCTTATGACTAAGAAGGAGAATAAGTGGCTAGTGTCCTGTAATCATTGTACTAATTTCGTTACAATTTGCACTTACATTCTATCCATTCTATTTATCCCCATGTTCCTGCTATACACAGTCCAATCCTACCATCCATAATTATCCAAGGACTTTTAGCAGCCATGCAGGACATAGTCCACCCCAGGTCCACAATAGGCACAGCACCTGCCAGCAAGCAGCATATGTTTGTATCCGTGTGCGTGTGTGTCAATACAGGTATGTCGATATGTACATTATGTGCAGTACGTACTTTACTTTGTAAATTACAAAAATCTAATTCAACACCATCAAATCAAAGCCTAAATTTTTAATATATATAATTTAATATTTTAATCTTAAACCCACAGATCTTCAAGGTACTGCAAAAACATACGTAGTCGCTCTGCCATCCCAATAGTTTTGGAGGACGTTGTATGTAGGAAATGTTTTTTTTTAAAAAGAAAGAAAATAGCAAGTAGAAACTAAACTACAGAAAAAACAGTGTGTCTGTTGTGAAATGACAATATCTCCACACATTTTGGTTTATAAACTCCTTTGTTCTGTAGACACTGCTTGTCTGGTCCACTGTCCAGTTTTAGCAAATCCTGCCAGTGTTCCTGGCAAAGAGACAAACGTGTTACAGCAAATGGGATAATCTACAGCATAACGATCAACTGGCTCAAAATACTGTTTGTCTAAGCCGCTCGTAAAAGAAAAAGGAAAAAAAAACTGTTGTTCACAGACCATAAATCTACTGGTCTTTGGCTAAGCACATGAGTAAACGAGGAGAGACTGTGTATATATGTATAAAGGTTTTTGTGTGTAAGCAAAGGGACCAGAGGGACTTTTATGATGCTCACGGCAGCCACCATGATGGGAAAGCCCGCAGTTGACATGGTTGCATCTGCCCTAATTCAAAGAAAAGGATCATAAAATGACACTACTGTCATAATTTTGTGTTATTCACCAGACGACCAGCCACGCAGCGTGTGGAACATATGAGCCGGGTCTGGAAAGTGTGGGTCAGTGATGACCTCGTTCTGGCCCATTTGTGCTTAGTAGATTGAGATTGTGTATTTGTCATCGTAGGAATCCAAGGCCAGACATGTATTACAAGCCTCTGGGCTACTTGGCTGTACACCCTGCAGTTAGGTCAGTGATAAACCTTCATTCTCTGGTTCAAAGTACTGTATCTTTATTTCAGTGCAATAATGAGAAGAAACAGCAGCACTGCATAGAGCTACACAGCATTTCCTGGTTGTAATGTGCGGAACCCAGTTACGCCGATAAAATAATCACTTAAGTGATTCTGAGCCAATTATGAAGGGGCAATTTATACTTTGCTTATGTAATCGTCATACAATTACAAGACTAATACGTGGTGCCCATTTGGACTTCAATTTGAATGCAAAGAGGAAAATTCAAATCTTACTCGACTCTGTAGGAATCAACGGTAGCCAGTACAAAAGGTAAATATACAGTGTTTATGTGCCCGTTTACCCAGCTACAATCATCTGCAGCTGTGGAGGTGTATGACACATCACAGCAGCTTTAAAGAACAGCACATTTAAAAGTTTTTAATACCCTGATAAATCTCTCTGACAAGCTTTAAATGGAGTTTCGCCCACATGTCAGCTGACATTTATACAGCTATGTAACTGCAGCAAAATCATTTAATAAATGGAGGGGGGCATCCCAGCAGACTTGAATGCTTCCTCAGGGTTCTAGAGACTGAGTGGTGCTTCAGGATGAGCTTAGTCTGCAATTTATCTAGTCAGGAGTTCAACTAATGCAGTCTCCAACTGTGGCAGTCCCTTTGTCTCACTTAAAATCCTGGCTTCCACTGATGGCCATTTTTGCTCTAGTATTTTTGTGTTGAGCAATAAGTAGTTTAGTTTGGAAATGCAAAAGGTGCAGTGATGACAACTGAAGCATGTTACAAATCTTTTAAATGAGTGAATCACAAGGGATGGCACACAGCTTTAGCTATCATGCAGCACACACTAATAATGTTTCATTTTTCTTTTATTCCGCACGTCATTTATTATATTTTTGTTGCATATTTATAGTAAAAGAAATTGTTGCATAATGGGAAATTTTCATTTTGTTTAAATAATGGTAATGAGCAGCCTTGGGGGCTACATAATTAATATTCCTTTTCATAGTAATGCAGGAACATAACATATTACCTCATAAGTTTGATGATATTATTACTAGTTGCTTTATGCAGTAATACGTAACTGTTTTCAAATAACATGCCTTTTTAACATATGACTAAAGAGAATTAATCAGCCATAAAAGCAGGGGAAATGTCTTAGAGATGTTTAGCTGGCAGAAATATTTTGGTAACTCGGGCCAACTCCTCTTTTAATAACGTTTCTGATATTAGAATAAATACAAGTATGTAACAAAGTTTTGTAAGAATAACACAAACGTCACTACTCTACCTTTTATCTGAACACTAATGAGTAATATGCATTATTTTACTTTCATCAAGTAACTTCTCCAACACTGGTCCTAAGTGGTAATAATCCTCATCATTCTGCAGTGCATCTGAATTTCTTACTTGAAAATAGGGAAATACAATAATACATTAGCATAAAATAGCAGTGAAGCTGAATCTTACAATCAGCAACATCAAAGAAAAAATAACACTATTAATACAGTTCTTGTGCTGAAGGGGACAGCAAATTTCTGGCAAGTGCCGCTCTTTGTAATTAGACTTGTCTAGATCTTGAAGTGTTTTAGCTGATGTTGAAATGAAGTAAAGTCTGTAATTTTTAGTAATTAGAGTATGCATGAAGATGATCATTTATCTCTTACCGCCTCATTATTCTAAATTGACACAATACAGTCAACAACCAAGTACCGAGTCTTTATTATTTTTTTCTTTGTTTTTAATTAATTCTAAATCATGTCTGCTGGCTTTGGTGAACATGGAGAAAGCTGTGGTGTTTATTATACTTGTCAAAGCTTGATACTATTTCTGACAGTTCTTTCATTTCCAAAGTTGTTTTTCTTACCACATCTCTGATCTGTGTGCCTATGTTTTCATTAGCTGACCATTGCTTTCAGAAAGTAATAATGACTAAACTAACGGGACCAAATTATTGCTGTAATTAAGTTCTTGAACAGCAAGGGATGAGAGTGGGAGAAGAGGGTGGATGATGATTTGGCCACAAATCATCTTTGCTCTGCTGGAGGTGAGTTAGACTGTACAAGGATTTGTATTGCAAGTCACAGTGTACAGTCCAAAACTCTCTCCACCTCATATTTCTACTGATTTGATTTTTCCATTTCTATCAGTAGTTTCTCTCGTATGCTTTACTCTCTCATTTTATACTTTCAATGGTTTTACCGTGTTGCTATCTGCTCTCCCTCTTTCTTTGTCCTCGAGCTCACAGTTTCTCC
Organism: Channa striata; assembly: GCA_033026295.1. Classification (NCBI taxonomy): domain Eukaryota; kingdom Metazoa; phylum Chordata; class Actinopteri; order Anabantiformes; family Channidae; genus Channa; species Channa striata. Next base: position 10,899,555 of record CM065175.1, on the reverse strand, counting down.
CTTATTTCTTACTGTTGCTTTGTGCGCTTTTACCTCTCTCCCATGTGTGTCATTCCCTCTTCTCTGTTACCATCCAACAACTCTGTCCAGATTTCAGTGAAGCGAAGAGTTCCACAATACAGTATTTACCAGGACAAACACAAAATCAATACCCACCCAACATAAACACAGCACACAGGCAGTTCAGCAAATCTGCCAAAGATGCTGGCTTATGCCCTGCAACTGAGTTCAGTGATTACAAAGCTGCAAAAAATCCTTTGGTTGTATGAAAATCCATTAGAAAATGCTTTTAATGCAACACTCAATATACCTGTTTTAGTACAGGGCTAAATGGGATTGTTAGCAATGCAACCAGAGTCGATACCTTTAGCAGGTAAGATTTGGCAGGTAACAAGCAATTATAAGGAATAGTTTAATATTTATGGAAATGTGTAAAGGAAGCCTCACCCGCAGTTGAGCTTCCTTATCAGGGCCACATGCAATGACATTTTCAGTGCCTAAAATCTGCACCTGTAGCATGGATCAGAGAAGAAAATGCCACCTTTGCAATTCTAAGAAGAAAGCAGTAGGGCTGGCCACCACTACTAGGTCTTTCTTAAGGTAGCCAAAATCCTAGAGACCCACATGCTGGAAGCAAACAGGGACAGGTGAGTAACACCACAGTGGCTTATCCAGTTTGTCAAGCAAAAAAAAAAGCAAGGCTCAGAGCAGTGTACCAAGGAAGTGGGGTCTCCTGTCACTCTGAGGTGACTTGATTTCCACAGGAGGTCACCAAAACCTCCATGCAGCCAGATGTTGTGATCACTTCAATTCTTAGTAAGACAGTCCTTATGGCTAGGAATACAAAACTGGCATTTCTTTGTTCACAGCAGGGTGAGGGGCAGCCACCTTTCCAACGGCAGGAAGCTGCAGAGGCAACAGCTGAACATCCACGCAAGCCTCTAGGGGTAATAGGCTCCAAGCTGAGGAAGGATCTCCATGACCAACAGCTTTGTTATAGACATTAAATTCTGGTACTGCTTTACCAAAGACTTTAGCTTATCAAAACGTCATTGGAAGAGGACGTATGTACCAGTCTATAGGCATGTAGCAGGGTCCAGTTTGTTTCTCAGTAGCCCCAGTCAGCAAGAATCACTATATAAACTGTAAGTTATGTTGGTTGCTTTTGTCCACAGTACGAATATACCATAGGGCTGGTTATTGCAGGTTAGATCACAGTTCAATCACAATATTTTGTACATGATTCTTATATATAACATGACAAGTAATTCTGCAACACACACACACACACAATTTGCCAAAAAATTTGTTACGATACCTGCAGCCAATGAAAACAACCAAGTGGTCAACTAATGTCCGCATTATTGCACATATTAACCGTACATTTGAGTATTTGGTTTTGAATAATGTGGAAAAGTACATAATCACAATTACTGCATTTTGTGTTGTCACTTAAACAACCGCGCCTATGGTTTTCTAGGGTTATGACAGTATTGTAAGGCTGCTGCCATTTCCTTGGAGACACCTGCATGTGTTTGAGCTTTGCCAGTGATCTTGCTGGAGTAATGGGGGAGCACAGCTGGTGAAGACCATTAAATAATACCAGAGAAAGGTAATCATATTACCGCAGTAATATGAAAATAGAAGACATCCCACCTCCTCTTCCTGTAACATGGACATGTCTTCGTGTGCAGACTTCACATTGAGAAAGCAACACCGTGTCTATTATGTAGTTGTAGATTAGCCACCTGTACAGCTACAGGGTTTGTTAGAGGTGTTCAGACATTTCACAGTGCAGCTCGCCAATGTTCTGAAAATGTTCAGAGCCCAATAACCAATTGCTCTGGTTAAGTATTACTTTTTGTTATTGTCACTCTGCTGCTCTTAGGGTTATTCTTCAAGTTTACAATTTGTAAAAACGCTCTCGCTAATGATGACTGTTGTCACCTGGTGAGCAGCATATGGTCTTAATGAATACGGTTTTTGAATCGTGTTTTAGATTTTGTTTTTCTAGCCCAGCCCTAATTGAACTTTAAACCTACGAACTTGAATGCCAACGTGCTTAGACAATCAAAACAAACAGCCTTTTGCTCCGCTCAAGCAACCCATTTTCCCCTTTTCGGCAAAATTTAAGTCAAGCCCTCTTACTACTCTCTCTGCTTCTCTGAATGCAACAGTCAATACTTTGTTGATACTGCAGCTCCAGCATTGTGTAGCTAGTACATCCATGGGGGCCCGCAGCGAATAAAATGCGCCTGTTTAGTGTTTCTCCAGCTGGGCTGATCTGAAGCGACAGAAATTCAACCAACAGCCAGAGTGTCTCTCAGGAGACAAGAGGCTTCAGATGTCGGCAGCACCACCATCGCTGCAGCTGTTAAAATTATCTGGATGAGAATGGTGCTAATCTACTACCCTTCATGAGGACTTCACACCGATTTGGGGACATAAAAGGAAATAACACGCATTCCTCTTCTGACAGAGTGAGGAATGATGGCAGAGGACAACGAAGAGAGAGGTGAAAAGAGTAAAAATTGAGGGAGGCAGACGAGAAAAGAGGAAAAGGATAATAGTATGATCTCGCCTGCCGTTCCCAAAAAGCCAATCTGATTTCCCCAATCACTATATTGTTAGTGTTCCACCTGACATGTACACACACATGCTGATAAGCACAGCAAAATAGTCACCACTCAGCATTAGATGCAGTTAGATGCCATTCTCTCTCTTCTCTGGGAAACCATGTCAACAAAATCATTTTTAACTCATCACCCAAAAACTTATTTTGCGAGTGCATGTGCAGGCTGATGTAGCAGAATCTCCACTGTAACTAGGACACAAAGATAAAGTCTGAACTAATTTCTCAGAGTTTTGTAACCTCGACAAGCACAAAGTTGCTCACATACATACATTAAATAGTTTGGCATAATCATGAATGAGGTATTTTGTAAATGTTCTCATAATATTTACTCTCTTTACATCTCTTGGGCTAAACAAAGTGGTTCTATCGCTAAGTATAAAGAGCTCGCTGTCAAGGTTCATCACTTTCACACGGTGTGTCACACGGCTTCACAAATCAAAGTCCAACTGGAGAATCATTTCACAGCAAATGTAGCCAAAAACATCAATAAATGCCAGACATCACATATTTATGAATGTTTCATCGTGCTTAACTCTGCAGCTTTATTGTGTATTATTGCAAAATGTCATCTTGCTTTTCAATAGCTCATCAGACTGAATGGGGGAAATATGTCATCATGTATGCTTTCAATAGCTTTTCTCCCAGCAGACTGTAGATCCTCTGCCTCTGTCTCTCTCCCTTGCAGACTGGCTGACATTTAGACTCAAGTGAAGACTGAAGGAAGAGAGGAAGTTCGAGACCAGATTCTCCCTTGAAAAGGGACACAGAGTCTTCTCTTGCCTCCAAGGTCATGACCCTGGTCTACCCCATCTGAAGACAAGATGGTTGAAGCTGTTCTGTCATCCATATGGAGCACCTCTATCCATAAGAAAGAATAGGTTTTTTATTTTGTATGCAAGTAGAATTCTACAAAATGGTGCTGTATTTTTTGTTGTGTGATGCAAATGCTGAGAGCAAAACCACCATCACAACTTAAAATGCTGATCACAATTTATGAAAACAGTCAGTTAAAAGAAATGACAATTTTTTTTATTATTATTAATTTCAGGAAGAAGTTTTTCAAGGCTGTATTTAAATGACCAGGAGTTTTGTGTACCTTGATCATTTTTAGACACGCAGAATGTTGCAACCAACAAAACACAATTTCGTATTTTTGAGTCAAAATTTGTGTAATTAATAAAGTGTAATTAACATGTACTTAAAATAGACTATACATTTGCTTAACTTGCTTCACTTAAGTTTAAATTATAATTACTGCTGATCAAAGTATGAAAAAAGTACCTGGGAAGTTACACACAGTCTATATGTACACAATCTTTGTAGAACACTCCCCTACAAAAAGGTGACACTGAAAAATATAACTGCAGATAATACTTTGATTAGCATACCTACAATATGCAGGGACATGCTGTGCATTAAATGAGCACAGACACTGAATAAATCCTAAGATTTGCTTGTAAATCTGCTACATGGGTTTCTTTTTTATCCTTTCCCCCCGAAAAATCAAACAACGGGTCAGAGTGAAAACAACATGCTTGCCTCCCACAGACACAGACAGGGTAAAGGCGGGTAAGAGTAAGCGAGAAAAAACTGAAAAAAATCATAAGTGTATGCACTATAGAGAATGAGAGAGAGAGAGGCATGACAGATTCAAACAAACAGACTTGGGGATGCAGGCAGGCCTTGAAGGAGAGACAATATAAACACCCAACTCGTGCAGTTGGTGGATAATTCATGTTTGCTCTCCTGAGGACCATGATGCTGGCCAGCAGGCTTAAGCCCCTAATGTTACATAAAAATGCAAATACTGCAGTCGCATTCTGGTTACAGAACACCAACTCCCCAGATGAAGATAAAAGTTCAAACTTTAACAATATCTGAATTTTCATCACATTCACACTCTCAAGTCATTACATCTTCTAAATGTAGCAGTAAGGGCAGATCTGTGGAATCAGGTTTTTGACTTGCAGTGGGTTAGCTTCTTTCTCCTGCTTTCCTTTTCCCAGACATTTTTCTGCTTCACTGCATGCTCTCTTCCTCATCTTCCTCTCATTCTTCTCCCTTCAACCTTACATGCTTCGCTCCCATCTTCCATCCCTCGCTCCACAGCCAAGAGGCATACAGCTTCTCATAACTCTTCATTAGAGCCTTCCCAGGGACCCGCGGCTGCATTGTGTAACAGAGCACTGTCCAACTGAAACCAGAGTGAGAGAACTGAGCCCCAGGAACAATTAGCTCAGCCTCGAAAATAACAATACTCAACAGTCCACAGTCTGTGTGGTGGAGGTAGCAGCATAGCTGGAGCTGGCCTGGAATAAGGCCCTATATAGAAAACATGCATAAATTTACAGTATAGCTATATGTAGTTCCATACGTTCAAAGCAGGACTTCTAAGAACTATAATGTGGTATAACCCTGATACACATGAACACTAATTTACAGAACACTGATGTTGCACTGAAAGGCAGTAACACCATTATATTACTGTGATATGATATACAATTATGAAAATGAGTATAGGCACAAATCTGTGACCCAAAAACAAGGATGAGACCAAAGAAACACAAACAGACAAATACTTCTCTATCATTTTGATATGGTTCTCCATGTGTGAGTGCATGTTTGTGTTAGATGAGCTAAGAAGCATCCAGTGTCCTGAGGGGTAATTCCACTGATAGAAATACAAGGATTGGGGGAATTCCACTGCACTTGAAAACTCCTTCAAACACAACGACTCACACATCAAATAAGATTAGTTTATCATTTTCACATTGCAGATCAACAGTTGCAGGATTTTCCCTCCCTGCAGGAATAACAGCTTCTTTTTTTCATCAAAGGTCATATACGGGATCATGTCAGTGATACGATGCCAAGGTCATGGTTTCATTCACATACTTATCTGTGTCCACACATCCTCTAATTACACTGGCTTCACACGCCTTTGCATGTCTCTCTAGCAGACACTGCATTGTATAGGAAAAACTCAATTGGGGACGCTATTGTGAAAATGAGAAAGTATAGTAGCACTCTGGAAATATATTCATTTTTGCACAGAAATTATAAGCTGTCCTGTCTAATATAGATTTACTTAAAAGTTTTTCAGGTAGTTAATGATTGACGTTTCACTGGGCTCTGCCTTATTACTGCGTGAAAGCTGCATTACTGTTAGCTTTAATGCCTGCCTTCTTTACCATTATCAATACAAATCTAATCCAAAGAGCATTTGGATTTGTTGTACTTTCTTGCTGTCAGACACAGAAGCAAGTACACACACTAGTGGAATATCTCAGCATATGCAAAGTGCAAAAATAATAACCTTAATTTTAAAAAAAAAGTCCAAGAAAACAGAGATGGTATGGACAAAGCTGCTGGATTCATAATAACAGAAGTCTACATGCTCATGTGCTCTGTTACAACAAAGCCTTTCCTGTCACAAAAAAAGAGAAAGCAGAGCAAAGACTGCAGCTCCTTTTTGCAGCTCTCTTAAATGCAAGGCAGCCCACTGTTGGGAATCTAGAGGATATTGCTAAGAAGGTCATAAGCCAGGTTTTCTTTTTTCTTTTTTGGTGCACCAACATATGGAAGACAACATTGTTTAGAAATCATTTACATTTGCTGGGACATGCTTTTACTGATGCTGAGTACAACAACTAAAGGGCATTTTAAAAGTCAGAAGACGGATTAACTTGTCCTTCCAATCTATGTTGCTTGAGTTGGTACAGGGGTACACATAGAGGTACTGTTCTGTAAAGGCCAGTTTGAAACAGGAAACAACCCAAACGTTTACACTTTTAATTTCTCAAAGTCATTCCACGCACTGTAGGTGTCAATGCTGAAAACAGAAGACAACTGAAACTGTTTCTGTAAGTGCTAAAAAGTGAGACTTGTACATCTTCATCAAAAAAAAGATTTAGTATAATCACTGGGCTTCTAGCCACAAAAATCCACACTACATCTAACGCGACATCTTTTCTTTAGTTCTGCCAATCCCTACAGCATTAAAATGCATATGTGCAATTAATATCTGAAGGGGAAAAGCTGTAAAGAACTGTCTGCACAGCAAGCAGCTTGCATTATAAAGTATTTGAAATAACAAGCTACAGGGACACAATATAAAGTAAAGGCATTTAGCTGAAATCAGAGGTCTTTCATTGCCTTTACTGCTGCCTAGAGGAAAGAAAAATTCTACACAATCTTTCTTCTTATCTTTGCCTAGATTGTTTGTCTTTGGCACAATTAAACTTGTTTTAGCACCACGAGGTAATGCCTTTTTCAAACTTGCACCATATGCACAGAAGTTTAGTCTTCTAGACAGGTTGTCTGGAATACCTCTGCATTACCTGCCACTCCCAAATAGATGCAAAACATGCCTCAGAGGACAACAGAAAAAATATTATAAATGTCAGACAAAACATATAAAAAAATCCTTTACAAAATATTTTAGCATCTATATATCTAAATTAAAGAAATGTGCATGCATCTCTTTGACAGTCCAAAAATGCTCAGCTTCACTTGCCAGTGCAGGCTATAAAGAGAGATGCTGCCTCATAACTTGATTGACTGCAATAACCACAACATCAAAAACACTGTTCATAAGGTGCCTCAATCAAGACAAATCTCTGACTTTTTTTCCTAAATCATTATATGCTGTTAAAGTAACGGGTAATTTATAACCAGGGAATAAAGTGAATGACATATTTCCTCCTTTGATATTCAATATGCAACACATAAGAACACCTACAGTACCCGCACACGAGCGTCAAATTCACACAAGCATGGACGCACACCCACACACAGAGCAATCAGCGGTGCCAAGACAGGCATCTCACTCCTGCTGACATCTCCGCACAAGACTGAAGACGTCTCCTCACCGCTGTCACACTGTCAAACCATCAAGAAGAGACAGAGGAAGATGGACAGGCAGGATGAGAGAAAATCAAGAGTGTTACACGAAGTGGGAGAGAAATGCAAAGACTTCTTCCTGAGATAAAAATGACAGGCACAACAACAGTCTGTGATCATTTGAGGGCAGTTAAGTCAGGCTTGCTGTTTGATGTTTTGATGCTTAACAGCGACGCGCTGAAAAAAATTGCTGGCCTCACAGTCCTTACACCACACTACATACCATCAACTTAGCACCTAAACAAAATGGCGAAGCAGAATGCATCACCACACTGATCAACACTAACCAATGTATTCCGTGGAATAGTAGATTCAAAGCTGCGTAAAACTAATCATAGATCACATTAATTATAATAAGTAATATCTATCACACTCATTCTCGTGGGGTCAGAAAGTAGACTCTTACTAACTCTTTCAATCAATCTATATACCTCATTCAGTTATATACAGGTTAGTTAAATGTCATACTTATTTTGCATACAGGCAAACGTCACGTTCACTGAGCAACGTAGCTTACCGGACATTCATTTTTTGGTTTGGTTTCTTTTTTTTTTTTAAAAAGAAAGAAAAAAGGTACCTTATACAAAATTACCCACCAAAAATAAATAATAAAAAAAATCACAGACAATCCTTTGTTAATTATTTGTTTTCTTGCTTCATACCTAATTAAATGACTGACAACTCGATTAAAAAAAATCTGATTCTTCACACAATCATAACTTTTCCCTTCCTTGCTGCTTTCGCTGCCTGTTCAGGGTCAGACTCATGTAACCCACTTCCACCTCCAGATGATCAAACTAGAAAAATCCCCCGATCGGGTAATTATTCTGCACTACGACAGTTAGCTCAGAAACTGATATGTTAATCAGAGCACTATTTATATAACTACCCATCAATACATCATGTCTGAAACTTTTTTGTTGTTGTTTTCTTTTATATCAAATGTATGTTATATCTTTAAAACATACAGTATGCAAATCTTTCCACTTTTATTTTTATAAAATAGGCTCCAGCACACTTAATCTTGAGGTGCAGTAGAGAGTGCTGGCAGCATTGCAGAGATATTAACTTGTAAAAGTGTTTGGTTGATGTTCTTCTTACTGACCAACAAAAGGAACACTTTCTCCTTAACTAGTAAGTTTATTAGCATTCTCAGTAATTGTAATTTGATAACTACAACTACTTTAAGGGCTGTGCATAACACTGCGGAGGGTAATGAGCAAAGTAAAGCTTGTTCAGAGCAGAGAAAGGGAAGGCTAGGCTGAGCAGAAAGGTGTGGAGCCGTGAACTCCAAGTTCCATAAACAGTTTGAGATGATTCAAGCTTTGTGACATGGCACATTATCCTGCTACGATTACCCTTCAGACGACGAATACACTGTGGTTATAAAGGGATGGACATGGTCAGCGACAATACTCAGGCAGACTGTGGCATTTAAACAATGCCCGGCTGGTACAAAGGGAGCCAAAGAAGATATCCCCCACACCATCGCATTACCACCTAATCTCCAAGGCACAATGGATTCATGCTTTTATGCTGTTTACACCAAATTTTGACCGTACCATCTGAATGCAGCAGAAATAGAGACTCATCAGAACAGGCAACGTTCTTAGTGTCTTGTACTGTCCAATCTCGGTGAGCCTTGTGAATTTGAACCTTTGGTTTCCTGCTGTTCCTAGCTGACATTGTGTTTTTCTGCTGCTTCAAGGTTCCACGTGTTCAGAGATGTTCTTCTGCATACCTCGGTAAAACAGAGTGGCTCTTTGAGTTACTGTTGCCCTTCTACCACCAGTCTGACAATTCACTTCTGACCACCAACATCAATAAGGCAATTTTGTTCAGAAAACTGCTGCTCCCTGGATATTTTCGCTTTTTCAGATTTTTCTCTGTAACAATCTCAGCAGATTCCAAAATACTCAGACCAGCCCCTTTGGCGCCAACAACCATATTACGTTCAAAGTCACTTGAAGTATCATTCATCCCCTCTCTCATGCTTTGTTTAAACGTCAGCAGATTACGTTGACCATATCTCTTATGTTATATCAGATGTTAGTGTATATCTAAACAGAGAAACATGCAATTAAATATTAAAAAGGTTTGTTACACATACAGAAAGAAAACACACAACCACACAGGTGATTGGTGAAAAAACAGCAATGACTGATTACGTGGTTAGTTGTTGCATCACTGGTTAAGCAAAACCTCAACAAACAAGATAAGATAATAAATTAAATATTAGGTTTACGATATGCATACATACAAAGGCACATGGCTAATTACAGATTTTTCATATAGGTATAACCTCAGAGTCACATATATTAAAAAAAAATAATAAAAAGTGCTACCCATTTCCTAAAACACTGCATATGACAACATGTGAGAACATTACACTGTGTGATACTCCAATGGCAATTGATCTTTGTACCTTTGCAGAGCTTTAAACCAACTACATATTTAGGGACAATAAATCAGAATAATTCAAAAGCAAAAAAAAACCAATATCAGATGGGACACTAGACTACTTTTTTCCATTTTAATGTTACATTGTTCAATTTAAGCAAGAGCTAATTTAAGATTCAGAATTTGTCCTCTGCTCTAAAAACAGCTTTACTTTACTCGATACACTTAATTACACTCTGTACAGCCCTTCTGTAATTATCAAAATGCAATAACCAAGAATGCTACAAACATACTAATCAAACAGAAATCATTGCTGTTCTCTGTTTGATCAGAAGGGTGAGTGTCGCTACTAACTTCAGAAGAGAATGTATTTAAATGCTGCCGGTGCTGTTAAGCGTGTCACCAGAGAAGCATTAAAGCATATGACAGGTTACAGTGTGCAATAGTTTTCACATATTATCAGAAATATCTAAAAAACTATTGCACACTTTAAGCTTATAAAAACCTAAATGATACATCCACTAATGTAATATTCTCGTTTAATAGTGTTTGACCATTCATTGTTGCAGTGTCCACACACAAAAATGGCCTGACTAGAATCAGTTGTCCACAGTGTATCTGAGGGGAGGCTGAGACCCCAGCAGCTCTTCTGTGCCAGCAAGGGCAATCTTAATGAATAGTGAGATACATGATAAATGTGGCCATATGGTGGAGCCGGCTGGCCAATCCAGGGGTGCTATCTGGCTCTGCTAAACACCTGTGCACGTGAACACAGACACACACACACAATCTCTCTCTCTCTCTCTTTTCACTCCTTAGGTTGAAGAGAACAGTCATCAAACTCTGCAACAGCAGGTAGGGGTTAATGACCTCCAGGTCCTTTGAAGAGACAGCGTTATGGTCTACCGTGAAATTATCAATGCACTTCCTGTCAGAAAGTTTCACAAGTTGGGGCGAGGACACAAATTACCTGTGCGTGAGCCAGCCTGTCACTCAACAGTGGTGACTTTTTAATTACAGCATTGTATGTGCCTCAGTGCATAAATGCAGGAAGTCTTCCTAATTTATATTTGCCTCTCTGGTGGTTTGTTGTGTGTGTGTTTGTGTGTGTGGGGCTTAACTGAATTGCAGCAGATGAAGCCATATGCTGTCTGTCATACTTTGTAGGCAATCGTTTGCTTGTTTCCTCTCATCTGCTGTATACAAGACTGGTTTCTATCTTTTATTGCTATTCAACACACATACTCCACACGCTCATATACTGTAGCTACAGAAACACACAATCACTAACTAGCCTACAGACTTTGCGTACCCGCACACACACACACCAATCGACTTTAACACACAGTGAACAAGTTATTGTTCTCCTTTCACAGTTGATACTATCACTCTCTAATTGGCTCGGCAAAAACAAAGGAAGGGCCTTGGATGCCCTACTGCTATGCTAGTTCAGTCTACAGGGATGCCCTCTGCTGTAAGAACAAACAGAGGCCTTGGATGAAGCTGGCCTCTGTGCTGTCTAAAGAAGGCCAGTTCCTGATTACATGTCACAGTTTCAGGGTCTATAATGAATCAGTAAACAGGCAAGAGCTCTTTAAGTATTGTTCTATTCTGAAGTAAACACCCTGTGGGTTGCCAAGAATGCTCGGGCCAATAGAGGTCTTGTGAACTCTACGTACAAATAGTGCTCCAGGGCTAAGCATCTTGCACAAGGCACACGTTATACAATGTTTGGTCAAGCTATTTTTTTTATTAAATGTTTATCAAAGGGGAGTTTTAAAAAAATTGCCAGCAAAACCTCACAACCATAATTTCTCCCAGGGCTACATGACAGACAACTGATAGACTAAGTCTTCTCCGTCTGCAGTCTTCCCCGGTGCTTTGAAACAAAGCGAGAGAACTACTGGGGTTATATCCACTGTAGGTCTAATTTGTGTTGGTTCAGTTTAGTTCAGCAATGTGAAACAACACTGAGACAGCAGTGTGATATATGACCATACCACTGGCACCATTGATCTTAACTTTAACTGCAGTAGTGCAGTGGTAGTTGATGGGGTGTTATACTGCAGAGAAAGGGATCACAGAAGGTGAACAGTGACCCTACCATTCATATGCGTCTCGCTGGTGATTAATATTGGGAGAATACAATCTACTTTGCCAAGGCGGAGAAGGGTATTTAAATACAAGTCTGCACTCTCCAAAAAATGTCATGTTTTCACAGAAGATTTGAAGCACACATGACTTCTCTGGAATGACTTTCATATGCTTTTGAATGTCTCCCCGTTCTCCATTATAATCACTGGAGTGCCTAATGCACTAAGAAAGAATGACAAACAGCATCCCCTTCTGGTACAAATTGATCACAACGTGCTTTTCAGCTTCCTCAGTTCATATTTATTGGGAGCAGAAGTTTTATATCAAAAACAGCTACAGGATGATCACCCAAACAATCCACAAATGCAATCATAAACCAAAACTTAATACAACAGTGCCAATGTGTTGTATGCTGTTGTGGAGAGGTGGCCACTGCAGCCTCCTCAGTTGAAGGGAATTCAAAGTCCTAAAATTGTCAAAAATGATTAAGGACCAAGTAAATGATTAATCATTTCCAAAAGAACAGCAGGCGCTCGAGTTTTCCTGGTCCAATCTTTTACCATCAACATCTAATTACATGGGCTGTAACATAAATAATTCATGCAGCACTTCAGGACAAAAACATGACAATCAACACAGTCAATCTGCAACTTCTGTCATTACTAATTCAGCATCTGCTGAATGCTTTTCTACCACTTTTTCTACCACTTGGCCTGATTAAGGGAAAAATGTGTTCGTGCACACAGTGTGAGTATGTGTCTACATTTTATAATTCCAAACAATTTATTATTAGAGCCAAACCAAATATATAAACAAATATAAAGGGATTTCTTGCTATAGCTTTGAATGGTTGCTGAAATTGATTCAAGATGTCTCTGCGTTCCAGTGACTACTACAGCTTACAGCCAAATGGAAAACTAATTAGATATTTCAAGTGACCATTATTTCTGTAATATGTTGTCATAGAGCTCACGCTTGCAAACACATCCCAAGCGCTCCAAACAAGCACTTAATTTGGGCACTGAACTAGCACATGCATAATAATGACCTTATTTGCATATATTATGTCAGTCTGCTTAGTATGTTAATGCTTGGTAAACTCTGGGTTTAATTGTTCAGCAGACATTCTAATTGGGAGTTTGTTAATTGGTTACATTGATGCTCTGACACTTGTTAATCTACTGGCAGGTCTCGTTTGTTCATTTCAGAACAGCCAACGACATTCGGGTCGCATTGGGTGTGACGTGGCGACACCCTCTTCACCATCTAAGGGATTACGTTTAAAATTTATTTACAAAGGTGTAGATTTTCATGTTTAACTTTGTCAATTTACCAGGGGTGCTACTTGTGGTTGAACTGGACACTGTAATGTAATATCCTGTAAGAGACGGTTTACAGCAGCAAAGACAAACCCCTAAACATTTAGGGGGAGTTTAGAGGGTGATAAATGAGAAAGGCATATTGTTCTCACTGGTGCCTGCCAATAGAACAAAATTTTTAATTTTAAAGATTACTGACTGAGGTAAAGGTAAAATTAAATGAACAAATGTGAACAATTATCTTTAATTATGCTCTACAGCATAAACAGCACAATGGCAATATTAAAAATATTAAAAATATTAACATCGCCAACAGAAGTTGCTTGAGAATCAAACAAATTGTAAATTTAAAGTAAATATTTAATAATCATTCCTTCGAGTGAAATCAGCAGAAGAATGTGGAACTGTCAGGATGAGGCTCCAGTGTTGATAACTGCATGTATGAACTTCAAAGGCCGTTATTTCATTCAATTTGAAGATATTAAGCTAACCACATATAGCATAAATACGTGCCACTGTTATTCTTCCTGTTGTCTTTTCTCAAAGCCAGCTACACTAAAAGGTATGGTGGGCTGGAAACTATAATCAGACAAGTTAATTACTTTCACGAAGTTGGATTATGAATAATAGGGTATTCAAAAAACTTAGTGTTATGAAAAACACTCAAAGACAATTGTATGTCTAATTTCCGAAATGGTAAATTGAATGGTCAATATGGAAATTTGAAATTCACAAACAATGTTTCATTGCATAAATCTTTAAACGAGCCCAAACAAAGTACTCATAATTCATTATGTTGTACATAAACATGTAGAAACAACTGGACCATATCTCTTAAACTCTCAGACGTTAAACGTGTGATTTGTTAGCCTCTATCTCATCATTTTCCATCAGGTAATTTTGTGGCATTCTGTCTTCTATTGTTACCTCTGCTAGTTGTTTGACTTTGCTGACCTTGTAAGATGAGACCACTAAAGTAGCCATCAGTCATCTGTTGCCCTGGTGTCCTCGTGCACTAGCCTGTGAACTCAGCCTGCTTGTCGCATTCTCAAACCTGAAGCCCTCTACGACCGTCCTCCTCTACACTGGCCTCACACTGCTGCTGAATCCGTTACAGCATCAACAAATACACACTAGATTTCGCTGTGCACAGTATGCCTGAGCACATAAAATAACGACAAGGTCATTTGTAACTACCATTCTTAAAACTACATTGCACAAAATATCCAACAGCCAAAGCCTGAAACAAGAGAAATGTGGCAATAAACATGGATAAAATTCAAAACAGCTTGTGAGGCTGTTGTCAATTTAACTGACTGAACAGCTCTAAAATTAGATCACTGATACCATTTCTGTAGAGCAGCTGTGATGTCGTCCTCATCGTTTTGAACTTAAAAAAACCTTTTTATTCATTTATGTTGGTCCTTTCTGGTACATGTTTTGAAACCGTCTGTGCCTTGACTAGATGGAAGAGTATATAAGCACATCATCAGGTTTAGCTTAGAGAGGAACAGTTCAATAGTAAGATACCGTAGTTAAGCAACTACTCTGAACTAAAATATGTGTTGACATCAAATCAGTTCAAATATACAGCGCATATTAATGCTTTAAGCTTAGAAATTTAAACTGACCACTTCTGAGTTCAGAATTGAGTAAATATGACAGTACTATTTGCTTCAATGTGATTTAAAGATAGGATAAAATTAATAAAACAGTTACTTTGAGCAAACGCCTAACTGTTACCTGTAATGTACAGTTGTGGACAAAAGCTTACTGAGAATGAAGGACAGCGTGAGCAACAGATTTGATGTTGGTTTAAGCATCTGTGCTGTGAACATTACAATGATTTTACAAAATATCCTAAATTATCCTTTAAATACCACTATTGCCATGGGTCAATTTCAAGTTTAATATATGCAAACTTTTCATCACAACTGTGAGTTAAGTTGGTGGAAAGAAGATGGGAGACAAAGCTCATAGAACCACAAGACCAACAGAGGTTAGGGTATGTTTTTCGCATAAAAATGAAAAGTTTCGCCTAAGTATTGTCCAATGATTTGCTAACTACTCGAATGCTTACCAGTCTAAGCCTCCGCTGGTTGGTAGGGCCTGTCGTTGTACGCCTGTCTAGCAGATCCTCAACTTCTGTCATCAACTGATGAGCTTTTGACAACACTAAAAAAAAATACATAAAAATACTGTAGTCACTCCCTTTATCATCCAAAATATAACATTTTAACCGCCACATGTGAAGTGTTCCTGTAAAGTTGACACATGTGATATTCATTGTATTTTACAGGTTGTGTTGTGTTGAATTAAAATGTCTTATTGTGCACATTGCAAAGTTTTGGGCTTACATTCTTCAGTCTTTAGGATGGTTAGCTCAGAGTCGTCTCCACGTGCCATGTCAATGATCCTTGCTGATTTTTCCTCAGCCAGAGTCCAGCGTTTGTATTTCTCAGTTTTGACACCTTCCTCCTTAAAAGTTAATACAGTAGACTTAGAAATTATTTAGTGATACATTGAATATTGCAGAATTATACGTTTTTTTTACAATATACTTTAAACTGTTTTCTCTTAAACTTGTATATTTTTTGGAATTATTTTACCCCTTTAAGATGAAGTTGTTAAAAGTGAGATTTTTCACTACACCCTTCATTTTCTACTTGACTTACCCTGCACACCTACTGTTTGAGCTTTAAAATTCACACAAAATTAAAGTCTGGCAATATAATATAACTTCAATCAAATAGATCAACTAGAATAATGCAGCTATGCTCAGCCTTGGTTGACTGGTTTATCACAGTCTTTAAGTGAGCAGATTCAGAAAAACATTAACCTCATTTTAACAGTCATACATGGTTCAACTAGTTGTTGAATAAATATTATACTTTTTCCAAATTACTTCAGTCTGATGCTTTTTTTCTTGGTTTTTCTGTGATACATAAATGTTGAAAATTCCATACTCGTTCATTCAGTCAATACTTCTCAGTTCACATGTTCTCAGACTTTCTGTCGAACAGTTTGTTCACATCCGAAATCAGTTTAGTGTTTAAGTGGATAATGAAAAATCTATGATAATCAAATGTTAAAGCAAAAAAAGTGTAAGATTAAACAAGACAATGGTAAACTAAAACTTAAATGTCAACATTTAAATTAGTTAACCAAGTTACGTTTATTTTTTCTTTTTAACTTTAAATTCATACTCGCTAGCCTAGTTAGCTAATGTTAGCTTGCCAGCGTTACCTTAGTAATCCTACCTTAATTCATTTTACAGTAACAAAAACAAGGATAAAATCTGAGTTCTGCTATGTTCAAATTGAAATGTTCATATATTTTCAGACCGTCGTGAATAAAGTGACAGTTAAATGTTGGCAGTGTCTAATGAAAGTAAGGTTAACCTTCCCCCAGCGTTCACCTAACATTAACGAAGCTAACGCTAACGTGAACCCTGACGCTCGCAGTCTTAGCAGTGACCGGGGCTAGTTCACCATCAGCCAATAGAAAACAAAGTCAAACAAAGTCAAACAAAGTCAAACATTTCCCGAGGCTCAACACGTTCTCCGCGTGTTTTGTCGCTGCTCACCTCACTGAAGTCAGGTCAACGCAAGTGCGCCCGTCCTATGCTTTAATCCTGATCTTGATCCTGGACCACGTCAAACCACCTGGCCGCACGATTTGAGGGCGCCCGGTAAAGCTGAACCCCGAGCTACACTGAAAAAGTGAAGCTGAGAATCTCTACAAAGCAAAACCTACTACTACATTACATATTTGATCAACGCACTTCTAACGAATCTTCGTGTTTTTTACAAGTAAAAATTAAGTACGTCATTAGTTCGTTTCGTTAAGGAGTTCACCCGATGGCCTCATAGTACGGGTGCGGAAAAGACTTGTTTGATAATGTTAATGTCAATCCATGTTTCTTTATTTCTTTATTTAATGTTTTTTTTTACTCAAAGTATAATCCTGCAATGATTCCTACATCTTCATATGTTCTCCGTGTCACTTCTGTCTTTAGTGCCTTTATTTTGAAAGGGCGTCAGCAGTCAAGTGACTCCCGGAAGTTTTTGTTTCCTCACCTGTCAGTTCTGACACGGCGAGAAGTCTTGTCTCGTCCCTTTGTTTTTCTCCAAGAAACAGGTTCCATTTTTCCAAGAATTAATGGTCACCCCATGTGGCCAACTGACGCCTAATTGAGGACAGCATCTAATACGGTTAGTGATAGTCGAAAGTGGAAAATAATCGACTGTCTTTGCCTCACCTACAAATAGCCAGTAGACGTTAGCTAAGCGCTAGCTAACTGTTATCAACATAACAGATCGCTCATTGCAATCATCGGAGCTGGTTATTATATTCCGATTTTCCCTAAGTCGGTGTCTACTGTGATTCATATTGTGGTCTGTTTTTAAGCTGCCTCCATTGTGTTTTAACGGTTGATAAGGGGTGGCGGAAGCTAACTGCCGTTAGCATCATATACAAAATGAGATTCATTGATTGTTTACATCGCGATTATGGCTGTTTTTTATTGCCGCTTTATACAAAAATATCTCTCCCTTGCTGTCATGATTGTTTAAGCCGTGAACTGATGACTTTACTCGTTTCTTGATTTGATTTTCTTGGCCACTTTCGGTTTGAAAAACTTGATGGGGTCACTTTCGATTTCACGTTATTCTCTGGTGTCGTCCATGACAGTGAGCAGTCAGGGGTTCGTGTTTTCCTTGGCTTGTGTCCATGGCGTTCACTGGATCCGACATCCTGCCCATCTGTTCTTCGGAAACTTTTCAAAAGCTGTGGCCTTCAGTGTGGCAAACTTGGCTCGTCCGTGTTTGCTGCATCATTGAATGCTGACATCATCGGTAGCCGTAGCTGCACTGACTCTGCTGCTAAGTTATAGTAAACAGAAGGAATCCAGAATGTTTAGGTTATGTCTGTTTTAGACAGTAAAGCAAAATCAACCAATTTTTTTTGATTAGGGTCAACCGGACTGACAGGTTAATGTGAGACCTTTTCTCGTCTCTATCTGTGCACAATCAGAGTTTCCCTCTACACAGCAGCTATAATTGTCAAACTCACATACACAGTCCAGCATGTTTTTATACTTATACCTTCATGTTCAGTGTGAAAATATCGCTCTGTTTCTCTTTTGAAAAACTCCTTCTTGTGGTATCTCAAGTGCTCTCAAGTTTTTGATCATCAGCAGTTAAGCATAGTATGAGCAATGACATAACCTGATTCTGAACTGGAGAACTCCTCAAGAGGATGTCATTTGGAGGCTTTTTTTAGTTGCTGAAAGTGCTGCATTAACAAACCCTAATCTAAGTATATGATGGTTTTGTAAAATAGTTGTTTGTGGTTCTTTTGAAGTTTTTACGTTATGGTCTTTTCACAAGTGTGTCTATTAAATCTCTGTGAGGCTTTGTACACAGTTGAATGAGCACATCTCTGAAACAGTTTAAACAAAACCTTATCTGAACTTTAGCACCTTCAGGAAAGAAGGATTTAATGGAAAACTGTCATTAGTTTTAGTGTAATGTGTCTAATAATTTGCTATGGAGCTCTGACTCTGACTGTCCATAAAAAAATACTATAATATATATAGTATAATATATAATCATCTTTAAAGGTGACTACACTTGATGGGACAGGCCTCAAACAGCACTGAGCATAAGCTCAGCATAACCATCATCAACCCAAATAATTAACCCTTTGCATAAGATTAATTGCACATAATTGAAAAGGTCTGCAACTTGTAAAGCATATAAAATGTGAAGTGTTGCTAGTTAACATTTCAGTATTATGTCAGACTTTTGTTTATATACGTTACACATTTCATTTGTGTGTCACAGCCAATATACGTTTTGTTGTCAGAATGTTACTACAGTTAACTAGACTGTGTTCAGTCAGGTCTATTTCAGCCTAAATTCTCTTCATGAGTTTTTCTGCGTTTGTTGTTTTTAACACTCAGCCCCTGATAACCCTTTACTTGTGAAAATGTCTCAGGAAGCGATGCGTCGTTCGTTTCCTGTATGAAAGAAACTAACAAGGGTACACAAACATTTTCCTCACATCTTTTTTGCGTTTTGAAGACATGAGAAGAAGGAAGGCAAAAATGTTAAACGACACGCCGTGTTTATCTGAAAGGTCATCTGAAGTAATTGCCGTTGATGGTACCTGCCAGTGACAGTGGGATTGTAAAGCTATGTG
Organism: Channa striata; assembly: GCA_033026295.1. Lineage (NCBI taxonomy): Eukaryota > Metazoa > Chordata > Actinopteri > Anabantiformes > Channidae > Channa > Channa striata. The sequence goes on along the minus strand of CM065175.1, from coordinate 10,880,001 downwards.
GGCACAAACAGTTGTCTGTGTCAGGAGAACATGTACATGTGGATGGGTTCACCTGTGCAAATAATAGTAAGGGTGAATCCTTAGCAGAGCCTTGTTGTTGTTGTTGTTGTTTGCTTGTTTGTTTGTTTTGGGTTTTTTTTGTTTTGTTTAGGTTTAGTGCAAGTGTACATTTGCATCCTGCAACTTACATATGAGGTACAGTGGAGGCCTCCTCTTATGCAAACTCACTGAAAAGCACTGGCAGATGTATTTACTTTTAAAAGCATTTGAGTGAATTTCTGCTTCATCAGTATGTTTTGAAGGATTCTTTGTTTTGCGTGTGAGTACAACTATCTGAAGAGCAATGTAGTGTGTATTGGAGAGGAAGAAGTGAAACAAAGCTGTATCAGAGCAAGAGAGGGATGGCAGAGCAGAGAGAAACAAGTTTCACAAGTAGTAGCTTAATAAACACTGTAGCTTTGATTTCCAAATGTACATTTGTTTTCGTTCAATACAAAAAGCAAAAACCACAAAAAGATTGATCAATTTGACAGTAAAATTCTTCATGCAGTGACCAGGTCTTCTATCTACAACAGCATAGGCCTGTGCAGGCATGGAGCCCCTGGCAGTGGATGATGACATCTGCATCCTTAAACACGAGACAGCCTACACTGCTGCTGGAGAGAGCCCTGTATCGGTGTGTGCCGGGGACGAATCCGTCGCTTCCCACTTTGCCTTGGTCACGGCCTACGAGGACATCAAGAAGAGGCTGAGAGACACAGAGCGAGAGAATACCTTGCTGAGGAAGAGGGTTAAGCAGCTGGAGGATAAGGTATAGATGTAACCTGCTAAGTAAATGCTATAAATATAAGGGGGCAAATATACGAGACAATAGAGGAGATGATAGCTTGAGGAGAATGAATGAATTCAGATGGTTAAACAGCAAGGGGCGAGCTAAAGACAGAGAAAAATGAAGGTTACTTTTATCCATTTTTCTGGACATTGGAATAATAGACAAACAGAAAATGCTTAGGGAAAGTTTGGAAGATGTTAGTAAATTCAGCAGCACACTGCACAATGCTTGCCTCCGGGAGAGTCTCCATGCCAGCACCATTAATATTGTTGGCCTATACTCAAAGCTATAAAACAATGAGAAATAAATCTGCTGTGTCAAAAAACAGAGAGGAGGTCTGGAAAAGTATGGCGTTGCCAAACAGTGTGCTGGAACCCTGCACAGTGGTGGAGAAGGCTCCTGAAATTGCATGTAAAAAAAACAAAGGACCCAGTACAATGCAGGTTCTTAACAGGTGGTAGAGTAGCTGAAGTGAAAATGCTATAGACCGTATGTGTGGGCATAGTATCTCATTTACAAGTGTCTTATCACTATACGTTTGGTTTTTATCTGCTACAGCATTAGGCCCTTTGAGATAGGATGGGATGGGGTGGGAGGAAAGTAACTTCCTACCTCAGATATTCAAATTAATTAAAATGTATCTCTTTTCTTCACTTCTGTCTTCTCATGTTATCATTCGCTCCCTTAGCTCTTTAGGCCAGATGCACCTCCATCAGAGGGCCCCCAGTATGTGAACAAGGCCTTCAGTGCGTACCGAGGTATCTATATAGAGAAGGAGGACCTGCAGATGGAGCTTAACAAGCTGGTAGGTGCTATGCTCAAAGCAACACTAGAGCCTGGTACAAAGATTAAGTATGTTCAAAAACCTGGGAGCACTGCACTGCATACATACATGTCACTGTTTCCTGGTTTTCACAACTTCATTATGTGCAATAGTATTGTCGTGGTTTATAGACAGCATGTATATCTGTGGACTGATGAATATCTAAAGTGTTTGAGATTAATCTGTAACCCCTTTCCAGCTACATGGGAAACAATAAATCTGGATCAAAGGTCTTCTGAGATCCTTTTTTTTTCTTTGTGAGGCATCAACTGATTCTGCTTGACAATAGTACACTGACACAGTTTGAGTGTATAAATCAAGATAGTTCTAAACCATGCCTTAGTTGTGGTGTTAGTAATTTGACTCCAGCTGTTTAGTGACATCCGAAGCCTAGTGTTGCCATTGCTTTTTCCATCTATTTTTCACCGTCGTCTGTCTATGCTTACAGGCTGTATTCCAAAAAGACATGAAAGATCTTTGCTTTTTGTGTTTTCTCAGCTTAGAAATATTGTGTTTGCTGATATTTGTGTTTTTAGTAAAGATAATGTCACATTAAATGACCAATTTATGCTTAAAACCAGGACACTGCAAACAGGGCTGTCCTTCACTTTAGATGGCAGATATACACAATTTTAATTTTAAACCTAAGTAGAACCCATAAGTTTCTGATATCGTTGTACAAAAAAATGCAGGTGCACAGGTGTCTTACCAAAAACATACAGTTTGCTGCACTGGCACTGCACTCTCCCTCACTGTCTCTTCTCTTTGTCTGTCAGAAAAAGGAGAAAAGTGAGAGTGAGAGGTTGCTGACAGAGCAACTGCAAGCTAAAGAGCTGGAGCTTCTTCAGTTGAGGACAGAGTTGGAGACAAGCCAAGGTACAGGTACAGCACACAGGTCTGCTTCCCATTCCTTATAACAGCAGAGAAGCACTTGCAGTTGCATTGTATTTCTGAGGTCAGTACCATTAACGGTACTGAATTTATCTGACGTTACTAGTAAATTCCCAAATAAAACTGTGTGTAGTTAGTTGTGTTATCGTGTACGTGTAAGTGAGAGATGGACCACTCACCTGCCAGTGTATGAAATCACGTGTAAGCTTAGAATTTTTAAAATGCAATGTTCCATGTTAGTGTTACCTGAATTTGTCAGTTACTTGGTTGGTGTTGATATGAAACTCGCTATCAGAGAAGTGGTAATCATGTCCTTTCTACTGAATGTAAATCTAGATAGAAAACATTTTAAGTTCCAAAGTTTAACAAAAAATGATTCAGTCCTTACATTTCTTGACTCATTGACAATCACAGTCTAATTATCTTTTTGTTTTTTCTTCCAGTGATGAAGAGCATGAACAGCCCTCAGGACTACTGGCAGGTAGACAGGGTCACTACTGAACTAAAGATCCACAAACTTCAGGAGGAGCTGGACAGGGTAACCGTGGAAAACAGCAGGCTCCTGGAGAGAAGTGAAGTAAGTGAAGGTGGAAGGGAGAGAACACAGAAATGGATAATAGAAAAGAAACAGAAAAGAAAGGGAAAACATTTAGTTGGCACTGCTGTAAAACAGCACCCATGGAGAGATGTGGCGTAGCTACAGGAGTGGAGAAGAGGTATTTGGGCAGTGGGAGTCCGGTAAGGAAGAAAGGAGAGTCAACTGAAACAGAAAGGAGTAGGGGTTGAAGGGGAGCAGACAAATCCTTTGTTCTGTTAAATAAATCATGAAAAACAACGTCCAACTTGCTACTCTCTCTGGTTTGCATAACTTACTTTTGTTTTAGGAGGAACCCCATGGTCCTAACGGACCAGACTTGGACCAGATCTGTGATGCAAAGTGTAATGCAAGGTACAGTGTTTTGTGATCAGTTCAGTAACCAACCCTTATCAATGTGGCACAGTGATCTTTTACAGTTTTTATAGGAACACTATAAGAGGCAGTTTTGGAGAAATGATGTGACAGTCTTGGCGGGTCAGACGGGTGCACGGCTTCACCCAGGATGTGCGTTCGCTGCGCTAAATGCTCTCTGAGTGTCTTCAGTGTGGACTGTAGTTTTCCTCTTTGGCCACTAGAGGAGGGTGCAGCTTTACAGATCTGCGTAACTGCTGGACTTACTGTAGATAGTCACTGGAAACTTTGTTAGGTGCACCTGTATAATGGAATCTATGTTAATGGGAAGGTGGTTTTAAAGATTTGGCCACTCTATTTAAAATGAATGGCAGGGCCAAAACGGTATCCGTTTCTCATAATGCAGTCCAGTACGACTCCACTACGCACTATGACGTCAATAATAAAGTAGAACTATCACCTTGTGACAAACAAGACTCGTGTTTGTTAAGAGTAGTTGAAATGTTGCACTTGTTTTGAGGTATGCAAACGCTACGTCTTATATAAAAACCTTCCACCTACTTTCCCAGTGAGATAATCCCCCTGTAAATTAGTGCCGACTTACTATCAAAAATAAAATTCTACCATTGTTTAAAGTGTCAGCAGTTTTGAGATGGTGTTAGTTTTTAGCAGCACAAAACCTTTCGTTTTTCTTCACAGTTGTTTTTTTTTTTTTTTTTTTTATCGTTTCAGGCAGGTGTTTGAAGTTAACACACAAAGCGTTGATGAGATTTTACATCTTTATGTAAGGTGTGGATAGGACAGTTTGTAGGTGTTGCTGGCCTAAAATACCTTTAGCGTCAGTGCAGTCTGTCATTTAGAGTTACAAATGGCATTGTTGTTAAAGTAGCAAATAATACAAACCTGCCCTGTGAAATGAATACGATTGAAACTCCTCTGTGGCCTCCCATCAGCACAGTTAGTGACTGCGTTAAATGTGTCAACGAGACACAATATTGCAGATTTAAATATATCACCAAGACGTCACTCCCCAAAACTGTCTAAAATTTGTAAGTATATTCAGCTGCACTGTGCCAGTTTGAAGTATATAAATTTCAGCAGGTAAAGTTAAACTTTGCTTTGGTTTAAGGATATATAGAACAATATGCACAGCTTACGATCTTTCAGAGACAGTTTAGGGAAGCCAACATGCCTTAAACGTGTTTATTTTATTTCCACTCACATCAAATGTTCTCTTGGTCTGCAGTGAGAGGAGCATACAGCAGATGTACCAGGCGCTGCGCTGTGAAGTCACTCATCTCCATTCAGAGCTAAAGCACCAAACAGGCCTGATCAGGAAACTTAGGCCACTGATCAGTGAAACCAGACAAGGTACGGTGCACACAAACATGTGGACAACAGCTTCCTTTTAGTTAAAAACACATTTGAATGCGTAAACTCGTCGTTCAAATGTTCCTCGTCTACGGTTATTGAATTGTAACTTTTGCATCTTTGCATTGCGTCTGTCCCATGTCTGGCAAAACATTATCACAGGCAATGCAGAGACATTAAGTTAATATAGAGTCATTTAACATTTTAACTGATCTGACATAGAACATGCCTATTTCAACTGGGTCTAGTGGTATCAGATTTATAGTTCATGCGCTCTTTTAAGTATAGCAGCTGGATATCAAATTTGCTTCTCTACACAGGAACTAATGTGGTTACCATCAAAGGAAAGGAGGAGGTTACTACTGCCTCTCCTCACTTAAAGGAAGGCTTTTCTAAAGAAGCACTACTCACAGAGATGAGTTCTCCTGCTGCTCCTTGTTGCAATTTGTATAAGGGTGTGATAAGACTGTAGATATTATCATAGTACTCAAACACTTTGATAAAGGATATGATAAAATGCTCTATGCCTCCTCTCTCCTCCCTCTGTAATGAGGTATTCTAGCCTAGGAGAGATTACCTCTGTTGTCAATTCCCTCCGAGTGTCAGAAGAAGAGACCAGGAGGTGAAAATTAGAACGAAATATAGCAAGAAAATAAATCATGGCCTATTTATTCCACTGAATAAGAGGGTAATCCTTTAACTTGGATGAGGCAGCTGGAGAGAAATCAGCAAAGCTGGAGTGGCAACGAGAAAGAGAGAGGAGCAGGGAGGGGGAGTGAGTGAGCTATGTGTTTATTCTGTCATATTGCGCATCTGTATTCGTCTAATGTTCTGCCTTTGGAATCACTTTTATTCAAATCCTAGACTCAGGAGACCCTCTCATTGAGAGTAGCAGGGATGGATGGACGGATGGATAGATGATGTGTAGATGAAGTGAGGTTGGGGGGAAGCAAGAGGATATACTCTCATTTAAACTTTATTATTCGCTCAAGATGATGATTTGATAGCAAAGCAATGATGTGTGTGAGATTACAACATTTGATTTGTGGCTTAGTTTATGCATAGAGGTTTGTTTGATTGGGTTTTGTTATGGTGGTTTTATTGTACGATATGTAACTTGCTGCATGGAGTGAGACTTAACCTCTACACTGTTTTACAGCCCTCTGGTCTGTTCTCATCAGAGAATAAAAAAACGTTGCTACTTTTTTTTTTAATTCTTCAGAGGCGCAAACAAGGTTCCAAAAGTAAGACATTTTCCAGCTATGTGAGGACAGAGTAGGATGCTTCATTTGTGCTACCAACAAGATTTAAAATGACAATTCTGTTTTATACATAGAAACAAATTTAATCTCCAGTCTTATCAAAATCAAAAATACACTGTCCACCTGCTCTACAGTTTGTCACTTAATATTCCAATCTAATGAACAATTGGAGGACGTTATCTGATTGAGTTCTGACTTTTAGCCGTTACCTGAAGTTGAATATAGTTATGTTATTGCATATACCAACTTCCAAATAATAATTTAGATTTAGTTGTCTACAGCAAAATGCCATGTGGCAAAAAAAAAATCTTACTTTACTAAGTAAAATCTTTTTAAATGTACACAACAAGCTAAAAAAAGCAGCAATCTGACAATTTATTATTTAAAATTTTCGTTACTTTAAATCAATTAACATGATTCAAAATGTAAGAATTGACAGTGTGATCTATCTGTAAGTGCTAAAACTGTGAGTAAAGTTGTTAGTGGACACAAGGCCACTGATACTGCTGCTGTTTCCTTTTTTGAAATGACCTGTGTCAATGGCAAATATATATATATTTTTTTTTTTTTGCAGTACAGTTTTTTTTTTTTTTACGTTCCTCCTTTATTTTGTATGCTTGTCTTTTCTCTTCTATTCTCCCACCACTTTCTCTCCCTCTCTCTAGCTGCCTCAGCAGTTCCAGTGCAGTGTTTCGATGATGTGGAAAAGAACAACAACCACCTAGTTCCTCGTTCAACAATGCCTCGTCCCCCTAGTGCCCCCCCGCTCCCATCTTGCTCTGGCCGCCCGTGTCCACCTGTCGGCTGCCCATCAGGCACCCTGCTGCCAGACAGTCTGAAGGAGGACTGCTGGTACAACGGGCCCTGGCCCTCCCAGACCTGTTCAGGAGAGGCTTTGATTGGGAGTGACACCTGCTCTGTTGTCCTGCCCCCACCTCCCCTAAACCAGGCTTCCTTGGATGAAAGCTCGAGGTCTTTCCCCAGCCCCCCCAAGCCCAGTGATGCGGTGTTCTGGGAGGGACACTCCGCTGCATCCAACATGTCGTCATCCATGGGAACCTACAGTCCCAGAAGCCCCCCCAACACTGAGTGGGCCAGGCCCTTTTGAGAGGAACTTCAGCAAGTACAGATGATTAAATAGAGCGTAATAGGATGGACAAGAAACTAAAGGATAGATGAATGGACTCAATCCTGCCACATAGCTACCACCTAACCTGCCTTAAGTTGACAAGACCACTCCTATGGGCTGGACTGACATGGTCGTGGGAACGCAAGGAAGAGGGCTTTTTTTTGAGGTAAAGACTCTGTAAACTCACTTATTTCTCTGCACACCGCATCGGTGAACATATCTGACCTTGGAGAAGAAAAGTCGGTGAGAGACCCTCAACACAAACAGCGGTCCACGCATACGTGTCCTTGTATGCTCATGCAAAAGCGTGTGCATGTATAGCATACAAGCAAATGAATTGTGTGTGCGCACATGCACACATCAAACACAAGTGTGCCTGTGTGTGCAGACCAGTATGTGGGCACCTGTCGCCTGCCGGCATCTCTATCTTGACATCCTAAACCCAACGGGCCTCTTTTCTTCATGTACTGGGGCCACACCTGGACACATACAGTTATACTACAATTTGTAAAAGTATACTCCTTCGAATGCAAGCCTTTTTACATTTGGTCACTGTAAAGTATACCAGGTATGTAGTCACATGTATGTGTCATGATCATGTGAAGATAACTGGGTATGAGGATCGTGTTCGTTTTTTTGGATTGTGACAAAGATAAGACATACATGAACTGTAGGGGCAATTGCAGAGATTTGTTCTGAGCTTTAACAACTTTTCTTTTTCCTAAAGTTATTTTGATCAAAGTAGGCATTCAATCTACTAGAATCCAGTATCAGTATTTGAATTTTTGAGATCACATACTACTAGCAAATAATTGTAATTTTAAAATATATTACTTTCTGAAATAATACAGTTCACCCTCACTTGCACCAAAAAAAGTTTGATTTCACTTTCATGCAAGTCTCTCTACCTGCCTGATATCACATATGTCTATTACCCTTAAAAACTACAGTGCCAGTATTTAATATTTTCATTTCTGATGCAATTGTTGGATGTTTTCTGTGGGACCTTTTAATTTGGACCCATGGAACAGGAATTGGAAATCTCCTGTTCATTAATCAGCCACATTAATACCAGCTGGTGGCTGTGATGAGCTGGACTCAGCATGAACCCTTTGACCAGTCTGCTGCAAAACAGCCCCAGATACAGCAAGTTGTGATACACTGTGCGTTGTGATATAGGACAATCATAAGCAGCATTATTGTCCCATGCTGAGCGATGCTAATCTAACACATACAAGGAATTTCCATCTGGTTATTGGTAGCTTTAAGGATGTATTCAAAAAGTAAACCAATTCAGAAAATATAACGGTTCCAGAAAAAGACCAAAAAAAAACATCGAGCATTAAAACCACCAGCTGGTGTTACTGTGATTGGTTCGTGCAAGGAAAGCCTGACAATTTTGAAGTCCAATTAAGTTTTTTTTCCTTTTGGACCACAGGAAACATAACTACGTAGTGTGCCAACGTTCATCTATGATCCACTTGTTTTGCAGTAGGGGAAAGTTCTTGTGACATGAGGAAATTTAGTCTTTTCTCTGTTTAATGGTCACATGAGTATATACAGAAGGATGTACAAAGTAGATTACAAGATATACAGTAGGAAGAATGTGCATTTGTGTATACATGTAAATGTGGGCTTCAGTACTCTGCCAAACTTGGTTTTGCACTCCAGACTATAAATTTTCCCTTTCCCCGCCCCCAAGACGTCTGATGTGTATAAGAGCTGTCTGTGATGGTGGCAAGACAATAAGTTAATGTGAGCTGTGACTTGATAATTACGTGCACGAAGCACAAAGGTCCATGGCTGTTAAATAGGTTAACTTTTTTCAATTTTCTTCCATCTGTTTCATGATAACTGTGGTCTTTTTGCTCTTCACTTTTAAGAAATGTTATTTTGCAGCAGTAGTTTCATACTTCTGTAAACAATTTGCAAACCAAAATGCAATGTACAGTAGATATGGATTATATTTTAGACTTACTGCACTTCAGACTGTTTGTAAATATGATCAATTAAACAAAGTAAAGGAAGTGACTGTGTGTGTTTTCTCTGTGATCTTTCAATATTTAGTCAGAAAATAGGACAACTTCAGAGAACAAATTCAAAATTTCATTGAAATGAAACGGAACAAATGATGCCATTTAAGAAATGAGAAGCTGAAGTGGTTGATGTAAGGACTTTTCATTATCACACCATAATGTGTGTGTGTACCGAGATGGTTTGGATAAAAGCATATGCTGATGAAAATGTAGTTGACACACTTCTTATTTACTGTATGTACTACGTCACATCGCAGTGCTCACAATCAGCAGGTTTTACGGCTTTATAAACTCAGACATCTCTAACAAACCCTGTACAAATTTGAGTTTATGAGCTGTAAAGATGATTGTGGTTATGCACCTCCTGAGGATAATATTTCAAGTTGTGGGGCCATGAAAAAGCAAAAAGCCAGATGTTTCATTACTACATGTGCTACCATTGCATGTGGAGCATAAACTGATTACAAAGTGTTTAACACAGTGCAACAATCCCTGCGTTATAACTGGAGCACCACACTTTCAGGGCATTTCAGCTTTAGGCACAGGAGGTGACTGTCCCATGATCGGTTCTTTCTTTATATTCTAGCAAACAATAAGATCATATGTAGATTTGTGGAAAATAATCTTACATTTTTGGACCTTTCGGTGATTGCCGACAGCTTTCCAAAAAATGTGTTGCATGTTACAATGTTTTTATGATGTTTAAAAAAAAACAAAGTTCGCAAGATTTGATTAATCACTTCTTGGAAGGACTGATTTGTTTAAATACAGAGCAAAGTAATATGACATCAAAGTAATTTCAGTCACCTATCCTGCACATGTACATAAAACACAGGCTTGTGGCTTTATTAGTTTTACATTCAGCCAAATGATCATGTCCTGATGTGCAGAACGTGCCGCTAGCTCTGGCCAGAGCAGCACACTGTAAATATTCTTCTGAAAATGAAGTTGTTTTGATGTCACGTCGTTCACTACATGCTAGTTGGGAGTTTCTGTTTCCTGTTCTTTGCTGGGATTCCCGTCCTCTCATACTCCAGTTTCTCTCGAAGGTACTCCTGCTTACACTCTTCAAAGAATGCAGGGTCCTTGTAGCTGATGGAAAACAGACATACACTATTATTTCACAGAATTAATATAGCATGGTTTGACTAGCACTTTGGTGATTATAGGGTTTTACGACTACCTGACACGACTTGTTTGGCAGCAGTTTAGAGTCAATGCATTTACGTGGACTTAAGTAACGAAGTTACAATTGGTTTTAGCAGGTAAGCTGATTTCTTAACTGTCATGTAAACGAGATAACCGGCTTCTGAAGTCGAGGTAGGGGATTAAAGAAACCTGATTTTCCCAGATAGATTTCTCCCGGTTAATCAAGAAATCTGATTTCTCTGTGTAATCAGGTTACTTAGGTACATGTAAATGCAGTCGGTGTGTGGCCAAAGGTGGGAAAGCCCATGTTAAAGGTGGTGGTGGAATTACATGAGGTTCATTAACACAAGGGAAGCCTGCACATTGTAGTAAAACCTGCAAAATACTCACTGTAGCGTTAGACATTCCTTCAAGGCTGAATTCTCCTCCCGACACTTAAACACCATGAAGAAACCAGCTTCTTTACAGCAGTGGTTAAAGGCTAAAGGGAGGGGAGGGAAGGTGGCACAAAGAGGGAGAAATTAGCAGAAAAGGAGAAACTGGCATAAATATTTATTAATGCAGCCTGCTTCAAATCCATTAACAATGGCCTAGTTTAAAAAAAAAATGATGCACCTATGAACCAGCCACTTTGTTAGATGTAAATCTGCCCTGACCCACCTGTTTCAATGTCCGCCATTTAAGCTTTGATCTAATGGTACAAACAGTTGAAAAACTAAAAACTAAACGAGCACCAAATATTGGGATTAAATAAAAAAAAAAACAAGATAAAATAAAAAGTCCTTCCATGATAATTGACAGTATGGCTAGTGTTATATTCCACATTAAACATGCAAGGTCCTCAATGCAAACAGCTGTTTGAGACTGGGTCACAAAGTTCTTTGTCAGGGCTTTCATTAAAACCGCCATCATTCCATGTCGTCTTTCATACAAATGACATCATAATTACCTTTATCGAAGGCATCAGTATGGTTATCACACAGACACTTTCATCTGGTTGCAGATTTGAAAAAAAAAACAACAACTGCAAAACCAATTTAGAGAAGCAGAACACTGCGACTAATCTAATCAACAAACGCCTCATCCCTGTCCCATGGTACTAATAGAAGCTCCAGAAGCAGCTACACCCAGGGTGACTATATAAGAGAGCGGGTTTATGTCAGGAGAGGCCCTATTAAAGAAATGTGAGATGGCACCTTCACTTCAGGGTGTTTAACCATTTTTAAAGATGCAGAAGTGCAATTCGACAGTTATAGCAAAGCACTGCACTTAGATCTTTAGCGAGCCCTTTAGAGTTTAATATAAAGGTGTGAACCTCTAATACATAATTAAGTCATAACCAAAAAGATCAAGATTTTGAGTAATGTTGATGTATCTCTGAACAAAACAATAATTAATAATGAAAAAGTGAATCTCATTCACAGGGAAAAACCTGTTTTAAAAATTCTATATTTTACCTAGTGAAACCAATATATTACCAGCTTTCAAAAAGAAAAATAACAGTAGTCAGTGTCAACACGAAAGACGTAGAGCATGTGGGTATGCGAAATGGTGTATATGAAACGTGAGAGGACTGTGATGAATCATCATCATCAAAAAAAAGAAATCACATCAGGTAAAATAAAACTACGAAGATGTTGTATACGGGGCTGCAGCACTTGTCTGCCTCAAGAACAAAGTCTACAATCTACAACCATGGGTTTGTGAGGGCATGTAGACAAATAACACAGGAAAACAGTTGTAGCTAGGTTTTTAGGGTTTTTTTGTGTATGTGTTTTGTATTTTTTTTACAAAATACAATCACACACACACACACACACACACACACACACACACACACACACACACAGGAGGCCAGTACAGACAAACATATACAGAATGAACTGCTAGAGGGCGGAGGATGGAGGTGTGAAAATGAGTAGGACGAGAAGTTAGTAATGTGAGGGGGGTTTCCACAACCCACACAGACACTGTCTGTCCCATCACCTCTTGCTGCATGTGCATTGTCCCTCGCTTGAGCAGTACACACTGGCTCATACGCGCTGTCATCATAGTTCTAGAAACCACATCACCCTGTCACTATTGGGTGTTGCTGCAGCAGACAGGGCACACAGTAAAGCAGCGGCTACCACCTCCATGCAGACGAAGTAGCAGCTGGTGTTATGCCAACTGGTCTGCTCCCAAGTTCAAAGAAGATGTGTTGACTGGACAAGCAGTTTTCAGTAATGGGAAACACTTCAGTAAGAGTCAGAAGGTCAAGGCACAGAAGCTAGAAACCTAAAAGAAACTCCTTTGACACGACATGAAATGCACCTTCGTGCAAGCAGCCAGCACACTGAATATAATCCACATGCATCACATGCAACACAAGTGGGGCCTGTCAATCTACACAAAATAACACACAAGGAAACGGTAAAAACGTGTTCTACAAATGTTTGCGGATTATTTACAATAAAATACTATAAGTCAGTAAATTAAGTGCTGTGGGATGAGAGGCACTTTTTCCGTAGGTCTTTGAACTATAACCACAGGATCTGAGAACCAGAGAGCTGGCTTACTAATACTGTACTACAGAATAGTACAGAATATAAGAACCATATTTTCATATGTGTAGCTGATCAGCCCAACACTGAGCTAAAACAGGGGGTTAAAGCTGTCATGAGTATCCTCGAGCCCCTGTCCTAAAGTACTTTATAGAGTTGGCATTCCTTTATTTCAAAATGAAAAAGTATTTTTTTTAATCAGTATAATATTTAAGACACATTCTGCTGCGACTATAGTTTTCCTTCACTAGAAATAACTTAAAGTTCATTTCAAATTAATTTATCATAAGAGATGTTAACTTTTCTTTTTATTTGACGAGTTCTTCATGCACCCTTTGACCCTTTTTGTTACTTGCACTAATGAAGGAACATTTGTACTAGCTCTATGTGTGAAATTTGGCTCATTAGAATTTAAGACCTTTTTACTCTCAGATCTCAGTCCTTTAAATGCTGCCTGAAAAACTCCAGCTGGCTATGGCTTCCATCTAACCTGGTTCTCCCGGTTCTGTAGTGAACTTCGGAAGTTCTTCACCACTTGGTTCCTTACCACCACAAAGTCCTTCATGTGATAATTTGGTCAGAAAGCCAACGCTAAGCAAAGTCCTGGTGGTTCCTGATTCTTTCTTTTGTACATTTTTAACATCCCTTTGCTCCTTTAGAAATAGTTACATATGGTTTGTCTTGATCTGTGCATTATTACCACAATATCTTCTACAAAGAGTTCCATAGATTTCATGTCTTGTTTTTTGTCCTTACAAGCAGTCTTGAGCAAAATTGAAGTCCACCTGTAGCCCTAATATACCTGACCAACTTTTGGACTGACACAGCAAAGGGTCTGAAATGTAGATTCAGTTTTGGATTTTTTATTATTTTAGTATTTTTTTAAGAAATAATATATGTCGCTTAAATAGCAATAATTGCATTCTCCCCCAATTATAAAATGTGGTTGAGGTTTTTCAAATTATTTTGCTGTGCCATGGGACTTCTTATGTCCACTTTCCTGACAAAAGTGGCTTGCTAACCAGTAGGATCTATGGTGAAACTTTATTATGGCCATAAACAAGGCTGGACTCCCATCCTGGGTACTGACGTTGCTCAGATGCCCCATATGTTGTCGCCATACACAAGTCTCTGTAAAGCAGCAGGGAAGCACTGAAATGATACTCATGTTCAGCTGTAGCTGAGTTGCTACCTACTAAAAGAAGAAGAGAAAGTTTGAGCAAAATGTTCATAGATGAGCATAATCTCTACACGGTAACTTTCCCTCGAAGGATGTTCAATATTGCTATATTTGCTCAGCACAAGCAAGTAAACTGTCTTACAAAACAAAAACTACTTTTGTTAATTAATCTTCACATCTTCCTTTGTGTGTGTGTCTTGCTACACTGCTGCATCTGTGTCACGTGGAAGAAAGCTAAGCCTCAAACTGCAAGAAAGAGTGATTAGCAAAGCGACAAAATAAACAACAGCACAGAACATAAATGATAGATGTTCCGTAATGATACGCCGCTTCCTACAGTGTGATATAACAGCCCTGAAATAAACGCTAAGATATGCATATTTATTATAAACTTCAGCAAAGTAGGAATTTCTGGCACACTGTGTCCTATTGTTATGGTGCATTGATGAGGAAAAGCAAACTCAAAATAATATTAATTAATTTATTTAATTACTTATTGT